>OY282390.1:12500-2705000 GCA_958295455.1 Coleophora deauratella | reverse complement strand
TGTCTACAATTACAGAACTTAGAGCAGCCACAGCATCCTCAGTTGATTTTCCTTTTCTGAAGCCGTACTGGGACTCGGATAATATATTAAAAGTATCAAAGTATTTTACTAATCTGTTGTTTAATAATTTTTCTAAAATTTTTGAGATAGATGGCAATACCGAAATAGGTCGATAATTATTTATATCATCTCTGTCCCCACCCTTGTATATGGGAGTAATTATAGACAGCTTCAGTTGTTGTGGAAATACACCATTTTTAAAACAAATGTTGGCAAGGTGTGTGATAACTGGAATAATGTCATGTTTGACAAGTTTTAAGAAGCCGGTCGAAATATTGTCCCAACCTGGAGCACTATCAGATTTTAAATTTGTTAGAATAAAATTAACTTCATCACAATCAACATCAAAAAGCACAAAGGATGACATTTGAGAACTTGAAATAAAACTATCATTTTTTATATGGGTGTCGTAAGTTTCCAGAATTTTTGATGCTAATTCTTTCCCTATGTTAACAAAAAACTCGTTAATAAAATTGACACTTTCTTGAGGGCAAGTTTTAATGTTTAGGAGTTCATTATTAGGGTTTTTGTATTTTTGTGTGTATGTAATTTTTTTTATGTTGTTCCAAAGTAGCTTCGTATTATTTAAAGATCTAGTCAATTGTTCTCGTTCATATTGTCGTTTCAGCTTTTTAATGAGGTTATTACAAAAATTACGCATTATTTATTTTGTATCTAAAGTCACTTTATACCTTTCTACAGCTATTATAAATGTAAATAAGTTTAATGAATGTTTATGTATTTCTTTAATACTCGTAATTTGGAATAGGTTTGTATTGTTTGTAACCATTTGAAATTTGTCATATCTTTGTTTTGTACACGTCTTTTCTGCCATTTTTCTCTTGTGTAATCTTTTCTTATTATTGTCGGTCTGTGTCTCTTTTCTGTGAACTATAAAGTGTAAATTACAAATAATGTACAGTTTTGGAGTAGCGATCGCGCACTGGAATACCTAAAGTAGCGTAGGCATGACTTCCACTCGGCGGACCGATGACCTGGTTAAGGTGGCGGGAGGCCCCTGAATACAGGCAGAAATCTTTGGTGGGAGAGCTTTTTTGAACAGCAGTGGACGTCTTGGCTAAAATGTTTGTAAATAATGATATTTATTTAAGTGAATAAATAAGATAAAAAATATCTTGAACAAAACATACACGGTCATCTGGCCCCAAACTAGGATTCCCTGTAATATTCAGAGACTGATATACCTACACAATACACATATACATTTAAATACATACATATATAGATATAATACACCAATACGCAAAACAAACAATTCTGCTCATCACAGAAATGTTTGCCCTTCGGTGGGGACCGAACCCACGACTCTTGGATCAGTAAACAGGAGCGCTAACCACTGAGCCACTGAGTCAGTCATTATTTAAGTAACTATCAAAGTTCCTAATCAGTTTTGTGTGAAAAGACTAATTAGAGTTCATATAAAAATACCATATCCGCTACCATTCATATGTCCACGTTGCACAACCTGCGGAGTGCGACCGCAAACGACGAGTTTTCTTCCACATAATTAGATTGCTCCGGACGCGAAGGAAGGAAGGTGTAAAGTAAAATAGCATAATAATTCATTTCACTACACCGCCACTACAAAGACTGCACACTGCGAGTAATATTGAGCCACGAAAGAGTATCTAATTCGGCAAATTACTTTTGGATTTTATATGTTGTTTAGGAGATACAAAAATCCAAGAAATTTAAACTATTTTTGGATTTAGATAATGTGACAAACAAATTTTATTTTAAAATACATGATGAAGTTTTTAAGGGAGTCTACTCATAAGGAACCTATACTCTTTTAAAACGGAACGTAATAATTGACGTAATTATTTATTTATTTAAGTTCACAAGTTATTTACTTAAACTATCACCTCTTAAAAATATATTAAGTATATAGTAGTATCAACTTATTAATTAGTATAAGAAGCCCATTTTTTATTTACAAAATGTTACTTATTTAGTTCTTTATGGAAAAATGATTAGATTCAGAAAAGACAAGCTTTTCAATATGACCCTATATTTGTTAATTATTTGTTATAATAATAATAATATCCCGCGATAATTATATTTGGGAGAGTACTTGCAGTTTATTTTTAAAGATACAGAGTGCAAGATAAAACACTGCAAGTGCTTTTTGTTGGCGCAGTTACTCCGTAGCCATATTTTAAATGAAAAATGAGCAATTAAGTATTTAAGTGTTGCGTACAAAAGAAAATTTATTAAAGTACACCAATAAGCTTGTTAACAAAACAGTGGTATTAATAGATATTTCTTATAGAAGTTTTGTTTTATTTGATAAGCGGCAAACGAGCAGACGGATCACCTGATGGTAAGCGATTACCGCCGCCCATAGACACCCGCAACACCAGAGGAGTCACAAGTGTGTTGCCGGCCTTTGATATGGGAGTTCGCTCTTTTCTTGAAGGATAATAGAAGTTGTAGGATAATGACAGTTTAAAAAATCGTAATAGCTTATGCCCGCGGTTCCACCCATGTGGATATCGATGGCTATTATGTATTGATGCTGCGCAATGCGTGAGCCTCGGATGGGTCGCGAGCATAGAAATGAGCTTTTGGGATAATTATATCCTATTATTACCCTCCCTATATGTAAGCTCGTTGCCAAATAAATCAGTTGAGTAGTCATTGTCTTAAAAAGCGTTGCTAACTATATCTCTTCCCAAAGTTATGTCAATCCGTTTCTCCGTTGAGACCTGAAATAAGGACATATAAACGTTATTAATTTACCTTTTAAAATATCGAATTCCCTCGGGAATTAAACCGGGAACCTCAAAATGTAACTTGACAAAACAACTCTATTTATTTGGTTTAACTACTAAATCGATTTCATTAGAATTTTGCAAAAACCATACTTAGAAGATGTCGTGGCTCAGTGCGGCATGCGTGCTCGCGTCGAAAGGTTAACTGACTACAGACACGGTCATAACTTGGATGGGTTTGACTATTAGTGGCATTTATATCGACCATTTTGGTGCTTCGCAAGTCACGTTAAGATGTTGGTGCCGGCTGCTATCGCTAGATGACAATTGTTAAGCTATGTCGGAGGCCTTATAGGCGGCTTGAAACCTTCTGACACTAGGATTACATCTACTTACCAAGTTTCAACAGTATAGTTCTTATATTTTCGGAAAAAAGTGGCTTTGACATACGGACGGACAGACAGACAGACAGACAGACATGACGAATCCATAAGGGTTCCGTTTTTTGCCATTTGGCTACGGAACCCTAAAACCGATACCCACTCGGGCGAAGCCGCGGGCTTAAAATAGTAACATCTAAAATCAATTATTATTCAAGAAACTATGGGTCATAATTTATAGTTACTGCACATACAACGTCATAGTTATAACTCATTATTCATTCATTACTGTATCATAATTGCGTACGCATCCTATGACTGTATAAGGTTTTAGGCTAGATTTAATTAACACCTAGAAGAAGTCTTTGATCTGTTAACGTTCTATGTGATTTTACGTACATGAACCAACTGTTTCTATGTTTTTCTATACAAGCTTAAGCAGTAGCTTTATTTAACAAAACAGCAAACAGTAGAACAGCAACAACAATATATGGAATGCAATGTAAACACCACTTATATGTTCTACAAACAGAATAAAGCACCCAAATTAAGATAGATGAGGCATCTAACTAGTGATGTTTCGGTTCAAACAATTATGGTTTCGGTATTGATTGCTTTCGAAATCGAAATCCAAAATAATAATATTTTGCTGTCATGAAGCTTTAATAAATCCGCGGTTTTACTTATAAAGTGAGTAACTAACTAGTAATGCAATATTTTAAGATACTGAAACTGAACTACTGTCGTTCTATAACTTTTCTGAAATAAGTTTTTTTGTGTTTAACATTTCATACAGATCGCTTTCTCGAGGCTTAGTTAGGTTAATAAATCAATAACTAAATTCCGAATGACGTGAGAACTACCAGAATGTGAATTTAAGATAAGAAAAATATAAAACGCTGATTATGTTCAGGAGGATACTATAAGACTGTAGATTATTAAAAATCAGGTTAAAGATGTAGTACGTAAAAAAATAAAAAATATAAAAAACATATTTTTGTGACTATTACAAAAACGTTAATATTGGCTATTGTTGAAGATTAAGTGATGATTACTTTGACAGTAGGAAATCCCATTAAAAATGACTTCGAAACCAATTTGTATAAATGAATTTCATCAGAGTCGAAAAAAACACTCAATTTGGTTTCGGTTTCATTTGCACTTCAACCATTTTACATCACTCTGATTCAACGGTTCCTACCACGCATTTTGTACAGATTAAATTACACCTGAATATAATACATATATCATGAGAAAGTGCTTTCGCCTGCAAGACATATGAGGGAAATTAGACGAATTATTGTTTACACGTTTTAGTGCTGTGATTGAGAGGGTCTCTCGCGGCCTTGTTTACAAGTTTGCGAGTTAAATAATAGCTTTGACGGAAGCGAAGGTCTTCAAGGCCCAGTGGGTTCAATGTACAGAATTTTTGAAACGTTTTAACGCGTTTATTTATAATAATATGGTTTCCAAAAAATATGAATAGTAATCTTGAGACCTTTCTGCAGGGACATCGATTCGAAACACGATTAAGCATTTTTCGCTCGATAGAAAAACATCGCAAACATACTTCTACTACACCTTTCAATATTTATATATGTTTTTGTTTTAATCATCTACTTATATGGAAATTGTATCGAAAATTGCGTAATCGTATTTTCGATGGGATTTAACGATTACTTTTTTTAAATTAAAAGCAATCAAAAATAATAATTTGAAAACCATGATTTCCGCGCTGCCATACAAATAAAGAACACTTGGCGCGAATGATTTTGAACCTTGTATTGCATTTAGAATAAGGTTCGAATAAGGAATTCGATAGTTTTCTTTGAACGTACGGCACCTTAACAATTATCCAATGGTCTTTGTTTTTGTTTTACAAATTACCGGCCTGTTCTAAAATTTTATGCCTTTATTCGTACTACTCGTATATAAGAAGATATCGTAATACATTTAAAAACTTAACTGAAACCAATTAAAAGACCACCTCCTTGGTCTAATGGCTAGTTCGGTTGCTTCACAGCAGGAGGTCACGGGTTCGATTCCCAGTGGGTTCCTACTTTTTAGGATTCAGTTTCATGGGTGGTAGGGCAAGAACCAAAAGATGGCGCCATAAATAAAGGATTCTAAACAGTACACATTAAAATCCTCTCAAATGTCCCTAAAATGAATGTTTCCGAAGACAAATCCTTCACAGATCGATTTCTGGACTAAATAAACACCTTACCCTATATACAGGATGTAACAGAAATGTGTGATAATACTTCAAGGTTGGCTTTTACCCATCAAACTGAACAACTTTTGTTCTGCAACTTTGTTGAAATCGCAAAGAAATTTTCGGACTTTTCATACAAACTTGGTTCGCCAGCTGATTGATTTGTATGAAAAGTCCAAAAAAAAATTGCGATTTGAACAAAGTTGCAGAACAAAAGTTGTTCAGTTTGATGGGTAAAAGCCAACCTTGAAGTATTATCACACCTTTCTGTTACATCCTGTATATAGGGTAAGGTGTTTTTTTAGTCCTGTAGATTTTCGTTGAAATGATTCAAGCCGTTTTCGACATCGTCGTAGCTTACAAGAATAACTCGTTTAATAGTATAAGATTAATAGTATAGTGTACCTTATTCAGTTTCAAATATTTCACAGATCCGTCAAAGTCCTCAAAAAAAATCAACACATCTAAATTTTACCATAATAAGGACTCAATAGAATTAGATGTTTTTATTGAATTGACTACCAAATAAATATATAAAAGATTTTTTTTTCTAAGTTAAGAAACATTAAATAAATTTATTGTAACATTGAGAAAATGACCCTCCAAGATGCTCGATCTTTGCGTTCCCCGACGGCCATATTTCCTATTTATAATCTCGTTTGCGAGAAAAAGACGTCCGATGGGACCTCTCAGGCGCTCCGTAATGATAATGAATTAAGTAACAGTAAACAATATCCAATTAACTTGAGAATTTAATCAGAAAGTTGTTTTTGTTCTGACGAAATGAGCTGTAGGCTGTTGACTTAGAGCAACTTGCTGTGTCTACGTTTTAACGAAGTGGCTAATGGAAAATTTCCCTGTCGTTTGTTTTGTTTTGCGCTTTGACGTCTAGTTCTAGACACGTCCATCCAAGCCTTAAACAAGGAGCTTTTTATGTATTTTAGTTAGTAGTGACAGGCAATTACAAAGCGACAGTTTGTTTGGAATGAGATCAACTAAAAGCGTCGTCATAACAAACATAAGACAAATTAAATTGAAGAACTACTGAATTGCCAATAAGGCGTTATAGTTAACTATAACAAGTTGAAAGTACATATCGACGGGGAAGTGCTAACAACTCCTAACTTAAACTTTTTACGAAAACGACTTATGAATGCAGTTCGATAGAGAATGAATTTGCGCGTCTACTGGTATATGAATTAAGTTGAAATTCGCAAAATTGATGTAGCTAGGCACCGAGGAAATATTTCTTATATTAAAGTAAGTCTATTATTAAGGTCCATCACAACCTGATTAATTTTGGCTGGAAATATATTCTAACTAAGTTTTTTAAACTTTGTAAGTTAGGAGTTGTTAGCACTTCCCCGTCGATATTTCGAACTGGTGTAGTGAACCCGTCCGGGTGTATCTTTACAACGCTACCTCATCACAGTTCAATAGGACACGTGTAACAGTCTCTACGCCTCCATGCACACTCGACACAATCAACTAACGAAAAAGTATTTGTTAAAAAAGGTATGTGATAGCCATTTCTCTTCCAGAGAAAATTAAATTCAAAAACGGCACGAAATATATCCCTACACAGGGTAAACTTTTCTGTGATGAGCAGAATTGTTTGCTGTGAGCCTGGGTGTATAATATCTACACTGGTGGACTAAAAATCGACTCAAGATTTGTTGCTTGACTTTTGAAAAAATAACTCAGTCTACAAAACTGCTAAACACTAAAAGCAAAAAACTAGAAAACCATCCAACTAAAATCATAAACAGTAAACACACAATTTTTGAACTTCTGGTTTAGTTTTATTTTGCTAGATTGAGTTAATTTTTCAAAAGTCGTGCATGAAACTTTGAGTCGATTTTTTTTGTCCATGAGTATATATATGTATGTATTTAAATGTATATGTGTATGTATATCAGTCTCTGGTGCCCAAGATACAGGGAATCCTAGTTTGGGGCCAGATGACCATGTGTGATTTGTCCTGGATATAATTTTTTCTTCTAACACACACGCTGCGCTGTATACTCAAAACATTTTAAATATTGTAAAACCTGATAACCCTTCTGGAGTTACATACGTTCATGGGTAGTTGCTATTTTCCATCAGCCTTTCGCTACCTAACACAAAAAATAAAATAAAAAACATTAAAATACTGAAGTAATAAACTGCCATCACAAAAAGAAGTTCAGCCTTCTACAAATCGATCAACTGACCGGCCAAAGAGTCCAATTTTTTTTTGCGATTTCATTATGGGTTCCTAGGGGAAAGTTGTTTGTTATTATGAGTATATGCATAACCTTTCGTATCAAGAACTAATTTTAAGTAAGTAAGTAAGTAAACGTTTATTTGCAAGAAAACACACTCATATTACAAAGGACTATAGTAAAATATGAGCATAAACAAAAAATTTGGTTTAAAATAAAATAATAATAATAAAAAAATAAAAGCAAAAACAAATAGAAAAAAAAATATAAAGAAATTGTTAAAAATAAAAAAATAATGATAAAACATAGGGACCACGAAACAAAACTAAAATAATTTGAACTTAATACTAAAATAAACTCACCCAATATTATGAGGCCAGTAAATTAAATTACATGTAAATTATGCCCTTAAAGATTTGTAAAGCATGTTAAATCTGTAAACTAAAGTAACAGATGACCTTTAGTGACTTTCCGTAGTCTTTTTTCCCTTCAAAAAAGGAGAAGGTTCTCAATTCGACTGTATGTTGTTTTTTTTTTTGTATATTTGTTACGCGATTATTCCGCGATTATATTAAATATGAATCAATTTCGATGATTCTTTATTTTGTTTGATAGGTATACATGGGACCACCATATAAATTTTATCTAAATTGATTCAGCGGTTTTTGAAAAATCAACCAAAACAAAAATAAAACATGAAATTGTAGCTGTTACGATTGAAGTTGGTTTTTAACGTGTTCTGTGTTGTTGATTATTCACAATAAAAGAAACGTAATCTATATGATCACGCTGAATACGTTAAAAACAACCGACTTCAATCGCAACAACTCCAATTTTGCTAGGTTTTTGTTGATTTTCTCAAAAACCGCTGAATCGATTTCGATAAAATTTATATGGGACCACCTGTGAAGTATACCCTTTTAAACAAAAAAAGAATTTTTCAAATCGTTTCAGGCGTATTCGAGTAATCGGTGAACATACGTAAAAAAAAAGATTCCGACGAATTGAGAACCTCCTCTTTTTTTTGAAGTCGGTTAAAAATATAACTAAGTAAATACAATAATAGAAATCGGATCATCGCCTTAAGTGTGTCTCAAGTGTGGGTATGTTTACTATAAGAAGTGTCCCTTTTACTGACCTAACACTGATGGGTCCGCGTATACGAATAAATATTAGGTATTTACAATTATTGAATAGTCTGGAGTCTAGACTAGATGAGTGCTTATGACAACAAAGGTAGTTCATAGAAATATTAGATTAACTGAAATATCTGAGTTTCGACAGAGATTTTATTTGCCAACAATGAAATATTATTTCTTCTGAGTAAAAATAAAAAAATAATGATAAAACATAGGAACCAGAAAACAAAACTAAAATAATTTGAACTTAAACTAAAATAAAGTCATTCTATATTGACATTTAAGTTTCATTTTTATATTGATAAGTTTCTTTCTTTTAGTATGTAACTTTTGCTCTACCTAGTTTTCCTGTTTTCTTTTCTGGACACCGGGTTGTCTGGAAGAAATGGCTTTTAGCGATACGACCGCTCAAATTGTACCACTGTTATTTTAATATTGTCTTTTGTTGTTGTATATAATATTATTTTTGTGTGTGTACAATAAAGAGTATATCAATCAATCAATCAATCCAAGTTATTAAATTCTACACATTTTATGTTGTTTAGACTTTTAGAATGTATTTTTTAATCCAATGTAAACAAGTGTGGCTCGGTGGCTCAGTGTTGAGCGCTCCTGACTACTGATCCGAGAGTCGTGGGCAAACATTTCTGTGATGAGCAGATTTGTTTGCTCTGTGTCTGGGTGTATTATATCTATATATGTACCTATGTATTTAAAAAGTATATGTGTATGTATATCAGTCTCTGGTTCTCATAGTACAGGTAATCCTAGTTTGACCTAGTTTGATCCTAGATGACCGAGTGTGATTTGTCCAGGTTATTCATTTATTTATTTGTAAGTACTATATTATTATATAGTATAGGGTAAATTGTTACATATTATTATTATGTCTGCAAACCTCTATACTGGTAATTCTACTCCTAGAATTGAACAACTTTTTGATCTACAACTCCGTGAACTCCGATGAAATTAATTTATGAACTTTTTTTTATGGCTGAGGTGGCAAACGACCCGATGGATCACCTGATGGTAAGCGATGACCGCCGCCCATAGACACCCGCAACACCAGAGGAGTCACAAGTGCGTTGCCGGCCTATAATATGGGAGTACGCTCTTTTCTTGAAGGTTTGAATGTCGTATTTTATAAATTTCGCTTAAGATTGATCAATTTCCGATGTCCATATATTTTTTGTCCATTTCATATTATTATGATGATGATGATATTGGACTACAAAAAATACATTTAGCAAAAAATAAAATCACGTTTAAAAAAAAAAACCGTTTATCATAATTTAACGGCCTCCGTGGTCTAGTCACTACGTAGTCACTTTGCTTCACATCTGTAGGTCGGGGGTTCGATTCCCGGCTCGGTCTAACTTTGTAAAAGTTTGGTTTGGTTGGTGGTAGGGTATTTTCGAAGATCTTGGTCTTGCCGCCAAATAATAATGTATCAATTGGCTGTAAATGTAATAGTATCAATGGCTTGTTTCGGCATGGAGCTAAAATAGCCGGTTCCTGATTGCATTGGATAATTTTGATAAGCCTGTAGGAACAGTGACAGCTGCTCTTCGGTGAGAAAGGGGAGGTAAGTCCGCTAGGCGAGGTGGTAGGCCTGGGGACCGGCCGTGGTCCAACCGTTGATGGTTGGAAGTCGTATATATGCGTAGTGCGAAGAAACTTTCGATATCGCGTTCTAGGATTAGTTTGTGGCGGTGCGATAGATGTCGCCACAAGCCTGCTTCCATCTTCTCCATCATCATCACTTATCACCAGGTGAGATAATGCCAACTTACTTACTTACTTCGCTGGATCAGCGACTCAAAATATGTCCGTCTTGGCCTCCGATACGTGAAAATAATGGATAATGCCAAGGGCTTAACAATCGTGGATTTAAAAAAAACTGTATTGACAAACAAATTTGTGACTTCTGCCATCTACCTAATATAACTTACATAGCCAACACCAACAGATATAAAGAGATATAAAAATAAGGCGGGAAAACCCATCTTCTCGGGGATACGAACTATTATTTGCGAAGGCATGTTTGCCCCATGTCCATCTATAGGTATACGTTTCAGTAGCTGATTGCGTATGTCAACTTCGTTATAAGAAGTTGTCATGGTAGATATGTATTTTATTTCTTTTGAAAAGGAAAGGGTGTCCATTCTGGAAAGGACCCAATTTTAAAGGTGTTTTATTGTAACATTTCCGGATAATAGTGTCCATAAGATGTAACGAGCAATGTTATCTAAGATGAACAAATTTTGAAGTCCACAATTGGGAATCCTAAAAAAAAACAATGTATTTTTTTATTTTTTTTCTGATAGTGAAAAAATAAATTGACTATTTAATTTTATATTTTCATACCTTACAAAAAATTTTGCATACCCAATTCTCCATATAAATCGTTCGTTGTTTCGAAAATTTTTGTATGGTGACAATTTTTGTGGAAAGTCAAAAATTGTTGTCATTTATTTAAAACATCGTAGAACGAAATTTGTCCAATTCAGACGCGAATAATAGCCTATACATAATATGTTCATACCCATCTTAACATCGCCGTGTAAGTATATATATTGTAAATATGCAGCAGAAAGATTCGTCGTTATTAGTGCGCAAGAAACAAAAATACGAGTCAAATTCTAGTCGTCCGAATGTTCGATTTCCGACACCTTCCAATGTTAATTAAATTAAACATTTCGCCGCTACAATATCGATGTGAAAAGCTGTCACATAAATCACTTAACTGAAGCCCTCGGTTGAGTATTGATGGGTTGATCCGCGCGTCCACAGTGACATGGGACAGATTACTGGTACCTCTACCCTACTCTCGGGATTGGTGTAATTATTGTTAATACCTACAGGGATTTCTAGCTGTTGTGAGGCTTGTCTTGTATGAACGAATGAAAACGCTTTATTGTACATTTTTTTTTAATGTGATAGGTGGCAAACGAGTAGACGGATCACCTGATGGTAAGCGACTACCGCCGCCCATTGACACCCGCAACACCAGAGGAGTCACAAGTGCGTTGCCGACCTTTGAAGTGGGATGGGCGGATGGGGGGAATTGGGGGGGGGGGAAGTTAGGCCTCCGGTACCCTCACTCACTCGGTGAAACACAACGCAAGCGTTGGTTCACGCCGGTAATAAAACAGGAAAATTAAAAAAGTTTTATGTGCATAAGAAAAAGTCTGTGGGTGTGTATAATTTTTGATTTTCTTTCAAAGTAGCGTTTGTTCGTACAAAAACCTCCGGCAAGGATTTCCACGACGACTGCTGCGCTGCCTACATCCAGCGGTTTCCCGCCTTCGGTCATCGGTCCATCCGACCTGGTCTCCACTAGGTCATCGGTCCACCGAGTGGGAGGCCTGCCTACTCTTCGTCTTCTGGTGCGCGGTCGCTACTCGAGAACAAAATCCTTATGGCCATTAATAGTATTTCTAAGATTCATTCAAAATATTCGTAGATCCTATCGAGATACTTAAGCTGAACATCTGGTTGAGATCTAAAAACTGAACAACAGTTACACGAGTGAAATTCCACCTTTCAATGTTGTTAAAACGTTTTTGATACAAATTGCGCGATCTGTAAAAGTAAGATGAATTTTGTCATTTTTAAAATCCCATATAAAAATATTTCAATATTTTACGATACATAGATGATACTACGAATAATAAAAAGCCTTTAGAGCGTGTCCACATGTCCACGGCACGGCGCCGTCAACGTCCAACGGTGCGATGTCGCGGCGCGGCGACGTTGCCGTGCCGTGTATTAGCACGACACGGCAACGCACCGCGCCGCGGCACCGCACCGTTGCACGTCGACGGCGCCGTGCCGTGGACAGGTGGACACGCTCAAATTGCTACAGACTGCCACTTCTCTGCCAAGGCTGCCGTGCCGTGTAACGTTGCGGCACCGTGACGTGAATTTTTACGATACGGCAACGTTAATTTCTACGACGGGGCAACGCACCGCGCCGCGGCACCGCACCGTTGCACGTCGACGGCGCCGTGCCGTGGACATGTGGACACGCTCTTAACGTCTTCCATCTCACCCGAGCAAAGAGAACCAAGGTCCAATTAAATTCGTATGAGTTTTCGTAGTAGGTATTCTTTGGTGAGGTCGGTTGTCATTAAGTGCTAGTACAAGTCGACAGATGTCGCTACATCTACGAGATTCAACATTTTATTTTCTACCAGTGTCACAATTTGTTTACGCTTACACCATCAATATAATAAAATTTTAGCCTAGTTTTAATTAATTACCTCATAAACTAGTTGCTTAGCTTAGTTGTAACTTCTGACACTGATGTTGGCCACTAGCTCCACAACCTTCACCAATCCGGACTTGGCCCCCATGTGAGGAGTATGGCCTTACCTTCCCGAGTTATGGGAAGAGACCCGTTCCCCTGCAGTGGGGACGTAATTGGTTGTTAACACGAACTAGTTGCTGCAAGAACTAATTTTACATGCAAACATATAATACAGATATCTACAAGTGGAAAAAGAAAGTGTAAGGTGGGTTTGTAATCATAAAAAAAAAATAAACAAATTAATCAAATGGTACCAAAGTGAAGCGTTCCTAGCGCAATACGGCTTGCGTGGTCAAGTCAATGACTCAAGTTAACTGATTACAGGCACGGTCATAACCTGGATGGGTTTGATTATTAGTTTCATCCAATAATATCATTGGTGTCATCTATCTCGACCGTTTCCGTGCGGTTACTATCATGAGGTGGCAGTCCTTAAGCCATGTTAGAGGCCATATAGGGGGCTTTAAAACTGCTGACACTGACTAGCAACTAGCCTTGAATCTCTGTATGTGTGGAGTATGGTAGGCCATACATACATTCCTGAGATAAGTGGTTAGCGATCCTGATCTCTGATCCGAGAGAGAGATGATCTGATTTGATCCCCACACAGGGCAAACTTTTCTGTGATAAGCAGAATTGTTTGCTCTGAGTCTGGGTGTATAATATCTATATATGTGTATCAGTCTCTGGTTTCCAAGATACAAGGAATCCTAGTTTGGGGCCAGATGACCGTGTGTGAATTGTCCCGGATATTATTATTATATTGTTATGTATAGATATGGGAAGAGATCCGTGCACCAAGAGAATGGAAAGTCAATGAATTATTAACGGATAAAATTTGCATATAATTTTTATTTTCATTTTATTGTGTTAAGAACAATGCTTTCTTGAATACAGATTTTTTGTTTTAAACTTTTAAAGGACACTTTTTTCTTATACTCTGTAAAATCATTAAAATCCTGCGTCACTTACATTACGCATCAATAAACTGCTCTATCACCTTTATCGGCTCTATCAATTTTGCTCTATCATCGTGACATAGCAAAATATTACAGTCATTATTAGAGCCACTTCATTAAACATCATTAAATTATCGTAAACATTAGTATCATGTCTCTAACATTAAGGTACTTATTCCTTATTCTTAATGACCTTCAGTGCTAAATTCGGGTTATTAATTTGATTTAAAGATATTTGCCGTAATTTTGGTCCGTACTTAGTATGACACAAAAAAATAGAGATATCTGGTACATATGAAAATTATATTAATATTTTTTATGACATGACAATATCATGCATCATATACCTAGATATGTATAAAAAATAATGACAGAGAGATAATAACTAACATGATAACTCGTTATATTTTTTTCGTTTTGATTACCTGTGTTTATAAAGCAGAAAGTACATATTAACCTTGTGATCTTTTTTAGTCTTGTACAATTAGATATGAACACATTCGGAAAGGAACAAATCTCAAACCCTGGCACAGTGTGAGATTTGACCTTAGTTGCGGACACCCTAGTTTTATGTGTTATTTTGAAAACTAATATTTACACAAAACTCCTGTTAAAACTCCCATTGCTGTTTCTGTCATAGTTTTAGAGAATTTCAGAAAATCAAGAAAATTCCATAGAAACCATAGAAACCCATTATCTCCTTTGTTTTTATTGGTTTTTCATTAAATGTTTCATGGTGTGATAGTGAGTATACCATATAAACCTTCAAATCCATAAAAACTTAAAATATTTCGCTATTCTAGGCAAAAAGTTACTTTTTCTATGATTTCGCTATAATTTTTTTTCTCGTAATTTTCTGCATGGTCGCATTTTTTTTCAGAACGTATATGTTAATTACATTAATAACTACTATCATAAAAAAAAAACAGATGCGACAGACACACGATAACGGAAATACTGAATTTCAAAATTTTAACTTAGGGTTGCCACTCACAAGCGCCTACCAGTTTACGACATGCAATATTTTTAAACAAACTTTGCTTATCATATGACCTGTAGGCATTTGAATCTTGTGGAAAACAAGTTTCAGTTGGCCGCATAATCCACTAGTACTATTTCTAAAGCATTACTTTTACTACCTACTATAAAGCTATTGTAGAAGAAGGCAGTAATAATATGTGATCCTCAGAATCCCGCAAATAATTAAATTTATTTATTTAATTAAAGTGTTTTTTTTTATTAGGAACTATTTTAGGTATTCATATTTTAAATTACTCAGCTATATGCACATATTGTATGGGTCCTAAAGGCATACCTTTCCCTCGCGGGTGAGGTGAGGACTAAGTGGTAAATGATAGTAGTGGCTATTAGCAGTTAGGCGAATATAGGCTGAAAATAATTGGACACTGCAAATATTTTTGAGTAACAGAAATAAAAATGATCAATTGTAATAAAATAAAAAGTGGTCAAGTGCGTTTCGGGCCACGTGCAGTGTAGGGTTCTGTAGTACTTCGACAAACACTGCTTCAAGGCACAAAGTACGTCTATTTTGAGTTCAAGGGGTAAAACTTCCCGTCTTACAAAATTGACTAATACTATGATAGTTTTCCTTTTTACTTCATTATATATACTACTGCCCTGAATTTTTTCACATTTCTAGAAACAACTGTTTAGCTGGCAGAGGGGGCTACGTTAAAGCTTAATATTTAGTTTTCCTTTTAACTTCGTTATATATACTACAGCCCTGAATTTTTTCACATTTCTAGAAACAACTGTTTAGCTGGCAGAGGGGGCTACGTTAAAGCTTAATATTTCGAAAACGGATCCTTGAATCGAAAAATGGCTGTCGCAAACCTATCCAAGTACACCCCACACCATGGGATAGTCGAGAAAAAAAAATCCCCACTTCACGTGTAGCGGTACCTCCGCCCCTGAAAAAAAAAATGTTTTTCAAGATTTTATTTTACCACTTTGTCGGAGTGATCAATATACATATCCGTGCCAAATTACAGCCAGATAGACAGACAGACGGACATGGCGAAACTACATATCAGGGTTCCTCGTTGACTACGGAACTCTAAAAAATGACGAAGTAACATCTGAAATTGCAAGTCTTACACGTTTTTGCTCATTATTTTTTGATAAATCTCGACCTCCGAATATTTTTTAGCAAACATTGCAAATATCTCGGAAACGGTAAAAGATATCGAAAATCTGACAGAAATTTTGAAAAGCTTAAGTAAAAGCATAATATTATAATACATGAGAAGCATATTGACTATGAAAAAAATGCGGAAACTCATTATTTTTTCAGTTTCTCATACAAATTCATTATTACTATTGAGATTTATGCTAAGTCTCGACCTCCGCTTTTTTTTTGCAAAAAATGCAAATATCTCGGAAACGGTAAAAGATATCGAAAATCTGACAGAAATTTTCTAAAGCTTTGAAAAGCTTAATTAAAAGCATGTTAAACATGAGGCGCATATTGACTATGGAAAAAATGGCGAATCTTATTTTTTTTTTAGTCTCCCATACAAATTCTTGATTTACTTTACGGATTTAGTACGGGAAACTACAATTTTAATTAAAAAAATAGCGTTATGGTACATGATGATGTTTACAAAGCGGCTAACCCGTCTATAAAAAGACTAATTCTGCAATTTGGCTACGTTATGTGCATATAAAAAATCTTTCAATTTACGCAGCTCGCTCCAATAACATTTTACAGACTCACCTTACAGTCAGTTCAAAATAAAATTGGTATTCCTAATTTCCAAGAAATATTTATTTTTTTGTTTCTGGAATAACATAAAAAGGGCAACTTTGAAAAGAAACAACTATGGAACTAGATGTAATAGACAGTGAGAGTTTTATTTCATGCTTAGAATACCAAGTCCTATTGACTGGCAGTGAGAAGTAAAATGTCCGGTTTGACGGTCATTTTACACACTGTGGATAGGTACAAGGGTTATAAGGGGTTGATACAAAAGATCCCTTTGGGTTGAAGTGTCGCTGTTTAGGCAGCCCTCATCAACAACATAAGATAAGATCCAACAAAATAGTTTTATTTTTGTGTCAACCCTATTTCCATAGAAATCTAAAAAAAACATAGAAACTCTATATCTCCAACATCGCGCCAGCTAGGTATATAGATTTTTGTTACGAAGTAATAGGAACATTACTTTAATGTATTTTTGTTAAAAAAAAATGCGACTATAATATGGTTAATTTTATAAATATATTTTTCAAAATATTAAAATTATTTTTTTTCTCTAGTTCTTCTGCACTTAGCCTCTTGTAATTTTCAAACTTAAAGCAATTTAAACTGGTAAATAGTTAAAAAAAAATTACAAAGGTAAAATTCACTTTTTCTCGGGAAAAATGAATAAAAAAAGTTTTTCATGAAATTCAATGACTTCAGTAAAAAAAATTATATCTCCAAAATCAATTTTAATGTTTAAATATTTGTTGATTTTTATGGTTTAGGATAACTAAACCTACTCAAATCGAACATAAAACGAGGATGTCCGCAACTAAGGTCAAATCTCACATTGTGCCTGGCCCTAAAGCAATATGTGTCTTCCTTGAGAAGGGTCTACCTTTTCTTGTGTTTGTTGATTTTATTAATTCAACATAACACACCTGATTTTAGATATTAGGATTATTTTTGGTAGTAAAGTGGTGCCTCAACTCATCTCATCTCATTCTCATTGTTCTCACTAATTCACAAATATTCACTAACCACTTATCACTAATATTATGAATGCGAAAGTATGGATGTTTGTTTGTAAACATGGCATTTATGTCGTTCTAGTATTCCGTATTGACGAGAGTCGTGACCTCCCTTTGACAACATCTCAGTAATGATCTTACGACATTATTCACTAAACCCCTTTTAGTGAAATTGGAGAAAAACTTTTTCGCATGGATTTTTGTTACATGTGCTAATTATAATTTAGTGAAATTCGCAACAAGTCTGGAAACGATCATAATGAAACTGTGACGTCATAAATTTTTCAAATATTCCCTCGAGAGGACGTGCTTGACTCGATATTTTATTTATAAGTAATTTGACTTTTACTTATTTGTAATTCATATAAGCATTGACCTTTATGATTGTTAAATACGTTATATAAATATTAACTCAGATAACTAATAGATTCCTAGTCAATATTATTGAAGCATATTTGACTCATTATTATATCTACTTAAAGGAGCAAACGACAAAGCCATTAGATAACTATGTAGTTATATCGTATTTAAATACTGCATACATAGTCATATACAAACTCTTGCCAATTCAGTTAGTTCTGAACAGTCCATGTGTGTAACACATCGTGCATAATGATTTTGATAACGTTAATAATACTCTGTGTGACATTAATATTGTACTTAAAAAACAAGAACAGTGATTATTGGAAGAAACGTGGTATTGTGCAAGAGGATGGTGTTATCTGGAACTTTATATTGGGTAAAAAGTCGATAGCGGAAGTCTACAAAGATGTGTATGACAAACATCCAACAGAATTACACGTTGGTATGTTTCTTGGGCTTAAGCCAGCTCTTTTACTTAAAGATTTGGACAATGTACACGCTGTTCTTTCCGGTGATTTCCAAAGTTTTTATAGCCGTGGCATAAATATTACTCCGAAGGACAAACTCGCAGATAATGTACTATTTATTGAAGAATTTGCACGATGGAAACTTATACGTCAAAAATTGTCTCCAGTGTTCACAAGTCTGAAACTGAAAAACATGTTTTATATAATGGAAAAATGCGGAAGGGATTTTGTTGAAACAGTAAAAAAAGATCATAAGATTGTAGAGAAACCTTTTAATGCATTATATCATTATACAACGGCGTCTATTGGTGCATCTGTTTTTGGTATAGAGACTCATACAAAGAACACAATGGACTCTCCCTTTTTGGATATGGCTTGGAAAGCGTTGACACCTTCACTTAGAGCAAATTTTTCTTTCTTTATTGGCAATACGTTTCCTCGACTTTTAAACATTGTAGATTTTAGAGCATTCGGTGAATACGAAGAATTCTTCATTGGTGCTGTGAAAAGAGTCTTGAAATTGAGAAAAAGTGAAAAAGATAAGCGCCATGATTTTATTGACATTTGCTTGGAATTGCAAGAGCAAGGAACTATGAAAGATGTAATAACAGGATATGAACTGGAGCCAACTGATGAACTGTTAGCTGCCCAAGCATTCTTCTTCTTTATAGCTGGTGCTGACACATCTGCTAATACCATGCATTTTACTTTGCTGGAATTATCGAACAATCCGGACATATTGAAGAAAGTCCACGAAGAAATCGACCGAGTTTTTGACGATTGCGAAGAAAACGTAACATACGAAGTAATTGAAAAACTGAATTACTTAGACATGGTTATGAATGAAGCTATGAGGAAGTATCCGCCAGTAGGAGTGATGCAACGGAAGTGCACGAAAGATACTGTTCTACCAGTTGGTAATGTCAAGATAGAGAAAAATACTTTAGTGGTGGTTCCAGTATACGCCATACACAGAGATGAAAAAAACTTTCCAAATCCTGAACTATTCGACCCAGAGAGGTTTTCAGCAGAAAATGTTTCGAACATAAAGAAGTTTAGTAATCTGCCGTTTGGTGAAGGGAACCGAATTTGTTTGGGTAAGAATTTTTTTTCGTTTTGCTTTAAATGGTTCAAAAAGGTTTTAGAGAATGTAGAAGAATCACACACGGTCATATTTTGGACCCAAACTAACATTTACTGTATTATGGGAACCAGAGACTGATATACAAACGCATATACGTCTAAATACGGCATAAATATATAGATATAATACACCCAGACACAGCGTAAATAAATTTGCTCATCAGATAAATGTTTGCCCTGGGTGGGGATCGAACCCACGACTAGAGATGTAAAAAAAACGTTAAAAAATATTAAAAAAACATTTTTTTTTCTGGCGCCGGTTTTTTTTCAAGTGTATGAAAATAAAAAAATATTTATAGGTGATTATCGTTAAACAAGTATTAGTTAATAAAACAATGTTTTGTTTATTAATCTTGAAGATTTGGAACTTTTTGTTGTTTTTAGTCATCAAATAGTTCAAAATAGTTGTCACTCACTAATATTTACTGTTTACTAAGGGACAGGATTTCTCGAATCCTTGTTTCGTTTATGTTTTGGTTTGGATTTGTTATAAATGAGGAATTATTTAAAATTACAAGAAAACCATCACTTTTTATATTTTATTCCATTTCAATTGTATTGTTCGTTCTCTGAAAAAACATTAGAAAAAACTAGGGTGCTTTGTTTTTTTCACGTTTTTTCTTGGAAATTGTGAAAAAAAATTTTTTTTTTCTATTTACATCACTACCCACGACTCTTGAATCAGTAGTCAGGAGCACTAACCACTGAGCCACTGAGTCAGTGGTGGCCTAGATAGATTTGTTTGTTTGTTTGTAAATTTTTTATTGTGAAAAAACAAAATACAATACATAAAACAAGGACAAGACATACAAGGGCGGACTTATCCCTTACGTTTACATCCGCACTTAAAAATTCATCTTGCATAAGGTTACATTATTACCGTCTGCAACAAAAAGGCTTTGTGTATTTTGACGTGTAGTTCTAAAAAAGTGCAGTTTTCTCGAAGCAAAGTGGTCCTAACCTAACCGCTGAGCCACCGCGTCAGTCAGAGTTTGACCATGACTCAAATTATTTTATCAACAAGTTAAACGTGACGTTATACTAAATAAATAAGAAAAATAAACTATTTTTAATTTACTCAACAAGTTAGTTATCACGCTGAATACGTTAAAAACAACCGACTTCAATCGCAACAACTCCAATTTTGCTTTGTTTTAATTGATTTTCTCAAAAACCGCTGAATCGATTTCGATAAAATTTATATGGGACCACCTGTGAAGTATACCCTTTTAAACAAAAGAAGAATTTTTTAATTCGGTTCAGGCGTCTTCGAGTAATTGGTGAACATACATAAAAAAAAAAAGATTCCGACGAATTGAGAACCTCCTCCTTTTATTGAAGTCGGTTAATAACATTTCTTGCAGTTCAAAGACTTATTTTGTTGTTTCGTTTCTATTATCGGTTCGATAAAAAAACACGTCATTATCTTAATTAGAACACAAAATATTGAAGTAGTTTTTATCCGACTGCGCCAGAAGGAGGGTTATGTTTTTCGAGTGTGTGTATATTTTTGGCACGCTCTGTAGACTTAACGGCTTGATGTATTTTAGTTTGAGAGGTGTCGATAAATTCGTCTTGATCCCGAGAATGACATAGGATATATTTTAATGCAGTAAATTAAAAAATATGCTTGGCGTTTGTGGACTATGAGAAAGCCTTTGATTCGATCGAGACCTGGGCTGTGTTGCAGTCTCTCCAACGGTGCCAAATTGATTATCGATACATCGAAGTGTTGAAGTGCTTGTATGAAAACGCCACCATGTCGGTCCACCTCCAGGATCAGAATTCGAAACCTATCCGGCTGCAGCGTGGGGTGAGACAGGGAGACGTTATATCTCCGAAACTGTTCACCGCTGCACTGGAAGACGTTTTCAAGCTTCTGGACTGGAGAGGACTCGGCATTAACATCAATGGCGAGTACATCACTCACCTTCGATTTGCTGACGATATCGTGATCATGGCTGAGACCTTGGAAGACCTAGGCGCAATGCTCGAAGGACTTAGTAGAGTCTCCCAACAAGTGGGTCTTAAAATGAACATGGATAAGACGAAAATCATGTCAAACGTCCGTGTTACACCCACTCCTCTGAAAGTTGGAGACTCTACACTCGAAGTTGTTGACGAATATGTATACCTAGGACAAACAGTCCAGTTAGGTAGGTCCAACTTCGAGAAAGAGATCAATCGTCGAATCCAACTCGGCTGGGCAGCGTTCGGGAAGCTTCGCAATATCTTTACGTCCAAAATACCGCAGTCCCTCAAGACTAAAGTCTTTGACCAGTGTGTGTTGCCAGTGATGACATATGGATCCGAAACATGGTCGCTTACTATGGGCCTTATAAGAAGGCTCAAAGTCACCCAAAGGGCGATGGAGCGTGCTATGCTTGGTGTTTCCCTACGTGATCGAATCAGAAATGAGGAGATACGTAGGAGAACTAAAGTTACCGACATAGCTCTCAGAATCGCTAGACTTAAGTGGCAGTGGGCAGGGCACATAGCTCGTAGAACAGATGGCCGTTGGGGCAGTAAAGTTCTCGAATGGCGACCGCGCACCGGAAGGCGCAGTGTGGGCAGGCCCCCGACTCGGTGGACCGACGACCTGGTAAAGGTTGCAGGAAGCCGCTGGATGCGAGCCGCACAGGACCGGTCGGTGTGGAAATCCTTGGGGGAGGCCTTTGTCCAGCAGTGGACGTCTTTCGGCTGATAGATAGAAATTAAAAAATATATATATACAGGGTGTAACAAAATTGGTTTAGGACCCATTAACTGGGGATTCTACTCATTGTACTGAACCACTTTTGTCAAAAAAATTGTTGGACTCTCCATACAAATTGATCATCTGTTTTGCCATTTTTTACCATGGAGAGTATAATTTTTTTTTGCGAGATGAGCAAAGTTGTAGAACAAACGTTGTTCAGTATGATCAGCAGAATCCCCAGTTAACTGATCCTACACCAATTTTGTTACACCTGTATATGGTTAGGTAATTTTTAAATATAAATATTTGTTTGTATCGTAATTTTAATAAGTAAAAATCTTTTTCTATTTATTCTATCCTAATTACAGGATTAGTATTATAATATCTTTTTTATTTTTATTCAAGGTATGCGATTTGCCCGTCTTCAAGTGAAAGTTGGCCTTGCGTGGTTGCTCCGAAGGTTCACTTTACGGGAGCAGAATTGCCACCCTGAAATTTTTGAGCCAAGTGTATTCAGCTTGCGTGCACCCAACATCCGTTGCGAGTTATTACCGAGGAATGTGTGAATTTTTAAATAATAATAATAATATTAAGTATATAGGTACTTCTGCTTTTGTATAAAAATGTTTTGTATTAATTTTTTGTTACTATTGTGATATCTAACTCTACTGGTTAAATACCGTAATATTGTTATCTGGATCCATGGTTATGAGTTTTTAATCGTGCTCGTGTTTTAGGTCAGTCTTTATTTTGTTTTTTTTAGTAGTATGATCATGCATTTTTTATTGAAATAAATAAGTCTTTAAACTATCAATTTTTTTTTAAATATTTATTTAAGTTCTTTGAAATTATGGTACCTATAAACAGTGCTGAACACGTTAAAAACAACCGACTTCAATCGTAATAACTATAATTCGCTATGTCTCTTTTTGTTTTTTTTTGAGTTATTCAAAAAGCGCTGAATCAATTTAGATAAAATTTATATAGGACTACCTCTGAAGTATTACCTACCAAATAAAAAAAGAATCATGAAAATCTATTCATAATTGGCGGAGTAATCGCGTAACATACATACAACAAAAAAAAACTACTTACAGTAGAATTGAGAAACTCTTACTTTTTTGAAGTCGATTAAAAATGGCTGGCTATAGGGTCTACGACACACCTGTAAAACATAAACTGGGATGAAACTGTAACTCATGAAACTATACAACGTTTCGTCACCTGAGTGCTTATTTGTTCAATCTCTATATCCAACACTTTATACAACAAAGTTTTTACTGATTATTTCACGTAAATTAAATGATTTCTTACAGATTGCGTTGTCAACAGGTAATTCTATGTTTAATGTTCTAAAGGTCTAAATTATAAGAATCATACACCAATTGACGGGAAATTGGATAACATGATAACTGCATTTCAAAGTAATTTTCGTTAATATGGTCGATTGGACAAATATGCACTCAGGTGACGGTTTCCTTTTTAACATATAAAAACAGATTTTGGAAAAAAATGCATTCCGATACAAAGTTGATGATAAAAATCACTACGTGTTAGCGAAAAAGTATAGGGAGCTATCACAAACTTACACATACATACATACTTATACATCTTGTAACTGGTTACGGAACTATGGTTACGTAGACAGTCGATGGGGTGAAATTTGAAAGGCTCGGCTTTTCAGTCTAAAATTGTGTGACGTTTATTTAAAAAGTGGTAAAATAAACAGTGCATTGCAGTGTCAATACAAAATACATTTAATTGGAGAGTCCAAAAAATATGACATATTTTATACAAAAAATGGTTAAATAAAATTTAAAAAAGGAAGGAAGGATAGACCATCCTTCCTTCCTTTTTATTTGGCTTAAAATTTCTGCTTTATAAAAGTTCTTTGACAATATTCGTTATAAATCGAGTCTATGAAAAATTTTATTTAACCATTTTTTCTGCCATAAAAATAAAACATTTTCTCCCTATGGAACCTACTTAGATAGAAAAGGTACAACAAACTCTTTGATCCTTACAAAGCATAGATTATTAAAGATTTTTCAAAGTCAAATACAATTTAAAAAATTAGGGTTCCGTACCATAAAAGGAAAAAGGAAACCCTTATATACACCACTCGTGTGTCTATCTGTCGGTCCGTCTATCACAGCCAACTTCGCTCCGTATCTGCTGGACCGATTAAGTGGAAACTTAGTACACATATAGATTTCTGTAACCCAAACACGAACGTGTATCCTAAATATATGAATTTTGGGGGATAAATCAGATAATTTTAAAAAGTTTGCAAACTTTACCGTATATCAAATGAAAGGGTTTGTTGTAGGGATGAGATTTTTAAATTATTTTAAAGTAAGAAAATATGCAAAAATTTACGATATCCCCGCCTTATTTCTGAAACTTCTAAGCCGATATTCGATATACTTCTATTTTATAAAAAATAAATAAAAACAATACAAAGATAGTTCTTCACTTTCAGATTATAGGAAAACCTATAAGAAATCGTAGAGTTAGAGCAATGGTCGGTGTTTCATTATTTGTACGGAACGCTCGGAGCGCATGTCGCCTCGCTCTTATCCGGTTTTTCATAATCACTGAATTTATAATGACATTTAACTAGATTTCTTTTTCTGCTCTACTCCAATTTCACACGGGTAAAATAAAGAAACCACCGCACTTTTATTTAGTTAGACTAAAGTATGATTTAGAAGTACCTATTATGAAAAGAACCGCGCTGTCTAAGAAAACATATTCTCGTCAAATAAGATAAAAGTGTAAACATCGAACAATGAGCACAGCAAGTTTTGAATACGATGAGGAGAATGTTGGCGCTGGTGCTAAGAACTGGGATATGGGCACAAGCGGTAACTCAATGGGCTTCGGAGGGGAATCCTGGTCCTATGAGTATATTGCACATCAGAATCAAAATGTACATCTGCTTCAGAAAGTAAGTAACCATACGGACAGGACGGTTTTTTGTCTTGTAAACACCCAAAAGACTAAAAAGTATACAGTAAAAGTAAGAAGGTGCTGTTTCTGAATTGACGAATTGGTAAATATGGTAGGACAATGGAAGCGGTCGTGGGTCAGTGCGGCTTGCGTGGTCGCGTCGATTACGCAGGTTAACTGACCACAGACACGGTCACAACCTGGATCGGTTTGACTTTTAGTGGCATTTATGTCGACCGTTTCCGTGCTTCACAAGGCACGTTAAGGCTTTGGTGCCGGCTGCTGTCACTAGATAGCAGTCGTTAAGCCAAGTCAGACGCCTTATATAAATGGCTTAAAAAGTTCTGACACTGGAGTTGGCCACTAACCCCACAACCTGACTTACGCAAGCGTATTCCAGGCGGAAGTCTTCGCTATCAAGGAATGCGTAGAAGAAATGCTGAACAGTACCGAAGGGGAAGTGGACGGCACTATAATCTACTCGGATAGCCAGGCAGCCATAAAAGCACTCGCCAAAGCAGAAACTGTTTCGGAACTAGTCAGGGAGTGCAAGGAAGCACTCAATAAACTGGCTAATAAAATGGCAGTTACAGTAGCATGGGTACCGGGACACATGGGAACATTAGGCAATGAAAGAGCAGACGCCCTAGCAAGGGAAGGAGCCAGCACTAGGTTCGTCGGACCAGAGCCAGCACTTCCTATTTCTGCAACAGTCACCAAAGGGGTCATCGGCGAACTCATGAAACGTGAAACACAGAAAGCCTGGGCTGGGTGCATCGGCTGCAGACAATCGAAGATGTTTATGAAAGGAATTAATCGCCGAAGAACTAGGACATTACTATCATTAAGTAGGACAAGTCTAGGCACGGTCTTAGGCATCATCACTGGGCATTGTAGACTGAATCGACATATGTCCCTAATAGACGGTACCACCGACCCCTCCTGCCCTAACTGCGGAGCGCTGGAGACCAGCCAACACTTCTTGGCGGAGTGTGCATTATACAGCAGGCTCAGGTGGGAGACGTTTGGCACCGACAGCATCGATGAAGAAGAACTATGTGACCTGGACGCTGGTCGCATAGCGGAGTATTGCAGGAGGAGCGCAAGGTTTATGGGGGGGACGTCAACGGGGACACAGTAACGCTCGCGTACCACCGGGAATAGGGTGTAATGAGTCCACCTGGCGACTTGAACACCCGCCTGTGCCCCGCAGGCGTCCCATCCAGTAATAATAACCCCACAACCTCCATCAATCCGGACTTGGCCCCCGTATGTGGAGTATGACCTAACCTTCCCGATGCATAGGAAGAGACCCTCGCCCCTGTAGTGGGGACGTTATGGGTTGTAAACAACAATGGTTTTTACTCGGTCAACCACTTAGTGAAAAGATGAACTGTTGTGTTGAGGGTCGCGGGGGCAACCGCTAGATGCTCAGTGGAAGATGAGGCTTCGCAAGAACGGTTATGAAAATCCTAGAGGTAGGTCTTTGTTCAGCAGTGGACGTGTCTTTCAGCTGATGCGTTAATGATGACGAATGGATTAAATATCTTTTTCGACCGTGGTATAGAAAAACAAGCCAAGTGTTTGTTAGGGTATCTTTGTAAATAATAGTTTAGGGTAGTTTAGGATTAATATTTAGATGTAAGGTAGAGTTAATTAAATACATAGAGATAGTTATAGTATAAAGGTTAGCTTTAAGTATAAATATAGGTGACAATTTCAATAAACGACACTCGCAACTGAGAGCTCAACCAGCAACTACTCTTTTAATTGACTCCTCCACTGGACCTTCTAGTTGGGACGCACGTATCCCATATATTTCTTAATATTGTCTTTGCAGGCTTTGAGGGTTAAGATAAAATGCATTTCATGGCGGTTATTGCACTTGCTATCTTGAACCAATCCCTAAGCAGCAACCTTAGCGACAGAATAAATATAGAGTAACAGCTCCATGTTTAGTTTTAAACATGGATTTTGTCTCCTATTTTGCAATTGACAATAGAGGAAGCTGCATCTATATAACAAACAAATAAGAAACATTTTAATTATACTTGCACTATAAAGGGGAAACAACATGTTACTCAAAGATTTTTTTTAAATTAACAATTGGGAGTCCCGTGACATCATCTCACCTAAATTGTATTAAAGGAAACAGTAAAAAAATACTTTCCTCAGGAAACTAATATTAAGTTTTTGAGCGCTACAGTCGGCTAGGGAGGACAACCGGTTTCCGTGTCACAGGCGCTACGTCATATATTTTTTTTGGCTGTAGCCGACGTTGGCGGTGGTGGCACGATTTGTCAAGGAGTAGCGTTGCGGTCAACAATTGTTTGGGCTTCTCATTTATTATACATTTTAAACATATGGTTGCATAAGATGTATTTTTTTTTCAGATAAAACCTGTATCGAGCCGACCAAGAATACCAGCGACTTTGTCAGAACGTTTAGCTTTCTTTCGTGTTTACTTCAACTCTTATGGAAAATCAGTTATACATCTTGAAGTATTCGATTTTAATGGGTATCTACGAACAAAATGATTATTCTTGAATACTATAATAGATGTTGCAACATTCTGTAAAATGATAAGTTGGGTTTTTTTCCTGGACTAATGTCAATTATTTAACAGTCGATTTACAAGCTTTATAATGTTTTTATATTAAGACAAAGTGTTTTTGCTCCTTTTATTGGTTCATTGGGGAAAATTGTTCAGTTCCGTAGCATCGACAATACAATTTTTTTCTTTTCAGTAAATAAAATGTCTTCCTATATAGCTACTTTTTGGTACATTTGATGCAGTAGCTGCTACACAAGATATTTTTTACCCTCCTCGACACCAAAGAGAGGTCCTGTAAGTTTGAAAATCTTGTGCTTGTGTGGTGGTGTGTCTGTCTGTGCCTTCGTGTTTATCAAACAGGTGGACCGATCTAAAAGTTTCTTTTTTACTTAACAGTTGGTTTCGTCATTGTCAGTCGTAGCTATGCATGATGAAAATCGGAGCAGTATTATTATTATTATTATTTGCACCTATTGTGTGACTAACAACCTCCTCTTTTTTTCCCAGCCTCATATGGGATTACTTTGTTTATGTAGTGTTCAAGCTTATACCAACTTCTTACGTTTATCATTTCCTGGGATCGTATGCACCAGAAGAACATCTGTATATATCGCAGATGGTTCCGATCTTTGCCGGTAAGTGTACACACGGTGAAAGATCAAGTTCTATGAACAATACAGAGAATTGAAGGAAATGGACAACGAACGCTTCACCAAGTATTTTTTATGGCATAGCTGGCATACGAGCAGACACAGCAGAGCAGAGGTTCATAGACCCGATGAAAGATGTGAAGGAACACATTCCTATGATTCTTTAAAAAAAATGAACCTCTCCTACAACAACGGTGGTTTATTAGCAGATTGATTTGTATGTAATTTTCAAAAAAGAGAAGAAAGGAATGACATGTGCCAAATCTTTTCGTTTATAAATTCAATAAAAAAAGGGGGGAGGGGGAAGGCAGCCTTTTCCTCTTTTATGTTCCGGGAGAGCTAGAGCTTTACAAACCACATGTATAAACATGCCTCTTCTTATCACAATGGCCGTACCACCTAAAGCGACTAATAAGTCGCAATAGACAGCTTGTCTGCCTTTCCCAATTCAATAACATCTTTTTTGATAAATTATTTTTGTGTTTCAGGCTATAATTTACTACTTGTGATCGCTACTATCACCATCCTCACTTTTCAAGGGTATTATGTTACACTTTTGTTATATTATGCAATTGCTGGCCTTATATTTCAGTCACCATGGAAGAAGTCAGTTAATTTTTATTTGTATTTAATTTAGGAATTATACATTTTAAATAGTTAAGAATTGTTGAGGCGCTTTTAAATACATATATTGTATATATTCGTCCCTTCGAATACCTCGGCAAAGGTACTCCACAAAGATCCAAGTCCGGACTGGTGAAGTTTGTAGGGCTAGTGGCCAGCTCTAATGTCACAAGTTTTGATGCTGCCTCTCCTATGTAACCTCTGCCATGGTTTAACAACTAATGGTAATGAATTTGGTAGGTAGTGATTTTTTGTAATCTATAAAGTAAATCTAATAAAAATTATCATGAAAAGTTCTACTTTGTATCGCTGCTTCGAGGTTATTAGTTCTTCAGCAAAGAATCTCTTGTTTTTGAATTATTTGTTTATTAGTCTTAATTTCATAGTGTAATTAAGGTCTTATATTGTATAATGCACCAATTTTTATTTGGTTTATATGGATCAACTTCCTAATAATTCCTAAAATTTGAGTATAAATCATTCCAGTTCCATACTAATGTGTGTTTATTTTCTTTTAAGTTGTAATTATAATTACACAGAGTTTTTCCCTAACATCGATTGCATCGACATAGTATATTTCCAAAGGCTTAAAAATGAGGCGGTACATATAAAGAGAATTAACTCTCTTTACACAGCTACTTTCAAAGACAATGTGACAAGGAATTTTATACCAGCTCCATTTATGTATCATTTGTAAGTATCGTACTTATAACCTTTCTTGACTTGAAGGCATCATTATGGAAAAAAACAGTAGATGTGGTTCTCAGATTAAACAAAAGTTATATTCTATATCTATGTATGATGTCGTTAATATTACACGACAACATAGGCACTGATTGTGGTTCGCTCCACTATGAACAATTCAGATTACATCCCTATGCAAATACTAATTCTTGGGTGAATTTTGAATCAAATATAATTAGATGTCATAAGTAGATAACCTATTGAGTGCATCGCTTCTCCTTGACAAATTGTACCCCCAGCGCCAACGTCGGCTCCAGCCGACAAAAATGTATGAAAATCTCAAATTCTGGCGCCTGTGGCACGGACCGGTTGTCGGCCCTAGCCGACTGTGGCGCTAAAAGGGTTAACAAATGAAAGCATCAACCTTATACTTATTATATGATAATTAAATAAGGCCTTTTCAATTTTACCAGCTTTATCTGCCGCAAGACGAACACGCTGGTTTGAAACAAATAGACGGCGGTTGCCTGGTGTTGAACTTAGCATCACCCGCGGTCACGTGTAGGGCATTTTTAGATTTACACGTACGGACGTGTGCAACGCGACCATCATACACATCCTTCACCGTTAAAGCAGTTGGTATGAAAAATGGACATAAGTTTCGAAAAACTCATTGGTGCACTGGCCAGGATTTGAACCCAAGATCTTTGATTAGGAGGACGGAGTCACTCCGATGCGCCACCGACGCGTTTTCCCTTTCCCATTCCATAATCCGCCAGTTGACTGCATCAAAAAAAAATTTACTAAATAGCTTTTGTATTGAGATGGTACAAAATCTTGCTCGCTTAGATTTCATCACATGTTAATTTTTTGATTTAGGTACAAGATGTTAAAAAAGTGCGTTTGAAATTTTAAGGGGTTACTCAGAATCAAGTTTAAAATACAGGAACAATATTGAAAATATCCGAATTTTTTTCTGTTTCCCATACAAATTCTTACATCACTATTCAGATTTAGTATGGGAAACAGAAAAAATAATTGTAGATCGGATTTTTTCAATATTTTTTGTATATTCTATAATTAGTTCAGAGACAAATGTATTTTATCCTGAAACAATATGGAGTTCTCTCGCAATAATAATAAAAAATAAATTACCGTAAAGCTCAGTACCACGCGCTTGCGCACTGCGCTCCTTCAGAGACAGTCATAAAGCGACTTACACGCCCGGTGGAGCCGCGGGCAAAAGCTAGTCTTACCGTAAACGAAAAAGTCTTAGCTTCTAGTCGACTATTTTTTAACCGACTTCAAGAAAAGGAGGAGGTTTTCAATTCGTCTGAATCTTTTTTTATTATTATTTCTTTTTTGTATGTTTACCGATTACTCGAAGACGCCTGAACCGGTTTAGAAAATTCTTTTTTTGTTTAAAAGAGTATACTTCACAGGTGGTCCCATATAAATTTTATCGAAATCTATTAACCGGTTTTTGAGAAAATCAACAAAAACATAGCAAAATTGGAGTTGTTGCGATTGAAGTCGGTTGTTTTAACGTATTCAGCGTGATCAATTACTTAAAAATCTTTTAGTAATGAGGACAATTTGAGTTTAGCAATTTTTTTTTCGTTTTCGCAGTAGTCACTAGACACTGCCTCATCTTATGTTTTATTTTTCAGATTGGTATCATTTAAGTTAGGGTCCCAATACAAATTCACATATATTATATTATTTATAATTGCTGGGCTATTCTATAAACAGCTGTATAAAAAATACATTTGGAAGGTAAATGTATCAATAAATTTTAATAACCTTGATATAAGTAATTGGATTAAATTTGAAAGAAATATAGTTTAGAGGATATATACTTCAGAATCTCATTCAGTCCCTCAGTATAATGCATGTTTTGGGTCGTAAATAGCTTCAAAAACTATTATTATTGTTTATTAATGAAAATTATTTTTTATTTATTCTAAGTAGGTAGCAGTGTACACTTTTCGAACGTCATTCTTTTATCTACCTAATACGAGGTTCCTACCACTGGGAACTCGTATACGCACCGTTTAATGAAGTGTTTGCGGAGTGAGAAGAAACGAAGGGCCCAAAGAAACTCCTTCCAACACAGTTTTCCTCCACACAACACATTTATACGCGATACCTACGATATGTACCTAGCAACTTGTGCTGATCATGCAGTTAACAATTCAAAGATTTTCTCTAGTATACATCGCGTCGTCACTTCTATGAAATGACAGTAACTGTCAGCGTCACTCGCCTAGCTAACTCGCCCATTTATGGTTATATTATTTCCGATTCGTATGCGTCAATAAAAAATCAAAACTCCAGTCCATTCCAATGGAATTTCACGTGCCTTTTCAAAAGAAGAGATCACGGGTCCTATTCCCGTCGGGGTCCAAGTTTTCAGGACTCGGTTTGGTGTGTGGTAGGGCATTTTCTGTGTCCGCTTGGCTACCACAATCATAATGTTAATAGCTTTGATGTGTTCTGGCAGATAAAATAGCCAATTCCCCATTGCCACAATACACCACATAGTCTATAACCCACATTGTTACTAACATTTATGGACATTGAAGTCTGAAAATAAATAAATTGATTGATTGATTGATTGCGTTGGAGAATCTTGGTAAGCCGGCTTTCATCTTTCAGCATATTATCACTTACCATCAGGTGAAATTATGCCTATATTATGGTTTACCAATTACGGATAAAAAACATGTTTATTACCAAAGATAGCCTCACATATTCGGATTACCTCACTGAGAAGTTGTGCGTTCTTATGTTTCATTCATTCATAATCTAAATTCAGAGAGGTATTCCAAAGAGAGGTGTTGCAAATGAAATAATTTTTAGATTCACTTGGTTACAGTACTTTCATGTGTTGCAGGTACTATACACGTTTCAAAACGTATTACAAATGATATACGCTGCAAGTTTTGTACATTTATTACTTATTTCGTTGGAGTCACAATTTGTAAGGAATGAAGACGGAGATGAAACTGCTCTGGATGAAGATTTCAGTCATGTGGTAATAATTTTTTGAACATTACTGTGACAATATTACAATTTTTAGGGTTCCGTACCTCAATAGGAAAAAAAGGAACCCTTATTCACTGGATCACTTCGTTGTCCGTCTGTCCGTCTGTTTGTCTGTCTGTCAAGACCCTTTTTCATAGGAACGCGTGGAGCTATCAAGTTGAAATTAGAACCAAATACTCAGATCTGCAATCCCTTGAAACTGTGAAATAGTAAAACTTCTAAGTTCTACGGCAATAAAAAAATACGGCTGTTTATCAAAATGTCAGCATATTTTGAAGCTCCCTCGTGTAAAATTTACTTAAAACTTCTTATTTATTATTTAATCGTATGACATAAAGTGGCCTGAAGTAATTTTCACAATATGCCTACCTACATATGTATTCTATAATCTTATGTTTAAGTTCTTAACCAAATGAGTTGAGAGAAAAGGGACCAAATCTTCTCAAAAACGCAATTAGTCTGAGATCTTTTTTTGATAATTTAAAAAAAAATTGTGTCTTTTTTACTATTAAGTAGGTTAATCTGAAAAAATCTAATTAAGGCACCTTCCATACAAATCGATGTTCTTTGTTAATTGTCTTCAAAAATAGTTTTAACGATTTTAAGTAATTAAACTTTATTCATAATGTTACCATAATTTTATATGGAGTACCAGCTGTACTAGGATATTAATTTTTCTTTCTGGAAAAACTAAACAATGTACCTTCCATACAAACCCAAACAATTTAGTTATATTTTATCTTACAATTATAGTCCCCTTCACCAGGAAAAGGAAAATGGAGGGCTTAACGCCTCCCACGCTTTTTGGCAGGACTATACCGTTTTCACGGGAAGTTAAGTACTTAGGAGTAATTCTTGATGACAAACTTACCTGGAACAAACAAATTGACCATATCGTAAGGAAGGCTAAGATAGCGCTAGGTGCATGCTGTCGGCTGGTGGGATCCCGGTGGGGCTGCAGCCCAAATCGGTGCTGTGGGCCTACACATCCATAGTGCGGCCGATGGTTGCCTACGGATGTGCAGCGTGGCACAGTAAGACCCGACAATCGACATGCATCACTGCACTTAACAGCCTACAGAGAATTCCTTGTCGAATGGCTACAAACTCCATCTCATCAACTCCCACTGCAGCACTAGAGGCTATTTTAAACCTCGAACCGCTGCACATCCATGTACAGAAGGAGGCCAGGATGGCCATGCTGCGTGCTATGGACGGTGGCAGGACAGTCTGGCAATCAGTGGTAATGAGGGATCTCTTTGATGCACTCATTGTAAACCCAGCACTGGCCATGCCATCCGATGTCCTCTTAAAGGAGTACAGTTTCAACAAACTGTACACGATTCACGTACCGCGTAGGGACGAGTGGAACTGTGCGGTTCCCGAAACTCTCAAATCTGGTGACCTCATCTGGTTCACAGATGGTTCCAAAAAAGAGGGTTTTGCCGGTGCTGGAGTATGCGGAGGAGACTCGGAGACGAAGCGGTCATACAGTCTAGGCATACGCATGCGACGGTATTTCAGGCAGAGATGTACGCAATAATAAGATGCGTGCAAGAAAACCTTCTGAGGTCCTATCAAAATAGAAACATAATCATATGCTCGGATAGTCAGGCAGCCCTTATGGCACTGAAATCACATGAGATTGATTCAAAACTTACCCTTGAGTGCGCCAATGCACTTAATCAGCTAGGAAGGCACAACAAAGTCACCTTATGTTGGGTGCCTGGGCACAGTGGCATCAAGGGGAACGAAATAGCAGATGAGCTAGCTAGAAACGGAGCGGAGGCACCAGCTATTGGACCCGAACCAATAGTGGGAGTGCCTCGTTGCACCGGAAGAAGAATGCTGCAGGAATGGGCTAAGGAACAGGGTAGAACACTCTGGGCTAGTGCCCCAGGCCAAAAGCATTCGAAAGCGCTCATATCTGGTTTTCCGCGGGAACACACGTCTAGAGCACTACGACTTCTTAGGCCTGGACTTAGGATTCTAGTCAGAACTCTAACTGGCCACTGCAAGCTTAACAAACATCTCTATCAAATGAAGCTTGCAGATACGGACGAGTGCCGATTCTGCCTCGAGGAAGAGGAAACTCCTCTTCATATACTCTGCGAGTGCGAGGCACTGGTCCAAGCCAGAAGCCGATCTCTAGGTGGACCGATGGTAACTCCAGAGGTCATTAGGGAACTCGATCCCAAGTGCATCCTACAGTTCATTAGAACTATTGGCCTTGACGATATAATTTAACAGGGGCAGTGGTCACAATAGATCTACCCAGGTCGCAGTGATCCAATAGGGCCCTCCTGGTCCTATACCCCTTTACCCCCAAATAATAATAATAATAATATATTTTATCTTAATCAAAATCGAGTGCCATAAAAGCCTAAAAATTTACAAACAGGCTAAACACCACAGCACCATAAACAGCACAGAAAAAAAATCTCACATGTTTGAAGATTAAAATTAGAAATAAAATTTTAACTTTTTTTTGTATTTGTACCAAAGTTGCAAATTAAACCTAAAACTGTCAAAAACATTTAATCAATTTGAGGAGCTTTGTAAGATAAATTAAATAAGTATATAATCTAACTTAACACAATAACCCGAAAACTATAGCACTTAAAAAAAGCTGTTTTGCGATATATATACATATATCTCAGACGAGCCTCTCGTTTCCAATTTTATTTCGCCATTTCTCCTTCTTCTGCGCCCGGTCTATAGACTTTACGGCGGAAAACACATTACTCCGCTCACCGCGACGAACTGCGGTGGAGCGGAATTAAACTTTGTACTGTAAAATGTTGATTTGTATGCAAAAATCGCGGGGTACCACACACTGACACCGCTTCTTCGTCCAGAGGCGCGATTCGCACGACGGATCAGTGCTCCCGGACGGAGACGCGGTGCGATTCGCAGGGTACCACACACTGCCGCCACTTCTCCGTCCGGAGGCGCGATTCGCGCGCGAATTTCGTCGCTCCGCGCTCCCGTCTTATTTTCGCCTCAGTCTGATATCAGCGTACCAATGGACAAGGTGGTGAATTTCTTAGGGCATTAGGAACTCTTAATCCAGTTTTCCATGATCCCAATAAAAACCTCAAGTTCCATGTAAATACTTAATTTGTTCTTTGAAAGTTAAAAAATACCTATGCTCGGTTTGTCTAAATGTAACCTTTGTACACAGCATAATTACGAGCAAATGAATAAATACGAGTACATCGAAGGAACATAATATTTGAATGTACCGAAGCGGGCGCCACCATTAGAACTTGCACCACCAAAAATTTTGCTAGGGTCACCACTGTTTGTATGGAACCATCGGTGCTCGAGTCCAGCTCGCAGTTGGCCGGTTTTTAGGGTTCCGTAGCCAAATGGCAAAAAAACGGAACCCTTATGGATTTGTCATGTCTGTCTGTCTGTCTGTCTGTCCGTCCGTATATCACAGCCACTTTTTTCCGAAACTATAAGAACTATACTGTTGAAACTTGGTAAGTAGATGTATTCTGTAAACCGCATTAAGATTTTCACACAAAAATAGAAAAAAAACAATAAATTTTGGGGGTTCCCCATACTTAAAACTGAAACTCAAAAATTGTTTTTTCATCAAACCCATACGTGTGGGGTATCTATAGATAGGTCTTCAAAAATGATATTGAGGTTTCTTATATAATTTTTTTCTAAACTGAATAGTTTGTGCGAGAGACACTTTCAAAGTTGTAAAATGTGTGTCGTCCCCCCCCCCCCCCAGTAACTTCTAAAATAAGAGAATGATAAAACTAAAAAATATATATGATGTACATTACCATGCAAACTTCCACGGAAAATTGGTTTGAACGAGATCTAGTAAGTAGTTTTTTTTAAAACGTCATAAATCGTAAACCGCAATTTACCTAAAACGAACTACAAGAACTTTTATATTATGTTACTTGCTGTTACGGAACCCTTCATGGGCGAGTCAGACTCGCACTTGGCCGCTTTTTTAAAATAAGTACAGCGTATCCTGACGCCTACTTCTTACTGTTTCATAGGTTGACAGCCCAGCCATACAAAATTATGCAAAAAGTGGATCAGTTTAAAGAAAGAAAACTTAATTGACAAGATAATAATAATGATTAATAATGATAATTATCGTTAGTATGTGTTTAAGATGCAGGAGAATGCTAGTCACACTCCTAAAAATATACATAAACTTAAGTATAATATGCGTTTAGGACTCAGGAGAATGTCAGGAACACTCCTTATAACGTAGTCAAACCTCAGTATAGTATGCGTTTAGGACTCAAGAGATTGAAAGTAACACTCCTTATAACATTCTTAAACTACAGTACGGTATGGATTTAGGACTCAGGAGATTGCTAGTAACACTACATATAAAAAAAAACTTCAGTATAGTATGCGTCTAGGGCTTAGCAGTTTGTTAGTCCTTACATAAGATATTAGAAGTAAAAAGAGCTAAATGAAAGTTGCAAAAAAGCCAGAGCCCTACGTCATTTACGAAATTCTGCTCTAGTTTGAACTTAAATTTCAGTATAGTATGTGTTTAGGGCTTAGCAGATTGTTAGTAAATCTCATTATAACATACTTAAACTAAAGAACAGTATGCGATTAGGGCTCAGGAGTTTGTTAGTAACACTCCATAAAACAAACTTAAACTACTGGATAGTTTGCAATTACGGCTCAGGACATGATTAGTAAAACTCCTTATTACATACTTAAAATACAGTATAGTATGCGTTTAAAGGTCAGGTGAGTTTTAGTAAAACTCATTGAAACATACTTAAACTACAGTATAATATGCGTTTATAGATAACAAGATTAAAAGTAAATCTCATTAAAACATATTTAAACTACAGTAGAGTATGCGTTTAAGGATCAGGAGATTGTTAGCAGCACTCCATATAACACAATTAAACTAGAGTCGAATATGCGTTTAGGACTCAGGAGATTGTTATTAACACTCCTTATGACATACATAATCTACAGAATAGTATGCCTTTAGGGCTCAGGAGATTGTTAATAACACTTCTTAGTACATACTCGTACTTAAACTTCAGTGTAGTATGCGTTTAGGGCTCAGGATATTATTAGTAGAACTCATTAAAACATACTAAATCTACAGTATAGTATACGTTTAGGACTCAGGAGTTTGTTCGTAACAGTCCTAATAACATACTCAAACTACAGTTTAGTAACTGTTTAAGACTCAGGAGATTTTCAGTAAAACTCATAATAAAATAATTAAACAACAGTATAGTATGCATTTAGGGATCAGGTGATTATTATTAACACTACTTATAACTTAATAAAACTACAGTATAGTATGCGTTTAGGACTCAGGAGATTGTTAGTAACAATCCTTATAACATACTTAAACTACATTAGAGTATTTGTTTAGGATGCATGAGATTGCTTTTAACACGCCTTATAACATATTTTAATAACATTTTAGTATGCATTTAGGACTCAGAATATTGTTAGTAACACTCTTTATAACATACTTATTATTAAACTACAGTATAGTATGCGTTTAGGGCTCAGGAGATTTTTAGTAAAATTCATTAAAACATACTTAAACTGCAGTATAGTATGCGTTTAGGGCTCAGGATATTGTGAGTAACACTCCTTAAAACATACTTAAAATACAGTTTAGTATGCCTTTACTGCTCAGGACATTATTAGTAAAACTCCTTTAAACATACTTCAACTACAGTATAGTATGCGTTTAGGGCTTAGGAGATTTTTAGTAAAAATCATTAAAACATACTTAAACTACAATGTGGTATGTGTTTATGGCTCAGGACATTATTAGTAACACTCCTTATTACATTCTTAAACTACAGCATAGTATGCGTTTAGGGCTCAGGATATTAGTAGTAGTCTCATTATAACATACATAAATTACAGTATAGTATGCGTTAAGGACTCAGGAGTTTGTTAGTAACACTCCTTATAACATACTTAAACTACAGTATATTATGCATTTAGGGCTCAGAAGATTGTTAGGAACACTCCTTAAAACATACTTTAACCACAGTATAGTATGCGGTTAGGGCTCAGGAGATTGTTAATATAACTCATTAAAACATACTTAAACTACCGAATAGAATGCGTTTAGGGCTCAGGAGATTGTTAGTAACACTGTTTATAATATACTTAAACTACAGTATAGAATGTGTTTACGACTCAGGAGATTGTTAGTAACACTCCGCATAACATACTTAAACTACAGTATAGTATGCGTTTAGGACTCAGGAGATTGTTAGTAACACTCATAATAACATACTTAAACTACAGTATAGTATGCGTGTACGGCTCAGGAGTTTATTAGTAACAATCTTTTAAATTGCTTTACCCTCAGTAAAGGGTGTGTTTAGGATGAATTTGAATGCTAGTCACACTCCTTATAATATACTTCAACTTCAATATAGTATGCGTTTAGGACTCATGAGATTTTTAGTAATGTTCCTTATAACAAACGTAAACTGCAGTATAGTATGCGTTTAGGGTTCAGGTGATTGTAGGTAACACACCTTATAACATACTTAATCTACAGAATATTATGCGTTTACGGCTCATAAGATTGTTAGTAACACTCATGATAACATACTTAAACTACAGTATAGTATCCGTGTACGGCTCAGAAGATTGTAAGTAACACTCCTTATAACAAACTTAATCTACAGTATATTGTTAATATAACTCATTAAATCATACTTAATCTACAGTGCAGTATGCGTATAGGACTCAGGTGATTGTTAGTGACACTCTTTATTACATACTTGAACTACAGTATTGTTTGCGATTAAGACTCAGGAGATTGTTAGTAACACTTCTAATAACATACTTAAACTACAGTTTAGTATGCGTTTAGGGCTCAGGAGATTTTTTGTAGAACTCCCTATGATATACTTAAACTACAGTATAGTATGCCATTAGTACTCAGGAGATTTTAAGTAAAACTCCTTTTAACATACTTAATCCACAGTATACTGGAGCTGAAAAATAGCTTCGATTCTCTTACCCCTGAAGTTGGCTTAGACGAGGACCTCAACAAAGTGGTAAATACCATTAGGGCTGTGGGAAAAAAGTTCTGTAGAGGCAAGCATAAGGACAGGAAATCGAAACTCTCGGACGAGACGTTGGAGCTTATGAGGAAAAGGGGAGAAAACACGACAGCTACTTCATCAGATGACAAAACTCTCTCAAAGCGGATACATAAGCTGATACGAAGAGATCTTCAGCGCTTCAATGCTCTTCATATCGAAGAAGCTATAGAAAAGAATCGAAGAACTAAAGTTTTCGTTCAGCAGCTTAGGAGAAGTCATCTGACAAAACTTACAACATCCGACGGCAGAGTCGCTACCTCAAAGCCCGAGATCTTGTCCAAGATCGAAGATTTCTATAGTCAGTTATATGCTTCAAAAGCTTCCAGACCAGATCCCCATAACACAGAAGCCCGAGCCACGTTGACTCGCCACTTCACTGACGAGCTTCCCGATATCAGCCACGACGATATCGAGTTGGCCCTGAGACAGCTTAAAAATGGAAAAGCCCCTGAAGAGGATGGAATAACTTCTGAGCTACTGAAAGCAGGTGGTAAGCCTGTAATCTGTAGGCTTCAGAATCTATTCAATGTCACTTTACAAAACGGAAGAACTCCAAAGGCGTGGAATAGAATCATCATCCGGGGTTGCAGGTGTCTATGGGCAGTGGTGATCACTTACCATCAGGTGACCCACTTGCTCGTTTGCCTTCCTTATCACATTAAACAAACAAACAAACAAACATCGTGGTCCTGTTCTGAAAGGTGACAAAACTCTTCTATAGAACTATAGACCGATATCGCTTTTAAGCCATGTCTATAAGTTGTTCTTGAGGGTCTTCACAAACCGACTCGCACGTAGGCCTGATGAATTCCAACCACCAGAGCAAGCTGGGTTTCGAGGAGGATTTGGCACTCTAGACCACATACACACAGTGAGGCAGATTATACAGAAGACAGAAGAGTAAAATCAGCCCTTGTGTCTTGCATTTGTGGACTATGAGAAGGCCTTTGACTCCATCGAGACCTAGGCTGTAATGGAGTCCTTGCAGCGATGCCAAGTTGACTGGCGATACATCGAAGTGCTGCGATGCCTTTACGACGCCGCCACTATGGCCGTTCAAATACAGAATAGTCAATCAAAACCCATCCAACTGCATCGAGGAGTGAGACAGGGGGATGTCATATCCATAAAACTGTTCACAAATGCGTTGAAAGACGTTTTCAAGGCTATAGACTGGAAAGGACGTGGTATAAATATCAATGGCGATCACATCTCACACCATCGCTTTGCCGATGATATCGTCATAATGGCAGAATCTCTGCAAGACCTACAGGATATGCTGGATAACCTTAATGCTGCTTCCCGACTGGTTGGTCTTGGGATGAACTTGGACAAGACTAAAGTCATGTTCAATAAACACATCGTCCCGAGTCCGGTTATAGTCGAGGGTAAACCTCTCGAAGCTGTTCAAGAATGTCTACCTCGGGCAAATCGTGCAGTTAGGTAGAAACAACTTCAAGAGGGAGGCCAGTAGAAGAATACAGCTAGGTTGGGCAGCATTCGGAAAGCTTCGTCACATATTCACGTCGCCAATACCGCGATGCCTGAAGACAAAAGTCTTCAACCAGTGCGTCCTACCCGTGATGACATATGGCGCCGAAACGAAAGTCACACAGCGTGCCATGGAGAGAGCCATGCTCGGAGTTTCTCTGCGCGACCGAATCCAAAATGAGGTTATTCGCCAGAGAACCAAAGTAACCGACATTGCTCAGAGAATTAGCACACGGAAGTAGCAATGGGCCGGACATATATGTCAAAGAACTGACAACCGGTGGACAAACATAGTGCTACAGGTGAGACCGCGTTTGGGCAAACGTAGCGTGCGACGCCCCCCAGCTAGGTGGAGCGATGATCTGCGCAAGGTTGCTGGTAACAGCTGGATGCGCGTGGCCGAAGATAGGTATAAGTGGCGTGCCTTGGGAGAGGCCTATGTCCAACAGTGGACTAATGCAGGCTGATGATGATGATCCACAGTATATTATGCGTATAGGGCTCAGGAGAGTTTTAGTTTTAGTAAAACTCATTAAAACATACTTAAACTACAGTGAAGTATGCGTTTATTGCTCAGGACATTATTAGTAACACTCCTTATTACATACTGAAACTACAGTATATTATGCATTTAGGGCTCAGGAGATTGTTAGTAACAATCCATATAACACACTTAAACTACAGTATAGTATGCGCGGAGGGCTCAGGAGACTGTTAGTAACACTCCTTATAAAATACTTAAACTACAGTATAGTATGCGTTTAGGGCTCAGGAGATTTTTAGTAGAACTCCCTATGATATACTTAAACTACAGTATAGTATGCCATAAGTACTCAGGAGATTTTAGTTAAAACTCCTTTTAACATACTTAAACTACAGTATAGTATGCGGTTAGGGCTCAGGAGATCGTTAGTAACACTTCTTTTTATATACATAAACTACAGCATAGTATGCGTTTAGAACTCAGAAGATTGTTAGTAACACTCATGATAACATACTCAACCTAGAGTTTAATATGCGTGTACGGCTCTGGTGATTGTTAGTAATACTCCTTATAACATACTTAAACTACAATGTATTATGCGTTTAGGGCTCAGCAGATTGTAAGTAACAATCTTTTAACATACTTTAACCTCAGTAAAGTATGTGTTTAGGACGCATTAGGATGCTAGTCATACTCCTTATAATATACTTCAACTTCAATATAGTATGCGTCTAGGACTCAGGAGATTTTTTGTAATACTTCTAATAACATTCATAATCTACATTATAATATGCGTTTAGGATTCAGGATATTTTTAGTAAAACTCCCTATGACATACTTTAACTACAGTGTAGTATGCGTTTAGGGCTCAGGAGATTGTTAGTACAACTCATGATAACATACTTAAACAACAGTATAGTATGCGTGTACGGCTCAGAAGATTGTTAGTAATACTCCTTATTACATACTTAAACCACAGTGAAGTATGCGTTTAGGGCTCAGGAGATTGTAAGTAACACTCCTTATAACATACTTAAACTACAGTGTAGTATGCGTTTTGGACTCAGGATATTGTAAGTAAATCTCATGATAACATACTTTAACCTCAATTAATTACATGTTTAGGATGCATTAGAATGCTAGTCACACTCCTTATAATATACTTCAACTTAATTTTATTATGCGTTTAGGACTCAGGAGATTGTAAGTAATACTTCTTATAACATACTTTATTTACAGTACAGTATGCGTTTAAGACTCAGGAGATTGTTTGTAACACTCCTTATAACAAACTTAATCTACAGTATAGTTTGCGTTTAGGGCACAAGAGATTTTTAGTAAAAGTCATTAAAACATACTAAAACTGCAGTATAGTATGCGTTTAGGGCTTAGGAGATTTTATGTTATACTCCCTATGACATGCTTAAACTCAAGTATAGTTTGCGTTGAAGGCTCAGGAGATTGTTAGTAACACTCCTTATAACATACTTAAACTACATTATAGTATGCGTTTAGGGCTCTGGTCATTATTAGTAACACTCCTTATTACATACTTAAACTACAGTATAGTATGCGTTTAGGGCTCAGGAGTTTGTAAGTAACTCTCCTTATAACATACTTCAACTTCAGTATAGTATGCGTTTAGGGCTCATGAGATTTTTTTTAAACTCATTATGACATTATTAAACAACAATATAGTATGCGTTTAGGGCTCAAGAGATTGTTAGTAGCACTCCTTATAAAATACTTAAACTACATTAGAGTATTTGTTTAGGATTCATGAGATTGCTAGTAAAACTCCTTAAAACATACTAAAACTACATTATAGTATGCTTTTAGGACTCAGGATATTGTTAGTAACACTCCTTATAACAAATTTAAACTTCAGTATATTATGCGTTTAGGGCTCAGGAGATTTTTAGTAAAACTCATTATAACATACATAAACAACAGTATAGTATGCGTTAAGGTATCTGGAGATTGTTAGTAATACTCCTTATAACATACTTAAACTTCAGTATAGTATGCGTTTAGGACTCAGGAGATTGTTAGTAACACTCCTTATAACATAATTAAACTACATTATAATATGCGTTTTGGGCTCAGGAGATTTTTAGTAAAACTCATTATAACATACTTAAACAATAGTATAGTATGCGTTTAGGGCTCAGAATATTGTTATTAACACTCCCTATAACATACTTAGTCTACAGTATAGTAGGTATGCGTTTAGGGCTCAGGAGATTGTTAGTAAAACTCATATTAACATAATATCTAAACTACGTATAGGACTCAGGGTATCGGTAGTAACACTCCTTATAACATACTTACACTTCAGTTTAGTATCCGTTTAGGATGCAGGAGATTGTTAGTAATACTCCTAATAACATACTTAATCTGCTGTATAGTATGCGTTTAGGACTGAGGAGATTGTTAATAGCATTCCTTATAACATACTTAGACTACAGTATAGTATGCGTTTCGGATTCAGTAGATTGCTAGTATCATTCCTTACAACATACTTAAACTTCAATGTAGTATGCGTTTTGGACTCAGGAATTCGTTAGGAACACTTCTTATAACGACTTAAACTACAGTATAGTATGAATTTAGGATTCAGGAGATTACTAGTAACTCTCCTTATAACTTACTTAAACTTCAGTATAGTTTGCGTGTAGGACTCAGGAGAATGATAGTAACAGTCCTTATTACATACTCAAACTAAAGTATGATACTCTAATAATATGTTTAGTTTTAATCATTATCTTGTCAATTATGTTTTTCATTCAATTAATATATTATTATTATTATATATATAATGATATGCGTTTAGGACTCAGGAGATTGCTAATAACACTCCTTATAACATACTTTTACTACAGTATTGCATGAGTTTAGTACTCAGGGGATTCATAGTAACACTCCTCATAACATATTTAATCTAAAGTATAGTATGCGTTTAGGTCTCAGGAGATTCATAGTAACACTCCTTATAACATATTTAATCTAAAGACTCAGGAGTTTGTTAGTAACACTCCTCATAACATACTTAAACTTTAATATATTATGAGTTTAGGACTCAGGAGATTGTTAGTAACACTCCTTATAACATAATTAAACTACATTATAATATGCGTTTTGGGCTCAGGAGATTTTTAGTAAAACTCATTATAACATACTTAAACAATAGTATAGTATGCGTTTAGGGCTCAGGAGATTGTTAGTAAACCTCATATTAACATAATATCTAAACTACGTATAGGACTCAGGGTATCGGTAGTAACACTCCTTATAACATACTTACACTTCAGTTTAGTATCTGTTTAGGCCTCAGGAGATTGATTGTAACACTCCTTATAACATACTTTAACTATAATATGGTATGCGTTTAGGATGCAGGAGATTGTTAGTAATACTCCTAATAACATACTTAATCTGCTGTATAGTATGCGTTTAGGACTGAGGAGATTGTTAATAGCATTCCTTATATCATACTTAGACTACAGTATAGTATGCGTTTAGGATTCAGTAGATTGCTAGTATCATTCCTTATAACATACTTAAACTTCAATGTAGTATGCGTTTTGGACTCAGGAATTCGTTAAGAACACTTCTTATAACGACTTAGACTACAGTATAGTATGAATTTAGGATTCAGGAGATTGCTAGTAACTCTCCTTATAACTTACTTAAACTTCAGTATAGTATGCGTTTAGAACTCAGGAGAATGATAGTAACAGTCCTTATTACATACTCAAACTATAGTATGATACTCTAATAATATGTTTAGTTTTAATCATTATCTTGTCAATTAAGTTTTTCATTCAATAAATATATTATTATTATTATTTATATTATGATATGCGTTTAGGACTCAGGAAATTGTTACTAACACTCCTTATAACATACTTTAACTACAGTATTGCATGAGTTTAGTACTCAGGAGATTCATAGTAACACTCCTCATAACATATTTAATCTAAAGTATAGTATGCGTTTAGGTCTCAGGAGATTCATAGTAACACTCCTTATAACATATTTAATCTGAAGTATAGTATGCGTTTAGGACTCAGGAGATTGTTAGTAACACTCCTTATAACATACTTAAACTTTAATATAGTATGAGTTTAGGACTCAGGAGATTCATAGTAACACTCCTTATAACATCTAAAGTATAGTATGCCTTTAGGACTCAGGTGATTGTTAGTAACACTCCTTATAATATACTTAAACTACAGTATTGTATGTATTTAGGATGCAGGAGATTGTTAGTAGCAGTCCTTGTAACATACCTTAGCTTCCACCCGCGACTTCAGAATTATGTCCAGAAAGAAAGAATATGTGTTAAGATAGCGCCATCTATTGACGAAGTGGAAATTTTGAATTTGTAATCATTCCTACGGGAACCCTTAAGTTTTCCGTGTAAAAAAGTATCCTAATGCCTATTTCTTATCCGAGTGCTTTATCTTTCTACCTACCAAATGTCATCCAAATCCATTCAGTGGTTTTGGCGTGAAAGCGGAACAAACAAACTATTTTGTTAATAATCACAAACAAACAAACTATTTTGTTTGTTTGTGATTATTTTCTGTCTGTGCTTGTTTTATTTACAACACTTGTTTCTCTTTTTTTTCCTTGATGTAATAAGTTTTGTGTTGTTTGTTAAATAAATGTTTTTCTATCTTCTATCTATCTAAACAAATAAACAAACATACATCAATTTTTTCGCATTTATAGTATTAGTGAGATAAGAAGTGACATAGTGAGATGAGATGGCTGACTACAAAGCGTTTACCGGCAACATAAGCTTCTGTTAAACTAGGAGAGTTATTAGCTTTTCAATCTTTTAAACAATATTATTTTTGTACAACCAAATAAGTCTGGTATTCTGCTGATTCTTGAATTTACAACTTTCACATACCTACATTTAGCAACAAGTTGTTTACAAACTCTTACTACAATATAATAGTAACATCACTTCTTAACTTGAAGACTGATGGAAATAAATATCCTGAAAACCAAAGTGTTCGAGACCAATCTAGCTTCACTAATTGGCTATGTCTCCAATAACGTGCAGCGTTAGGTAGTATATAGATTTGAAATAGGAAAAAAAATCCTGGATGCAGCAAAATTTATATCCATTACAAATGAACGGAACGTAACTAAAGATTCACTAGGTATTCTTTTTATTGATAGAAAATACAGGCAAAAACGAGCAGACGGATCACCTGATAGTAAGCGATTACCGCCGCCGCCCATAGACCGCAAACTCTTATGAGGCCTTCTCTCTTATGAGGGCATTATAGCAGTGTTAGTGAAAGTTTTCTTCTGTTTTTAGGAAAAACTTCGGGACTCAAACATGTTTCAAGAAATGGTTCATGCACCTCCACTCATACATTTCATGTCATCAAGAACAACTGACCAGGTATGTCACACTAAATTAGTAAATAAATTATATAGGTAGCCACGCTGTGCACACTTTCTTGCGAATCTATAATATAGGGTGACTTTAAATTAGTTCTTGATACCAAAGGGTGTGCATGTGCTAATGATAACAAACAACTTTTCCCAAGAAACCCATAGTCAAATCGCAAAAAAATTTTTGGGCTCTTCATACTAATTTGCCCACTCAGTTGATCGATTTGTATGGAGAGTCCTAGTTTTTTTTTGCGATTTGACTATAGGTTCCTTAGGGAAAGTTGTTTGTTATCATGAGCACATGCATAGCCTTTCGTATCAAGAACTAATTTAGGGTCACCCTATATAATCAAATTATGTATATCGTCTGGCATACACGGGATTGTGATGGATCAGCATAAATCAGCAATAAACATTCATATAAATAGCAGAAAGTGAAAGAGTTCACAAATTAACAATGTCATTTTGTATGGGAAACAGAAAAATAATTGTAGGTCGGAATTTTTAAATATTTTTCCTGTATTTTATACTTGCTTCTGAGTAACCCCTTAAAATTTCAAACGCACTTTTTAAACACCCTGTATTATTCGTGATTGCGGTGCAGAAGATGTACTGTTGGACAGCCCCCGTCAAATGAACTAGGGGGAGGCTTGTCAGAATTTATATTTATAATTATATGTTTATGTTTATATTTATGTTTATGTTATATTTATGTTTATTTTTACGTTTATGTTTATGTTTGTTTGTTTGTAATTATTTATTGTACTAAAAACACAGTTACATATAAAAATTAAATGAAAGTAAGGCCGTGGCCTGGACGCAAGCGACAGCGACAGCGACAGCGATAGTGACAGCGATGACTGTTCACGACGCAAGCGACAAGGTCACTGGGTTTGCGGCGACGACGTAGTGACGTGACTCTGTTTATGTCTGTCTGTCGCGATGTCGATATTTTCATAATTATTCTTACTAATATAATAACACTTAACACTGACTCAGTGATTTGCGCTCCTGACTATTTATCCGAGAGTCGTGGGTTTGATCCCCACCAATGGCAAATATTTCTGTATTTTTAACATTACTACTAATTTGCTAAAAAGGACGTAGATTGATACAACAAACAAAACAAAAAGGCGATGAGCGGGGTACGGGGGGAGCAGTGGGGAGGCGCGGGGTGTGGGGAGTGAGGTGTGGGTTGCGGGGGGAGAGGAGGGGGTGGGGGGAGGCGCGGTGTGCTGGTGGGGGAAGAGCGGGGTGCGGGGAGGGTGAGTCGCGGGGTGCGTGAGGAGGAGCAGGGTACAGAGGGTGAGGCGCGGGTTGCGGGGGGAGACGCGGGGTGCGGGTGGTGGAGGAAAGGGGTGCAGGGGGAGGCGCGGGGTGCGGGAGAGGAGCAGGGAGCTGGGGCTGAGAGGTGGCGTGCGGGGGGAGGCGCGGGGTCCGGTGGGAGCGGGGTGCGGGGGCAGGAGTGGTGTGTGGAGGGAGGAGCGGGGTGCGGGGGACGGTAAGGAGTGTGGTGCGGGGGGGAGCGGGGGGCGGGGGGGTGCGCGGTATGGAGGGCGCCGGGGGAGGAGCGGGTGCGCGGTTGAGGCGCGGGTTGCGGGGGAGAGGAGCGGGGTGCGGGAGACGGTGGGGAATGGGGGGGTGCGGTGTGCGGGGGGAGACGTGCGCTGGCGGGGGAGGCGCGGGTTGCGGGGGGAGAGGAGAGGGGTGGGGGGAGGCGCGGGTTGCGAGAGGGGAAGGAGCAGGGTGCGAGGGAGGGTGAGTCACGGGGTGCGGAAGGGCGAGGTGCGGAGTGCGGAGGAGGGTAAGTCGGGGTCGAGTCGAGGGGTGAAGCGCAGCGTGCGGGGGGAAATCAACTCCCTGAGCGAAGCCGGGCACTCCAGTTAGTATAAACTTTATCATTTTATTATCTGAAACTATTATTTCTACTCAAACTATTGATAGTTTAAACTGGTTTATCGATTAAAGAAGAACGTCCCTAAACGCGCGACGTCCTTGAAATGTCGCTCGTCGCTCGTGTGTCGCCGCGCGTGTCGCTGTCGTCCAAAACAGCTCCATACAAATCTATGGAAATGATCAAGTCGCTCGTGTCGCTGTCGCCGTCGCTGTCGCTGTCGCTGTCGCCGTCACTTGCGTCCAGGCCGCAGCCTAATAGATGCAGATGCCATTGAGGCCTATGTCCATCAGCGGACCTGTTTGGACGGTAATGAGAGTAGAAGAGAGGAATAATAAGCAGTGTTCATTGTCAACAGATTAATCCAGCCAGCGATACTGCACTGCTAGTTTTATCAAATACAATGTTCTTCTTCCTGAAATTGCTGACTCACCAAAATATTTTCAGATATTGTGAATATGTTTGCGGACTTTCTCTACGAAGGTTTTCCAGTAGTAAGCTTTTATTTATAAATATTTACTCTTTTATGACTTGACAGATTTTGAGGAATTTCATAATAGATAGACAAGAAAATCTAACGACTTTTTTTTAATAAATATTATTTTTCTTAAAGTGCTACTTAGGGATATATGGAGTCTATAGGGCTGGAAAATTTTCATTTTCTGATGATGTAAATTAATTCATAATGAATGATACAGAAAATCTAACTGCCCGACCCGACAGATAAAGCGTCTTACGGCTGTTCCAAAATAAAACACTAAATATGTCAATTTTACAAAAAGGAATTTCTCACATTTGAATTTATCACCTACATACACTACTACCTTAACGGCAATAATTGTTTGATACCAAAACATAGCAGTCAAAAAAGTATTTTGGAAGTTTTAAAGGAAAATACTTTTTTAAAACCTTTTTAGTAAAATTATCCAAATGACACGTTTCATTTTGGAACAACCGCTTAGCACAGGAATATTAGAATATCCAACACTACCTACTGGTGTCATATCGATACTTCTGGGTTCAAAGGCCGTATACACTCTTTGAGCCCAGAAGTATCTATATGATTTACTGATTAACGATTTACTCGTGCCACGGGTGCGGAGCGTGCTCACCATGTGATGGCGGGTGATGCTAAGGGCAATTGCCGTCCTATGTTTGTGGATAGGACACACGATATGAAATAAGACCATGTGTGCCAACGAACTAATCTGTTCCTTGGCGAGCAGAGGCAGTTTATAGTGGGCTATGATACGTCATCATTCATCGATTCTCATTAGAGGGCCTGTCGAATCTGTGCTCTGCGATCTTATGACTTTAGCTGCTTTTCCACCGGCTAGGCGAGGCGAGGAATGGAGTGAAGAGAATTGAAATCTCTAAGAAGAAGACTATTTTCACCGAAGATGTGCGAGAAGAGAATTTCCTTTTTTCCATGCAATTTAAATTCTCTTCCCTCCTCGCCTCGCCGGTGGAAAAGCAGCTTAAAGCCCTAAAATTCGTAGAAAAATGGTGCAATAACCATGAACTAGGAACCTAGCGTGTACCTCGTTTTTTTAAATTGTTATTCAGAGCAATGTTTTGGAATACAATTATCAAAAATATGAGTTTCTCGACGTAAAATGTCGTTCATTTTATGGGTTTCTCTAAAGATGATTCTTAATTTTTCTTTCAAAACCAAACTCACTAAACTTTTTTTTAGAATACATGTTCATGTTCTTCTTCTGGCCTTTATATCTTTCATCGGTGCCATTTGGAGACATCATAGTTATTGTTCTTTACGTGGTCAGTTTCATGACGGAATTTTTAACATTTGTGAGTAATTTCTCATTTTTATTTTTTTCTCACGCCAGGCATACAGAATATGGAGTGAAATTAAGTAGTGCTTTTTTGTTTTAAATGGAAGGCCCAGGATTCAAACTGAGGTTACTATACATGAATCTGAATCACTGTCCCCAAATGTCTTCCTTGGGGAAATTAAGAGGCAACATACTCGTATACCGGTGTTTAAAAATTGCGTTTGAGATTTTAAGGTGTTACTCAGAATCAAGTATAGAATACAAGTAAAATATTGAAAAAAATCCGCTCTGCAATTTTTTTTTGATTCCCGTACTAAATCCGAATAGTGAATAAAGGATTTGTAATGGAAAACTGCAAAAATTGCAGAGCGGACTTTTTCAATATTTTTCCTGTATTGTTTTCTTGTTTCTGAGTAACCCCTTAAAATCTCAAATGCACTTTTAAAATCCCTGGATATATCAATAGCCCCCTGAACTTTTAAAAAATAAATTCTCGTTATAAATATAAAAAAAGGTATATAAAATGCTTAAATTCTCTTCAGTAAACGACTCGTATTTCCTGACATAACATTATCTTTTGAACTGGCAATATTAACAATCCATTACGTCCCCACTGCAGGGGCACGGGTCTCTTCCCATACATCGGGAAGGTTAAGCCATACTCTACACATGGCGGCCAAGTCCGGATTGGATGAGGTTGTGGGGTTTGTGGCCAACCCCTGTGTCAGGTTTTCAAGCCGCCTATAAGGCCTCAGATATGGCTTATCGACTGTCATCTAGCGATAGCAGCCGGCATCAACGGCTCAGCGTGCCTTGCGAAGCACGGAAACGGTCGAGATAAATGCCACTAACAGTCAAACCCATCGAGGTTATGACCGTGACTATAGTCAGTTAACCTGCGTGATCGACCACGCAAGCCGCACTGAGCCACGACCGCTTCTGGAACTGGCAATATTGTGAATAAAATTTGTTATCGGCTATTATTTGTGTCGGCGCCGATAGATACGGATATCAGGTCGAAAATTACGGAAATTTTCTAAATTAACATTTTGATTTCAGGTTATATCCTATCAAACGTTCATTGAAGTTATTCTGAGTAAATGGGAAAATTTGCGAAAGTGGATTGCGCTGTCTATTTTGATAGTTATAATGATAGTTATTCCACCCGTAATTATATTGCTGGATGTGGTAAGTCTTACATAATAGAACTTTTATGACATTTGGAATATTCCTCCAGCAAAATGATATGACGTTTATAAGAGTGCTTAATGTACCTACGTAAAGAAATAAATGATTTTGAATTTTTGAATTTTATATCCATCTTCCATCGCTTTACAGCTTCGTCCCTACCATAATAAGATCTTTCCACTGGTACAGACTAGTATCTTTTTTTTAATTTTATTTTTTTAATTAAAGGTAACCAACAGCTTATAATAAAATGTTGTGGTACAGTATTCGTCGTATTAAAATCGTCGCTCTATCGTTTAAGTACGTTTATACAGGATGTTAATAGTGTGTTTGAAATTGTATGGGTTACTCGGAACCAAGTATATTTTATAGAAAAAATATTGGAAAAAATTCGATCTGCAATTTTTTTTTCAGTTTCCCATACTAAATCTGAATAGTGAATCAAGAATTTGTATGGAATATTGAAAATAATAATTGGAGATCGGATTTTTTCAATATTTTTCCTGTATTTTTACATCCTGTATACACTTTTTTAACACCCTGTGTAAATAGGATTACGAATTTAATTTTCCGGATAATACTTTTCAAAGCAATTTTCTCTGTTAATACAATATATTAGTCCAATTTATATGTATAATGCCTAAAATTTCAATTTCGACATTCTTTTTAACCGACTTCAAAAAAAGGAGGAGGTTCTCAATTCGTCGGAATCTTTTTTTTTATGTATGTTCACCAATTACTCGAAGACGCCTGAACCGATTTGGAAAATTCTTTTTTTTTAAGGGTATACTTCACAGGTGGTCCCATATAAATTTTATCGAAATCAATTCAGCGGTTTTTGAGAAAATCAACAAAAACATAGCAAAATTGGAGTTGTTGCGATTGAAGTTGGTTGTTTTTAATGTATTCAACGTGGCCAATTATAACTTTCTGTTTTATTGCAGACAATGGTTTTTGTAACTATCTTGTGGTCGTCTGCTTTCATAGAGGTGGCAGTTATTATATATTTCTATCCATTTCACCGGCTATTGGACGATATAGTGTTTCACTATGGGTCTGCGCCATCCCAGTTCACTGAATTTTTTATTCAAAGTGTTCCTGTAATTTATTTTGTGAGTATAAAAGTATGCTTTTACCAAGCTAATGATAAACGTTCAAAAATGGAAGTCTTTTGGCTGATAAAGAATAAATATATCGGGACAAATCACATACAGTCAATTGCTCCGAGGAATTGTTCGGATTGATTGATCCCTACCGCTTCTTTTCGCCATCGGTCTACGCGACAACATTTTACAACAACTTAGATGGTTGGCAGTCCACAACTGTGCGTTTCACTAGAAACTTTCTGCCTAGTACAATCAAACTGTGGAATGAATTGTCGCCTGTGGTATTTACGGACCGATACGACATTCAAACCTTCAAGAAAAGAGCGTACTCCTATTTTAAAGGCCGGCAACGCACTTGTGACTCCTCTGGTGTTGCGGGTGTATATGGGCGGCGGTAATCGCTTACCATCAGGTGATCTGTCTGCTCGTTTGCCGCCTATCACATAAAATAAAACTGTCATCCGGCCCCAAACTAGGATTCTGTTTTATCGAAACCAGAGACAGACTTACAATCACATAGGTATAATTACATTAATATACATATTAATATAGATATAACACACTCAGACACAGATCAAACAAATCTGTTTATCACAGAAATGTCTTCTCTAGGTGAAAATTGAACTCATGACCCGTAGATCAGTACACTACAGGTAATTAATTATTGCCACAATCATTTTAAACTAAATAGTTTAACAGGCCTCTACGTGTTACCTTAGGCACTGCTCACTTCTTCCAAAGGTCCGGTATCTATGTTATTGCCCGAGATTCAGTACTTATCGTTTACAACCCATAGCTAGCCTCCCCACTATTGGGGCATGGGCATCGATAAGTTCAGGAATGTTAGGCGATACCCCCTCACATGGGAACCCAAGTTTATGTAGTATTGTGGTGAACATCTATAACACAAGTATCATATTTTAATTTAGTATGGATGTAAACCGCAGACTATTAATATATACAAGAGCAAACAGATTTAAAGTAAGTGTTTATCTTAAATAACCAAATAAAATGTACTCTTATTGTCTGAATAAACTATTTTTATTTGTATTTGTATAAGTTAGGATTGGAAGAGGCTTTGAGCCAAGTGGCCAGACCCAGTGTAAAAAGTTTTCAAGTCAACCCACCTAGAGAAGTTGAAGGCCCCTGACATAACTTAACGACTGCCATCTAGTGATGGCAGCTGGAACCCACGGCTAAAGCGGGTACTACACGGTCACCAACAAGCACCCCAACCAAGGTGACATTCGTTGTTTTCAACCGTATAGACAACGAAATTTGGTCACCAACCACGTATACACGGTTGGAAACAATGAATTTCACCTTGGTCGGGGTGCTTGTTGGCGACCATATAGCACCCGCTTGTAAGAAAAAGTCGAGATAAATGCCACTAACAGTCAATCCCATCCAGATTACGACCGTATCTGTAGTCAGTTAAACTGCGTGATCGACACGATCGCAGGAGCCCCACGGAGCCGCGATCCCAATTAATAATCAAACTAAAAATATATATCAATTTCAGTTATTATTTTACGCTTACGCAAATTACATTACCAATCTCTGCGAGGAAAAAGAATGCTGGAATTATCTAATGAATAGCCTTAATATGGGTCTTATTACGGTCGGTGCTATAATGTTGATAGGCGCTGTTTATATGATCATTAAACTGATTTGCTTTAGTCTTGAGGTAAGTTGAATAATTTAGGGTCCTCCTAAAATGCCTGAAAAAACAAAGTACAAATTGAAAAACTTGTAACAAATGGTAAATGCCTTGTGTCATCATCATAAGTTATTATCAGGTGACCTACCAATTGAGAATAAAAAAAGTATAAAACACTTAGGATTAAACCAATACTGTATTAAAAGATCCAAAAAGAAACCAAAACAACCTTTTCATTATCTCACCTGGTAGTAAATGAGGTTGATTCCAAAGATGGAAGCGGGCTTACCAAAATTCCCCAACGCAATTGGGAACTGGCTATTTTATATCCAAATCAATGCTATTAAACATTGATTTTTGGCGGCAAGACTTATATTATGTAAGTGGTGATAGCTAACCTACAAAGTTGGATCCCGTCGGGAATCGAACCCGCGCCGCGGCCTCCTGATGTGAAGCTAGGCCACTAGATCTTACGGACTAGCCGCGAGATCATACGCATCAGCTAATAAACCATGGAGGCGGTTAAAGCTGGAGCTTCTACAACATAGGTACTGAAAATTTGGAACCCATAAAATTTGTGAATTGACTGTTTTCCTATCGACTGGAGTTAAGATGCGCTTATTTCAATTCGATATAATTATGTAGTTCAGCGAATTCTCACCAACTATTTAATGAAATCTGGTAATTAAAAGTGAAAAATATTTTTATAATTATATTTATTACAATAAAGTGTATTGAATGGAATTGAAAAGTTCCTTCTTTACATAGGGATGGGGGGCTTTGATTAGACCTGTTCCCGATTGGGGACCGTTGGACCATATTCAGAGACAGCTTAGAAAGTACTACGATTCGCGAGAGGTAAGTCTGCTTTTGTTGTTCTTAAATTTTTGTCGCTGAATTCCGGCAGCGAACGCAAGACTTGACCTCGTGGAAAGCCTTGTGGAAGGGCTTTATGCAGTACTGCACCTTTGGCTAATGGTTATAATGATGAAGTACATAATAATACCGTCCAGTATTTGAACATCAACGCCACTTTGGCTTGAGTCCAGAGCACGAAGAAATGAATGCCTAAACATTGATATTAACATTTATTTTTGGCGGTAAGGTCAGGAACTTAGATCACCATCATTCTCAGTCATCAGGCCATAACGCTTTCGTCTTCAACATCATGAACACTTACCGTCATTTAAAATTTGCAAAAAAAAATTTGGACCTTTCATACAAATATGATCAAGTGATACGTCTATTTGGTATGGAGATGCCTAACATTTTTCTGGAAGAGATCGCTCTTTAGCGATAAGACAGCCTACATATATAATTTTCTTTTCATGTATATTGTTAAAATTTTCCTCTTTATGTTGTGCAATAAAGTGTTTTCATTCATTCATTTATTTATTTTGCGAATTGACAAGTGGTTATTTGGGGAAAGTTGCTCGTTTCATGATTAGAAACCACTATGAAGTTTTGGTGGGGGGTCCAAAAATAACCCTCTATACTTCCGGACCATCTATCGGCCCACCTAGCATTTCAGGTTCTAATGGGGTATAGCTAATAATTGACCACGCTGAATACGTTAAAAACAACCGACTTCAATCGCAACGACTCCAATTTTGCTATGATTTTTGATTTTCTCAAAAACCGCTGAATCGATTTCGATAAAACTTATATGGGACCACCTGTGAAGTATACCCTTTTAAACAAAAAAAGAATTTTCCAAATCGGTTCAGGCATCTTCGAGTAATCGGTGAACATACATAGAAAAAAAAAAAAAAAAAAAGATTCCGACGAATTGAGAACCTCCTCTTTTTTTTGAAGTCGGTTAAAAAATAATGTTATTAGGTGTTGTAGGTGGAGCAAAAGGTTTTTATTAGCTGCCACGTTAGTAATCTTTTTGGATGCTAGGTATTTATTCCAAATACAAACTAAAGAATAGCCAATAGCCTATTGCCTATAGACTTTAGCTATAGGCCATTAATACTTGAAATCCTAAGTGGGCCGATAGATGTGTCCGGAAGTGTACAGGATGTTAAAAAAATTGCGTTTGAGATTTTAAGGGGTTACTCAGAATCAAGTATAGACTACGGGAAAAATATTGAAAAAATCCTATCTGTAACTTTTGTTTTCAGTTTTCTATACAAATTCCTGATTCACTATACAGGGTGTAACAAAAAGGTGCAGTAATACTTCAAGGTGGGCTTCTACTCATCAAACTGAACAACTTTTGTTCTACAACTTTGTTGAAATCGCAAAAAATTGTTTGGACTTTTCATACAAACTTGGCTCGCTAGCTGATCGATTGACAAAAGTTGTTCAGTTCAGTTTGAGAGAGAAGCCCACCTTGGAAGTATTACTGCACCTTTTTGTTACACCCTGTATATCCACCTTTAGCTAACCTGACTAATTCATAATTTCAGTACATCAGATCAAGAGATTCAAGGTACCTGAGTAGGTACCTAATGACAAGAGCCTCGGAGCGTTCCTACCAGTTGGACCTTCTATACGAGAGGCATGCCAGGACGTCTTTGCTGCAGGATGCACTGAAGATCCACAATGAGAAGATGAAGGAGAATGCTGAATAAGGGCCTCGAATAACTTATTTTGTTGGACATTAGATCCATCCATCCATCATAAGTGACCTGTTTAGATTGAGACAATAAGTTTCGAGATTATATAGCAGATGAAATGTAATTTACGTTTTTTGTTAAAATACATGTTAAAAAAAGCGCATTTGAAATTTTAAAGGGTTAGGTACTCAGAATCAAGTATACGTTAGAATAGAGGAAAAATATTGAAAAAATCCGATCTACAGTTATTTTTTCAGTTTCCCATACTAATTCTGAATAGTGAATTATGAATTTGTATGGGCATCCACAGAAAAAAAATAGTCATATTTCTATGTTTCAGCAATAAAAAAAACATTTCTCCTATGTATAACTGCCAGCGTCATCTCGTGAACGCTTTGCGAACTATATCATACGACACGGTCCTACGGCTAGGTACTACCTAAAAGCAATACGCGACTTTGTTGATGGCTACAGAAGTTTTACAAAGGTAGGATAGATGGCAGCAACAAACGGATGAGCACATAATATAATATCACACTTGACCTAAAAAACCTACAATTAAAATATTAACTAATATTAATGACCCATATCTTCCCCACTACAGGGGTAAGGGTCTCTTCCCAAAGCTTGTTAGAGCTAAATGCTAAATGTGTTGGAGGGAGTTTCTTTAGGGCCCGCCATTTCTTCTCACTCCGCAAAAACTTCCCGAAACGGAGGGTATACGAGTTCCGAGTGGTAGGAACCTCGTATTAGGTAGATAAAAGAATGACGTTCGAAAAGTGTACACTGCTACCTACTTCGAATAAAATATTTTCATTTTTCATTTACATTTTTCATTGGGAAGGTTAGGCCATACTCTACACAGGAGATAAGACCGGATTGGTGAAGGTCGTGGGACTAGTGGCCGACCCCAGAAGTTTACAAGCCGCCTATAAGGTTTCCGACATGGCCACACCAACGGCTCAGTGCCTTGGGAAGCACGGAAACGGTCGAGAAATTCCACTAACAGTCAAACCCATCCAGGTTATGACTGGTCTGTAGTCAGTTAACCTGCGTGATTGAGAGGACCACGCAAGCCGCACTCAGCCATGACCGCTTCTAAAAAATATTAACTTATTATCTAATACTAAAATATATTAGTAGGTAAATATGGATTCTATTTTCCCTTAAATGTCTCAGTTAAAAATGGATGAAATGAAATGAAATGAAATGAAATAATATTTATTCGAAGTAGGTATCTCTGTACACTTTTCGAACGTCATATTTTTTCTACCTAATACGAAGTTCCTACCACTCGGAACTCGTATACCCAATCCTCCTGTATTCCTGGATCCTGTGTATTTTATAAAGAGAGTAAACCTTCCAAAAAACTATTACACCCACTCAGAAACTAAAGAACGCATGTTTTAAGTACTAATAAAAACCGTGCAAACTATAAATATCATTTTACCTCACGTAGAAAAAAATCGCAGACCATTTAAAAAACCTTCTAGTCGCAAAATGCCAACTCTAGAGGCTTGAGTTCAAAGATAAATTGGTTATAGGATTTGCTAGCTCTCAGTGACTTTAATTTGGATTATGTCGCCTCGCAAGTTAGTGGTTTTTGGTACTTGTACTCTATTGGACCATCTGATTTTACTATATACCTACTCTATAAAAAGCATAATCTTTATTAAACTGCTCTTCTATAAGCAAGGTAATGGTTTTAGGAAAAGTATTCTTTGTTTTATAATGATTTGTTCCGAGAGTCGTGTGTTCGATCCTCACACAGGGCAAACTTTTCTGTGATGAGCAGAATTGTTGCTCTGAGTATGGGTGTATTATATCTATATATGTATGTATTTCAATGTATATCAGTCTCTGGTTCCCATAGCACAGGGAATCCTAGTTTGGTGATTTGTCTCGAATATTATTATTATGATTATTTACATGTAGAATATATTACATGTATAGGTCTATTTTTTTAAGGCTTTCCATGACTTTTGGGTGCGAGGTGATAGCAAGTGGAAGCCACGAAGATTTTATAGATTTCTTAGGTTTTTTTTTTTATTCAAACATAATGTGAAACATATTGTGAACATGTAGAAAAGAAACCCGAGAGGGTTTGTGTTTCGTACAGAAGTCGTACTTGTACTTATTACAAATAAACAAAATACAATGAGTGGTACATGCAGATAGGCTACAGTTACTGCGGTTCTTTCCCGCCTTCCTCCCGTCCGTCCCCTATTGAGAAAATTGAGAGGCATTACGGAATGCCAGATAGAGAGGGTTTCCTTTTGAATAAAAAGAGTAATAATACGAAATGCCACATGTACCAAAAGTCGATAATGATTGAACTAAAAGAAATTGTCACCTCTTTTAGAGCTAGAGTGGTCTTTAAATCAACTGGATTGATTTCTTCATAAAGTTATTTTGTTTGAAATGTTAGGTAGGTTTTTTCGTATGGTTTCGATTTTTTCCCTGTTAAATTCCCTTTTTACATTATGTTTGACCTTTTCGACCTCCCGTGCTGAAAAACAAAAAGGAATTCAATTACAGTGTACAGGGTTATTCGTAATTAGCTCGAAAACTGTGAAGAGTTATATACTGTAGTCACGAAACAGAAAAACGTTTCATTCTACTCAACAATTAATTAGCTAATTTATTTACGTGACACAAAATGGAATATCAGAAAATTGTGCTGGGATAGCCGGATATTTGGGAGCACAGTATAAGGACATTATACAATATGGACACTCCCTGCCACTTAGAAGGCGATCTCACCCCCCTGTGTGACTTCTAAGTAACAAGTTTTTTTTTATGGAATAGGTGGCAAACGAGCAGACGGATCACCTGATGGTAAGCGATTACCGCCGCTCATAGATACCTGCAACACCAGAGGAGTCACAAAAACGTCAAGTTGTGAAGAGATTGGTAAAACAAAGACAATTTTATCTTCATAACGAGAGAGGTAATGGCTTCTAAGGCTATACAGCATTGTCTCGTGTATACAGTATCACTTCATTAAAAATGTATATTGTAAAAGTCTGTCGTTAGATAATACGTATGACACCCGTTTATGTTCATATCTGTCGTTAAAAGTTCTACTGTTTTCGGAAATTTCAATGACTAAAAACGACAAAATAATAAAAAGAAGGTATACGATTAGGCGGTATATTCAAAAAGCCTTAGGCCTAAGCAGCCCTAGATACTCACACATACATTAACACGTGTACAGACATGAACAAGTGTCTTTCTTTGTAGTAAACAATAACGCGATATTTGTATGAAGTGTCCGGGGTGTGGTCGGGAGGTCAAACCCTAAGGTTCTCCCATTAAAGCAACAATAATTGTTTTTTTAATGGGAGAACAAATCATTTGTGAACCTTCTTCACAAGACAATATGAACCATTATGAAACCAAATCAATCTAGCTAGAACGTTTCCGGCCCCTACTCTGACCCTATTAAGAGACATATTGACCTATATTTGTTACGCTGTTTGTTTTATGCTGACTGCCCCTTGCGTAGCTGTAAGCTTTAGACGTAGTTTTAAGCTAAAGTAAAAATGTTTATTATTAGAATACATAAAGGATAATATCCGGGACAAATCACACACGGTCATCCGGCCCCACACTAGGATTCCCTGTATTATGGGAACCAGAGACTGATATAATACATATATACGTTAAAATATGTATATAATATATAGAATTATAATGATAAATTTCACTTTTTAAAAGCATCTAGAAGGCGCAAATACCGTTGCGTACGTCTGTCTGTCAGTGTATTACAAGGCTGTATTTTCAAAATAGTATTTTTGTTACATTTTTTTTATGTCATAGGTGGCAAACGAGCAGACGGATCACCTGATGGTAAGCGATTACCGCCGCCCATAGACACTCGCAACACCAGAGGAGTCACAAGTGCGTTGCCGGCCAGTTGGTAAGCCCTTTGGCATCATCTCACCTGATGGTAAGTGATGATGATGCCTAAGATGGAAGCGGGCTTACTAAGATTCCCCAACGCAATGGGGAACTGGTTATCTTATCTACATGCCGGACCCCGCCGGGAATCGATTCCGCGACCCGTGAAGCGAGCGGACTAGCCACTAGGCTACGGAGGCGATTGACATAGATTCAGAAAGCAAATAAATATTGTTTCTGTGCGTTCCCAATTCACCTTACATGCTCATTAACTTAAATCAACATCAAATTAAAAAATATTTGTTCGAAGGAGGTAGCACTGTACACTTATCGAGGTATTTTAGTCAGTCTAATACGAATTCTTATAATGTCACAAAATAGGTGCGCATTGTCCGATCGAGGATGGTATCAGCAATTTGTAAGAATAGGTTAGTTAAGTGTCGCATAAGACCAGATGTCGGCCAGATGACCGTGTGTGATTTGTCCCGGATATTATTATTATCACCATCAGCCGAAAGACGAGCACTACTGGACATCTTCCCCCAAGGATTTCTACACCGACCGTTCCTGTGCTGAAGAGTTAACTCTCCCAATTATGTTTTTGTTAAATTCAGTAGGTATATGTGCTGGAAAAACACTCAATAACTGTAATCAAAATCAAAAATCGAAATGTTTTTTTATTTAAGTAGATGTTTTGCACATACTTTTAAATCGTTGTTTTTTTTTCTACTTAGTATAAAGTTCCTATCACGCGGAACTTGTACACTTACTTCTAAGTAACTAAGAAAATAAAATCAAATATTTTTTTTCATTCTGTAGCGGATAATGCCAAAATACAATACAATCATTAAAATAATCCGATTATACGCAAAATCTAAGAGTAATTCAATGTTATTCCAATAAAATATAAATGACGACGCCCTAGATACCAATTTCGTATAGCGAATAAAGAAAGGTGAATTAGGAACACACGGAAATAATATTTATTGGCTTTCGGAATCTTTGTCAATGTTTTCCTGAAGTTTATGAAATCTTGTCTTTGAATTTTTAAGAAACCTACCAGATAATTTTAAGTAATGTAATAACTGTAATTGGATTACGTATATCTTTGATGGTACTGTGTTACTTTTTTTAAACTGAACTAAAATCAATTATTAACTAGTAGAAACAAATTATCAATATTTTAAGCCCAAATGAGTCATATATGTAAAAGTTAGTTTCATTCGTTCGTTCGGTCCCTTAAAAAAAAGTGACAGTGCCGACATTGGTTATGGTAAATTTGCCATAAATTTATGGCTTATGTAACGTAAACCATTGTTAAAAAATAATTAAATAAAACAAAACAGCGGCTTCAAAGGAATTCACGGATCAAGTTTGGCTTTAAAGCTTTGTTGTGGTGGTCACGAATTCTCTTGGTTGTAAAATATCTCTATCTTATATAAGACATATAATAATAATAATATCCGGGACAAATCACACACGGTCATCTGGCCCCAAACTTGGATTCCCTGTACTATGGGAACCAGAGACTGATATTAAATACATACATATATATAGATATAATATAGCTTATCGCAGAAATGTTTGCCCTGGGTGGGGGGATCGAACCCACGACTCTCGGATCAGTAGTCAGGATCGCTAACCACTGAGCCACCGAGTCAGTCTAAATGAACAGTGAGTATATTTAAATACAGTGAGTATTTAAAGCAATACCGCTAATGATTTCTTTCTTTATTACCACTTTCTAGGGTTTTTAAAGATTCCCCTTCCACTACCTTATATTATAATAATTAAAAATATAAATATCTCGGAAGAAATTACACAGGGTCATCTGTCCCCAAACTAGGATTCCCTGTATTATGGGAACCAGAGACTGCATGATATATATACACATATACTTTTAAATACATACATAATACAGATATAAATAATACACCCAGACATAGAGCAAACAAATCTGCTCATCACAGAAATGTTTGCCCTGGGTGGGGATCGAACCCACGACTCTCGCATCAGTAGTCAGGAGCACTAATCACTGAGAAACTGAGTCAATAAAAATAATGCGGAAGTGTCACTTTCATCCATAGCCAAAAATCATCTACATAAAGCCTCTTATAGATTTCCTTACTCACTAATGTTTAAAATATGAAATAAACTAAAACAGAAAAAGCTTGTATAAAACAGACTTCTCTTCTCTAGCGGTATCCTAGATATCACAGGATAGGAAGCGGTCGTGGCTCAGTGCAGCTTACGTGGTCGCGTCGATCACGCAGGTTAACTGACTACACACACGGTCATAAACTGGATGGGTTTGACTGTTAGTGGTATTTATCTCGACCGTTTCCGTACTTCGCAAGGCACGTTAAGCCGTTGGTGCCGGCTGCTATCGCTAGATGGCAGTCGTTAAGCCATGTCGGAGGCCTTATAGGCGGCTTGAAAACTTCTGACACTGGGGTTGGCCACTAGCCCCACAACCTCCACCAATCCAGACTTGGCCCCCGTGTGTGGAGTATGGCCTTACCTTCCCCATGTATGGGAAGAGACCCGTGCCCCTGCAGTGGGGACGTAATGGGCTGTTAACTAACTATCCTAGATATCTACGTCTAATGAACGTCTTCGTCCAAATTTTTTTCGTTTTCCTTTTTACTTTTACTTTCATTACGTGTTTGATATTTCCAACAGACTAAATCTCAATCATCCCAGCCCGTGTTCTCCTATTTGTCAGTAGTAATTATCTAACTAAAAAAAACAAAAAAAACTAAAGAATATTCCCAAAATATCAATCTCGTCTGATGACGTAAATTATAAGGTTTTTTGCCCGAAGAGACATTTACCATACCATTTATGACAACACTACATGTAAAAGTATTATGTCTGTTTCCTCCGTACTATCAATTTTTTATCAAGATTACTTAAAAACAAAGATATGAAATGGAAACATTTTATTCGAACTTGATATCAGTCATAATGGTAGCAGTGTACACTTTCGAACGTCATTCTTTTACACCGCTCCTGACTCGTGGTCCCACTGATGGGTCGACGAGTAATTGACTGTTTACTCGTGGTCCCACCGATTCACTCTTAACTGTTCTTGGAGGATATGAAACAATGATGTAGCAATATGGTATGTTACTGTCATAAAATAATCGATTTTTCATATCTACCTACTACGAGGTTTCTAAAGGAAGTAACAAGTTTTTTTTTATCCACAATTGGTTAGTCCTGGGCTGGGCATCGTCCCACCTGGTAGTAAGTGCACTGGCGCCGACTCCATAGAGCCTGGGAGTGCCCCCCCCCAGTGACATTATCAGTGGGGCTGAGCCCCCCCCCCCCCCCCCCCCCGATATTTCAATATTTTTCTTGTATTCCATACTTGATTCTGAGTGACCCCTTAAAATTTCAAACGGTTTTTTTAACAACCTATATTATATTAAAATAATCGTGTGGCTTGCGAGTCTTGCCACTCGCGAACTGCGGTCCCTCAACAATACTTACAAAAACGATATTCGTGCAGGCAAAAGCTTGTTAGAAAATATTTGGAAAATAATCAAAAATATTTTTTTGGCCTAGCCCCCCAATATTTTTATGAAGTCGGCGCCCCTGATTAAGTGACGATAATTCCTGCCGGGCTTGCTAAGACTCCCCAACTCAGTTGGGGTCTGGCTATCTTATCTCCATGCTGGAATACATCAATAATATTACCATTTATGTTTGGTGGCAAGACGAGAAGACGGTGGTAGCTAGGTGGGCTCAGAAAATGCCCTACCACCAACCAAATCAGCTACTACTAAAATGTTTTGAAATGGCTGTAGAGTCAAACATAATTTTCATATTTCAGTAGCATAATTATGCTGGAGAACATAACTGTACTTATGAAAATACCCAAACTCCCACGTGTACAATGTTGCGGGCACTAGTTAGTAGTTTATAATATTATATTAAGCCGTTTAGCCGTTGGTGCCGGCTGCTATCAATAGATGGCAGTCGTTAAGCCATGTCAGAGGCCCTGTAGGCGGCTTAAAAACTTCTGACACTGGGGTTGGTCACTTGCCCCACAACCTCCAAAAATCCGGACTTGGCTCCCGTGTGTGGAGTTTGGGAACCTTCCCGATGTATGGGAAGAGACCTGGCCCTTATATTCATATGCAGGGTGTTAAAAAAATGCGTTTGAAATTTCCCAATTTTAGTTTCCTATACTAAATCGGAATAGTGCATCAATAATGAGTAAATCTCAATAAGTCCTTACTTCAAACGCATTTTTTTATTCGCTTTCCAGTACGGTGTACTGTTGTATGCATAAGCTTTATTCGAAAATAAGTTTTAAAAGCAAGAAAATTTTAACTTTTAATACTAGTACCAATTTGCGCCATCTTCCATCCACTCTGTGAACTAACACAACAACTAACTGTCATCCAATGTCATCTCCCTGAAAATCTGGTTCCAATTTTCCCACGCGACTAAGGATTTTCCCACAGCCTCCTATCCAGAATCAGAACGTCAGTTGGCACGCAGCCTCCGTTGCGTACGGACGTGTTACAGACTGCGTCTGAATTCGCTCTATATATTATAATATCACGTACAAAAAATGTACCTTATATCGGAAAGTTTAACGTCTAAAACTATTATGTGACTAATTTATTTGCAGTTAATCTCAGTGTTTAATAAAGTGTTGTAATTATAAACTTTGAGTGTTAAAATTGTCAGCGTGTTATGAAGATTAGATGGATATTTGATCCGAGATCTACATTATGTACTCAAAAAGGTAATTTTCTCATTATTTCCTAAGAGACACTAAGCAAAATTTGGGGGAGTTGAGTGGGTATTTTTAAGGCTTTTTCGCTGTCGTTACTTATCAGTTAATGGTACTAATAAAAAAAACAATTTCGATGCCACACAGATCTTTTCAAACGAGCTTTTTATCGTATGAAACAAATTTGGTTTACTTAGCTTGACAAAAAAAAATGATTAACATCTTCCACCAACAATTTCAATAAATTATTTCACAAAAAGAACTTAACTACATACCTACATAGCTATAACTTTTTAATGAAATAACCCAACCTTCCCGATATATGGGAACAGACCTGTGCCCCTGCAGTGGGGACGTAATGGGTTGTTAAAAATGAAATTAAAACAAAATAAGTGTCCAATACTATCACACTCGCAGCATTTCAAAGCTAAGCAGCAATGACAATATTTGCATCAAGAAGGCCCCAGAACGGGAATCATACCCCGTTTTTCTGATAGAACACCATCTTATCTTGACTTCTAATCTCACTATGTTTATGTTAACAACCCATATCGCCCCACTGGAGGGGCACAGGTCTCTTTCCATTCTTCCGGAAGGTTAGATTACTCCACACACCGGGGCCAAGTCCGGATTGGTGGAAGTTGTGACCCTCAGTATACTAGTATGCATCGATATGGGAGAACTTGTATGTATTTAATCCAATCAAAGCTATTTTAAAATGTTATTATGAATATTGTTATTTAAATACTTGTTTGTGTATAAACCACCCTCATTTGTCATCATATCTATCGAAATCTGTCCACTGTTGAAAAAAGGTTGAAAAAGGGTATCCTTATATACTACCCTCATAAGAAATTAGGCTGCAAAGTGTACAAAAACTCCATATACATGTGAGTGCTCCGGTTCCGAGGAATTGTTCGGATTGATCCCTGCCGCCTCTTTCCGCCATCGTTCTACGCGACAATAATTTCATCCCCATCACTTAGATGGTTCGCAGTCCATAACTGTGCGTTTCACTAGAAACTTTCTGCCTCGCACAACCAAACTGTGGAACGAATTGTCGCCTGCGGAATTTCCGGACCGATACGACATTCAAACCTTTAAGAAAAGAGCGTACTCCCATATCAAAGGCCGGCAACGCACTTGTGACTCCTCTGGTGTTCGGGTGTCTATGGGCGGCGGTAATCGCTTACCATCAGGTGATCCGTCTGGTCGTTTGCAACCTCTTGCCATAAAATAAAAAAATACATTGCGGTGATTGCAGTCACGATGCAAAAATGATTGTTATTGAGATAGTTAGTAGTTAATTATCCTATTTTAATTAAATTAAAACTGATATTATGAAGTCAAAGTTTCTTACTAATCTATGTCACAGCAAGATTATACGCTCAGTTTGGCATCAGTCTGGTCCATCAGTCTTGTAAGAAAATTTTGTAGGAGCATGAGGTCGATGGTACTTTGTAGTTGAGTTTAGTTTTCTGAATCAAATATATTTTTTTATATGAGTTGGACCACGGGACCGCTTCATAGTGGGGTTGTTAGTCCAACTACAAGAATGAGTTGGACCAATACTCCTACTAAAGGCCCGTGGACCAACTAGTTGGACAGAGCAGTTGGACCACTGCCCCGCACCGGCCAGAATGTTTGATGATTTTTACGGTACCCGGTTAATCTAGACTGACGGCAGACAGTGGGTTACACGATCATTCTTCGATCATTCATAGACCAGATTGATGCCAGACTGACGCCAGATTGAGCTGTAACCTGGCTCTAACAGATAGGAACAACCTACCAATCTATACATTGTTTCGTATTCTGAGGTATAAACCTTGCAAAAGGCACATACATTCAGGCTGTGTTTAAAATTTAATAATTTTTTTAGGCTTCATTCAGAAATGGGATACCGCTAGCGTGTCTACGCTTTTAGGCATGCTAATAAAACTTTAGGATCTGGTCCTAAACATTAAAGAAGAATGCTTCGCCCGTACGAAAATTTCATTCCACATTTGTTTTGAAGACTGTACGCGAAGCTCATACGATATTCCTTTGATGATTTTCGCTAAAAGTGCGTACGTGCGCTTTCCTTGAAAGAGAAATGATGGGTGTGTTTCTTGTAAATACCCACAGGGTGTCATAATTTGGTGTGAATTTTTTTTTTAAGATTTCTACAGACTGGATAGATGTCACAATACTTTTTGGTATGTTTCTAATTATGAATTTAAAAATATAATAAATAAAAATAAAAAATAAAAACTTTATTTCGACAGAGCCATAGTGGCTGTTAGTAAAACTTAAAAATTATGTTAGTAGATACATTCAATTCAATTCAATTAATCAAATTTTTTGTTCCTATTTGGGACACTGGGTGGGTACACGTGAGTATTCATCCAGTGACCCAATATAGGACAGTCCGGCTTCTCTGATAGTCATCAGGATGCTGTTGGGGCTCCCCCGTACCCTCCGCATTAGTGAGGCTAATAAAATTGACTCGCAATGGTTAGACCTTCTTCCGAACGGTAGGATCTTTGTACTACGTAGATAAAGTATAATTTGAAACAATGTGTACAAAATCTACTAAAATAAAATAAAACATTTTGATTTAAAATAGCTGCTAGAATTAGGATCTGGGATTTGATTCCCACTCAGAGTAAAATTCGTGTGACCTTGTTCTGTGACTCGTTTTTCATATTTATATATTAATTTATATGCATGCTCTATAAATACATACATACAAAAAACATAGAAAATCATTAATAGAAAAAGTATAAAAACAATAAAGTAATTAAATAACCGATTTTTTTACGCTCTCTACTACACATATGTTGTTTATTGTTCCCTAAAATAAAATAAAACTAATACAAAAGTTTATCCTTCGAAAATGTGAAATTCCCACAAATATCATAACATTTTACCGTAATAAAATCTAATTAATTCGTCTAATACTGTCAATACCAGATAGTGAAATATTATTCAAGAATGTATGTAAAATTAAGATAAGATAAATACTGTTTATTGCACACAAAAAAATTCAATTTATATATCTTTTTATGAAATAAAAAGAATATTTTTATAAAATAAAAAGATATGTAGGGGTGCAGCCTGGGCGGTCTTATCGCTGAAAGCGATTTCTTCCAGACAGCAAATTATGATATTAAATAGTCTAGAACGTAGCCAACATACTTTTAGTCTTTAGAAAAACAATTAAGAATAAGTAAACAACGGATTTAAACAGATCTTAATTGGATTTCTTGAGATATTCAAAACCAAAATGGTTTTTTTATTTATTTAAGTAGATGTTTTGCACGTACTTTTATTTAAATCCTCGTATTTTTTCTATCTAGTACAAAGTTCCTACCACGCGGAAATGTCGTTTTTGTGTTATGTACGTAAATTAACAAGACGGGAAATAAAAAAATAATATAATTATACAGGAAAAATAACTTTTTCTCAAACAGTGCCTGGAGTTTGCATAATTTCATTATTATTATTATAATGCTTTCAAGCCGAATCTGCGTCGGAAGACTTTCCAGAAATGAATTAACAATTTAATATTAAATGACTAAGTTGGGGTAAAAATCTAAAATGTGATCAATTCTTATGTGTCTTTCTGTTAAAAGTTGTTAGATTTCGTGTGTATAGAATTTCCAGGCATATAATAATATAATAATATCTAGTAAAAATTACACACGGTCATCTGGCCCCAAACTAGGATTCCCTGTATCTTGGGAACCAGAGACTGATATACATACACATATTCTTTATAAATACATTCATATATAGATATAATACACCCAGACTTAGAGCAAGCAGTTTTGCTCATCACAGAAAAGTTTGCCCTGTGTGGGGATAGAACCCACGACTCTCGGATCAGAGGTCAGGATCGCTAACCACTTAGCCGAGTCAGTCAATATACAATATACTTATTATGATTATTATACGCGAAAAAAACTAAGCGATTTGACAAACAAATGTGACCTTTTTTTTGACGCCGACAAATTTGAATGCTTTAGGTATACCCTCACTGTCGGGGAACAGAGAGGGTTATGTGGAACTCATGCAAACAGTATAACCTCTAAAACTCAGCGGTGCTCCCTCATCACCTGAGTGAGAGGGGTCACGGGAATCCGCATAATAGACACATCTGACCTAACCTAACCATTGGAACCACAAAGCAAGTGCATTCTATAATGAAACAACGAAAAAAAATAGACAACAGAAACAAAACAGAAGACAACAACAACAAAACATGTAAAGCTGTGAGATCGATCTGAAAAAATAAAGAATGGATTCCGTCTTTACATAACACATTTGAATTATGATAGATAATGCCATCTAAAATTCAAACTATTTTTGTGCCTAATTCCTCACGGTTCGGTACAAAAAGACAAAAGTTCTATAGAGTTTGTGACTGCCTTAGGTGGCAGACGGATAATATAATAAAGTTTCCTCGAAGGTACTACGAAACCTTAAAAGAAAACAGGAAAGCACCGCCTGAAACAATCAAATGTAAAGTTCTGTCATGGAAATTTTAATGAAACTGAGTTCTTAATGGAGATAAAAAAATCTATCCTTGACATTAAAAGCCGAATAACTCGAAAACCACTGAATATGATTGTCAAAAAACATAGATAAGAACCAGCGTAAATAAACCTGCTTAAAAGAGAAAAAAGGCAAAGATGCCACTACACAGACATAGCCTTCAAACTTTTCAGACCGCTCTTTTGCCTCAAGGATTAAAAAACGAATTTCCAAAAGCTTCGAATTAATAACTGAACGATGTAAGAGCCCGACCCATTTTTCCTCTAATTTATTTTCCTCCAATAGCGTAAACGCACAAAAATAATATTGAGCAAAATATCTCAAAGAATAATTGGAAAATATCTATTATAAATCGGACGCTGCGAATCAAATTCCGTATTCTATTAAACCTTGCAGACGCTTTTGATCCCGAAGGCTGTCTTCGGATATATTTTGAATCTCAGTGCCCAGTTTATATCTCGAATACCTACCGTTTACTCGTGAATCGATTTCTTTCTTTTTGGGACGTAAAGGAGTAGACGTGAAAATATTTAAGGGCTTCTTTTGACAGAGGAGATCCAAGTGGTTCCGCTGTGTTGAGTTGGAAGCTGGTGCTATCTCCAGCCGCGGGCAAAGCTCCGGTTCCCGCGATGGGTGCTGGATTAAATTCAAGCACTAATTTGACAAAACAAGCTGTGCGTGGTAGCCGCTTCATTAAAGGGGCGGGGTCCAGTGGATTTATTTAGCTGGACACGTCATATGCAATGCATGCATGTGGCATAGTACAGGGTTACATAGCGATGCTCTCGCATTTTGAAGAAACTAACCGAGCAACAAAGGAGGGGGTGGGATACATAGCTTTTAAAAATTTGGACATTGGGGGATTTAAGTTCTCAAGTGGCGACCGCGTACCGAAAGATGTAGCGTAAGTAGGCCTCTGACTCAGTGGACCGAAGACCTGGAGAAAGTTAGGGAAAGCCGCTGGATCAGAGCAACGCAAGACTGGTCGTCGTGGAAATCCATAGTGAAAGCCTTTGTCTCGCAGTGGATATCTTTTGGCTGATTATAATGACGATGATAATCATGAACCGAGTGGATCCCGCTTGACGTAGCAAAGGCGAGAGAGATTGGCGAAGGAGGTTAAATATCTTTCTCATTAAAAGTTTTTGGATTCATTTTCGAAACGTTTCGTAACGTTAAATCGTGTTTTCTTTTATTGGTTTTCATCAATAAATAGAGACCCACAGTTGCCAAATTTGTTTTTTTTGTTACTTTAAAAAATATATTTTTATCGACGGACTTTACACTGGACTTTCAGTATTCGATGTTGTTCCCGAAGCTCGAGAATATATCGAAATCTATTAGTTTTTGTAATGCATTGTCGAGTCTCGGGAACAAACATCGAAATCCATTACTTTTTAAAGGAGGAAATCCATTACTTTCTATTGATCAACCAAAAGTCACAGATAGTTTCAACATGATAAAAAAAATTTTTGCAAATATAAAACTGATCAGCTCCTTTTTTAGGGTTCCGTAGCCAAATGGCAAAAAACGGAACCCTTATGGATTCGTCATGTTTGTCTGTCTGTCTGTCCGTCCGTATGTCACAGCCACTTTTTTCCAAAACTGTAAGAACTATACTGTTGAAACTTGGTAAGTAGATGTATTCTGTGAACCGCATTCAAAATTCAAAAGAAAAAAAAACAATAAATTTTTGGGGTTCCTCATACTTAGAACTAAAACACAATTTTTTTTTCATCAAACCTATACGTGTGGGCTATCTATGGATAGGTCTTCAAAAATGATATTGAGGTTTCTAATATCATTTTTTTCTAAACTGAATAGTTTGCGCGAGAGACACTTCCAAAGTGGTAAAATGTGTGTCCCCCCCCCTGTAACTTCTAAAATAAGAGAATGATAAAACTGAAAAAAATATATGATGTACATTACCATGCAAACTTCTACTGAAAATTGGTTTGAACGAGATCTAGTAAGTGTTTTTTTTTAATACGTCATAAATCGTAAACCGCAATTTACCTTTCATTCAGTCACCTCAAATATAAAAAAATAAAAATAAATTCATAAACACAACGAACTACGAGAACTTTTATATTATGTTACTTGCTGCTACGGAACCCTTCATGGGCGAGTCCGACTCGCACTTGGCCGCTTTTTTACGACTTTGATAAAATCGAAACAAAGAAATTATTCTCCGTACAAAGTAAGTTACCGATTTGTGTAAAAAGTTTAAATAATATGTTGCAAATAGGGCAACTTTTTTTACAATAGTTTCCTACATGAGTAGAAACTGTCTTCAAAATATTACTATGCCATTTTGTTACCGTGAAGTATTTAGGTATCGTTGAAAATCCGTTTACGAAATTAACATAAAATTTAAAATTATACAGCATCCGCCACGCTTATATCTTGCTTTTGGCTTAATCCTAATCTTTATCTGTATTGTATTTTTATGGAAATGAATGGATTTTTACGTACTTTTGTTTAGCAAAACCTTTGTAATTCAAGTCGGTTGTCATGGTAACGTTAAAGAGTGTGGATTTTCTCGAAACAAATGAAATTTAATGGTGGAACAGTTCTTTTGTTTCGTTTATCGAAACCATTTAAGTGTGACCGTACTTGATCTTTTGATCTATTCTATGTTGTGTGAAATTATAATATAATAATATCTATAATATCTGCAATATCTGTCTATAATTCCAATGATTTATTTAGTATTTTAAGATGAAATGAAGATAAGATGAAAGAGCGTACTCTCATATCAAAGGCCGGCAACGCACTTGTGACTCCTCTGATGTTTCGGGTGTCTATGGGCGGTGGTAATTGCTTACCATCAGGTGAGCGGTCTGCTCATTTGCCACCTCTACCATAAAAATAAAAATAAAACAGAAATAATAATGATTATTTCTGGATTTCTTTTCAGAAAGTCCGGATCAAATCACACACAGTAATTTGGTCTAAATAAGGATTCCTTGAACTATATGAATCATAGACTAACTTATATACGTTAATCATAGTAAAAACTCTTTCTTTGGATAGGGATAGAACCAACGAGCCGCAACACTTCAATATTAATGGGGAAGAAAACTGACAGAACTCGCCGATAGAGGCGCTAATATCGCTTGACTCATAACAATCATCACTAACTGTCAAAACGTATAGAAAAACTGTTTACGTGAACTAAACATAAGATTTATTAAAAAAATGCCGCGTTGTGTGGCGATTGGTTGCAATAATAATGGAAATCATTAATTTCCTAAAGATTCTTGAATGCAGAAGACCTGGAAAAACTTACGTTTTCTATCATGTATTTTTGAGCTTCGCCTTTCATTAAGGAACAGTCCAAGTCGCATAAACTTTCCATTTAATAATTTTACAGAAAAAAAACTATTTTATTACACCTCGATAATAAAAAACGCGGAACAAATTGAAAATTGTTATGAGTCAAGCGTCCGAAGCGCCATCTGCAAATAACTTTGCGTTTTCTTCCCCCGTTTTCAAAACTGGTGCAAAAATTTTAAGTCTCAACTTGAAGGAGAAACCTTCTTGAATTTGATCATCTATTTAAACGTTGAATAAAAAAATCTTACTTATTTCTTATATTGTGCATTTAAGAATAAAACAGCTGATTTCAAGTAAGTCGCTTATCAAGAGTGAAGAAACTTCGAGATGCACTCCAGTTTCCACGCTAACAAATTCGCTGTCATCAGCTAGTAATAAATAATTTGAAGGTAATTTTCCAGACACGTAACTTCTAGTTCAGCGCTCACCCATACAAAACTTGTATAGTTTGACCCCAATACTGAAAGTCAGCAAACTTACCCAATTTCATGTTTTGCGCGTAACTTTCACGGAGTATCTTGCGCCTGACACAATAAGGCTAATTTGGTCGTAATTAATAGTGCGCCTAAAGGTTGCCGATTTTCTCGTAGCATGCCAAACGAAAAAATATAAATTGAGTACATATATGAGTTCCAAGTAGTTAGGAAGGTAGACAAAAAAATTACTTCGAAAAATGTGCAATGATATCTATATGAATATTTTTTTTATTTGATTTGAATATGTAATAATATGAGTCTAAATAATTGTAATTATATACTTGCAAATCGTTATATTTATTTTAAAAAACCGGCCAAGTGCGAGTCGGACTCGTGCACCGAGGGTTCCGTATAAATTCATAATCAATCACACTTGTCTTGAACTCTATATCAAATTGTGATGTAACTAAAAATTGCTTGGTGCCAAATTTCATGATCATTGATTTCATGGGAATGTCTTATAGCACAAGTAAAAGGAAAAGTCCGAAAACCAAAAATTTTTCGGTTTTCGGACTTTTTCCTTTACTTGTGCTGTAAGCGTTGCTTGTTGCCAAATTTCATTTTTGTTTTTTGATTCCCGTGCGAGTCTCCAAATATGCAGCCTAAACGGCCGTATCTCTTGATTGCGTTGGCACAGAAGTTTGATTTTTTCACAGCTTCAAGGGATTGTAGGCCTGAGAATTTGATATAGAGTTCAAGACATATGTGAATATGAATTTATACGGAACCCTCGGTGCGCGAGTCCGTCTCGCACTTGGCCGGTTTTTTTTTGTAATGTAACTAAAAATTTATGGTTTTTGGACTTTTTCCTTTACTTGTGCTATAGAAGCATTGCTCGTTGTCAAATTTCATGATTCTAGGTCAACGGGAAGTACCTTAAAGGTTTTGATTCCCATGCGAATAGTGATAAAAAATATATCATTTTTAAGAAAATTAAATGCCTATTGATATATTTTTCATCACTATTCGTATGGGAGAACATGGTAGAAAACGAATTAAAAGTCAAGGATCACCCGTGATGGATAATTTATTCAAAATGTCTTAGTATTTTTTTAGGATCCTACATGAACACACATATTCGTAATATAGTGATGACCTACTTTTAACTTTTTTGATTTGGATTTATTTCAAAGTAGCAGCTCTATTGATTTTTTTTAAAAGATAAGAAGAAAAGAAGTTCGAAGGTTTAAGATTAAATGAAGAGGTACATTTGCACCTTAATAGATCTATATATTAAATTTAATATTAAAAAATATTAAAAAGGATTTTATTGAATAAGAATAGAATACTTAAGCATTAACCTTAAAAAAATCCCTCTCACTTTCTCATTCCTCACAAAAACCCAATCCCTTTAAGGATATTCAGAGAAAATTGCCGACCCGCACTTCCTTGCCGTAAGTGTGAGGGAAAAAGCAAAGGTGCGATCACACCTGCGCCTGTCATTGAATTTATTAAAAGGCTGGAATATATTTTCGCTGGGCGCCGCCGCCGTGTGCACCAACCCTTATTTCCTGAACCTTTGCGCCAGATGTAAGTCTTAATCTCACTGATGGTGACGTAAAAGCAATTTTATGTAATATGTAGGGTTTGGGTAACGTTTGAACTTAAAGGTGTAATATAATTTGCAAATGGTTATCTAATGTTCTTGAACTGAAATTGAAAATCTTTTCCAAAGAAAACCATGTTTAGTTCGCGATAAAAAAAATTTGGACTTTCCAAACTGGCTGGCAGTAAAATGACCTGTTAGAAAAGACTTTTTTTCGCCAGTTAAAGTTTTACAGTTTCCAGTAGAAGGCACAGATTAAATAGTTTTAACTGATTTTGTTAGCCTTATAATAAAATTGGCTATACAGTTGATCAAATAAGGAGAGTCCAATCTTCAGCAATTTCAAAAGAGTAAACAAAAGTTACGATAACAATATGGAGGAATGGAGGATGATCGAGAGGGCTTCCCTGGGCCTGATATACAGTAAGTGTGTAGATGAATGAAAGGAATTATAATATATACGTTGACAAGCTAATATACTTATTGCTTACCCTACCATACTTTATTATTATTATTTTGAAATATGAATTTGGGCTACTCTGACCACTTCGCGCTAGGCGAAGTGGCAGGAGCTACTCCAGCAGAAGCACAGTCGGCTGGAGGTCAGTGCGACGAGGAGAGAAAGCGTCTGACAATCCGGGCATTGTCGAGGAGGACTGCCTTATTATTATTATTTTGAAACATGAATTTGGGCCACTCTGACCACTTCGCGCTCGGCGAAGTGGCAGGAGCTACTCCAGCAGAAGCACAGTCGGCTGGAGGTCAGTGCGACGAGGAGAGAAAGCGTCGGACAATCCGGGCATTGTCGAGGAGGACTGCCTTTTGCATAGCCGCTATTATCGGTCTGCCTCGAAGCCCCAACCGCCTAAGGTTACGATCCAGGTCAGTGGGGATCAAACCATTAACGGACAGGACTACAGGAATGATTTCAGTGGATTGCACTTGCCACACATCCGTAACCTCGTGTGCCAGGTTAAGGTACCGTAACCTCTTGTCGGCATCGGCTTGCACGAGGTTTTCGTCGTATGGAATAGTGATATCCACCAAAACACCCTTGACTGCGCCCGATCCATCAACACGATATCAGGTCTGTTATGATCAACAGACCTATCCGAGATGATGTCTCGGTCCCAGTAGAGCTTGGCGCGGTCGTTTTCGAGAACCGACCCCGGCGTATACTTGTAATATGGCAACCGCCGCCGAGCTATGAAGCCATACTTTAGAGCGATCTCTTGATGCAGGATCCTGGCTGCTTGGTTATGTCTGTGCAGATACTCAGTGCTATTTATTGTGTTTGTGTGTTACTCGTTATAGTGTTCTCTTATTATTATTATTATTATTTTTATGGCAGAGGTGGCAAACGAGCAGACGGATCACCTAATGGTAAGCGATTACTGCCACCCATAGACACCCGCAACACCAGAGGATCTTATCTTAGAGGATTTTATCTTATTTATATTCATATTTTTATTAATTTATACTGGATTTTTACCTGTAATATTATGTTACATGATTATGATTAAATAAATAAGTATGGTAAACAAGGACCCCCAGTTAGACAAATTAATCGCAAAAGATAAAACTTGTTTTTGTTAAAACACTTGAGTATGAGTATTTGGAAATTAATTTTGCTTAAACGATTTTGATTGTAATGGGTCAAATCATGATCAAATCGATCCCTATAGAAAAGATCCCTAGACATGAAAGGTTTGCTCCCTTAGGTCAACGAAAATAAACTTTATATAAACAGTCTCTAATAGATATCCGGAACAAATAAAACATCAACAAACAAACAATTTGTCTCTCGCTACTAGAAAATTCTTGGTACGAGTAAAATAGGTATACTCGAAAAAAAAACTGGCAAACTTTAGGATGAGCTTTTACTTTTGAATTTATTCTACGATTTTTCAGAAATGGCAAATATAATACAAATAGATAAGGTAATAGGCATTATAAGGAAGGTACGATGCGACTTCGGCTAAATATCTTTCGGAGATTTCTTAACTGTCGCATTTGATAAAGTTCTGACAAGGGATAAATGCATCTGTTATATATAAGTAATTGAGTTTCACTACATCATATATTTTAGTAAAGCAAAAATAAAGTAAAGAGCCTTCTGCACTTCGTTACTTCTGTGGTAACGGGGGCGTCCAACAAAGAGTTTCCCTTTTGGATCTAAATATCTTGCAAAAAGCCGTTTGGTCTGAAGTGATACAGAGTAAAAAGTAACGGCATTCGGTAGTGGAGGCCAAAATCCTTTCTGGGCTATGACCTGGCAATATAAAAAAAAAGCAAATAAAAGATCTGGCTTTAAAAAAGTTTAGGCTGATGCAATGTTGCGTTTCTCACCCACGGAAAACCAGCATTGTATACGTAACTTGATAGAGCTACATCATTATCTTAAGTGGCAACCTTTTTGGTACCTACCTGTGCTGTTTTAAATTTTTGTTTGCAATATCTTGTTTGCTCCCAAAGAAGTTTTTACTTGCTAACATTTTCGTTTTAATTGTTTAAATTTTAAGCAGATTACGGTCAAGTTAGTGAAAACAGCAACGATATAAGTATTACAATACAACTATGTTTTTTATTTTCGTTTGTAAAAACCAGCTTACAACTTTTTAAACATCCTTTTTTAGGATCTACACAAAACAGTACTTGAACTCCTTAGAGAATATTACCTCATAAATCATACGTCCCATGTTAGGAACAAAACAAAATATAACCGTATTTTTTGTTCAAGAAAAGGTATGGACATAAAAAAATCACTTGACACAAGGATATTCAAGGACATGACGGACAAGGATATAACGGATTTTTGAAATACTTAAAAAGAAATTCTCGAAACCTTTTATATTAACGATGACTTTCTTTTTTCAGATACTAAAGCGACTTTAGCAATATGAGACTTATCTTCTTGCCTCAGTTTTTTGGCTTCTATATTTTGACTTATTAACGCCCGACACAAAATAGGTTTTTTAATCTCACTTTACGGTAAGAAATAATGATGCCAAAAGAAGGAAGTGCGCTAACCAAGTTTCCCCAAGGTTTCATAAGTTTAAAGCCTATGTGTATTTATGTTTTACACACACACACACAAACGCACACACACATACATTATTAATAGTTAGTATACCTGATAATCATTGCATAAAAAAATTCTAACACTGAAATCTCGTTTTTGGCCATTAGAATTAACCTTAGAATTTAAATTGAAGTATATTTATACTATGAGATTTTTTGGATCAAATAAATAAAAAATAAAAAAAAATATATATAAATATTATACAATATACAAACAAACAAATCTATCTAAATCCTGACCCAAAAGCAGGGTGTTAGTCTATCAGTGACATCATCATCAGCCAACTTCTAAACTGACTGACAGCTGAGGGTACCAACAGAATACCAGCGCTTCGCTTTCGGGCCTAGCATATGCTGAGTTGGGGCCAGGTTGCAGTTACACTACATAAATTTGTAATTTTTTATTTTTAGTTAGCCTTATTTAATATTTTTGTAATTATGTCGTGTTATTGTAATCAATAAACGTGTTTTCTTTCTTTTTTCTTTCTTTAAACAAAGATTATAAAGTGGACCTCTCGTGATCTTTTATCTGTGACACCTTTACTTACTACACTACTACTACTTTCCAAGGTTAATTAGGATACTTTTCCACCAGAAATGTGCGAGGAAAATGTATCGTACGAGGATGTGTAGCTTTGCTGTGGAAATGTGTGGGGGTTTCCACTAAACTTGTGCGAGGAAAATGTCTCGTACGAGGATGTGTAGCTTTATTGTGGAAATGTGTGGGGGTTTCCACCAAACATGTGCGAGGAAAATGTCTCATATGAGAATGTGTAGCGGAGCTATGAAAATGCGCATTAATGTGCGGTGCGAGGATGGAGGAAGGAGGAAGAAGCTGTGAAATGTGTTGGCGCAATACAATATCACATCCCTCGCACACACATTACTCGCAACACATCCCTCGGAACACATCCCTCGCACACATTTCTCAATACAAAAGACCTCACTTCGCTAAGCCCTTTTCCACCTGAGCTGTGCTAAGCGAGGCTAAGAAAATGAAGCGATTCTGTTGGTGGATTTTTTCCTCACACACCGCTCCGCTTCCTCGCACATCTCTGGTTTCTATCTCTGCTTTTACAAGCAGGCTTAAACACTCACAATTTCAGGGTTAGGAGGAATCTTGCACAGAAAAATTCTCGCACATTTGTGAATTGACACATTGAACAAATGGTAGTGGTACTATCGCACATCCATATAATATGACGTGTGCGATTTGTTCTCCTCAAAATTCAGTAGTGGTCGTTTGACCTCACTGTATTTCATTAAGAATTATGTGCCCACCAAAAACAACATTTTCGGATAGATTTTGAATTATGCGTAATTCGTGACAAGATGAAGATTTTATATCATTATAATGTAAAAGTTAAAATTTATTTTCTGTGCGAGAAATTTTGTGTATAAGTTGCCTCCTAAGCCCAAGTTACTACCGTTACCTGTTCTACCTGTTCGGCTTAAAAAATACTCTCAATTTCGCGGCCTATCAACTCGCCGACCGTTTACCAAACGTGCCTGTTACTGACCTTGCCGTTACGTAATATGGAAGAATTTTACTGACGACATTAACGGGGTACTTTACAATACCATTTGGACCACCTGCTCCTGATATACAGGGTGTGTGGAACGTTTTTGCGCAATTTGAAGCTGATTCACCTGGATCGATGAGGGTTCGACCTAAAGAGAATTGAGAATCGTAATTAAAAATGTCGCTTAGCCATGTCGGAGGCCTTACAGGCAGCTTGAAATTTCTGGCATTGGGGTTGGCCACTAGCCCCACAACCACCACCACGACTTGGCTTGCCCCCGTGTGTGAAATATGGCCTAGCCTTCCCGAATTATGGGAAGAGACCCTTGCCCCTGCAGTGGGGATGTTATGGGTTGTAACGAATTGAAAAATTCTTATTTTTGGTTTGCTTGGCAATATATTTTTTAGGATTTTGTACTCAAAGAGAGCTATGGGAAAGGGCATTTGTCTGTCCTTCTGACCACTCATTTCAATGTCTCTATCTTTTAAACTGTAATAGATAGTCAAAGTCAAAGACAAAATATTTTTTATTTAAGTAGATGCTGTACGCATACTTTTAAATACCTAACAATTATAATTATATTTTTTGAAAATACCAAAATTTTTCATTCAATGCAATGTTTGATAACAAAATCGATTCAGTTGTTTTTTAGTTATTTAACTAGTACAGCCAAGGCTGTTTTTTTAATTTTTTTGTTTCACTCTTTTCAAGGTGAATTGAAAACTTGATATTTCAAGAAATATATGTGGTTACATCAAGTGATGCACTTATAACCTAATATAATCATTGCTAAGACTGGTAAAAATCAATACTGCTAACCTATAATCAGTCTCGTGATTTTACACTGTTAAAATCACACTTTAATTCCAACTATTAAGTTCCATTTTACTTTATACGAAATATAGTTCTGAAACTCCCTGATAATAGCGGTACGGGATATACCTTGTAATATAGACACATAAACCAAGCATAAACCTTAAGGGACTGACAGACTTATGTTATGACACCCTCCCTACAGACCCTTACGTAGTTTCTTAGCTAACTTTACTTATAGAGGGAGGGAAATAATTTGGTAAGGACCCGTCATACCCAAGTCAAACTATTCATCAGCCTGTATTGTATACCTACTCACTCACTTTGTAAACGATCTCTTTGATTGTAAATGGAAGATGCTGATCATGAAACAATTTTTCCCAAGGAAGCTAAGTACAGAAAAGTAAGAAAAGATAATCGTGTTGTATTTTCACACATAAAAAAGTTTTTATCGCCTATATATTTTTATGTTACTGCTCCGTGTTCGGTAGAATGAATGCAGTATGTTTGCTTATAATCTTAATATTTTTGTTTCTTCAAGTCAAACTCATAGGCTTAGGAAACAAAGCAATGGAGTGCTTAGAGACAAATCAGTCCAAATTGAGGCACACTTAAAATTATTGATCCCTTTCTATCAAAGTATTTTTCCATAACTTAAAAAGGACATACATATTTCTACTAGTTGTTCTTACTAACCGTATTAAACTTTCATAGCGATCACTCCTTTATTCCTATTGAAAGGCGACTTATAAACTCCTTGGCCATACTAATGAAAAAAAAAGGTCAATGTGTGATAAACGACATACCCCTACAAAGTTCCAACGTCACAAGACAATACTAACCTACATCAAAACTTTTTTATTTTCTCCCAAACTACTAACTTCTTGTGCGCCTTCCACAAGGTTATATCAGTACAGGATAAAATATGGATATAGAATCATTTCGTACCGTCGTTTCTCTAGAGTATTTTGTAGATAGAGGGACATGGGATATAAATAAATATAGCTATATAGGCCGTTACAAAATAGGTGAATGAACCATAAGCAGGGGCAACACTCATCTAATATTTTTTAATCATTTCTGTTCTACGAGATAGCTGCAATAGAGAAAACCTTTTTTGACTTTTCACACTTATCGATCAGCTCTTATTGGCTAACTTCCTACAGCTAAATGGCCATTTTTTTTTTAATTTCAGTAAAGTAGTAGGATAAAAGTGAATGAATTGAAGCTAACCTCAAAGTATTGCTTCGTTCTGTGGCATAATGGTATGAATAATCAAATATTTTGTAGAAGGAAAATTCTCTTGAGGTCAAAGTTGCCCTAATTTTTTTTTATTGTAGTGGTTTCCGGAACGGTATAGGTGTCGTGGCCAGATCATAGAATTGATCAATTCAATTTCGTTTTCAATCAAATTACAAAAAGCCTACTTAGCTGTGATAGTTTTCCTTTTAACTCCGTTATAACAAGCACATATCGTCCATGATACTGAGTAAACCTTCAAATGTTACAGCTGCACTGGCTTTTCACTTTTCTTCTTGTTTTTATGTTGTGATAACTTTTTGTTAATCAGTGTTCTGAGGCATACGCTAACACGGGTATGGTTGACCATTGTAGTGTGAGAGCGTTTTTGGTTTTGGCTGAAAAACAGCGCTATGAGTACTTTGTGACTCATAACATCCATGCTGAGCCTGGACCATTTTGCAATTTCTTTTTGTTCTGTATTGTTACCTTTGAGTTTAATGTTTGTATTTTTGTTTTTTGTATTATTTTTTGTTCTGTATTGTTAGCTTTAAGTTTATGTTTTTATTTTTGTTTTTTGTATTATTTTTTGTTCTTATAATATCAGTGATGCCTTGTAAGTTGCAATAAATAATTTATCTATTTATCTATCTATCCCCACCCATGGCAAACATTTCTGATGAGCAGATTTGTTTGCTCTGTGTCTGGGTGTGTTATACCTATATCTATTTGTATTTAAATGTATATGTGTATGTATATCAGTCTCTCGTTCCATAGTATAGGGAATTCTAGTTTGGGGCCAGATGACCGTGTGTAATTTGTCCCGGATAACGTAACCCTCCTTCTGGCGCAGTCTGGTAAAAAAACACTGTAAATTAGTGGTTTTTAATTTAGAATTTTATGGTGCTATAGAAAAACAACTAGCAACATTATCACAGAATAACGTAATAAAGATAATTTGATCAATTTTTTCTTACGTAAATGTCGTCCAATCGTCATGATTAGTATTCTTTATGGAGTCGGTTTTCAGAATAGCGTAGAATAAGAATTGAAGTAGACGATTATACAGAAGCTGCTGAAGACGACCTGGTAAAGGTTGCAGGAAGCCGCTGGATGCGAGCCGCACAGGACCGGTCGGTGTGGAAATCCTTGGGGGAGGCCTTTGTCCAGCAGTGGACGTCTTTCGGCTGATAGATAGACGATTCTATTTGTGAATTACTTAATGTAATAAAATTTTATTACGATATCTTTGGTCGGTTCGAAGTACGGATAAATTTTGCCTTTATTAAATTAGTCTGCATGGGTATTCAGTGTGAATACCACCGAATTCACTGAATAAATTGAGTTTATTTATTTACATTTTCAAAGGAAGTAAATGCGATTATTTTTAAAAAAGAAATGTTTTATTGGCAAAGTTAGTAGCTATAACATGTATGTATAGAATTTTTGTCTAATTTTATTTTAATATTTTATTGTTTACCTATTTTTTACATATTGTTTTAGTTAATAAATTAAGTAGTATTAAGGGTGTTTTGTATATTATTTATTTTATAAATTATTTTGCATGGTGAATAACCTGCATCATGGCAAATAAAGAGAATTTGAATCTGAATATCTTAAACATTTATGATCTATTATAATGATTCGTATTCACACAAAGTTAAATCATACTTGTTAAAAAGAAAGGTGCTAATATCAGTTCACGTATATTTCAATAAAAATGGCTAACAACTAAACTTGTAAGATTTTTTGAAAAAGTATTGATCGTAATTCAAATAAAAATATTTTATTAATTATTACAAAAGCCAATACATATCAGAAAGAAAAACATAACCCTCCTTCTGGCGCAGGTAAAATAAATGAAACATAAGGTAGCAGTTTTCTACATGCAGGTTGCCTTTCGGGTACTCTGCCCTTATATTATTATTATTTAGTAATAGGCGAGCAGCTAATAGCTGATATGCCTACATCTGTGTTGGTGTTACATTATAGTCCATTATAGCGCAATTAATAAAACTGAAATTTAGAAAAATACATAATGACATTGTTTTTAAATACAATAATGTAAGTACTTACGATAAATACATTCCAACAAAATTATCCCAAACAACCATACAAAATAGTTATTTACCTTTACTACAAAACAATGGAAAACTACACTGGTGGACTAAAAAATCGACTCAAAATCTGTTGACCGACTTTTGAAAAAAAGAACTCAGTCTACAAAACTACTAAATAGAAAAAACAAAAAACTAGAAAATCACCAAACTAAAATCATAAAGAGTAAACGCGCAGATTTTGAACTTTTGATTTAGTGTTTTTTTGCTAGATAGAGTTATTTTTTCAAAAGTCGTGCAACAAACCTTGAGTCGATATTTTTGTCCATGAGTAAGTATATTTTCATTCAAATCAGTAAAGAGCGAGTAGATACATACATAGGTAAGTTAGTAACATACATCTTAATTCTAAGGCACACCCCGGACACTTTATACAAATTTTGCGCCATTGTTTACTACATAGACATTCATGTTTGTACACATGTAAATGTGTGCGTGATGTCCTAGGGTTGAATCGAGATTCAGTAACTAGTCCACATTGTCTTTATTGTTAGCTAGACTTTTACAAATAAAGTGGAGGCTGTATACACCAAATAAGGCTATATAGCCTTAGAAGCATTTAACTCTTTCCTTAAAAAAATAAAATTGTCTTTGGTTATTATACTGTGCTTTGGTTCGCCAACCCCTTTACAAATGGTCACACATCGGTCACACAGGGGGGGGTGAGGTAGCATTCAGAGAGCAGCAGGGAGTGTCCATACTATATAATGTCCTTATACTGTGATTCTAAGGTTAGTGAAGTAACAAAGTACTGTATTAACAATGAAACAAGGAACAAGACAATGAAACGCCAATCCAATTAATTAAAATACTAATTAAATTATTCGCTTCAGCTGTCTTCAACGCTTCGGAATGTTCAATGAAAATTTCACTCCTATTAAATAAGCTTTGTGACTCCCCAGAACGTTGCACGTATTGTATAATTCAATTAAAGAAGAATCATAATCGAAGTAGCGATAGGAAAATCAAAGAATGTATATCCGCCATTTTGAAATAATGAACCTTGGCTCACTAAACTCATTTTAGTTGAACATTGGTGTCGATTCGGTGTTTACGTTTAAACTTATTTGACAGGACTAAACTAAATTTAAGTGTCCTGTCCTTGTCTTTTCAAATCAAATCAAATACTCTTTATTGTCATACAAGAAACATACAAACATACAATAAAAAAGAAACAAATCGACAATCTGGGCGGTCTTATCGCTAAAAGCGATTTCTTCCAGACAACCCGTAGTCCGGAAAAAAGGCAAGAAGCAAATGCACAACGCGAGTAACATGAAAAATGAAATAATTATAATTATCCTTGCCTTTTCGATATAGAAAGAAAAAGACAGAACACTTAAATTAAGTTTGATCCTGTGAAATAAGTTTAATCGTGAAAACCGAATCGACACCATTGTCTCTAAACATTAGACACCGATAGATATAATTTCAAAATAAATAAAAAAAACACAAAAAATTAACTTTTGGATTAAGTTGATCGATGTTGATAGGTAGTTTAGTCGATCAGTTTGTCATTGTGTCGAAACCCTTTATGCAGTCTTTGATATTTTACGTAGTAAAAACATACATACATACAAACATATACACAAAAATACTACCCTCATTTTGGGCAGTCCGGAATAAACTCTTGATCTAAAATTATAATATAGGATCTTTTTTGAAAAAAAATTGTTGGAGGGACTTTCTTTGGACCCTTCGCGTCGTTTCTTCTCACTCAGCAAGCGCTTCCCGAAACGGCAAATATACGAGTTCCGAGTTAAAGGAACCTCGTATTAGGTAGACAAAAGAATGACCTTCAAAAATTGTACCTCTACTTCGAATGATATATTTCATATTTTTTTTATGTGATAGGTAACAAACGAGTAGATGGAACACCTGATGGTAAGCGATTACCTCCGCCCATAGACACCTGCAACAGAGGAGTCGCAAGTGCGTTGCCGACCTTTGAAATAGGATGGGGGATGGGGGAATTGGGGGAGGGGGGAGATTGGGCCTCCGGTACCCTCAATCACTTTTCATTTTCAAAAAACTTAATAAAATCAATTAATTTGTCACCATATAACATGTAACAGCAGAAGTAAACCTACAAAACACATTTTAATCTATTAAGCTCTAAACCGCTCCTTTCAGTTAAAATATAACCCAATTCCCTCCACGTCCGTTATTTACGGCATTGTTTAGATCCGTGGGTGCCATAAACTTGCGGGCCTTCCACTTCTCTGCGGATGTTCCATTGTGCCCTTACATAAATAGTTATTTGCCAAGAAGACTGTATAGAATACGAGTATACAGGATGTTAAAAAAAGTGCGTTTGAAATTTTAAGGGGTTACTCAGAATCAAGTATAGAATACAGGAAAAATAAAAGAAAATGCACATCTGATTTCTAGATGTGTATGATGGTCGCGTTGCACACGTCCTTAGGTGTAAATCTAAATGCCCTACACGTGACCGCGGGTGATGCTAAGTGCAACACTAGGCAACTGCCGTCTATACCTTGTGGATAGAACTGTTAAATGTGCCACACGATAAGAAGAAGAATAAAAGAAAATATCCGAACTACAACCTTTTTTCAGACCCCTATACAAATTCTTGATTCGCTAGTATGGAACACTGAAAAAAAAGTTGTCGATCGGTTTTTTTTTTATATTTTTCCTGTATTCTATACTTGATTCTGAGTAACATCTTAAAATTTCAAACGCACTTTTTTAACATCCTGTATATTGTACTAAAGACAAGAAAGGATGTACATGTTGTGGCCAGATCGTAAAATTGGCCAAATCGTGAAATGACTGGGCCTACTGCTGAAGAATCCCGAGAAACTTTAGGATAGGTCAGGTTACTAGTGTCACCGTTTAAAGGAGCCCCACGAAACGGGGCTCTGTTGATTCTGTTCTGTCAAAGCTCCTCAACATTATGCCCAGTTATTTCAACCTTTGAGTAAGATCTAGTGTCAGTTGTTATACTTAGCGCAAGCCACGTAACACATACGCGTCTACAAAGGTCATATTTTCGTGAAATAATAGCTAGTAATAGGCCAATCCGGACTTGGTCCCCGTGTGTGGAGTATGGCCTAACCTTCCCGAGTTATGGGAAGAGACCCGTGCCCCTGCAGTGGTGACGTAATGGGTTGTTAACATAACAATTGGCATCGTTGATGGCTCTAGATCCCGTGGAAGGCCCAGGAAGCGCTGGATTGACGTTGTGAGAGCAGACATGAGAGCGAATGACCTCACTGAGGACGATACTGAAGATCAAGCAAAGTGGAGTAGATTGAGTCGGAAAGCGGACCCTGGCTTCAGCCGGGATAACGCTAAGTAGAAGAAGAAGGCATAGTTATAACGAGACAGTTAAATTGAATGTCCAGGGTGTGGCTTGAGTGCGGCCATTCAGTAAGTCTTCCGACCCATGGCCACATTTACTACGAAACCAGCCTAAATGTAAATTAGCTGATTTATAAAGCTCGCATTAAAATCAAACCGGACGGACGCATGGATAGATTAAGTCAGTTTATCTGATCTGGTCCATCTGACTCGGTTGAATTCATATTTTACGTAAGCGAAAGTATAGATGTTTCTTTGTTTGTTTGTTCCACTTTCACGCCGAAAGTACTAAACGGATTTGGATGAAATTTTGTAGGTAGATAGATAAAGCACTCGGCTAATACATAGGACACTTTTTATCCCGGAAAACTCTAGAAAACTTTGCCACTAGATGGCCTTAACATTTTCTCTTTGCTACTAGATGGCTTTAACATTGTAGTGTACAAAGCTAGGTTCGTTTGTCAAACGACTAATTTACAATAGGGCTACAACTAATTTACGAATCACTGCGCACCTTCTGGCTCAGTGGTCCATTCCATATTTCGGAGAGATTAGGCCATATTCCATATAAGGAGACGTAATCCAAATTGAAGGAGGCTTCCATTGATTTATCTTATAAGAGTGGAAGTATTGGGACCAAAGTGGAATAAGCTCATGCTAGGTTGGACATCAATAAAATTCAATAGAACGTTAAACAGTGTGGGCTTATTTCTTTCTTAAGGTGGTGGGTGGCGGAATGGTGGCGGAAAATTCTTTGTTTTTACGTTTTACTCTTCTTTGTGAAAGTAAAAGCTTTTTCCATTGTAGATAATTGAACGTTTAAATAACCTTATCTTGGAAACGAACCTTTTTTAAACCACGACGCAAAAGGGCCTATATGTGTGTTTGCAACAGATGTCTGTGTATTTTCTGTGATACCCTAGTTCCTTAAAGGGTTGACGGATTTTATTGCGGTAATATATTTTTTCAAGCAGGTTTGACCACTGCGATGTTTCTTTGCTAAGTTTGGTCAAAATCAGTCATTGATTAAAACTGAAAACTCATATAATTTTACCTATTCAGCGTTTTAATCTTCTGTGCTAGTCTCCTAAGATAACAAGGAAAACTTAGAAATCCAGAATTTGATCGCTATTCTATTTAACTCTTTTTAAGATTGAGTCGTGTTTTCAGCATAAAGTTAACTTTGGTGACTTTGGTGCTCTTTGGTGACTCTTCGACGTTATGCTGAAAGTACTGAAAAGATCTAATCTAAAGGACCAAACCTAGCTAAGACGTATGTCTACGTACATACTTGAGGACCAAACACAAAACCTTCAATGACCTTCAGTTTTGAAATCGCTTAAAAACATATGATTTACCTTAATTTACTTTCTTAAATTTAGTTAACATTCATTCGAAAAATCCTCTGTAACTCACTCACTTTATAAATAAACCTCTGCGATATTAAAATTCCAAAGCCAGATAAGCGCGCAGCGAAATTATATTAAAAAATACGCCGTGAAAAAGTATTCGTGGAAGGCAAAGGTTGACAGGAGAAGGCCTACCGTCAAATGCACCTGGAAACCTAGCTAGCTAATAAGAGTGGCGATCGCTTTTACGCTGTCAGTGTTAAAATGTCAGGGATGTCAGATTATAGAACGAGGAGCGAGCGTGGAAATGGAAATTTGAGACAGTTTAAGATAATAATAAACTATGAGGTGTTGAAGTAAAATAGGCTTTATTATATCAATATCACATCACACTAATATTATAAATGCGAAAGTATGGATATTTGTTTTTGTTTGTTCCACTTTCACACCAGCTACTGAATGGATTTGGATGTATGGTAGGTAGTAAAGCACTCGGCTAACAGATAGGATACTTTTTATCCCGGAAAAATTAAGAGTTCCCGGAGGAATGATTAAAAAGTCAAAATTTACACTTCGTCATTAGATGGCGCAACCTTAACATTTTCTTTCTCTCTTGACCCCATTCCGAAATCAACGCAGACGAAGATGCGGGCGGAAGCTAGTTATTATTGTTTGATAACTCATAATTATAGTACAATAATATAATATGACCTACAATACGTAATTAAATTCAACTTAAATTATTCCAGTAATATCTGAATGCCAAAGTTCTGCTTGTGAAATATAAATGATATGATATTTATTTTTATTTGCTTAAAATATGGTTAATAAGGTGTTAACATCATAAAAGTATCTCATATTTTACCAGCAGAGCCTTGGCATCCAAATATTGTTATAACAATTTAAGAATAAATTTAATAAATTGGATCATATTACAATAATATTTATCAAATAGTTCATTTACAGAATAAAACAGGTTTTCCATAAGCCATGTCCTTGCATATTTTTATTGTCAACACCATATTAAAGATATTTTAAGCAAATTAAATTTTTATTTCATTTCATTTTAATCTGAATGCTTTTAGCGATACTTGGAATGTGCTTTTAAAAGTATTTTAGTTGATTCTCACTGATCTTCAGTAATGAGTGGTTTGGAGAAAAATATATAGGTATTAAATCTTAACGTTTTCAGCTATGCTATTTTTTTCCATTACTTCACTGGATTTGGATAATTTATTTGAATTACTGGGAATCTGTTATGAATCATTTTTCTGTTCTGTAAACTACCCAAAATCTCAAAATCATTATAATAAGAAAGCATCAATGGCTCTTCGGTAGCAACTCGGCTCTTCTAATAAGTGGTTTCGAATTTAAATACTAGAATATATCATACAGGATGGCCGGAAGAGTGACGTCCAAAGATAAAATTTAGGTACCTCGTGTATCCAAATCACCCCCATGTATGTTCCGCGATTTTTCGTAGTTTTCGAGTTATGATTATTTAAAGAAATTTTTGAAAAAAATCAACTGTAACGTCTAAAACTTCATGGATAATTTACGTTCGAGCAAGTCAGGCTTTAATTTTCATCGTTTAGTAAAAATGAATAATGATAATAATGATTTTCGGAAATCAATTTGAGTTTATTTATTTATTTTGCGGTTGTTTTTAACTGTTAACGAAAACATCGGAAGAAAACCTGTACATCTGACTATTAGATTTCCGGAGGCCACTTTGCACATGACCGTAGGTAAATCTAAACTGTGGTCACGTGACCGCAGCCAGGTTATGAAGTGCGACACCAGGCAACCACCGTTCGTTCGTTAATAATACGGTTAATTATAAGTCTAAAAAAAGATTAAGTAATGAATATCTAAGACATATAAATGGATGTTGCTTATTAAAAAAAATGACGATTAAAATTATGTGTACAGCTTCTACTTAAATAAAAAAGATTTTGATTTAATTGATTTGATTTGGTTATATTTAGAGCTTCCTTATGCAACGCGATCAAATCAGAAATAAGGAGATATGTAGGAGTACTTAACTAACAGAAATAGCTCACAGAATATCTAAACTGAAGTGAAAATGGGCGGGATAAATCGCTTGTAGAACAGATGACTGTTGAAGCAGAATTGCTCAAGTGGCGACCGCCACCGCTCACCGAGGGCGTAGCGTTGGCAGGCCTCCCAGCCGATGGACCAATGACATGATGAAGTTCGCGGGAAGACCGATTGTCCTGGAAATCCTTAAGGAAAGCCTTTGTTCAACAGTAGATGTCTTTTAGATGATGATGTGAATGCATAAACCATTTGTTCTTGTATAAAATAAAACGAGGACGTAAGCTCACGAGGGCACATTTGAAAACCAGCGCTGTGGCTCTGGTTGTAGCACAAGCTGAAATGGGTCCTGTTTGACACCGCACTACAGCGCAGCAAATTATAATTTGTCTTTCTTTTTTTTTGTTATAATTAATATTTAAAATTGTTTTTTTTTGTGTTTATTAAGTTTTAATTTTTGTAATTCTGTTATTATTTCATATATATTTTGTATTGTATTATGTTCTGTGTGTGTGTTGAATAAATGTTTGAATCTGAATCTGAAAATAATGTAACTAACAACGCTGAACACGTTAAAAACTACAATTTTGTTATGTTTTTTGTTTTTGTTGATTTTTTCAATAAGCGCTGATTAATTTTAATAAAATTTATATGGGACTACCTCTGAAGTATGACCTACCAAACAAAAAGAGGACCATCAAATTCAATTCATAATTGGCGGAATAATCGCGTAATAAACATACAAAAAAACATGTAGTCGAATTGAGAACCTCCTCCTTTTTGAAATTGGTTAAAAATAGTTGTTTTAAATTACAAAATAAGAAGATTTATAATATTTAAGAAGCGATAATGTTTCTTATCTGCAGATTTCCATTCGCACCTCTTTCTAAAGGAATTTTGACCTTTTCATATAAAGATACCTAGGTACTTCCCTGTTTCATTAAAAGAATTGCACGAAATAAATAACCCACATTGTCCTAACGTCCTGTAGGCATACTTAACTTTATTCAAAGCTATTACGTAGACTTTCATAACATTAATATGTTGAGCTACGTCAGCTTTCCTAACTTCCACAAATCATTTCCGCGTTATTGAATCGTGTGATAGCGGAAAATCACAGAGCGGTTTTTGACGGGGGGTAAAAAGGTCTTAGCACCATCTTTTATATATACGTATTTAAAACTATTTTTGCCTTTTTGGGTTTTTGTATCAAGACATGGATAAAATGGTTCTAGTGCTAAAATTGGACAACTTTGAATAATGTGATGTATTTTTTGTGTAATTTTTTTGCGGTTAATCGCACACTGCTGTAATTAGAATGACAGCAGTTGTCAAAATTCGATTTTTATAAACGAGATTTTAAAGGTTTTTCCTACTTGCTTAATGGCACAATTTAACCTTGGTACTGCAAGGTTTAATATAGTAGTTACCTGGTGACAACTTGGCATCACCAGGTGTTACTTCAACGTATATAACGCGACTATCTTAATATGATGGTACAGTCCCGTGCACCTAAAAGTATACATAGTAGCCGTGCCATCTAGTACTACTTGCACTACTTGGCTGTATACTTTTAGTTGCACGAGACTGTATGTATGTCGAAAGTCACACTCATTATAGATTTCATAGATTAGTTGACGGCACTCTTTGCGATCCTTTTGAATAAATCGTTATATTTGAGAAGAATAAATATTATTTTTGTTATAAAAAAGAGTAGTAGTGATTGAGATTTATTAAGAAGCGATCTTAAAGAAGTGGATTAAATGGGGAGACAGCCGCAGGTCACCGAACTGTAAACGGCACTTGCCTGCATGCAAACAAAATTAAATCTTATCTTACCTGATTAATAAGCATATTTGTATCAAAAAACCTAATTAACCAATTTAAAATGAGCTATAAATTTTACTTTGTTTTTCACTGCGATTCTTGTTCCAAATCATCACTGACCATAACAAAAAAAAAACAAAGGAGGATAGGTTTAAGTATGTGGCTTTAACAATAACAATGCCGCTTTTATATCATAATCCCATCTGTTTTCACATAATGGGATTATTCAGTTACGGAAAAGAAGAAAGACAGGAATATAGGTATGAAAATATCACACACATTTGAGCCTGTGTGGCCAGTTGTACGGAAAAAATATATCTGATTTGTTTTGTAACGTACCAATATAATGCTTCCCTGATTTTTTGTTATCAGCGAGGAAATAAGGGGAGTGGAAAAAAGGGCGCGCAGATTTGTGCTTTTGTTTTGTAATATGTATCTTCTGTAAAACGCCTTTATCTGTTGTCTCTAGGTAAAGGTATTCTAAACATAAATGGCTCTTCATTTTTTTTTAAATAAGCGGTCTGAATGTTTCATAAAAAATATTACTTTACTGAGGTTTTGTTACTTTCATTGTAAATTACAGTAGTCTTGATTTTACCTCGCCCTTATCGTATCGTGTGTCACAATAAGAGCTTTTTTCAAGTGATAAACATTGCCTGGTATTACACCTATCATTACCAGCGGTCACGTGTTGAACATTTTTATTTATTTACACCGTCCTGCAGTCATGCGCAAAGCAAGCTTCATACACATCTAGCCATCAGAAGTGCTGATTTCCTCATGACATTTTCCGTCACCATCAAAGAAATGACAATGTGAATTTACGTTCATTTTAGCTGAATGCTGTAGGTAAACAATTCCAATAGGACATGCAGAAGTTTTATTTTTTTAGATAAAAACGTTCCGATAGAATATAAATAGTATATAATAGTAGTACACACAGTAGAATATAATAGTACTACACAGCAACTACAAATCTACTTTCGAAACACTACAATGTATTGATAGCTATCTTTGGTCCAAATCTTTACTTTTCTGACCTCACCTTTTAACGTCTCTTTTCCGTGTTCGTTGAATAAAAGATAAGGAACGCCTATATCGTTAAGGTTCGCTAAAACACTGTACAAATCTTCTACTCACTGCCTGCCAACATACATTATTGCTAAGGTAGTTTGGGGAAGAAAGGTTACCGAATAGGGATTGCAGGTGGAAAAAAGGAATGTGGAAAAGCGCTTCGCTAGATATGCTAAAGCTTAAATTTGTATATTTGTTCTTTAGAAATCTAACACCAATATTTTATTCGAGGTTAACAGTGTACATTCCTGCCATATACGACGTATCTACCACTTGGAACTCGTATACCCGTCGTCGTTTCGGGAAGTGTTTGCGGAGTGAGAAGGAACAATATTTCCAAAAACTTCCTCGAATACATTTTTTTTTTCAAAAAAGCAGCATACGATATTTCATTGTATTTATGTCAATATTCTTTATTTATATAGGACGTTAAAATAGTGCGTTCGAGGTTTGAAGGGGCTACTCAGAATCGAGTATAGAATATAGAAAAAATATTGAAAAAATCAAATCTCCAATTTTTTTTCAGTTTACCATACTAGATCTGAATAGTGAATCAAGAATTTGTATAGGTAAATTGTATGATAAGGAGTCTTAAATTTTTTTTTTAAATAATAGTTATTATTTATTATCAGTCACATGTGTTTTTTCCTGGATGGTAATCCAGCACAAGTATTTTAGCCTATCTTGCTTTATTACAGTATCCACTAAGAAACATGACCTTATATCTAAAATTAAAAATGTATCAGGTTTTTTTTTTAATGTATGTTATTTCTTAGAAAAACTTACAGCTAGTTAACACTGTAATGGGTACAATAATTAACAAAAAAAACTATAGACATTTATAAGTTTTTAACTTTGGAAAGGTTATTTACTTTGTATTTACTTTTTCCAGTTCTAGTTAACATTTCTCGGTTTGAGCACTCAAGTTATTTTTGGTTTGTATACTTAGTTGTTTCTCTAAATATAACGTCGTTCCATGTTTTCATTAGTGAGAGCCTATTTGACCTAAGGTTTTCATTGAATATGATATTTTTGGCTCGTTTAATTTTATTACCCCGACTGTGCCAGAAGGAGGGTTATGTTTTTCGATTGTATGTATGTACATTTCTTTGGCACGCTCTGTAGCCTAAACAGCTTCATGGATTTTAGCTTCAGAGGATAGTAGGAGTTAGATTAGCCTTGATCCCGAGAATGACATAGGAAAAAAAATTATGCAGTCGGATTTTAATTTTTTAAATAATATTTTCCTTTTTTTTAACTGCTAAAGTTAGGTTGTTGATTTGATAATTTAAATAAGTACTTCCTTTAAATAAAAAGTAAAAACCCGAATACATTATACAGGTTGCAACAATATACGTGACTCTTTTTTAAGGCCATTATACCATAAAATGGTGATGTAATTTTAACTTACAAATAATACAACATTTGTCTTTAAAATATTTTAATACATGGATACGTTTTTACTTAAAAGGGATGATATATTTTCCCGACGTCTAAAATCACTATACGTATAACCATTCAGTGTTTCTTTAAGGTTTTTAATATTCGGGACTCGTTATTTTTAGCTTCAACAAAAAAAAAACCGCTGCGCTGTGCTTTTCAAACAGGTAACCGAATCAAACAAAAACAAATACAAACCCCTCTGTATAAAGAGTGTCCTATATCAAACAGGCGCATGCTTTCCACTCTACAGGCTGTTAAAAAAGTGCGTTTGAGATTTTAAAGGGTTTCTCGGAATCAAGTATAGAATCCTCCTCCTCCTTGCGTCGTATTCCTCAGTGATGAGGGTCGTGACCTCCCTTTGGCAACACTTTCTCGGTGATGATCTTATGCCACTACGTTCTGTCTTCAGCAATGTGCAGAGCATCGTGGAGGTTGGTAACGAGAGTGGCACGTACTTGATCAGTCCAACGCATCGGGCTGCGGCCCCGCGGTCTCTTTCCTTCCATTTTGCCAGTAACCATTAGTTTCTCGAGGTTATCTCCCCTCTTCCTAGCAATATGTCCGAAGTACTCAAGAATTCTCTGAAGGCAGATGGATGGATGATAGCCTCTTAGTGATCTTGAGTTCATGCACGAGTTCATGAGCAAGAGTAGTGAAGTATAGAACACAGGGAAAATATTAGTAAAATTTAATCTAAATTTTTTTTTCACTTTCCCATACAACTTATTGATTTATTAATATTATTCAGATTTAGTATGGGTAACTCAATATTTTTCCTGTATTCTATATTTGATTCTGAGTAGGTACCTAACTCCTTAAAGTTTCAAACTCACTTTTTTAACATTCTGTATATCTTAATTCTGCGAATAAGAAATACCATTTATTTCTTGTTAATTCTTTATATTGTCTCTAGTTGTTTTTCTTTGTTGTGTTTGAGGAAAATCGTACATTTCGACACAAATGGACGGTTCTAAGAGGAACAGGATTTGTTGATTATCAGAAGGAATCTTTTGATCTTTGTTATTGGATCTCTTTGTTATTGCAAGTTCCTGGAAATATATCTTGTAGGTACTTTTAGAGGCATTCTGAACATTAGAAATGGATTCGTGCTCTTACTGTAATTTAAAGAAAAAGTACAGACATAGGATATACCTTTATATATAACACATATATAACGCATACTTAGCATCCACCTTTCATGGGATACACTTTATTCCCCCTATAATTCAGGAAGATAAGGCCATGTTACATAATTACGCATTGATGAAGGAGGTCGTGAGGCTAGTGGCTAACCTTAAGGATTCTTGACTGCCACCTATTGGTAGCAATCAGTACCACGGGCTTAGCGTGGCCTGCGAAGCATGAAAATGGTCAAGATAAACTACTCACCTCTGCTTGTGTTTCCCGATTCTTACAATCTGGGGATGTTCAAGGTGAGAGCGAATATGCATTATTTATACTCATTTAGCTAAGAAACCGTGAACGGACCATGCCTGCGCTGAAAAGGTTGAGATCACCATCAAGCCCGGTTTACATTGGTCAAGTACAGTGGTACGTCAAGTAGTAAGTAGAAGTCCATTGCTTGTCTCGCAACTGTACTCTTCCAAAAGTATAGTTGCGAGAAAGCAATGGACTTCTACTTACTACTTGACCGCACCACTGTACTTGAACAATGTAAACTGGGCAGTGACGGACAGAGAGTTACAAATTTTACATATACAATAGGGTTTTTCACCATTTTTTTAAAAGTATCTCAAATTGATCATTAGGTGAGAAAAAGTAAAAAATATTTTTTTAAATTTTTTTTGAAACCTATAAGTACCCCAAAAATACATTTTAAATTACCATTGCCAATTAGCGCGCGAAAACGAAAGCTGCCATGATGCTTAGGTCGTGACGTCATTTCAGGAGTAAACAAAACAGCTCTGTACTAAAATTTTGACACATATCGCGAACAAAATGTCATTGTTTACCACTATTGTGACGTCACCTGACAACCAGCATGGCGCTTGTCGTTTCAGACATTTGAATAACAGATTAAAAAACTTGATTTTTGTAAATCAAAAATAAAAAATTTTTTCTCATTTTATTGTATAGAAATCATATTAAATCGATTACGTATTACAAATACCACAGTAAATAAGCAGTTTTAGATTTTTTCTTGTATAGAGTAAAATACCCTATTTAATTAGGATCGTTTCAGTTTTACAACTACACTGCCGTATAGAAAACATAGGAGTAATATTTGAGGTCGGATGTAATCAGTTTTAATGAAATATCAGTTCTTTCACAAAGCAACAAATTCTTTGACATCATCTCCCATTTAATCCAATTTCGATGGCTCCCATTTCTATAAATTCTATAAAAAAACTCTCTCTTTCTATGTTATTTTCAGTTTTCAATTAACTTTCAAAAACCTACGTATTTCCCAGGACATAACAATGTTCAGTAACACCCCAACGACATGGCCTTTGTAGAATAGGTCATGACAAAACGGGATATAGTTCTAGTATTGTCTGGGTTCGGACGGAACCACCGGATTTGCATACAAATACAGCCTTTGATTTGCATGCCTTTATATTTTATCTCTCTGTCCATTGGCGGCTGCGCATGTTGGCTGGCCTCTGTCCATTGGCGGTTAAGCACTTTGGGTCGATATCTATACAAGAAGGGTTGAAGAATGCTAATTACTGAAAAAGTTTGGCAATTAACAGATAACAATTAAAAAGACAACTGTTACTAGGATTAACATTATCCGAAAAATGTTTATGTATAAATAGTATACAGGAATCGAAAGACATGTGGTTTTTATATGATTTCTGATTTCTAAGTTTTTAACGTTGTTCAATGTGTTTGTTGTTTAATTTTAATTTAATTTGCGAGATTATATAATGTCACGAGTTTGGCCAACGTTGGTCGTTGAATAAATGTAAATAAATAAACTATTCCTGCGACATAGTGCAACACAAAACTCAGTATTAAGACGTAGTTTAGTTTGAGACAAAACGTCACTATAGACATTGATATTTCATTAAGCTTAGCGACACTTAAAAACATCATTAATTTCTTTTGTGTAACAATATAATGAAACATTGTGTTTGTCTCCTATAAAAGTTAATGATAGGTTTTAGAACTCAGTAATAAACACATATTTCTAAATTCTTAATAAATACATCAGCCGACTTAAAACAGCATTCGGAGACCATAAATATTTTATAAACATAGAACAGAAAAGTACAAAAAAGCTGTCGCTTTTCAGGTATTGCGTAATATCTACGTAAAAAATGTTTGCAAGATGTGTTTTTCATGTAGAAAGTAATCGGGTTCATGTTTTTTACTCTGAAATGGTTCGACTACGTTTTTTGTTCAAGACATTAGTGCCTACATACTTATTTCCGTCTTTCAAAAAGTGTACTCGTTAAGAAAGGCACTTAAACATTTTCCTTTACGTCTGAACAGTTAAAAGGAACTTCTTATGTAAGACCCCGAAAAATTATTTGGGCTAAGGGTCATTCAAGACAGAAATACGATGAAAGCGAATGAGTCCAGTTAAGGGGGAGTATGACCTTGCTCTATTATGCTTCCACACACACACACACACACACACACACACACACACACAAACACACACACGCGCGCACGCACACACACACACACACACGCACACGCACACGCACACGCACACGCACACGCACACACACACACACACACACATACACACACACACACACACACACACGCGCGCGCACGCACGTACGCACGCACGCGCACGACGAAATAAATATTAACCACGTTTCGTTTACTCGTTTCCAGGAAAAAAATTATACTGATTTAGATGGCTCTTCATCCGTTTACGATTAAAGAGAAAAAAGACACATAATATTTGTATTTTACTCAATATGCTTTACATATCACGAATGTCAGAGCCAGGTAAAGAGAGATATTATTTTTAAGCTCCTATTTCATGTTTTTGTTAACAGCCCCACTGCAGGGGCTCGAATCTTTTCCCATACATCGGGAAGGTACACACACGGGAGCCAAATTCGGATCCCTTTTTCGTACTGTGTATCAATGTTCTATACAAATTTCATGTTTGTACCTCATTTATTATACAGACGGATAGACAACAGTGACATCAATGGCATATTAAATTAAAATTGAACAAATTAATTAAGCAAATCAAATTTTATTTCATTTCATAATTTTTTCCTTTGGGTATGGAACCCTAAAAGGAAGAACTTTCCGAGTGTACCGTCTACCAGTTCTCGAGTTTGCAACTTGTTTGAAAAATGCGAAATGGCGGCAAAATTACAAGTTATAACGAGTTGTAAATAAATTTTCCCCGTCTCACCCTTCGAACGGATTCCTAAGCCCCACGATCCACTGAAGAGCGAGTTCAAGCAGTGGAACGAGGTTGTGAATGGTTGCTTTTTCATTAGTGTATAATATCGTGGCTAGATCATAGAATTGATCACTTCATGATGTGGCCGACCATTTCATGAAATGGTTGTATTTCATGAAATGGAAAATATCCGCTGATCAGCTAAATCAGCGTTTGACAATATACAGCGAAACGCATGGCTACTTCATGAAATCGTCAAGCATTAGTGATCATATCGTAAAATAGTTACGTAGATAATGTAACTAGTTAGAAGCGCTGATATCTTTTTGTTTTTATGATTCATCATAGCGGCGTACAACTAAGCCGGTAGTACGCGTTTTCTGTAAAAAAAAGCTAATAATAATGCGCCAATTGAAGATAAAAGTGAAGTGAAATGTCGTTACGACACAAAACTACAAGAATTTTACGAAACTCAATCAAAAAACGAGCGCAACGTAAAAAAAAACCTTGAAGTTCGGAAAATATTTCACAGGTTAGTAGATATCAATCTTAAAAGCTAAGCATTAAACAATGTATAATTTATCTGTTGACCAAGATTACTCAGATTTAAGGAATGCCAGTATTACTTTTAAACGTATTTTAATTTTTATTAAACCTTTGATATCATTGAAATCCTACATTTTATTTTTCTATTTGGCATTCGACATCTCATTAAAGGAGTGATTTTGCCAATGACTAGTGAAAAATGGGAGAATCTTCAATAAAAAAAAATGTCGGAAACGCCAATGTCAAGTGAAAGGCACGGCTCTAAGGGTGATGGGCACTTAAAGACGCTCCACGTGGTGGTTTGTTGTTGGAACTTGAAAAACGGAGCTGTCTCCCGAGTTCATCCTCTTCTTATGACCGCTTATCTCTGAACCTGAATTACAGCTATTTCCCCATCACAAAAATAACGTTGAAATTACTCTAGAACGGAAATAATTGAAAAATTAACTTTGCAGACGTGTGCTCGGTATAAGTCCCGGCAACCAACCAAAGCCTACATTAATGATATGGCTAAACGTGGATTGACATATCATCAAACGTTGACCTTTAAACGATATGGTTAGTTTTAGCTGGCCATTTCATGAAATACAACCATTTCATGAAATGGTCGGCCACATCATGAAGTGATCAGTTCTATGAACTGAACTTTATTCGTAGCCAAATTATAAAGTGAGTCGCTATTTTATGAAAAGGCTAGCTGATTTGTAAATAACTGTTTAAAAAAACTATGAATTAAACGAGTCGAATGAATGGACGGACATTTAGGTTAGGTGTGTCTTTTACTAAACTAAAGAGAAGCTACTTCTTGACACGGTAGTATAAAAGACAGTTAGTTCTTCATTTTGACTATGTGTTAAGTAATTAAATGTGTACACAGAGTGTTAAAAAAGTGATTTTGAAAGAGCGGATTTTTAAAATATTTTTCCTATATTCTATACTTAATTTTGAGTAACCCCTTAAAATCTTAAACGCACTATTTTAACATCCTGTATACTTCATATCTCCAGGAACCATTAGTGTAATATGCAAAAAACAAGTTTGGACTGGATCAAAATTGATTGGAAAATACAAAGTATGTATGTATTTTACTATTATTTATTGGATTTTACTGTCACCACCGCTGCGCTAATGTTAAAATCTTAAACGCACTATTTTAACATCCTGTATACTTCATATCTCCAGGAACCATTAGTGTAATATGCAAAAAACATGTTTGGACTGGATCAAAATTGATAGGAAAATACAAATTATGTATGTATTTTAATTGTATTTAACTATTATTTATTGGATTTTACTGTCACCACTGCTGCGCTAATGTTAATTTTCAATTAATTTTACTTTTGAAACATTTTCTTATTTCCACGTTTGGAGCATCAGTTCCATAGTCTTGAATTATTGAGTAATATTGTAAAATATAATTATTTTTCTATCGCTTTGCTGCTATCAGGATAAAGTATAGTAATATAGATGAATCGTCAGCATTAGGGGTCCCGGTAAAATCGATTTGTTCAGCCAAGGATATATGTGGGCTTACGTAACATTGGACCACTGCTTTTGATTTCATATTACATTATTCTTTATACAGGTTGGTTTTGTTCCCGTTAAATATGGGGTTCTACTCATGAAATTGAATTACGTTCCCAAAGGAACTGATATAAGTATAATCGAAGCAAACTTTTTTGGATGGACCATACAAAGTCGGATGATAAAAAAGATAAAGTTAAAAGAAAAATTTCGATCCTGTTATTTTTTATTTCAGTTTCTTTATTTCGATAATATAGCTTTATATAATAATTAAGTAAAAATAATAATATTGTTAGGTTTGTAGATACTGGCACCATTATTTAACTCTGTTCACAATAACTTACCTAGTTATCTTACAAGTTCTAAAGTAACAATAAAAAATATAGCATACCAAAATATACCTTGTTCGCCCTTTCGCCTTTGAAATTGCCGACGGATGTATTTTGTGGTTTCGGACATTGTAAATACCTATTCGAGTAGATTAAATTCCTCAAGTCTATTTGAGCGAGCGAAACTATTTTCGCAAACGGATTTTAAACTACTCTTAAGTTACTCGTGTCATTTCTATTTTAAAATCGAAAAATGCTTTTCCAACGTTGGATCCCATCTTATTTTGATGTTAAAAAGAATACACCCTGAGGTAAAAATTGTTTTCAGCATTAACAAAATCTCATAAACGTGACTAGAATTATTAACGAAGGTACCTAGCAACTTAATTTTCCCCTTTCCGAGATCAATGTTTTGTCATGGAAATGGGAAAAAACTTGAACATTTCCTTCCACTAATGAGGGAAAACGGTCGCTTTGTGAGAGTAAAGGGGTTCAAAGTCGTCACCGGTTGCTAATTTATGGAGTAAATGCAAACAGCGCACAGTCCAACGAAATTGTCTGTCTCTTGTAAGGTTTTTTTTTATGTACTTCTTTTGTTTGAAAAGTGCAAAACCTAACAAATGCGCTGGGTACGGACGCATTTAATGAGGGTAATACACGAAAATACATTTTTGCGAATTCTCATAAAATATGAAAATACTAGCCTCCGCCTGCGACTTTGTCTGCGTGGAGTTCAGAATTGGGTCCAGACAGAAATAATAAAAACAACCGACTTCAATCGCAACAACTCCAATTTTGCTATGTTTTGTTGATTTACTCAAAAACCTTAAAAATTAATAAAATTTTTATGGGACCACCTGTGAAGTATACCCTTTCAAACAAAAAAAGAATTTTTGAAATCGGTTCAGGCGTCTTCGAGTAATCGGTGAACATACATAAAAAAAAAAAAGATTCCGACGAATTGAGAACCTCCTCCTTTTTTTGAAGTCGGTTGAAAAGTTAAGGCAGCGCAATCTAGTGACAAAGTAAAAAAAAAACAGTTTTTAGCCATTCCTCCGGGAACCCTCGAATTTTATTCAATTTTTCCGGGTTAAAAAGTACCTATCTTATGTCCTGTGTGTTAAATGAGTGTTTTATCTAGGTATCTACCTACCAAATTTCAGTCAAAATCAAAATAAAATCAAAATATTTTTTATGTTTTGCTCATACTTTTAAATCGTCTTTTTTTCTACCTAGTACAAAGTTCAGTAGTTTTGGAGAGAAAGTGGAACAAACAAACAAACATCCATACTTTCGTATTTATATTGTTAGGGAGATGAGATGTAATAGAACCTCCTTATATACGCATTTTAGCTGAATCGTATGTCGTGAAGTCAAAATCAGTTTGCTAGGTTTCACGTTTCACGCACGCATGAGCTTGGGAAAGACAGGGTGAGGATAAATATTGTAAAAAGTAAAAGATTCATCAAATCATTATTGTTGTTTTCTTCTCATTTTCTTTCGGTATCTGGACCTTTTTCGTTGCTTCAAGATGTCTTTTTTGCAATGAGTGGGTTTAGTTTCCAGCTTCTTATAACTGGACCAAGGAATTAAAATTGGTACATTTATAACATTGTATTTTGTATAGTTTTGCATGTTTAATTGTTATGAAAATATTTAATATCATATTTTTGAAATCCAATCAAATATTACACTAGTGAGTCACGATAATACTAGATTTATTATAATATCATATTTTATATGATATTTAATATTTTCAAAACAATTAAACATGAAAAACTATACAAAAGACAACGTTATAAATGTAGCAATTTTTATTCCTTGGTCCAGTATGATAAAAAAAACTTTTGACGTCAACCAAATCGTGTTACTTAAAAAGATTAAAAATTTCCGAGGATAAACCATGCTAAAATGAGAAATATATTTCGTCCCCAAGAACCTCGCCACACCGCAGACAAAGTAAAAAGATTATCAATTTCCGTTCCGACGCTCGAGTTAGCTCAAACTAGACTAGTTAACTTGTGGTCTGGCTTAAGCGGAAAGTGATTAAGTTTTTTAATGATTTTTGTCACATTTATAAACTAAAAAAGTAGATTTTCTTGTAATATCTAGAGTGGATTAAGTTAGTTATCATGATATTAAGTTAGACTTCTTCTTCTTACCATGTTGAGTAATTTAACTTTACTATCACATTTGATAGTAGTTGCCTTATTAAATAATCTATCGTATCCTTGCTGAATTTATAAATAACATATTTATTAGGCTTCCGTACAAATAGATCCCTCGCATTTTTTTTATGTGATAGGTGGCAAACGAGCAGACGGATCACCTGATGGTAAGCGATTACCGCCGCCCATAGACACCCGCAACACTAGAGGAGTCACAAGTGCGTTGCCGGCCTTTGAAATTACCTTACCTTATTTATTTATTTATTTATTTATTTTACAAATTTATTGCACACTTAAAAAAAAGAAAGATACACACACATGATTACACATATTATGTACAATTGGTATGAATAACTCTGTAAGAGTTTTCTTCCTACATACCTTATCAACATTGTATCCAAAATTATTTGAGATTACGGCAAAACCGTTGAGCAAATTATGTTGTTGTATAGTAATAGCCCCTCCCCTTAACGGGTCCTAAATCTACCTATATTTTGTTACCATATAGCTTTAACTGAAATTTTGTACATGTATCATGTTTCTTCATCTACTTATCCGTTTCTATTTATTAATTTATTTTTTAATATACTATGTATTTTATTGTGGTTTGTTATGTTGCTAAACTCTTTTACAACTGACAGTCAAAGAATCTTTCTAAAAATAAATATACTTGTCCATATTATTGTGTTCTTAGAAGAGCGACTGAGCTATTTCGTGTTGAAATAAAAAGCTGTGTACTACAAATAATATCAGTATTTCCAAGGATTATGTTACTCATTTTGGACTGTCAGAATGACATTATTTTTTGAATAAAAATATTTAGATTAGACCTACCATACTATGAAATTAATCAGCTGTTCCCCAAGATTTAAATATAGAATTTACAAAGACCTGTTTAGAAAGCAAGAAATAATAAATAAACTTGACTTATGAACTCTGAAAGAGAAGTGATCATTCCCGAAACGACTTTAAAATCACACCCCTATTACGAGCCTTGCCAGAATGATAAAGTACACCTTGCAAAAAAAGAACCACATAAAAACAAAGGCCGAAAAAAATAAAGATAAGGCAAAAAGGGAATATAAATCGAAATCGTGACGGGAAAGAGGAAGTGATATATTCTGTTTCGTGGGGAACGTAGGGAAAAGTGGGAAGTGTAAGGAGACGTTTGTATAATTGGACCTCTTTTATCAGCAATAGGTAAGGCCTTGACATCATCTCGTTCTGTTGGTAAGCGATGATGATGATACCGAAAGGTGGAAGCGATTTAATAGTACGGGCTAACATAAATTTATGGCGGAATACATAAATTCTATACACACTGATGTTTAGCAGTAATCAATGTAGGCAGGCCTCCTACTCGGTGGACCGATGACCTGGTAAAGGTTGCGGGAAGCCGCTAAATACGGGCAGCGCAGGACCGGTCGACGTGGAAATCCTTGGGGGAGGCCTTTGTCCAGCAGTGGACGTCTTTTGGCTGATGATGATGATGATTAAATCTGAGATAAGTTGGTTGAAGCATAAGGCAAGATGGTGGTAGTATAGGAAAGTGGTACAGTAGTACACAAAAAATAAGGCGCGTCGGTTATCTTCGTTCGCGCAGACAAGAACAAACTATCGACGGAAATACCCGAAACAATCAACGCACGGTGACAGCTTTCTGACAGCTGACAATTTCATTGAATCAGGCGCGAAATCCATCAACCAATAGCGGCAGAGATTTTCGGAACGTGTAATGACGGGTGTCAATGAAGCTACTTGATTGGTCCATCAGTTTCCCGCGTAATAAAAATATTGTCTACTGCGCAGGTACATCGACAAGCCTTATTAAATGTGTATTACTGTAGCATAAGAACAAATGGTAGCAGTAAATATATTTGGTAGTGCCAACCAAACCGAGTTCAACAAAGTTTAACCCCAATACGACATTCAAACCTTCAAGAAAAGAGCGTACTCCCATATCAAAGGCCAGCAATGGACTTGTGACTCCTTTGGTGTTGCGGATGTCTATGGGCGCCGGTAATCGCTTAACATCAGGTGATCCGTCTACTCGTTTGCCACCTCTGCCATAAAAAAAACGGTAAACGAAACTGCTACTTCCTGATGTGAAGTAACTGGACTGAATTAGACATCAAGCCACAGAGGATTTCTTGACTGTACTCTGGGATGTTATTTGACAAAGGTTTAAATTAAATTTCTGCAATAAGTCGTTAGAAAAACAGACGTGATATTTTTGCTTCTGCTACCTTCTTTTTTTAAATACAGATATAATGACGATGACTATAAGGTTCTATTCTCATCGCACGATAATTATAACCATTTATAAAGACAACTGATGGCAGTAAACGTCGAAAATATAGATAACTAGAAGGAAGAAATATGAATAGTCATTTCCCCTAAAAGAATTTCCAGTTAGTGAAAAGTATTTTTTTTTTACTTTTCACTAACTGGAAGTTCCTTTACAACAAAGTTTTTTTTTAAATATTTTTATAAAGACAACTGATGGCAGTAAACGGCGAAAATATAGATAACTAGAAGGAAGAAATATGAATAGTCATTTCCCCTCAAAGAACTTCCAGTTAGTGAAAAGTATTTTTCACTAACTGGAAGTTCTTTTACAACAAAGTTTTTTTTTTAACATTTTTATCTCTATCATTTATCCTTTACCATCTCTAAAAAGGTGGTAGCCATTATAACGAAACCCAGAATAGATATTAAACATCCAGAACCATAGCAAAAAATCTGCTAATCACACAAATATCTGCTATCTGGGAGGAAATCGACTCACGACTCTTGGCATAAAAGTTAGGAGCTTCAACTACTCCGCCATCTCAACTGTGGCAGCCAATGATAGTAAATATCTCAGTTAAAGAGATAAAACATAATTACCTCAGAAAGTAATTACCTCAGATGTAACAAGGTTTAGTTGAATATATTATACCTACTGTTGTGTAGTCAAGTTTATTAATATTATGTTGACATGTCCACATCCCTAAATATACAGGTTGGAACAAATATTGAAAAACTTTCTCCTACAGTAAACCTGTAGGCCTCCCACTCGGTGGACCGATGACCTGGTGAAGGTTGCGGGTAGCGCAGGACCGGTGGGTGTAGAAATCCTTGGAGGAGGCCTTTGTCCAGCAGTGGACGTGTTTCGGCTGATGATGATGATCAGTGATCAGAGTAGGTAGATTGATTTAAGGTCAACGACTGCGAACGTATATGTTAATATGGACATGCCGCTCTGATTCCGAGAGTTTAACATTTTTAAGTAAACAGAAACGAATATTCATTCTCTTATTCTACATATTATAAATAAATTGCTTCCTTCAGAACCAATTGATTGAACCAGATTTATTTTAATAATACTCAACTCAATCCGAAAATACCGAACTTTCCGGAAAAAAGGATTGTCCATGTTATAAAATCACGATGCAAGTAGCAAAAATCAATCTATATACTCCGATCACTGATGATCATGTAACCTGTAAAAAAGGAATTTAAAAAACCCGACTTCATGAAAAAGATGTGATTATTTTTTCATAATTATTTGGACGATTTCGTTCATTGTTTTCATGTTTTTAATTAAATTTTAGTTCAGTCGGTGTTTTTGTTATTTTATTTACTTTTTTTTTTAATTTACTATATTTCCTGTCTTTGCTGTTATTAGCCGGGTAAAAAGGTAGCGAACTCTTTATACAAACTGCTTATATTAAAAGTATCTACATGTTGAAAATAGGTTCAGCAACATACGCCCCCTTTGTGCATGAGCACAGTAACTAGAGTTGCAGAACCTAAAGCTATAAACTAAACCCTTATAATTGACCACGCTGAATACGTAAAAAACAACCGACTTCAATCGTTATAACTCCAATTTTGCTAGGAAGTATGGTAACAACCCATTACGTCCCCACTGCAGGGGCACGGGTCTCTTCCCATAATTCGGGAAGGTTAGGCCATACTCCACACACGGGGGCCAAGTCCGGATTGGTGGAGGTTGTGGGGTCAATGGGGTTGGCCACTAGCTGGGAAGTATACCTGCTAATAATTATTGATTCACTATTCAGATTTAGTAAGGGAATTGAAAAAAAAATGTACGATAGATCGGATTTTTTTCAACAGTTTTCCTGTATTCTATACTCTGAGTAACCCCTTAAAGTTTCAAACATTTTTTTTTTTAACATCCGTATTTGTCATTTTTGAGACCAGAAAATGCTTATAATACAATAAAATTGGATTAGATCACTTTACCTCACATGGAACTTACTTAACAACCAGTATACTTTTATCTTAATAGACGATGTAATAGGTAATAAATAAACTGGAGTACATACAGGGAAGAAAGACATAACAATAAATAAGGCTGATACTAGAACTATTTCACGTGTCATTAATAAAAGAATTACCCCAAATTGATTACATTTATCTTTATAGCAAGTTCATGCGTAACACTGTTAGAGGACGTTATCTACGTGCCCTGAGTTGGTATATAGACCTTTTGGGTCGAAGTGATCCCATCTGACCTTTTGCTAGTCTATATTTATCCCTGTATCTTTGGTAACGACGTCTCCTCAATGTCCAACGTCCATTGCGCGTTTTCTATTTGCACTAAAGTGCGCATCGCAAACAAAAATTGCGATGGAATGTGTCGTTCACCGAAATTGAATTGGAGTTTTGTTTTCGTAGGATTAGGTAGGAGGGTCGGTGTTGCGTTGGGATTTTTGTTGACCATTTGCTGTGTCAGCGTAAACCGTTACGATAAATTATGCTTAGGATTTGTTTAGACGATGTTTGTACGAGTAGCTACTGAATAAAAATGTTGGAATATCTGCTTAACCTATAAAAACACTAGCTAGCAAGAAGTTTTAATATTGGTAATGTAATCTTCATTCTTCAATTAGTAAGTACATACATACTTTTAAAGAAAAGAACAAAGAATTTACTATTATATAAAATAAAAAAAATGTTTATTGATTCTCTTGTCTGTGTGTATTTTGTTTGTCTATTTGGTATGGATAGGGTATACTTTTTTTTTACCTTCAATTGGTAAGCCCTTGGCATCATCTCACCTGATGGTAAGTGATGATGATGCTGAAGATGGAAGCGGGCTTCCCAAGATTTCCCAACGCAATGGGGAACTGGCTATCTTATCTTCATGCCGAAACACATCAATGCTGTTAACATTTATGTTTGGCGGCAAGACTTAGATAAGATGGTGGTAGCTAGCCAGGCGGGCTCAGAAAATGCCTTACCATCAACCAAACCGAGTCCACAAAGTTGGACCCCGCCGGGAATCGAACCCGCGACCTCCTGATGTGAAGCGAGCGGCAAGCCACTACGCTACGGAGGCGGTCGCGTACTTGATTGCGATACATGATTTTTCAAATCCATTTTAAACTACCTAACTTCTTCATGAGCCCCTTGAAACTTTCCCAACCCTGGCTCCTGAGCTCAGTATTATAATTATATTATTTATGTATGTATATTACTGTATGTATTATATTTAATATATGTATATTTAAGATGTGTTATTTATAAGATTTATAAGTCGTGTTTGTAGCCTTTGTTCCACCTAAATATTTTAATGTAATTCCTCTTTAAAAGTCTACGGTTGACTGGAAGAGATCCCGTAAGGGATAAGTCCGCCCTTGTATGTCTTTTCCTTGTTTTATGTATTGTATTTTGTTCTTTCACAATAAAGAGTTTACAAACAAACAAACAAACAAACTTTAAACGTACCTCAGAACTGTATAACAATGCAATATTTACCAATGGTAGAACATCTAATCTCTATATTTACTAGATACCTACTTTAACTTTCGCATTTTCGTCACATTTTTCGTTTTAAATCTCACAAGCATTTTTTTAATTCACATTTTTCATTATTTTTCACTTTTCACACTAGTCCGTTTTTAAAACGGAGCCATTTATTTCATCAACAGTCTAGGATGAGTGTTTAGCTTTAATTTTGAACTAAGGAAATCTTAATTGAATTGTCTTACAATTTCTAAAATATTACCAGAAGAAAAAAGCTATATAATTACAAAAAATCAAAACCTAATTCTTAAATAACTTTTAATAATAATAAAAGTCTAAAGAAACCTTTTTGGCCTCGCTTTCTCTGTCTTTCCCTAAAATAACATCAAAATGTTAACGTTGTCATAATATTTTGGTAAATAAATTAATTTAAAAGTTAATGCGTTTAATTTAATTTCAACAATTCAATTCAATATAATTTATTGCATTAGAAATAACTTACAAAAAAGGGGTGCAAATAATAATACGTGACAACAATAGACACAATTTCTTCCAGGCAACCTTAAGGAAGAAAATAAATTATGAGATGTACTGGGGTAGTGTAATAAAAAGATGAAATATAAATTAAAAAAGCGGCCAAGTGCGAGTCGGACTCGCCCATGAAGGGTTCCGTAGCAGCAAGTAAAATAATATAAAAGTTTTTGTAGTTCGTTGTAACTTGAATGAAAGGTAAATTGCGGTTTACGATTTATGACGTATTAAAAAAAAACTACTAACTAGATATCGTTCAAACCAATTTTCGGTGGAAGTTTACATGCTAATGTACATCATATATTTTTTTTAGTTTTATCATTCTCTTATTTTAGAAGTTACGGGGGGGGGGGGGACACACATTTTACAAATTTGGAAGTGTCTCTCGCGCAAACTATTCAGTTTAGAAGAAAATGATATTAGAAACCTCAATATCATTTTTGAAGACCTATCCATAGATACCCCACACGTATGGGTTTGATGAAAAAAAATTTTTTGAGTTTCAGTTCTAAGTATGGGGAGCCCCTTAAATTTATTGTTTTTTTTCTATTTTTGTGTGAAAATCTTAATGCGGTCTACAAAATACATCTACTTACCAAGTTTCAACAGTATAGTTCTTATAGTTTCGGAAAAAAAAGGCTGTGACATACGGACATACGGACAGACAGACAGACAGACATGACGAATCCATAAGGGTTCCGTTTTTTGCCATTTGGCTACGGAACCATAAAAACGTAACTCTATTATCATTCCTTACACTCCAAAATATATCAATTCAGTATACAGGCGATGACATCGAAACTGACACACTTACATGAATACAATCGAAAAACATGCGATGGCTGACTCCCGCGTTATACTCATGATCGGGTGCTGTCCGTGGCTGGCCTGCTCTTGTCATTGGTGTTAGGTCACCATAATTACCTGTTTGCACATTGTGCCTGTATGTTTTTGTTGATCCTTTCACATTCATTTGTAATAGTATGCAACTAAACTAATGTAATAGCATGTAAGAATTTTATTTAAAAAAAATGTGTTGGAGGGAGTTTCTTTAGGGCCCGACATTTCTTTTCTCTCCGCAAACACTTCCCGAAACGTTAGGTATACGAGTTCCGAGTGGTAGGAACTTCGTACTAGGTAGAAAAAATATGACATTCAAAAAGTATACAGAGATACCTACTTCGAATAAATATTATTTCATTTCATTTCATTTCATTTCATTATTTTATAATCCTCCATTTTACAGTCGCGTAACAATTTCTTGGGGGGACAATACAGGCTGTTAAAAAAAGTGCCTTTGAGATTTTAAGGGGTTACTCAGAATCTGGTTTATATACCTACTTCTATACTTGTATAGAATACAGTAAAAATATCTACAACTTTTTTCAGTTTTCCATACAAATTCAGTTTCACTATTCAGATTTAGTATGGAAATCTAAAAAAAAATTGTTCAAGAGTGGATTTTTTCAATATTTTCCTGTATTCTATACTTGATTCTGAGTAACCCCTTAAAATTTCAAACGTACTTTTTTAACACCCTGTATAATAAATTACCGTATTAACCCTTCATGAAATACGTGGATTCCATATTTCTGGTTTTATTAACAATTTCATCAGCCTTCAGTTATTTAAAATTGTGTAATGAACGTTTGTGAACTCGGCCAGGAAGGATTTTGGTAATTTGACGGCTTTTAATTTATTTTCAACAAGTTTAAATGAAAACACGGTAGCACGTTTTGCTTGGGGGATGGTTTCGTTTGAATTTTAATCGTACTAGGCATTTAAATTAAACTAAGTTATTTGTAACGTTATTTACCTATTTTTGAGATCATTTTTTATTTGACATATTGTACACTAGCTTCCGCCCGCGACTTCGTCTGCGTAGACATCAGAATGGAGTCCAGACAGAAAGAAAATGTCAAGGTGGCGCCATCTAGTGACAAAGTTGAAATTTTGAGTTTTTAAACATACCTCCTGGAACCCTTAAGTTTTTCGGGATAAAAGTATCCTATCTCTCAGCACAGTGCTCTATCTTTCTACCTACCAAATTTCATCCAAATCCGTTCAGTAGTATCGACGGGAAAGTGGAACAAACCGACAAACATCCATACTTTCTCATTTACAATATTATAGTGAGATGAGATGATAAAATCAATCACCATTAAACCAACTAATAATGATTCAACTGAATTCTACATACAATTTTCCCAAACGAAGCTTATTTAATTTGAGTTTAATTTATTATAGTCTCGGTCAACATCGACTTAATTGTATGGATAATATAGGTCTATTGTGCGGACCACATACAAAACGCACTATAGTGGTGCAACAGTGGCCGATCGTTTCGGCAACGATTCGGTATAGAGATGTGATCATACTGATATCCGTTCGACGGAAGAAGTGCCGGATTTCGTATGAGAAAATATTGCTGAATTGTAGCAGTTTCTCTTCAAAAGTCTAAGATATATCTCGTCGTCTCTCGCGCAAATTATTCAGTTTGGAAAAAAAATATATTAGAAACCTCAATATCATTTTTGAAGACCTATCCATAGACATCCACATGGGTTTAATAAAAAAAAAATGAGTTTCATTTCTTAGTATGAGGAACCCCCAAAATTTCTTGTTTTTTTTCTATTTTTGTGTGAAAATCTTAATGCGGTTCACAGAATACATCTACTTACCAAGTTTCAACAGTGTAGTTCTTATAGTTTCGGAAAAAAATGGCTGTGACATACGGACGGACAGACAGACAGACAGATATGACGAATCCATAAGGGTTCCGTTTTTTGCCATTTGGCTACGGAACCCTAAAAATTGACAAAACTGACTTACCTATACATAAACCTTTCCTATTTAGTTATCAACATCGTTAAATAAATTTATTTTGTTATTATCAAGTGTTTTTTTACTCCATATCCGGACTGGTCGTAAACATTTTATAGTGATTTATATCAACCACGGGCTTTTCATTTGTTGACAAGTCTGAAATATCGATTCTGTTTTGTAAGCGTGATGAAACATTTATTAGGAGGCAAAAGAGGTATCGGAACGTTGATGCTTGGATTACTTTCTTATAATTATTAATTAAAATTTTATGTAGGTACTTTATTAAATGTAAATGAACGTTCAATATTTTGCTTGTATCTGTTCTATCATTATATTACAGGATCGGTGGCAGACTTTTATTACCAACGGATTATACTTTTAATAAATAAAGATATATTTTGTTTTATCAAAAGTAAAAGCTGAAATTGAAATATTAACAAACAATTTTGTTTTGTTTCAGATGTCGCATGACAATCTGGGCGACAATGGCGTCTGAAAATCATATTGGACACAGTGACGGAATCAAAACATGACGAAATATGCCTCATGTATGCGGACAATTCCACAAAGTCCGGACTAAGCCTAGTGATAGCATGTGCTTTAGTGACAGTGAAAAAAGTGCAAATGCAAGTGCAAAAAGAAAAAGTTACGGCCAAAAGTTAATCTGTTTCAATTTATATTATTTTATAGTTTTCTCTTTCCTATCTATGCAAACAGTTAATTCAAACACCAAAAATATGAATAGACATCTCAGTGATAAAATAAGTGTTGATAAAAAACCTAATTTAACTGATAAACAAAATGATGCGCCAAATAATGATAATTATGATAGCCACGATCCACATTCAATAGAAAACTTAGATTACACTAAAGTCAATTTTGAACACGACCCGTATTACAATAGCGATGATTTTTTACACAAGTTTTATAACACAGAAAACAGTTACAGTAATTATGAAGATTACAAGAAATTTTACTTGAATCCCGCCAATCCTATTCCTAAGTCAAGTGTTAAATTTAAAATAAGTAGTAGGATAGTGCAAACTAAATATGGAAAACTACAGGGGATAATTCTGGCCATGGATGAACACAGATATCTAAGTCCGCTTGAAGTTTTTTTAGGAGTACCCTACGCCACGCCACCGGTTGGATCTAATAGGTGAGTTTACAATTAAGTCTTACTAAAAAGGCTATAAGATATTAAAGCAAGTGGAAACTTTCGTAACATCGTCAGTAAAGTAACACTTAGCAAAGTTGAAATGTCTTATAGAGAGTAGAAAGTTTCTGTAGGTTTTATGTGCCTCTTGAAACTTTGATAGTGACACTAGCGCATAAAAAAGCAATAGAAAGTCTCAGTAAACAAAAAGTATAAGTATGTTTTGACTGTGAGAGATTGACGAAACTGGCACTTTGTCTAAATGGTCCCAACTTTTTCTTATATTCTAAATATCTGTTCATTCCATTCTATAAGAACAGTGCTAAATTTATAAAGTTTTATGGATCATTCTTCTGTTCTTAGATTTATTATGTTGTGTTTGTTATTTCACTCATGATCACTACTTGAAAACATTTCTCCATACATAGCAAAATTAACAAATACTTAAAACAAAGTATTGGCTGGCAATGTACTAAACTTGATTTCAGAACATTGCTCTGAAACCTTCTGATTTTCCAGGTTTAGCCCAACAAGAACCCCATCGCCTTGGGATGGAGTAAGAGTCTCAGACAGGCCAGGTCCCGCTTGCCCTCAAAAGTTGCCAGACTTGGATGACGAGAGGACCATATTAGAGAAAATGCCTAAAGGCAGATTAGAATATATGAAAAGACTGATGCCTTATCTTAAGAATCAAAGTGAAGATTGCCTATATTTAAATATATTTGCTCCTTTGCAAAGTGAGTATGAATTAATTAACATTTTTTGGATCCATTTCACTCTATATTTATTTCAGTGTAGGTACTTTAGCTTCTCTTACTAAAAGCAATTTTTCACTACCAAAAATTAATTTAATGTCTACCATAATAGTTTATTTTTATTCAGTTTTAGAGAAAGGTAGAAATTTGCGTACATACTTGCTGTTAGTATTTAGGAAAGCACCTACAGCTCACTCACTCACTACTGAATTAGTCATTTCAGTTAGTACCAAGTTTGAGGTGACATCGTTATGTTCAGCGTTTCAACTATGAGTATCTACATTGGCAAAATCTCCCCTAGGATAAGGCTAGAGATCTCTGCCATTAGAGTTTCTAACTTTAGTTACGATAGACCAAGTAAACTTATTGAAAATTTAATACTGAACATCCACTTTTAGCGGGGTTTAACAATACAGGGTGTTAAAAAAGTGCGTTTTAGATGTTAAGGGGTTACTCAGAATCAAGTATAGAATACAGGAAAAATATAAAGAAAATCCGAGCTGCAGCTGTTTTTTCAGTGTCCCACACAAATTCTTGATTCACTAGTATGGGAAACTGAAATAAAAAGTTGTTGATCGGGTTTTTTATATTTTTCCTGTATTCTATACTTGATTATAAGTCATCCCTTAAAGTTTCAAACGCACTTTTTTAACATTCTGTATAAGTATACGACCTTGAAACTAGAGCTCTTCTCTTCGTCATATTGAACAGCTTTTAGCCATCATCATCATCATCAGCCGAAAGACGTCCACTGCTGGACAAAGGCCTCCCCAAGGATTTCCACACCGACCGGTCCTGTGCTGCCTGCGTCCAGCGGCTTCCCGCAACCTTCCCCAGGTCATCGGCTTTTAGATAATAAATAAATTATCTAGTAGAAACCTTCTCTAAAATGTACTGCTACAAGTTTTCCTTACAGAAACGGTCGATTAGCAAATAAAGTTGGATTTTCATAGGACATTGCAACTATGGCCTCGCTTAATTTTTTTTATTATTAATATTTTGATGAAGCTCGTACCCGAAACTTTTTGTGATTGTAAAATGCGTTTAAGTGAAAAAAAATTGAATATTTTTTTTGGTAACTGTGGCCTTAATAGTGGATGAATTTTCTATTTCTGTAAAACAGAACCATGAATGACTGATATACTTATAGTTCATTCCAATAAAAAAAAAGCAAAAGGTAAACAAACGTAGTATGCAGATGAGGATTTTTTGGCGGGAACTCGTAGCAAGAGTTTGTCAGTTTTATTTTATTATCCGAAAAAATAGATATCGTGGTTTTTAATGCATAATATTGATAGTGTATTGTTCAATAAAATGCCATTTAAGTGTGTAATATGTAGGATAATGAAATAAAAGTGTGTAGACTGTGTTTCGCGTGCTCTCAAGAAGTCCTCTTCATCAAAAGTACTATTATTTTGCTGAAGAATAGGAAATTCAAAGACGAAATAAATGGCTTTGGCCTTAATTGAATTTTTCTATGAAGACGAAGAAATATGGAAGAAATGGCTTTTGGCCTTTAAATATGACAAAAGATGTTCAACAGACTAGGCTGTATGGCTCTGATCCTTTGCCTTCCCCATCTCGGGGTAAAATAATAATAAAAAAAATATAGTATGCAGGTGACATTGACATGTGTCAGTTCCATAGTAAGTTTGTTTACGTTATGCTTTTTTTGATTGGAATAAACTATACGTATACTTACCGAAATAGACAACTCACAGCCGTTATAATTATTCATTTTATAACTGTAATGACTCTACGGCTAGAACGTGATAATAAATGATTTCAATTTAATTCAACTGAAGTTTTTATTTGAATTTTTGAGTTTTTGGGAAAAGTAGTTCTATGTCACGAGAAGAACATTTATTTAAAATACCACCAGAACCTGTGTTAGGTCCCACAAATACATAAAATCAAATATTCTATTTCGTATTAGCTGTAGTAGCTTGCATTATAGGAAAAATATTAGAATTTTTATTATGATTTATAAAAAGCTTGTTGGATATTTTTGTACAAATGAAAATACCCTGACTCAGCTGAGTTGGGGGCCGTAAATTTACATCTGCGATACATTATGCATGAAATCTTGTACGGCATATTGTTTTCTTCTATCCCTCTCTGGTACAAGGATTCAGGGTCATCTTGGTTATTGACCTGAACTGTTAGAGGTTATTTTCCTAATTTTTTTAATGATATTAGAAGGTTTATAAGAAACATTGTTTTTAAGATAAGAGCTACTAACTACCGCACTGTCCCACTGTGTGTCTGTGTCTAAATTCAGTAAGGAGATTCATTTTAAACTAGGCTTTCTAGCCGCCTAGCCGCGTAATAAACCCAACCCAACTAGCAAAGTAGTGATAAAAGGGGGCCACTTAAACACCAAATAGTGTTATAAGGGTGATATAAAAGCAACGCGGTGGCTGGCGTCACTAACTCTGAAATATCACCGGTATATTACCAAATAGTGATAATCGTTACTGAAAAACAACTCTTAAATCACCAAATGGTGTTAAAACTGGGGCCATTTTGCGGTGATATACACGTTTCTATCACTGATATATCACCACACTTTGCTAGTTGGGTGGTTAGTGTTAGATCCTTAATTAGCCTAGGCTTTAACATAACCTTTTGACTTGATCTTTAATAAGTTTATGGATTATTGTTATTTTTTTGACAGTCGTTGGTAACATTTTTATAGCATTTTATATACTGTAGATATGCAGGGATTTTTCAAGAGTATTGACATGTTTATACTTTTGCTTCTACTCATGAAACTGTTAACATTTTTATATAATTTTATAAGATTTTAGCAGTCTTAAAACCTTTCATATTTATATTATATTTTCATTCATATTATATAAGGTGCTACTTTATTAGTGCCTCATATTTTAGTCAGTGCTTCTACTCCTGATTCTGATCAACTTTCCCCAAGGAACCCATAGTCAAATCGCAAAAAAATTTCTGGACTCTTCATACTAATTTGGCCGCTCGGCCGATTGATGTGTATGAAGAATCCAAAATTTTTTTTGTGATTTGACTATGGGTTCCTTGGGGAAAGTTGATCGGAATCAGGAGCAGGAGCACTGATTAAAATATCGGGCACTAATAAAGTAGCACCTTATATATATATATATATATATATATTATATATATATATTTTCATTTTTTATTTTATTTATATTTCATTTTTTTTTTTATTTCCCTTTTATATTTTTGTCTTCGTGTGATACAATTAATTGTGCCATCTTCAAGGTATAGATAAACAGTTGGAATGTAAGTCTTGAAGCAAATGTTGTTCAGTTCAGTTGTTCTGATTTCTAGACATGTATGATGGTCGTGTTGCACCGCGGGTGATGCTAAGTGCAACACTAGACAACCACCGTCTATACCTTGTGGATCGGACAGTTAAATGTGCCACACGACAACAAGAAGAAGGAGTTGAACTCTAACGTAAATAATTGCTTCACCTTTTTGTTACACTCTTAATTTTGAATCCAAATTTTCTTGCAGTGGATGAAACAAAACTAGCACTGCCAGTCATAGTTTACATTCACGGGGAGAGCTACTCGTCTAGTGCCAGCAATCCCTACGATGGAGCCATATTGTCCAGCTATACCGACCTTATTGTCGTTACGCTAAATTTCAGGCTTGGGGTTCTAGGTGAGTGACTTTTTTTTATTAAAAGAGTAGCTAAACCTTCTATACTACTCTTCTGGACATATCTATCGGCCCACTTATCATTAAACGTTTGTCAGGAGGTTCTCAATTCGACTGTATGTTGTTTTTTTTTTGTATGTTTGTTACGCGATTACTCCGCCAGTTTTGTGGATTGATTTTGATGATTCTTTTTTTGTTTGGTAGGAAATACTTCAGAGGTAGTTCCATATCAATTTTATCAAAATTGATTCAGCACTTTTTGAAAAAACTAAAAAAAACATTGCAAAATGGTAGTTGCTAAGATTGAAGTCGGTTTTTAACGTGTTCAGCGTTGTCAATTATAATAAAAATATGTAAAATATATATAGATAGGCATATATATAAAAATAAATGTTATTATAAGCAAAAAGCTTTTATACAGTTTTGAAGCAGATTGCTATGCTACCAATCTTTTTTGTATGCCATTAGTTCCAAATTCAATCTCAAAAATAGCCTATATCCTATGGTCTATAGCTAGGTTTTGTCTATAAGCTATTAAAACTTTAAATCCTAGGTGGGCCGATATATGTGTCCGGAAGTGATGAAATTTATAAAGCAAATTCTGACTGGGCACTACTGCTCACTCTATAACTTCTGCTAAGTATCGTTTTGAGTTTTGGTAGATGAAACGATATAACTAGCGTAATTATCGACATAAGAAGCATTCCATCCCTGTAGGGTCAACAAAGTACTGATAATCCTTCTAGGGTTACAGATACCAATAGGCGGCGGAAGCCTATTTGCATAAGGCGGGCTGTCCTTACCTTACACAATGAAAAATATTGCCAGAATCTCTTCATGGAAAGTCTAAATGCTCTGTCCATACTCCCCTTATAAGCAAGAAGGCCGCAGAGTATACGGGAACTTCATATACTTTGCGGCCTTTTCTCTTACGAGGGAAACATGTATGTACATGTCGCCATATTTCGACGAGTTAGTCGTGGAAGACATTGCGATCATTGGAACACAAGAGATAATATTTCATCTTAGCCTTCATGGATCGGCAAGCACTAATAAATCTTTTAGATCTTATTGATGCTTGTATATGATTTTTACATAAATGGTTTTTGAAATTACGTATGTATGGAAGACGAAAAATATTGAAACTAACAACTTATAGATGACAATAAAAAAATATTAAAAATTCCGCAATATTTCTTTCTCCGTTTACGAGTCTACAACCGCTTAAAATACACAAGTAATAAAAAACAAAGAATAAAGTTAACTACAAATATTATATCAACACAAAATCGGCATGCAGAGAAAAGGACAAAGTTCAAAAACTTTGAAATCAAATCTTTATAGACGCCAAGCATGAAATTATTAAAAGTATTGCGGGGTTTGAACAGAAAAAGAAGCAGTCAAGTTGAAAGTTAAGATACACCGTGGGTCCCGTAATTGAGAGAAAAAGGTCACGACATTTCGTCAACTTTTTTCCATTATTTTTTAGGAATGATTAAAGTGAAAAAAAATTTTTCTTGTAGGCTTTTGTTACCTTAAATGTTGAAATTAAAATAAAAATTGAAGAAAAATTACAGCGAAGAAAAGCTTTTAAGTTCATGGAGTTAGCAATGTTTTTAAAAATGTGGTGTCTTCTACACTAATAGTACTTTCTTAAAGCTGTAATGAGGCTTTTAAAAGTAAATTACACGAAGTAATAGATGGCGTTATGGTTATTTACTCGTAATTAACCTTTACAATCGGTCTGAGCAAAAAAAAAGACTTTTCATACAAAACAAAATTGACTGTTTTTTGATAAAAAATTGTTTGGAAAATATTTTTTTCTCCGATCGCATAGGTTTTTTGTTGAAAGTTTTCCAGTTTTAGAAGCAGCATTTACTATTTGCCGTTTGCTAAAAGTGCCGAAAATGTCACTCCGTAAATTTGCTTCGAAATTTTCCACCCATGTTATCAAATATTTTGCCACGGTACCCTAGCGATTCGCGACATAAACTTCTCCACTGAACCGAAGGATACAAATGTAGTCCTTTTTCAACTTTTACTGGAACACCCTAGCTCGCACGCCTCCACGAAGTGTATTTTCCATTTAGATTAGTCTCAGCGGAATGCACTTTTCAAATTAAAGTTGTTCCTCTGAGAACGGATTCCGAATGAATGTAAATGGAAAACGAATGCAAAAAAGCATTCAAATTGACTCAATTATATTTTGCACAGTTAAATCTGAGTTTTTAATGAATAGAACTGAAGTCGTTTTATTCTCCTTTTTGTTAACGATAATTGTGAAATTGTACGTCGATGGAAATTGAATGAGCTCAAGCACTGGGATTATTCTGAGCTTGCAACTTATAAAATAAACTCTAGCGAGAATTTTCAGAACTTGTTTTTCAGATTTGTCTCTAATCTCAGACTGATATTCGAAATATTTAATGCAGTTAGCTGTAACATTTTTGTTAGTTTGCTTAATAATAAAATAACTATAAGAAGAGATTTCACTGAATTATTACATACTATAGGTACATACTCGTACAATATAGACACTCCCTGGCCCTCTCTGAAGGCGACGCTCCCCCCCCCCCATTGTTTGTTTGTAAACTTTTTATTTCAATCAATGTATAATACTTATAATGGATAATATAATTATGGATTTTATGAATCTGAAATAAATGATTTATTATATTATTATTATAACTAGCCAACACAATACTGAAAAAAATTTTAAACGCGAATTTCTTAATCTTATTTTAAAGTATGGATGTTTGTTCCGCTTTGCCGTCGAAACTACTAAACAGATTTGGGTAAAATTTGGTAAGTAGATAGATCAAATACTGAATTAACACAAAGGCTACTTTTTGTTCGGGGAAAATTCTTTTTTCCCGTAGGATGCCTTAGAGACATTCATATAGCGACATACATGCGGGCGGAGCCGTTGGTATAAGCTAGTATAGAATAATTTGTATTCTTTGCTACAAACTATATATCTGATATGCTACAGCCACTAACAAAACCAAACGACTTCCAGAATCCACTATCTGACAAATTACTACCACAGATACGACTAATAACCTATCTGTTTCAGGGTTCCTCAACGCTAATCCCTCGCCTCATCTCAAGGCTAGAGTAGCGAACTACGGCTTGATGGATCAGATAGCTGCACTGCACTGGGTTCAACAAAACATCGCTTTGTTCGGCGGAGACCCGACTAACATTACGTTGATGGGCCACGGATCGGGAGCGGCTTGTATAAATTTTCTTATGATCTCGCCAACTGTTATGCCAGGTATGTGGTATGTCGTGTCGCTTTATAGGTTAACTGAATACAGATGCGATCATAACCTGAATGGGTTTTTACGGTTAGTGGCATATTTCAAGCGTTTCCGTGGTTCATTAAGCACCTTATCCACTTTGCTGCTGCTGGTTGTTATCACTAGATAGCAGTCGTTAAGCCATGTTGGAGGCCTTAAAAGTGCTTGAAACCTTCTGATACTGAGGCTGTATGGAGTATAACCTAACCGTTCCGAAGTAAAGGAATAGACCCACGGGGCAAATGTTAACGATATGGGTAGCAAAAGTCCAAGTTCGGTCGGTGAAAGTTGTAAATCTATTGCCGAAACACAGTGTCAGAAGTTTTCAAGCCACCTAATAGCCTCTGACAAGGCTTAACGGCTGCCATCCAGTGATAATATTTAAATAGTACCAACGTCTTTACATGCCTTACAAAACACGGAAACGGACGCTATAAATGTCACTAAAATTCAAAAAAGTTCAAGTTATGGCCGTATTAGTAGTAACTAAGTCATGACCGCTTCAACGCTTCAATAATATTATAATATTAAAGCACCTAATAATTAAATACATATTTGAAATTTCGCTGCCATCAAATAAATTTAAAATAACAGCTCAGTGAGGTAGTCTACCTTCAGATGAATTTCCATTTTCTAAATTACGTTTCTTCTTTAACGATTCAATTAACACAATTCTGCGAAGTTGCCGCGATGAAATTATTTGAAAACGTTACGATTCGAGGAATCTGTCTAGATTTACTAAATTTCGAAACAATCTACGAAGTAATTTCTAGTTACTGTATCAATAATTTACTTATTTAATATTTGCGTATAATGTTCAGTTGATTCATTTAATTAAGCGTTTCTAATTTGGAAGGCTTCGCGAAATTGAGTTACAAGCTTGAATAGAATAATTGAAAGAACATTGTGTTTAAGATTTAATAGGATATTAAAGGTATGTTTTGCAATTTACTCTATGTTGATTTAAAAGGTTTTGCTATATGAAATAACTTGCTCAATGAATAAATACATTTAGATGTTGTCAAACACACTCAAATTTCGAATCAGTAAACAGCTCTGTTCTTAATCTCACATAAACATGGTTACAAGATCCTAAGTGCTTAATTAGAACATTCATGTTTAGCCATATCAGAATAGCATGCAAATTATTATCATTATCCTATTTTTCAAGGTTTCACAGAATTTTCATACATATCTATGTTTTTGCAAGATGTCTAAATACGCTACTGTGTATTTATGCCGATTTTCAAATGTAATTGATTTTAAAATCCAGCTACATATTCTGGAAGATTATTTCGTACGTTTATTTCTAAGTGTTTGCGAAGCGAAAAGAAATGTTTCTCGCTTCGCGAACACTTCCCGAAATAAACTTTATACACTCCCGAAATACACTCAATGTTTCGGGAAAAGTTCCGATTGATAGGTATTATAGGTAGAAAAAATTACGATTTGAAACAATGTATAAATAGCAATATGTACTTAAATATATACATATATTTTCTGTGAAAATCCTAAATGTACTTACTGTAGGAGTTTGCAAATACAAATGAATGATACAACTAAAAAGGTTTGAAAAGGTTTATAATTAAGATGCATATTAATTAATATCGGCTATTGAAGTCTTACAATCATTTTTTTCTTTACAGGTCTATTCCACAGGGCAGTACTCCTATCAGGATCAGCACTAAGCTCTTGGGCGTTGGTCGATGACCCCGTATATTATACTCTAAAACTAGCAAAGCACATAAATTGCACCATACCAGAAGACCTGACAAAAGATCACGAAATCATAGTGGACTGTCTGCGAGAGGCAACAATAGATGAACTTTTAGCTGCAGATATATCTCCACCAAACTTCTTGACAGCATTTGGCCCTTCTGTAGATGGAGTAGTCATAAAGACAGACTTTTCCAAAGACTTTCTAACTATGTATGCAACGGGTGACTTCCCAAGTTTCGGGCCGTTGAATAACATGAATTTTAACTTAAACATGCATGTGAAAAGAGTGGACAGTGGAAGGAGATTGTTTCAACACAAGTACGATTTGCTGTTCGGTGTAGTGACCAGTGAAGCGCTTTGGAAATTTTCAGCTCAAGATGTGCAGAATGGTATAGAGCCAGATAAAAGAGATCGAATGTTGAGGTAAATTTGGCATTTAATATAATGATAAGATTTTTTTATTGGTAACAACCCAAATTTAATAGATTTTTTAATATCCGGCATTAAAATTTACCAAAAAGGTGATACGCAGTAAGAAAAAAACAATAATATTAATCATCAACATAATAAAAATATTTTTGCTTCGTCTTCATTTAGAATTTCACAATTATTTAAAAACAATAAAAGTGAGAATAATTTCTCTAGAAACACTTTCTAAATGCCAGCTGTTCCTAACTTCATAGACTTACTATTCCATAATGTGTTGACTGTTTCCATTTTTCGTAATAAAACGTTGCCCAAAACAAATCTCGAACATAAAGACAAGCTAAATTAGAAACTAATGAATTCTCTGTTTCAGGACATATGTGAGAAACTCTTACACGTACCATTTGAGTGAAATATTCTACACAATCGTCAACGAATACACCGATTGGGAAAGAACGGTAGAGGTTTGTTGTATTATCTCTAGAATAAGATATGACGGGTTCCGTAAGCCACGTCAATCCGTTGTTGTCGGTAGCTATTAGGTTATGAAGGACGAATAAATCATATTCTTTTCCTTGAAGAAAAAGAGAAGTATTATAAGTGTACAAATGGTGTAACAAAAAGGTGCGATAATACTTCAAGGTATGCTTCTACTCATCAAACTGAACAACTTTTGTTCTACAACTTTGTTGAAATCGCAAAAAAATTGGACTTTTTATAGAATCTTGGCTCGCCAGCTGATCGAATTGTATGAAAAGTCCAAAAAATTTTTTTACGATTTTAACAAAGTTGTAGAACAAAAGTTGTTCAGTTTAATGAGAAGAAGCTCACCTTGAAATATTACCACACCTTTTTGTTTCACTCTGTATATTGTACTTATCTGCGACGTTGTAGCTCTCTAACGAATGGACTACTTGCAATGTCTTTTTTGAAAGCAGCTTTTATTGCGATGATACTTAACTATGTCTGATTAAAATCGGTTTAATTGTTCTCAAGTTAATTGACTTTACGTTGTAGGTACTGTTTTTTTTTAAATATTAATCCACAGTTGGTAAGCTCTTGGTACATTGTTACATTGATACGGGCTTGCTAACGCAATAGAGAGTTAAGTACAAAAAGGAACATTATAATATTCATTAACAGCATATTTAGTAGCAAGTCTCAAACCAAATCCTCCAAAATTAGACCTTGCAAAAAAAAATCCAAGACTTCTTGATGTGAAGCAAGTGAATAAACTACTATGTCATAAGTGTCACACAGATAACAAATCGGTGTCATCTGTAGCAGATGTACTGTTTCCCATGTGACAAAGCTTTTATAGGTTAAGTGTCATTTTCTGCTATATTGCGCGGGTCACTCGAGGCCCATTTAACAAAAACACAGGGATGCCCAGGTGTATAATTGTACCTTTAAATGGCGGTCAGAATATAAACAAGATGTTTTAAAAATGTGTACAGTTACTTCAAAGTGGATTTTACGAATTTGCTAAATTCACAAAAAAAAAACTTCATACAAACTAACCAAATGGTTGTCACATTTTGTATGGCATTTTTAAACATTTCATTTGCTTTTTGCACAAAGTCGTACAGCTGAATTTGTTTATTTCTCCTTTTTATGTACAAGCTTTTATTTAAGTTCACTTGTGTGTATGTGGGTATGGTACAAATCTTGAAAACTAATTTAAATGACTCGGTGGCTAAGTGGTTAGCGATCCTGACCTCTGATCCGAGAGTCGTGGGTCAGATCCCCGCACAGGGCAAACTTTTCTGTGATGAGCACAATTGTTTGCTCTGAGTCTGGGTGTATTATATCTATATATGTATGTATTTAAAAAAGTATATGTGTATGTATATTAGTCTCTGGTTCCCAAGATACAGGGAATCCTAGTTTGGGGCCAGATGACCGTGTGTGATTTGTCCCGGATATTATTATTAATTTAACCCTGTATAAAGGGGCTAGAGTGCCTATAAATTATGGACACATGATTTCGTGCTCTACTTATACATTTTAAAAGCTACCTAATTTAACTGGTATCATCTCACCTGAAGGTAAACGATGACGATGCCAAAGATGGGACCGGCTATTTCGCTTCATGCTGTTACAAATTAATGCTTTAACATTGATTTTTGGTGACAAGACTCAGATAAGATGATGTTAGGCTAGCTATAACTAGCTAAACTATAGGCTTTAGAAATTATTACCAACCGAACTGAGCCCTATGAAGAATCCTTTTTTTTTCTTTGTTTACTTGAAATATCGTATTTTTGATTAGAGAAGGTAGCAATTATATTGAGAAAAATAAATGTTATCTTTGTTTTTTTTAAGAGAATACCAAATCCAGACCCTTAAGAGCTTTTTAAATTCAGTCCAGGTACTTAACTTTACGAATTCATTTATTTAAAAGTAATCCTTGGCTTTTGACATTTTCTTATTTTAAACAGAAACTTTATTTAAATGAAACAGGTTACTTAAACTTGCTTCATATTTTGTTATATTAAACTGAGGAAAGTTTTATATGAAATTTGAGAAGCTGCAATTTATATTTGTCAAACAGACGCTGAAAATATCTTAAAATACGTTGGTAAATTTTTATCGTGACTCCACGTTATTTACGCAGTTTATTTAACTTAGGGAAATGGAAAATATTGACAATTTCTTAATTTTAAAGAAGACTACCAAATTCTGAAAGTTGCAATAAGATATTTGTAAATAGGTATTTTTTTAGACATGGAATCATGTTTTGAGCATATCTTCATGGTCTACCTACTACTCTCTCTTATCGAGTGGTACAATTGCTTCACATGGTAGGTATTGCCTGGCTTTCTTCTATTAATGAGTGTAGCCATATCAACCCATTCTCTCATTAGGGAATTTAGAGTCTTAAGCTCTCGTGCCTAGTGCCTACCAGAGATTTCAAGGCTTCGTTTTTTTAATTGATTTTGTTTGTAAGTGCTACAAGTAAGCGAATAATTAACAAAAATAGTGACAAAATTAAAATACTGGAAAAGCTAGGATTGCATTTTTTAAATTTCGGGGTTGCCATTTCAACTGTTATAATAGATTTTATTATTTGCGAAGAATCCAAAAACCCGATGGCGAAAAGTGTAAACGAAAAGTTACTGTGCCCATTTTACCACCTAGAGTCATCTGCATATTGTCACCTATTTTTTTGTTCACAGAGCCCAATAAACACAAGAGATGCAACTATAGCTGCACTATCAGATGCCCAATACATAGCGCCAATAGTCCAAAGTGGAGACTTGCTAAGTGGAGGTCCAAAGCCAGCTCCAAATGATGAAGAGGGTCCAAGGAGGCCGACTAAGACGTTTTTCTATGTGTTCGACTACCAAACTAAGGATGGATTTTATCCACAGGTAAATTTTTATTATGATTTAAATATACCTTTTTTTCTTGACACTAAAGAGATCTTATTCAATATTTAATCCCAAAATTTACAACAAAAAGAGAATATATTTTACATCATCGCTGTTGAATAATTTAGGATTTTACCATGAAAGGAACGTAAAGCTCTTTTTAGCTTCCAATATAGCTCTTATATTGAGGTAGTAAACAAATTTTATTGTTATAGTCCTCATAAATAAAGCGTCGATAAGACAATAACTTTCCTTTTGATTGACAATATTTTAGAACTAGGAGGTACGGTTTTATTCTTTGTTATTGAAATCCTTACCTTTGCAGTAATAAAAGATATTCAAATCTGAGATTGTAGGTAATACAATAGTTTATTGGAATCGAATTCACTCGATGCGAATACTTACTAAAATGTATTACTGTATTTTTTGTGACTAGTTCTCTTTTAGTCTAATGAATAGAAAACATGACTTCATGAAAACTTTTGGCAATGTCTAGTGAAAAATGGGAAAATCTTCAATAAAAAAGTTGTGATGTAACAAAAAATTTTTAGTTTTCGGACTTTTCCTTTTACTTGTGCTATAAGACCACTTCCTGCCAAATTTCATGATTCTAGGTGTACGGGAAGTACCCTTTAGGTATTGATTCCCATGCGAGTGTCCAAATATGCGGCATAAACGGCCGTATCTCTTGATTGCGTTGACGTAGAAATATGATTTTTTCAAAGCTTCAAGGGATTGCAGGCCTGAGAATTTGATATAAATTTCAACTTGATACGTCTACCCGTTCCTGAGAAAACGGGTCTTGACAGACAGACAGACGGATGGACTACAAAGTGATCTTATAAGGGTTCCTTTTTACCTATTGAGGTACGGAACCCTAAAAATGGCGAAACGCCAAAGTCAAGTGAAAATCACGGCTGTAAGGGTAATGGGCACTTAAAGATGCAAAATTGACAGCTGCATAGTGTTTTTATCACAATCGCGATCAATTGCGGATCGCGCACTACTCTTTCTTACAAAATATTTAAAAAATATATTTCCAAGCGAGTATCGCTGCGGGCAAAAACTAGTATCACAATAGTCTTGAGGATATTAAAGTATGCCTCTTTTGTAATATTTTATATTGAAATTAATGAGGTACGATTTATTTAGCTAGATTTTTTGTTAATCTCATAAAAAGGTATTTACTTTGTACTGTAATATTCCTTGCTTTACTGTACTTATACAGGATGTTAAAATGTTTCTTAAATGATATCAGTTACTGTAATAGGTTAAGGCCGTTGTAATTGAGTTGAATAAATAATAATAATAATAAAAAAATAGATTGAAATTTTAATGGGTTCTCAGAAAAAAGTATAGATACAGTAAAAATATTGAAAAAATCCGATCTTCCATTTTTAAACCTGATTAGTGAATCAAGAATTTGCATGAGAAACTGAATTTTTTTTCAATACTTGATTCTAAGTAACCCCTTAAATTTTAAACGCACTTTTTACATCCTGTATAGGTAAATAGAGTTGCCTAAAGTTTGAAACTGAAGTATGGTTATCGATATTAGAATACCAGACTATTAGTCTGGTTAGTTATACCTCTTTCAGGGTTTTTTTATGACAGAGGTGGCAAACGAACAGACGGATCACCTGATGGTAAGCGATTACCGCCGCCCATAGACACCCACAACACCAGAGGAGTTACAAGTGCGTTGCCGGCCTTTGATATGGGAGTACGCTCTTTTCTTGAAGGTTTGAATGTCGTATCGGACCGGAAATACCGCAGGCGACAATTCATTCTGGTTTGGTTGTGCGAGGCAGAAAGTATAACTAGTCAAAATATTGTGCTTGCTAATTATAAAACATGTTTAATTAGAGTAAGACTTTATAATGCTATATACTAACTCTGCTTTCGTATCCTTAGTCTCACTTTTTCACCATATAGATGATCTTTCCTTCAATACATCCTGTATTGTTAAAACGATATCAAGATACAACCTTCTATGTTATTGACACAGTAATTTTATTAACTATCATTATAAAAATACATGTCTATATTACAGATTAATTAACGATTTTTAATCGGTGAATGTGTGCAATCCTAATAAAGCTGCAATAGTAATAGTGTCCATTGGTTTTCAAGTAGATGAAGGTGGTGACAGATGTACGATGTATGATGATGTCCGGTCAATGGCGGCGTAGCATGGGGCGGTTATCTATTGTGCACCCCCCCCCCTCCCTAGTTGAACTCCTAACTCAAAATAAGGAGAGACCTTGATGCAGTCAAATACTTTCCGAATATCTAACACCGTATACCTGACGCGAAAATTTTATGGTTTTTTTTTGTAGTACAGAAACTCAATACGATGTTTTTCCACGCTAAGGGGGGTGCCAGTACAGAGATAATGTATGATATGTGTACAGAATTGTAGCAAAAAAGGGGGGCTCTGGTCTTACCTACCGCTCCACTGCTTACATTTTTTTTTACAATTGCTCTCCGCGTGGCCCTTGAAGCTTGGCACCCGGGGCGGACCGCCCCTCCACCCCCCGTTACGCTGCCACTGTGTACGGTACATCATCTCGATGCCGGGTGGCAGAGGACAGGATGTAATAAATCCATGATTGCTGTTCAGATACTGCACACTTTATTGATACCTATAATGTAAAATTTATACAGATTATAATTGGCGTCACACATATTGATATGCCTACGCAAGCACGTTCCGAGATGCGATAATTGCAAGCTGCAAGATTCTTGCAGCGGAATCTATAATGCACGGCTGTTAGACTGCAGTGTGCACGGGACCTAATAGTTCCACAGTTCCAGGATAAATTATCACACCCATCCCATAGGTACTAGAAATACATACCGTGCATAGACCTCTACAGATAAAAACACTATGCAATCGTTCTCATTGAATGTGACAAAAGTGTCATAAAGAGTTCAAATAAAAAAAGAGAGAGAGAGCGAGTATGACAATTTTGAATTTTGAATATGACAGGAGCACTATAAAGATGTTCTCATAGAGAAACTCGTATGACAATTTCAAATTTCAAAGTGTCGTGCTGCTATTAAAATAGAATATTTGCGTTAATGTCTGCTATAACAAAGCGCTGTCCAATTTAATCCCGCCGTTTCCCGAATACCCGTTTGGATATATTCCAATAGGATCCGTAGCTATTATTGTTGATTGACTAACCTATATGGGACGCGACAAAATTGATAGACTTCGGGGTCGTATGGGAAAGTAGCGAATCACGAATTTAGCTGATTGGGAATAACGCGGACGTGGCTCAGTACGGCTTACGTGGTTGCAACTATCACCCATATTAATTGACAACAGTCACGGTCGTAACCTGGATGGGTGACTCTTATGTTATGTTAACAACCTATATCGTCCCCACTGTAGGGGCAAGGGTCTCTTCCCAAACATCGGAAAGGTCAGGCCATACTCCACACACGGGGGCCAAGTCCAGGAGGTATGACTCTTAATGGCATTTATCTTAACCGTTTTCGTTCTTTGCAAGGCACATTTTGCCGTTGTTGATGGTGCTATCACTCAGTTTAATTCAAATTAAATAATTCTGTTAAAGTTCACAGTATGACTGGTAGACATCTGATCGACTGCAATCAGCCATTCTGATGCTGCGTACTAATTGGGAGTTTGCATTGAAATTCCAATGATTTTGCTAAATGAAGTGATCATTGACCGCCAAAACTCGTGCAGAATACAAAATTGGAATTCGGAAACTCAGTCACGTTGTTTCAACAGAGACAATAGAGAATGTTTTTAAGGTCGATGAAAAGCGGTAAATATTGTAGTAGACTGTTCTACTAAGAGTTGCTCAGTTTCAAGAGCAGATGCTTCATACAAATCTGATCAATTTTCCGAGGAATGTACCATACTAGACTGGAATAATATAATATTATTTACAGTACTGAGTATTGGACACTGACCATCCCACATTGTCCCCAAAGCGGGTGTATAGGTTGAATCCGGATTAGTGGATGTTATGGTCAACCGAGGTGTCGGAACGTAAATGCATCAAAAATTATTCCACGTTGTGACCGCATAATAATATGATGTATAGTCAGTTAACATGCGTAACCACCGCGACTATTATACTTGCACATATCGTCCCTCGCAGGACTAACTCTCCTATCTCATAACCTTGATTATTTGAGTTTAGACTTTATCTAATTGAAATAGGGTTGTTTTTAAAAACTTACAAAAGTGAGATAGGAGTGTTAGTCGTGCGAAGGACAATATAGACGTAAGATAAGTATAGGAATTTTGTATAGTTTTTTTAGTAATGGCAGTAATATCGATCATTTTTCCCTTTTCAGGGAATAAAAAGTTACCATGTACTGTATATGATATCATAGTAGCAATGGTTAAAGGGTATGCTGATTTTTTGTCCTGTGATATTTTTTTAAATATATAAGAAAATTAAATTTTGTTTAAAATAGACTAAATATGAGATGTTGGTACGTCAACGACTCTTTTCGAAGAATTTTTATATAGATCGAACTCGGTGATCAAACTTGTTTTAGCGTAAAACATTAAAAAAATATTCGATTTCGGTTGAGTTAAAAAAACGATATCAACATAAACATACCTAAATTACAGTTATGTAAGTGCTTTGAAATGAACCAGTTAGTTTCTTAAAAACTCAAAGTCCAGGTTTTTAATGTACTTCAGAACCATTTTAAGGTTAAACGATATTTTTACTGCCAATACAAAGTAAACCAATTAAAAGAATAAAATAAAAAATGAAAAATGTAGCTACCGCAATTAAATTGTCTAAAAGTCCTCCTTTGCAAATTTGTGTGATCAGTTAATCAAAATTACATCGAACGTAGTAGGTATTTAATGTCTTTTTTACTGTCTTTTGTCGTACCAGGAAGTCAAGGAGTTGGCAAGGAATAGAAAAGAATGGCAGTTACTCCACCGACAAGAACCTAGCTCTTAAGATAATAATAATAGAAACCAAGAAACCAAGGAGAGTTACCTAACTTTAGATATAAACATTATTTGAATTTGTATCTGGGTGGATTGTTTCAATCTTGGCGTTCAAATATTCCTTTATTCAAATATTCCTTGATTTACATATATCACGTACATACTTTATTTATTTATAATGTCATTTGTCAAATAATATTAGTAACCAATTTAGGTCGAATCTGAGAAATAACACTTTTTTTCGCTTTGTCGTCTAATGTCATTTTTCTCTTGATATTTGATAAATAACATTAATGGTCTACGGAATAAACAGCCAAGTGGAGTTGAACTCACGTGGAGAGGGTTCCGTACGATGAATATTATGGTATTTTACATGTTTTTAAATCAGACCCAAAAACAAACTTAATATTATAAAAGTTGAAAAACATGTTTATTCATTCAGTTCATCTGCAAACAAATTTTGGGCTATTTATTTCGAAGACAGTGGTTAATTTTCGTATATTTTTAATAATAATGTTAGGCTATACTCTTCATATGGGGGCCAAGTCCGGATTGGTGGAGATTGTGGGGCTAGTGGCCATCCAGAAGAAGACCATGTCAGAAGTTTTCAAGTCGCCTTCCCGAGGTATGGGAGACCCGTGCTCCTGTAGTGGGGACGATATGGGTTGTTAACAGTCATAAATAATTTTAAACTTCTTATTTTAAAATAATAAAAGAAATAAGTATATATTTGACAAGTCAGGACTCCTTTTAGTTTTTATATAACTTTTCCGCTAATGTTTCATTTAAAAGTTCTTTCATTTTTCATTTCACGCGGTGTACTTTGCGTTTTTTCCGATTCACCCCCAAAAGTTGCCACCCATTCAAAATTCATTTATTTAGGATAAGTACACGTCCGTATTTGGTTCACCTAAATCCATATACATATGTACCAAATTTCAAATTAGGCGATCCAGTAGCAAATTTGTTTTAAACTTCTTATTTTAAAATAATAAAAGAAATAAGTATTTATTAGATAAGTTCTTTCATTTTTCATTTCACGCGGTGTAATTTGCATTTGCATGTGGCGTACCAAATTTTAAATCAGGCGATCCAGTAGCAAATTTGTTGTAACAGACGGACAGGCAGACAAACGAGTGATCCTATAAGGGTTCCGTTTTTTATTCTGACTTATGAAACCCTAAAAATATGACACGTGTAACCGTCAATCACGAATAACCTCGAAAATTTTGATATTCGTGCCAAGATCAAAACGATGCACCTTAACAAAAATATTTGCTCGAAATTACTTTTTGGAATACAAATAAGATGAAAACACCGTTCGAATAATTTGACAAGTATTTGTCTGTTTAAAATCTGAAAGTTGTTTCTGAACAGACAAACAATAACGCTTTGTGGAAATAATAATGAAGCTTCCTGGTTCGTGATTTCGGTTTGTTTGTTAAAATTTGTGATTCATTGAAAATTAGCGTTGTTTTACTGTTCATAACAAGTACATCACAAAGTCTTCGTCTTGTGTCAATTACAACTTCGTCCGCCACATGCACAGTGTTAGTACGACCACAAACAGATGGCGCTAAACAACCAGTTGTACGGTTGAAACCATGAAATTCTACAACACGCTTACGAAGTTTCTTTTCAACCGACTTCAAAAAAAGGAGGAGGTTCTCAATTCGTCGGAATCTTTTTTTTTTTTATGTATGTTCACCGATTACTCGAAGACGCCTGAACCGATTTCGAAAATTCTTTTTTTGTTTGAAAGGGTATACTTCACAGGTGGTCCCATATAAATTTTATCGAAATCGATTCAGCGGTTTTTGAGAAAATCAACAAAAACAGCAAAATTGGAGTTGTTGCGATTGAAGTCGGTTGTTTTTAACGTATTCAGCGTGGTCACTTATCACGTATGCATAACATACCTACGACCACGGCTAGTTTCTAACTTACCCGTCAGAGTGTGCGGAAAGGAACACAGTTGCTACAACCTAACCAAATGTTTACTAAATGTCCTTTTGTCAGTTCTGCTCCTTCCCAGTCGGTACACTTTTGTCGCCCGTTCAACACCAAGTTGTCATCACATCTCATCTCTTCACCACATCTCACATCTCTCCTAGTGCATTCATTAACTTACTACGAGTAATATACATACATATACGTAGATGGATGTATTTGCCTGAGTTTCCGCACATGTTGGTAAAACAAAGTAGTTCATAAAACGGCAAAGTCCGTTTGTAAAACATCTAATTCAAATTTTTGGCTTCGATAATCGAAAAGTTTTTATGGGACCCGTTCCCATCAGTCTGTCTTAGCATTTTAATGTATAAGCTTTATATTATTTTTATCAATTTTTTTAGAGAATGGGAGCAGTCCATGGCGAGGAATTACCCTACATATTCGGCGCACCCCTGGTGGATGGGTTTGGCCACTTTCCCCAAAACTACACGAAGGCTGAGGTGGCATTGTCCGAATCATTCATGCTGTTCATCTCCAATTTTGCTAGAACTGGGTAAGTTTTACAGAAAAAACAATACTTCCCTCAGAAGAAAAAAGGCCGCAAAGTATATGTAGTTTCTGTATACTTTTTTTTACCCTCAATTGGTAAGCCCTTGGCATCACCTCACCTGATGGAAAGTGATGATGATGCCGAAGATGGAAGCGGGGTTACCAAGATTCCCCAACGCAACGGGGAACTGGCTATCTTTCCTTCATGCCGGAACACATCAATGCTGTTAACATTGATGGTTAGGCGGCAAGACTTAGATAAGATGGTAGTAGCTAGCCAGGTGGCCTCAGAAAATACTCTACCACCAACCAAACCGAGTCCTACAAAGTTGAACCCCGCCGGGAATCGATCCGCGAACTCCTGTTGTGAAGCGAGCGGACAAGCCACTGAGGCGGTTAAAAATAAACTTCACTTTACTTTGCGGCCTTCTCACTTATGAGAACAGAATAATAGCTCAAAGTCAACAAACAAACGACGAAAGCGTTTCTTACTTTGCTTACAACATAAATATAAATAGGACATCATTAATTTTTTTACCTCTGTGAAAGATTTATGTAGAAATAGGAAATAATAATAGAAGTACTTACGTTTTCGTTTAACAAGCGACTACTGAAAGTCTGTTTTTGCTGATTATTACAGCTGAAGACACTTGAGAATAAACAAATATTTATTACATTCATTTACCCGACTTCAAAAAAGGAGGAGGTTCTCTATTCGACTGTATGTTTTTTTTGTATGTATGTTACGCGATTACTCCGCCAATTATCCTATGACATCTTTTTTAAATAAGTTTATTTTGTACGTTGAATTAGTTATTTTGTAAAATAAATCTAATCTAATTTACTTATGAATAAATTTCGATAATTCATTTTTTGTTTGGTAGGTAATACTTCAGATGTGGTCCCATATAAATTTGGTCTAAATTGCTTCAGCACTTTTTGAAAAATCAACAAAAACAAAAAAACATTGCAAAATTGTAGCTGTTACGTACGATTGAAATCGGTTTATTAACGTGTTCAGCGTTGTTACTTATTCTTGTTAAGTGTATTCGGTTGTAATAAGGTAACTTTGCTCACTGGGTGACAATTTTTTTTTATAATTAAACCGCAAATAAAAGCAACCAATATATTTGTTATTGAGCTTTTCATACCAATCGATCAGCTTATAAGCCAAAGCTGTATAGCGTCCACTTTGATTGTTATTTCAGCAAAGGAGAATGGGTAATTTTGTATGGGCACCGTACTCAATGCACTGAAGCATTATGGACTGTGTTGGTATTTGTTGCCCATATAGAGTAGTTTAATTTATCCTAAGACAAGAAAAGAGCGTACTCCCATATCAAAGGCCGGCAACGCACTTCTGACTCCTCTGGTGTTGCGGGTGTCTATGGGCGGCGGTAATCGCTTACCATCAGGTGATCCGTCTGCTCGTTTGCCACCTCTGCCATAAAAAAAAAGACAGTATGCCTTAATTCACTTGGAGAAAATAAAATATGTTTCTTGAAAGATGAACTGATTTTCGTCATAATTAAATATTTTTTGGACAAGCGCTCTTAGGATAAATTAAGCAACTCCATTAGGGCTACTCATATCGACATAGTTCATAATGCTACAGTTCACTTTGTGTTTGACTACGCTTTTAGCCGTTGTCCTATTTATCTACCGACCAAGATCGGTAATATCAAAACCGAGTTTTCAAATCAATTGCTACAATTTAAACGCTCACTACACTTGTTAAAACCCTACAGTAGGCACCACTAAACAAGATTTGTTGTATTTAATTAGAGAACTTTAATGCCAGGGTTACAATTATGCCTACTGCGTCTTATTGCGTTCATATCACAATAATGTAATTATCCTACCCATTTTAAAAATACTAAACAAGACTTTATACATTATGTATGTACTGAGAAAAAATTTCGGTCAACTGACTACAGACACGGTCATAACCTGGATGGGTTTGACTGTTAGTGACATTTACATGTCTTGACCTTTTCCATGCTTCGCATGGCACGTTAAGCCGTTGGCTCTGGCTGCTATCTCTAGATGGCAGTCGTTAAGCCATGTCGGAGGTATAGGCAGCTTGAAAACTTCTGACACTGGGGCTGGCCACTAGCCCCACAAACTCCACCAATCTGGACTGGGCCCCCGCGTGTGGAGTATGGCCCAACCTTCCTGAATTATGGGAGGAGACCCGTGCCCCTGCAGTGCAGATAATATAATTTAAGCAATAAGACAAAATTTGATGTTTTTGGTCCACCTGTATTTTTATATTATGCTGCATTATCAAGATAATAATCCCTACCGATTCAAAAATACTAAACAGTATGTACTGACCATTGAGAAGTATATAATTAGGGGTAAGATATTACCGCAATAAGCGCAGTTGGCTGCTTTTAATCCATCCATCGTAAAAGTGGAGCAGTTAATACCGTGAATTATCGCGTTAAGTTATTATACAACTAATTTAAAATTAAAAATAATTTGATAGAGAAAGCGCGACTGACTAAATGTTTCTGAACATTTAATACGGTAATAAGTATGTATTACATAAAACAACCAAGGTGTATGGCACTAGAACCTTAAATTATCTAATTCCTAGTTATTTGAATGAGCTGCCAGAGGTAATCAGAACTATGTACATCAACAAACAAATGTATAAGAAACAAATTAAAAAACTACTATATCAATAGAACTGTAGCAAGGACCGACTCGACAAATCTCAGTGAGGTTTTGTTGTGCAGAATATTTGGCAATTAATATTCTACACTGCAATGTGTTTCTTATGTATTGGAAAATTAATAAAAAATAAGGCCGGCAACGCACTTATGAAAGGAGTGAACACTGAGATGACGGCAAGAAGAGATTAATGGAAGAAGAAGACATGTTGCGCCGACCCCAAATAATTGGGAACAGGGCAGGAAGATGATGAAGGCCGGCAACGCACTTGTAACTCCTCTGGTGTTGCGGGTGTCTATGGGCGGCGGTAATCGCTTACGACCAGGTGATCCGTCTGCTCGTTTGCCAGCTATGCCATAAAAAAAATATTGAAAAAATAAAAAAGACTACGAACCCCATCAGTATAGAGATAGATCCGTTTCAGTTGGTATGATAAGCGTGTTGTCACAACAATTGGCCAAACTAATTGTCATAACAATACGCCTATCCTCATCCCAACGTGAAACTACATACTTCGAATGATTAGTCCAGATTTCGTATACAGCTTAAGCTTAACTTGGTGTATAATGAGTTAAAGGAATATGTGCTTTACCAGTGAATTGATAAAGGCGAAGATTGGAGTAACAACTAATTGCTGGATTACAAATTTTGCTCCTAGGTTAATGGAGTATTAGGGTTCAGCATTATTTTATGCTTCATCGAACAGATGATTCAAAGGGGTGAAATGGAAAGATCTATGTATACAGGGTGTAACAAAAAGGTGTAGTAATACTTCAAGGTGGGCTTCTACTTATCAAACTGAACAACTTTTGTTCTACAACTTTGTTTAAATCCCAAAATTTTTTTTTGGACTTTTCGTACAAATCGATCAGCTGACGAGCCAAGTTTGTATGAAAAGTCCAACATTTTTTTGCGATTTCAACAAAGTTGTTCATTTTGACGATTAGAAGGCCACCTTGAAGTCACCACACCTTTTTTACACCCTGTATAATAGGCGTAGGACCCGTTATTAACTGTGGTTTCTTCTTGTCGTATTGAAAAAGTTTTGTTCTATGACTTTGATGAAATCATAAAAAAAGTGACTTTTCATACAACATGATCAGTTTTTTGGCACATTCTGTATTGAGAGCACAAAAACAATGCACAGTCGTACAGAAAATTTTGTTTAGTATGATGAGCTGAAATCACAGTATTAACACTATACAGGGTGTTTTAAAAAAGAGCGTTTGAAATTTTAAGGGGCTACTTACAGTCAAGTAAAGAACACAGGGAAAATATTTAAAAAATCCGCTCTTCAATTTATTATTTTTCAGATTCCCACACTAAATCTGAAAAGTGAATCAAGAATTTGTATGGAAAACTGAAAAAAGTTAAAGATCAGATTTTCCAAATATTTTTTACTGTATGCTTGATTCTGAGTTACCCCTTAATAACGCACTTTTTTAACACCCTGTATTGTTATACTCTGTTTGACTTTGCAAAATATGGCATTAAAAATAAATCTGTTTTTTATGGTTGGCAGCACTGCGTTTATTTTAATGAGCTTCAATTAACCTCACCTGAGCTTAGCTTTAGGATATTCTGGAAAAATTTTACTAACTGTTAACTGAAGCGTAATATTAGAGCCTCCAATATAGCTCTACAACTAGCATTAATTCACACGAAAGAAATTATACTTGGGACAGTAATACCTGGGACAAATTACACACGGTCATCTGGCCCCAAACTAGGATTCCCTGTATCTTGGGAACCAGAGACTGATATACATAGATATATACTTTTAAATACTTACATATATAGATATAATACATCCAGACTCAGAGCAAACAATTCTGCTCATCACAGAAAAGTTTGCCCTGTGTGGGGATCGAACCCACGACTCTCGGATCAGAGGTCACGATCGCTAACTACTTAGCCACCGAGTCAATCAAATTTATTTAGGTCAATATTTAAGTCTTGTCGCAACGCCGAAGAATCTATAAGTACTTGAGAAGTTATATTTAGGTCTTTTCACTAAGATCTTGGTCGGTCAAGGCAATACAATGTTCATTCACCATCGAATCCTCACAAACAGTGACACAAAGTGATGCCAAAACTTGTCTCGCTCCAACATCAAGTGTTTGCGAATGCTCGTTCATTTGGACGGAGAAATAAGGCGTCTTCACATTTACCCAAAGTATTTATGCCCGTTTTATTGTTGTGCCGTACAAAATATTATAAAAGGAGTAGATAATAAGGAGAGTGGTTAATTGTGGTTGATTGATTTGCATGAAAAGGCTCTGTTTTTGAGAGTTTTGAAAGTTGTGGAACAAAATTGGTTCAGTTTTGTGCGTTATAAGCATGTATCACAAAGGTAACATAATATCATCTTGGCAAACCCTTTGATAGATAATTAATTAAAAGTTATCATCAACTTGACCTATGGCTAAGACTCTTTACCCTATACTGGCTTAAAATAAAAATACAGCAAAAATATGAACGTGGTGGTTTTATTACTTAAACTATATGAAACACTCGTTCCAGCATGAGATCTAGTAAGGGATAAGTCCGCCTTTGTACACATATTTTTATATTTTTTTGAATTCTTATATTTTATTTTTCATTACAATAGGTTTTAAACAAATACGCTTAAAATAATTGAGAGTAAAAAAGTTTCACGAGCTGCGAACGGAACGTGCGTTGCCGATCTTGTCCTTTCTGTTATTTTCTTTTTTTTTACGATATTATTTTAATTTTGACAATAACTCACCCTGATTCAATATTACCATGTAACTTTGACACCGGCAGCATCAGTGTCACTCGTAAACGTAAAATGTTGAGCTTCCTGCACCCACCTGGCTAATAAAAGAACAAAATATTTGCGCCCCCAATAAACTTTTGTCTTCTCTGTGGCTTTTGGTATCAAGTATTCATTGGTCCCATTTTTTTGGTTAATTTAGGCGAGCTGTTTATCTCTAATTATAAGTTCATAATTATGAGATCAAAGTGCTGAAACATAAATTCTAAAAAGTTTATATTTCTAAATTACGTAATTCGTTTGCGATTTAAGTTAAAAGTTTATAATGAAATACCACAGAATTTACGAAAATAAGATAAATTATTATTACAAAACATCTCGAACGTTTAAAATTAATTTAGATTACCATAAACAACTTAGTATTATGGTATATTTTTTACGCAGTCGAGCTTAGTACATCGACAATATAATCTAAAACCAAAAAAATGAATTCAATCATACATTTAAAAAAATATATACGCGTCGACTTGAGAACCTCCTCCGTTTTTTCATCATTTAAAAAGAATGTTCCTGTTGTATTAATCGGGCAGCTGTTATTTTAATCATCATGAAATTCTCTTCTTCGGGCAATTTGAAATGCGATGCAAGACTAATCAGAAACCTTTGTTCAGCACGTCTTTTGGCTGATGATGAAATTAACTTGACAAATTTGGAAAATCGACTCATTTTTTTTTGTACTTTCACCTCTAATAACCATCATCATTAGCCTGTATTGGTCTACTGTTAGACATAGGCCTCCCCCAAGGCACGCCAATAATACCTATCTTCGGTTACCAGCAACCTTGCGAAAATCATCGTTCCACCTATATAATAACCAAAGTTCACTAATTACCAAGTGCCACTAAACCTTATGTTTGTCTACAGGAACCCGAACGACAACATACGCCAGGAGGTACTTCTACCAGCTTCAAGAGAGAGAAATAAATTCAAAGGCATAGTCTGGGAAGAGTACGATTCCACACACCAGAAATATTTGGAAATAGGTCAGTGATATTGATGTTTTGTAGAAATTGCTCCTGAGATGCTCGGTCTGGATGCTGATATGTCGCCCTCGCAATAAAAAATTTGGCGTAAAAAATTTGCCGGAGAGCAAAATAAAATTTTGTCATGGATAAAATGGAATGTTTGGTGCCAACAATTTCAGTTAGACTACTAGCATGTCTATTTCCGAGAAACATAGGAATTCAGATTATATTCTAAGAATTTTTTAGTTAATTTATCGGTTTATGATATAAATTTACACAGTTTAATTAAAGATAATAATATAGGGTGTGCTTACGAAATTTAAACAACGTATTTCAGTTTTGTTAATCCCATTAAAGGATAATTAAATATCTGTTAAGCGCTTAATGTTTCTGACAATAAAGACTAAATACGCACTTACATAATAATATTTTTCAAGGAACGCTCACACGCTATTACATTTTGCCCCATTTGCGTAGGTAATAAAAGTAGCAATAAACGAAACAAATTGTCCTGGAAAACTGACCATACAATTATAAGTTTGGCCTCAGGGAATCGCTGAACTAGTTTTAGCAAAACTTTTGCACTAATGATGAGATATTATGCTTTTAAACATTTCACATTATATGACTGCAAACTACACTTTGAGGTGACCATGCTATTTCTCTTCCCACAGGTATGAAGCCGCGCCTGAAGAACCATTATCGAGCTCACCAGCTGTCTGTTTGGCTAAGACTTGTTCCAGAACTACACAGAGCTGGAATGGATGATTTCGGAGCGAGACACAATCTCTTCAAGAATCATAATGAACAAGATCTTTACGAAGGTATCGTGAGACCCGATCCGCTATCTAGAAGCGCCAACGAAAACGAACAGAGGCGAAATGGAAGTGCTTATTCCGATACAGCGTTAACTACAGTCGATACTATACTAGCAACGTGTGTAACATTGCTACCAAATGGAAGAGATCTGCAGACATTGAACACAACGGAAAACACTCTGGCTAATTTAGAGGCAGCGGGATACGCCGCCTATTCAACGGCTCTAAGTGTGACTATAGCTATAGGCTGTTCTCTGCTCATATTGAATGTGCTGATATTCGCCGGAGTGTATTATCAAAGAGACAAATCTAGGTCGAGAGGCAAGCAGCAGCGATTCAACGAGAAGCATTTTGAAACTATATCGGGAAAGCACTCTCATTATCATATGGATCCAACTCACGCTCCCAGCTTAGTCGTTGACGTTGAGAGGCAGAATCGCAAGAAGCATTCGAATGATCCTCAAGTTATGAATGTGAATTTTAAAGGTCCACTGGATGTGCCGAAGTCTTCACCGAGTCCGACCTTGAGTATAGACGCCATGATGTTACCGAGTAAGCTCGGTAGTAGGAATAGTAGTTTTCGCTTACCGAACGTTAGCTACCCCCAAATGGGAGGGTATGGGACGATGCCGAAGAATTTGAACCAGTTTAATAACTCACCGCCTTTGCAAGAGTTAAAGCAGGCGAAATTCTTGCCCCCTAATGGCTCAACGGCGCAGGGATCGCCAGGGGAGGGAGCGAGGGGGCCTCACGCCACCCTACGGAGGGGTAAGTCCTCCCTACACGCATCTAACCTCCCACAAGCTGCCATTGACGAAATGAGAGTGTGACATTCAATCCCAACAGACTTTACATTACAGGATTAAAAATTGTGTAAAGTGAAACAGTGTACATGGATTCTTACAGCGCGAGTGTAAATAGTGATGTTATGTATGAGACGTTGTACTTTATAATATAAGCAAAATGTTATCGATTTTGAATTTCATTCAATGGAAAAATTATTATAGAATAAAAACATCAAAATAATATGTAAAGTGGCTGTTTATCATTTTATATCTAATCTATTTTAAAAATACCTACCTAGAGCAATAGGATTAAAAAAATACTCCCTGTTAAGTTAAAAAATTGTTAACTTAACCATAAACTCTAAAATATTTGAAAAAAATATATATATTTTTCCCTTCATCCCTGCGGTTAAAGAAATAAAGGCCCTCAGAGTGTTAGTGTGAGAAAAAAAATACAAAATTGTCAACGAAAGAAGGAGATGACATAAGAGCAAGTAAATTTACTCTCCGAACATTATTTGGTAAGTAACACGGAGCAAAGGGCTTTGGGGCAGTATCTTAGGGTAATTGCACAAGACAAGAAGATAAAGGTCACGACATCTTGCAAGAAATTGTATCATCAAAAAGATCACGAAGCAAAAATGGAAAAGTAATGATTGTAAAGCTTTGGCCCCTGTTTAATTATTTATATTGTAACTAACTTTTGCCCGCGGCTTCGCACGTGTGGATGTCGCTTTATGACTGTATCTAAGGTATCCTATGAGAACCATGCATTTTCTCCGAAACAAAAAATAGCCTAGTGTTAATCCAGCATTTGATCCGTCTACCTTCCAAATTTCATCGAAATCCAGTAGTTTCGACGTGAAAGCCGAAACAAAAAACAAACATCCATACTTTCGCGTTTATAATATTATTAGTCACATAAGATATTATTTCAATGAGTTTATAATATAATATTGCGGGACAAATTAAGGGTGACTTTAAATTAGTTCTTGATACTTAAGACTATGCATGTACTCATGATAACAAACGACTTTTCCTAAAGAACCTATAGTGAAAACCGTAAAAAAAATTTGGGCTATCCATACAAATCGATGAACTGACCGGCCAAATTAGTATGAAGAGTCCAAAATTTTTTTGCGACGTGTATGGAGTATGGATGTTTGTTTTTTGTTTCGACGTGAAAGCCGAAACAAAAAACAAACATCCATACTTTCGCGTTTATAATATTATTAGTCACATAAGATATTATTTCAATGAGTTTATAATATAATATTGCGGGACAAATTAAGGGTGACTTTAAATTAGTTCTTGATACTTAAGACTATGCATGTACTCATGATAACAAACGACTTTTCCTAAAGAACCTATAGTGAAAACCGTAAAAAAAATTTGGGCTATCCATACAAATCGATGAACTGACCGGCCAAATTAGTATGAAGAGTCCAAAATTTTTTTGCGATTTGACTATAGGTTCCTTAGGGAAAGTTGTTTGTTATCACGAGTAAATGCATAAACTTTCGTATCAAGAACAAATTTAAAGTCACCCTATATAATATTGTGGGACAAAATACGGGTAAGTAAGCAATTTATGAGCAAAACCTTTACTTAATATAAAACACCTAAAATATTAAATTTTAACCGCCTCCGTAGCGTAGTGGCTTGCCGCTCGCTTCACATCAGGAGGTCGCGGGTTCGATTTCCGGCGAGGTCCAACTTTGTGGACTCGGTTTGGTTGGTAGTAGGGCATTTTCTGAGCCCGCCTGGCTAGCTACCACCATCTTATCTAAGTCTTGCCGCCAAACATCAATGTTAACAGCATTGATGTGTTCCGGCATGAAGATTAGATAGCCAGTCCCCTATTGCATTGGGGAATCTTGGTAAGCCCGCTTCCATCTTCGGCATCATCATCACTTACCACCAGGTGAGATGATGCCAAGGGCTTACCAATTGAGGGTAAAAAAAAAAAAAATTTTTGCTTTTAAACAATGTTAACTAATTATCGAATCAGAACGTAGGTCCTACCAAATATTTATGTTTATCTAATGAACTCAGTTGGAAAGACCCAAGAGGCTAATAAAATGATAAACAAAATTGTTTATTAAATTACATGACCCCTCTTGTAAATTAAAGTCAACCTTTCACAAAGACATTTGTTTAGGGCGTTCATTTTGTAAATTGTTAGGAGCATTCCAAATTCATAAATTCAATGCCATCAGAAACTTGGTATAATTAATAAGCCGACGCAGCAAATGACCCAAACATTAATTCCTCCATTCTAAATTTATACCTCCATAAAATTCCTCCATACAAATACGGTCCTTCTAAATTACTTGAAAAATTTAACTGTGTCCTCTATTCATGGCACTGATTTTTTTCCATGGAACCTATACACAATTCACAAAAAATATTTGCTCTTCCATACAAAGGGGAATCAGTTGAAGTTATATTTTATTGCGAAAAAAGTTTAAGCTTTTTAAGGTTTTAGTTCAATCAAGAGTAGACGCACTGTTTTTAGGTTTCCGTAGGCAAAAAACGGAACCCTTATGGTTTCGTATGTCACAGCCACTTTTTTCCGAAACTATAAGAACTATCCTGTTTAAACTTGGTAAGTAGATGTATTCTGTGAACCGCATTAAGATTTTCATACTTAGAACTGAAACTCAAATTTTTTTTTTCATCAAACATGAGGTTTCTAATATCATTTTTTTCTAAACTGAATAGTTCGCGCGAGAGACACTTAAAGGGGTAAAATGTGTGTCCTCCCCCCCCCCCTGTAAAATAAGAGAATGATAAAACTAAAAAAAATATATGATGTACATTACTATGCAAACTTCCACCGAAAATTGGTTTGAACGAGATCTAGTAAGTAGTTTTTTTTTAATACATCATAAATCGTAAACCGCAATTTACCTACAACGAACTACAAGAACTTTTATATTGTGTTACTTGCTGCTACGGAACCCTTCATGGGCAAGTCCGACTCGCACTTGGCCGCTTTTTTTTACCCATCGATATGTGAAAATAGTACATGCGGCTAATATTGCACGACAACGTAGTCGCTGATAGTGGTTTGCTCCACTTTAAATAAATCAGATCATATCTCTATGCTAATACTAATTCTTGGGCGAATTTTTAATCAAACTAGAAGCTGTTACATAATTTTATTTTTAACAAAACGATGTCTCTTCATTTCACCTGATTTTTGTACCGCAAGCCCCTTTTTAACCGACTTCTAAAAAGGGAGGTTCTCAATTCGTCGGAATCTTTTTTTTATTTTATTTATTTTATGTATGGTCACCGATTACGCGAAGACGCCTGAACCGATTTGGAAAATTATTTTTTTGTTTAAAAGGGTATACTTCACAGGTGGTCTCATATAAATTTTATCGAAATCAATTCAGCGGTTTTTGAGAAAATCAACAAAAACGTAGCAAAATTGGAGTTGTTGCGATTGAAGTCGGTTGTTTTTAACGTATTCAGCGTGGTCAATTATTGTACGCTGGCTTTGAAACAAACTGTTCAAAAAACAAATCATATCTACTGTTATTGCATATCGATGTTTTCTCCGTATCTTTGCAGTAAGATATTGTAGAATTATCCAGTGATGTGTGATTTTGTTTCATTTAAGTCAGATATTTTAAAACTGACATTGAAAAAAATTCTCGAGGCCCTAGTATGACACTCATCTTCTTTATCTGAAGAGTTAGGCAGCCATTATATCCCCCACCAACTCCTTGACTTTCTGGTACCAGAAACACACGAAATTGGCTTTGGCCTTCATTTGATCGATTTGAACAAATAAGTATGGTTTCTACTCATGGAACTGAACAACTTTCTCTAAGAAACCAATTCAATCGGAGCAAAAAAAATTGAACTTTCCTTGTTAAGTTGGCTACCAAGGTCATCGATTTGTATAAGAGTTTAATTTTTTTTTGCTCCGATTGAATTGGTTTCTTAGAGAAAGTTGTATTAGTTGTAGTTGTAGAAAGTTGTATTTCTTAGAGAAAAATGTATTAGTAGGTAGTTGTAGGTCATATTTGTATGGACTTTCCGGGGAGTGCTGTTAGCTAGCTGCGCAATACGGGGGTGTCTACATACTTTAGATGCACTAGATACTAATCCTATAAGCCTCGCTATGCTATACTATAACGCAAACAGAATCACATAGATTAGATCAATAAATCAACTCTTATGTTTTTGCATTCAAATGCCTAAAATAATAGACTCGATAAATTATGAGATATCTTTCTCTAAAAAGCTCTTTTATTATACAGTAGTATAGAAAACCTTGCTAGCTTGGAACAAAATAACAGAGTTGATAAATAATAAGATTTTTTCACTAAAAAGCTCTTTTATTGTATCATTAGAAGAAAAGCTACCTTGGAATTTCATTAAATGTGCATTTTTAATTTACAAAAATTTCGTAATGTGTATGGAAACGACTGAACTAAATATGACGCCATGGTTGCTACGATAATTCAAAATGTTTAAAACAAATTGTCGTTTTTGACATTTTATATATATTACTCTGACTAGCAGTATAATTGACCACGCTGAATATGTTAAAAAACAATCGACTTCAATCGCAACAACTCCAATTTTGCTATGTTTTTGTTGATTTTCTCAAAAACCGCTGAATCGATTTCGATAAAATTTATATGGGACCACCTGTGAAGTATACTCTTTTAAACAAAAAAAAAATTTTGAAATCGGTACAGACGTCTTCGAGTAATCGGTGAACATACATAAAAATAAATAAAAAAAAGATTCCGACGAATTGAGAACCTCCTCCATTTTTTGAAGTCGGTTGAAAATATCCTATAATCGTTCGAACTGAGTGCGTACGTAAGTATGCCATGTAAATAATAATATTGAATGGTAGCAGGAAAACGGGTTTATAAACGATAAAGACTTTCCCTTGAATAACCTATTTACGTTATAACAGGAAGACAGTAATTCAGAGAAAATTATGAAATTGATGAGAATTTCAAAGTGTCTACTCAAGTAGCTGAACCAACCTTAAAATAGGCTCAAGTACTGTGGTTAACATTTTCAAATAACTTCCCTTTAATTGTATATTTAACGTTGCATCATCAGCAATATTTTCGAGTTTAAAGTGGTTGTCTCATTTCGGCTTCTAAGTTACCTGTAAAATGTATACGCCACTTTTGAAATGAAATGAAATAAAATAATATTTATTCGAAGTAGGTATCTCTGTACGCTTTTCGAAAATCATATTTTTTTACCTAATACGAAGTTCTTACCACTCGGAACTCGTATACCCACCGTTTCGGGAAGTGTTTGCGGAGAGAGAAGAAACGTCGGGCCCTAAAGAAACTCCTTTTGATTTTGTTAATAAGACTACCTCAGTTAAATACTTTTTCACATTGTGTATACTGTGCTAATAGCAAGGGATGATGGTATCAAAAAATAACCCATATGAAATATTGTTTACAGTAGCTCTTATTATAAAAATCGCAGAAAAAACGTACACGATTGTACATTTTTTATTTGTAACTTAATGAGTTTGAAAACAATTTTATTTAATTAATTATGATGTCAGATTCATTATTTTTATACCAAACATTATCAAACCAAATCTAATTTTTGCTCTTTTATAAAAAGTAAATCAATCAAATCTTCAGTATGTAAATAAAATCTGTATTTACAACTTCATACGAACCGAAAACAAAGAAGTACCTAATCGTATTTCAAGAAACTATTTCGGGGTGAACCGAGGTCAACCGTAACGGGACACTTTTGGCGGGAATTCCTTCTTGGTAGCGATAAACAAGACCATAAAGGATTTCTGTTCGGTTCCACGGCCGCATACGTAATGATTGTGTAGTGATGTCATTATATATTTGTCGGTAGTTTGTAAGTAGCAATGGTAAACAAAAGAGTAGTTAAACTTTTTAAATAAATACTTTTTTTAGTCTGAGAGTGAAAATATAGTTTTATGAAGACTTTTTGCTTCTGGTATGGGATATAAATTTTTTTTTCAAACATTGTGTGATTCCCGAAGCCAACAAGAATTTTTGTAAGGTTGATATCTGCGTAATAGGTTTATTACACAATTTTAAGGAATGCAAACCATAAATTCACAAAAGAGCGGTTTTTTAATCCTACCTTAAGTTTGGAAAAGCCAGTAAATCCTTTCTTCTCTGCCATTATATTCTCGCTCGAATTACCTATGTCAGAGTGGCGAAAGTCGCAAAATTAATCCCGATATACTCAAAAAGTTCAGCTTCCAGACTCATGAAATAATTAAAAAATAATCATTTTTTTAGTCTGAGAAAAACAAGAATGTTCTCAATGAACGTCACAGATATAACTACAAAACCTCACGATTTATTTTATATTTGCAAAGGAAAACCAAGGTTAACCGGCGCAATTGTACACGTGTACATTTTGGAGTTAGCGGAGATTGCTATTTTTACTTATTTCTATTTGACAAGAAAAAAGATGTTTCTGAGAAAGGGTGTTATAGAGATATACATATTTTTAGAGATATCTGACACCTCATCGGTCAAATAAGTCAATTGGAGAAACAACCGACGACATTTTGGACAACAATAAAAAAAATTATATCGATAGTCACTATAGTCGATACCCAACACTACCGACTTCAAATGTATTGCCTCATCTTCATATCCGGCCGAGTACCTAAGATTGAGTGACGTCTTGGGGTTTCGGTATAATAGATAAATCAACTCCAAATATATTACCATAGAATAGTATTAGATTTTCTAATAAAACCTTTTTCATTTCAGAAGTCATGCTAGATGAGTAAACTATGTAAAAAGTTTTTACGCTGTAATTTAAAGTCCGTCAAAAACACACACACACATACTAATAACCAAGTTACTATGCAAATCCGATTGGATGAGTACTACTGCTTGCTCCAGGCACAAAACACATAGATACAGAAGGTCCGCACAATACGCTCACAAAAATCCTAAGCATATACATGCTTATAGACGTATACGGTCGTTGTAGGCAAGATCACGTACTGTGCGATCGTGACCTTGCCTCGAACGACCGTATATTTCTATAAGCATGTATATGCTTACGATTTCAGTGGTTTGTATTGAGCGGACCTTCTGTGTCTATTTTGTGCTCCAGGTGAGCCTGCCACCGAGTAGCCTTACACTGTTCCGGCGTGTAGGACGAGCTATCCAACGTAATTGCCAACAAAAGTGGCATGCTCTTAAACCTCAATGATCGCCAAGGCACTACGATACATCTGAGGTCATGATAAATGATGGTGATAGATGGCGGTAGCTTTCCATCAGTTTAGCCGTCAGCATTATACCACCTAACACAATAAAATAACAAACAGACCAGACCAGCATTATACTGGTAAGTAACTCTTGCTTTAGCTCTAGGGAAAGCGTGAATGGACTGTCTGTTTTGGCAAACATGTTTCATGATAATTTAAGTTTTTTACAATGACAATGAAGCGCTCGTGGCTCAGTGCGGGTGGCGATCACGCAGGTTAACTGACTACAGACAAGGTCATAACCTGGATGGGTTTGACTGTTAAAATAGTGGACTTTATCTCGACAGTTTCCGTGGTTCGCAAGGCACGTTAAGCCGTTGGTGCCGGCTGCTATCGTTAGATGGCAGTCGTTAAGCCATGTCGGAGGCCTTATAGGCTGCTTGAAAACTTCTGACACTGGGGTTGGCCACTAGCCCCACAAGCTCCACCAATCCGGACTTGGCCCCCGTGTGTGGAGTATGGCCTAACCTTCTCGAAGTATGGGAAGAGACCTGCGCCCCTGCAGTGGGGACGATATGCGTTGTTAACACAATGACAATAATTTCTTACAACATAGCTGCGCTCTGTCAAAAACTTTCTTAATTTTCAGTAGAATAGACACTACCCGTAAAGTCGTACATTTAAGTCATAAATGGAGATATTTAAGAAATTATGACGTCATTCGTGTTTTTGAGTTGATTAACTCCGCCCGAGTACAAAGGAGATTAAATAAAATATTATGGTTAAGAGTTTATGTCAACTGTGGCGGGAAAATTGTTTAATATAGCGACGTTGGGTGACTAAAAGTGACGAGCTGTTAAGTCGAGGGGAACGGCTGAAAATAATGAAATAAAACCACTTAGATGTACGTTGAGTTGTGAGGAAGTTTGGAACTTAAAATAATGTAAATTTGGAATGATGAGAGAGAAGGATGTAAGTTGGAATGGAATTGTTTTAATTCCAGAGAAAGATGAACACAACTGGCTGTTGGGAAGTCTCTTTGTTTTCGAGACATTCAAACCGGATTTAAACAGAATATGTAAATTTACATTGTATTATTGTTATAATTTTGCTATTGTTTTTTATTAACATTACAAAGTTTCAAAGGAAACATTTCATAGATTATTATATTATGTGGTTATGGTAATTTCCAATTGATTCCTTCTATCACAAGCACAAAGTTTCTTAAAGAAAGATATGATTGGCGTTTCTTTATGTGATCTGTGAAGAAAATTTGTGCAAGAACAAAATTTCAAATCAAAGAAATTTTAAATTTCAAACAAATCATTCATGTCACTGGCATAGATCATAAAAGTAGGAAAACTAGTTGAAGTGGCAATATGCAGAGGAAGAATGGTTTTCGAATGGCAATGTGGCAATATGCAGAGGAAGAAAGGCTCTCGAGTGGCAATGTTGGTTCGGAAGACGTGGATTGCCAGCACCACGTGAAGTGTGGCCTACTCAGATTCGCAGAAAACGTAATGCTGATTTGATCCCTTGAGTTAAGTATGCTGCCCTTTAAAGGAAAAAGGCCGCAAAGTATACGAAACTCCATATACAGGGTGTAACAGAAAGGTGTGACAATACTTCAAGGTTGGCTTTTACCCATCAAACTGAACAACTTTGTTGAAATCGCAAATTTTTTTTGGAATTTTCATACAAATCGATCAGCTGACGAACCAAGTTTGAATGAAAAGTCCAAAAAAATTTTTGCGATTTCAACAAAGTTGTAGAACAAAAGTTGTTCAGTTTGATGGGTAAAAGCCAACCTTGAAGTATTGTCACACCTTTCTGTTACACCCTATATATAGCGGCCTTTTTTCTTATGAGGGCAATATGGCTTTACTTGTTGAGTCATATCGTCTATCTGTCTATCTAATCAGCCCACATTAGCCCACTGCTAGGTATAGGTCTCTCCTTTTGCACGCTATTTGGCTCGGTTCCTCGCTAGTCTCACCCAGCAATGTCCAGCAACGCTAACTGTGTCATCCGACCATCTGGTAGCCAGTCTACCTACTGATCTTCGCCGAGATATATTTTATCAAACTGAAACTCAAAATGTGTTTTATTTAAAAAGACGCTTTACGCATTCTTTTCAACCGACTTCAAAAAAGTAGGAGGTTCTCAATTCGTCGGAATGTTTTTTTATGTATGTTCACCGATTACTCAAAGACGCCTGAACCGATTTCGGAAATTCTTTTTTTTTTTTAAAAGGGTATACTTCACAGGTGGTCCTATATAAATTTTATCGAAATCGATTCCGCGGTTTTTGAGAAAATCAACAAAAACATAGCAAAATTGGAGTTGTTGCGATTGAAGTCGGTTGTTTTTAACGTATTCAGCGTGGTCAATTTTTCTACCTATGTAGTATAAAGTCCCTACCACGCGGAACTTGTACACTCAACGTTTTGGGAAATGTTGGCAAAGCGAGAAAAAAATTAATGTGGAGGCCAAAATAAACTCGTTTCAACAAATTTGGGCAGTAATTATTAAACATTTGTTTGGATATTATTTCGAAGCCAGCTGATGAGCAACACAAAATGTTTTTCATCTTATATTCTGTATACATACATATGGAGTTATTCCGTGAACAGCAAATTGAAGTATTGTTTCATTGCGCTTCACTACTTCTACAATATGTTAAAAAACTCCGATAAATACGCGAAATACACGTCCAAGGTCCAACCGATCAGGCTGGATGAAGGTAAGCCTATAATTATTCTAGAATAATGATCTTTCGATTATCGATTGCTTCTAAAAAAATATATAAAAGTTATATATGGAAAAGGGTGGCCTTGGATTAGATATTCTGTGGCTTTGCCAGCATGAGAATTTATATGTTACTTGGCATTGAAATACATTGTATGCTAGCTTCCGCACTTGGCTTTGTCTGTGTGGACTTCAGAATTCCAGTGTAGTCCAGAGAAAAAGAAAATGTTAAGGTGGCTACCTTTTATCCGGGATAAAAAGTATTATATTTGTTAGCCAAATATTTTATCTATCTACCTACCAAATTTAATTCAAATCCGTTCAGTAGATTCGGTGTGAAAGTGGAACAAACAAACATCCATACTTTCGCATTTATAAAATTAGTGAGATGAGATGAGATGGTTAAGTCAAAGCATATTTACAAAGCTTTCAATACTGGAAAACTGGAGTGTGTGTGTGTGTGGTTTGCCTTTGGCATCATCACACCTACTGGTAAGTGATGATGCTGAAGATGGAAGGAATGTTGATGCTGAACGCAAAGGGAAACTATTAATAACAACAATTGCCATCTTAACAACTTCAATTTTGACATGTATCTTCATTGTTATATGCTTCGCAAGCCGTCTTAAGCCGTTGATGCCGATTGCTATCACTAGATGGCGGCTATCATAGTCATAGGTGGCTTGAAAACTTGAGTTGGCCACTAGCGCCACAACCTTCACTAATCCAGACTTGGCCCCGTGTTTGGAACCTAACTTTCCCGAGCTATGGGAAGAGAACCTTGCCCCAATACTGGGGACAATATGGGTATATGTATATGGTATATGTTATCAATGATAAATGAGGGTGTCCTTGAATGCCCTTTTCCCTTATCCCTTATCTTCAGGCTCGTCACTTTCACTCAGTCCTTATGAAATGAAAACAACGGGAAACTTCACTTTCCCTCCCAATAAAACGGGTATCCGACCCTTAGGGCGGGTTTACGTATCATTTCTCTCATCAAAAAACTATTTTCGAAATCCTTTGGAACTGTGATGTGCGAATGCAAAGTAGTGAATGGGATCTATTTCAATGTGGTCTTTTTGGTAAAGCTCGACCTTTGCCGTAGGGATTTAAAAAAAGATAATGATATTTTTTTCTGCTTATTTCAGCAAGTTAATGTGCAAACGCTTTTATGGTCATACAGCCTTGTCTGATATATAAAATCTCCCATTCAGAAATCTAACGGTTGTCTAAAATTGAAAACTGTATTTTTATATCTATGTTATATTCATGTGTATGTATGTAAAATCTATTTCATTGTTACTGGTTGTAGCCAAAAAGACTTGATGAATTTTATAGTGCGACGTATTGATAGTTGATTTTTTTTCTTTAAACTAGGTACCTAGTTACATTATTTTATATAGGGTAACTTTAAATTTATTCTTGATACCAAAGGGTGTGCATGTGCTCATGATTAGTTATCATCAAAGTAGATAGTTAAATCGCAAAAAATATTTTGGGCTCTTCATACTAATTTGACCGGTCAGTAGATCGATTTGTATGGAGGGTCCAAAAATTGCGATTTGACTATGGATTGGTTAGGGAAAATTGTTTTTTGTCATGAGCACATGAATAGCCTTTCGTATCAAAAACTAATTTAAAGTCACCTTATACATATAGATTGACTATTGACTGACTCGGTGACTCAGTGGTTAGCGCTCCTGACTACTGATCCGAAAGTCGTGGGTTCGATCCCCACCCAGGACAAACATTTCTGTGATGCGCAGATTTGTTTGCTCTATGTCTGGGTGTGTTATATCTATATATGTATGTATTTAAAAGCTTATGTGTATGTATATCAGTCTCTGGTTCCCATAGTTCAGGTAATCCTAGTTTGGCGCCAGATGACCGTGTGTGATTTGTCCCAAATATTATTATTATTGACTGATATACCAACATAACGCACTGTAAAATCCATCAAGCAGTTTTTTCAGAAAGTTCAGTCAAAAGAACATACATACGTTCACAAACTGCTGGTTAAAATCATTACTCTCTTTTTGGATCAGTTGGGTAAAAACAAAAGTATTTAAACAAATGTCTACGATATTTCATATTGCTACGCGCTACGCCGCTACGTGTTTCAATGCTACGTTAAGTTCGTAGCAAGCTATGTATTAAAAAAAAATTAGGCATTGTATAAAGAAATACCTTTATGTATGTCTATTTATTTGACTGAATTTGTAGGCTAAACGGTCTGATAAGTTTAATAGAAAGATATAATATATGCACTTTTCATACAAAATTGGTCAACCAAAATCAATTTGTTTGTAAGGTTCACATTTTTTAATAACATTTTACTATACGTCTTTATTTCCTATACAGATTTAAATTGAAATCGTTCAAATTTAAACTATGGTTTCTAGTCATGACACTTCTATAGAAGCAAAAGAAAATTTGGATTCTTCTTACAAAGTTTTGAGCTGAGTAACCAATTATGTATGAAAGTTCAAAAATTTTTATCATTCAGATTGAATTGGTTCCTCGGACCAAGGTGTTTAGTTTCATGAGCAGAAACCACAGTTTAAAAAAATTGGTCCGCAATTTTTTATTCTGTACAGGATGTTAAAAAAGTGCATTTGAGATTTTAAGAGGTAACTGAGAATAAAGTATAGAATACAGGAAAAATATTTAAAAAATTCCGATCTACAACTTTTTTTTAGTTTGCCATACTTAATCTGAGTACTGAATCAAGAATTTGTATGGGAAACTGAAAAAAGTTGTTGATCGGATTTTTTTAACATTTTTGCTGTACTCTCTACTTGATTCTCAGTAAGCCTTTAAAATCTCAAACGCAAAGCTATTATTTTTCTATGTTTTAGGGAGCTTTATAAAACTCTATAAAGCTCACTATAACATAATCCCATAGTGTCCTCGCACAAAAGGGAAGAAAATTCTCAAAAAGGGGTCACCCCTGGCAAAGTGAATGACTATCTACTATGCAAGAAAAAGTTAATATTATCTCTAACTTTTGCAGAGTAAATATTGCTGAAGAGGAGATATTTGACAGTAGGACCAGTACAATTTTATTTATTTTTCGTAAAATCAATTTAAAGTCACAAGTATCAATCTTTAAATTTTAAATGTGTATACATTTTCAGGAATACGCATCTACAGACAGAACTGTAACTGGCCACTACAATCTTAATAAATGCCTTAGTCGAATTAAATTAACGAGTGCCGATTTTACTTCGAAGAGGAAACTTCTCTTCACATACTTTGCGAATGCGAGGCACTAGTCCAAGGCAGAATCTGATCTCTAGGGGGACGAATGGTAACTCCAGAGATCATTAAGTAGCTCATTCCCAAGTGCATCTTTCAGTTCATCAAAATAATCGAATTGAGGAAATAATATTATGGAAATAATTATCACAATAGATCTACCCAGTGTGGGCAGGCCCCCGACTCGGTGGACCGACGACCTGGTAAAGGTTGCAGGAAGCCGCTGGATGCGAGCCGCACAGGACCGGTCGGTGTGGAAATCCTTGGGGGAGGCCTTTGTCCAGCAGTGGACGTCTTTCGGCTGATAGATAGATCTACCCAGGTCGCAGTGATCCATTAGAACTTTCCTTTTGTCATATTCCCTTCTTACCCTTATAATAATGTTACATATCATACACTTACATAATAGAATTATAATAAATATTATCTTCTTGTTTATAGGAAAAAAGTTTTAATAGCACAAGCATTTTCATTTCCAAGAAACTTCAATAAATTATAAAGTCGTGTCGGAGTCTATTTTATAAGGAATCGTAACTAATACATTTTTAGAAGTCGGTTGGTTTACTTACTTCACTTGTTTACTCTGTGTCATCGAGAGAGGGTTTGTAAAAGTTTTTAGGGCTGCGATAAAAAGAGTAATGATAGTGAATAGGCAATGAGATTATGGGTTAGGGATGTTATAAACGGATTTAGGGTGACTGGAGTTTTTTGTACTGTGTCACTTTTTGATGAACGATCTTTTGTAGCCGCGTTATATATTAACTATCCGAATGCATTGAAAAGGAGTATTTTAGCTGCGAAGTAACAGATTGACGTGATTTTTGCTCAGAGATAATTGACAAGATTAAGCCATGTCGAAGGCCTTAAAGGCGGCTTGAAAAATTCTGACATATAAGGTCTGTTACTAGCTACACAATTTCTGCCGTGTGTGCAGTATGATCTTAATGTACGGGAAGAGACCCGTGCCCCTGCAGTAGGGACGATTTGGGTTGGTAACAATTGGGTATACAAATTTTTTTGTAAGGTATGAAAATAAAAAATAAAATTCGAGATATTTTGATTTAAAACCATATTTTTTTATTTCCCACTCGAAAAAGTAAAAGATTGAGTATAAAAATCGAAAAAAGACAATAACCTTCATTTGTATCCCTGTGACGTCACATGCTCACACACTTTTTGGTGTTACCTTGAGTTGTTTATAAACAAACGAAATGACAATTGACCTGACAGTTAAAGTTTAAGAAAGCGTTCCAGAACACTTTCATGAGAGTATTTTTTTACCCTGACAGCAGGATAAACTATTATAAATATTTCAAGTGTAAAAGGGACAGACTATCTCAGGTATATTTTGCCTTGTTCTGGAACGGGCCTTATTATAAACAAACGAGATGACAATTGACTTGACAGGTGACGTTTTAGAGAGCGTTCTGGAACACTTTCATGAGAGTATATTTTTAACCTGACAGCCGGACAAACTATTATAAATCTTTTAAGTGTAACAGAGACAGACTATCTCAGGTATATTTTGCCTTGTTCTGGAACGGGCGTTAGTCGAGATTAAGGCCTGTTCATTTCATCGTCAGACATTTGGGCTGTTCGTTTCATAGTTTGTGAACATGTGACGTCATCACGGCTTGAATTTAAAAAAATGTGTTAAAAAATATCCACAGTCTTAAAAAATGAAATAATCAAATTAGTTTTTCAAAATGGTCTAAACTATCAGATTTTTTTTTTAAATACATTGATTTTTTTTAGCATACCCATTTGACATGGTTGGACGTGACATAAGATATACGTAATATTTTATGTAAAAATATGAAATTCCCTCGCGAATTATACCCGGAACCCCAAAAATGATGCAACTTGACAAAGCAATACTATTTTCTTGACTGACAGTATAAAAGGAGGGGAAAAACATAGGATAGTTTTATATGGGAAACCTTATTTCGGCGGTCATAAAAATTATATTCATGTGGGCGGAGCTGCAGACAAAAGTTAGTACAAAAAGTCAGTTGTTGATAAATTTGTGCAACAGGTCCAAAAAAAGTTTTTTGATTCGTCAAAGTCGCAGAACAAAAGTTGTTAAGTATGAAGTCTTTTTCCACATTATTTTTAGTATAGTAATGACATACAGTAATGTTAAGTTTATGGTTCTAATAGAATATAAAACTATAGTTTCGTAGCAAATGATAATGTATAATTTGACTTGACATAATATATATTTATTTTTCTTATTTTTAACCCCGACGCATAAGAGGGTTTTTAAAAGACGCCTCTGTTTAAGTCTGTCTGTATCATCATACTTTTAAAATGGGTGTACCAATTTGAGTACTGGTCTTTTGAAAACAGGTTTTAATAGCTATATTTGCTGAAATCTGTACAGCGATTTTTGAGCTATTAAATTTTAAAGTTAGGGATGGTAATTTTTTAAATTTTGTTTGTTATTAATTGATGAGCCCTTAACAACTCCCATAAAACAAGATTATGTGAATTTAAAGCCTGAAGATTTATAAAAATTCTTTATCAAAACCTTATAATTACTCCGACCGTATTTAGCTAAATGTCACAGCCATTTCTTAGTGGAGTCATAAAAATTCAAATGAAGAGCATTATACATTGTTGTTCAAAGGTTTATCGCCTTGCTGCACAGTTATTTCTTCAAATATTGTCTCTTTCTTACTCGTTGTTATGCATATGAGACCGTCTCTCTCAGGTCCGGACACAAATATCTTGGAGGCTTGAGATGGGTCATTTGGTTGTTTGGGAGAGCAAGTGATGAGAGTGAAGCGGGTACTATTCCTCTATAAGCTGTGGGTGACTTTTAAAGGTCATATTCAGGAAATATGATTGAATATTTGTTAGTTAAGAATCTATATCGTCCCCAATGCAGGGGTGTTCGTCTCTTTTCATGCTTCGGGAAGATTTTAAGCCATACTCCACACACGGGGGCCAATTAAGGATTAGATGGTGGCCAAATAGGGTGAATATTTGTTACGACACGATGATTTCATAGTAAACATCATAACAGGAAATAGAGGTAGAGGAAGGCCGAGAATTAGTTACATTGATCAACTAAAGGACAAAGTCAACGTCGTGTCGTACCAGGAAGTCAATGATTTGGCGAGGAGTAGGAGAGAATGGCGGTTTCTCCTCTGACTAGAGCCTAGCTAATAAAATAAAGTAGAAGAAGATATTCGTGTACATGATATATTTGTGCAATATTGTACATTTGCTTTTAATGTAGGTAATAGCAGTTTTTGTTTTTAGACTTGCAAGGACATTTTAAAACGAAACTGTCGTTCTTGTTGATTACTGACTGCACACACGGATATTTATAAAAGTTTCACTATTAGTAGTATTAATCATAACTGTTTCAGTGCTTCACCGGTTGAAGTTTAAGTCTGCTGCTAGAAATAATTAAATACTAAAAAAAAAAAAACACTGGTTGATTTCTCTATGATTGGTTCCATTTACAGTTGAGGTAACCGTACAACGGTTATCTCTACTGTTAGTTGCCCTTACAAAAAACAAAATGTAGAAAAAAAAAATGTTGGTACAACCAAAAAAAAATCAAGTAGATTATAAAGCAGATTTATGTTGATTTAACTCAAAAAATTCAATCAAACCCTCTTTTGTTATTTTAACAAAAAAAAACTGGTAGGGGCTATATTAACCCTGAAATTTTGGTTAAATGAACCTTTTTCTTTCTTTCGGTGAACCAGTTTTTTTTCCTTTTTACGTCTTAAGGTTGCCATGATCCTTTCTCTCATACCTTGTACCATAATTGCCTCAAATAATACGTAAGACCTAAGTGAGGGGATGTCATAAATTATTTCCATAGGTACTCCTGAAAGCCGGGAGACATGTGATGTGTCAGGCTGAGATAATACTGCGACACTGATGAATCCTTTGATACGGGGCCTTTGGTAGTTCACAGGGTAAGGGATGAAAGAGAAGGAAAATACATACATACTGTTGAAAGAAAGGAAAAAGAGACAGTGAAAACGAAAACCTTTTAAATTAATGTATGAACGAACAATCCGACCGTTTTCGGTCATGGTGACCACTTTGATTCCTAGTTGACTTGGTCAAGCTGGTGCGCCCAAAGATGGCTAATATCCCAAAAAAAATATTGGACTTCCGACGAAAATTTTTTCGAACAGCAGCTGATTATTTACTGTAAGAAGAGTTAAAAAAAAAATTGTAATTTTAGGAAAGTCGCAGAGCAAAATTTGTTTATCTGATGAGTAGAAGCCCTAGTTACCAGCTCGAACATACATATTACACAGGGTGTTAAAAAAGTGCGTTTGAAATTTTAAGGGAATATTAAGAATCAAGTAAGTATAGGATACAAGAAAAACATTGAAAAAATACAATCTACGTTGTTTTCAGTTTCCCAAACAAATTCTTAATTCATTCATTATTCAAATTTTAGTATAGGAAACTGAAAAAATTATGGTAGATCGGACATTTTCAATATTTTTCCTGTATTCTATACTTGATTCTGAGTAGCCCCTCAAAATTTCAAACTCACGTTTTTAACACCCTGTATAACCGACGTCCGTACCGCAAGAATTATTTAAGAAACAAAATCTATGCAAAGAACTGTACTTGATTCTGAGTACCCCCTTAAAATTTTAAACGCACTTTTTAACACCCTGTATAACCAACATCGGTACCGCAAGAATTATTTAAGAAACGAAATCTATGCACAAACTCTGTGAACAAGCTTTAACATAAAACATCGGTTCCTACTTAATATTTTTGAGTTTTTTTTCCAAAAAATAGTAATAAGATACCGACGAGAGAGGTACAACAAATCCTGTAACCTACAATTACAAAATTACTTGAAATGAGCTCGTAACTTACTTCAGAACACAAGACTAAGTTTTTACCAAGAAGACGAGAAGTCATTTAAACGATGTGAGCTTGAAATTACTTTGACAATACAACACGGAATATGCTGAGATATTAAAGTTAAATGCAGAAAGGCAAACCGTATTAGCATTTAGGGACGTCTTTTGAATTTTTAAGCAGTCTCAAATTGTGGTTCGTGTTCTGTAGTGTTGAATGGAACAGGAATGCAAAATTTGTTAACGGTTCAAAGCAAAACTGACTTCAAAGCATCCGTGACTTCACAATTGTCACTGTGACATCCTATTTATCCTTATGGCTACATGACTTACTTGCCAGATCATATTAAAAACTTGCCTGTAAAGTTTAAACTAGAAAGTTATTCCAGTGGCTATTGGACTTTAATTACTATTATTATTGTTAATTAAAATTTCATTTGTGTTTAGTTTTTAATATTATGGATGTTTTTATCTGAAATAAATTATTTTAATTTTATTATGTTCAGTATATGCTTTCGCTACAATGCTCACTTCGCGCAAGGCGAAGTGGCAGGAGCTGCTCCAGCAGAAGCACAGTCGGCTGGAGGTCAATGCGACGAGGAGAGAAAGCGTCGGACTAGCGGGTGGTAGGACCTTGTGCGAGGTCCGTCCGGATCGCTACTACCATCTTACTCGCTAATCCTGCCGCTAAGCAGCAGTGCTTGCACTGTTGTGTTCCGGTGTGGAGAGTAAGACAGCCGAGGAAATTACAGGCACAAGAGGCATTTCATCTTAGCCCTCTAGGTTGGCAACGCATCTGCAATCCCCTCCGGGGTTGCAGGTGTCTATGGGCAGTGGTGATCACTTACCATCAGGTGACCCACTTGCTCGTTTGCCTTCCTTATCACATAAAAAAAAAAAAAAAAAAAAAAACTATCCGGGCATTTTCGAGGAGGACAGCCTGTATTATTATTATTAATATTAAGGAATTTATAAATTAATTTAATCCTAATAATTTATATTTTTTGACAAATGTACATTTGTAAAATATATAATTTTGCATTCAATTGCCTTGGCGAAACATGGTGTGCTTGTTATTGTATAATTTAAACCATGCCAACCCTGTTCAGTGTTTCTGCAAAATTAACACTTATTTACTTACTTATAAGTCAGACTTTGAAACCATTGTTTTAGGTTCAAATAAATAAATTAAATAAAATGATTACTTGTCACCAAGATACAAAAAAATACACATCTAGAAATCAGATATGCAGGTTTCCCCATAATGTTTTCCTTCACCGTTACAGCAGTCTGTATGAAAATGCACGAAAGTTTCGAAAAACTCATTGGTGCACTGGCCGTGATTTGAACCTATGACCTCTGGTTAGGAGGACGGAGTCACTACCTGCTACGCCACCGAAGCTAACTGATCATGATGATAATGTAATGTCTTCTGTCTCTAATATTATTTCCTAGACGGCAGTGGCGGTTGCCTGGTTTTACACTTATTGTTAGAATCACTTACCAGAAATATGCCCAATGATCGGTTTTGCGCTACCCGCTTCCAGCGGCTTCCTACGACGTTCATCGGGTCATCGGGCAACCTTTCACTCGATAGCGTGCCTCCTTTCTCTAGTCGGTCACCACTTGAGAATGACAAGGTTTATCTGTCCTTCGAACCTCCCACTGGGTAGCCTGCCCTTCCTCTACTCGGTCACCACTTGAGAATGACAAGGTTTATCTGTCTTTCGAACCTCCCACTGGGTAGCCTGCCCTTCCTCTACTCGGTCACCACTTGAGAATGACAAGGTTTATCTGTCCTTCGAACCTCCCACCGGGTAGCCTGCCCTTCCTCTAGTCGGTCACCACTTGAGAATGACAAGGTTTATCTGTCCTTCGAACCTCCCACTGGGTAGCCTGCCCTTCCTCTACTCGGTCACCACTTGAGAATGACAAGGATTATCTGTCCTTCGAATCTCCCACTGGGTAGCCTGCCCTTCCTCTACTCGGTCACCACTTGAGAATGACAAGGTTTATCTGTCCTTCGAACCTCCCACCGGGTAGCCTGCCCTTCCTCTACTCGGTCACCACTTGAGAATGACAAGGTTTATCTGTCCTTCGAACCTCCCACCGGGTAGCCTGCCCTTCCTCTACTCGGTCACCACTTGAGAATGACAAGGTTTATCTGTCCTTCGAACCTCCCACTGGGTAGCCTGCCCTTCCTCTACTCGGTCACCACTTGAAAATGAAAAGGGCTATCTGTCCTACGAGCTATGACTGTGCCCCGCCCATTGCTACTTTAGTTCAACGCATCTATTTGCTTTTGTGGCGGGTACTTCAGTTCTTCTACACATGTTATTTTTGAATCGATTACGTAGAGCAATTCCAAATTCATAGAGTTTACCATAGGTGTATTCCCTCTTACCTGTGTCGTATTGTTATCTGTTTGCCCTTAAAACACAAACTTACATCCACTGAATTATACATGAGTGAGGAGAGATTAAGACGACCTTCAGCGGATTGCCCTAGGCCCCTGCCCTGCCCCTGGCCCTTTAGGGACTTTGGATGTCATTAGCGTAGGTACTGCGTGTCCTTACTTCTCTACTAATGTTGTGAATGTGAAAGTGAGTTTGGTAATTTTTTTTTTTTTTTTACGTCGCAACGTCGTAATGATGACGTTTTTTTTGCGCAGAAACCGTTGACGGCGTATGTGTATAAATATACACAGTCCTATAGGCAAAATTTTATGTTCTAAAAATTTTGATTTTTCACCGGGAATCTAAAAATAATGTGACTTGTAAAAAGATAATGCAGTTTATTGCTAAAGCTACTTAGCCGATTTCACTAAAATTAAGGTAAGAGCTTAGTAACAACTTACAAGATATCCCTCCAAGATCCCTCGCACGACTAACTCTCCTACCTCATAACCTTGATTATTTGAGTTTGGACTTTATCTTATTGAAATAGGTATGTTTTTAAAAACTTACGAAAAATGAGACAGGACAGTTATTCGTGCGAAGGACGATATGACAGTTTCATATCAAAAAACTCACATGCGTCTCGCAAATGGACTGCGCGTAACGTAACTCACTGCGCACCAACAACAATACAGATATAATTGACCACGCTGAATACGTTAAAAACAACCGACTTCAATCGCAACAACTCCAATTTTGCTATGTTTTTGTTGATTTTCTCAAAAACCGCTGAATCGATTTCGATAAAATTTATATGCGGCCACCTGTGGAGTATACCCTTTTAAACAAAAAAATAATTTTCCAAATCGGTTTAGGCGTCTTCGAGTAATCGGTGAACATACATAAAAAAATATATAAATTCCGACGAATTGAGAACCTTCTCCTTTTTTAGAAGTCGGTTAAAAATACGATATCCACGCGGACTGAGCCGCGGGCAAAAGCTAATGAGACCGAAAAATAAAGATCTGTAACACTTTATACACTATTATTCAAGCGAAGGATAATGTTTTTCGAATATACAAGTAAGTAGGTTTTTTAATCTACAGTTACTTAGCCTTGGCATCAGATTACCTCTTAGCTTTCTTATGGTTTCAGTTAACTTTACCCAAGTATTAACTGACTCGGTGGCTAAGTGGTTAGCGATCCTGACCTCTGATCCGAGAGTCGTGAGTTCGATCCCCACACAGGGCAAATTTTTCTGTGATAAGCAGAATTGTTTGCTCCGAGTCTGGGTGTATTATGTCTATATATGTATGTATTTAAATGTATATGTGTATGTATATCAGTCTCTGGTTCCCAAGATACACAGAATCCTAGTTTGGGGCCAGATGACCGTGTGTGATTTGTCCCGGATATTATTGTTTTGTTAGTACAACTTGACCTTATCGTTGATGGCCCTAGATCCCGTGGAAGGCCCAGGAAGCGCTGGCTTGACGTTGTGAGAGCGGACATAAGAGCAAATGACCTCACTGGGGAGGATGTTGAAGATCGGGCAAAGTGGAGTAGATTGAGTCGGAAAGCGGACCTTGGCTCCAGCCGGGATAACGCTAAGTAGAAGAAAAAGAAGAACTACAAACGCAGGATAATTAGAAAGGATAAGTAGAAAGAATGTTGTTCAATATGATAAGTGACCGCCTGCATAGCACAGTGGCTTGTCCGCTCGCTTCACATCAGGAGGTTGCGGGTTCGATTCCCGGCGAGGTCCAACTTTGTAGGACTCGGTTTGGTTGTTGATAGGGCCCGCCTGGCTAGCTACCACTATCTTATCTAAGTCTTGCCGCCAAATATTAGTGTTAATAGCACTGATGTGTTCTGGTATTTAGATAAGATAGCCAGTTCACCATTGCGTTGAGGAATCTTGGTAAGCCCGCTTCCATCTTCGGCATCATCATCACTTACCATCAGGTGAGGTGATACCAAGGGTTTACCAACTGAGAGTAAAAAAAATACATTTAAAGTAGCTCCGTACTTCGGAATCATAATCACTTACCGTCAGACGAGGGCTTAACGATTTTAGATAAAACAAGAAAACATCTTTTATAACCTAACTTACTTAATTGAGTTATCTAAGCAACATAAACAGCTATCTCCACCCATAAACTAAACAAAACATTAGGCGCAAAAGGTAATTTGCATGTAATTACGGTTTAATCCAGACTCCAGACTCCAGACCCTTTCATGGACTTGACAATGTCCCAAACGAGATTTATGATTTATTCGTTTACCTACACTTGACAATTTGATATGGATAAATATTTTCAAGCGTTAGTTGGAAGCGGTCATGGCTCAGCGCGGCTTGCGTGGTTGCGTCGATCACGTAGGTTAACTGACTACAGGTGCGGTTATTACCTGGATGAGTTTGACTATTAGTGGCATTTATCTCAACCGTTTCCGTGCTTCGTAAGGCACTTTATGCCGTTGGTGCCGGCTGCTATCACTAGATGGCAGTCGTAGGCCATGTCGCAGGGCTTCTAGGCGGCTTGAAAACTTCTGACACTGGGGTTGGCTACTAGGCTCACAACCTCCACCAATCTGGACTTGGTTCCCATGTATGGAGTATGGCCTTACCTTCCCGAGGTATGGATAGAGACCCGTGACCCTGCAGTGGGCATGATATGGGTTGTTAACATAACACATGTTATTGCATGGTGACATAAGATTTACAGGATAGAATGACTGGTCAAAGTCAAAGTCAAAGTCAAAATATTTTTTATTTAAGTAGATGCTGTACGCATACTTTTAAATCGTCTTTTTTTTCTACCTAGTACAAAGTTCCTACCACGCGGAACTTGTACACTCAACGTTTCGGGAAGTGGTGAGATGGTAAACGTATTTAAGGAAATAAACAAGCAGCCGATTTGTTAACTGTGTCTGTGGTTAATAGGGCAAAAAATATTCCTCAGAGATAGCTAACAAGTCAACTGCTTGATGTGCCTTGATTTTTTGTGAATCGACGATTGATTAAATGAAATGAAAACTTCAAATCAAATCAAAAATCAAAATCATGATATTTGCTATGAATAGGTGTTAATTACAGGTGTTATGTCATAATAAATAAGGTCCAGAACGTCGAACGTCATTCTTTTATCTACCTAATACAAGGTTCTTACCACTCGGAACTCGTATACTGGCCGTTACGGGAAGTGTTTGCGGAGTGAGTAGAAACGACGATGGGTCCAAAGAAACTCCCTCCAACAATTGTTTTTAAATATTCGAAAAATTTGTTCAGTTTCTTCTTCTTCTTGTTTATTTCCTTAAATATCTTCACCATCTTACCAGTCATATTACAGCATTTAGACAAATTTATCAAGGCTTTATTAAGGCTTTAGTTGCAAACATTGTTTCTTTATTATCTGCCTTGCGTTTTAAAATGACGAATGCATTTTACCAGTCAGCCTATGTAAACAGAAATCGTGTAATAATTCTAAAATATAAAAAAATAACTGGAAAAAATAAATATATAAGGAATAAATATAACGCATGTGAACATGCGGTCAAATGATTCGAATTAAAAATTGGGCTCTCCATAAAAACTGATCAATCTAACGATCGATTTGTATGGTAAATGCAAAAATTTGTGGCATTTATTAAAAAGTAACAGAACAAATATGTTAAATTAGACTCATTTTATAACCTAGAAATTTCAGGCACGACATAAAAGTCACTTTGTATATGTTGCAGTGAGATTGTAGAATAAGCAGTTTTACAAAATCCCTAACTGCTTGTTAAAATATTGTGTAAAAAAACTACGAATTAAACCAAGTTGGACGGAACACTCATCTAAACAGAGCCTTTATAGCGCAGACTTGTAAGCCCTTATTCCAAAAACTGAACCTTCTTACACTAACTTCCTCGTATGTGTATGACATATGTAATTTTGTAAAAGAGCACACCTACCTTTTTAAAAGATTGGATGAAAATCCTCATTATAATAAAAGGTTCCTTGGAAATCTCGCAGTTAAGACAGAAACATACATAAGAAATTGCTTTCCTATGGCAATAAGCATTTACAACAAATTGCCACCAATACTAAAAGAGCTGCCCACAAAGAAATTTAAAACCCAATTGTACAAATGGCTTGCTGAGAGGGCATTGTATTCGGTGACAGATTTTTTTAATTTTAAAATGTACACAAAACTGTTATTATTATTATTAATATTATTTTTAAATTACATTGTTATTACAACTTATTTAATCTTGACATTTTTATTGTATGATGATAATTAAATAATGTTAATAATTTGGCACATATCTTGACTACTGTAAAAAAATTTGCATGCTTACATTCAAAAGCTAAACATTAGAAACTTTATTTATAACCAAACACCTTGTACTGTCTACTGACCATGTTTAATGCAAAATAAATATTTGTATTTTGTATTTGTATTTGGAGCTCTTGTTTACGGTGGCACTAGAACCTAACGTAACCTAACCGTCGATCCATCTGTCGGGCTGAACGACTGTCTCAGTTTTATTCGTCGTTTTTCCAAAGTTTCTTACAAAGCAACTAGCGATTTTGTAAAACTTCTAATTCTACAATCTCCCTGCTACATATACATAAAATACATGCTCAGAAACAGCAAGTAAAAGCAATATTCCCTTAATTCAACCATCTCAAGAACTCAAAACCGTCCAAAATCACTGTGCCATCGTCGTTCGTGGCGTAAAACCGTCCATAACTCTTCTATACGACTCTTAAAACGTATCTTGGAATGTATTTTTGAGATTATACCACTCGAAAGAGAAATGAGAACAAGGTTGTTAAAAAAGAAACCAAAACTGCTGAACTTGAACAGGTAAAGTGGTTGATACTAGATCGGTTGACGCCAAAGAAAATCAGGTCAAAATTAAATTTTATGAAGTACACAAGTATACTCTCAATGGAAAAAATCCAGTATCGTAAGTATACAATCTGAGTGTTGAAAGTAAAATAATGAATGAATATAGATATGTATATATATTTTATAAAGTCTAGCAAGATTAAAGAAAAGCATAAAACTAAGTGTTTTGTTTATGAAACTCTACGACTTTCCTCAAGGATTCTATATATACCAAAATTCACCAAAAACAGAATTTCTTGTACTATTTTATTTGTTCATTCGTTTCACAAAATTTATATAGAAACCCCACATTATATGTAAATTGATTCATTCTATAGGGAAAACTTTTCAGTTTTATGAAAAGAAGTTGTAGAGGTATATACGAATAAACGACATACGAATAAACGATGATATTTTAAATAATAAAAATATCAGAGACAAATTACACACATTACAGACTGATATACATACACATATACGTTTAAATACATACACATATAGATATAATACACCCAAACACAGAGCAAACAAATCTGCTCATCACAGAAATGTTTTCCCTGGGTGGGGATCGAACCCACGACTCTCGGATAAGCAGTCAGGCGCGCTAACCACTGAGCCACCAAATCAGTCATGCGTTATTTCATTCGATGCATTCTTTCTACCACTAGCTAACCAGTGCAAGATCCTTAAGAATAAGTTACCAAAACCGCTCGCACCCAAGGAGTTTCCATTACAATATTTTCCCGCTGAAATAGTGCCGTGGATTGCAATCGACCCTGTGTTCTTGAATGAAACTGGAAAGACGGTTGGCATCAACGCTCGAATGGTCTGAAAAGATGGTGAGGTGAAGATAGAAATGGAATGCTGGCAGTGAATGATGACTACCTATCAAGAGATGGAACAGATAAGGGTGAAGAATAAGATATTGTGAAATTCGTTTGCTCAAATAGTTACGCTCTTACGCCATAGAACAGCCTACGCTTGATTTTGTCTATGGTCCTAACGTACAGCGTCTCAAAGGCTTAGATATCAAAATATGCTGCGCTGCTAATACTGATTCCTTCAATGTTATTACAGGAGATTAAATTCCAGGTTTCGATCGGAGTGAGCCAAATTATTTTACCGAATGGACTTTAAACGTTTCAATTTCAAATAACGTATGTAATGTCTTTTGCAATACTCACAATTAGTGAAAATAAAATAAGATTCTAGTATATTATAGTATGTTATAATATACATGATTATTTTTAATTTCCACGAGGAATTACTATAGTATATTATATACGTAAACAAATACTTGATCATACGGCTGTGAAAAGAACAAGAGTGTTATATTAAATTGTACAGCCACGCTGTGCACACTTTCTCGCGCATTTCTTATACAGGGTGTAACAAAATTGGTGTAGGACTCGTTAACTGGGGATTCTACTCATCGTACAGAACAACTTTTATTCTACGACTTTGCTCAAATCACAAAAAAAAATTGAAAATTTCATACAAATTGATTATCAGTTTTACCATTTTTGTATGGAGAGTCCAAAAAATTTTTTGCGATTTGACCAAAGTAGTAGAACAAAGGTTTTTCAGTACGATGAGAAGAATCCCCAGTAAACGGGTCCTACACCAATCTGGCATACACAGGATTTTCATCGCTTAACCTAAATCAGCAATAAACATTCATAATTAATAGCAAGTGATAAACTTCACAAATTAAAACGGCTGGAGATATTAACAAAATATTGCCCTATATAACACAATTTTTATCCAAATCCGTAATCTTGGCGCTAGAGCCCGGGACGGACAAACACACACACACACACAAACACACATTTTTTTTGAGCTCTGTGTAAGAGAATATATCAAGATCGATTTTTTGGCATGACAATGTCGCTTGAAAGTAAAAAGAGAGAAACTATCATCATAGGTTGTGGGGCTAGTGGCCAACTCCAGTGTGAGAAGTTTTCAAACTGCCTATAAGGCCCCCAACATGGCTTAACGATTGCTAACGCTTAACTTAAACTTATCCTCTTGTTATCTATGCAGCAAAAAAGACGCGGCGAAGGTGAACTCTCCATTAAAAAATAACCATGGCTTCTACTTATAAACTGAGCAATTTTGTCCTTGAAACCTATTCTAAATTTGCGAAAAAAGCCTTGAGCTCCTCATACTAATTGGATGACTTTAGTAATTTAGTATGGGAACTGCAATGAATCCTCCAATTTTAGGAGACCCTACGTACTCATATTTCACTATAAATTTGTGTTCCGTCGCATCCCATTCTATAGCGAAACTAATAACCGGTCCATAATTCCTGCCATCTTCCAAGACTTAAGTATCTCAGACTAGGCCCTAAGACCCCACTCAAGTTCTCAGTTTGATGGTAAGTATAAGTAGTTTCTCCCAAACAATGAGAGCTCACAACTAGAGGAGGTTCAGTACTGGCGCCAGTGACAAGATATTAGCGGAAAGTTTGATGTTATTTGGGGGAAACTTGGTCAGTTTTGGACTTGGTGGATTATGTAGTTGGAATTGTTTATGTAAACATTTCAATATCGTGGTGAGCGATTCTTGCACATGCCAGGATATATACTGAATACAGTCATGCGTATGACCAGTAGAAAATAGCACTATTATAGAATTTTTATTATAAGTCTTTCTTTTTTCAAGAAAACAAGTAATTTGTTTCTCATTAAATAACTCTCGAATGCGCAACGACAATTCAGAATTAATTATGTATGAGAATGCAGTCATGGCGATCCTTTCGAATCCTAAATCAGCTTGGTGGAGATGCTCTGGTGCTTGTGCAACGGGTTGTACAGGGTGCCTCAGAAATGACATACCAGAGTAACATCAGAGATAGAGTGGCTTCAGGTCTATCAGAAATCATCAACATGACCCTAGTAAAAGTTCGCTGGTTTTCGAGGTATCACCACTTTTGTGTATTTTTCGTAAATCTCCGCTTTTTGGGTTTTATCCTCTCGGATTGCTAGAAATTATTAAAGTGCTGACATTACATAAACTAGGGTGCCTACTCATGGAACTAAACAACATTCCTTGAAAAACCTACAGAACAAAATGCACATTTTTTTTTAATGCTAATTTGGCTGGACTACTGATTGACTTTTTGGATAAGTCCATTATTTTTTTTACATAATTTAATGATGTAAAAATAAAAATATTACTTGATATTGAAATAAAAAATAACTGGATCAGCTCAGTGGAAAGTCAATATATTAGATTAGATTAGATTAGATAATTTATTTCATGTCACGAAATTCATATTTACATTACAATAAATATAATAATAAAATATCAAAGTGTGACATGATTGTCAGAAAGTAAATTAGATTCAAATATTAAATAAAAATGTTACATATCAGAATTCATAATATAAATTGTCAAAGTAAAATATTAATATTAAATTAATAATATAATGTAAAATGTCAAAGTAAAATAGTAAAATTAAGTTAATAATAAAAATTACAAAGATTGTCAACAAAAAAATACAAATAAATGGAGTCATCATAACGATGAAATAAAAATTCAATATACAGAATTAGAATTTCTTTTTTAGGAATTCGTCAACACTGTAAAATTCATTTTCCAACAAAAGGTTCTTTAGTCGGAGATAAAATGATTAGTCATTAGTGATTTACAATCAGAGCAAAAAAAAATACTACTCAGCTCTTTCTATGAAAAGTCGATTTTTTACTCCGATTGAACTGTTCCTTGGAGAGAGTTCTTCAGTTTCATGAGCAGAAACCACATTTAAAATTTAGTCTACCATTTCAATTTCACCCTATTTTCTTTTTCTAACTTTTTTCTTTCTTTCTCTTCTTTGTTTCTTTATTTTATATAAATTGGTTAAATTATCCTGTAGTTTGCACCGTAACTCTGTGTCGGAGGCTTGTTCAATTTAGCCAGTCTTCAGGCAGTCTGCAGAGCACAAGTATTCGAGCTCAATGGTCTATTTCATTTTTGAGCTTGTTTGCTTTGCTTTGACCGAGGACTTTTTTGCGACCGCTGAAAAGAATGAATTTTAATAAAAAGGGGATTTTTAGCTATGGTTATTGGCTGAAAAACATTTGAGAGTCTGCTTTTGCGTCAACTGTTTTTATTTTACTAAGTTTTGGTTTGGTTTTAGATTTTTTTATTTCACGTTTTTTTATTATTGTTATTTGCTTTTGCTTCAAGCTTTTTATCTTTCTAAATTTTGGCTTAGTTTAAGAATTTTAGCATTTTTTCAAAAAAAATATGTTTTTTTTAATTTAAGATCCAAAACCATTACTCCATTTAGGTAACTCCATAAAAAACTGTATTGACATTAACTTGAAACGTTCAGGCTAACAAATACAGTTAGAAGTGGCAACATTGATGTTGTTTTGCTGGCAACTTGGCAACCCCTGAGTAATGTGTTTGTGTTATGTGCAAACTGAAAATAGCATTGGAGCCATTCCCGGCGGTGTAAACGTCACTTTAGGCTTTGCAAACGGCGAAGTACATAAACAAAATATTTGTAGTAACCAAAAACATTGGACTGATGATTTTGTAAACAAACAATTCATAGCCTAAAGTTTTTACTCGCGATAATACGTTCAGGGCATACGCTTGTATCGTGTGATCTCCCATACAAAAAATATTTCTGTATATTTTTGCCAAATATCAGAAAGATAACATAGAAAGGAATCAATGAAAACAAAGTAAAAATATTTCAATTACATTTAGTTTTATGTAAATGAATTAAAATTGTAGTTAAGGAACATGTCACTAATATTATAAATGCGAAAGTATAGATGTTTGTTTGTTTATTTGTTTGTTTGTTCCGCTTTCACGCTGAAACTACTGAACGGATTGGGATGAAATTTGGTAGGTAGATAGATAAAGCACTCGGTTAACCACATAGGATACTTTTTTTTTACTATATAATATAATATAATATAATATAATATAATATAATATAATATAATATAATATAATATAATATAATATAATATAATATAATATAATATAATATAATATAATATAATATAATATAATATAATATAATATAATATAATATAATATAATATAATATAATATAATATAATATAATATAATATAATATAATATAATATAATATAATATAATATAAAGTGCTAAACCATCTTTTGGAAATGGCGTCTGGTGCAGACTTGGCCAGACTGAAGGCTGTATCTCGGGCAGAATCCGGAGCGTGGTTACATGCATTACCGTCGCCTAATTTAGGCACCCTTCTTGATAATGACTCAATGCGGATGGCTGTGGCTCTCCGCCTGGGCTGCGATGTGTGCGAACCTCATATATGCATTTGCGGCACCAGTGTGGAAGCCAATGGTCATCACGCCTTGAGTTGTGCCAAATGTGCAGGAAGGTTCCCGCGACACCACGCTCTAAACGACATTATTCGTCGAGCTCTGGTTTCCGCCAATATTCCTTGTCGGAGTGAACCTTCGGGTCTGAGCCGTACTGACGGGAAGAGACCCGATGGTTTGACTTTGGTCCCCTGGCAGAGAGGTAGATGCCTCCTATGGGATGCTACCTGTGTCAGTACTTTCGCCCCAAGCCACCTAAACCTGACTATCAGGACCCCTGGCTCTGCTGCGGAGCTCGCTGAGAAACGCAAGCACAGATGCTATGCCCCTTTGAAGGAGGCATATTTCTTTGTTCCGTTCGCTGTGGAGACCACGGGTTGCTGGGGATCGGAGGCAAGAGATTTTGTCCGAGAGATAGGGTGTCGAATTAGGCAAAGAGGGGGTGACCTCCGCTCTGGGACCTTCCTGATGCAAAGGTTATCCGTGGCGATTCAGCGTGGAAACGCTGCAAGCGTGATGGGCACCTTTGCGCCTGGTACGTCTAAGGGTGGACTCTTTGACTAACGAAGCCTCTTGGTGGATTTTTATTTTTTTATGTTGTATTTTAGTTTATTAAGTTAATTACTAAATAAATATAAATATAATATGATATAATATAATATAATATAATATAATATAATATAATATAATATAATATAATATAATATAATATAATATAATATAATATAATATAATATAATATAATATAATATAATATAATATAATATAATATAATATAATATAATATAATATAATATAATATAATATAATATAATATAATATAATATAATATAATATAATATAATATAATATCTATCTATCTATCTATCAGCCGAAAGACGTCCACTGCTGGGCAAAGGCCTCCCCCAAGGATTCCCACACCGACCGGTCCTGTGCGGCTCGCATCCAGCGGCTTCCTGCAACCTTTACCAGGTCGTCGGTCCACCGAGTTGGGGGCCTGCCCACACTGCGCCTTCCGGTGCGCGGTCGCCATTCGAGAAATTTACTGCCCCAACGGCCATCTGTTCTACGAGCTATGTGCCCTGCCCACTGCCACTTAAGTCTAGCGATTCTGAGAGCTATGTCGGTAACTTTAGTTCTCCTACGTATCTCCTCATTTCTGATTCGATCACGTAGGGAAACACCAAGCATAGCACGCTCCATCGCCCTTTGGGTGACTTTGAGCCTTCTTATAAGGCCCATAGTAAGCGACCATGTCTCGGATCCATATGTCATCACTGGCAACACACACTGGTCAAAGACTTTAGTCTTGAGGGACTGCGGTATTTTGGACGTAAAGATATTGCGAAGCTTCCCGAACGCTGCCCAGCCAAGTTGGATTCGACTATTGATCTCTTTCTCGAAGTTGGACCTACCTAACTTAACTGTTTGTCCCAGGTATACATATTCGTCAACAACTTCGAGTGTAGAGTTTCCAACCTTCAGAGGAGTGGGTGTAACACGGACGTTTGACATGATTTTCGTCTTATCCATGTTCATTTTAAGACCCACTTGTTGGGAGATTCTACTAAGTCCTTCGAGCATTGCGCCTAGGTCTTCCAAGGTCTCAGCCATGATCACGATATCGTCAGCAAATCGAAGGTGAGTGATGTACTCGCCATTGATGTTAATGCCGAGTCCTCTCCAGTCCAGAAGCTTGAAAACGTCTTCCAGTGCAGCGGTGAACAGTTTCGGAGATATAACGTCTCCCTGTCTCACCCCACGCTGCAGCCGGATAGGTTTCGAATTCTGATCCTGGAGGTGGACCGACATGGTGGCGTTTTCATACAAATACTTCAACACTTCGATGTATCGATAATCAATTTGGCACCGTTGGAGAGACTGCAACACAGCCCAGGTCTCGATCGAATCAAAGGCTTTCTCATAGTCCACAAACGCCAAGCATAGTGGCCGATTATACTCTTCGGTCTTCTGTATAATCTGCCGCAGCGTATGTATGTGGTCTATGGTACTGAAGCCTTTTCGGAAACCGGCTTGTTCGGGAGGCTGGAAGTCGTCAAACCTGCGTGCGAGACGATTCGTAATGACTCTCGAAAACAGCTTGTAGACATGGCTCAGGAGTGAGATGGGTCTGTAATTCTTCAGCAGAGACTTATCACCCTTCTTGAAGAAGAGCACCACCACACTCCTGTGCCATGCTGTAGGCGTTCGTCCCTCGAGCATGACGGAATTAAATAGCTTCTGAAGAGCTATAAGTACCGGTTCTCCACCTGCTTTCAGAAGCTCAGCCGTAATTCCATCATCACCCGGTGCCTTGTTGTTCTTAAGCTGTTTGAGAGCCATTCTAATCTCGCACAGGCTGACGTCTGGGATATCTTCGGTATAGTGTCGGGACAATCTGGCTCTCGGGTCTTCAGCCAGATTGCTAACAGGTAAGCGTGTAGTCATGTATAATTGTCCGTAGAATTTCTCAACCTCTTCCAACAGCTCGGGCTTGGACGACACGACTCTGCCATCCTCGGTCTTCAGCTTTGTCAGTTGGCTTTGACCAGCAGACAGATCCCTTGCGAATACTTTTGACCCTTTATTGCGCTCGATAGCCTCTTTAATACGGTTGGTATTAAATTGGCGTATATCACGGGTCAAGGACTTGGAGATCTGTCTGTTTAGTCGCCGATACTGACAAGCATCTTCAGAGGATTTCAGAATCAGGCTTCGTCTTTCCTCCATGAGCTTGCTGGTGAGGTCCGAGATATGAGATGTTCTTTTTAAATGGCCGGTTTTGAAGGCCTTATTCCCAGCCGTTTGGACAATTTCCATGAACCTGTCGTTATAATTGTCCACATTTTCGCACTCTCCTAGGCATTCGAAGCGGTTGTGCAACTCGAGTTGAAAGCTTTCGGGGTTTTGGAGTTGGATAGGCGCTGGTCGGAGCGTGGACTTCATCAGTCGACATCTTTCTAGTTTTGTTTTTAGATTCAATGTGCCTCTTACCATTCGGTGATCGCTTCCTGTCTTCAGCGAGTTGATCACAGAGACATCATTGAATATTTGCCTTTTTGTCGACAAGATGAAGTCAATCTCATTTTTTACTACGCCACTGGGATGCAGCCATGTCCACTTGCGCTGTTTTGGCTTTTTGAAGAAGGAGTTCATCATGAAGAGGCCCTCCTTCTCCATAAAGCCAGCCAGCAGCTGACCCCGCGCATTCCTTTCTCCGTATCCAAATTTCCCCACTCTCAGCTCGTTGTCCCTTCGTTTGCCTAGTTTCGCGTTGAAGTCCCCCATCACAACGGTGAAATGGATCCTGGAGCTATGTATGGCTCTGGAGATATCCTCATACATAGCCTCCACCTCTTCGTCGGGGTGTTCCGCGGTCGGCGCATATACCTGTATGACCTTCAGCGAATACCGTTTGGTGATTCTGAGTATAAGGTACGCTACCCTCGTCGAAACACTCTCGACCTAGATCATGTTGTTGACTAGGGACTTGTGGACAATAAACCCGACACCACCCTGGGACAGTTGGTCGCCCTTCCGGAAATAGAGCAGGTTTCCGGACTTAAGGATCATGGTGTCCTCACCCTCTCTTCGGACTTCACATAATCCCACAATATCCCATCGTAACCTGCTTAATTCCTCCTCCAGTTCAGCGAGTCTTTCGTCCGTTCGCAGTGTGCGCGTGTTATAGGTTGCCAGGGCCAAAGGTTTTTGTTTTTGGTAGCCTGGCCTCTGCCGGAGATTCTTCGCACCCCATGCCCCGCCGTTACCGTGGCCGCTACCGGAGTCAGGAATAGCGGGGCTGCCGGGGACTAGGGGCCGTTGTTTCGGGTTCCTAATCATATTTGGGAGGTAGTTGCCATAATCGCCACGCTTGGCATGCGGGTTGGCGATCGCAGTGTGGCGTGAGCCAAGATGGTACGCGGGAAAGACGCTGCTGCCCATCCTCCGGTTTATGGATCCCTTAGTCGCCTTTTACGACACCCACGGGAAGAGATGGGGTGGTGCTATTCTAAGGCCACACCACAGGCCAAATAATATAATATAATATAATATAATATAATATAATATAATATAATATAATATAATATAATATAATATAATATAATATAATATAATATAATATAATATAATATAATATAATATAATATAATATAATATAATATAATATAATATAATATAATATAATATAATACAATATAAAATAATATACTATAATATAATATAATATTATAAATGCGAAAGTATGGATGTTTGTTTGTTTATTTATTTGTTTGTTCCGCTTTCACGCTGAAACTACTGAATGGATTAGGATGAAATTTGGTAGGTAGATAGATAAAGCACTCGGTTAACACATACGATACTTTTATCCCGGAAAACTTGAAGGTTCCCAGAGGAATGACTAAAAAGTGAAATATTTACTTTATCACGTTTGTGCCACTTTCACGCTGAAACTACAAAACGGATTTGGATGAAATTTGGTAAGTAGATAGACAAAGCACTAAGCTATCAAACAGAATACTTTTTATCCCAGAAAACTTGAGGGTTCCTGGAGCAATAGCTAGAAAGTAAAATGTTTAGTTCATTTATGCTTGTTCCGCTTTCACGCTGAAACTACTTGATTGGGATGAAATTTGGTAGGTATAATTGACCACGCTGAATACGTTAAAAACAACCGACTTCAATCGCAACAACTCCAATTTTGCTATGTTTTTGTTGATTTTCTCAAAAACCGCTGAATCGATTTCGATAAAATTTATATGGGACTACCTGTGAAGTATACCCTTTTAAAAAAAAAAGAATTTTCCAAATCGGTTCAGGCGTCTTCGAGTAATCGGTGAACATACATAAAAAAAAAGATTCCGACGAATTGAGAACCTCCTCCTTTTTTTGAAGTCGGTTAAAAAGGGTAAAAATAGATACAGCACTAAGTTAACACATAGAATACTTTTAAGTAAGGGCTGGAAAACAACATAGTAGACATAGTTTAAGGGGATCTGGATATAACATTCCCATGCCATCCTCAAGAACCGTCACAAATACAATATCCACGCGGGCGGAGCCGTGGCCAACAGCTAGTATTGTAATAAATATTTCAGATTTATCAAAAGTAAATTATCTGGATCTTCGATACGTATTTTGGTTTTGCTTTCTCGAATGGTGCTAAATTTAACATGAATTTGTAGTTTAAAATTCTTTCAAAAGGGTAGGCTAGAACTTTAGAAGGTAAGTATAAAAAATATAAAGACAATATAAGAGCTTTTTTAATGAAGTTATAAGCAGGCGGTCAGGAAATAGTTTCAAAGAGAAAGTGTCACATCCAGGAAAATAATGTGGATCATTCAAAGTACAGCAAACTTTTTTTAAATTGTCGGATTTAAAGAGTCTTGTTTGCGGGCCGTTTTTCGATGTACACATGCCAGTATCATGTGTATAAATGAACCCCCCCAGTTACTGGATCCTTTATCTATTTTATTACGTTCCGTGTATATACGTACAGTGCACATCCTGAATCCATAGGAAGCGTCTCAGAGGCTTTGCCCTCGTGTGCTGCGAACCTTAAATTCCTGGCTGGCTTTCCGCCAACTCGCGAACCTCATATTAGCGGCAGCTATGTTTTAACGGCTTAGCTGAGATATAGTATCTATGGATGGGACTTAAAAATATCTCTAAACTTTTATATAGTACTTCGACACTTAATGATTTCTTAGGAAACTCTTCTCAGAGTGATTTAAGATTCATCTCAAGGCCTTACTTACTTACTCCGCTGGTTCAGCGACCCAAAATGTGTCCTGGCCTCCGATACGAGAATTCGCCACTGGTCTCGGTCTTGTGCGATTTCTCGCCAGTCACTAGCTTGGAGCTCGTGCAGATCTGCGTTCATCACATCTCACCATCGATACCTGGGCCGTCCAACCGGACATCGACCTATCGGTTGACCGTGATAGGCTCTCTTCACTCCGCGATCTTTTTCCATTCTTTCTAGGTGGCCGAGCCATCTGAGTCGATAAGCTTTTGTCTCTCCGATTATATTATTAATTTGTCTCTCTCAAGGCCTTCCATTACATAATTAGTTTATTATGGTCGTCTATAGTATTTTTTAGCGGGAACTCGCAGCAACAGCTTGTATCTATTTGTCTTATTTTGTCTACATCAAAAGGGCCCTAGATTTTTGGCATGTCCAGTGCACACATCAGAGTTCTACATCTCTGCAAGATCCCAACGTTCACTAAATACTTTACTGAGCTTTTTGTATGGGCACGGCGTATTAACGGCGTGAATGTGGTGGAGGCAGAATTGGGGGGTGAGACTTAAGCACTGGTATTGTACGAGTTAATGACTTAGTACCCGAAACGTAGAGGATTTTGTACTAGCCTTGTATGATATAATTCTCTCTCTCTCTCTCGCTCTTATCGTGTGGCACAGTGAAACATGCCTTTCTTAGAAATGGTTTTCGAATGGGTTAATTTGTCGAATAATATATAGGGTACTACTTTATTAGTGCCCAATATTTTAGTCAGTGCTTCTACTCCTCAACTTTCCCCAAGGAACTCATAGTCATATATTGTATGAAAATTAGTATGAAGAGTCCAAAATTTTTTTTGCAATTTGACTATGGGTTCCTTGGAGAAAGTTGATCAGAATCAGGAGTAGAAGCACTGACAAAAATATCGGGCACTAATAAAGTAGCACCTTATATGTTAAGCTGTCGTATATGTAAGTTTTAAGGTTTCGGATCACAGTAGGCTTAAATACACACATGAAAAATGTATCACCAACCACCACCATCACCAACGGTACCTACCCGGATCCACTGAAAAAATAAAAGTTACCCCTGTGTATAAGGGAAAAGGAAGCAACAAAGAAATGAAAAATTATAGGCCTATATCCCTGGTTCCCACGATCTCGAAAATTTTCGAAATGGGAATTTGCACTCACCTGGGAAGTTTTTTTGACCGCAATTTGCTCTTGTGTGAGGAGCAATACGCCTATCAGAAAGGTCGCTCCACGGTAGCTGCCGCACGGACAGTGCTGCGCTCGGTGTTGACTAACCTTGAAGCTTGTTGCTGCGGTATACTTTGACCTCTCGCGCGCATTCGATCTTGTGGATCACGGGCTTATGGTGGCAAAGATGGATCATTACGGCGTGCGCGGCGTGGGACTCGAAGTGGTGAAGACCTTCTTGGCGGGGCGCACCCAGGCAGTTCACATAAATGGCGATAGTTCGGATGACAGTTTCATTGGGGATAGGTCCGTACCACAAGGATCCAACTTCGGCAATAGTCTGTTCATTCTATTAATGAATGACCTTCCCTTCTCCTCAGACATTGTGGAATTTGTCATGTACGCGGATGATATTTGCGCCATAATGCGAGGCAATGATGGTGCGGAACTGAATGCTAATATTAGGGCTGTAATCCTGAGGCTATGTGACTGGTTTTCGGCCAATGGGATGTTACTAAATGTCGACAAAACCAACCTGATCGACTTCTCCTTGAAGGCTAATAGCAATCCAAGTTTGTCTGTGTCCATCAATAACATACAGATTGCCTCTTGTGATTCTTCTCGATTTGTAGGTTTCACCTTCGATAGGGGACTGCAGTGGCATTCACACATCGAACAACTCTGTGGAAAGCTGAACTCTGCTTACTACGCTCTCTCGCGATTGTCGCGCACGCTGTCGAGACCGAACTTGCTCGTGACTTATTATGGGTACTTTTATTCCCACTTAACTTACGGAATTGATCTGTGGGGGCGAGCTGCCGACAGAGATCGTCCCTTTGTAATACAGAAAAAAAACCTATGGATGATGTGTCGCGTCCCACCGGATGAGCCGGCCCGCCAGCTCTTCATTGATCTGGGCGTTCTGACAGTACCATCACTATACATTTTGGAGGTGGCTAAGTATGTGAGGCGAAACCTTCAAGAGTTCTGGACTACCTAATCAGCTCGCAGAGGACATGAGCTAGGCCTGGCCAATCACAGACTGCAGAAGACAAGTCACTCGCTGCAACTAATGGGTCCCAGGATCTATAATAAAATTACTACGGATATTAAAGACGCGCCCGCGGATCGGTCTTTTATCCATAAGTTGAAGGTTTTTCTTACCAAAAAAGCCTACTATACAGTAGAGGAGTACCTACCTACTAAATTATGGTTATGGACTTTGTTTTAAAACGTTCATAATGAATGTATTTTATAATACCTTTTTTTTATATTTCTTTTTATTGTATCCTATTTTGACTATTACATATTTTGATTCTATGTATTTTACAATTGCATGAGGAAATTAAGTTAATTTCTATTTTAATAAATAAATTGAAATTGAAATTGAAATAAGGTAATGAAATTAATTAATTTTACTATTTTAAATGAATTGTTTTTTAAAACGAAATGACAAATGACAATGTATAATTAATACAAAATAAATCGATATCTATATCTATGAAAAAGGTAGCACTTAATAACGTTGTTCTTCAATTGGAGATAATTTATACATACCAGTAGGCTGTCTTTAAAATACCATCAAGAAGTCCACGATTTTATTCACGCTTTAGCAAAAGTTCTATCAATGAAAGAGAAATGACTAATAAACATTGATATTCTGGTTTTGTATTTCCACGACAGATATTTTCTAAAAATAATTTTATACATTAGACATGCTTTTGCTCGTTCCGTGCTGCGAAAAGCAGGGAAAAAGATCTGTAATTCATAAGTAAGTCGTCACATATAAATGAACGAAATAAAACATTTCGTTAAAAGTAAGACGTGATTTTACTGAACATATACCGAGTGCTTATGAAATTTCTAAAAACAACACAACATCTAGTCCACAAGCTCAAAGACGCACAGCGTGCCATGAAGAGAGCTATGCTCGGAGTTTCTTTGCGCGATCAAATCCGAAACGAGGTTACTCGCCAGAGAACCAAAGTAACCGACATTGCTCAGAGAATTAGCAATGGGCCGGACATATATGTCAAAGAACTGACAACCGGTTAAAAAAGAGAGTTCTACAGTGGAGACTGCGTTTGGGCAAACGTAGCGTGGCACGTTCCCCGGCTAGGTGGAGCGATGATTTGTGCAAGGTTGCTGGTAAAAGCTGGATGCGCGTGGTCGAAAATAGGTAATTAGGTATAAGTGGTGTGTTATGGGGGAGGCATATGTCCAACAGTGGACTAATACAGCCTGATGATGATAATGACGATTATGTAGATCTAGTTACGAAACTAAATAACTTTTTCCAAGCAGCCTATACTTAATTTGCAAACAAAAAAAATCTGTTTGCCACATCTGATCAGCAGATGGGATTTTTTAATGGGAAGTCAAATTTTTTTTGGAAACTGAACTTATGATTCTTATGTAAAGATGTTGAGTTCCATGAGTAAAAGCCGCTGTTGTTTTTATTTTAGTTAGAAGGACACTATATACTTCTTCTTCTTTATCTTAAGAGCTAGGCTCTTGTCGGTGGAGTAACCGCCATTCTTTTCTACTCCTTGCCAACTCCTTGACTTCCTGGTACGACACGACATTGACTTTGATATTTTGATATTTGACTATATACTTAGAGATTTAAATTTATAGAGAGTGTTAAAAAAGTGCGTTTGAAATTTTAAGGGATTACTCAGAATCAAGTATAGATTACAGAAAAAATTGAAAACACATTAATAATTGATTCACAAATCAGATTAATTATGGGAACCTGAAAAAAAATTGATCGAATTTTTACTTGTATCTGAGTATGTGTGTGTGTGTGTGTTAACAACCCATTACGTCCCCATTAACCCCTTAAAATTTCAAACGCATTTTTTTAACACCCTGTATATACAGGGTATAACAAAATTGGTGTAGGACCCGTAAACTGGGGATACTACTAATCATACTGAACAACTTTTGTTCTGCGACTTAGCTCACATCACAAAAAAAAAAATTAGACTTTTCATACAAATCGATCATCTGTTTTGTCAGTTTTTTTATGAAGAGTCCAACATTTTTTTTTGCGATTTGACCAAAGTTATAGAACAAAAGTTGTTCAGTACGATGAGTAGAATCCCCAGTTAACGGGTCCTACACCAATTTTGTTACACCCTGTATACTCGTATGGACACTAGAATTAAACCTACAACTGAACATCACGTAGGTATTTAGTAGTCAAGAAGAGGCTTACAATGGATGCTTCTTGTACCTGCAAGTGGGGAAATTGGGGTGCAATTGCCCGAGTAATAGCACTGAAACTACTAGGTGTTCCTGAGATATTCTAACATTGTGTTTTGCCGTTTCAGTTCATGTATTTATCCCAAAAATGAATTAACCCCCTTCTATCATGCATTCATAGCGTGATGTCTCATATAATAATAATAATAATAATATCCGGGACAAATCACACACGGTCATCTGGCCCCAAACTAGGATTCCCTGTATCTTAGGAACCAGAGACTGATATACATACACATATACATTAAAATACATACAAAGGTAGATATTATACACCCAGACTCAGAGCAAACAATTCTGCTTATCACAGAAAAAAATGCCCTGTGTGGGGATCGAACCCACGACTCTCGGATCAGAGGTCAGGATCGCTAACCACTTAGCTACCGAGTCAGTCATAAAAAGTAAAAACCCACAAAGTAAGGTTCCATTAAATAATGTATGTATTGGTCTTTTTTAGATTTGAAATGCAATTATTATATATTCACCTATGCCATAAAAAAATTCAACCAATACTTTTTTTGAAAATTTTCTGAAATACCTAAAATATAATGCGAAACGTTCTCAAAAATGTAAGTGGTATCAAGGAACTTGCTAGAGAAATTGTAGGGCGTAAAAAATTATAAATATTTAAAAAAATCCGTATTGATGACATCATCAATTTGTAATAGAAATTAAAACTTAAAAAAACACCAGCCAAGTGCGAGTCGGACTCGCGTACCGAGAGTTCCGTATAAATTCATAATCACACATGTCTTGAACTCTATATCAAATTCTCAGGCCTGCAATCCCTTGCCCTTAAAGCTGTGAAAAATATAATAAAACTTATCTGCCAACGCAATCAAGATATACGGCCGTTTATGCCGCATATTTGGACACTCGCATGCTAATCAAAACCTAAAGGGTACTTACTTACCATTGACCTAGACTCATAACCTAGAACGAGCAATGCTTATAGCACAAGTGAAGGAAAAAGTCCGGAAACCATAAATTTTTAGTTACACCAAAAAAAATGTGATGGCCGGGAGTTTGCAGAAAATTACGATTTAAAAGAATATGTAAAGCGTATTAATTAAAAAAAAACGGTTTGAGTTCTGAATTCAGTTAAATAAAACTATGATAGAATGACAATTCCTAAACTTATGTCTACGATGAAACAAATACTAGTACCAAGTCACAAGTTAATTGATTGTTTCACAAAGCAAACGGTACAGGCTGGATCCAGCCACAGGAGTATTTGCGAGGATTCGTAGTGGTATTCTCTGGGGAATCAGGCATTACTGCGCTGTATTGAGATTCTACTTAAACATTTTGTGAGTTTAACTAACGAGAAATAAGGTAGTGTAGTGATACTATTTATAATAATAATAATAATTGCGGGACAAATCACACACGGTCACCTGGCCCCAAACTAGGATTCCCTGTATCTTGGGAACCAGAGACTGATATACATACACATATACGTTTAAATACATACATATATAGATATAATACACCCAGACACAGAGCAAACAAGTCTGCTCGTCACAGAAATGTTTGCTCTGGGTGGGGATCGAACGCACGACTCTCGGACCAGTAGTCAGGATTACTAACCACTGCGCCACCGAGTCAGTCATTTAAACTTGGAGAGTATAATGCCTTTGTATAAAATGTGTGTATGTATAAAGTTCTCGAATAGCGAAACATCGAAAGACGTAGGGTAGGCAGGGCTCCCTCTGGACCTGGGCCACTGGACCGGTCAGTGTGGAAATCCTTGGAGGAGGCCTTTGTACAGTGTAAGGATAGGACTCGGGAGCACAACAAACAATAAGTCCGATTCGAATATTACTGATTTATTGTTAAAAATTACTTCATTATACAGGGTGTAAGGGACAGGTTTCCGAAAACTTTAAGGGCTTGCTCAGTAGACGAAACTGAACAACTTTCCACAAGAATTTTTTTCAGGAAACAAAAAAAAACGGCTTCTCCATACAAAATTATAAACTTGATTGGACAGTTTGTATGGACAAGCCGATTTTTTTTTTCGTTTCCTGAAAATATTTCTTGTTGAAAGTTGTTCAGTTTCGTCTACTGAGCAAGCCCTTAAAGATTTCGGAAACCTGTCCCTTACACCCTGTATACTCCTTATTTCTAGGTTACATAGATGGATAATAAATGGTCTTTTACAAATAAGACAATAGGAAAATAGGAAATTATATCTAGGTTAAAGATAGATGCCTTAATATTGTATTATAGGTTTTCCATATACAAGGATGATACTATTGTACACATTGCAACAGCAATGGACGTCTATCGGTTGATAATGATGATGATGTTATGCGATAGAAATAGATGAGAGTAATTCCGAAAAAAAAAAGGTAATTTGATATTTTTTCTCAAAATTGACCAAATCTGATTATCATTAACTAACTCACCAAAATCATCATCAGCCAAAAGACGTCTATTGGTGGACAAGGCCTTCTCTAAGGATTTCCACGCCAACCGTGCTGCGCTGCCTGCATCTAGTGGCTTCCCGCAACCTTCAGCAGGTCATCGGTCCAACTGAATAGAAAATGTTTGTAGCGGATTTAACAGTGACAATCCTGTGTATAATACACAGACCAAAGAGTAAAAGTTTCGAAAGTATGTTAAGTTGAGAATATTAATGGAAACTTGAAAACACTCCAGCTTCTTTACATACGAAGTATATTCGTTAATAACCTATAACGTCCCCACTGCAGGGGCACGAGTCTCTTTCTATAATTCGGGAAGGTTAGGCTATACTCCATAAACGAGGGCCAAGTTCGGATTGGGGAGGTTGTGGGGCTAATGACTAACCCCAGTGTCAGAAATTTTCAAGCCGCCTGTAAGGCCTCCGACTTGGCTTAACGACTACCATCTAATGATGGCAGCCGGCACCAACGACTTAACGTGCCTTGCGAAGCACGGAAACGGTCGAGATAAATGCCATTGACACAGGTGATGACCGTGTCTGTAGTCAGTTAACCTGCGTGATCGACAAGACCACACAAGCCGCACTGAGCCAGAACCCCTCCTTGGCTTGGTTTGGTGAGGTATCTAATATAAGCCGTATGGGATTGGCAAGGCACATATCGCTCCCGGTGTTATAAATACGACTATAGTCTCCAGTATCCACATTATGACAGGTAAACCATCGGCATTTTGCGACCTTATACAATTTGAAAAAAGTTTTAACTGGACTTAAAATGGTAGGCTCACAAATTATTTTAATACATCATTCTACCTAGTAGAATGTCGTTTTTTTAAGTTTTTAGCATAAAGGAATTATTATTAATATGTCACAACCACACTATAAGTTATAAATAAATTCATAAATTTGTCTAGAACGAAATGCTACTTTTGTGGTTATACACATAACCACAAAAGTAGCAATCTCTTAAAACATTTCGTATAAAAGCAAGCAAGGATTTATTTAATAGCTGATATAGTGTTGCCAGTTTAAAAACTTAAACTGACGTTGGCGTAATGCCAGCGATACGAAATCCTGGCAACATTTGTTTTACGGTATACATCTAATTATTTTGTTCCAGCTTATTGCCAAGTTGGAGCTAACAAAATTTAGAGCAAGCGGTCTGAGAAAGGTTTCGTTTTGATTTGTAGCTGTTCTTATTCTATTTTTTACTGGGTCGTAGGGCAATGTTTCAAGTTGTTGATTTTCTCATGGTGCGACATTTGTCTTTGACGCATTTACACTAGGGTGTCCCAAGATATAAGGGGTGAAATTTTTTTTACGAATTCTGATACGCATACCCTCAATTTTTTTTCCTTTTTATTCCAAATACTCAAAATAAAAATATTATTGCAATAGAATAAGGGTAAGCCGTGCCGACTTCATGTCAAAGTTTTAATTTTGATTTAATACTGGGCTACATTTAAAAGGATAGTATATTCTTGTAGATTTGGGAAAATAAAACACTAATCTCTCTTATTCCAACATTTTTGTATCACTTTATTATTGTTTGTATATATTTAAAGATTTATTATATATTTTATTGTTCGTATTTATTGTGTGTATTTTTTTTTAAAGTTTGCTTTTTGCAATCAGGATAAATTTTCCTGTGTTCTTGAACGCAACGTAATAAATATTGTTTTTGCTCCTCTTTAACTGTAATCAGCCCATGAAAGTCCTGCATCAACTTAACTGCTCGTTCAGCAGTATCATTTACTGCTTTTAGGGATAAAAGCACTTTTTTGGTTTCTAGGAATGAAGTATTGTGCTCCCACAAAGAGGGACACTCCTGAAGAAAACTATCATCGATTTTAAAACGTGAGAACATGGTTTTGCTTTTAACTGACACGAAATCATCGATATTTTTCTCTGAAAATAAAGAAAGGAACATAAGTTAACAACTTTATTATTTATAAGTTAACAAGTTTATGGATTGTATTAGAAAAAAAGAAACACCTAATCTATCTTTTAAACTTACCATAGAGCGAGCCACCTAATTCTTCCTTTGATGGGATATACCGTTTCCCGTGAGTCGATGAAGCTTCTTTCGACAAATTTTCCACCATCTTAACCTTTGTATCCTGGTCCACATCATTGTCAAATAGTGCTAAAATAGCTACTTCCTCAGTCAGATACCATAAGTGCTGGCTAAACTTCTGCAAAGCAGCTTTCGAGATATTTTTATCTACGTTTTCATAAGCTTTTAAAGCTTTCAAGAAGCACAAATCTTTGTAAGGTGCTTTAACTGCCAAACTGCATTGTAGCCATGGTTTGACATAGGTTGTCACAATAAATAGGGATACATCAAACAGCGCTGTCTTGTCCTTCTTAGTTAATTTTAATTGCGAACTAAGTAAAGACATTTTCAGAGAGTATATAGCTCTAGCCATCCAGCGAGCTTGGTGCATGGCACCTGGAGGTCTAATCTTGATTTTCTTTCTGTATCGCCTCCTAGAAAGATAATAGAAAGCTCTGTCATCTCTCTATAGTCATCTCTCGCGATTTCTTTAGAAAGTTCTGCGCGGTAAAACTGAAGCAGATCTTCTATCTCGGGACGACTTAGGCAGGATTCTATCTTTTCTCCGTAAGCTTCAATTTTATTGGGATCCACGTTTTTCCAGTTATCTTTGAATTTTTTAAACAGAGGAATCTCGGGACTTGTGCTTACTTGGCTAATTTTTACTTCAAACACGGCTTTGAACACAAGTTCATGCACGTGATGACGGCAAGCAAAAATGAGCATTTCCCTGTCAAGTTTTTGCTCGAGGAGCACACAAGCGCCATTAATACGCCCTGTGTTAGAAGCTGTGGTGTCACAACAAAGAATTTGCACTTTATCTTCGAGATTCCAGTCTATAATTGCATTCCATACAGCCTGTGCTTGTTCTTTTCCGGTAGAGTTTTCCAATCGGGGCACAGCTATAAGTTGTTCTTTATTTCCATATGAAATAACTATAGGAAGACGTTCTTCTTTTGATTTTCGTGCATCCAAAGCTGGTAAAAGTTTGCCATCCCAATCAACGGTTACGAAATCTGGAATCTCATTTTGGAAATCAACTTTTATAGTTTTCGCGCGTTCCTTTCGTGTTTCTGAACGAATTCTTTGGATAGAAGACTTACTTATCGGAAATTCGTCAATGTTATGTCCTAGTGCCTCAATAGTAGCTTCAAGAATAAACACTGAGTCTCTCATACTTAACTGACATCTATCTAGTGCAGCTACTAATTTTGGAGTTATGAAATCTTTCCTCATTACGGTTTTGCTCATCCCAGGTTGTGTGTTCTCAAACACAGTATGTAAATCTTCTTCAGTATCTTTATCTTCACTGGATTCAGAAGATGAATCATGAATTAGTTCACATGGAGCCGAAGACGTTTCCACAGATATATTTTTGATTCGTCGATTTTCTTCCTCTATCGCTCTGAGTCGCGCCCTTTCCTCTTTATCAGTTAATTTTTTGTCCACTCCAGCTAAGCAACCAGGTCGGCCTGGCTCTCTTTGGCGCTGCAAAAACATTTTATCTTCATCTATTCTCATTAACTGAAGTGCATCAGCGTGAGCAATATCAAACAAGTTGTGTAAGTTGCTTACAAATTCTTGTTGACGCCGTTTAAATACATCCTGCGATTTCTTTGAATTCTTTTGTAAGTCCCTCCAAATTTGATATAAGTTAACAAGTTTCTTCACACAATTAGGTAATGATTTAGTAGGTATTCGTGCTTTTTCCCAAAAGATCATACACTCGCGAATAGCAAGGTTTGCACTTTCATTAACAGTTAAATTCACTTCGCGGATATTATAAAACAAAACTGCCAGTACTTGACCATTCGACGGAAGTTTTGAACCCGTTATTTGATGTTTCACATCCCCAATTAAAAATATATCCTTTTTAGAGCTTCTTAATTCCACTGACATGTTTACTTAATGAAAATAATACGTATGCTAACGAAAAACTAGGAAATACACGAACACCGATACGTAAGCGCGCGCTCTCCGTAGTACGCAAGTACGTGCATGTTTGGGGGCAAGTCGGCACGGGTTGCCGTTGTTTAAATTACGTCAAATTTATTTTCTAATCGTTTTGACACAAAACGAAAAAAAATAGGGGGTATGCGTTAAAAAATATGTACTTTTATTTTTTTGGGACACCCTAATTTACACGATAGTGTTCCAGAAGAAAATTGAATGGTTACTTAACAAGAAAACATTCTCCATAAGTATACAGTATGTAACAAAAAAGATATAGGCTCTGTTATAGATGTAGGATTCTCTATAAAAAAAACTGGACAAACAGCTAATCAATTTATTTTATGAGGAGTCCAATTAACAAGTCCTACCCCTATTTTGTTTCACCTAAAATAATTTTTGAGTAGAACTTTCTCAAACATTACTAATGTCGGTTACTAATGTCCTAAGTCTAAATCTTTTAAAATGGAATATTTTTAATATATAAATTACAAACCGTTTAAGATCAGTGAAAGAACTCCTACTAACCAGTCAATTAATTGCCGAATCTTTGTAAAAATCTTAAAGTTGTGTTATAAAAGTTTTCATGGCTAAAATTTTATTATTGAGTCCACATTATATTATCCATCATTATATGTCCGTTTTTATAATTTGGTACTTTTAATTTATTTGTGTAATATCTAACAAAGATAAAGATATCAAAAATATAATTAAAATACAAAAGGTATATTATATTATAACCAATGTTTGCACCAAAATCTGGACTCAATTATAATATATTTTTCACTCCCAAATCAACATCATAACTTGTATCAAGATTTGAGTGCAACTAACTAACGTTAAGCTAAGTTAAGCTCAAAACCAAAGTCACAAAATAGACACAGAAGGTCCGCTTAATATAAACCACTAAAATCGTAAGCATATACATGCTTATAGAAATATACGGTCGTTCGAAGCAAGGTCACGATCGCACAGTACGTGATCTTGCCTACAACGACCGTATACGTCTATAAGCATGTATATGCTTAGGATTTTTGTGAGCCTATTGAGCGGACCTTCTGTATCTTGTGTTTTGTGCCAAAGTTCTACATATGGTTAGTCGGGACAGCTTTTCAACACACATATAAACTTTACTCTCTGTAACATCCGTAACAAATGTGTTCGGACGTAAATGGGGAATCTGTTTAACCATAGACATTGGTTTCCCCACTCCCCTAGTTTAACGTTCCCCCGAGTAATATGGGAAATGAGTTGCGTGCTTTAACTGCTAACAACAGATTTATATGACTGCTCTGACGCAAGGAGGTTATTCTGCCCTCATAAGAAAAAAGGCCGCTAACTATATGAAGTTTCCTAGTGACCGACCGAAGGTTCGGTTTCGGTTTCGGCTTCGGCCAGTTTCGGCCAAAAAATCTAGTTCGGCCAGAGTTTCGGTTTCGGCCAAAAATGAGCCAAAACTTCGGCCGCGCCGAAACTCAGTGTTCGTGAACGTCGCGCTTCGTTCGGGTGATTTCGTGGCTCGCGGTCGCCAGTTTAGTTCACAACCGTCCACCACCAGTTACATAAATACATATTTTTCTTACAAAATATAATTGTTGTTTTTTATTAACACGAATTAACTATCTAACATGTAAAAGATATATCAGATATTAGCATGTAATTACCCCCGGTGACCTTTGACCACCTAGACTGTACCAGGTTGTTAAAGGATATTGTAAGACTGCAAGCAGATATAGAAAGTCTGAAAGCAACTTCTGTGTCACTACAGCTTTTTGAAGAACTAAAAAATGATGTGAATTCAATAAAGAATGATTCTCCACCACTCCCGTCACGCATATCTTTGTGTAATGTAAACAAAAAACGCGGTGCCTGGTGCCTAGATAGCGGTCCAATGGGTATGTCGAACATGCACAATTCCACCTTGAACGATACAGAAATACCTAAAAAAGATACGATGTCTTCATCATTTATCACAAACGACGAGAGTATCGAAACAGGTCAATATCGGACAATTGTGATATCGAAAAATCAAAGTACCGCCGACTCAAATAAAAATGCGTCTGCTGATACGCAACTGAGTATTGATATGAGTCAGACTCAGAAAGCCAGCGACACAACTAGGGCTACTACGATCGCTTCGGCGAGGCCCGCGGTAACCTCGTGCATTTCCGTAGCCAGCCGCGTCGATGCCGGCGCAGCCTCCCCGACTGCCGCGCCTGTCCCAAGTGGAAGCGAGACAGCATCACCCACACTGAGAGCGAATAAGACAGCTAGCAAAACAAGCAAATCGGCTGGCAATACACTGAATGTTTGCCGTAAGGCCGTCAGATAATGAAAATGAATGGCAGATAGTTAATAGGAGAAAAAACAAAGTTAACTATCGCTATAGGGGCCAAGTGGGAACGGCGACGAGTGAACTATGCGAAACTTTTAAAGCAGCAGAACGGCAGATCCCTATGTTTATAACAAACGTGCACAAGGATACAAAGGAGATTGATATAATTAAATATATCAATTTAAAAACGCAAGAGAATGTTTCGCTGGAAAAAATTGGGATGAAAAATCCAACGAACCACAAGGCGTAGAAATTCTTTGTGAATGATAACAAAGTCGCATTATTTTTGGATGAAAATATATGGCCAAAAGGAATAATTTTCAGAAAGTTTGTGCATTTTAAGCATAAAATACGACCAGAGCAATGTCTGGATACGGCAATCAACAAAAAATAATGGATAAAGGTTCATATACATTTGTTAGCTACAACTGTAAAAATGTAAAGCGTTCTATTGACACCATTAAGGAGTTATGTCAAACCTCTGACATAATCGCTTTACAAGAAACATGGTTGCTGCCAGATGAAATACAATACCTAAGCAAGATTGGCGATGGGTTCTGTTCGACGGGTACCTCAGCAGTGGATACGTCTGCGGGTTTGCTGCGCGGACGACCGTTCGGTGGAGTAGCCCTACTGTGGCGGAATGCAGTATTTCATAATGTGTCGGTGTTACTGTGCAATAATCCACGAGTGAGTGCAATTAAAATAGTGACGTGTGACCGACCTATTGTGGTGATGAGTATATATATGCCTACGGATAGCAAGGACAACCTGCCGGAATACACAGACTGCCTGGGTGTGGTGAGTTCTATTATAGATGAGTATGGAATAGAATCGGTGTTTATCTTGGGCGATTTTAACGCGCACCCCCACGAACTGTTTTTCAATGAGCTAGTGGACTATTGCAATGAACAACAGTGGTGCTGTATTGATGTTGATATGTTAGGTATAACATCCGAGACGTATACGTTCATAAGCCAATCTCATGGATCTACCCGTTGGCTCGACCACTGTGTTGTAACACAGTCGGCAGTATGTTCGGTACGAAAAGTGTATGTTAAATATAACGTGACGTGGTCTGATCACTTTCCCCTCATATTAGAATGTGATTTAAATATATTAACACCGAAATTAAAAGGACGTGCATTACCATCAACCAACAACAAAATTGTATGGGGGGAGAGATCTCCCGAGCAATCAGCTCATTATGGCGCTGAATGTCATAGAAAATTGCGACTTTTGAATTTTCCATATGAACTAGCATCTTGTGCTGATGGCTACTGTAATGATGACAGTCATAAAAAAATCCTAGATAAAATGTACGACATGATTATAACGATTCTAAGGGAAGCTGCTATTGTTAGTTCAGGAGTCAGGAAACCTAAGGCTAAAAAACGCATAGTAGGTTGGAATAAACATGTAAAGGACGCATATTTGGAGGCCAAACAGAGATTCCAGATTTGGAGAGACTTTGGGCATCCAAATCAAGGTAAAGTGTATGATGAGATGCGTGAAAGTAGAAAAATATTTAAGTCTCGATTAAAATGGTGTCAAGATCATCAACACCAAATTGAAATGGACATTATAGCATCTCATCACTCTGAAAAAGATTTTCGATCATTCTGGAAGACCATAAACAAGGCAAAATCTCGTCCTGGCCTCCCAGTAGGCGTCCAGGGTGTAAGTGATCCTAAAGACATTGCCAATCTCTTTAAAGACCATTTCGTTGTTAAACCGCCCTTAGCGTTACATGCTGGTGAAGTGAACGATGCTGAGACCACACCTGACAAAGTTGGGGAGAGAATAACTGCGAAAGATGTATACAAAGCTATCAAATCAAGATCTAGAGGTAAGTCCCCTGGTCATGATGGTCTCAGCATCGAGCATCTCCAGTACGCTGGCCCTCACCTAACGAGAGTATTGGCAATGTTCTACACTATGTGTATAAGGCATTCGTATCTGCCTACAGAATTAACGAGAACTATTGTTGTCCCTGTGGTCAAAAATAAAACTGGTGACATGTCATCAAAAAGTAATTACAGGCCTATATCCCTAGCTACGATTGTAGCAAAGGTGTTTGACGGTGTACTTACGACAGAGTTGAATAAGTATCTGCAACTGCACGATAATCAGTTTGGGTTTCGACCGGGATTATCTACAGAGAGTGCAATACTATGTCTTAAGCACACTGTCAAATACTACCTGGATAGAAAAACGCCTGTGTATGCTTGTTTCCTCGACCTATCTAGGGCATTTGATCTGGTTTCCTATAAAATCTTGTGGAGAAAATTGAAAGAGCAAAAAGTGCCTACTGAAATAATACTGATTTTCAAATATTGGTATGCAAACCAGATCAATTGCGTTAGATGGGCCGATACATTGTCCGAACCGTACAAGCTGGAATGTGGGGTTAGGCAAGGGGGCCTAAGTTCACCTGGCCTTTTTAACCTCTACGTTAATGGGCTTATCGAGGAGCTCAGCAGCATGCATGTCGGATGCCATATTGACAGAGTCTGTGTAAATAACCTGAGCTACGCTGACGACATGGTGCTGTTGAGTGCCTCGGTATGTGGACTGAGACAATTATTAAATGTCTGCGAAACATACGCTGCCAAACACAGGCTGATGTATAATACCCAAAAAAGCCAGTATATGGTCTTTGAGGTTGGACGTAATCGACTGACTGATGTACCTCAAGTGACTTTAAGTGACACTCCCTTAGAAAGAGTATACAATTTTAAATATCTAGGTCACATAGTTACGTCTGACCTCAAGGACAACACTGACATGGAAAGGGAACGGAGGGCTCTGTCGGTCCGAGCAAATATGATCTCCCGCAGATTTGCGCGATGCTCTGTTGAGGTCAAGCTGACACTTTTCAAAGCCTACTGCACCTCGCTGTACACATGTAGCTTGTGGAGGGATTATACGCAAAGGGCCTACGGGGCCCTCCGGGTCCAGTACAATAACGCTTTCCGGGTGCTGGTGGGGCTGCCTCGCTTTTGTAGCGCATCAGGTATGTTTGCGGACGCACACGTAGACTGCTTCTACGCAACCATGCGCAAGAGGGGTGCATCTCTGGTGCGCCGGGTGCGAGCCAGCCCCAACAGCGTCCTGAAGATGATAGGGGACAGGTTTGACTGCCCCTATATGCTTCACTGCTGCGGACTCCACGCCCCCAGCAGTTAAGAAATGTATATTCTATGTACAATAATAATAATATTGTAACTACTAACACTTAGAATAAGTCATTTACTAACACATTGGGTCACTGTAACCTTGTTAAATAAAATAAATAAATAAAAAAAATAGAAAATTTTTAAAATGTTTAAATAAGGTCTATCTAAGGTTCGGTTTTGGTTTCGGTTTCGGCCGTAAATCCTGTTTTGGTCAGACACTAGAGTTTCCGTGTACTTTACGGCCTTCTTCATAATAAGGGCAGTATGCGTGACAACCTATATCGTCTTCACTGCAGGCACGGGTCTCTTCCCATACCTCGGGAAGGTTAGGCCATACTCCACACACGGGGGCCAAGTCCGGACTGGTGGAGGTTGTGGAGCTAACGCATGCTGAGGAAAGGTTCTAGTCATGAAAATGAAGAACTTTTATTATTATTATACAACATCGCAAAATTGCAAATAAAATAAATTAATATACAGGGTGTAACAGAAGTGTGTGACAATACTTCAAGGTTGGCTTTTACCCATGAAACTGAACAACTTTTGTTCTACAACTTTGTTGAAATCGCAAAAAATTTTTTTGACTTTTCATACAAATTTGGTTCGCCAGCTGATCGATTTGTATGAAAAGTCGAAAAAAAAAATCTGTTACATCCTGTATAAATAATTACTTGTCATTTGGTAACAAAAACCTTTGGATGTAGAAGTAAAATCTTAGTAGAAAAGCTGTTTAGTTTTATTAATGAGTTTAATTCCACCTGACACTATTTAAACGAAATCCGGAGCTTTACTGCTTGAAAAATTAATTACGAACTTTTTTCTCAAGCAGCTTCCATTTCATTAAAAAAATACAGAAAAATTTACTCGCTTAAATTAGATTATAAAAGGTTAAATTTTTTGACATGACATCACTTTGCCCACGTATTGGTGAGATCAAAAGCAAAAAAAATTGTTATAGCAATTTTTAAAATGGATGTTTAAATAAAAACTTTTAATTTACGTAGCATGTAAACCAAATAAGTAATTACGTCATCGTTAACAATTTCAAATATTTTAACAAAATTTCATTTTGGCCATTTGATCAAAAGTCACTCAAATGACTAGGAATCAAGTCCCGATTTGCTACCTAAATAGCTGTAACAAATAAATAAAATTGTCTAGCTACACAAAACATGAAAATTATATTGAAACAAACGCAACTTTTCTGTAATACAGGATGTTATCGCCTGCGGTGTTTTCGGACCAAAACGACATTCAAACCTTCAAGAAAAGAACGTACTCCCATATTAAAGGCCGGCAACGCACTTGTGACTCCTCTGGTGATGCGGGTGTCTATGGGCGGCAGTAATCGCTTACCATCAGGTGATCCGTCTGCTCGTTTGCCACCTCTGCCATAAAAAAAAATGTTACAAAAAGTGTATTCGAGATTTTAAGAGGTTACTCTGAATCAAGTACAGAATACAGGAAAAATATTGAAAAAAATCGTTCTTCAATTATTTTTTTTAGATTCCTATACAAAATCTGAATAGTGAATCAAGATTTTTTTATGGAAAACTGAAAAAAAAGTTCTAGATCATATTTTTCCTGATTTTCCTGTTTTCTATACTTAATTCTGAGTAACCCCTTAAAACTCCAAACTCCTTTTTTAACACCCTGTACAATTGCAAACGAATCAACACATCACGTTTGAAGATATATTGCCTCTGGCTCCGTTAAGGCCCTTAAGTCCTCAGGAACATTTCCCTTGAGACAAAAGATATGACCACCGTAAGTGCGAATGAAACACAGCTATGATAATATGGAAAACGGTAGGCTTCGGAAATGATAGGTTATGAAACATTTATTTCGTGTCTTTTGATGTTTAATAAGAGCTACTAAGAGACATGTTGAGAGAACAGAGATTTATTGGGATCTAAATTTCTCACGGAAACGTTAAAATTATAACTAATTCTAATTAAAACTACTGAACGGATTTGGATGAAATTTGCAAATAAATTACTCGTCTAACACGTAGGATTTTTATTCTGGAAAACTTAAGGGTACCCGGAGGAATGTTTAAAAACTCAAAATTTCTACTTCTTCACTAGATGGCGCCAACTTAATATTTACTTTCTCAGGACCCAATTCTGAAGCCCACACAGACGATGTCGCGGGCGGAAGCTAGTAACATTGTAATTTTCTTATTATTCTTAGCCCCTGATGAAAAAGAAGAATTTGAAGCCTGATGTGTGTGTGTTTGTGTGTATTGTGCATCAGCCTGTGGCGTCGTATCTTTCAAAGGGGCGGGCGGAGGGCGGGCCCATTTGAATATTTTTTCACGTGAAAGCCGATTAGATTGCGGTGATTCTAAGCTATGATTAGTGAAAATTGTATTTATTCGAAGTGACATTTATCATATTATGGAACGTACCCGAGTTCGAGTACGGTAAAACGAGTCGAGGTCACTGAGCCCTTGACTCGATTTCGTGTTATATGTATAATGACTGGAAAACTCTTTCTAGTATCCATTAATCAGTTTCACAAAGGACTACGATGATTTGTGGCCTATAACCTAGCCGCCATCTTGAATTTTCACAAAAGTGGTGTCGCAATTTGAAACCTACTTAAATTGATAGAGGATACCTAAATGATCAAAAAATATAATAGATCATTTTGTCGCAACATGGCCGGTTGCAGAGATATAATTGATTTTTATGATCCGTCCATATCGTAAAGAAATCTTTGTCATGAAATATCTCTAGTGGTAATATAACTGGTGGTTTAAACACAAAAATTACTTATTATATTGTTTCATCGTCTGAATTTTCCCTAGCGATTTATAAAGGATTCAAGGTACGACAGTGATTTCAGAAAAAAAAACAAGATTGTGGCCGGCTATAGACCACTTTCCATACTAAAATCTTACATCACCTTTACACGTTAGCGACATAGAAATATCTTATGCGTTAAGAGACATAAAATAATTTTAAATCAGCCGGTTGGTTAATAAAACATTCAAAGACAATGTTTTCGCGAATTTCTGAACTCCCTTAACGAAATCCTATATCTTCAATTGCGTATGAGTCATCCTGGCTGACTGAACATTATTATTATAATTCAAAACGATCGAGATAAATGCCACTAAAAGTCCGATTATGACCGTTTCCGTAGTCCAACAACTTTTTTTTTTTTTTTTTTATTACTATCAATGCCGAAGATGAAAGCGGGCTTACCAAGATTCCCCAACGCAATGGGGAACTGGCTATCTTATCTTCATGCCGGAACACATCAATGCTGTTAACATTGATGTTTGGCGGCAAGACTTAGATAAAATGGTGGTAGCTAGCCAGGCGGGCTCAGAAAATGCCCTACCACCAACCAAACCGAGTCCTACAAAGTTGGACCCCGCCGGGAATCGAACCCGCGACCTCCTGATGCTAAGCGAGTGGACTAGCCACTGGGCTACGAAGGCGGTTATAATATGCAACGTTTCCGTGCTTCGCAAGATACGTTAAGCCGTTGGTGCCGGCTGCTATCGCTAGATAGCAGTCGTTAAGCTATGTCGGAGGCCTTATAGGCGGCTTGAAAACTTCTAGCTAGCCACACTAGTCCCACAACCTCCACCAATCCGGACTTGGTCCCCGTGTGTGGAGTATGGCCTAACCTTCCCGAGTTATGGGAAGAGACCCGTGCCCCTGGAGTCGGGACATAATGGGTTGTTACCACATATGCAACAGTAAAATGATTAACGTCCACTAATTCGGATTTGATCGCCGTGGTAATGGGAAGAGACCGTACTACTCCAGTGGACGATGTAGGTTCTTCTTCTTCTTCTATTTAAGAGCAAAGCTCTTGTCGTTGGAGCAATCTCCAACTGTTCCTGTCCTCTGCCATCATCTTGACCTCCCGATACGGCCCTACAGCAACCTTCTCATTTATTTGTTCTATATATAATTTCGTCTTGGTCTTTCACTTCCTCTTCTCCCCTCTACCTTTCCTTCTATTACTCATATGACTTTAAGTAAGCTATCGTGTCTTATCTGGTTATAACCTAACCTAACATATTTCCTCGTCTATTCTGAATTGTTTCTTACATATATATTTTTTTTAATCATCTCAAGAACTTCTTGATTTGATTTATTTTCTGTGCAACTGATCCTTTGCATCCTCCTCCAGCACCACATCTCAAATACTTCCAATCTCTCCCTGTCCCGCTGAGTTAGTGTCCACGTCTCTGATGCGTACAAGGCAATACTCCATATATACAACTAGCTTCCGCCCGCGACTTCGTCCGCGTGGACTTCAGAATTGAAAGAAAATGTTAAGATAGCGCCATCTAATGACGAAGTGGAAATTTTGACATTTTAAGCATTCCTACGGGAACCCTTAAGTTTTCCGGGATATAAAGTATCCAACGTGTTAGCCGAGTACTTCGCCTATCTACCTACCAAATTTCATCCAAATATGTTCAGTAGTTTCGGCATGAAAGCGGAAAAAACAAACAGACAAACAAACAAACATCCATACTTTCGCATTTATAATATTAGTGAGATGAGATGAGATTTAATAAGTCTCTTCTTATTGTAGGTTATTAACGTAATATTATATAATAAATAAATAAACCAGCTATTAATTTTGGGCGCCATTTTCACTTAAAGAGAAAAATAATTAGCTTTTAAACTCCAGGTACGATAATACCTACCTACTTAAAGAACTCATTAAACTTTAAAATTTCGTCTTTGTAATCTTGGAAAAGGTTTAAGTACGAAATCCTGTTCTCATTTTGTAATCAGAGGTATATTTTAGTAAAATAATTAGTTCTTAGTTTATTATAAATACGCAGTTTCAGTCTTACCAATATTTAGTATTCTTTGACATAACCAAAAAATACTAAATCAATAACTACAAACAGAGGGTGTCATACGTAATATCTATGGTCGTTACATCGAAGGACTGTGCATCGAGCACTGTGCATCAAGGTGTTGCTGCATCTATGGTACTCTATATCGAAATTCTGAATATCAAGTTGGTCGTTATATAAACTGGATTGTGTTTCAAAATTTCAGTATACCCTTATTTATGAAGCGGTCGATGGTATTAGACCGTCGTTGATATAAAAACTCGCGAGCCCGAAAAGTTCCTATGTCATTTTGGTTTTGGCATAATTTTTCTTTTAAAGGTTTTCTTGATTAACGCCTTTATGTAATTACTTGATATCTTTATTACTTCAGATTTATTTTGCATAAAAACTGGGTGAAATTTCATTCGATGCATTCCCGTTAAATGTGGTTTCTACAAATGAAACTGAACAAATTTGCCCCATGAACCTATAGTCAATTCGCAAAAAAATTGGCTTCTTCATACAAATTCATTAGCAAGAGGTCAAAATTTATTTGCCAATTGACTATGGGTTCCTGGGGCACAGATGTTCAGTTTCATCAGTAGAATTCACAGTTAACGGGAATGCAACGAATAAAATTTCACGCTGTATAATTTTGTTTCATTTTGAAATCGAAGTCCTAGACGCAATAGAAAAAAATAATTGTAAAAATACGTTTCATTTATGGGTCCACTCTTATTATTTTACTTTTTTTATCATATCCATAAAGTAATTTATTCTATAAAAATTTCAGCCTGGCCATTACGGCTATTTAAAGGTAAGACAAATAATAGACGGACGGACGAAGTAGTCTTAGGTTGTTTGGAAGAGATCGCTTTTAGGCGATAAGACCGCAAAAATAAGTTATATCCACATGAGTAAAACCTTTTTCATGTTTATTGTTTAAATTTTCCTGTTTATGTTGTGCAATAAAGTGTTTTTATTCATTCTTAGTAACACCCTTTGAATATAGAACCTCAATAAAATGCATGTGACGAGAGCAGATATCATGTATTTCGATACTGCAAGTTTCGATATCACGTACTTTTCGATGTAGAGTACTATAGATGCAGCAAGATGTTGATGCACAGTGCGCGATGACGCAACCTTCGATGTAACGACCATAGATATTACGTATGACACCTACAAACAGAAGTGACATCCAGTTGGATCTAAGTTTATCTACCTACCTATGACTCCATGGCATTGAGTGACACTTTCATACAATTGACACTCGGTTCTACATGTTAGAAAGATAATCACATATAGGTACCCCATTTTATGAAATAAAAGCTCTCTATTCTGAGATCCCATTTCTCAAAACGTAAACTAACTTGACATGTCTTTTTATTGAAATGCGGCGATATCAATAAAGATATATCAAGAGTTTTTTGAAAACAGAAAACAGGAGGACCTACCGACTAGTAAGACACGTTTGTTATCGCTCCTCACTAATTATTAAGATTATCCAGCTTAAAGTTATTATTTTTTGTCAAATTTTTTAGAAAGTGAAGTGTTTTGCTGTCTTTAACAACATAGTGCTGTGTAACTTAGTGTAATCAGCTATTTATCACCATATTTTGGAAAACTATACAAAAATATTTACGGAAATACCGTCGGCAAAGTGTTTTAAGATAACGCGTAAGTGACATCCATTCCCTGGCGCTTAAGACGTTCTACTCGCGATTTAGCTGCAGCGTGGGACTTTATTGCGGTGCATCACAATTGGAATTTACTCCGGTAACTAACACCTACCTGAGTACGAGGGCCTTTATTTGTGTATTCATAAAATAAAAAAGGGAATTTCAAAAAATGAATTGTGCTTATTGCCTGAAATCAGTAGCTGGAGAGGAGGTTGTAAACTGCTTTAAGTGTGGCCAGCCATACCTAAAATCGTGCATATTATCAATGCCTAATAATTCGCATGACCCAAAATTATCTCCATGGTATTGTCCGAATTGTAAATCAAAACCGGATAATTCGGATAATAATTCCTTGAGTTCGGTTAATAAGTCTAACCAAAGAGACGATTCAAACAACACGTTCCGCCATAAAATTGCCCCAGGCATCAGCGGTGAGGGAGCCATGTTGATGGACGTCATTCATGAAGAAACCCCTGTAACTTCTTCAGAAGTTAGAAGTATTATTAGAAGCGAAATTCAGGAACTTACTCAACACCTCAACCAAACCCTCGCAAACTACCTGAACAAGGAGCTCAAAATAATAAAAGGTGATATAGAACAAATCAAGGATTCCATGACCTTTATGAGCGCGCAATATGAAGAATTCAAATCAAATATCACTAATAACTGTACAGCTGTTCAGGAACTTCGAAAAAAAAATGAAAAATTAAAATGTACAGTAAAGGATTTAAACTCAAGAATTAATTCCATAGAGCAGTTTGCGCGTTCATCGAATGTAAAAATACAATGTTTGCCTGAGCACAGGGAGAACCTTATCTCAACCATGGTGAATGTAAGCAAAGTGATATCTTGTAAAATCACAGAGAATAACATACTGCATGTCACACGCATCGCAAAACAAAGCACATCCAGTACTAGACCGCGATCTATCGTCGTCCAATTCAATAGCCCACGAGTCCGAGATGACTTTTTAGCGGCATCCATTACATTTAACAAAAACAAGGACGCTGAGGACAAACTGAACAGTAGTTTACTTGGTATTGGTGGTAAGAAGGAAAACGTGTACATCGTCGAACATCTATCGATGGCCAATAAAGCACTACATGCAGCTGCCCGTTCAAAGGCGAAGCAATTGGGCTACCGCTATGTTTGGACACGCAACGGAAGGATTTTCATGAGGAAAACAGATGGTTCGGATTGGTTTGCGGGTGGTAGGACCTTGTGCGAGGTCCGTCCGGATCGCTACCACCATCTTACTCGCTAATCCTGCCGCTAAGCAGCAGTACTTGCACTGTTGTATTCCGGTGTGGAGAGTAAGACAGCCGAGGAAATTACAGGCACAAGAGGCATTTCATCTTAGCCCTCTAGGTTGGCAACGCATCTGCAATCTCCTCCGGGGTTGCAGGTGTCTATGGGCAGTGGTGATCGCTTACCATCAGGTGACCCACTTGCTCGTTTGCCTTCATTATCACATAAAAAAATATATATATATATATATTTACGTCAAAAACTCTGATGTTTTGAACAAACTCCAGTAACTTTCCCTATTTTATTTAGATTAGTATTAGAATAAACTTATTAAAATTCGATTGTTTAAAGATTTACTATAAAAATGTAAGAGGTATTAGAACTAAATTAAAAACCATTTATTGCAATCTGAGCTGTAGTGAATACGATATTGTAATCCTTTCTGAGACATGGCTTGTAAGTTCGGTGTTTGACTCTGAAATTACTGATGGTAAATACAATGTTTATAGACGTGATCGATCAGTGAATACTCTTAACAAGAAAACTGAAGGTGGTGGTGTGATGATTGCCGTTTCCAAAAACATAAAGTCAGAGCGACTAGTTAATTATGAAAGCTCTTGTGAGGATATCTGGGTAAAAATATCTCTCTCATCTGGCCACGGAAATAAGGAAATTATTATTTGTGCTGTTTACCTGCCGTCGCCAATACAAATTAATGTACTGGATCATTTTATTAACAATACAAATAAAGTACTAGAAAAAGTTGACGACTGTCTGATTATAGGCGATTTTAATATTAAAAATATAAATTGGACTGGCTCTAATAGTAGTAAATTACTGGATGTTCCTATTCATGTTACTAATTCTAATTTGGAACAAACATTTTGTGATTTCTTAGCGCTCAATAATTTGTCACAGTACAATGACATAAAAAATCATAATGACAGAATTCTCGATTTAGTGCTATTTAATATGGTTGGTATTGATATCTGTGTACCTTCAGGGATAATTTCTAAAGTTGATCACCACCACCCTCCAATAGAAATTGCAATAGAAATTCCGAAAACAACAAAGAGTCATTGTAAGAGCAAGCCATTCACAAAATTAAACTTTTTTAAAGCTGATTATGACACAATTTGTAAATCACTTGAGGATGTGAATTGGCATGATCTATTGGATTCTTCTTCTGATGTCAACATAATGGTTGAGAAATTCTACTCCGTTTTGCGCGATCTGATTAAGCTACATGTACCACAAATTAAAGTAAAAAATCAAAAATATCCGCACTGGTTTTCAAAAGAGTTAGTATCAAGATTAAATGAAAAGAACCGTTTAAGACTGAAATACAAAAAGTACAAAAATCCAAGAGATGAACTCGAGTTTAAACTATTGAGAAAACGCAGCAAAAACATGACTTTACACTATTATAACATATATATTGAAAAACTAGAGGATAGAATTAAAAATCATCCTAAGCATTTTTGGACCTATTTAAAAACTAAGAGAGGCGGTAGAAGTAATTATCCTCCCACTATGTCTAATGGAGAATTGAGCTCCGATGATTCTGAAGTAATAAGTAATTATTTTGCGTCACATTTTTCTCGTGTCTATTCTGGAAATTCAACTGATATTCAAGGTGAAGTATGTAGAATAGATGAATGTAGAAACAATTCCCATCTTAGTACAATTATATTATACACAAATCTCTAAAGCTCTTAAACACTTACACATAAATAAAGGTGCAGGCCCTGATGACATATCTCCTGTATTTTTGGTTAAAACTGCAGATAAACTTGCTGTTCCGTTACAGCTAATTTTTAATACATCCCTTAAACAGGGAAAATTCCCGTCCTATTGGAAAAGTACAAAAATTGTTCCGGTATTTAAATCTGGTGCCAAATCGCTTGTAACTAACTACAGACCTATCGCTATATTGTCTGTACTGGCAAAGGTTTTTGAAGCTCTTATTTGTCCGATATTTTCTTGGCATATTTGACAATCTCTGGTAGGAAGTCAGCATGGGTTTGTTAAGGGACGATCTACGGCAACTAATTTGTTAGGATATGTTGACGATTTAATTTATTCCATAGATAAACGCACTCAAGTAGATGCTATTTATACCGACTTCAGCAAGGCGTTCGATACTGTAAATCATTGTATATTGCTTCAGAAACTGGAACGTAATGGATTGTCGGACCCCTTGCTGAGTTGGTTTGGATCGTACCTTACTAAACGTGAACTTAGGGTAGTAATCAACGCATCTACGTCTAATTCCTATATTGCATATTCTGGGATCCCGCAGGGTTCACATTTGGGGCCATACTTATTTACACTCTTTGTCAATGACATCAACCAATGCTTTCATAACTCTAAAATTTATTTATTTGCTGATGACCTTAAGGCTTTTAGGCCAATTAAGAGCGATGAAGACTCTAAGTTGTTCCAAGCTGATCTTGATAGACTATCTGAATGGTGTGATAACAACAAACTGTATTTGAATGTCAGTAAATGTAAGCACATCACTTTTACACGAAAAAAAACCATAATTGAGACAAAATACATTTTAGATGGGGAGGGCCTCGAAAAGGTTATTTACATTCGTGATCTGGGTGTTCAGATAGATAATAAACTTAATTTCATTAAACACATCGATGATGTTGTACTAAAGGCCACAAAGATGCTTGGATTTGTATTAAGAGAGTGTAAAAACTTTAAAAAATCAATCACCTAAAGAATTATGTATAACTCATTAGTTAGAAGTCACCTGGAGTATTGCAGCGTAGTCTGGTCACCTATTTACAAAGTGCATGTGAAACGGATTGAAAAAATACAGAAAAGATTTTTGTGACACTTGACTTATCACTGCAATATGGCCCGGAGGGGGTACATATTATAATGCATACATTCGAAAACCATAAGTTTACAATATATACGTTCAAAACATATAAAATCAAAATATACAACAGTTGAAATAACTATCAGTCAAATTCCATAAAGTACGTTTCCGAGATTGGTCGGATTATATAGTATCAAAATGCATATGTTCACAATTTATAAGTTGAAAATATATACATTTAGAAATTATAATGGTCACATAGAATGGATAAGACACTGTATTTTTTTATAATTACTGTTTTGGGGGTAGTTATTATGTATCTTAACATTATAAGTCAATTTAGGTGGGTAGATTATTTTTTTGTTCGGTGGAGTGAGTCAGTACGGAGTGTGGTTCTCTACAAGTAAAAAATATTTTTGACGATTTATAATGTCAGAAGATAGTATCCAATTCTACTATATGTACGAAAAAATTCTCATGAATTCTAAATAAGATGCGGGAGCGAGCGAAGCGAGCTCTGGAATTCAGAGCACCCCGGCTAGGATAATTTAGGTACGGAGACTGTGATGTGGAGGCGAGCAAGCAAGCTCGCCTCCACATCACTGTGAGGGGCACAGTCGCCGTGTTAGGTCTGATTGATAAAATAACCACAGATCGACTGCTTGCTTGGATGTTTGCTTGCCTGCCTTCATGCTTGCTTGCATGCTTGCATGCCTGCTTGCTTGTTTGCTTGCTTGCATGCTTGCTTACGTGCTTGCTTGCATCTAGTGCTTTTATAAGTATCTAAAATAAATCCAAATCTGGGAATATCATAGCCATATTCGAAGTTGATTATTATTAATAAAAATTATCCATGTATTTGATTATTCAATAATAAAAACGCATTACTTTATTTCGGTATTTTTATTGACTATTATGATTAAAGACCTTTATACATTTCAACCATTATTCATTGCAAATTTATTAGTATTGTACTTATGTCAAACAACTGTATATATTTTGATACATTATATATTTTGATTTTCAGTATTTTAAATTTAGTCATAACAACCGTATATATTTTAATTTTATATATTATGATACGTACCCGGCCCGGAGGCTTAAATCTTACGTTTGGCTTATTTTAAAATATCATCTTTGGAAAATCGGCGCAAAATGTTGGACTTAGTTTTCCTTAAGAAAATGTTAACTGGCTCTGTAAACTGTCCTGACCTTCTTCGTAAGATAAATTTCCATGTACCCTATAATTTGCCACGTTTATGCAGTAATATGTTGTTTAGTCCGCCTGTTTGTCGTACTAATCTCAAAAACACTCTTCATTGTCTCGAATGTATGCTTTGTATAACGAATTCAAGAAAGACATAGATTTAAACTTAACATCTATTTATAAACTGAAAACAATTGTACTTTGTTGTGAGGAGTCGGAGCGGTCCGCCGCACTTCAAGTGTAAACTTGTCTTTTCTATTTTTCCCCTTTTCTTTTTATTTTATTTATATAAATGTTTACGAAGTGCGGTGCACCACATCTACACAATTTTGAATGTGTTTTCATATTTGTGTAGGTATTTAAATACACCTTTAATTAAAATTAGTAGTGCATGCTGTGCTCTTCTATAAGTAATGTGGCACTTAGACTATTTAAGTTGATTGTTTTTTGTGTATGAAACAGTGTACTCATTGTTGAAGAGCCAAATAAAAAATATATAAAAAAAAATGCCTTTTTTAACCGACTTCATAAAAAAGGAGGAGGTTCTCAATTCGTCGGAATCTTTTTTTATTATGCATGTTCACCCATTACACGAAGACGCCTGAACCGATTTGGAAAATCTTTTTTTGTTTAAAAGGGTATACTTTACAGGTGGTCCCACATAAATTTTATCGAAATCGATTCAGCAAAAACATAGCAAAATTGGAGTTGTTGCGATTGAAGTCGGTTGTTTTTAACGTATTCAGCGTGGTCAATTATATTGATATCGCCACCGAGCGTACCGCTCCGTGTGCTCCGACCGAGCACACGTTTGTCAAGTTATTCTTACAGTTTTACCGTTTTAGAGTAACAAGACAAAAACACAAAAAAAATGTTTATCATAAAAATCATGTAATTTCAATATCCTTTGGAAAAAAAAATATTGCAGCCAAATCTGCAAAAATCCGCAAAGTTTTATTTTTGGACTTTATTTAGAAAGGTTTCAGCAACAACCAGAACAAGTATTCAATACTCGATAATGCCGGATAATTTACTTAAAGTCTACAAGTATCTGACGAAGAGTAATTTTTGTTTAATTATTTACTAACCTCACAAAAATATTTTTTTTACAAATAGAACTTTCATATTACAGTAAATATAATAATAAAAATACGTTGTCCTTGCCTTAAGCTAACCTTTCTATATTAATACAAATGTAGGCAATGTTTCATATTCGCGAGACAACCACCGAAAACCAATGAAAAAATCACTACAGCGCAGACACACAAGCAGCCACCAATTCGACCAAGTTCCCTCAGGCACCGTGTGCTGTACGAGGCACTCAGCGACTTCAATCTCGCAGTATGAACGCACATAGGTATAAACTAATAATGTGTGGTATTGGTGGATTATAGCTAGACTTTTGATATTTTAGTAAATGTCCGGGTTTATGGATCCAATACCCCATTGTGCGACGGCTCTTATCATACTACTTTTTAGGGTTCCGTAGCCAAATGGAAAAAAAACGGAACCCTTATGGATTCGTCATGTCTGTCTGTCTGTCTGTCTGTCCGTCCGTATGTCACAGCCACTTTTTCTGAAACTATAAGAACTATACTGTTGAAACTTGGTAAGTAGATATATTCTGTGAACCGCATTAAGATTTTCACACAAAAATAGAAAAAAAAAACAATAAATTTTAGGGGTTCCCCATACTTAGAAATGAAACTCAAAATTTTTTTTAATCAAACCTATACGTGTGGGGTATCTATGGACAGGTCTTCAAAAATTATATTGAGGTTTCTAATATCATTTTTTTCTAAACCGAATAGTTTGCGCGAGAGACACTTCCAATGTTGTAAAATGTGTGTCCCCCCCTGTAACTTCTAAAATAAGAGAATGACAAAACTAGAAAAAATATATGATGTACATTACCATGCAAACTTCCACCGAAAATTGGTTTGAACGAGATCTAGTAAGTAGTTTTTTTTAATACGTCATAAATCGTAAACCGCAAATTACCTTTCATTCAATCAACTCAAATATAAAAAAATATGGAGTTCAAGACATGTGTGATTATGAATTTATACGGAACCCTCGGTGCGTGAGTCCGGCTCGCACTTGGCCGGTTTTTTTATACAAATCTATCAGTTGATTAGCCAGCTTTGTATGGGACGTCTTTTTTTCTACGTTTTCACCAAACCCAGTAGAACAAAAGTTGTTCCATTTTATGTATGGAAGCTTGTCTTAAAGAATTGATAAACCTTTTTTATAATACCCTATGGAAAATTCCACATCTCCATAATTACATAATATCGTTCCTCATTCCAATTCAACGCACCCAAGGCAAAGCGAATTCATAATATTATTCACGATAAATGACATATCAATAAAACCTTTTCCTCGTAACATTTCTTCGGTGTTTCCGATATCGATATCGGTGATAACATCTGTATCGATTACCCGGCCATTAAGAGTAGTCGTCACGTCCCTCCCATTCGTCACTGCTCGAGATCTGTTTGTAACTCGCACGATAATAGTTGTGGGTTTCTTCATTATGTCGTAATTTAAGGGTTATTGTCCTTTGGAGAATGGGGTAGATGACTATGCTTCCTAGTCATTGTTGTTTTGTTATTAACAGTTAATTGCCTATATTCACTTTAAACAGCATTGCGTTTTTAATCGCCGACGTAAAAGAGGAGGGTTATAATTTGGAAGCTTATAATATAATATAATAATATCCGAGACAAATCACACACGGTCATCTGGCCCCAAACTAGGATTCCATCAAACCAGAGACTGATATACATACACATATACATTTAAATACATACATATATAGATATTATACACCCAGACTCAGAGCAAACAATTCTGCTTATCACAGAAAAGTTTGCCCTGTGTAGGGATCGAACCCACGACTCTCGGATCACAGAGGTCAGGATCGCTAACCACTTGGCCACCGAGTCAGTTAAAGCCTGTCAGTGCTGATCTTGTTTCTTTTAACATATTTTTTTTCTTCTGTTTTATTTACTTTTAATCTTTTACAAAATCTTCCACCTTAAAGTATAGAATAGAAAGAATTTTAATTGCAGAGCGTCCAGCGGAAGTGTAACTGATAAATATACTTTAGGTAGCCCAGTTCTATTTTTGTACCCACTCCAAAGGTCAAACAATCTCTAAAATTGCGTGACCCCTTTCGAGTGTTACAACGTTCCGTTAATAATTTATTGGGTCCTGATAATTCCCCTTTTTATGGGTGCGACCGCCATAAATTTTATATCTCGCAAAAAAATATACGAGTTTCGATCATATGATTGGTGTGTAAAAGCATTCAAGAACATTTAAATACATTACCCACGGCCTGTGTTATTCCATATCGTCTCCACTGCAGGGGCACGGGTCTCTTCCCATACGAGTATATCGGGGAGGTTAGGCTATACTGCACACACAGGGGCCAAATCCGGATTGGTGGAGATTGTGGGGCTAGTGGCCAACGCCAGTGTCAGAAGTTTTCAAGCCTACAAGTTTCAAGTTTTTAAGGCCTGCGACATGGCATATCGACTACCATCTAGCGATAGCAGCCGGTACCAACGGTTCAACGTGCCTTGCCAAGCATGGAAACGGTTAAGATAAATGCCACCAACAGTCAAACCCATCCAGGTTATGACCCTGTATGTAGTCAGTTAAACTGCGTGATCGACGCGGCCACACAAGCCGCACTGAGCCACGATCGCTTCGTTCTGCTTCTTTGACGATTCCACTATTAGATAAAAGTTTATATCAAAACCCGTTACTGGATAGAATTTATGGCTCTGTGTATAGAAAATCAGCTGTAGATATTGCCAGTAACCTAACACATAGTCAAGTCATCATCATCGAAACAGTGTATGTAGAAATTCAGTATGGCAGTCATATAATCGCTCTACCTAGGCAATCCGTTGGTACTGGCTGCTATCACTAGATGGCAGTCATTAAGCCATATCGGAGGCCTTGTAGGCGGCTTGAAAACTTCTGACGACGCTGGGGTGGCCACTAGCCCCACAGCCTCCACCAATCCGGACTTGGCCCCCGTGTGAGGAAAATGGCCTAACTTTTTCGAAGTACGGGAAGAGACGAGAAGAGTTTTGTAGTCCTGTCAACAAAGCAATTGACTCCAATATTAATTCGTCCATCCGAATTTTATTTGTGACATGATATTATAATGTGGACATGAATAATATGACATTATCCAATGATTTTCCTCGGTACTTAGATAAAAATTACAGTTAGATAAAAACGTTTAGGGCTTCATAATATTTACATGAAAAAACAAGGGCCTTAAGAATTTATCAATATTTGTTTTGTCTGTCTTCCACGTATAATAATTATTGGATAATATTATATTGTAAACAACCCATTACGTACCCACTGCAGGGGCACGGATCTCTGCTCATACATTGGGAAGGTTGGCTATACTGCACACACGGGGGAGTAATGTAATTTAATTTTATATTACTTACAATGTTTTGGATTGATTAAAAAAAACCTTGTTTAAGGTTAAAGCTGAGTTAATGTACCCGCATTCCTTTTTGCAATACCTTATAAAGAGGTATCACAGCTGAACGTTAACAACTGTTACCATCATAAATATACCTGTGATTGCAATAAAATATATGAATATGAATATGAAAGGCAATAACATCATATTTATATTTTCGTGACAATATTTTCACCGAATATTTTTGAAATATTATTATCAAAATAAAATATAATGAAAAAATCTCTGGCTTTATTAAGTCTTGATAGCTTATTTTCTGTTTGTTTTTTAAAAGCGATAATTCATCATCTTAATTGGATCGTGTACCGACATTTAATTAGTCGCTATCATGGTCCAATAACTCCGGAATACTTCAAGGAAAATTGGAAAGCGATAAATTTTCGCAAACAATTCCGTAAAATTCTATAGTTTTGAAATAAACAGTAAATTGAAAAGCTTTTGATCAGCATCCCTTTACCCAGATATTAGAAAATCCTTCGGCTTGTTGCGACTAAATGCCAGGTAACCAAAGAATAAACCTTTATAATATGCGATTCTCAGTATTTTTTATAAATCTTTAAGGTAAACCGTATGTTGATACCTACGGTTTACCTTAAAGACTTTGCGTCCCTACCTTTATTTATTATTATTGAAGCATCTCGTATTCGAGTTCCTTTTAAAGATGGAGAAGGGTGCTATTTCAGATTATGTTTATGTAAGAAGAATTACCTTAAACCTTGTTCTTCTAGTCTTCAAGTAGCAGTTTCATCGTATGGTATTATGATCCTTTAGCATGTCGCAAAAACGTTTCTGAGATCCTACAAACTGGAATTTTTACACTTTTCTTCTTTAAGCCTCCCCCCCCAAAATAATTACTTTCAGTACATTTTGTACTGGGACGCTGTCGCTTTTACACACTGCCGCGATAAATTCACAGTTTTACAGCTACAGCCCCCCTGGCCCCGATGTGGCGGCTTCACCCCCCCTTTCCGAAAATTTCTTTGCGATTTCAACAAAGTTGTAGAACAAAAGTTGTTCAGTTTGATGGGTAAAAGCCCACCTTGAAGTATTATCCCACCTTTCTGTTACACCCTGTATAATTTATCTTTGTTATAATATAACCTGTTCCAAGTTCAGGACGACAGTTAAAACTTACAGAACCTTTTGAATCGTATATGCATCGTATACTGACTCGGTGGCTAAGTGGTTAGCGATCCCGACCTCTGATCCGAGAGTCGTGGGTTCGATCCCCACACAGGGCAAACTTTTCTGTGATGAACAAAATTGTTTGATCTGAGTCTGGGTGTATAAAATCTATATATGTATGTATTTAAATGTATATGTGTATGTATATCAGTCTCGGGTTCCCAAGATACAGTGAATCCTAGTTTGGGGCCAGATGACCGTGTGTGATTTGTCACGGTTGTTATTATTATTTATTATTCTACACACTATAATGTAATATTTAGAGATATTGAGGAAACAAATACACATAAACGTCTCTTATTACCTTTGTGAGTAGTAAAAATAAATAGTTTCCAAGCCCATTATCGGTACTGACTGTTAATCAGTTACGTTACGTTATTGGAATATCTGTTACCGACCCACCTCTACGCGTCGCAGAAATATCACACAATATTCGCGCGACACCTGTGGCGTCGCCGAATATTGCAACACTTCGACACATGTAGCGTCGCCGCTTGTCGCGCGAAATTCGCGCAAATTTCGCGCGACGCGTCGCGACGCAGTGTCGCGGAAGTATCGCCACTTGTAGCGCGATATTCGCACGATATTCCTGCGACGTGTTACGGCTTTTTGCGACGTGACATCGCAGCTTTACCTGCGAGTTTCGCGCGAATTTCGCGCCACAAAAATCGCGCCTGTTTGGGGGAGGCTTTAATGGTTTATAGGGAAATTAATTACTACTTTTTTGCGAATTATATTTTTTTTTTTTTTATTATAAATTTCTAACTGGTTAGCCCATCATTAGGTTACAACATCACTTCACCTGATGGTAAGTGACGAATAAGCCGAAGATGAATTCCGGCTTACTAAGATTCCTCAACGCAATGGCTGGAGGATATCTTATCTTCATGCCGTAATACCGCTGTTAACATTGATATTTGGCGGCAAGACTAAGACAAGATGGTAGTAGTTAGCCAGACGGGCTTAGAAAATACCCTACCACCAACCAAACGGAGTCCTATAAAGTTAGACACCACCGGGAATGCAACCAGTGGCGTGCACAGAGTTTACACATAGGGTAGGCAGAAATAAAATTTTATATAAAAATGGAAAACTTACCACAGATATAGGTGTATCGGTTTACTTTTACTGGCTTTTCAACCGGTCTCGATACCTATGTGAAACTTTAAACAAGAATCTAGGTGTTGCAAGTATTTTAAATAATTTCAAAACAGTGGATTCACAAAAACCAATAATAAAATGAAATGGTTCTTGTTTGTAAACTCAAAGAGCATCATTTGTCTTGCAACCATCTTGCAACCTGTTAAAAAATACACGGCAAATTGTAATACCAACTAATTTCTTGTTAGCACTACTTTTATATTAGACTTCCTAAAATGGCCGTGTAATCAAACAAGCAGTGCCTACAAATCACGCACACACGCGCAATTTTAGTACAAAATTATTCACACACATAGATAGCGGGTACACTGTAACCGTATAAAATACTGTACTTGTGTTTGTGAAAAAATGGCGAAAGACAGGCAGAATCTTGTCTGCTTATGACACCAGTCGGCAGCACTGTCTTTATCTAACTTCAGTACTGCGTTTTTTCTCAAAATCGGTAGGTGGCGCTGTTTACGAGTTGAGTAGATATTTTTATAATTAAATAAAAACGGAGAGCGTAACGGTAAATAAAAGTTAAAGTATCGTATAATATAATACGTAAGTTTTAATTGATTCTGTTTGTGAACTGGCAGATTTACCAGAGTAGGCAGTGCTTTTCTGCCTGTATGGACTGCACGCCACTGAATGCAACCCGCAATCTCTTGATGTGCACTGTGCAGCAAGTAGTATAGCCCTGAACCACGGAGGACAAGACTCTTTTTATTCTCTTTATCCTACATCAAAATTAATTTCACTTACCCCACCTTAATGACTCATTTATCTTAAATTTATTTAATTTATATCTACCCTCATCTATTTGTAATAACGATCAGGAACCCATTAGGTCTTTACTTCGCATTCTGATGGATACCTTTCTGTACCAATTCTGTGGTATGAAATATACATAGTTATAGTTTATTGGATAGGTGCATACTGGGCTGGAATTTAATTATGGTTAGATATAGGGTGAGCAGAGTGTGTGGTAGGTATTTAATCATTAACTAAGATGATTATTATGTAAAACATTATACAAGTCCATAAACTTAAGATTATTAAAAATCTCTTTAGTAATTTTAGTATTTTCTTCTGAATTTATTAGACGAAGTCGCGGCAACAGCTATTCAAATAACAATACAGGGTGTAAGGGACAGGTTTCCGAAAACTTTAAGGGCTTGCTCAGTAGATGAAACTGAACAACTTTCCACAAGATTTCAAGATTCAAGAGGAAACGAAAAAAATAAATCGGCTTCTCCATACAAAATTATAAGCTTAACTGGACAGTTTGTATAGAGAAGCCGATTTTTTTCGTTTACTGAAAAAAATCCTTGTGAAAAGTTGTCCAGTTTCATCTACTGAGCAAGCCCTTAAAGTTTTCGGAAACCTCTCCCTTACACCCTGTATAATTGGTATGTAAAATTTTTCGGCAAACCATAGAAAAAAGATATATTCTTTCGATTCAATGCATGATAGAAAATTGTTTCTTACTGAAAGGTATTACGGTCTAAAATTTATTCGGGAAACCACAACAAAAAGCGCTGAATCGGTCAAACGTTCACAGGGTTCAAATATATTCAGGCAGATTATAATAACTAAGATCTCAATATAAACATACCTATAGGTATGAAAGTACTTTGAAATGAGCCGGTTATTTTCTAATAATTATAATCACACACGGTCATCTGGACCCAAACTAGGATTCCCTGTATTTTGGGAACCAGATAATGATATATATACACATATACATTTAAATACATACATATATAGACATTATACACCCAGACTCAGAGAAAACAATTCTGCTAATCACAGAAAAGTTTGTCCTGTGTGGGGATCGAACCCGCGACTCTTGGATCAAAGGTCAGGATCGCTAACCACTTAGCCACCGAGTTAGTCAAAATTAAATTTAAAATCTGATTGAGTAAAGTACAAAGTTTTCAAGGGTTACGTTGTATGGCCAACTGGTTTTTCTAAATATGCTTTAGTGGCTTGTTCCCATGCCTCATAAATCCGTGGTTAAAGAAAAGGCAATTCATATATTAATTCCCATCGCCTCATAAACGAAATTCTTATTTGATAACTTCACTTCTCATCCGCATCTCATCAAATAAATAGAAAGTGTCTTGGTTTTTAATTTTTTATTTTGGTGGAAAAATTGTTGTTTTTCTGACAGTACCTTTTTTATACGGCTAACACAATAATGATTCTTTTTATCCCGGGAAACTCGAGGGTTCCCGAAGAAATCGCTAAAAGCAGTGTTTTTACTTTGGCACTAGATGGCGCTGCCTTATCATTTTATTTCTCTCTGGTCCCTGGGCGGAAGCTAGTAAATAATCAAATAAATGCTATGAGGCGGTGGGAACAAAAATTTGAGGCATGGTTCAGTGTAGATATTTTTGTCTAGTTTTTATCCCCAACACCAAGCATTTAATTCAATAATGGCTCCGTTCGAGATCTGAATGATTTATGATTGGAGCGAGTAGCCATTGACGCTTTGATGTATATTTAAATGCATTTCCATTTTAAAATTTTCAGATGCGCCGTTTCATAATCTAGTTTTAAAATCTGAATTGATTTCAGCTGCAAACACTTTTGATATGAGTTCCATTTGAAAGTTGAATAAATAATATAATTTGGGGCAGTTTTCGCCTTTTCAACTAAAAAAGCTCCTAAAAACATATTTGATAATTAAAAACATTCAAATATGTGACAAAAAAAAAATGTTTTCTGTGTTTTCTTGATCTTCTGGTGCCATGCTCCTCATTGGATGTGGGCGACCATCGATCGTCCGAAACTCCTCTCTCTGCCGCCATTCTGCCAAGGGCTACAATATCATGTCTGGTCCACTCCTTTAAGTTATCAGCCCATGTTGTTATTCTTCTTCCTCTACCTCTCTTTTCCTCAATTTTGTCCTGATTACGCAAGTTTTCTGTGTAAAATATCTATTATGTATCTAATTTTAATTGGCCATGGTCGTATTATCAAACAATAGAATCTTACTAATCTTAAAGCCTCCTCTACACGACGATGGGCCACTATGATGGGCTATTACGTGATCACACGAAGAATTCACTATAGCCTGTATAATATAAATATTCATATTATTATCCATTCTTAAATTCTCCAGTAAAAGTTACTGTTGAGTCACTTATATCAAACATTGTACAATTTTTAAGGTTTTAGCAATTTTTAATCAAAATTAGTTTAGTGATTTTCAAATCATTCTACTTTTTCCGTATCTATGTAGTAATAAAATCATTAGTTGTGTTTGTTATTTAGCGTTTCACTCTTCCGTACATAGATTTGAAAGCCAAAAGCCTCCCTGTTACCCATCCCCATGATATAAAACGCGTCATTTATATCTGTTTCCGGGTGGTCGCGCTTAATAATGCACCACCCGACGCCATTAGCATTTTCAGCTCTTTCAACATTCTCCACGTTAGGTGGATTTCGATGAAGCAGATTTTCAAAATTTTCAAAGCAGACAAAAATTATTATGTATTTTTATCCTTTGTTCATCGAAAAAACATGTTATTATTAGTAAGTATTAAAAAATACGTTTGATATTGTTAAGGATTGCTCAGAAAAAAGTAAACAAAAATAGATAGACAGAATATTTATAATATTACATACATGTTCCGCGCACTGAAAGACGCAGTGTAGGCAGGCCTCCGACTCGATGGACCGATGACCCTGGTGAAGGTTGCGGGAAGTCGCTGGATGCGAGCAGTATAGGACCGGTCGGTGTGGAAATCCTTGGGGGAGGCCTTTGTTCAGCAGTGGACGTCTTTCGGCTGATGATGATGATGACATAAATGTTACAACAACTAAAACGCTTAGGATCAGTTCACACAAATGTAGATTTCACGAAACGTAAAACGTAAACGTTCTTCTTTCTTCGTAGAAGTTTCTTCTTCGTGCACTTTTTATTCAAGCGATACAATAAACGACTTATTCACTAATGAAATACGGTACACATTTAATTGCGTTGCACCAAATCGCCTTTTACGGTAATACCCCATAGTCTTAGTAAACCAAGGGATGGACAGCTTATAAGACATTTCTTATGTCATTCGGTCCGGGTTCAGAAATATATGGTTGGGTTCATCTGTTTCTACCTTCCATCCCTCGCCCCACTAATCTTTCTTCTCTCTTGTCACTAGCATTCTCTCCCTTCATCTACGTTATCGGCCATTTTATTTTGGCTAATAACATTTAGCTTTAATTCTTTTTTTCTTTTTTCTTGTAATTATTTCCCGTCTCTTTATTTATCCTGTCTTTATCTTTTTAATACTTTACCTCTATTAGTATTATGTTATTGACGAAATCATAGAAACGGCCATTCCTTTTTTTATATTAGTAGTAACTAACTACCTGTAGAAAATGAAAATAATCCTACTAGCCGTTCTAAATTTAAATAAATTAAGACCGTTTTTAATTTTCAAAGTTCTCTGTCCCTCATTAGAAAGGTGAGTTATAATCTCCTTGCGACACCCACGCCATAGATAATATTAGTTAGACAACAAACTGCTAAACCAATGTTAACACAAATACTGGTATCATCGCGAGTACAGCTTGATCTTGTGTTATATTTTGACATACAAAAAAAAAAAAATCAAGCCAAAATAATGATATTTTGAAGTAGATATTGCAAACATTTCGAAGGTATTTTTTTAATCTTCCTAATATGAATCCTTCCCTTTGGAATTCGTATACTTAACGTTTCGGGAAGTGCATTCGCATAGAAAAGCAACGTCGGATCCAACAGAAAGTCCCTTCAACTATTTTTTTTTTTAAATATGAGTCTTACACGCTATTACATAATTCGGGTAAACAACACCGGTTAGATACCATTACGAGTTAAAAATTTAAAAAAAAAATCAAGATCGACGAAAGAATCGACCAAAAAAATACATTTATGTGTATACACATCTTTACAATCAAATAATATGCTCGCGAACTGCTCGGTGCTCGCACACTGGGAACTCTCAATGACAGAAATAAAAATGATTTACACGCGAGCATAGCCGCGGGCAAAAGCTAGTACAGTAGTACACAAAAAATAAGGCACGTCGGTAATCTTCGTTCGCGCAGATAAGGACAAACTATCGACGGAAACACCCGAAACAATCAACGCATGGTGACAGTTTTCTGACAGCTAATGATTTCACTGAATCAGGTGCGAAATCAGTCAACCAATAGCAGTAGAGATTTTATTATAGGAATATGACGTAATGGTGGGTGACAATGATGCTACTTGATTGGTCCATCAAGTTCCCGCGTTATTAAATTTGTGTCTCCTGCGCAGATACATCGGTAAGCCTTATTAAATTTGTATTACTGTAATAACTAAATTGTATCTTATATTAATCTGTAGATTAAGGACAATTTGTCGAAACCACAAACCCCAAAATATATCAACCCATTTGTCATACAGGCGATAACAAGCAAAAATACATATTCCCGAATCGAACACTTAATTATAGTATAGATATTGATAAGATAAGATAAATACTTAGTCATTATTACACACAAATAAAATACAATGGTGTAAATTGGGCGGTCTTATCACTGAAAGCGATTTCTTCCAGACCTTAAAATTTTCCAGTTTTAGTTAATTTAAAATTTAAGCTGTTTGGAATTTATCTTGTTATTTGTTTATTTTGTATGAAGTAAACCTTTTAAAAGCCCCGTTTCAGGCTGCTGGCTGCTCTTACTGACTCTTAAGTGCATTTTTAAGTGAATCCAATTAATGCATCATTAAGCCCGAAGCGAAGGTGAATTAAAATAGGTTTTAAAGAGATAAATAAAAATATATCGTATAAAATATGAGTTAAAAAAAAAAGAAATAAACTGAAAACTCTTAAGTTTTAGTTAGTTAGGTACCTTCATGCAGTTGAAGAAATTTTGTTCTGTAGTAGGGATGACAAAATATTGCTTCGCGCGCTAGGGTTGGCAGGTAAAAAAATATTTGGGAACGGCATTTTTTGACAAAATCTGTGAAATCTCAAACGTGACAGATATTTTTAAGGTGCCATATTGAAGATTTTATCTTAGAACCTTTTGGACAGTATAGTTTGTTCAAGATCCAATACACCTAATATGGGTGGGTTAAGAAAACTGTAGGACAAACTTTGGTTAGTCCTTTCCTCTAAAAGGCAACGCACTTGTGACTCCTCTGGTGTTGCGGGTGTCTATGGGCGGCGGTAATCGCTTACCATCAGGTGATCCGTCTGCTCGTTTGCCACCCCTGCCATAAAAAAAAGGCAGTCCAAAACATCAAAATTATTATATAAACGTAGCTTATATTTTATTTTTATTTTTAGGCAGTTAGTTCGTATGAATCTTTGATAAGGTCATTTAGTAAGGAGGTTCGTATTAATTCTTTCAAGGTTAAATTATAGTTATTCTAGTTCAGAAGGATATTACAATTTTACAACGGTACTATTGGTAACACCCACAGCGTCCCTTCTGCAGGGAACGGAACTATAAGAACATGAAAAGTTGAAAGCTAGAGAACAATTCTATCAATATTTATAGCAGTATGTAAGAGAATGGGATTTCCCAACTTTCCTTCCTTGTCTATATCTGCATTGACTTGGGAGCCATCAAACGAATAGCAGGTGATACAATGCGAATGGGGCCATAAAAACCTCTGAAGGCTTTTTATAGACTTCATCTCATTTCATCTCACTAATATTAAAAATGCGAAAGTATGGATGTTTGTTTGTTTGTCCTGCTTTCGTGCCGAAACTACTGAACGGATTTGAATGAAATTTGGTAGGTAGATAGATAAAGCACTCGGCTAACACGTAGGATACTTTTTATCCAGGAAAACTTAAGAGTTCCCGGAGGAATGCTTAAAAACTCAAAATGTCCACTTTGTCACTATATGCCGCCACCTTAACATTTTCTTTCTCTCTGGATTCAATTCTAAAGTCTACTCAGACGAAGTCGCGGGTAGAAGCTAGTATGTTGATACTGACGATTGTCCACTTTATTGTCACACTAGTAGCTGTATCACTTGCTATAGAATAATGAAAATGTAAAGAACACTTAAGAAAAATAGTATATTTGTTTGGCACAATTTTGCGTAACTGGAACTATGCGCATGTGGAATTTTGCGTGAAAATCGCAGTACTTACCCTTTTTAATAGACTCATCATCATCATCATCATTCTCCTGCCCTTATCCCAATCATTTGGGGTCGGTTTTTAATAGACTCATAAAAAATAAAAATAAAAACGCAATAAAATTCAGCTTTTTTATTTTTAATTGTGCAAGATGACAAAAGGCTGACAGAAAACTTGATGGAAAGTGTGATCCGCCGCTTATAAGCATATATGACCCCAAAAGGCTTATCAGTGCTTTGACGATACTTGAGGGTTAAGATGGAATGCCTCTTATGCCGGTAATCTCACTGACTAATCACGTTGAATACGTTAAAAACAACCGACTTCAATCGTAACAACTCCAATTTTGCTATGTTTTTGTTGATTTTCTCAAAAACCGCTGAATCGATTTCGATAAAATTTATATGGGACTACCTGTGAAACAAAAAAAGAATTTTCCAAATCGATTCAGGCGTCTTCGAGTAATCGGTGAACATACATAAAAAAGATTCCGACGAATTGAGAACCTCCTCCTTTTTTTGAAGTCGGTTAAAAGTAGCCTGATTTTTTCGTGTCATGAAAAATTACCATTAATACGTTGATATGGTATATATTATCCGCTGTCTTCGTGGCTCCACAAATATTTGTCTGTTTTTCCCGGATTTCATTTCGCAAAGCATCCCCCACGACTGGTTCCGATCAAACGACGCGATTCTCATATATCGTATATTCTACGATGTGATGACGTAAGCATTCCAATGCTTTGATTCTATTTCCTCTATAGATAAACTAATCACAATAAATCCTAAAATTTGCCATAAATTCTACTGATATGCTTACTTGTTTTGTAAATTCGTTTTTTGTTTAATTGTTCTTATTTCAATTCAATACAGCAATCGATTGACGTTTTTTTACCCTCAATTGGTAAGCCCTTGGCATCATCTCACCTGATGGTAAGTGATGATGATGCCGAAGATGGAAGCGGGTTTACCGAGATTCACCAATGCTATTGGGAACTGTCTATCTTATCTTCATGCCGGAACACATCAATGCTGTTAACGTTGATGTTTAGCGGCAAGACTTAGATAAGATGGTGGGCCACAATACCTTATATTCGTACTCTCTATACAATATACGAGAAACTATTATATAACTTAAACAGTATCGGTGAGCCGCAAACAATATCTCGTGTCAACCCTCTGGCTCCAAGTTTCGATTGCAATGCCTAATGGAATTGTAAATTTTATGTAAATATTTAATAGTAAATAATAATGGAGAACTTTCAAGTCAGGACTATGAATAGGTAGGCTATTATTATTAAAATTCAGAAAACACTTGAATTAAACTTCTTGATAATGTGAAAATTGCTTATTTTGTACCTGAATCTTAAAGCGTAAGACAGTCAAAATATTGTTTGATGCGTGTCACACAGATACGCAGATAAAAAATTCTTGTAGAAAGTTGTTCAGTTTCGTCTACTGAGCAAGCCCTTAAAGTTTTCGGAAACCTGTTCCTTACATCCTGAATATGTAAGGGGCAGGTTCCCGAAAACTTTAAGGGCTTGCTCAGTAGACGAAACTGAAAAACTTTCCACAAGACTTTTTTTCAGGAAACGAAATAAAATCGGCTTCTCCATACAAAATTATAAACTTGATTGGACAGTTTGTATAGAGAAGCCGATTATTTTTCGTTTCCTGAAATTATTTTTGTGGAAAGTTGTTTAATTTCGTCTACTGAGCAAGCCCTTAAAGTTTTCGGAAACCTGTCCCTTACACCTTGTATATTATCACAGCTATTATTGCTAATGGATACAAATAAGTTACTACGCTTATAAAGCTAAGAGATAAATGAACGAATCCAATCAACAATCCGGACTTGGTCCCGAGTGTGGAGTATGACCTAATCGTCCCGAGGTTATAGGAAGAGACCCAAACCCCTACAGTGGGGACGATATGGGTTGTTAACATGAATTAATATTATTATTCAAATCGAGTTAAAATTACAAAATATTCTAGAGCGGGAAATACAATAATCAACACACTAATACATTTTCTATAACTGACTCTTGTAAGTAGATCACTCCGTTTTAATTTAATGTCGACTAGGATAGCTACTGTACAAAACTTTCGTATTTACGAAAGAGATTATGTAGGTAGAAGTTACAATATTAGCTTGGTGTACCATCTTCCTTATCTAAATATTGTTGTATCTACACAACCAATATTATGGTTGATACGTATATGATATGCTCCTAATGTATATGTATGTACTTCGCAATCGCAACGAGGGAATAATATTGCTAATGCTATGTGGAATATCAAACATGTTGCTTTGCTCAATATTTGATTCAAATAATTAAATATTCAAATATTTTTTTATTGTAGTGGAAAATGGTAACATACATCTGAATAGCAAAGCTATAGACAGAGTCGATTTTACAAAAAAAGGACTTTCTCAATTTAAATTTACTGCATACAATCCAATCTAAAACGGAGGTTTTTTCAATATCTTCTAATTAACCGCGATACTGAGTTATGGAAACATGGGAGTCAATAAAGTATTTTGAAAGTTGCAAGGCAACAGACTTTCTTTAAAACTTTACTCATGTAAAATTATCGAAATGGAGTATTCAGTTTTTCATTTTGAAAAAGCCGAGTTTGCGATACGCAACTAGATCAGAATTTTTCTGTAGGGAGAATAAGATCGCCGTTAGAGAGGTGTAGGGAGTATCTGTCCATACCTTAATATAAACATTTGTACTCCGTACATTATTATGGACATTACATGTTCCTTTCTAAAGACGACCTCACTCCCTAAAAAATTAAGATAGGAACTTTAATATTGACACATACGTTCCTTAAAGGATGTAGAAGAGGTCTGGGACATAGTTTTTAAAATATCGATCCCTAAATAACATAGGCTGTTTTTTTTAAAGAAAACTTAATCTAGTAACGGGATCGACAGGGTTTGACTTGAGTTTACCACAAATCTTTTTAACCGACTCCAAAAAAAAGGAGGAGGTTCTCAATTCGTCGGAATCTTTTTTTTTTTTATGTATGTTCACCGATTACTCGAAGACGCCTGAACCGATTTGGAAAATTCTTTATTTGTTTAACAGGGTATACTTCACAGGTGGTTCCATATTAATTTTATCGAAATCGATTTAGCGGTTTTTGAGAAAATCAACAAAAACATATCAAAATTGGAGTTGTTGCGATTGAAGTCGGTTGTTTTTAACGTATTCACCGTGGTCAATTATTAGTCACCGCATTTTGCCAATAGCATCGATTTTGTTAAATGTAACTTACATTACGATACATACTTGATTGGTTTTCTAAGTTTCGCCAGGATCCATATACTTTTCTCGTGAAGTTTGATTAGTTGACCCATTCGTGTCCGCGATTGAACTGGAACTAAAAAAAAGCGGCCAAGTGCGAGTCGGACTCGCCCATGAAGGGTTCCGTAGCAGCAAGTAACATAATATAAAAGTTCTTGTAGTTCGTTGTAGGTAAATTGCGGTTTACGATTTATGACGTATTAAAAAAAACTACTTACTAGATCTCGTTCAAACCAATTTTCGGTGGAAGTTTGCATGGTAATGTACATCATATATTTTTTTATAGTTTTATCATTCTCTTATTTTAGAAGTTAAGGGGGGGGGACACATTTTACCACTTTGGAAGTGTCTCTTGCGCAAACTATTCAGTTTAGAAAAAAATGATATTAGAAACCTCAATATCATTTTTGAAGACCTATCCATAGATACCCCACATGTATGGGTTTGATGAAAAAAAAAAATTTGAGTTTCAGTTCTAAGTATGGGGAACCCCCAAAATTTATAGTTTTTTTTTCTATTTTTGTGTAAAAATCTTAATGCGGTTCACAGAATACATCTACTTACCTATTTTCAACAGTATAGTTCTTATAGTTTCGGAAAAAAGTGGCTGTGACATACAGACGGACAGACAGACAGACAGACAGACAGACAGACATAACGAATCTATAAGGGTTCCGTTTTTTGCCATTTGGCTACGGAACCCTAAAAATATATCAACAGAAAACGCGGGAATAGAGAAAAAAGACAAAGTGAAATCATCCAAGATGCGACTTTTGTGCTGGCTGCCGGTCAAAAATGTATTTACTATACTCTATTTCTTTAGCTATTGGAATAAATGTAAATAATCTTGATATGTCTTTATATTGATATCTTCATGTTAATATTCTCAAATGAGTAGAATTTATTGCATTTTAACAAAAATGCAAAACAAACTTAGTACCTGCGTTCGCAAGATATCAGAATTTTAACATGCACATTTCAATAGAGACGCGTCAAGATTGTTTACGTTTTGATTAGCACCTAAACAAATGGAGTTTAGTTCCTTCTTATTTCTTTAGTCTCTAGCTCTGTACATTTTTTACAGATTCGTTCACGCTGTAATGTTTAATTCATGCCACTTGAACTATGAGGCATTGATTCACATTTAATTTTCTGCAAATCTTCTGCTTTAGTAGATGTCTGAGCTATCTGTACATTTAAGACTCTCTCAGACGTCTTACAAATTGGTCTTTAACCGTCTCCGTAGTAGTTAGTCTGCTCACTCCATATAAGATCACAGATTTCATTCTAAACAGGGTTCAATCAAAGTAAGACACGGTTTGGTTGTTGGTGGGGCATTTTTTGAGCCCGCTAGCTATCTTCTATCATTTATGAATTTAGCTACTATGTACCATCTTTTTTTTCTGGCCTTTTATTGTGTATGCGACAATGATTCCGCCAAAGTCAACGTAGAAACAATTTAAATACGTAACAAGAAAACGCTCAGTTAATTATTTGCCGACCTTTGAAATGGGATGGCCCCCCATTGGGGGGGGGGGAGGTTGGGCCTCCGGTACCCTCACTCACGCACACTTTTTGAGATTTTTGCCCTCAATAGAGGAACGCCACCTAGAACATACTACTATCTTATCTTCGTCTTGCCACCGCACTGAAGTGCGTTCCGGGGTGCACTCTATCAGCAACCGTTTTGTACAGTCGCTTTCAGAGCAAACAATTCTGCTCATCACAGAAAAGTTAGCTCTGTGTGGGGACCGAACCCACAACTCTCGGATCAGAGGTCAGGATCGCTTACCACTTAGCCACCGAGTCAGTCAAAAGATTTTACAAATATTATTTCCTTAAAATTAAATACGATTAAACTCGTAATTAAATTTAAAAAAAGACAGGCTAAATGCATGCTACTAATGAATATGCTTGTTAGTAACACGGAGTACGGACAGAAAAACAAGCTCCAAGAGTGAACGTTGAGTCATTTAACTCTAATTAACGACAACGCAGGATGGAAAAGAGCCTTAATTAATTAATTTAATGAAACACAAGATGGCGACGGTGCAGATCCTGGTCACGGCACCAAATTTTATGTGAGTTAAGTATGTAGTTAATTAGGCATTACTTGACTTCCTTAGTCCTATTCCTAGGAGGGCTATGTTTTAAGGAAGTATGTTGTCATAGTATTCAGTATCATATTGTCATAGGATGCATTTTACTGAGAAACGTGGATTTAAATTAGTTAGGTACATTAGGGTTTTTATCTTTAGCCAAAAAAATCTAATAAAATATGACTTTATAATTATTGGAGTCTAATATTTTATTTTTTCCTTTAGAACTGTAGTTCAGATTCAGTTTCAGTAACTAAATGAAATTTATAAAAATGAAACTTTTTTTTACAATACACAACAATAGTTAATAATAATAATATTAACAAGTTGTGTAACAAAAATATTATCTTATTGTAGCATTACCATGTGACGTCTAGCAAAATGGGGAACGCTTCCTGATGTGATAGCAAGATTAATCACACACTAGCTTTGTTGCCCCAGCAGATGTAAATGTGTATATCAACCCTAATTTACTGCAGCGAACACATCATTTGGAAGATAATGGATGTGTATAAGTTTGAGCCACAAAGGGAGTAGGTACAAGATTTAGTGTGATACATCATCGCTCATCAGGAGTAACTATTCTTGATATTATGTTTGCAAATATCAGTTCAGGCATTCAATAATTGACAAGATTTCAAAATTGTTACCCCCAATTTTTATAAAGGTTTCTTAACCATGTTTATTTCGCTTCAAATTAGGATTTAATCTCAAATATTATAAAAGGTGATTTTTTTATGGCGGATGAGAGGAACACGCTAAGCCATCGTTGATGCCGGCTGCTATCACTAGATGGTGGTAGTTAATGTTGTAGACTTTATAGGCGGCTTGAAAACTTCTGACATGGGTTGGCCACTAGCCCGACAACCTCCACCAATCCAAACTTGGCCCCTGTGTGTGGAGTATGGCCTTATCTTCCCGAAGTATGGGAAGAGACCCATGCCCCTGCAGTGGGGACGAGATGGGTTGTATTTTTTATATTAATGTCACAAGATTTTTGTTCTACCACTTTTAAAATAAATTATAGATGTTTTTGGACTCTCCATACAAAATGGCCAATCCGATAACCTATTGTATTTATTTTTTATTGTACCATCCTCGACTGCATCATCACTTTCCATCAGGTGAGATGTAGTCAAAATCACTCAAATTATTAACGAACAAAAAATATATTTTAAAGGATATTATTTAAGTTTTGACACGATTACGACACTCATAATCAAAAATAAAATATTTTGAATTTGAAAAAGAAACTCAACCTGGGTTTCACCCTATATATACAAAAGTTGGACAAAAAGGAACAATTAACAAAAAGCAGACGAAACAAAACAAATATACTTTCGCTGACAAATTGACCAATAGAACACTGTAATTGATTCCCATATTGCCCATAAAAGATTTTTAATGTCCTAATCGAGGCATTGGCGATCACCTACTTATGTAAATGCCGCATTCGCCGGTAATTCTGTGTAATTTATAAAGGTAAATTAACCCATTTCAATTCGTTTAACGTTGTAGAGTGCGCCAAAATTATCCCATTTTAGAAAGTTAATTGTTTGCTATTGGTCGGTTGCGTTGTTTTGCCTAATTTTGTTGATTATTTTATTATTTAATATTAGTTAATATTAATTTAAGATAAGGTTATTGCAGAAATAGAAATTCCATTTTTTTAATGCAATTCTACGACAGTTAAAACCTAGCCTTAGGAAGATGCATATGGTTTAGAATCGTTCTGAGAGGAAATATGTGACGTAAAGGCTTTCTCTCTCCCTCTCTCTCTCTCTCTCTGTGTGTGTGCGTGTGTGTGTGTGTGTGTGTGTGTGTGTGTGTGTGTGTGTGTGTGGGTGTGTGTGTGTGTGTGCGTGTGTATGTGTGTGTGTATGTGTGTGTGTGTGTGTGTGTCGCAAAAAAATTTGGACGTAAGTAATACGACTCTTAAAGTTTCCGAGAGTCATCCTTTTCTATTCTGAATTATCATCGTTAATGTATGGTCAGTCGAAAAATAGATTATTTGAATTGCAACAAAGTCATAGAACAAAGTTAGTTTAAACTCGTTAGTTCATATCGGAGGCCTTAAATGCGGCTTAAAAACTTTTGATATTGTGGTTGGCTACTAGCCCCACAACCTCCATTTGTATATATTTACAGAAAAACATATTCAATATGTGCATTTTAATTTTCAATATACTTCCTGACAATTTCAAGACAATGAATAAAGCCGCTCTTAAATGCAATTTGACAAATTGGCTGCTTTAGCACTGTTTTTATAGTGTTAAGGATTTTTTTGAATATGAACCTGAATTGTAATTTATTTATTAACTTGAATTTATTATGATTTTATTTCAATTTTATTTTATTTTTGACATTTTATTTGACATTACGTTCTATTCTTTTGACATTGTATAATATTAAATATTTTTAATGATAAAAATTTGCATGCTTATATAATATTGAGCTGAAAACACTATGTATGCTATATTCAATAAGAACTATATTTATACTGTTTTCTAGCAAATAAAGTTATTTGTATTTGTATACGTATTTGGAGTATGGCCTTACCTTCCCTATCTGTGGGAAGAACCTGTTCCCCTGTAGTGGGGACGATATGGGTTGTTAACAAGCACACTAACATAGAACAAAGGTTGTTCGGTATAATCGGTATTATGAGTAAAAGCATCCAGTTTACGGGTCCAACACATACAGGATGTTGAACAAAGTGCATTTGAAATTTTAAGGAGTAACTCAGAATTAAGTATAGAACACAGGAATTATATTTAAAAAATCCGCTCTCCAATTATTATTATTTTCGAATTCCTATACTAAATCTGAATAGCAAATCAAGAATTTGTATGGAAAACTGAAATAAAGTTGTGGATCGGACTTTTTCATTAATTTTCCTGTATTCTATTCTTGATTCTGAGTAACCCCTTATTTCAAACGCACTTTTTTGACACCCTGTATTTTTTTTGTTCCCCGTATGTACTGCAATATCTTACAACTCTGTTATGGAAGTTTGTATAAGAGAGTTGTAAGATATTGCAGTACATAAACTGCACAGCAGCACGAGTAAACGCAAGTTTGTAGTTTAAGCGTTGGGAATATTGTGAGCGAGTGAACTGTTTCATACGTAGTCATGGCTGAGAAAACGTGTTCTGTGTGTATGTACAATAGACACGCAGGTACACGGTAATTTGAACAGTATTTTTAGTGTAAATAATCATTTATAAAACAGTGAATGAAGAATTTGAATCGGATTTTTTTAATTTCCTGTACTATTCTGTACTTATTCTGAGTAATCCCTTGAAATCTCAGAGGCACTTTTTAACGCCCTGTATAGAATACAGTTGCATAACTTCTTAATTATTCGGAATATTTCTGAAAAATTCGTTAAATACTAAATTTTTTCCGAATATTAAATTCATATTTTGAGTAAACAAGTAAAAAAATAATACGTTTTCCTTTAATGTTATTATCACTCAATAGGGAACTTACAAAGAGTTAAATATATATTTTCTGTTAACAACCCATTACGTCCCCACTGCAGGGGCACGGGTCTCTTCCCATAACTCGGGAAGGCTTAGGCCATACTATATATATTAAATAAATATAATATAATATAATATAATATAATTAAATATATATTTATTTTAATGAAAAAATAGACGAACAGATTGTTCTGGTGCTCAAAAAAATAATATGCTATAGAATCGTTTCGTTAAGAAGAAGAATAAAACTGTCTGAAAATCAAATATTTTGAACGACATTCTGAGAAGTATTCCGTAGTATTCGCAAAGTTTCGGTATTATTCGACGATGTATTAACCGACGTCTTTATTTGGGTATCTGTAGTATGGAAGTAATGCCTGAGTAGATCTTTTATTCATAAAAATATGATACTTAAACACAAAATCATTCATATTCACCATGGAAAGTATATTTAGAACATGTTGTGTACACATATTTAACAATTGGATGCTCCAATTCAAGAAATCACTAAGTTCAAATTTGACGGTTTTGAATTATTTTTATTTTTTTCATGACATTCATTGTTAACATAAATATATGATTCTTTTAACAAATAAAACCGCTAAATTATTTATATTACTTTTACTTTTCATTACTTTTTTAACCTTCACATATTATTTAAGAACACATTTAAAACAAAATAACATCAATATGTCAAAAGTAACTTTTGGACTTAGTGATTTCTTGAATTGGATCATCCAATTATAGTCTAGAACTCTACTGTTGTAGACTTTATGTTCAGATTTTTCATGGCTATAATTTATTTTGTGTGCCAAATAACTAAATTAAAATAAAATAAAAAGCTAGAACAGCTTTAAATACATATAAAACTCTTTAATCTACCTAACTTAGAGTACAAATACAACCCATCGTAGCGTCAGTAGTTATAATACTTCAGGTAGAGTTTGGCAAACGAAAGCGTAACCTGGAATTTTATTAAAAGTTTTTACATGGCAACAAAAAGAAGCTGTCAGAGGATGTCACTGTTGAATGTTAGTATGACTGTCAATTATTGATATTTGTTGGCTGAATATTCATATATATTATTTATTGTATTGTTGAGCGTAAGAAATGATATAATGATATTATTTGTAATGGCCATTTGTAAATGATAGATTTTATGGTTATTTCAGATTTTCCAGTGCAGAAATAAACTGCAGATTATCAAAATCAGTTTATGAAATAGACTGTTTTTATGTTTAAAGATAGACAAGATGTACAAGGAGTCAATAAAATTGTAAAAAGTGAATTACAAATTGTAATTGCAGCTCGTAAAAATATATTATAATAAAGATTTATCACACAAGTATTAAATATATTTTTCCTGCTATAGGCTGGTGATAGCACATGAAGATTTTTTGTATTTGCCGCGCTTTCTCAGGTTACGCTTTCGTTTGCCATACTCTAGTGCAGGACGAACTGCAGTATATTCTTACAACTGTAGCTAACTTTGTGAGTTGCAGAAATTGCAGGAATTACTCTGGGGAGCTGGATATAGGTTTAGTTAGCAAAACTTCAAGAAAAGAGCGTACTCCCATATTAAAGGCTGGCAACGCATTTGTGACTCCTCTGGTGTTGCGGGTGTCTATGGGCGGCAGTAATCGCTTACCATCAGGTGATCCGTGTGTTCGTTTGCCACCTTTGCCCTAAAAAAAAAACTAGCTGAAAGGTCCTGACAAAAAATTGACCCCCCATACAAACTTATATTTTTTTCTTTAAAGTTTGGCAGTTTGGTATAAAACTTTATACAGCCGTTTACAATTTGGGTAAATGGGCAGACAGACTGACACCGTAGATTTAGTAGTTTAATAACGTAATTAGGATATTATGAACAGAACCCTTAAAATACAATGTTTACACGATTTCACGTCAAAATGTAGAAAAAAATAGTAAAAGTGACGTTTAATACCACTTCAAAAATATGTCGGTTAGGTTTACTTTATACTAGGTCTTTGTTGTTTAAAGAAATATCTGTTTATTTTGAAATAGCTTATTTTAGAAAGTTTTAGATTAAACCAATTTATTTCAATTACGCGAAAATTATTTTATAACTTAATTTAAAAGCTTCAGAAACAGATTTTTAGCAACATTTAGGTAAAAATTAATTTTAATATGACGAATATCATTAGGCTCTATTATTAATATATCTATTTCGGGTGTGTCTTATATTTTGTGAGCCTGTATCAATAAACAAATCAAGAGGCACGGTTCATTAATAATCAAAATAAATTTTGTTAGAAACGACTATTTTTAATTATAACGTCATTGTTTTCTATTCATTTTTTAAAATAAACTGTAAATATATTCTTTAGCTAAAAAGTATATCAAATCACAGACTTTAAGTAAAAAGAAAATTTGATAAAAAAAAATAATTGAATACTATATTAGTTACCTAACTCATTACGGCGATTACGAGTTGAAGCCAAAAATAATTAATTACACTATATTTCACTTAAAGCTAAAGATAAATCCTAATTCAAGGTGTTTGGAAGTATTTTTCGGAACATTGTAGGCGTTCAAGGAAAAGTTTTTTTTTTTACTTTATAAATATTATTGTTTGTTATAAAACCATTTTATTATTCACACTCGATACGCTGTTGACGTTATCGTTCCTAATAGTACTATTTACTGTAGTAAAATCGCATACCTGTGGTAGTAAAATCACCTAATAACAAACATATTTTGTGTATTTTGGCATTCCTGAAAAGGATCGTTTATGAAGATTGCTTCACTGACAAGAACATTTCACTTTGTGCGGAAGCGAAAGCTAAATTATAGAAAGACTAGCTAGTCTAGCTAGTCCAGTGTTTTTCAACCTTTTTTAACACACGACCCCTTTGCAAGTAAAAAAAACTCTTGCGACCCCCCTAGGAGCATAAACATACAAAATATTAGTGATTTGAAAGACTATGTTTATAATTTTCTTCCATTAGAAAGTGATTTACTTATTAAAGTCTCCAAAAAATAACCACGTTTTGACAAATTTATTAAAAAATAAACAGGCCCAGCCTTCTCACTGAAACTGTATTATGTCATTACAGTGTAGGACCTCCTTTTTTTTTTACCCGCGACCCTTTGAAATAGGCTTTGCGACCGCCCGGGGGGTCGAGACCCACAGGTTGAAAAACACTGGACTAGTCTATAGACCGGAAGGATACTATAGAAATAAAATGATAAACAAATTCTCATTGTTATACATGATTAAAATCTTTGATAAACAAATCTTATTGTTATTCATGTTTGGGAAAACAGTAATTTCTAGGTTTCCACATACTGAAGCACTCTCCACTAGTCACGGCACTCAGAATTTTAAATGAAGTTGACATTGATATATTTAATTGCTCTCTGACTAAATTCACAGAAACGACATATGCATGCTTATGTAGAAATAATAAATTATGATGTTACCAAAGTTTGTATTAAATAGATAAGTATTTATAATGTATTATTTTAATTTACAGTTGAAATTGATTATTATTCTGATTTGTAAGTATATTTATGTTTTTATTTGAATGTTATTTTTGTCAAATGATCTAACATAGTTATTTGGGTTAAAACCTGTTACGGCTATGTATTGTAAGGATTTAAATCGAATAAATTGAAATTGAAATGTCTGATAGTCTTTTTGAGGCCATTTAACATCGATTGATGACTGGTCAATGGTCATCAAATGATTTACTAGAGATATAAAAATTGTGCTATTATATAAAATAAAAAAAAATGTTTTTGCTACATATTGTGGCGACCAAAAATAATTTCTAGGTTCCACATCGACGAGTAGAAGGCTATTTGTAATAAGCGACATTTTTGAAATGTTCACAAAGAAAATACTTACGTGAGTCCTCGCGCGGGGTCTTTACGCAGGATTACACGTCTGTTTACTCGCAGTGTGTGTGTACAAACTCAAGAATACACTACGTAGTAACTAATACTCTTCATAGGAACGTACCTAAAGTTTCAGACCTCAAACTCAAACCGAAATGAAAAATATTTCACTGTTTTTAAACCCTGGATTTTTAGCGACAATACGCGACGACACGAGGGTTAATAAAGTATATTTGCGCTTCTTACGCCGTTTTAAAATAGAGAACTTCATTCCGTCCAAACCGTCATTTCCTTTTCGTCCTGTAGCCACAACAAATTATATTGCCTACCCAATAACTCTACGTCAGCATTTCGGAATGGCGATGAAAGATAGAGATTGATTGGGCTAGCCAGAGTATTGCTTGACCAGCTATTTAGAAGGTGTTACCAGCGAGGCAGAAAAAATCTGTTTACGAGGCAAAATTGATTGCTGTAAGAAACATCTACCATAATTCGTGGGAATCCCAACGGATCCAAACAATAGCGCAACATGAAAAAGTAATACTGCCTTACCTTATGCCCTTATTACATAAGGGCCCTTATGACATAAGGGCTTTTAAAACTTTTCACATGAAAATACGTGGAAAATACACAAAGTGCAATCGGTGTTAGCATTTTTTTTCCCTTGGCATGATGATTGCTCTAATTATGCTCTAAAATTTGAGATACTCGTAGGTAGGATTCTCCTAGGAGCCCCAGGAAAAAAGTGCTTGCTGGAGTCGCTCAGACTAGATGAGTGTTTAACATGTAATTAATATCATGCGGAAACTATGTATTTTTTCAGAAAACAAAATCCAGGATTCTATGTTCGTTCCTTATTCACGCTCTGTGTCAAAATTCCGTTTGATCAATAGTAGTATTACTTTTTCATGTTACGCTATTGTTTGGGTCCGTTGGGATTCCCACGAAATTAAGCATTTAAAAAATATATTTAAAATAAAAATAAACATAAAATAGACTTAAAAATCACTTTTTTAATAATTTAATTACCCATCATCCTATATACAGATATAGGAACAGGCAAATAATCACGTTAATTCATTTCTCCCTTGCAACGAGCGAATGACTTCATTTTATTCATTAAAATTATGCATATCATAAACTTCTCTTGTACGTAACATATGTTTTTTGTGAAATCGTACCCTTTTTTAATCATTTTTTTTTTGTAACAAAATCATTTATAAGGAAAGATAAAACTGCTATTAAATATTCATGGACTTTTGTTATTATAAACTCGATATTCGTTTTTCTGAGATTCTTTGCAAAAAGTCCAAAAAAGTCGGCTGAAAATTTCTGTTTCCCGGTGTAAAAAGTGTTGATCCTATCTATTAGCCGAGTGCTTTATCTATTCTATATACGTACCAAATTTCATCCAAATCCGTTCAGTAGTTTCGGCGTGAAAGTGGAACAAACAAATTAACAAACATCCATACTTATTAGTGAGATGGTAAAATTTTCAATATTATTTTGTACAGAACCCTCGGTGCGCGAGTCAGACTCGCACTTGTCCGCGTTTTGTATTTAAATTTAATAAAGTCAGAGGGAAACGTCATCTTTTGTTACGTTCTATCCATCCAGAGTACATCTTTATAGAAATTTTCTTTGTGTGCCCCAAGGAATTTATATGTAGTACCTTTATAGTATACTAGCTTCCGCCCGCGACTTCGTCCGCGTGGACTTCAGAATTGAAAAAAAAATTTAAATGCGCCATCTAGTGATGAAGTGGAAATTTTGAGTTTTTAAGCATTTCTACGGGAACCCTTAAGTTTTCCGGGATATAAAGTATCCTGTGTGTTAGCCGAGTGCTTCGTCTATCTACCTACCAAATTTCATCCAAATCCGTTCAGTAGTTTCGGCGTGAAAGCGGAACAAACAAACTGACAAACAAACAAACACCCATACTTTCGCATTTATAATATTAGTGGATATACAAGTTCTTTGGTGTGCCCTAACAAATATGAAGTTTTACTTGATCCCGAATCTGATAATATTCCATTATGTAAGCCGGACTCAGAATTTAATATTCCAACTGAAATCATTTGTTGCAAACATCGGCCTTATGACCGGCCGCGGCCATGCGCAGCTTTGTTTAACTGAATGCGGACCAAAACCCCAGCAAAACTTTTTCGTTCAGTAAAATCGCTGAAAACTCATTTCAGAATGTTGGAATGAATACGAATTGTTTTCACTTACGATTTTATTGCATTACGACAATTGTATCCAATATTTTTTTGTACACTAAGTATTGACTGAGAGTGTTTATTTATATTTTTTTTATTTGATAGTTGGCAAACGAGCAGACTGATCACCTGATGGTAAGCGATTACCGCCGCCCATAGACACCCGTAATACCTGAGGAGTCACAAGTGCGTTGCCGACCTTTTGATTTTATGACAGTTTGATTCCGAAAAATGTCACTTCGAACAAACCAATTTTATGGAAATTTGGCAATGACTTTAGATACAGAGCGGAGAAAACATACTTTAGTTTTACCATTAAAAACTCATCATATACGTGCTCGCGTACAGCATACTCTCTACGACAGTCATAAAAAACCAGCCAAGTGCGAGTCGGACTCGCGCATGATGGGTTCCGTACCATCATACAAGAAACTCCAAACACAGGTCTCTTATGGGGGAGCCCTTTAATAAAAAAATATATATAATTATTATTTTTAGTGAGCATAGCAATACAAGCGCTGTGAGCATTTCAAGCGTCTACCTGTTGCTATTATTAAGATCGAGCACAAAACGCCAAAAAACACGTTTCTAGTAGGGGAGCCCCTTAATTTTTAATTTATTTTTATTATTTGTTGTTACAGTGGCAACAAAATTAACACACTCTGTGAAATTAATTAATAAAAACTTCTTATTACATAACATAAAACAAGAAAATATAAAGAAAAACATGAAAAAATGTTATAAATGAAGGCAGTCTCAGGATTAATGAATCAATCTCTTTCAGGCAAACTTAGGGTGGATGAAATCACGTAAAATCATAATTATTTGAGGGTTAGTGCAAAATAAAAAAAAACATAAAATAATAATTTAAACTTAATATTGAAATTTCGAAGTATCGAAATACATTACCAATACCTCAAAAAAAAAATTTCTACGCTTTGGAAACCTTGCGATCACGCAGTATTTCTTGAACGATTTCCGCCTATGTCTATCCAAAGAGCTATGAAAGTACACGGTTTGTCCCATGGGAAATTAATGTCTTCGCGATTTTCATGATGCGAGGTAGAGCCGAGGTAAAAAGAAGAAAAAAACCATCCAGTGGACGTCTTCCGTAAATGAGAAATGAAGTTTTTTGGGCATGCTTTTTCTGGGTGAGATTTGCATGATGTATGGGATTTGAAAGCGTAGGTTGAGCCTTTTAGAAGAATGATGCTTCTGCGAAACCGTTGTTTTGATATAAATTAAAGTATGAAAATAATTTTGAACCCCCCTACGCAAAACAATTGTTTTTTTTACTGGTTTTTAAGTTCATTTGCTTGTCTTTTTTTTATGTGATAGGTGGCAAACGAGCAGACGGAACACCTGATGGTAAGCGATTACCGCCGCCCATAGACACTCGCAACACCAGAGGAGTCACAAGTGCGATGCCGACCTTTGAAATGGGATGGAGGATTGGAGGGGGGGAGGTTGGTTCTTCTGTAATGTTGCTAAATAAACTATTACTTTCTTTCTTTCCTTTCTTTCTATGGGTGTTATAAGTTTGAAGCCTACGTGTGTATATGTGTCTGTGTGTTGCAGCATAGCTAAAACGGTAGAAGGAATGCAATAGTTTATTTTTCCAGTTAAAAGCGGGCTTCATCACGGTGGTGATTTTTATCTAGACTTACCTAGATATTTAGTGAAAACTCGTTCAGCGGATTACAAATTATTACATTTTTTAGTCTGGAGTAGTATAAATAATGTATTTATTTATTCAGACAATTTTTCCACAGCCTGCTGGTGTAGAAGGACGTGCAATACGCTCGAAGTAGCGTTATTTTAACGTACTTACTACATCGAGCAAACCTGCGCACCAAAATATTGCACCTGATCGACAATGCCCTACGTTCCTGTTCCACGTCCACATTGTCCTTAAGGCCGTCTGTTACATAAATGCAGTCACAGATATGTAAATTGTACAACTGTTTGCAGAGGTGCCCCGTTTAGGAGAATAGGCTGCACAGTAGTTGGACATTTAACACCGGCCTTAAAGACAATTGTTTTGCATTACAAATAAGGCCATGTTCCGCAGCATAGGTCACACGAAGTCGGAGAAGCTTCGAGAGCCCCCACCGTTGGTGCCAGCAGCACCATGTAGCAGGTAAAGCTGTTTTAAATTTCAATATAATTTACTTCGGGATTTTTGTGTTGAGTACATGGCGAATTTTTTTTTAATGCTGGGGCCTCTGTTCATGTAACCAAATTATCTTACTATCTCCAAGGATTTGGATTCCTCCCTAAGGAATGGAATTATTGCAGATAGAACGTTATTTTGTTTCATGAACCCCTTTTAATTTAGAATACCAAGCGTATGCATTGACAGTGTTTCGAATTTTCAAAGTATGTTTTTCTTTTATGCTTCAAAGCTTTAGATTTTATACCTTAGACCATTAAATACTTAAATCTTGATTCACTTTTCAGATTTAGTATGGGAAATTGAAAAGAAAGTTATAGATCGGATTCTTTCAATATTTTTCCTGAATTCTACACTCGATTCTGAGTAACCCCTTGAAATCTCAAACGCATGTTTTAACACCCTGTATTTTTATAAGAAAATAATTTGGTCTTCTCTCATTTTATGTGTCATATTTTAAGACAATATTTACTGCGCAGGAGCAAGACTAATTGGTCGTTCAACGTAACTTTACCCATAACCACTTTATTTTGATGTTAATGTGCACGTTCCTGTGATTTACTAACTGTAGGTTGTTTACCTATTCAAAAAATTTTGCCGAGCCTTTTATAAGTAACAATGCCGACGCGACGGAAGGACCTGAAATTGAAATATAATGAATTGTTGTGTAAAATATGCGTTTTATTTTTGCTAAAGATAGGTATTATAATTCGAAGACAGGAAAAAAATTAAGTAGGTACTATTTTTTATTAGAACATATTCTGAATAGGCATGTGAAAACTTGAAAAAAATGACGTTTAGGGGTAAAGTACCATTCAGAAAGGTTTTAGTCAATAGTTTTTTTTTTGTTATAGGGTGTCATTGTGTTATTAAAGGTACTTAAACTACCCAAAGAAATTTAAATGGATTTTTATAGACTGGTAAAAGGTAAATTTTAGAAATATTGAGCAGATAATTTTAAAAGTTACTTTATTAAAAATATAATCAATAAAAATCAGCTTCTTAATAATATTAAGAATCTTAATAATAGGTACTTAGAAGTTAATTAAGTTTTAAAACAATCTCCTGAAAATTTTCAAAAATATAACTTAATACAAATAGCCTCACCACTCGATATGTTCTTAACAAAACCAAACAAAAATAACCTTATTTTAGTATATCGAGAAATGCTTAAGTGTAATATTATGTGTGAAATACATAGTATTAAATAAAAACATGTATTTTTTAAAAAAAAAATCTGTCTTAGGGTTCCTGCTGTTAGGACACGGTCTCTTTTCCCACTATAGGATAAACACGAGGAACAAATCCGGATTGGCGAAGGTCGTAAGACTAATGCCCAACAAGGATGTCAGAATTTTTCACACTGCCTACAAGATAAAACATGCCTTGTGAAGTACAAAAACGTTCAAGATAATTGCCACTAAGAGACAAACACATTCAGTTTTTTTTTTTTTTTTTTATGTGATAAGGAAGGCAAACGAGCAAGTGGGTCACCTGATGGTAAGTGATCACCACTGCCCATAGACACCTGCAACCCCGGAGGGGATTGCAGATGCGTTGCCAACCTAGAGGGCTAAGATGAAATGCCTCTTATGAACTTATAATATTCAAAAACACTTTTTACTGAAAAATAATTCGATTTTTACGATTTATTTCTACTTTTCTATAGAAACATCTCAGCTCCGTATTTCCATAATGTTTTACCTGCCACCACAATCCATTGTTTGAAGACAAAAGCGTGAATTAAACCGAAAGCCTGCTAAAAGATGGAGTCCCTATTATTTTGAGGTGTGACTGTGAACCGTGCCTTGTTTAATATGCTCAGTTTAATTTATTTATTTTAACCGACTTCAAAAAAAAGGAGGAGGTTCTCAATTCGTCGGAATCTTTTTTTTTATGTATGTTCACCGATTACTCGAAGACGCCTGAACCGATTTAGAAAATTCTTTTTTTGTTTAAAAGGGTATATTTTACAGGTGGTTCCATATAAATTTTATCGAAATCGATTCAGCGGTTTTTGAGAAAATCAACAAAACATAGCAAAATTGGAGTTGTTGCGATTGAAGTCGGTTGTTTTTAACGTATTCAGCGTGGTCAATTATCTATAGAAACATCTCGGCTCCGTATTTCCATAATGTTTTACCTGCCACCACAATCCATTGTTTGGGGACAAAAGCGTGAATTAAACTGAAAGCCTGCTAAAAGATGGAGTCCCTATTATTTTGAGGTGTGACTGTGAACCATGCCTCGTTTAATAGGCTCAGTTTAATTTATTTATTTTAAACTGAAACATTATAATTAATTTTAAATATTTTAATTTGTTAAATTACGATTTCGCAGATTAATGCTTTCATAGTCATAGCTGATGTTAGTGCTAAAATTGGTATATTTCAAAATAAAAGGCTTGCATCGCGCAGTATTATTTGTATTATGTATTACATTTTTTTTATTATTATTTATTTTCACGGTGTCCCTAAAGTTTAGCTTACAGAACAGATAAAAATAATTCTGGTGCTAATTTTTTAATTTTTCTAGACGCACAGCTAATTTATAAAACTCTAATTATTTGAAGTCAATATTCAGATAACAATATGAGCAGATGTCCTACATTAAAATTTATCGACGGGTCGCTAGCTTGCACCAATGGTTGTCGCTCAAACGCAGCCTGCCTGATATATGGTGGTCTTGTACTAAGTTCATCAAGCCATAAGTCAATTTCTGTCGCCGATCAGACTGGCCTGGTGCCAATGCCCAGAATGTTGTCATGCAGTGATTAACTGCAGCGGAATTTGCACTACATGTTGACGTTTTAAGCGATTTTTACATAAAAATGTCGCATAATATCTTTTTTGGTTTCATACTCCGAGACTTCCCATAGACATATTTTGCGAGCTCTTAGGGGTTATAATCTTCTTGTGTTGTATGCTGAATTTATGCAAAAAATTCAAACATACTATTAGGTGAGTTATTATTGGGCCGCTTCAAATTTTCAGTCCTGACTGACGACTATATACGTTTATAATTAATTTTGCCTCGGATACAAACGCGTTGTTGCCTGAGATACCGATGCGTTGCCCTACATACGAATAGATTGCGTTGGATACGAATGCATTGTTATATTACATTTGCATTGTCATAATGCATTGTTATTATTCTCAATTTCCATTTATTTTTTATAAAGAAGCGACCTCAGTTTCTGACTGAACTGACAGTAGTTCCTATTCGTCCCCTAACATGTGTCGCATATAATACTATTATAGTGAAAGCTCTAATCATTATTTAAAACCATTTAAAGCAGGGTAAGGCTCCATGGCCTTATCAACAGATTTTTAGCTTCCATCAATCAAAAACAAGAAAGATACGATAAAATATTTTGGAGTTTATACGAAATGCCTTGAGTGTGGTCGCGGGTAGAAATCAAAATATTTAAATAGCAACTAAATAGAAGATTCTTCTTCTTCTTCATCTTTGCTTTAACCCACATAAGGTGGGTTCAGCTCTAATATTTTTTCTGCGCCATGCCATTCGGTCTAGGGTTGTCGGGTCAGGTAAATCCTTCTCATCTATTAGTCTGGCCATGCTGGTCCACCACTTCGATGAAGGGTGACCTCTGCCAAACAAAATACCAAGTTTATGTTCACATAGGTATAACTTAATGTTTGTATTTATTTATACAGGGTGTAACAAAATTGGTGTAGGACCCGCTAACCGGGGATTCTACTCATCGCACTGAACAACTTTTGTTCTAAAACTTTGCTCAAATCCAAAAAAAATTTTGGACTCTCCATAAAAACTGATCATCTGTTTTGCTATCTTTTGCCATTTTAGTATGGAGAGTCCAAAAAATGTTTTGCAATTTAAGCAAAGTTTTAGAACAAAAGTTGTTCAGTACGATAAGTAGAATCCCCGGTTAACGGGTCCTACACCAATTTTGTTACACCGTGTATACAAGGTACAGCTTTATTCATTGAATTCCCTTCTACTAATGAATTAAACAACTTTCCTTAACCTAAAGGAGTTTTCGGACTCTCGGTACTAAGTTGGTTAATCAACGTGATTGATTTGATATTACTATAATTGACCACGCTTAATACGTTAAAAACAACCGACTTCAATCGCAACAACTCCAATTTTGCTATGTTTTTGTTGATTTTCTCAAAAATCGCTTAATCGATTTCGATAAAATTTATATGGGACCACCTGTAAAGTATACCCTTTTAAACAAAAAAAGAATTTTCCAAATCGGTTCAGGCGTCTTCGAGTAATCGGTGAACATACATAAAAAAAAAGATTCCGACGAATTGAGAACCTCCTCCTTTTTTTGAAGTCAGTTAAAATTACTTTAAAACAAAGATAACGTTGATTATTTTAAACATACATTACACACACGCACGCTCAAAAGATGCACACACAAACACAGACAAAAATACACGTTCATGTAAACTCTTAGGTAAAGAACATTTTTGTTTTTATTTAAGTGAAATATTTTCAACTGTTCATACATGACACATTTTAGTTACTTATGTAAGTATATTATTTTGTTTCAATATTTGTGCAGTCTTTATGTCAAACACCTGGTTATTTTTATTACTTTCTGATAAGGAAGAGCGAGGCTACCTGTTTCAAGTAGGTTCCCATTCTTAAGCCCGGTTTACATTGGTCAAGTACAGTAGTGAAGTCAAGTAGTAAGTAGAAGTCCATTGCTTTCTCGCAACTATACTTTGCGAAGAGTACAGTTGCGAGACAAGCAATGGACTTCTACTTTCTACTTGACTTACCACTGTACTTGACCAATGTAAACCGCGCTTTATATTCTACAAGTCTGAATCATGTTTGTATTAGCTGTAAGATTAAACAAGAAATAAAAATGTTTTTTATTTGTTCCTATTTTTATTTGTATGAGGGTCCAACTTTTCGCTCCATTTGTATTGACCCTTAGGGAAGGTTGTTCAGTTCATGAGTATATAGGGTCCTTCTGAAATACCTGAAAAAAATTCTACAGCGGCTTCTACTCATGAAACTGAACAACTTTCCCCAAGGAACCTATGCTCAATTCGCAAAAAAAATTTAAACTTCCCATAAAAAATTGGCGATTCATTTGATCAATTAGTATGAGGACTCCAAAGTTTTTTTGCAAATTGAGTATAGGTTCCTTGAGGAAAGTTGTTCAGTTTCATAAGTAGAACGCGTGGTTAAATTTTTTTCAGGTTTTTCATAAGAACCCTATATAGTAACGCAGATAAATGGAAATGAAGCAAATACAATTTCCGCCTACTATTTGATTTTCATATAGTTTTTTTTTTATATATTCAGACTCAAGTAAAGCGGAGTACGCTACTTGAAGTTAACTGTAACCAAATTTATTTGTCAAGTGTCAGTCTTTTGACTGCTGCGCAGCGAGCTCGACAAACTGGCGAATAGCCAAATGTTGAGAACCGTTTAGAGCAGAGAGATATATCTCGTATCAGTATAGTAAATAACTTTAAAAATAACAGTTAGCTTTTTTTTAAAAAAGAAGCTTTGGTTCTGCTTTCAAAGTATAAAATAATGATGTCATAGCACTAAAACACGTTCCTGTTTTTTATATTTTCTAAATAACATTTAGACGAAAAGATGTGAAAATTTCATAAGAGAAATAAGAATCATCTCTTTATAATTCACACGATTGGCTTAATCGAAGCCAAATGACATCAATCCTACACAAATAATTTGCGGTCGTGTCCTTAACACACACCTGCCATTTTTGTCTGTCTTTTTTTATGTGATAGGTGGCAAACGACCGGATCACCTGATGGTAAGCGATTACCGCCGCCCATAGACACCCGCAACACCAGAGGAGTCACAAGTGCATTGCCGACCTTTGAAATTGGATAGGATCCCTCTGGATTGGGGTGGAAGTTGGGCCTCCGGTACTCACTCGGCGAAACACAACGCAAGCGTTGCTTCATTCGAGTTTTCTGTGAGGCCGTGGTATCGCTCTTGCATTAACCATCGCTTACGGCATTTATCCTTCCTTGTCTTCTAGATTTAATTGGTTAACATGTAGTAGTCCTCGTCTACGTTTGACCCACTCGCACGTAGTTTAGCGCCATAAGAGAAAAAGAGACAGCTAGGTACTCTCCCACCTCGGCGCCATTGCATGGTCCAAGCCTCATTCGTTTTCGTGCGCGCACGGCTACCGCACGTAGTAAACAATATTTCTTAAAAAGTTCGTTAATTATTTGAATTTAACAAGTGTGCAAAAATGTGCTGAGAAGAAAATAAATCCTTACGTTACTTTTAGATAAGGAGATTATGTGGAAAGGAAATACGAAAATCATTTTTTTTTTTTTAAAACAAGTGCAGTGAAAGTTATTTTTATTTAAACATGATGGGAGAATATCAAATAATTTTATTTTGCTTCGAGTCAACGCGAGACGTTGACCAATAGCTATTTTTGCTTCGAGTCAATGCGGGACATTGACCAATAGCCAGTTTTGCTTCGAGTCAATGCGAGACATTGACCAATAGCCAGTTTTGCTTCGAGTCAATGCGAGACATTGACCAATAGCTACTTTTATTAGAGTTAATGCGAGACATTAACCACACTATAATATTCCTGTTTCGTATGAACTGGAATCACCAGCTTTCTAATGCTTATGCGGCTGCTCCATCAAACCTCGCTCGCCGCCACAGGTGAAGCGTTGGCAGGATCGTGGCTCATATCACTGCACTGCCACCACAGCCACCGCCGCTTATGCAGCTGACAACGATGCTGAAAAATCGACAACGACGATGGACGGATTGCCTCCCGAAACCTCCCCAACGGCGCTGCTGTAACCGCTGTCCGCCAAAACCGCTGCCGGCGCCGCCACCAAAACTGCCGCCGCCTACAGGTGATATGTACCATAAGCACCATCACGTCTATTTAATCTTCCGGCACATATCCACCGCCATCGTGCGTTTATACTGATGCCTACTATCCGCAGTTGAGATTCCTTCTAGTGTTTCCAAACGCGTGTGTTATTATTTCAAAACCAACCTCGAAAAGGACGGTCTATTTAAAAAATAAAATAAAAAAATTCTCTAGTTTGTCATCCGACAATAACTCCAGAAATTGAGGCGATGCTGAACTATTAATCTAAGATGGAGCCAAAAATAGGGATATTATAGCTATTTTTCTTAACCATAACCTTACGGTTATGTCCAATACCTACCGCTAACCTGATTTATTGAAACAACAGACATCCTGTCATTTCAGTTTATATAACTGATTGAATGAATGATGAAACACCCGACCGATTTCGGTCATGAGTCATGGCGACCACTTCGACTCCTAGTAGACTTGTTGACTGTGGGGCGCCCGAAAATAGCTAATATAGCCAATCTTCGCGGCAAACCCCCGTGCACAGTGCAGTTTAATTAAGTAATATACCAGCCTTTTATTTATTTCTTCATCATATTATAAAATACTTATCTGCGAGTAATAGTGTTCTGTGATACTTATACACTGGAATCGAAAGAGAGACATTTATTCGGTGTTGTGTTCGGTGGTTTTGTGAAGATGTCAAAGGGCATATACAAAAAGTTAAAAGAATTGAGTTGCATCGGATAGCGAGCAGGGAGATACGTATGTACGTATGTGCCACTGCCGCTCAGCCAGCCCAAACGCAACCCGTCGCGTCGCCGCCGCACCGACGACGCGCTGCCGCCCCCGCGCTGGCGCGCTGACCGATCGCTGCGAAGCGCGCCCTCCGCAGCTCAGCCGCATTTTAAGGTAACGGGTAGATGGAAATATTTTATAGATGCATTAAAAAGGTATTGTTTGGTATAACTAGACCATTTACACAAAATATTGAGATAAAGACTCTCATTACCCCAGATGAATTTTTTGGCCCTGGACAAGTCGTGGCCAAAATATGGTATATTTTTGATCAAAATTGTAATAGTTAACGCAGCAACCCTATGAAAAACTCTTTGCTTCGAGTATTATTTTTATAATCCATAAAAGTGAAGACAAGTTTAATTTATACTGGATTTAAAATGTTAATCAAATTTTGAATATTGATAATTTGAAATCTCTGTTATCGTACCTACATAGTTGCCCAGGGCAGTTACATGGTAAAAGCAATAAATAAAATAGGCCGATATCCTCGTGCTCATGCACGATTTTATCTTACTTAAAACACTTTTTTCTATATAAGTACTTGTGTTTTACCTTTCAGCCTGTGCTCAACTTTTATAGGACTTAAGTCCTATGAACACTATAGTGTTCATTAACTTTATGAACAGATTCAGGAGTTTTTTCAATCTGTTTTTACTATATTATTCTATGTTATTCTTCTTTTCGGTCGATAACAAACCTAAATAGTCTCGGCCCAAAATTCAGCCACGCGAATTGCACTGTCCGTGGCACTCATTAGATCTGCCTGCCTGCAGTTATCTGGGCATGCAGGGCACGACGTCAAATACTCCATTGTTTGGGGAACTACGCCACACTTAAACTCCACGCCAACACAAAACTTGGAACCATCTGAGGATGTTATCACCATTATATTATTATCTTATTGAGAGGTGTTAAACTTAACACCAAATATATTTTAAATCAACGAATTAAATTGTATGTACAATATTGTACACATTAATTCTTTAAATAATTAATCGATAGAAACCAGTTCGGTATACGATTCAAAACCCTTTCGATTTACAGTTACCATAACTGACAAGTAATCGTTAATAATTATAATAAGAAAAATAAAAGTATTTTATAAAATAAGGTTTTCTGTACCTTATAGGTACTTAAAATTGTCTTTTTTGTACCTAGCTTCTGCTACTTACACGAAACTTGCAATGACAGCGTTTCGGGAAGTATTAATTATAATAAATACATATACCTACGTTATTTTTTCTTATGAAGCCATGTCTTCAGTCTAGATGACAATGATTCATAGGTGTGCCTGTTTTTAAGTTTAATGCAGGTTAAGTCTTAATAAAGCTGCCGCAATCACCAGATAAGAATAAACAACAATGTTTGATGGGTGAAATCTGTGAATTCTTAGATGGTGGATAATCAAAATTTTGACTTTGCATAATCAAAATTTTTGTTGATGCCTCCACAGCACACTGGAGATGTCCTTGTGAGGATGGTGAAAATTATTTATTGGCATTGTTTAAGATCGCCTATAATCAAAATATACATTAAAAAGATTTATATATGTTGAATGAATTAAAAATGAAAAATGTGAACATCAGCGAATTTTACAAAAACAAAATTATTATAAGTCATAGCTTACGTGAAACTTCTGGTATATTTTGAACTAAATTATTTACAATTGAACGTTTATTAACCGCGATATACTTTCGTGGCTATATAAAATTACAGCAATTTTTTTCTCTATAAACCAAACAGGTAGTTTTTTTTAAGTAAACACACAACAAAAGAACGAGAAATTAAAATGTTAAAAAGTTGTGACAATAGAATACTATTGCTGGTATTGACAATAGAATACATATAAAACTTGCTGAAATTACCGTTATCGATACAGTTTAGATAAATATACTAAACATGTTTTCTACTTCATTCCAAAACTTATTAAATAAGCTTATCCAGCCTAAAATAATAATTTTAACTTAAAGAATAAATACAAAATGTAATAAGTACATTTTTACATCTTTGTAATGTTTTTATTTGTGTAACTATCTTCAACGGTTCCCACTTTTTCCAATTATTATGAACTTCATATTATTATTTCGAAATTATGACTTATTATGTAATAAGTCTTAAAAAAAATGCTGCTCAAGCTACTACCGTTTTCATACCTGACGTAGGGTCAGTTATGAAATCAGAATTTATCTATATTTTATTTCTTATAAGTGAACCTGAAACTTATATTTTCAAATATTGTCTCAAATATTTACTTATTCATTCGTATAAGGAACGAACAAATGCATATCGTCGGCGCTGGATATAAAATTCCTATCACTGGTCGATAATACCAAGTTTCGGTTCACGTCTAGCTTTAAACAGTGGGGGAATATTATCGATCAGGAGTATAGATTCGTTGGTTTGTTCACGGCTCATACCCATTGCGGGTATACCTATAGTTATTCGGGTTTATTTTGTGATACATTTTTTGTCAAATTACCTAAAAATGAATTTCAGATGTTCAACGTGAATTATTCAAGCAGTACATGAAAGATGTACAGGTTAAAACCATATTTGTTAAAATACGATAGGTACATCGTGTAATTAAGGTTCCAGAATATCGTATTAGATTACCATCTTAGCAGTTCTTTGGACTTAGAACAGATGTTCCAAATAGCTTAAAGGATGGAAATGTCAAACAGGTTCCCTATGCATCGACGTCGGTTCCCAACGACGCTGCATATACCTTTCATAAAACACTATCGTCTATCGCTGCACTTATGCTAAGTGTAACCTCATCACTCAGAACCTAACGCCAAGTTCAACTAACAATCACATTTTTAAAATTGAACAAGATTTAATTTTATTTTCATATTGTTTATTTGATAACCTTCTAGGAAGTGTTATTTTTTAATAATTTATTGTGTACACAAAATGGGCATAATATAAAAGCTTACTATCAAATATACGCAAGGGGTGCAACTTGTTTCTAAAAGAAATTTCTTCCAGAAATAAATTTCTGTTAATTGAATTACAGTTATAAAATCTCTCAGATTATATTTTATTGCAATAATTCTCATACCTATTACCTACAACATTGTTAGTCTCTCTAAACATCTACATGTTAACCAATTAAATCTAGAAGACAAGGAAGGATAATTAGATGATCAAACGAACTTACCTCAAGTGAAGTTCGATCTTAATTATCCTTCCTTGTCGGAGAGATTTAAGGTCCCTCCCTGCCCTAGAGTATACAATACTAGGATGCTAGTATTAAAACCCCTAATACCAATGTTGTAGTATGTAGGTTGCCTTTTTTATTCTCTAAAATGAATGAAGCTTGGACCATGCAATGGCGCCGAGGTGGGAGAGTACCTAGCTGTCTCTTTTTCTCTTATGGCGCTAAACTACGTGCGAGTGGGTCAAACGTAGACGAGGACTACTACATGTTAACCAATTAAATCTCTCCGACAAGGAAGGATAATTAAGATCGAACTTCGCTTGAGGTAAGTTCGTTTGATCATCTAAAAATACTCTTTAGTCTGAGCTCACGGCTAAAAAAATAAGGCAAAATACCTCGACACACCGCCAAACAAAATTTCTAGTCACGAAGGTTAAAAAGCATCATTGACTGTGTGCTGAATGTCAATATGACTGTGATGTCAATACATCATTGACACCTGTCAAGCTAAAATTCATCAAGCCGTTTAGGCTACAGAGCGTGTCAAAGAAATATACATACATACATACACTCGAAAACATTGAAACCCTCCGACTGGTGTAGTCGGGTAAAAATATACATCATGAACACATCAGAATATGCTTGATAAATAATTAATTATAATTAAAATCAAATAAAAAGCAAATATCGCGTCACAGAAATTTTGACTTATTTGCAAGGCCTTATAGGCGGCTTGAAAACTTCTGACACTGGGGTTGGTCACTAGCACCACAACCCGTGTGTGGAGTATGGCCTAATCTTCCCGAGTTATAGGAAGAGACCCGTGCCCCTGCATTGGGCGTTGGGGGTTGCTAACGATATTATTTTATGCACGATTCTCGTATTTGCTTATTTCCTCGCCGCAGTAAGCTTGCACCTTTACCACTTAACGCTCAGGGGCTAGACTGACGAATTTATCGCAGCTAAATTGCAACCAGGAATACGGTTGTCACGTCCAGGTGATATATGGTCGGTGTGATTCCGCAGAACGGACTGTCTGTTACTACCGTGTCGTCTCAAACGTAATGTCTGAACATTTTAGTTAGGAGTGCAAAGTGAGCAGATTGTGACCACATTGTTAGGATGAGTTTTGGTGAGTTTGACTATTACGTTCCCCGTTAAAATTCGATTCCCAAATGGAATGGAGGGTCGCAGGGGTTCCAAGAGTTAGGCCTTATTGTCAGTTCAGTATAATACGGTAGCGATTTGTGCACCATATAGTGCATTCCTACTCTTTCGCGCATACGGTACAAACATAGCGCACACAATAATTTCAATCATTGAATAAGTTTTGGATGGAACTTAAAGATGAATATTCCCTTTGGCGAGGTAGGCTTCCGCCGAAAATTTGTAGGTCAGTTAGGGTACCACAGTAAAAAAAAATTGGGAACCGCTGTGTTAAATTAATGGGATAGTTATAGAACTTAAAGCTTATTTAGCACTTGTTACTAATTATGAAATCTTTAATTTTTTTTATTCTTCAAAAAGGTTTCCTTTAAATTTGAAGGAAAATATGAGATATTCGGATACTTTTTTTAAGTTAAATTTTAATTTTAATTATATTATTATAGTTTGTATAAATTTAATTTTATCGCTAACAACTGGTAAGTAATAGATGCTTGAACTGAAGAACTTTACTTATACAAATGAAGAGAAAAATATTTGCTATACTTAGAAATGTTACTTATACATTATTATCCGTCACTTAATTAGTTTTGGAAATGACTATTTTTGCTCCAATTCTATATCGAATCTTCCCCTGGTTTTGCCGTTTATCGCCACACAAAGAAGGTTAACCTGGAATAGATCGCTTTTTATTACAGGTACGATCACCAACCTGTAAGTGTGACTTAAAAAGTTATAATGTTTCTTGTGTTAGTTGATATGTTTAGCAATAAACTTGAATATGTTTAGCAAGAAAGTATGTAAACTATTTTTACTCATTCATTCATAAAATATAAGAACTATTAAATTAAAAAATAGCCCTGTCTTAGCTTTGTGCAGACGGATAAAAAGAATCTAAAGTACCTATGTACTTATTACTGTAGTGGTGGAATCTCTACAGCCGCGCATTGTGGTCTTTTCGGCGTTGGAACGTTTCTATTAAAAAATAATAAGGATTTAAATCGTTCGCTGTCTGATTTTGATAGTTTGGAACCGAGATTCTCTAAGGGTTCGCCATGATGAAAACTTCTAAGTATGTAAATATTTTAATAAGTTTAATTGGAAATAAACTAAAATAATCAAAAGTATCAGTGTTTTTCCTAAAGAACCTTAGAGTACGTAACGTTCTCTAGAAAACCAATTTACTTCATTAGACCAGACCAAAAAACCCATTTGCGGATGACTCGGCTATCAGCACAAAATGGACTTTCGCCAGTCCTTTGGATGGGACTAAAAAGCTATACAGGGTGATAAAAAAATGTGCAGCAAAATTTAACCGTGGTTTCTTCTTATCAAATTGAACAACTTTCCCCAAGAAACTTATGGTCAAATAGCAAAAAAGAATTCGGACTCTTCATACAAATCCGTCAGCTGATTGATGAATTTTGTACGGGAAGTCCAAAAATTTTTTGTTATTTGACCATGAGTTTCTTGTGGAAAGTTGTTCAGTTTGATGAAATTTTGTCGAACATTTTAATGTCACCCTGTATATGTACTATATGGGTACATACATATATGGGAGACCAAACGCGGCGTGAAATGGGGAGATTCCTTATTGAATAGTTCGATGGTGACGACATTGATGCATGGACCCTGAGACTTTGGATACGTGTCGTCATAGATCAAAGATGGAACAGACTAGGCAGCTCTGCTTAGTGTATATTCTGTATTTAAATTAATGAAATCGTCTGTTACCCTAGGAAACATGTGTACAGGGTAACAGACGTAGTATGGGTATACTACGTGACCCATTTTTAAAATTTTTACCCCCCCCCCCTCCCCCCTCGGTGACCACCCGTATTATATGCTAAGGACCCCCCCTCCCCCTCTACATTTCACGTAGTAATTCATAAACATAAGTAATTCATTCATAGACTCGGTGACTCAGTAGTTAGCGCTCTTAACTAGTAATTTGTTGGTCGTGGATTCGATTCTCACACAGGACAAACATTACTATGATGAGCAGATTTGTTTGCTCTATTTCTGGATGTATTATAATTTAATGTATTTTATTTTAACTATGTACCGTGCATATCTCTGTTCCGGATATTAATTTAATGATACTCGTATTTGTTACGGATATTTATTTTTTGATACTTCTATGATTCTTGGTTATTCTACTTCCAGCTATGTTATTATCATTGCTCATCGTTAGTTTAGATATTGTCTTGGATTGTACAGTGTGTAGGAACAATATGTAGAAAAACATGGATTTCTAGTCATGAAATTGTTCAATTTTTGTTCTCCTTTGATGAGATCTCAAAATAATTGTTGGAGTGACCATACATGGGTTGATCTATTCTATTTTATGATTTCAGTAATGTTCAAACACCTTCAGACAGATAGCCTTCAGAGAGCAGCATTTTTCATTTTTCACATAAATCCTGAGCTTTGAATCACATAATTGCCCTCTATAACTTTTTTTAATGGTAGAAATTTAAAAACTTCAAATAATAACAAAGCAATATGAAACTAAATACTTTATTACTCCATAACAAAGATAATTAAGAGCCTCGTAAGTTAACTACTATACTCGTAAATAAGACAAAATTGTTTGTTGCAAACGAAACGCTCTTTTTAAGGTTCCGTAGTCAACAAGGAATCCTTAGGTATAGTTTCGCCATGTCCGTCTGTCTGTCTGTCTGTATGTTCGTGGCTGAGCTCAGAGACTGTTAGTACTAAAGTGCTTTAATTTGGCATGGATACACATACATATTAATTACGCCGAGACAAAGTGGTAAAATAAAATCTTGAAAATTGTTTTTTCCAGGATACCTCCCTACACGTAATGTGGCGTAGAATTTTTTTCTCGACTATCTCATGGGTTTGTGAAAACCATTTTTCGTCTCAGGGATCCGTTTTCGAAATATTAAGCTTTTAAATGAAATTTTTTGTTAAAGTCCCTGTATCCCTGTCAGCTAAACGGTTGTTTCTAGAAATGTGAAATATTCACGGCAGTAGTACATAAATATAACGAAGTTAAAAAGGACTTAGCCTAAAGCCTACTTAGGCTTTACAAGTTAACGAGAAGTACTACGGCACCCTACGCTGCGCGTGGCCCGACACGCACTTGACCGCTTTTTAAAGAATATAACGACCAGACTCCGGACTGACTTTAATAATAAAACTAAACAACAAGCAAAATGGTAAATGCAAACGTTCCGTAGAATAACAGCGGTGAAAACGTTGGAATACCTATTTGTAGAACAGACCCGGTATTTGCAGAAAGGTTGGATGTATTCTGCAAAAGGCAATGATAGCCTTGGTTTTCGGAAGAAGGCAAACACGACACAGTTTTTTTTATTATTATTCACAACTGGTAATCCCTTGGCATCATCTCACTTGATGGTAAGTGATAATGATACCGAAGATGGAAGCGGGCAGATTCTTTTAATTTGTTATTGTAGCCCATATTTTGAAAAAGTTAGAGCTTACTCCACTTCTAGAATTCCAAGGGACCAACAACGCATCGTATTTTTTATTTATTAAAGATCATTATCATAATTTTTAATGCCAAAGTATCAGTTATTGTGTGAAAGTTTTAACTGGTTACTTATTATGATTAAAAAGATTTGGGCTTTTTGAGAACAGAACTTTTGCTGACAAATGGCGTACGTGCGTGATAAATATTAATTGTAGATTAGGCAGTGTGGCGATTTCTTAAATTGGATAAGTAAAATATCTATTATATTTATTTGTGTTTGCATAACTGACTGATTTTATGAAGAAATATTGAATAATATAATAAAAATATCTAAATATTAAGATCTAAGATGTTAGATTTGGCAGTTGAAACATTGTTTGGCTCTTCATTGGATACAAATTGATTAGCTGTTTGGCCAATTTGGCCCTTAAGGATTTTTTAATGGAGAGTTTAAAATACTCTGTAATTTCATCAAAGTTTTTGAACTAAAGTTGTCCAGTGTGATGAACAGAAGTCAGTTAACGAACACTTATTTTGTTTCAATCTTAAGATATGTCCTGTCATAGATACGAAAGAAGAAGTTCGTAGGCTTTTGTCATCATAAAAACCTCATTGCCACAAAGGTATTATAACCTAACTAGTTCCGCCCGCGACTTCGTCAGCGTGGACTTCAGAATTAGGTCCAGAGAGAAAGAAAATTTTAAAGTGGCGCCATCTAGTGGCGATGAGTTTTTAAGCATTCCTCCAGGAACTCTCGAGTTTTCCGGACTAAAAAGAATCCTATATGTTAGGTAACCGATTTACCTACTTACCAAATTTCATCCAAGTCCGTTCAGTACTTTCAGCGTGAAAGTGGTACAAACAAACAAACATCCATATTTCGCATTTATACTATTTGTGAGAGCCTTCCGCAGAAATCCAGTTTTTCGTTGCTATTCGTAGAATACGTCAACGGCTGTATCAAAATCCACCGCTGTAGCCATCGTCGGAAAGCCGCGAGAAATATTCAGACGAAATGCACATTTTGTTCTAGATATTTCAACCAAGTCTCATTTTAGCACGCCTTACTCGTAGTATACAGCGTGTTCTATCTAACACTAGCCATTTATTTTGAACTTTAGCTTAGCTTTGGCTGGAACAGCATTAAGGCGCAGTGCAGGTAGATTTATTTACACGCGTCAGTGGGTTTTGGAGCAAAGACCCTTTGCCAGTTTAGTTTTTAGGTTTTTTAGGATCAAAATAATATTTTTTTTAAGTATTTCACTACCAGAAATCTATTTTTGACGTGTAATATGTATTACCAATAAATATCTTATAAATTGGAACATATTTTCCATCAGTTGAGTAGAAAAACTCCATAACGCAGACACTTAATCTTTCTTGTTAAACGTTTTGAAAATACTCCTGTCCATAAAATAATCGATTTTTTTAATTTTAACCTTTTTGTTTGATCGTAAAATTTAACAAGAATGTCGAACAACTCTCTCGTCTGCAAAATTTATCTGCGCTGTAAATCATCATAAGTACAAGGAACTTCCGTTCGCGTAGTTGCAGTTTTGTACATATCTCGAAGCGCACAGCGTGAAATTCAAACGAAACTGGATCAGTACTTTTTCTGGAGCCCTATTTTTGAATACAAAATTTTCGCAAAAAATATTTTTACGATAATGTTGTAGTATTTTTATTATTATTATTTATTCATAAGAAGGTACACAAACAGAAATGTCGGAATATACATTGTAAAACTTATTTAGATCTAAATGGATCCCTACATCCCAACAACGGCGATTATCACACGGGAGGCGGTTTCCAACCGCGGCGGTAGCCGCCGCGGTTGGAAAATGTACTAGAAATGTATGAAAACCGCGTACCAGGCGGTAGCCGCCGCGGCTACATACGTTTCTAGTACATTTTCCAACCGCCGCGGTTGGAAACCGCCTCCCGTGTGATAATCGCCAACGTGTCCTGCAAGTGATTAACAAACAAAAAGCGGATCATCAGATAATAAAAAATTATAATCACGTTTTTATCGTTATAATTAATGGGCGATCAATATTTTATTATTTTTTTGCCACTTTTTACCACACTTTTTATCACTTTATGCACTACAATAAAGAAAGGGATAAAGGTATTTGTTTTGTTGAACTTTTGTATGTTTTTGGCTTGTTTGTTTCTTTGTTTTTTGTATAAATTTTCCACTGATGAGTACACATTTTGGTTATAACAATATTTTGGTTTTTGTCTCATCAAATTGCGATGATTTCTAGCCATACCAAGTCAGCTTTGACATTACGTAGTAAGTCGGGAAAAAAATCATTTTTCTATCCACAATAAATATAATGTTTTATTATGATTAAATGTTCAAACAAATTATGTTCAAATTTTGTTCTCTGTAGTATTCGAAATGTATACGTGTTATGAACGAACGATACATAAACAAAAATTAAGTAGGTCCATTAAGTATGTTGTGGAGACCGCGTATGGGCAAACGTAGTGTGGGAAGTCCCCCGGCTAGGTGGAGCGATTATTTGCGCAAGGTTGCTGGCAACAGTTGGATGGATGGATATAAGTGGCGTGGCTTGGGGGAGGCCTATGTCCAACAGTGGACTAATAAAAGCTGATGATGATGATTATATATGTATGTATTCAATCTTTATACAGTTTTCGGTGAAGCAGTTATGTAAGTATTCCTGTAAAGTTAATTTGTACTTTTTAAACTAAAGAACTCCTAGCTTTCTCTTTGCATCTAAATTATAATACAAGAAAAAATAATGAATTATGATTTTTATGATTCAGTTCCGTTACAAGAATACGCATTCATTCTGTTTATTTAGTATATATATTAAATGAAAAAAAAAGTTATACATCTTTGATGGCATAATAGTCTAAGTAAAATTGTGTTATTCGTGCGTATTTCAAATTTTGTCCCTCTCAAGAGACAAACTTCCCTTAAGTGCTAAAGAATTTTCAAAAACCTTTCTTAGTCCTCATATTTTTGAGTATTTAGTGCGTAAAAGGCACGTTAAGCCGTTGGTGCCGGGTGCAATCGCTAGATGGAAGTCGTTAAGCCATGTCGGAGGCCTTATAGGCGGCTTAAAAACTTCTGACACTGGGGTTGTCCACTAGCCCCACAACCTCCACCAATCCGGACTTGGCCCCCGTGTGTGGAGTGTGGCCTAACCTTCCCGAGTTATGGGAAGAGACCCGTGCCCCTGCAGTGGGGACGTAATGGGTTGTTAACAGTGCGTAAAAACGTTGTCTTAAATTTCAGTACAATCTTACAAGTGACACATTATATATGCAATGGGATTATGTACGACTCCCCTTTTTAAAAACATAAATGGTTCCGAAAAACATATTTGTAGTTAGGAAACAGGTACTATACTCTACTTTGAATAAAACGAAGAAGAAAATAAATTAGTTTTCTAATTAAAAAAATATACTTAAAATACGATACGAGTACGAATCTTTTTTGTTATAAAACGAGATGTTCTTAAGTAATTTGACAGAATGATTTTAATTTTCTTTTAATTACTTTGAACATCAAATTAGTTGACAAAGGCACTTGTTTGGTCACTATACAGTCGGCAGCACAAGTCGTGTCGGAACGAACACGTGTGAAACTTATTCATTGTTGCTACTGAATAGTGGTGATCTTGAATATTCTGACTTCGCTTTAATATTATAAATGCGAAAGTATGGATGTTTGTTTGTTAATTTGTTTCTTTGTTCCACTTTCACGGCGAAACTACTGGACGGATTTGGATGAAATTTGGTAGGCAGATAGATAAAGCACTCGGCTATTTGTTAGTTAAACGTACTATTTACCATTCCTAAATAGGTACTCAGTATTGCAAGTAGTAATATATGGCACGCCTACCCTGTATACTTTTAGGTTCACGGGAATGTACATATTAGGTATACATAGGGACACAATTAAAAGGGGAACGATTTAAATTTTAATGAGTTTCTTTTTCTATAAAAAACTTAAAATTACTGTAATTTTTGACTAGTCACTGTAGGTATCGACAGAATACCAGTGTTGTGGATGTGGTCTCACATACGCAGCATTATGCTGAGTCGGTGCCTTTTTATTACAGTTCAATTTCTGGTTTTTTTCCTTAGTTCCTATCTTAGTATAATTATCTTATTTCTTTAGTTTGAGTTTTTATTGTTTTATATTAATTTAAGATCTGTAGTCTCTAAATAAAGCTTCTATCTATCTAAATTAAGTGACGACAATAATGTTAAAAAAAAATATTGAACACTTACAATAGTTAAATGTTTATTTTTCTTTCTTGTATAAGATAATGTTTAAGAGCTACTATAACAATATTTATCAAAAAGTTTACATAGGATGTTTTATCTCTCTGTATTTCGTTGAGCATCTATAATTTAAGTAATAAAAATATAATACTCAAACTCAACTCAAACTCAAAATGTTTTTTTATTTAAGTAGATGCTTTACACATGCTTTTAAATCGTCAATTTTTTTTTCTATCTAGTACAAAGTCCCTTCCACGCGGGACTTGTACACTCAATGTTTCGGGAAGTGTTTGCGAAGCGAAAAGAAACGTCGAGCCCAAAAGAAACTCGCTTCAACACATTTTTTAAATAAAATCTTAAATTCTATTACAATTCATGTCAACAATAAAATTGTGAGCCAGAGGATCTATACATGTCCATATATCATTGTCATTTACATAATCTAGTATTTTGTAATACCCTTTAGAGCATAAACAATTTTTCACATGCAATATTTTTTCTGGCAAACTACGAGTACATTTTCGGGTATTTTGTTATAGAATCGTACACACTGCCCCATACATGACTTCTTAACCTTACTCAGTCTCGAATAGGCAACATCAATGTTATTAATATTTCTTAGATTAAAATTGTGTCTGTCACTGTTTTACAAAACAAGTGCAAATTTCGTATATGAATTGACTAGCAAAAATAAGAATATTAATTTATTTAAACTTATTCCTCAACGACTCGCGGGATTGCATCTGCTAGATGGCGCGAATCGCCCTTTTTTGCAAAATGAAAATCGTTTCAATATCAGCCGCATGTCCCCAGAGTAAGATTCCGTAAAACATTATGCTGTGAAAATAACTAAAATAAACTAGTCTCGCAGTACCTACATCTGTCAACTGTCTTATTTTCTTAAAAGTATATGTAGCTGAATCAAGCCGTCTTGCTAAGGTTTCTATGTGTGTGCCCCAATGCAGTGTAGCATCTAAAGTTATACCTAAGAAAACGGTCTTATTTACAAAGTCCAATACATTATTATCTACAATTATAGTGTTTACAATTTTCTTTACATTTGGTAATGAGAATTTTATGCATTTTGTTTTTTTTTTGCATTTAAGAGTAGATTGTTTACAGAGAACCACTTAAGAATCTCTGAAAGAGTGTTGTTTACTTCGTCAGTTTTGTTTTCTTTCCTGTCAACCTTAAAAATAACGGAATTATCATCGGCAAACAACACAATGTTTGACAAATTTTGCACCATAAACGGCAAGTCATTTATATATGTAAGAAAAAGAAAAGGACCTAACATAGAACCCTGGGGCACACCCATTTTAACCATAGAGCCGGATGAATTTGTGCCATTTACTTGGACTTTTTGCGTTCTGTTGCTTAAGTACGAATATTATCAAACAAATCAAATCAAATAAAATCAACACAACAAAATCAAATAAATAAAACAATCAATAAAGTATATTTATTTATTTTTTATTTATTTGTTTATTTCAGGCAACGAGGCCCATATAACATATACAATAATATACATTTTATACTTTAAATACTATACATACCTACATACTTAAAATAAACTAACTAAAAAAATATAATATTTATTTATGTTTATGTTATTTTATCTATTTAAACATGCTCGTTGAGAGTAGATTTCTTTACATGGTTTCCCTTGTAAACTTAAAAACTGTGAAATTTAAAACATTTTAAGTGCAAACAGCGCAGCATTTCACAGTTATGAGACTGTTAGCCGTAGCGTCGTCTACTTCGCGTTATTGCGTTATTTTCTTTGCAGCACCCGTGGACATTTCCACAACTTATTTTTATTTCTGTGTTTCTTCCTCTTTCAAAGGAAAATATAAAGTCAGCGGGGAAATTATTTTTGTATTAAAACTGTCTTGTTTGTGCCTTTTGCCAGGCCCGCTAGTTGCTTGTTTCTCGATGAGTTATTGTTATATTGTATCTTATAATAATATCTGGGACAAATCACACACGGTCATCTGGTTCCAAACTAGGATTCCCTGTATCTTGGAAACCAGAGACTGATATACATACACATATACTTTTAAATACATGCATACATGTATTATACTACCAAGTTTAAAAGTGTGTTCTAATAGATTATTCATTCATTCCTTATGAAACTTTTAGTATTGTATGAAAATTCGATAGATATCCTAAATTTCGACGTATAATAAACTACTCTGTTTTCAAAGACAACATTTGTAAAATACTGTTTTGGTAATTGCCATTGTGTTTGCAAGGAAGAAGAAGAAGTATGTTCGCGATTTTTGATTCGCGAACTTAATATTCTTTGCTTGAAATTTTATAAAACTGTTGATTGTTAAAGGATTCATATATATATCTTAGTTTGTTTTTATTATTTCAAGCCAAAAGTGAACATAATTTTTCAAAAAAGTACGCTGGAGTGAGCACAGGAAGTTTTTCCTTGTTGTTTGTTTTCATTTACAAAAATAAAATAGAATAACAGATGTTTGATATTATATCTGTGACGGTTCATAGAAAACAGACTTTCAACTTTGTTTTTTTTTTTATGACTATGGCTAAAAAACTTCTGGAGATTTATTAGGTTTAATTGGGTAATTTCGCAAATAGCGCCGCCATGACAGTGCGCGAGCGAACGGAAGCAGAAAGTGCGCGCTTCCGGCGACCGGACAGGTAAAGAGCGTTGTAAATTTTAAGGGGTTAGTCAGATTCAAGTATAGAATAACACAGGAAAAATATTAAAATAATCCTACCTTTTTTTTTCAGTTACCCATACAAATTCTTGATTCACTATTCAGACTTATAGTACGGGAAACAAAACAAAATTAAGATTTTTTCAATATTTTTCCTTACTTTTCTTATACTTTTTTCCTTTTTAGGGTTCCGTAGCCAAATGGCAAAAAATGGAACCCTTATGGATTCGTCATGTCTGTCTGTCTGTCCGTCCGTATGTCACAGCCACTTTTTTCCGAAACTATAAGAATTAACTATTAAAACTTGGTAAGTAGATGTATTCTGTGAACCGCATAAGGATTTTCACACATTAAAAATAAAAAAAACAATAAATTTTGGGGGTTCCCCATACTTAGAACTGAAACTCAAATTTTTTTTTCATTAAACCTATACGTTTGGGGTATCTATGAATAGATCTTCAAAAATGATATTGAGGTTTCTAATATCATTCTAAACCGAAAAGTTTGCGTGAGAGACATTTCCAAAGTGGTAAAATGTGTGTCCCCCCCCTTCCTGTAACTTCTAAAATAAGAGAGTGATACAATTAGAAAAAATATATGATGTACATTACCATGCAAACTTCCACCGAAAATTGGTTTGAACGAGATCTAGTAAGTAGTTTTTTTTAATACGTCATAAATCGTAAACCGCAAATTACCTTTCATTCAATCAACTCAAATATGTATAATAAGGATAGAGTTCAAGACATGTGTGATTATGAATTTATACGGAACCCTCGCACTGTGTGTTATGGAGACCATTTTTGTGACATCCCCTTTTTATTTAAAAATCTAACAGTGTTAAGTATTTAGAAAGTCAGAATAGAACTCCCGAGTTGCTAATTTGCATAGTTTCGGAAATATACATTTTTCAATTTTGTCGAAAAATATACCCGGATTTGCGAAAAAAAAAACCTGCACTTAAGTGAGTTAAGTTATTTGGTATTGCAGTTTAAAACCTTAAAATACATTTGAAATTTTATTATTTGATAGCTGTACGAAAGTGCTATCTTTCATAGAAATCGAGTTATGATTTTTTTAATTTTTTTTTGTTTCATTTTTTTTCTCAGTTATTCCGCCGTAGTAGGTAGAGATATCCTCTTCATAGGGTGGGCCTTGTATATCTTTAAATGCCCTGAAAAATTTTCGACCAAATTCCATGGGATCTAGTTGCTACGATTTTTTGAAGTTATATCCGGATTTCTGAAAAAATATCCGGATTTATTAAAATAATTAATTTTTTAATTTTAACTTTTTTTTTATACAGCACCTCTAAATAACCTAAAAAGAAATTGTACAGCCACGCTGTATATACTTTATCGTGAATTCATTTTCACCACCTGGCACACACAGGATTATCGTTACACCAATCAGAAATAAACATTCATAATCAGTAACAAAGTAAAGGGGTGCTAAACTTACAAAAAAAAGAGTGTAGGTAGTACTTTATTCCGATATTGCTCGAAATAAAGAGCTATCTGCTTTAAATAGGCCATATGAAATTAAAGTAACGTACATAGTTTAATTGAAATCATTATAGCCATTTTTGAGAATAAATAACAAAGAATTTGTCATGGCAAAAAATCTAACTTAAAATTTGATGGGGATATATTTATTTATTTATTTACTTATTTATCCGGATATAACTTCAAAAAATCGTAGCAACTAGATCCCATGGAATTTGGTCGAAAATTTTTCAGGGCATTTAAAGATATACAAGGGCCACCCTATGAAGAGGATATCTCTACCTACTACGGCGGGATAACTGAGAAAAAAAATTAAACAAAAAAAAGTAAAAAAATCATAACTCGTTTTATATGAAAGATAGCACTTTCGTACAGCTATCAAATAATAACATTCCAAATGTATTTTAAGGTTTTAAACTGTAATACCAAATAACTTAACTCACTTAAGTGCAGGATTTTTTTTTTCGCAAATCCGGGTATATTTTTCGACAAAATTAAAAAATATATATTTCCGAAACTATGCAAATTAGCAACTCGGGAGTTCTATTCTGACTTTCTAAATACTTAACACTGTTAGATTTTTAAATAAAAAGGGGATGTCACAAAAATTGTCTCCATAACACACAGTGCGGCGGTATTGATAGATGGATCGCCAGACGGCGCCGGCGCAGGCGAAAACCATATTAAAAGGGAGCGCCGCCGCACTGTGTGTTATGGAGACAATTTTTGTGACATCCCCTTTTTATTAGTTATGATTTTTAAACTTTTTTTTTGTTTAATTTTTTTTCTCAGTTATCCCGCCATAGTAGGTAGAGATATCCTCTTCATAGGGTGGGCCTTGTATATCTTTAAATGCCCTGAAAAATTTTCGACCAAATTCCATGGGACCTAGTTGCTACGATTTTTTGAAGTTATATCCGGATAAATAAGTAAATAAATAAATAAATATATCCCCATCAAATTTTAAGTTAGATTTTTTGCCATGACAAATTCTTTGTTATTTATTCTCAAAAATGGCTATAACGATTTCAATTAAACTATGTACGTTACTTTAATTTCATATGGCCTATTTAAAGCAGATAGCTCTTTATTTCGAGCAATATCGGAATAAAGTACTACCTACACTCTTTTTTTTTGTAAGTTTAGCACCCCTTTACTTTGTTACTGATTATGAATGTTTATTTCTGATTGGTGTAACGATAATCCTGTGTGTGCCAGGTGGTGAAAATGAATTCACGATAAAGTATATACAGCGTGGCTGTACAATTTCTTTTTAGGTTATTTAGAGGTGCTGTATAAAAAAAAAGTTAAAATTAAAAAATTAATTATTTTAATAAATCCGGATATTTTTTCAGAAATCCGGATATAACATCAAAAAATCGTAGCAACTAGATCCCATGGAATTTGGTCGAAAATTTTTCAGGGCATTTAAAGATATACAAGGCCCACCCTATGAAGAGGATATCTCTACCTACTACGGCGGAATAACTGAGAAAAAAAATGAAACAAAAAAAAATTAAAAAAATCATAACTCGATTTCTATGAAAGATAGCACTTTCGTACAGCTATCAAATAATAAAATTTCAAATGTATTTTAAGGTTTTAAACTGCAATACCAAATAACTTAACTCACTTAAGTGCAGGTTTTTTTTTTCGCATATCCGGGTATATTTTTCGACAAAATTGAAAAATGTATATTTCCGAAACTATGCAAATTAGCAACTCGGGAGTTCTATTCTGACTTTCTAAATACTTAACACTGTTAGATTTTTAAATAAAAAGGGGATGTCACAAAAATGGTCTCCATAACACACAGTGCCTCGGTGCGCGAGTCCGACTCGCACTTGGCCGGTTTTTTTTCTGTATAACCCCTTGAAATTTAAAAGACACTTTTTTTAACAGCCTGTATACAAAAGCAGTCAATGCCATAAAATTGTCTTACCTTATTTGCGCTTAGTTCTATTTGTTACAATATCAGTCAGTAGCGCTGGGGATGATTTCTGACATGAAATTAGATTACATCTCTTGTCCAAAGAGAATTTCCAGGCGAAGATTTTTCTGCCTTTGACATGACAGTAACTGTATTATTCTGTGCTGTGACAATTTTGTTAGTACCATGCGTGACTTACTTGTGGCAATGCTGATAAAGCTGATATCCGTTCAGAGAATTAAGTGTGTCTTTAGTTTGTAAATGCTAATTGTAGCATACTGGAAATTATATGAACGTTACTACGGTTGACACTTGCCATCGAGCTGTCACCGGGTGCGGTTGTCCAAGCAAACCTGTGTTTCATTTATTGTAGTTTATGCATCTGTGAACTGTACACTAATCATGAAACTTAAGAACTTTCCCAAGATGCCAATACAATCCTAGTAAAAAATAAATTGAAATTCCATAGTAATAGTCGATTTGACAGAAATTCTTGGTGTGATTAATTTATAAGTGATATAAAATTTGTGATATTACATTTGGTGTGTTTTTTTTTATAAGTGATATAAAATTTGTGATATACCATATGCCACCTGTCACCCTGATATAGCCGTATTAACATTAAGAGAAAACTAAGCTAAATGGGTGAAAAACTCAGATATGCATTTCTAGATTTTCTAGTTACATATAGAGCGACTCAAAATCCTTAAATAAAAATAGATAGATTTCATGTAGATGAAGACAGTATAATTTTAGAAGCAGTTTTCTTTATATGATGATTAATAATTAATATTATCATGAATTTTCAAGAAAACAAAACAAAAACTATTACCGAGTACTAATTATTAGCAAATTAAATTCCCATAAAGTAACTAAAAGTTTAGGATTTAGCGAGAGAAGGTATGCTGAATACCTAAATAGGCTACAAAATTGAATAAAACATACAAGCAAATATGTCCTATACTCGGGACAAATGTAATTATTTACTTTCATTGTGTTAACCTGTTTTATATGAGAATTATTACAAAGCTACTTTGTTACATATGTTATTTAAAAGTCTATTCGCTGAATAACATTTTATTCGCTGACAAATTAACTGAATATAACAACTGCTTATTTACTGGGAGTATCAAAAGAAATAAGCTCACTAACTGTCACACAGACACATATTTACAAATACACCGCAAGAACGCACGCACACACACACACACACACACATACACACACACGTGAACTCACACTCTCTCGCGTACACATATACACACACACGCATACATTTAATTACGCACTTTTTTATGGGCATATGTTTACTATGCATGTCGGCCTTCCAGACACAAGTTCAGCTTATTCACGGACAAAAAACAGAAAAGTCGAGACTATTGTTATTTGAAAATAGGTCAAGTGCGTATCGAGACACGCGCAGTCTACGGTTTCGTAGTACTTCTTGTTAACTTGTAAAGCCTACTTAGCTGTGACAGACAGACAACCACCTCCAAGCATGCTTAACGAAACACAAATACGTGTGTTCACCACAAATAGTTTAATAGTTGTGCAAGTTCTTGCTAACTCACGTACATAACAATGTACGGTGTTGTATCTTAGTTTGGAACTCTGGCTGTGGTGGTATTTGGTTACTTTACCGGATTACTGAGACACGTCTGCGGGCATAGGTGCAAGCTGCAGGTATAGTGCATGCGGAGATAGCATTTTGTGTTGGTTGTTTTATTGCTAAGCGTTTATTAATTCAATTCAATTCGATGCAAATTATTTATTTTTATAAATATTACATTTATCATTTATTTTACAACATGCAGCCTAATAGACTGCCAAAAGATAGGGCAATCAATCCGCCCGGCTATGATGCTGTTAGTGCTGCCGCGGACACGGCTCAGCATCGAGGCGGCTCTCTCTCTAAGGATGGCATTAAATAGGCGCATAAAATTAGCTAAATCTGGACATAATTCTATAACTGTAATTTTCTTTTTCTAATGTATAAAGTCTTGTTAGTTATAGATAAAATAAAAAGAATTAAACATTTTAAAGGTCCGCATCAATGTAAAAAAACTGAAAAACTAAATTTTAATCACTTATTTAATTTGTAAGTAGACCATAATAAATAACTCTGTAAAAGTACCTCTGTTATGATATGACGCTTGCATTCCAGTTAAATAAATCAAAATTAAACAAATTAATTTATCAGAACTATCATTAATAAAATAGGTTCAGTAATTTACAGATTTTTTGGCTTATCTTAGCAGAAATTATAAATAACTGTAATTTAACAATTTATTCTGAATATAATATTATATGTGTCAATAAATCACTCAAAATTAAACAAATTCTCTTCGCAGTTTTCTAAAGTCTCAAATATTTGTAATTATTGGGAAACCAAAATACATAACTACTTCAAAAGTGTTTAATTTATGCCTTCAAAATATTATTAGTTCTATAAGAAATAAATTAAACAATAAATGTCCACGATTATTCATTTATTGATATTTTTTCCTAATAACATTTCAGTATGAACGTTAAGTCTTACGGCATAAGGTCGCAGTTAGTCCTGCTGTTGTGCGAGTCGCGGGTAAGGCGCTGAGCAGACGGCGGCGGGGCGACGCAGGCTGAACATTTTCGCCGCGAATGATAGAACAAGAGGAATCCTATACAGGGTGTATAGTGTATATATATATGTATATGTATATATATAGGGTGACCCTAAATTAGTTCTTGATACGAAAGTCTATGAATGTGCTCATGATAACTAACAACTTTCCCTAAGAAACCCATAGTCAAATCGCAAAAAAAATTTTGAGTCTCCATACAAATCGATGAACTGACCGGCCAAATTAGTATGAAGAGTCCAAATTTTTTTTGCGATTTGACTATGGGTTCTTTAGGGAAAGTTGTTCGTTATCATGAGCACATGCATAGCCTTTCGTATCAAGAACTAATTTAGGGTCACCCTATATAAGGTGCTACTTTATTAGTGCCCGATATTTTAGTCAGTGCTTCTACTCCTGATTCTGATCAACTTTCCCCAAGAAACCCATAGTCAAATCGCAAAAAAATTTTTGGACTCTTCATACTAATTTGGGCGCTCGGCTGATCGATATGTATGAAGAGTCCAAAAATTTTTTTGCGATTTGACTATGGGTTTCTTGGGGAAAGTTGATCAGAATCAGGAGTAGAAGCACTGACTAAAATATCGGGCACTAATAAAGTAGCACCTTATATATATAGATCATATTGTTTTTGCGATTTCACTATAGTTTCCTTGGGAAAAGTTGATCAGAATCAGGAGTAGAAGCACTGACTAAAATATCGGGCACTAATAAAGTAGCATCTTATATAGTGGGGAATTTAGTGCAACGCCTAGTATGGGAACCGTTTTATTTTGGATCCGGCGCTCAAATTTGGCATTGTTGTTCCCTAGGCCGTTCTGAGTAGATTAAGCACGGGAGCCACCGGGAGCCATCCCCCGTTTGGCAGGGGGAGGGGGGCAATTTTGTTTCTGCCGCGCCCTATTTATGGGCTTATATCTCCAAAACTATTGGTACTAGGACAAGTGAGATATCATTTTCGTATGACTAAAGGACAAGAAATTCATTTCTGTAACAAAAAAATGACTTTGAATGAATGAAAAATAAACGTAAATATTCTAAGTCCAAGTCAAATGAAAATCTTCTAAGTCCTAGCAAACGTAATTAAACGTAAATTAAACGTAAGCCTAATTAAAAATTCAAAAAATAATTAGAAACATAGGAGCCCTCTTTCCCCAAGAAACCCATAGTCAAATCGCAAAAAAATTTTTGGACTCTTCATACATATCGATCAGCCGAGCGCCCAAATTAGTATGAAGAGTCCAAAAATTTTTTTGCGATTTGACTATGGGTTTCTTGGGGAAAGTTGATCAGAATCAGGAGTAGAAGCACTGACTAAAATATCGGGCACTAATAAAGTAGCACCTTATATATATAGATCATATTGTTTTTGCGATTTCACTATAGTTTCCTTGGGAAAAGTTGATCAGAATCAGGAGTAGAAGCACTGACTAAAATATCGGGCACTAATAAAGTAGCATCTTATATAGTGGGGAATTTAGTGCAACGCCTAGTATGGGAACCGTTTTATTTTGGATCCGGCGCTCAAATTTGGCATTGTTGTTCCCTAGGCCGTTCTGAGTAGATTAAGCACGGGAGCCACCGGGAGCCATCCCCCGTTTGGCAGGGGGAGGGGGGCAATTTTGTTTCTGCCGCGCCCTATTTATGGGCTTATATCTCCAAAACTATTGGTACTAGGACAAGTGAGATATCATTTTCGTATGACTAAAGGACAAGAAATTCATTTCTGTAACAAAAAAATGACTTTGAATGAATGAAAAATAAACGTAAATATTCTAAGTCCAAGTCAAATGAAAATCTTCTAAGTCCTAGCAAACGTAATTAAACGTAAATTAAACGTAAGCCTAATTAAAAATTCAAAAAATAATTAGAAACATAGGAGCCCTCGTTTCGACGCTAACCCTTGCACTTGCAGCTGCTGCGGTTGGAAATGGACTCGCACCTTTAGGCACTGCGCAAACGGCGGTAGGGAGGGGTGGTTTTTGACTGCGAAGCATAAAGACCGCGTCTGCATGTGGGCGCGGGGGCGGCGCGATCTTTTTGTCCTTCGTGTACGTTGGTAGTATTAGTCGGGGATTTAGTGCGTAGTGAACCGTTTTATTTTGGATCCGGCGCTCAAACTTAGTATAGTTGTTCCCTAGGCCATTCTGAGTGGATTAAGCCCGGGAGCCACCGGGAGCCATCCCCCGTTTGGCAGGAGGAGGGGGGAAATTTTGTTTCTGCCGCGCCCTATTTGTGGGCTTATATCTCCAAAACTTTTGGTACTAGGGCAAGTGAGATATCATTTTCGTATGTCTTAAGGACAAGAAATTCATTTTTGTAACAAAAAAAATGACTTTCCATATATGAAAAACGAAATATTTTAAAAATGTATAAAACATGGCTACCTTTTTTTCACATATGAGTTGATTACTTTTTACTCGTCTTTGACATTAGCATGAAAAAAATATACTCTGAAAGCCACTCTTCTTAGGATTATAAAAATATAAATTTCATTAGAATAACATAATAAATACTAAGTGAAAAAATATATATAATTTGATGCTCGGTAGAGTAGCTTAAAACGCGCGGTTTTAGTATCTGTTGTTCGTAAGTAAATAAAATGAATCATCTAGCGTCAAAAACTGACTGTTAAGTAATATAATATAAATAGGTACATAATATTATTATATAAATATTTAAAAACGTATTTGAGAATATCCGCAAAACGTGACAATTTCTCATACGAATTATGATGGTTTACCATATAACTTGCGTGGTATTATGGTGGCCTACTATGTAACTTGCGTGGTAACGTTGATCACCCAAGGTAACTGACTTCAGAAAAGGTCATACATAACCATAATGAGTTTGACTTATTGGCGCATTAATCTCGTAACCATTTCCGTGCTTCGCAAGCCACGTCAAATTATTTTCATTACAACTGATAAAGCATCGACCAGCGCCTATACAGGGTGTAACAGAAAGGTGTGACAATACTTCAAGGTTGGCTTTTACCCATCAAACTGAACAACTTTTGTGCTACAACTTTGTTGAAATCGCAAAAAATATTTTGGACTTTTCATACAAACTTGGTTCGCCAGCTGATCGATTTGTATGAAAAATCCAAAAAAAAATGCGATTTGAACAAAGTTGTAGAACAAAAGTTGTTCAGTTTGATGGGTAAAAGCCAACCTTGAAGAATTATCACACCTTTCTGTTACACCCTGTATAACTTCAAAACCTCGAAAGCTTTCAGCTCGAGTTGCACAACCGCTTCGAATGCCTAGGAGAATGTAAAAATGTGGATGAATATAACGACAGGTTTGTGGAAATTGTCCAAACGGCTGGGAATAAGACCTTCAAAACAAGACGTTCAAAAAAAACATATCGGATCTTGGACCTCACCAGCAAGCTCATAGAGGAAAAACGGAGCCTGATTCTGAAATCCTCTGAAGATGCTTGTCAATATCGGCGACTAAACAGACAGATCTCCAAGTCCTTGACCCACGATATACGCCAATTTAATACTAATCGTATTAAAGAGGCTATCGTGCGCAATAAAAGGTCAAAGATATTGGCAAGGGATCTGTCTGCTGGTCAAAGCCAAACTGTATACCGAAGATGTCCCAGACGTCAGCCTGTGCGAGATTAGAATGGCTCTCAAACAGCTTAAGAACAACAAGGCACCGGGTGATGACGGAATTACGGCTGAGCTTCTGAAAGCAGGTGGAGAACCGGTACTTATAGCTCTTCAGAAGCTATTCATTTCCGTCATTCTCGAGGGACAAACGCCTACAGCATGGCACAGAAGTGTGGTGGTGCTCTTCTTCAAGAATGGTAGTAAGACTCTGGTGAAGAATTACAGACCCATCTCACTCTTGAGCCATGTCTACAAGCCATGTAGTCATTACGAATCGTCTCGCTCACAGGTTTGATGACTTCCAGCCTCCCGAACAAGCTGGTTTCCAAAAAGGCTTCTGTACCATAGACCACATACATGCGCTGCGGCAGATTATACAGAAGACCGAAGAGTATAATGGCGTTTGTGGACTATGAGAAAGCTTTTAATTCGGTCGAGACCTGGGCTGTGTTACAGTCTCTCCAACGGTGCCAAATTGACTATCGATACACATCGAAGTGTTGAAGTGTTTATATAAAAACGTCACCATGACAGTCCTTCAAGATCAGAATTCGAAACCTTTCCGGCTGTAGCGTGGGGTGAGACAGGGAGACGTTATATCTCCGAAACTGTTTACCGCTGCATTGGAAGACGTTTTCAAGCTTCTGGATTGGAGAGGACTGTATCAACATCAATGGCGACTACATCACTCACCTTCGATTTGCTGATGATATTGTGATCATGGCTGAGACCTTGTAGAAACTAGGCGCAATGCTCGATGGACTCAGTAGAGTCTCCCAACAAGTGGGTCTTAAAATGAAAATGGATAAGACGAAAATCATGTCAAACGTTCATGTTACACCCACACGATGGAAACTACACTCGAAGTTGTTGACGTATAATGTATACCTGGGACAAACATCCAGTAAGGTATGTCCAACTTCGAGGAAGAGATCAGTCGTCGAATCCAACTCGGCTGGGAAGCGTTCGGGAAGCTCCGCAATATCTTCACGACCAAAATACCGCAGTGTCTCAAGACTAAAGTATTTGACCAGTATATGTTGCCAGTGATGAGACGACATATGGATCCGAGACATGGTCCCTTGGGCCTCATAAGAAGGCTTAAGGTCACCCAATGTGCGATGGAGCGTGCTATGCTTGGTGTTTCCCTACGTGATCGAATCAGAAATGCGGAGATACCTACGTAGGAGAACTAAAGTTACCGACATAGCTCTCAGAATCGCTAGACTTAAGTGGCAGTAGGCAGGGCACATAGCTCGTAGAACAGATAACCGTTAGGGCAAAAAAATTCTCGAGTTGTTACCGCGCACCGGAAGACGCAGTGTGGGCAGGCCTCTCCGTGGACCGACGACCTGGTGAAGGTTGCGGGAAGCCGCTGGATGCGAGCCGCACAGGACCAGTAGGTGTGGAAATCCTTGGGGGAGGCCTTTGTCCAGCAGTGGACGTCTTTCGACTGATAGATAGTAAACCACCATAATTCGTATGAGAAAGAAGAAAGAAGTCACATTTTTCGGATTTTATGGACTTATGTGTTTTTAAGGAAAAAAAATTTTTGTTCTACGTGACAAATATTTTGTGATTGTGAGAAATATTTAAATAGTAATATTATGTACCTATTTATATTATGTTACTTAAAAGTCATTTTTTTACGCTAGATGATTCATTTTATTTGCTTACGAACAACAGATACTAAAACCGCGCGTTTTAAGCTACTCTGCCGAGCATCACATTTTTTTTCACTAAGTATTTATTACACTATTCTAATGAAATTTATATTTTTATAATTCTAGGATATGTGGCTTTCAGAATATATTTTTTTCATCCTAATATCCTAGACCATCAAAAATTTATCGACACATATGTGGGAAAAAAAACACCCAAACTTCATTATCTACTTGTTGGGTTGCGCTTCTTTTGGGGCTTATATCTCCATAACTTTAGGTACTAGGGCAAGTGCGATATCATTTTTAGATATTTCAAGGATGACAAATTCATTTCTGCAAAAAAAAAATACTTTTCATAAAAAAAAAAGAAATAGAACTGCTGAAATTTAGAACCGCGCGGACCGCGCGTTTTATGCCACGCTGCCACGCATTGAATTTTATTTTTTTCACTTAGTATTTATAATGCTATTCTAATGAAATTTATATTTTTATAATCCTAGGAAGTGTGGCTTTCAGAATATTTTTTTTTTCATGCTTACATCTTAGACCATCAATAATTAATCGACACATATGCGGAAAAAACGTAGTCATGTTTTATACGTTTTATCAAATATTTCTTTTTTTATATATGGAAAGTCATTTTTTTATTACAGAAATAAACTCGTTATCCTTGAATCATACGAAAATGATATCTCACTTGCCCTAGTACCAATAGTTTTGGTGATATAAGTCCAAAAATAGAGCGTGGAAGAAAAAACTTTTCCCCCCTCCCCCTGCCAAACGGGGGATGGCTCCCGATGGCTCCCGGGCTTTATCCACTCAGAATGGCCTAAGGAACAACTATACTAAGTTTGAGCGCCGGATACAAAACAAAACGGTTCATCGCACTAAATCCCCGACTAATACTACCAACGTACACGGAGGACAAAAAGACCGCGCCGCCGCCGCGACAACATGCAGACGCGGTCTTTATGCTTCGCAGTCAAAAACCGCCCTACCCCGCCGCCGTTTGCGCAGTGCCTAAAGGTGCGAGTCCATTTCCAACCGCAGCAGCTGCAAGTGCAAGGGTTGGCGTCGAAACGAGGGCTCCTATGTTTCTAATTATTTTTTGAATTTTTAATTAGGCTTACGTTTAATTTACGTTTAATTACGTTTTCTAGGACTTAGAAGATTTTCATTTGACTTGGACTTTGAATATTTACGTTTATTTTTAATTTGTAGTTATTATCGTATATTGTGTAGGGCTCATGAAGAGGATACATTTTGGTCATGTGAACTTTTTTCGTAAAAAAAGTCCAAGTCAAATGAAATCTTCTAAGTTTTAGCAAACGTCTTAGTCTAGTAAAAAATGCAAAAATTAATTAGAAATGTAGGAGCCCTTTTTCGATACCAACCCTTGCAGTTGCTGCGGTTGGGATTGGTCTCGCACCTTTAGGCGCTGCGCAAACGACAGCGGGGTAAGGCGGCCTTTTTGGCCGCGAAGCAGTTTACGAATAAAAAAAATCGTTTACTAGGACTTAGAAGGTTTTCATTTGGCTTGGACTTAGAATATTTACGTTTATTTTTAATTTGTAGTTATTATCGTATTGTGGAGTTATTCCCATCCAGTCACACCCCCTTACTGTCACACTGTTACTGGTTGGGAAAAATATTCGTCATCGAGTAACAGTGTTACTGGTTGGGATAAAAAATTCCCATCGGGTAACACTGTTACTCGATGAAACATTTTATTACCATCCAGTAACACTAGCTCGTTGTATGTAATATAGGTATCTGTGTTACTAGTTGGGATGAAATAAGATATACCTAATATAGAAACTACCTATGCCATTTATCTCTAAGTCTGAAGTGATAAATTTTCATTCAAAATACGTTCTGAAGTTTACTTGATAATCATAATAGGATAAGATTGAAATAAAATACGTAATATAGGTATAATGTATACAACGATTACAAATATACTTTTAATTTAGAAATTTATCGCGATAAAATTACTGTTATTTATTATAAACTTGTTTTGACATGCCGCCCGCCGCTCGCCGCCGCATCTCGCGCGCCGCTCCGGGCCCGCGCGCGCCCCCCGCGCCCCCCACACCCACCGCATGCGCCCTGCTCCACTACTGGGTCGCGCGTATTTTCAATTATATTTTCAATTTCATACACGTTGCATGAAAATGTTTAATTTTGCTGAAAACATGACTGTAGTACACAAATACCTATTATTAAACAAAAAAATTCCAGTTACGATTATTACCTACTGAGAAATATATTATTTTTAAAGCGTAAAAAATAAATGTTTAATTTTTGTCTTAAATGTCGAAAAAGACGCAATATAGCATAATAAGAAACAAAAATCACAGTTACCATATTGGCTTATCTATATATTGAGATCAGATGTATACTGTAAAAAAAAACATAAATGTGAATTTGGTATCAGTTTAATTTTGTTATTAGGGGATACTATTGGAATGCACCATAAAATTATACTAACAAGGTATTTGGTTACCTATTTTACTTTTAGGAAAAAGTTAGGTAGTGTACGAAATCTCATGATTTTTATAAAAAACGGTTACCACCGCAGATTTTTTACATCAAATATCTGAGTACTATTTGATACTGAATAACAATATCCGATAAAATAATAAAAATTACGAGTTATGGAATTATGTCCAGGGTAAGCTAATTTTATGCGCCTATAAAGCCAACATTGCGAGCACCTGCGAACATGCCCGACGCGCTGCAGTATCTTGGCAGCCCCAACAACAAACTGAAAGAGTTATTATACTAAACGCGCAGGGCATTAAAAGTCTTCTGCTTAAAACTAACCCACAGACTGCACGTATAAAAATAGTGGCAATAGCTTTAAACAGGACAATCTTTACTGCGTTGGTGCATTGTGCAAATCTGCGAGCCAGTATATTGCCTTTGACAGCCAGCGCCCGGCGTTCCCTCTCAATATCTTCATTGTCAGAGAGATCCTCCGAGACCCAGTGACCCAGGTACTTGAAACCAAAGACTTCTATTATAAACTTCTTTATAATAGAAGTCTTTGCTTGAAACGCGAAACTCTCAGCAAAGTGACGCCGCCGTCAAGAAAGACGGGTGGAACTTGTGGTGGTGATCTTGTGAGCACGGGACTGAAAAACTAAGAGTTCGCTTTTTTCACTTGGTATCAGAGCCCATGGAATTAATGCTAGATATTTTGACATTCTAACAAATTATTTATTAATGCTAGATCTTAGGTAGAATAGAATATCTATTCTATACATACATATAATAAAACTGTAGAAGTCGAATGTCTGTACATAGAAAAAAATGCTATAAACCGAGTCAGGGGGATGTAAGAAGAGCAATAGAACAAATCCAGTTTTTTTTTTAAACTTTTTGTTTCTCTGTCTGTTTGTCTGTTTATCTGTTTGTCTGTTTGTACGGGCTAATCTCCGAAACTTCTGAACCGATTTAAATGAAATTTTGCATGGTGGTACCTTATATCCCCGGTCAATATCTTAGATACTTTTCATCCCGGAAAATAAAAAAGTTCCCGTGGGATAGTTAAAAATCTATAGTTACTTATACAGCGTACTACACAACAACTTATACACCTAATTTACTAAAATTTGGCATGCTGATACCTTATATTGCCTGTCAAACAATGTGTATTATAAAATTTAAAAACCCCATAAAAGTGACGGATTCCCGCGGGAAAGTAAAACATTACAAAAACAGTGTCTAGCATAGCGTCTTTCATCATCATACTAATAAAACTGTAACGGGGTCGATTCTGTACATGGGATATTTTTTGAAAATAATAACGGTACGGGGGGGGGGCATGTCTTTCGATATAGAGCCCAAAACAATTTAATCAAACAATTTAACTGTCTGTCTGTTCGCGCATCACGCAGAAACGGCTGGGCCGATTTTGATGAAACTTTGTACGATCATACTACGTAACCCGGAGTAACATCTTAGATACTTCTGTAACGGCTAAACACCTGGTATTACTAATAAATAGTCGATAGATGGCGCCATAAGTAATTTAAAACGCGCGTAGAGCAATATTTATCAAGTGGTGGTATACAGGATGTTAAAATGGCGTAGGCATTATCCTGGACCTGTTCTTCAACTTTTTCTTTAACTACCTAATATAGGCGGCTGAAAAACTTCTTAAGCTGGAGTTGGCCATTAGCCTCACATCTTACCACTATCCAAACTTGGACCCTGTGTGTGGAGAATGACCTAACCTTCCCTAGCTATAAGAAGAGATCCATGACCCAGTAGTGTTGGTTGTAAACATAAATTCTATACAATTATATTTTCTTTTTCTTTCTCTGTATTTTCTTTATTTTCTTTTTTCCTTTTTTTTTTGTCTTTTTATTACATTCTTTTTATTGTTTACTTAATTTTGTTACTTTCTAAAGAATAATTTAGCAAAACATATGAACTACTGTAAAAACCCCAACATCGCTGGTGCCCGAGACTTCGTACGCGTTAGGTACGAAGTCGCGGGCACCTGCTAGTAAACTATAAAGGAGGCTTCCACTCAACAAACAGAATAAAATACCGTAATGAATTATTAATTATAGTAACTATCTATCTATCTATCTATCTATCTATCAGCTGAAAGACGTCCACTGCTGGACAAAGGCCTCCCCCAAGGATTATAGTAACTACTTCAATTGTAATGTATAAAAGGTATTTAGAGTAGATCACATTCATTTATTACACATTATCAATTTCAAATTACATAATAAAGATCGTCAAATAATTTTAAAAATGTTATACAAATAGTATATACAATTAAAAATATATATCGAGGGTTTATGGGCAATTTGTATTAAGCGACAAATTGTGGAGACACATAAGAGGCTGTTTTAAAAATTTATTTCTTAGAAAAATAATCATTAAACATAAACTTCTAAGATTCTCGATATTCTTAATATTTTAAATATTACTAAGAAGTAATTTTTAATAAGGATTTTTTTTTAAGTAACCTCTTAAGTGTCTCCACAGTTTGTCGCTTAATACAAATAGCCCGTGAACGCTCGATATGTAAATGAAACTGATGGGGCGTATAAAGTTCATCATACTAAGATTATCTGCATAACAAAAACTTCAAAAATGTTAAGGTAACACAAAAACCAGGTTTCTTTTAGTTTCTCCTACGCAATGTAACGCGAATTCGCGTTAATGCGATACACACTCGCTCGACGCAGGGGCGCGGGGGCAGCTACCTGCCCGAGCGAGAGTACGCATGTTTATTATTATTTTATTAATTCAGCTGGTTACAATGATCCATATTGATTAGTAGTAAGAGTAGTAAAAGTATATTAGTACATTGCAAATCAAAAAATTAATAAAATTCAAAATTTTGTCATAAATAGAAACAGCTGATTCAGTTCGGTACATTCGCGCTGTGTGCAGTGGGACTGGGACTCGTGCATGGTTAGAATTATACGTCCATTGCCGTCTTTTTTTTTTTTTCTTTTTTAGCTGTTTTGTTTTAAAAAAATATGTACCGCGTACTGAAACGTAATTTTTAACCGACTTCAAAAAAAGGAAGAGGTTCTCAATTCGTCGGAATCTTTTTTTTTTATGTATGTTCACCGATTTTTCGAAGACGCCTGAACCGATTTGGAAAATTCTTTTTTTGTTTAAAAGGGTATACTTCACAGGTGGTCCCATATAAATTTTATCGAAATCAATTCAGCGGTTTTTGAGAAAATCAACAAAAACATAGCAAAATTGGAGTTGCTGCGATTGAAGTCGGTTGAAAGAAATTCCAGTGGATTATGATGAAGAATCATGAGCTGACGTAACCTTATAAATTTTAGGAAACCTATTCCCACACACCTTGTATTTATTTACTGAAAAAAATCCATTTTTCATCAAAGGGTTTCCTCAGTTTTCGACGTTTTCCTCATCTCTGATGACTGTGGGTAGTCTCTCATACATTATTAACTTACTTCAGTGAGGTAATTTTATTTTATTTTTCTCACAGAATTTCAACAATGTAAAAATATTGCCTTTACCGATTATAAACCATAATAATTAAATCCCAACAACATTACGTATAATTATCCATCATTTTTATGAAGTCAACTTAATAAGTAGTATTTACCAAATAAGAAATATTACAGCACTGAACAAGCATAATTGCATAAGCAAGATAATTTAAAAAAAAACATAAAATCTCCTTCTCTTTATACCAGTGTTTTTCAACCTGTGGGTCGCGACCCCCCGGCGTGTTGCGAAACCTGTTGCGGGTAAAAGTAAACATAATGTTATAGATATTACACTGCAATGAAAAAATACGATTTCAGTGAGAAGGCTGGGCCTGTTTCTTTTTCAACAATTTGTCAAAACGTGGTTCTATTTTGGAGAAGTTAATAAGTAATTAGTTTTCTAATTAAAAAAAAAATTCTAATACACTAAAATTTTGTATGTTTATAGCCCTAGGAGGCGGTGTAACAATTTTTGTACCTGTAAAGGGGTCGGGTATTAGAAAAAGGTTGCAAATACTGCTTTATACGATAAGCTGAGCTCTTTTCCTTAACTCTCCTATTTTTAACAAGTACATATTTTTTATCAAAGTTTCTTTCGCTTGAGGCTCGTAATATTCTGATATTAAGTTAGCTGTAATATTTTACTCATTTATAAGGTTGATATGTGAAGTGAAAAATATAATACAAGGCGTCAAGTAATACAGATATAATAATTTTTTGAAGTTTGGAGCGTGAGAGCTATTTTACTTGAAAATTTACAGAAATCGATCGGGTTGTTTATTCGAGTTTTGTATGGAGTCCAATTTTTTGTCGTTTATTTCAAAACATCATCATCAATTTTATTAATTAAATTTGTCTTAAACTAGCTATTGCCCGCGACTTCGTCTGCATAGACTTCAGAATTGGGTGTAGAGAGAAATAAATCGGTTTTTAGCTATTCCTCCGAGAATCCTCGAGTTTTCCGGGATGAAAGTATATTATGTGTATACTTTATCTATTTACCTACAAAATTTCATTCAAATCCAATCAGTAGTTTTGGCGTGAAGATTGAAGAATCAAATAAATAAACAAACAAACATCCATACTTTCGCATTTATAATATCAGCGAGATAGTAAGATAACATTAACTTTTCTTAATTGCCAATAGGTTTTTAAAATCTTGTTTGATTAATGATTGATATTTAAAACAATGGAAGTCAGAAAATACTTTGAATTTGTAGGTGCTCTAAAGTTTAGCTAAAAGGTATAAAGGATTATTATCTAGTAGTTTCAAAATGATCCCGTGTTTGTAGTCTACTTTCTTTCCAGTTAAGAATTAGAAGATCTTTAGGTACTTAAACTAAAACGTTGTTGATCCTACCCGTCAATCTAAGTAACTTAACTTTAATACAGCTTCACAATCCTCTTAAGCGCTAAGCACCGTCAATCTGAGGAGGTAGATGCATCATAAAATAATATCGACCGTAGTGCTACTTATTTAAAGTTCAGATCAATGTGGGTACCATCGCGGCAGTTACGTCGAAGCCGAACGCAAGATTTTCGGTGTTTTTATTACTTTGCTTGGTTTTCCAATAATTTTCAAAAAACCGTTCATTTAAACTGAAAGTATTAAAATTGACGATTTTTGTGTGTTGGTTTCAACATAAACTAATGTAATGTTGCAAGAGAATTTGCAATTAATACCAAATACAGGGTTTACAGGATTTTTTATCAAAGTTTTAGTGATTTCTATGATTCTGTTCAAGTCAATTTGTTTTGTATTGTTCCAAGTATGCTATATATTTTTTCCATGGTGATAGCTTCAAGCATTATTTCACAAATTTGAATTGAATATTGCGATTTCACCCTTCTTAGGGTCTTAAGTATTGGACAAAAATGCCGATGCTAGTCTTAGTGGAACAAGCAGCACAAGAATAGTCTTAGTGGAACTGCTTGGGGAAGCCTTTGTCCAGCAGTGAACGTCTTTTGACTGATGATCAGTGATCAGATTAGATAGATTGATTTTTGGTACTTGCATCGTTATTTTATAACATGGACTATTCTTTTTTCCGGAAAGTTCCGGTATTTCCGGATTGAGTTGAGTATTATCAAAGTAAATCTGGTTCAATCTACTGGTTCTGAAGGAAGCAATTTATTTATATGTCGAATAACAGAAAGAATAATCGTTTTTGTTTGCTTAAAAATTTTAAACTCTCGGAATCTAAGCGGCATGTCCATATTAACATATACCCTTAATCAATCTACCTACTCCAATCACTGCTGATGATCACGATGATGATGAGAAAAAAGTATAAAACTCGAAAATCTTTTTTTTTTCTTTTTTTTTTGTGAAAAAAAGTGAAAAACTCTAGCATTACACTTGCAGTCAAAAAATGTAACGCGCTATAGTCAAAGTCAAAGTCAAAGTCAAAATATTTTTTATTTAAGTAGATAAAAATAATAAATTAAGTAGATATATACTTTTATTATTACCTTAAAGGAGAATGCCACGGAAGTATGAAACGCTCGTACCATATTGCGTCTTGAAAAAACCTTCTGAATTGGATAGGGGATAACATATTTAATTATTATACGAAAAATTACTATCATAGCTACTGTAACTCCAGAGCTTTTTCACGCTCGTTCAGGCGTACACGAAATTCTTAGTTTTAACCAATCATTTGATAGCTAGTTTTAGTTAATTACGGTATGGTTCAGTGATGCTAACGACAAACCGAACCACAAACCGAACGCGGCACTGTATGTATATTGTAATGATGAAGTGCAGTCGACGAATAAAACGAAGTGCTTTAATATAGAAGAACGCTCACGCAAAAGCATCACTCACGCCTCGCACTCGTGCATGCAATTCCTAACGCATGCTTGGGCCTCCACACGTACGCCTCAAGCACACACGTAGGCGCCTGTATCCAGCAGTGGACACAGCAGGGCTAGCAACCGCTGGCATATTTCAGTAGAAGACTTAAGCCCAGCCAAACCACCTGGCCCGCCTACTACAGGGAGTTGTTGGCCGTGTACATTTTCGGCATAAATTGGAGGCGCAACACTTCATCATATATACCGACCACAAACCACTACTGTACGCGTTCTCACAACGTCGCTAAAAGTTGCCTCCCGCACAGCTGAACCAACTGACGATCATCTCGCAGTTTACTACGGAGATCGAGTACGTCAAAGGCGAAGACAACATCGTCGCGGACGCGATTTCCCACGTCGAGCCGATTTCGGTTCTTCTCTCAAATTGGAACCGACGCTAATTCCAGGCACGAATATTACCATCGCGTGCAACGTGTCGACGGGGCAGCCGCTGCCGAACCTGTCAGCGGCGCTGCTGCGCGCCGCGCACGCGCGCCTGCACGCGCTGAGCGCCCCGGCGGCCGCGCCTCCACGCACTTCGTCGCTGACCGTTACGTGCGCTCCGGCGTGGCGCGCGACTGTCGAACCTGGGCTGTCACTGCCTCCATTGCCAGCGACGCAAGGTGCCCGCACCGCTCGGTGAATTTTCCCTCCCATCTGGGAGAATCAGCCATGTCCACCTCGAAATCGTCAGCCCCCTGCTGCACTCTGAGGGCTACACCTATTGTCTCCCGGCAATAAACCGGTTCTCGAGATGGCCCGAAGCGTGGCTCACGTCATCCATCACCGCCGAGGATGTTGGCGATACCTTCGTACGCGGCTGGATAGCGCAATTCGTCTTGCCCATCACGGTCACCGTCGATCAAGGCCGCCAGTTTGAGTCAGCGCTATTCAACTGATTCCTCGACCTAGGCGCTACCAAATGCGTACGAACTACCAGCTACCATCCGCAAGCGAATGGCATGGTGGAGCGCTTCGACCGCCATCTGAAGGCTGCACCCATGTACCATCGAGAAACCTGCCACAGAGCCCAACCTCTTGTGCTTCTTGGTATCAGATTGGCTCTCAAGGAGGACCTCAAATGCTCTGCTGCAGACCTCCTGTATACTTACAGGGGAGCTCCTGGTACCTAGCGCTTTCACACAAAATGTAAGTGAGGACTTCGTGGCACACCTGGCCATGACCGACATGCGTCCCGAAGTCGTTCGCTTTTAAGGACCTGGCAGACGCATCTCACGTTTTCCTTCGCGACGAACACTGTACACCGGCCCCTATAAAGTCCTCAGTCATTCTCTGAAGACTTTTACCTTAGATGTTTCACGTAATAAGGTACAGGTGAGCGTCGATTGGATCGAATGGAAGCCTGCACACATCGCTGCAGACCCCGAGCGAGGCGCGGTCTCACCGAGCGCACAGGCGCCCGCGACGCCCCCGGCCTCGCAATGCAACCACATGTCCAGGTCCTACGTCTGCCCCACCAACAGCTCACTCTGCACCAAATCCTCCCACCGTCACACGATCAGGTCAGGGTTAGATTTAAGGATATTTTAGATTTGTGAACTAGTTTTAATATATTTTTTTAAATTATTATTTCGTGTTCTCTAGTTTATAGTGTCTTGTATTTTATTCTATCATACAGCTACACTGTATTCCTTTCCGTGAGGGTGGGGAGGAGGGGGGATGTGGCGGCATACACTATTTGTATGAAAAAAATGTCAGATTTGCGACAAAAGCTGTCCTGTCAATGTCATCCACCTACCAAAAAATCGTAGTCAGACTGTAATTTGTTATTAACACTGCTTGAAACTTGACAAAACAATGAAACTATACTATACTAGGTATACTTTTTTAAATATCGTAAAGTGCAGCGGCGTAACATGACGTAACGGGGCGTGTGTGCGATGCCGATTTGCAACGTACTGTGTGGCATATGTGAATTTAAAAAAATGCCGCTCCGCAACGTGACTATGGCCCTACGTTACGTCCAAACAAAAATTCTTGTACGTCTGGCAACCCTGGGACGCACCAATGTGATCAAGAATCAAATCTATAAAACATCGTCTGATAGTCAATCTTACCAGGAGTTGAAGAAGAGGGCGCGGGTATAGGAAAATGGTGGTGTAATGCGAAGACATCTCTTAGATTAAGAAGAAGAAATATGTGGATGAAGCATAAAAATCTCGATACAACCATAATGTAGTTTCGGAACACATTTTATGAATCCAGGGCCGCGTTCCGAGGGTGCACTTGACAGCAACCGCTTTGTACCCTCTCTTTCACACTTAGGCAATTTATATTATGCTATCCTGTTGTCAGAGTGAACGTTTGCTGTCAGAGTGTACAAAATGTAGGGGATATATCAAATTAAAATCTTTTTTCATACATTTCTTTCCTGCAGTTCGAATAGGTCTAGAAAAAATTAAGTGTGCTTAATAAATTTAATTACGATTTTTGACAAATGTCTGGTTAAGACGCAACATGGTACGAAATCGGGCAATCTCCATTACACCTTTGCTTTCGTTACAAGTACCTATATGTATTTAACATTTTTTTTTAAACCAACTTTTTATTTGAAATAGGTGTTTTATGCTTTTTTAAAGAGTATTTTTTTTTTCTTTCTTGTGCAAAGTTTGTACCACTCGGAGCTTATACCTACCGGACGTATACCTACGTTTCGGATATCTTTCAGTTAGTTTGACAAACCAATATTTTTGTTTTGTTTAGGATATCTATTTAAAGAAATAAATAAAAATTGATATAATTAAACCAATAAGTATTTTATGATCATGATGATGATGAGAAAAAAGTATAAAACTCGAAATTCTTTTTTTTTTTCTTTTTTTTGTGTGTTTGCGTTTGTACAAATAAAGAGTTTTATCTATCTATCTAAATAAATAAAAAAGCTGAATTCGAGCGATCAGTTGAAATTTTTATGCGAGGTCCTGTGTAACGATTTCAGTCAGTCCTACCTAGACTTTCTAGAAGAATCTCTTTTCTATCTTTCTTTTTCTTTCTATGTATATCTTGGCAATAAAAACTGTCTTATTCCGCTCCCTACTCGTGGTCCCACCGCATTGACCCACTGGTGGGTCGACGAGTAATTGACTGTATTCTTATACATACAACAAAATCTTAAACAGAGTTTTTGTCTTTACATTTTTGCACGCTAGCCGCACAGTGTAATGGCTAATATTTTTTGTACTATTATAGGTACTTTTATAACCCGGGGAAAAATCCTAAATATTGTTTACCTATACTGGAAAAGTATTGGGTTTGAAGAGAAATTGAAAAAAATGATATTTCCAGTGACTGGTCCTGGATGAAAAGCAATTTGTTGTGACAAACGTTTTTTTTCCAACCACTTCACAAATAAAAGCGTTCCAATTTATTTGACATGTTCGTCGATTTAACCTGTTTTGACATTTATTTGACAAATTAAGGAAGATATCAACGTCAAAAGTCATCGAAATCAAGAAAATTGTTTTAAGGAAATAATCAGTTTTGAGTTTAATCATCTATCATGATGGTTTGACTTCGAAAGACTCTAGTTCAATAAGACGCTAGTTCGACAGACCTTAGTTCGACAAGACTTTACTTCGACAGACTCTAGTTCGATAAGACGCTAGTTCGGCAGACCTTAGTTCGACAAGTATTATAGTATCAACACAATACTATCGATAATTTTTCATGGTTACTTATTCAAGTTTTCTTTTCTAATAAATAATAAATTGTACAGCCATGCTGCGCATACTTTCTTACGGATTCTTTTGAGCAAAAAACATTCATAATTAGTAGCAAAGAATAGAAGTAGTAAAGTTGAAAAATTAACACATAATGTGGTTTTGTATGGGAGGTTTCTCATTAAGATATTGTCCGGAATAATTAAGATCTAGTATATTAGGCTATATAAAGGTATAGTTAGGTACAAAGTTTTATAAAAATCTTTAAAGCTACTATTATTTAAAAAAATACTTCAGATTGGTTATTCGGTTATTTATACTAAGTCAGTGCAAAAAGTAATAAGGTCAGTATAAGGTCTGTTTGGGTTCGATCCCCATACAGGAGAAAACTTTTCTGTGATGAGCAGAATTGTTTGCTCTGAGTCTGGGTGTATTATGTCTATATATGTATGTATTTAAATGTATATGTGTATGCATATCAATCTCTGGTTCCCAAGATACAGGGAATCCTAGCCAGATGACCGTGTAAGATTTGTCCCGGATATTATTATTATAATAGCAGTAAGATAAAATATTTCGGCAGTTTACAGTGACACACACACGAATAAATACATATACTTTTGCCAATAAACTGATGATGAATAAACTGTTGTGTGTTGCCAGTGATGACATATGGATCCGAGACATGGTCGCTTACTATGGGCCTCATAAGAAGGCTCAAAGTCACCCAAAGGGCGATGGAACGTGCTATGCTTGGAGTTTCGTGGTATGCTACGTGATCAAATCAGAAATGAGAAGATACGTAGGAGAACTAAAGTTACTGACATAGCTCTCAGAATCGCTATACTTAAGTGGCACTGGGCCGGCACATAGCTCGTAGAACAGATGGCCATTGGGGCAGTAAATTCTTTAAAAAAATGATTATGATAAAATTAGGAACCCTATAGGAGTTTTAGTGCCGCACTAGACGTCCACATTTTTTTTATAAGCCCCATATCTTAGAATCTTAGAACAATATATTTCTACATGAGTACAGAAGAATAAGTCGTAAATCACATTTTTTTGTTGCCGTAGCGTTACATTTGAATACGTTTTACAACTATTGAAAAGAGCAATTTTATTATAAAGTCCCTCAAGAAATGAAATTGAAATATTGCAAGTTTTAGTGCAATAAACAAATTAATTTTTTTTTTTACTCTCAATTGGTAAGCCCTAAATAATAATAAACGCTTCAGGGCGTTGTCCGTGGAAACAATAGTCTAAAAACGATTTATTGATGTTTCTGTATAGTGGGAACAAAAAAATATTTGTTTTAAATAAATTCCCTCAGTAAAAAAAAAATATATATAATAACAACACACCTAAAACTCGTAAAATTTTACTCTGACGAAGTGAAACGGTTTTTCAAAATATCGAAATAACAATTTTGTCGAAGTAACGTCTGTCGAAGTAACGTCCTGTCGAAGTAGTGGTCTGTCGAACTAGCGTCTTATCGAACTAGAGTCTTTCGAAGTAGTTGTTGTCGAAGTTTAGTCCGACACTCTGATGGTTTGTTTTAGTGTTTGTTTTTAGAAGTTTTTCTGTTTATGGCAGAGGTGGCAAACGAGCAGACGGATCACCTGATGGTAAGCGATTACCGCCGCCCATAGACACCCGCAACACCAGAGGAGTCACAAGTGCGTTGCCGGCCTTTATATTGGATGTAAGTATACAGGGTGTTAAAAAAAGTGCGTTTGAAATTTTAAGGGGTTACTCAGAATCAAGTATAGAATCCAGGAAAAATATTGATAAATTCTGCTCTTCAAATTTTTTTCAGTTATTCATACAAATTCTTAATTCACTATTCAGATTTAGTATGAGAATCTGAAAAAAAATTTGATGAGCGGATTTTTTCAATATTTTTCCTGGGTTCTATACTTGATTCTGAGGAACCCCTTGAAATGTCAAACGCACTTTTTTAACATCCTGTATACTGATTAAACTGCATACTTTTATTAAGTTTGAATACTAAGTGGTAGTGTGATTCTATTCCTCTGAATATTTAAAAACAATCAAATCCCTAAAATGTCCCACGGCTTGAGGTTCGTGCTCGTATTAACTTTTCTTTAATTTCCTTTAGAAAGTTTCCTCTTCACATTTCCTTTACTCGTTTAAATGATTAATACAAACGCTTTAATCACCCACTTTCTTCCTGTAAAACAAAGGGAACCACATCCTTTACTAAAATTTTATATGAAAAACTCTAGCATTACACTTGCAGTCAAAAAATGTAACGCGCTATAGTCAAAGTCAAAGTCAAAGTCAAAATATTTTTTATTTAAGTAGATAAAAATAATAAATTAAGTAGATATATATTTTTATTATTACCTTAAAATTACACCTTTGCTTTCGTTACAAGTATATGTATTTAACATTTTTATTTAAACCAACTTTTTATTTGAAATAGGTGCTTTATGCTTTTTTAAAGAGTATTTTTTTTTTCTTTCTTGTGCAAAGTTTTTACCACTCGGAGCTTGTAGGTATACGTTTCGGATATCTTTCAGTTAGTTTGACAAACCAATATTTTTGCTTTGTTTAGGATATCTATTTAAAGAAATAAATAAAAATTGATATAATTAAACCAATAAGTATTTTATTTTAAACATGTTATGTTTTTTGATATTTATAAAAGTGTTCAAAGATTCTAATTAAGAAAATGCTAATCATTAAAAAAACCGAACAAAAAAATAACCGTTTATTGTGCTCTCCACTGTACAAATCCCAATGGCGGGAAATAAAACAAAAAAGGAATGCCAGCTTCCGAGCACAGCGTTATTGCTTCCTTTCCGCTGAAGTGGCGAGCATTACCCCGGCTACATGGCGACCGCTTTTAGTGGCTCGAAGTGTATGTGTATACGTCATGCAAAAAGTACTTGAAACTTCAGTGACTTAGTAGGTGCCTCTTAAAAGGGTTTATTTACTTGTGAGGGTATTCCTGTACGTATAATACTTCAAAGAAAGAGTTTTTAACCTCCGACGACAAAAAGAGTTCGAAGCCCATGTATGGTATGTGTGTGTGTGTGTGTGTGTGATCGATCTGTATGCGGGTTTTTCAGATAAAAAAAGCTTTTATTGCAGTGGTCTACGATTGTTGAAAATTCAATGTTGTTGAGTTCAATGTGTTTCGAGTTTTTGACTTTTTCTGTCGTTTTTTTTAATTTTGTTAGTTATAAATACAATAGTTCAGAACAACGCATGTATAGTGGGTCTCAAGTTCAATGTACGGTACGTTCGTTGATTAAAATAATAAATACTTTCATATGTTTGAAAATATCAGTCTCGACGGATATTTTGGTGGACGGCCGCCTATCGTCTTCGCCCACCTGTAGGTGCAATATCCAGGACAGAGCGAAGTGGAAGAAGCTGTCAAGGAAAGCTGACCCTGCCACCAAGCTGATAGATAGAAGAAAATTACAAGAAGAAAAATATTTTCGTGTTTTCCTTCACTCAAAGGTGGAACGGAAGAGATCGCTCTTTAGCGATACGATCGCCTACCTGTTTAACATTTCATATAATATATTTTTTTTCCTATTTTATGTGGTGCAATAAATTGTTGTCATTAAATCATTCATTCATTCAAACTTAATTATATAGGGTCATTATAAAATACTTTAAAAAATTAATCGCGGCTTCTATTCATGAAATTGAATAACTTTCCCTAAGGAACCTATACTCAATTCGTAAAAAAAAAACTCCGAGTCCTCATAGTAATTGATCAAATGAACCGCCAATTTTGTATGGGAAGTCTAAACCTTTTTTTGCGAATTGAGTATAGGTTCCTTAGGGAAAGCTGTTCAGTTTCATGAGATTTCAAGCCACTGTGAAAAAACAGGTATTCAAACTCAAACTCAAACTCAAAATGTTTTTTATTTAAGTAGATGCTTTACACATGCTTTTAAATCGTCAATATTTTTTTTTCTACCTGGTACAAAGTCCCTACCACGCGGGACTTGTACACTCAACGTTTCGGGAAGTGTTTGCGAAGCGAGAAGAAACGTCGAGCCCAAAAGAAACTCGCTTCAACACATTTTTTAAATAAAATCTTAAATTCTATTACAATTCATGTCAACAATAAAATTGTGAGCTGGAGGATCTATACATGTCCATATATCATTATCATTTACATAATCTAGTATTTTGTAATACCCTCTAGAGCATAAACAATTTTTCACATGCAATTTGAATTTGTTTTCTGGCAAACTAGTCACATTTTCGGGTATTTTGTTATAAAATTTTACACACTGCCCCATAAATGACTTCTTAACTTTACTCAGTCTCGAATAGGCAACATCTATGTTATTAATATTTCTTAGATTAAACTTGTGTCTGTCACTGTTTTTATGAAACAAGTGCAAATTTTTACGTACATACATGATATTTTCGTATATGAATTGACTAGCAACGGTAAGAATATTAATTTCTTTAAACAAATTCCTCAACGACTCGCGGGATCGCATCTGGTAGATTGCGCGAATTGCCCTTTTTTGCAAAATGAAAATCGTTTCAATATCAGCCGCATGTCCCCAGAGTAAGATTCCGTAAGACATTATACTGTGAAAATAACTAAAATACACTAGTCTCGCAGTATCTACATCTGTCAACTGTCTTATTTTCTTAACAGCATATGCAGCTGAACTAAGCCGTCCCGCTAAGGTTTCTATGTGTGGGCCCCATTGCAGTGTAGCATCTAAAGTTATACCTAAAAAAACAGTCTTATTTACAAAGTCCAATACATTATTATCTACAATTACACTGTTTTCAATTTTCTTTACATTTGGTAATGAGAATTTTATGCATTTTGTTTTTTTTGCATTTAAGAGTAGATTGTTAACAGTGAACCACTTTAGAATCTCTGAAAGAGTGTTGTTTACTTCGTCAATTTACTTCGTCAATATTTTAGATGGAACCTATATAGGTATACAGGGGGTCACAAAATTGGTGTAGGGCCCGTTAACTGGGGATTCTAATCATCATACTGAACAAATTTTGTTCCACAACATTGCTCAAATCGCAAAAATAATTTGGACTCTCCATACAAAAATGGCAAAACAGATGATAAATTTGTATGGAGAGTCCAAAATTTTTTTTGCGATTAGAGCAAAGTCGCAGAACAAAAGTTGTTCAGTACGATGAGTAGAATCCCCAGTTAACGGGCCCTACATCAATTTTGTTACACCGTGTATACAGTATAGGGCTTTCTTACCTCATTTAATATACTTACTAACTAACCTTTTTAAGAATTCTTTGAAATATACCCTTGCTTAGTAATTGTGATATAATAGATAATCGTTCTATGTTATATACTATTAAAGGGGTAATAAAACTGAGTACCTCACAACCGTACCTCAAAAGGAAATCGAATTATATAGGAACACTTGTGTGTGTGTCTGTCTGTCTGTCTGTCACAGCCAATTCCTCTAAATCTGGACTGATGAAGTCAAAAGTTGGCATACATATATAGGGTGACTTTAAATTAGTTCTTGATACAAAAGGATGCATGTGCTCATGATAACAAACAACTTTCCAAAGGAACCCATAGTCAAATAGCAAAAGTTTCGACTCTTCATACCGACCGGTAGTTTGGCCGGTCAGTTCATCGATTTGTATGGAGTTTTTTAAAGCTTTGCTGAAATGACAAAGAAAAATTTAACTTTTCTTACAGGTATACACAATATTATATCAAACTACTCGTTTCAAAATACAAGGTGATTTTTTAAGGGAGGATATGAACATAGCTTTATAGGACCGTGTGTGATTTAAAAAAAAAAATTGTTTTACCACTTTTTAAATAAACAACAAAAAAATTACTGTACTATCCAAAAAATCTACCATTTTTGTATGCTGAGTCCAACATATTTTTTTTATTTGTTAATTAATGGCAGAACAAAATTTAATAGCCTGGATATAGTTTTATCCGCCATTAAAAAGATGTCTTGTGTAACAAAAGTTGAACGCAACGAATTTTGTGTAAGGTTTTTTATATGTTTTTTTTGAATATATTTCTTTATCAGTTCACATAAGTGCACTGTCCCTTTCCTCCAGTAATTCTCAGTGTGGTTGTACCTAGCTTAGTTATGGATATATATATTGTAGAAAGTGGAACCTGCTTGTATCGGATTTTGTTAATTAATCACCTAAAATGAATACATTCCCTAAAAACTACAGAAATTTTGCCAGTTTTAACAAAGTTGTTTAGTTTTATTAATAAAAGTCAATGTTCACTTTAAATTTTCTCAACATTTTTTATTACACCTGTATAACTGAAGAAGCTCACTTACAATTCGCTTCGAAATGCGCAGACGACGATGCGGGGCAATAAATTCATTATAGTTAAGTCTCTACACCATTTTCGCATTCATTTGAGTGTTCGTCTAGTGTTCAGTACACAGCGCTTGCATTTGGTATTTTGGTACAGTCAGCAGTGAAATTTTTGATATTTTATTTAAAAAAGCGGCCAAGTGCGAGTCGGACTCACCCATGAAGGGTTCCGTAGCAGCAAGTAACATAATATAAAAGTTCTTGTAGTTCGTTGTAGATAAATTGCGGTTTACGATTTATGAGGTATTAAAAAAACTACTTACTAGATCTCGTTCAAACCAATTTTCGGTGGTAGTTTGCATGGTAATGTATATCACATATTTTTTTTAGTTTTATCATTCTCTTATTTTAGAAGTTACAGGGGGGGGGGAACACACATTTTACCACTTTGGAAGTGTCTCTCGCGCAAACTATTCAGTTTAGAAAAAAATGATATCAGAAACTTCAATATCATTTTTGAAGACCTATCCATAGATACCCCACACGTGTGGCTTTGATGAAAAAAATGTTTTTGAGTTTCAGTTCTAAGTATGGGAACCCCCAAAATTTATTGTTTTTTTCCTATTTTTGTGTGAAAATCTTAATGCGGATCACAGAATACATCTACTTACCCAGTTTCAACAGTATAGTTTTTATAGTTTCGGAAAAAAGTGGCTGTGACATACGGACGGACAGACAGACAGACAGACATGACGAATCCATAAGGGTTCCGTTTTTTGCCATTTGGCTACGGAACCCTAAAAATGGTAACGGACGTATAACCAAAATAACAAAATTTAAACACCACCGCCAGTAAAAGTTGAATAACTTAAGAACTACAGTACCAAATAAAGTAACACGGGTATATTACTCATAAACAAAAGTATATCACCTCTTTTTACATCATCAACCGAAAGACGTCCTGGACAAAGGCTTCCCCCAAGGAGGATGCGAGTTCCTCCTGCTCTTCCTGGATGCTAGCAGCACAGGACCACATTTAATAATTATATTAAACACACATGGTACTTTACCCCGACGACAAAATACAAATGAAATCTACCCCCTTTTTGCCCCAAAAGTATATGCTTCTACGCTGAGTGATCGATTCTCTTCCAATGTGTAAAAAATGTGTGACTATCAAATCTGTCTGTAATGTTTTTGAGTGTTTTACTAGTTAATTTTTTATTTATTATTTAATGAGAAGGTTTTTATTTATGTACCTCTATAGTATCAGTATCTAGATCCCCCACGGAATCCTTGTTTAATATTAGGTGACTGTTGTTGTTTCCCTTTACTATAATTTTTAAATCACATCTTAATTATCCTCAATTAATATTGCAAAAAAATTCGCGCTAGCTTGTAAAAATAGTAAAATAACTGTAGTTCTAAAGATTGAAGACTGTGTTTACCGTTACATAGAATGTAAGACTAAAATCGCAAGAAAAATTTGTTTGCGATCCAAAAATTTGTTTGCGATTTAACTATGGCTTCCTTGGGGAAAGTTGATTAGAATCAGGAGTAGAAGCATTGATTAAAATATGACGCACGTCTAGATATGTATATGGACTAATAGTAGTCCGACGTACTTTTTACAATTATAATTTTAAATCAAAGAAATAAACTGAAAACGTGATTGTGGCATCTGGCGCCTTTTGAAGTCAAATCATTAACTGACTAGCTTCCGACCGCGACTTCGTCCGCGTGGACTTCAGAATTGAAAGAAAATGTTCAGATGTGACGAAGTGGAAATTTTGAGTTTTTAAGCATTCCTACGGGAACCCTTAAGTTTTCCAAGATAAAAAGTATCCTTTGTGTTAGCTGAGTGCTTCATCTATCTACCTACCAAATTTAATCCAAATCCGTTCAGTAGTTTCGGCGTGAAAGCGGAACAAACAAACAAACAAACTGACAAAGAAACAAACATCCATACTTTCACATTTATAATATTAGTGAGATGAGATGAGATGAGATATACTCCTAATTCATAAATAATCTTGTTTGCCTGTACTTGTTACTAGCACTCATATAGCTAGGTACAGTTAGATACAGTCAGAGGCGCAAATCTCAAAACGCCTGTCACGTTCCCCGGTGTCGTTAACGTCTCCCTAACGACGTGAACACTTCACGGAACGCTGGTTGGGTTGACCATAGTTCACGTTATTCCTGGAATAAAATAAAATAAATAAAAATAAATATCCAGGACAATTTACGCGCTATCATCCGATCTCAAACTAGGATTCTCTGTATTATGGGAATCAGAGACTGATATACATACACATATACGTTAAAATTCATACATAAAATATATAGATATAATAAATCCAGAAACAGAGCATCGAACCTACGACTCTCAGATCAATAATCAGGAGCGCTGACTATTAATCTACCGAGTCAATAATGCGGAGAAGAATCTTTTGGACTCGCGATTTTGACTAAACATCAATTATTACTGTTGTAAAGCCATGAATAAGGAAAATATTTATTGTGACTGACCAGTGGCCAATAGTAATACACACTCTGTGAAAATTTCAACTGTCTATCTATTACGGTTTATGAAATACAGCCCACTGACAGACAGACAGACGGGCGGACGGACGGACTGACAGTGGAGGCTTAGTAATAGGGTCCCGTTGGCTTTTGGGTATGAAAACCTAAAAAAGAAAAAGGCACTAATTTTAGTGGCTATATAAACTGACACGCGTACGATACACTGTTCCGTATTTGTGCACAATGGGTCATTGAACCGATCAACATCCAACTCTTTTGGAGTAAGACGACAAAAGGCTGACGGCCCACCTGATGGAAAGCTGAAGAAATACAGGCCGAAAATGAGTGGCGTGAACTTGTTACCAAATCATGGTTACCCTACAATCTCTCGACCGCGCTACACACTGCACTTTTTGCTTGGCTAATGATTCTCTCGCGACGTTCTAGTTACGTTTACAGCTATTTTACGCAGTAGGAGATCTTCTGAAGGCCTAGGCAATAAATTTCAGCTACAATACTCTGTTTATCAGATAGTAATAATGTATTTTTTGTTTGTTTAACCGTTTTCACAAAATCATTGAAAAACTGCTATTTGGGACAAAAAAGAAGGGGGAGGGGAAGGGGAAATAACACTTTTCGTCTTGTTCCCACTTCCATTTTTTATTGTACCTGTAAAAGCTACATGCATGTCAAGTTTCATTATTATTATTATTATTATTTTACCGTAAAATACAGAACATAGATTTCTACTAGCTATTAATCGATTTTATTCCTTTTTGTACACGGTACTGCGTCGGGCAAACACGTTGCGTGGGACGCCTCCTGGCTAAGTGGAGCGATGATTTGCGCATAGTTTCTGTAAGCAGTTGGAAACAGTTGAGAGAGTACTATGTCCAACAGTGGACTAATACAGGCTGATTATGAAACCTTACCGATAATACAGTATAAAATGATTTTAAAATCAGCCGATTTGTTTCTTAAATATTCAAACTTAATTTTACCTTAAGAAATATTTGTTTGTACCTACTATATAAAAAGACACTAACTAATAGATTACATCTTTTGACAAAACTACCGTTTCCGTCCTTGTGTCTAAACTGATAACTATGAAATCAATGTTACTATAGAGGTCGAGGCGTCACGTAGTGATGGAGCCATATCGATAAAAAAAAAACTCCGAAACATTTATTTTTAGAGTTGTCGGGTATCGCTGTCAGGTGTCAGCGTCGTCGCTCTTCCTTTATTCATATCTCATCTCACTAATCTAACTAATATTTTAAACGTGAAAGCATGGATGTTGTTTGATTGTTTATTTGCTTGTTTGTTTGTTCCACTTTCACGCCAAAACTACTGAAACGATTTGCATGAAATTTGGTAGATAGATAAGCGAAGCACTCGTCTAACACATACGATACTTTTTATCCCATAAAACTTAAGGGTTCCCGGAGAAAAACTTTTCCATTTCGTCACTAAATGGCGTCACCTTAACATTTTCTTCATCTCTGGACCCAATTCTGAAGTCCACGCAGGCGAAGCTGTGGGCAGAAGTAGAAAAAAACTTATATAAGAGATACTAGAGAGGAATCTCTGATTAAAAATGATAGGGTGCTCTAAAGAGAACCGCATACAGTGAGCTTCAAAATGTTTCTCTAACGTAGGTATCTTCGTTATTCAATTTGGTAGCAAAACAAAAGCTCCGTGTTACCTAAAATGCGCTTAGTATAAAAAAATCTGAGTCGATTTTGAAGATGTCACTATTGAATACTGGATTATTATGTTTATTATCATAAATAATGGCATTAATGCTTTTTAGTTATCGATATTGACAAATTTTGGGTGCAACACTATTCCACAAAATGTACGTCTAGTGTAGAAACGAGACCATTTATCTGTTTTCAATTTCCCTCCTCTATACCGACCACAGTAATGGAGAGATAGAGATATTGGAGTACCAAAGGATAGGTCGGAGATGTATCTGAATAGAGTAACATAATATAGAGAGTAAAATGGTACGCCAGAGGCTCGTAAAGTTACAAACATGCACCGAAATGACACTTGACACCATTCGTTACGATTCCATTTTACAAATCTGTGGCCAGGATTTGATCAAGTATTATATTCCAAAGCCTTTGGAATATGATAGTTGAATTTCTATAAATAAATTAAAAAATCTAGAGAATCGATAGTATAAGCAATTCAGCACCCTTATACTATACACAAGTCAACCAAATGATACACATACCTGAGACAAATCACACACGGTCATCTGGCCCCAAACTAGGATTCCCTGAATCTTGGGAATCAGAGACTGATACACATACACATATACTTTTAAATACATTCATATATAGATATAATACACTCAGACTCAGAGCAAACAATTCTGCTCATCACAGAAAAGTTTGCCCTGTGTGGGGATCGAACCCACGAATCTAGGATCAAAGGTCAGGATCGCTAACCACTTAGCCACCGAGTCAGTCTACTTTACATATACTACATACATGCTTTGTCAACCTAACAAAAATGTTCAAATAATGAAATACATATGGCATATATACATATTGGCGGGGAAGATATCCGTCGCGTTTTAGGCTAACAATCCACGTCGTCCCCACTGCAGGCGCACAGATCTCTTCCCATATACCGGGAAGGTTAAGCCATACTCCAGACAGGGGGCCAAGTCCCTATTAGTGGAGCTTGTGCGGCTAGTGGCAAACCCCAGTGTCAGATGTTTTCAAGCTACATGTCAGGCCTCTGACATGGCATTAACGACTGCCATCTAGTGAGTGCAGCCGTGGCTGGCGAAGCACGGAAACGGTCGAGACAAATGCCACTAACAGTCAAACCAATCCAGGTTATGGCCGTGTCTGTGATTAGTTAACATGCGTGATCGAAGCAACCATGCAAACCATCACTTAGACACGACCGCTTTTTAGGTATCCATTCTTCCTCTGTTGAGGTATACAGGGTGTAACAAAATTGGTGTAGGACCCGTTAACTGGGGATTCTACTCATCGCACTGAAAAAATTTTATTTTACGACTTTGCTCAAATCACAAAAAAATTTTTGGACTCTTCATACAAAAATGGCAAAACAGACGATCAATTTGTATGAAAAGTTCAATTTTGTTTTGCGATTTCAGCAAAGTCATAGAACAAAAGTTGTTCAGTACGATGAGTAAAATCCTCAGTTAACGGGTTCTACACCAATTTTGTTACACCCTGTATTGGGTTCTTGTGAAATACTTTAAAAAAAAATTAACCACAGCTTCTACTCATGAAACTGAACAACTTTCCCAAAGAAACCTATACTCAATTCGAAAAAAAAATGTTGGACTTCTCATACTAATCAATCAACTGCTCCGCCAATTTTGTATCGGAAGTCCAAAATTTTTTTTACGAATTGAGTATAGGTTCCTTGGACAAAGTTGTTTAGTTTCATGAGTAGAACCTACTGTTAAATTTTTTCAGGTATTTAAGAAGGACCCTATATACAGGGTGTAAGGGACAGGTTTCCGAAAACTTTAAGGACTTGCTCAGTAGACGAAACTGAACAACTTTCCACAAGAATTTTTTTCAGGAAACGAAAATTGGCTTCTCCATACAAAATTATAAACTTGATTGGACAGTTTGTATGGAGAAGCCAATTTTCGTTTCCTGAAAAAAAATCTTGTGGAAAGTTGTTCAGTTTCGTCTACTGAGCAAGCCATTAAAGTTTTCGGAAACCTGTCCCTTACACCCTGTATAGTAATATTATTTTTTACTAATAGGTACGAAAACGTTGTAATTTACCTCTGACTTCCCCTATTATTATTTTTCCTGGTTTTGGTGTCTTTTTCCTGTTTGCGGAGTAAACCTTTTAAAAATGTCCCTATCTTTACATCAATAAATTCTTGAGCCATTTAGTCTTTTCCCTTTTCTTTTTTAAAATAAATAGTTCGTGAAACGCCCGCAACATCGCCCTCATTTGTGAAACGCCCGCAACATCGTCCTCATTTTTTTCAGATATAAACTCTCAACTAATAACAAATAAAGTCTCAACAGTACGCAAGGTTCTGGGTTTAGATTTCTTTGCAAATCCTTAACTTTTTCTTTATCTTATTTTATATTTTTTGTTTTATTAAAGTTAGCTTAATACGCACTACAGTTTTTAATTTTTTTTCTTTATATATACTCAATTATATTGTTACAAATATGCACCTGCTCTTATCTGGTTACCTTTCGGTGGAGACTTATTAATAGCATTGTATCTATTCATTTGTAATGTTACCACTGTATAGATTTAGCTGTTAGTCTTCCTAAAATAAATAATAAAAAAAATAATTATGTAGCCTGTGGAAAATAAAATTTTCTATACTAAATTACCTCATTTTACCCATTCAAAAAGCGATAAAATAGATACATGTTTGTGTTTTTATCAATATCTTTATATGGAAGTTTTTTTTTACCCTTAATTGGTAAGCCCTTGGTATCATCTCACCTGGTGGTAAGTGATGATGATGCCGAAGATGGAAGCGGGCTTACCAAGATTCCCCAACGCAATGGGGAACTGGCTATCTTATCTTCATGCCGGAACACATCAATGCTGTTAAAATTGATGTTTGGCGGCAAGACTTAGTTAAGATGGTGGTAGTTAGCCAGGGGGGCTCAGAAAATGCCCTGCCAGCAACCAAACCGAGTCCACAAAGTTGGACCCCATCGGGAATCGAACCCGCGACCTCCTGATGTGAAGCGAGCGGCAAGCCACAACGCTACGGAGGTGGTTAGTGGTTCAGTATGATGAGAAATCAAGTAATGTGATGGAGAGACGAAGTTCTCTGGAGCCGTTGATTCTTCTCACTCCGCAAGTACTTCCCGAAGCGGCGGAAATATGAGTTCCGGCTGGTAGGAACCTTGTCTTAGGTAGACAAAAGAATTTCCTTCGAAAAGTGTACATTTTTTTAGAGTGTAAGTTGTTGAATAAAAGCCCCATTTAATGGACCTTATACATGTTCTAACACCCTTTGAAATACCTTAAAAAATAAATAACCGTGGCTATACCTAAAACTAAAAAGCTTTCCCCAACCAAAAGAACCATTTTCAAAATGTAGAAAAATATTGTATTTCTCACACTAAGTACATAAATTATCCCGGATTTAAGTATCCGTCTAAGTGTCCAGGATTGGTCCTTTTATCTGTATGTGTCACTTGTGAAAAGTAGTTCAATTCTGATGAGATTTTTTTAAAGACCCTAATAAAAAAAAAACCGGCATCATTATCGCTTACCAGATAGATAGATAGATTTTATCCGTGGGAGAGCCATGCTTCGGCACGAATGGGCCGGCTCGACCGGAGTGATACCATGGCAAACGAGCAGACGGATCACCTGATGGTAAGCGATTACCGCCGCCCATAGACAACCGCAACACCAGAGGAGTCACAAGTGCGTTGCCGACCTTTGAAATGAGATGGAGGATGGAGGGAATGGGGGAGGGGGGAGGTTGGGCCGCCGGTGCCCTCACTCACTCGGCGAAACACAACGCAAGCATTGCTTCACGCCGGTTTTCTGTGAGGCCTGTGGTATCAGTAGCGTAGCAAGGCGTGGGCGAAGTGGGCCCTCGCCCACGGCCTCGCGCACAGGGGGGCTTCCCCGAGGCCCCCTACCTAAAGTGCTAACGTAAGGGTGTCATATTTTTACATTTAATTGGCCACGCGCGAGGTCAGTGCTTGATGTAAGTATGGTTACAAGTAATAGTTGAAAATCTCTTTAGAATTTATTAAAAAAGGGGTAATATTTTCACATTACAAACGGCATCGCGCGAGGCCCCTGTAAGTATTAAGTGTAGCTAAAAAGTAATTGTGACAACCTATACTCAACCAAAACAACCGCGATGGCTATTAGAACGAGGCCTCGCACGAGGCCCCCAAAATTAATCGACACTCTAGTAAGTAAAATACATTTCAGTTTTTTTAGCACTGGAAACGACCCCGTGTTGTAACTGACCATCGTATGTTGTAACATACCTATGCAAAAAATTCTGAAAGACGGGGCCTCGCTGTGTGACTTCGCCCACGCCTAGATTACACCTTGCTACGCCACTGTTTGCCACCTATCACATAAAAAAAAATATTGATCGATAAAGCATTTATTGTAATTGCTGTGATCACACACAAAAACAAACTTGAACACAATAATGATAAACACAGGAAAAATAAAGAATAATAACATACAACCTTATAACATATTAGTAAAACATAAATAATGAAAAACAAAATAACTATAATGTGCCTAGTGCCACAAAACAGACACAGAAGGTCCGCTCAATACATACCACTAAAATCGTAAGTATACATGCTTATAGAAATATACGGTCGTTCGAGGCAACGTCACGCGGAAAATTATCACAACAGTATCGTGACCGCATACGTCTATAAGCACGTATATGCTTAGGATTTTATTGAGCGTATTGAGCGGACTTGTGTATGTGCCGCAGCGATCACAAAATGTGCCACGGCTCAGTGTTGTTACCCCGTCCAAGGACGGGACACTGCTTTTCAGCTACCACCCAATGAGATGTGCGAGTAGGAATAATACTTAAAATAATTGTGTTGTTGCTTTTTGTGTTATTGTGTTGTGTATCGGTGTATATCATCTTACCACCAAGTAAGATGATACCAGGGGCTTACCATTTGTTGATTAAGGTGACGCACTCATAAACAATTATTTTAAAATGGGGCGTTTGCGCCCCGCAACCCGCGCGCACCTCGACAGTTTTACGCGACTCGGGAATCGCGATCGACCGAGCGCTAGAACACAGACGTCGTAGAGTTGCCTTTAATATTATTTATTTTACTTTTAATTTTCCTTTCTTTTCATAAATGCATTGTACTAATGTATACTTCACCCGACTACGAGAAAGTCAAAAGGAGGGTTATGATTTTAAGAGGCTACGCATGTTTGTGTGTATGTATGTAATTTTTACCAGAAAAAGAATTCAAACATACTTAAGTACTGCTTTTTTCAGGTGAGATCATTTTACATTTTATTTTAAAAACATATTATTAACATTTTACTTATTTATACTTTACTAGCGGCCCGCCCCGGCTTCGCTCGGGTGGACATACATTTTTTGATCATTTTGGGATAAACGCATCTTTATGCTTAGTTTTAACCATAAACCATTGTTATTCTCAAAGGTTTTTATTTTATTTTTACATTTTATTTAATCAAATCAAGTCAAAAGCATGTAAGGAGCATGTCGTCAACAACCCATAACGTCCCCACTGTAGGGGCACGGGTCTCTTCCCATAACTCGGAAAGGTTAGCCCATACTCCACACACGGGGGCCAAGTCCGGATTGGTGGAGGTTGTGGGGCTAGTGGCCAACCCCAGTGTCGGAAGCCGCCTAAAAGACCTCCGGCATGGCTTAACGACTGCCATCTAATGATAGCAGCCGGCACCAACGGCTTAACGTGCCTTGCGAAGCACGGAAATGGTCGAGATAAATGCCACTAACAGTCAAAGCCATCCAGGTTATGACCGTGTCTGTAGTCAGTTAACCTGCGTGATCGACGCGACCACGCAACCCGCACTGAGCCACGATCGCTTCAGGGAGCATGTAGGGAGCCTATTTCCTAGATGTGCACTCCCCTCCCTCGCCGCGCTGCCCGCTGCACCCGGCTACAGCGCGGCGGCGCGGCGTTAATTTTTCTTGGACTGACATTTTTAAACTCGTAATACCTTTTGAATGGACTGTACCAAACATACAATACTAAAAATCATAACCCTCCTTTTTGCTTCGCCGTAGTCGCTTAAAAATAAACAAAATACTTACTGATGTCTCAGATGCGAAGAATGTTAATGGGTCCGTTAAATCACTTGAAACTTTATGACCTTGTAGCCTAAATGTCTAGAAATACACCTGTTTTTGTTTTATTTAAATCAAGCGAGTAGTTTTGAAGTCACAATAATTTTAGTTTCCGCCTTTTTCAAATACTTCGCTCGGGCGCGCCAAGCGCGCGTGACGTCATACAACAACTCGCCGCTCTCACCGTACTGTGTTTTTCATACATTGCTATCGGATGGTCCCTATGTTCGCCCACAATAACATTTCTAACTGGAGTTTTTTTTTATGTGAATCGGTGTTACAGTAGTAACCACGTAAGCAGCGCTGAGCCATGACCGCTTCAGTGTCGTTATTGTGTCATTATATTACAGTTGATGACATAAGTGATTTTGACACCATCACCTTTACCATGCCCCTCACTCCTTATTTCCGAAAACTGGGCATAAAACTTAAACAAATTATACAGAAAATAGATCTTTGCTTATAAATACAGGAAAATCTCTAAGAAGTTTCTATAAATCTTAAAATAAGTTGATAAAATTTAAAATATTGTTTGTTTGTAGGTAGGACAAAGCCCTCTGCGCGAGAGTCAGACTCGCACTTGTCCGGTTTTTATTTTTTATGTGTATAGGTTAAGTCATATTTATTTTATTTTAGATTGGCTAGAAATAGCTACGGCGACGACGTTACTGTTTATGCAAAACTTTTGGCTTTGGGTCTGGGTGGATCATACTTTCTCATCCATTTCTTTTGACTTTAAGTTCAAAAATATAATAGTACAAAATAACTTTTCGGGTATATTGGTAGGTGTATTTAAGCACTTTGACACGAGCACGATTTTCTAGTTTGTGGATTCGTCATTTGTAAAATTTTCAACGCAAACTTCATACATACAGGTAGGGAGCGGTGCGCGCACTGAGCGACCGTTGTGGAGTGACGTCACAGCAGCGTACGGTGACCCCGCGTCACTTGCCTACCTAAATAATTCAGTATCTCGTAAACTATCAAACGTATCAAAAATTTTTTTTCACCATATTTTTTTATTTTTAATAGAGTATATTTTAAGATAAAAAACAAAAATTGGTGGTATTCTTCGTCTTTATTATTCTTATCTGCAGAGGACTGCAGAAAAATAAGTGTATTTATTAATGAATTTGAAACCATGATTAATTATTATACGATAACTAATCAATTGTCATCTTACACGGGGAACACATTTTGTAACTCTGCATATGTCGGTGAAGTATAGTTTTGAGGCGACTCCATGCCTTTATTCTCCGAACTCTGTTCTAAAGTTTTTTTCCTGAAATATAAATTTATCCGGTTACTTACTGCTTACTGAAATGCAATATGTTTATAAAAACACTGGACTGCTTATTAGTAGAAACATGTAATTTATTAAAACTGTTTAAATTATGGCAATTACTCACCTTTTCTTAGTTATATTCCTACAATGCTCTGTGAAACAGGCTTTCCTTTTCCTTTTCGAAAATATGGCACGTTTTTTTCCCATTTTTAATAATAAAATATCCCTCACTTATATTTGCGTTTGATGATGTGCGATAGTTCAACTGGGACAGACCTGTCGCTGACAATGGTCAGTGGCGGACTGAGCGGGCTGGAGAGGGCACTGATTGCATACCGAGACCGCGCGCGCCCTAGCTCATTTCATAAGGTCGTATGCGACAAAACAGTTTATTTCGTTTAACTTAAAAACTACAATTAATTTAGAAAAACTGAACAGGCATTTTCAAGTAAGCTTAAAGATTAATGTACGTACAAAACTTTGAGCCTTAAATCAGTTCCATTTGCGCGTAAAATGCAAATCTCTTTTTTAAAAGGGGTATCTTTAATATTTTTTTCTCTGTTATGAAAGTTAATCAATCGTGTAACCCAACAGGCAAAATGAAGTCAGAAAACTGAAGAATCAGGTTACAAAATATAACTTTCGTACGTTTCGTTATTGCTGAGTAAAATCGAGATCCCTGCCACCAAAATCTTCAGTACGTCGTCTTAAGGCGTTAAGTATCGCCAAATCGCAATATTCCATTCAAATTATTTAAATAATGGGTAAAGCTATCACCATGGAAAAAATATATAACATACTTGAAACAATAAAAAACAAATTGCATTGAACAGAATCATAAAAATCACAAAAACTTTGATGAAAAAAAATATCCTGTAAACCCTGTATTTTGCATTAATTGCAAATTCTCTCGGAAACACAATATTTGTTTATGTTGAAACCAACACACAAAAATCGGCCATTTTAATACCTTTAATTTACCTTGAACGGATTTTTTTTAACTTATTTGAAAGCCAAGAAAAGTAATAAAAACATCGAAAACTCGAGAATTTTGCGTTCGGCCTTGTCGTAACCGCCGCGATGGTACCCACACTGATCTGAACTTAAAATGAGTGGCGTTACTGTCGATATTATATTATCATGCATCAACCTGCTCAGATTGAGTGTACGGCGCAAATTATACATTTTTTTAATATATATAAATATAGCACGCGGTCATGTATTTGTGTGACTGTATTGCTTGTTAAAATAAGAAGTGTGAGTAATATTACAAAAAAAATATTAAACTCCATTTCTTTAGGTATTGAATTAATATGTACACGTTATCAGTCATGATATGTCTTTATATTGATATGTCTATGATAAAATTCTCAAACGAGTACATTTATTGCGCGTTTAATGGAAATTCATAAGCAACTTATATTATCTACATGCGTTCGGAATTAATATTAAAATTTTAACATGCACATTTCAATATAAAGACTATTCAAGATTGTTTGTTTTTTTTTAGTATACATACTAAAAGTTTTTTTTTTATTAGTATAGACACGAAAGCTAAAAAGCGGCCAAGTGCGAGTCGGACTCGCCCATGAAGGGTTCCGTAGCAGCAAGTAACATAATATAAAAGTTCTTGTAGTTCGTTGTAGGTAAATTGCGGTTTACGATTTATGACGTATTAAAAAAACTACTTACTAGATCTCGTTCAAACCAATTTTCGGTGGAAGTTTGCATTGTAATGTACATCATATATTTTTTTTAGTTTTATCATTATCTTGTTTTAGAAGTTACAGGGGGGGGGGGGGACACACACATTTTACCACTTTGGAAGTGTCTCTCGCGCAAACTATTCGGTTTAGAAAAAAATGATATTAGAAACCTCAATATCATTTTTATGGTTTGATAGGTTTGATGAAAAAAAAAATTTTGAGTTTCAGTTCTAAGTATGGGGAACCCCCAAAATTTATTGTTTTTTTTCTATTTTTGTTCTTAATGCGGTTCAAAGAATACATCTACTTACCAAGTTTCAACAGTATAGTTCTTATAGTTTCGGAAAAAAGTGGCTGTGACATACGGACGGACAGACAGACATACAGACAGACAGACAGACAGACATGACGAATCCATAAGGGTTCCATTTTTTGGCATTTGGCTACGGAACCCTAAAAAGCGTCGGTGGCGCAGCGGGAAGTGACTCCATCCTCCTAACCAGAGGTCGTGAGTTCAAATTCTAGCCAGTGCACCAATGAGTTTTAGAAACTTACGTGTATTTTCATACCATATACATTAACGGTGAAGGAAACCATCGTGAGGAAACCTGCACACCTAACTTCTAGATGTGTGTCATGGTCACGTTGCATACGTCCGTAGGTGTAAATCTAAAATGCCCTACATAAGACCGCGGGTGATGATAAGTGCAGCACTAGGCAACCGCCGCCTATACCTTGTGGGGATAGAACGGTTAAATGTGCGACACGATAAGAAGAAGAAGAATTATCTAAAGAATTAGGGTAAGTATAGTTAGATTTTTGCGATCGTATATCTAAAAAACATCTCAAATCAGTTCGACAATATTTGTAAATCCTAGACACACAAGGAAAAATTATCCAATAAATATGTATGTAATAAAACATCGGAATATAATTTGCTATCTCTGAGTCTCCAAAAATAGATCCGCAATAAGAAAAATTGAATTACCTGAAAGACGTTGCCAAAATAAAGAAGGAAAACCGAGTCAGAAATATTTTCTAGCTTCCTTGTAATTGGAATTTTAGCAAGACAGAGCCTGTTGTTCCTGTTATCCTCCCTTTTAAGGAAATATATTGATTGGGACTTTTTTGAGAAATCTTTAACGATATTTTTTAAAGAGAAAATCAAGTCGACTGTCTGAGCTTTTATAAACAATGTAACATTTCCCTAAAAAAAAAGATCTTTAGCGTCAGAGACGTTGTCGCGTGGACGTTAATGTAAAGATTCCATCGAAACGTTTGTACTCGTAAAATAGAATTTTATATACAAACTTTAACTATAATGCATCCTGCAGACTCCATACAAATTTTATGTTATACATGGATCTTACCCGCATGTGAGGTCGCCTTTAGGAGGCGCAGGTGCTGTAATATATACTTCATTATATAGGAACCCTAACCTAAAATAATTTTAAAAATGACTTCTCTCCAAAGAGATCGCCGACCAGCTGATCGACTTGTTAGAGAAATTCTATGGTTTTAATACCATATTGACACATGGGTTCCTTTGGGAAAGTTCAGTTTCATGAGTATAGGCCACAATTTAAATAGTGTTAAGCTTTTGTTAGAACTGTTAATTTTACTTAATTAACTGTACCCTTTTATAGAACTTTATTTATTTCTGTTGCATCTGATTCATCGTCGTCATCATCAGCCGAAAGACGTCCACTGGTGGACAAAAGCCTCCCCCAAGGATTTCCACACCGACCGAAATCCACTTGAATATCATTATTTTTTCTAAATTATTATAGTTGATTTTCTTAAAATATTATTTGAAATTTTGACGTAGGTGTCTTATATATCTTTATGGGAGACCTTTGTCCAGCAGTGGACGTCTTTCGGCTGATGAAGGTGATGACGTATCTTTAATAAGCTTCAACGTACCTTGTAAACGGAAATGTCTTATTTAGAACATCTCGCATTTTATACGTTTGATGCTCCATAAATTTGCTGTTTGGTTTATTTCGCCAATAAAATTTATCTGGCACTGCGGAAAATGTTTATGATACGACGCAAGATATAAATTAAGCCATAATTCTATCGTAAACCTTTTTCCATCGCCTTGACGACAAAAATATTAAGAAAAGTTGAAGGGAATGGAAAGTTCACGGTCGAATTTAGTCGTTGGGTGAGTAAATAAACTTCTGCCTACCTGACAGCTATGTAAAAAACAGCTTATTATGTAGGTAAAAAACCAGCTAAGTTCGAGGCGATCTCGTGTACCAAGAGTCGGTCTCCGTATTAGGAAACCTAAAATATATTTTGTATTGTCTTTACTTATCAAAAAATATGTTTTGTTTCATTCAGTTCAACTCTTTGTCAGTATTGGTTTCCGTTTTTAGATTTCGTTAGAATGCCTCCAACTTTGAAGGACTTTATTTGGTTGGTGGTAGGGCATTTTCTAAGCCTGCCTGGCTAGCTATCACAGTCTTATCTAAGTCTTGCCGCCAAATATCAATGTTAATAGTGTAGGGACACTTACATATTTTTAATTATTCAACTACCTGCAAATATGTGATTTTGTGTTCTCGTAGTTTAATACTTCACCAATTGTAATACTCAAATATTATATATTAGTCAGGCAGGCAAAACCAATAAATGTTCAAAATCTTGGATACTGTACCACGGTACTAACACTAGAAAGAACCTTCTTTCATTTTACCTCTCCACCGATCGCATGTGATCTATATTGGATCGACACACCCATCCAATAATAGCATTGATATGTTCCGGCATGAAGATAAGATAGCCAATTCCCCATTGCGTTAGGGAATCTTGGTAAGCCCGCTTCCATCTTCGGCATCATCATCACTTACCATCAGGTGAGATGATGCCAGAGCTTACCAATTGAGGGTAAAAAGAAATTGCACTTACACTTAATTCGAAGACAGTATTGCTTTTTTAATGTAAAAACGACAAAAACCCTTATTAGACCCTTTATTTTTAGTACTTTCGTATTTTTTTATAGTTCGTTCGTATATTCGCCATAATTACACATAATCTGTGAATTTTTTGCCTGTTATCTATAATGGAATATAAGAAACAGTTATTTAAAGGTTGACAAGACAGATGGCGTAGGCTTAGTACTTATATCCCTTTCGCACCTTTTAGGTTTTGACCCTTCCACAATGGAAAAAAATCCACTGGATTTTTTCATTGAATCTTTAAAAAAATTGCCTCATTTACTTTTTTTTCTTTTCATGTCAGGCAATTATTCGACGGATATCCTGTGATTGTGACCTTGTCTTTATTAATTTTAGGAAATTATTAAACCTTGTTTGTTACTGATCTCTTCTTAATAATGTAGTTAAAAGCTAAAATCAAGTTAATTAAGTTGTTGATCTGTTTTGTGTAATTCAGTAACATTTCGTGTACCGTCTAGGCAATCAGACTCAATTAATATTTTGTGCTGAGACGAATAAATGGCAAATTATTAATATTGTTTTTTCAAAGGTATTTAAAGTATAACGTATATACAGGGTGTAAGGGACAGGTTTCCGAAAACAAAATTATAAACTTGATTGGACTGTTTGTATGGAGAAGCCGATTTTTTTTGTTTCCTGAAAAAATGTCTAGTGGAAAGTTGTTCAGTTTCGTCTACTGAGCAAGTCCTTAAAGTTTTCGGAAACCTGTCCCTTACACCCTGTATAAGGTTAATTACTTATTATAATATATTGGAGATACCCAACGGAGGGTCGCGGGCGGGGTCCAGTAGCGTCCCCCACTGCGATGAAAACATGTGAGATTGTACTACGGCCGGAGGGGGAAGGGGAGGTGCTCAGTTCTCATTTGGGTGTGGAGGACTTTCTAAGTGGCAATAGTGTCAATTTGTTTTTTTTTTGCATTTTGTTGTAGCTTCAGGCCCAACAATTCTGCTAATGTCAGCGTCAATTTCATTTCAAGTTGTTAATTATTGGAGATCCAAATAAAGTTAATTTTGTTATTTTATTACCTTTTTTATTCAACTCCACTACTCGTTAGAGAACTTAAGTATATATTGATGGTTTCAATTGTCAATTCACGAAAATAAAAGTTTTACTTTCCATAAAAAAACAATCACCTAATCGACTTTAGCTGTTTATTTGAAAAACCCCGTTGAAGTTTACGAGAGCGTTTTTATTTTTAGGGGGGGGGGGAGGGTTATTTCTTTATATCACAAAATATACACAGAAGGTCCGCTCAATACAAACCACTAAAATCGTAATCATATAGATGTTTATAGAAATATACAGTCGTTCGAGGCAAGGTCACGTGGAAAAGTATCACAACAGTATCGTGACCTTGCCTACATCGACCGTATAAGTCTATAAGTCTATAAGCATGTATATGCTTAGGATTTGAGTGAGCGTATTGAGCGGACCTTCTGTATCTGTATATGTTGTGTATATATGTTCATCTAGGCGATAAGTAATCTACACGTTGGTACCATCGGCATCGACGTGACGTTAATGTGTAAGGCGCAGAAGGCTCGTCAAAATACACATATTTTCGTGCCACTGTTTTTCCACCGTGACCCCCGTACCTCGGAGTAAGACGGCTGTAGAATTCACATGAAAAAGGAACCCTTATAGGTTCACTTCATTGTTCGTCTGTCTGTCTGTTTGTCAAGACACGTTTTCTCAGGAACGCGCAGACGTATCAAGTTGAAATTAATACTAAGTACTTCTTATCGTGTGGCACATTTATCCGTTCTATCCACAAGGTAAAGACAGCGGTTGCCTAGTGTTGCACTTAGCATCACCCGCGGTTACGTGTAGGGCATTTAGATTTACACCTACGGACGTGTGCAACGCGACCATCATACACATCTAGAAATCAGATGTGCAGGTTTCCTCACGATGTTTTCCTTCACCGTTAAAGCAGTCGGTATGAAAGTGCACGTAAATTTCGAAAAACTCATTGGTGCACTGGCCAGGATTTGAACCCACGACCTCTCGTTAGGTGCTAATACCAAGTACTAAAAAAAACAATTAGAGCACAAATAAGGGAAAAGTCCAAAACCTGCATAGTAGTTAAATCACAAAAATGCGTTGTACAAATTTGTTTGTAGAACCCTCAGTACGCGAGTCAGACTCGCACTTGTCCGGTTTTTTAACGAAACACCAAACTCAGTTTTACTATACATAGTATCGAGCTGGAGGAAAACCTTTTAGTACCTTAAATGTAGCAATAACAATTTTCATCATTTTTAAAACAATTTGAAACGGTCTCATTTTGCGTTTTTATTACAGGACGGTAAATATTAGACAAAATTGGTGCTCTTGTTTTTTTTAAATACATAAATGAGATTTTCAGGCGCGGGTAATATTTATGAATTCGGTGTCGGAATATGCCTTTTTGAGTTTTTTGCAAGCTTTACTTAACCTTGGTCGAAACTTCGAAATAAATTTTAAATATTAAAACTAAAAATTGCCACTTAGAATTGTTTATTTTTGAAAGTAAGTATGTAAAAGTGGTATTTTTTAAGTATACCTATAATACTGAACTTCACTCATTAGTTTTTAATTTATTGGATCGGTATAATGCTGGCCATTTTATACATTGTTAGAAATCACTAATCTCTTGGTATGCTGTCTCTACAAATAAATTCAATAGTCTTCTGATTGCGACCAAAAAGTTTTCACTGCCAATTTTCGAACAAAGATGTCATCATTAAAGTTTCTAATGATATCATTCAGAGTTGAAACTCCAGTAACTGGCCACTAATATTTTCATTGTTACGAGTCCGCAGCTTAAATATAAGGGTTAATTCATACAAAAGGTAAATTGATCAAAATCATCATTTCTTTTTTCTGGGATAAAAAGTATCGTATGAATCTTTTCGATAACAAACAAAAAATATAAAAAAATCCAACACTTTCGCATTTACAGTATTAGAGAGAGATTTACTTAAAAGCTCCTTAAGTTTTTATTTACATGTGCCATTTCTAATTTATCAAAATTTTGTAGTTAATATTTTTCATTTCATTCATATTTTTCATTTCAGTTAATATTTTTCATTTTTAGAATAGAATAGAAATCTTTATTTGACTCGACTATATAAATTATAACATCGCGTCGTACATCACTTGTAATATAATATTTCAAAATTGTTTGTAAGTTATATATAAGTTTAAACAAGTCGTGTTTGTGACTTTTGCTCCTGCTTTGACATTTTTACCTACAATTCCTGTTAACATATAAGGTTGACTGGAAGAGATCCCGTAAGGGATAAGTCCGCCATTGTATATTACTCCTGTTAAAGTTTTGTACATATTTTATTTTATCAATAAAGAGTTTACAAACAAACAAACAAACAAACACTTTTTCCATCATTTCTAGAACAAAATGTCGTGTTTTGTCATTTTATAGAAAAAGGTCAGATAATTATAAGTCATGCAATTATTAATATATTTTCGATTTACTATAGTGTACAGGTTATTCAATTAGCCTCCAATGTGAAATGACACTAAGGAGTTTTGTCATTTAACACCGAAAACTTTCCACTCGAAGAGTTTCCGCCCTCGCTCACATTGTTTTGAAAAGTTGTGATATTCCATCAAGGGGCCACGCCGAATTGTGCCCATCAATAATTTAATCAGGGACAGGGTCGCATCAGTTACCTACTAGAGAATATAAATAGCACAATTATTTTTTTACCACCTCCTACAGTAAAAGTCGAATAACTCGAAAATCACTGAACCGATTCTCACCAAAGATAGCTAAGAATCACCGGGAAAAAATTGATTTTGAGTGAAAAAAACACATTTAAATATATCAACCCCAATAGACACACAGATGAATAGACATATAAAAGTTTCAAATATATAATACCTGTCTTGCTGGGGCTAAAAAATATACATAATTACGAGCATATATTACAATAGTACACAAAAAACAAGGCGCGTTGGTAATCTTAGTTTTTTTTATGGCAGAGGTGGCAAACGAGCAGACGGATCCCCTGATGGTAAGCAATTACCGCCGCCCATAGACACCCGCAACACCAGAGGAGTCACGAGTGCGTTGCCGGCTTTTAATATGGGAGTACGCTCTTTTCTTGAAGGTTTGAATGTCCGGAAATACCGCAGGCGATAATTCATTCCACATTTGTTCATTTGTTCCATTTGTTCGCGCAGAGAAGAACAAACTATCGACGGAAACACCCGAAACAATCAACGCACAGTGACAGCTTTCTGACAGCTGACGATTTTATTGAATCAGGCGCGAGATCAATCAACCAATAGCGGCAGAAATTTTAGAAACGTGTAATGGCGGGTGACAATGAAGCTACTTAATTGGTCCTCAGTTTGCCGCGTAATTAAAATTTTGTCTACTGCGCAGGTACATAGGTAAGCCTTATTAAATGTGTATTACTGTACTAACACCCGATAAAAGTTACTATAATATTGAAAAGGAAATTATTGAAACCAAGCCTTAATACGTCTGTAGTCGCATCGGAACCAATTTCAAAGTGAATTTGTCTTTTGTCTGAGTTACTTAAACTTTTACAGTTCACCGCAATAATTTGGCAGTGAAATTTGTAACCTTTCGATCAGCGAATTCATCTTACAAGCGGTCGTGGTTCAGTGACGCTTAAGTTAACTGACTGCGGACACGGTAATAACCTGGATGGTTTTGACTTTAAGTGAAATTTGCTTTGCAATGTACCTACGTTTAGCCGTTGTTGCCCGTTGATATTAATAGATGGCATACGTTTTACGTTTTATGGCATACAATTGAAAACTTCTGACACTGGGGTAGGTCGCTTAGCCCCACAACTCTTCCCACTCTCAGATTATGGTCTTGAACCTTTCCGAAAGAGACTCATACCCGAGCAGTTTGTAATCAACCTTTTATCTTTTCTTACTTATATTATAAATACGAAAGTATGGATGTTTTGTTTACTTGTTTGTTTGGTCTTCTTTCACACCGAAACTACTGAACGGATTTGGATGAAATTTGGTAGGTAGATAGATAAAGCACTCGGCTAACACATAGGATACTTCAAATCCCGGAAACTCGAGGGTTCCTGGAGTAATGGCTAAAAACTTCTTCTTTTCGTGTGGAAGTGTCAGTTCCCTTATAATATTTGGCTGGTAAGTAATGGCCAAAAACTGAAATTTTTACTTTGTCACTAGGTGGCGCTGCGTTAAAATTTTATTTCTCTCTAGACCCAATTCTGAAGTCCACGCAGACGAATTCGCGGGCGGAAGCTAGTACAAAATATACGTAGTTCATGTTCAAGAGTAAATGAATTTCACAAATAATGTCTTTATTTACTTCTAACTTCATATTGTAAATTGTTGATGCGTCACTGTTAACACATTAATATGACAGGACTATATTAGTATGACAACTAATTTCTGAACTTTCTTTCATGAAATCCCTTTATTACTTTGAAGTAGCAATAAGTAAGTACTTATTTCAAAACAACATATACACGGTGTTAAAAAAGTGCGTTTGAGATTTTATGGGGTTACTCAGAATCAAGTACATATAGAATACAGGAAAAATGTTGAAAAAATCTGCTTTGCAGTTTTTTTGTTGTTTTCTGCACAAATCCTTAATTCACTTTCAGATTTAAAGTGGGAATCGGAAAAAATGCAGAGCGTACCTTTTCAAAATTTTTCCTATATTCTATACTTGATTCTGAGTAACCTCTTAAAATCTCAAACGCACTTTTGTAACTTTTGTAACTTTTGTAACATCCTGTATATGCTATATAACATATACGACATAAAATATCAACATCAGTCAGGCTAAAAAACTGACAAATGGAAACAAGTTGAACAAAAATACTTTGCATACATTTTAATAACATTATTCTGCAGCGTAAGCATTAAAATTTTTACGTTTTTCAGTGTGACACAACGCTGTGTCTGCTGACTGGGACTATTTTCATGCAAATATGTACCCATTAACAATTGTTTCTGTATGCAGTACCGAAGAATTTTTTTTTCGAATACTTTAAGATTATCAGATCTGGTTGCTCCACAACAAACCAGAGTCGGGTAAAATGTGGGAAGAGATGCGCGAAGCTCAAAAAATCTTCAGAGGTAGGCTTAAATGGTGTCAGAATAACCAAGACCAAATAAAAATGGATATCATCGCATCACATAGGTCTTCTAAAAACTTTGGTGAGTTCTGGAAAGCGACTAATAAGCTGAATGTTAAAACCAACTTGCCGGTCACTGTTGGAGCCTGTAGTGATCCAAAAGATATTGCAAATCTTTTTAAAGAACATTTTCGCGTGTCATCCTCTCTGGGTTCTTCTAGATCGGTGGTCGATATTGAGCCCAGTCACAGTAACCCGGTAATACGCTTCTCAGCTAAGCAAGTGGCAGCTGTTATTCAGAGGATGAGTAGAGGAAAAGCACCGGGTCATGACGGGCTCAGCATCGAGCATCTGAAGTTTGCCGGTGCGCACCTACCTAGAGTACTATCCATGTTTTACTCGCTATGTATAAACCACTCATACCTGCCACCGGACCTGATAAAGACGCTTGTTGTACCTGTACCTAAAAATAAATCTGGAGAGATCACAGATCAAAACAACTATAGGCCTATATCATTTGCTACCATTTCAGCCAAGGTATTGGACAGTCTTTTAGATAAACAATTAGATCGATTTTTACAATTTCACGATGCGCAGTTCGGGTTTAGGCCTGGACTTTCTACCGAGAGTGCTATATTAAGTGTAAAGCAGACTGTCCAATACTACTCGAGCAAACGAACACCAGTTATTGCTTGTTTTTTAGATTTGTCAAAGGCCTTTGATCTTGTATGTTATGATCTTTTATGGGAGAAGTTAAGGGGGGCAGGTGTACCTGAGGAACTAATTCGTGTATTCCAGTATTGGTATGCTAAACAGCTAAATACTATTAAGTGGGGCAGTACCCTCTCTGAGATGTATAGCTTACAATGCGGGGTAAGACAGGGGGGGCTTAGTTCACCCAAACTCTTTAATTTTTACATGAATGAGCTGATCGAGGGGCTCAGCAGCAAACATGTCGGGTGCTGGGTTGACAACGTCTGTGTCAACAACCTGAGTTATGCTGACGACATGGTGTTGCTGGGCCCAACGGCCAGCTCGATTCGAGAACTCCTCAGCATATGTGAGAGTTATGCGGCAAGACATGGTCTCATCTATAATGTCAGCAAAAGTGAATACATGATCTTTGGGGCCCCCGGTAAGAATGTCTTATATGATCCAGTAATATCTTTGAACTGTAAACCACTTCGTAGGGTTAGTAAATTTAAATATCTTGGACATTTTCTTGCTGAAGACCTTAAAGATCATGATGATGTTGATCGTGAACGCAGGGCGCTAGCGGTGCGAAGTAATATGCTGGCGCGCAGGTTCGCTCGCTGTAGTACAGAAGTCAAAGTCACACTATTCAAAGCATACTGCCAAACCTTCTACACGAGCAGCCTGTGGGTCAAACATTCGCAGAGATCGCTAGACGCCCTGCGAATACAGTATAATAATTGCTTCAGGATGCTGCTTGGACTTCCGCGTTTCAGCAGCGCATCGAACATGTTTGCGCAAGCCCGTACTGATGACTTTTTTGCCATCATGCGCAAAAAAGCGGAATCGCTGTTACGCAGAGCGCGGACGAGTTCAAACAGTATCCTGAAAATGTGGGTCGAAAAATTTGACTCGCCCCTTCTCGGGCACCTCATTCGGACTCTGGTCAGGCAGACGTGAGAACCTGCTGTCTGTCTGTGGGGTGCGAGTGGAGTGTCGAGGGATGTTACTTATATGTTTTTCATAAAATTGTTGTAATTTGTCCTAACATAGTTTTTTAAGATTATTTTTGTTACTAACAAGTGGACCTGTAGTTGTCTGAAATAAATGATGATGATTTGATTTAAGTCGAAATAACATGTTTTTTTAAAAGGACAGTCATTTGTTTTATCGGTTTTAAGTATAGCTATCTTAAATTCTTAGCTAAGTTTCAAATAAGACAGCCTTTATCTAGGGTACCACAACAGATGAACAGATATACAACATCGGGAAGGTTAGGCCATACTCCACACACGGGGGCCAAGGCCGAATTGGATATCTTAAGTAAACAAAATTGTTAATAACAAAATTTAAAATAAAAAACACATCTGACATAAAAAAAAACTAAAAAACCTATTACTACCAAACATAGTTAAAAACTACCGCGAAGAGATTTGCATTAAAGTGAAAAATTGTATCAAATCGATTTACCCGATAAAGAGAAGATAGCGCCAACAGAAACCGCCACGCCATATAGGTTTCAGATTATGAAACACCTCTTTTGCGTTAAGGGTTAAAAACAACGAGTTTTTATACGTATGCGTATGTATATATTATGTGATTGTGTGTCTTCTCTTCTCTAATTTAAGAGCTGGGCTCTTGTCGATGTAGCTTACTGTGCGTATATTCACTGTAAACTCTTGTCTATTTTGTCGTTTCCTCATGACTGAGTAAGACGTGACTTTCTTGAGTCGCACGTGCTACAAACCTCTTCAAGTCACTTTTAACCAGCACTCTATTAATAACATTCTAAGCAGACATTGAAATGAACGACCAAAGGGCTGGTTTCATAAAATACACTTTACAAATTCATAGTATAAGTCGATGTACATTGCGTGACAAGTTCGTATATTAATCTTCCTAGTAATATGATAGCTAATCAGCTACGCAGTGTATACAGATTTACAGTTTCAAATTGTTATTTGTAGTTTTATTAAAGTTCCTCTGGTATCTTTAACTGTCTATCTCCGATGTATTGACGGTGGTATATATCTTTATTGTATCATAGTATAGTCTGTGTGTGAGATAATATATGAGTACATACGTAATTTCACACCAATCTGAGATAAAAATTTCAACAAATAGTAAATCTACTTTTTTAATTTTATCTATTTCCTTTTTATCATGTGGCGCAATTCACTATGGTGTTCAAAAGTTTATTTTTATTGTTTAAGTAGATGCTATTTTTCTACCAAGTGCAAAGTTACTACCACTCGGAACTTTTACGCTCAACGTTTCGGGAAGTGTTAGCGAAGCGAGAAGAAACGTCGGGCTTAAAAGAAACTCGCTCCGACACATTCCCCAAGGGATAGATGAAGGTTGCTTAGTTTTAAATTTGGAATCAACCACGATCATGTTTAGGACATTTAAACCGTGTGGAACGTGACCGTACACTTCTAGTAATCAGATGTGAAGGTTTCCACATAATTGACAGAAATACTCTCATGACACACTCGTAAATTCTAAATTATAATCAACTGTGATGATAATTCGATGATACGTTTTTTCGACGGAACGTTATTCGATACTACTGCTTAAATCCCTTTTTAACAATGTGACGAAATGCGCATGTGACATTGTGTAAATAGACATTTTGGAACTCAAAAATGCTTCCGTGCACACCGTAAGTATAAAAAAAATGTTTTAAAAGCTAAGTTTTAGTATTTTTGTCCATAGTTTAATTTTATTTTTTAGTTAAATTTACTATTTTGGATATGACATTCATTTATTTCAAATTTGTAAGAGGTTTGCCCTAAACTGCATATGTCTTGTTCCAAAATAAACTGAAATAGACCAATGCATAAAACTACGATATTACTAACTAACACTAAATTGTTAATTTACCAACATTAAAATAACATCGAATAAAAGTAAATTTATACAATACCTCATTTCGATTTTACTATTCCAGCAGATAGTAAACAAATAAACCGTGGTAGATACAAAAAGGACGGTATTGCGTCACAAGATGCAGCCTGGATTATAATACCACAATGACACTACCTAACAACAAGTCAACGAAAAAAATAACCTACTCGTAGTAGTAAAAGTAGTACCTCTAGGTACTAGTAGTACCTGTCTTTGCACGAAGTCGAGAAAGATAAGATAGCCATTTCCCCATTGCGTTGGAGAAGCCTGGTAAGCCTGATTCCATTACTCGGCATCGTCATCGGTGAGATAATGACAATAGCTTACCAAATATATATATAAAAAACTACATTACTAATAGTAAAAGGGACAAAGTCTTAGCAGATGAATCTCACTTTGATTCTGATACGAGACCTTAACTTTAAAAAAGAACGTAGGTTTTTGTAATACTTTAGTAACACATGAGTCGAATCTTCATTGTTTTTGCCATAAGATATAAAATTTATGACACGAGTTTCTTTATGACATCTTCACTATTAAATAAGGTCATAAAGTAAGTCGTTTCGTCTAGCCAGCCAGACTGTCAAGTGACCGTCCATACATAGGTAAGGAAAAACTACTAGATTGGCCTTGTTTATAGTCGATTTGACCACTATGTCGAAATAAAAAAGAGCTTAATTGAAACTTATTATGTAGCAACTTCGTTATTCTATTTTCCAATAGATGTCGCTAGTAACAAAGACATGAACGTATGAACCTTATGGTTTTATGTTAAGAACGACATTTGACTAATAAACTCTCCTCCCTTTTCATCTGATTCTCCCCCCGGATCTCGACAGCAGCGCTTTTTTTTTCAGGTGATCCGTCTGCTCGTTTGCCACCTATCACATAAAAAGAAACATTTTTTTTCCAATAGATGTAGCTAGTAGCAATGAAATGAACGTATGAACCTTATGGCTTTATGGTAGGAATAACATTTGATTAACACACCCTCCGCCCTTTTCATCTGATTCTTCCCCCCGGAAGTCGACAGCAGCTCTTTTCTATGACAAATCATAGATATTCTTTTTGCATATCGATGAAGTACCTATACTATGTTTGTTCTACCATAGAATAAAGCTTGCAACTCACGTACAGACTGTCACATTTATTACATCTTCCTCCCGTCTCACGTTTGGACTTCATTGTCGGATCGGGAATAGGAAGCATTAGAACAGCTCGCGGGAATATAACACGATTTTTTATCACCAAAGCTTAGCCTCTGTTGGTTTTGAAGTCCAATTTTTGCGAGATTCAGGTTGAATTTTTAAATTTAAAAAATATGTTTTTGGACTATCTCCGTTTATCCTATTGGTATCTGTTGATACGCAAATTGCCTACATGAACAGAACAAAGCGTATCTGTACATATACTAGGTGAAAATGGAACTTTCGTAAACTATAGTTTAACAGATTTAAGAAGTGCTTACACGAATGGCTTCTTCAAAACACGTTTTACTCTGTTGATGAATTTTTAAGCCACAGGGCAACTACATAAACTGTCTGGCCACATTCCCTGTAATATAATTTGCATGCTATATTTATGGCTAAATAAGTGATTCTATATTAAATTTATTAAGATCACATTTTATGTACATACCTTGTTTAAAAGCAATAAAGTCTTTACTTACTTACTTAGCGTGTCACTGTTAAGAAAACTGAAAATCTTTAATTCTACGACCTCATGGAAATCAAAAAAAATGCATTTCCCATTTAAATATTGGGAAATTAATTTTAATTTGTATAAAAAGTTTTTTTTTTTCGAATTTGATGAAGTTGTAGACGACTGTTGTTAATGTAGTTAGTACGATTTTTGATTCTACTTGTATTATCGAATTTACTGTATATTCGAACTTACAATAAGTTGTAAAATTATGAATCGTCTTAAAGAAGATGAAGATGTGTGTCATGACTCATGCATGACTCATGTACGCATGAATGCTGTTTTCAAAAGACATAAAATTTCACGAAGTACGAAACTTGTACTAAAATGAGAACGCACAACTTTACAGACAGACTCATCTAAAATAGAATATCCAAACTCCATAGCAAATAAGACATTACTCCTTAAATAACCTTTCGCTTGCTGCAACGTTGGGAATCCCCGAAAATCAAATGCTAATGGCATCTGATGGCTCCCATTTGGAATAATCGTAGTTTCCTTTTGAAATCAGCATCAAATCGAGTGTGAACGAATGCCAAGTGTGTGACTTTATACGTACAAAATGTCGATGTATTTTATTAAGACACATTCGGGACATCTATTAAAATACATGAAAATATATAAAATACATGGGGACATGCGGCTGACATTGAAACAATTTTTATTTTGCAAAAAAGGGCAATTCGCGCAATCTACCAAATGCGATCCCGCGAGTCGTTGAGGAATATGTTTAAAGAAATTAATATTCTTACTGTTGCTAGTCAATTCATATACGAAAATATCATGTATGTACGTAAAAATTTGCACTTGTTTCATAAAAACAGTGACAGGCACAATTTTAATCTAAGAAATATTAATAACATAGATGTTGCCTATTCGAGACTGAGTAAAGTTAAGAAGTCATTTATGGGGCAGTGTGTAAAATTCTATAACAAAATACCTGGAAATGTGACTAGTTTGCCAGAAAAAAAATTCAAATTTCATGTGAAAAATTGATTATGCTCTAAAGGGTATTACAAAATACTAGATTATGTAAATGACAATGATATATGGACATGTATAGATCCTCCAGCTCACAATTTTATTGTTGACATGAATTGTAATAGAATTTAAGATTTTATTTAAAAAATGTGTTGATGCGAGTTTCTTTTGGGCTCGACGTTTCTTCTCGCTCCGCAAACACTTCCCGAAACGTTGAGTGTACAAGAAAGTCCCGCGTGGTAGGGACTTTGTACTAGGTAGAAAAAAAAATTGACGATTTAAAAGCATGTGTAAAGCATCTACTTAAATAAAAACCATTTTGTGTTTGAGTTTGAATAGGATTCTTAAAATAGCTAAACTAATTTAACAAATAATCCGACTTCATAAAAATATTACTTTTGTCTATCTATACCTTATTCCAATCAAGAAAAAGTAAAAGGTAAACAAACTTACTATGGAACCGACACATCTCAACGTCATTTGCCTATTAAGTTGGTTTACATTTTGCTTTTTCTTGTTTGAAATGAACTATAGAGATCGTGAAGAATCTCACCTAGTACCCCAAATTCCATCAAGCAGTATTGGCTACAGTTAGTTACAACTAGGGCTGCCATCCGTCCGGGTTTCCCCGGATTTGTCCTAGTTTGGAGGGCGTCCGAGGACCGTCCGGGTTTACAAAAAGTGTCCGGGGAAAACCCAGACGCCTTTTGTGTCCGGGGAACACATGGGCAACGCAAAGAAGGTGCAATGGGTTTCTCTTTTACTCCCCTGGAATGAAAAATATTCAGAATAGTTACGGAAAAACCAATAAAAAAATTCGCGCACGCTTCGCTTGCGTTTACTTGCTCCTAGGGCCTCCTTAATCCATGGATTGCATACGTGGTCCTTGCCTAATGTGCAGATGTAGATGCACAGAGTCTGGGTAGAGTATACCGGTGTGTGTATTATATCTGAATTATTTTTAATGTTTTTACATATTGGCTGGCTGGTCCATATTTTTTACCGTTGATTTTAAACACACACAAAAAAGTCGAGAATTGAAAAAAAAAATTACATCTGTTGCAAAAAGAAGAAAATCAGATTTCACCCAAATGTCCGGGGTTTTAGGAGTTCTTGTCCGGAATCGGCAATTTAGATGATGGCAGCCCTAGTTACAACGAACATAAATATATCAATACCCTCACTACTTACCTAGTAGTCTGCTAGAGCTATGTAGCAGCAATAATGTGCTGCTAGCCCATTAGTTAAAGTCGCGTAGTGGTATTGATTACTACAATTTTGATGGAATTATTCACGCGTACATAGATTGAAGCCCTTAATTTCTTCCATTCCGCGTAGATATAGACGGAGAGTGGCAGAATTCTAACAAATAAAATGTACGATTATGCCATTGAAACAGGTACAGTCAGACGCAAAAGTACCTTTATATCCCAATTTATAACAACTGTTACCATCGGTTTCCTTGAAATACTTAATAAAAGGGCTCTTACTATCGTAATTTATTTACAATTCATAACAAAGACACTGTTATCCAATTTCTAAAAAAAGTAAGTTGGTGTACTTAAGTCTATATAAGATATACGTATGGCCTCACCTTTCCAAGTTATGAGTAGAGACTAGTGTCTTAGCCGTGTGAATTATATAGGTTTTTAGCGAAATGAATTCTAAAAACGATGTACATTGACTGACTCGGTGGCTAAGTGGTTAGCGATCCTGACCTCTGATCCGAGAGTCGTGGGTTCGATCCCCACACAGGGCAATCTTTTCTGTGATGAGCAGAATTGTTTGCTCTGAGTCTGGGTGTATTACATCTATATATGTATGTATTTAAAAGTATATGTGTATGTATATCAGTCTCTGGTTCCCAAGATACAGGGAATCCTAGTTTGGGGCCAGATGACCGTGTGTGATTTGTCCCAGATATTATTATTATTATTATTATTATTATTTGTATTCTACTGTACATTCTTCTATTACGAGTTCGTTTGCAGAGCAATTGTGCAGAATTCCCCGACGATACAGTCATTGTGCGATTCTTGAAGTCGAGAATGAATGTGCCACCACTCACTGACTAAAATTGTATACAGGGTGTAACGGACAGGTTTCCGAAAACTTTAAGGGCTTGCTCAGTAGATGGAACTGAACAACTTTCCATTTTTTTTTCAGGAAACGAAATAAACATCGGCTTCTCCATACAAACTGTCCAATCAAGTTTATAATTTTGTATGGACAAGCCATTTTTTTTCGTTTCCTGGAAAAAAATCTTGTGGAAAGTTCTTCAGTTTCGTCTACTGAGCAAGCCCTTAAAGTTTTTGGAAACCTGTCCCTTACATCCTGTATATTATACTTCCGGACACATCTATGGGCCAACCGAGCATTTCATGATTTAATGACATATAGCTAAAAATAAGTCTAAGGTTGAACAAAAAGATTTTATGCAGTTTTGAAGCCGGCGTATTAGCGACTTTTTTGTATGCTATTTGTTCCAAATCCAAACTCAGGGATAGCCTATCGCCTAGCTTTAGCTATAGGCCACTTGAAATCCTAGATGGGCCGATAGACAAGTCTGGAAGTATATTTTTTCACTATATATGTAATATTATAAATGCGAAAGTATGGATGTTTGTTTGTTTGTTTATCAGTTTGTTTGTTTGTTCCGCTTTCACGCCGAAACTACTGAACGGATCTGCATTTTGGTAGGTAGACATATAAAGCACTCGGCTAACACATAGAATACTTTTTATCCCGAAAAACTTAAGGGTTCCCGTAGGAATGCTAAAAAACTCAAAATTTCCACTTCGTCACTAGATGGCGCTATCTTAACATTTTCTTTCTTTCTGGACACAATTCTGAAGTTCTGAAAATTCAGAACCAGGGGTGCTATTAATACTTTGCCGAACCTTTAAAACTTTTTCAATCACTTTTTGAAGAATCTCATACTAAACACCTCACGTAAACCTCAGAATAGAATGGAATGGAATGGAATGGAATGGCCTGAATTGCCATTTATGAAATTTTGAGTAGCACTGCATTGCATTCCATTACTTCTCTAATCTGCCAATAAAATTCGTGTTGGTTTTGTTTGTAAATTTTTGCCATTTCCATAATATATGAACAAGCCAACGGCAGTATAATTAAACTTCTAAATAAGGGACTGGATGGTACATCTTGTGCAACATTGAATATTGCACGGATGAAAGCTCATTCCAGCACAGCTTGAGGTTTCTAGGTAAGAAGCACCAAAACCTTACGGTTCGAGACCATTCTGGCTTAAGCTGGTGGGAATGCATTTGATGACAAGTGGTGCGTTGATGAAAATGGTGCTGTAGGCATCGTGTCGAACATTTCCTCAGAACACATGTCGTTGTATAAGCGGTAGAATACACAGAGAGAGCTGAAGTCTCTCCGAAAGGTTAAGGCTTCCAGACTGCCTGTGAGCTTTGATGTATGATAATTTCTTTGAAAACCTCGAAATTTTGCGGCTCACAGCACACATTCCAGGCTTTTTGTGTTTGCTTACCATTTTGAAATCACCAGAAGTTTCCACTCACGTAATTGAGGATATAGCCATATAGCCAACCCTTTGGACCGTCGAAAATTTTAATTTCCGCTCCAGCGCTGGATATAACATATCACGGAATAAGAAAGCACCCATGTCAAAGCAAATTCAATTCCACACCGAAAATTAATAAAACTATCAGATTGGAGATAGATGACGTCAGCCAATTGTTAAGGGGCGGCGGATTGGGAAAAATGATCGACTCTGAAACGGGCGGCACCTCGGGGCGCAATCAATCAATTCGAGAAATTGACACCGCTTGAGATAGCGAGGTTTATGTTATAAGAGAAAGCGATACATTTCAATAAGGTAGCTGAGTGCATCAAAAATTATTTATTTTTATTTAATTATTTTATTTTGTTAATTAATAATAATTAAGAATATTGTTCATTAAATAGCTATTTTATTGAATTTAAATTTAAATTTTTAATTTAAAAAAATTATAATTAGTATGTAAAATATAAAAATGATATTATAAGGCAAATTATACTGAACAACAATGGCGCCATCGTTCACCATTTCACACATATAGAACAAAATTTAGTTTTTTGACATTAGATACAAAAAAGTAACTCAGGTGACTAGCAGTCAAATAAACCGAGACATCATCTTTTATAGTGTTTAATACGTATACTAGCTTCCGCCCGCGACTTCGTCTGCGTGGACTTCAGATACAGGAGAGAAAGAAAATGTTAAGGTGGCGCCATCTAGTGATGAAGAGAAAATTTTGAGTTTTTAAGCATTCCTCCGGGAACCCTCTAGTTTTCCAGTATACAAAGTATTTTATGTATTAGCCGAGTGTTTTATATATCTACCTACTAAATTTCATTCAAATCCGTTCAGTGATTTCGGCGTGAAAGTGGAACAAACAAACAAACAAACAAATTAAAAAACAAACAAATATCTATACTTTCGCATTTATAATATTAATGAGATGAGATGAGATTTAGTATTTTTATGTAAAACCAATAAAAAATCAATAAAGTTTTTTTTAACAAAGTTCTAAAGTTAAGTATTGTGTCTCATAATATGTATAAAACTACTTTAGTTACTCTCATCATCATCACATCAGTCATAAGACTTCTAGTGCTGAACATAGGCTTCCTCAGAAATATTTACTGCGCACGTTTCTAAGCCCAATGCAAGGCTCATAATTTACTGCAAGGCTCAGCATACAATAAACTGGCTAAATATCACGTCTTCTTACCTATGTCGCATCTTGAAAACATTTTTCCTCCATCAGATAAAAATACATATATTAGCCTCACCGGTTAAGTAAATGAAAAACCAGGGCCACATTTTTTTAACTTTCCATGTTTCTTACCACATTTCCTGTCACTTGTACCACGTGCCTATCAGGACCCATCTTATAGTCATTTCCGTTCAACAGCCGCCCATTAGTGGGACAAACATCTCCCCCAATTTATTAGGAAAACATGTAAGTACCTGGCCTCAGTGTTTTTCATTGATTGTTTTCCTTTTCTTCTTCCTATTAAACTGAGAGTAAGGAATCTTAAATTATTTCTTTTTGTGCTCTGCTTACAAGTCTGAACCGAAAATAAGATGTTTCTTCTTTTAATAAAGTGCTGGAGAGAGTTTCTTTGGGCCCGTCGTTTTTTCTCACTCCGTAAACACAAAAAGTGACCTTCAAAAAGTATACACTGCTATTTCTAATAAAATATTTTTATTTCCTGTACAAGCATAATGTCACTTCAAGTGTAATATACTCGTAATCATCGTATATCGTATATTTTTTACCTTTCCTGTGTTTCTATAGATTTACTTCGAAGAAGAGAGAAAAGGAAAAAGTATTATTAGGTACATGATAGTGATCTATTACAAGTTGATGTTACTGTCATTTTTTATCCTCAATGAACAAGCCCTTATAATTCAAGAGGGGTTTGTATCTACCCACGTCGCAAAAAGGGATATTATGAATTTGACTCCTACATGAGTCTGCTGTCGCATAACTCGCAAACGGGTGAATCGATTCGAATGCGGTTTTTTCTACTTACAAGCTTTCATGGCTGTAGTTCTTAGCTAAGCTTAATAAAAATAGCTTAATTTTATTGGTTTTATGCTTATTGAATTTTTACTGTCACGAGTGATAAAATTTTTGAAAACGCAAGCTGAACTTATTTTACCTTCTTAAAACGTGGCTAACCTAAATTTTGACCTAACAGAACCCCACGTATGCTTTTGCAAACTGAGCTAAATCTAAACTTATTGGTTTAACTTACGCAATTGGGCTTGGTTAACATCTTGGTTGGCATCTTAACGTAAAGTATATTCAACTGAGTTGAATCTTACATAAAAAAAGCTGGCAATCGAGCAGACGGATCACCTGATGGTAAGCGATTACCGCCGTCCATAAATACCTGCAACACCAGAGGAATTACAAGTACGTTGCCGGCCTATGAAATAGGAGTACGCTAAGTAAATCTAAACTTATGTGATTAACTCCACGGTAGAGGCTCAGTCCTTCTAACCAAAGATCTGGGTTAAAATCTAAATAAATGTTTAAAAACTGAGCTATATTATTTACATACTAATTGCTATAACAATGAAAAAATAAATCACAAGGAAACTTAGGTATATAAATTGTATTTGAAGTATACGTTTAATAATTTACACATTTAATAAATCGTATTAACACACAGATACAAATCAAACAAAATTCGATATACTTTGATTTGAGTAGCAATCGAAATGACGCCCTTGGGCTATTAGCAAATGCCGGTATTGCTTTGAAACCGGATTCAAACTTAAACATATGTGTACTAATTAGCTTCTAGCAAACAAATCGTAATCTAAAATTGTACATCTATTCCAATTGATTAATACAGTGAATAAAACTATAGTAACTTCCAATGTAGTAACGAGTTGGTTATTTGGATGATAAACAAATATTTGAAATTGAATTGTAAATGTATTCGTTCTCAATACATTGAGCATTTTGATTAATTGCTAGAACTGGAATTTTCAGTGGCTGTCGACGATGTTCGGTCTCATTGTTCGTTTTAATTAATTTCTATCAAAACTTCAGGTTCAACTAAAACAGAGCTATTTGAACTTCCGCAATAAAGAACCCTATTTTGTTGCCTCTCATTATGCTTTGTTTACAGTTTATTCCCAACTTTGCCCCACTCTCCTCCACTTTATTAATTTGTATTAAAAAGTTTTGGTCAACTCTGAGGTCGTCCATATAAAAGACGGTTGGACCTTTTATAAAAGGGAAGTTAGGGTTGAGGGAGACAATTTATATTCAGAATTTTAAATGATCATTCATTATTTTGAAATGAGTTTTGCTTGGCTTTTTGGGACTTAGAAACTGAAAATTAAAATAAGCCTACGGCATTCAAGAATTAGTGGAGGTGACAGATAGCAGAAACCTTACTTAAATTTTTCGGCTGAGAAATAAATCTTACTTCATTGAATTTCTTGTTATACAGAGTGTAACGAAATTGGTGTAGGACCCGTTAACTTGGGATTCTACTCGTCGTACTGAACAATTTTTCTTCTACGACTTTGCTCAAATAGCAAAAAAATTTTTGGACTCTTTGAATTTGGGCAAAGTCGTAGAACAAAAGTTTTTCATTACGATGATTAGAATCCCAAGTTAACGGGCCCTACACCAATTTTGTTACACCTGTATACAAAATTAAAATCTAGTAAAAAAGGTGTATGATACCAGCGTCCAGACATTCCATGCAAATCAGCCGGAAGATACTTGTACCGTGCTTGTACCTATTATAGGCCCCTGACATTTCATGCAATTCAACTGGAACATCTGCAATCAAGTATCAATGAACACACCACTGATTTTCAGGGGATGGTATTGATGGCGGGGAGAATAGTGTCCCTTGCCTAAGCATAAATATTGAGTATTATAATAAAGAGATTATATACTGCTCAAAAGAAAATAAGGGCCAGCAGGTTTTTTGTTATATCATTAGTCCATCATTGTTAAATTCCTACTGAGCATTAAATGAAAAATTTATTAGCTAAAATAGGGTATTTTACTCTATACAAGATAAAATCTAAAACTGCTTATTTACTGTGGTATTTGTAATAAGTAATCGAATTAATATGATTTCTATATAATAAAATGAGAAAAAACATTTTATTTTTGATTTACAAAAATCTAGTTTTTTAATCTGTTATGCAAATATCTGAAACGACAGCCGCCATGCTGGTTGCCATGTGATGTCACAATAGTGGTAAACGATGACATTTTGTTCGCAATATGTGTCAAAATTTTAGTACAGAGCTGTTTTGTTTACTCCTAAAATGACGTCACGACGTAAACACCAAGGCGGCTAGCGTTTTCGCGCGCTAATTGGGAATGGTAATTTAAAATGTGTTTTTGGGGTACTTACTCGTATAGGTCTCATAAAAAAAATTAAAAAATATTTTTGACTTTTTCCCACCTAATGATCAATTTGAGATACTTTTCAAAAAATGGTGAAAAACCCTATTGTAAACAATAGCATTATTTTATTAAAACAGATATTTTATTAAAACGTAAAAGGTATATTACTTTTATTATATTAATGATATAACAAAATAACCTGCCCGTATTTTCTTTTGAGCAGTATATAAATAATAAGTAGAGGGGAATCATTAACTCCTGAAATACAAGTTTTTACCTAGTTTAGGTGTTTAAGGTCGAAGTTTTGTACCTTTCTTTGTTACAAGAAAGATATGATAATTATTTTTATTATTATAAAACCCATGCCTGATCAATGTACAAATAACACCATAAATAGATATTTACTAAATAAACTACGTATGACTGTCCATTTTACCAAATTAAATGTCAGAATACAAAATATTATTTTACACTTAAATTGTTCATCAAATTAATATGGCTATTCAAGCGTTGAATTACCAATCTGACGTTTAAATAAAAATACAAGTAGTAATTTTTGTTGCAAATTCGCAAAAATTAACAAATGGTAAAGTATTTTTATGTCGAATTATGTTGTCAAATCTGACAAAGTTTCAATTTAACTTTTTCGAAAAATACCTGTATTTTTATTATTTTCTAGACTTTTCATATATAAAAGAATCTTTCTGCACTAAAGGTAACCTGCACAAAAAAATAACCTACTCGACGTTTATTATCGGCGCCCTTATTCTTCAAAACCACCACTGCATTCATTTATATGGACTTATTAGTTTTATATTTTTTATAAAATGTAATTGATACTTTTTCTAAACTAAACATGTCTCCGCTCCACTGAAAAACAAAATAAATTCTAATTGGGTCCTTGTTCATAGTTATTTTTTACTTGGCTTGTGCACTACTGTGCCCTAAGCTTGTCCGCTTAATATCTCTAGGGAGTTAGTTAAGCACTTTGTGACACAAAGTTCTTTGCTCTAGCTAAGCTTGACATGTAGATTAACTTGCATACATCAGTACTCGCAAAGTTAATTAACGTAAACTTGCAATGTGCATAGTTATTTTGGATTACTTTTGTTTTAATATCACCGAAGAGAGACGTACCTTTGTGTTTTGTTTTTATGTAAAAATAATGCAATAGCCCGCATATAGGGTCCTTCTAAAATACCTGAAAAAATTGACGGTGGCTTCTACTCATGAAACTGAACAACTTTCCCCAAGGACTTTACCCGATCAGATGATCAATTAGTGTAAGTATCCAAAAAAATATTTGCGAATTGAATAAAGTTTCCTCGGGGAAAGTTGTTCAAATAATAATAATAATAATATCTGGGACAACTCACACACGGTCATCTGGCCCCAAACTAGGATTCCCTGTATCTTGGTAACCAGAGACTGATATACATACACATATACTTTTAAATACATACATATATAGATATAATATAACCAGACTCAGAGCAAACAATTCTGCTCATCACAGAAAAGTTTGCCCTGTGTGGGGATCGAAACCACGAGTCTCGGATCAGAGGTCAGTCAAATTCATGAGCAGAAGCCACTGTTAATTTTTTTCAGGTATTTCATAAAGAAATTAGCTGCACCTTTTGTATGTTCTTTCCTTCTTAATGTATGTATTTGTCTTTTCTGTGAACAATAAATTATGAATAAATAAATAAATAAATTTGGCATCATTACTTAAACTGGGGCTTCTACTAGTGAAACTGAGAAAAGTTGTTCAGTTTTATGAGCAGAAGCCCCAATTTCAGTAATGACAACTAATTTGTTACCACTTTGTATTAGTGGTCTGAAAAGGTCTATAGAAGATGTAAGATCTCTGTGTCGACTCGGTGATGTGGTAGCACTTCAGGAAACGTGGTTGCTGCCTCATGACATCCCGCTTTTGAATACCATACACGATGACTTTGGTTGCACGGGCACTTCAGCTGTGAATACTTCGGCAGGCCTCTTGATTGGAAGGCCGTTTGGGGCAGTTGCTCTGCTATGGAGGAAAAGTGTTTTCAAGTCTGTTTCTGTGATAACGTGTAATAATGTGCGTATGACAGCCATAAAAATAGTGGTAAGTGACCGATCCATGTTATTCTTTAGCGTGTACATGCCAACAAACTCAGTTGAGAATCTTCCTATTTTCACTGAGTGTCTAGGTGAAATTAACTCGGTGATAAGTGAAAATAGTGAAGTCGAGGCTGTATACATACTGGGAGACTTTAACGCCCACCCACACGAGTTATTTTCTAATGAAATATTGAGCTTTAGTGCGGAACAACAGTGGTACTGTGCGGACTTCGAAATATTAGGAATAAACTCAAATACATATACTTTTGTAAGCGACGCGCATAAGTGTAGAAGATGGCTAGACCATTGCTTGGTAACCGCATCAGCGCGGCAGACAGTCAGTAATGCTTATGTTATATACAATGTTTTCTGGTCCGACCACTTTCCCCTTATTATTGAATGCAATATTTACAAATTAAGACCAAAGCTTTTAGGTTCAAAAGATTTAAGTAATAATAAAATAATTTGGGGTGAAAGGCAACCGGAACAAATTGAGATTTACTTTAAGTTTTGTAATTCTAAACTTAGAGAGATAGACTTTCCACAAGAATTAAGTCATTGTTGTGATAATATTTGTAATAATCGTAAGCATCATATTATTCTGAACAAAATGTATAATGACATTGTAACCACCCTATCAGAGTCCTCCGTCATGAGTTATGAACGCAAACAGCATAGGAAAGGAGGATACGTCGTAGGATGGAATAGGCACGTTAGAGATGCTCATGGAGAGGCCAGGCTTAAGTATCAGTTATGGTTGCTTGCTGGTAAACCTTCCAATGGCTCTGTATATGATGAAATGTGTGACAGTAGAAAAACTTTTAAAAGTAAGTTAAAGTGGTGTCAGGATAACCAGGATCAACTACGAATGAATATTCTTGCTTCTCAACACAATGCAAAAGATTTTAAAAGTTTCTGGAAAAATACCAACAAACTGAATGTTAGGCCTGGCCTACCCATGAGCGTTGACGGCGTCGAAAATCCTAATCTCATAGCGAATGTGTTCAGAGAACACTTTTTGGTTCAGTCACCGCTACTATCAGTTCCACAAGAGGTGCTCGATGTGGAGACCGTCATGAAGAAATGCGAGATCAGATTTTCAGCAAAGCAAGTTGCAAAAATAATAGATGGCATGCAGAGAGGGAAGTCGTCGGGTCATGACGGTCTCAGCATTGAGCATCTCGGGTATGCGGGGGTCCATCTACCTAGGGTGTTGTCTATGTTTTATTCGCTCTGTGTGGGACACTCGTACCTACCTGAGGCCTTAATGCACACAACAGTAGTTCCCATTGTAAAAAATAAAACGGGTGACGTGTCTGATAAGGGCAACTATAGGCCTATTTGACTCGCGACGATCCTGGCCAAGGTGCTTGACGGTTTACTTAATAATCAGCTAGCGCGAAATTTAAACTTACACGACGCACAGTTCGGTTTCAGGTCTGAGCTGTCCACTGAAAGTGCCATCCTAGGTCTGAAATATACCGTCAAGTACTACACGGCGAAAAGAACACCTGTCTATGCATGTTTTCTCGACCTTTCCAAGGCTTTCGACTTAGTCGTTTACGATCTGCTATGGGAAAAACTTAGCAAGGCAGGTGTTCCCCCAGAATGTATTTCGCTGTTTAAATACTTGTACAGGAATCAAACAAAACGGGTGAGATGGGCTGGTGCCCTTTCTGAAAGTTACATTTTGGAATGTGGTGTAAGACAGGGCGGACTGACTTCACCGACCTTGTTTAACTTGTACATTAATGATCTGATTGAAGAGCTCGGCAGTACGCATGTCGGATGTTATATAGACGGAACCTGTGTCAATAACATAAGTTATGCAGACGACATGGTACTGCTGAGCCCGTAGATCAGTGCACTCAGGAAGCTGTTGGCTATTTGCGAGCGCTACGCGGAGGGGCACGGTCTTAAGTACAACTGTAAAAAGAGTGAGGTTTTGCTATTTAAAGCTGGTAATTATCGGCCTAGTAATATACCTCCTGTTGTACTTAATGGATCGGCTCTACCCGTCGTAGACCGCTTCAAGTACCTTGGTCATATTGTGACGGAGGACCTCGGAGACAACTCCGATATTGAAAGAGAACGCAGGGCGTTGGCGGTGAGGAGCAACATGCTGGCTCGCAGGTTCGCTCGATGCACAAAAGATGTTAAAATAACTCTATTTAAAGCATACTGCCAATCATTCTACTCGAGCGGCCTGTGGGTTAAGTACACGCAACGAGCCTACAACGCCTGCGTGTGCAATATAAACGCCTTTAGGATGCTGTTGAGACTGCCCAGATTCTGCAGTGCATCTGGTATGTTCGCGGAGGCGCGTACTGATGATTTTTACGCCATAATGCGCAAGAAAACTGCCTCTATGCTACTCAGACTTCGGGGCAGTGGCAACGGCATCCTGAAGATGATTGCGGACCGAATGGATTACCCCATACAAAAATTCTGGATGGAGCGATCCATTAGGTTATTCAAATAAAAAAAAATATTTCCCATGTTCTACTAACATAGCTATAAGTCTAATACTAACCTACCTATGGATTTTTAATCTGATAATAAACAGTTATTAATCAATCTTAGTTTTTACTAGTAGGTACCTAAATCTTAGGATTCACCATGAGTTTTGGTTAGCTTGGACATTTACCATTAAAAGTTGGTAAATCACAGGATTTACTGTAGTTCGGCCTTTTACAGTAACATATAAATTAGTACTGTCATATAGTATAACCACTTGTTCCTCTCTTCCTAAAGGCGGTCCCCCCCTGCGGGTAAGACCCGGTGTCAGTTGCTTAACGCAAGCCAAAATATTTACAATATATTTACACGTGTATAAATGTTAACAACCAATAACGTCCCCACTGCAGGGGCCCAGGAGTCTCTTCCCGTACTTCGGGAAGGATAGGCCAAACCCCACACACGGGGGCCAAGTCCGGATTGGTGGAGGTTGTATGGCTAGTGGACAACCCCAGTGTTAGAAGTTTTCAAGCTGCAGCCCATAAGGCCTCGGACATGGCTTAACGTCTGCCATCTAGTGATAGCAGCCGACACCAACGGCTTAACGTGCCTTGCGAAGCACGGAAACGGTCGAGATAAGTGCCACTAACAGTCAAACCCATCCAGGTTATGACCGTCTCTGTAATCAAATAACCTGCGTGATCGACGTGACTAAGCCGACACTAAGCCACGACCGCTTCTACAAATACAATATTTGTATGCAGTTTTAGTAGGTTATTATTACACGACAGATTGTTAGTGTCCGTCGTATATATTAACTGTAGTGTGTTATTACTGTGAACCACACCCCGGACACTTCATACAAATTTTGCGCCATTGTTTACTACATAGACATTCATGTTTGTACACATGTAAATGTGTGCGGGATTTACTAGGGTTGAATCGAGATTCAATAATTAGCCCTCATTGTCTTTATTGTAAGCTAGACTTTTACAAATAAAATGAACGCTGTATACACCAAACAAGGCTGTATAGCCTTAGAAGCCTTGAGCTCTTTCCTTAAAAAAATAATATTGTCTTTGGTTATTATACTGTGCTTTGGTTTGCCAACCCCTTGACAAATGGTCACACATCGGTCATACAGGGGGGGTGAGGTAGCATTCAGAGAGCGGCAGGGAGTGTCCATACTGTATAATGTCCTTATACTGTGCTTTGAACGTAGCTTTACCTATCACATTCATTTCATATTTCATTTCGCACCGTACCTTTATACGTATATTTTGGGCTTAGCCTCTAACTCTCACCCACACGGATTATTATTACTAATAAAGTCCATTATTTTACTATCGATGGAAGATAGAGAGCTATTTCTGACGCGTATGAGGAATTGTGGGGTCAAATGAGTTTAATTAAAACCCCCATTTGTCCTTAGAGAGCTTAGCGCTGATAGTTATAATAATGTATATGAATAAATCCACCACGGTCATCTGACCCCAGTCTAGGATTATGTACCTGCCTGTCGATTAAATACATTGTTATCGTGAAACTGTGTATTCTGTAGTTTCACAGAAAAACGGTATGAACATCGAGTAATTTTGGGCGCTCAAAAAGAGACACGTTTAAAATCGTTCTAATTTGCTTGTTTCACACGATTTACGTAAAATTTTCAGTCACTCAGATGTTTGTTAATTTCTCAACCCTAATACTGCCCCCCCCCCATAATATATTCGTTGATATTGTTAATGAATTTATTATACAGGGTGTAAGGGACAGGTAAGGACTTTCCACGAGAATTTTTTTCAGGAAACGAAAAAAAAATCGGCTTCTCCATACAAACTGTCCAATCAAGTTTATAATTTTGTATGGAGAAGCCGATTATTTTTCGTTTCCTAAAAAAATTCTCGTGGAAAGTTGTTCAGTTTTGTCTACTGAGCAAACCCTTAAAGTTTTCGGAAACCTGTCCCTTACACCCTGTATTTATTGATCAATGATAATTTTGTGTATGCCAGACAGTAGAAGGATTTACTGTGCAATTTATTTTCTGTTACGATGAACCAACCAAATGCCAAAAGACCTGAAACGTTTTGAAACCAAATCACAACTTTCTACACATCCAATTCCCCCATTCCCACACAAAAAGACATTTATCGTTTATCAGACTCGAATAGTCGCACAAAAACCTTCTCGCCTCCCGCCCCTTCACACCCCTCCTTTCCACTTATATCTGAAAGTGGAATGTTGCCAAATGACTAGTGTTAATCTCTCAGTAATAGCACTGAGCGAGTGTGTTGAGATGCGTCTATAAGCTGTGGAACTGTAAAAGTATTTTTGAACGATTAAAATTCAAGTGCTAAAAGTCCCTGTTTGAAAATTCGTTACGACATTTATGTGATGAGTGTCCTTACCATTCGTATTTTTGTTTAATATTAGCAGAATCTATGGAATTATGATATTGACATTAACAAGAACTGCCATGAGCCTTAGCCTGCCCAACAAGGGCGAAAAAAAAAGAACTGCTATGCTTCCCTGTTTGATACAATTACATATAAACTTTTTTAATTTACACCATTTTAAAGCATCTCCCTCTACGGGTGAGTGATTATATGTAGGTCTGTTTTATTTTTTAACAAAATTTGAATTTAATGAAAACACATTTCGACTGATTCAAAAATAAATACGGAAATCGGGTGAATATAAATTAATATCGTAACCGCGCCGTTTGTTTTCGTGCGCGCATCCAAGATTCACTTCTAATGCTTGAAAAATACGCTTCCAAATTGAATGTAGCATCTTTTTGGGAAAAATAAGGATACTTATTCAGATATGAAGAGTAAAACTTTTCCTTGAAAATTATAGGTATGAGTATAAGTTACTCATAAAGAGTTGCTTTTTTCAGTTGGAGCTCTTTTTTGTGAAGTAGAAAGAGGTTAATTAATTAAGTAAATATATTTAACAGAGCATTTTAATTAAAGCTTTTAGGATTGTTTTTGTGATCAAGAATAACTTTTTTGGTATAAAGTATAATATAAACTCGACTGACTCAGTGGCTAAGTGGTTAGCGATCCTGGCCTCTGATCCGAGAGTCGTGGGTTCGATCCCCACACAGGGCAAACTTTTCTGTGATGAGCAGAATTGTTTGCTCTGAGTCTGGGCGTATTATATCTATATATGTATGTATTTAAATGTATATGTGTATGTATATCAGTTTCTGGTTCCCAAGATACAGGGAATCCTAGTTTGGGGCCAGATGACCGTGTGTGATTTGTCCCGGATATTAATTATTATTATTATAATGAGTAAATATAAAAGGTTTTTTTTCTAAAATGTATGAAAAATATAACCGTGGTCTTTGATCCTAAAATTGCGAAACACTCAGAAAAGTGCTCTCAAAATCCTGCTACGGCTCAAACTAGGTTTTCAGTTTCAACACATGTATCTGAAAAAACTTTACCCGATAGTCATTTCACAAACACGTTTTTCACGAAAAAAAAAAACAAAATGTTTTTATTTTATTTAATTAGATGTATGCTTTGCGCATGTTTTTTTAAATGGACACTTTTTTCTACCTTGTACAAAGTTCTTACCGCATCCCGGACACTTCATACAAATATCGCATTATTGTTTACTACACAGAAATTTGACACTTCTTCGTGTCTGTACACGTGTTAAATGCATGTGTGAGTATCTAGGGCTGCTTAAGCAAAGACTCCTTAGTCATACTGCCTTGTCGTAGGTTACACTTCTTGTTATGTTACCATTTTTAGAAATTAATGTTTCCGAAAATAGTGGAACTTTTAACGACAGATATGAACATAAACGAGAGATTTTTACAATATACATTTTTAATGAAGTGAATACGTACACGAGGCAAGGCTGTATAACTTTAGACGCCTTTGCGTCTCTCCTTAAGAAAATAAAATTGTCTTTGGTTTGCCAATCTTTTGATAACCGGAAGACAACCGGTCACTAATCGGTCACACAGGGGGGGTGAGGTAACCTTCAGAGAGCGGCAGGGAGTGTCCATACTGTGGTTCCTACGACGTTCCATACTCATACCGGAGAGACCCCATTTTTTGTAATTCACCTGTAGAAAATCCACCTTTTTGTTCACTGGCTTTTGAAAGCACTTCATATTATAACAATGTTTCAAATATGATTTGTGAGGTAACTGAGGTTTCATTTCCATTTTAATACAGTCACAATAGCTTCCTTGCCTCGTAAAAATCTTTGGCGACTCTTATTTCTACAGGATTATTTTTCATTCAGAATATCACAGTTTTACTTTGTAGAAACACAAAACATTTTATTTTTTATATTTTCAAACAAAATCCGCAAACTACCGTTCCGTTACTAAGAGACGTTTAAAATTAAATCAAAATGTTTTTTTTTTAAATTCATAAGTAGGTGTTTTACATGTTCTTTTTAACCGACTTCAAAAAAAGGAGGAGGTTCTCAATTCGTTGGAATCTTTTTTTTTTTATGTATGTTCACCGATTACTCGAAGACGCCTGAACCGATTTGGAAAATTCTTTTTTTGTTTAAAAGGGTATACTTCACAGGTAGTATAAGTTTTATCGAAATCGATTCAGCGGTTTTTGAGAAAATCAAGAAAAACATACCAAAATTGGAGTTGTTGCGATTGAAGTCGGTTGTTTTTAACGTATTCAGCGTGGTCATTTATAAATCATCATTTTTCTACCTAGTACGAAGTATGCACTACGGAACTTGTATACTCAACTTTTCAGGATTAGTAAAGCAAAAAGATCTCACTTTCTCACTCATCTCACTAATATTAATATTAATATAATATTATAAACGCGAAAGTATGGATGTTTGTTTGTTTGTTTGTGAGTTTACTTGTTTGTTTGTTCCGCTTTCACGCCGAAACTTCTGCATGGGTATGGATGAAATTTGGTAGGTACATAGATAAAGCACTCGGCTAACACATAAGATACTTTTCAACCGCCTTCAAAAAAAGGAGGAGGTTCTCAATACGTCGGAATCTTTTTTTAATATTTTTTTTATGTATGTTTCACCGATTACTCGAAGACGCCTGAACCGATTTCGAAAATTCTTTTTTTTTTTGAAAGCGTATACTTCATAGGTGGTCCCATATAAATTTTATCAAAATCAATTCAGCGGTTTTTGAGAAAATCAACAAAAACATAGCAAAATTGGAGTTGTTGCGATTGAAGTCGGTTGTTTTTAACGTATTCAGCGTGGTCAATTATTCCTGTAAAACTTAAGGATTCCCGATGGAACAAAAGTTCCACTTCATCACTCAAAAAATTCAAATTCAAAATGCTTTATTGGACTTAAACAGTTGTTACAAAATTTATGTGTACTATAACAGCTACATTAGTCGGAGACTGTGTCGCAGCTATTAACGCCCACCCCAGGTACATGTAAATTTGGTGTTCCAGAAGTAAAATAAAGTTTTATTACAACATTACTATAGTATATATACTATTATATTAGAAATATTAAGGCAAATAATTGTTTAAGGATACAAACTATGTGTGTGTGTGTGTATGTGTGTGTGTGTGTATATGTGTGTACACACACACACACATACTAGTTTGCGCCCCCTTAATATTTTCTTACTTTCTGGATTTAATTCTAAAGTCCACGCAGACGAATTCGTGGGGGGAAGCTAGTATGTTATAAAACAAAAGAAAATGTGTAGGTTCTTGGGAAATTCAGTTTCGTTATTTGCTACTTTTCACTCAAAAAAAGTCAAATTTTATATGAGGAAGCTTACAATAGCACAAGAGCAGTTATTTGCAAACCAAAGCAAACAGGGATGGAATAAACAAGCAAAAAAAGCATGTAAAAAATAGCGGCTGAGTATTGAAAAGTGTCCAAACAAGTCGCTGCATTATTCATAGCAGCTGATACGGATGCGGTTACAATAAAAAATGTACGAATCCAGCATTAATTCTGGATGTGGGACAATTTGTTTTGGAAATAAAGGCTCTTTTTTTGGTGTTTTTTTATTGAAGATGTGTCGGTGGTGTTTTTAACTCGACCGGTTTGTCTTTCCCATAAATAAAATTTTCACATATTTCTATAAGAAGAAGTTATGATTTACAAGTAATTAAACTCTTCGTTTATCATAGGGATCTTCAAGGCGAGAATGGAAAGGAACTATTTGAGTTTTCTTAGTAAATTTTCGGCACTTGCCATCAGCGAAGCAAAGCAAAGTTTTGAGAAAAAAATAAAAAACGCATATCCCACTATTATAAAAAAACCTTTATATCTTTAGTTTATTTGCTACCATGTCTTTACCAACTAAACTATTTTCAAGAGAATTCTATTAAATTCCCGGCTAGAACGCAAGTTGTTGTAAGGATAAGTTTTAAATTCTTCCTTCGGGAAAACGCAACGTTTACTTACTTCACACCAAGTATGCCAGCCGAGTCGGAATAGGCGGGGTGGGACAGTCGCGGATAAAAATTTTAAACGATAAAAAATTTGCCGTTAGTTAATAAAATGTTCGCAAGATGGCAGCGCTTTAATACGTTTTGCATCTTTCAAATTAATTTTGCTATTAATTAACCTATCTACTTAATTTTTAATGATAGAAATTATACCATCTTACTATATATTAGACTTCTATTTTGAATTATTTTTTTCAAGTCGACCCAGCTTTTTCGAGATCTGTGATGTCCAAGACAGACAATTCAAACTTATATCGCCTCTCTCTCTCGCTTTGGATGGTTAACAATAGGTATATAATAAATAAAAAGTATAAGCTTAGTATCACATGGCACTTTACATCAGAGAGATAAATCTGCAAGGCATAAACCTTCAAAAGAATAATATTTTCACAACAATGTTTCACTCAACCATTCTATGTCATTATTTTGCTGATTCGATTATGTCAGTCAACTGTCAAGTATTTCAAATAATATGTTGAGTAATACAGTCAAGGTATACAGGAAATATTTTCACTTAAGAGAAGTGATAAATAGATAGGTATCTTTTGATACAAGGTAGTCAATTGAGATAAGTATAAATCATGATACTTTTCAATAAAACTTCTTCCGGTATGAATTTTACAGTTATTATAATAAACAAACTCTAGACAAGATAAGGGTATAAAGGGGTGTACAAGTTCCGAGTGGTAGGAACTTTGTACTAGGTAGAATAATATGACGATTTAAAAGTATGTGTAAAGCATCTAAGTACTTAAATAAAAAAGATTTTTGATTTTTGATATTTTTTTTTTATACTAACGTATATTAACTTACGGGTATTTTAACTTGGGCTTCTACTCATTATACTGAAAAAAAATTATGTATACTTTTGTTTTACGACATTGCTGAATTCTCAAACAAATTGGACTCTTCATACAAATTGATTATATTAATGGTCGAATTTTGTTTGGAAAGTCCAATTTTGTTTTATTTACAACCACGCAAACCGAGCTGAGCCACGACAGTTTCAATAATGAGTTCAACAATGAGTACAAGACTGCTGTTCTGAAAATTTTAACTGGTTATATTTGAAGGATCGTTATAAATCTCAAATCGAATGCAATAGGAAAAAAATATATTAGGCAACTTTATGTCAGGAATACAAAAATATCTGTACCTACGAAATATCAACAGTTATTTCAGAAACATACAAAATAAATTCCGATATCCCGGTAAATCCACGAAGAGAGCAAATATTCTTTGCGTATTTACAGGATGAAACTAAAATCGTGCACCATGTCTCTACTAAGGGAACTGAAAACATTTGCTTTACGAATTTATTGAAATCAAATTTTTGTTGAATATTTACAAATCTGTCAAATTATGTCGGAATTTTCGTACCAAACAATTGTAATTTTTTCAATTTTAGTGAATTCATAGACCAAAAGTATTTCGACTTCTAAGAAGTCTGTTGTTAACGTTTAGTGTGTTCATAAACCCTGTATGTCAGTTTCCCTACAACAAAAAATCACGTTTATAAATATGATTATCATCAATAACCTAGTAAATGAACTCCAATAACCAAGTTACTGCATGAAGAGAGATATTTTGTGCGCGACTGTACGCTGCGGGCCCGCATATCACGTTCTACTGTAATCTAGTGGCTTCAGAACGACGCGACGGGAAAGTTGTGGACCAAGTTATTTCAGAATAGCCATTTTGTATAGTAACTAATGATTAGATATTTTGTAATTTGACTAGGTTATTGACATTACTTAAAATTATTTGCGGTCTTGGTTTGTCACTTTTTAGGGTTCCGTACCACAAAAAGGAACCCTTATAGAATTACTTCTTTGTCCGTCCGTCTGTCTGTCTGTCAAGACCCTTTTTCTGAGGAACGCGTAGACGTATCAAGTTGAAATTATATCAAATACTCAAGCCTGCAATCCCTTGAAGCCGTGAAAAAATCAAACTTCTATGCCAAAGCAATGAAGAGATACGGCCGTTTATGCCGTATGTTTTTGGGTCACAAAAATCTGTATGTGTAATAAGTCTGCCCCCTGACCGAAAATCCTGAAGACGACGCGCTAATACCTGGTCATTTTCTTTTTGGGGGCCCCTATTATCTAGACCAGACAATTTTTTTTGTGATGTAGTTACAAATATACGGTTTTTGGACTTTTCCCTTTATTTGTGCTATAAGCATTACTCGTTGCTTAATTTGAAAGAAAGAAAGAAAGAAAGAAAATACATTACATGACAGAAAAAATACATAAATAAATATACAAATATCAAATTTAACAATGATTCTGTAAAAAAGGCGCCAGCTCAACGTAATTTCATGATTCTAGGTCAACGGGAAGTACCCTATAGGATTTGATTCCCATGCGTCCAAATATGCTGCATAAACGGCGGTATTTCTTGGTTTCGTTGGCAAAAAGTTTGATTTTTTCACAGCTTCAAGGGATAGCAGGCCTTGAGAATTTGATATAGAGTTCAAGACATGTGTGATTATGAATTTATATGGAACCCTCGGTGCGCGAGTATGACTCGTACTTGGCTGGTTTTTTTATTGTGTAATATGGCGAAGGCTTCATTTTTTTTCCTGATGAAAAGTGGTTACCAGTGGTTACCGCCAAAATAGTTGTTGTTGCAAATGCTCATTGGCGGCGGTAACCACTTTCCATCAGGTAGGCCGTCAGCCGTTTCCCCTTCTGTACAATAAACGAAAAGCTGCTTTGCGGCAGGGATATCGAGGAAAATAGAGAATACGTATTTAAGACTATCAATATGAGTTATAGTTATCAGACCCACGCTAATATCTCTCTCTCTATGTTGCTCTCTTGTTACTGTACAAGAGAAGCAAAAAAAAAAGTTTTTGCAGGTGTGTAAAAGTATTATATTTTGTGCTGTTTTCACACATAAAGTTTTCGTGAAGATTACAAGCACGAGTCCGACTCACATTTGGCCAGTTTTCATGATAATAAATATAATTTATTTTAGTTTGCACTACAATCACACTCGGTTTGAAACTTGCGTGTTAGTATTACTGTTTTTCAATACAAAAACGTCAACGTTAAAAAATTACGCATTTAAAGGTAGTACAGAAAGGAAGGGTAGACGCACAGGTAACTTAGACTTTGATCCCGGGGAATCCTTTTGTTAGGCAACATCAAAAACAATATAAATTCGTATTGGACATCCTTTAAACAAGAAGATTGCATTTTCCATCAATGTTCAACTAAAATTACCCCTTTCTTAACCCTTTGAACTGTATCATTTCACGTCCATTTCACCATAATCTTTGACACAAGTACAGTCGAGCACAACATAGTTATTCTCTCTAGTGAGTATAAATAGTTCTCTTGAAACCTCTACGTGACACGGCACCGTAGCTCGTAAGACCAATGTGTAAGAGGAGCTATAATGACGTTCTATTTTTAACACATTGCTTTCAATTATGTTCTATAGCTTTAAATCACATGGTTGAATATGGGTTACATGTATAGCAGGACAATTCTATTTGAACAATCAAAATTTTACCTCCGTTCGGATCCGTTCCGTCTGAATACTGTAATCTGCGTTCGGATTATAGTATGTAGACAGTTTGAACGTTATTTCTGGCAATAAAATAAAGGTGTTTATTATTGAAACTATGATTTAATCAAAACATAGTTTCAATAATAAACATTATATCGATTCGATAAAATTTATATGCAAAACTTGAATACAACTAAATGATAATGGTAAAATTAATTTTTTTGAGAAAAAAAGACGATTTAAAAGTATGCGTACAGCATCTACTTAAATAAAAATATTTTGAATTTTTAAAGAATTTCACTATAGTAATTTGACGACTAGAATTTAGCGACATTGAAAACGCTTTATCCCTTAATTTTTGAAAGGCGTAACGCGGGCGGTCAAGTAGTATAACTCAGTACTGAAATGCGCGCGTAGTAAGTACTGCGACTTACTGTGAAATGGGGATAAGGTGAGGGGGGTTGGTCGTTCGGATTAGGAGGGGTTCGGATTAAAGAGGCCCTGCTTTTTATAATTTTGTCCTTTCTTAAGTACATACGTGAATCTTATCAAAGGCAGAAAATTATAGCGATTGATTTAAAAAAAGAAGATATAAACTTTTTGTTTAAAAGGGAAGATATATACTTTACAGGTGGTCCCATATAAATTTTATCGAAATCGATTCAGCGGTTTTTGAGAAAATCAACAAAAACATAATCAAAATTGGAGTTGTTGCGATTGAAGTCGGTTGTTTTTAACGTATTCAGCGTGGTCATAAACATTAAGGTACGTCCCTAATGAAACTTCGATGATAATAATATGAAAATAGGTAACTCCTTAAAGTTTCTTCAAGCCTTTCTAAGGATGACAAAACAGAGCGAAGTGGAGAAAGTTGTCAAAAAGAGCAGACCTGTATTGATAAATGCTAAGAAGATGAAGGTAATTCCGTTCATTCGCTGGAACACCAACTCGTGGTTTCGTCAACAAGCAAGCCAAGTTTGGAGATGTATAATAAATTGTGAAGCAATTGTGAGTTCCTTTCGACCTAAAATATGCTAAAATCCAGGTAACTTATGAAAAGAAAAATCTGAAAGCAGCCGTTACGTATTACAAAAAGTTATTATACAATCACTATGATTTGATTGGAACAAAATTTAAAAACATGAATTAAACTCTTTTAAACCTGATGAATGAGGAAATAAATTTCGTGTTGAACGCAAAAATACGCCAGCTGTTTCCAGGTCGTCCAATTAATGCAATTTACACTTTGTTCACGTTAACGCAGGGGCATGCGAACAAAATTAATGATTGTAATAGGGGCCGTTTTCTTAACGCTTTCAACCCTTGGAACGTCGTTGTCTCAAACACAAGGCTGACTAATTTTGACCCTAAAGTTTAGAGTTTCAGCAATGAGACATAATGAAATCACAAATATTCCTATTAAAATACCCGATATTTTGTGTTAAAGAATTTAATTACCAATAACTACTGCGATGTGGGCTGCAGGAAGGTAAGTGAAACAACTATATACGCAACGGATTATCGTCTAATGCTCTCTTAGTAGAATGCGCTTAGTCTACAAACTATCTACCTTATATACTAAATACAAACATACCTTATCTTCTACGTGCTAAATCTAAATTCTTATGATATCTTAACTAGATAAGGGTAGATTCATACTACACTACATGAAACTTGAAAACACGGAAGAGTTGCGTAGCGTGCAGTGCACAAAAATGAAAGGAGACTCTGACAGTTAAAGGGTTAAAATATCAGTCAATTCTAACTTCGGTTAACCACAATCTACTGTATTACTTTGCGATTATGTGAACTGTTTGCAATGTAAAGTGTGTTTAATTTTTTCAGGTTTAAAATTCTTTGCCAGAGCGTCGGTGCTTCTCGTCGAGACAGAACTGGGAAGTAACCCTTAAAAGCAAGTGTGAAAAGTTTATATTTGGTATAATGTATTTCACCATCGACTCCAGGCAAGTTTGAAGTCAAACGCGTCGAATTACTGAAAAAAATAGCTGTGATGATACTGCCGAGAATATATCACGCTAAATTAAAAATACCTCTTTATTCTTAAAGGGATTTTTTTAAACACTTCAAAACTTTCCCTAAGTAACCCATTACAAATTCTCAAGAAAATTTAGCATCTCTCTACAAAGTTTCTGATCCGCTGATCGAATTGTATGTTTTTTTGCGAAAGAAACTCAGCTTGATGAAACATGTCTATGATTCAAGAGTAAAATCTCTCTTTAAAAGGATAACTTTGCGTTTACACCCTATATTACTATAACACATTAACCGCTGGATGCGGGTAGCGCAACACCAGCGGTCGGTGTGGAAATCCTTGGGAGGCCTTTGTTCAGAAGTGAACGTCTTTGATATTTTTATGTCTATAGTATTTTTATTTTTATTTGACAACATTTTTCTTTTCTACTTTAGGACAACAAACAAAAGTTAAAAGAGCAAAGATAATTTCGTAAAACCTCCCACACTTTCCCAAGTGCATCATAGTTCTCTTTACTGCGAGTATTAAGAATTATTCCGCTGTGCGACGCTAGACACCACAAGAATTATTATAGTCATGAAAGCGACTAAGCGCAGCTCAGGTGTGACTAGACATACTACTTATTGTTTCAGAGGTATAATGTGCTGTGTGCATTTGCTATAATACACTGGATGTACCTCCACCAATACGGACTTGGTCCCCGTGTGTGGAGTAAGGCCTGACCTTGCGACGTATGGGAAGAGACCCGGGCCCCTGTAGTGGGGACGATACGGATTGTTAACTGGATGTACTTCCGAGCAAATAAAATTCATACTTTTTCTTTTTGGAGGTATCCAGGACGTTTCTTCTCGCTTCGCAAACACTTCCCGAAAAGTTGAGTAAACTTGTTCCCCGTAGTAGGAATTTTGAAGTAAGTAGAATGACATCTACTTACATAAAACCCTTTTGATTTTGACAGTTTACTTTGATAATAAGGGTACTGAAAAAATATTTGCTTCAAAATCAAAATCTCTTGATGAATCCACATTTAAAAATGGCAGATTCTATAAATGACAATTACCATTATCAAGAATAACAGATAATTTGGTTTAAATATTAAAGCACTGTGTTTCCATTAGGCTAGATCACTCATACTATGAAGAATCTTAGGTAAGTAGAGATACGCAAAATTAACTTATTTCTTCCGTCCCCCCATCCCATTTCGAAGGTCGGCAACCCAGTTGTGACTCCTCTGGTGTTGCGGGTGTCTATGGGCGGCGGTAATCGCTTACCATCAGGTGATCCGTCTGCTCGTTTGCCACCTATCACATAAAAAAAAACTTAAAAGACACATCTATACTAACGTAGCAGTGTTCATACTGCCGACTGGGGAGGTGTGATAAATGTGGACTAACATAACGCCTTATAACTTCATCTATGCTACTGTGCTCACGGTCTAAGTTCTAGTACCAAAGTTGTTTGTCTCGCAGACGGGTGTAAAGGAAATGGACATTGCTGTATGAAACGTATGCACTATCATAACTTACAATGGATGTTGTATGAAAAGTATGCATGTACACTTTATTCGTTAACAACTCATATCGTCCCCACTGCAGGGGCACGAGTCTCTTCCCATACCTTAAGAAGGTAAGGCCATACCCGCAAACACGGGGGCCAAGTCCGCATTGGTGGAGGTTTTTGGGGCTAGTGGCCAGCCCCCAGTATCACAAGCCTTTATATGTGGCCTCTGACATGGCTTAACGACTGGTAACTGTAACAGCCGGCACTAACGGCTTAACGTGCCTTTCGAAGCACGGAAACGGTCGAGATAAATGCCACTAACAGGCAAACCCATCCAGGCTGTAACCGTGTCTGTAGTTACTTGACCTAGGTGACTGATGCAACCGCGCAAGCCGCACTGAGTCACGACTTTAAAACAACACTTTATTGCAGACGAGAAAATATTACAAATAAACCAATGCACTTTGAATTTACTATTAACAGGGTGTTCTACTTATGATACTGAACAACTTTCCCTGTCATAAGTTGTTCAGTTTCTGGTCTTCATAGAAAAATATGGAAATACGATGAAATTCTACCAATCTAATAATAAAAATAAAACACAGGTTCACACTAAAACACTTTTATCCGCAAATTGGGCGCAAAATTCAATTGGTCAATTTACGAAGAGCATTGCGAGGCGAGCGTAACATGTAAAAAATTGAGCACTTTATTCACATCGTTTCGAGCACAGGAGTAAAATAACATGTAGGGAGGTTTTAATTTAACTCAGAAGTGGAAAACAGTAGATGCTAGCTTAAAACTGAACAAATTTAACAAAGGGTACAGTCCGAGAAATATAAAATTTCGCTTTTTATGCAAAGTTCAAACGACTAAAAATTCTTTATAATATTATACTTATCGTAGTATAAAACAGCCAAATTGTATTTTAAAGGAAAATAAAATAATACAGGGTGTTAAAATGTGCGTGTGAGATTTCAAGGGGGTAAAAAATCCGATCTATAAGGTGCTACTTTATTAGTGCCCGATATTTTATTCAGTGCTTCTACTCCTGATTCTGATCAACTTTCCCCAAGGAACCCATAGTCAAATCGCGAAAAAATTTTTGGGCTCTTCATACTAATTTGGCCGCTCGGCCGATCAATTTGTATGAAGAGTCCAACAATTTTTTTTTCGATTTGACTATGGGTTTCTTGGGGAAAGTTGATCAGAATCAGGAGTAGGAGCACTGACTAAAATATCGGGCACTAATAAAGTAGCACCTTATATAACTTTTTCCAGTTTCCCATACACATTCATGATTCGGTATTCAGATTCAGTATGGAAAAAGTAGTAGATCGGATTTTTTATTATTTTTCCTGTATTATATACATGATTCTGAGTAACCCCTTAAAATCTCAAACGCAATTTTTTAACACCATTTATGTATATCCGGATGTACCCGTGTATTTTCAAACTCGAATTTCCTAACCTATTCCTAGAACAAAAGCGCAGGAACAGTTTTGAAACACTTTTTCCTATCTGCTAACAACGAGCGGTTTATCAAACCCGGGATTGTCGCATAAATCTGTCAGAGAAGCTCCAATTTCAGTTTTCAGATAGAATGGGGGGTTTTAAACGATCGAATTAATTTCTCTTTGAATTATGAGTTTCGTGTGTGAGACTTAATTGAAGCTTTGGCTGATATAAAAGCTTTTTGGTTGGAATAAAAAGTGTTTTTATCTAATACAGTAAATAATATAGAATACAGGGGATCCTAGTTTGGGGTGTGCGTTATTGGTCCAGTGATATTTATTTATTTACGACCATAACTTAAACAATTTAAGAAACACCTTAATGAAATACTGCATAAAATATGTTACGACTGACAGGGGCGTTGGCTTCATAAAAATATTGGGGGCGCTAGGGCGGTTATTTTTTTGTTTATATTCCTAATATTCTCTAAGTATCGTAGCTTTCGACCGCGTGGGTATAGTTTTGAGATTATCGTTGAGCGTGTATGGCAATGATTTTTTTGAAATAAAAGTACTTATCCCAAAAGAAAAACAATACCAGTATTTTAATATACAACATTGGGGGGGCTCGGCCCCGCTGATAATGTCACTGGGTGGGTTCGGGTACCCCCAGACCCTATGGAGTCGGCGCCAGTCGACTGATATTTAGAAATCAAGACGAATACATCTCGCACTCAGAAATCATCAGGCCGTTTTGACTCCAAGCAGTAACAGTAAGACGGACACACATACATAGGTGCATTTAAATTAAAACTGTGGACCAAATTTCAACTGGAGCTTTTAGTTATGACACTGAACAACTTTCTCTAAGAAATCACCACAATCTGAGCAAAAAAAAATTGGTCTTTCCTACAAAGTTGGCTTCACTGCATTTTATATATTATAATGATATAATAGTATAATATTTCATTTCCTTTACTAACGTAATCCACAGAACTAATCTTTGCAAGCCTTTCTCCACAATAATGTACAATATATTTCTGATAGCCACAGGTCATATTAACAATGAAAACGCGGATTTGTTAGCGGGAACGGATGTTATGTTTAGCGACGTTTTTTAGACTAACTTTCTTCTGAAGAAGTAGAATACATGCTTTCGGTTACAAGAGTAGAAACCACCTATAAGTATTGATAAACTTTCTTTATTACATAATGTGATGTATAATCGATTCATTGTTTTTGCTAGTAGCGAAACGGCTTCATTAATTCTAAAATGAGAGATTCATCTTGATTGATATGACATTGTCATTGTTTTTTGCAGTCAAATTTTAGTTTTATTTTTTAATCCAACATCCGAATGTATATATGGCTAGAGCAGAGAGCTAAATTACCTCGTAGTTCGTTTTTATTTCTTTGCTGCGCTATTCCCGCGCCCGCTTCCGCTTCCACACCCGCTTTCGCTTCCGCTCCCGCGCCCGCCCCCGCCAACATGTGAGAAGCAAAAGTGAAGGTGTATTGCTCGAAATGAAGTGGAGCGGAGATTTTGAGTAATCTGATTGGTCATTTTTGCACGTCTCCGCTCCGCTCTGCTCCAGTGGAAACGCACCCTAATACTTGCGTGTCACTCTTTCGAAGCAATCTCATTTGAGGTTCCGCTGACAAACGAGAAATAGCGACTTTGGGCCCACGACATAAAGAAAACTCCTAATATGAGTTCGCGGAGAAGTGTTTTGTGGAGCTGAGTCTTTGGAACTATTTATTATTGTTAGATTGGGTTTGTGAGGTAAGTACTTAGATTTACGTTTATGAAGCACAGAACTATTATTACAAAATGCATTTTTTTATAATTTTGACACATCATGAAAATGTTATCAATTATCACCATATGATAATACTTAAAGTAAAATACAATATCATACAATATAAAAATGACTGATAAAATATAAAAAAATGACATGTTTTAAAATTATTAATTATGGTACTTATTTTTATAAGTGATTAAGTATTTTAAGTACCTAATCCTATACATTGACAAAAATCTTTTACTCTATTTACCTGGGTCAATGTACAGGATTTAAGATATGCATAGTTATTCAAATATTTAATACATATAATCCTCAAAATTTACTAAATACCTTATCAAGGTATTCAGTACGATAAACACGTAATACTATGTACTCGCGATTTTTTTGGCAAAATGTATTGGAATGAGTTTGTTTGGGCCCGAATTTCTTCTCTCTCCGCAAATACTTCCCGAAATGTTGTGTATCCATGTTCCTTTTGATTTTTTGATTTGATCTTGAGCGGCATCAAAATACTGTACCCATATTATCACCAATAAAAATTAGGTTGTCAACCAATACACCTGAAAACAATCACGATGATACAGTAGATGAAACAATGCATCTCAATAATTTTCAAAACATTCAGGAATAGATAAAAGTTTGCAAAACAATATAACAAACCTTAAAACGTTATTTCAGTACAAGTAATTCGTGTAATACCCACCAAGTAATACTAGGTATTTCCTTTGACAAACTATCTACTTAATTCTACTCAATTCAGGCCTTGTTGGACCCTTTGTGGTTCAAGGTTGGCAATAAATCGCCCATTTTGTGGTTCTCACTGGGGTAAGATTCTGTGCTTCAGGAATTGTCGAAAAAAAGTTGACCGAAACTTGTTTGTTATAATGGACATGGTGTATATGTGAAAACCAAGAAATTACTGTTTTATACCAACCCAAAATTAAACAAAAAAAGATTCTACTATTTATAAGTAACATAATTTTCGCCTGACCATTTGTATACTAAATCAGTTTTAAGAATTTAAAAGGATATGGTACATGACTGCTAGTCATCTGAGTAACTTTTTTATAAAATGTCAAATGTAACACTTTCTTCTAAAAAAGTGGGCAATGTCGTATTTTCGGTGTCATTTTTCAAAAGTTTTTTTGACAATTTCAATAAGAACTATTTAGTGAAAAATGTTTCATAATTTCTTTTTGATGTCATATTATTTTTGCGATTTCAATAACAAAACTATATAAGAGTAAAAAAATATTTCATATATCTTTTTAAAGTCATGTACCTTTACATACTCTATGTATTTCACTCATTTTTACATCGTGGGAGAGCCAAGCTTCGGCACGAATGGGTCGGCTCGACCGGCGTGATACCACGGCCTCACAAGAAACCGGCGCGGCGTGAAGCAACGCTTGGGTTGTGTTTCGCCAAGTGAGTGAGGGTACCGGAGGCCCAATCCCCCCCCCCCCCCAATTCCCCCATCCTCCCATCCCATTTTAAAGGTCGGCAACGCACTTGTGACTCCTCTGATGTTGCGGGTGTCTATGGGCGGCGGTAATCGCTTACCATCAGGTGATCCGTCTGCTTGTTTGCCACCTATTACATAAAAAAAGGTGAAATTCTATGTACAGATATTCGAGTAAACAAACGCTATTTCCACCATAGGAGGACCCAATTCGGGTTGATTAGGTTTCTTTCTGAACAACCCCCTTCAGTATCGGTGTATGTTTGTTTAGTGAGAGCAAACATAGGTTTGTTGCCAAAATGTTTCCTTGAAATTGAGTTGGTTCATTGGTCTAAATCAAAAGCGTTAACATCATGCTAAGAGATGATTATTGTGTCTCCATTTCTGTTTGATTGTTAGTTTCTACAAGCTTTTTTGGGTAAAATGGAAATGAGAATTAGTACTAAACGATAGTTTGTATAAATTGCGAATTGCAAAAAAAGCGAATGGAACGAACGGCGAATGTGTATGAACTGAAAACTTTACCAATTAAGAAATTGCACCAAATGCTCACAATTCATTTTAAAGCAGATTTTGCAGAAATTTTTAGTTTTGGTGAAAATCCACTATAAGTGGCGTCAATCTAAATACAAAATAGTACCTACTATGGTTATACTGGTATGTGGCCTACCTGTATAACTTTTTTTTTATGTTATGGTTTATATTGCTAACATAATTCTACTTCGACTTTGTTGTTCATAACTTAAAGTATAGAAAAAGTTAAAGAAGATATACAATCATGCAACTATGTCATATTATGCTAAGTGCAAGACGAGGCAGCTATACTATCTATCCCTTGGGATAGAACGTGACAAATTTTCCCACACAGTGAGAAATATAAATACTTGTCTTAGTAAAAGAGGACTATTGAAACTAGGACATAGTATAAATTAGTACAGTGGGCCAACAACACAGAAAATAGACTAGGACACAGATTACTCAGCTTAAGACAGAAGGCAATTAATATATAACGACTTTTTTGTTAACTAATTGAGTTCAAAGCAGTTTCAGAGATTTTTTATGATGTTGGTCTTTCTATAATTAAATAAAATTACAACGGGGAAGTGCTAACAACTCCTAACTTAATTTTTTTACGAAAACGACTTATGAATGCAGTTCGATAGAGAATGAATTTGCGCGTGTACTGGTATATGAATTAAGTTGAAATTCGCAAAATTGATGTAGCTAGGCACCGAGGAAATATCTCCTATATTAAGGTCCATCACAACCTAATTAATTTGGCTGGAAATATATTCTAAGTTTTTTAAACTTTGTAAGTTAGGAGTTGTTAGCACTTCTCCGTCGATTAGTTATAAAAATTCAATTCAAAATCATTTATTTCTTTACGTAGGTACATTAAGCACTCTTATAAACGTCATATCATTTTTCTGGAGGAATATTCCAAATGTCATTATCATTAAAATAATCTACAGTCTTATAGTATCCTCTTGAACAAATACAGCGTTTTATATGTTTCTTAAATTTACATTCTGGTAGTTCACACACGTCATTCGGAATTTTGTTATAAAAGCGTACACACTGCCCCACAAATGATTTTTTCACCTTACTAAGCCTCGAGAAAACTATTTTAAGATTATTTTTACTTCTCAAATTACGGTTATGTCGGTCACTATTTTTGAAGAACGAGTTTAGATTTTTACGAACGTACATGATATTTTCGTAAATAAACTGACCGGCAACTGTTAGAATATTTATTTCCTTAAATCTATCTCGAAGTGATTCTCGGGATCGTAGTTGGTATATAGCTCGGTCTGCTCTTTTTGTAGAATGAAAATGGTTTCAATGTCTGCTGCGTGGCCCCACAGTAAAATGCCATAAGACATTATACTGTGAAAGTAACTGAAATATACTAATCTGGCAGTTGTTACATCCGTCAATTGCCTTATTTTCTTGACGGCGTAGGCAGCCGAGCTAAGCCTCCCCTCTAGAGTTGCAATATGTGGGCAACAACAAATTGTTTTTTTGACAAATTATTTTTCGTCTCCAATGGTTTAGCCGCAGACCGCTAGAGTACGTTGGTAAAATATGCCTTGAACTAACCGTTGAAGTTTTCTAGATCCTGTTGAAGGCCGAGGAAGCGCTGTCTTGACGTAGTGAGAGCGGATATGAGAGCAAATGACCTCACTGAGGAGGATGTCGAAGATCGGATACAGTGGAGTAGACTAAATCTGAAAGCGGACTTTAGCTCCAGCCGGGATAACGCTAAGTAGAAGAAGTTATTTTTGTTTGATTGAAATAAATAGTAAGGTTACGTTTATTTTATTTGTTAACAACCCATATCGTCCCCACTGCAGGGGCACGGGTCTCTTCCTATACCTTGGGAAGTTTAGGCCATACTCCACACATGGGAGCCAACTCCGGCTTGGTGAAGGTTGTGGGCTGTGGGGCTAGTGGCCAACCCCAGTGTCAGAAGTTTTCAAGCCGCCTATCAGTATAAGGCCTCCGACATGGCGTAACGACTGCCATCTAGTGACAGCAGCTGGCACCAACGGCTTAACGTTTCTGGCGAAGCACGAAACTGTCAAACCCATCCAGGTTATGACCGTGTCTGTAGTCAGTTAACCTGCGTGATCGACGCGACCATTCAAGCCGCACTGAGCCACGACCGCTTCTTATTTTATTTTATTAGCGGTGGTTAAGACTGCATTTTGAAACCTATCTGTGTCTGCGTGAGTCTGTCTGAGGCATTGTAGCTTTAAAGCTGGTTGACTGATGCAAACGCTAGTTTTTAATATGTCAGCATCCAGGTTCCATTGCGATGGTTCGTAACAAATTTAAAGATAATAGCTTCAGTTGTTTTCAAGTTATAATAATAATAATAATATCTGGGACAAACACACACGGCCATCTGGCCCCAAACTAGGATTCCCTGTGTCTTGGGAACCAGCGACTGATATACATACACATATACTTTTAAAGATATACATATATAGATAAAATACACCCAGACTCAGAGCAAACAATTCTGCTCATCACGAAAAGTTTGCCCTGTGTGGGGATCGAACCCACGACTCTCGGATCAGAGGTCAGGATCGCTAACCACTTAGCCACCGAGTCACCGAGTTATTAAACTGTTATGTTTTTTGTTTAGTTATTTCAAATGTTGAGGTAGGTTGAAATAGTGTAGGTTATTTTATTAAAACACTTTTATTGCCTTTTAAAAGCGCAACCTTATTCAACATATGATACAGTGTATTTTTAATTAAAGGCAGATTAAAATAAAAATATATCTGGGGTATCGTTATGTTTGCGAATGTTGTATTGTAAATGGACCCTATACAGGGTGTCACAAAATTGGTGTAGGACCTAACTAACTAGGGATTCTACTCATCGTACTGAACAACTTTTGTTCTACAACTTTGCTCAAAAATGTTGGACGCTCCATACAAAAATGGCAAAACAGATGATCAATTTGTATGGAGAATCCAATTTTTTTTTGCGATTTGAGCAAAGTCGTAAAACAAAAGTTGTTCACTACAATGAGTAGAATCCCTAGTTAACGGGTCCTACACCAATTTTGTTACAACCTGTATAATATCTGTCTTACTTTGAATTTAACATAAATTTAAGAATATGTATAACGATTTGTTCCGGATTAAGACGGGTAAATATCCAAAATTCGGTAACAAAAAATGTAAGTGTTTGTTTTTTCTTTTTTAAGTATTCAATGGAGTAATGTTGTAGAAAATATTCTGAAATGATTGAAATTTTGTGTTGTTTGTGTTACAGTTTAGGTTTCAGTACTTTTATTGGAATTTTTGTCATGTTTTCGCAGATTTATCATCATGAACGACGCACAAGTTGAGAGATGGCTATTGGAAGATGAGGAAGATCCTGAAGACGACATCATCGAAAGCGACGAGTGTGAAATAGATCCCTTGCCTGATTTTCAAGCTTTGGTTCGATTTTCAAGCGGCGATCGACCCTGTTACTGCAGAAAAATGTAAACCTGAAATCGTGACATTTTATAACCAAACTAAATGTGGTGTAGATATATTAGACAAGATGTGTAAGCAATACAGTGTTGCTAGAAATAGCCGCCGTTGGCCACTCACAATATTCTTTGATTTGTTGAACATAGCAGGTATAAACGCCTTAGTTATCAACCAAATGAACAACAGTCAAACGAAAATTGTGAGACGTGTAACGTCCTACCCTCCCCCTCATTTATTATTTTTTTTTTTTAAATAAATATAACATAACGAATCAAAGACATCAACGATGTCATATGGCACGTGAAGAAATATTAATGGCAGTGTCGTCTAATGATCAAATTGGTAGGACCCCAAATATGTGAAACCGTAGCAACCGCAGAAGATTCTTTTTAGAGGTACACCGGAACATATGGGGAAAGCAATATATATTTTTTTGAATACATAAACATCTAAATAAAGAGAAATGTGGTTCTAGATACAAATCAATATAACATAATTAAGCATAACTCTGAACTAATCATGAAGCACTTATTAGTCAAGACAAATCAAATGGAAACACTACAATTTAATACGAGCAGTGTATAAACTTTAAGCTTATACACTACTATAAAAACCGCAACCCTAAAGGGTTGCGGGAGGATCCACCATAGCCTCCCCTCATCCTCGGCCTGTCTAAAACCATCCTTTCCGGTCAATAAATGCAATTTTATTGACTTCATGATAGTTGAATGCCTGAAGGGCCAAGGGGGAGTACAACGATACAGATCGAGGTACATCCAAATAATAATATAATGAATATTAGATACATGAATGTATGATATAAACCAACGTGTATTAACTTGATCAGATTCCAAATATTTCAAATATAAACAATGAGGAACAGCAAATTCTCTCATGACTAGTTAACACAGATACCCATGTTCTGTACGTGTTATATGCGTATAAAGACCATAGCATCGTGAAGGCGATAGAATAATAGACAGTTGACGTGGGAGTATTCGATGCACCAATTCACCACCTACTCCATCCTCATCTTGGCACGAGTCAGTCCAAGACTATCTATGACCAAGCTCTCATCCAATACGACCTAACTCCTGGGCAATAACCATATCAGGGATCCAGCCGACTGGTATGATAACTCGATTCATCTCGACCTATAAGTGAGGATGGTATCAAGAGTTAAATGAATGTTACAACAATAGCTCATAAAAGAACGCCAAAATAATAAAGATATTAAAATCACCACACTCCGCCAAAGGCCAGTCGAAGAGTGTAAAATAAACAAATCTCCGCAGCCAGTGTAGTATTCATGGTTTTGTTGTATGGCATTATGCCAACCAGTCATGATAAACAAACCAAGAATAATAAAGTTGTCAATATATGTAAAGGCATATTTGGAAGTCCGACACAAATACAAAAACTAGTGTACAGTAAGTGTATTATTTAATAAATATATAGACAAACCAATGCCAGATATATTAGGTGGTATCAACCCCACCATCAGGTGTAAATAATAAAATATAGGCAAAACAATGCCAAATGTACTAGGCGGTATTAACCCCACCATCAGGTGTAAATAATAAAATCTAGACAAATCAATGCCAGATATATTAGGTGGTATCAACCCCACCATCAGGTGTAAATAATAAAACGTAAGCATACCAATGCCAGATATATTAGGTGGTATTAACCCCACCATCAGGTGTAAATAATAAAATCTAGGCAAATCAATGCCAGATAAACTAGGCGGTATTAACCCCACCATCAGGTGTAAATAATAATATATAGGCAAAACAATGCCAAATATACTAGGCGGTATTAACCCCACCATCAGGTGTAAATAATAAAACGTAAGCATACCAATGCCAGATATGTTAGGTGGTATTAACCCCACCATCAGGTGTAAATAATAAAATCTAGGCAAATCAATGCCAAATATACTAGGCGGTATTAACCCCACCATCAGGTGTAAATAATAAAATCTAGGCAAATCAATGCCAGATATACTAGGCGGTATTAACCCCACCATCAGGTGTAAATAATAAAACGTAAGCATACCAATGCCAGATATGTTAGGTGGTATTAACCCCACCATCAGGTGTAAATAATAAAATCTAGGCAAATCAATGCCAAATATACTAGGCGGTATTAACCCCACCATCAGGTGTAAATAATAAAAATATAGACAACTATTGTCAAATAAACTAGGTGGTATTAACCCCACCAACACAGGTGTTTTTATAACAGCCAATGAAATAATTTGTGAATAATAGTATAACTCAAAATAAAATCAGTGTAATTGGTTATTGAAATATTACAACAAGAATTGTTTAAATAAGTAAAATTACCTTTTTATAGTTTAAGCATAAAATATTTTACTATAAAATTATAGTTTTGAGTTATTCCAGAAGTGACAGAACTAAAACTGCAGTGTAAAACACAGACCTCTCATAAATAAAATTAATAAACAATTACGCATTTGCAAGTATATAGCCCTACGCTTAGCAGGGAATAATCATCTAAAGCCAGCGATATGATCATACCAAGCACAAACACTGGACACGAAGTCAAGGAGTCTTCAAAACCAGAGGGCCGGAAGGGTTACAGAAACCTCAAGTGCTGCGTAGCAGACACTGGACACAAAGGTCGAGGAATCTTCTAAACCAAAAGGCCGGACACCTCACCGGGTTACAGAACACCTCAAGCGCCGTACTGGCAGACTGATCACTAGGCGAAGACTTAAGGTTCCACTGCTGGCCATATTCTTCCAGAGGGTTAACAAAGTACCGTTCTCTTCAGAACCATCCCACACCATCAGTAATTTCGTGAAGCCTTTTAACCAATTCCCCACGTTAAAACTGATCGCGTAGTTTTATTTAACAGTTCAGCAAAGATGAATACTCATGCTACTCCCGTCTCCATGATTTAGTAAAGAAGAATGTGAATCTTAATGAACCAAACATCGAAATCCTGCTTTAATATACCTCAGGACTATGCCCTTACCGTTACCTTACAGTTACCTTGCAAAACCGCCAACCTTGATTACCATCAGGACTTCTCAGATTGATTACTTAAGGTCACTTCTCCGATCCTAATCCCAGTCAACCACGCTAGCACGGCTGTTAGCCTTCACGCCGAAGCGCCGGCCGAACCGAACTGAACAGGTTCAGAAGGAAGAGGTAATATAGAGTCCTAAGACCCATCGGCAAGCCGGAAGAAGAGTCCGAGGACCCATCGGCATTCCGTAAGAAGTGAAGAGTCCGAAGACCCCTCGGCAAGCCGTAAAGTGGCCGAAAGGACATGTCCAACAATAGATCCAAATAAAAGACTGAACACATTATAAATAAATAAAATAAAACACACGCATTGAGGCCCGCTATTTACACTGCGTAACTAAATTAAACGTATGAAAACTTATTGGAATTGAATTATAATAAAATATGCCTAAACTTTACACTATATAAATAAGATATACCTAAAATCTCGGCTGGCTTCATATAATTAAAAGTTCCCTACATACCAGTAAAATTGTAAATGAATTCCCTAACATTACTTATATAATAATAAATTAACCTTTAAATGTGAATGACAAGTAAAATGGCTTTATCATAGCTAAATACCTAGAACAGAATAATATCCTCATCATCTATTCAAGAAATACCTAAAACCCCTAAGAAATTATTCTTTAAATATTATTGTACCTACGCGTGTAACGTGTGCCTATCCCACCTAGAGTACGAGAACGCAATACCTACCTAAATCTATTCGGTTATAAATAAATTACCTACCTAATAACACAATGTTTATTCGGTCAAATAAAGTAAACCAACTGTATTCCGTATTTAAAACGCTTATACACACCCGCCTATATACATAACTACGCGCACAATACCTAGAATTAAATAAATAAACCACACATTCACAAATAACCAAATAAAAGAGAAACTACAAGAGTAGACGCCGTTAAAATCCTATGTAAATAGTAAAATCTATAGCTGTCCTTCCAGTTTAATTTATAAAACAAAATCACATAATATACAGAAAATATAAGATACTCATACACAGCAATATTTCTCAACAAATCATCACTTAAAATGGTTTCAAACCTAGATTTTGCTTTACTTTTAGGTCTCTTAAGGGCCGAAACAATACCTACATAAATGTTTCTGCCGACGGGAATCGAACCCGTGCGTTATTCTCTAGGTTTTGTAAAAACACTACCTTCATTCATTTGTTACTTTTGTCTATTTGTAGACTGAAACAAATGTACACGTATTTATATTAATTGCTCTTGTATATTTTTAGACCAGAAAGAAACAAAAGAATAATAATTTAGTACTTAAATCCATCTAGACTTTATTCCTCCAAATCATCTGTTACTTTTACCTATTTTAGTCTGCAACAGTATGATCTTTATTTGAATACTACAGTTATTTTATCGGGAATCGAACCCAACAAATATTGAACAAATCAATGTCATAAGCTGAAATAAAAGGTTAGTTACACACAACACAAAAATAATCAAACTGGAAGGGTCCCTAGCGAAGCTAATCACTATAATAATATACGGTGCTAAACAATGGTTATAAATACCTGAATAACGCCTGCGCATCCTAACCTTGGAATTAACGGCCCTACTGATAGAAAACACTACCTTACCTTCTGCCCGGCTACAATACTCCTTTTACCTCATCTGCTACTAGGGCTTCGTCCGTGACCTGAAGGCTCAGAGGCTCCGGGCACTCCGGCACCCCCGTGACCACGCCCCGGGTGGGTGCGCATGATTCGCGGCCGCATGTTTTATCGCGGAATGTCAGACCTTTTATTTTACAGATTTTCGCGAATGCACTACATTTAGTTTGGGCTCCCATAAAAAGGAGAACCAGTAAGCCAACAAACGGGATCTGACGTTCATCTAACCTAATAACTATTCCACATAGTATACCGATACCTAGAAAGCCACGAGGCTTGCAAAACCTAAGCTATACGCACAAATATTTTCAGGAATAAAACCACGACCACAAAACTCGCGAGGGGCTCAGACAAGGGTCTCCCCAAGAACCGGGTCCTGCGCCGCGTGGACCTTCGCTGCTCCTACTTCGGCATAGTAACCGCGTCGGACTCCGCCAAACTAAAGAGAGCGAGCTTCCCGTCCTTCGTCCTTTTATAACCCCGCACACATCCATCTGATTTTTGATCACTTACATAAATCCTGTTGTCTTATTGGTTAATCATAGTTTTGTTTATTCACATACATTGTTTTTACCCGCCATGCTACCCTCCTGCAGCAACTCGTTGCCAGCGTTCGTTGATTTTCCCACACTGCAGGGAATTTATTTTACCCCTATAAACCCGAAAGTTCATAAAATGTACTTTTTAATGTGATGTCGAATAATACTGAACCCATTATATGTTTACTAGGCATTAGTCGCTACCTAAAATAACTAAAATTCACTGATCGAACTCAGATGTAGGTTTGTGTGTCAACCATCACCCTTCGTATAAACATTTAATCACCGAGTTGTTCCTTCACATACTTTTAACTATTGAGCCTATATATAACAAGCTACACAAAAATATTGTCTTTCATTTACCTATTTTAAACTCCCTACATTATGACGTATGCATTACGGTTTTATGGGGATTATTTATGGGGAATTACTTAGAAATTAACCCGGTATCCCCACAGCGTCTTTGAGGTTTGACACACGCACACATAAACGGTAGACCCGTGTCAGAAACTCTGTCTATTAACATTTTACATCAAAATATAGTTTGGTTTCCCTTAAATTACAATACTATTTATATTAACTTAAGCGACAAAACATAAATTCTCAGAAAAGCATATATTTTACATACATTAATAAATTTCACTGATAATTATTATGACAATTGTGCAAAAGTACTGTTTCACATGAATATACAGTCTGATATAACGAGATGGAGTGCCTCTGAAAGCTCAACCCACTTGTATGGCCGCACTACATCAAAAGGTAATACATGAATCCTTTACTTGATGTTCTGTTGTTTCCCAGTTATGAATGATAAAATATTATATGACGAGCATTTCACAACCTACAAGTGTGCACATCCATTTCTAATGTTTGCCTCTGCCTATTTGTATTTTTAATGCTTGGTTGTAATGCATTTCGTCTGGTTTTCAGTTTGCCTGTGCATGGAATGGGGTTTTACAAACTTATATGTGCCCGCTGGATGCGAAGAACCTAACCTAAACTCAGCCACATCCATAATTGCCTAAGTGACAATCTCTTGATTCAATGGGATGTCCCATGATGTCAAACAGCACACAACAAGGTAATATGTTCGTATTTAAATAGTACACGTTTTTACCCATCCATATCATTAAAATCATATAAGCGACTAAGACGCACAGCTAAATCTTGGTTTTATTCTTATTTTATTTGTTACTTGCTATAAGAACATTTTTATCAGCTTACTTATGTGGTGTTTTGTTTGGTCTTTTCAGTTGCTTTTGTGTGAAAATGTGATTCCTACTAACAACTGCTCGGTACCATGCATCATAATGGCACGGAAACCTTCACCGCACTTTCTAGCTAACTCGACCAAACACAGCATGTGATGCTGCTCAGCGCTTCGCCTGGAGAAGTCTCCAATGTGATGAAAGAAGTATACAATGCATCACTCCAACATGAAACTACCTACATAACTTTGGACCGATCCCGACTTCAGTGAAATTTCTTCTAGTAATTGTTAACCAAGATTGAAGAACTGAAGCCTGTTTAAGTACCTACGCAAAATGACTGTTTTTTATAAATTAGCTGAATCTAGTTGATGTATGTATATTGAACAATCAATCTCCACTCGTCAAGTTACATATCTGTGATAATTAACTATTGCAATTTCTATTTTATTTTTTAGTCAAGGTCAATGAACTATGTATAACATATTGACACAGTAACGGAAGAAAGTAATGTAAATAAATTTATTTTAGTCTTAAGTTAAATATTATTGTTACTACTTCTATAATTTATATAAGTTTATTCCTAGCACTTTGCATTCTTTGAATGTTATTGTTACACCTTAATAAATTGTAATACGCAAAATATTTTTGTTTTTAATTTAATCAACCACTTGAATATAATTTTGATATTTTGTGGTTCTCAATTATAACAATGTTCCACACCCGTTCATTACTACTTTGTAGTCCAATATCAGTTATTTTATAAATTACATTTCGGCCACTACCTTAGCGCCACTACATGCCGTCAGATGGCGCTAAGCTACAATACCATCGCGGAATGTTTGGTATGAGTTGGTTCCGTCACACACGCCCCCTAAATTTTATGAACGCACGCCGTGAAGAAAATTTACCAAATATGAGGAACCACCAAACATGACACGAAATGCTCTTTCAAATCAGTTCCGTTACAGACGCAACTTTATGATTTGTCTTTCAATCTGATAAAACCCCTTCTCCGTCGGCGTTTAACAATTGACATGTTACCTCGAGGACTAAAATTTAAAATTGAAGAGCTTTTGGGTGAAAAAAGCCAGGAACAGCACGATCTGACACCAAAGACGGGGAGAGTTGGCCGATGCGCACTTTGCTCAAGAGCACGTAATCGTTCAACAAAAAAGTGGTGTAAATCTTGTAATAAATGGATTTGCCCTGATCATCAGGCTGTTGTATGTCCTCAGTGTTACGAATCCTAGAAATAATAAGTCTTAGAACTAGTTTTTTAAGTTTTGGAAAGTAATTCCTCAAGAGTGCCATATTTTTGTTAAGTTTTTGATTTGTTTATAATTTTCTAGTTTAAAAAGCAAATTAATGCTGAAACTATTTTCGTTTTATAAGACTGATAAATAAAGAACTGATTTCAAATGCTGTTTCATTCATAAAGTTTGTAAACAAAAAATAAACAGACTTCAAAATGGCCTACTATAGTCGGCCACGCGAGCACTCGTGTAAAAAAAACAGGTGCGTGTACTATAGTGATAGTAATCATCCATGCTTAAAATATAATGGCTTTAAATGTTAAAAAAACTGGAGTGGAGTCAACGTCAAAACTTTGCACTGTAATGATATTTATTTGTGAAATAAATAATAATAATATTATTATTAAAAAAAACACAAATTAAACTTTGACAAGTAAACATGACATTGTTTAACTTGTCATTTATTTCTGAATTTACTGATAGATTTTTATAGAGGCTTTCTTCGCTTGAAAACTACTCACACTGGGGGGTTGGTTGCCGGGACTTGTACCGAGCACACGTCTGCTGAGTTCATTTTTTAATTATTTCCGTTTTAAAGTAGTCTCAACGTTATTCTTGTGATGGGGAAATAGCTGTGTTTCCGATACAGTGATAAGCGGTCATAAGAAGAGGATTAACTCGGGAGACAGCTCCGGTTTCCGAGTTCCAGCAGCAAACCACCACGTGGAGCGTCTTTAAGTACCCATCACCACATTGGCGTTTCGTCATTTTTTTTTTATTGAAGTTTCTCCCATTTCTCACTTGACATTGGAAAAATCCCTCCTTAAATGAGATGTGAATGCCAAATAGAAAAATAGAATAGAATACTGGCACTGGATTTGGCCACTACCAACGCAACCTCCATCAATCCGGACTCGGCCTAACGTTACCAAAGTACAGAAAGAGCCCTATGTCTCACAGTTGGTACGATATGTGTAAATTTCTTAACGTACTCAGAATTTCACTCTTTATGCTTGGAAGTTGAAAACTCCTTCGACACGCTCGTGATCCAATATGGCGCCTGGGACTTAAGACTGCTTAATCCCCTTGGTGATTAATTAATGATTAAACGAACTTACCTAAGTGAAGTTCTATCATAATTATACGAAGCGCTTCGTCCGAAGAGATTAGTAATAAAGGTAAGTATATAAACACATGTAGTAACGCATATATGCCACCACTCCTGCACTTAGTTGAGGGTATGTTATGAAGATACAATATTTTCGATTTATTCAAAATACGAAGGTAGGTTTACATCACGCCACCTCTTCCGCTCGCTGGGTTCGTCATTTCGTTGAGGGTCTATGCCCAGGCCAAAATATTTCCGGAACCGCTCCACGCTGGGGCCAGGCGACAGACGCGGGTGGGTGGGTGTTACTAATCTCTTCGGACGAAGCGCTTCGTATAATTATGATAGAACTTCACTTAGGTAAGTTCGTTTAATCATTAATTATACTTCGCGCTTCGTCCTCGAGATTAGTAATAAAGGCAAGTATATAAACACATGTAGACCTTTAGAGTAGGTTCAGGAAATATGAAAAAATAAGCAAATTGTTGATTATCAGTAGTACCTGTTTAATTAGAATAAACAAAGTCAGAATATTCTGCAGTAAGCTACATTAGATTTATAGTTAAATATAATGCACATTACAAATATCAATATCTTGATTACAATCATAGTTAGCATAAATCACGTCACTGTATTATAGCTCTAGCTACCGAATCATTTTGCGAATCCACCATGATATTTCGATGGTAATACTTAGCGAACGTATTAGACGTTCCGCTCCATCCAGCCGTTTTCCTAATTTGGTCTAGGTTGACACCCAGGCGGTACGCGCGCGACGTGGCGGCGTGCCGCGTGCTATGCGCTGTGAAGATCGATACATCAATTCCACAGTCTTTTAGAGTCCCTTTTATCCAACGGCTTAATGTCTGGGAGGTAACCTTGTGGTTTTTTGAAGCTAATGAATAGGTTATCCGTTTTACGTAACGTCCTGGTTTTGTTAAGGTAAACTAAAATGGTTTTACCTGGACATATTTGGGGCTTTTCTTCAAAAAATGGTATATACAGTAGAGGTTGTTTAGCTCCTACTCGAGATGTTTTTATTAAATCCGGGATTTTGATTAAAAGTTGAGTGGGACTGCGTTCTATATTTTTTATGTCAATTTTGGACAGAGTTTGAACTCTGTGTGTTGTGACCAGGGCTAAGAGAGTAACACATTTTTTGGTTAGTTGTTCTAGAGATAAATTTTCGTTAGGGAACCATGTACTGAGGTGATCAAGGACAAGGCTACAGTCCCAGGTGACGTCGTATTTTGGCAAGGGGGGTCGGAGCCGAAATACCCCTTTGAAAAATCTGGATATCAAACTATCTTCCGAGACAAAGGGGCCTAAAATAAGGGCTAGTGCTGCTCTGCAGCTGTTCAAAGTGCTATATTGGCTGCCATTTTGGTACATCTCCGTTAAAAAATCAAGAACTGTTGGAGTTGATGCCTGGTATAAACTTACGTTATTTTTATTGCAAAAAATGAACCATTTCTTCCAACAAACATTATATTGCTCCATCGAGGGTTGGGAGATGGAAGCGAGCATGATGTCTAGGGATGCTGATGGGACATCTCGTCGTATTAGCGCCTCCCGGAGAATATGCCGGCCACCAGGATAAGGCCGGAGTGGATATTCCGGTTGCTGGAATGAGAGACGATGGTGTTTTTACTAAGTTCCAATTTGATTATATCTGAAACTAGCAAGCTGGTGTAGACGGGATACCAAGGCTGTGTGGGCCACAGAGGTATTACCACTATACCTCGTGCCCGGTCCGTGATAATTTTCCTTAGGACTTTTAATACCATTGCTACGGGAGGGAACGCGTAGAAAAAATTTTTCGACCAACATATGGTAAACGCATTAATAGCCAAAGCATCAGGGTCTCTATGCCATGATACGTAATCTATACATTTTTTATTAATACGGCTAGCAAAGAGATCAATTTCAGGCAGACCGAATGTACTGACTACTTTTTGGAACGAGCGTTCTGCTAATTCCCATTCGATATCTGGGTGAATCCGCCTCGATTCTGCATCGGCAACCGTATTGTCTAATGACTTTATATAGGATGCGAATACAAAGATTTTTCTATATTCGCACCACTGCCAGATATCTTTTGTTATTTGAGTCAAGTGAGGGAACTGGATTCCACCCATACGATTAATATAAGATATCGCGGTAGAATTGTCTATACGCATAAGGACCTGACAATTAGTTAATTGCTTAGCGAATGTTTTGAGAGCGAGAAACGCAACAAGCAGCTCGAGGTAGTTGATGTGGCACTCGCTCTCGGTTTTGGACCACGGCCCGCTGGCGGTCTCTGCGCCGCACGCTGCACCCCACCCCGTAGTTGAGGCGTCAGAGAATATTTCTAACTCGTAGCAATCATCTTTAATCCTATGCGAGGAATTGTCAATCACATTCAACCACCAAAATATATCTGATTGCAGTGAGACCGGTACGTTCATCCACCTGTCATAATCATCGTGACCTTTTAAGTTTAAATATTTACACCGCTCGAGTCGTTTCGTGTAAAGAAGCCCGTACTCCACGGCGGGGCAAGCGGACACTAGTAAGCCTACGAATTGAGCAAATGTTCTAATTTTGCAACATCGCAGTTTGACAAACTTCTTAATCTCGGTTTTAATGTGCTCTCGTTTACTTTCAGGTAACATGATTTGCATTGAATAAGAGTTGATATCAAAACCCAAAAATTTACATGTTTTAGAAGGGGTAAGGTTACTCTTTTCCTCGTTGATGATAAAACCCAAGGCACTTAGTAATTTTACTGTAGTGTCAATATTATCTATGCAAGTTTTTGTGTTACTGCCTAGAAGAAGTAAATCGTCTAAGTACACTGTAGATAAGTGACCGCATGACCGCAACAGTTTTACAACAGGTTTCATTATTTTAGTGAAGATATATGGCGCTGTGTTCAAGCCGAATGGTAACACGTTAAACTCAAAGAGTTTTTCATTCCAAATAAACCTTAAAAACTTTCTAGATTCAGGATGAATTTTAATTAAAAAATAGGCGTCTTTGAGGTCTACGGTAGCCATATAGCAATCTTTGGTTACGAGTTTAACAGCAGTTCGCAGGTCTTCGAGTTTAAAGTGATTTGTTTTTATGAACTTATTTAGCTTCTTTAAGTTTAGAATAAACCTCATTTTACCATTCGGCTTGGGACGCAAAAATATGCTCGATATGAACTGTCCCTCGCATGGATAGCACTCCGTTATAGCTCCCGAAGTTAGGAGGTTTCCGATACTTTCTTCAAAGTATTTAACTTCGGTTTGTGAGAACTGAGATTGAATAGGTATGGTGTGTTGAACAGGTGTTGAGGTGAAATTTATTTTGTACCCTTGTATCCATGCGAGTATTGTGCGATCTTTAGTAATAAGTGACCATTGTTCATAGAAGAGTGACAATTGACCAGCGTACATTACCGGGTCTAGCGGCGGCGCGTCAGCCGCGGCGGATACGACGGCCTCGACGAGGTCGCGGGCGGGCTGCGCCGCGAAGCAGGCTCCCTGCTCCTCTGCGGGCCCGGCTGCCTGCGCGCTGGGGCCGGAGTCTTCCAGTTTAAAGCCTTTGTTGGTTGGGCTTTCGTCGCGTTGGCTGCGGCAGCGCGTGGTTTTTTGGTCGGTTTGTTGTCAACTTTCAGATCAGTCCCGGACTTGTTGACGGCTTTGGCCGTTTTCAATGCTTCGGATAAATTTTCGCCAAATAGATATTTGTCTATTTTGGTGTGTTGGAGGTGTTCTTTCATGTCTCTTTTTAAGGCGTACATGGCAAAGCTTCTCCGTGTCGTCGATTCAGCGTGCTGAATATCACAAAGTAGGCGTCCGGCGTCCACGAGCTTCTTTATAAGATCGTGGTTCTTTTCCTTGCAAGTGAGCTGCTCCGTGGTTAATTCGGCTAAGCAGGAGATCGCTGTAGCGAGTTGTTTTTGTCTTGCCTCTATACCTTTATCTCTTTTCTGGAGAGACTCTGGCAAGGCGGCCTTAATCTCTGCGTTGAGAATAGGGGCTCCAGTACAAATACAATTGTGTGGGGTGAGATGTTTTTCAAACAGTTCTTTGCGAGTTTCCTTTGTAAGCCCCGTCGTAGCAATATGTTCAAACCTGCTGGCTAGTTCCTTGTGTATACCCTTTCCGTATTCGGTAGTTGCCGTAGGGTCCTCTCCCAGTATCTCCAAAATTATACTGTCCAATGCTTCGTCGTGGCGCGAGTCGTCACCGTCTTTGACGTCAGGTGGTTGCGCCGCGGTCGACTCTGTCGCGCCTGCCGCGGGCGCCGGCCCCGGCTCGGTATCGGCGGCGGCGGCGGCGGCGGCGGCGGGCGGGGCGCCCGCGTCGAGGATCTCGCGCAGCAGTGAGTCGCGCGCCGGCGCCGCACACCGGGGCGCCGCCGCCGCGCTCGGGGGCGCTGCGTACACCTCCGCCACCGTGGTCATTCTGGCGTCGAGCTGGTGTGCCTCGCGGGCTTCACTATTTCCTCCATCTGTAAACACGATATAGGTGTTCTAATAAACGTGTTTTTATGTTTATAAGTATTTATATTAGCAGTTCGACTTTTGTAGGTAAGCTTGTTAACGGTAAGGTTTTATTCCCACAGAATAAAACGCAAACCCAAGCCAGTACTGTTCATACGACCAGTACGTAGGTAAAAAAGACCTGGGTACGAGAAAGTGTTATACTCCCGCAGAATATAACGGTACTCGTATAGTTTAGTGTTTTGAGACAGTCCCTAAGACTGCTCAGGTTACACGGTTTTTCACTAAGCAAGGTAATATTCCCAAAGAATAGAACGCAAACTCATTTAAATGCTTTGGAACAGTCCCACAGACTGCTCCGGTGCATTCGTGACGTCATGTAGGGCTCGATAGGTGTAAGCATCGTAAAAATGCACGGTATTCACCTGATGGGTCGCTCGGTGAGGGCGTGGGGTCCCGTGAGGAAGCCTCGCTCGACGACTCGATGACACGGCGGCGGCGGCGCCGGCCCTCGCTCGGGCTGCGCCGGCGCCGGGATCGTGATCGCCGACACGTGTTCTTTATCATATCTTCTAGCTGCTTCAACCGTTTGTTAATTGTTTCAAATTCGATGGGGTCAGACTGTTTCCTTTTAACAGCCCTTGGCATTTTCAATATTTTTTATTTTTATTTCCAACACTTGAAACACTTAGTTTTTCACTAAAATCACTTAATTTGTTTTAAGTTGTGTCGAGTGAACTTGAGTGGCGTAGCACTAAAATGCGAATGACGAACCCAGCGAGCGGAAGAGGTGGCGTGATGTAAACCTACCTTCGTATTTTGAATAAATCGAAAATATTGTATCTTCATAACATACCCTCAACTAAGTGCAGGAGTGGTGGCATATATGCGTTACTACATGTGTTTATATACTTGCCTTTATTACTAATCTCGAGGACGAAGCGCGAAGTATAATCTCTATTATATATAATATATTTCTAATCGGTAAGCGCAGCCTTAAAATACAATATTTTCCTCTTTTATTCTGTATTGATTAAATGTATTTCTTCTATCCTCTTATAATCTGTGTTTATCTCTGAGCTTAGTTAAAAAACAGATGTTTTTCTTCAAAAAAAAAAGTACATTTATTTATACAATAACTATATTTTGCAGGCTGCGTCGATATCATATTTAGTCTAGTTTTCGAGATGAAATTATCATACTTTTCCCCGCCCTGCGTCTAAACTCTTTGCCATATTAAAATGAAATAGGTGGATTTCTGATTTGAAAAATGGCATGAAACAATATGTTTTTTTTTCTTCAATTTTAATCTGTTGATCTCTTATAAGAAGAAGAGATCGACCAAAGTCAACTTGGCTGAGGACTGCACGGTTTCTACTACGGAAGCATCTTCTGCTTCTCTGGAGAAAGTTTCCAATAGATGTCACTAGTAGCAAAGAAAAAATATATCCGCGCCTTTTCATTTGTCGCACCAGCTTCAAGCCGACCAGACACTATCAATAATATTGACAATATTTTTAAGTATTGACAATATATTGACAGTATAATGGCTGGAATGAAGGTCTGACGCATACTGAACGATAGATTGACAATATATTGATGTTAAAATATTGTCAATTTTATTGATAGTGTCTGGTCCGCATTAAAGCTGACCAGAGATTGTCGCTGCTGCCGCCGGCGTCGATTGGAAGCAGTGGTTGTAGTTGATGCCCCGTGCTCTTCGACGAGTTAGAGGATCTGAAAAAAAAAAGGAACGGAACGTTTGTACAAGCAAATTGTACTATACTAGGGAACAAAAAAATACTTATTTTCTGCGGCGAGAATTTTGGTTTTTATAAACAATTATATTAGACATATCTGAAATGTATTTACTTAGTTTGGATTGACTCTGGTTCATGAGATAAACGACATCTAAGCAATCACATGAAAAATATTAACCTACCCTCCTAAGTTGTATTGATTTGAGTATTCTCAGCCAAATTTTGCTTTCTGTTCACGTAGAAGTTATAATAGTTTCGCTTTAATCAGGTGTTAGACTTTAAGTTTATCAATTCGTGCTCTTTTTTTAGGTGCATTGTCCTTTTTCTACTGAAAACTACAAATTCGTCGCGAGTGTTTTGTGTTATACGATCCCGACAGTTTTTGTTTTATTATGTGGCAAATTATGTCAACAAAAATAAAGAAGAAAGATGAGTTTGTGAAACAAACCTATCTTGCATAATTTGGGATAAATCTAGCTTAAAAGAATAAATATGGAGTGCTCAGTATCATGTGTAATTCATGTGTGGAAACTCTAGGTTAAAGGCGCCAAGGAGGACGTAAAGGGTTTAAATTTGGAATGCCAATGATATGCGGGTGGTAGGACCTTGTGCGAGGTCCGTCCGGATCGCTACCACCATCTTACTCGCTAATCCTGCCGCTAAGCAGCAGTGCTTGCACTGTTGTGTTCCGGTGTGGAGAGTAAGACAGCCGAGGAAATTACAGGCACAAGAGGCATTTCATCTTAGCCCTCTAGGTTGGCAACGCATCTGCAATCCCCTCCGGGGTTGCAGATGTCTATGGGCAGTGGTGATCACTTACCATCAGGTGACCCACTTGCTCGTTTGCCTTCCTTATCACATAAAAAAAAAAAAAAAATATGAATTGAGCCCTAAATAAGAATAGTGACTGTTTCAAGTACATATGTCGAAAAATTCCAGCCCTGAGTGTGGAAAAATTAAAAACAGGCACCTTTAAGGGACCGCCAATCAATACCCTTATAAAATACACCAAATTTCCAAGCCATATGACAAGGATCGAATCAGAAACATGGCAAAACTTTGTATTAGTATCTAGTCAAAATTTTTTTGGGAATAACAAAGCAACAGAATATCCAGAACTAGTTCCTAAAATTCTTCAGAATTTTAACTGCTTAGGAGCAAATCTGAGTATTAAATTTAAATTTTTACATAACCAATGGAACAGATTCCAGGACAACTAAGGAAATTAAACTGAGGAGCAAGAAGAACGGTTCCACCAGGACATTAGAAGAATGTAAGTAAGACACCAAAACCCATAGAACAGCCACATGATGCCGGACTATTGCCGGACTTAATGTAAAAATAAGGGATTGTCCTGAGCAAAAACGGCATACAAAAGCCTACAGAAAAAGTTTTTTTATATTTATTTATTTATTATTTGCCTTAACAGTATGTGTATTTCATACTCTTATCGTTATTGTGTAGCCACTCTTAAAATCTTTATTTTAATATGTTATTGTATTTAATCTTTAGACCCTTATACCCCCCCAAATAATTGAAAGAGGCTTTATCTCATAAACTAGAGTCAATTTGACAAATCTGATATTTTTCTCGTATTCAGCATACTGAACTTATACATAATTGACCACGCTGAATACGTTAAAAACAACCGACTTCAATCGCAACAACTCCAATTTTGCTATGTTTTTGTCGATTTTCTCAAAAACCGCTGAATCGATTTCGATAAAATTTATATGGGACCACTTGTGAAGTATACCCTTTTAAACAAAAAAAGAATTTTCTAAATCTGTTCAGGCGTCTTCGAGTAATCGGTGAACATACATAAAAAAAAAAAAAAAAGATTCTGACGAATTGAGAACCTCCTCCTTTTTTTGAAGTCGGTTAAAAATTGACTTCAAACTACCTTGCCGCAAAATGACTGTTACCCAGTGTATAGTTCCGTGTAGTGGGAAAGATAAATATATTTTTTTATTTAATTTGATCTGATTCGCGATTTGGTTTGATTTTATTTGATTGAACCTTAAGTTCATACGAAAAAGATGTTCCGTTTTGTGAGTAAGTTTAGCACTAAATTAAAAGAAAATACAATGAATTTAAATTCAATCTATTCATTAATTTCAATACTTATGTAGGTAATATAAATAATACAGGATTTATAAAAAAGTGAGTTTGAAATTTTAAGGGTTACTCAGAATCAAGTATAGAATAAAGGAAAAATGTTGAAAAAATCTGATCTTCAATTATTATTTTTAGGTTTCCCATACTAAATAATATTATATATAATAAATATAAGAAATAATGTTGTAATATCCTTTTAAGTTACCTGCTCAAAAGTTGACTGGAAGAGATCCCTTCCAGGGATAAGTCCGCCTTTGTACAATCTATTATTTTTATTAAAAAATCTATAAAATTTATGTTTTGTACAATAAAGAGATTACAAACAAACAAACTAAATCTGAATATTGAATCAAGAATTTGTATGGGAAACGAAAAAATATCGTGCGACTAATATTAAAATATATTAATGAACCCGAAAAGAGTATTAAATTGAGTCTGTTTTAGATAAGTGATTATTATCTCATCGATTTCCTTGTTCATTAATGTTCATTAAATCTGAAATAGACCTTTGAGTCAATTCGTAACTGGATAAATTGGTGTACGCTGCCTGACATTGTTTTCAATAATTCGCAATTTAAATAGGTTCTAAGCGGTTATTACTGTTAGGATATCTAGTTTGTGCTTTTCCGCTTCATCATTATTAATTAAAAATATATATATTTAAAGAATTCTCCCATTGGGACTTTTAAAAGATTATTGAGATATTTTCCAAGACATAAACGGACGGACAGATAAGCAGAGGGGTAAACTGTAGGCATAAAAAATTAGCCAAATATTTTAGATTCAGAACGCCTAAAACCAAAGTAAAGCCACACTTTAGGTACTCCTAATGACATGACACTTCACATCAGGAGGTCATGTTTCTATTCCTGGCTGGGTCCACCTGGCAAGCTACCGCCATCTTATCTAAGTCTTGCCGCCAAACATCAATGTTAACAGCATTGTTGATGTGTTCATTCCGGCATGAAGATAAGATAACCAGTTCGTTAGCATTTGGAAATCTTGGCAAGCCCGCTTCCATCTTCGGCATCATCATCACTTACCATCAGGTGAGATGATGCCAAGGGTAAGCCATCATCAATTGCAGGTAAAAATATATATGGTATTACGCGTAAATGTGTGTGTTTCGTAATTTGTACTAAACATTCGTCACCGGATCTTACCCGCAGGAGGGGGGGTAAAGTTATCTTTAAAGCGGGGCAGAGAGTTTATACATATTATTATTACAATATTTATACTATATTTAGTACTAATATACTTGTCATGGCCTGATTATAGGCCATATTGTTGAGGCTCCAACAAAGTAAAGTAAACGGACCTTCGAAAAGAGCTCTTCTTTTATACATATAGTAATATTACTTTTTTTATATGATAGGCGGCAAACGAGCAGACGGATCACCTGATGGTAAGCGATTACCGCCGCCCATAGACACCCGCGTCACCTGACGAGTCACAAGTGCGTAACTTGTAACTTTCGAAGTCACTTGTAACCAAACCTAACAGTTTTTTTTTTGTATGGCAGAGGTGGCAAATGAGCAGACAGATCACCTGATGGTAAGCGATTACCGCCGCCCATAGACACCCGCAACACCAGAGGAGTCACAAGTGCGTTACCGGCCTTTGATATGGGAGTACGCTCTTTTCTTGAAGGTTTGAATGTCGTATCGGTCCGGAAATACCGCAGGCGACAATTCATTCCTTAGTTCTTTTTGGAGCTCCTCAACGAATAGTCATTTCGTAATCTAGCCAATTCCACAATCTGGTCGCAACATATAATATTTTTATACAGGCTGTAAAAAAGTGTAAAGATTTTAAGAGATTACTTAGAATTAACTACAGAATATAGGAAAAACATCCAATCTGCAATTATTTTTTTCAGTTTCAAATAAAAATTCTTGATTCACTATTCAGATTTAGTATGGAAAACTGAAAAAAAAATGTCTATCGGATTTTCTCAATATGTTTCCTGTATTATACATACTTGCGCCTGAGTAACCTCTTAAAATCTCAAACGCACTTTTTCAACATAACATATTCTAATATAAACAGACTTCTCACGTTTTAAATTAATTTTCTTTATACCTACAGTTCTTTTATTTAAGGTCATGTCCCAAGGTTAGCGTGGGCGGCTCGATAAATAAAGAAACAACACACGTGGAACCCAATGTGTCAGGAACGTATCTAAGGGCCTCCAAAGTAAATATAAAATGATATAATATAAAGTAAATATAAATATACAAGACTGTGTTGTAAGGTTCGACCGAGATCTCGGTCTCGGTCTCGGCACCAGTGATTTTCGGCAAAAAATCGGGCCGAGATCCCGGTCTTGGTCTCGGCAAAGAAACGCCGAGATTATCGGCTTGGTCGAGACAGTGTTCGAGACGTTGGCGATTCGGTGAAGTTGGAAATTTTATTCTGCGCAACACAAGTTTTTGTCTTAGCCACGTCATAACAGTATTGATAATGAACAACTTTTCAGCAATGCTGGGCAGTTGTTCGATAAAAAGCGGCAAAGTTTAACGCCGAAAATACTACTTTTTAAATTATAATATAACTTTATTTAATTTTTATTTTTATTTATCATTTCTTTATTAAGTATCGAATTTTTATTTATTATATTTTTAATACTCAATCAAGTTTCGGTCTCGGTCTTGGCCGAGAAAACATTTTTTCTCGGTCTCGGTCTCGGTCAGATGAAGAGTGTTGTTCTATCTTCGCGGTACTAAATAAAGAGTATTTTAGTAACACCTGTCTAATGTAGCGATTCAACGTGATATTTTACTTTTTTGTGTACAAGTGGTCATGCTGGCTGCGTGGTCACGTCGATCACTCAGGTTAACAGACTACTGACACGATCATAACGTGTATTGATTTGAATTTTTGTAGCATTCTCGACCGATATAGCAACGCTTGTTAAGCCGCATTTGCTGGTTTCTATAGCTAGATGGCAATCTTTAAGCATGTCAAAGGAATAACTGGCAGCTTAAAAACTTCTGATATTCGAGTTAGTGATATGATATTTTTGGTTTTAGTAGAACAATGAATATCATCCGATAAAAAAAACAAAGTCAACGAATAACTTTTTGATGATCAAAGTGCTCTAAATATAACCAACGGCAAAAAAGAGACTCGTGTAACGCAGACAGACATCCCATTATTGCGAGATTAGTTGCCACATCGACAATGTAATACACTAGGGATGTAAGCAATTTTTCCGGGCTTAGCCCTTAATATCGAATAAATCATTCCCTAATACCCAGCTTTGGGAGCGATAAGCAGGGTATAATTTTTGCAGGACTTCTTGTTAAAGGTCCTGTTTGTTCGGTAAATTGCCAAGATATACCATAATGTTACTATATCTGTGTAGGTATACTTATATGTATGATAGAGGTGAAGCTACTAACAAGTTCCGCAAAGAAGGACTATATTATTAGCTAGTAAAAGTTGCATCATAACTGCCCCCGTGGTTCGCTTTACATCAGGAGGTCGCGGGTTCGATTCCCGATGGGGTCTAACTTAGTAGGACTGTTTGGTTGGTAGTAGAGTATTTGAGAAACCCGCCCGGCTAACTACCACTATTTTATCTAAGTCTTGCCACCAAACATTAATGTTAAATAGTATTTATGTGTTCCGGCATGGAGATAGGATAGCCAGTTCCCCATTGCGATGGAGAATCTTCATATACCCGCTTCACTTACCACCAGGTGAGATGATGACGTCAAGGGCTTACCAATTGTGGATTAAAAAAATCATCAGTTATTTAAATCATCATCGTCATTATAAAATATAATTGACCAGGCTGAATACGTTAAAAACAACCGATTTCAATCGCAACAACTCCAATTTTGCTGTTTTGTTGATTTTCTCAAAAACCGCTGAATCGATTTCGATAAAATTTATATGGGACCACCTGTGAAGTATACCCTTTCAAACAAAAAAAGAATTTTCGAAATCGGTTCAGGCGTCTTTGAGTAATCGGTGAACATACATAAAAAAAAAAAAAAGATTCCCACGAATTGAGAACCTCCTCCTTTTTTTGAAGTCGGTTGAAAACAGTCAATTGGTTTGCACAGAGACTGTCCGTTTTTGAATTAAATGTGGTCGAAAGCCTCTGATTTCATGTTTAAAAAAACTTTCGACTTTGACTATAACTTACCTACAGATTTCAAATACAGTTATTTTTATTTATTATTATAAATACAAACTGTATTAAACTATAGAGGGAAGTCTGCAATGCACTTGTACCAAGGTCGAGTACAGTGGAAGATCACATGAAATTACGAAAAAGAAAATGAAGAATTATTAACACAGAAGCAAACATTGCAGTCCCTAATAGGTATGCTTACAACGTTGTGTAGCCACGTTCAATTAGAGGCAGGAATGTAGTCGGAAATAGCTGGAATGAGCTGGATAGTGAAATTCAGGATAAACAACATAGTTCCCAGTTTCCCAAGCTGGAGCGTAGCTGTAAAATGGCGCTTTTGCATTTGGGACGACGCGATGCTATACGCGGCCACGTTCCGGACATTTCAACAAACTTTTACCTACCACACGACATAGTAATATTATAATATGATGTTTGTACAAATGTAAGTGTGAATTTCTTGGAAACTGAAGGATTTTACCTGCAGGGGGCGAAAAAACAGGTTATAGACTATTCGCTTTAAACTGTCAATAAAATATCTATCTGTAAAACGAACAGACAGTCCGAACAAAAGACAGATTTTTCCTTTTCAGAGGGGGTTTAGGTTGCATTTAAAGAAAAATATCGAGTGACCTTAAAGTATGATGATATATGAGGCCCAGATGATATACCAGGCAACGCGTTGAACACTCAACGCGCAACTGCAGCAAACCAATCGGCTGATCGGTCAACTTGCTCGCTTGACTAGTGTTCCCTATAGAAAGTTGTTCTAATTCATAAGTAGAAGCCCCAGTATAAAGCTGTTTTTCCACCGGCGAGGCGAGGAGGGAAGAGAATTTAAATTGTATGGGAAAAATAAATTCTCTTCTCGCACAGCTTCGGTGGAAATATTCTTCTACTCAGAGATTTCAATACTCTTCCCCCCACTCCTCGCCTCGCCTCGCCGGTGGAAAAGCAGCTTTAGACCTTGCAGATATCTTAATAGCACAATATACATCTATTTGTAAGAACAAATTATAAAACCCAAGATAATATTCAATTACCTAAAAAAAATTAAGCGCCATATTAAATCCCCATACGTATATTCGAATTTTGAGAAGCACAATCTGTGAAATATTCGGGTTGTACCTATGTACGCGTAATCTAATTTGATCACGGGTACAGAATTGAGCGTATCAGATATTCTAGAATATAGCTACAGGATTTCAAAACTATTTTCATTGTTTCCTTCATTTAAATTCATTCATTTTATAGAATAGTAAAGCGCTTGTAAATGTACCTACATGAGATATCACAGTAAAAGGAATAAAAATTTTAATCATATTTCACAATGTTGGTCAAATCACGAAATAAAAGCTGTAAAAATGATTTCTATAAAGTCATACTCGAATGTTTCTTTTTCAAGTTCATGAGTAGAAGAGTACGTTAAAACGAATATATTTACAATACATATACATATTTCGCAATCTACACATTGCTGTTGCATAAAATAAATGAATAGATACTTTGCTTCTATAAATGAAACAGAATAGAGTCCCTAACGAATTTATTTTGTTATAGAAAAATAATTTTGGAAATCACGTAGGTAAAATCTGATCAATGATTGTGAAAAGATAAAAAAATACTTTAGTGTAGGTTTTTCTTTAATAAATTGGTACATTTTTATGACGTAAGGTTCAAATATTTGTTTAAGGTATTTTAGAAGTAAAGGCGAAATGTGGCCCTTAAAACTTAAAGATATGCTAATCATAAAGTTTTTTCTAAACAGACTACCCATCATCCAGAAACTATTAAAAGGAAAAAAAAACTACTCTGAATCTTTTCGTCAGCAACATCAGAGTAGTAAAATATCCTTGCAGCTACTCATGCGAGTAAAAGAGTGCATTAGGTCGACACGAAAACAAAAAGAAAAAAGGTCGAACGCACGAGAAAAACTGGGACACAAAGGGAATAAATCTTCGATCTAATAGCACCTCGTATGACACATAGACTTTGGACACCAGTGCAGTGTTTCTATACGAGGTATGTATCTCTCCGAAGACCTTTCATATTATTTTGTTAGGACAAGGATATTCGATATTATAAATGATGCTACTCTATGCTACAAAGTTTCTGTGTTCGCTAAATATATAGTTCTTTACTTTCTTTCTATGATAGTGCCAATTTATCAGCTAAAATCTGTCACTAAGCAGTGAACTACCAAGCAAGCTGTGACAGCCCTAAGTAGAATATAGGTAAGTTCAGTACTATTGACGCTATATATAGTTTTGACGTGTGCACTTCTTGCAATATGATAACAAGATGACTGACAAGAAAAGTCAAGCTAAATGTTTTTTATTTTTCCTTTTTTTTGTTCTGTGGCACAAATAACCGTCTATTATTAACCGTATTGAATAAGAATTAAATGTTTGCATTTTCTCTACACTGAAGTTAAAATTTTAGCGAGGATAAATAAATGCATAGGTATGTATATCGTAATAAATAAAAGTAAATTTAATTGTATTTAAATTTTTAGTTCATGATCAAAGTGTGTTTTTGAGTTCTTTAATTTTCTAAAGAACTTTTGATATAATCAGAGCAAAATTGTTACGTTTCATACAAAGTTTACAAATATACTAACCAATTAAGTATCTACAAATAGTATGTGAAACCCACCAATTATTTTCTCCTTCGATTGTACCTATAATAGTTTCTTAGTAGATTGATCGATCTATTTAATATTCTCGTATCTCGTCGTCACAGGGCAACAGTACGTACAGGTCGTTTAACGTGATTGCATGCTCCTGACACATTAATTACTGGCAACGTTTGGTCGAATGCACCATAACGTCATATAACTTAGACGTCATTTGTACTTCAGTTAATAGCAGGCTTCTTATTTCTAAGCGTAAAACTGTTATAGAGTATACACAACCGAGATTGCTGCAATTAAGTTTTAGAATGGAAATTGAAATTTAAAATAAAGTCGCTCTTAAAATTTTTTATTGAGTCGCAGTTATTATTATTTTATTTTAATTTTATTTTTTGACATTGGCTTTGACATTATTACTATTATTCTTTGACATTGTATGAAATCAAATATTTTAAATTATCAATGCATGCTTATATTTAAAGCTGAACTGTGTTACGCTTTATTCGATAAGATCTGTATTTTTACTGTTTTCTAGCAAAAAAAGTTATTTAAATTTGAAATATTCCAACCAAATATTATTTCTCGTTTACAGTGATGTATGATTGTGCAATTTAGGAAATTGCAGCATATTCGCAGAACAAAAATATCAGTTTTAAAAGTAGACATAAGTACTTTCTCTGTAGGTAAAAGAAGGGTGTAGTCATGAAGGTCTATCCTGAGAGCTCTGGTACCCTATTGCCAAAAAACTCCCAGATTGCGGTCGGGCGTTGACAGGTGCGGAGAAAGCAAGAAAGACGTGAAATTCTCTGATAACGTCACACTTTGCAATCCATATCACTCTTCCCCTACCTTCCCAATGTCCTGCATTCGGGAGGACCTTTTAGAAAGAAGCTAGAAATGGCTAAATATATGATGTAGCCACGTTTTGGGCTAAGTTGCAGCAAGTTCACTAAAATTACTTACTAAAGAATACGATGACAAAACTGACATAGAATTTCCTTTTACGCATTTTTTTTAAGACTTTCCTTGCCTAAATAAAATTTACAAGCTTCCAAAGCTATAAAATCTGAAACCACCAAATCAAATATTGCAAATAGGCCCGCGATAATGTTGGGATAATTTTAATCTCCCCTGATTTGGGTCTGAAATATTATGGGCGAGGGTTTATCAACAAAGCAACAAATTGGACTGGTATCTATCATAAATATCAGGCACATAATTAGGATGAGACTGGGAATACTAATGAGGGTCATCGTTTTTGAGTTTTAGGGTACAGATCTATATTTTTAAGCCACTATATTAATGTGGTTAATAAATCAAAATTATTATGAATCTTTTCAGAAAGAATAATATAAGCGCCTTTTTTCAGGGAAACTTTTTTTATATGGGGTGACTTTAAATTAGTTCTTGATACGAAAGGCTATGTATGTGCTCATGATAACAAACAACTTTCCCTAAGGAACACATAGTCAAATCGCAAAAAAAATTTTGGACTCTTCATATTAATTTGGCCGATCAGTTGCTCGATTTGTATGGACAGTCCAAAATTTTTTTTGCGATTTGACTATGGGTTCCTTAGTGAAAGTTGTTTGTTATCATGAGCACATGCATGGCCTTTCGTATCAAGAACTAATTTAAAATCATCCTATATATTTTGTGCTAAGTATATTTATATGACTGTTGGTGCATTAAATTTCTTGAATGGCGATCGCGTGCCGTAGGTGATGCCGATGATGTAATACCTAGGCATTCCTCCCATTTGATGGACCAATGACCTGGTGATGGTCATGGAAAGCTGCTGGGTGCGAGCAGCGTAAGATCGGTCGTCGTGGAAAACCGTGCGGAAGGCCTTTATCCAGTAGTGGACGTCGTTTGGCTTACGTATAATGATAATCTCACTCATATTATAAATGCGAAAGTATGGATATTTGTTTTTGTTTGTTCCCCTTTCACGCCGAAACTATACTGAACGGATTTGGATGAAATTTGGTAGGTAGATAGATAAAGTACCTACTCGGCTAACACATAATATACTTTTTTATCCCGGAAAACTTAAGGGTTCCCGTAGGAATGCTTAAAAACTCTTCACTTCGTCACTAGATTCAAATTTTCCTTTTTCAGGATACAATTCTGAAGTCCACGCGGACGAAGTCGCGGGCGTAAGCTAGTACATTGATATTTTAGTCTCATAATTATAATGCTACAACAAATTACTTAAAATGTTAAAATGGGAGCCACTGCTTTAAGTTTTATGTACCATGTTACAGTTCGGTTATATGTTACCTAAGGAGAAGTACTAAAATTACCTGAACTATCTGATTACATTACCTGATTTTTTAGGTTGTTCTTCCTGAATAAGCTAATAAATTAGGTTATTAAATATGGTATTCATTAAAATTTATACAAAATCATACTTCTCATAGGAAATCAAAGTCAAATCGTAATATCGTTTTTAGGGTTCCGTAGCCAAATGGTAAAAAGCGGATCCCTTATGGATTCGTCATGTCTGTCTGTCTTTCTGTCTGTCTGTCCGTCCGTATGACATAGCCACTTTTTTCCGAAACTATAAAAACTATACTGCTGAAACTTGGTAAGTAGATGTATTCTATGAACCGCATTAAGATTTTCACACAAAAATAGAAAATAACAATAAATTTTGGGGGTTCCCCATACTTAGAATTGAAACAAAAAAAAAATTTTTTCATCAAACCCATACTTGAGGGGTATTTATGGATCTATCTATCTATCTATCTATCAGCCGAAAGACGTCCACTGCTGGCACGGCTCGCACACCGAGGACCGACGACCTGGTAAAGGTTGCAGGAAGCCGCTGGATTTATGGATAGTTCTTCAAAAATGATATTGAGGTTTCTGATATTTTTTTTTCTAAACTGAATAGTTTGCGCGAGAGACACTTCCAAAGTGGTAATATTTGTGTCCCCCCCCCCTGTAACTTCTAAAATATGAGAATGATAAAACTAAAAAAAATATATGATGTACATTACCATACAAACTTCCACCGAAAATTGGTTTAAACGAGATCTAGTAAGTAGTTTTTTTTAATACGTCATAAATCGTAAACCGCAATTTACCTACAACGAACTACAAGAACTTTTATATTATGTTACTTGCTGCTACGGAACTCTTCATGGGCGAGTCCGACTCGCACTGGGCCGCTTGTTTATTTTCACACGGGGCCAAGTCCGGATTGATGGAGGTTGTGGGGCTAGTGGCCAACCCCAGTGTCCGAAGTTTCAAACCGCCTATAAGGCCTCCAACATGGTTTAAGGACTGCCATCTAGCGAAGGCTTAACATGCCTTGCGAATCACGAAAATGGTCGAGATAAATGCTACTAACAGTCAAACCAATCCAGGTTATGACCGTGTCTGTAGTCAGTTAAACTGCGTGATCGACGCGACCACGCAAACCGCACTGAGCCACGAGCCGCTTCGCTTATTTTCTTTACTACAAATTTACAAATTTGTTAAGTTGTTATGACAGAGCTCTTTTACCAACAAATGCACTGCTCGTAAATACCTTTATCCGGGTCGGTTCTGCTTTTCGGTGCCGACTGAAAATCAGCGCTGTAGGTCCCACCTGCAGCTTTTTTGCTGAGCTCGGAGCCGTTTCACAATGCGGCACGAGATACCTATCTGTGTTTCTGTTAATTAATGTTTCTTGTGTTATAGATTTATAATTATGTCTGTTGTTTCATTTTTTGTATTTTGTGTCGTAATTTTGTGAATAAATGATTTATCTATCTATCTATCTACTGATATTATGTATGTATTTGTATGAAATAGGGTGACTGACTTTTAACCTTAAAATAGAAATGTAAAAGTTTAGTTGGTGGGGGGGGCATTTTCTGCGCTCGCTCGCTTGGCAAGTTACCTAATTTAAATCTTGCCGCCAATCATGAATGTTAATACCTACCTAGTATTCTGTGTTCCGGCATGAAGATAGCTAGTTCACATTTCGTTAGGGAATCTTGGTAAGTCTTGTAACGAACCTCTCGACCAATAAGGAAAAAGACGTACCTAAATACGTACGTAAAAATATTGTCTTTTTTTGCTGTGCGATTCAGTATTTTTGATGTTCGATTAAACATTTCCCGAATATGTCATAAAATCCTACTCATCACAAATATAAAATTCTTACGTCGAAATGGAAAAGGTATACATACAGTATTTAGGTCTTTAGTACAACAGTTCGCAGCCAACACTCACAAAATGGTTAACACAATAAAACGGAAAAGACCCGATATCCATTTTAGTGAAAAGGGTTTTCCGGCGAAGCACCTTTCGAGCACTTTGTCAAGTAAATAAAAATGTCTAACGACACACACTTTCATAGAATTTTATGCGAATACTCCCGCCGGTGGCTGTTTGCATAGTTTTAGGATACCGCAGTGTAAGAATTTTACTGAATAGAGTGATTTAATCAGATTCGTTTTCAGGACTATACAGGGTGTTTAATAATTGACTACGCTGAATACGTTTAAACCAACCGACTTCAATCGTAACAACTCCAATTTTGTTATGTAATTGTTGATTTTCTAAAAAAACACTGAATGGATTTCAATAAAATTTATATGGGACTACCTGGGAATTATACCCCTTTAAATAAAATAAAATAAAAAAATCCAAATCGGTTCAGGCATCTTCGAGTAATCAGTGAACATACATATAAAAAGATTCCGACGAATTGAGAACTTTCTCCTTTTTTTGAAGTCGGCTAAAAAGTGCATTTAAAATTTTAAGTGGTTACTCAGAATTGAGTATAGAAAACCGGAAAAATATGAAAAAATCCGAACTACAATTATTTTTTTCAGTTTCCCATACTAAATCTGAATAGTGAATCAAGAATTTGTATAGGAAAGTACCAAAAAAACTTAATGGATTTTTTCAACATTTTTCCTTTATTCTATACTTAATTCTGAGTAGCCCCTTAAAATTTAAAACGCAGGTTTTTAACACCTGCATATTTTAAACCTCATCGTACAGCCGAAAGATCCTCCTCCTGAGTAAAGGCCAATAATATGTCTTGCACAATAAAATAAAAGCACAATAATTTGTCTTGCGCTACCCGCATCTAGTGGCTTCCCTTGACCTTCACCAGGTTATCATTTCAACAATAATTTCTTATACCTGCCTAGTCAAATTAAGTACTTTTTCTTCCACTCAGTTGTATTTTAGTTTGCTTAAATAGCGCATAATGGTTTAGGTTATAAGCAAATATGATTATACACATATTTAAACCTTTTGAATACGGCACGGCACAGCAAATCAATATGTAAATTAATGTGAATTCTGCACAAACAGCGCCATCTATCGCGGTTCAAAGAAAACTATTTTAATTTTTAAGAAAATCTCTCACTTCACGAGAACCCTCAGCCACATTTTCCACCATCACTTGGCTACACATCGAGCCATAGAGGTATTCAAACAAAACGAAATAGGAATACCGACTCAACGATAAACTAAAACTTACGAAGATAATGTTACCCTTGGGTAAACTTTTCGTATGTTTTCCTTATGGAAATGTGAGAGGTTGTGACTATAGAGTGTGATCGGTAAGGAAACCCGTTGTTAACGGTCGGTGTATTGAATATTAAACACTGTTTTTATACAAGCATTTTCAAATTTTCATTGTTTTATTGAAAATAGATTATACAGGGTTTTAAAAAAAGTGCGTCTGAGATTTTATATTTTTCCTGTATTCTATACTTGATTCTGACTTCTGAGCCACCCCTTTAAATCTCAAACGCACTTTTTTAACACCCTGTATGGGGTAAAAAATTAACCACTTCTACTTATAAAATAAAAAATGATTTCCCAAGAAATCTAGAATTATATTAACTCGCAATAAAGTTTTGTTTTTTTTACACCAATTTTGTATGGAAACATTTTTTTTTTCTCCGATTTGAATATATGGTCCTCGGAGTAAGTGGCTCATTTCATGCGTAGAAGTCACCGTTAATTTTAACTAAACTAGTATACGAGTAACAGCGTGTATTAATACCACAAGTTTTTTTAGCGATATTTTGTCACATGGGACTAACTCACTGCACATTACTCGTTTTATCGTAAAAGTCTTTCTACGAGATATTTATCGAGTTCCGTTCAGTTTTTCCAGAGAGAAATGTTCCGCACAATTATGTTCTTATACAAAGAAATTCTTAAAAATTATTTATTCAGTCTTAGTACTTACCTATTAGGCATAATATACTCATTCCTTTTGTTTCAAGTACATATAAACAAATTTGAAAAATATATCATTTCGAAATTTTATCACGTACGCTTATTTGAACGCAAGAAAGTCTTAAAGGATTTCTAAGAATACAGTAATGTATTTATTATAAGGACCATTTTTGTTTGTTGCAAATCTGTCTTTCAGGTTTAGTACTTATGTAAATGTATTAGGTTTCTGTTTAACGATCGAACCTTACTGCCCTCAGATGACAAAACCCGGTAACCTAAAATTAGTGAAGTTGAGAAAAACGCGTTTAAAGTTCGCGATTTGTTAAAATATTCTATAGGATTTTTAGGTAACTGTTTTTTGTATTTTGGTTTTAAATGGAGTAAATTATTTTTTTCCCACATTACGTCATAGGTCAGGAGTAGTAGATCAAGTTAAGCTATGTTACGACAAAACGCGGTAACGCGGGTTGCCGCGTTTTGTCATCCGAGGGCAGCTTAGTAACGGAGTTACTATTAAATACGGTAACATTACTTGATACCAGATGTGAGTACCCCAAATCGTCCCCACTGCAGGGGCACGGGTCTCTTCCCATACATCGGGAAGATTAGGCCATACTCCACATACGGGGGCCAAGTCCGGATTGGTAGAGGTTGTGAGGCTAGTGGTCAACCGCAATGTCAGAACTTTTCAAGCCGCAAATAAGGCCTCTGATGTCGGAGGCTTAACGACTGCCATCTAGCGATAGCAACCGGCACCAGCGACATAACGTGCCTTGCGAAGAACGGAAGCGGTCGAGATAAATCCCACTAACAGTCAAACTCATCCAGGTTATGACCGAGTCTGTAATCAGTAAACCTGCATGATCAACGTGACCACGCAAGCCACACTGAGCAACGACCGCTCAGAGACTTAGATAAGAAGACTGCGCTTGATACTTCGTCTCTTTTTCTAGTGATGGGTGCTAATTTTATTGGTATATTGTACGTTGGCCCTTGATTTTTATAAGAATAATAGCTTCCGCCCGCGACTTTGTCTGCGTGGACTTTAGAACTGGGCTCAGAGAGAAATGAAATGTTAAGGCAGTGCCATCAAGTGTCAAAGTAAAACTTTCAATTTTTAGCTATTCTTCCGGGAATTCTCGAGTTTTTCGGAATTAAAATATCCTATGTGTTAGTCTAGTGCTTTATCTATCTACCTACCAAATTTCATCCAAATCCGTTCAGGAGCTTCATCGTGAAAGTGGAACAAACAAACATAAAAATAAACAAACAAACATCCATACTTTCGCATTCATAATATTAGTGAGATCAAACCCAGTTATAAGAGTACCCAACGGCTCTATAAGTATAACGGACACTGAAAAGATAATTGTATTCATTTCTTGTCTAATGGTCCCTAATTATTATATCAATCACTTATAAAATTCATGGACGCATTCTTAACAATGGTAATTAATTGAAAAGCAGCTCACTGCGCTGTGTAATAAATCAACTTTTTCAACGACACGTCATCAGAGACGCCCGTAATTAAACACATCGTGTAGGGATGCCCCTTATTATTATTATATTTATTTATTTCAAGTTACAGAACTCATATTGATGTTAGTAAAACCTTAGCCTACAGTGTTAGTATACATATATCTCACATTAAATAGAATTAATTAAATTAATAATTACATAAAATTTGTCAGTCACACCTACATGAAATCGAATTAAATTATAAATTAAAAATATACGGCAAGATTTACTTATTGCATGTGACAGGCAGGTCACAGCAATGCGACAAAAATGGGCAGTTCACTCTGTCCGCTATCATCGCCAGGACGCTGTTGACGCTTAATTAAAGGAAAATAAATAGAAATAAAAATCGATTTTAAAGCAAAAAAAAATTACGGAGCAGTAAAAGAAAAATAGCTTATACACAAATTGATTTATCGATTATGAGATTTATAAGAGTATGCAAAAAGGAAAAGCGTGTCTCTCTCATAGGATATTTAGTTATGTTGACTTATCGTACGAACTTGTATTCCCAAAAAATTTCGTAATCTATGGAAAAACGAAAAATCTCTAAATTGACAATAAATAACATATTAGTTTATTTTTTATTAACTTATTTATTTACTTTATTAGCTCAGCGCTACTCTTAAGTTTATTTTAGTCTTTGTAAATAACTGTCAGATTGGATTTTTTATCAGTTATTCAAATTCCGAATCGAATAAAATATTCTATGAGATATTTTTTGTCATCGCGTACCCACCCCTAGAGTGGGCTTTATTATACCCAGATGTTAATTAAAGCGTATCGCTGAAGTGTTACCATGCAAATTTAATAAAGTGCGTATACGTTTTAGTTAAGTAATTAATTGAGGCTGTACATTAGGTTTATAGGTGTCTATCACACTTAGTGTGACATGATTGTACCAATAAAGTGCGTCCTCCTTGCTAAGAAGTGAAGACTACATTGTAAGTCCCTTATCTAACTACTTGGAAAGCATATGCTTATACTTCATTTATTTTTACCTGTCTTATTTTTTTTTTTTTTTATTTATTTATTTATCTTCTTATAGCTATCTTTACAGGTTATATCCTAATGCGATAGATATGGAATAAGTATTACATACATTACACAAAAGAAAAGCAAAATATAGAAAAAAATAAGATCACATGGCATAACAAATAATATAAAAGGCCCATCTTGCGAATTCACATCTCGAACACACGAATATATCAGTTAACTCTGCCACCGCGTTGAGAGTCTGAATAGCTCTCGTGAGCGGCCCTTTGGCCACCAGATTGGTGCGCGCGGCGGGCACGGCCAGCAGGCGCGGCCGCCGGCGCCGGCGCACGTACCCATCGGGCACGCACAGCCGTATCTGACTCAGTACCCCTGGGTTATACGTCATCCCCCTCAATACTCTCACCAAATATTCGACGAGAGTGAAATCCCTTCGTACTTCCAATTTGTTGTATCCGACCATTCCCAGTACGAATAGAGTGGGATACATCAATGGATAGAATGGATAAACCCCGTACAGCCGCAAATACAAATGTCGCGTGAATTTGTTTTGAATTCGCTCCATCATGGTGCTATATTTGGCTTCATGTGGAGCCCATACGATTGCACCATACTCCAAGTGACTTCTGACCAAAGCGTCATATAAAGCCTTTATTGCCAATAAGTTTGTGAAGCCACTGGTCTGTCTAAGAATAAAGCCAAGGTTCCTATAAGCCTTTTTACAGATTTTGACTATATGCTCCCTAAAGCTCAATTCTGTATTAAGGTGAACTCCCAGGTCGCGCACTTGGCCTACTCGCTGCATCACCACCTCGTCCACCTTGTACTCGTGTTGTAAAGGACGCCGAGAGCGACTGAATGTGACAATCGAGCACTTGGACAAGTTGAAGTAGAGTTTATTAACTTTGCTCCATTCCACCACTCTGTCAATGTCACTTTGGAGGCGTGCGCAGTCTGAGTCATCCCCAACCGCTAGCAACAACTTGAGATCATCAGCAAATAACAAGCAGGTTGCATGCTTGACTACTTCTGGCAAGTCATTGACCATTAAGTTAAATTCGAGTGGTCCCAAGTTGCTGCCCTGGCTTACCCCAGACCTCGTCAAGTACGGCTCAGACTCGCAACCATCATAGTCAACAAACTGCCGCCTATCTCTCATATAACTAGCAAAAAATTCCAGGAGATGCGGGGTGCAACCGACGTCTGCGAGTTTTTTAAGTAAGATGTCGTTATCGACAGAGTCGAACGCTTTTTTGAAGTCGAAATAAGCAGCGTCAACTTGCACACCCGCATCTACGGCTGGCGCCACATAGCTCATGAAATCCAGCAGGTTTGTGGTGGTGCTGCGCGCCGGCCGAAACCCGTGCTGCGCCTCCGACAGCGCCCCCTTCACCTGCTCATAAACGCTGCGCTGGACAGCGGATTCCAGCACCTTCGCCGCTGTCGACAGCACCGCCACTGGCCGATACCCACTGACGTCTGACCCAGCTCTGCCCTTCAGAACTGGAATTACTCGAGTAATTTTCCAGCGAGCGGGAAAGTATGCAGATTTTATGCATACATTAAAAATGTGGTGCAACGGCTGAACCAGTACCCTGTGACAATCCCTAAACAAGAACGGAGGTATCCCATCCGGACCCGTCGAGTGTTTCGGCTTCAGGCGTGAGAGCGCAGCACTTACTTCATCCACCGTCAAGCCGGCGAGACTCACTCGCGCGCTGCTCGCGCTGGCGCTCGCCTGTGCTGCCGCGACGTCCAGCTTCGCCGGTTTCTTACTGTATACAGACTGGAAGAAAGCCGCAAACTCTGTAGCACACTCCTGTTCATTTAGCGTTTTCCCGTCCTTCTCAATACTATGTTTGCTCTTAAAGCTTTTCCTAGAACTAATATATTGCCAAAATGATTTGGGATCCTTTGCAAATCTAGTCTGTATTTTACTAAGATGTTGTTCATGCGCTTGTTGTATTTCTCGTTTTACGCTCGCCCTACACCTAGCAAATCTCTCGTAATCACACTGAAGGTTAGATATTTTGTATTGCTTATGTAGATCCGCTTTTAATTTTATAGCTTGAATAACATCCCTCGTATACCATTCCGGATATTGATATTTTGATTCATAGCCTTTTTGAATTCTTCTCGGAACGCATTCATCTAAAATACTATTAACAGTGACATAAAAATAGTCTAAAACTTCTTCGGGCTCATGCATTTCGTACATGAGGCTCCAATCCACTGACGCAATCATTTCATACAACGACGGATAATCCGCTTTAAAAAAATTCCATTGAGGTCTGAGTCGTGTCCTATGCTGCGCTGGCCGGCGCGCAGGGCTTGCACTGTCACGGGACGCAATGGGCATCCGCACGGCGAGCGGTGGATGCAGCCATTATAGCGTACCTACGTACCTACTCATTACCATTGACATTTTATAGTGTTGGGGTTTCTTATTATGAAGTTCGTTATATAAACTTAATAATAATAAATAATAATAATATCCGGGACAAATCACACACGGTCATCTGGTCCCAAACTAGGATTCCCTGTATCTTGGGAACCAGAGACTGATATACATACACATATACATTTTTAAAAACATACATCATAGATATAATACACCCAGACTCAGAGCAAACAATTTTGCTCATCACAGAAAAGTTTGCCCTGTGTGGGGATCGAACCCACGACTCTTGGATCAGAAGTCAGGATCGCTAACCACTTAGCCACCAAGTCAGTCAGCATAATAAAGAGCTTTTCCAAGTCTATGAAATATCAATAATGTTGAGAAGGTACGCTATAATATTTTCAAAATAAGATAAATAAGAAAAATGAAGTATAGATAAAAACGTTTTGAGTTTAAGTTTGAGTCCTGACAATAGCATAGTGGTTTAGCATCAGCACCACTGAATAGACGCCGGGGTATAAACTCGCATGATAAAGCAAACATTTTTATGTGTGTGAGTTTTGTTTGAGCTGTGTTATATCAACACATGTTATACAGGGTGTAAGGGACAGGTTTCCGAAAACTTTAAGGACTTGCTTAGTAGACGAAACTGAACAACTTTCCACGAGAATTTTTTTCAGGAAACGAAAAATAATTGGCTTCTCCATACGAACTGTCCAATCAAGTTTATAATTTTGTATGGAGAAGCAAATTTTTTCGTTTCCTGAAAAAAATATTGTGGACAGTTGTTCAGTTTTGTCTACTGAGCAAGCCCTTAAAGTTTTCGGAAACCTGTCCCTTACAACCTGTATATTTAAACCTCTTTAATTTTTGTTTATCAGTCTCTAGTACTCACTACTTTGTACTGGTTAGAAAAAATATTGACGATTTAAAAGCATGTGTAAAGCATCTACTTAAATAAAAAACATTTTGAGTTTTGAAAGGAATCATACTTTGGGGTAAGAAAACCGTGTATATATTTGATTTGGACTATAAACAAAATATATAAAAAAAATACAATTTGTATTATTAAGATACTAGCCTTACTCAATCAAATCAATAATGGCTGAGAAAACATTTTACTTTTACTCACAAACATTAAAGCAACAATACCCTAGCAACAACCAAAGCTTTTTAATCTCAGGAGTTAGTTTGATTCATCCACATTTCCTCGGTGAAAGATTACAGTAATCAAGGTTCCCTCACTCGACCGGCCCTAAACAGAAAACAAAGACAAACCCCCATTGATTGATGGAAACACAGGATTCCGTCGTTCCACACGTTCGTGAACTGAATAGATGACATAAGCGCAGACGCTTTCACGTCACTTCCATATTGACAGTTGCTGAGAAAAATGTGTGATGATCCTTTGTCTTCAGAAGGGGGCTTAAGGAGGCAGGTAAAAAGTGAGCTTTTGGAACCATTAAAATATTATTCTTTTTACATATTTTTTTAAGTGTGGCTTTATTTATTGTACCTTACCACATAGACTGATACCTATACAGGATGTAACAAAATTGGTATAGGACCCGGTAACTGGGAATTCTACTCATCGTAGTGAACAACTTTTGTTCTATGACTTTGCTCAAATCGCAAAAAAATTTTTAGGCTCTCCATACAAATTAATTATCTGTTTTCCCATGCCATCTTTGTATGGAGAGTCCAATTTTTTTTGCGATTTGAGCAAAGTTGTAGAACAAAAGTTGTTCAGTACCATGAGCAGAATCCACAGTTAACGGGTCCTACACCAATTTTGTTACACCCTGTATCAATCGTATCATGATTATGGTTGTAAATTTTTTTTCTAAGTGTTCTGTTTAGTATTTTTATGACCTATGTAGTCTCATCATCATCAGCCGAAAGACTTAAACTGCTGGAAAAAGGCCTCCCCCAAGGATTTCCATACCGAACGGTCCTGCGCTGCCCGCATCCAGCGGCTTCCCGCAACCTTCACCAGGTCGACGGTTGTAACGAATCATTCCTGATCGTCATCAAGGGTTAAAGCTCAGGTTATTTTATATGTTCACTCTATTAGTAGGTATTCAAAGTTTTGAATGGAGAGGAAAGAAAATATAGAATACTATAGTTAAAAAAAATATCTTTACCTTAGTTGGTGAGAAATACAGGCGAGTGAAAGGATTGTGTGAGTAATGTGTAGCAAATGTGTTCAAGATGCGCTGCAATTATGTTGCAATTGTTAGCATGTTGTGATCCAAATGTGTGGGAGATGAGTGGCAATTGTGTGAACGATGTGTAGCAAATGTGTTCAAGATGCGCCGCAATTATGTGAGCTTCATAGAGGTGACAAGGAGGAGGGTATAAAAGGAGATGGACATCTATATTTCGGGGTCAGTCAGAGTTTGGGCTTCGAGAGAGAGTGTTCGGATCTAGGAGAGTGCAAATCTCCTTACGCGTGTGAGAGTGTGATTGGTGCTTGAAGATTACCATCTTCATCTGGACGAGGGCTAGTGCAGACGTACCGCTGGAAGGGGCCAAAATAGAAGAACCACGACTGGATTTGTTTGAGCTGAGTGACTACATCACTCAAAGGTTTGAAGATACACGGGTATGTTTTCTTTTCATTATTTAACTGTATTTTTGCTGATTTTATATTTAATGTTTTAACACTTTGGGGGTTGTCCGTGATTATTTAATATTTTCAACATTTAGTGTTAGATGGTTGATGATTTTCTTCAAGGATTATAATGTTAATGAAGAATAGGAGGAAGAGGCTTTTGTCCAGTCCACTTATTATATTAACATTCTGTGTTAAGTGGTTATGGAAATATCTCAATCAATGAGAAGTTGAAGTTGAGTTTGAAAAGAAGAGGCTTATGTCCTGATATCATCTGATGGTAAGCCTAAGGCTAATTCACTAATGATTGTTGGTATGGAAGTAAGTTTATACAACTTATTTGATGAGAAAAGCAGTGGCTGAAAATGATTTATCAATAGTAGACAAATTCAATTATAAAAGTAAATTTTGTTTTATATTATAGAAGGCTTTTGGATTTTAATATTTATATAAAATTCAGTGGCTTTAATATTAAATATTATAGTCAATCATGAGTAGCTGTGGTTATGGACATGATTGTGGAGTTGTTGTTTTGCTTGGTTACCAAGTTTCAAAGAATCTTCTTATAAATAATAAATACCATGCTTTAACTTTATTTCAATTTATTTAAAGAACATAGTGATATTGCGGCATTAGTATGCATATGGTACGCTATTAGGTTTCATTATGAAGTTAAATCCTTATACTGTATGTTTTAAGGAATTATGATTCTTCAGAAATATAGAATTAAATATTGTCAGAGTTAGACAGTTGTAGCTTTGAGGTTTGCAACTTTAACCTTTGTACTTAACCTTATGTCGATCATGCGGTGATGGCTGTAGTCTTCCCTGTGGTTATTGAAGTATCCGCGGTACTTATACGCATAAGGACCTCTTTTATCCATAGCAGGCTATTAGTTATATCATTTGGGTGAATGACGGTTATGGTGTTGTAAACTTATAAAGTGCAACAAGTATCTAATTTTAAATTTTAACTTTAATTCAATCATAATGTTACTTTGAGGTTTGCAACTTAAACCTTAGTACTTAACCTTATGTCGATCATGCGGTGATGGCTGTAGTATTCCCTGTGGTTATTGGAGTATCCGCGGTACTCATACGCATAAGGACCTCTTTTATCTATAGCAGACTATTAGTTATATCATTTGGGTGAATGACGATTATGGTGTTTATTAAAACTAATATTTAATTAATTTGCTGGAATCTAATAGGAAGTTGTATATTGTATTTAATTGTGTTAGTTCTAGAAATATTTAGGAATACATTAATCTGAGTTTCTTACATTTAGAAGTAAAACAATCCGTATTGTTTTATTTCCTTCGAGCCCTTCTGACATTCAATTTTCATGAAGTTTATTACATTTCATTATTGTTGTCCGCGATGGATGGTATTAGTATGGAAGAGGATGAGGGGAGGCTATGGTGTATCCTCCCGCAATCCTTTAGGATTGCGGTCATTTAGTGATGTATAGGTCTATGACCTATATATTGCTCGCAGTAATTTAAATATTTATATTAAGAATTTTATAATTCTAAAGCTTCATGATAGAAACATAGCGTTCAAATATGGGTTTTGGTTCTGTTTGTCAGCTCCGGAATTGATTACTTGATAATATTATTTATTTAGATTTCAAAAATGAATTTTGACCATGCTTGTTTCTAAATCTTACTAATTTCAGTTACCATTAACACTCTAAAAGATTTTGGGTTACTTTAACACAGCGTGGGTTCCTTACTAGATGATCTGGCTAAAATTTAACTTAGAGGTTTTCTTAAATCTATTTATTTATTTTTATTTACCATCGCTCCCATTATTGAGTAGGAGTGGGGGTTCGTTACACGGTCCACCGAGTCGAAGTCCTGTCCACGCTGCGTCTTCCGGTGCGCGATCATTGAAGTCACAGGATGCTAAATTTCGAATCGATCAGACCAGTAGAAGTTGCTCACATCACATCCCTCAAACAATTCACGGTGCGCGCACACCTCAACCTATACATGTATAGTGCATGTATAGTGCAGAAGAGCGTACAGAATACAGATATTCTGTATTTTTCATATTGACCATGTGCATTCACAATATCGAAACATGCTTTCAACTTTGTCCTAGATAACTTTGTACAAATAAAGACAAAAACACAGAACAATTTCCATAAAGTTCTATTAGCACTTACGTATAACAGTTTTTTGCAGTTAAGCGCAAGCACGACCCGCGTCAAGGCTGTCACACGCATGGGACGTTGGAAAACCTAAAAAATGACCTATTAAAAAGAAAGCCGCAAAGTATACGGAAATTCCATATAATTTGCGGCTTTTTTTCTTATAAAAGCAGTAAAAATGCTGGGAAACCTCGAGGTGTCATGTGTAGTGCGACTATGGAAAGTGAGTGCCACCCAAGGGCTGTCCTTGGAAGTTTTGCGAAAGAGAAAAACTCCGGCCAAATGCTTGTTCAGAATAAAATAGGGTTCTGTAAATGAAATTGAAATAAAATATACTGTAAGACTGGTATGTACTATACCTGTCAACCTCTTTAACTATTATACTTTAAAACTGTCTTAACTAATGAATGTACTCATTAAACCGAACATTTCTAGTTAAGTTTACATGTCTAGTTTCTCCTCTGGTGTTGCCGGTGTCTATGGGCGGCGGTAATCGCTTACCTGATCCGTCAAAATCTAAAAAATCAAAATTCTTTTTTATTTAAGTAGATATGTTTTACACATACTTTTGAATCGTCATATGTTTTCTACCTAGTACAAAGTTTCTACCACTCGGAACTTGTACACTCTGCTCGTTTTCCTCCTGTCCCATAAAAAAATAATAAGAGGTTTACAAGTATTGTGATAGTCACACTGTACCTTCAAAGTAGGTTGCTACCTAATGTGTGCATTTTTCGAAAGTTTCTACACATTTCGAACTCGTTAATCCGATATACGTTACCGGAAAGTATTAGTGAAGTGAAAAAAAACGTGAGGTAGGTGGAATATTTCTGAAATGGGCACGCTAAAAATATTTTAGCAAATATTTTACAAAATTTCAGTTTTCAAAAAACTCTAGAGATATACGCGTAAATAAACTATGGCGTTCCGTAGGGACAAATACATAGATAGTTTCTTTTGTCCGTTATATGTATACATATGGAATCCTAAAAAACGTTAAGAAAATTATACGTCGACAAAGATATTACTAAACTCTTGGATAACATTTAAAAAAGTGCGCTGATTTTTTTTTATCGATTTCCAAAAAATAAAAGGTTCTCAAGTCGATTGTATCATATATTTCTGTTGGACATATTTTTATTAAGTTTAGAATTAGGTATTACTTTTATACGGCTCCATTTTTTTTTGGTCTTGGCACGTTAACACTCGGATATTGGAAGTTAAGCCATTAGTGTAAGTTGCTGTCACTAGATGGCAGTCGTTAAGCTATGCAAAAGGCCTTGCCCTTCTTCGGCTTGAAACTTCTGACACTGGGAGTGGCCACTAGCCCCAAAACCTCCACCAGCTTGACTCTCGTGTCTGGAAGTATGGCCTAGTGTATCTATACCCAGCGGGTGACCGTATCCGCTGTGAAAACTAACATGCTAATTATTTAGTTCTATATTAGTTCTATCAAAAAAAGTGCAATTTATAATTAGTTCCGCCTATATTTAAAAATAACGGCATGTAACCATAGCCTCCAGCCAGCGGGATATTTTCAAATAACTAAGTCTAGGAACAAAAGTCGCACACTAGGTTTTAGTTCTAAGTTAATTTTATGATTTTTTTAATTCTTCATCCAAATTTATTGATTAACTTCATAAATAGCACCTCCGGAAAGAGAACTCTGCTCAGCGGGATCTTCAACAACAACATATTGATTTGGGTTAGTGCAATATTTTATTAATATCTCCAGCCGTTTTTTTTTTAATAACGTCGTATTTATGGTTGCCACCATAGTAAAAAAACACTTACGATTTTTTGCTCAAAAATGGTTCTAACGATTTTAATGAAACTTTGTACAGTACCATATTTATATACCACCTTTTACATAAAATAGTCAATAATAGAAAAATTAGTATTTTTGTAATTTTTCTCAAAAATAGCTGTAACGATTGTGATGAAACTTTGTACCTTTAATAACTTTATACGGCCTACTGTACTAGGTTATGAATTATTCCAGGCCATAACAGGATAAGGTACCTCCCATACCCATAACATACAAAACCACATTGTTAATTTGTGAAGTCTATCACTTGCTACTAATTATGAGTGTTTATTGCTGATTTATGTTTAACAATGACAACATTGTGTAGGCCAGATGATATATAAAGGATTCGCGAGAAAGTGTGCACAGCATGGCTGTACAATTTATTTAATTTATTTTGTCCGTATTTCATCCATTTCTCGAGTTCCGTACCCAAAGGTCAAGGGGACCCTATCACTAAGCCTCCGCTGTCCGTCCGTCCGCCAGCGAGCTGTATCTAATGAACCGTAATAGGTAGACAGTTAAAATTTTCACAGAATGTGTGTTTCTGTTGTCGCTATAACAAGCAATAATGAAAATAAAAATAACCTGTGTGCAACTTTTGTTCCTAGACTTAGTTATTTGAAAATATCCCGCTGGCTGAAGGCTATTTTTCAAAGCTGATATTTATAAATATTAGAATGGAACTAAATACAAATTACACTTTTTTGATAGAACTAATATAGAACTAGGTAATTAATTAGCATGTTACTATTCACAGCGGATCATGTCTACCCTAATTTTCAATGTGTTGTTATTGAAAATCCCGCTGAGCAGAGTTTCCTTTCCGGAGGTGCTATTTATCAAATTTATCAATAAATTAGGATGACCAATTAAAAAAATCATAGAATTAACTTAGAACTAAAACCTAGTATGCGACTTTTGTTCCTAGACTTAGTTATTTGAAAATATCCCGCTGGCTGAAGGCTATGGTTACATGCAGTTATGTTTAAATGTAGGACGGAACTAATTATAAATTGCACTATTTTTGATAGAACTAATATAGAACTAAATAATTAGCATGTTAGTTTTCACAGCGGATACGGTCACCCGCTGGGTATAGATACACTATGGCCTAACCTTTCCGATCTATGGGAAGAGACCAGCAGTGTGGTTGCGCTATGGATTGTTAACGAATACCAGGATATACGAGCCTTCAAGCACCCACAGAATCGCTTGCTCGAGCCTCTATCCTCTGGATAGGGTTTAGGAAGGTACTTTTCCCAAAACCGCTTGCCGAGATATCTTATACCATACGCCGGTCTACAGGAATTACATTAAACAAAAGTTTCGAATGTACCGCACGTAAACGTAACTGTAGCTAAATAAATATTATTTAGTTCACCCGGTTTTCAAAACTGAAAAAGACTTAGAAGGTTGTATCACCTCTTTTTAGTCTGGGGCATTAAAAGGTTGTCTCTAAAAAAGCGCCATACCATCCAAAAATGGCACGCGTCACAAATGTTCAGTGGAACATTCTTATTGTGTTTTGACTAGTATATTTTTTTTGATTATTTTCTTGAGACACTATTATGTTCTTTGAAGACGTATTTTTAACGTCTTACGCAAAAGAGAGGTATTATTATATGTTAAGCCTTTCTTTAGTCTGGGACAGGGCATAACAAGGTCATTAGACTAAAAAAAGTTATAGTCTGAGATACCGATCGAAGAATTTTTACTTTTATCTCTTTTGAATCCTTTCTTTCTTTATTCTTATTTTTTTATATTTTATTTACAGACATGACATTGTATAATTCATTTATTGATCTAGGATTAAGATACATTTGTAACATTTGTTTGTCTTTGAGTCTTTTCGTGAGACACTATTTTCTTTTTTGTAGGCCTATTTTAACCTCTTACGCAAAATAGGGGTTTTATATGTGTTTAGCCCTCAGACTGAAAATGTCTTTAGATCATTTTAAGTCTATGTGTTTATGCCTGTCGGTCTGGATTATAGCTCTTGAATTTGATAATCAATTTTAACGGATTATTCTCTTTATAAAATGACCACGCTGAATACGTTAAAAACAACCGACTTCAATCGCAACAACTCCAATTTTGCTATGTTTTTGTTGATTTTCTCAAAAACCGCTGAATCGATTTCGATAAAATTTATATGGAACCACCTGTAAAGTATGCCCTTTTAAACAAAAAAAGATTTTCCAAATCGTTTCAGGCGTTTTCGAGTAATCGGTGAACATACATAAAAAAAAAAGATTCCGACGAATTGAGAACCTTTTGAAGTCGGTTAAAACAGGTCACATCGCACTAGTCTATGACTGTGTTTGGTAGAAATTATTACATTGCTTTTTGAGTTATTCTCCTACTACTCTTTCTTTACTACCGAGGGTGACAAAATTTTTAATTTATTGTAGTTTTCAGGCATATTATGTAAGTTTGTTTGTATACCTATCAGTATGTCTGATGTCCAATATTTAATAGATTTTCGAGTGCAAAATATCATCATTAGATTCGTCTGAATACCCGATTTAATCCGTTTTTTTTTGTATTAAATTGGTTACCTATTTGATGACTTGTTATTTCACCAAAAAATAATATTTTCTTTATTCATACAAAATCAACAGCTTAAGTTAAATATTATTATTATTTATTATTCATTTATTTGATATTTAGGAAAATACACCATAATCTCATAAAAGTAAGAAGGTATATATAACATAAATTAATTAAGTAAAAAAAAAATTACACATAAAATACCTACATTAATATTAAGTCTCAGAGTAGGTACTAGTGATATTTATACCACTACTATAATATATGTAAATATATTATGAAAATATAACATGACAGATATTTAAGGTTCTGTAGGTAACAAGAAATCTGTAAGTCATAGGTTTTAACGTGAAGCAAGATTATAATTTCTAGTCCCACGGGGCTCTTATTCCTCTCCAAGTTAATCTCGAGCTTAACAACCTTATTGCGTAGCTTTATACACTTCTAAGTATTTCATAAGTTTATGCGAGAATTAATGGATTTTTAAAAAGTGTTTGTTAAGTTTTTGCTTTTATCTCGATAAGATCTTTGAAATTGGAGGCTATACAGGGTGTCCCAAAAAGTATGGTCAAGCGAAAGTCCAGAGAAAGAACAACTCTAGGGCTACCCAAATCACCCCCATGTATGTTCAGCGATTTTTGGTAGTTTTCGAGTTATGATTTTTTTTAGGATTTTTTAAATTTTTTGGCTGGATCGGATTTCATATTATTTTTTAAAGAATTTATTTCAAATTTCCGGTATTTTTTTAATGTCACATAATCATTATGAATTGTACTTTCAGGCATAAAATAATAAGCTTCGTAACATTAGTGTAAGTAACAAAAGTTATGATAGAAAGTCAAGAATTTTAGATTGAGCGACTCAGATTTAATCTTTTAGCATAAAATAAAAAATACAAAAAGGTGTTTCCAATGCTCTTTGGTAATTTTAAAAACTGCACGAGATTCTAAGCTTTCAGAATCATATTCAAAAAACAGTACTTAATGGGCTTTTTTTTCCTGAACTAAGCCGTCAAAGTTGTTAAGGTAGAAATATCCTAAGGAAGTTATTTAACTTTTTTCGTCTCTAGTTATCAAAACCAATTACTAATTTAATGAGTTTTATAGAAAAAATACTTCAATTTAATAAAGAACGTTTTGAGCAGAATGGTAGCGGAAATTATCACCTTTTTTAAAAAAAAACTGCGCATTTTTCTTTTAACTTGACTCATCAGTTATTATTAAATTGCCTCCGATTATTCGATGTGCCTCTGATTTTGGGATTCCCATACGGTTTTCTATGGTTCTCACGCTAGTCGATGGGTCTCTCGCCACTTCTTCAAGCACTGATTCGACTACATCTGGATCTTGAATTTCTAATGGACGCGCAGACCTTGTATTAGGTTGGCGACCTTCAATGTAAGTATCATGGACTCGTAAAGTGATACAGTAGAGGACTCGTGCAGACTTCTTGCGTCCTGCGGAATTATTAGCTGATGAGTCATAAAAATAAATGTGTGATAATTTCCGCTACCATTCTGCTCAAAACGTTCTTTATTAAATAGAAATATTTTTTTTCTATAAAACTCATTAAATTAGTAATTATTTTTGATAACTAGAGACGACAAAAATTAAATAACTTCCTTAGGAAATTTCTACCTTAACAACTTTGACGGCTTATTTCAGGAAAAAAAAACCCATTAAGTACTGTTTTTTGAATATGATTCTGAAAGCTTAGAATCTCGTGCAGTTTTTAAAATTACCGAAGAGCATTGGAAACACCTTTTTGTATTTTTTATTTTATGCTGAAAGTTTAAATCTGAGTCGCTCAATCTAAAATTCTTGACTTTCTATCATAACTTTTGTTACTTACACTAATGTTTCGAAGCTTATTATTTTATGCCTGAAAGTACAATTCATAATGATTATGTGACATTTAAAAAATACCGGAAATTTGTAATAAATTTTTAAAAAAATAATATGAAATCCAATCCGGCCAAAAAAATTAAAAAATCCTAAAAAAAATCATAACTCGAAAACTACCAAAAATCGCTGAACATACATGGGGGTGATTTGGGTAGCTCTAGAGTTGTTCTATCTCTGGACTTCCGCTTGACCATACTTTTTGGGACACCCTGTATAATTGAATTCGCTTCTTCTTCTTTATTATTTTTTCATTTTCTTTCTGTCTATCTTTTTTCACTATTTTTAACCGACTTCAAAAAAGGAGGAGGTTCTCAATTCGTCGAAATCTTTTTTTTTCGGTGATTACTCGAAGACTCCTGAACCGATTTGGAAAATTCTTTTTTTGTTCAAAAAGGTATACTTCACAGGTGGTCCCATATAAATTTTATCGAAATCGATTCAGCGGTTTTTGAGAAAATCAACAAAAACATAGCAAAATTGGAGTTGTTGCGATTGAAGTCGGTTGTTTTTAACGTATTCAGCGTGGTCAATTACAATATATCTTTTTGTCTTTGTCACCAATCCGGACTGGGCTTCCGTGTGTGGAGTACGAGTATGGCCTAATCTTCACGAAGTATGGGTTCAGACTTGTGTCCTTGCAGTGGGTACGATAAGGGTTGTTAACATTTTTATCTTTAGCTTCTTTTTATTTCATTTTTAAACAAACATCGATGTCTACCGATGTCTTTTTAATTTTATAATTAGTCCGTCAAATCCACTGCTGCTTTTAATGTGATCAGTTCGACTCATAACGCAAATGTTTCATCTATTAAATAGAAAATAACCATAATAGAAGCTTTCCTCTTAAATATAAGAAGAAGATAGGCAAAATTTTTCCGTACGTGACTTTGTAGAAACGCAAATAACAAAAACGTGACAAAATTTTGACTATTTCCTTCTTATATTTAAGAGGAAAGCTTCTATTATGTTTTTCTAATTGTAAGCTGTCGTGTCTTTCCAGGTTTCTACTCATATTTCCTCGTGTGTACTTTATGGTTTTCAGCATGGTTCTCTTATACAGGGTTCGTTTCCTGAAAAAATTTCTTGTGGAAAGTTGTTCAGTTTCGTCTACTGAGCAAGCCCTTAAAGTTTTCGGAAACCTGTCCCTTACACCCTGTATATTTTTTGTTTCTTCTGTACTGAGACAAGTTTATTTATGAAACTATAAGGTGTCTTCTAGTGGAGCGTCCGTGACTTTGTAATCGAAGACTTTGCATGTAAACAGCCTGTCAACTCGTTGGAAATTCAATTTTCCCTACAATCTTTATCAAGTCATTTCACTGCCTTAGAAGATAAGTTTTCTCACTAATACGTATATTATAAATGCGAAAGTAAGCTTGTTTGTTCCACTTTATCGCTGAAATTACTGAACGAATTTGGAAGAAATTTTGTAGGTAGATAAAGTACTCGGCTAACACACAGAATACTTTTTATCTCTGAAAACTTCAGGGTTCCCCGAGGAATGCTTAAAAACTTAAAATTTACCCTTCGTTACTAGCTGGCTTCACCTTTTTTTTTTTTTGGTTAGACCTAATTTTGAAGTCCATGCAGACGAAGCCGCGGACGGAAGCTAGTTGAAAATAATCATACACGTTTTTTTAAATACCCGCAAAACCTTTTTTTATCATTTTAACGTGTATATTTGTATGTCTGATTGTGGCATCGGATTTCGTTTATTTTTACTTGAAAGGTGACTTGTTTAAGAGTGTTTTTGGCTATGATTCAACAAATTCTGTTCAGCTGTATAAAATCATCAGCTCTTTTCTTCTAATCGTTGAAGGGATTTTTGATATGAACTACTTCTGCTGGTCTGATCGATTCGAAATTTAGCATCCTGTGACTTCAATGATCGCGCACCGGAAGACGCAGCGTGGGCAGGCCTCCGACTCGGTGGACCGTCGACCTGGTGAAGGTTGCGGGAAGCCGCTGGATGCGAGCCGCACAGGACCGGTCGATGTGGAAATCCTTGGGGGAGGCCTTTGTCCAGCAGTGGACGTCTTCAATGATATTACAATAACATGGTAACCTTGACCTGATGCTGTAGCGTCATCTGGAATAAGGATGATAACTGTCGGGGCTGGTAAATTTTTCGATTTTCTTAGTTATATTTATAATTTATATAATAAGTAAATTTTCAAAGTACCATCGTACCTAGTAACTTCAAAAGAATGTTGATGATACAAAAATAACCTGTAATACTACTTTTTAATTTCTTTAGGTAAAAGAGTTTTATTTCGTCGCTCGAGGGGGATGCGAGAGCTGATAGCCTCTATGATTAAGAACTAGCTTTCGCCCGCGACTTCTATTCTATTTTTCTATTTGGCATTCCACATCTCATATTGAGCGTGATTTTGCCAATGTCGAGTGAAAAATGGGAGAATCTTCAATAAAAAAAATGGCGAAACGCCAATGTCAAGTGAAAGGCACGGCTCTAAGGGTGATGGGCACTTAAGACGCTCCACGTGGTGGTTTGCTGCTGGAACTCGGAAAACGGAGCTGTCTCCCGAATTAATCCTCTTCTTATGACCGCTTATCTCTGAATCTGAATCACAGCTATTTCCCCATCACAAAAATAACGTTGAAACTACTCTAAAACGGAAATAATTGAAAAATTAACTCAACAGACGTGTGCTCGGTACAAAGTCCCGGCAACCAACCCGCCCGCGACTTCGTCTGCGTTAACTTCAGAATTGGGTCTAGAAAGATAAAATTTTAAGAAAGCGCCATCTAGCGGCGCAGTAAAAATTTCAGTTTTTAGCCTTTCCTCCGGGAACTTTCGAGTTTTCCAGGATTAAAAGTATCCTATGTGTTAGCGGAGTGTTTTATCTATCTACCTACCTTTCATACCAATCCGTTCAGTAGTTTCAGCGTGAACAAACAAACAAACATACATTCATACTTTCGCATTTATAATATTATCTCTACCTACCAAATTTCATACACATCCGTTCAATAGTTTCAGCGTGAAAGCGGAACAAAAAAAACAAACATTCATACTTTCCCATTTATAATATTAGTGAGATGAGATTAGTGAGATTAAAAAGGCTTTTCAGTGCGCCTCTATACTTAATGGTTTAGGCTGTGTTTTGTTTATCAAAAATAATTATAAACCACAACTCAATCACTAAGAATAAAAACAGAACCGACTGAAATAAATCAGAACCTTATTCCCTACCCGACGAATCGCACTGTCATCTCCGCCGCAAAAATAATTTGTCACGTAAAACCACCAAGTGCCAAGTCTGAAATCTGCTCACATAGTAAATAAAGGCCGCAAAGTATATTGAATTTCCGTATAATTTGCGGCCTTTTCTCTTATGAAGACAGAAATGATTTGATTCCCCTAGCCGATGCTCGGTGGTGCTTGTAAAAAGCTGCCGGCCTCCCGCGAGAGCCCTTGTCCGCGGTTTCAATTATGGCTACGCGTTAATGTTATGCAAAAGTTGTGTTATTATTACGGTGACTATGAGTTGGAAAAAGTTGGGATGAAGGAAGCAAAAAATAGCAATATTGTATACTTTTTTCTTTTTTGTCAATATTGATATGGCCGTCGGGGCATTAAAGTTCTCGAGCGTTCTCGTTCTCTTCCCACTTAGTAGACCTAGTAAAAGTCACGCGAAGCCGTTGCATGCGAGCAGCGCAAGACCGGTCGGCGTGGAAATCCTTGGGGGAGGCATTTGTGCAGCAGTGGACGTCTTTTCGCCGATTTTAATGATGATGATGATATGAACCTGGAAGAAATTGCTACCTAGCAATAAGGCCGCCTATTGTATCTCTTTTCCATTTGTAACCTCACTTTTGTATATGTATTTATTACAATAAATATATATTGAAGTATATTGAGCAAATAATTTGATACTATTGTTTTGTTTATGTATGTCATAATTGCTTTCATTATTTTGAGGGACCGTTTAGCTCATGATTCTTAGAATCTCTTGAAACCTTTTAGTACCTCTTGTTGTACTATTTATGAATTTTGAACTTTATTACCATAAAAATATGACTGTCAAACTTATCAATTAATGGCCTCTGTGTTTAAACAGACGATTTACTGCAATTTCTTAGCACCCAAATATCTAATACTAATCAAATTGATCTTTTCCTTTTTAAGTCTTTTGACGCAAACCAAAAAAAGGCTTTTTTAAAAAAATATATAAGATCTATAATAACTATCTATATCTATCTTTATCTTATAATATTCAAGTTGTTAAAAAAATTGATATTTGTACCTCTGCGACACACGAATTTTCAGCGTCTAGCTGGTAATGAGCTACTTATTGAGTATAATTGAGAATAGAAGAGGAAAGATGATCGGCCTTCTCATAAGACATGACGACCTCATCAAAAAATAATGGAAGGAAAAATTGAAGGAAGGCTTCTGCTTCACGCTTCTGGAAGGGGAAGACCAAGGATAAATAATATGAACCAAATTAAGGCGCTAAGTATAGCCAAATCGCAATATTCAATTCGAATTCTTGAAATAATGGTTAAAGCTATCACCATGGAAAAAATATATAACATACTTGAAACAAAAAAAAACAAATTGTATTGAACAGAATCATTAAAATCACAGAAACTTTGATGAAAAAAAAATATCCTGTAAACCCTGTATTTTGCATTAATTGCAAATTCTCTCGGAAACACAATATTTGCTTATGTTGAAACCAACACACAAAAATCGGCCAATTTAATACCTTCAATTTGTATTGAACGGATTTTTTTAACTTATTTGAAAGCCAAGAAAAGTAATAAAAACATCGAAATCTCGAGAATTTTGCGTTCGGCCTTGACGTAACCGCCGCGACGGTACCCACACTGATCTGAACTTAAAATTATTGGCGTTACGGTCGATATTAAATTATCATGCATCAACCTGTTCAGATTGACTGTACTTCCCGCCTTAAGAAGAAAGTTGATGTGATGTCGCACAAAAAAGTCAAAGAGAGGGCCCTGAATAAGAGTGAATGGTGTGAGCTACACAGACAAGAGCCCAGCTCTTAAATTAGAGAAGAAGCTGTTATTGGCCTTATTGTCATTTATCCCAATATACGAACTATATTTTCTTTTAATAAGGGGCTCCCTCTATTCTAAATAAAATAAATAAATATCCTTCAAAACTCCCCGTCATGGTCACAGTAATTATTACGAAACTCGCACCACCGCCGAGTGTCTCTTGACACGACTCCGGCACATGTTAATGAGTTGAATACGAAAATATTATCCTTCGGGAAGGTGGATACCACTCGTAAGTCGGTCACTCAGTTTTGAAGCAAAATAAAGTCTACGTTTAAAGTATACTAGACGGGGAATTAAAACGTTAATTTGTTTCATATTTTGATATTTTTAACCCCCGACACAAAAAGAGGGGTGTTATAAGTTTAACGTGTCTGTGTATCTGTGTATCTGTGTATCTGTCTGTGGTATCGTAGCTCCCAAACGGATGAACCGATTTTCGTTTTGTTTTTTTGATAGCTTTAATTTAGACAATGATTTAGATTAGATTTATTTATTTCATATTATCAATGTCAAGTTTACAATAATACAATATTACAAAAATGTCAGAGGATAATATGATCGTCAAGGCAATAATTAAATTAATAATAAGATAATTTAAAATGTCACACATAAAAAATATAAGTATATCTAAATATGTCAAATTTAAAAAAAACGGGTAGACGCGGGTAACGCATGTATAGCCTCATTCATTTTAGTGATTGCTGTTGGTATTTATACTACTCAAAAGAAAATAAGAGCCACTTATTTTTTTTAGGTTTCGTTTAAATTTCTTGGAGTATGGTGTTTTTTTACTGACAAGTGTATAGTTAAATTTCTTAGTGATGATCGACGTATAAGGGTATGGAGATGACGCGGTGAGCAATTTTTGGAAGCCTGTATCCATGAAGTTGACAGTTCGGTGGTCCCAACGTTATGGTTTAGGACGGCCATGTTTTAATTAAAGTTTGATAAAAAGGTCTACTGAACATTATTTGAAACATTTATTAGCTTAAATTGTACACAAACACATATTCTTATTAAAACGTACATAAAAAATGTATTACTTTTATTATTTTAATGATATACTAGAAAAACCTGCTGGCCCTTATTTTCTTTTGAGCAGTATATAAGGTCTTGACTGCATAGGCAGTGCTAGTTTCGACGTTAGTTTATGGTCGTGTGAGATTCATATTGAACGGCTCCCTTGCTTATCTCTTATCTACAGAGTGTTGAAATAAGGCTTGGGTAAGGTAATAATAATAATAATAATATCTGGGACAAATCACACACGGTCATCTGGCCCCAAACTAGGATTTCCTGTATCTTGGGAACCAGAGACTGATATACATACACATATACTTTTAAATACATACATATATAGATATAATACACCCAGACTCAGAGCAAACAATTGTGCTCATCACAGAAAAGTTTGCCCTGTGTGGGGATCGAACCCACGACTCTCGGATCAGAGGTCAGGATCGCTAACCACTTAGCCACCGAGCCAGTCAAATTCCTATGTAAGTTAGAGCAACAGCACGAGCGAAGAGAGCACGAGATTCTCAGTATTTTTGACGTAGAGTGTCTTTCGTTTTCTAGGGTTAGCAGGTTCAAAATTTTAATCCAGGTACATATTTTCACACATCCCTGCACATACTAAAACACACCCACACACACGCAACTCAACTTTGATTCTCCATTACAATAATCTATTTGACAAAAATAGTATTGTACAATTAACAGAAACATATTACTCTTGTAACAAAGTTTCGTACACAAAGTGAATTTCACCGTTTACAAAGCAAAAATAAGTTATGAAGCTCGTTTTCAAGCCGGTGGCTTAACGTGAAGGTTCTCTAGAAGCTTGCAATATCAGCAACTCAATTAGGAAACTTGAACTGGGAGTTGCGGATGGAGATTTTCTATTTGTATTTGTTGAGTAAATTCTTTAGCAAGTTGTTCTGAAGTGTTGGAATATGCAGTTATATTGTACAATACTAACTTTTGTCCGCGGCTTCATCTGCGTGGATTTCAGGATTGGGTTCAGAGAGAAATAAAATGTTAAGGCAGCGCCATCTAGTGACCAAGTAAAAATTTCAGTTTTTAGCCATTCCCTCGGGAATTATCGAGTTCTCCGGGATATAAAGTATCCTTTGTGTTAGCCGGATGCTTTATCTATCTACATACCAAATTTTATCCAAATTCGTCCAGTATTTTTGGCGTGAAAGTGGAAAAAACAAACAAACAAACATCCATATTTTCGCATTTATAATATTAGTGATGATAGTGACGGTGGTGAGAGTGAGATGAGATGAAATTTAAACCAAATCATGTAAATCATGCTACAATATAGGGCTTAACGTAAACTAAATACGTATATCGACTTGATGACACTGTCTTGATCTATGTGCATCAAAATGGTATCACAAACATTCTGAAAAACAGATTATATCCCAAAAATAAGTATTTTAAAAAGTAATTTAATGAACACCTGTGTTAGGTATTTGGATGTAGACGATGCAAGAGTAAATTTACCACGCTAAAATATTTACATTATGCCATCATATCGCCTTGTTACTTGTTTACAGCGGGGAACTGGCTATCTCATTTTTATTTATAACATTGATATTTGGTAAGATGATAATGAACTGAAACTTAGAAAATGGCCAGGCGGGCTCAGAAAATGGTCTATCACTAACCAAACTGAATCCTACAAAGTTGGATCCCGCCGGGAATCGAACCCACCACCTCCTAATGTGAAGCAAATACGATAGACTAGCTCAAGACCAACAATATACAGGGTGTTAAAAAAAGTGCGTTTGAAATTTTAAGGGGTTACTCAGAATCAAGTATAGAATCCAGGAAAAATATTGAAAAAATCCGCTCTTAATTTTTTTTTTCAGTTTTTCATACAAATTCTTGATTCACTATTAAGATTAAGTATGAGAATCTGAAAAAAAATTGAAGAGCGGATTTTTTCAATATTTTTCTGGGTTCTATACTTGATTCGTGTAACCCCTTAAAATTTCAAATGCACTTTTTTTAACATCCCGTACAAGTAAGTAAGCAACCCCCTTAGAGTATTGCTACACTTTGTCTGTTACCATTCAAGAATGTTTTGAGCTGAGTTTCTATTTGAATGAGCTGCATTCTATGAAACTTATAAGTAGAAACTTGTTTTTGCTTAGCGAATAGGAAAAAGTGATTTTACTCAGTTCACATCGTTCACTCGCTATTTCCACTACTAATAGTGCAAAGTTGTCTGAAGCTCAATAAACTGGAAACAACCCATTTGCAGTGGTTACCTACCTGCTACTAACAGTTTAAAGGTCGCAAACCAAAGACCTTTATATTATGAACTGGGCTCACTTGCTGCGTAACGCGAGATATTAGAAAAAGCTCTGTTAGAATTTAAAAGATTATCCGCCATAAGAGCATAGGTATTTGGCAGTTTTCTATGCGACTTCCAACCTCGTCAGAAAATTACGTAGAACTTTGAATTTCATTCAGGGTTTATGAAAAATCACGCCTTAAATAATTTATATGCAATATGCTACAGGAAGATAGCCTAAAGTAATGCAATACAATTTTTGACTCACTGTTTCATTTATTTACCTTTACATTTTCATCCAAATCCGTTCAGCATTTTAGTCGTGAAATTTGTACTAACTAACAAGCAGCCATACCTCCGCTTTTATAATTTTAAAATCATAACTCCCCTTTTTGCTTCGCCCTAGTCGGGTAATAAGATATAATATTATTTAAAATAAAATATATAGAAAACCCGTTGCATTGCAAAATAAAATATGTCAAAATTTTATGAACGTACTGGAAGGCCTCAACTAAACCCTCATTACTGTTAAACTTGTCGTTATCCATAGGTCGCTGGTTCATATCCGGCTCGAAGGACCAAATGATTGCCTTGATAGCTCTGTGGGATGGGAAATAATTTAATTTATATAAATGAAAGCCAGCGTTTACTGTGTGAATCTTAGAAGGAAGCTCTTTTTTTTTATGTGATAAGGAAGGCAAACGAGCAAGTGGGTCACCTGATGGTAAGTGATCACCACTGCCCATAGACACCTGCAACCCCGGAGGGGATTGCAGATGCGTTGCCAACCTAGAGGGCTAAGATAAAATGCCTCTTGTGCCTGTAATTTCCTCGGCTGTCTTACTCTCCACACCGGAACACAACAGTGCAAGCACTGCTGCTTAGTGGCAGGATTAGCGAGTAAGATGATGGTAGCTATCCGGACGGACCTCGCACAAGGTCCTACCACCCGCTCTCCCTAGCTTTTTATTTTTTTAATAATAGAGTTGCTATATTTTGTTGGTGTTGCCAACAGACCCTGTCCATAAAGCGATATGTCTATGCTAAATACCAGAAACGGTCCAAAATAGACGAACCCTCAATTAAAGTTTACGTTGGAATGGAGGCTCTAACTATTGGAACTGGACTTTCCCTATGGCAATGGGAGGTTGTTTTTGTGTCCTATAGTTTTGTTTTGTTCAGAAAATGTTCTTTTTTTTTATTGCAGAGGTGGCAAACGAGCAGTCTCGAGCAGCAGTTTTTCAGTCCTTTTTTGTTTTTGAGTTAGAAAGATGACTGCATCAAAAATATATTATGAAAATATATTGTTTACTAAATATGTAGCTTTTTTTATTAAAAAGTGCAGCATTTGGATTTCCATAAACCATTTTCAATTTATTCCATAAATAAAACGGTATTTCGGCTTGACCTACTACAACTTCAATTTTGTAATTCTGTGAGTTTATCGATTATTTTAATTACTCTCCGTATCTAAATATTTGTGATTCGGTCTTGGTGAAACTGAGCACAGCACGCTCCATCGCCCATTGGGTAAACTTGAGCCTTATAAGGCCCATAGCAAGTTTTTCCACTTATTAATCTAATTGAGAACTTTCCAGACAAAGAAATGTTTCATATTTGCTAATGTAAGTATTGTAATTAACTTACAAAAAAATTCTCTCTAATTCAGGCGAGTAATTTTATAGAAGTACCTATATTTAAAAAATGTATTGGAAGGAGTTTCTTTGGGTCCGTCATTTCTTCTCATTTATGCCGGTTACAAGTTCTAAGTGGTGGGAACCTCGAATTAGGTAGACGAAAAAACTTTTAAAAAGTTTACAACTCTTACTTACTTTGAAAAAAACATTTTCATTTTCATGTACACTTCCATCAACAAAATTTAGAAAGGCTCCGAATCTAGTATTACAAAGGACGCAAAAGTTCTTGCCGACAGCAGAAATTTATTAAACAGCTAATTCAGCTTAATTCGTTAATTGTTTCGTTATTAAGTTGTACTTAGGTACCCCTACAAAATATATTACGACTAAATTTTGTGTTGAAGCTCAGAGAATTTAATAGAGGATAAGCTAAGGAGCTAAGGTAGTCTTATTAAAATAACAAATCACGTGTCCTTATAAAAAAAAAACAAGCCTTCTGCTTGAAGGAAAATTACCTACCTACAGAAAAGAATACTAAGGTTTCTGTACAGGATGTAACAAAATTGGTGTAGGACCCATTAACTGGGATTCTACTCATCGTACTGAACAAATTTTGTTCTACGACTTTGCTCAAATTACAAAAAAAAGTAATAATAATTGATCACCTGATTTGCCATTTTTGTATGGAGAGTCAAAAAAATTTTTGGCGATTTGACCAAAGTCGTAGAACAAAAGTTGGTCAGTACGATGAATAAAATCCCCAGTTAACGGGTCCTACACCAATTTTGTTACACCATGTATAACAAACAAGCACACCTTCGTTATAAGTGAGAGTCAGCCGTTTAAAAAAAATATATATTTCAGTATCTCACAAGCACTCTTAATTATATTGCAAACTTCTTTTAAGTATATTAAAATACTTGTGGCAGAAGTTTCCGCTCTACCATAAATACTAATATTTAACAATGATTATGAGATATTTCAAGTTACCATGATATTAAAAAAGAAAAAAGCTGATTTGTACTATTTACTAAAAAGTGGTGTTATTACACTTAGTTTATCTCACTAAAATTATAAATGAGAAAGTATGGATATTTGTTATTTATATTCGTTTTATTTCTCCGTCTGAACATTGAATATTCTGTATCTGAACTGCTAAACTGATGTCAATGAAATTTGGTAGGTAGATAGTCCAACCATTGGATTAACACATAAGCTTTTTCATCGTGGTAAAGCAGCATTTTCTTTGTGTCATTATTTTTTTGTTTTGTGTGTATAATCGTTTATCTATCTGTCTGTCTGTCTGTCCGTCAGTCGGTCCGTTCACTGACTGTTTATCTATCTGTCTGTTTATCTATCTGTCTGTCCATCTATATGTATAACAATAACCCTTACAACATACATATTCCACCATAAGGCTAACCAGGAATCGCTCAAGTCCCCCGAGTCATAAGGCTCGCGCTTCGCATAAAATGTGCATTAGTCTGAACAAATAAACACTCTTATCGCTTCTTACTGAAACGGATTTGCGGGGAGCCGGCTATAAAACGATGCCCTTGTATTGTAGGTATGTGAAGAAACGTATAATATGTATAACAATTCTGAGTTACTTTTTGTGTTGTTAGGTAATTCGGTTTGAGTGCTTTGATACCTACTCAACCGGTAAGGCACGGAAACGGTCAAGATAAATACCATTAAGAGTCAAACCTATCCGGGTTATAACAGTGTCTGTAGTCAGTTAACTTGAGTGATTGATACGACCACGCAAGTCGTACTGAGTCATGAACCTGTTCATGTTTTCTTACTATATATCGTATTGCAAATGGTATCGTTAGTGAGATGACCTTAATATGCAGTCTAATTGGGTGGGTACCTACGCTGTTCGCTCTAAACCTGCCGCCAAGTGTGTGCTGTGTTTCAGAGGGTATAGCTAATGCCATAGCTAATGCCATAGCTAATTAACAGACTAAAGTACCTCTCTAGGATCGACAAGGCACTATCCTGAAGTTTAATACGAGTATATCCATACCATAGGCGGCGGAAGCCAGTTCCCATTTGGTATGCCACTAGCTTCTTGCTACTTTACATAATAACAAGAAAAAATATTTAAGAGGGACTTCATGCATCTGAAATTTTCTATTCAGAAAAATAACTTCTTTACAAAGACCTAGACAATAAAGCTTGGATGAAACGAACAGATAGCCCTTCTCGTAAACTTGCAATCGTAAATATGGGAAAGAAAAGAATATTGCTACCAAGAGGTCTTCTCACGTACGAATTGGTAGGAAAAAAAACGACTGTTCCTACCCCTGCATATACTTTGATGTTTCATATAAAAATGTGATTGGATTTTTTTATTGAAGTTCGATATGTAGGAGCAATATAGCGGAACAAGATTTTCGTCGTAGAAGGGACAAAAATTGAGTATCCAAGGCAACGATTGACGCGAAATATTTGAAGAGCCTTAATCCATTTATCGTGTGACTTATTTGATTAAAGATATGTTTTCCATAATTTATAAACCTTTGGAAGCATTTCGTCTGATGGTAAGAGGGATATTCCTAAAATTGGAAAATGGCTACCTAATCAATAACACATAATGCAAAAACACATCAATTATGCCACTGACTGTGGGTAGCAATACTTTCATAAAATGATTATCCTCGTGATAAGGAGATGATCAGTAACTTCTTAATGATTCTTAGAGCTGTCATGCATTATTGGCCATAGTTTTGTTATGTACTGTTATTGCATGGTATTGTAGTGTTGAAATTGGCTCTTAACAATAACAATCAGATAAAAAAATAACGCGAAGCGGTCGTGGCTCAGTGCAGTTGCATGGAGCCGTCGATCAGGCAAATTAATCGACCACAGATACGGTCATAACCTAGAAGGATTTGACTGTTAGTGGCATTTACTTTGGCCTTTTCCGTGTTTCGCAAGGCAAGTTAAGCCGTTGGTGCTGGTTGCTAGGCAACAATCGTTAGGTTTGATAACTTCTGACACTGGGGCTGGCCACTTACCCAACAACTCTACTAAGGCCGGACTTAGTACTCTGTGAGTGGCGAATGGCCTAACCTTACCAAGCTATGGGACGAGACCCTTGCTCCAGCAGTGGGGACGCTGTTTTGTTTACAACAAAACAAACATTGGCCATGTAATTGTACAATCTGTAACATATTCTTGTTTGCACCCACTGGGAAACGAAACGTTAAAAATCCAATCACACACACACACACACACACACACACACACATACACACACGCACGCACGCACGCACGCAAGCACGCACGCACGCACGCACGCACGCACACACACACACACACACACGCACGCACGCACGCACGCACGCACACACACACACACACACACACACACACACACACACACACACACACACACGCTCACGCATTTTACACACTCTATGATATTAGTAAGTTTTGTTAATATGTTTTGTTAATATTTTTTCTGTTTTTTTTATATCTTTTATTGTTTAAACCATCTTAGGTTTACGAACAAAAATTTTATGTGATAATCTTTGTTGGTTCAATAAATAATCTTTAATAATCTTCAATCTTTAATAATAATCTTTGAACCCTCTTCCTTCAAACACGTGTACAATTCCAACGTTTATTTACGTATTTCCCGTACAAAAATTACATTTTTAAAGCATCTAACTCATCTCAAGAAAATCCATTATGACCAAAATTGGGGAAATGAAAGGGAGATACGCCTCATGCCCTGAATTTTGAACGGCAGTGTTGTCATGTAATTTTGAACGTACTTGTTGTTGATTTCGTTTTAAGAAAACCTGGTATGGTATTCTGTGTGGGATATGTAAATTACGTGACGAGATTTTAAATAAGATAAGACATATTTCGTCTGAATACAATAGGTTATTAATAATTCAACTTTTAGCAGGATGTGAAAGTAATAGGAACTTGGTACCTGCTAGGTAGAAAAAAGACGATTTAAATGAATGTGTGTTTTTTTAAATACCATTCTTATAAAATTGTAAACGAAAACAGTACTCTCTTTCCATCGTTAATAACTAGTGATCGGAAATTCGGATGCAATTTCGATTTTAGAAATAATAGTATGGATATGCCTTTCCCAATAAATTTGTAGATTTTCATAGAAAAAATTCCCAGATTACCGGGATCGTAAAACACGTTGGAATTCTTAATCGTAATGATCTGATGGTAGTGAATGTTGATATTATTGAAAATTTATGTATGCTATTATGTGTTTATATCATCAACTTATTTTATATACACAGGTTTACTGGTAATCCTTGTAGGAGGTGATAAGGGGGCTAAAATGTGAAAAATTTAACACTACATATGTATGGCCAATAGTTTCCAATTCTGTTCAAAACGGAATGTCCATACTCGTATTATGCTAGCTCTCCAATTTTAGGTACCTATAATTGCATCCGAATTTCCGATCACTATTAATTACACATAACCCTCTTTCCATCTGAATACATGAAAAGGTAAGTAATGTACGTATAAGTTTTTTTATACATTACGTAATAATGTACGTAATATACGAAATATCGCCATTCTGAACTCTGTGGAACTAGGTACGTGTTATATTTGATCATGTACAACAAACTTCATTAATGTACCAAGTTCTCACTAACATACTAACTGTAGCTTACAGACACCTGCTAACACTAAAACACTTTCAATTTCAGGTTGTTGTCATATAATATATTTTATTTTGTATAATTTTTTGACCGTTTAACCACAGAGTCACCGAGTGAGTCTAATAGAAACTGAATTCGTAAGAAAAAAATGTAAAAAGTAATTTACGGTGGGTAGATTAATAATAATTTTCTTTTTAGATTTGAAGCTAATTTACAGAGCACTTACCCTAATTAAACTGTTTCACATAAAAAGATTCACACATATAGATTATGCTACACGTTTGGAATTATCAAAATAAAAAATCAATTTTTCGCAGTGACGTACGTTTGCAGTAATGAAAGTCCTTCGCAGTCGTGTAATCGAGTCAGTTTATTGCATTTTTCTAGACCTTTTCCGTGCTTCGCAAGACACGATAAACGTTGCAGTCGATGGCTTAAAAACTTCTAACACTGGGGTTGGCCCACAACCTCCACCAATCCGGACGTGGCCCCAGTGCGCGTGGCCTAACCGAGGTGTGTGAAAAGTCCCGTAACCCTTCAGGGGACTTTATAGGTTATTAACGAATGTATACTTTTAAGTTTTGGAAATAAATAAACAAATAAATAAACGTTCCATTGATGAATCATAAAATTGTTAACATCAATGTCTGGTACGAAATAAAACAGTCATACCTATAATATTACTAGCGACCCGCCCCGGCTTCGCACGGGTGCAATGTATTATTAGGGTTTCGTAGCCAAATGGAAAAAACGGATTCGTCATGTCTGTCTGTCTGTCCGTTCGTATGTCACAGCCACTTTTTCCGAAACTATAAGAACTATACTGTTGAAACTTGGTAAGTAGATGTATTCTGTGAACCGCACTAAGATTTTCACACAAAAGTAGAAAACAAAACAATAAATTTTGGGGGTCCCCATACTTAGAACTGAACCTCAAAACATTTTTTTCATTAAACCCATACGTCTGGGGTATCTATGGATAGGTCTTCAAAAATGATATTGAGGTTTCTAATATAATTTTGTTCTAAACAGAATAGTTTGCGCAAAAGACACTACCAAAGTGGTAAAATGTGTAACTTCTAAAATACACAAAACTTCTAAAATAAGAGAATGATAAAACTAAAAAAAATATATGATGTACGTTATCATACAAACTTCCACCGAAAATTGGTTTGAACGAGATCTAGTTAGTAGTTTTTTTTTAAATACGTCATAAATCGTAAACCACAATTTACCTACAACGAACTACAAGAAGTCGTTAGGGTGTCGAATTAGGCAAAGAGGGGGTGACCTCTGCTCTGGGACCTTCCTGACGCAAAGGTTGTCCATCGCTATTCAGCGTGGAAACGCTGCAAGCGTGATGGGCACCTTTGCGTCTGGAACGTCTAAGGGTGGTGGATACTTTGACTAACGAAGCCTTTTGGTGGATTTTCTTTTTTCTTTTTTTATATTGTATTTTGGTTTGTATATTTGTGATATAATAATAAATTCAATGGATTCTGCCAATGTACACTTAATATTAAATAAACTACAAGAACTTTTATATTATATTACTTGCTGCTACGGAACCCTTCACATGCGAGTCCGACTCGCACTTGGCCGCTTTTATACATTTCCTCTTGAATCACTCTATCTATTAAAAAACCGCATCAAAAGAGTGCGTAATTCAACTTCGAAATATAAATGCGCGATGAATTATGGTTCGAAAGATCGTATTTACGACTAATTGATGCTCGACAGATTGCATCTGCTACTAATACTAAAACGAAAGAATGGCAGAGCGATTATCTTTGTATCGATAGAATACTTCTTCGACGAACGCTAGTGCGAAAGAATGCTACTCCGGCGAACCATGCATCTACTGAACACTTCATCAGCGAACGCTAGTGCGAAAGAATAGTAGTGCTATGAACAATAGGTTGGATGATCATCCTTTCGACAAACTTAATTGCGAATTTCTAAACTATTATCTCCTTAGTAGTACGTACTCAACCTATTAATAAGTATTGACAGTTAAGGTATCATACATATATATGTCTTGTTTAAAAAATATATTATGTCCGTCATTAGTAGAAATGCTAAATTGTATTGTATTGTTTTATTTCAACCTTTAGGAACATAAAGTACACTAGGTTAGGTCTTAATATTAAATCAGTCTTAAAATAATATCCATAAATCATAAGTATTGTGTTAAAAAACATTATAGGTACAAACTTAATGTTATTACAGCTAATAATATATAATAGTTACTAGAAAAACTTAAAATATACATGCTGTACAGAGACAATGTCAAAATCAAAATAAGATTAAATTAAAGCTGCTGTAAAGGGGCATTGTCAATAAAAAAATAAAACCTACAAAGTAAATCACAAATTAATTATACTTCATTCCAATCAAAAAAAAGCAAAAGGTAAACAAACATAGTATGCAGATGACATTGACATGTGTCAGATCCATAATAAGTTTGTTTACGTTTTGCTTTTTTTTTGATTGGAATGAACCATACATATTAAAGTCGGCCGAAATTAAAATTATAAAGTAGATTATCTGCTGTAAAAGGGCATTGCCTCATATTATAATTTGATATGATAAAATAAGAAAATCATTAAAAAACATCTCTAGGAAAAACAATACAATACTACAGTATAGTTAAATATCACAATCACTTATTGTAATTTTTTAAGTAGGTACTAATCGTGTATGTATATCAAATGAAGACATTTTTAAACACAATAAGACGTTGCAAAACTAATTTAATAAATTATTCATCCTATATCTTGTAGGATAAAACCATCATATCAAATATGTTAATAATAGATTGAGCACAGGCACATCCATGAATATTTCGCAATTTAGTTTATCGAAAGGATGGTCTTCCAACCTATTGTTCATAGCACTGCTATTCTTTCGCACTAGCGTTCGTCGATGAAATATTCAGTAGATGCATGGTTCGCCGGGTAGCATTCTTTCGCACTAGCGTTCGTCGAAGAAGTATTCTATCGATGCAAAGGTAATCGCTCTGCCATTCTTTCGTACTAGTATTAGTCGCAGAAGCAATCTGTCGAACATCAATTAGTCGTAAGTACGATCTTTCGAACCATTATTCATCGCACGTTTATATTTCGAAGTTGAATTACGCACTCCATCAAAATCTGTTGCGTAGTTTTAAAGATCTAAGCATACATAGGGACAGACAGACAGCGGGAAGTGACTTTGTTTTATACTATATAGTGATATGCAATAGGCCGATGATGTATTCATACGTACATGAATACATCATCGTTCTATTGCATCTATGACAGACAATTCAGTCTGTGGCGCGGATACAATATTTTTAGCGCCTGCACAGTTCGATACGATGGGACAGTCGTATTCATTGACCACATGAAATAGTAGGTATTACCGATTTTTTATTTACGCACAATCGTCAATATATAACACTCGCAATAAATGATGACTAAAAATTCCATTCTATTCACGGTCAAAAAATATTTTAATGGCATAACAAAAATATTCCAATGTAATATACTACTAGCAAAACAAATTACTGTAGGTAGTTAAAAAACGTAGGTTTAGGTACTTAAAAAACGTAAACAGTCTTGATATGTCTTTTTATTCATATGTGCATGTTTAGATTCTGTAGGTTCTAAGTTTCTTTTGCATTTCTATTAAACACGTAATACATTCTACTCGTTTGAGAACTTTAACAAGCAGGTATCAATAAAAATATTTTACATATAGAGATTGTTTACGTTTTTTTAAGTACCTAAACAAATGAAGTATATTACTTCCTTTTTTTGATGCGAACTTTAACTAAAAACATTTGCGCAAAAATTCATTAGTCGGAAAGGTTACTTTCACGCGTTACTTAACCCGGAAATTGTTAAGCGGGCTTTCTCGTCGCTGAAGAACAACGGGCCATTTGGACCATTGCTTGTTAAACGACTTGTTGTAATGTGGAAATACTGGAAGTAAAAACTAGTTAGTCCGTCTTGGCTACACCCCGGATACTCCATACAAAAACTGATAGTAACGCAAAGAGTAACGTTAATACTAGAGTTGCTTCGAATATTCGCTATTCGCCATTATTCGCCATTTTTAGGGTTCCATACCTCAAAAGGAAAAAAACTTCGTTGTTCGTCCGTCTGTCTGTCTGTCAAGACCCTTTTTCTTAGGATCGCGTAAACGTATCAAGTTGAAATTTATATCAAGCCTGCAATCTCTTAAAGCTGTGAAAAAATTTCAATCAAATCAAACTTCTATGCCAACGCAATCAAGAGATACGGCCGTTTATGCCGCACATTCTAGAAATTCTAATGTACGCATATACTGCGTCTTAACTCTAAGGAACATTAAAACTACCTATATGATGATGTTCTATAACTAGTTTGTGCTTTATTTTTACTTTTTTTATTCCAGCTAGGAAAAGGCTTTTTGTGTTTATTCGACATCCAGAAGAAGATATGTTTTTTTGTTTGATATGTTGTATTTAACTCCGTTTGTAAGCACTTCGGCTTGATGGATTTCAGAATGCGATATGTACTTAAATACGTCCTGAATCCCAGATTGACATAGGATTTATTTTATGTGGCCATGACTGACTCGGTGGCTCAGTGGTTGGCGATTCTGACTACTGATCCGAGAGTCGTGGGTTCGATCCCCACCAAGGGCAAACATTTCTGTGATGAGCAGATTTGTTTGCTCTGTGTCTGGATGTATTATACCTATATAATATATATGAATATGTATATCAGTCTCTGGTTCCCATAGAACAGGGAATCCTAGTTTGGGGCCAGATGACCGTGTGTGATTTGTCCCGGATATTATTATTATTGTTTTCATTATTTTACCTAACTGACCAACAAGATGATATAGCTTAAATACTCTGGTAAGAAGTATAGGTTTTATGTTTTAACAAACGCGAAGTGCTCTCTAAACAGACACTTTGTTTCACGTTTCCGTTTCTACGCTATTTCTAAAATTCCTCACATTTAATGTGAGAATGAAAATTACTTCTACGAAGACAAATTGCTTGAAGTGCTAAGGTGACAAGGTGCCTCTAACAAGGATTTAGAGCTAGAATGCATTGTCAGATCGCGAGAAAAGAAAATTTTCGTAGATACGAAATGAAAAGACTTTTGTGAAAAAGATTTTGTTCTAACAAAAGCAGCAGTAGATTCATTTTTGGTGGCTAAAGGAAACAGGATGAAATTAAGGTGATATAAAATGGAAAAAAGGTTGGTGCAAAGGTGATATCTTAGATGTTTGTTTTTTGGAAACTGTAGGCCAAAATAGATCTAAAGCTGCAATACTTGGAAAATGCAAAAGACGTTGCCTAAAAACCACTGAATCGGTTTGTAAATTTTTACAGCCTTGTATGGTCAAGTCTGTTGATAATTTTAAGAAAGTATAGTTTCCACAAATGTGGGAGCGGCTGTGCTGGAAAATATGGTGATATTTTCCCATATATGAATGTCGTTCTAGTAGACTGTAATTTCAACTTGAACCCCTTTCTAATTCCTTTGGGCTGTTCTTGTTATATAATATTGATACAAGTCTTCGCATGCCCCAACCCAAAATATTCAAGCTTCAGTTTAGAATTTTCGCTACATATACGAGTAAATTTGTTATTCTATATTTTGGTGTAAAAATATGTTTATATCCTACACAAGTCTGTATATTATTCAGTTCACATTTTGCTGGCTAAAACAAAAACTTAATATCATTAATGCAGCCAAGTTTTCCACAGAATATTGTACTTCGTATGAAGCTTTTCTTTAGATGGATATGTTTTATCTTTGAATACAGATTTATGTTTCTTTGCACTTACGAGTCTCTTAGTCTTAAAGTATTAAATCGTAATAACAAAAGGAATAAGTCTTGACAAAAAGCTGACTTCGATAAGTAAGTGCAAAAAAGTGTAGAAGGCGAAAAAAAGAAAAACAGGATACAAGAATATAAGAAATTTCAAATAATAATATACATATTTTTACAGCGTAAGTGTTCTTGGTTCCGATTGAATGGTTTCAAGTCAAATTCCCCTGTCATTTGTAGAGTTATTGATGTGTGGCAAACAAGTACTGACTTTTGTTACAATGGAATTGCGGCAGCCCTATGTTTCCTTAATTGCAGAGATGCAGAGGGTATTTCAATTATTTACCTTCTGAACGGTCTCATGTAGTATTATATTATAGTTAATATCTGAAATTGTTTGTTAGTAAAGTAATCGTTGGTTGCCAAAAGAATTCAAACTTGCAAAGTCATCGCGATCCTGAAAGCGAAAGACCTACCGGAAAATTACCGACCCATCTCCCTTCTCAGTTGCACTTATAAGCTGCTGGAACGAACTTTTTCTCACTAAAATTACACCATATATAGAGGCCGCCGTCCCACCAGAGCAAGCTGGTTTCAGAAGCGGCAGAAGTTGCACGGACCAAGTCCTGGCTCTTACCACGCATACCGAAGCTGGCTTCCAGAGTCAACTGAAGTCCACCGCAGTCTTTATAGACCTAACTGCTGCTTATGATACAGTTTGAAACAAGGCCTAATCTGTAAGTTACTTAAAGTGATCCCTAGTAGGGAAATAGCCGATATCATCACAAGTATGCTTAGTGAGAGAGAATTTGAGGTCTACTTGGGAAACGTTAAAAGTCGCAAGAGAAAACTAAACAATGGTCTACCACAAGGCTCGGTTTTGGCCCCAGCTTTTTTCAATCTCTACATCCACGACCTACCACCTACTGTATCAACTAAATTCATATATGCTGATGATATAGCACTGATTTACCAAAGTAAAGACTTCAAGGCTGGTGAGGAGATCCTGTCATCTGATCTGGAGACCCTTAACAAGTACTTCAATTCCTTAATACCGAGCACAAGTAAAACGGAAGTGGCCTGCTTTCACCTCAACAACCGGTTAGCCAACTATCAGCCTGCTGTCTCTTTCAGAGGAGAACTACTAAAGCACAACCCCTTCCCCAAATACCTCGGGGTGACACTGAATAGGACGCTAACGTATAAGGAACACCTTCAGAAGATATCTCTTAAGGTTTCGTCGCGAAATAACATCCTCCATAAACTTTGTGGAACAACATGGGGTGCATCTGCTTACTGCTTGCGTACGTCGGCCACGTCGCTGGTGTTCTCTGCTGCGGAATACTGTGCTCCAGTGTGGCTGGAAAGTGCCCATGTATATAGGGTATTACTATTACTTTATTGTCTTGTAAAGGATATCGTCACTTTGAATATTACAGAAAAAATAGTTTATTTTTATTTTACCAAGAAGCTTTTATTTAAATGCTTTCTGGAGTTAGTGAATAATGGTTAATGGTATCTACTTAATAAACACCGTGATTAGCTAAATAGTAAAATTTAAAAATCTTGTTTGCATACAGCAACCTGATTAGGCTGCACTTAATTAGTTATTGAACTGTGCAAAATTTTCAATAAAATTTATCACCTGAATTCACACGCACTTCAAGGAGATTAATAACACACAAAACCGCGGTACAACACTAACGTTTCACGTGTTAAACATTAGCAACACATGTCGGCCTTTTATTTGACAAATTGTTGGCATGGCGCATAAATTGGTTCGGTGCAAACAAATCCCAGTTGAGCCCATGGGCGTAGCCAGTCATACTACGATATAAACGAGTTCAGGTTTTTAATCAAAAACCAGGATTTTCTTAGGTTTATGATAATATTAATTAATAATTTTGACTTCTTCCGGTTTTTGATCAAAAACCCCGATTTTACCCCAAACCCTGATTTTTTCATAAACCTGCATCATATCGATAAAAAGCCATATATCGGGCATCGCTAGGCGGGGGCGGCGGGCAGCGGGTCACTTTCCTGCTCAACTCAACCACTCACTCACACACACAAACGAAAAACAAAAGGATTGCGTTTGTGTAACGCATGACCGACCGCTGCGCGCGTGCGCTCAATCGCGCGCGCGCTTTTTGTTTTGATCGCATTTTTTAAACGACTTCAAAAAAAGGAGGAGGTTCTCAATTCTTCGAAATCTTTTTTTTTTTTTTTTTTTTATGTATGTTCACCGATTACTCGAAGGCGCCTGAACCGATTTGAAAAATTCTTTTTTTGTATATACTTCGTGGTCCCATATAAATTTAATCGAAAACGATTCAGCGGTTTTTGAGAAAATAAAAAAAACAGCAAAATTGGAGTTGTTGCGATTGAAGTCGGTTGTTTTTAACGTATTCAGCGTGGTCAATTATTTTGTGTCTACTGTCGAGGGTGAACTTTCTTACGGATATTAAGTTTGTAGTTAATTAACTAGATAATTTAGTTTTTTAGGTTTGGTGAGGTACCTTACAGGTTAGAGCCAGGGTGGGGCAAGCACCCCACCTTTTTACACGGTGGACAGATGAACTGGTGAAGGTTGCGGGAAGCCTCTGGATGCGGGTAACGCTAGACAAGGGAGGCCTTTTTCCAGCAGTGGATGTCTTTTGGCGTTGTTAATGTGTTCGAAATAGATTATTATCAAATTAATTTTAAATTGAAAATTATAATATTCTCAGTATGATGTAAACTTTTCATATTTATATGTCAAAAAGATCATCTTAACGGTAGAAACATTTTTCGAATACAAAAGGACAATTTAATTTTGATAATGTGTAGTTATTTGTGATATATTTCAAGTAGATTTGCCTACGGTACGGTTACCATTTCCAGTAATGAAAACCGATATTTATTTTGTTAGAATTTTCGATAAATTCATAGCATTATCTTCTTACCCGGGAAAATAAGTGTTACCTCTCAATTATTTCTCCACCTTCATCCATCTTCAGAGCTCTCAATTTAAAATACTGTTAACAATTTTCCAATATCATTCCCGTTGAGAGTCAAATTTCATCAATTTCAAGTCGATTTTGTAAAACCGGCCGTCTTAAGACCCCTGAACAATTTGTCAGTCCCGAGGAAGGCTGTCGGGGCGCATCGATCAGGCTTAGCCGAGTTTTCTGACAAGACATCTTAATTTCGAGCCGACAGTTACAATAAAACAGGGGCTTGGCAGTAATTTAATAGTTTTTCGTTGTATTAAATTCTGAAAGCTTAGTGTCTTAGGTACATTTTATCTACAATACACTATAGTATGTTCCACTTTCAAGAGTTATTTAATTACATATCTAATATTTAATAAAAAATAAATCCTGAAAAATTATCTAAAATGGTTTGGCCTCTGTTTGGTAATTTTACGAAGTTTTCACAAGACAAGTGTTTATTTGTGTTACTAGTTACTAGAAGAAGGAACGTACCTGTCTGTTTTCGAATAAACAAGACAAATAATGACGTGAAAATGAAATTATATTATCACCTGTGTTATTACGCTGCTCGTTAAAATTTTCTCTTAATTATATTGTGTTAGATAAATATTGTTTAAGGATTCTGTACTTCAAAAGAAAAAAAGAACCCTTATAGAATCAAAAGATTGGCTTAGTTTAAAAATTATTTATTTAAGAAAATTGACGAAAATAGACCATATATCCGAAAGTTGACCTTAGAGTCTATTTAAATTATGAAACCTACAGAAAATAGTATTCCTCATAGGTTAACGAAAACCTAGAAGAAGTCTATGCTGTTAAAATAAGATAACAAAATTCACAATACTCGTATTCGGTGCGCGAGTCAGACTCGAACTTGTCCGTTTTTTCCAAAGATGGTAAGCAATTGGCATTATTACACCTGATGGTAAGTGATAATGATGGCACAGATTAGAAACAAGCTTACCAAGATTCCCCGTCGCAATGGGGAACTGGCTATCATATTTCCATGCCGAAACAAATCAGTGCTATTATCATTGATGTTCTGGCGGCAAGACTTAGATAATAATAATAATAATAGTTTATTTCAATATAATAAGAGTTACAATGTTTCTTATTTTAAAAATTGGTTACACATTTGACACAAATTTCATAGTATAGCTCTTATGCGCATGTTATTAGATTGTGGGTCTTATCCATACTAAGTTTTAAAAACTTGTGTTATGGATAGTCACCACTTCCCTGTCCCTGGACACCGAAATGGAAACAAAAAGAAAAGGTTAGTGTCGTATAGGTCGATAAGGTAGTTGTACTCACAAATTACAGTCTCACCCGGTGGTTTAAGAAAATTTCCTAGTAGTACTAATAAATTTTAAAACTCGGTAACCTGAAAAAACAACAAACACAAAAGCAGCTCATATTTTAAAACGCTTTTCGAGTTTCATCCTCATACATTACTCCTTTTATACGCTTCCGTGTAGTTTTTACCCGAGAAGAACGAACATTGTAATTCAAAATGATTCCATACAAAAGCAAAGAATGATCCACAACTTCCTTTACGATGTAACCTAAAAGCGCACCATCCATAGCACCGGACGCTGCATTTTCGTAGACAATTTCTCTATTGTTTACAACTTTCCACTCATTGTCTGACGTATCAGAACTCGGTGCTTCTTTGTTCTGAGCTAAAGAAGCGTTCATACTGGGCCATTATTCCGCTTATATTGTGCGCTTGTGATATTAACTTTAACTGTGTCATGCAAAGTGTCTGACATACCTAGTAAAACTTAATGTAACGTAGTGCGTGTAAATTGTAGAGGTATTTTATACAATAATGGAAGTGACTGAAAAGGTTTACCAGAATACTGACTCCAAAATATTAAGATTTGACCAAGTGAAAATCGCTGAAAATGGTTTACTAGTGATAGGACATTATTATACGTGGTCTGACTAGGTTCAATTAGGTTGATACCACTACTTGCCGTCGCCAAGGAGCGTTGTTACGGTGGGTAGGGCACATAGACATCATAATTTATCGCTATAAAAGCCATCCCATCTTAGCCCTCATTATCGGCAAGACACTTCTGGGATCACAGATGGTCAAAGGCAGGGGTAGCTATTTTCTATAAGTTGGGCAGTCAGGTTTTTGCTACTTCACATAAAAAATACATATTCCGCTGGCTCAACTAGAAGTAAAAATGTACAAGTAAAGAATTGTGAAATAAATACACATATTCCAAGTTCACCATTAAATAGTGTAAATAAACGGTAGAGCAGCGCAGAACTAGCAAGAAAGCTGTAATAACTATAAATAAATATTTATCCAGGCTTCTACTTTTAAATCTAACGTTTCTATTTTATTTTTATTTATTTTATTTACACAGATGTATGTATACAGTATTATAGAAACACCAAGACACTGTATAATATAAGCAGGGTTTTTAGACTTAGACAACATTAGATATTAGGTAACAGTATTTTAAAATAACTTTTAAATTAAAACAATTGACAATACCTACAACAATCAATAAATATAAATACGTAGCTACATAGGAAATATCGACGGTCTATCGCCGATACTCTCACAGAACCTCATGCACACATCATTCACTCTTGTCCATCCATCACCAAATACATCAAAATCTGGCATCGTTGTAGTAATCTTATTTAGCAACGTTAGGGCTCGTACTAGAGGTGAATTATCTCTCGCTACGGTTCGTGAGTCCGGGGCCGCGAGCAGGCTGCGCGGGCGACGCGGGGGTTCTTCGTATCGTCGGACTGTCGGGACTGACACTACCTGGGATACCAGCGCCGGGCAATCGGATTTTCCGCGAAGAATGCGGCAGACTGTGGTGAGAAGTACATGATCGCGCCTGACTTCTAACGAATTAAACCCTAATGTGCCTAGTAAAAACTTTGTGGGATATAGAAAGGGGTAGTATCCATATATTTTTTTGTACAAAAATCTAAGAAAAGATTTCTGCATTTTTTCTAGAAGGAGTATATATTTGTATTCAAAGGGACTCCATACTATAGATGCTGTTTCTATTTTACTCCTTACTAAGGCTGTATATATTAATTTAATGGCAAGAGGATCTTTGAAATCTCGAGCAGAGCGATTAATAAATCCTAATTTACGGTAGCAATCTTTGGCGAGCGTGTTTATATGGTCATGGAAAGTGAGCCTAGGATCGAATATGACTCCTAAGTCTTTGACGCTGTTGACTCTAGGTAGTTGCTCTAATCCTAATCGATAGTTTAGGTTCTAATAGAACCTAACAATAACTATTCGGGACAAATCACATGCGATTAATAGCAATACACGGATTCCCTGTTTTAATTATTCCCCAAAGAAAAATGCCAAACCGAAAATTTTGAAAGACCTTATAATTATAAAGTGCAATTTCACAAATAATAAAACCGTATTGGGTTTGATTTAGAACTATTGTTCTAAAGCAACGATCTGGTTAGTCGGTTAAAACAAAGCGTTTACGATCAAATCCGCGGCAGATGTTACCTTCATTGTGAACACTGCCTTCTTACGCTTTAGTAAAAGAGGTAGAGGCTTTCATTAAAAGTTTCTTCTTGCAGACTTGTAAAAGTTTACTTGCAGTTACGAAGTATTTCTTTGTTGGGCGGATTGAGGGTTGATGTTTTATACGTAACTATTTCTTTATCGCTGTAAGAAACTTTCTATATTAAGTGTACAAGTTCCGCGTGGCATGAACTTTGTATGAAAATTTTGGTATAAAGACTCTTTACGATAAAATGATGTGTTAGCATCTGCTTCAATTGAATTAAAGGAACGAATAAACGTAAGAAAATTGAGTCATATTACTTTAGTTGGTATAAGTAATAAGTATACAAAAATTTTGAACATGTTGCCGTATAAGTAGCTGTGACCCTTAATCCACTGCAGAGTAACGTCGGCGTCACCGTAGTGACATACATCTGACAACTTACGGTGACACTCCAGTATAAGCCCCGACGTAATTGTGTTGCTCTGCAGACCATCCTGCTGCCGGAGAGAATACGGATGGGGTAGTCGTGTACCTCGTTTGCAGCAATCTCATCTGCCGCCGTAATGATACTCATACATTCGGCTTGAAAGACCGTTGTGTGTTCTCCAAGGCGGTTGGCTATGAAGATGTTTAGGTCCTCGGAGAAAACGTAATACTCGGTGCCTAAGCCCTTTTTGGAGCCGTCGTCGATAAAAATTCAAAGCTCTTTCAGATTCTAATCCTCCCATGGGTCCTAAGCTCATAGAGTTGTATATTATATTTTTTGTCAAATACACATACTGTTTAGGAATCCTGTCCTGTGTAGCCGTGAACAGCGGTTCCTCAGTGATCATTTCGTTTAGGAGCTCCGCGGGAAAAGTAGCCTTAGGCATGCAGTTCGATAAAGAGATGCCGAGAGGGCATGTCTGTGATGGTTTCCTTATTACAGCTAAAGTTATTTACAATAGTCGTACCTGCACATACTAAACAAAAAAAAACGAAACTAAGTAATGTAAAAAAAAGGAATTCGTTCATTTAGTTTATCAGTCATCTTTTATGTGAGAAAAAAATGATTTCTATTCATGCTTAATGACTGATCATAGAAAGCAAAAAAATTAAATTTTTCCAATTGCATAAGTACTCATATCATGTTGGGAAAAGTTCATGAAACAGAGTTACATTTTTTATCCTCAATTGGTGAGCCCTTGGCATCATCTCACCTGATGGTAAGTGATGGTAATGCCGAAGACTGAAGTGGGCTTACCAAGATTCCCCAACGCAATGGGGAACTGGCTATCTTATCTTCATACTAGAACACATCAATGCTGTAAAAGATTTAGATAAGATGGTGGTAGCTAGCCCGAGCTCATAAAATGCCCTACCACCAACCAAACTGAATCCTACAAGTTGGACCCCGCCGGGAATCGAACCCACGACCTCCTGATGTAAACCGGACGGATATGCCACTAGGCTACGGAGGCGGTTGCATCTCCCATTTGCCACCTATTAACGAATAAAAGTCACCTGCATATAGTAAAAAAAAAAATACTTAGAAGTTTCCATCTGTGAGACTTAGCGGTTGTTGTGTTCAGTTTCCAGCGAAATTTTGTACCTTTTATACTATTTTAAAATTCAGTTTACAGAACGTTTAGTATATAAAGTTGGTTCATCATACTTATCTGATGATCCATTTTCACACTAGATTTAGCAACTTACATAAAATCCACGGTAAACATTTAAGCGTAATTAAATCATCATAGAGGATTTTTTAAAATAAAAAATACCAACATTGACAAAATATGCAAGGAGACATTTAATGGCAAATCAAAAGGCGGATGGATCATTTTAGTATTAAGGGCTTCGTCGTATATTTAAAAAGTGGTAGAACAAAAGTTTTTACATTTAAATCGAATAATCTCCTGAAGAAGTTCACATCCGCCATAAAAATATCATGTTTCAGATAAGGATTTCTTTATCATTATAAAATGGCATTGTGTGAATATTTCATACTATAATTACATCAATCCAGTGAAAACCGCATCGAAATCCGTTCAGTGATTCTTTTCAAAATCGCGGACAACACAAATATTGTACATACAAGACAAACTGTTAACCGTACTTTTTGAAGCAGATTAAAAAGGAGACAATACGACACAAGGTACCAAGTACCACTGCTATGCATTTGCCACTCAGCAAATGGAATTTCTTGCATTTCCGTAATGAATATTGTCTTTTAACTCTTTTCTCATTGTGGAAGTTTGTAGATGGTGCTAGAACGGAACTGGAAGAACTTACAGGATTTCTGGAACTTTGAAAAATAAGCTTTAATTCCTTGTAATTATACTAGCTAGCTCAGAGTGTTAGGGCATTTATCACGGCCAATTCCATGCTATGCAAGGCACATTAAGATTAGGTATCGGTTGCAGTCTTGTAAGAGGCCCTACTTTCAGGGGACGTCATCAAATTATTAAGTATTTCGTGGTGAAAGGATGATGTCCATCAAGGCGTTACGGACCAGATAACTTGTACAGATGAAGGGAAATACAAACATGAAATATTTTGCTTAAAGTTATTCATATCGATAGCCTTTTTATCAATTTTTACCTGTGTGAAACTTTCCCCGAAATATACCTAGATAGATATCTTTGCCTCAGCATTGGGGACGCTAAGGGATGTTTACGATGAACAGATACGTATAATATTTCGTGGCCACTTTATAGAACTAACAAAATATCTGTTTAGAGACTTGGAGAATAAGGTATCTATCTAGCATTGCACGCATAGTGACATAACAACCTAAACTGATGTTGAAAGATCGAGCATTTTTAGGGTTCCGTAGCCAAATGGCAAAACACGGAACCCTTATGGATTCGTCATGTCTGTCTGTCTGTCTGTCCGTCCGTATGTCACAGCCACTTTTTTCAGAAACTATAAGAACTGTACTCTTGAAACTTGGTAAGTAGATGTATTCGTTAAACCGCATTAAGATTTTCACACAAAAATAGAAAAAAAAAATTTGGGGGCTCCCCATACTTAGAAGTGAAACTCAAAAATGTTTTTTTCATCAAACCTATACGTGTGGGGTATCTATGGATAGGTCTTCAAAAATGATATTGAGGTTTCTAATATAATTTTTTTCTAAACCGAATAGTTTGCGCGAGAGACACTTCCAAAGTGGTAAAATGTGTGTGTCCCCCCCCCCGCCTGTAATTTCTAAAATAAGAGAATGATAAAACTACAAAAAATATATGATGTAAATTACCATGCAAACTTCCACCGAAAATTGGTTTGAATGAGATCTAGTAAGAAGTTTTTTTTTAATACGTCATAAATCGTAAACCGCAAATTACCTTTTATTCAATCAACTCAAATATAAAAAAATATAGAGTTCAAGACATGTATGATTATGAATTTATACGGAACCCTCGGTGCGCGAGTCTGACTCGCACTTGGCCGGTTTTTACCTATTTTAAATACCGTGGATCTATTAACATGCGTACTAAGTACTAACGATAAATTGTAATCAAATACTGGTTGAAATTTGATTCATTTTGTATCGGTTAGTAAAGCTGTGGATTTTCCTCATAAAACATAACAGCTTTCTCAAGGAACCCAACAAATTTTTGACCCTCCATGCAAAGTTAGTTATTTCAAAGTGAAAAATATCTTTTTCACCTTGTGTTTTTCATATATTGTAGCGCAATTTTATTTTCCTCGTTCACTCACAAAGAATCAAATCAATTACTTTCTTTTGCACATCAATACGTATCAGCGTCGATATTCGTGAAGTGGAAAACATTACCCCTCTTCACGTATTCAGTCAGTCAAGCATAAAAATTTCAGTTCCGGTATAAACAGGATGTTTATACAGGGTGTTACAAAATAGATGCAGGACACGGTAACTGAGTCTTCTACTTAAAATAGCGAATAACTCTTCTTCTACAGCTTGGCAAAAATCGCAATGAACTTTTAAGATAGGTATCTCATATTATACTCGTAAGTATATTTACTCACTTTGTATATTAAGCCTACAATTTTTTTTTCGGATGAAAGTGCATTTTTTGGGTTCCATACATCTGAAGTACATCAAAAAAGGAATCTTTACAGGATCACTCGTTTGTCTGTCTGTCCGTCAGTCGCAGCCAGCTTTCTCCGAATATACTAGACCAATAAAGTTGAAACTTAGTATAAAATACAATATATAGATTTTAGTGACTTCAACACGGACATGTAGCCTAAATTAATAAAATGGGGCAAATCAGAAAAAAAAAATTGTAGATTGCACCCTGTGACTTATCGAATGAAAGGCCTCGTTGCAAGGATCTGTTTCTTTATTATTTTAAAATAAATACTCCCAATTTTTTAAGAAAAAAGATGAAATTACTCAGCCTAAAAATATGAAAAAATGCAGAAAATATTTTTAACTTGTAGTTTACAGAAAAACCTATCAAAAATCTGTAGTCCTAAAATAAGATGTTAAAATTCACAATATTGTTTGTTTTTACAGAACCATCGATGCGGGAGTTAGATTCGCACTTGTCCGAATTTTTTTCGTATTTTTTATACAGGGTGTAAATCTACAGGTGCTTCAAATTTTAATCAGGGCTTCTACTCCTGATTCTGATTAAATTTTCCCAAGGACCCTATAGCGAAATCGCAAAAAAAATTTTGGACTCTTCATATAAATCGATCAGCCGAGCAGCCAAATTATTGTAGTATGAAGAGTCCAAACGTTTTTTGCGATTTGACTATAGGTTCCTTCGGGAAAGTTAATCAGAATCAAGCTTAGAAGCCCTGAAGATTTACACTCTGTAAATAAGTAAGTAAATATTCAGTTCACTATTTGAGATAAATAAAGTTTGCAATTTCATAGATCAAACGTAATATACAGGGACCGCGGAAGTAGTCCACACGGGGGGGGCAAACTTTTTGAAACAAAGTGGCGCGAACATAGTACTCCATCACGGGGGGCAAACTTTTTTTTTAATCAAAGTGGCGCAAAAATAGTACTCCATCGCGGGGGGGGCAACCTTTTTTGAAACAGTGCTACACGCAAAGCGGTGGCGGAGCTTGCCGAGTCGACCCGCCGATTTGAAGGAGAGCGAGAGAACTTCAGTCGAAGAAGAAAGTCTATTTTTCTTTCTTTCCTTCCCCCCGTCATACATGCAAGCATCTAGTCTCGAAGAAGAAGCGCTTTTTTGGAGGAGGCACTGCCCCCCCGGTTCATTTTTTAGGGTTCCGTAGCCAAATGGCAAAAAACGGAACCCTTATGGATTCGTCATGTCTGTCTGTCTGTCTGTCTGTCTGTCCGTATGTCACAGCCACTTTTTTTCCGAAACTATAAGAACTATACTGTTGAAACTTAGTAAGTAGATATATTTTGTGAACGGCATTAAGATTTTCACACAAAAATTAAAAAAAAAAACAATAAATTTTGGGGGCTCCCCATACTTAGAACTGAAACTCAAAAAATTTTTTTTCATCAAACCCATACGTGTGGGGTATCTATGGATAGGTCTTCAAAAATGATATTGAGGTTTCTAATATCATTTTCTTCTAAACTGAATAGTTTGCGCGAGAGACACTTCCAAAGTTGTAAAATGTGTGTCCCCCCCCCCGTAACTTCTAAAATAAGAGAATGATAAAACTAAAAAAAATATATGATGTACATTACCATGCAAACTTCCACCGAAAATTGGTTTGAACGATATCTAGTAAGTAGTTTTTTTTAATACGTCATAAATCGTAAACCGCAATTTACCTTTCATTCAAGTTACAACGAACTACAAAAACTTTTATATTATGTTACTTGCTGCTACGGAACCCTTCATGGGCGAGTCCGACTCGCACTTGGCCGCTTTTTTTTAATCAAAGTGGCGCAAAAATAGTTAGCCCAGGGGGGGAATTTGGCCCCCTCTGCCCCCCACTTCCGCGGTCGCTGGTAATATACCTTCTCCGTTCCTTCTTGGGTAAATACAGATTATTTTGTTAAAGTGCATCGAACAGTTTCGATACTAGCACGATTTGAACTGAGCGGCAACCACTTACATAATTCATTTTTATGATACACTTATGCGGGCTTTGGCACTACAGAATATTAGAACAGATCAATACAGATGTATTTTTGTATTTTTATGTAACCACCAGATCTTCACAATGATATAACTATCAGTTTTGTATAAATTCCATTCCAAAGAGGTATTCCATCTTAGTTCTCAAGTATCGGCAAGGCGCTGATAATCCTTCCGGGGTATTAGTTAGATGCTCATTGGCGGTGCTTGCCACGTTCCATCAGGTGTCCCGTCAGCTTTTTGCCATCGTACACAGTAAAAAATAAATAAAGGAGTCGTTTCACGGGATTATGGAGCTTGGACCTGGTCTGTATACTGAACATCATAAATAGGTCATTAGAAACATAGTATTTTCTAATTGTACATTTCCTTCGATTTATTTTCGCTGCGAGGTTCATCTAGATTCTCAGATTTAACAATCGCAACACATGAATCACCCAACATGGCGAAGCGAGCGCAATTTTGAGCATTTTACTTTCAGAAACTAGATTTTCTACATACAATTGAAATTAATAATTTAGTTGTCTGACAAGTAACTCGAAAACCAGCTGTTATGCTTATAAAAGAGGCAAGGCGTATCCGCAGATTTTAAAAATCGTACATCAATGCCAGAAGTCAGAACAGAAGGGTGTTCAGTCAGTCAAAGTCAGAGAAAGCATCTTAGGAATATGTGGACGAAGCCGTAATTTCTGAACGTGGCCTACTATTGCAAGTTTCAGTCTTACCATTTATATTGTAAAAAGTGCTGACAAAACATTACACTTGAATCACGCAACCCTGCTTCTAATATTTTTTCATTATTTTTCCTAGAAAGCCTATATTTTTCGTACTCCGTACATGTCCAGGCACGAAATGAAACGTGTCCTTTAAGAGTACAAAGCTCTCAAAAGTACATGTTTCCTCGTGATGTTTTTTTGGAATGACCCCCGATTGAATCCTAAAACATTCATCAAATTTATAGCAAACTTTTTTCAGTATGATAAGTAAAGGCTCCCCTAACCTTTTTTTTTACACCCTTTAAAGGAAATACAGGTGTAAACGGCACCGGTTTGGGTCAAAGCGAAGGTATAAATTATTCACGGCATGAGTGAATGTGTTTGATATGTAAATCAAGGTAATACGGTTTTGCCTATAACTCGAACTTATTAATGTTGTATGAGCCAGGATTACGAGCTAATCATTAAATCGTAGTACTGTTAACTGTTAATGGAACCAAAACTTATACCTACAAACGGATAATTAGCGTAAATCAGGATATTATTTATACGAATGTTATGAATGGTTAGGAATTTGAGTGTTTGCTTATGACATGAAACAAATTTTAAATGTGCTTTCTGCTCAAAAAACTACACGAATAATATTAATAATAATAATATCTGGGACAAATCACACACGGTCATTTGGCCCCAAACTAGGATTCCCTGTATCTTGGGAACCTATATACACATATACCTATATTATATACAGATATACATACACATATACTTTTTTAAATACATACATATATAGATATAATACTCCCAGACTCAGAGCAAACAATTCCGCTCATCACAGAAAAGTTTGCTCTGTGTGGGGATCGAACCCACGACTCTCGGATCAGAGGTCAGCATCGCTAACCACTTAACCACAATTTCTCTGAGGAACCAATTTATTCGGAGTAAAAAAGTTTGGAGTCCTATCATATAAATCTTTGAGCTGAGTAGCCAACTCTGTATGGAACGTGCACAATTATTTTTGTTCCTTGAGAAAGTTGTTCAGTGTCAAGTCTGGAAGCCACAGTTATAATTTGGTCCTCTATTTCGATTTCACCCTATTGAAACTGAAAACTACGTAAATCAGGCTAATATGTATACGTATGAATGGTAAGGAATCTGGGTTTTTGCTTATCACAGTTAGTTTCCTACCACAAAAATCGTTGAAAAATTTACCAATAATGATATCAAATCCCATTATACTTACCTACCTACTTTTTGCAGCCTCAATAAATGATCTTTGGACAAGAAACCCCAAATATTTCATTCGTTCATTTCGACTTTTAACTAAATTAAAAGTAAATAGACATACTGAAACAATAAAAAGTAGTAAAAGTATAACCTCCTATTAAACAAAGGAAGTCAAAAAAGAACGGAAATGTCCAACAAAAAATGTTGGCTAAAATACCAATCTTTTTTTCGGTAAAACCATTTTAGTGAGATAAAACGTCCAAGCTACTGTGAACAGCCAAAGACAGAGATCTTGTTAAGGAAATTTTAACAATCATTGTTATTGCGATCGTGGAGCGAGATTAAAATCGTTCCCGCGATGCTATTTTCGCCATAGCCAAGCGAAACACCTATTTTGAAAGCTGAGTAAAACTCAGAAGTACAAAACAAACTGTGAAACCTCTCTGCTCTATAGCCAAATGAATTCTGTGTTGCCAGCCCACAAGTTTTGATAATTCTTCGCTTTTACTGCAAAGGCGTTCTGGCACTGAAACAATATCTGTTTAAAACGGTACAAAGTTTTTGCATTAAGGCTTATCTTGTTTCTACTGTTTTGGCATGTCTTCTTAATTATTTGATGACGATGATGATGATTCTTAATGAACGTTAATTTGTAAGTTTAGTCTTACAAAATTTTCATCATGGTATCCCAAGAGATGGTAATCTTTCTTGGTCCCCTTTCATGAAACTATTGTATTATACCTACAAGCATGATATGAATTACATTTTTACAATGAAAACTAAAAGAATACTAAACTGTACCAAAAATTATCAACCCGATACGAATCACTTAAAAACTACTTTTAAAGTATTTATAAACCTTTTTTCTTACATTTCATTTAACAGAAATATTTTTGTTAGGGTCCTCTATAAATTTAAGTCCTATCAAAACACAAAACTAGCCTTTGAATATCAAATATACCAAAAGTTTTTGCATGGCTCTTACTTAAATATACATATATTTTAAATATTCAAAGGGTCGAAAAACTTGACACACTTCACAAAAACCACGTAAGCTACTAAATTTTTAGTATAAGTAGTATGTGTGGTCTGTGATATTATCACGAAAATTCGATTCACTTCGGCAACCCTCCATATTATCGTAACGGCAATCTAGGCGACCATCTTGTTCAGAAATAGATTTAAAATGGCGTCGTGCCTCAACTCAATTTTATGAGGGGCCTCCTTAGATAACAGCGTTATTTTTTCAGTGAAGTCCTTTTCAGTAAATATTTTATTCAGTTTGTTAGTTTACAGATTTGCATCGTACTGCGATATAAATAAAATGTACAGATACAAAGTGAGTTTATATATTTATGACGTTTACAAGAGTGCTTAAAAGGAACATTACGTACGTAAAGAAATAAATGATATTGATGCTGATTTTGTTTTTGTTCGCAAACAAGTGGTTAACGGTAAATGCTACTTGTAAAACTGAACGTCTTTGCTCTAGGAACCAATACAATAAAAAAAAGATCAAAATTTGAATGGGACGTGCGATTTTTGAAATACAAAAGGTAATTCTTCAATGGCAGGAGTTAATATATCCAGACTATTATTTGGGACAATTGTAACCGAAAGTGGTTTTACCACTTAATTCAACTTAATTCAGACCAATGATCTATATCTGCTAGTAAACCTAAAACTTACATGTAATTGTTAGTATCACACACACACACACACACACACTCACACACATATCGTCTCTCGCACGACTAACTCTCCTATTACATTTTTCTTAGGTTTTTAAAAACAACCCTATTTCAATTACATAAAGTCCAAACTCAATTCACCAATAATTTGAGATAGGAGAGTTAGTCGTGTGAGGGACGATATGCTCATAACATTATGGAAATAATAAACGACCTATTTTTTTTGGACTTTCTTTACAAAAATATAGTCAAACATATTGGTCATTTATTTTAAAAGTAGTTTTTTACGATTACCGCTATTTAGGCGATTACCGCCGCCCATAGACACCCGCAACACCAGAGGAGTCACAAGTGCGTTGCCGGCCTTCGATATGGGAGTTGAACAGAAGTTGACATATTTAACCAAAATAAAAAAAACTAGACATATTCACATCCGCCATAGAATATCACCATTCACCATTTCATAAAAAAACCTTTTAAATTCATGAGAAACAACGCAAACCTTTGGTTACACTGTAGTACCGTACTATAGTTATAGTATACTTTTGGTGACTCTGGTGTCGATTCGGTGTTTACGATGAAACTTATTTGACAGGACTAAACTTAATTTAAGCATCCTATCCTTGTCTTTTAAATACAGAGAGAAAAAGACAAAACACTGAAATTAAGTTTAGTTCTGTCAAATAAGTTTTATCGTAAAAACCGAATCGACACCATTGTAGTACTATAGTTATGGTATAGTTGAAATACATAAATCCTTAATCGAGATCAAACAGCCGTCTATTAAACAGTTTCCATATCTAAACAATCTACTGAAACCCAGTTACCCAATGCAAATAATATTCTAACTACCCTATACAGTTCTACATAAAATCTAATGCTCTATGATTTCAATGGCTCGTAAAATACCATTGTTATAGCAATGGCTGGTAAGGGCAAACTTTGCCTAAACACATAATATGCAATGTATTATATTGTAAGGGATAGGCTTTTGTCCTACTAAAGGGTCTGGTTTAGTGGCCGTAATAATTCAAAGTGTTTTTCTTACTTTATGCTTATGTTCTTTAAGTACAGGTCAAGAAGTTTTATTATAATAATAATATCCGGGACAAATCACACACGATCATCTGGCCCCAAACTAGGATTCCCTGTATCTTGGGAACCAGAGACTGATATACATACACATATACATTTAAATACATACACATATAGATATTATACACCCAGACTCAGAGCAAACAATTCTGCTCATCACAAAAAAGTTTGCCCTGTGTGGGGATCGAACCCACGACTCTCGGATCAGAGGTCAGGATCGCTAACCACTTAGCCACCGAGTCAGTCAAGTTATTATATGCTGACATACACATATTCACACACGCAAAATTTTTTTTAGTTACCACTCATGAAACTTGCATGACTCGATAACTGATAGCAATACAAACAGAAATTGTATAATAATATTTCCTGGGCAAATCACACACGGTCAGAAACTTCCTAAGAGATATAAGCTAATCTGCCTATTGGTAAGATAGCCAGTTCCCCATTGCGTTGGGGAATCTTGGTAAGCCCGCTTCCATCTTCGGCATCATCATCACTTACCATCAGGTGAGATGATGCTAAGGGCTTACCAATTAAGGGCAAAAAATGATGTCTCCACCAGCTACAACTTTGATAGCTTATATCTTGGAAACGTGAAACTTTTGGTGTCTGTCATCATACAGTTTTTGTTTGTATTACTGCCAGCTGTCAATTCATGTAAGTTCTTGGGTGGCCGCTATTTGGCAACAAAAAATCGTGGACAGTAGAAGGCCAGCTTTCATACTAAAATTTTTTAAGTACTTTGAATAATGTGTTTACTATATACTTTTTTTTTACTTGTCCTATTTTTGCGTACCTACTGTTGAGTATTGATATTTCATAGAGTTGGAAAAGCTCTTTATTAAGTTTATATAACGAACTTTATAACAAGGTTTACCAACATTTTGAAATGTCAATGGTAAGGAATAGGTACAATATAATATTTTCAAAAATAAGACAAGTAAGAAAATATTAAGTGTAGAATACATGAGTCAAAGGACCTGGAATATTTTGTGTAGTTTTGGGTACTGGTGCCAAACAATTTCAAAACAAAACCTTTTTCTGTGACTTTTTCATTATCGGATAAAAAATAGGTATCAAGATTGTTTGAGCATGTAGGTGTGACCTGATTCCCATATGGTCTAAGGGTAAAAGTAAACATAAAACATGTATAACAAAAATCCTTTTGAATGAAAAACAAACAATGGTGCGCTTTCTATCCGATTTCCGAAATTTAATAAAAATACAAAATCTACCGTTAACCACTTAAAGTAGATCCTGAACACACAAAAGAAGAAGCGAAGAGCCTTTGCTTATATTGGATGTCTGGGGCTTATTGATACAAGTCTCGATATCACTCGCCGAGAGATAGCTACTGCGATTATAAGGATGTAATAAAATAGATAGGAAAAGTTAAGTATAGATCCATATTTATACAGTAATACACACACATGGAAAAAACAAATACAACCTATTATTAGTACAGAACACACTGAAAGAGTAAACAGCAATAAAATATTACATCGATTACTTACAAACTAGAATATAATGAATGAATATAAAAACACTTTATTGCACAACATAAATAAAGAAAAAATATAAACAATTGCTTCTACTGTGACTTCGGAGTGAAGAGTTTTAATTCTACAAGAATGTTGTAATCACAAAAAAACGGATTTCTCATATATTAATCGACTAATTTATAAACTTTAGTAATATGTACGTATTAAATATCCAAGCATCATATGAATGAATGGATGAATGAATGAATGAATGAATGAAATAATATTTATTCGAAGTAGGTATATCTGTACGCTTTTCGAACGTCATATTTTTTCTACCTAATACGAAGTTTTCCTAATACGACCCAACGTTTCGGGAAGTGTTTGCGGAGAGAGAAGAAACGTCGGGCCCTAAAGAAACTCCCTCCAAAACATTTTATATCTTGCATTTGTCTGTATTATAGGAACCGGCGGAATTATGTATATATATACAATACTTCATTATCATCCACTGCTGGACAAATACATATATATAGGGTGACTTTAAATTAGTTCTTGATACGAAAGGCTATGAATGTACTCATGATAACAAACAACTTTCCCTAAGGAACCCATAGTCAAATCGCCAAAAAAAATTTGGACTCTTCATACTAATTTGGCCGGTCAGTTGATCGATTTGTATGGAGACTCCAACATTTTTTTTGCGATTTGATTATGGGTTCCTTAGGGAAAGTTGTTTGTTATAATGAGTACATTCATAGCCTTTCGTATCAAGAACTAATTTAAAGTCACCCTATATATTTAAATATGCACCTATCTACACACTTAAATGTAATTATATCTATATATGTACGTATTAAAAAAAGTATATGCGTATGTATAACAGTCTCTGGTTCCCAAGATACAGGGAATCCTAGTTTGGGGCCAGATGACCGTGTGTGATTTGTCCCAGATATTATTATTATTATTATTATTATTATTATACACTCAGAAATTGCACAGGCTAAATAAGTCTCCTCGGCACAGAGATTTTTGCCTTGTGTGGGAATCGAAACAAGCAGCAGCAGCAGTCAGGATCACTAACCACTGAGCTACGAGTCAATTCCTAAGCTGTATAGAAAGTGTAAAGAAAGAGAAAAGGCGTGGAGCGAAAGATCTTCAATTTGCTAAGTATAATATTGTAGAATGTTTACATTACCGCTCCTTCACTTAGTTATTTACACCCTGTCATCATCAGCCGAAAGACGTCCACTGCTGGACAAAGGCCTCCCCAAGGATTTTCACACCGACCGGTGCTGCGCTGCCCGCATCCAGCGGCTTCCCGCAACCTTCACTAGGTCATAGGTCCACCGAGTGGGAGACCTGCCTACTCTGCATAAACCCCTGCACAGCCTCTATAAACAATAAAATTGAGCAAATGGAATATACAAAAATATTGAAATCTTATATCTGTAATAACAAGGTTTGCTGTTTAAGAATTCGTATTGTGCGTCATGTTTGTATTGTATTGTAATAAATCCAAAAAAATAAATTGAATTCCCATCTTCGAATTTGAATACATTGGAGAGTTATTGGATTATTGGCGAGAGTGGCGTTATAAGGTTTGAAATATTTCTATCGTATATTGTGGCTCACAAACGGGTGGTAACTATTTAAATCTATTTTTTTAAAGAAATAAAAGAAAAGGTAGGTAGCTGTGGACACTTTTTGGGGTCATTCTTTTATCTACCTAATAAGAGGTTCCTAACTGGAACTCGTATACCTGCCATTTCGGAAAGTACTTGCTGAGCGTGTATGTGTGATCCAAATAAACTCCCTCCCACATTTTTTAAAAAGTTCCTAACATGCTATAATTTTCAGAGAAGATACAGATTTTAAATTTTAAAATACATCAGAAGTGGATGACAACGCAAAAGTAATTCAAAATTGTGGAACTGGTTTCAAACCTTTTGAGGATACTCAGATATCTTCATGGCTGAAATAGTGATCTTGGGCATTGTTAACATTACAACCCATATCATCCCCACTGCAGGGGCACGGGTCTCTTCCCATAATTCAAAAGTTTAGACCATACTCCATACACGGGGGCCATATCCGGATTTGTGAAGGTTGTGGGGCCAGTGGCCAACCCTAGTGTCAGAAGTTTTCAAGCCGCGCACAAGGCCTCCGACATGGCTTAACGACTGCCATTTAGCGATAGCAGCCGGCACCAACTTGGGCATTATTAAATAAATATTTAAATAACCAGGTATTAGCGACCTAGATAAGTACTCCAAAGAAGTAATACTCGTTTATTTCTTTGGACTACAGAAAAAAATATCATTTGATCTATGCCAACAAATACAATCTAAAATAAACATTATAAAATCGAAACAATTAAATTAAAATGCGGCCACGGCAAACATTTCAACACAACACTATCGAAGTCATTAAAACTTGAATCTCCTTGAAGTCGCATTAATTTTTTTAACAGGATGTAACAAAATACATAGATGTAAAGCCCGTAACTGGTTTTATTTTCAATTTAAACAAAACAGTAGAGCGACAACCTGTTAAATACGATCACTTGAAATTCCAATCTCACACCTATCGGCTGTTCTAAATGAAACACTAAATAGAATAGAATAGAAATCATTAAAATTTATTTAGAATAAAAACAAGCACATACAAATACAAAAACAAAAGAGAAACAAGCAACAAAGTACGCCATAAATACGCCATTTTGTCAATTTTACACGAATAAGGTTTTCAAGAAAGCATTACAACTTTCTAGATACTTTTTTGACTTCAGTTACCGCAGTTCAATATCTTTGTTATTTTAGAAGCTATCGAAAAAAGGGGTTACGTTTTAGGTTGGATTTTACACGGTAAATGTAAAAGAATAGGAGAAATTTCCCGATTCAGTGTTTTATTTGGAACAGCCGCTATTTTGTTACACACTGTATAACATACCTATTACCTCTAAATCTCTTATAAAGAACACGCTCCTTTAATTACATTACGTTTTTGATTCGTCATCGTTGAATAATTAATTACTTTCAACTTTGTACCTTGTGTGGGATGTTGTACAAAAATTGTGCTCACAGCTTAGGGCTGCCTCATTGCTGACTTGCGGGTTTTCTTTGAGACTGTGAACGTTTGAAGCAGAGAAATATCTTAGGCCATTAAGCCGATTTATTCACCCATAAATGCAGAGTAAGTCAAGTTGCAAGAAATTACATTGCTTGGCTGTCCATAATTTAAATCATGCTTTTTAAAAGAAATTGTTTCTAGTTTAGTAGCGCTTTTTTATGTGCATTGTGTAATCTCAATATCTCTGTCAGATTTAATAAGAGGGAAAGAAATCTGATGAGTATAATAGCAGTACGAATTTATTACTAAAAACGTGATTTTTCAAATTAAAAAATATAATTATTTAATGGAATTTCAAGAAAATGGCTAACTCCAATACCTTGATACCTATGATATTTGTATTTTGAGTAATTAATTCCATTTCTTGTGATATGAAGCAAAACTGATATTTCTCAAATAATAGTATTATATTTATATAATAAAATTAATTGATGAAAATCACAAAATAAAAATAATAACATTTTAGAGTTTATCTTTCTATTTTTTTTTTGTATCAGCAGCGGTAGGGCTAGAAATGCTCATGAAAAAAGACGGATGTCTTTATAGGCCAGTTTAGTCGAAATTAAAGTTTTAAAACATAATTAACCATCTTCTGAGAATATTATACAAAAATAATTGGTTATAAACCAGCGAATCCAGTTCTGAAAACAGTCCTGTTTAAAATTTTCTAACAATAAGAGTTTTCAATGCTATCTATTATAACTGTTTACTACAAACTGTAGACAGAGTTATCGTTATGTGATATGAAAATTACATAAGGATAATATCGATATGATATGTGCATGCTCGCTTAAATGTTCGTGCGGATGGTGGCGTATCGGGAGCCGGGTCGTTCCCTTCCCTCAAATATGGTTGAGGTGAGCGATGGCTGACTCCCGCGTTATACTCGTGATCGGGTGCTGTCCGTGTGAACTGGCCTGCTCTTGTCATTGGTGTTTGGTCACAATAATTACCTGTTTGCACATTGTACTTGTATGTTTTTGTTGATCCTTTCACATTCGTTTGTAATAGTATGCAACTAAGCTAACTATATCTTTGTTGTTTACCTGAATTATGTAATAGCATATAAGAATTTTATTTTAAAAAATGTATTGGAGGGAGTTTCTTTAGGGCCCGACGTTTCTTCTCTCTCCGCAAACACTTCCCGAAACGTTGGGTATACGAGTTCCGAGTGGTAGGAACTTCGTATTAGGTAGAAAAATATGACGTTCGAAAAGTGTACAGAGATACCTACTTCGAATAAATATTATTTTATTTCATTTCATTTCATTTCATATGATGATTATTTATGATGCCAGAAATAAAGATTGTCTATGTCTATTTTCGTTGTACTAGTATATTACAATATTACAAGTTTGATTCTACGTTTGCCGCTGAAATTCAAAATTCGATGTAATTTTGCTGCGTATCATCAGAGAAAATGAATATCTATATCTCATGCTTCATAGAACCAAGAAAATAATTTCATATTTGTAATCGAAATACAGAACTACAGATGTTTTCTACATAATGAAATGAAAATATTTTTATTCGTAGCAGGTAGCAGTGAACACTTTTCGAACGTCATTCTTTTATCTACCTAATACGAAGTTCCTACCACTCGGAACTCGTATACCCACCGTTTCGGGAAGTGTTTGCGGAGTGAGAAGAAACGGCGGGCCCTAAACAAACTCCCTTCATCACATTTTTTCTATCATAGTTCTATCTTAATTAGAACTGGTTTTAATTTCTAAAACTCGAGAGTTTATCATAGTTTTTTTCTTAGATAATATTTTCGATGTTCAAATGATCTTAATATGGTCGTTGACTGCATAAAAGAATAATATTTTTCACTAAATATTATATTATTGATTTAAAAAAAGTAACAACTTTGTAAACCTTTTGAGAATTGGTACCAAATAATTAAGTACCTACCTAAGAGACTGACTCGGTGGCTAAGTGGTTAGCGATCCTGACCTCTGATCCGAAAGTCGTGGGTTCGATCCCCACACAGGGCAAACTTTTCTGTGATTAGCAGAATTGTTTGCTCTGAGTCTGGGTATATTTTATCTATATATGTATGTATTTAAAAGTATATGTGTATGTATATCGGTCTCTGGTTCCCAAGATACAGGAAATTCTAGTTTGGGGCCAGATGACCGTGTGTGCTTTGTCCCAGATATTATTATTATATTATTATTATTATTAACACTGTAGTATTAAACTAAATCATTGTCTGTTAGCTCAGAGTTGAATATAATTGATATACATATTTTCGTACAATGTTTTGTCTAGGGTTCACGGTATTATATTACTTATCTACTTAAGGGTCAGCATCTTTAAAACTGCATTTTTTGTTAACATCACTACTTAAAGGACGAAACGCGAAAGAACGATAGCAATTTTTTTTTCTCAACAAGTACTTTTTTTTACTTTTCGACCCCAAATAAATGGGAATAAATTGTAGTTTTAGGCATTTGATTTAAAAAAATAACAGCTACCCTATTGAGAATTGGTACGTATTAAGTACGTAACACTGTAGTATTGGAACTAAATCATTGTCTGTTAGTTCAAAATTGAATAAAATTGATATATTTCCGTACAATATTTCGTCTAGGGTTCACCGTATTATATTACTTATCTACTTAAGGGTCAGAATCTTTAAAACTGGATTTTTTGTTAACATCAGTATTTAAAGCACAAAACGATAGCAAAAATTTGTTTCTGAATAAAATAAGTGTTTTTTTAACTCTTTGACCCCAAATAAATGGGAATAATAAGGCGAGGAAGATGATGATGAACTGGTAAGCTCTTGGCATTATCTTACTTAATGGTAAGTGTAAAAAGTACAATAAAAGCAATAAAACCAATTATTATCAAAGTATTGTCGCCAAACATGAGTGTTGACAGAAAACAGGGTATTAAAAAGTGCGTTTGAAATTTCAGGGGTTAATCAGAATCAAGTATAGAATACAGGAAAAATATTTAAAAAATCCGATCTAATTTATTTTTTCAGTTGGAAAAATTCTTGATTCACTATTTAGAATTAGTATGGGAAACTGAAAAAAAAATATGTACATCGGATTTTTCAATGTTTTTCTTGTATTCTATACTTGATTGTGATTAACCCCTTAAAATTTCAAACGGACTTTTTTAACACCCTGTATGATAATAATATGTTCTGACATGGACATACAATAGCCAACTCCCCATTTCATTGGGAATCATAAAAAGACCTTATGATAATAATATGTTCTGACATGGACATACAATAGCCAACTCCCCATTTCATTGGGAATCATAAAAAGACCTTATGATAATAATATGTTCTGACATGGACATACAATAGCCAACTCCCCATTTCATTGGGAATCATAAAAAGACCTTATGATAATAATATGGTCTGACATGGACATACAATAGCCAACTCCCCATTTCATTGGGAATCATAAAAAGACCTTATGATAATAATATGTTCTGACATGGACATACAATAGCCAACTCCCCATTTCATTGGGAATCATAAAAAGACCTTATGATAATAATATGTTCTGACATGGACATACAATGGCCAACTCCCCATTTAATTGGGAATCATAAAAAGACCTTATGATAATAATATGTTCTGACATGGACATACAATAGCCAACTCCCCATTTAATTGGGAATCATAAAAAGACCTTATGATAATAATATGTTCTGACATGGACATACAATAGCCAACTCCCCATTTAACTGGGAATCATAAAAAGACCTTATGATAATAATATGTTCTGACATGGACGTACAATAGCCAACTCCCCATTTCATTGGGAATCATAAAAAGACCTTATGATAATAATATGTTCTGACATGGACATACAATAGCCAACTCCCCATTTCATTGGGAATCATAAAAATACCTTTTCCATCTTTGGCATCATCATCACTTACCAGGTGAGACGATGCCAAGGGCTAACTAATTTCGGATAAATAAATACTTGGGATAAAAAAAACACTGAAACCAGTGTGTCTGACACTTAACAACCCTCTGCTGGGGGCAAAGGCATTACTTAGACTTCCAAATACAATTTTCCTGGTTCAATATATTTTACCAGATAATACTACGGCATCCATAATTAATTTAGCAGAACGTTGTGAGAATATAGATAAATACAGGGTTATTTTTGGACTTCCCACCAAAACTTCACAGTGGCTTCTACTAATAAAGCTGAGCAACTTTCCTCAAGTAACAATTGGTCAATTCGCAAAAAAAAATTTGGACCTTTCGTACTAATTTGATCACGTGATCTGCCTATTTTGTATGGAGATGGCCAAAATTTTTTTGCGAATTGACCATTGGTTGTTTGTAGAAAGGTGGTCAGTTTCATGAGTAGAAATCACTGTGAAGTTTTGGTGGGGGGTCCAAAAATTACCCTGTATAACCGTGAGTTATTATTTTTGGGCATTCAATAAAAACAACCGACTTCAATCGCAACAACTCCAATTTTGCCATGTTTTTGTTGATTTTCTCAAAAACCGCTGAATCGATTTCGATAAAATTTATATGGGACCACTTGTGAAGTATACCCTTTTAAACAAAAGAATAATTTTCCAAATTGGTTCAGGCGTCTTCGAGTAATCGGTGAATATACATAAAAAAAAGATTCCAACGAATTGAGAACCTCCTCCTTTTTTTGATATCGGTTAAAAATAACCAAGCCAAGTCCTTGAAAGTTGGAACTCGCCGGGAATAGAACGTGTGACCTCCTTATATGAAGCAAGCGGCTAACCACTAGGCCACAGTGGAGATTTTTTTGTTGATAGTGTTAGATCTTCTTCTAATCTAAATTATTGCATCTAATTTCCTAACTACATTATACATATAATAGCCTGTTTATATCTCTGATATATCTAGAAATCTACTATATCGAAATACCATGGCATGTCGCGTGCATTCTGTTCATTGGCTTGCTATTTCTTCCTGGCACAGTTTATAAAAACCTATTAACAGTAGCACAACTACAAAACTGATATAAGCTGAACTCGGCGAAATGTCGTATAGTCTCGGCCAAATGTCATCATATATTGAGGCTGAAAGTGTCAGAATATAGTTTTCAAACTTTGCTTAAAAATTCGACTACACAATTGCTGTTAGTTAACGGGACTACCTGCGACCCCCGACTTCCCCTTAAGTTTAAGGGGAAGATATATAAAACTATCATAAGACCTGTCGTCCTGTATGGATCGGAATGTTGGGCCACTAAGGGAAAGGATGAAAGACGATTGCATGCTGCGGAGATGCGAATGTTGAGATGGATGTGTGGAGTAACAAGAATGGACAAGATTAGGAATGAGTATATAAGAGGAAGTTTGAAAGTTGCGCCAGTGATAGAAAAATTGAGAGGAAATCGTTTGTCGTGGTATGGGCATGTAATGCGGAGGAATGAAAGACATGTTACAAGGAGAGTGTTACAGATGACTGTCGATGGATATAAGGGGAGAGGGAGACCAAAAAAGAGATGGATGGATTGTGTGAAGGATGATATGTGTCGAAAGGGTGTGAGTACGGAGATGACAGCTGAAAGGGATGTATGGAAGAAGAAAACATTTTGCGCCGACCCCAAATGATTGGGATAAGGGCAGGAGAATGATGATGAATTGCTGTTAGTTAAACTCCCTCTGTCCACTTGGATCCCTTGGATGGCTCCACTGATGGATCTGCGAACCCTTTTCCTCCTTCTGAATCCGTCTTGTCTGTTTGTTTGTTAACTCTTTATTGTACAATAAAATCACATAACAGAAATTATGACCACGCTGAATACGTTAAAAACAACCGACTTCAATTGCAACAACTCTAATTTTGCTATGTTTTTGTTGATTTTCTCAAAAACCGCTTAATTGATTTCGATAAAATTTTTATGGGACCACCTGTAAAGTATACCCTTTTAAACAAAAAAAGAATTTTCCAAATCGGTTCAGGCGTCTTCGAGTAATCGGTGAACATACATAAAAAAAGATTCCGACGAATTGAGAACCTCCTCCTTTTTTGAAGTCGGTTAATTAAAAGAATAATATAGGTGCACAAAGGCGGGCTTATCTATCTTTCCAATCAATGGATTCAAAAGTACTTTACTTGGATCCTGCTAAAAGAAATAATCAAATCCTTAACCATCTTCTCTATGTAAAGTACTACAGAACACAAAGTTAATCTACTGACACTATCCTAAGCTGTGTACATTCATTGTTGCCGACCAATCTATCACTGCGTGTAATAACATTATCCAGTGTTCAGTTCAGTAATTGATTTTGACCTGGTCGAGATAGGCCTGTGGGATTCAAGATAACATCAGCATTAGTAGGTAATGTACAGCTGAATATAGGTAATGTACCGCTAAATAGGTATTGTAGATCTAACCGCAGCTAATAGATGGTTATATGGTAATGGTATAGATAGAGTAAATGGTATACAGGGTGTTAAAAAAGTGTGTTTGAGATTTTAAGGGGTTACTCAGATTCAAGTATAGAATACAGGAAAAATATATAAAAAATCCGATCTTCAACTTAACAATAATAAATAAACGAGTTGAATTTAATTAACTATCTTCAAATTAGCAAAAACAAAATATACATTTCAGATTCAGTTAATTCGAAAAACATATCAGGGTATAAAATATTTAAATTATATTTAAAATTTGAATGTGATTTTGATAAACATCTTCAAATTATCAAACATATACCTACATTTTAAATTCAGCTATTTCGAAAAAAACGTATTAGAGTAAGAAATTGAAATTAGTATGTAATTTTGTTAAATATCAAAAAAATTGGATATATATCAAAAATATCTGATAGTTTGATATTTATTATAAATATCGGATATTTACGAACCCTGCTAAATATCGATCGATAGTTTAATAACGATCGGTATGCGATTGTGACTAAACTGTCGATCGACTGTTCAGTTGATACTGCGCGGTGGCTGTAATAAAAGTAGGAAATTAACATTTTTCTTCTGTTCCTGGTCTTCCACCCATCCCTCGATAAACAGGGGACCCTCTGACTCCACATACGGATGAAATTGAAATCGCGGGCCAAATTTTAACTGTGGCGTCTGGCCATGAAGCTAAACAACTATCTATAAGGAACCAATTCAAACGGAATAAAAAAAATTGAATTTCCATACAAAGTTGGCTAGTAAGCTCATCAATTTTGTGCAGAAAAGAGTTAAAGATAATAATATTATCAGGTTTTATGGCAAAGGCATGTTACTGCTATTACTAGTATATTACATATTTTATGTACTACGCCGGTCACAAAAGAGCTGCTTTATTGGGAAGAGAGAAAGGATATTGGTTGCATATAAGGCCTCCTTTATGAAGTACAATATTTGCTATAAGTCTACTAATTTGGACCAAAGGCTGTTGACTGACCCTGGTACGTTAGTGTGCCGGCTAAGCCGAGGATTGTGGGTTCGATTCCGATCGAGGGCAAACATTCTTGTTACAAGTGTAATTTTATGCTCTGTATCTGTTTAGTATTATACAAAAAGATGTATAAAATCTTTAACGATTTGTAAACAATTAAAATGTATTTTTTTTTTGAAGTATATTCTACTTGGAGATTGTGGCGTGAGAAGAAACGTCGGGCTCAGAGAAACTCTTATAGTTTCTTGAAATGAGTCCAAGCCCCGTTTAACAGGTACTACGCCTATTTTGTTACAGCCTGCATAAGTGCTGAATTTAGCGGACAGAATTTTATAAATAAATAAATAAAGAAAAATACCATTTAATTATTCAGTCACGCAGCAGACCCACTGATATTAAAAGAAAAAAAATACGCACAAAAACACAGTAAACATTTACTCACGACATAGCACTTGGCTTTCGAATATTTTGAGGTGGATTTATGTGACTCCATTACTGCCTTCACAAGGAAGAAGGCCGCAAAGTATATGGAGTTTTCGTATACTTTGCGGCCATTTTTAGGGTTCCGTACCTCAAAAGGAAAAAAGGAACCCTTTTACGATCACTTCGTTGTCCGTTCTTCTGTCTGTCTGTCAAAAACCTTTTTCTCAGGAACGCGAAGACGTATAAAATTGAAATTTATATCAAAAAATGCAATCAAGAGAAACGGCCGTTTATGCCGCATATTTGGACACTCGCATGAGAATCAAAACCTAGAGGGTATATCCCGTATACCTATAATAGAATCATGAAATTTGGCAGGAAGCAATGTTTATAGCACAAGTAAAGGGAAACGTCCGAAAACCAAAAATTTTTATTTACATCACAAATTTCTTATGAGGGCAGATTAGAGCTTGCTTGCTGTGGTTACACTACCTCTGACCCTGCTACAGCGATCTACAGCGCTATTACCTACTTTGAAAACGACCTTTGAAAGGCCAAGACAAATACAATAATAAACCGAACCTTTTCAACAAACCTAATAAAACAGCAAAATACAAAAAGCCTCTCAAGGAAAGTCATCACGAAGATAGATGGTACAGATAAATCAAATCAAGGATGGGAGCTAGAGAATTAGTTCAAATTGCAGCCGAATTTAATTGAGCCCACTTAATCTTTGGAAACAATAAGAAGCGAAGCGGAACATTCGGGGAAGTTATTCAATCAGGGAGCTCTAGTGATGTGACTGGACCAAGTTAGTTCCGAATCTGACATCCACCAATACGGAGGTCCTTAAGCCTACCGTTTTGAAAATCAACTTATTTTATTATTTATCCTCTTTTCAATTATATCTATATGTTTAACATAATTTAGATTAATAATCCTTTTCATATTTAATACTACTCAGAGACGGTAACTTCTTTAGGGCTTATGTGTAAATAGCAGATTACAAAAAAGAAACTAGAAAACATCGAAAAGTAAAAGGTAAGCACTAAGCATATGCACGAAAACTCCCAAAATATGACCATTCATTGTGGGATATATGAACATGGCATGATAAAAAAAATCCAAATGTTTTTATTTTTGTTTAAATTTAAACATTTTACTTTGATTTACATATTATTTTAAACGTACCTAAGACAAAATTCCCGTCATTCGGAACTCGTACACACACTGTTTCGGAAAATAAAAGTGAAGTGATTATTTTCACGACTCGACGCGTCGAGTCGAAAATAATAATCAGATACGAGCAATATCCACACATCGAGGGGATATAGTTGGCACATCACTAAAGCAAACTAGACAAGACCCTCAGGATGTTGACCAAGCAAACTTGGGGTTAATCACTCGATCCGGCTGTCAGTCTGCCCCCACAATTATTATCACAAAGATCCTTGGATGGATGGCAATCAAAATTTATTGTGCGGTTTTTCTTAGTCATTCGAATTCTCAACTCCTTACTCCTTTTACATACCGAAGTGAGTTTTTAATGACGATAAAAATGACAACTGTCAAATACAAACATTAACTGGGGACCCTATTTCGACATTTCACTGATCAATTGAATCTGGTATTTCAGTAAAGTATTATATTTTTTAAAATCTTGATATTCTTCTTATGTAATCTTACAAAGCAACGAGAAGCCATGTAATATTAAGTTACTACAATAGTGAAGGAACAAGGACTTGACACACTAGCGCTTTACTGTGCTATAAAATCCGCCACACTCATGGACGGAGTGGGGTGACCGTAAAGTTACAAGCCTCATGCTAGAATTGCCGTCCATGAGCGTGGCGGATTTTATAGCACAGTAGAGCCGCGCTAGTGTGTGACGCCCTTTATGGGGGTTCTGAACTACCCGATTAAATTGTCTTTTATGTAGATATCTTTAATTTTGTCATGTTAACACAAGCCACAGTAAAACCTAACTGACCAGTTACTTTTTTAAAAATATTTATTATTTAGGTATATAACTCTATTAAATATTTTTAAAATCCACTCTTATACGTTATGGAGGTCCTTCTAAGAGCGGATGTCTCACTTTTATTCGATACTAGCTTCCGCCCGCGACTTTGTCTGCGTGGACTTAAGAATTAGACCCACAAAGAAAATAAGAGGTGGCGCCATCTAGTGACGAAGTGAATATTTTGAGTTCTATTAAGCTTTCCTCCGGGACCCTAAACTTTTCTGGGATAAAAAGTATCCCATGTGTTAGCCGAGTGCTTTATCTATCTACCTACCAAATTTCATCCCAATCCGTTCAGTAGTTTCGGCGTGAAAGCGGAACAAAGAAACATCCATACTTTGTGTGTTTAGTGTGACGACACTCTCATAGAATTATGGAGTATCACCTTGTTGTCACGATGCAACGTTTGTGTGTCTCTACACATACTTTTGGATGTGATGAGGGTGGCGATATTGTCACGAATCAGGTGGTAAAATTCACATATCCGCGACACATTCTTGATAGCTGTAACTTTGCCTGTAACAACTATTCATGAAACGGTTTTTTACACTGGAAATCTACGATCAAGTGTCATGATAATGAAATTAACATGGATAATATATTCATGACACCGTACCTTGAAAGAAAAACGGAGCGTTCTAAGAATAACTTTATTTAGGTACCACAACCATGTTTGGGTCACAAAATCTACAAGTAAGTTTCAACTTAATCGGTACAGTATATTCAGAGCAAATGGGCTGTGACAGACGGACAGACATACAGACACACGAGTGATCCTATATATGGTTTCACCAATGATATGCTAGACAGACAGACAGCGTCAGTTTAACATTGACAAAGCAATCTCAGTCTGCTCGGCAACTGTATCTTAATGCCTCGTACAATATATCCATTTAGAACAAATTCACGTGTACACTGGCCCACAGAGATATCTGAACCCCTACTAAAGCTATTCACGATACATGGTGTGTTACGGAGAGGTTCAGATATATTTGTGGCTGTCTGTACACGGCTGCAAAATACGCTCCAGTCACATTAGAATAAGATTATTCCTGTCACGCGTAGGTCTCACGGGACCGTTCGGAAAGCAAATTTCCCCAAATAAAACCGGTTCTGCCGGTTAGAACCGGTAACAAATGCGAATTTGTGATGACGATGCGATGAGGGAAATGAATTCTGGACCGTTTTTTCTTGAGACAAAGATTGTGTAAAAGGTTACATTCGGAGGTTCAATTTTGTTTTACAGTCAAGACTTTGAGATATTTTGGAGTATTAATTTTGTTTCCGATATTGACTAGGTAAATGGATGCGGGTTTTATTTGAGAATTCTCCTTTTAGGGATTTCAATATTTTCATTACAATACCTTTTTTCAAAAAAATAAAAGCTTACTCCTTATGCAAAATTTGCTGATCGAGTTATATAATTGCTTTTTTTTTAATAGGTAATCGGATGTTTTCCCATTTTTATATTTTTTGTATTTTATTTTTTGTGCAATAAAGTATATTTATCTTATCTTTTTCTTCAATATTTTTTGAAAATATCAAGAACGAAATTGAATAAAACATAATTGTGTATGTAACTTATTAATAAGCTAACATCATTGTAAATAATGAAAATAGTTAATGTGTTAATAAGGGAATTACTAGCACTGACTTTTTGCGTCAACATTTCGCAAACTAGACCTTTTGCGCCTAATCATATTTTTTATTATTTGCATCATGTTTGCGGGTCTGATTGTGGACCCTTTGGGTCTCCTGTCCGAAGGCTTGGAGGGCCACTCAAGAGATTTTTTACCTGGTCCCTAGACGTTACGAAGGGGCCACCTAACCGCTATACGATGTGCATACGTGGTTGGGTTAAGTAAAAAAGGTTTCATGGATTTCACTCCATTTTATCATAAAGTATTTACGTGTCATGTTTGAGTGAATTTTTGATCGATAAAAAATGGCAAATGAGTATTTCTCATGCATTGATAAGCTTTAAGGTACCTGATTACAATCGGCACAAAAAATATTTTAGAAAAAAATTTACGAACGGCTCAACCAGTTGTGCCGTGGGGAATTTTTTTTGGTAAGTGAGGCTCAACTGGTTGAGCCTCGCAGTTGAGCCTAGGGGAATCAACGTATACTACACCTACTTAGAAAGTACCTTAATACTTTATCGAATTTGAGGCAGAATGTACGTCATTACTATCGTACAAATATGCGGGAAGAAAACGCGCTGAGCGGGAGGGAAAAGTATATAAAAATCCATTACTAACGTATTTTTTATTTTTATTTTGGGTAAGACTATGCCGGTAAACTAAATGTAAAATGCCAAAAAGTTTTTATCTCCAAGTTCGCAAAATGATACTGGTCAAGCTTTTTCCAAACATGATTTTGAAAAAAGAACATGTGGTTTTTATTTTCCTCGTAGGTGTCGGAAGAAACTCTCGGAAGAAAGTGCGATTCCCAACTCGAGTGTATTCGAGTGTATCAAACTACATCTCTGGTTGGTAATCGGTCACTTTCTCCCTTTGATGAACGATGTACTATTACTTCCCATATGAATTACAAATAATTGCCCTGTCGATGTGAAAACTTTGCATTTAAAGTGTATTTTTTACCCAACTCTCTATATAAAACGCTATGTTTTACGGATGCATGTAAATTCAAACTTTTACCCGCAGTTGTGAGTTGCAGGAAAACGCTACTTATTATATTATTATAAGTTTAAGAAAATAAAAATTCATCGCATTTAAAAATTTAACTTTTTGGCTTCTTGGTTGATCACAAAATTGTGAACTTGTGTTTTAAAATGTGCTGAAATAACGATGAAACTGAACTCTGCGCAAATTGTCTTATCAGCGTACCGGTGATCGGTAGGTAAGTTAATCATTTTCTCATTTCAGTTTTAAATTGTCTTATTAAAAAGGTAATATACAGGGTAACTTTAAATTAGTTCTTGATACGATCGCAAAAAAAATTTTGGAGTCTCCATACAAATCGAGCAACTGACCGGCCAAATTAGTATGAAGAGTCCAAAAATTTTTTTGCGATTTGACTATGGGTTTCTTAGGAAAAGTTGTTTGTTATCATGAGCACATGCATACCCTTTCGTATCAGGAACTAATTTAAAGTCACCCTATATACTTTATTAGGTATGCAAGGTTCGACTGCTTGCTTTAAAGCTTCCGCCAGGCGTAGGCGGTTTGATGTGTTCCGGTGGGAAAAACGAGAGAGTCAGCGTAATTATCGGCTCAAGAGGCATTGAGGCATAAAAGGCCTTATATCATAGCCCTCTTGGCAAGGTAATTAACTAACCTTTCTGGTATTAAAGGCGGTAATACGCTCTAGTAACCACTTTCCATCAGGTAAGCCATCAGCTCTTTTACCGCTTTCCTCAATAAAAATAATTACAAAATTCTGATAAGTACAGGGTGTAATTTAAATCGCGGTCCAAATTGGTGGTGTGGTTTCTGCTCATGAAACTAAATAACTTTTTCTAAGGAATCAATACAAACGGAGCAAAAAAAAATGAGACTCATCATACAAATCAATGAGCTGACTAGCTTAACGTAATTTTACATGGAAAGTCCACTTTTTTGCTGGGTCCTAAGAGAAAGTTGTTCAGTTCCATAGCTAGAAGCCACTGTTTTTTGTTCCGCGATTTAGTTTCAACCTGTATAACTTATTCGGTATCGTGAATAAATATATCGCTGCATAAAACATACAGAGTGTTAAAAAGTTCAATTTTACAAAAGCACGATTCCCCGTTCGGTTATTTTAAATTCTATAGCGCTGGAAACTAAATGAATTGCAAATTCATTAGCAACATCCAATCCAACTTCAACAGTTCTCTTTTTTCTAGTTAGTTCATCTAGAGCTATATGGTTAGCAGAAGGGAATATGTATGAAAATGAAAATGAAATTACAATATTTTATTCGAAGTAGGTAGCAGTGTACACTTTTCGAACGTCATTCTTTTATCTACCTAATACGATGTTCCTACCACTCGGAACTCGGTACCCACCGTTTCGGGAAGTGTTTGCGTAGTGAGAAGAAACGGCGGGCCCTAAAGAAACTCCCTCCAACACATTTTTTTTTTAAATTCTTATATTCTATTACATCTTAATGCTAGATCAATAAATGAATTATACAATGTCATGTCTGTAAATAATATATGAAAAAATAAGAATAAAGAAAGACAGGATTCAAAAGAGATAAAGGTATAATTTACAAGATAAAAAAGCAATATACATGTGCTAACATTACTCAGACCATGGCTAGCTACTAACATCTTATCTAAGTTTTGCCGCCGAACATCAAGGCCGAATGGACATAAGATAGCCAATTCCCAATTGCATTGAGGAATCTTGGAAAGCCCGCTTCCATCTTTGGCATCATCGTCACTTACTACCAGGTGAGATGATGCCAAGGGATTACTAATTGTGGACAAAAAAACTTAAAAATATAATATGCTTCATGTAAAAACAGTTTCAAATTGAAACTTTCAATCCATAAGTGCGTAAATAAGGTCGCGTATTTCTATATATGAAAGTTTTTAGTGAATTTAAGATTTACATCAGATTAGATATTTTAATGAAATTACGCTTTCAACTGTAAACACATACCTATAGGTTTTTTTTCTCACAGTTTGAATTGACATTTTCAGATAAATGTACTTCTCTTATTCCTTCCACATTCATTACTCCTTTTATGCATACTCATTGGTTTCGGGTTCTTTTTATTTAGCCTTTTTTTAATCTATCACCAATCGGATATTAACATGAATTTGGTTTGTACGTTCTCGACCGATTCGCCTTTTCATTTTCACCCTTTTAAGATTGTTCAATTGAAATCTTTTTCACACTTACGCTTGTTAATTAGCAAGCATTATTTGGTTTACGGTGCTTAAGATAGGAAAAATGAAGAAAAATAGAGAAATAAAAAAAATAAAAAATGTGTAAAAATGTTATGACATCAAATAAAGTTTATTGTCGCAAAAAAACTTACACACAGTAAAAAATGACAACAGATAGAAGACCAGAAAGGTTGCTCGCGCCCTACTTTTACGTTTTCCGAGAACAAGGTTGTCTGTAAGTAATTGCTTTCAGTCATAAGAACACCCAAATTGTAATATCGTGTCTTTTTATTTACTTTTGTTTTTGTAAATGTATTTTTTATTTGATAATACAACAAAAAGTATTTGATTTGAAAAAGAGGCGTCTGTAGAACATAATTAGACTTGCTCTAAAATCTTTGGATAAATATGCATTTTCCCCATTGTAAAAATCCAGTTTACCCTGAATTGTATCAGACTTGTAAATTTGACGGGACGTCGAAAACTTTGTATAACCAATGAAATTTTTGAAATGTATGCGCGAGAGCCAAGAAAATAGCTCCAGCATTCGAATTTGCAAATTGCGGGAAATCCCGGCTTTCTTTTAAAATGTAAAACACAACCCCACTATGTTTGAGTTGGAAGTTTTATTTTTAAAGATTCTGTTTAAAGAAATTGAATACGTTATGATAACCAATTAATACGAAAGACAAAATATGCAGAAAAGTAAAGAAACATTAAGTAAAGAAAATACATCGGTGAATTTTTACGAAAATAATAAGACGAACACTTAGAAATTCCCGTAGAGCAACAAAATCCTATGATTAGTTTTTGAAAAAAAAAACATTCAGAAAAAAATAAAGTTATCGTTTAAAACGAAAAATAAATGTGTATGTTTAATCATAAAAATGGTCCAAAGAAATATTTTTCATTCTAAACGATAACTTTAATTTTTCCTCCATACATTTTTGTATGGAACATACAAAAACCTTGATGATTTTTTACAAAATATGTTTTTCTCAAAATCTAATCATAGGATTGTATTGCGTTTTGAGAATGTTTACGTGTCCATCAAAACACGTAACATATATTTTTTTTTATTTAAATTCACCGATGTTTTTTTTTTTCATACATTCCATGCGATGTACTTTAGTAGAAAAAAAGACGATTTAAAAGTATGTCTGCAGCATCTACTTAAATTTAAAAAAAAAAGATTTTGATTTGAACTGAACTGAACTGAAAAAATGCAAATTGATCCCTGCGTAAATATTGTAACAGAAAATATTGGAATTCTAATAATTTGAATTTTGATGCGTAGCAATAATTTAATCTCGTCTTGGTATTAGGCAAATTTAAATATTTATTGCCATTATTGTTTTATTATTTCTTAGCCGGCCGGCTGAAGCGGAGTCGCAAGAGTTTTCACTCGAGGGTGGAAGTGAAACATGCATAAGTCGCGAGTTGGCACAGGGTATTAGCCGCGAGTCGAGGCCCTGGGTAGAAAGCGGAGACACCTCTCCACATCCTTCACTAACGGCAGGGCAGCTTGTGGCTCGCTGATGTTGGGCGTCACCAAGGGCCCGAAAATTATTGTACAATATATGGGGGAATTAGGTAAAGAAAATATATCTTATTTTCATTGTGACTGTAAACTCCCAATCAACGTCATTGGTAGGCGACGTGCTGGGAATCGACATGATGGGAAATCGTCATAATGGGTCAGTCGACGTCGTGGGAATCGACATACTGAGAACAACTCCACGTGATAAGCAGATTAAAGTTTTATTTATCTATTAAGTTTTGTAAAAGAACTGAGAACAATAATATGGACCGTTTACGTAACGTTAAATATACAGGGTGTAACAGAAGTGTGTGACAATACTTCAATGTTGGCTTGTACCCATCAAACTGAACAACTTTTGTTCTACAACTTTGTTGAAATCGCAAAACTTTTTTTGGACTTTTCATACAAATCGATCAGCTGGGGAACCAAGTTTGTATGAAAAGTCCAAAAAATTTATTGCGATTTCAACAAAGTTGTAGAACAAAAGTTGTTCAGTTTGATGGGTAAAAGCCAACGTTGAAGTATTGTCACACACTTCTGTAACACCCTGTATAATATTATTATGAAAACATGTCAAAAGAAACCCGGTAGGGCTTGTGTTTTGCACAGCAATCGAAGACTTTATTTCATCCATAGTAAATATAAAAAAACTATAATAATAATATTTTATTTATTTGTAAAAGGTAGATAATTTACATAAGTTTCTAAAAATTAAACAAAGTACAAATTAATGGGTTCCTGAACTAGGATAAACCTGTCTCTCAGGCAACAAAATTCTTACATGATATACTTATGGGCATAATACAAAAATATCTAAATAAATATTATTAGTCGTGAATAGTCTAAAAATATAACGATTCGCTGTGTTAACTAGGTCAACATCAAAATACGTAGACAGATAATATAGGGTCCTCATGAAATACCTGAAAAAATTTAAAGCACGGTTTTTACTCATGAAACTGAACAACTTTTGTTCTACAACTTTGTTGAAATCGCAAAAAAATTTTCGGACTTTTCATACAAACTTGGTTCGCCAGCTGATCGATTTGTATGAAAAGTCCAAAAAAATTTTGCGATATGAACAAAATTGTAGAACAAAAGTTGTTCAGTTTGATGGGTAAAAGCCAACCTTGAAGTATTATCACACATTTCTGTTACACCCTGTATAATAAATTGTAGGGTCACGACACTGTTTTATTTCAAAAAATAAATTCCCATGTCTTTGTTTTCCATACCACAAATTTCCACGCCTCAAAACCCCACAAACTTAATTTACCAAAGCCTGCCTCTAGTATCTAACGCCAGAACGCCAGTCGTCTGCAAACGACAGAACTGCAGAGTCAACGACAGGCGAAGCTGTAGTATGTTCTGCAGCTGTCAAACCACCTGTCAGAACTCCGAGTGTAGTGGGTGCAGGTGTGAACGTATCTAATCCTGCTGGTAGCGAGGTGCATTAATATTTCACATTTGAAACTTTCACAAATAGAGGCGGTGAATAGGAGAATTCTTTAGTATTGTGAGATACTCAAGCTATTTTTACATGACTTTTCGAGAGCGGGGGTTATTTATATACACTTTTTAATACGCTAAATCTATCATATCTCACTATATAATATTATAATCGCAAAAGTATGGATGTTTGTTTATTTGTTTGTTTGTTTGTTCCACTATCACGCCAAAACTACTGAACTGATTTGAATGAAATTTGGTAGGTAGATGGATAAAGCACTCGGCTAACTCATAGGATACTTTTTATCCCGGAAAATTGAAGGGTTCCCGGAGGAATGCTTAAAAACTCGAAATTACACTAGATGGCGCCACCTTTATTCTGAAGTCCACGCAGACGAAGTCGCGGGTGGAAGCTAGAATGTAATTATAAGTAGTATTATGTAGTATGTTTTATAAGTTGTATTATATTATGAGATTGTTCAGGCAGGCAGTGTTTGCTTCAAGCAATCTGGCAATGAGGAAGTAGATCGATTAGCGAAGCAAGCTGCACTGGACGGTGACTCATTTCACTGTGAGCTTTTGTTTACTGACATTTTATTTAAAGTCAAAGATATGTGTTACAAAATGTGGGCCGAATATTTTGATGAAAGGTCACGCACTAAAGGGATTTGGTATAAAACAATTCAACCTACACTTTCTCGATGCCCTTGGTTTGTCTTATGTAAACTGAACCGAAAAGATGTTGTTTTAGCGCTTAAACTTCGTTCTGGACACATACCATTGAATAGTTTTAGCTATTTGATGCGCAAATCAGATTCGCCTAGTTGTAATGTATGCGGTATGGTCGAAGACGTTTACCATATAACTATGGAATGTGGACGGAATGAGGAACAACGTAAACAACTCAATATTAGGAATTATTCTGTTGGCCTGGTTAACACTGTCTTGGCCTCTCCATATTCTGAGGAAGCAAAATTGCTTTATAAAGTTGTAATGTTAGGGATTAAAAATAGAACAGATTAGATTGAGTAGATTAAGTGAGCCACGATGAGGGTGGCATTTTTTTGTAAAAATAACCCTCTATAAATAAAGATTGATTAAAAAAAAAAAAAAAAACCTTGTTTGTTTTAAGGCGTAATGTATTTCTATTCAATTGGTTAGCTATCGATGTCTGTATAACCTTAATGGTTTGGTGATAAAAGTGGGTTACCACGATTCTTCTACGTTTTGGCAAAAAGGCTGCTTTACTCTTATGAATTAGTGACAAAATTTTGAATGGGGAAGAAAACGCAAAGCTATTTGCAGATGGCGCTACGGACGCTTGACTCATAACAACTTTCAATTAGTTCCGGTTTTTTATTATTGAGGTGTTATAAATTAGTTGTTTTTTTTCTGTAAAATTGTTAAATGGAAAATGTATGCGACTTGGACTGTTCCTCAATTAAAGACGAAGTTGAAAAGTACATAATTGAAATCGTAACTTTTCCCGCGACTTCTTCATCCGAGAATATTTAGGAAATTAATGATTTCCATTATTATTGCAACCAATCGCCACACAACGCGGCATTTTTTTAATTATCTCATGTTTAGTTCACGTAAACATTTTTTTATATACGTTTTGACAGTTAATATGAGTCAAGCAATATCAGCGCCTCTATCGGCGAGCTTTGTCAGTTTTCATCCCCATTAGTTACGACTATTTTTTGCACGTGGCTCCTAGATTTCGTCTTTATGATGAAATATCTTGCGAGCACAAACATTTTTTTTTTACGGTACAAGAAAAGAGCGTACTCCTATATCAAAGGCCAGCAACGCACTTGTGACTCCTCTGGTGTTGCGGGTGTCTATAGGCGGCGGTAATCGCTTACCATCACGTGATCCGCCTGCTCGTTTGCCACCTCTACCACAAAAAAAAATCTATCATAGGTATGTATGTAGGGAGGGAATTTAACATTAGGTTGTCCTGAGCAAATCCCCCGCTCTTTAATTACAAGTTTATACAAGTTTGTAACATTTTGTGCACGTGATACTAGTGCATTGTGTAGTATAGATAATTTATTACTAAGTGCCACACGCATCGTCGCGTAATGGATCAATCTGAAAATTTAGAATTTAAAAACATTTTTTTTGACGCGTATGACCAACGGCTCGTCATCAAGATTTTGGTTGCTCAGGGACATTTTGCAACTGAAGCCTATCGACAACTGCACAAAGTGACAGAAAATAACTGGCTCGATGATTCTGCGGTTCACACTTGGTATTGAAAATTCAATGAAAAAAATAATGACGTTCGAAATCATCTTGGTGGGGCCCATAATACTAAGTCATCAAACTGAAAAAACGAATTGAAGCAGACAAAAGCAGTGGCAGCGGGGTATTAATACATAAGGGCAATAACGCTTAAAAATATACAACACTCAATTATGTACCTTAATAAATAAAAATTGTTGAAATTATTTTAAGTCGGGGTATTTTCAAGTAAAGTACTGGCAGCGGGGTATTAATACATAAGGGCAATAACGCTTAAAAATATACAACACTCAATTAAGTACCTTAAAATAAAAATTGTTGAAATTATTTAAGTCGGGGTATTTTCAAGTAAAACACTGGCAGCGGGGTATTAATACATAAGGGCAATAACGCTTAAAATATACAACACTCAATTAAATACCTTAATAAATAAAAAAAATTGAAATTATTTTAAGTCGGGGTATTTTCTCCTTGCGACCTAATATTTTTACAGGATAAATGTAGCCAATGTCATTCATTGCTCCATCGCAACGTGAAAGATGAAAAATAAATAAATAAACAAACAAATTTATTTAACATTCACTTAACATTTACTTAACTTTCGTAACATGCATAATTATTTTTAATTTTATTTCAGGCAACTTAATAAAATATTACAAGCCCATAGATAAATATAAATTTATAGCATAAATTAACTTAAATACTATCCATACATACAATTTAATTTTATAACAATTTAAGAATGAGGACTGTGGTTTTATCTTAAAAGACTGCCTATCTAATCTCATTAAAATAAAAAGAGAAACTTATAGTAACAAAAACATTAACGACACAGGTTAATGACTATAATGAATGACACAAGCCACGGTAATTACGACTTAGCGTGAGTCTTGGTGGAGCGAAAGAAAAACAATTTTATTTTCGCTTAAGAAAGCCTGCTAATTATTTTTCCGATACCGAGTTTTCCCTTGATGGCAAACAGGATAATCAACATCCTTTGTAACGTAAAGATGCCTCAGCAGTGTTAGATTTCGTTGTATCGTGAGAAAATTCCCTAGTTGATTTGCCATTAAGGTTAAACGTTAGTGCTCCCTGGTTGAAAAAATCTGATAGATGGCGTTAATCTGACTATAACTTGGTTTTTCGATTTAAAAATAGTATAAATAACCCTAAACCATATTACGTAAAACAGCGAGCAGTTACAAGATCAATGTACGCTAATAAACCATAATAATGTTAATTAAATAAGGATTTCGATATATTTGTCCCCTTACAATTATAGTTTTGCGTTTATCTTGTATGAATAAGGGCTCGAATTACGCACACATACATAATTTTTTTACGTATATGATGCTTATTTTTGACTTACCTTTATAAGTAGTCCGTAACCCAGAGGTGCAAGCGGCAAATTTTGTACGAACCTTTTTATGTTATTGCTTTTAGGTCCGGGTTCGTATCCTACGAGACTTTATTGTTTTTGTCTTTTAATTTTCTTTATTTAGTATGAACATAAATAAATATGTAAATAACAAGACCCAAGAGTGATAAAAGAAAAGATTTTTTAAAAGAAAAAAAATCATTTATTGAATAACAATGTCGCATAGCAATCATTCATAGCATTGGCCTGCAAGGAGATATGTATCACGTCTCCCTCGCGAATCAGGACACCAGGGGAGACAGCAGCAGCTGGTCGAGGTGACGGATCCACAGGAGTCCCCTATCGGTTCTGACTTCATAATGTACTCCACCCAGACGTCGGGTTATTGTGCCGAATTCAAACTTCTGGGCAAGAGAGGAGTAACTCCTGGCCACCTTGTCTCCAGGAGAGAAATGCCCTCTCCTTGTCCTCTGACTACGTGGCTCCGGTCTAGGTATGGGACTACCATGGCATGTAGCTTAGTTCTAAAATCTTTTCCAAACATCAGTAGGTAGGGAGTCCCTCTTGGAGTTTCTGTCTGCCTCAAGCGGACTCTCCCCATGAGTGGTGAAGTAATACTTAGTTTTCGTAATGTAGTTTTCAGTGCTATACACAACTCCTCAAACTCGAATCTGTAGAAGGTTTCTTCCTCAAGATGTTCATCTTCGGTTTCTAGTTCTATGTTGTTCTGTATTTCGTGAAATTTCTTTATTGTTTTGTCGAGTGACTCCAAGCGGGGCTATATACTTACTTGGGTCTTGAGTGTCGAGCACATTTTCTGTGCGCGTTAATAAACTGTACTGAGCTTCTTGTACGTTTTAATTTCTTTAAATCCATTGAATTGGCCTCGTCGCCAATATTAAAAACATAAAATATCTGTTCAGTCACATAACATTTATTGAATAACAACGTTGCCTAGCAATAGCCTGCAAGGAGATACGTATCATGCAAGGAGATACGAAGTGATGTCGAAAATTTGTGGAGGCACGGCCTTGCAAGCCTTTACAAGCCAAGTCTTACGCTATTTGGAATCACGGTTGTGCCTCCGCAAGCTAAGGAGAGTATCAAACTTAGGAATCACAGATAATTTTTATGTATATGTCATAGGGAATGGCCCCCTTATTACATCCGTGAAGTGGCAGCATGAAATTCGTTTTCATTGTCGAGAAAAATAGATTCATTTTTTTATTAAGGCCTTAAGTAGTCTGAATAACCTTGCTGAAACGGAGATCGCTGAGAGTTTTGCAGACGTCAGTGCCATCTAGCGGCAACGGTCGGTACAGTTGAAATACTATAAAAACTGCAGAAGGGACAAGTGTTATTTATTAGTTATCCTACACAACTGCCTATTTTTGTTTGCACATCACTGCAACTGACGTCATCGTTACGTGCAAAGTGTTGAGTTTTATTTTTTATGACCAGTAGGCGTCAGGAACCAATACGAAGTATGTAAGTATGTAGAGCGTGCCTACAGCCAAATCGGATTCAACTTCTTTTGTCGGATTGCAGTATTTGATGTTATTAGATTTTTCTCAGTTGTGGGAGTGACATGGGGTACACTATTTTATTACTAGCTGTTGCCCGCGACAACAGAGAGAAAAATAATAAATCTACTCATCATAGAAATATTTGACCTGCACCGGGTGGGGATTGAACCCACGACTCTCGGATGTTGTCAGGGGCACAAACCACTGAGCCAACGAGTCCGTCAAGTTTATGTTTTTAGATTTTAGGACTAGGTGTGATATAAAAAATATTCTTCTAACTGTGTCTAACTAACTATGTCCCAAAACTAATGCGACGAAGGAGATCATTCAGGCTCCATACATTTTTTGGCCTTTTTTTAAGTGCCGGTCAACCAAAAAAAAAATGTATTATTAGAACTTGCTATTTGGAGCAATAGTTAAAATGACACAAAAGTTGTAGGGTTTTTCTGAACAATGTTATATAAGATGGATGAATCGTCATTTTCATACATTTATTGATTCCTGAAAGCTCAGATATAACTAGAGTTTATCATCTGGTACAATTTACATTTTTCAACTTTTGTGTCATATTAACATTAATTATTGCTCCAAATAGTTCTAACAATTCGTACTTCTTTTTTGTTGGCCGGCACTTTCATAAAAGGCTCAAAATTAATGATCTCCTTTTGGCTGGTGATAGCTTTGATCAAGACCTATCAAAATAACGAAACATATGTTCTGCAAAAGTTTATAGTTTTCGAGGTATACCAGATTAATAAAAAAAAAACACTACTATGTTTTTTAATTAATTTGTTTTTTGGACTCAAATATCGTTGATTAGTGTCTCCACTCGGATTCACTACTTTATTCTACAAAAATATTAAAGATGCCATCAGAAATACATCATCAATTAAAAAAAGCTTTAAAATATTCGATAACGAAACTTTATACATCTGCGACGTAAAAAAAAATACTGAATAATTTTTGTCTCACATTATAAGATAGAGCATAGTATGCTATAAAAATCCTTGTTTCATGCCCATTTTAGAAATGTATAATACTTGGATATTTTCCTTACAAACAATGAGTTAATTGCTATTTTTGACCTCAAGGTGCTGACTTATTATATTCGAGGTTTTCAAATAAAATTAATTAGATTGATTAAAAATAGAAAGGCGATCATATTATGTTTGTTCTAGAAGGTCACCGTGACTAACTACCTAAAATAAAAATAAAACTGGCCAAGTACGAGTCGCACTCGCACATGAAGGGTTCCGTACTATCGTACAAGAAACTCTAAAAAACACGTCTCTTGTATGAGGAGCCCCTTTAATTTTTTAATATTATTTTAAACTCTGTGTAGTGTTTAAACTCTGTAGCGATTCAAACTCTGTGAGCATTTCATTTAAATCGCAAGAGTGAAAGAGCAGCGGCGACACTGTGGGACAAAAGTACCTACCCTAATCGGAGACAACTGTACTATTAGATTTTTAATACACCCAAGCTGCTGATTTACAGACTGCCTGGCCGAAGTAGAGATGTTGTTTTGGAAGAAAGATAGAAAAGTGGCGGCAAAATTTATCTTTTTTAGGGTTCAAAGTTCAAAAGCCAACGGGACCCTATTATTAAGCCTCCACTTTCCGTCCGTCCGTTCGTCTGTATATCTGTCAGCGGGCTGTATCTCATGAACCGTAATAAGTAGAGAAATGAAATTTTACAGAGTGTGTATTTCTTTTGCCGCTATGACAATAAATATTAGGCTGTCCCATTCAAAATGACATCTAGTAATCTTATGATTTCCCAAAAATGTTTAGAGATTATTCTATATGATCGAATCACTAATTCGAGTGCTATCATTTACATCAAGCGTTTAAATTTTCTGCTTCGCAGTGGATCGCCAAAACTAAATATTTTGCTCTATGTTCTTCAGCAATCATGATGATTGTGAACATTGACTTACCGTTGACAGACCTACCACAAATCCGTACTGATACTGGGAGTCATAACATTCCTTGCCAAGTTGACCTCTGTGACTCAATCATCCAACTTCATCAGTTTGATAGGTAATGTATTAGTAGCATTTGGTATATTTCCTTTCCTGAATATCCAGGTACTTCTAAACACATAATCAAACGCAAAACTACTCCCAGGTCTAGAAGGGATTAAGGGGTCAATTGCTCTATGTTAATCAGCAATGATGGTTATTGTGAACATTGACCTGCAGTTAATAGATCTACTACAAACTAGAGAGCGAACATTCCCTGCTCAGTCGACTACAAGTATCTATGACTCGATTATCCTACTTCATTGTTTGATACATCACTTTGATACCACTATAGTTTTTATACTCGTATCGGCTGTATTCGCGAAGTTCTCAGTAATATCCTAATTGTTGATCAAGATCCTGAAAGAGTTAAATTGCGTACATAACGTTATATACCTATTGAGATAAAATCGCTAATAACAACCCAAGAGTAGTTAATCTATGTTTTGAATGTTAACACTTCAAAAATATCAGTTCCTGTTGAAAATATAATGTTAAAACCAGGGATGGGACGTATAGTGTTTTGGCCGGATAACCGGATACCGAATATTCGGCTAAATTATCCTGCCGTCTAAAAATGTCTGCAAACGGATGGCAGCCTTAATTGCTATGACATGACTATGCGCAGCAGCTGCGGGAGGCTGCGTGGCGCCCACGCTTTGCATTGATTCGGGCTTTCTTCGGGCTGACACCTAGCGAACGTGGACAGTTACTTTACTCGCTTGTTTTGTTTATGTATTCAATCAAACAATCACAACGTTTTTGATTGATATACTCTTTATTGTACACACACAAACAATATATAACAACAAAAGGCACAATATTAAAGTTACAGTGGTAAAATGTAGGCGATCTTATAGCTTATAGCGATTCCTTTTTTAAGTTACTGATAAAAATTTAATCGTGATAGTGGTCCTAATTTAATTTGTGTTTGTAAAAATGGCAAGTGTACAGAAAAAGTCGCCTTTATGGACGTATCAGCTTCCGTCCGCGACTCGCCTGCGTGGACTTTAAAATTGGATCCAGAGAGAAAAAAATGTTAAGGTGGCGCCATCTAGTGACGAAGGGTAATTTTTGAGTTTTTAAGCATTCCTCCAGGAACCCTTAAGTTTCCGGCACAAAAAGTATCATATGTGTTAGCTGAGTGCTTTATCTATCTGCCTGCCAAATTTCATCTACATCCATTCAGTAGTTGTGGTGTAAAAGCGGAACAAACAAATAAATAAACTAAAATACAAAATAAACTAAAATAAACAAACAAACAAAAACACAAACAAACATCCATAATTTCGCATTTATAATATTGGTGAGATGAGATGAGATTTCGTCGAAGAGGAACAATTTTCTAAGTGTAATTTATGTGAGGTGATTTCTCGAGGTATCACTGCACAGTGTTTTTTTTGCCTCAAAATAGTGACATCTTCGTTTTTTTCATTCATTGAATTTGGCTTTTTATAACAAATGCAAGAGTAAAACTCTCAGGAGTCCATTTTGTATAGTTTATTTTTTAAAAAATCACAAAGTTTTGTTGACCTTCATGTTAAAAATATGGAAATTAATTCATAGAAAAAAAAACTATTCGCAATTAAGTATTATTTGTTTTGCGGGTATATAAAGATAGTCTAGGCGCATATTATCCCCTTTTAATTTTATCAAAAATGTTGGAAAATTTCTCAAAAAAAAATATTTTCTGAATTTTCAAATGTATTTTTTTATATTTTTTCTAGACCGAAGTAGAGGTTCTGTCTAGGACAGATATATTCCTCATACTTATTAGTATCTCCCACAAAATTAACACATTCTACTTCGGCGGAAGTTTGGTAAAATATATTTTTATGTACTAAGGTCAAAATTTTGGATTTAGGGTTGACACAATAAGGTCATTTCTTTTTTTCTTCCTTTATACACAATCAAGTTTATTTTAAAGACTTTAATTCAAAACGTACTTGGATGTAGTAAACTAAGGAACTAAACGTCTTTTGCGCATCAACTTCGCCCAAATAGCGAAAAAGAAAATTGGTCTTACAGACATGACATTTAACTGATTAAATAGGTATGAAACGCCGGAATATTTTTGTGATTTCGCCAAAGTATTAAAACATATAGAGTGCAATTTCATGAGTAGAAATAATCCACCTTGTTTTTGTTATATCAAAATTGTGAATCAAGAATTTATATGGGAAACTGAAAAAAAGCGGCCAAGTGCGAGTCGGACTCGCCCATGAAGGGTTCCGTAGCAGCAAGAAACATAACATAAAAGTTCTTGTAGTTCGTTGTAGGTAAATTGCGGTTTACGATTTATGACGTATTAAAAAAAAATTCTTACTTGATCTCGTTCAAACCAATTTTCGGTGGAAGTTTGCATGGTAATGTACATCATAATTTTTTTAGTTTTATCATTCTCTTATTTTAGAAGTTACAGGGGGGGGACACACATTTTACCACTTTGGAAGTGTCTCTCGCGCAAACTATTCAGAAAAAAAATTAAATTAAATTTATTCTAAAAAAAATGATATTAGAAACCTCAATATCATTTTTGAAGACCTATCCATATCCTACCCACACGTATGGGTTTGATGAAAAAAATTTTTTTGAGTTTCAGTTCTAAGTATGGGGAACCCCCAAAATTTTTTTTTTTTTTTTCTATTTTTGTGTAAAAATCTCAATGCGTTTCACAGAATACATCTACTCACCAAGTTTCAACAGTATAGTTCTTATAGTTTCGGAAAAAAGTGGCTGTGACATACGGACGGACAGACAGACAGACAGACAGACAGACAGACAGACAGACGGAAAGACAGACATGACGAATCCATAAGGGTTTCGTTTTTTGCCATTTGGCTACGGAACCCTAAAAATCTGGGTCGGATTATTTCATAGAATTCAGCAAAAATAGTTGAAAAATCCGATCTACAATGCTGATCACTCTGTATAAGGATACAAGTAGGCACAATTCGTACATCTAACTCACACGGACGCCATATCGGGTCAGAGCAATTTCGAACCGCGAACACCCCCGGATTTCAACGGTGTTCGACAGTTCGGAACTACGGGATTTCAGAGGTTAAGAGACAGAAGTTAACTTCGTTTTCACAATTAATGGAAGAAACAAGCATTCGATTTAGCTTTCAAAAAATAATACGATATTAATAGAAAGGTCAAATTAGTGACAACCTTAACACGTATATTTGAAAATCATTTTCTCTAAACTTCCGCCGAAGTAGAATGTAGTGATTTTATGGGTGATACATATTAGTATTAGGAATATATCTGTCCTAGGCAGAACCTCTACTTCGGCCTCGAAAAAGTAGAAAAAAATAAACCTAAAAATTCAGAAAAAAATTTTTTTTGAAGAAATTACAAACATTTTTTATTAAGTAAAAAGGGAATAATATGCGCCTAGACTATCTTTATATACCCGCAAAACAATGAATACTTAATTGTAAATATTTTTTTTTCTATGAATTAATTTCCGTATTTTTAACATGAAGGTCAACAAAACTTTGTGATTTTTTTAAAAATAAACTATACAAAATGGACTCCTGGGAGTTTTACTCTTGCATTTGTTATAAAAAGCCAAATTGAATGAATGAAAAAAACGAAGATGTCACTTTTTTGAGGCAAAAAAAACACTGTGCACTGGGAAGAAGGCAGAAACGTCGGCGCTCAAAAAGCATAATTACTACCTCATTATTCTTCTTATCGTGTGGCAAATTCAACCGTTCTTCCCACAAGATATAGACGGCGGTTGCCTAGTGTTGCACTTAGCATCACCCGCGGTTACGTGTAGGGCATTTAGATTTACACCTACGGGCGTGTGCAACGTGACTATCATACAAATCTAGAAATCAAATGTGCAGGTTTCCTCACGATGTTTTCCTTCACCGTTAAAGCAGTCTGTATGAAAATGCACGTAAGTTTCGAAAAACTCATTGATGCAGTGGCCAAGATTTGAACCCACAACCTCTGGTTAGGAGGACGGAGTCACTAGCCGCTGCGCCACCGACGCTTTTTTTCCTACTCTACTACTCTTTTTCTCCTACCTCATTAAAGAGTTCCATTGGACTAGACTAAAAATTGGTTTTGTGTTTTTTGATGTTCATTTACGAAATTGTAACTATCCGGCGGGGGCCGGATTATTGAGCTATTATCCGGTATCCGGCCTACTATTAAATACTGGCCGGATAGGCCGGATACCGAATAGTAACCGGATATCCGTCCCATCTCTAGTTAAAACCACTTCCTGAAAAGTTGTCGTTTTGCAATTATGCCCTTATTCGTAAGATACGACGATATGTTACGTTATTTTGTTAGGTCTTGCTCAAAGCTATCACCAGCCAAAATTTGTCGCATTAGTTTTAGGACAACCTGTATATTATTTTATTTATTTAGATTTCGGTCAGAGGGTACCCTCAGGGGTTCTGTGCAAATATCCAAAAATTATAAGATAATAAATAAATATCCAGGACAATTAACATACAATCATCCTGCGGTCATCTGGCTTCATACTAGGATTCTCTGTAATATGGGAACCAGAGACGAATAATATACAGATGTAAATAGATACGTTTTTGGAATAAAAACATATATAAATATTATACATCCAGACACAGAGCAAACAAATCTATCGTTAAAGAAATGTTTGCTCTGGGCGGGAATCGAACCCGCAACCCGTGGATCAGTAGTCAGGATAGCGCTCCTGATCACTGAACCAAAAGTCATAACATCAGTACTCTTGTAATCGCCGTCCTGCTTTAACAGACTTAATATTTTTTCTTGTATTTAGGCATTTCTATTACATGAAACAAACAATCGTTGGTTCCTTTTACTTTGACGAGATAAAAAAAATATTTTTTCGTGAAAAAATATTTACATTTACTTTTCGCCCACTAATGCGTAGAAAATATCTTAACTAAGTTACTGATATTATAAAAAGTATGCACAAGTGAGCTTAGTCTTCAAAAGCGAAGTGTTTTTGTCAAGGACGTCGCTCCGAAACAGACGCGCAGTCCACCCTCGATGAGATCGCGACGCGGACTGCCGGCAGAGTCCGCGGGGGATTACAGGATGGTGGAGCAGGCAGGGTCGCGCGGATTTACTTCCATTTTGGAGAAATAAATACTTTTCACGAATAAATTACGCAGTAAAAATAAAATATTCAAGACAAACTGTTAATATTGTTAAGATGTTTATCATGTGTAAAAATTAACACGATATCTTGTGCCGTTTCCGAGAGAAAATAACATTTATGGCAAAATAGGTGTTCTTTAGGGATTTTTTTTCTGAGAGGCGGTTGTCAAAAATATAATTTTGATCAAGACAAAAGATTAATTAAACCCTTGTCTGTTATTGTGTATTTTTTATTTATAGATTAGATTAACAGTTATTGAAACAATTTGCCTGAAATATCCAAGAATTTGGACATTTCACATATCTTAAGGCCTTAATTTTTTCAATTTATTTTATCCATACAGATGAAAGTTTTTCAATTGATAAAATTGATTAAGAAAAGTTGATGTTTTGTTAATTAAAATAACATAATTATCAGTATAATCATTCAAAGAATAATAAATTACTCCAATATACATTTAAATTCAGTCACTCACTCTCACGGTCTCATCAGATTGATTGACAATAACACATTCGCTGGGATGATAACCATCATAGTTACTTAGTTAACAAACCAATATCGTCCCAGTGACTGAATTTAAATGGGTATTATAATTTTAAAATAATTCATTGTAATATAAATAATGATACTGATAATTTTCTTATTATATTGAACTAGCTGGGAGACCGAGCGTCGCTCGTTCAATCGGAGTTTTTATAAACTAAGATAACTTGTTTAGTAGTACATATAAGATATATTTTCTATGAAACATTTTGCAGGGTGTTGTTTTAGTCGGTAGTGGCCTTCTAAGGGACGAAAGGACAAGCAATATTTGTTCTGAAAATATCTATAATTTTTTTTTATAATTTGATTCTATTGAAAAAAATACATGCAAATCATCCTTTTTTTTTTGATAAAAAAAATAGAAAAATATTTTATGATACGTAATATTAGAAAGTTGTTCATCGTTTATAAGTCAGTAATATCAATCAGTTTTGGCGACTTTTTAGAGATTTTCTTATTGCAAAGGTTATCAGCGCCATCTGGTTGAGTTTAGAGAAAACCGTGGAAAATTTCCTATTTTCAAACACGGGACAGAGAGATTTTCTTATTGCAAAGGTTATCAGCGCCATCTGGTTGAGTTTAGAGAAAACCGTGGAAAATTTCCTATTTTCAAACACGGGACAGAGCGGCACAATCACCAGGTATGTAATTAACTTATATGGCCAAAGATGGCGCTATTTGTCTCTAAAATACAGAGCTTAAAATATATTTTTTATCACTCTTAAGTCTTTTTATTTATTTTCATAATATTTACATAAGTTCACACAAAATAAAAAAAATAAAAAACAAAGAACCATAAAGTATCATGGGTGGTATTCGAATCCGGACCTAAAAGCAGCAAAACGTAAGTGGCTCGCACCAAAACCGCTAGTCTACCAATGTACCTATAAGCGATGATTAAATTTAAGCATCATATGCGTTCTCCTTCTGTGTAATTTCAATCATTAAATGAATTCTCCCTTAAATGAATCTTTTCGAAGATAATTCCCTCATAGATCTGGATTTATGGTGATTTTTAACCCCTAATCCTAGATTTTCATCAAAAGGTTTCAAGCCGTTTTCGAAATCGTCGGGACACTTAACTCGTTTAATAGTATAGGATAAAGCATCTAGTTATTTAGGGTTCCGTAGCCAAATAGCAAAAAGCGGAACCCATATGGATTCGTCATGTCTGTCTGTCTGTCTGTCTGTCCGTCCGTATGTCACAGCCACTTTTTTCCGAAACTATAAGAACTATACTGTTGAAACTTAGTAAGTAGATGTATTCTGTGAACCGCATTAAGATTTTCACACAAAAATAGAAAAAAAAAATAACAATAAATTTTGGGGGTTGCCCATACTTAGAACTGAAACTCAAAATTTTTTTTTCATCAAACATGTACGTGTATGGTATGGATAGGTCTTCAAAAATGATATTGAGGTTTCTAATATCATTTTTTTCCAAACTGAATAGTTTGCACGAGAGACACTTCCAAAGTGGTAAAATGTGTGTCCCCCCCCCCCCTTTAACTTCTAAAATAAGAGAATGATAAAAGTAGAAAAAATATATGATGTACATTACCATGCAAACTTCCACCGAAAATTGGTTTGAACGAGCTTTAGTAAGTAGTTTTTTTTTAATACATCATAAATCAAAATTACTTTTCATTCAATCAACTCAAATAAAAAAAAATATAGAGTTCAAGACATGTGTGATTATGAATTTATACGGAACCCTCGGTACGCGAGTCCGACTCACACTTGGCCGGCTTTTTTGTTGTACTGATGATAAAAATGTGTTTTAAATGTGCCATTTGTAACTTCTGTTCTGAAATACATTTAATTTTATTTGAATTCTGGGTACACAAGGTATTTTTTTTAATGGCGGATATGAATATTCTATAATTCATAATAATTCATAATTAATTTATTTTCTCTGTACAGGATAAAATACAAAAATACAAGGTACCTAACATAGCACAAATAATTATTTTGTTTTAAAAAATCTTCCTTCACTGTTGGCACCTGAATAGTGTAAGCTTATATGTATCCGAGGTCATATTCATATTCATATGAATATGATCAAATTTTATGATTAAAGAAAACCACTTGGCACACGTATATGGTACATAAATAGAAGCTGATTTAGCCCGGTAGCCACCCCACACCCCCTGGCAGGTCTATTTGACTTATTATCTTGAACTTGGTATCGTTTTCGAATAAACCGAGAATGGAGCTTTCATTTTTTGTATTACTTTTGTTCAATCTATTACTCTTATTGTGAAAAAATCTAATAAAATAAAAATAAAGAAATCCAACTAGATGCTATAGTTTAAAAAATGTGCACTAATGGCATAAACAATTTTTTTTTGTAGAAAACCAAAGTAATCAAAAATAAAAAAACAGAAACACTAACTGCAATTACTAAATAAAAAGCTTCAGAAATAAATTTTGAACGTTGCATGGCGCAAGGCATGCGTGAGCGTTTTAATCTGCCGCGCTTCAGTTAACTATTATATTGGGCAATAATCTTGAATTTGGTGTAGTTTTCGGATGAACCGAGGACGCAGCCTTCAGTTTTGGATTGATTTTGTACCATGTCAGACAAAAAAATTAATTTTGCATATCAATGTTTAAATATTTTATGTGTTTTCGTTGTTATTTGTACTCTTTTGGTGTGCAATAAAATTTTCGTATAGGTAACTAATTTAAAATAAAACCTTAACATGCTGCGATTTTGACACAATTTCAAGAACATAAAAAGCAACAATGCTGCCCATACTTCATGCTCTGATAGGGAGTGACGCTGTTTTTTAGCCTTTAATTGAAGAGAAAAGAAAACCGCGTTCGAAACTTGGAATGCCTGTCTTGTGGAGACATTAAAAGCGCCAAAATACTTTGGAAAAAATTATCATAACCATGTTTGACAAGTGAGTTTGAATAAAACGAGGTTTTTGTACATAGACGATTACGTTTAGGAATATATTTTGGTGACAAAAATTAATGTGTAAGTGAATAACTGTTTATCCTTTTGTGAGAAATAAATTATTCTATAACCTGAAACTTGGTGCTACATGGCGGGAATTCATTACTTTTTACAGTCGAGTCTATAAATATTGACGTGTAAGTCTTTTTACTTGATATGTGAATGTTTTTGTCGGGATTTTACTTTCCGTGTATGAAAATCTACATATCTAAGGTTCGGGTTGTATCACGTGGTTGCTGGTAACTACTTACTTTTTGTCAAACGAGACAATAATAATACACCCGGAAAACCGCCTCCGTTGTCTAGTCGCTCGCTTCACATCAGGAGGTTGCGGGTTCGATTCCCGGCAGAGTCTAACTATAATATGTAAGACTCCGTTTGGTCGGTGGTAGAGCATTCTCGGAGCCTGCATGGTTAGCTATCATCTTTTTTTTACCCTCAATTGGTAAGCCCTTGGCATCATCTCACCTGATGGTAAGTGACGATGATGCCGAATACGAAAGCGGGCTTACCAAGATTCCCCAACGCAGTGGGGAACTGGTTATCTTACCTTCATGCCGGAACACATCAATGCTGTTAACGTTGATGTTTGGCGGCAAGACTTAGATAAGATGGTGGCATATGCCAGGCGGGCTCAGAAAATGCCCTACCACCAACCAAACCGAATCCAGAAAGTTACACCCCGCCGGTAATCGAACCCGCGACCTCCTGATGTGAAGCGAGCGGACAAGCGGAGGCGGTTAAAATTTGAAATGGGGCATGGTATGAGTCTAAAAATTTTTGAATGCACCTCATACAGGCTGTAACTTCCGGAAACTTTAACATACCAACCCATACTAAATTCGCATAAAAATGAAGTTTTCATATAATATGGTAAGATAACCGACCAATTTTGTATGGTGTGTCCAAAAATTGTCTTAAGTATTCAGCATTCTTAAGGTTCATTCGGAAAAGTTGTTCAGTTTCATGAGTGGATCCCATAATTTAAATTTCCAGGAGTGATCTTTTTACCCTGTATAAGTAAAAATATCAGCCTGTATATCACAAATATCGAGCTGAAACTCACAACTAGACCTTGTTGGGTGAACAATATTTTCGTCTTTCAGATGTCCCTGACGTGAGACTGACAGCGTCTTTTTTTCTGAATATAAAAAAAGTTTGCCAGCATTAATTACTCAGACTAAAAAGTCTTTATAATAAATTTGCTACTTTGGTAATGCTCAAGCAAAATGCAAGATGGCGCTAAAAACGATATCCTGGGCTAAACAAAGCTTAACAGACCAATTGAGATTGTAGTTACTGTAATATCAGAAAGGTGGTGCTGAATTATACACCACTACATGCGTAAAATTTATGGTATTTTACTGCAGTTTTTAATGATATTACAGAAATAAATAATATAATTATATACATTTGGAGAAAATAAAAGGTTGCAAAGTTTACGTTGGACAGATAAAATCGAAAATATAGTGGTTATTTGTGTAGTTAATAGCCAGGTAAATTTGTATGAAATAGGGTGACTGACGTTTAACCTTAAACTTTACTGAATATTCAGAATTTATGACATTATGTTCTGAATTTCTGTTGGAAGAAAACTATTGTTATATTTTATGATACCTACTAATTGTCTTAAAAGCGGTCGTGGCTCAATGCGGCTTGCGTTTTCGCGTCGATCACGCAGGTTAACTGACTACAGACACAGTCATTACCTGAAAGGGTTCATCTCGACCGTTTCCGTGCTTCGCAAGGAATGTTAAGCCGTTAGTGCTGGCTGCTATCACTAGATCTAGATGGCAGACGTTAAGCCATGTCGGAGCCCTTGTAGGCCGGTTTGAAACTTCTGACCCTGGGTTTGACCACTAGCCCCACAACCTCCACCAATCCGGACTTGGCCCCCATGTGTGGAGTATGGCAATGTCAATGAGGGGACGCAGGTCGGTCGCCTCCTCGTGCGCGGACTCCTGTGGTTAGGCAGGAACTTTGTTTCCTCCTAAGCACAGGCAGGTCGCCTGGTGCGCCCCGGACAACAATGGTTAGTTATTTCCGGTTCTACAGGGAATCACTAGCGATTGGCTAAGTACCGACAGCCCAGAGGGTACTCCTGTCCGGAGTGCACGGGGACGCGACCCTGGGTTCCTCTAGCTGCTATATGAATGCACCCCATTAAAATTCCGTTCAATAGCATCCATATTACCTCATTTCCATCTCATTCTTATTTTTCCCTACCTATTTTTCCCCATCCTTTTCATGATCATTTACCTCTTCCCACATTCCTTCCCTCCTGGAGGAGCAGACCTCGACTCTAAAAAGCAACCAACCCAATCCAAGGTGTTTCCACCGTGCCGAGGGATGAATGGCTGGGGGGTTACTCAGTCTCGAACGGGGGTCTCTGAGCTGGGCCGACTCGGGGACAGTCGAAGGCCTTACCTGGGGTACGGAGCACTGCCGCAGGTGGACTTTTATTTCTTCCTTACTCGTGGGATTCAAATGGACGACCTTGAGAAAATAATTACTGAAGTTAATGCCTTAAGTACCGAGGAGAGCGCGTCAAGTGCCTCCGAGGCTATGGTGCTTGGAGACACTGAGTCACAAGCCCATACCCAAAAACCCGCCGACGACAAGGGCCTAACGGAACTTGGAGTCGACACCACGAAGCTGAGTAAGAGAGCTAAGAGGCCTCTTACTGGAGCTGCCAAGAGACGATTTAACTGGTGGCGGCAGCAGGGCAAAAGCGTCGAAGATGCGGCTGCCCTGTGTGCTAAGCCTTTCGACCAACTGCAGGACTTACCGGAGGTCCAAGCCAAGGCTACGGAACTCCAAACTAGGACTGCAGTTGCTACAAAGCGTCCCAGGTCCGAGGAAGTCTCTCCCAAGGAACGACCGAGCAAGGCGGCAAAGCGCGGGCCCTCTGGGCCCACCTATACCGAGGTAGCTGGGTCGGTTCGGGTCGGCATCACTGCCGAAAGACCGATGGGAGAAGATGACCATAGACTGGTGATGAGGGTGATCGGCAATGCGATTGACTCCGCCCCCCCGGAAGAGGAGATAGAGCCGCGTATCACGCGCAGTTCACTCAAGGCGGGGTGGATGCTTCTCACGTGCTACAATAAGGATACCCGCGACTGGCTTGCTAGTCGCGTATCGGACCTAAAGCCGTGGGAAGGTGCCCAGCTAAGACTTGTGGACGAGGCCGACCTCCCCAAGCCTTACACGGGCGTCGCCTGGATCCCGGACGAGACCTTAGAACCTAAGGTTCTCCTATACCGGCTACACAGGCAGAATCGCAGCCTCGGTTGTTTATACTGGAGGGTGCTCAATGTCAAGAAGGAGGAAAGGGGGCAAACTGTCACTTTCTCCTTTGACCAGACCGCGTTGGACATCCTCCAGGAAAACAACTTTGAGGTACACCTGACGTCGGGAACTATAGGGACTGGGCTCGTTCACATTCGGGTGAAGGGCACAAGACCAGCCACTGAGGTCCAGGACAACAGGACCCCTCCCGCCACTACGCAAGCACGGGATCCCATCGGAACCGCGGCTTCCACTAGTGTGCAGGCTGAGCCGAGTAGGCAGCCCGTACCCACCAACCCCGTTGCCAGACCATCCAGGCAAGTGATGATTCCGAGCGGTGCCCCCAGGGCCGGCTCAGCGAGTCATCACAACAGGGGAAGGACTGGGAGCATGGCTGCACCTAGGGTCCAAGCTGGACAGGCCACCGGGCCGAGTACGCGAGGGGGTAAAAAGATAGCGCGGGGGGCCACCAGGGGGAGGCCCGGGAACAATGGTGCGAGAGGGCTCGCGAGGGGACGGCCAGTGCAGCTCCCCTCCATAGCTAGCGAGCACTCGAGCAAGAAGGCGGCGCGCAACCCCCTGAACAACCAACCTCCTCCCCCGCACACTTAACAGTAACACACCGCAACAGACACAACACACAACACTTACACTAAACAGTCCCTTTGTCCAACCCATCCTATCCTTCTCCTATTCCCAATTTTCCTTCCATACTCACTCCTAAAATGTTTAAAGCCATACAAGTTAACCTACACCACGCGAAAGCGGCAAGCACCATCCTGTGCCAAACCTTCGCAGAAGAGAAACTTGACATGGCTCTCATACAAGAACCGTGGATCCACAAAGGGAACACGACCTCGGGTCTCAACTCAGCAGGTAGGCTGCTGTTCAATTCCGACGGAGTAAGACCCAGAGCTTGTATAATTTTTAAGAAAAACTTAAATTTCTTACCAATTCCTTGTATGTGCACAGATGACTTGGTAGCAGCGTATGTAGCATTGCCAGGCAGCGACGAGAAGGTAGTTGTCTGCTCAGCTTACCTGCCTGGCGACACATCGGATCCAACATGGCAACTAGAGCCCCTTGTCGAATACTGCCGGGAGCAGAAGACACAACTGCTGCTTGGCTGCGACTGCAACTCCCATCACACCACGTGGGGTAGTACCAATACCAACCGAAGGGGTGAGTTACTATTTGACTTTCTTATATCTAACAACATCCAGGTTCTAAATGTGGGCAACGCACCGACGTTCGTAACGTCCGCTAGACAGGAGGTTTTAGATATCACTATTTGTACGGATCGGCTTGTTGACCGTATAAATAGCTGGCATGTAAGCAATGCAGTATCTATGTCAGATCACAGGCATATTAGATTCAATCTAACCTTAACTAAAACTTTAAGTGTAGAATCCTATCGCAACTGTAGGGCTACGAATTGGGACGGCTACCGCAACGACCTAAAAGAGAACCTCAGTACGATAAGTAAATCCGTCAAAACTAGGGATCAACTAGAATACACGGTTGATGCTGTAACTGCCGGTATTGTCGATGCTTATGTTGACAATTGTCCCCTTAAAACCATAGTTACTAACCGAAACGTACCATGGTGGAACGGCAGATTGCAGAAACTTAGGCAATCCGCCCGGGCCCTATTTAACAGGGCTAAGGTGGATGGGAATTGGAATGCATATAGCAGAGCCCTCACGGGATTTAATAAAGAACTTAGGAAAGCTAGAAGGAGGTCATGGCGCGGCTTCTGCGAGGAGATCAAAGGAGCTGCACATGTTGCCAAAATATATAAGATCATGGCCAAAACTCCCTCTAATCATCTGGGATTCCTTAAGAAACCAGACGGAAATTTCACTACCACGCCTAGGGAGACCCTTCAGCTGCTGGCAGAAGTGCACTTTCCAGGGTCGGACGTGGTCAACGCGAGGCTCACCTCAGTCAGCACGGCTCAGTCTAACGCTAGACCGAAGACTGAGGACTGGAGGATGGCCTCGGTTGTATTCAGACCCGACCGGGTTAGATGGGCTATAGATAGCTTCAAGCCCTTTAAAACCGGTGGGGAGGACCGAATTTTCCCAGCCCTATTGCAACAGGGCATTGATACCGTCCTTCCGGTGGTGACGAAAATATTCAGAGCCAGTTTTGCCTGGGGCCATATACCCCACAAGTGGACCATGGTTAGAGTAGCGTACATCCCTAAGGCTGGAGATCGTGAGAAGTCACAGCCCAAGTCCTACCGACCTATAAGTCTCACTTCTTTTCTACTAAAAACAATGGAGAAGGTCATTAACGTGCACATTAGGGAATCTTACCTATTGGAGCGACCTCTGCATGCGAAACAACACGCTTATCAGAAAGGCAGGTCGACGGAAACGGCCCTAATGGAGCTTACCGATAGAATAGAGAGAGCACTAGATCAAAAGCAAATTGCCCTCTGCGCCTTTCTAGACATTGAGGGAGCTTTTGATAACACCTCAACTGACGTTATATTGAAATGTATGAAGATGCGGAACATTGACTTGACTACAATAAACTGGGTTAAGTCAATGTTGACTAATCGGACAGTCAAAACAACACTACTAGGAGATACTCTGGAAGTAAGACTAACACGAGGTTGCCCGCAGGGCGGAGTTTTGTCTCCTCTAGAATGGTCCCTTGTGGTTGACTGTCTGATTGAAGAGCTCAACGGAGCAAACCTGGACACACAGGGCTATGCAGATGATCTGGTTGTGTCAATAGTGGGGGGGTGTCCCTCTGCTATTTCAGAACAACTGCAACAGGCCCTTTTCAGGATAGAACGGTGGTGTAACGAATTCCAGCTCTCAGTAAATGCAGGGAAAACAATTATAGTCCCCTTCACCAGGAAAAGGAAAATGGAGGGCTTAACGCCTCCCACGCTTTTTGGCAGGACTATACCGTTTTCACGGGAAGTTAAGTACTTAGGAGTAATTCTTGATGACAAACTTACCTGGAACAAACAAATTGACCATATCGTAAGGAAGGCTAAGATAGCGCTAGGTGCATGCTGTCGGCTGGTGGGATCCCGGTGGGGGCTGCAGCCCAAATCGGTGCTGTGGGCCTACACATCCATAGTGCGGCCGATGGTTGCCTACGGATGTGCAGCGTGGCACAGTAAGACCCGACAATCGACATGCATCACTGCACTTAACAGCCTACAAAGAATTCCTTGTCGAATGGCTACAAACTCTATCTCATCAACTCCCACTGCAGCACTAGAGGCTATTTTAAACCTCGAACCGCTGCACATCCATGTACAGAAGGAGGCCAGGATGGCCATGCTGCGTGCTATGGACGGTGGCAGGACGGTCTGGCAATCAGTGGTAATGAGGGATCTCTTTGATGCACTCATTGTAAACCCAGCACTGGCCATGCCATCCGATGTCCTCTTAAAGGAGTACAGTTTCAACAAACTGTACACGATTCACGTACCGCGTAGGGACGAGTGGAACTGTGCGGTTCCCGAAACTCTCAAATCTGGTGACCTCATCTGGTTCACAGATGGTTCCAAAAAAGAGGGTTTTGCCGGTGCTGGAGTATGCGGAGGAGACTCGGAGACGAAGCGGTCATACAGTCTAGGCTCGCATGCGACGGTATTTCAGGCAGAGATGTACGCAATAATAAGATGCGTGCAAGAAAACCTTCTGAGGTCCTATCAAAATAGAAACATAATCATATGCTCGGATAGTCAGGCAGCCCTTATGGCACTGAAATCACATGGGATTGATTCAAAACTTACCCTTGAGTGCGCCAATGCACTTAATCGGCTAGGAAGGCACAACAAAGTCACCTTATGTTGGGTGCCCGGGCACAGTGGCATCAAGGGGAACGAAATAGCAGATGAGCTAGCTAGGAACGGAGCGGAGGCACCAGCTATTGGACCCGAACCAATAGTGGGAGTGCCTCGTTGCACCGGAAGAAGAATGCTGCAGGAATGGGCCAAGGAACAGAGTAGAAAACTCTGGGCTAGTGCCCCAGGCCAAAAGCATTCGAAAGCGCTCATATCTGGTTTTTCGCGGGAATACACGTCTAGAGCACTACGACTTCTTAGGCCTGGACTTAGGATTCTAGTCAGAACTCTAACTGGCCACTGCAAGCTTAACAAACATCTCCATCAAATGAAGCTTGCAGATACGGACGAGTGCCGATTCTGCCTCGAGGAAGAGGAAACTCCTCTTCATATACTCTGCGAGTGCGAGGCACTGGTCCAAGCCAGAAGCCGATCTCTAGGTGGACCGATGGTAACTCCAGAGGTCATTAGGGAACTCAATCCCAAGTGCATCCTACAGTTCATTAGAACTATTGGCCTTGAGGATATAATTTAACAGGGGCAGTGATCACAATAGATCTACCCAGGTCGCAGTGATCCAATAGGGCCCTCCTTTGGTCCTGTACCCCTTTACCCCCCAAATAATAATAATAATAATGGCAATGTCCTAACCTTCGCGATGCTTGAGAAGAGACCCGTGCCCCTGCAGTGGGGACTATTTGGGTGTTAACACTTATCGAATGATATGCGACAATTTTTTTAACTTAATTCAGGCTTGTTCGTGTCGCGTGATGTACCTAAATTGCATACACTTATCGTTGTCCTTGCCCCCTCTCTTAATAGAGATTGATTGCCCCACAGCTTTCAGTAATAATGCACACAGCCAAAATGTGTGAGAACAGAGTGACTGTTGTGGTATTGTAGTTACGTAATAATACTTCTATACTCCGCGATCACCTGATTTCAATTTCAATTCTTTATTTGCCAAGTAACAATGTAACATTACTTTTAGCTCGTCCAATACAAAAAATTCAGTAAATAATAATAATTAGCATTAAAATTAAAAATATTTTCCTTATTTGAGGCTGAGCATGTCCTTAGGCGCTTCAAAATACTCATCTAAATGCCTTCCAAGAAGTTCTTTACAGTTTTTCTAAAGGCTGTTTGTGTAAAGTGCGTTGTACATTTTAATTCTAATTGCTACGCCTTGCTTGGATGTTTTAACAATTCTAGTCCTTGGTGCAATTAATTTATTTTTATTTCTAGTGTTATACTTATGTACATCTTTAAATCTTAAAAAAGTAGATTTTTCGGTATGAACTTCTATTAACGAACGGTAAATATACAAAGAAACCAGTGTCATTATCCTATTATCAACAAATATATTTCGCGCCGATGTTCGCCTATGTTTTCTGTTTATTATTCGCAGTGAACGTTTTTGTAGCCTTAGGAATTTTTGAATTTCTGACCCATTACCCCAAACTATGATTGCGTAATTTAGCAGTGATTGCACGTATGCATAGTAAATATTTATTAATGTCTGTTTGTTAACAAGAGATTTTAGTTTAAGCAATGCGTAATTAGCACTAGAAATCTTGTTACATAATTTACTAATATGTACATTATGAGTTAGAGTATAGTCTATGTAGTATCCTAAAAATTTTGTTTCCTGTGCATTTTTTACTGAAGTTGTCTTTTTTGTTTCATAAGTCATTAAAGTGGTTTTGTCTACATTTAAAACTATTCCATTCGCCTCAAACCATTTTTTTAAGATGGTTGTGATATTTTTTACATTAATTTCCATAGATGTTTTATCTTTTTCTTTGATACCTACGTGTGTATCATCTGCGAATAAGGTAACTGAGGCCCAGGAAGGTAAGCAATTTGGCAAGTCATTTATGTAGATAAGGAATAATACCGGACCTAAAATAGAGCCTTGAGGTACACCAATGTCTGTCGTTACTTTAGTGGAATATATATCATTAACTTGTAATATCTGATTTCTATTACTCAAATATGATTGCATAAAATTTAGTTCATGACCCGATATTCCATAATAATTTAGTTTATGTAGCAAGATATCGTGTCGCAAGCAATCAAAAGCTTTGGAAAGATCACAAAAGAGGCTTGAACATTTAGAAGACTCGTCCATAGCCTCCAAAACAAAGCTAATAACGTTCTTTATCGCCAGTGTAGTGGACTTATTTTTTCTGAATCCAAACTGTTTCTCAGTGAAAAGACCGTTAGATTCGAAATATTCAACTAGTTTATCTTTTATAAAATATTCTAAGATTTTTGAAATGGCTGGAAGTACACATACTGGTCTATAGTTATTAGGGTCATCTTTTTCTCCCTTTTTGTAAAGTGGAATAAGTCTACCATACTTGAGAACCGCCGGAAAAATCCCCTTTGAAATACATTGATTTAGTATATCTAGCAACATTTTAGCAAAATAGTCATTATCTTTAATCATCGTTTTTATTGTTTTGGTATCAAGGTTATAAACATCTTTTGTAGGTTTGCTTTTTAATTTAGAAACAATAGCTCTTAGATGTTTTAAATTCATTTGTGTGAGTTGAAATTTAGTTTTTGGTTTGTCAACTAATGTTAGATATATATCACATGTCTCCACTTTAACATTTAAATGACCTGATATCCGTCTTGCTATTGTGGCGAAAAAACTATTTAAATATTCAGCGATATCTTTTTTATCTGTTAAAATTTTACCGTCACCATTTTTGATTTTATATATTACTGGTTTTGTTTGAGTTTTCGTATTTGTTTGTTCCCTAATGATTTTCCATGTTTCTTTTATCTTATTGTCTGCTTTGTGGATTCGTTGTGAGTACTGAATTTTTTTTGCCTTATACATTACTTTCTTTAGAACTTTTTTATATTTAACTATCCTTTTTTTTCTTAGCTCACATGGACAAATTTCTTGTAGGCACTGCATTTTTTCTAAGTTTAATTTTGATGTCTCAATACCTTTAGTGTACCATTTTCTATTTTTAATTTTATTCTGTTGTTTTCTTAATGGAAACGCTATTTCATAGTAATGTAAGAGTGCGCCCAAAAATATACTCATTTTTTCCTCTGCATTATTTGCCTCAAATATATCACGTTGTAGAGATTCATCTGAGTTAAATAATGAGTGAAAGTAATTAAAGTTATCCTTTGACATATTTCTCATTAATTTTGGTACATTTTTGTTTTGAATATTAACATTTACATTGCATTTTAATTGTATGACATTATGGTCTGATAATTTACACTCTAACACTGCAGTATCACAGTAATCTTTTTCAAAATTTATTACAAAATTATCTAAACAAGTAGCACTTGTCTTTTCCGTGCGAGTTGGTTCATTTATCAAATAACTACAATTATAATTTAAAAGCGTTCTATTAAATCTTTTGACTTTGTTATTTTGTTCCAGTTTCAACACATCTAGATTAAAATCACCTGCAATTATTAACCGTTTCCCTTCCTTACTTAATTTATTTAGTATTATATTTAACACATCATTGAAAATATCAAAATCATAATCAGGTCGGTATAGACATACTATTACTAATTTAGATGACTTGAGCTCTACTGCAGCTACTTCACAATTCATTTCAAAGCTCAGTTTAGTAATGTCTTTTCTTTCCCTGCATTCAATTCCTTCTCTAACATAGATTGCAACACCACCGTGAATAAACATAATTCTATTATAATATGCTGCTAAACTAAAATTTTCAAGGTTCATTGTACTGACTTGAGCATCTGTAGCCCATGTCTCCGTCAAACACAGTACATCACAATTTGTTTTGCTTGTCAAAAAATCTAACTCTAAATATTTATTACTAATGCTTCTTATATTTGAGTGCACTATGTTTAGCCGCTTTGTATTAGCGCTGTCCCCTTTCGAAAATTTGTTTCTTCTATCGTAGCCTTCTCTCGGTTGCACTTTATAAAGTGAAGACAGGATGATCCAGAGATATTTTCGATTTGGTTTACTATTGAGTTTGCTATCTCATGCTGCCGTTTCTTCATTGTTAGTTTGTCTGTAAATATGTTATTATTGAGGTCGATAAATCTGATATTCTCATTAGTTTTGGCAGTATGTAGAATATTCTGGTTTATTTCATAGATATGTTGATCATTATAACCGTCATACATTAAACCAGAAAGGATAATATTGCAGCGTCGTTTATCGGACAGTACGATATTTTGTAGTAGTTTATTATAGTATGAGCCATACCAGTGATGAGGTTTTTGATATTTAGCTATTAGTACTACTAATGTATCTGTCTCCTCTAATGATTGTATGTATGTATGCACATCTTTTAGGATTTCATTAAAACTAGCATTCGGTTTACAATAATTTGTGACAGTAATATCACTAGCTTCATTCATTTTTTGCCCCATGTTTATGCCCATTTGATCAGAGACAACAACAATTTTCTTTTTCTTACATTGGTCAGTTTTATTTGTTATTAAAACATTCAGATTTTCATTTTGTTTTGGAATACTTCGTTCAGTACTAGCATTTTTTCGTTCTATATGTATTTTTTTCAGTTGTTGATTAAGAGTCATGTTCTGTCTTTTCATTTGGCTACATTGTTTCTCTAGATTTTTTACTTTTTTATTTTTTATTTTCAATTGCTTCATTAGCTTTTTGTTGTTATGGGTTTTACTCCTAGGATTTTGTTGTAAAATATAATTCTCTATTTTCTCTTCATATGTTTTTATCAAACAGTCCTTTTCTTCTATGATTTTCAATAGCTCTTCACATTTTTCTTTTTCTATGTGCAAAAGATTCCTTAAATTGTTTTCAATATCAATTCTTATGGGAGTAATGTCCCGATATTGACCTGGTGAATTATGCTGAATAGGCTGATTGTCGCAGGAATTCTGTATTTGCGGCGATTTCGTAAACTCCAATTGAACCTTTTTTAATGTTTGATTCTTTTTCTCCTGTTTCTTTTTCTTTTCCGTGGAGCAAATGTTAGCTAATTTTTTGTTTCTTAAATCAATTAGTTTTAAATCTTCTTTGAGGGAATTATTTTCTAAAGAGAGATTTTCTATTTCAATATCGGCACTTTCTAATTTTTTCTGCAGAGAACTTATCAATTCTTTTAACTTTTCCATCTCCTCCTGATCATTAAAAGGCAGTAACGGGCAACTGCTGTGCAGTTTCATTCCTTGTAAGTTTTCATCATCGGACTCAAGCAATGAAGAGTGGAGATTTGTTTGATTAAGTTTGCGAATTGTTACGTTTTCATAACCACTGGCCATTCTTTATCGGGATAAATTTTTTTTTATTTATTAAAAGAAAACAATAACAAAAACTTTCGCAATTGCAAAAAAGTCACAAAAAATAATTTAAGTCCACGACCGACCGATGCAGGGTTTGAACCAAGTGCCACCGTGCCACCAGGTCAACGCTGTTACCACAAGTCTATTGACCGCTGAGGGTTTAGGTTGAAATACTGGTACACTATCGATTAAGCCCGAACACAGTCAATATTTTTGATGAAGGTAAGTCTAAAAATTTATTATTGTACGAGGAATTACGACTGCTGTTTATTCAATTAATGTTAAAGTTAAAACAAATCACTACTGAGGTAAAATATCCTTGATCATATTTTGTTTTCTTTACTTAGTTTTTATCACACTGCTTTGGCACTTGTCACTTTCGTATATAAACAAGTTTGACAACACATAATTCGTTTTTGGTCTCAGACTTTTAGCTTAAATTTTTAACACTTATTACTGATTGTTTGCATTTGAAAACATTTTGACATTGAAACTTTCACCTTATAATTATTTTGCAACTGTTTTTAGATAGAATATTACAGTATAACATTTTTAAAAGACAAAAAATACGGAGCTAGACGTTCACTTGTCGGCAGTGTTGCCACACTGAGCTTACCACTCCTCTGGATTCAGGGCATTGAAATTCTCGAGTGGCGACCGCGCACTGGAATATGTAGCGTAGGCAGGCCTTCCAGTCGATGCACCGATGACCTGGTGAAGGATGGATGGATGTGGATGGCTTTTGGCTGATGATGGTGATGACTTCATTGTTATTATTTAAGCCTTTAATTACATTTTAAGAACTCTACAGACAGTATATGGCATTTAACATTAATTTCACTAAATTAATTTATAGTCACATTTTATTCTATCGATCGATAGATTAGTATCACTTAGCGAGATAGAATAATATCACTAATGTTAGTTTTCATGTCACGGCAATAATTATATCAACTGCTGCTGTGTGACAAATACAGAAGATGTGTGACATATACACGTATTTATCATTTCTTTGTCGTTTTACAAAGGCAAAGTTCAAGGAATACTTATACATTACATATACAAGGTGATAAAAAAAAGTCTAGAAATATTTTATCTGTGGCATCTACTCATCAAATTGAACAACTTTTCCCAAGAAACTCATGGTCAAAAAATATTTTGGACTACCCATACAAAGTTCATCAATCAGCTGTAGGATTTGTATGAAGAGCCCTTTTTTTTGAGTATGAGTTTCATAGGGAAAGTTGTTCAGTTTAATGAGTAGAAGCCACTGTTAAAATATTGCCAGATATTTTCTATTATCCTGTATGTATAATACTATAAGTTATCATCCTGTATGTATAATACTATAAGTCCAAGAACGATGGTACTGTCACGGAGAAGTATTTATCCAGCTCAAGAGCCGGTATCTGTGAAATTAATACGTTCTTGAGAGAAACGTTGAGTGTACAAGTTCCGCGTCGTGGTAGGAACTTTGTACTAGGTAGAAAAAAAAGACGATTTAAAAGTATGTGCAAAACATCTACTTAAATAAAAAACATTTTGAATTTTGAATTTGAATTTTGAATACCCTCAGAGGCTGTTCCTTAGACAGCGTATAAACTTGGTTGTTACGCTATCTAAGGAAACGTTTAAGGTTGATTGTAAGAGATCCCGTAAGGGATAAGTCCGTCTCTGTATATATTATTCCTGTTACTTTAATATTTGTATATGTTTTTTGAATAAAAAGGGTTACAAACAAACTTGACGCTATAAACAGTATTGGACAGAAGCAACGCGATTCTCTTAAAACGCAAACGTGTCTGTTACTACAAAAAGGGAAACTTTCAACCTGATTTAGACTTCCCAAATAATAATTTTGAGTAATATTAAACAAGTTGTGATAATAAATTATTATCACAACTTTCTGGAATCCATACCAAAAAAATAAAAAAAATACTCTTCACATAAAGTTGACTTATCAGTAAACCGCCGCACATTTTGTACGTAAAGGCTCAAAAAATTTGAGTTTCGATACATGTACCATTGGAAGAGATTTTCAGTTTTATAGAACACCCTGTAAAAGTCCCTGGGAGTAGTCTTTTTATAGCCAGCTTTATTATAAAAACTTTCAGATGGAACCGTGGACGCCTTGGTAAGAACATTTTTTGGTGTTACATTTAAGTCTTTTCAACATGTTCTTTTTAAAACCATCTAATTTTGATTTGGCTATTTCGACCACTACGGATTTTAAGAAGGAGTCAACTTGGCTATTCAAGGATCTTAACTTGGCCGACTTGCCTGCCAACGATTATGTAAAATTTTAAACTCGGCCATGGTCGAGTTTTTTGGTGGTCGAGTTGCCACCAGAGTTGAATTAAGGAAGGTAGGTATCCTGTCCAAGCTCAGCCGCTACTTCACGCCAGGACAACCCTATCTAAATCTAGTCCGCTCATATGGAGTATACCTTCTCACTCATACAGGTGAAACTTTCGTGGACAAAATTTTTACTATGGCTTCTAGTCTGAACAACTTTCACTGAACAACTTTCCCTAAGGAACCAATTCAATCGGAGTACAAAAAAATTTTTGTTTTTCCATACAAAGTCATCGATTTGTCCATGAGCAGAAACAAGCACAATTGAAATTTGGCCCGGATTTCAGTTTTAACCTGTACAGTGTAAGGAGAATTGCTCTATTTCTTTAAGTCTGCTTTAAAGGAGGTACAAATTAGCAATTATGCCCTACTAGCGTCCGCCCGCGACTTCGTCCGCGTACACTTCTAAATTATGGCCAGAAAGAAAGAAAATGTTAAGATAGCGCCATCTAGCGATGAAGTGGAAATTTTGAGTTTTTAAGCATTCCTACGGGAACCCTTAATATTTCCGGGATAAAAAGTATCCTATCTGTTAGCCGAGTGCTTTATCTATCTACCTACCAAATTTCATACAAATCCGTTCTGTAGTTTTGGCGTGAAAGCGGAACAAACAAACAAACAAACAAACATCCATACTTTCGCATTTATAATATTAGTGAGATAAGATGAGATGAGATGAGATCTACAGGTGTCACAAAGTAGGTGTAGAAGCTGTAAACTGGTGCTTCTACTCATCATAAACATACCACACTGAACAACTTAAATTCTATGAATCTGTTTAAAAACAAAGCAAAATTTTGGCGTTCCCATACAAACTTGGAAAATCAGCCGATCAAATCATAAAAAATATTTAAAAAAAAAACATTTGTTTTTAAACAAGGTACTAAAATAAAAGTTGTTCAAAGATTCTATTTATTTTGTTACGTCCTGTATAATAAGGATTTCAGATAAAAAATAAAGGAAGCATCTTTCTTAAACCTTGTTATACATGAAAGCAAGAAGGATGTAGACAGGTAAGTTTAAACTGATTGATTTTTACTCTCACAAAACTTCGTTTCTTACTGTCAGAATTGGTAATAGCATCCACCTGCCCCTATAAACTTCACAAAGCAAAAGCCAATTGAATTTGGATGAAACTTGCCTTAAGTTTGCTAGTAGCACAAAATAGATACCTACAGAAGGTCCGCTCAATACAAACCACTAAAATCGTAAGCATATACATGCTTATAGAAGTATGCGGTCGTTCGAAGCAAGGTCACGATCGCACAGTATCGTGATCTTGCCTAGAACGAGCGTATACGTCTATAAGCATGTATGTGCCTAGGATTTTAGTAAGCGTATTGAGCGGACCTTCTGTGCATTATGTACTATGTATTTTGTGCTACTAGTCAGTATGAGGTAAGGTACCTAATGTGAGGAAGTTCGATATGTTTCACAGCCTGATCTCAAAATAAGGTAAATGAATGAAATAAATTTGCTTGCATCATATTTAGCTTTAGTTGTTTCAGAAATATACGTATATATTAATTAATCATAAATATCCATGCTCGATACTACCAGTTAATTAAAACAGTTGTAATGATAATAACACACTTGCATATAAGTATAGTTTTTTCCTTTTGTCAAATACACCTATTGTTAATCTAAATTAATTAAGATTGATAGTCTGCATATTGAATTTTGTACAGTAAGGAAATCTGTTATTGGCTTTACTTTCATAAAAAAAGTACTGTAACAAACGATTTTTATGTTCTTATAAGCTGTTGGTTACCTTTGATTGTTGTTTAATGATCATTTTTCGTCAATAACCACTTATTATGATTAGCTATTGCCCGCGGCTCCGCCCGCGTGGATATTGTATTTGTGACGGTTCTTGAGGATGGCAAGGAAATGTTATATCCAGATCCCCCTTAAACTATGTCTACTATGTTGTTTTCCAGCCCTTACTTAAAAGTATTATATGTGTTAACCGAGTGATTTATCTATCTACCTACCAAATTTCATCCCAATCCGTTCAGTAGTTTCAGCATGAAAGCGGAACAAACATGATGAACTAAAAATGTCACTTTCTATCTATTCCTCCAGGAACCCTCAAGTTTTCTGGGATAAAAATAGCTTTATCTATCTATGTACCAAATTTCACCCCAATCCGTTCAGTAGTTTCAGCGTGAAAGCGGAACAAACTAACAAATAAACAAACAAACATCCATACTTTCGCATTTATAATATTATTATTATTGAGACTGTATGAGATGGCAAAAGGCTGACGGCCCACCCCATGGAAAGCGGCATCAAGTTTTTTTTGTTTGTAACAACTTACTTGTTAGTAATTGAAGGTACAGTCTCTTAACTAATCTGTGGTATAGCCGAAGAATGGAAGTTAGCTTAACAAGATTCGTTCCCCTACGCAATTGGGAATATGGCTATCTTTTCTTCATGTCATACTAGTGAAGTAATAATATTAATATTGATGTTTGGTAGACACACTTAGATAAAATATTAGTAGCTAGCTCCCACCTGGCTCAGAAAATTTCATACCGTCAAGCAAACTGAATTCTAAAAAGTTGGAGCCCTCCGAAAATTTTACTTGCGACAAATTTAATAGAGGAGGAAGATAAAAAGGATCAGTTGGACAGAAAAGAAATCAAATCAAAAAGTTCTTGATATGATTGAATAAAAAAGAAACATGTTGAAAACAATTCAGAATAGACGAGGAAATATGATAGAACACCTGACAAGACACGATAGCTTCCTAAAAACCATAATAGAAAGAAAGGTAGAGGGGAGAAGAGGAAGAGGAAGGCCAAGACGAAATTATATGGAACAGATAAAGAAACAGGTTGCTATAGGGTCATATCGGGAAATAATGCCCTACACGCGACCGAGGGTGATGATAAGTGCAACACCAGGCAACCGCCGCCTGTAGTGGATAGGACGGTTAAATTGTGCCACACGATAAGAGAGAGAGATCGGGAGGTCAAGCTGATGGCAGAGGACAGGAACAGTTGGAGATTGCTCCACCGACAAGAGCTTTGCTCTTAAATAAAAGAAGAAAAAGACATTTTAATATGACTAGACACGCCACGAAAGTAGAAACAGTTTTAGGTGAAACACTGATGACAATTTTTTTTTATTCTATACCAGTTTAGCACCATTCTTAAAATATAGATATTTTTCGATGTATAACACTAATCACGTTTTACGCCGCGTGTGATTTGTCAGCAGAAAGCGCCCCGCCGTAACTTTTAACTTTACTACACAATTTGGTATCGTCACGACTCGCGGGTGCATTCGAATAACATTTTAACATTTTGAAAATTCATTTAGATCAACATTTATTTCAGAGACTTCTACAAATAGTTTTACATTTATAAAATACAAAAACAAATTAAATATTCAAGTAATGAACATAGACATTCTACAAACATTAATGCAAACAAATAAATATCTCTTGCTCAAAGCAGCTACCTATATCCATAAAAAATCACGCTGTCATAAAAAATATCTATGTTGGGACGTTACATTAATAAGTATTGCTTTAACGTATAGCTAGGACAGTGTTATCTGAGCAAATCCTCTCTACAGCTTGTATAGAAACACGAGAGGACTTTGTACAATTTGAGAGCACCGAAAATTGTGTTCAGGAAATTGAAGGGAACAGTGCAGTGTGGCCACAAAACTAGGTGAGTCCATGATTTCGGGGAAAAGGTAGCACGTGGAGTAAGCGCTAATAAAGAACTTTAAATGAAGCAGGGACGAGTAGACACCTTTTTACACTTTCTTTGAAAAACGCGCTTTTACACTACCTCTGGAAATTTTATGAGGTAAAGCTTTTTTTCTAATATTTGTAAGACAAAACTAGATGTTCCCTGAATTTGGGGAAAGGCAGCATGTGGAGTAAGCGCTTTAATTGAAGCAGGGACAAGTACTCGTAGAGACACCTTTTTACACTTTCTCTGAAAAAACACGCTTTTACACCGCTCTGAAAATGTTATAAGATAAAGTTTTTTCTGATATTTGTATGACAAAACTTGGTAATTTCTTGAATTCGGGGAAAAGGTAGCATGTGGAGTAAGAGTAAGTACTTCTCGAAAAATAAGAACTTTGAATGAAGCAGAGACAAGTAAAGACGTTTTTACACTTTCCCTGAAAAAACACGCTTTTACACTGCCTCTGAAGATTTTATAAGGATTTTTTCATTTGTGTCCATCGAATGATCCTTTCTTAGCTTAAACCTACTAGAGTAATTACATATCATGTTTTGAAAAATATGGTATCGTTACAAGGTGTTAATCTTCCGCTGAATAAAGACAATGTAACGTCACACAAAATTAAATATGGCGCCCTCTAGGGGACATAAAGTCATGGACAAAAAAAAAACAATAATAGGAACAAATAATAACCAGTTTGTTACCTGTTCATCCTGCTTAACCGGTTTCCCGCCTTCCACTTCCATCGCATCGTAACGCGGAAAAACAACGTATTCTAACCTCGGTTCGTGTAATCCGACCTGCTAACATGATTTAGGGTTACCATCGTACCAGTGTGCAGTACAGTTCACAGCTAAAACCACTGTGCATTATTTTTGAGTTGATTAAAAAAAAATATGCTCACCAGTTAAGGGGCCTAAACTCGTGAGTTTCCAAATTTTATGAACCATAATATGACAACGTTCTCTATTGATTTATTTAGATTTAATTTTTTCTTTGTTATTTTCAGATTCAAATCTTTTAATCTAAGATACGATTATCTTTTAATATAAGATAATTATCATAGAAAATAATTTAGGACCCTGACAAAGAGTACCTCAAATGACTAGTCAAATCTACTCTATTGCCAAAAATAATCTTAAGTTTTTTTTGCGCCGACTGTACATTGGGATTACACAACTCCTGGTGTGAGGTAAAACCGCTAAACATTTATGTACATTTTTGTGATGATTTGTTACTTGCTCCCCACAAATGTAAACGTGGTTTTACTTTATTATACTTAATTGTTTTATTACTTGCGAATGTTGGAAGTTAACCCACAATTTTATAAATTAGAACTTAGGTTTTAAAATATTTGGTTTTCTACTGTAGAATACAGAAATATCACACGTCTTGACGCAAAATACAAATAACGAGGTTTTCGTAATCAATTACTTTCTTCCTTTTCAGATACGGAACCCTAAAAAAATTACTGGTTGGAGATAATTTTTCTTCGCCATGTTTCATGTAGCTACTTAAGTATATTTTTTAAAGTACATTTCTTTTTTTGTACCCGTAAAGGAATTGCCTCTTAGTAGACAGCAACCCTTTTATTCTTATAATATTCAATAAAGAAGCTTAACACATAAACCCCCTATATAAGATCATATTTTACGGATGTTGATGTATTCTATCAGCCGAAAGACGTCCACTGCTGGACAAAGGCCTCCCCCAAGGATTTCCACACCGACCAGTCCTGTGCGGCTCGCATTCAGCGGCTTCCTGCAACCTTCACCAGGTCGATGGTCCTTTATCTTTATCCTTTATCTTTATATTTTCAATAAGTTTTTACTCAGATAAGTCATAAAACCCTAAATATCTAAATAGAAATAAAAACATCAGACTGACGCAAACGACGTAAATGAATTCAGACCCTACTTGAAAATTCCAAAAAATAACAACTCGAAACTTTAACCTCAAATTTTTATCCAAGAACATTCAATAATACAACACAACAGCACGGAGCCATGTCTGAACCAATGCACGGTACGGAATGTCGATACTTCACGACTGAACGGAAAGGTTCACGTATTTTTCAGCGAAATCGTTTTCAAGTTCGTGCGGCAGTCGGCAGCCATGTTTGTTATTGTCATAGATTAAGTGTAGGTATTAAATATGTATGATATACATAAAGTTAAAAAACCATATCGTGCCCACTGCTTGAAACGGGTCTCTTCCCCATGCCTCGGGAAGGTTAGCCTATTTTCCACACTAAGATATGAGTTTGTTAATTTATAAATACCTTTCATCGTTCTAAATTAAATCATACAGAGATTACGACAATATTATATTATTCGCAATATTTTTGACTATCTTTACGATCATTTGGAAAGACTAAAAAGACTGGAAAAAAGTTTTTGATGTGATTGCAAAAAAAGATAAGTGTGATAAAAATCATAGAGATAAAATATGATGAAACACCTGAAAAGATACCAGAGCCATCAGAAAAAATTGATACATATTTAAGTTTATTTCAAGTCTGCGACTGAGGGAAATATAGAGGAAAGCAGAGGAAGTTAAAGAACAAGAAGTAAAGGAGTCGAATTAATCGATTAAGCTGATGCAGTAGAAAATTGAGATTGCTAACTAATTATTATTATTGCTATACCGACAACTTTAAATTTTCTGTCTTGAGCTGTTGTCTTTTTTTCAATGTTATAAGTTAAGTTTAACCAGGGCCGTGATTTCATAATGCTTATGTGAAACCAGAAAATATTGTACTTCCAAACCCTTATAAAAAAAATTCTGTGATTTAAAAAACATGTGACAATGCTTTTCCGTTCACTGCTAAGATTTTATGCATTTTAAACTGTAATTTTTTGTGTCTTTTCTACCATTCCGTACGGAAGTATCATCTGTGCCCCATACTTTGCCCTCGAGAGTTCTCAACGCGTCACGAGCCTCGCATTCAGATGAGATTTATAACCATTCATGCGACCGACGATGCGTGCAACCTAACATTCTCTTATGTAGACTTTGAGACCCAGTTTTTGATGGCCATTCTTGTTTAATAAGTATACAGTGTATACCAAAATAGATGTAGGAGCTCTTACTTATTATTCTAAACAATTTTCTTGCTATGACTTTTCTGATATAGAGAAATAATTGTTTGCCTTTCCTGAAAAGTTATCGAGTCAGCAGATTTATTTGTATGAATGTAAAAAATATGCTTTATGATGAGCATAATGGCTTAGATAATGGATCTTACCCCTGTTCATTCAAACAAGTCAGCCTTATTGGTCAAATTTGTATAAAAAATCATTTTTTAAATACACGTGATTTTTAGGTACCTGTATCATATTGTATATACAATAGAGGTTTCTTGACCAAAAATCACAATATATAGAAAACGGATATTATAATAATATAAATGACTAAATTATTTGCATGTGACTTATCACTAAGCATACTATGAATTGTAATCTTTTTTTGAAATGTAACTATAAAAGTTTAAGTTTGTGGCTATAACTAATAAATATTTGCACACAGAAACGCAACTCCACCAAACATAAGATAAACAAGCAATAATTTACAATGTCACTTATTCAATTACTAAAGCCAGTACTCAATACTACTTGAGAACACTTATCTTTGAATAAACGTCAACATCTCTACCCTCAACCAAGAGTTACACAAATAATTTTGGAATAACAGCTTCACCAAACGCTGAAATAACAATAACATTTCCGAACCGAGACCTGAAAGTTTTGCGGTACCTATTGGTCACGGAACTCAGTAAGTCTGTGATATTGTTATTAAATTTTCATTGAGATGTAATAAATTTCAGAAACATTAATTTTGTAGCTAATTTTATTAATGTACTAGCTTTTTCCCATGGTATCCTACTGTATCCTATCCTCTAAGGTATCCTACGATAACCATGCATATTTCTGGCACAAAAATTTGAGTATGCGTTAATCCAGTATGTACCTATCAAATTTCACCAAAATCTGTTCAGTAGTTTCGACGTGAAAGTGGAACAAACAAACAAACAAAGAAACATCCATATTTTCGCATTTGTAATATTATTAAGATAAGATATGAGAATAAAATGCCCAGTTAGGAAAATGGCGAATCTAGAATACGTCGAGTTACTTGAGTGCTTACTAGTTGTAGATTAAAAAAAAAGACTTCGTAATACGACCCATTAGAAAGATGACGAATCCGGAAATCATAAAACCCAAATTACAAGTAGGAACGGGTCTAAATCATTCCATATACTTTGATTTCTCATGCGTTAAGGGGAGGTGTGAACTTGCACAAGTATCATTGCCGTCAAAAAACGGAAATGTCATCACATTCTGTTGCTGACGTAAAAATAACAAATGATTCCCGCCAAAATAAACTTCGCAGACGCGGGAAATAACGTGGCAAGATTAGCAGATAAAAAATTGCGTTCGCAAACGACTCGCGATGAATCAGGCTTACCGGGGACACGGTACAGTTTGTCAAATAACCCTTTCATTGGTGGAAGTAACTTGGAGTTGAGTGGATGGGGGAGAAATGAAAGAGTTACTCTATGGTTCTGATCGGTAGTGGTTGCGCAAAAGCTTTTAGCGGCGCACAAAACAAAAATACTTGTACAATGAGTTACAATAATTTAAATGATTAATTAGTTACTAGCAAACCGTTAACTACATTATTATGCAGATCGTAGTCACATATTAACTCTCATATTTACCAACTGACACTGTAATAACTTAAAATAAAAAGAGGACAAGCGAGACTGACTCGCGCACCGAGGGTTCCGCACAAACAAGTTTTATTGTGAATTTTATTTTAAGATCGTAAACATGTTATGATATGTAAAGAACTATTTTCTGTATTTTTGTAAAAAATTGGGCTCAGTAGTATCAGATATAGGTGGGGGAGGGGGGTATGTTCAATTTTCGTCTATTTTCTCAAATATTTTTAAATTATTTATTTTAAAAAAAACTTCATGCCTGCACCCATCAATACTGTTTACACTGATATTAAACGAAGTTGATACTCCTTAACCTCGTAAGGCCCAACGTCCTATTTTTAGGACATGGTTTAGTTGTAGTTCAGACACAACTACCTAAAATTTGAACTGATTTTCGAACTCTTATTACAATTTGAACATTGGCTCCATTTCTGAATCAACCACATTTGAGTTCAAGTGTTAGGGTAATTTTTTTAGGTCGTTGGAGCGCAATGACTATCTGCCTAAAAGCTTGGACCTTACGAGGTTAACCATTTCACCCCTTTCAGTCCTCACTATTCCGTCCTTCTTCATCATTATTATATATTATTAGGGTAATCCTTTCACCATATGCTCAAAGGTCCGCGCTTGAGTAGCAAATTAATTTCAATGACCCATTACAATGTTATTGGCAAGCAACATGATCCCAGACCATCAATAACCGATGTTACGTATAAAGACAAGGTATTGTTTGCAAGTTATAGTCTAATGGAGATAGATGGGCAACCCACGATATGTTTAGTGGGTCGGCTATTGGTTATTTACGATGAGTGATGTAGAGGCTGGTATTTTTTATAGACTTTTGTTTTTATTGGTAACTGAAAAACTTTTCCAAGGCCCCATACAGTTGAAGTTAAATAAATTTTGGGCTTTCCATTTTTTTATTACACAGCTGGCAAACGAGCAGACGTAGACGGATCACCTGATGGTAAGCGATTACCGCCGCCCATAGACACCCGCAACACCAGAGGAGTCATAAGTGCGTTGTCGGCCTTTGAAATGGGAGTACGCTTTTTTCTTGAAGGCTTGAATAGTAACCATATAAAGGTGGTTAAGTAATAATACATAAAAACTAATAACAATACTGTTTACAGTGATTTATTAGTATTCTGGGTCCAGTTTAAAAAATTAAACAAATGGAAAATAAAGATATCTGAAATAGGTTAGTTACTTTATAGGTATTTACTATTTTAGATGAAATTTTAATTTGCGTTTCCTGCAGGTCTCGTAAGAAAATATGAAAGAGTTACTGATCCTATGCTAGTTAAATGTTGAAAACCGACACGAAGAGTGTTATTGTGTCATGTTGATATATGATAATGATGATTTTGATGAAAAAGGTATTAAGTATGTATAAGAAAAATATGTTAAGCATCTACTTAAATAAAGAATATTATGAGTTAGAATTTTGAGGTGTAGTAAATTTAAGGTTATTCAGAACTTGAGCTCATGAAATTTCATTCATTTTTCTTTACGGATTTGGCAAGTTCGCAAACCAAAAGTTGTTTAGTATCGTAGTATAACATTACATTTCATATGTTTTTTACCTTTATAAATATTGTAAATGTATGCGATAACGTATTTGTAAGTGATAACACTGATAACGTGAAGTCCACGCGGGAAGAACAAGGAATGTTAGTTAGAAGTGTTTACCTTGTTTATAGCCAGCCTGTTCAAATTAAAAATGCGAACTGTCATTAACTAAACGTGTTCGTCGAGCTACCACTAGATGGCATCATTAGTTCAATTCTTGAAAAATACTGACATTCCTTGTTCTTCCCGCGCGGTTTTCACGTACATCATACCATAGCATGGCAGCTTTTTGTATTCCGGCTCCAAGGACCATAACATGTACAGGCGACTTCGAAAAAACCTCAAAAAGGTGATTCCATTAATTAATGATGCAAGACACCTCCAGCGAGATGCATCTTTATTCAGGTAAGACTTCGCAGTTTTTTAAAAGCACTATATATTATACAAGGTGAACACTATATAATGCAAAAACGGAAACTATTTATAGCGAGTTGTATTTTCTAATAGTGCCATCTGGCGTACAAATAAATAGCTATAAATAATATTGACAAACGCTTTTACATTATTTTTATTCTAAAAAGATAATATCTATGTATTTGCATTGAACAGGTAGGTACATACAGATATTAATATTTATAAAGGTCTCTTCTGTCCAGCTAATACTAAATTTAGCATAAATATGTACAACACAAATAGTTTATTTTATATTATATTAATAAAATTTTATTTTTAATAAAATTTAAATTAATGGATTTACAGTCGCATTATTTTACTTTTTATCAAATAATTCGTTAACATCGTATTTTTTTTTAGAAGCCAATTGTGTTTTTTTTTAAATAGTTATTCCATGTAGATCGTTTAATTTGTCTGGTATTGCGTTGTAAATTTTTATGCACATAAATAAAAAAAAATACTGTACTTCTAGGACAGTGCTCTAAAACTAACCGATCGAAATTTCGTGTGGTTCTTGAGAATAATGTTTGGCTTTTTTGAAAAGGTAGCTATGTTTTTTAACAAACATGCAAATATATACAAGCTGGGTAACATTAATAGCTTCACGTTAATAGCTAAATGAAACTGGCTAATTTCACATATAAGAAGCGATAAAATCTTATAAACCAACCTTTACATACGGTCACAAGCTTTAAAATCTATTGAACAAACATAAACAGCGTTGCCGAAAACTGAAACTCGAAGCTGGAAATCGCTATCACCATCCAGGATCGAAATAACCCAAGAGGTGATTACGCAAATGTTGGAACAGGCCAGATTACACCCTGTGGCACGATTTGCAAATGTTTGTCTGTAGGTGGAGCTCTATGTGCCAGTAATGGCCTATCTACATGAGCAAGTTTGCTTGTGAAAGTCACTTGTGCATATTATGAATTTGAAATTTCTTAATTTGCTTAAGTTTGGTAGCTTTGAGGGTGTTTTACTGTATGCTGTATAAATGACATCCGTACAAGTCAATGTACAAATGTATCACACTTCTCTTTCTAACCTGTATGAGTGAGAAGTATAACTGAGTTATGGCATTGCCATCTTGTGCATCATTTTATTGCCAATAAAGTTATTATGATTTTATGATTAATTAAAATAAGTTTTATGAAATCAAATAGTGACGATTTTAAACTTTACATGTTAATAAAGATCCTTTCAGCAATAATTCAGCCTAGGCCAGAATCCTTTTACCAATAAAGTATCTTTACTTTGCATCCTCCAACCAAACATAGTTTTTTTTTTTTATTTTGTCAACATACTCTAGCAGCCCGCGACTTTTATGAACTTCGTGAATTATTAATGTATCATCTAGGTAAATCTTTGAAAATGGTACGAATAATTTGAACAAGTATGCTTGCTAGTGCAAATGGGCCATAAGTGGTTGCTTAATCGTTGCCAGCAATGTGGAGGGAAGAAACGTTGAAGATAAGGCGAAGAGTGTGATCAAACCCAATTCTTTTTAGGTACTTGAATGGAAAAAGAGTCTCGATGCTACAAATAAAGAACGAAATTGAACGGATTAATAAAGTACAGAACAGTAAGTTTATTATATAATTTCGGCGCTGACGTAAAATTTAAGTGTCGAGTTCGATTTAATATTCACTGACATCTCACCCAAGCGGGAAGATGACAAGCGCAGACAAGATGTCAAAAAATAGTATCCACCTCCTTTATCGATTATAATAATTCTACAGTTATTTCGAGGACTGTAGTGCATAATAAAATACATTTTATGAAGTTTTTTTAAAAAAACATGGTAAAGATACATTCTGAGTATAAATGGATTTATCAAAAACGACACTGGCGCCACTACGTTAGCGTATAGGCGGGCTGTAATACTCGGTATTCTCAAAATAATCCGATTGTAATTTGAGCCTGAAATTGAGTAAAAGTTATTTTTTTTCCGCGTAAGATTGGGAATGAATTTATTTTTGCTGTTTTGATCTGAATAGGGTTTCCTCAAATCTTTTCCGCAACGTCGCTTAATTGCCGTGTGTTTTTTTTTCTATTTTAGCTACAAATATGTATATTAGTTTCAGTATTGTTACTTTTTAAAATTAACTATCATCAAAAGTCTAACGTAAAGTAATTTAGAGAGTAATACTTATTTCACAAAAAAATGAAGAAATTCCTACACTCATCGCCTTAAGGCGTCATCAAACAAATGAAAGAAGTTTCAGGTTTTGTTTGAGCAATTTGCTTCACTTGAGTGTTGCGAATTGCTTTCCTAAAAGTTTAGAACATAAGTTCCAATTGGGTACTTAGCTCTGGGATTAATCATGAATTCTTATTAAGTTCTCAAGAAATACTTGAAGTAACAATGGCCATGTACACCGCAGAAAAAGGTTCTTGAATGACAACACCATCGCGAGGTGATCATCCATCAGCCTTTACACTCCATATAAGTCTTTAGAAAGCTATAAAATGAAAAATATATGAAAATATGTATGTTGGGGCGAGTTTCTTCACGCTCCGCTAACGTTTCCCGAAACGTTGAGTGTACAAGTTCCGACTTGTTGAAACTCTGTATTAGGAAGAAAAAAATTACGATTAAAATAATGTGACGGTAATAATAATCTACTTAAACTTTAAAAAAACTTTTTTTCTATTAACCCGTTGGGATTGTGAGAAAGCCAGTTTTTTTATGCTGTATACACATACTCTTTAGTCTGAAACTGTAAAAGATTTAATGTATTGTGTCAGTCAATAGCAGTACAAGTAATCTAATACGCGGTACTAGGTACCAAAGCGTGAAGGTTTTGTACAACTATAAATAGTCATAGTCTCAATAAAATTATCCACCGCAGATAAAGATTACCGATTTTCTACTGGAAAAACTGATTGTATTTTGGTCCACGAAACGTATTCACGCTAAAGTTTCCACCTAAGATATTGTAATTTCCAATAATGGTATTCTATCCAGGCATAATATTATCTCACTTCATAATATAAATGCGAAAGTTTAGATGTTTGTTTATTGGTTTAAGTGTTTGTTTGTTTCACTTTCACGCCGAAACTACTGAACGGATTTGGATGACATTTGGTAGTTAGATAGATAAAGCACTCAGCTGACACATAGGATACTTTTTATCCCGGAAAAATTAGGGGTTGCCGGAGGAATACTTAAAAATCCAAAATTTTCAATTCATCATTAGATGGCGCCACCTTTGCATTATCTTTTTCTCTGGATCCAATTCTGAAGTCCACGCAGACAAAGTCGTAGGTGGAAGCTTGTTATGTACAATCGGATACGACAGTTGGCAGATTTTATGAAAATACTGAGTTTGTTGGATATTTTAATATAGCAGAATTTCATTTTAGATTAATTTAATAGTGTGGCGATTCCATGAATTAGATAACTATATATTTACTTATTTTTGTCTGTATGACTGACCAATTTGTCTTAATTTAGGCTAGAAACGCCTCATATCGTCCCTCGCACGACTAACTCTCCTATCTCAGATTTATGATGATTTGAGTTTGGACTTTCTAATTAAAATACTGTTGTCTTTATGAACTTGAGAAAAATAAGATGAGACTGTTAGTCGTGCGAGGGACGATATTTTATAAAATACAGAAATATTTTAAATTTTAGTTGGCGATTGGAATACACTAACTAAATTCGGGCTATCCACAGTTTACCAGTAAGTTAATTTAGCAAAATAATTTGACCAGTTTTCCTTTCAGGGAATTAGTTTGCCCCAAAGTTCATTCAAACAAGAGGATTTCAATTAAGAGAATTGGACCCGACAGACTCAGACCCAATATTTGTATAGTTTCACACACACTATTTTACCATAGACTTTAGATTAAGTCAAAATTAAGTTATTTAGTGTCAAAACAATTGTTTAGTATTAGAATTCGATGTATCACAGCATTCGGTAACTTAATTAGGGATATCTGAAAAATGTAGGAAATTGAATTATCCAGTTTGCTATATTAATACGTATTCATGGGGAAAAGTATTAAACAAGATAATTTTATACTGAAACACGTTAAAAAACCGACTTCAATCGTAACAACTAACATTTTGCTATATTTTATTTTAGTTTTTGATGATTTTTTCTAAAAGTGCTAAATGAATTTCGATAAAATTTATATGAGACTACTTCCCTATAATTTATATGGGACCAATTTATATCAGTTCATAATTAGCAGAGTAATCGCGTAACAAACATACAAAAAAAAACAACATGCAGTCGAATTGAGAACCTCCTCCTTTTTTGAAGTCGGTTAAAAATATCATATAGTGATATTCAGAGAATAGGCATGGTCGTATGCCAACTTGCCCTAAGGATCGGTTAATACCATTACCGTTTTCGTTCTTTGCAAGGAAGCTACTGATACCGGTTGCTGTCACTAGATGGCAGTCTAGATCTAATGTGCCCACCACGGTTAGGTTAGACCGTAATTCCACACAGGAGGTGCTGATTCCGGATTGGCTGGATTATATTGGAGGCCATAATATAAGCGGCTTCAAAATTTTTGACCCTGGTGTTGGCCACTAGATCACACACAACCTCCACCAATCCGGACTGGGCCTCTCTGCTCTGTGGGGAGTTTGGCCTTACCTTCCTGAGTAATGGGAAGCGACCCATGCCTTAGCTGTGGGGTCGCTACGGATAGTTGATAAGTACAATATGACCTTAAAATACTAAAATTGAGAAATAAATAGGTCAACATCGAAATTAACATCCGTAATACCTACTTAGGAATGTATACGAACATGAGACCCTTACGCGACCAATTTCAGAAGCCCTCCACAGCACGTCAGAGTCATTATCTTCAAGTATCAATTTAAGCCGGCCGGATGAAATACTCTTAAGGGTACGATACACAGGAGGCTTCTAAAACATAGACTCTAATATAGCTTTGCATACTAAATAATTCGACTAACAAATCCGATTATAGCCACAGAATTAAAATAATAATAGAACGGTCACGGAACGGCAATGGATTAACCAATATAATTTCCAAAATAATGGAAAAAATATTAAAATTTAAAATGTATGAAGAAATCGTGGTGGTAGTTATTATATTTTTTAAAAACGCATTTATCGACACATAATGCCTAACACCTACGAGAGATTTTACAATAGTTGCAATTACACAGAACAATTAAAATTGCAGATAGGTTTAGACAATAGCTTCTTTTTCTTTTCTCTAAATAAAGTGCTCGAAGACCTCAAGTATCAGTAAACCACTATAATTTTCCTATGCTTTTATATGATAGAATTGAATTTATACGTTTTCGAAGAGTTTTTGGGCACTCATTATTATTTTTTTGTGATCTTCGTGGCTTGGGTAATATAGACAAGCACCCCGTTGCATTTCATTGCTAGCCATTTTTTTTATCAGCCTTCAGAATGAAACTGCTGAAATAAATCGCTGTAAGCGATAAGGCCGCCTTGCACAATTTGTAATTTAATTAGCCTATAAATCATCGACGTAAAAACAAATGGACGACGGGTCTAGTACGAAAAAAGCGTCCGCAGTTTACCTATACACAGGTAGTTATATGCATAGAAACAGCGCATTTGAATTAAAATCGTGTGTCATTGCATTACGGTTGATTTTTGTTTGCAACAATTTATCACCATACGAAGCTTCGACTGGAACGTACTTCACCTTACGCAGCTTCGAGTGAAGACAGAGAAGTAATGGAGTAGCTTTCACTTATAATGTTTTTTTGTTGGCTATGTTTTATAAGTGTTTTTTTATTTTTGCAGAATCTTGTTTATTTTTTTATAACAAACACAGAAACACGCTTTAATATGAATTATATAGGGTAAAAATGATTCGAGCAAACAAAGTGGAATTTTTTCGGAACAAAGTATTCCTTTCGTCTCGATTCTGCTATCATGTTTTTCCATAGTGCACAACGTATAGGATCTCGGGAAAAGCTAAAATAAATAAAATATTTCATGTAATAAAAACAATAGAAAAAAGTAACAAAATATTTTAATAAAAAAACTTTATTCTTAAAAGCGACTCTATAAAATTTTTGTTCAAAAGTTGTGATGTTCGATTGTTTGCTCATGAAAATCAAACTAAATGCGTAATTCAAATTAAAATAAACTACTGTGTTTCTTAGCAAAACAATACTTTAAAATGATAAAGCAAGGGTTTACTTACTGGAAATATGATACTCCATCCTGTTTTTTCACTTTACTTGAATAGTTTTTACAACTTTTCACGACGCAGTACGCCATTTTGGACGCGCAGTCAGCCGGCCGACCAAATGAAGACTGGCGCGAAATTACCTATCTTTTTGCGTTTTACTACTCTTTTGGTTAGAACACTTTTGAGCGCTGACCGAAGTCTATTTGTTTCTTCGTCGATGCTATAAATTTAAACTATATGTTGATGCTGTTGTGCAATATATTTACTTACTTCTCTAATGTACCTGGTCCTTAGATAAATTTTAGTTGGTTTTTGATAACCGTTCCATAAAAGTTTGTTTCTGTGGTAATTATTATGTATACGCCTTAATTGGTATTTTCCGCCAACCCTAGGGAATTGAGAGTCTTGGTACAATTATCGAAGAATTTATGTTTTTCGGTCTGATGAGGATTTGACATGTGCTTTGCATATTTTAATATGACACCTGTTCAATTTGTGTAGGCTGAAATGTAAGCTTACTTAATTGCCTATTTGGTACGATCATGAAAGCTTTTCGATACAAGGATGACAAAACAGCACCCTGTATAACGGCGGCTGCTTGTTAACAACCCATAACGTCCCCACTGCAGGGGCACGGGTGTCTTCCCATACGTCAGGAAGGATAGGCCATACTTCACACAAGGGGGCTAAGTCCGGATTGGTGGAGGTTGTGGGGCTGCTTATGAAACTGAAAAACTTTTCTAAAAAGTCCTATACAGTTGGAGCAAAAAAGTTGATTTCCAATACTTATTGTCAATAATTGATCAGTCAATTTGAAAACTTACATCTCTACCATTGCTGCATCAATGAATAAAGTTTTTTTTATTTTCAGTGGTATTAAGGTAATAATAAGATGTTTGAATACTTTTATTTTTCATTGAATAAAATATAATATTACTGACAGCGTCTTTTTAGGGTTCCGTAGCCAAATGGCAGAAAACGGAACCCTTATGGATTCGTCATGTCTGTCTGTCTGTCTGTCCGTCCGTATGTCACAGCCACTTTTTTCCGAAACTATAAGAACTATACTGTTGAAACTTGGTAAGTAGATGTATTCTGTGAACCGCATTAAGATTTTCACACAAAGATAGAAAAAAACAATAAATTTTGGGGGTCCCCCATACTTAGAACTGAAACTCAAAAATTTTTTTTTCATCAAACCTATACGTGTGGGGTATCTATGGATAGGTCTTCAAAAATGATATTGAGGTTACTAATATATTTTTTTCTAAACTGAATAGTTTGCGCGAGAGACACTTCCAAGGTGGTAAAATGTGTGTCCCCCCACCCCTGTAACTTCTAAAATAAGAGAATGATAAAACTAGAAAAAATATAATTATGATGTACACCATGCAAACTTCCACCGAAAATTGGTTTGAACGAGATCTAGTAAGTAGTTTTTTTTAATACGTCATAAATCGTAAACCGCAAACTACCTTTCATTCAATCGACTCAAATATAAAAAAGCGGCCAAGTGTGAGTCGGACTCGCCCATGAAGGGTTCCGTAGCAGCAAGTAACATAATAATATTAAAGTTCTTGTAGTTCGTTTTAGGTTTACGTAATTGCGGTTTACGATTTATGACGTATTAAAAAAAAACTACTTACTAGATCTCATTCAAACCAATTTTCGGTGGAAGTTTGCATGGTATTGTACATCATATATTTTTTTCAGTTTTATTATTCTCTTATTTTAGAAGTTACACGGGGGGACACACATTTTACCACTTTGGAAGTGTCTCTCGCGCAAACTATTCAGTTTAGAAAAAAATGATATTAGAAACCTCAATATCATTTTTGAAGACCTATCCATAGATACCCCACACGTATAGGTTTGATGAAAAAAAATTTTTTGAGTTTCAGTTCTAAGTATGGGGAACCCCAAATTTTTTTTTTCTATTTTTGTGTGAAAATCTTAATGCGGTTCACAGAATACATCTATTAACCATGTTTCAACAGTATAGTTCTTATAGTTTCGGAAAAAAGTGGCTGTGACATACGGACGAACAGACAGACAGACAGACAGACATGACGAATCCATAAGGGTTCCATTTTTTGCCATTTGGCTACGGAACCCTAAAAAGACCGGTCAAGTGCGAGTCGGACTCGCGCACCGAGGGTTCCGTATAAATTCATCATCACACATGTCTTGAACTCTATATTTTTAGGGTTCCGTAGCCAAATGGCAAAAAGCGGAACCCTTATGGATTCGTCATGTCTGTCTGTCTGTCTGTCTGTCCGTCCGTATGTCACAGCCACTTTTTTCCGAAACTATAAGAACTTCACTGTTGAAACTTGGTAAGTGTATTCTGTGAACGATTAAGATTTTCACACAAAAAATAGAAAAAAAAACAATTTATTTGGGGGTTCCCCATACTTAGCATTGAAACTCAAAAATTTTTTTTCATCAAACCCATACGTGTGAGGTATCTATGGATAGGTCTTCAAAAATGATATTGAGGTTTCTAATATCATTTTTTTCTAAACTGAATAGTTTGCGCGAGAGACACTTCCAAAGTGGTAAAATATGTGTCCCCCCCCTGTAACTTCTAAAATAAGAGAATAATAAAACAAAAAAAAAATATATGATGGACATTACCATGCAAACATTCACCGAAAATTCGTTTTAACGAGATCTAGTAAGTAGTTTTTTTTAATACGTCATAAATCCTAAACCGCAATTTACCTACAATCAATTACAAGAACTTTTATATTATGTTACGGAACCCTTCATGGGCGAGTCCGACTCGCACTTGGCCGCTTTTTTATATTTGAGTTGATTGAATGAATGGTAAATTTTTGTTTAGTTTTTTCGAATGCAATAAAATTTAATAAATTAATTAAAGAATCGTTCAGCGCTTTTACCAGATAAGTAGACAAGGGTTTATGTATAGTTACCTTACTAATGAATAAAAATACTTATGAATAAAAATGACCTATTTTGAGGAGTTGTCACATCCGCCACCGTGAATTGACCCATACTATGGTATTTATATGATCTTTAATCTCACTTCATATCTCACTTAGTATTATAAATGCGAAAGTATAGATGTTTATTTGTTTGTTTGTTCCACTTTCACGCCGAAACTACTGAACTGATTTAGATGAAATTTGGTAGGTATATAGATAAAGCACTGGGCTAACACATAGGATACTTTTATCCCGGAAAACTCGAGGATTCCTGGAGGAATAGCTAAAAACTGAGAATTTGAGAATTTTTACTTTGTCACTAGATGGCGCTACCTAAACATTTTATTTCCTTTGGACCCCATTATGTAGTCTATGCAGACGAAGTCGCGAGCGGAACCTAGTACAACCTACGTAAGAGGCAAAATACATATTTCTACTTTGTACCATATTGTTCAGTATTTATACCATACAATTTATTTTGTTATACTCAATTCATTTCGTTGTTAGACACGAAAGGCGGGGTCATATACGTGATGGGTACCGCAGATTCAGTACTAAGAACGTTTTCTCGAAATGCATTTCGCAGATAACTTTGGTTTTAGTTGTCTTCTAATAATTGTTTAGTAACTTAATTATTTAAGAGTCGAGCTGCATAAAATAAGAGAAGTGAAAATATTTATTATTTTATTACTACTTTATGTTTAAATTATTCATAAAATTAAAACAAGATGTCATGTCCTATATATTATATATAGGACGGACGGATAGGAGAGTCGTGGGTTCGATCCCCACACAGGGCAAACTTTTCTGTGATGAGCAGAATTGTTTGCTCTGAGTCTGGGTGTATTATATCTATATATGTATGTATTTAAAAGTATATGTGTATGTATATCAGTCTCTGGTTCTTAAGATACAGGGAATCCTAGTTTGGGGCCAGATGACCATGTGTGATTTGTCCCGGATATTATTATTATTATTATTATATATTAATTATTAAGCATTAGCTTCTGTTTCTTAAATTTTCTTTAAGAGTCAGTAATGTATGTTTCGAGAAACTGATTTGTTCACCATAGTGAGGCGAAAGTCCGTGAAGAGGCCGTGGTTGACGCCCATAACACAAGTATACCTATACTGGGCATGGGCATTAGCTACAAAAGACAATGCCAGGCCGGCCATACTGTCGTGCCCCAGCCCGAAAATAGGCAATGCACTCATATTACACGAATGATTCATATATCAAACGATAGTTGTTTGATTGCTAAATAAAACCGTATTACCATTTCACCTTTAAAAGTTGGGAGAACAGAAATATTAAGTTGTAAGCTAAAGTAATGTTTACCTAAGGTACAATGGGGTAATAACGGATAACTTTTCAGTGCTTTGTAATAATGATGAATAGACATATATTTTTCACAAATCTTACGCCTGTAAATGTTCGTAAAATTGATAGGAGATAATGAATCGTTAAGAAAAAATATAAATTAATTACTAAATGGTAAATTTTCTCGTTTTCCCCTCTAAATTGTGAATTTTCTTCTTGACACACATCTCATTTTACCCCTGCAAACCTTATAAAACGTCACTTAATGTTTACATTATTGAATGAATGATAGATGTGGTCTATGATTCTAATCTGGAGCTAATGTTCCAATTCCAAAAGATTTATTTCACTGTCTTTTAGGTAGGTCTACTAGTGGACGGTGAATGTTAATTAAACGTACCTTTAAAATGGTGACGGTAATTTTTTTATTTTACTTCTTATTTCAATCTGAATATCCATGTTGTAACATTTAAATCACTAAAGGTTTCACGTTAAGGTACGTCTCGTTATTTTACTTAAATATAGGATCATCCCTGACAGGTAACTTAAAAAAGATTATTATATCCGGGGTAACAGAATATTTTTATTTTAGTGATCACTAGATTAGTTACTATCTACATATTTAAACCAAGGTTGTCATAAATGTACTGAGGCAATTGAAAATAAAAATAAAAACTTTCAGAGATTTGTCAGAATTTTTATTTATACAAACCTTGTTAGTTTGTGTGAATCCAGCATGGTGTATTTACGGCCGAAAATAATTTGATGCTATTTTGTCAATTATTCTTTGGAGATCAAATGTCAGTAGTAGGGATGTGGATACTTAATGAGATTATGTAAAAATTGATTTATTGATAAAGAAACTCTTTAATAAACAACTTTATTAAAATGACGGAGAAATATTTGAAACTCGTATTATCACAGAAAACTTTCAGACATACATATGATAGTATAATAAAATGGTATGATAAATAATGGGTAGTTTTAAGGTTTTTACAAGATCCGGATCTGGGATGTGATTTAACTTCAAGAACCAATGGATCTAGATTCGATTTGCTTTTGTAGTTAATTCAGTTCAATGAAGGATCTGCGGTTCTTGCTTTTACCCATCTAATATCTAGATAGTACGTATTTCAATCTGTGATTATTTTACCTGTGTGAAATATTTGGTTAAATCATTCAGATGTAGCTCGGTGTGTTCACAGTTTGGGTAAATGAACAAAATAATGTAAATGTAATTCCTCTCAACATTATAAGGTTAACAGGAAGAGCTACCGTAAGGGATAAGTCCACCCTTTTTTAGTTTTTCCTGTTTTTTTGATGTATTGTTCTTTGTTTTTTATTACAATAAAGAGTATACAAACAAACAAACAATAATGACAGGATTAAAAAACTGAACAGAGAAGTGCATACTATAGTACATGTAGTTTGCGTTATAACTATGATAAAAACTATGTAAAATCTTTTAAAATGAATTGAAATATAAGTAATATCAATTTTTATTTGTTTTACATATTCATATAATCATTGGTATTTTTAAATACTCGTTAAGGAAAAAGTATCGATATTTTAATATCATTAAATTGATACATTTGTTTCACAACACTATTGAATGAGGTGAATGAAAATGCAATGCATATCAATCTTTTATGTATCGGTTACATAAAAGTATTTTTTTATTTATTTATATCTATTTTCCAAACTTTTAGAGGCAACAGAGAATACCCATAATTATTATTTTAATATTTTATATCGCGTCACGTAACCTTATTTTTGTAATACATCGGAGTAAAAATTATTGAATATAAGTCCAAAAATGTTTCCATCTTCCTAAGGTGACTCATGTTAATTAGTCAGATATTAACAATTACTTTTTTTATCTTTTTTCTCCGAACTTTTACATAAATTTTGAAAAATGTAAAATGTTGAATTATTTGTGTTACGTTTTTTCACATTATCTTATTTTTGTAATATTTCAGGAAAAAATAATGAAAATATAAGTACGAATATGACGCTGGGGCACAAACGGGCATTGTCTTTTATCAAGCTGACATAAGAGCCAACCAATATAATTGTATAGTTTATTGTAATTGATCTAATATGTACTCTTAATTTTTATGAATAAATTTTCTCAACCTTCGAGGTTGGTGTTTTCTGACCTCCCGCCCCGAAACCCTCAGGGAGAAGGAGGTTCAGATTCCCCATTACAATATACGGTATCCCCAAGTACTTTTGAAACTATTGTAGAGGACTATTGTATTGTAGATGGATGGCAGCCTGTTTTTGCAAAATGTGTTTGTCTATTTTAGCGTCTAGCTTGTCACAGTATCTATGGATGGATTTGGCTACTACTCCGGTTGCTCCTATTACTATTGGTATTATTTCCGTGTGTGTTTTCCAAAGTCTGGTTATTTCTTTTTGAGTAGGTGTTATTTAGATAGTTTTTCTATTTCTTTTACTCCTATATTGTAGTCGGATGGTATCGTGATGTCTATTAGATATGTTTTGTTGTGTGATTTGTCAATGTAGATTATGTCTGGTCTATTGTGTACGACTGTGTTATCTTTTTGTACTGGCATTTCCCACATTATTTTGGCTGTATCGTTTTCTATTACTTTGGGTTGCATTAGTGTTTCTTTCCACCAGAGCTGATCTACTTCAAAACTGTGTTTTTTTGCTAGTGCCCAATATATGTACTGTACTATGTTGTTATGTCGTTTTGTGTAATATGTTCCAGCTAGTTGTTCGCATCCTGATGTTATATTTTGTATGGTTTCGTCTTTTTTAGAGCAGAGTCTACATTTGCCATCTATTGATTTTTTCAAAATGTCTCGTTCGTGTTGCCTGGTAAGTACTGCTTGGTCTTGTATTGCAAATATGGATGATTCTAGTGCGGGTGTTAAGGCTTGTTTCTTTAACCACCTGAATGAGAATTCCTTATCTCTATTATCTTTCTCTAGTACTGATCTCTGGAACTGGCCGCGTAATGGTTTCGATTTCCAAGCTTCTATCTTCTTCTTATTTACTGCATTTTTTATTTCTTCATCTGTGTGTCTTTCATTTCTACTTAGTCCAAGTTCTTCTGTATTGTTTTGTGCTTCTTCATATATTGAATATTTATTTCTGTTTTTGTCATGCTTCACTATTGCTTTTATGAGATAGTCAGTTTCTTGTTCTAAATATGTTTTGTACTGTATTATCTGTGTTTTATATAACATCTCAATGTTCATCAATCCTCCTTCTTCTATCGGTAAGTATAGTCTTTCAACTTCTGCTTTTTGTTGGTGTATTTTGTTCATTGCTAATAGTTTCCTGGTTTTAATATCTATCCTGCAGAGATCCTGAGTTTTGTAATTGACAATACCGAACGAGTACAATAGCACCGGGACAGCATAGGTGTTTATGGCTTTCATGAGATTTCTAGAATTCAAGTGTGACGCTGTCAGGTATTTAACCATACGGAAGTATTCTTTTTGTAGCTGTTGTCTTAGTTCGTTATGGTCTATTTTTCCGGACTCGTGTATACCTAAATACTTATATTTCTCATCATCCTTAAGGTTAAATTCCTCTCCGTTCAGTAGTATGTGTCCCTGCCCTTGATGTTCACTCCTTCTGCCTTCCATCAGGTTTATTTACGCTGCATTTAATCAACCCCAACTCTCATTCCCGCAATAGGAACTTCGTATTAGTTAGAGCAAATAATCCTTCCAAAACTGTACACTTCTACCTATTTCGTGTTTAAACATTTTTCATTTCATTATAATACTAATGGAATCTCATTTCGTAGTGATAAACGAAACGATCTTCGAAAATAAAAATGTGATAAAATGAAGTTATATCTTTATTTCAAAGTCCCTACGTGATACAAGCACGTGATAAGGTTACCAAGAAAATAAGCCAAGCAATATATCGCTATTAAAAATAAATAAAGGATTTTCTCGTTTCATACGTCGTGTTGTTTGTTCCTGTTTTATTAGTAAAGATTTATGAGAATTTTTGATACCTGTATTATGAGCTTTTTAGGGTTCTGTAGTCAACAAGGTACCCTTATAAATCGTTTCGCCATGTCCTTCTGCTTGCCTGTCTATTCATGGCTTAGCTCAGAGACTATTAGTACTAGGGAGCTGTTATTTGGCACAGATATACATACAGGGTGTAAGGGACAGGTTTCCGAAAATTTTAAGGGCTCGCTCAGTAGACGAAACTGAACAACTTTCCACAAGAATTTTTTTCAGGAAACGAAAAAAAAATCGGCGTCTTCATACAAAATTATTAACTTGTTTGGACAGTTTGTATGGAGAAGCAAATTTTTTTTTGTTTCCTGAAAAAAATTCTTCTTGATTAATATGTATACAGGGTACCTTACACTCTGTATATAAATTAATCGCGACGACAAAATGGGAATTTTTTTTTTAGTGAAAACAATTTTTCGATTCAGGGATACGTTTTCGAAAGCTTTAAATTGTAAATTTTTGTTGAAGTCGTGTGTCCCCCCCCACCAGCTAAACGGTTGTTTCTAGAAATGTGAAAAAATTCACGGCAGTAGTATATACATATAATGAAGTAAAAAGGAAAACTATCACAGCTAAGTAAACTTTACAAGTTAACGAGAAATACTAGGGAACCCTACACTGGGCGGGCCTAACACGCACTTGACCGCTTTTTTATCCTCCCTTGGCATCATCTCACCTGATGTTAAGTGATGATGATGCCGAGGATAGAAGCGCGAAGAGGTCTTATCAAGATTCTCCAACGCAATGGAGAACTGGCTATCTTATCTTTATGTTGGCTTCATACAAAAAACTGAAGAATGGATTTTATTGCGTTTACACACACAATCAAAACATTACCCTTCGCTATAATAATTGAATAATAAAAAGTAACAGTTTGCCCGTTAAAAATATAAATGTGTTTTTTTACATAATCTGTATTTTTTTTTATGTGATAGGTGGCAAACGAGCAGACCGATCACCTGATGGTAAGCGATTACCGCCGCCCATAGACACCTACAACACCAGAGGAGTCACAAGTGCGTTACCGACCTTTGAAATGGGATGGGGGATGGGGGAATTGGGGGGGGGGGGAGGTTGGGCCTCCGGTACCCTCTCTCACTCGGCGAAACACAACGCAAGCGTTGCTTCACGCCGGTTTTCTGTGAGGCCGTGGTATCACTCTGGTCGAGCCGGCCCATTCGTGCAAAGCATGGCTCTCCCACGGTGAGTATTAAACACTAGACTTGATTAAATGACCGCTAAAAGCAGAAGAGCGAAAAAAGATACGGCGAAAAGCAGAAGAGCGAAAAAAGTTACTGGGATCAAAAAATGGAGGGTAAAAATTTAAACTTGTTAATTAACGTTAGGACGTTAATGTATATTGTATATATTATGTACTAAAAGTGCCGAGTACTCAGTTTAAATTATCACACAATTCGCTCATTACCATTTCATTTGAATGTGCAGAATAACTTGTATATTTAACTTCGTATGACTTTAAAAATATATCTATAGCTAATGATATGCTAAAAGCAACTTTGAAAATTGAATTGGAAATTGCATCGAGCTTGGTTATTGAAGTTAAACGGATAAAATCGAAGCTACGAAGTTATCTTAAGAGAACTAAAACACTCTTTTCGTTTCATAAATAATTTTGCATATGGATTCCCGGCGGTTGCCTGTAAAGTATAATATACGTAAGTGTCTTTTGAAACACGGCGTTTTTTGTAGGCTTTCTGAAATATTAAAGATAAAATATTGCATTTCCCTATAATAGAAAACGGTAGAGGAAACCGAAAATGACTTTGATAAAAAAATAATTTTGTAGGGATTCAGCTGAGAGGAAGTGGAAAAGACGTTAGTAAAACTACCTTTGGAACTATAGACTATTGAGGAATATAAATAATCTCTTGATGAAAATGAAACTGTTAAGGAATTATCTGAGTAGCATCGATAGTACCGAATTTTATATCAATAGAACAACCCGTTAATAAAATAACCTTTGGAGATATAAACTGTTGAGGGAAAAAAATATCTCTACGAATTTTTCATATCTATAATTTAGCTGTATCTCAATTTAATACAAAATCAGTACAGTTTCTGCGTAAAACTGTATAAGTAAACAGAAATACTTGTTTTTAGGGTTCCGTAGCCAAATGGAAAAAACGGAACCCTTATGGATTCGTCATGTCTGTCTGTCTGTCTGTCTGTCTGTCTGTCCGTATGTCACAGCCACTTTTTTCCGAAACTATAAGAACTATACTGTTGAAACTTGGTAAGTAGATGTATTTTGTGAACCGCATTAAGATTTTCACACAAAAATAGAAAAAAAAACAATAAATTTTGGAGGCTTCCCATACTTAGAACTGGAACTCAAAAAAAAATTTTTCATCAAACCCATACGTGTGGGGTATCTATGGATAGGTCTTCAAAAATGATATTGAGGTTTCTATTATCATTTTCTTCTAAACTGAATAGTTTGCGCGAGAGACACTTCCAAAGTTGTAAAATGTGTGTCCCCCCCCCGTAACTTCTAAAATAAGAGAATGATAAAACTAAAAAAAATATATGATGTACATTACCATGCAAACTTCCACCGAAAATTGGTTTGAACGATATCTAGTAAGTAGTTTTTTTTTAATACGTCATAAATCGTAAACCGCAATTTACCTTTCATTCAAGTTACAACGAACTACAAAAACTTTTATATTATGTTACTTGCTGCTACGGAACCCTTCATGGGTGAGTCCGACTCGCACTTGGCCGCTTTTTTTTAATTTATACTGGAAGATGCCAATTTTTTGCCACGGTAATATCTGCCGGGGACAAGGAAAAGCTGTTTCAAAAATATTCAAAAGTCTGTAAGCAATAAAAATAATATGCGATTTTATAAATTCAAATTGACGTAAGCCTTAAATATTTATAGAAAGTTTTTGCCATCGAATAGGACATTTTCTTAATATTCCTGAACTCTTTACCTTTTTATGAATAAGTTGAGTAGTTAAAGAAATGTATGGCGTTGCTTCATTTGTAAGTTGTTTTCGGGTTCTCGGTAAGGTTTGTGGGAGAATTCGATATTTATATAGATAAAACTGTAGCCTATGTCAATTCTCAACCCAAGCTATGTATCTCTGTAAAAAAATCATAACCCCCCTTTTTACTTCGCCGTAGTCGGGTAAAAACTGTTGCTCAGTTGTTACGTGGAAGAAAGACAAACCAACAAAGTCACTTTTGCATCTATGTATATCTCATCTCATCTCATCTCATCTCGCTAATATTTATATATAAATGCAAAAGCATGGATGTTTGTTTATTTGTTTGTTTGTTCCACTTTCACGCCAAAACTACTGAACGGATTTGAATGAAATTTGGTAGATAGATAGATAAAGCACTCGGCTAACACATAGGGTAGTTTATCCCGGAAAACTTAAGGGTTCCCGGAGGAATGCTTAAAAACTCAAAATTTCCACTTCGTCACTAGATGGCGCTATCTTAACATTTTCTTTCTCTCTGAACCCAATTCTGAAGTCCACGTAGACGAAGTCGCGGGTGGAAGTTAGTATTATGTATAAATGCAAAAGCATGGATGTTTGTTTATTTGTTCCACTTTCACGCCAAAACTACTGAACGGATTTGGACGAAATTTGGTGGATAGATAGATAAAGCACTCGGCTAACACATAGGGTAGTTTATCCCGGAAAACTTAAGGGTTCCCGGAGGAATGCTTAAAAACTCAAAATTTCCACTTCGTTACTAGATGGCGCTATCTTAACATTTTCTTTCTCTAAGGACCCAATTCTGAAGGCCACGTAGATGAAGTCGCGGGTGGAATCTTGTTTTTAAAAAATATTATCTAGTAATCTCATCATTTATTATCTTGAGAGGTAGGTATTCTTGTAAAAATAATTGTAAGGATAATAATATTATCGGGTTTCTATATAATTGTAAGTCTAGTCTAGACATCAGACAAACGTCTGAGGCAAGGTTAAGTCTAGATTAAAAGCAATTAGTTTAAATACCTATATTAATCATATGATAGATATTGTTACGATAACTTAACTAAATGTATACACAGTGTTAAAAAAAATTCGTTTGAAATTTTAAGGGGTTATATAGTCGGATTAAAATATAGAGTTAAGGAAGGCGGGTGGTAGGACCTTGTGCGAGGTCCGTCCGGATCGCTACCACCATCTTACTCGCTAATCCTGCCGCTAAGCAGCAGTGCTTGCACTGTTGTGTTCCGGTGTGGAGAGTAAGACAGCCGAGGAAATTACAGGCACAAGAGGCATTTCATCTTAGCCCTCTAGGTTGGCAACGCATCTGCAATCCCCTCCGGGGTTGCAGGTGTCTATGGGCAGTGGTGATCACTTACCATCAGGTGACCCACTTGCTCGTTTGCCTTCCTTATCACATAAAAAAAAAAAAAAGGAAAAATATTAAAAAAATCCGATCTACATTTTTAAATTCAGTTTTACATACAAATTCTTGATTCACTATTCAGATTTAGTATGGGAAATAAATAAATAATTGACCACGCTCAATACGTTAAAAACAACCGACTTCAATCGCAACAACTCCAATTTTGCTATGTTTTTGTTGATTTTCTCAAAAACTGCTGAATTGAATTCGATAAAATTTATATACCACCTACCCTTTTAAACAAAAAAAAAATATTTCCAAATCGGTTCAGGCGTCTTCGAGTAAAAAAAAAAGATTTCGACGAATTGAGAACCTCCTCCTTTTTTTGAAGTTTTTTTTTTTATGTATGTTCACCGATTACTCGAAGACGCCTGAACCGATTTCGAAAATTCTTTTTTTGTTTAAAAGGGTATACTTCACAGGTGGTCCCATATAAATTTTATCGAAATTGATTCAGCGGTTTTTAAGAAAATCAACAAAAACAGCAAAATTGGAGTTGTTGCGATTTAAGTCGGTTGTTTTTAACGTATTCAGCGTGGTCATAGGCAGTCAGATAATCTTATGATAATAACATTGATATGTTCCGGCATGGTGATAAGATAACCCGTTCCCCATTGGGTTGGGAATTCTTGGTAAGCCCGCTTTCATCTTAGGCATCATCATCGCTTACCAAGGGCTTACCAATTCGTGGATAAAATCAATAAGTATTGTAAATGCGAAAGTATGGCTGTTTGTTTGTTGTTTGTTTGATCCACTTTCTCGCCGAAACTACTTAACGGATTTAGATGTTTGGTAGGTAGATAGACAAAGTACTTGGCTTGCTACCCATCCTATGTGTTCATAGGATACTTTATATCCCGGAAAATTTAACGATTCCTGGAGGAATATTTAAAAACTCTAAACTTCCACTTCCATTCGTCACTAGATGGCGCCACCTTCACCTTTTATTTCTCTTTGGACCCAATTCTGAATTGAACGCATATGAAGTCGCGAACGGGAGGCAGTTGTGGATAAAATAAATAAGCTTTAGATGTTAATGTTCTATGAACTAAAACTAACGAGTACTAAATTCGCTCATTACCATATTTTATTTCATTTGTACATGTGGAATAATTCATTAACTTGTATTTAACTTCGTGCGGTCGTGTTCATTTACTACATTGCCTGAATGTTAATCCCCAGTTAATCCCAATTTATATCGGATTGCAGTGGTGTTTCAATATTGCTACTTGATGATTATATATTTTTTTGTTTGCCATTAAGCAATTGTATTAAACACTTTCTCTTTACTTGCAAAGTGTTCTGTTGGAGATAATAAAATTAAATGAAAATTAAAAAGTGCTATACGCATACCATATGAACCGGGTTGTTTGAAAGAAATCACTTTTAGCGATAAGATTGCCCAGATTGTACTACTAGTTTATTTTTCTTTTCTGGTTTTGTATGTACTTCTTTGTTTTGTATTCAATGAAGAGTATTTGAATTGAAATGAACTGTTCTTCACATTTCGACTAAGCTGAGTCTATTATTGTAGAGCTATTAGGTACTCGTATGTTGCACTAAGTCTGAATCTGTTTTGCTATGGAGTCATGTCAACAATAATAGTGTAAAAAAGTTTAACTTCCGTTTTCGTCCCATTAAAAAAAAAGTTTTTTGTGTGTGTAATGTAAGTGTAAAATAAAATGTGTGAAAGAAACTTAAATTTTACGCAAAACAATCATTACACTTTACAACAGTATTACACTTTTAAGATATAATAGGTGAAAAAGAAAAGGAAAAAAGGAGAACTTCTTATAAATATAAACTAAGTTTATTCATAATCAGCAGTATTATAATCATAAGTCAAGAAAAAAATAATAGTTTCGTAATATCCTACCCACCCTCTTATGATAATATAGAAACCCACTTTAAAGTTATTATACCTTTTTATTACATTCTGTATATTGAGTTACTTAGTAAAATTACTCGACTTATGAAGAAGCTTGTGTAATATACACTGCCGAGTAACAGAACAGGCCACCGGGTAACATGAACAGTTGCCGGGTAATTGCGGAAACTGACCAGATTACCCCCGACATAAAACAAGGGACTGAAGCAAATGTATCCGAAACATTTTGTTTAGTTTTACGAGCCCGACCTTTTAGGTTGGGCAATGTTTGTCTAAATAATATATTGTGTACAGGATGTAATAAAAAAAAACACCTCACCTCTTCCACAACTAAATTGAAACTCAGTGATTCGATTTCCATCAAATATAGCTAATAAAGACAAATTATAGTTCAATATAATACTTTTAATGGAACCTGCTTTCAAATAAAGACAAATTCTTATTTCACGGACTTACTTCAATACACTGAATATAAAAGTATTCAAAGTGCTTCTGATCGTAAATCCAAAAAATACTAGGTATTACGTAGTACTAGTATCTAATCTGTGGTATTACTACGTAAAAGTGACGCAGGGATAAGTCTCCTTATCCCTTTCGTTACTTTTTTATGTAGAGGTACGGACATACACGCGTTACTTGCTCATATATGTTAAGAAAAGAAGCAGGTACATAGTGGTTAATGTTCCATTAGATTTGGATGGAATGCCAGGGGATTTGTAAAATTGAATAATATAAACACTGTGCTTGGCTGAAACAAAATCAATAAATTTTATTAGACTCATCTTACTGACGAGAGAGAAAGTAAAAATTCACATAATCAAACCTTTTTTAACCGACTTCAAAAAAAGGAGGAGGTTCTCAATTCGTTAGAATCTTTTTTTTTATGTATGTTCACTGATTACTCGAAGACGCCTGAAACGATTTGGAAAATTCTTTTTTTTATTTTAAAGGGGTATACTTCACAGGTGGTCCCATATAAATTTTATCGAAATCTATTCAGCGGTTTTTGAGAAAATCAACAAAAACAGCAAAATTGGAGTTGTTGCGATTGAAGTCGGTTGTTTTTAACGTATTCAGCGTGGTCAATTATTGTAGCACCATGTATATAATAAAGATGTACGCAAGTGAGAGAACACAGGCTTTTACCTAATTGCTGGTGATTTCTTATTAAGATAATATTCATATTTATTGTATTATTCGCATTTATAATATTAGTGAGATAAATGAAAACACTACCTACCTACATAAAGCAGGAAAATATAAAAAGTATACGTGAATTTTTTTTTATGTTTTAGATAGACTCTTAATTATTTCAGAAATGTATAATCGAAAAATTTATAAATGTACTAATGATATCTGACTCTTTCTGTTATTTAACACATTCTTTTAAATTAATTTAATCTATGTATATATTATAAAGTTACTTCACTAAATAACAAAACGCATGATCAAAATTATTGATTTTCATTGTAAGTTTATTTCCAATCAAACTATTAAAATAAAATTCCTTGTGAACATCTTAAACTGTCGGCAAATAAATTTTTCAAGTGACCGAGAGCCAGCATCAGATTACAAAACAACTTTTAAATAAAAACTTGAACGGTCCCAGCGAATATTGGGGGACATCTCTAAAATTAGTTTTTACGCCAAATATACGAGTGCCTACTTCAAGTTTAATAAGTTTATAAAGTAAATAAGTTGGAATAAGTTATTAAAACTTTATATATTGGGGCAAATTCTCCAATTTTCGAACAACGTACTTTGATTTAAGGAGAATCTTTCAAGAATTTCAAGTTGGCTACTAGATTAAAATCTTGGGCAATATTCGTAAGTTTTTTTAGGTTATGGTATCGGATAGAAAGAAAATTAATATTATTTACTGCGTAACACTCGCTTTTTTTCTGTTATAATTATTAACTCCCTAAAATATTATAAATGCAAAAGTATAGATGTTTGTTGGTTTGTTTGTTTGTTCTACTTTCACGCTGAAACTAGAATAGAGTAGAGTAGAGTAGAGTAGAGTAGAGTAGAGTAGAGTAGAGTAGAGTAGAGTAGAGTAGAGTAGAGTAGAGTAGAGTAGAGTAGAGTAGAGTAGAGTAGAGTAGAGTAGAGTAGAGTAGAGTAGAGTAGAGTAGAGTAGAGTAGAGTAGAGTAGAGTAGAGTAGAGTAGAGTAGAGTAGAGTAGAGTAGAGTAGAGTAGAGTAGAGTAGAGTAGAGTAGAGTAGAGTAGAGTAGAGTAGAGTAGAGTAGAGTAGAGTAGAGTAGAGTAGAGTAGAGTAGAGTAGAGTAGAGTAGAGTAGAGTAGAGTAGAGTAGAGTAGAGTAGAGTAGAGTAGAGTAGAGTAGAGTAGAGTAGAGTAGAGTAGAGTAGAGTAGAGTAGAGTAGAGTAGAGTAGAGTAGAGTAGAGTAGAGTAGAGTAGAGTAGAGTAGAGTAGAGTAGAGTAGAGTAGAGTAGAGTAGAGTAGAGTAGAGTAGAGTAGAGTAGAGTAGAGTAGAGTAGAGTAGAGTAGAGTAGAGTAGAGTAGAGTAGAGTAGAGTAGAGTAGAGTAGAGTAGAGTAGAGTAGAGTAGAGTAGAGTAGAGTAGAGTAGAGTAGAGTAGAGTAGAGTAGAGTAGAGTAGAGTAGAGTAGAGTAGAGTAGAGTAGAGTAGAGTAGAGTAGAGTAGAGTAGAGTAGAGTAGAGTAGAGTAGAGTAGAGTAGAGTAGAGTAGAGTAGAGTAGAGTAGAGTAGAGTAGAGTAGAGTAGAGTAGAGTAGAGTAGAGTAGAGTAGAGTAGAGTAGAGTAGAGTAGAGTAGAGTAGAGTAGAGTAGAATAGAATAGAATAGAATAGAATAGAATAGAATAGAATAAAATAGAATAGAATACTTTATTTGCTTTTAAACAAGGTAATTGGTGAGATCTTAGATATAAAATTATAGATTCTCTTGTTTAGCTATATAAACGAAAGCATGCAAATATTTATCAACACAAAATATTACAAATTCTCTGTACAAATCAATTAGTTTACATGTCATAGATACACATTAACATTGTTTATGTTTCAAAAAACTACTACTACTGAACGGATTGGGATGAAATTTGGTAGGTAGATAGATAAAGCACTCGGCTAACACATTTTTGTCTCGGAAAACTTAAGGGTTCCCGGAGGAATGATTAAAACTCAAAGTTTCCACTTCGTTACTAGATGGCGCCACCTTAACATTCTCTGACGCTCTTGACCCAATTCTAAAGTCCACGTAGACTAAGTCGCGGGCGAAAGCTAGTAAATAAATATATACGTTATACAGGGTGTAAAAAAAGTGTGTTTGAATTTTTTAAGGGGTTACTCAGAATCAAGCACAGAATTCAGGAAAAATATTGAAAAAATCCTATCTTAAATTTTTTTTAGATTCCCATAATAAATCTGAATAGTGAATCAAGAATTTGTATGGGAAACTAAAAAAAAACAAGTTGAAGATCGGATTTTTTCAATATTTTTCCTGTATTCTGTACCTGATTCTGAGTATTCTTATTATGATTTAGACTAAATTAAAAAAAAACATTTAAAATATAAACGTCACTATGTAAGTACAAAAAAAAATACTTATAGGTACTTATGTTTTAAAGCAACCGTTGTTTTATTTTTTTGGTTTTTAATTGCTTTTTTCTTGTGTTTATGTGCTTTGTATGTGTTTTTATTGTTTTTTATTCTATGTTTCCTGTGTGTGTTTCCCTGAATAAACGTTTTCTATTCTATTCTGTTCTATACTAATTAACTCTCAGTTTGTATGCAAGCCTAGTTTAGATCGATAGCAATGATGAAAGCTCCCAAAACCCCAAACCAACATTTGATAATCATTAACACGGTCTGATTTATTCCTTTTGGGTCCAAAGGTATTGGTTTAGAACGGAAACAGGAAAAGGTTAAAAATTACTTACGAGGATCGCCAGCAATAATATGGGGGTTTGGTTTGCTCCTAGTTAACTTACCCGTATGTAACTCTTATGTATTATGTGCCTATATTATAATAATTTATACCCAACTTTTCCTAAGAAACTCATAACTACAACGATTTCAAAAAATCATCTTCCAATACCAAGTTGGCCAATTAGCTGACCGATAATTTTGGAAATTCGCAAAAAAATTAATAGAATTTTTTTACTTATAGAAGTAGGTATGTGCTTTGGGGATTTTTTTTTGTATGATGAGAACAAGCTCTTATTAAAGTATCCGTTGCTTTTAAAACAACTGTGACGAGTGTGATTATGGTTTTCTTATTATAGGAGTTATTTAAATATCTTTCGTCTAATACACTCGGCTTCAAAAAAATCGCACGTCCGTAAAAATAGGCTTCAAGCACTGTTAATCCTTAAGACAAGCAGTTATTCGTAGCAATATTGGTATCATTTGAGAGCCCTATAAAAACTCTTTAAAAAAATATCCATTTCATTTGATTAAAGAAAAATCTTGACACTTTAAGTCACTGTGAATGACAATGGAACTGATTCTCCTCTTCAAATTTTGTTTGTATTGTTTTGTTTTTTGGGTATAAAAGTGTCGATACATCTTATCGGGGGATAAATTTGCTACCAACAGTCGAAGAAGACACAGAAGAATATCTTTCATCAGAAAAACGTCCTTGAAGATGGACACTACTGCTGCTGAAGCCGCCCAAGTTATCGCACTACTGCAATCAGGACTACGTCAGTGTAATGTTGCTCGGCAATTGCACTTGAGTCGCTTTTCTGTTCGAAGAGTGTACCAGCGGTTCCTGCAGACCGGTGGCTTTGTCCGAAGGCGTGGGTCTGGTAGAAATCACTGCACTTCTGCGAGAGATGACCGATTCGTCGTATCGAAGTCTTTGAGAAATCGGTTCTCTAATGCTGTTGAGTTGCAACAGCAGCTTCAAGCAGTTCGTAGAAGGGCCGTGAGTGTCTCTACAGTTAGAAGAAGACTAAAGGAGAGAAATATTGTGGCTAGAAGACCTGCCACGGGTCCAAAATTAACCGCAGCGCATCGGCGAGCACGCCTGCAATTTGCTCGCGCCCACGTCAATTGGACCCTGGACCAATGGAGAGCTGTTCTCTTCTCAGACGAAACGAGAGTGTGCCTTTTCTGCAACGATAGACGCAAAAGAGTATACAGAAGACAATGGGAACGTTTTGCCCAAGCCTGCATCCAAGAGACGGTAGAATACGGGGGCGGTTCCTGCATGTTCTGGGGCGGCATATCTGCCGACGGCAAAACTGAACTTTCTTGCGTCTCTCGGACCGGCGGTGCTCGCGGGCAAGGGTCGATGACTGCTCACCGGTACATCACAGAGATCCTGGAAGAACATGTGGTCCCCTATGCTGGATTTATTGGCGACGGGTTCACATTAATGCACGATAACGCTCGCGCGCACACTGCTGGAATTGTGCAGGGCTACCTTCAAGAGGTTGGGATCCCTGTCATGCAGTGGCCAGCGAGAAGTCCAGATCTGAACCCGATAGAGCACCTCTGGGACCAGCTGAAACGCAAGGTTAGATCCCGTGATCCCGCTCCCGCGACTCTTCAGGAGCTCCAAGACGCCGTTATTGAGGAATGGGACAGAATCCCTCAAGAAGAGGTCCTAAAGTTGGTGCGATCCATGAGGGAGCGCATGGAAGACGTCATTAGGGCTAGGGGGGGGGGGGTAACACTAGGTTTTAGGTTAGTTTTAAGCAACTTTGTTTTGAAAAATTAATCAGATTTCATTTGGGTTTTTTAAGGATTTTTATTGTTTTGTAAATTTTTCTCAGTTCCAATAAAAAACATTGAATGAATTATTGTTTTTGCATTCTCTGTTTCCTTACCTTTCAAATGATACCGAACATTACCAATATTTCATAATACAAATACGATTGAAAGATGTTTAAAATAGATTTCTTAAAAGGTGCGATTTTTTTGAGTGTATAAAAATAATTAATAACTCATCTAAAAAATCAATCTAATATTAATAAAAATGGAATTGTTTCCTCAAAATTGGAATAAACCAAGTGGTTTTGCGCAGAACCCGGAATTCATGATTGGACATGGTTCATTAATGAACCATAATATATCCTACAGCGGTGCGTCAACTATTTTAACACAAAATAAGCGGATTTCATAATAATAATTTTTGAATAAATTTAAATTGTTGAAATTGCGAAAACTCTGTTTTTTAATTTCTGTATTGCCATTTCCGTCTGTATTTCCACAAGAAGGAGGTATGGAGCAACCTATACAGACCATTGAAGCGCTCACCATTATGGCTTGATGAAGCAGGTTAACTGACTACCTACAGGGTTACAACCTGGATGGGTTTGACTGTTAGTGACATTTATTTCGACCGTTTCCGTTAAGCAAGGCGCTGTTTTAGTTGTGATGCTCATTTTTACAAAGATATTTTTAACACAAAAATATTCTGTACCATACAGTTTGAACATTTTTTTACTGTCAGTTTAACTCACAAAAGCGGTCATTAAAGTCAGTTATGTAGAGTCGAAGGTATGTATGTCTGTTTTTTTATATACTTACTAAAATCCTTCATTGTTCGGGCTTCAGTTAGACAAGCAAATTGTTTGTATTTTCGTTTCTGAATCAGAGAAATAATTTAAAAAAGTAATGGCGGTTCTACTGTGAGTTCGGAACGCTCTCAAGAAAACAAGAAGCAAGAAAATTAAAAATAAATCATTAAACAGCCAGGTCACGGATAATAAAATACAAGGTTTTGATTGGCAGAAAAAATACAGTCGCAAAAATTCTCAGAGCTTATGAAAAACAGACCTCGGAATAAAATATAAATCCTTACTTTTGTGCGTGATGTAACTTGTAAAGACGTTGTGTTTGAGTTTAGAATTTGGAACTGACCTAAATTTAAAATTAATTTTCTTATCTCTAAAGTGGGTTAGGTGTATCTATTTTGATTGAGTAATCGATGAGTAAATTGGTCGGAAAAAAAATCATATCCGATGCTTTGTAAAGAGAGAAAGACTATGAAGAATAATGAAGATAAAACTTGGAACAGATCAAAAGAAAAAGTCGCTATGGTATTAGGAGGTCATGATGCTTGCTGAAAAAAGGAAAAGATTGAGATAGCTTCACCGTCAATAATTTTCTAGGAAGAGAAGAAGAATCGTTGATGCCGAATATTAATTGATATTATTGAGTATTTGATTGATTGATTGATTGATTAATCTGTATATTTATCTGGAGAGGACAGCACAAAGGTTATCAAAGTTAACATATTTTGAAGACAATTCGTGATGTTTAAGAAATATTTCTTTGCAATTTTTTATCATAAAATTATTATTTTTTACAAATTTTGTCACATAAAACTTTGTGATAAGGAAGTTGATGTTTTGACATGGAAATAAGAAAACTTTGAGTAATGAGCGTGAATTGAGAGTGTACAATCATTTTGATTTTTGGATTTTATCCATCGACGCGCGGAATCGCGGGTATAAGTTAGTATAAATATAAATGCCCAAGAGTACACTACGTTATTTCATCATCCGAAAATTCTTATGCTAAAAGGAAAAAGAGGCTCAATACACGGATAGGTAAGCAAAGTTTCGATCGTGTTTAGTTAGAAAAATGAACGATAGCCCTCAGGGATTCCGAGGTAAAAATTCTAATGCGTCTTCAAAACTTCTGGAATATTAAGTGGAACGTGGTAAGAACGTATATTCCTTTATCTTTGTAAAAAACCTTTTTTTTTAATTTCGCATTAGCATACTAAATATCCAAAGTTGGGCACTCAGAAATATCAAAGTGAAAATACGAAATTTTGGAATTTTCACTTTGATATTTCTAAGTGCCCATCTTTAGATATTTTTTTAAGAATATTGTAAAGTGTCCGCTACTTAATCGATTTGGTTTTAAGTTAGGTTGGTTGTAATTAATTAATAATTTTATTTTAAAAAAGCTTCATACACTTCTTTTGGTTATCAAGACAGCACATTTGATTATGAGAACGATAAAATATCACAAAAAATAAAAATAAAATAAGGAAAAACGCAAATTCGATTTTTCTTCTGTCGTTATGTTATGAACCTAATAGAATAAATGTATTGCGGACACATATGTATCACAAAACACCTTTAAAACAAATTCCAAAAATAGGAAAAATGATAAAAAAATATAATTTACAAACATGGAGTAGTGACTCACTTAATATATTAATATATGATATTTATATATGATATTTTTTTTTAACGTTGGTTCGTTTTTATTTAGTACTAGCTTCCGCCCGCGACTTTGTCTGCGTAGATTTTAGAATTGGATCCAGATAGAAAGAATATGTGAAGGTGGTGCCCTGTAGTGAAGAAGTGGAAATTTTGAGTTTTAAGCATTCCTCCGGAAACCCTTAAGTTTTCCGGGATAAAAAGTATCCTATGTGTTAGCCGAGGTCTTTACCAATCTACCTGGTAAAGACCAACAAACAAACAAACAAACAAACAAACAAATAAACAAACAAACATCCATACTTTCGCATTTATAATATTATTTATTTATTTATATTTATATATGTATATTAGTGAGAAGTAAATTGAACTATTACCTATTTCATTTATTTGCCTTTCTGTTTGTGTATTTTTGCATATATTTTGTTTGTGTATTTTTTTCGTGATTTAATTCATAATCATAATTCAGAAGTTGCTCATATTTTTCGATGAAAATTATTAAAATTGAAAGCGACACATTATTTATTATCCCGTCTCAACATTTTACAGGCTAAGCAAAGTTATGACAGGCGACAAGAAATAGAGGAGTAATTTATAAAGGTTTTGATGAGGGTGAGACGAGATTTAATGTTACTTTTTCCGTTGAAATTTGTTGATAAATTTTTACCTTCAGAACAGTTCCGTGACGTGACTGACAGATAACACAAACTGAAGATAAAATCTTTAAAGGTATATTATTAAGACTAAAAAGAGAAACCACAACGCGGAACATGTTAAAAACAACCGACATTAATTGTAACAACTACAATGAATTTTGCTGTTTTTTTTTGTTTTTGATAATTTTTTCAAAAAGCGCTAAATCAATTTCGATAAAATTTATATGGGACTACTTTTGAAGTATAACCTACCAAACAAAAAAAAAATCATCAAAATCAATTCATAATTGGAGGAGTAATCGCGTAACATACAATACAAAAAAAAAAGCGGCCAAGTGCGAGTCGGACTCGCCCATGAAGGGTTCCATAGCAGCAAGTAACATAATATAAAAGTTTTTGTAGTTCGTTGTAACTTGAATGAAAGGTAAATTGCGGTTTACGATTTATGAAGTATTAAAAAAAAACTACTTACTAGATATCGTTCAAACCAATTTTCGGTGGAAGTTTGCATGGTAATGTACATCATATATTTTTTTTAGTTTTATCATTCTCTTATTTTAGAAGTTACGGGGGGGGGACACACATTTTACAACTTTGGAAGTGTCTCTCGCGCAAACTATTCAGTTAAGAAGAAAATGATATTAGAAACCTCAATATCATTTTTGAAGACCTATCCATAGATGGGTAATCCCACACGTATGGGTTTGATGAAAAAATTTTTTTTGAGTTTCAGTTCTAAGTATGGGGAGCCCCCAAAATTTATTGTTTTTTTTTCAATTTTTGTGTAAAAATCTTAATGCGGTTCACAAAATACATCTACTTACCAAGTTTCAACAGTATAGTTCTTATACTTTCGGAAAAAAAGTGGCTGTGACATACGGAAAGACAGACAGACAGACAGACAGACAGACAGACATGACGAATCCATAAGGGTTCCGTTTTTTGCCATTTGGCTACGGAACCCTAAAAATACAGTCGAATTGAGAACCTCCTCCTTTTAAGATCTCCGTTTATGTGAAATATTCACAAGTTTCATAAGTTAAATAAATCCCTAAGTGAAATTTTCACAAGTAGCGAAAGTGAAATCAATCTATAAGTCTCAGTGTATACAAACATCAGGTTCAAAGGGCTAATTACATCTAAAACCCACATGTATTAAGTCCCAGGAAACACAGGGGTAATACCATCAGCAAAAGTTTGAGTTGATCAAAACCGTCCCACATTTCAGAACAAAAGAGGTTTTGACAGATGAAAAAGAAACTGAAGCGGTCATAGTTCATTGAGGCTTGCACGGTCGCGTCGTAACTGACTGTTCATATCTGTGGATTATTATGAATGAGGAGACGAAGTATGGAATTACTTTTTCGTTTATTGCGATTTTACAATGCAATTATTAATGAAATAAATTCTAAGGTATGTGATGAATAATAGAACAGATAGATGTCGCGAGTTAAACCGCGGTCATAGCAGCGCCAACCCCTCCGGCACGCATCTATCACATCATCGGCAGCCAATAGGAAAGCGAATTCATGTCGTGATAAATCTAAGAGATTGGTGTTGACTGTAGAGGTACAGGAACACTGACTACAGACACGATCATAACCTGGATGGGTTTGACTGTTAGCGGCATTTATCTCGACCGTTTTCGTGCGCAAGCCACTTTAAGCCGTTAACGCCGGTTGCTATCAATACGTGGTAAACGTTAAGCCGCGGCGGATCTGCGTCGGCGGATTAAAAACTTCTGACACTAGATCTTACCACTAATCTCGCAGCCTCCACCAATACGGACATGGTCCTCGTGTTTGGAGTATGGCATTACGTTTAGAGGTATGGAAAGAGACCTGTGCCCCAGCAGTGCGTTCGATATGGGTAGTTATAGGTGAAGCAACTAACCTGAATATGTAAAAAATGGCAAAACAAATCAATCACACCACTTTTTGTAGGATTCTGTACATAATAAAGTCCTATAAAGTTTCTAAAATGGCTTCCGTAATTAATTTCAATTAGTTTTTTTCTTGTAACTAAAAATTGTGATATAACTAAAAATTTTCGGTTTTCGGACTTTTCTCTTTACTTGCGCTATAAGACATTGCTTCCTGCCAAATTTCATGATTCTAGGTATACGGGAAGTACCCTGTGGGTTTTGATTCCCATGCGAGTGTCCAATTATGCAGCATAAACAGCCGTATCTCTTGATTGCGTTGGCATAGAAGTTTGATTTTTTTGCAGCTTCAAGGGATTGCAGGCCTGAATATTTGGTATAAATTTCAACTTGATTCGTCTACGTTCCTGAAAAAGAGGGTTGTGGCAGACAAACAGACGGACAACGAAGTTTTTTCCTTTTGAGGTACGGAACCCTAAAAAAACTCGACGCCTTAAGGCGATTGTTAGCGATAGCAATAAGTAATTCTATTATGTAAGGAACGTAACCTCTCTGTCTATGTGTGTGTAATAAAATAGGAGGATAGGCCAACGAGCATGCACTTACTCACACAAATATATTTTCGCAACTAGGCAGCCAGCGGCTGCATCGCCAGTACCTATTCGGACCTCAGGTAGCAAAGGCACGCTCGTTAGCCCTTACTCTGTGTTAACTAAAATTGTCTCGCGAGTTTTTCTTTGAATCCTATTCCCCATCAGCGACCCCTATCATCTACAGCGATGCGAAATTAATACCATACTGAACATAGCAGTTACTGAATAATAGTATACTGAATAACTTTCGTTCTACGTATAAGTACTAATTTGCTAAATTCATAAAAAGAAATTGGGCTTTTATACAAAAAAGCGCAGTTAGAGAGATTAAAAAGATTTGTTTATTTAATATTTAGAGACTTTCTTCATCGCCTTATATACAGGACAGGACCTATGGAAGCGACAAATGGCAACATTTTATTGGTCCCAAAACTGATATTAGAATTCTTTTAATAAACTCCCTGGTCTACTTATTAAGTGAAACTAAATAAAAGAAGTTTAATCGCAGTAACAGTACATAACACATTTCGCTGGTACATAACACATTTCGCTGGTCATATAAAGGACACGACCAACGGACGCGACAAATGATTGATATTTTGGGACCAATAAAATGGTGCCATTTTTCGCTTCCTTAGGGCCTGTCCTTTATACAGGGTGTAACAAAATTGATGTAGGACCCGTTAACTGGGGATTCTACTCCTTATACTGAAAAACTTTTGTTTTACGACTTTGGTCAAATCACAAAAAAAAAATTTTGGACTCTCCTTACAAAAATGGCAAAACAAATGATTAATTTGTATGAAAAGTTCAATTTTTTGTGATTTGAGCAAAGTTGTAGAACAAAAGTTGTTCAGTATAATGAGTAGAATTCCCAGTTAACTGGTCCTACACCAATTTTTTTACACCTGTATAAGTCGATGACTTTCTTACACTCAAAAACGCAATACTCAAAAAGAAAATATCAATATTATATATAAAAATAATATCTATATATGTATGTATTTAAAAAAAGTATATCTGTATGTATATCAGTCTCTGGTTTTCAAGATACAGGGAATCCTAGTTTGGGGCCAGATGACCGTGTGTGATTTGTCCCAGATATTATTATTAAAAAAAAAAAACTGTATTCAACACATTCACTTCGTCTAGTTTAATGGGTAAAAGCTCACTGTAAAGTATGACCTACATATTGCCCTGTAAGCCTCACTTGGACCAAAAATTTAGTAACTTTCCTTTCTTACGGCATATTTTCACTTTTACATCGCTTCCTCTTAAATTAAATTACAAAATGTAGCGCGTGTGAAACATTACGCTTACATATTCCGTACTTTTGTATTTTCTGACACATCATCATTAAATTTGTATGTTTTATTTGTTACATTTACGAGTAAGCATTGCATTGTTTTTGCAAAATATTCGTGCTTGGAAATGTTAGGCGATTGTTAACATTTTGCAGCTTAATTCAAGCGTCTAAGGCACTGTACTCCTATTTTTAACCCCCGACGCAAAAAGAGGGGTGTTATAAGTTTAACGTGTCTGTGTATCTGTGTATCTGTGTATCTGTGTATCTGTGTATCTGTCTGTGGTATCGTAGCTGCCAAACGGATGAACCGATTTTCGTTTTTTTTTTTTTGTATCATAGATAATTTTATCCCGAGTGTTCTTAGCCATGTTTCATGAAAACCTGTTCAGCCGTTTGAAGATCATCAGCTCTTTTCTAGTTGATGAGGGGATCTGACTAACTTCCTTATGTCCGATCGTTTCGAAATTTGGTACCGTGTTACTTCAACGATATTTAAAGAACATGGTAAGGCAAGCGTGAGCTGGTCAGGCGTTTGAAGATCCTCAGTTCTTTAATAGTTGATGAGGGGATCTGACTACCTTCCATATGCCCTATCGATATGAAATTTGGTACCATGTTACTTCAATGATATTGAAAGTATATGGTAAGGTAACCATGACCTGATCAGCCGTTTGAAGTCTACTGGTGCCATCGGCGACCACGAAACGTGTTTGACGGGGCCGCTGGCACTACCGGCTAACTGATTCTCGTGCGACATCTTCACTTTAATTAATTTACTGTCAATCACAAAAAAAATAACACTGGCACGTTAAGTTAAAAAACTAAACCCTAATAAACCCAAGCGCACGTTTAACTTATAAATCACGTCGGGGTCACCACTGTCGGCGCTCTATATACGGGTTGCAGGGTTGTGATTAAAAATAAAATGTTCACAAGTTAGGTGGCACGGAAACTATATTGAAATTGGGAATAAGCCTCTAAGACGTCCGACCGGTAGTGGAGTTGTATGCAGACTGTTCGTAGTACATCGCAGGAAACATCGATAAGCCAAGTCGGACGTCTTAGGAGGGTGTAAACACATAAAAATACAAAAACATCAATAAAACAATTTACACGGGAAAATATTACAAAACACAAATCAGCGGAGTGAATACAAACAATAAAACAAGATAAAAGAAATGAGCACGCATCTGGGACGTCGGCAAGAACACAAGAATCAAAAGAAATTCGCCGACACGATGCTTATAAATTGTTATACTATTGTGTGGCAATAAAATAAATTGATATCCTAGCTTAAAAGTAACATGCAGTTAATCTACAATATTTACAGGCTAAAAATACTACTTTACATATTCACATTAAATCTAAGAAGTTTACAAGCTTAAAAATAGAATTTTACATATTTATAATATTTACATAATGCAGAGCATACGTGGGACTTAGTCACCACAGAAGTTCATCAGCTCTTTAATAGTTGGTGAGGGGATCTGACTACCTTCCATATGTCCTATCGTTACTAACTCTACTAACTAATCATTATAAATACCTTCCTAATATTTATACCTACTTTAAAAAGGACAAAATAAAAGTAAAATTAAAATTTTAAAACCCCCCGACACAAAAAATAAACTCTAAAAACTAACAAATAATATTTTAAACCTATTATAATTATTATCGTCACATATATTATGTAAGTTCAAATATTTTTATTTTCCAAGCGTCGTCGCGTTGGGGGACCGCTAAGTGAGAAAAACAGGTGTAGTCGCAGATTGCAACAAAAGAATTTACTCCGAAAAATTCGCAAAATCGACACAGCCGTCAACGACGTCTGCCCTCACGTGTATGCCCGTTCGGGTCGCCGCACTTGGTGACGCCCCCCCCCCTGCGCCGCATACCGCACACCGAGCTCGCCGCGCGCGGCATTACGTAGTGCGTAGACTATGCATGAAATTAAAGATCGCTCGTACCTAAATGTAATTCTTAATAATTAATTAGCTGTTGTTGAAAAAATACTTTATAAACTTTAGCGGTCCCCCGACGCGACGACGCTTGGAAAATAAAAATATTTGAACTTACATAATATATGTGACGATAATAATTATAATAGGTTTAAAATATTATTTGTTAGTTTTTAGAGTTTATTTTTTGTGTCGGGGGGTTTTAAAATTTTAATTTTATATATTGTGTATTGTTGAATTCAATATGATAAAATTAAGTGTATTTTGTTTGTTTATAAACTGATTGATTTTCTAATTTCTTGCCTTTTTTAAATTTCATTATTTTGCCCGATGCTATGCTGTAATGCTTCTTGGATAACCATAAATTGTTTATTTGCTTATTTGTTTGTTTTTACACTTTCACACCAAAACTACATAACGGATTTTAATAAAATTTGTTAGGTAGATAGATGCTGAGTTACAATATTTTAATCACAGTGTAAAAAAATGATAATAACTAATTCAATGATGTAAAGAATTGCCTATGTTCTAAAGGATATCAAAAAATACTAGACTATGTCAATGACAAAGATGTATGGAAATCTATAGATCCTCTAACTCATATAGTTCAGTTATGACATCAGTTTTATTTTATTCTATTAGAATTTAACACACCAACAGTCAAACGACTTAAATACTAAGTAAGATAAATGTATGGTCAGACTGTAGTCCAATATAGGTATGCAAATAGATAAGCAGACATTTTCAAGAAAAACCAACTTCACAAAACAATATTCAGAAAAAATACTACAATTAAAGGTATGATGTAAATAGAGATGAGCGCCATTAATACAACTACGATCCTAAGTGGTTAGCGATCCTGACCTCTGATCCGAGAGTCGTGGGTTCGATCCCCACACAGGGCAAACTTTTCTGTGATGAGCAGAATTGTTTGCTCTGAGTCTGGGTGTATAATATCTATATATGTATGTATTTAAATGTATATGTGTATGTTAAATCAGTCTCTGGTTCCCAAGATACAGGGAATCCTAGTTTGGGGCCAGATGACCGTGTGTGATTTGTCCCGGATATTATCATTATTATTATATAATATTAATAAATTATATAAAATATAGTGAGACATAGTGATAGGAAACCACAATTTCGACATTAATTGTACAACAGTTGTAATAGATATGAAGTTTTTATTTAAAAAAAATTATTGGAGCGAATTTCTTTTGGACTCGACGTTTCTTCTCGCTCCGCTAACACTTACCGAAACGTTAAGTTTACAATTTCCGAGTGGTAGGAACTTTGTACTAGGTTAAAAAAAATGATTCAAAAGAATGTTTACAGAACCTAAATAAAAAATATTGTGATTTTATTGTGATTAAACCACGAAAATCTTAAAAAGGAATCTTCACACAAGTTTAACTAAGTAGTTTTTATCATTTTGTAACTTTCAGCATCAAAATAACAAGATAATAATGGGCTATACAGGGTGTAACAGACAGGTGTGATAATACTTCAAGGTTGGCTTTTACCCATCAAACTGAACAACTTTTGTTCTACAACTTTGTTCAAATCGCAAATTTTTTTTAGGGCTTTTCATACAAATCGATCAGCTGGCGAACCAAGTTTGTATGAAAAGTCCGAAAATTTCTTTGCGATTTCAACAAAGTTGTAGAAAAAAAGTTGTTCAGTTTGATGGGTAAAAGGCCACCTTGAAGTATTATCACACCTATCTGTTACACCCTGTAGATTTAAATGTTAATTTCATGTACTTCGGTTTCTTGTTTGCTTTTCACTACACACAATTATGTATTAGTTTCCCATTCTTCAGGTTGCCTGGAAGAAATTAATCTAAGCAATAAGGCCACCTAAGTTCTACAGTTACATTATTTTAAATAGTACTGTCATGTATTATGTTTCTGTGCAATGAATATTTGAATTGAATTGAATTGTGTATTTTTGATTTATGTCAAATTGATTTTATAACAACAATTTTCATGTTAAAAATTCTAATAAATTGTGATCTGAAAGTATCAGCAATTTCTGTTCAATTTATTTAAAAATAAATAAAGCTGGAATATATTTGATTCTGCATAAATTTCACGTAAATGGGAGAACAATTGAAGCGATATCGCACAAAGCTTTGAATATATCATAGTGCCCTTTGTTTTCCATAGTTTATGTTATAACCTGACCAATTTATATGTAGACTAACAACCAAGCGCTGGTGGGGTCCGGTGTAGTTTTTAATTAAAGTCGTGTACGCCGTAATTGCGTTTGAAAATAAAAACTGTGTTGTATGGTTTGCTTTCCGGCTTTGTTACTCTGAGTTACCGTTGTGACATTTGAAATTTGTTTATAATTTTTAGTTGCAAAAGGAAGAGTTCCTTATTAATGTAAATTATTTAATAGCCATATCTTCGTAAAAACAACAGTTATTTTTACCTATTTAGGTAATCACGTATTAAGAAGATCTTCATTTTCTACTTCTTCTACTACTTAGCGTTATCCCGGCTGGAGCCAAGGTGCGCTTTCCGACTCTATCTACTCCACTTTGCCCGATCTTCAACATTCTCCCCAGTAGGTTCATTTGCTCTCATGTCCGCTCTAGCAACGTCAAGCCAGCGCTTGCTAGGCCTTCCACGGAATCTAGGGCCATCAACGATTCGTTCAAGGCATCTTTTAACGACGTACTCTGGCGGTCTGCGGCTTACGTGACCAACCCATCGGAGATGACTTTTAGTAATATTTTGAAAAAAAAAAGAGTTTTTTTGATCGCAGTAATCGTTTTTCTAACCATACATTTTCTATCTAGAGTAGTTTGAAATCGAAAGACAGTCAACAGAGCAACGAATTAACATGATGTTTTTTTGCACATAGATAATTGACTTGGGAAGTGACATAAACTACATAAAATTTTATCCTGTTAAAATATCCAGCTCCCTTTGAAATTGCACTGGGTAAAATAATGCACGCAACTTGACAAATCACATCTATTTATTGCTTTAATTAGTCAAACGATTTCATTGAAATTTTGCAGAGACCTTAGACAGAGGGCGAGGAACAACAAACATATTTTTATTCCGAAAAAACATTTACGTGCCGCGCTCTCGCCCTCAACGACTGTTGTAAAAACAATATCCAAGTGAGCAGAGCCGCAGCAAAAGCTTATAACTAATGATTGGATATTTAAATGTAAATAATTATGATCCCTTTACATTCTAATGTACATGTGATGCAATTATGTGATATGGGTTCCGTATCCAATATTCTTCACAAGCAATCAATTACCCCCTGAAATACCGGATGCCGTAATTACGGCTCGGTCCACGCATTCGTCACTGATTTGACAAATGTGTGAATTTGCAAAAGGGCTTTGGCTGGTCACCCATCAATCACAACTGACCCTTGCTTAGGGCTGGTGACAAAATGTGTTTTCTTCTTAATGGAAACTGTTTCTTTCAAAGTCAAAGCGTTTATTTGCCAGAATATTATATTCTATTTGGCATTCCACATTTTACCAATGTCAAGTGAAAAATTGGAGAATCTTCAATAAAAAAAATGGTGAAACGCCAATGTCAAGTGAAAGACGCGGCTCTAAGTGTGATGGGTACTTAAAGACGCTCCACGTGGTCGTTTGCTGCTGGAACTCGAAAAACGGAGCAGTCTCCCGAGTTAATTCCTTCCTTCTTATGTCCGCTTATCACTGAATCGGAATCACAGCTATTTCCGCATCACAAAAATAACGTTAACACTACTCTAAAACGGAAATAATTAAAAAAAATAATTTAGCAGACGTGTGCTCGGTACAGAGTCCCGGCATCCAACCTCCTTACCAGAACATATCATTATATTTTCAACCAGTAAAAGTATGCAAATATTACAAATATGAAATGAAAGTGTTAATAAATTCTGTGTAAAACTAAACTGTCACAAAAATTATTAAATACATTAAGGGACAAACAAATTAATCTTAATCGTGTTACAAGTATCTTGAACTTTGTAGCGCAGTAATTTTGGTGCTCTTAAAGAATTCATTGTTTTCACATACTAACAACACTCTTTCTGTATTAGATTCTGAAATCGAACCCCGACGCGACACTTCAAAATAGGGTTTTTCACCATTTTTTGAAAAGTATCTCAAATTGATCATTAGTCAAAAATATATTTTTTAATTTTTTTTGAAACCTATAAGTACCCCAAAAATACATTTTAATTTACCATTCCTAATTAGCGCGCGAAAACGATAGCCGCCATGATGCTTAGGTCGTGACGTCATTTCAGGAGTAAACAAAACAGCTCTGTACTAAAATTTTGACACATATCGCGAACAAAATGTCATTGTTTACCACTATTGTGACGTCACCTGACAACCAGCATGGCGGCTGTCGTTAAAGATATTTGAATAACAGATTAAAAAACTTGATTTTTGAAAATCAAAAATAAAATGTTTTTTATCATTTTATTGTATAGAAATCATATTAAATCAATTACGTATTACAAATACCGCAGTAAATAAACAGTTTTAGATTTTTTCTTGGACAGAGTAAAATACCCTATTCCAATGTTTTAATTACCCCGACACTACTCCAACGTAACACTTCTTCATTACTACGTTTCTTCATCAAGATATTTTAATATCTTTTTTCGAATTAATCTGTGTTTAAGGTAAAATTACCTTCCTACAGAGGCCATCTCTATAGGTCAAAACATTCAATATCCTCCACGCTAACTGTCAGCCCTATATCACTTCTACTCTACCGCAATCGATCTTCGCATTTCCATTCCCAGACGAATCATATATCATTCTGCGATTAATATTTTTTCTTTCCGTGTGCTATCTGCATTAATCTTATGTTTAATGTGGGTAGTTATCTTCTTTCTCATATTAATATCCTTCCTGATAGGAAAAGGCTGCTGCCTTATTCTTGATGTTTGTACTGCAAGCTGTTCTCTTAGATCTTTTGAAGGTGTTACAAAACAAAGTCTAACGTAGAATTACTATAATTTATTTCTTTGGAAGTATCTTACAAGTTATATCAATATTATAGCGTTAGTAACGAAATAGGTGTAGGATCTACTGGTTATACTTCAAAACGACACAATTATAAGGCTCACACAGTTCTATAAGAAGAAAATTCTAAATATAATATTTATTCCAAAATTTTCGTTTTTTCGACGCGATGAAAATGAGGCTGTATTTTAATTCCCGGTCAAGCGGAAAATTGATTCTACTCATCAAATTGAGCTCTAGATTTTACTGGGGATCGAGTTTTTAGTACAGTTCGAAACTATAAAATAAAAATGTTTGTGTGTATGTGCCCGGTAGTCTAGCGTCTAGACCAATGGAAAGATGTGGATATGGGAAAATTTTATTTAATATTTCTTTAATTCTTCTTTTTTTTTGCCGCTTTTAGGGTTCCGTACCTCAAAAGGAATAAAGGAACCTTTAACTCAAACTCAAAATGTTTTTTATTTAAGTAGATGCTTTACACATGCTTTTAAATCGTCAATATTTTTTTTCTACCTAGTACAAAGTCCCTGCCACGCGGGACTTGTACCTACACTCAACGTTTCGGGAAGTGTTTGCGAAGCGAGAAGAAACGTCGAGCCCAAAAGAAACTCGCTTCAACACAGTTTTTAAATAAAATCTTAAATTCTATTACAATTCATGTCAACAATAAAATTGTGAGCTGGAGGATCTATACATGTCCATATAATCATTGTCATTTACATAATCTAGTATTTTGTAATACCCTCTAGAGCATAAACAATTTTTTACATGCAATTTGAATTTATAGGATCACTTTGTTGTCCGTCCGTCTGTCTGTCCGTCTGTCTGTCTGTCAGTCTGTCTGTCTGGCAAGACCCGTTTTCTCAGCAACGCGTAGACGTATTAAGTTGAAATTTATATCAATTACTCAGGCCTGCAATCCCATGAAGCTGTGAAAAATCAAACTTCTATGCCGACGCAATCAAGAGATACGGCCGTTTATGCCGCTTATTTGGACACTCGCATGGAAATCAAAACCTTTTCGAAACAAGTCCGAAAACCAAAAATTTTTTGTTACATCACATTTTACGTGATAAAACAAAACAAATTTGGTTTTCTGGTTTTATGGTTTTCTATAAGCATTGCTTGTTGCCAAATTTAATGATTCTAGTTATACGGAAAGTACCCTATAGGTTTTGATTCCGATGCGAGTGTGGCATAAACGGCCTTATCTGTTGATTGTTGGCCTGAGAATTCGATATAGAGTTCAAGACATGTGTGAATATGAATTTATACAGAACCCTCGATGCGCGAGTCCGACTGGCACTTGGCGGGTTTTTATAGAATATTTTTACCAGAATAGTAAAAAAAAAACACCCAACAATAGTCCTTTTGATTAACAAAGATGGACAACGATTAAAAATTGTTCCAATACGCCTAAATGATTATAATTTAACTCTCCGTGGAAATCTGTAAAGGCTGTAGTAATTAACTTTACTACGTTATAATATTTGTTTGATTTCCCAAATTTTAAAAATAAAAATACAAAATAAACACGGCTAATATTAGTATAGTATATCGATAACTAACTAACTAGGCAGTTCTTTATTTCGGGTAAGATCGAAATAAAATAATTATCTTCCATACAAAGTCCCTAAGCCAGAGGGCTACATCTTTACTACACATCTACATATTTGGTATCGCCTAGGAATATTTATTGCTGATTTGTGCTGAGCAGTCCTTTGAATACCGGAGTAAAATATGCATAGCTACAAACTACCGTATTTTTCTTTAAGTCTTTATTTCACCGTGGGAGAGCCATGCTTCGGCACGAATGGGCCGGTTCGACCGGAGTGATACCACGGCCTCACAGAAAACCGGCGTGAAGCAACGCTTGCGTTGTGTTTCGCCGAGTGAGTGAGGGTTCCGGATGCCCAACCCCCCCCCCCCCCCCCATTCCCCCATCCCCTATCCCATTTCAAAGGTCGGCAACGCACTTGTGACCCCTCTGGTGTTGCGGGTGTCTATGGGCGGCGGGAATCGCTTACCATCAGGTGATTCGTCTGCTCGTTTGGCACCTATCACATGAAATAAAATAAAAAAAGTCGACCTATGTTTGAGCCCAGCTCATGGAAAACTCGTGAAAAAATTGAAAAGTTATTTTATCTTTGAAAAGCTGGTATCTTTTTCGCGAAATTCGTTTACAACTTAACTGAGTATATAAGTACTGGAAATTTTCCACGTAAATGCTTCGTAAATGGGTAAATACTGATATCAAAGATAAAACCAAAATCTTCCAGTAAATTATACGATATTTATCTTATAACAAACTAAGTTTAGTTTAAAAAAAAACAAATGCAAACATCGATCAGTTTAAAAAATAATTGCTGTAAATATGTGGAAGCTTGTTATTGGCATTTTATTATGTACAATGTTTAACCATATTGTAAATATAGCTGTAAGCTCCCCGAAAACAAATAAAATAAAAATAAATAAATAAAATAAAATAACATTGTAAGTAAGTGCTGGTGCACATGTCTCTTTCTGTAGCTCAACAAGATGAGGATGGCATGATTTTTGATATGGCTTATAACTATGACCGGATGATAGCAAATTAAAATATATAAATTTGATTTAGAATAAAACATTTTACGGTATTGTCACCGAATAGAATTCTCAAAAGCATAATAATTTTCCTTTGCAATCAACCCTTAAAAGTTATCAAATCAACCCCAAAAGTTTCAACTGCGGCCTCGCTGGTATTCGAATAGCTGAATGTTCAAATTTCCTTGGGAATTTTATCTTATCTTTATCTTTGTTGGATAGGCAGATTGTACAGGGTGTAGATTGGTTTTATTTTTTATTTTATATAGGATATGACGAATATAAATATACTTACTCCTCATGTCAAAGGCCTAGTTCTCTGGGTTTCTACTATATCACTGAGTCCATAGTCGATTATACAGTCCATAGTCATATAACAAAAGTGCGTTTGAGATTTTAAGGTGTTTCTCAGAATCAAGTATAGAATACAGGAAAAATGTAAAAAAAAGATCTTCGTTTTTTTTCAGTTTCTCATACTAAATCTGAATAGTGAATCAAGAATTTGTATGCGAAACTGAAAAATAATATGTAGATTGGATTTTTTTATTTTGCCTGTATCTATACTTGATTCTGATTATAAATATAAAAATCAATGATAAAATCTCGAACGTTATTTTTCTACAGCCTGTATAAAATAAACATACTTACAGATTATTTATTTTTTAAATCCGGAGGAATTTTTAGCTTTAGAATTAGCTTAGCTAAGCCAACTTAACATGCCTTGCAAAGCAAACGGTAGAAATAAATGCCATTAACAGCAATACCCATCCAGATTTTGACAATGGCTGTAGTCAGTTAACCTGCGTGATCGACGCGACCAGGCAAGCTGTAATGAGCCACGACCACTTCAGCCAAACTTATGTAATTATATGATTTGGAAACCAGCATAAATTAAAATGGAAAACAGGTAATATGAAGTGGTCTCGGCTCAGTGCGGCTTGCGTGGTCGCGACGATCACGGTCACGGAATACAGACACGGTCAGTTCCTGGATGGGTTTGACTGTTAGTGGCATTTATCTCGACCGTTTCCGTGCTTCGCAAGGCACGTTAAGTCGTTGGTGCCGGCTGCTATCACTAGATGGCCGTCGTTAAGCCATGTCGGAGGCCTTATAGGCGGCTTGAAAACTTCTGTCACTGGGGTTGGCCACTAGCCCCACAATCTCCACCAATCCGGACATGGCCCCCGTGTGTGAAGTATGGCCTAACTTTCCTTAAGTATGGGAAGAGACCCGTGCCCCTGCAGTGGGGACGATATGGGTCGTAAAGATTATGAAGAGAAAATCCAAGTTCTCGATTTTTGTTATCTACGCCAGCCTCGTATTTTGCGTAGGTTTATCTGTTCACCTAGAGATCTTCGATTTGCTAATGTCCCCGGGTGCTTGTCTCCTCATGATTTCGTGTTTTAATACGAAATGTCGACACGACACGATACGACTGGAAATACGATTTTTTCTCTGTGCTGTCAGCTTTTTTTCTCAAACTGTTGACATTATCATTTTTTCAAGCTAAAAGACGCTTTGACTTCATATTGGCGTATATATTGTATTTATAAATTATTATTATGCATATTATGTTATTGTCCTTTTTTGTATTATTGTATAATCATAATCACCGTTAGGCGAAAGTAGTGTTTAACCTGAAAAGATAATAATAATAATAATAAGTAATAACGCCAACTCCTGCAGCCGGATCCGCACGTAGCAATTATGTTGCTTCTGTGGAAAAAGTCAACGACGAAAAGAGGGGAATATCAATGCTGGGTAAGTTCATGTTACCAAAATGCGTCCCAGGCGATGCAGCGTCTGTGAAAACTTACGAACACGTTGTGCGTTTCTTGTTGAATGTTTTGTCGAACTTTATGTACTTAGTTCTACTGAAGTACACGGTTTCGACATAGATAAATATTATAAATGTATTTAAACAACATTTATAATATTTATCTATGTCGAAACCGTGTATCGTATGGGCTTCACTAACACTTCCCGAAAGGTTAAGCGTAGAAGTTCAGTCAGGTAGGGACCTTATACTAGGTAAAAAAAGCGGCCAAGTGCGAGTCGGACTCGCCCATGAAGGGTTCCGTAGCAGCAAGTAGCATAATATAAAAGTTCTTGTAGTTCGTTGTAGGTAAATTGAGGTTTACGATTTATGACGTATTAAAACAAACTACTTACTAGATCTCTTTCAACCAATTTTCGGTGGAACTTTGCATAGTCATGTACATCATATGTATATTTTTTAGTTTTATCATTCTCTTATTTTAGAAGTTACAGGGGGGGGGACACATTTTACCACTTTAGAAGTGTCTCTCGCGCAAACTATTCAGTTTAGAAAAAAATGATATTAGAAACTTCAATATAATTTTTTAAGACCTATCCATAGATACCCCACACGTATGGGTTTTATGAAAAAAATATTTTTGAGTTTCAGTTCTAAGTATGGGGAACCCCCAAAATTTATTGCTTTTTTTCTATTTTTGTGTGAAAATCTTAATGCGGTTCACAGAATACATCTACTCACCAAGTTTCAACAGGATAGTTCTTATAGTTTCGGAAAAAAGTGGCTGTGACATACTGACAGGGTTCCGTTTTTTGCCATTTGGCTACGGAACCCTAAAAAGACGATTTAAAAGAATGTGTAAAGCATCCACTTAAATTATATGTATAAAAAAAAAACACTTTGCCCTTGAGTTCAACTTTGAAACTGAATTGTAATAATCGTGTACTGTAAAAGTCTTCCTTATCAGTTCGCGAGCTACGTTCAAGTTGCGAATAGAGAACCGGCGGTATGGAAAATTTATGTGGCCCGCTGCCGTTGTCGGGCCGTAATCTGTGGCTGTTCTGTTCGTGTGTCGGTGTTTAATCTCGGCGAAAATTGTCGCGGTCATTGCTTTGTGTACTATTATATCGTTCTATGCCTCAATAGATTTCTAAACGGTATCTACACTTCCTTTTACGATTTCAGAAAAGTTTTATATCAAAGTCTACTGTTGGACATAGGCCTCCTTATCCAAGGAGTTCCAGAATAACTAGGCTTGCTCCACTTATACCCAGCAATCCTGCGCAAATCATCGCTCCACCTTTGACTCTGTATGGGCTGTAGATTATGTCCTATACAAATAAATAATACTTTATGTCTGAACAATTGTTTATTTTTAAATTGGTTTCCCAAAACCTTAAGAACTCGTTATGTCCAACAGTGGACTAATACAGGCTGATGATGATGATGATTATGTTATAATAACAAAAGTTTTCTGTTTTATGAGTAGTATAGCCCCAGTTAAAGAGTACTACGTCTATTTTGTTACACCCTTTATATATTGCGTCAATTATATTTCCATTTATCAATTTATAAGCTGGAGTGGATCCCATATTGAAAGCATTTTAATATCCGTTTTGTTTGCTTTGTCCTCTTTATGACTTTTTTTAACAGAATCTGTCAGCATTCAATTCATTTAATTTTTAACAAAATCATGATTGGAACTTTTATTTTTCATTTTAACTGAAAATTCCTGGGATTGGATTTTGTTCAACAGTGGATTTCTTTCAGTTTATTGTTTGTCTTGTATTATTCTCAAATATTGTAACTCCAGAAACAAAAGGATTTAAATAATTTTATTGTCTTCCGATTGCGATTAGCAATCGCAACAATCGTCACGATTTCCTGCCAGTATTTTACGTACTCATACAATTTTTCGTCAGCAATAATATAAAATTCTGCAAAACAAAATTAATGTTACATTTAAATATTAAAAATAAAATAAAAATGATGAATAACAATTAGGGTCCCGATCACGTTCCCTGAGCGGGTGTTAATCTTTTTAGGGAAATGAGAAAACTTCAACATTCTGCCGCGTAAGCGTACGTGGCTTTTACAAGTGTCTTTGGTCACAGTTTGTTGTGAGATGATATTTACGAAGTGACAATATTTCAATTTTTTTGTATTTAATTTTATGTGCAAAAAGGATAAAAAAATATTGTCAGCTTACCAAATGGTAGTAATCACTTGAAATAATTTGAAATATATATATTTTTTAAGTTTATTTTTAGGTTGTTAAACCTTATATTTAGAACAGACGAGACGGTACCAAAATTCCCTTAAAGTATAGTTTTTTGTTTAAATTGTAGGTGTACTGAGTTAATAAAGGAAAGATTTGTCTAATCAAATTTAAAAATCAATTATTAAGTTATATTGTATGACGGAAATTATTTCGGACTAGCTTCCGCCCGCAACTTCGTCCTCGTGGACTTCATAATTGGGCCCAGAGAGAAATAACATGTCAGGGCAGCTCCATCTTGTAAAAAATTAAAAATTTCAGGTTTTAGCCATTCCTCCCTAAAAAAATGTGTTGGAGGGAGTTTCTTTAGGGCCCGCCGTTTCTTCTCACTCCGCAAACACTTCCTGAAACGGTGGGTATACGAGTTCCGAGTGGTAGGAACCTCGTACTAGGTACTTAGATAAAAGAATGACGTTCGAAAAGTGTACTCTGCTACATACTTCGAATAAAATATTTTCATTTTCATTTTTATTTTCCTCAGACAAAACAAATAAACAAACATTCATACTTTCGCATTTATAATGTACTAGCTTCTGCCCGCGATTTCGTTTACGTGGACTTCAGTATTGGGTCCAGAGAGAAATAAAATGTTACGGCAGCGCGACGGCACTAGACGTAGTGAGAAAGTAAAAATTTCAGTTTTAAGCCATTCCTCCAGGAACCTTGCAGTTTTCCGGGATAAAAAGTATCCTATGTGTTAGCCCAGTGCTCTATCTATCTACTTTCCAAGTTTCATCCAAATCCGTTCAGTAGTTTCGCCGTGAAAGTGGAACAAACAAAAAAACAAATAAACAAACAAACAAGCATCCATACTTTCACATTTGTAATATTAAAAAAGTGAGATGAGATAAATTTGTGAGAAGTAATGTTCTTAGTCTTAGTAATTTTTACTCCTTACTTACGGAATTGACCTCTTCGAGGACGCAGCTGATAGGTTAAGACCGTTTCGGTTGCAGAAACGCGCCATACGCACAATTGCAGGTAAACCGTTAGACTATCTCGCAAAAGACTTATTCTTAACTTATAAAGTAAAAGTTCCCGAGCTTGTATATCCTAGCAGTGGCTAAGTACGCTCGACAGCACTTATGCGAATTCGCTGCACTCGGCCAACAGCACAACTTCGACACAAGACACCGCAAACGGTTGTGCATCATGACTCGATTACACGAAAGACACGAAATAAACTCTCATACGAAATAAAAAATGCCCCCAGCTATTCAATCTTTGTTGCGAAATTAAAAACATTTCTCACTAAAAAAGCATTCTATTCAATAGATGAGTTTTTCGCGTGAAAACTACATTGACTTTGCAATACCAATAAATATGATGAAATGTTTAACAAATAAGATGTACCTAATAAATGAGAGGTTACCAAATAAGTATTAAATAATTAATTACCAATTTAAGCATTATTAGAATTAATATTTGACGTGTAAACATTGCTTATGAAAAATAAATTGAATTGAATTGAATTAACATTATAATGTTTGACAAAATTTAACTATGGTCAAAACACACAAAACAAGTCAGCTCGGACGCGGACGAAGGCTTTTTGATTGTGTTACCATTGCATTTTGCTTTCATGCTTTTATTATGTTGTGTTTTGATGTGATTATTTATTTTAAGGCAAAGTGGTCGGAAAAGCTTTTGTATTTTAAAAAGCATTTTTTTACCGTATTGTTTAAACTGAGAATAGTTTTCAAGCATTGCTCATAGTAATACGTTTGGAAAGCGATTTGAAATAACTTTTAAACAGATACCATGACCATGAGTCCTATGCTTATCACAATGAATAAATACCATTCAAAATAATGGAAGAAGTTAAGTTGGCGCACTTTTATTCACAACACTTGCGGTTATTTTCTTGAGACTTAAAGTTTTTATCGTCATAAGAGCAGTCGCATAAAAAAGCAGAACCAACAAGAGTCAACCTTTTACTATCTGGGTTCCTTAGGAAGCCTTGGAAAAAAAAAATCTGTTTCATGATTATTAGCCTGGATTCTTTTCCGTAGGATAGAAATAATTATACCAAATTGTACCAACGTCGACAGCATTTTTTGTTTCCATAAAGTGAGACACAGTCATTCGAAACATTAATTTAAAAAAACATCCCATGGATTGATGTTAAGTTTTAATAAAATAAAAATATATTAACTTATATTAAAAATTGAATTAATGTAATTCTAAGTGTCATATTATTTAATTACATAAAAACCTTTTTCAGATAAACCACTTGTGTTAAGCGTAAAAAAAAGATAAAGTGAGGCATTCCAAAAGTATTTTAGATGACTATGGCAGAGGTATTTTTGGAGCACTGCTAATGAGAAGAATCTTTTGACTGGTGAACCCTATAAAAAGACGGTTGATAATGAACAGAACGGGCTTTCAGAATCGCGCAGGCCTGATTTCCCATGGGTATAGGGGACTCCGTTTTGCCATCATGAGATATTTTAAAAGATTTCTTTCATAACTGTGAAAGATAACTGTGAAGGTCTCCATTTTTATTCAGACAGACAGAAGGAGTTTTGAAAAGAAAGGAGTTAAGTGAAAATTTGTAAAAAAGCATTATTAAATTTAAAAAAAGGTTAAATCTTGGTTAAAATACTAGTGATTCCATATGGTGAAATCAGATCAGATTATCTATTTGTAGGTATGAGACGTAGTTTTTTTGAGATTACAACAAAGTCACAGAACAAAAGTTTTTTAAATTCATGTCTTTACACCATCCTTTATTTTTATCTTACCTTGAATACGTTTTTTTTTAAAAATCTTATACTAGTTATTAATTACCTATTCTATTTTAACTAATCACAAATTATTATATTTGTATCGTTGATTTACTTTCTGAGATAAAAAACAAAACAATTACCTCCTTTAAAAAAAATATTTTCGCGAAAACTTGCCAAACATTTCAGAGTTTAAACTAACATTCATATTTATACCGAAATCTAGTTCTAGAGGCTAGTTCGAGAAATATTTCATTTGTATGTTAACTATCAGCGATACAAAGAACAAGGTTAAAAGACACATGAAAAGTTACAAACAAGTACCAGTTGCATCCAATGCAATATCAAAGCTTGACTCAACAGGTTATGAGTAAAAAACCTTTATAAATTGAAAAATTGAAATATAAATTACGTGACGTCTCAACACTCAACAGCGGAACATATTGACAAATACTTTGAATTCAGTATCACAAGTGTATACAGAATGTACCTATGTAAGGGATGAAATCAAAAATTCAAAATTCACGGCGCATTGGGATCGGTTTTCTATCAATTTGGAGTGCTTTCGAAGCGCCTGGTTCGACACAATGCCCGGACGGCAACTCTGGCCGGGTGGAAAATTCAAACGGAACAGTGAGGTGACCATATTGTCATGCTTGTTAAGGAATATTAACTTAAACAATATCCCGGATATTACAAACAAATATCGCATTATCGCCACCTTTATCTATATTTATAAAATAAGATGTTAGTACACACGCAGATGTGTGTGTGTGTGCATGTTGCGTAATAATTAACAATATTATTTACTTAATTGTTTGTATATGTGTGTATTATTATTATTATTGCATTTTGGCTTTTCTTATTCTTAACTTTCTCGAAGCAAACGACATTCGACCTTACCCGCAGAGGGATGTGGTCACATTTAGAGAGAGCCAGGGAGGCTCCATTCTGTATACAGTACGATTGTTTACCCATTGCTGGGGCACGGGTATCTTCCCAAACATAGGGAAGGTTAGGATTTACTTCACACACGGGGCCAAGTCTGGATAGGCTTATAGTCAACGCAATGAGTCAAGTCGCCTATAAGGTCAATGACAAGACTTAATAACTACGAACAAGTATTAGTAACCGGTAGCAATGGCTTAACTAGCCTTGCTATGCAATTAAATACTACTGACAGGCAAACCCATCCAAGTAATGGCGGTGTCCGTAATAAGTTAACCTGCGTCATCAATACGACCACGCCAGCCGCACTGAACCATAACCGCTTATAGTAATAAAATATAAAGAATTCTAGATGGTGTAATGAAAAGCCTAAAAATCACAGCATTATAACAATGAAAAGAAGGAACAAAGTAGCTCTAAGTAAATACTAAAGCTGTCTGAAGAAAGTCTGTATTAGAAACTCAAGTGTAACCAATCTCTGCTGTCGCTGCCGTGCCGTGAAGTCTCACACTTGTTTCACGCACGAAGGAGTCTCATTCTAGGTTCATAGGAGAATTTATTGCTAGCTGAAGCAATTTATGTAGGGCGTCTGGATGTAATGTTTTGAGGTGAAATTATGATTTAATGTAAGATACTTCTATACGAATAATATAATTTTAGTGATAGTAATATTTATTTAATAAGTTTAAAAAGTTATGAGGCACCGATATCAAATGCAGCTGCACATTAATGCATGCCGCATTGGAGAAATATACTATTTCTCACAATTAACTATCGGACTGACTCATAATGATGAAATTGCATTAAATAGTAGAATTTATTGTTGGTTTAAGTACGGAAATGTAATTTACTACAAAGTAACAAAATTCGAAATTCCATCAAAACTCATAAACAATGGTCACCCGACTTACATACTCGACTATTGAATCCACTTTATCTATTATCATTACTCTAATAACGTTATTACAGTGACCTCTTAGTGACCTTAGTGACTGAAGCCCAAAAGAGTATTCTTCACAATTCCATCAAAACTTATAACCGACTAGCTTTCACCCGCGACTTCTTCTACGTGGACTTCAGAATTGGGTTCAGAGAGAAAGAAAATGATAAGGTAGTGACACAGTAAAAATTAGAGTTTTAGGAATTCCTCCGGGAACGTTCGAGTTTTCCGGGATAAAAGTATCCTATGTGTTAGCCGAATGCTTTATAGAATAGAATGGAAACTCATTTATTCAGTGTCAAAAACATAACAATACTTATCTATTTCTCTTTATCTACCTTTCTACCAAATTCCATCCAAATCCGTTCAGTAGTTTGTGGCATAGAAGTAGGAACAAACAAACAAACAAACATCCATAATTTCACATTTATAATATTAGAGTGAGATGGGATGTGCACCCTACTTGCATACGTGACTATCGATTCCGCTTTACCTATTCACATTGCTGTAATAACAGAACGTCCCATCTGAAAAGCAAAGGAATAGATGACGACTTCTTTGAATAATAAATTAATAATTGAATAATGATTTCTGATTTCAATATACAATGTATTCTAATTTAGAAAATCTACTATCTCTTCTTCTTATTTACAAGCTGTTTTTCCACCGGCGCGGCGAGGAAAGGAGTGGAGTGAAGAGAATTGAAATCTCTAAGCAGAAGACTATTTCCACCGAAGATATGCGAGAAGAGATTTTTTTTCCTATACAGTTTAAATTCTCTTCCCTCCTCGCCTCGCGGGTGAAAAAGCAGCTTAAGCGACGCTTGCTTGGTTTATTCTATTAATCGCATATAACGTAACAGATAATGGCAAACAATATAAAAACGTATTTTTGGCAATATTGCTTTGAAAATAAAAATAATCAATAAAACAGACTGACACGTAGAAAGAAGATATTGTAGAAAGTATGTAGATACTTGTAGAAAGAGATAATATGATATATTTTACCTAATATGATTGATTTTTTGCAAAAATTTGTGTCATCAGTATAGAGTATATTCGAAAAAATTTAAACAGAGCCTTTGACTCGTCAAACGGAACATTTTTCCAACCCATACTGAATTTATTTCTCCAAGAATACCAAAAAAGTATTACTCAACTGATGTTTCACACATTTTAAACTTTACATTTATTATAATCGCCAAATAAATTAGTCAAAGACTATGACGTCACATGTTAGTAACACGAACAATTTAAAAAAAAAACTTGTTTTTGACAGTTGATAAAAATTCACTCAAATACGTAACTGGTATTCAATCAAATACAAAAAATGTGCTAAACTTTGCTAAACATTTCAAATTTATATATTTATTGCATATATCACAATTAATAATGTATATACGATTTCATACGAGTAGATTTAGAGGTAGATGTTATTCCATTAATTGTGACACCCCGTAGGGGCACAGCAATTTAGGACCTACGTGCTTCGTTATTTATATGATATATTATGAATATTGTACCTATTACTATTTTTTTTTAAATTAAATGCTCTGTACACATTCTTTTAAATCATATTTTTTTATCTAGTTCAAAGTTCCTACCAAGAAGGTATTTATTTACAAGCAGTTAAGATGGATATGCGTAAATTACTCAACCGATATAACATACAGACAGGATAGGCATAGGGGGAAGAATGATACTTACCTAAAATAATCATATACCAAAAAGTTTTGAAAATCTTTCATCATCATCAGTGATCGGAGTAGGTAGATTGATTTTTGGTACTTGCGTCGTGATTTTATAACATGGACAATTCTTTTTTCCGGAAAGTTTCGGTATTTCCGGATTGAGTTGAGTATTACTAAAGTAAATCCGGTTCAATCAATTAATTCTGAAGGAAGCAATATATTTATATGTAGAATAACAGAATAAATATTCGTTTTTATTAAAAAAACAAATGTTTAACGCGTGGCATGTCCATATTAACATATACGTTTGCGGTCATTGACCCTAATTCAATCTATCTACTACGATCACTGATCATCATCGTCAGCCAAAGGACGTCCACTGCTAGACCCACCTCCCCCTACTATATCCACCCCAGCCCGCATCCAGTCAGTGGGTTGAAAATCTTTATTGCTTTCTTTTTTTAAAAATATTGCAAGGACTATAAACCAGATTTTTTGGACTTTAATTATTCCGCTATTCATACTTGCAAATACACAAATAAGTCCAAGAAGGCAATAAGCTTGTTTTGCAACCCGCCAACCACGATTTGCACAAAGTTCTGACTTCTAATGAAATCCGCTTTCGGTAATAGCCGAAAAAAAACAATTCAAGAGATGACATGGCATAAAAATTGCGGAATTTTGCTGAAGCTACAAACATTTAATTTTGTATCTATGGATGAGGCTTTAAAGTTTTTTTTTTAACTAAGACAATCTTATTTTTTCTGTGGGATCGTCTTCGTCGATTGGACTAATTTTCGAATCAAAATAATAATGCAAAATATTACTGTATATTTTTTTTCAATTCGCAAAATCGTATTGCTCGCTTGGATGTTTAGTAAGCGTGATTTTTTTATTAATAAAAATGATTTTATGAGGATGGGAAAGACCTAAATTATTTTCTATAGCTAACAATTTGAAATGTTTTGTAAAATATTTTTGTTGGTTTTTGACATAAACTCTTTTTTTTTATAATTTGTTTAAATGTATCTCTGATGACTGTTACTGATATTTTTTCAGGTGTAGGTATTTTCCTATGTCCGTTTTATTATATCGTACGTGAAGGCAAAACGGTTTGATGGAATATTATTATACGATATTTTCAAAGAAGACTTACATACAGCTGATAGTTAACGAACAGTAATTTTTTATTATTTTTATTATTGAGTTTATTTTCATTTGGAATTCAATAGGCGCGTCCATAATTTTGGCTATAGGTCATTGTAACTCGCCATCTTAAGGCTGAAAGTAAACATGTTTTCGAACGGTGTTAAGTAAGATTTATTGAGTAAAAGTTTTGTGAGATTAAAAAAAACAAACGTTAGTATTTTAGAAGTGAAGGTATTTTTCTTTACTAAAGTATTTGGAATTATGTATGTACATATTTAGTCAAAGAAATGACACAATCAGGTCAGGATTCAGTGTGTTTTATTTATTGATAACCAATTTTGTATGGAGAGTCCAACAATTTTTTCACTCTGATTGTATGGTTCCCTTGAAAAAAGAGGCTCAGTTTCAAGAGTAGAAGCAACAATAAATCAGAATGTTGTGAATAAAATTTCATACTATATAAAGAGTTGAAACCATATTAAATTCTAAATCGACCAAAAAATACTGAAATCACTGCAGCAAAAAGTATGATAAAGGTCAAACTTCGAGCACTGAGTCACTTGTTTTTCCCCTTAAGTTATTCTTGCTAACCGACAGTTAGTAAGAAATAAGGTATCGTATCACATACTTTATAACGTAACTTGATATAATTATGTATGCAAAGCATTATACTTCTGCTTAATTGGCACTTAGAGTGATTAACGAACATGGCCAGAGTACAATACGAGAAGAATAAACATTGTTTAAAGTAGATGGTACACTTGATACATGTCGCTGTATAATTAATTAGAAAAACACGTAGGTATCATCGAAAAATTCGAATAATAAGAAAATACTGTAAAAATAACTACGAATGAGGGTACCGGAGGCCCATCCTCCCCCCAATTCCCCCATCCCCCCATCCCATTTCAAAGGTCGGTAACGCACTTGTGACTCCTCTGGTGTGGCGGGTGTCTATGGGCGACGGTAATCGCTTAGGTGATCGGTCTGCTCGTTTGCCACCTATCACATAAAAAAAAATAAAAATAAAATCAAATGGTTGCACGGTTGTTTATACTGCGACTGTTAGCTGTAGCTTAATTCGTTTATTTGTAAGAGTATTGAATTTTCTATGGTTGAGTCTTTGTTGTTTTTTTAAATTAAGTTTTTTTTTAATTTAGGGGCATTAATGCTCTCTCAATGGAAATTGCTCCACCGACAAGAGCTTTGCTCTTAAATATCGAGTGATTATAAAATGTCTGGCAATATTTTAACTGTGGCTTCTACACATCAAACTGAACAACTTTCCCCAAGAAAGTCAAGGTCAAAAAGCAAAAAAAAATTTGGACTTCCCATACAAAGTTCATCAACCAGCTGACGGATTTGTATGAAGAGTCCAAATTTTTTTTTTGCTTTTTGACTATGAGTTTCTTGGGGAAAGTTGTTCAGTTTGATGAGTAAAAGCAACAGTTAAAATATTGCCAGACATTTTTTTATCAACCTCTATTAGAAGAATTTTCTCTAGTGGCAAACGCGCACCGGAATACGTAGCGTGGGAGACAGGTCTCCCACTCGGTGTACCGATGACAGTGAAGGTCGCTGGAAACTGTTGGATGCAGGCAGTGAAAGACCAGTCGGCGTGGAAATCCTTGGTTGAAGGCTTTTGTTCAGCAGTCGACAAAACAACAATTATCAATCAATCTAATAGTCTTTATTGTTGTACCAAATAAAAAGAAATATATGTACAAGGAAAATGACGGTGAAGGTAGCTGGAAACGGCTGGATGCAGGCAGTGAAAGACCAGTCGGCGTGGAAATCCTTGGTTGAAGGCTTTTGTTCAGCAATCGACAAAACAACAATTATCAATCAATCTAATACTCTTTATTGTTGTACCAAATAAAAAGAAATACATGTAAAAGGAAAAAAGGTCCTCGCTAACATTCTTGTTATTTTGCTAACTAATCTTTGACAGTCGAAGTCGTTGACCGTACTCACTTAATTGAGTTGAGGCTGTGATAAATCCGTTCTAATAAGGGTTTACACCCTCTGCGATTAGTCATTGGAGACTGTTACGGCTTAGAAGCGTTACGTTTAAAAAGTGACATGTAGTCTAGATAACTTTTTTCTTGTACTTTAAGAAAAAAAATACACAAATAAAGGGGAACACAAACTACCATAATTGGAAGCAAAAGTGAAATAAGTGGAAAACCACGGAATAAATTTGCCTCAAATATAAAGCAAAGGAGAAGCGAGTGAAGTAAATCCAATTTAATTTTTTTACCTGTTTAAGTTATTGTTTGTTTGTAAACTCTTTATTGCTTACATAACACATAACATAAAGTATACAAAGGCGGACTTATCCTTTTTTAGTTATCATGGGTAAAGCGCCAGTTTTCACCTGGTTTGTTACACCTTTTTTTGGTATAAAAGTTAAATTGGTACTTGTGACTCCTTTGGTGTTGCGGGTGTCTATGGGCGGCGGTAATCGCTTACCTTCAGGTGATCCGTCTGCTCGTTTGCCACCTTTCACTTTTTGATTTTTTGAATTTTGAATATGCTTTATTGCACACCAATATAAAAAATACATTTCAGAATTTTATGAATGATTAATAAAATAATTTTAAATATTTTTTATTTAAGCATGTCCGTATTAAAGAAAGATTTTTGGAGACCGACCCAAGTTTTTTAAACAGGGAAACTCTGCCTTATAACACGGAATGTTGTTAAGGACTTTCACAACTTTGTCCTTCTTAAGACTAGTTTTGTATGTTACGATATCCGTATTTAACCTTTTTTTTTCTCAAAAATGCTATAAAATTGTGTATTCTGTCAAGCAATTAATCTACACAATCCCTGGGGTTTTTGGTGCAGGCTTTAAGCCAGTAGCGATCACAGAGTAAATGTCTCAACAGTCATCATCAATTCATCTTAAATCACATTCATCAACAAGTTTAACTATCATCCTCAGCCAAAAAGTTACCTAAACCGAAAAATATTTCCCTCCTTCAAAGTTAAAATAAAATCAAGATAAATTCACCCACTTCCACTTATGAATTGCACCTTTGCTATTCAAACCGGCTGCAAACCAGCGTGCATATTCATGTCCCACCAAAATATTTGTTGCGTCCCCACAAAGTCCATACAAAGTACATACAAACTCCATACACATACTATCTCTTTGGCCTTTGTCGTATCAACGCAACAGCTTCTATCCGTATATCCGACGCGACGGTAACTTAGTTTATCTGCGATATTACTTGCCTATCGTTGTTTGAGAAACACAGAAAAGTGAGTTTTCTTCGGATAGGTTACGCTGTTTATTTATTTAGTTGGACCCAGTTTTCCTCGATGGATTTCAAGTGCTCCTTATTGACACAGGATATCGTTTTAACAGTCGGATATTTTTCATTAAATTTGTTTGACAATTCATGAATAGAAACTAGTGAAGACTTTTAACCAGACTACGACGAAGTCGATATAAAAGATGTTAATGATTTTAGCAGGCAATGTAATTTATTGTACAAAATGGCGCAAATTTTGTATAGCCTAATTACTGGAAATAGTTTACATTTTTTTTGCAGCGATTACTTCTTTACGCGCACTTTTATGAATAGTGAACAAAACTGAGCCGTCACGATGTGGTCGTTTGATGACGCTGAATCGGATATTCTCGGCTACATTCGGTAGATGACGAAATTTTTCTTCTGTCTTCTAGTCGTAAGCACATACCCCTTTTTGCGATTTTAGCACTTTTTATTTTAGAGACGCGTATAGAAATCCTTTTTAAAATGTTGCTTAGTAGGCTTTAATTCGTATTCACTACCCCCTAACTTTTCCAGTTTAAATCTGATCTAAAATGCAAAGGAATCTCAAACGGTCTAAAGTTTAATTGTGAATATAGCCTTTGACGGTACTCAGCAGTTAAAAGTTCTTACTGAAAGTTAATTAGCAATTTGCTCGATTTAAATAGTTTTCTCATTATTTCGCAGAGGCGACGGTAATGTACGAGTGGACAGATGGAAGTCAGTAAGAAATCTTTATAAATTCACTTTAAAATTGATAGAATATTGGGTAACTAACAAAAATGTAATTTAAAAAAAAAAAACCGGAATTTGTAAGAACGGAAAAAACTTTGCCCTTGAAAGTAATCGTCGAATATAATTATACGTCGATAAGCTAACTAAACCTATTTTACTTTTATGAAAATCCTAGTTTAGATCATATAAATGAATGAATTTCAAAGAAAGTATCAGTATATACACTTTTCGAAGGTCATTTTTAGGGTTCCGTAGCCAAATGGCAAAAAACGGAACCCTTATGGATTCGTCATGTCTGTCTGTCTGTCTGTCTGTGTGTCTGTCTGTCTATCCGTATGTCACAGCCACTTTTTTTCCGAAACTATAAGAACTATACTGTTGAAACTTGGTAAGATTTTCACACAAAAATAGAAAAAAAACAATAAATTTTGGGGATTTTTTTGAGTTTCAGTTCTAAGTATGGGCACTCCCCATACTTAGAACTGATACTCAAAAAAAATTTTTTCATCAAACCCATACGTGTGGGGTATCTATGGATAGGTCTTCAAAATTGATATTGAGGTTTCTAATATCATTTTCTTCTAAACTGAATAGTTTGCGCGAGAGACACTTCCAAAGTTGTAAAATGTGTGTCCCCCCCCCCCCCGTAACTTCTAAAATAAGAGAATGATAAAACTAAAAAAATATATGATGTACATTACCATGCAAACTTCCACCGAAATTGGTTTGAACGATATCTAGTAAGAAGTTTTTTTTTAATACGTCATAAATAGTAAACCGCAATTTACCTTTCATTCAAGTTACAACGAACTACAAAAACTTTTATATTATGTTACTTGCTGCTACGGAACCCTTCATGGGCGAGTCCGACTCGCACTTGGCCGCTTTTTTTGTGTTTCAATACGAGGCTCCTACCACTGGGAACTCGTATACCCGCCGCATCGGGAAGTGTTGGCGGAGTGAGAAAAAACGACGGGCTCAGAGAAACTACAACCATTTCTTTCAAAAAGGTCTTTTACGTTTGTATATTTTTAATGTTTGATTCTTTTTGAGAAGGAATTTTCAAATGGAAATATAATATATATTATTAGGAATGTTTCGCTTATATTTTCGAAAAATAATGTATAGTCTACATAAGACATGTCTATAGCCCAACGGCGCTTTTCTGGGCACTTCGTACAATAACTTATTAGTACAATCACGACATTTTCACTATCGAGTGAGTCCCTCCGAGCTAGCAAGTTCTTTTGGAGCAAAATCGTTAACAACGCATATAGTTCCCACTGCAAGGGCGCGGGTCTCTTCCCATACCTCGGGAAGGTTAGGTTACTCCACAAAATCGGGCCAAGACCAAACTAGTGGAGGTTTGTGAGGCCAATGGCCAACTCCAGTGTTAGTTTGTAAGCCACTTGTAAGGCCCCCGGCAAAGTTAACGACTGCTCTAGTGAGAGCAGCCGGCACCAACGGCTTAACGTGCCTTAAATCACGGAAACCGTCGGATACGGATACAATAAATGAGACTAACAGTCAAAATATAGCAAAACACAAAGTAGGTAATATATGTAACTCTACCCTTACTTTATTTTAGGTCATGTATCTCGATTTATACAATACATTGATAAAAAAAGAAAGGATTCATAAAACCAAATCTTAATATGTTTGTTCGAAATAGGTAGGATTGTCCTCTTTTCGAAGTTCAAGTCTACCTAATACGGAGTTCCTACCACTTGAAACTCGTGTACCTACTCCTTGAATAAAAATATAAGTAAATTACAGTTAGAACCTTATTGCTAATAATTAATGAAATGCCAATGATAAGGCTCTCTACAATGTTTGAACAGTCTAATAAATGTAGTAAATAACTGTCACATCACTAAAAATCATATTGATAACCTGAGGAATACCTTCACGATTCATCAATTCGACAAAGAAACGATCCATCCACATTCATTTTTATGCTCGTCCGCTGTCAAAAAACTTTTCGTCGATCTGTAAACGACAGGGTCGCGTAATAAGATCTATTTGTTATCCAGCGAAGCCTTCTTCGATAGAGTATGGATGAGAGATACTGGCTACATGCCTATCAAACTTTTTGGATGTTACAGTGTAGTTTATGGACTTGTAAACCGAGGGGCAGAGAGTTTAAAAGGAATAAGTCAGTCGGAGTTCGGTGATTTTTACCCCACCACTGCGAAGCAAAAAAGGAGGGTTATGATTTTAACCTGTAAATATGTAAGTATGTATGTAATCTGTTCCCGCAAAACTTCTAAACTACTTATCATAATCCGAGATATCATGAGGCATCATTAGTAACATCTTGATTGTCCGCTGGTTATAGGCTACATGACGTCACACTAAACTCAATATAGCGCCCTCTAGAGGACATAAAGTCATGACCAAAAAAATTAAAAGTTAGGCTATTGTCGGTGGAGCAATCGCCTTTCCCTCCTACTTTGTCTAACTCTTCGTCCTACTCAAAATTCAAAATTAAAAAATAATTTTAGGACAATATTCAGAGCGCTAACGCCTATAGCTAGCTTCCCGAAACGGTGGGTATACAAGTTCCGAGTGGTAGGAACCTCGTGTTAGGTAGATAAAAGAATAACGTTCGAAAAGTGTACACTGCTACCTACTTCGAATAAAAATATTTTCATTTTCATTTTCAATTATAAACTCCTCCAAAAAAGAATGATGAGAGAGAATAAAGAGATGATTGAAAATTACTAAGTGAAAAAAAAAACACGAATAAAACCAAGTTGGAACGTCCATCCGTCAGATTCGGATTTATTGGTACATCATTTTCCAATAATCAGGATTTTTTTAATACAACAATTTAAGGTTTTATTTGTTGGCATGTTTTTAAAATACACTTAGGTATCTCAACAACAATAATTTTGCACATAACAGGTACTTGGTGAACTCTACGGCTGTGTGTAGCTCCTGCTAGGTATGAGTTCGATCTATACACAGAATTCATGCGTTCAATATCTGAGGCACGAAAATATGAGACAATAAGGTTGATAGGACGGGAATGCTCACAGTTTGTGAAAGGAGATTGGTAAGGCTTCTGAGGCTTCGTTATAGTAAACGAATATAATATTGTCATAGTGCACTTTAAAATAAACAAATTGTCTGAAAAAATCACTCATTCAAACTACACTGGTGGACTAAAAATCGACTCAAGATTTGTTGCTCGACTTTTGAAAAAATAACTCAGTCTACAAAACTGCTAAACACTAAAAGCAAAAAAACTAGAAAACCATCAAACTAAATTCATAATCAGTAAACACACAGTTTTTGAACTTTTGGTTAGTTTTATTTTGCTAGACTGAGCTAATTTTCCAAAGGTCGTGCATGAAACTTTGAGTTGATTTTTTTGTACATGAGTAGAGTTTTCCAAGCATCATAAGAGACGCAGGCACTTAGCGAATGACTGCCTCAGATTTAAACTTATGGCCATCGGCTTAATAACACTTCAATAACTTAGCATCATTACAACGCCACCAAAAACCGAAGATATTTTTAACCTTTCATAAAAATAATAAATAAAATATGATGACTCCTAACCTTATAATAATATTTTATTAGAATATTCTCTGGGTTAAAAGCAAAGCTTAGGCAATAATTTTGAGGTGTCACCAGTTTTTGAAACTGAAATTCATTTCATACCTTCGAAAAGTTTATGTTACTTCTATTTCGTTAAGATAAAGAAGTTTTGACATGTTTTCGAGAATTTCCATTAATCTAAGTTCAACAAAACAAAACATTGCACGTTTGTGTTTGTTTCAAACAATATTTTACATCTACACTAGCTTACGCTTGCAACTTCTGTCGCTTGAACATCGTTTTTAAGGTATTTTGAATGAAATTCAAAAAACAGCTCCCATTCTTTTGAATGGTGATAATAATGTCTATAATGTTTTGAACGGTTTGACTTTGGATTAAAAAATAATGGATTTTAAATATTGGCTCCTGAAAAAACAGCTCACAAATTTTCGGATAAAACAAAGTTTTTTGAATTAATTAGGTATCGTCATCTCTTGAGTAAAATCCTTAGTAATGTAAAACGTTGAAATTCATGTGACACAAGTGTTTTTAACCACTATTTTCGAGAACTTTCGGCGACTTTCAAGATACCTTTGATATTTTCCATTTTATTATCAGTTTTATCGACAAATTGTTTATTTTTTTTAATTATCAAAAAAAAAATTGAAACAAGCACATTTTCGCATTTATATTATCAGTTTATTATTAAAAATTTCTTGATAAGAGATCTTTCCAAGAAGGTACATGTTAATCTTTGTTAAAGAGGATTTAAATGTTTTGGAACTTGTCGAAAAAGTTTGTTAAGATTTCGTTAAGAGTCAGCAACGCTGCCTGAACTCAATAAAAAAAACACGATAGCAAACGTCTATATCTATATCCATAGAACCTTATATAAATCCCAGTTTTTCTGCAGCCTGTTTACTGCCCCAGCTCTTTCTGCATATTATGAATACATATTTATTATTGATTTTATTGAATGTAAACTTAGGGTGGTAAAAATAGCGTTTGAAATTTTACGGGGTTACTCAGAATGAAAAATAGAATATAGGAAGAATATTGAAAAAATCTCTCATACTAAATCTGAATAGTGAATCAAGAATTAGTATGGGAAACTGAAAAAAAATGTAGATAGGATATTTTCAATATTTTTTCCTGTATTCTATACCTGATTCTGAGTAACTCGTTTAAATTTCAAACGCGCTTTTTTAACACCTGTATACAGCATAACAGAACGTATACAATATCCAAAAATAGTTTGCGAATTCGGCGAAGTCGTATAGCAAGATTTGTTCAGTATACTCTATAGAAGCATCAGTTAACTGACAATAGTTATATAATAACAGCTACATATCTTTATGAACATATTGTTCTTATCCCAAAGCCAAAGAAGTTTTATATCGTCGTCGCTCCGCTCCTCCATAGAACGCTTATACGTCAGTTCCAATATGAAACCGCGTGGACCAAGTTGAGGGGAAAATCTGAGGTGCGGGAGGGGGAAGCTTCATAACTGTTCGAATTTTTGAATCTAAGAATGTCATATGTTTGAATTACGACCAATCACCGCAAGATGTCAACTGTCTAAGGATTTAAATCGTCGAATAGCAATAGAGTATTTGAAAATGACAAAACTCAAAATACGACTGAAAGATCTAGTAATGGAGGTAATAGAAAGGATCACAAATGTCGAAAATTTTTACGATAATTTTGAAAATGAGGATAACAAAGTAAATCAAGCATATTGTTTCTTGTTAAATCTTAATACATAAACAATACTAATACAAATTCACAAATATAATACAATAAAAATACATATTAAAACAAATATATATATATATTAAAATTAAAAATCAAACCATTTCATAGTTTCCAAAACATATTTATAGCCAAGCTGGGCGGAAATGTTAGAAGAAAATTTTCCAGCTGTCGTGTCTGCTCATAGTCTTAATTTTCGTTTAATTTTTATTTGGGTTCCTTTGGAAACTGAAAATAATTAGAAGAAAAAATAAGTCAAATACATTTCATGTCTACTTTGGATAAAATTATATAAATATGCAGTCGGATATTTTTTGTTGCTAAATTTTTTGCTATATCTATCGAAAAGTCGATGAAGTGTTAAATCACTATCATATGTTTTGCAACGAAGTTATTTAAATAAAAATTAGTCAATATATGGCTTACTTCTGGTATGAAACCCTGCACATTTGATTTATTGAGATGCCCAGTGCGATTTTCGCACCAGACAACGATATAACTTAGCATTTTTACGATAAATGTACACACATTTTGTCCGATGTTACCTCGACCATTGACAGAAATAGACTGAAAGACGAAAACTGATAAAAAATGACATTTCAATTTAACTTGGCCATCTGCCCACCTTGCGGCGAGCGGCCGATGCCCTGTATTGCTAGTCTATAGGGGGGAAGCGGGGTGCATGTCTGTGCCCAAAGCTATATTTCTGTACTTTTAATAGATTTTTGGGAATAAAGATATAAGTACGAAGAAGGTATGTGAATTCCAAGTGGTAGGAGCTTCGTATTAAGTAGAAAAAATATGACCTTCGAAAAGTGCACAGTGATACGTGATACGATACGTAAGTGTCGACTGACTCGGTGGCTAAATGGTTAGCGATCCTGACCTCTGATCCGAGAGTCATGGGTTCGATCCCCACACAGGGCAAACTTTTCTGTGATGAGCAGAATTGTTTGCTTTGAGTCTGGGTGTATAATATCTATATATGTATGTATTTAAATGTATATGTGTATGTATATCAGTCTCTGGTTCCCAAGATACAGGGAATCCTAGTTTCGGGCCAGATGACCGTGTGTGATTTGTCCCAGATATATATTTAAAAAAAAGTAGAAAAAATATGACCTTCGAAAAGTGTACAGTGATACCTATTTCGAATAAATATTATTTTGATTTTGTAAAGAAAAAAATGAAAGCCCTAGCCTAAAGATCGTTGCCTCTGTATCCTTAAACCTTGCGCGCTCCAGCAGTTAAAATAAAGCCAAGGTAATAAACTTTCCCTCCCAAGTTAATTAAAAGGTTGTGTCACCCGTGTAAATTAGATAAATTAAAATATACGGCCTTTGTGGGACTAAGGCTGTTCTAAGATAAAGTTGTCGGAAACTGTGTGGGGTATAAAGATTATTGTTAAAGTTTAATATAGATTCCTTCTGATCAGTAGTGCACAGAATATAACAACCTAATTCCCCCAGCTCTATTCCACTTTCGGTCAACTAGGCGCAGGGAGGCCTTTCATCCCTTTGTAGTTGACATTCCACCTATTCGCATGAAGCGATATGCTTCCTCTTTTATTATGCGAACTGCGAAGGAGTGGAACTCCTTACCTGCGTCCATGCTTCCCGATTCCTATAATTTGGGGGTCTTCAAGGCGAGAGTGAATAGGCATTATTTGAGTTTGCGTGTACCATCCTCGATTACATCATCACTTTCCATCAAGTGAGATGCACTCAAATTTTTAATAAAATAAAGAAAAACAAAATAGGTGTTGGAACTGTAAGCTAGAGCTGTTGAGAAAGAAGCTGAGAGAGAATTAGATCTGTAAATAAAATAAGGGTGAAATTGCAAAAAAATACTCTTGATACAAAATTATTTGCTGCGTATTCAATTTTGGACAGAGAACCGTACATCATCATTATTTAGTACCATGAATTTGTTTTCATAACCGTTAACTGGACAAAACAAAATAAGTGTAGGAAGCATTAACTGGAGCTTTTGATTATTTTGCCTTTATAACGACTTGCTTCCGCTTGCGACTTCGTCTGCGTGAACTTCAGAATTGGGTCCAGGGAGAAATAAAATGTTAAGATAGCGCCATCTAGTGACAAAGTAAAAATTTCAGTTTTAGCCATTCCTCCGGGAACCCTCGAGTTTTCTGGGACAAAGGTATCCTGTGTGTTAGCCGAATGCTTTATCTATCTACCTACCAAATTTCATCCAAATCCGTTCAGTAGTTTTGGCGTGAAAGCGGAACAAACAAATAAACATCCATATTTTCGCATTTATAATATTAATGAAATGACATTCTGTACAAGTTGGACAATCAGCTGACTGTTTATCTATACGAAATAGTTAAATCTGTCATGTGTTTGTATGACATGCCTTAAAATAATGAACTGATAGTATATTCTAATTGAGATAAATGAATTAGTAGTCTCTAATTGAGATAAATGAATTAGTAGTCTCTGAAATCAAGTATCCACAGCTGTGTTGAACCCCTTATGCTACATATCACTACATTAAACTAAATCTAATAAATGACATTCCTACATAAAAAAACAGGTGACATTATTATATTAAACAAATGATTTATATACCAAATTATTGCTGAGTCTTTGCACAATTCTACCTTACCCTTCCAAATCTTCGAAAAAAGTGATAAATGATACGAGTATAAGGTGTAATACAGACGACGGTCATAAATCAAATAAGGAGTTTTTATTCTGCAACATTTATTTTACCATTACCAAGGAGTTTGGGACACGGGCTGACTGTGATGAGAAAAATCTAAAAAAACCATACCTAAACACACAAAGAAGGAGTATTTGCAATATGTAGTGAAACTTCAATTTTGAAATGAAACTTATTTTAGGGATGTTTTAACTGACTTCAAAAAAGTACGAGGTTCTCAATTCTATGGTACTTTTTTATATGTTATGCTAAATTTTGTCTATTGTAACCGATTTTAATATCAAAATTTTGATCTCCGGATATTTAACTCCGAGATGCTTTTAAATAAATTCGTTCAGTAAATTTAAATCGTTTTTTTTTTTAATTTCTAATGTGTTCTCGCATGATAAAAGTAGTTTTGATTTATGATAAAATAATCTCTCCTACTCACTTAAATCTAGCCCTTTTTGTCAACGCAGTTTTTCATAAATAAAAAAAATTAAACAATGAAGGGGTCCGTTAATTGGGTACCCTTAAAAAATATGTATTTAAAAATACTGATAGTTCAGACCATTTAAAAAAACTTACTCAAGAAAGTGTGTGAGCATGTGACGTCACATAGAAAGAAATTAAGGTTAGTCTTTTTTTCGATTTTTGTACTCAATTTTTTACTTTTTCGTGTGGAAAATAAAGAAATGTGGCTTTCATGCCTTATAAAAAAATGAGCATACTGGACAAAGAATTATCCTGTTTCTAATAACTGACAAGTAATGTTACCAAACGAATTTGTATTTGACATCCTGACAACTTTAGGACTTCCTTAAGCGAAGTAAAAGAACTTTGTATTAAGCGTAAAATTATTTACGAGACACACACACACATTGTCACCCGGCCATACAAAACATGAACTTATACATTACATAAAAAAGTTTGAGAAAGCTATTAAAAGTTGAGGAAAAATTATAAACGATGAATGACACAACATTTTTTTCGGAAACGTTCTTTACAACCGTTCAGAACTTTAAAACTAAGTCTATAAGACTCAAATTTGTTTTCTCTTATAAAAATGTAACGCTGTTTTGACATGGCATTATAAAGAAAGTACTTTTTCAGTTTCAGATATGTTACGTCATCCTTAAATTAAAGGCAGTAAAGTTAAATTTACGATAATTTTGTCAATTTGATGGAAGTTAATTATCACTGTTTATTTCATAGAATTTCAGAATGTACTGTCAATTCCAGTTTTGCATTATTCTCACATATTTTGAGCATTGTTTGATCGCTGTATTAGGATACCACTATATAAGGTTCTACTTTATTTGTGCCCGATATTTTAGTCAGTGCTTCTACTCCTGATTCTGATCAACTTTCCCCAAGGAACCCATAGTCAAATCGCAAAAAATTTTTTGGGCTCTTCATACTAATTTGGCCGCTCGGCTGATCGATTTGTATGAAGAGTCCAAAAATTTTTTTTCGATTTGACTATGGGTTTCTTGGGGAAAGTTGATCAGAATCAGGAGTAGAAGCACTGACTAAAATATCGGGCACTAATAAAGTAGCACCTTATATAGATATTTGCTGACACTCCGCCAACAATAGTTAATTGTTTTTTATCATCATCATTAGGCGGAAGACGTCCACTGCTGGACAAAGGCCTCCCCCAAGGATTTCCACACTAACTAGTGCTGTGCTGTCTGCATGTAGCGTCTTCCCGCAACCTTCACCAGGTCAACGGTCTAAGTTTATGTGCCTAAATTAGGCACAGCTCTCCTTGACTTCTACGTGGCATATAACTTATTTCTGTGGAAAATAAGACCGCATTTTTTGGAAACGATCCTCAATTACACAGGCCTGCAAAATTAACTTTTGGAAAATTGATTGTTTAAAAGGTATTTACTTGATTTCTACGTTGCATATAACTTATTTCTGTGGAAAATAAGACCGTTTTTTGGAAACGATCCTCAATTTATTATTTTCATTAATTTATATTAGTTTTTATTTTGAGATACACCGAGTCACCTGTAACGATTTCACACAAGCCTTTAGGAACAATGATCTGCCGTTGTTATCTTTATCTTAGTAGGTATATTTTATTAAAAATATTACATTTATCATAACTGAAGCATTCAGAAAAGTTAAGAATTTAGTCTAATCAATTTAATAAACATCCGCAACCGAACTTCGACGGAACAAATCTGTCAAAACCAAATTCGATTCGTTTATACATAGTTTTAACTAGATTGGCACGATTTAAAAATTGAGATTATTTAGGAAAAGCCACATTCAGCCTATCACCACTAGTAGTACTACTATATTAGTATTTCATGTTTTTGACCCCTAACTTTTAAAGTGTTGAAAATTGGAAATGTTGTCGATTCTATTGTTCACTAGCTTCCATCTGCGACTTTGTCTACGTGGACTTCAGAATTGGGTTCAGAGGGAAAATAAATGGTAAGGTGGCGCCGTCTAGTGACGAAGTGGAAATTTTGAGTTTTTAAGCATTCCTTCGGGATCCTTAAGTTTTCCGGGATAAAGAGTATCCTATGTATTAGCCGTGTGCTTTATTTATCTACCTACTAAACGCGAAAGTGGGACAAACAAACAAACATCATTCTTTCGCATTTATTAATATTATAAAAGAGATGAGATTGATCGCATTTCATGTGTTTGTGTTTTTATTTATCTACCCACTAAATTTCATCCAAATTCGTTCAGAAGTTTCGGCGTGAAAGTGGGACAAACAAACAAACAAACATCCATTCTTTCGCATTTATTAATATTATAAGAGAGATGAGATTGATCGCATTTCATGTGTTTGTGTTTGTTTCATCTTTAAGACACTTATCTTAGGGGTTAAAAATTTAAAATGTTGTGAATTCTCATAAAACTTAGGGATTAACAAAATTGTTAAGCCATTATAGACCAATAAATATATTCTTATTCTTATTCTTTTTGGAAATGTCAATTCTATTATTCATTTAAAAGGGTTTTGGTAGCTCAGCCTATACAGTTCCACCTCAGTTCATTTATGATAACCTCCTTCGGATTCCAATCGAATATCGAAATACCTTCCTATTCTATATTTTACTCAAGATATTCATAGGATATAAATGACAATTCCACGCCTCAGAAACTAAATTTTAACTGCCAACAAACGGTTTGAATACAGCGCGTTCCTATTTTGCTGTGTAACACCTGTACAATTAATTATCTACAACTCATTGTTTGAACATGCTGTGATACGTAAAGCGTGCCTAGAAATTTCCAAATACAGGGTCGTATTTAGATATATACAAAGTGATTTTTAGTGGCGAAGAAGAACATTCCTAACTCAAAACTCTTTTTTTTTAATTAAATTAGATGCTTTACAAATTCTTTTAAATCGTCATTTTTTTAGCCTAGTATTTGGATGAAATCTGTCAATGTTTTTAATACTTTTTTTCTTTACAAAGTTGGCAATTTTAACTCAAAGAATAGTTTACTAAAGTTCATATACATACGCCATTAAAAAAAATCATCTTTAGAGTTTTTACTGTCGCATATTATTCATTAAACAGCGTTGCTTCAGTGGTACTTCCAAACAGTCTTTTACTTATTGATCCCGAGCGCATGTAAGAAAACTATGTAAGACAGAGAAAAACGTAGTTATTCCATACAATTCAGCCGAAAGATACAATATGAGGGAGCTGGTGGCTCCCTGATCTTGAAAATCAAGTTTTTTCAGAACAAAGTCTTTTTTCTCTAAAAAGTTTTCCATCTTCTTTGTACCTAGACTTTTTAATAGGGTATTAAATTCTCTTTTGTACCTAAAAAAGGTAATAAAATAATCAATCTCCGAACTGATTCAGTTAAAACCTCCTTGCTTTTACCCAACTGAATCCTTACAAATTTCCAGCCAGTCATGCATATAATTACTCCGGATGAAGTAAACACTTTCTTCACCACTACAGTTTCCTTCAAAGAGTTCCTTTTGAAGGAAACAATAAGGCAACAACGGAGTCGGTAGGAATTTTAGGAGCTTTTAATTTTAATGAGGGTTGCCACTTGCAAAAATGTGTAGTGAAAAATCGTTTCTTAAAGGTATTAAATTGGGAACAAGTTAAATGAGAGAAGGCATTTGGAAAAAAACTGGCCAAGTGCGAATCGGACTCGCGCACCGAGGGTTCCGTATAAATTCATAATCATACATGTCTTGAACTCTATATTTTTAGGGTTCCGTAGCCAAATGGCAAAAAACGGAACCCTAATGGATTCGTCATGTCTGTCTGTCTGTCTGTCTGTCCGTCCGTATGTCACGACTACTTTTTTCCGAAACTATAAGAACTATACTGTTGAAACTTGGTGAGTAGATGTATTCTGTGAACCGCATTAAGATTTTCGCACAAAAATAGAAAAAAAACAAAAAATTTTGGGGGTTCCCCATACTTAGAATTGACACTCAAATTTTTTTTTTCATCAAACCCATTCAAGTAAAAACGAACTACAAGAACTTTTATATTATGTTACTTGCTGCTACGGAACCCTTCATGGGCGAGTCCGACTCGCATTTGGCCGGTTTTTTATATTTGAGTTGATTGAATGAAAGGTGTGTGTTGCCAGTGATGACATATGGATCCGAGACATGGTCGCTTACTATGGGCCTTATAAGAAGGCTCAAAGTCACCCAAAGGGCGATGGAGCGTGCTATGCTTGGTGTTTCCCTACGTGATCGAATCAGAAATGAGGAGATACGTAGGAGAACTAAAGTTACCGACATAGCTCTCAGAATCGCTAGACTTAAGTGGCAGTGGGCAGGGCACATAGCTCGTAGAACAGATGGCCGTTGGGGCAGTAAAGTTCTCGAATGGCGACCGCGCACCGGAAGGCGCAGTGTGGGCAGGCCCCCGACTCGGTGGACCGACGACCTGGTAAAGGTTGCAGGAAGCCGCTGGATGCGAGCCGCACAGGACCGGTCGGTGTGGAAATCCTTGGGGGAGGCCTTTGTCCAGCAGTGGACGTCTTTCGGCTGATAGATAGAATGAAAGGTAATTTGCGGTTAAAGATTTATGAGGTATTAAAAAAGAAATACTTACTAGATCTCGTTCAATCCAATTTTCGGTGGAAGTTTGCATGGTAATGTACATCATATATTTTTTCTAGTTTTATCATTCTCTTATGTTAGACGTTACAGGGAGGGGACACAATTTACCACTTTGGAAGTGTCCCTCGCGCAAACTATTCGGTTTAGAAAAAAACGATATTAGAAACCTCAATATCATTTTTGAAGACCTATCCATAGATACACCACAAGTATAGGATTGATGAAAAAAAATTTTTTTGTTTCAGTTCTAAGTATGGGAAACCCCCAAAATTTATTGTTTTTTTCTATTTTTGTGAAAAAATCTTAATGCTGTTAACAGAATACATCTACTTACCAAGTTTCAACAGTATAGTTCTTATAGTTTCGGAAAAGAGTGGCTGTGACATACGGACGGACAGACAGTCAGACATGACGAATCAATGAGGGTTCCGTTTTTTGCCATTTGGCTACGGAACCCTAAAAATGATAACGATTATTTTTACATTGCCGAAGAAAACATAAATATGAAATAATTTTGATCCTTAGGTAATGTAAAGAGGCTAACAAATATTTATAACACAACTTCAAAGTATTGCTACATTATACAGGCTGTTAAAAAAAGTGCGTTTTAAATTTTAAGGGGTTACTCAGAATCAAGTATAGAATCCAGGAAAAATATTGAAAAAATTCGCTCTTCAATTTTTTTTTTGCAGTTTTTCATACAAATTCTCGATTCACTATTTAGATTTAGTATGAGAATCTGAAAAAAATAATTGAAGAGCGGATTTTTTCAATATTTTTCCTGGGTTCTGTACTTGATTCTGAGTAACCCCTTAAAATTTCATACTCACTTTTTTTAACACCCTGTATATAATGATATATAAAACCCTATAAGTATTATTATTACCTCAAAGAATGACCTTCATATTTATATTTTAATTTTTACCTTATAAAGGGTGTTATTTATAAAGAAACTAGCAAGTTAACAAGATTTTTTTCTTTATTCTTTATATTATTGTTAAATGAAATAGGGATGCCACCAACTAGTTTTTTAAACTAACATTCAACAATTCCACTGAAAACTTGTTATAGTTGAATTGAAATGGAAAATACAGTCTACGAAGTCTCCCGGCAAAGGTATGCAAACAAACATACATTGAGTTAGTTTCCTTGTGGTAGGGTGACCATACTTTACACTCACTACTTAACATGTTCACAATCCATTACGTACCCACTGCAGGGACGCGGGTCTTTTCCCATACATCGGGAAGGTTAGGCCATACTCCACACACGGGGGCCAAGTCCGGATTGGTCGAGGTTGTGGGACTAGTGGCCAACCCCAGTATCAGAAGTTTTCAAGTCACCTATAAGGCCTCTGACATGGCTTAACGATCGCTATCGAGCGATAGCAGCCGGCACGAATGGCTTAACTGCCTTGCGAAGCACGGAAACGGTCGAGATAAATGCCAGTAATGGACAAACCCATTTAGGTTATAACCGTGTCTGTAGTCAGTTAACCTGCGTGATCGACGCGACCACGCAAGCCGCACTGAGCCACGACCGCTGCACATGTGATACTATAAATCGAGCTTTACTCAGGAATAGTAGCGGCAGTGGTTGCATAAGGTTGCACTTAGCATCACCCGCGGTCACGTGTCGGGAATTTGTATTACCATATACATGCGGAGTAGAGGGTCGAAGTAACAAGAAAACTGGGGCTTTATTTAAGTCATGAATTTGTTTTTTTTTTTTCTAAATCCCATTTCATCTTACTTAATATTATAAATGCGAAGGTGTGGATGTTTGTACGTTTGTTTGTTTATTTTCCACTTTCACGCCTAAACAACTGAACGGATTGCGATGAAATTAGGTAGTTAGATAGATAAACTACTCGGCTAACACATAGGATACTTTTATCCCGGAAAAGTTAAGGGTTCTCGGAGTAATTCTCAGAAACTTAAAATGTCCACTTTGTCACTAGATGGTGCCACCTTAACATTTTCTTTCTCTCTTCACACAATTCTGAAGTCCACGCAGACAAAATCGCGGACGGAAGCTAGTATAAGCTATACACAATTCACAAACGCAGAGATCGGTTGAAGATGCAATAGTTAAATAAATAAATGAATGAAATGATCGTTAATTAGTAGTAGTTCAGCTTTTGAGTTTTATATTTAAGAGAGCTGACACATAACAAATCTATACCGTTGTCGCGACAGAAATTTAAAAACTAAACATAACCAATAGCTAAAAATATATATAGGGTCCTTCTGAAATACTTACCATCAGGTGATCCGTCTGCTCGTTTGCCACCTATCACATAAAAAAAAAAAAAGATACCTGAATTTTTTTTTCCACTGATTTGATTATAGGTTATCAATTCGCAAAAAAAAATTTTTGGACTTCCCATATTAATCAATCAACTGATCCGGCAATTTTGTATGGGAAGTCAATTTTTTTTGCGAATTGAGTATAAGTTCCTAGGGTAAAGTTGTTCAGTTGCATGAGTAGAACCCACTGTAAATTTTTTTTTAGGTATTTTAGAAGGACCCTGTATAATAACGGCCACATTAATTACGCATTTGCAAGAGACGAGACGCAGCGTCATCTTGTCAAAAGACATCAAAGCCTAAAGGAAAATAAATTAAATCTGAGTTGTGTCAAATTTAGTTTAACAAAAATGTCATCTTTATTTACGTTGACACTTTTAGTAATAAATAACGTATGAAGTAAAAGTGAATAGTGGAAAGTGGAAAGCTTGCAAAAGTCCGCGTACTTCGGATATACAATATACAGGGTGTAAGGTACAGTTTTCCGATAACTTCAAGGGCTTGCTCAGTAGACGAAACTGAACAACTTTCCACAATTTTTTTTTCAGGAAAGGAAAAAAACAATCAGCTTCCCCGTACAAAATTATAAACTTGATTGGACAGTTTGTATGGAGAAGACTGTTTTTTTTTTCGTTTCCTGAAAAATATTCTTGTGGAAAGTTGTTCAGTTTCGTCTACTGAGCAAGCCCTTAAAGTTTTGCAGAAACCTGTCCCTTACACCCTGTATAGTCTGTTGAACTTGATTGAAATTTAATTTTGTATACAAAATTTAAAACCGTTTCACTCACTTAGGAATGATTGGGAATGAATAGAATAGGTATTGTATGAATAGAATATTCCTGTTTTTCGCTCCCGACTCGTGGTCCCACCGCATTGACTCACTGGTGGGTCGGCGAGTAATTGACTGCTTACTCGTAGTCCCACCGATTCACTCTTGACTGTTCTTGGAGGATATGAAATTATCGAAGCCAAAGAGTAAAAGTTTTTGATGTTACGTGTAAATGCCAATATAAATTTTTCCAGTACTTTTTTTCATCCTATAATAAGTATTTGTGAGACTTCTTCTTATATTTAAGAGTAAAGTTCTTGTCTGTGAAACAATCTCCAACTTTTTCTATCCTCTGCCAGCACCTTGACCTCCTGATACGACGCGACTCTTTATCTAACGAGCTTCTCCTTTATCTGTTACATGTAATAACTAGTGGCTAATCGCTTGCTTCACATCAGGAGGTTGCGGGTTCGATTCCCGGCGGGGATAACTTTGTAGGACTCGGTTTGGTTGATGGTAGGGCATTTTCTATGCCTGCCTGGCTAGCTACCACCATCTTATCTAATTCTTGCCGATGTTAACAGCATTGATGTGTTCCGGCATGAAGATAAGACAGCCATTGTGTTGGGGAATTTTGGTAAGCCCACTTACATCTTCGGCATCATCATCACTTACCATCAGGTGAGATGATGCCAAGGGCTTACCAATTGAGGGTATAAAAATAAACATGTAGGTCTTTCTCTTACTTCTTCCCTATTTCTGTCTATTATGGTTTTTCGTAAGCTTTTCTGTCTTATTATGTATTCTCCTCTGTTCTATGGATTTCAGTATACTTCTATTTTCTTTAATCATACCATTGACATCTTTTAAATCAAATCCCGTGGTTACCCTACTTGTAGGTATCCATTTCAAAGAATTCTACGTAGCTCTGTCGGGACTGAAGCAATATTTGAATTGTGAGAAGAATAATAGAAAAGAAACTGGTATAAATAACATCGGTCGGCCAATTCTTCTATGCACAGAAGCAAAGTGGTATTTCTGAAAAAAAAAACCTTTTTCTCCCGCCTGATTGTAATTAATGCTGATACTAAAGATTACTAATATCCCCAGTGCAATTGGGAATTGACTATCGTAGCTCCTTGCCAAAATACATCATATTTTTACTGACGTATGTACGAGTAGTATAACTTAAATAAGACCATGGTTGCTAGCCAGGCGAGCTTCGATAATTCCCTGTCACCAACTTAATGTATATAGCCTGTACAGTCAGCACTGTACATTTTTGTAGGCCAATCATGTAACCTAGTTTTAATTACTTTTGGCTGCGCTAGCCGCTTCTGCTGTACGCAGTATCTGGGCTGTAGCTCATAACATTAACATTTAACATTTAATAATATAATTTAACAGTGTAACAGAACAGTGATTTTAATTTACATTCAATTCCCAAGAAGGGCAGCCGTGGTTATCGGTTACGTCGCGAACCACGGTATAAAGGTGTAAGGACGTATCCTTACATAGCCCAAATGTAATGGCACGAAAAGTGAGAAGAAAGTACAAAGGATCACCCAGGGAATCAGCGACGATCACCTAATTTAAATCGATTGGGCTAACTATTAAGTAGCTCACGGATATCAATATCATCAACATCACATCAACTGAAATAAGTCAACTGACAAACAGCACATACGTCCAGCGGTTTGATTAGATCACAAGCCTATCTGTGATCTCTCCCGAGCCGTGAGTGCCACTTGAGAACCTTACTTTGCAGATACTATGTTTTTTTCACGCAGCAAGGCTGTAAATTTGCGGCGAGGCAGCTTGTCCGGAGCCGTCGCCCGTCGACAGAATAAGAGGAGGTAGAGAATAATTTAGTAATGTTATTGAGAAATTAAAATCTTACTGCCCCATCAATGATGTTTTATTTCCAGAATAACGACCTATATCAATTATAACAAAGATTAAACTATTATTCTAAGAACTATGGAACATTAACATGGAACATTAAGGGCTAGAGATATAGGAGTTACAATTCTATTACAAATTCGAATACAACGGATAGGTATAAAAACAAGAAGATGAGAGATGTAAAGGTGGAGAAAGGAGTGATGAGAACTTACCCTAGGGGTCGCAAATAAAACTGGTTCTAGATTGTATGAGGCACTTAAAAACTGACAACTTATACTGGAGATAGGTAACTAAAAACTTTAACTGTTATACTGTAAAATACTGAGGTGATATTACGGTGTCGAAAGTTTGAGATTCAGAATAGAAAAGAGTCATTGCTCTTGCGCCTGCCAAAAGATATTCGAAATTTGAATACTTGAATATAATGATCGATTATTAAAATAATAATAATAAATGACATGAGAAAGGGCACCGACAGAGCAACGATGCATAAAGAGGTATCATCGTTACAAATTGTACCGCCTGGGACACAATTCTGCTGGCCTAACATGCGCAACACGACTTATCTCATGTCGTGTATGATAAAATTTGTCGATCCCGATTATTTTGTCGTTTTTCTTAACATGCATACCACGGAAGAGAAGATTTCTCGGCATGACTTCGCTTTATCGTGACAAGTAACAGCGAGAAGTTGATGTTGCCATTTTAAGAAAAATAACCGGTTTGTCATATAAAATTCGTTAGATTTCAGCGATAAAAAGTTTTTAGTCTGAGCTTTTCAATAATTGTATGAAAAAAATAGTGATTATATTCTCTTTTGTCACAGACTTTTTGTTTTCTTCGTGAGTTTTGTTAGATCTCAGCAATAAAAACTTTTTATTCTGAGCTTTTCAATAATTTCGTTGTTAAAATAGTGATTATATTCTCTTTGGTCACTGACTTCTTTGAGTTCTTTGATTTCTTCGCGCGCGCTTCAATTTTGACCAATGTTTTCTTTTAAGAAATCTTATATTTTTTGCCACAAATAAAGCGACTGTCCAATGTAGCGGTAAAAAATTTGGGATTTAATACATTTCGGGGACAGTTAGTTACTTTCATGAGTAGAAATAATATTTAAATAACAAATTAAATACCTACTTATTTCAGAAGAACCCATATTCAGTTTCATCTATTTCCATAAAAATCAAACCACCTATCCATGTGGCCCAGTGAAGCGGTCGTGCCTGAGAGCCTCAGATCACGCAGGTTAACTGACTACAAACACGGTCGTAACCCGGATGAGTCTGACTGTTAGTGGCATTTCGACCGTTTCCGTGCTTCGCAAGGCACGTTAAGTCGTTGGTGCCGGCTGCTGTCGGTAGCAGTCGTTAAGCCATGTCATGTCAGAGGCCTTATAGGCGGCTTGAAAACTTCTGACACTGGGGTTGGCCACTAGCCCCACAACCTCCATCAATCCGGGCTTGGCCCCGTGCCCCTGCAGTGGGGACGTAATGGCCATTTGATCATAATTGTATATTTATATAGTCGTAATACAGGACTGCCTTTTTGTTTTCGCGTTTCTCGTTTATCTCGTCGCTCAAATTCATCGAAGAGAAACATGTCGAGTAGAAGTTTCAAATTTCGAGAAATAAGGGCGCGCATGTCAGAGTTTGTCGACAAAAGTTTGACAGACGATAAAATTTCATAAAATGACAGATCGAAAAGAGTTCCGTGTACTGCCATGTTAGGACTCCTCGACAAATAGACATATCTCGTTTTAACACGAGAAAATGCGTCGACAAAATTTTGTCACGTTGCGCATGTTAGGCCAGCTGGAAAGGCAGAAACCAATCAAGATCTAGATTACAATGGCTGGCTGAACCCGCTGGAACGATAAGTCGATACGTATGGAGACGGGTCAGCTGTAGAAAACTGCTACATTTTCTGGTAGAACCCTACTTGTCTTGTGGACTTTGATTTAGAAGTTTTCCTTCTTCCAAACGAATTACAGACTAATGCTAACGAGGTTCATCTTCCTGAGGTCAAAAACTGCACTTGCTACTACACTGGTAGACAAAAAAATCGACTCAAGATTACTTGTTCGACTTTTGAAAAATTAACTCAGTCTACAAAACTGCTAAACACTAAAAACAAAAAACCAGAAAACCACCAAACTAAAATTATAAGCAGTAAACACACAGTTTTTGAACTTTTGGTTTGGTCTTTTTTTGCTAGATTGAGTTAATTTTCCAAAAGACGTGCAACAAACCTAGAGTCGATTTTTTTGTCCATGAGTATATTACCTGCGTATTAGTTAAATAAAAATACCAAACAAATCTCCCTCACAATATCGAAACTTAGAAGAACATTATACTTTATCGATGACGTCTAAGGAAAAACACAGCCGGACGGTTAACTTCAACAAAACAGACCCAATGGAATAAACATTTCTGTAAGTTTCAAACTTTTCCTGGGAGCCTTTCAGTTGGCTGTCATATTATGGAAAGGTGGCGATGATACTCTATGACAGACTCTTGTCTTTTTTGTTAAGAAAATATTATTGGCACGAAAAGTGAGAAGTTTTATTGGCAGTTGTGGAGTCGATTCGGTTTTCACGATTAACTTATTTGACATTGACAGAACTAAACTTAGTTTAAGTGTTTTGTCTTTTTCTCTCTGTATCGAAAAGACAAGGATAGGATGCTTAAATTAAGTTTAGTCCTGTTAAATAAGTTTAATCGTAAACACCGATTCGACACCAATGTTTGGACAGGGAATATATGTATTAATAAACGCTGTGCTTATTTACTTTCTTACTCGTAAGGACTCGTCCTTAGGAACAAAAATAGGTGAAGTAATTAAGCTTTAGAAAAAGAGACTATTTTTGTATGGGAGGTAACTTATTTCGATTTTCCCAGAAATAATTTACTTTTTTATAAATTAGGCCGTAGGTACAAAGTTATAATAAGCAACGTATAAAGTTTTATTAAAACCTTCAGGACCTTGGTTTATACGGGCAGGCACCTCCGTAGTATTTTCAGTAATAAGCAGTCGTAAAAAATATAAACTGTAAAAGTTTCATTAAATCGTTAGTGCCATGCTGCATGGTGGCAATACTCAAAGTTAATTATAAATATATTATTTTTATCGCGTTGTCAATTTTTAAAGTTTGTTTCAACACGTATACACACAGATACATGCGGCAGACACACAACACAAACTCACACAGCACAAGCACACACACACCACAAGCACACACACACAAACACACAAAGCATAGTCCGTCAACTCAACTACCTACAATTGTTTATCACAACCTATATACCTTGATTTTCATTTTTTATTATAACAGTGTATTGTTTCGTTTTGCTATTATTAACCGTTCATTTAATGTATTTTAATTATGTCGAATTTCATAAGTGGCTTTATAAATGGAAATATCACAAAATTGTATACAATTATGATAAGCTGTGAAATTTGCTAAAAATAAAAATAAAAAATAATTTACGAAATAAATGTAAAAAACAGGTGGAGATTATAACAAAAAAATATTGCCTGAGCCCATTTTATGCAAATCCGTTCAGTGGTCTATACGCTATATCACGGTCACACACGCACAAACAGAGATATTTCTTTTATTTTTAACTTTTTTAACTCTATTAGTGCAAGACACTTGATCCCATTAAAAACTCAAGTTCTATTTTTTGCCATGATTATGTGCGTGGCTGATAATTTTAGCTTCAGTTCTAAGTTTGAAATTTGACTTTTTCATGAAACTGTACTTTCAGAAACGTTACTATAATTATACGAGTATTTCGACGTAGACTTCGGACATAAAATAAACACAGAAAGTCCGCTCAATACAAACCACTAAAATCGTAGGAATATACATGTTTATAGAAATATACGGTCGTTCGAGGGAAGGTCACGCGGAAAAGTATCACAACAGTATCGTGACCTTGCCTATAACGACCGTATACGTCTACAAGCATGTATATGCTTAGGATTTTAGTGAGCGTATTGAGCGGACCTTCTGTATCTGTGACTTTTGAGCTTCGGACGTTAATTTAATAACTTTAAGATCCTATTTCACCCACTCAAGTACTTACTCTAAGGAACGTATATTACTATTGTTAGCTATATTTTGTTGTACTGTAAATAATCACTATAATTGTTGCTTAATATTATCAAAACATAATATAATTACAGTTAAAAATAATATAAAGAGTAAATCAAGTAATGTAAAACTTGAAGATCGACTGACGCACAGAGGGCGCCACAGGTCAAAGTAGAGGGGAGAGCATTGCACGAGGGAAATGGTGGCGAGTGCGCGTCAGTCTATTTTTGAATTTCAAGTGAGACAGTTAATTGGAAATAGCGCTGTGCAGTATTCAATATTCAGTTACAAATATATTAAAAATGAGTGTATTTCTTGTGTCAAAGGAAGATTAAAGCCTATTTAAAAGTCATAATCCACGTGTTTTCTTCAGTTCAGAAGTGGGATTCGCTCACGTTTAAAGGTATGTGTTAGTTTTATTTGAAATAGTTTTTTTTTTTTTCATGGCCCTATTCGCTTAGTTAAACCTACGAAATGTTTTATTAAATATGAAAATAATACTTGCAAAAAAAAAAACTTGCAAAAGTTAGCATTCCACCAACAGACATACGTAAGTTGCAAACTAACACTCCTTTATCGCCTTAGATTGGATGTTTGGAAAATATGTATGTTTTGAATGTTAACGTTTATTTTAAGATCACCTTATTGGCGTATTCAATGAATAAATAATATCATGGTTCTTAAGTAAGACGTTCAAATAGGTATTCAGAACACAAGTTCGTATAGAAACTGTTGCAATAATTTAGCGATGGAGATTTTTTTTTAATTCTTTGGGGTATTCTCAACATTGTTATGCAACCACTCTATCGTAACGGCAACATTTTAAATTAGCCGTTTCCAAGATATGCAGTTGCTGTTTTATTAAAGTTACAACGAGTAGTTCATCTGAGGAGTGATCGTAGCTCTCTTGATATGGGAAGTGTTTATAGCTTCGCAATTTTCAAGTATTTCAATTTTAGGTAACCTTTACTAATACACACTCGTTTTCCCTTGCGAGGTACGTCGGGACCACACTGACGTTGCGGCGGAGCCTGCGCAAAAGAGACGGGTTTCCTGAGTGGCTGTAGAACAAGCCGCCACACCGCATCGTGCCGCTGAGAGTGCGACTGATGAGCGGCTACATCGCATCGAGTCGCTGGGAGCGTCGCTGTAGGATGAGCTGCTACATCGCACCGTGCCGCCACCGGGAGTGCGGCTGATGAGCTACTACCTCGCATCGAGTCGTAGCTCTCTTGGTATGGAAATTGTTTATAGCTTTCGCAGTTTTTAAGTATTTCAGTTTTACGTAACCTTTGCTAATACACATTCGTTTTCCCTTGGGAGGTACGTCGGGACCGCACTGACATTGCGGCAGAGCCTGCGCAATAGCGACGGGTTTCCTGCCTTCCTGGGAGCGTGGCTGTGGGACGAGCTGCTACATCGCACCGTGCCGCCGGGAGTGCGGCTGTAGGACGAGCTTCTACATCGCGCCGGGAGCGTGGCTGTAGGGCGAGCTGCTACACCGCGGCAAATGCCGTGCCGCCAGAGACGTAGGCGAAATGTGAGAATTTTACAGCTTAGAAGTATACTGAATTTTATTTCCAAATCCATTGATTTACCCGTAGTTTAATACAGTTAAGGCAAGCAGTGATAAGGTCTATAAACTCAGCCTTGATGTATACAGTTTCACCACGATATTCAACATCCAAATATAAATTTAATTTATAGCAAATTAATCATACCTATACATAATGAGTAAGCTATTTTATTTAGGCACTGTATCAAAGATTCACCTGTACAGATAATTTTGTTTTTTTATACGTCCTTTTTGACATTTATATACACCTTTCACTGTCCAAGGTCTGCTGGAAGAAATTTATTGTGGAAATAACCTGTACCTTTTGTGTATTATTTCCTTATTGATGACTTTATTTACCTTCTTTCTGTGTGCAATGTTATTCAAATACAAAAACTGAATTTAAATTTTATAAGTTTGTTTGGGATCTAAGACGTTTAAAAAAAACCTAAAGACGTAGTCTGTGAAACTTTGCTCGATATAGTTTTGTATACAATAGACCAGACGAATAAAACTATGCCTTATTTTTACATCAGAGGTAGATAATTTCGACTGTTATCATTATAAATACGGATAACTTTTAGAAAAACAATGACGGTTTATAGTTCATTAGAGCTTCAATAGATTTTGCTTCTCTCAAAAAGAAGATAATCACAACGTGCAACCATGCACTCTTTTGTCAGCATTGCAGAATAACAATTGCACTGTTAACGTTAATTTGGTGTTTACCCCGCAATCTTTATTCTTAATTATTAAAATTATAATTTCAAAATACCCACCGATTCGACAGAGTAAAGTAAATACGTCATACCAGCTGTTGTAAGACATGTTGCTTGAGAGGCCTATGATATCGTATTTATTATACAATAAACGTAAAGTTCTTTTATAGCTATTGCCAGGTCCTACCTACTGCAAACAAAATAATTAAATAAATGTATGAAAGGGAAGGATAGCTCATTGATTTGATTTGAAGCGTTTTCTAGAAACTGTCCAAGTATAGGGGAGTAGTTCATTTTTGTGGAAGTTGTTTACTTTGCGATAATTTGTTTAATTTGATAGAAGTTGTTCGCTTTGATGGAAGTTGTTCACTTTGCTGGATGTTGTTCACTTGCAAGCATTTCTTCTCATTTACCCCTACATTTATTTACGTGCTTTCTTTGCTTATTCTCCTTTCGATTGATCAAAAGGTTGACTGGAAGAGATCTCTTTATGGGATAAGTCCGCCTTTGTATATGTTTTGTTACTTATGCCTATGTATTTTTGTCATATTCGTGCAATAAAGAGTTTACAAACAAACAAACAAAAACAGAAAGAAAAACAGTGTATTTGCCCACAAAGGACTCTTAATGTGTAGTAGACCATACTCTCATGGTGAAAATATAAATTTTATAAATGCTGGGTCTTGTTTTGATGGTGATAAACGTATGGTATAGTTTCATATAGTTTTAAACAACATAATAGATATAGTTGCTCTAAATATCCAAATATTTGTCAGTTTGATAATTAAAAAAAAAAAAAGAAACTACCTACTTGCAAAATACATTATATTTACAATATTCATACGTATTTTGGTATGAATGTTGAATTAACGACTTATTACCATTTTAAAACTATATTAGTAAAAATATAATAACGGTTGACTGATAGAACACGAACAAAAAAAGAAGAGACATAACATTTAAAAGTAAAGTTAAAAAAAATATATATATACTCCTAATGCAGATCAATTTTTAAACAATACCTATCAATAAATTTGGCTTGGTGAAACGATTGCTATATTTAAAGTAATCGATTACAAAAATCGGTTTTACAAATGAAGCAGTTCATATCCTCTTGAAAAAGGAAATAAAACAAAATCATTGTGATTTGTAAATGTTAATAAACATCTTAAAAGACAAAGCCCTTCATATTCCTTATTAGAAATTTGTAACACCTTTGTATAGGACTTCTCTAATTCGTTTCAATGGCAGCAGCATAGTCTGTTTAAATCTTGCCAGTGTGAAAGGGGCTGGAACCTGTCTGTCACTACGAAAATTAATGATGGACCTAGAAAATAATAAATGTAAATACAATTATTTTGAACTTAATTGTTCTCGTGTTATTTTTATTATTTTATGATTATGATGTTGTATATTTATTACAAGATCACGTTTTGAATTTAAAATGGGTTTATTAAGTACACAACAAAGGGCTTACCTTTACGTAGGTATATGAAAAAAATATACCAACAAAGATAAATAATTTGCACAACTTATGACAATAAAATGTTATCGAGTATTGTTAATAGTACATATATTTATCGATTCTCAGCCTCTTAGGCATAATTAGTGTGATACATAAATATGTAGTTAGTCGAATCTACGGGAAATATACGTTCGTGTTTATTGATGCCATTGTAGTGACTGGTAGATTCAAGCACGGGTACTACAGGATACAAAGTTGTTTTGTACGCCACATTTAGTATGTTAGTAGGTTTAAAGATATGATCGGTGGAAGAGTAATCATTCTAATCTTGTATATTTTGTGAGGTAAACTTCCACTTACTTGTGGGTTGACAGTTGACTGATATTTAAGTCAGTGACGTCGTCGCAGTGTTGTTAATGACCACAGTTATGTTTTTAATCACACCCCGGACATTTCATACAGATTTCGCGCCATTGTTTACTACATAGACATTCATGTCTGTACACATGTAAATATGTGCGTGATGAACTAGGGTTGAATCGAGATTCAATAATTAGGCCTCATTGTCTTTGGTTATTATATTGTGCTTTGGTTTGACAACCCCTTGACAAATGGTCACACATCGGTCACACAGGGGTTCTGAGGTAGCATTCAGAGATCGGCAGGGAGTGACCATATTGTATAATGTCCTTATACTGTGGTATTTAATATATAAAGAGGCTCCCTGAGATTTGAATGATATTTAAAACATAAGTACTTTAATGAATGAATGACAACACTTTATTGCACAACAAAACAGAAAAATAATAATTATACATAATTTTGGTTATTGTTAGATTCAAATGAAAAGAAAAACAAAAATTAATTGAAAAGAAAAAAAAACATTAACTATTAAAACTATTGTGTTTTTATTAATAATGTTTCGTCGGAAAATTAAGTTATAGTAGCAAGTCGGTACCTATAATTTATCGTATAGGTATACTTAACTGATTTGGTGTATAACAGATCTGTTATATCGTGTGGCCCAACTTAACCGTGGTGTCACAAGGGATGTCTGTGGTATAGTATATCCGTCTTGATATGCTAAATTATCTAATTGGCAAAGCACTATGCAGAAAACTCATGCACTGTACAATTACTGTTTTTACTTTCCTAGTTTGGGGTCAGATGAGTGTGATTTGTTCTGGATAATATATTGATATTACATAAAAAGAAAACTCTTCGGGTAGAATCGTGATTATAATTAGAATTACCTCGGAAACCACTCGAGGATAATTCGTAGATAAAATCTTCAATTGTCTACACATATTTGATTTTAATATAGTCCTTTCGTAGTCAAATTGTAAACCATGGATTTTGAAGTTTCTTGATAATAAAATACGTTCATATGTTTATGTAAAATATAACGGAAATATTTACTGTGAAACCTCGAATGCAACTCAATGTGTACAGTTGTTCAGATTAAAGAAAACAGGGTTAAGTAATGCAATATTATGTATTACCAACAGTTTATTTAGATACTATTTATATTAACGTATTACGCATTATTATGCAAAGCTCCTATCTCTTCGTTAATCCTTTTGTGACATTGTCCTTCACATCTTAATTAGTCGTGAAGGAAGAGAAATGACACTTCCAATACTATTGTTGTTATTTAAAACTGTCTGAAAGAATCAAGGGTTTTAACCTGTCATTGTTTTATGTGATTAATCTTCAACTTGTTTTGAGTAAATATTTGATACCAAAATTTAAAGTTAATTCATTGGTTGTTAATAAGTGAAGTTTCTATTTCCGAAACCGATCGTATGTCCTACTCCAGTATCTAGTTATTATTTCCCTAAACCACTTTAGCAGAAAGTGTTATGCTTTAAGGCAACGGAAAAATAACTGGGTTGGTTCATAATGCATTAAAAGGTTAGCTATGTCTGACGAACTTGGTTGCTTTTGGTAATAATAATATTTCTTTACATAAACTACGACAAAAGAGTGTATAATTTCCACATAGACTCTAGCAAAGATTATTTGTTTTCTTGACTGAAATAAGGCACCACTTCCTAAGTGCTACCCAAGTTATCAAAATATTTAGTTGTCGTTTTATGTTCCTTTAATTGAGAATTCAATTAAAGTGAATAAAATATTAATAAGGAATACCTGAGTATATTGGAGGATTTAAAATGTATAAAGATAATGATCGGCAGAAGATACTGTTTAGAAACACAATATTTCAATGACAGTCGCCTGTTTTATTAGACCATAATATAAGAGAAGAGATTATCACATTCCCCTTAAAGTTGTGAAATTTACTATTTAAAAAAAAAAACATATGTTATTCGCTTTCTAGGCAAACGAGTTCAAAGTGTTTGGAACCTTGTTTAAGTTGGACGATGGACTATGTTAAATATCTATACATAATTAAAGATCATGTAGTATATGACTTAAATTGAAGCTTTAATGTTAAGGTATTCGGGATGAATGGGGCCTGTTACCGAATTGATGTTACGGTAATTAGGACGAGCGGGGCCTGTTGCCAAATTGATGTTACGGTATTCAGGACGAATGGTGCCTATTGCCAAATGGATGTTACGGTATTCAGGATAAACAGGTCCTGTTATCAATACGGTGTTTTCCACTTTATCATTAACTTAGTTTTATTGAACTGTCAAACGATATAATATTGTTCTAAAATTGTTTATTTTTTTTTACAAATGTGATGTCATATTTTCGAAATTACTGCATGTTGTTCATGAACGTAAGATTGAAAATTAGTGTCAAGAGAGAAAATTATTTCGTGTAAATTGTATTTTAAGAGGAACATTTCTTGTTTTTTTTTTTGATAGTGAAAAATACGAAATTATTTATTAAAATAATGAGAAGTATTTTAGTTATAAATGTTGTTATAAAATGAAAATATTATAATTAGGACACTTACTCAGAGTATAAGGTTTCTATGTATAGAATATGTTTGTAGTCTTTTTTTTACATAAAAAAATACGTACGAGGTCGTTCGTTGGAATCGGATGGCCGACTGTTAGCTATATTTTGTTGTACTGTAAATAATCACTATAATTGTTGCTTAATATTATCAAAACATAATATAATTACAGTTAAAAATAATATAAAGAGTAAATCAAGTAATGTAAAACTTGAAGATCGACTGACGCACAGAGGGCGCCACAGGTCAAAGTAGAGGGGAGAGCATTGCACGAGGGAAATGGTGGCGAGTGCGCGTCAGTCTATTTTTGAATTTCAAGTGAGACAGTTAATTGGAAATAGCGCTGTGCAGTATTCAATATTCAGTTACAAATATATTAAAAATGAGTGTATTTCTTGTGTCAAAGGAAGATTAAAGCCTATTTAAAAGTCATAATCCACGTGTTTTCTTCACTATAATCAAATTTCTGTCATCAATTGCACAGTATAAGGGCATTATACAGTATGGACACTCCCTTTCTTTCTTTGAATGCTACGTCACCGTGAGGGGGTGAGGCACACCTCCTCTGTGTGACCGATGTGTGACCATTTGTCAAGAGGTTGGCAAACCAAAGCACAGCACAGTATGAATATCGTTAACAACCCATTTTGTACCCACTGTAGGGGCAAGGGTCTCACACACACACACTCATAGTATAAATATAACCAAATACAATTTTATTTTTTAAGGAAAGAGCTAAAGGCTTCTAAGGCTATACATTCTTGGCTGGTGTATACAACCTTCACTTGATTTGTTAAAGTCTAGCTAACAATTAAGACAGTGAGGGCTAATTTGAATCTCGATTCAACCCTAGTACATCACGCACACATTTACATGCGTAAAAACGTGAATGTCTGTGTAGTAACCAATGGCGCGAAATTTGTATGAAGTAATAATAATAATATCCAGGACAAATCACACACGGTCATCCTGGCCGAAAACTAGAATTCCCTGTTCTATGGGAACCAGAGACTGATATACATACCCATATACATTCAAATACATACATATAAAGATATAATACACCCAGACTCAGAGCAAACACATCTGCTCATCACAGAAATATTTGCCCTGGGTGGGGATCGAACCCACGACTCTCGGATCAGTGGACAGGAGCACTGACCACTGAGCCACCGAGTCAGTCTGTCCGGGGTGTGTCAATGGTTTACATTTTGCATAGGCTGACAGTCAGTTACTCTACTGTTTTATAGGTATAGATGATATCACACTATACGTACCCATCCCCTGACATTTACAGTTCCCATCAAAATTTAATAGGTGCCATCGTTGGAACACTCAATCTAAATTGCACCGTTTTAGGTCGAATGTATATTAAGCCTGGTTGATTGGTCAATCTAAACTTTGATTAACTTCTTGCGGTTCTCAAATATAAATGTAATTAGTTTTTGCAACGGAAACCATAGCCGGGTATGTCCGTGCCATGTTTTGGAAGTTTTAAATTGATTTTCTTCATATCTTGGCTTGTCAAATAGGAGATTTATGTTTAGCTCCCTAATAAGAGAGTGGAATATATATGGCAGAGGTGGCAAACGAGCAGACGGATCACCTGATAGTAAGCGATTATCGCCGCCCATAGACACCCGCTACACCAGACGAGTCACAAGTGCTTTGCCTGCCTTTAATATGGGAGTACGCTCATTTCTTGACGGTTTGAATGTCGTATTGGTCCGAATATACCGCAGGCGACAATTTATTCCACAGTTAAATGTATGTATTTTTGTTTGACTGAGCCGGTAGCCTAAACAGAAAAATTTCCTTTTCACCACTGCCATTATAATGACACAACGAACATGTACGAATTATCGCTCCCGTCTGATAAGTTTAAGGAAATATGAAAGGACAATATAATAACAGTAAGCACAGATGCTTCCTGCTTATCCATTTACGCCCTGTTACTTGCTATAATTATATTACGTCACCAATCGTAAGGAAAATTCACGTCATACCCACAACACCAGGCAACCGTCGCCTATGGATAGGACGGTTAAATTGTGCCACACGATAAGAGAGAGAGAGAGAGATACCCACAACCAGCACGTAATGTGAACCGTCGTTCCAGATAATTTATCACTCTCTCACTCGTTTACGCGATTAATCACGGGAGAAAGGGAGACAGTAGATTAATGTGTAATCTTTGTCCTGTAGAATGGCTAATGAGGTTATAGAGGGAGCACAGTTTCAACGATTTAATGGTACATATAAACTATTGTTGCTATACTCCACTTACATATAAGTATATAATCTTAGGCTCAAATGTAAGTCTTATTCATTTACCATGTTAACAACCGATATCGTCCCAACCGCAGGCGCACGGGTCTGTTCCCATACTTTGGGAAGGTTAGGCCATACTCCACACACGGGGGCCAAGTCCGGATTGGTGGAGGTTGTGGGGCTAGTGGCCAACCCCAGTGTCATAAGTTTTCAAGCCGCCTATGAAGCCTCCGACATGATTAGTATACAGGCGTATCAAATTGTGTTCGAATACTTTAAGTTGGGTTTTCAACAATCACACTGAGAAACTTTTTTTTCTAAGGTAAGAGACCCAAATAAAGCCTATGCCCCAATAACGCCTAGGTTTCAAATTTCCCGCTTCGACATTTCAAATAACCGCAAAAGTTTACAGTGGTGTGCGTAAGGATGTATCTGACACATACAAGAATAGCGAGTGCCGTTTACCACGAGTATGTCGGAACATTTAGTCGAAAACAGTCGGAACGCGGAGAGTACGCCTGTTTTATAAAATTTCTACAGGTAATTATGTAAGTATTTTGTTATTTTTGCACACATGTCGAGATTTTTTTTGTGTGTTATTTAGTTTAAAAGTTTAGTAACCCCTACATAAACATTTATACGCCATTTTTTTTCAATGTATTTTCTGTAATATATTTTTTTTTCTCACACATACGAATAAGGTCTATCAAAATAATATAAGTGCAAATAATATCGAATAGATGACATGCGGTAATTCCTTGCTTGTAATATCTGGTAGGTATCATGAGCTGTGTGTTGGCTTTACCCCTGCTGATAAAAAAATTACTGTTCTGGAGATTGCGTAAAGAAAATGAAGAAAGGAAGGATAATATGTTGAGACGATTATCAAGACTGATTATAACGTCCAAATATGATTACTAAAGGATCTTACTAAATTTAAATAATATTACGTTGATATGTTTTAGTAACTGAAGTTTAATGATTGTTTTTTTCTTTCTTTTAGTATGAAAGGCCTTATTGCGACATGGGTCTCCCAATAAGGCCTACATGACTTTTTTAATATTTTGATTCACAGAAGTCTGATTTTTGTTTTTTTAACGTTTCAACTATATTTATTTTAAAGTTTAATCAATAAAGATTAATATTTAGAAATATGAGTGAGTTTTTCTTAAAAACCTACTAATTACGTCAAGATAAAAATAATGTAGGCCTTATTTGGGTCACTTACCGGCTTTCTTAATATTACAAAGTTTTTGGTATTTTGTTTGTTGTTTATTGACAAAGTGACTGCAGTAAATTCACAGAACAAAACTTGTTCTTTTACCTTGGTATTAAAAAAAAAACTTTTTATGGGCATACAAATTCAGTTTTAAAAACCGGCCAAGTGCGAGTCGGACTCGCGCACCGAGGGTTCCGTATAAATTCCTAACCACACATGTTTTGAACTCTTTATTTTTTATATTTGAGTTGATTGAATGAAAGGTAACGATTTATGACGTATTAAAAAAACAACTTACTAGATCTCGTTCAAACCAATTTTCGGTGAAAGTTTTCATGGTAATGTACATCATATATTTTTTCTAGTTTTATCATTCTCTTTTTACACACATTTTACCACTTTGGAAGTGTCTCTCGCGCAAACTATTCGGTTTAGAAAAAAAATATATCAGAAACCTCAATATCATTTTTGAAGACCTATCCATAGATACCCCACACGTAAAGGTTTGATGAAAAAAAAATTTTGAGTTTCAGTTCTAACTATGGGGAACCACAAAAATTTATTGTTTTTTTTTTTTTAATTTTGTGTGAAAATCTTAATGCGGTTCACAGAATACATCTACTTACCAAGTTTCAACAGTATAGTTCTTATAGTTTCGAAATAAAGTGGCTGTGACATACGGACAGACAGATAGACAGACATGACGAATCCATAAGGGTTCCGTTTTTTGTGATTTGGCTACGGAACCCTAAAAATGCGAAGTTTATTATGACTGTCCACGAGTATTATTCGAATCGAAGAGACTACATAATTCTATCCTAAAATCTTACTTTACTTTGACATTTATATTACAACAAATACACTGGTGGACTAAAAAATCTACTCAAGGTTTGTTGCCCGACTTTTGAAAATATACCTCAGTCTACAAAACTGATAAACACTAAAAACAAAAAACTAGAAAACCAACAAACTAAAATCATAAACAGTAAACACACAATTTAGTCCACCAGTATATATGGTGCTACTTTATTAGTGCCCGATATTTTAGTCAGTGCTTCTACTTCGGATTCTGATCAACAGTCCCCAAGGAACCCATCGCAAGGAAACGCAAAAAAAAATTTAGGGCTCTTCATTCTAATTTGCCTGCTCGGCTGATCGATTTGTATGAAGAGTCCAAAAAATTTTTTGTGATTTAACTATGGGTTCCTTGGGAAAAGTTAACCAAAATCAGGAGTAGAAGCACTGACTAAAATATCGGGCACTAATAAAGTAGCACCTTGTAGGTATTTGAGTAAAATCTGTATCTTAATACTTACTAAGGAATTATACAGGGAGGGAGATAGGTATAGTATTACGGCTACACTCAATCGTATTAACGGGGGTGCGATCCAATTATCACTGAAAACGCCCCAAAAGCTCGAACAACAGTGAACAGAGCTCCAAAATTTAATTAACTGATGAGTTTCTGAAACTAAGATGAAATGCCAACAAACTTAAGATGCCTTATTGTTAAATTGGTACTGTGGATGAAACTTATGTTAATTGGAGGAAATTACAACTACTTCCGAAATTGAAAAGTTAGTTACTAATAGTAGCGCCAATGAGTTTACAAGTTCCGAGTGATAGGAACTTTTTTCAATTTAAAAAATATAGATGCAAAATCGGACTTGGCCCCCTTGTGTGGAGTATGGCCTAACCTTCCCGAGTTATGGGAAGAGACCCGTGCCCCTGCAGTGGGGATGATATAGGTTGTTAACAGATGTCAAAGTTGGTGAATTCCTCCCTTTACAGTCAATGCACTAAAATGAGGTAACATTCTAAATTAAAAATGTAATGGCAGTAAGATTGTTTAGAAACTACAATTAATGGGCTCTCAAAGATGGGGAAGAACACTGAATAGGTGTTTCTGTACATTTTGAATAGGAGCTTCTGTCCAGTCTGATCTGAACAGAAGAAGGTTCACGATTGGCGATCGCGGGAAAAAAATACAGTGTTGGACGGCTTTGCTGCTCTGATGACCTAGTCAGGACTGCAGTAAGATGATAAGGCATGAAGCTCGAAACCGTGTGTGATGAAGGCCTAAGAAGACTGTTGAACAACAGAGAACGTATTCGGCTCATACTATTATTTTTTTCTAACCCTCAATTGGTAAGCCCTTGGCATCATCTCACCTGATGGTAACTGATGCTGAAGCCGAAGATGGAAGCGGGCTTACCAAGATTCCCCAACGCAATGGGGAACTGGCTATCTTATCTTCATGCCGAAACACATTGCTGTTTGGCAGCAAGACTTAGATAAGATGGTTGTATCATGAAATAAAAGCATAGATTTTATCGTATTACACTCGACCAAAGACAAAGATCACGCTCTAGACTCGACTGCTATCTATCTATGCTAAAAGCAACATCAGAGAGGCGATTACAGCTATTTCTCCTTCTGCCATTGAACTAGGTAGGTAGTTCAAATTAATAGTGTTTAAACATTAGTGTAGTTAGGTATCTGACCCCCTTTTACAATTGCCTAAATTGAATGGCAATTTTAGCAACTGTTTTTAGGCAAGTGCAAAGAGAACTGTGATAGGTATTACATTCAAATCCCTCTTTCTACTAAACTAAATTCGGTGCAATAAATGAAAAAAATACAGTTTGTACAGAATGAGGATTATAAGCTTCATTAATTACGTTCTACGCAATTTTGTCACGCTCTTTATATATTTTATGTATAGGTAGGTACAATCGCGTACAAACCACTGTATTGTTCGTATCACGCACTCGCTGTAAATTACCTGGCTCGTCACGCACAACTCTTTTGTTCACCTCTGTACCTTTCTGTAGAGCTTCAAAGGCGTTGGTTGCATTACGCGTGTAGGGATGTGTTGAAACTAGGAGAAGGCATTTTATTTATTATATTTTTATTGTTAAAATAACATCGTCTGTGATGAATCGTCTATAATATTTAATTAATTTATTTAATTAATAAATTAATTATTTAATTAATAAATTGATTATTTAATTAATGTATTTAATTATTTAATTATAATATTATATAAACCTTTTAACTCTGGCTTATAAAATGATCACCATTATTGGGGTGCTGGTGCCTATAGCACAGGCCTCGAGCCTATTTTAGGTATCAGCCGTCACTAGTTTGTACTCAGCCATCAACAATAATTCTCCTTTTTACTTGATTTTACTTGATTGTAATAGATTATTTAATTTTGTTCCCTTGATCCCTTTTAAAGATAAAACGTGAGTAAACTTTAGAATTCAGTTTAGTTTTTCATCTACACGGGTGCCTCTTTGAACAGAAGAAAAATATGTGTACCGAGTGATTAAAATGTCTGGCACTATTTCAACTGTGGCTTCTACCCATCAAACTGAACAACTTTCCCCAAGAAAGTAATGGTCAAAAATAGAAATAAGGACTTCCCATACAAAGTTCATCAACCAACTGACGGATTTGTATGGAGTCCAACATTTTTTTTTTGTTTTTTGTGTACGAAATTCTTGGGGAAAATTGTTGAGTTTGATGAGTAGAAACCACAGTTAAAATATTGCCGGACATTTTATAATCATTCTGTATATTCTGGGACAGATATGGTACCAAATCAAGATCTTTACTATGGGAACCATAAACGAATACAATTAGGAGTACATCCGTATACTCGCATAAGATTTAACCACATTATCTATCTATCTATCAGCCGAAATACGTCCACTGCTGAACAAAGGCCTCCCCCAAGGATTTCCACACCGACCGGTCCTGTGCGGCTCGCATCCAGCGGCTTCCTGCAACCTTTACCAGGTCGTCGGTCCACCGAGTTCCTACTCTGCGTCTTCCGGTGCGGGGTCGCCACTCGAGAACTTTACTGCCCCAACGGCCATCTGTTCTACGAGCTATGTGCCCTGCCCATTGCCACTTAAGTCTAGCGATTCTGAGAGCTATGTCGGTAACTTTAGTTCACCTACGTATCTCCTCATTTCTGATTCGATCACGTAGGGAAACACCATCAAGCATAGCACACTCCGTCGCCACCACATCAGTTGAAATATTAAAACAGAACGAAATATTTAAATAAAACTGAACAACATTCTCCAGGTAACCCACAGTCAAAGTCGAAACGAGCTTATTATTATTATTATAAACAACAACATCCCTTTAGAGCGTAAAACGCTGAAAATGTTTTCCAGCTAGCTCTAAATCACTTTGACTAAAATTTTTCCAAAAATTATTACGGTACCAACAATAGATACTCGTATACCTTACTCGTAATCAGATTCTATAATGTAATCTCATCTCATCTCACTAATGTTATAAATGCGAAAGTATGGATGTTTGTTTGTTTGTTCCACTTTCACGCCGAAACTACTGAAAGAATTTGGATGGAATTTCGTAGTTAGATAGATAAAGCACTCGGCTAACATATAGGATACTTTTTATTCCAGAAAACTCGAGGGTTCCCGGAGGAATGGCTTAAAACTGAAATTTTATTTTGTCACTAGATGCGCGCTCTCTTCGCTCGCGCTTCTTACCATTAATATTAGCGCTGCCTTAACATTTTATTTATTTTTGGACTTAACTCTGAAGTCCTCAACAAAATTAACTCAGTCTACAAAACTGCTAAACACTAAAAACAAACCTTGAGTCGATTTTTTTGTCATGAGTAAAGTTTAAAATCCGATCCCGACTCCTATTTTCGCAGTTTCTTGCACCCTTTCAGAAGGGGTAAGAGTGCTGATAATGTACTTCTATTGTGTTTTACCTCAAGCTTACTTGCGGCTGCTATACCCATAAATAAGGGTGATATAGAACCTGTAATGGCAGTAATTACCCTTCGTTGTCGGTTGCACTGTGAAATTTATCACCAATGTCGCATGACTGGCAATTATTAGGTCCTATGACAAGTGCGATTTGATAGTGTTAAATTACAGTTATTAACTAAGTAAGTTACAAATGCTAGAGACTTCTAGAAAACTGAAGAAGTTTCTGGAAGACTCCAACAAGTTCTCATGAAATTTCACGTATATTCGTGAAATTACGATTGGCATATAGATATGTTATTTTATAATTATTTACTGAAAATTGTATTATTGTATAGTTATTTGCTGAAAATTCGATTAGAATAATATACCCAGACATCAGCTCAAACAAATCTGCTCATTACAGAATTTTTCGCACTGAGTGGAAATCGAATCCATGACCCTCGGATCTGTCACAGGACCGCTAACCACTGAGCTACTACTTAGTCAGTATGTATGTCCATTTCATTGTTAGAGCTTGAAGCCAATGAGACTTCAAAGATTTTAATGTTTGATGTGATGAAATTTCGTTAGATTCTTCTATAGATTTTCATAAAATACATTTTATGCAGAGGGGTATATTTTCTTATTTGGTTTTTCCTTTTTAGTATAGAAGCGTGTAGAAGGTTAACCCATTGCCAAACCAATTACCAAACGCCCATCAATTTTCTGAAATTTAGGGATCAAAGGCTATACTTATCTGTCAAAGCGAAAAAGCTTGATTTACTTGTAAAAGGGAAAATTCAATTTGTTTTTCAGGAATTCCATTAGCACCTCCTTTATCTTTAAAATCTTTGAAATAAATGTGACGTACTTCAAAGGGTTTTTTGGGACAGAACGAACAGTACGTTGTTGTTTTTGAATTGTGTGGTTCTCCTATCAAAAGTTTGACGGTCCTAGGTTTTGTTTCCACTTGAGGTCAATTTGCAAATAAATAAGGAGTGTAGAGATAGATATAGGTACCTACTTAATGGTCATAATTAAAATAGGTTAGTTTTATTGTTAGTGGTATTAATCTTGACTGAGTTTGTTTGGATCTCACTCCCATGTAGGTATGATCTATAATAATAAGCCTTTATTTCTGACACTTTTGTTTTCTTATACATATTAATAATTGACCACGCTGTTAAAAACAACCGACTTCAATCGCAACAACTACAATTTTGCTATGTTTCTGTTGATTTTCTCAAAAACCGCCGAATCGATTTCGATAAAATTTATATGGGACCACCTGTGAAGTATACCCTTTTAAACAAAAAAAGAATTTTCCAAATCGGTTCAGGCGTCTTCGAGTAATCGGTGAACATACATAAAAAAAGATTCCGACGAATTGAGAACCTTCTTTTTTGAAGTCGGTTAAAAAATATACAGGGTGTAAGGGACAGGTTTCCGAAAACTTTAAGGGCTTGCTCAGTAGACGAAACTGAACAACATTTCACAAATAATTTTTTCAGGAAACGAAAAAAAAAATCGGCTTCTCCATACAAACTGTCCAATCAAATTTATAATTTTGTATGGAGAAGCCGATTTTTTTTTTCGTTTCCTGAAAAAATATCTTGTGGAAAGTTGTTCAGTTTCGTCTACTGAGCAAGCCCTTAAAGTTTTCGGAAACCTGTCCCTTATACCCTGTATACCTAATAACAAATTCATTAGAATTAGATTTTATGAAATACATCAGCAATCTTGTCAGCTTGCCTTCCGGCATAGGCCTCCCCCAGATTTTGCCAAAAATATCGGTCTATTGATTTTCTAGTCCAAGTTCCCCAAGCTGTTTTCTTGATGTCATTATCCTATCTGTTTTTTTTTATGGCAAAGGTGGTAAACGAGCAGACGGATCACCTGATGGTAAGGGATTACCGCCGCCCATAGACACCCGCAACACGAGAAGAGTCATAAGTGCGTTGCGGCCTTTGATATGGGAGTACGCTCTTTTCTTGATGGTTAGAATATCGTATCGGTCCAGAAATACCGCAAGCGATAATTCATTCCACAGTTTGATTGATTATCTGTCTTTCTTTTTTTCTTTTTCCACATTATGTTAAATAGTATATAAGGTAAGTGACCCAAATAAGGCCTACCTTATTTTTATCTTGACGTAATTAGTAGGTTTTTAAGAAAAACTTACTCATCTTTCGAAATATTAATCTTTATTTATTAAACTTTAAAATAAATATAGTTGAAACGTTAAAAAAACAAAAATCAGACTTCTGTGAATCAAAATATTAAAAAAGTCATTTAGGCCTTATTGGGAGACCCGTGCCGCAATAAGGCCTTTCATACTAAAAGAAAGAAAAAACAATCATTAAACTTCAGTTTCTAAAACATATCAACGTAATATTATCTAAATTTAGTAAGATCCTTTAGTAATCATATTTGGGCGTTATAATCAGTCTTGATAATCGTCTCGACATATTATCCTTCCTTTCTTCATTTTTTTCAAGCAATCTCCTGAACAGTACATTTTTTTATCAGCAGGAGTTAAGCCAACACACAGCTCATGATACCTACCAGATATTACAAGCAAGACATTGCCGCATGTCATCCATTCGATATTATTTGCACTTATATTATTTTGATAGGCCTTATTTGGACATGTCGTATGTGTAAGAAAAAAAATATTACAGAAAATACACTGAAAAAATGGCGTATAAATGCTTATGTAGGGGTTACTAAACTTTTAAACTAAATAACACACAAAAAAAATCTTGGCATGCGTGCAAAAATATCAAAATACTTACATCATTACCTGTAGAAATTTTATAAAACAAGCGTATTCTCCGCGTCCCAACTGTTTTCGACTACTTGTTCCGACATACTCGTGGTAAGCGGCGCTCGCTATTCTTGTATGTGTCAGATACATCCTTAGGCACACCACTGTAAACTTTCGCGGTTATTTGAAATGTCTAAGTGGGAAATTTGAAGCCTAGGCCTTATTGGGGCATAGGCTTTATTTGGGTCTCTTACCTTACAGTATGGACCTCACTCCCGTGTGGGTATGATCCGGTGATTGACAATACAGTCCTCACTCAGTTATTTCACTCGCTCTTACGTGTCAGAAAGGGAGGTCGTAGTAGGCAGAGTTAGGGTAGAAACATATTGTTAACAGGCCACATGACGAGACCACACCCCACGCGACAACACGCCTCAACAGGCATATCAAATCCATACAAACTCTATGGCTAGAAACATACTACCAACACCCCACGCCACCCGTCGCCACGTGTCTATGATATGTTTGGTGATATGTTTCTAGCCATAGAATTTGTATGGATTTGATATGCGTGTTGTTGCGTGGGGTGTCGTCACGTGGGGTGGCGTGTTAATAATATGTTTCTGCCCTTGGTTGAAAAATTTTTATGAGTGTCCAGGGAACACCGTTTTCGTGCTTCGCAGGCTTTGGTGCTGGTTGTTATCGTTAAGGCTATATAAGTCAATAAGCCATGTAAGAGGCCTTCTAGGCTCGAAAACCTCAGACCCTGACTTGGGTACTAACCCCAGAATCTCCACCAATCCGGACTTTGCCCCCGTTTGTGGAGTACAGCTTTATGTTCACTAGGTATGAGAAGAGACTCATGACCAACAGTCACGAGGATTAGGCTGCCAACATAATTATGTTTTAATGGATTAGTAAAGTTATATAACATGAAATTTATAATAACTATATTATACAGATTGTTAAAAAAGTGCGTTTGACATTAAGGGGTTATTCAGAAAATCAAGTATAATACAGGAAAAAAAATAAAAAAATCCGATCTACAATATTTTTTTTCAGTTTCCCATACAAAATCTAGTTTCATTATTTCAAACGCACTTTTTTAACACTCTGTATTTATTCTGGAATACGTTATAAAATGGCCGTAGTTATGCCAAAATTACATTGTCCCTTACTTACTTTAAAGTCAGTTGGATCCTCATGGAATAACTATGGCTAAATAATGCAGGTATATTCATTTAAAGGCACTTTCGGAAAACCTGACACCCACATACAGTATGAAATTGTACTCCTTCCTTTCCCGTTAACTGTGGATTCTACTTAGAAAATTAAGTAACAGTTTGCGCCGAGGAAGCCATACTATCTCGGCATAAATATTGTATTTAAGGGCGCTCTCTCTCTCTCTCTCTCTACAAACTTGGTTGATAAACGTTATCAATTTGCATGAAGAAAAATATGCATGAGAGGACCAAACATATTTGGTATTATGGGTTTTTTGGGAAAAGTTGGTTAGTATTATAATAAAAAAAAATGCCTGTGTTCTAAAGGATATTATAAACTGCTAGACTTTGTCAAAAATAAATATATACTTATTATGTATATTATTATATAGATCCTCCAGCTCATAGTTTAAGTACACCGTAGGAGAGATTACAAGTAGTTTTTCACCGTGGGAGAGCCATGCTTCGCACGAATGGGCCGGCTCGACCGGAGTGATACCACGGCCTCACAGAAAACCGGCGTGAAGCAACGCTTGCGTTGTGTTTCGCCGAGTGAGTGAGGGTACCGGAGGCCCAACCTCCCCCCCCCCCCAATTCCCCCATCCTATTTCAAAGGTCGGCAACGCACTTGTGACTCCTCTGGTGTTGCGGGTGTCTATGGGCGGCGGTAATCGCTTACCATCAGGTGATCCGTCTGCCGTATCATTAAAAAAAAATTAAAGTAATGACATTCGAGTGACTTTGTTTTTTTTTTTTAATGTGTTGAGGCGAGTTTCTTTTGGATTCGACGTTTATTCGGGTTTCGTGTGGCTTGCGTGGTCACTTTAATTACGCAGATTGGCTAATTACAAACCCTGTCATAACCAGGATGGTTTTGACTTTTGATTGTTATTTGTCTGACATGTTTCCGTACTTCGCAAGGCATATTAATAATAAAAATAATAATATTTGAGACAAATCACACACGGTCATCTGGCCCCAAACTAGGATTCCCTGTATCTTGGGAACCAGAGACTGATATACATAAACATATACTTTTAAATACATACATATATAGATATAATACACCCAGACTCAGAGCAAACAATTCTGCTCATCACAGAAAAGTTTGCCCTGTGTGGGGATCAAACCCACGACTCTAGGATCAGAGGTCAGGATCGCTAACCACTTAGCCACCGAGTCAGTCATATTAAGCCGTTAGTGCCGGTTGCTATCTCTAAATGGTGTTCGTTAAGTCATGTCATAGGTAGATGGCTTGAAAATTTCTCTGACTGATTGACTCCCCTCATCCGGAGTGTGGTGCTAAAGTATGGGATCAGGGACGTGACCACTAACCAGGTAACCGCTGGCTATATCTTTTAGATGGGACGGTTAAACGTGCCACAGGATAAGAAGAAGAAGAAGTATGTGAAGAGACCCATACCCCAGTAGTGAAGAGGTGAGATTTTAATGTATTAAAAAAGCTTAAGCAACTACCTATCTATATTTTATTTAACACTTAATGGGTTTAGAACACTAGACTTAACACTCCATTTATTCATGTTTGGTCTAAGTGGTGAAGAGGAGCGTATTTCCAAAAAAAAAAAAAAAATTTCGTTGCTTGCATTTTTGTTGTTTAAGGGAGCATCAGTTGACGGCCAACCTGGTAGAGGACTGCGATCGCCTGTTAGTATTTGTTAAGAGAGATTATTTGTAACCATAGAAGAATTATCAGTGCTTTGTTTGATACTAGCTAGAGAGCGATAGAATGACTCTCTTTACAATTCTTCCGGAATAACGCCAGAAATGAGCCAAGTAATTCCGCCCAGTAGCTATGCTCTTTAACGTACATTTTCTAAAATCTTTCTGTGAAAAGTATAACATACTCGATGACAGCCAGCACGGGTTCAGAAAACAAAGGTCAACCATATCTGCAGTTTACGAAATTACGTCTGATATAATAAACATAATTAACAGTAAGCAGTATGGAATTAGGTTGATGCTGGATATGAGCAAGGCCTTTGATAGAGTTTCGCATAAAATTTGATACAGCACGATACTTGGCAGCAGGTAAATAGTAAGCAGTGATACCAGTGATACTCATAATGAATGCTTTTTATAATTAATGCTTACCCTTAGTTACCACAAACGGCTATTTCGAGTTCACGTTGTTTATTCTCGTCTTCATCCCTCCAGTTGATTTTTCCACTTCATCGTGTCAAACATGTTCTGTTCAATCCTTTCATCCTCAGTTTTCGTATTTTTATTAATTTTACACTTAGTTTTTCATTGTGACATCCCACTATTAAATACATTTTACACTAGGGGACTGTGTCTGAGAAATTACTGCCAGTTGAAAACATATTTTTTTATCTCCAATATTTGTGAGACTTAAATAAACAGATAAAATAAAATGTCATTTTTTACGAAATAATGTATATTTAATGCCAAAATTACATACATAAGACAATGAATGTAGAATATTTAAAGCGAGACCTTCTTTAACTTTTTCCTAGCCCCATCCAACTTTTTTTCTGTCCACAGTTGGTAAACCCTTGGCATTTAACTACTCGCTATGCGTCTTAAACTCAGCCCACGCCCTGTTAAGGCGAGTATCGTTTCGCAGCCACTATTGCAAGCCATTGGCAATATCTCAGGATAAACGTCCATCCATCGCGGAGACGTTAACAGATCACACCGCGCCGCCATCTTGGATAACATAGAAAGTCTTAAAGCCCTTCCGGTTTTTAATGAAAGGGGGTATTTTGTTAGGATTTATGTGTAAGAACTAAGTTTTAAAAACAGTTTTACTTACGTTGCCAGTACTGCTGCTGAGTTTTTAATGCGCTTCTTCTACACTTCTTAAAAAAAGCGGCCAAGTGCGAGTCGGACTCGTCCATGAAGGGTTCCGTAGCAGCAAGTAACATAATATAAAAGTTCTTGTAGTTCGTTGTAGGTAAATTGAGGTTTACGATTTATGACGTATTAAAAAAAAACTACTTTATCTCGTTCAAACCAATTTTCGGTGGAAGTTTGCATGGTAATGAACATCATATATTTTTTTTGTTTTATCATTTTCTTATTTTAGAAGTTACGGGGGGGGGGGGCACACATTTTACCACTTTGGAAGTATCTCTCGCGCAAACTACTCAGATTAGAAACCTCAATATCATTTTTGAAGACCTATCCATAGATACCCCACACGTATGGGTTTGATGAAAAAAAAATTTTGAGTTTCAGTTCTAAGTATGAGGAACCCCCAAAATTTATTGTTTTTTTTTTCTATTTTTGTGTGAAAATCTTAATGCGGTTCACAGAATACATCTATTTACCAAGTTTCAACAATATAGTTCTTATAGTTTCGGAAAAAAGTGGCTACGACATACGGACGGACAGACAGACAGACAGACAGACAGACATGACGAATCCATAAGGGTTCCGTTTTTCCCATTTGGCTACGGAACCCTAAAATGGAGTACTAGAAGGTTTTAGGTACCTTTTTATCTCGCTTAATTCCTAATTTTCACATACATTCCTAAAACTTTTTTTTAATTTATTGTGTTAAAACAGGTATAAATATAGGCTTAACATAAAATATACACAAGAATAGGTACAGCTTGCTGCTAATAGAAACTTCCAGCAATTCCAGTTTTACCGGGTTAACTAATTTTGTTGGCAAAACTTCTATAAGATGGTTGTAGCTAGTCAGTCGGTTATGAGTTATTAATGGCTTGGGGGATCAAAAGGAAATATAGACTTCTATATACGTATAACCCCCAGGGGTTCGAAGTGGAATAGTGAGTGCTTATAGTGCCTTGGGGGACTATGAAAGGGGGGAGTCATAGTGAAACAAGCGGTACATTACTGCACATCTTAATGTACAACACATTAAGATAAAGAGGAGGTACGATATAAATGTAGGTATTCATATACAGGGTGACTTTAAATTAGTTCTTGATACCAAAGGCTATGAATGTGCTCATGATAACAAACAACTTTCCCTAAATAACCCATAGTCAAATCGCAAAATTTACTCTTCATACTAATTTGGCCGCTCGGCTGATCGATTTGTATGAAGAGACCAAAATTTTTTTTGTGATTTGGCTATGGGTTCCTTAGGGAAAGATGTATGTTTTCATGAGCACATGCATAGCCTTTCGTATCAAGAACTAATTTAAACTCACCTATATAGCTACATCATTGTGAATTTAATGAACATGCTATAATATCATTATTTTATAGCTTATTGCGCACATAAAATTTTAAAACCTTGTTAAAAACTCGACGACATCGTAAAAGAGCTGTCAGTGTACAAAGCTATAGTTATAAAGATATACAGCCCGCTTTTAAAGGAGATGATATTTTATATGGTGTTTTAAGCATTAGCAAAAAATCATTTTTTATTTCAAACAAATAGGTCTGACTGATCGATCAGGATGTTACAAAAGTGCGTTTGAAATTTTAAGGGGTTACTCATAATCAAGTACAGAATAAAGGAAAATTATTGAAAAAAATCTGATCTACTATTAAATTATTTTTTTCAGTTTTCCATACTAATTATTGATTCACTATTCAGATTTAGTATGGGAAACGGGAAAAAAATTTAGATCGGATTTTTTCAATATTTTTCCTGTGTTCTATACTCGATTCTGAGTAACTCCTTAAACAAACACACTTTTTTTGGAATCACTAACATGTATGATGTGACTACTACAATGTTATCATAATTGACCACGCTGAATACGTTAAAAACAACCGACTTCAATCGCAACAACTCCAATTTTGCTATGTTTTTGTTGATTTTCTCAAAAACTGCTGAATCGATTTCAATAAAATTTATATGGGACCACCCGTGAAGTATACCCTTTTAAACAAAAAAAGAATTTTCGAAATCGGTTCAGGCGTCTTCGAGTAATCGGTGAACATACATTCTTACGAATTGAGAACCTCCTCCTTTTTTTGAAGTCGGTTGATAAATAAGTCTACTAGTTACACAACCAAAACTTTAGAGCTGCAAAATTCTTTGAAGTCATTTTTTATTTTGAAAATTTTAAAGACCTGTTTTTAACCGACTTCAAAAAAAGGTGGAGGTTCTCAAATTCGTCGGAATCTTTTTTTTATGTATGTTCACCCATTACTCGAAGATACCTGAACCGATTTGGAAAATTCTTTATTTGTTTAAAAGGGTATATATATACCCACAGGTGGTCCCATATAAATTTTATCGAAATCGATTCAGCGATTTTTGAGAAAATCAACAAAAACATAGCAAAATAGGAGTTGTTGCGACTGAAGTCGGTTGTTTTTAACGTATTCAGCGTGGTCAATTATTATAACTTTCATAATTTTCTGGTCTAGTCGAACCGATGTACCTATATTTATTTTTTAATTTCGATTTGAAGTTCCAAGTTCAAAACATTTATTGCATGCCATAATGTAGGGTACAGGTACATAGAATAACAGTTGTGCAAAGGTGGGTATTACCTTATAGCGCCCTGTAAGGTCATTGCAATGCATTAAAGTCATAAATTATTTACATAATTTAAAATTAAATCAGTTAAATATTTAGTAACATTATTAAATTATTTGGCTATACACAATATTTTAAGATACTCGTATACCAATCTCTCAGGGTTCCCAAAATGAAGTTGATCGAATGAACTTTTATCTTTGTTAGAGATTTCTGTTATGCCTAACGGACCTGAAATTTGGGTGGAGGTTTTTTGTCTGTCCCAGGCTGTAGTCTCAGGAGACAGATGGGCTGGTTCACTGTTTTCGAGGGAGTATAGAAAAGTTTGTTTTACCAACTCCCGCTAAGGAACAAAATACTGTACATATGTAATGAACGAAAAAAATTATTACGTTTAATATTATGCAACCCTAAACGAGCTAGAACTGCTCGACTGCTGAAATTTAGAACGAAACAGGAAAGAGTGGCGCACTTTGATGTTGAAGGCTAAGATCCACTTCGAGTTGCTGAGTTAGAGAAGTAAGTAAGAAAGTAACCCATTCGTTACCCCAACCTCATTTACATTTTGTTATTATGTATATTGTGTTAGAATAGCATACTCGTAGCATTGAAGTTGGAGAAACCTAAAACAGGACATTGACCATCCGCTAGAAATGAAAAATAGGTCTACGTTTTTTCTTTCATGAAATTCGTAAAAATAGGGGCCTTAACCAGCATTGCATAATTCAACATACTTCATTATAAAAATTATGAAGCAATGGGATAAAAAAGGGGACCATAGATAGTGCACTTTTATGCCATAGCGGGACTTTATCACTGTTCCTTAACGGGACACGCTTACTTCGCTTAAGCTGACGAATGTGCTTTGTTCGCCGAGGACCCCGGGCGGGAGTAGTTTCCCGTGTTCTACTTTCATTTTTATACTTGTTTAATAGTAGCTGGGTAGTACAACTGGTGAGTTGGTCTATATTTTTCGTCAGAATTGTAGTTCAGCTTATTCTGGTCGAGAAATAGTAAACGTAGTGGAGGGTTCCGTAGTACTTCGACAGACACTGTTTCAAGGGGAAAACCTCCCGTCTTACAAAATTAACTACTACTCGTTAATTTGTAAAGCCTACTTAGCTGTAATAAAACCTTTGCCTTTTGACTTTGTTATATACATATACTAATGCCGTGATTTTTTCACATTTCTAAAAGCATCCTTTTAGCTAACAGGGTGGAGGGTGGGCATGACTTTAACAAAAATTTGCACTTTAAAGCTTAATATTGCGAAAACGGATTTCTAAATCAAAAAATGGTTTTTGTAAACCCATAATATTTTTGAAAGACCAACGACACCCCACACCATGGGGTATTCGAGAAAAAAAAAACATCTCCATTTCACGTGTAGGGGAGGTACCCTGAAAAAAAAATGTTTTTTTCAAAATTTTATTTTACCACTTTGTCGGCGTGATTAATATACATATCCGTGCCAAACAGCTCTCTAGTACGAATAGTCTCCGAGCGGACAGACAGACAGACGGAGATGGCGAAACTATAAGGGTTCCTTGTTGACTAAGGAACCCTAAAAAGCGTCAGCAGATGAACTGTAAGGACTCGGTATTTCCTGAATACAGATATTTTGTTTTGTCTCCCATAATAAGCTGGTGTAAAATTAAAACAACAACACAGCAACACACATAGGGCCACTTCACTATCAGACGCGACGCTTCGTGCACTTTTATTGTTAGCGATACAAGTATAGTGCTTATTTTATACACATTTCAGTGAGAATGCGAATGTGAACTGAATAAATGTAAAGTTCCTGGAGCTAACGCTGATGATGCGTTACGGCTACTGATGTTCCGCTAAAATCTTCACTGGTAGCTTCACATTACACCTCTAATCGTCGCGTGGTTCTTTTTAAACGACGCATGCTGATGAGAATCGATCAGCTGAGCTCTTAACAGTTGGATCAAAAAGTTATGGAAGAGCGATGCGGCTCTTGATAACATGAGCATTGTGATCTGTCCTTAAAGGAAGGCATGGCTTGCACTAGAAGAACGCGTCGATTAACTTCGCTTGAATAGCTGTGCTCAAAATAATAACAGCTGCGCAAGCGGCCTTACAATATTTTGAGCTGGCTTCTTCAAGCATTTGAATGTCGCGTCGCTTTGCGTCTCAGTCAGAGTTGACCACTAGCCGACATTCATCTTACGTAAATAACCCCTAGTAGCCCTACTACTGGGGCGCGGTTTGCCTCTCATATCTCAAGAAGGTAAATATACATTTACTCCGCACACAGGGAGCAAGTCTGTATTGAAAGGTTTGTAGTAGGGCATGGGTGAACCTTATTGTTAGAAGTTTTTAAAGCGCTCATAAAGCCTCTTTTATGGCTTAACGACTATCATTTAGTGACAGCAACGGATATCAACCGCTTGACGTACCTTCAGAAGTGCGGAAACCGTCGAGATAAATGTCAGTAACAGACAAAACCGTTCGGTTAACCTGAGTGAATGACGCTAGTCTTACTGAGTCACGACGACGTAGCAGCAATGTTATAACAGTTATTATATCAAAGTGAATTATACAGAAATCAACGACCAATCGCTTACCATCGGTGATCCGTCTACTCGTTTGCCACCTGTCACATAAAAAAAAAAACTACAGTTTCTGCTTAAGAAACTTTTTGTCATCTAGCCTATTATGCTTACTAGAGTTTTTTTTTCAAAATGCTATTATGATTTGCAAATATTATTTTCATAACCAAACAAATTTCTGCAAAAGCCTACCTGTACCGTATGACAAAAGCTCCTAAACTATTTTCGGAAGGGTCCTTTAAATGTGTTCCCGGAAAGGCGGTACCATGACATTCATAAAGTAAGTTTATTCACGGTAAGTACTGCACACACAATATCTTGAAACGATAAATTCTAAGCAAAATATGGAAAACGGTTTTAAGGGAAGCCCTTTATACAAGACGATATGTAAAGATAAACCTTTTTATTTATCTTTTTGGATTAGCAGGTGTGATAATACTTGTTATTTTTAAGTAAGTTTCGTATGGTTTGGCCAAGTAAAAAAATAAAAAAAGTTTCATTGATTTTCTAAATTTCACAGTTTAAGTACATTTAAAGATACACACGAAAAAAAATACTGTTTTTGTTCTTAATGTCCTATCGATTCCCAAATACTGCGTTATATTATATCATTAAAGATTTTTTATTTATCTTTTTAGGGTTCCGTAGCCAAATGGCAAAAAACGGAACCCTTATGGATTCGTCATGTCTGTCTGTCTGTCTGTCCGTATGTCACAGCCACTTTTTTTCCGAAACTATAAGAACTATACTGTTGAAACTTGGTAAGTAGATGTATTTTGTGAACCGCATTAAGATTTTCACACGAAAATAGAAAAAAACAATAAATTTTGGGGGCTCCCCATACTTAGAACTGAAACTCAGAATTTTTTTTTCATCAAACCCATACGTGTGGGGTATTTATGGATAGGTCTTCAAAAATGATATTGAGGTTTCTAATATCATTTTCTTCTAAACTGAATAGTTTGCGCGAGAGACACTTCCAAAGTTGTAAAATGTGTGTCCCCCCCCCCCCGTAACTTCTAAAATAAGAGAATGATAAAACTAAACAAAATATATGATGTGCATTACCATGCAAACTTCCACCGAAAATTGGTTTGAACGATATCTAGTAAGTAGTTTTTTTTTAATACGTCATAAATCGTAAACCGCAATTTACCTTTCATTCACTTGACTTTACAACGAACTTTACAACGAACTACAAAAACTTTTATATTATGTTACTTGCTGCTACGGAACCCTTCATGGGCGAGTCCGACTCGCACTTGGCCGCTTTTTTTTAATACACAGTCGAGCTAGTTTTACGATCCCATTTTAAGTGGAGTACAAAGGTATTTAATTTAATTTAATTTTATTTTTGTTATTAATTTATATTTACTGTATAATTATCTTTAAGATTTATTTATTTTAATTAGGAAACAAACAGTATTTTTTTCCTTACGTTGCTAAAACTATTTAGTACTTATAATTCCATATTTTTTCTTATTTGATATGTAATTATATAAATTATGATAAAACGGCAAATCATTTTATTTATTTAAGCAAGATCTTATGAAAAAAATTGCGTCCTGCTTCGGGAAATGTCCTATTGATATAGAAAATACCATTATAATATGTCGATAAAGACAATTCACAATTTTGTCGTGATCGTAACCTATAAACAAGTGTATTACGTCCGTGAACCACAAGAGAGTCATTTTATATGAAAGCTATTTTGGAAAAATATGACACGATTAAAATAAATTCTACACCAGGAGAATGTTGAACGCCGCAATCTTTGTATTCTGATACGGGGTTGCCAAAAGAGAAAATTTATTTTGCTCGGTACACAGAGTTAGCTTTCAGAATGTGAAATAAGACATCAAACAATATAAAAAGCAGCTTACTACATAGGTTATATTAATTCTAATAAAATACTAATTTGGTATTTAATATTGCTCTCAGCAAAGTTCAGGAAAATTTCTTGATTGCAAAAAAAAAATGAGTAGTGGAGAGAGCTATAAATGAAGGACGTTTGGCAGTACATTTTTTTTTTGCTTTTCATATCCCTTGAACGACGTAACGTACAAAAGAAAACATGAAATACAATTTAAGTCTTAAGTCTTACTACTAACAAAATTGGATCTTGTAATCTGAGAAATTAATAAATAATAATAAAAAATGAAAGCGGTCGTGGCTCAGTGTGGCTTGAGTGGTCACGTCGATCACCCAGGTTAACTGACTACAGACACGGTCATAACCTGGATGGGTTCGACTGTTAGTGGCATTTATCTCGATCGTTTCCGTGCTTCGCAAGGCACGATAAGCCGTTAGTGGCGGCTGCTATCGCTAGATGGCAGTCGTTAAGCCATGTCGGAGGCCTCGGCTTGAAAACTTCTGACACTGGGGTTGGCCACTTGCCCCACAACTTCCACCAATCCGCACTTGGCCCCCGTGTGTGGAGTATGGCCTAACCTTCCCGAGGTTTGGGAAGAGACCCGTGCCCCTGCAGTGAGGACGTAATGGGTTGTTAACAAAAAATAAAATTTTAACACTGGGAGTAGAAATATAGAGCGGAAACAATGAAAATCTCTCCCGTTCAAAAAACAGTTTCCAACCAAATTCCTCTGAATAAATAACTTATAAAAACTCGTTGTACCGAATATTATTTAACAGCACTAAAATTTATTTAATGCGTTAAGTATTTTGCATTAAAACCGTTTATTTTTTAAATATGCTGTGTTTACGACATAATTGAAATTTCGGAGAATTTCGGAGAATATACATTTTCAATTTATTGCCATTTTCATTGTTTGCGTGTACAGTGGCTTTAAATTGCTTCTGTTTCAAAACATGTGACCATTAAATTGTGTTGCGAATTCCTGCGCAAAATATAATTGCTTCTTCACATTTCATTTAAAAATTACATGACATATTACCACAATATGTCAAAATAACATTAATACTATTGTACACTCTCTGCTCCTCTCTACAGGCGACCTTAAAACCAGACAGCTGTACGGAAAAAAAAATATTTAACTATTTGTATGAACACTCCAAATATATTTTTTAACGATTGGACTAAAAGTTATTACGAGATTTTTTTTAAAGAAAAAATTGTAGAGCCTTTCTTAGAAAGGATGAACGGTGGCAACTTTTGTCTTATCCTACCATCTCATCTCATCTCATCTCACTAATATTATAAATGCGAAAGTATGGATTTTTGTTTGTTTGTCAGTTTGTTTGTTTGTTTGTTTGTTCCGCTTTCACGCCGAAACTAATGAACGGATTTGGATGAAATTTGGTAGGTAGATAGATAAACCAGCTCGGCTAACACATAGGATACTTTTTATCCCGGAAAACAAGGGTTCCCGTAGGAATGCTAAAATTATCTTAACATTTTCTTTCTTTCTGGACACAACTCTGAAGTCCACGCGGACGAAGTCGCGGGCGGAAGCTAGTTAAAAATAAAACATCAGATATTTTCGAACTTACCATACAAATCCATCATCGGATTGACCATATTTTGTATGGAGAGACGTTTTTTTATTTACCTATTTAAAAAGTTATACCACTTTTTTATACACTTTAAAAATATTAAATAACCAACACTTGTCACATTTGAAACCAACAGTTGACCCAATTCAATTAAACAATAGCCTGAGTATGCTCATATCCACCATTAAAATAATAAATCGTGTTTAATCTTTAACGAAAAAAAAAAATATAAAAATTCAACCCCAAAAATATTATAGCTACAAATACCGCATTATCTACGGAACATTACAACTTTTACAATCTGAAGATGAAGTCTGCAGATAATTGGGCAACTTTTGATCCCAGTTGAGGGATCAAGACGGCATCGGGCAAGTCGTTCCCTCAATGGAAATCATGAGTTCAGAATAACCGTCACAAACTGGCTCAAGATAACAAAGTTTATAGCTTACTTTAACTTTGCATTGCTTTGGGCCCAAGTTTTGCGCCCAAGACAAGAAAGGTAAGCGAGTAGCGACATTTAGTGATTAAGTTAGAGGTGAAGTAGGTTTTTGTAATAGTATCTTATCTTGTCCATCTTCAAGATACGGATGTCAGATAGGCAACTAAGATACTTCTCCATAAGCCCGGTTTACATTGGTCAAGTAGAGTGGTAAGTCAAGTAGAAAGTAGAAGTCCATTGCTTGTCTCGCAACTGTAATCTTCGAAAAGTATAGTTGTGAGAAAGCAATGGACTTCTACTTACTTATAATACTTGACTTCATCACTGTACTTGACCAATGTAAACCGGGCATTATGGTTTGAAAGGCTATTAATCTTAGAACTTATGTAGGTATAATGAAACTGTTTTTCTTTTGTTGTACCTATATTTGTGTAAAGCAATAAGAGGATGTCATTTTCAAATTTTCGAAAAACCCTGTATAAATCATCTTCTACTTAGCGTTATCCCGGGTGAAGCCAGGGTCAGCTTTCCGACTCAATTTACTCCACTTTGCCCGATCTTCAACATCCTCTTCAGTGAGGTCATTATCTCTCATGTCAAATAAATTATATTTTTTTTTATCCTCAATTGGTAAGCCCTTAGCGATTAGGTTTTAAAACTTGATTTGTAACTGTTTAACCTACTTGCTAAATGGAGGGTAATGTCCTAAATACGAGTATGTAAGTAGATAATACGTATACCTTGTTTCAGTCAAGAAAAAAGCAAAATGTAAACAAACTTACTATGGAACTGACACATGTTAACGTCAGTTGCCTACTAAGTTTGTTTACCTTTTGCTTTTTTTACATATGTATGTAGTCTACTCCAATAAAAAAAATCAAAAGTTGTCAGTTCCATAGTAAGCTATGTGTAAGTATACAAGTATCTAAAGTGCGTTTATTATGAAGTGCTCAAAAATGTAAACAAAACATTTTGACAATGTTATTACTTTATTATTTGAATTTGGACATCAACCACGATTCTAAAACAAGATTGTGATTTTGAAACTCAATGAATATACATAAACACAACGACCTCAGGGTTGCAGGCAATGCCAGTCAATCATGTTTGTTTACACGTTCCGTCATTTCCAAATAAATAAATATCATTGCCATCACCTGTGGCTTAACTGCTTAATAGATTTCAGAGTCTGAATGAATGACTGAATTAAAACACTTTATTGCACAACAAAACAGGAAAATAAAAAAAACATTTAAAAAAAGTTATACAGGTAGGCGGTCTTATCGCTAAAGAGCGATCTCTTAGACAGAGACAACCTTTAGGTGAAGGAAATCGCGTAAGAACATTATATAGGGTAGTGCGCAATAACAATAATAAAAAATAATAATTAAATAAGTAAATACTGAACTTAAGAAACTACTAATATACATAGACCATACTAAAAATATGTACTTATTAATACATACAATACATTTATATAAATACATACATATCGGTTTTATTATACTGTTTTATAAATATATTTTTTATTTCGTGATGTGTATTAAAATGTTTTCTATCATTCATTTAAAATATTCTAAAGCACCTGAATATTAGTTTATGATATATCTACTATATCATATAATTACTGAAGGTCGCCTAAAATAAATCATTAAAATATTTTCAGTCACTAAATTACCTGGGAAACAACAAAAATAATTTATTTCTCCATATGATGATAACACTTATGACTTAGACCAAATAAACAAGAAAGTAAGGATTAAATGCAAGACGACACTTGTCTCGACTCTCTTAAACTCAATGTTTCAAACGACTACAAGACTTCGTAGATCTATGCAGAGATTGTTTAATTTCAGTATTTTCCCAAGAATCCTGTCTTGGAACATTAAAACAGCTTACGACGCTTAACCGTATCAAATTGAACGAATGTAACCCAAAGTTTCGGATTCGTGAATGACAGGTTCACAAACAAGTCACATTGAGGACGAGAGTCTTAGGACTAAATGGCATCTAATGAAATTACCATACAAGTATAATATTTGTGTTAAGTATAATATAATATAAAAAGAAACTGTCTGCCTCGCACAACCAAATTGTCACCTGCGGTAATTCCGGACCGATACTACGTTCAAGCCTTCAAGAAAAGAGCGTACTCCCATTTCAAAGGCCGGCAACGCACTTGTAACTCCTCTGGTGTTGCGGGTGTCTATGGGCGGCGGTAATCGCTTACCATCAGGCGATTCGTCTGCTCGTTTGCCAGCTATGGCATAAAAAAAATATTTTCGCTGACTTAGGCTTCTGCTCATGAAACTAAACAACTTTCCTAAAGGAATCGAAATGGGAGTTAAAAAGGACTCTTCATAAAAAAAGTAAGCTAATCAACTGTCAATTTGTATGGGAAGTAAATATTGTTTGCTCCGACTTTATAGCTTGAGTTTCTTGTAGAAGTTTGCCCCTGTTAAGTCCCTGTTAATGGTTACGAAAAATGAGTAAAAAAAATAACCTGTATTGTTACAGGAAAATTTTTATGCTTGCCGTGCTCGAATAGCTATCTTCTTACTTACAAAATTGAAAGAATAAAGGTAACATAGGAACGATATAACAGGAAGAGAACGCGAAAACATATCAACTGCTTCTGTATCAAACTTTTTCATGTACAGTCAGATCTAAAAGTGGGAACTAAATTATTGAGAACACATTTTATTTGTATTAATATCTCTCTCTTACTTACACTGCTACTTTCTGTGTCAACGCATCAACGAAACGCAGCGACACGTATTCACTGTATACTCATTTAATATTTCTGATCCAATTAAATTATAATGGGATGTTATGTATACAAAATCATCACGTCGGGGTCACCATGAAGAATTGTGGGAAGGTTTAAAGAGAAACCACGTCTTGACAAAGGTAGGTTAATGTATTTCAGATGTGTTCCAGACCGATGCAGTGGGAAAATGAACGAGAAAAATCAGTGCAAATTCTTATAAGTACTTTGATACAGCGCCATCTATGAGAATCTTAAGGAATTAAAGCATTACGTTATCTAGTACATAACTAAGTAGATCGTCTTCTAAGTAGAGCAAGTTAATCTGACAAAATTGTTAAGATAAAGGACGCTAGGTGGCGCTGAAGGTAACAACATTGTATGCAATTCTTTTAAACCTATTTAATTTAGAGAATTGATTCTTTGATAAGACACTTTTGCACCATAATGTACTTACATTAGTATTTGGAGCATCTCCTCAACAATACGACACATCCCCCTCAAGACGCAAATCCGTCCAACTGTGCAAATTCCAAAGTGGAGAGACTTTACATGACATTAAGGTATTTATAGCGAAAATGGTCGGTCGGTTTATAATGTACAGTCTCGCGCACCTAAATGTATACAGGGTAGGCGTGCTATCTAGTACTACTTGCACTACTTAGCTGTACACTTTTAGTTGCACGAGACTGTACATCTGAAGAAATTCAAAGCTAGGGCTTGTTAGAACTATAAGATCGCGACTTTTGAAAGGGGGTAATTAACTAGAATTATTTTTTTTGTAAAAAGACTGTAAGTATACTGAAAAAAGATAAAAATGCATGCAAAATTGTCTATTCTCAAACGAAATGGCTAAGTTTTTTCATTTTTTGTTTGTTGTTTAAACGTTTTGTTATTTTTTTTACCCTCAGTTGTTAAGCCCTCATCATCTCACCTGGTGGACGATGATGCCGAAGATGGAAGCGGGCTTACCAAGAATCTCCAACGCAATGGGGAACTGGCTATCTTATCTTCATGCCGGAACACATCGATGCTGTTAATATTGATATTTGGCGGCAAGGCTTAGACAAGATGGTGGTAGCTAGCCAGACGGGCTCAGAAAATGCCCAACCACTAACCAAACCGAGTCCTACAAAGTTGGACCCCGCCGGGAATCGAACCCGCGACCTCCTGATGTGAAGCTAGCGGACAATCCACTAGACCACGAGGTGGTTTCTTACAAAACTAATAAGATAGAAAAAACCTAGGTGAGAATAGTTTCTTAAATGTCAAATTATTAAATTGTTTTTATTGTAATTAGTTTTGGTAGTACAATAGTATATTCGACATATTTGCTGGTTTATTTTGCAGCAAGAATTTGTTATTTATACTTACTCAATTTATAAATTTCGTTCGTTTTCGTTTCGTTAACCACCCATGTCGTCCCCACTACAGGGGCAGGGGTCTCTTCTCTTACTTCGGGAAGGTTAGGCCATACTCCACACATCACGGGGACGAAGTCCGTATTGGTCAGAAGTCTGTTGTGTCACAAATTTTCAAGCCACTTATAAAGCCTACGACATGGCATAGCAACTGCCATCTAGTGACAGCATCCGGCACCAACGGTTTAACATGTCTTGGGAAGCACGGCAACGGTCGAGATAAATTCCACTAACATTCAAACCCATTCAGGTTATGACCGTGTCTGTAGTCAGTTAACCTGCGTGATCGACGCGATCCACTGCACTGATCCACGACTGCTTTATACATTTCAAGGAAAGTGGAATTTTGAAAAACACTTTCGAATGTAGTTATCTCATTAAAAGCCCATCTTTTTCTGGTCGGACTTTGTGTAGCTATCTAGATTGCTAGATGCTAGACCTATCTGAATATAGATCAGGCAACTAGAGTACGTATAATATAGGGCAAACGATCACCGCTACTGCCGTTTGAAGCGGCGGGGCTGTAGTTATCATAAAACTAAACGCACAACATTGCCTGTATTGTAGCTATATCTTAACAGGAATTGTTTGATACGTAGAATAAATATTTCTGGATACACATAGGTGGACATTATATTCCCGTTTCTACAGATTCTGTGTGTAAAAAGAACGCTTACGATATGTTTAATGGTGGATTAAACTTATTAACAGAACAAATTTTCCCAAGGTAACCGAATGCTTAAAAAAATGTTCGACTCTCCATACACGATTTGTATGAAAAGTCCAAAACTTTTCTTGACAATTCAATATAGGTAGGTTCCATAGGATTAATTTTATGAGTATATTAATAAATAAAGTGACGGTCAAATGTTACAACTTTTACTCTACAACAGAAAAAATTTGAACTCTCCATACAAAATAGTCAGTCTGAAAATAGATTTTTATGATGATTTCATTTTTTTAGATTAATTTCAACAGTTACATTATGTTGTTACATTTGATAAGAATAATAGCTTGGATTTCTTCATATTCGCTATAAAAAAACCTTGCATAGGTATATTATATTTAAGATAAATATTTACTTTTTGTAAACTAACCCTACTCCTTGCCACTGTTTAAAGCTTCACCCCACTTGCGGGTAAGATCAGGTACCTCATGGTAGCTATTTAAATGATGTAGGACATTGTAGGTAATAAAAAAACAATAATTATTTGTACAAAAATGTATTTCTAAATGCAAAGTTTTAATACCAAATTGCAATCACAATCTCTATAATTCTCTACATCACATATTTTTCAATTTGACTGACTCGGTGGCTAAGTGGTTAGCGATCCTGACCTCTGATCCGAGAGTCGTGGGTTCGATCCCCACACAGGGCAAACTTTTCTGTGATGAGCAGAATTGTTTGCTCTGAGTCTGGGTGTATTATATGTATATATGTATGTATTAAAAAGTATATGTATATCAGTCTCTGGCTCCCAAGATACAGGGAATCCTAGTTTGGGGCCAGATGACCGTGTGTGATTTGTCCCAGATATTATTATTATATTATTATTATTAAATTTATTTGATATTAAAAATAGTTCTACATATATTTATATTATTTGTATTAAACAGCAGAGACACTGGAAATTAAAAAAGAATGGATTTAAAAGTAAAGCTAAGTATTCAGTTTCTCTGTGAGATGGCTTCATTTCACAATAATTTATTAACAAGGGATCGTCCATTAATCACGTGAGGCTCAAAAAGGGGGGAGGGGGTTCAGAAAAAATCACGAAATATCACAAGGGGGGGTGTGTACTGAGATATCACGTGTATTTATTTTTTCGTTGAACGCGTGATTTCTAGAGTAATTTCCAAACGTCGGACTGTTGTTGTTATGTTGTTTTTAACTCTTCCCAAGGTTCAAAAAGGCTTAAGGCAGTCAGAAACAACCTGCAAACTTAAATTTTTATTACGGTGCTTAATTTTCCAGAATTAAATAACATTATACCTGTATTTAAAGATAATATTTTGTACGAAAAAAATACACGTGATTTTAGGTAGGGGTAGTCTAAAACCTCACCACGTATCACCAGGGGGGAGGGGGGGTTGGCTAAAAAACATCACGTGATTAATGCACGGCCCCCAAGACAAGCTTTTAAAGAACGGTTGATGACAGAATAAAAAAACAACATGAAAGTAATAATTAGCATATTTTGGTCCATTAAAAAGTTTGTTGTGTATTCTTAAACAAAATAAATAAAAATATTAATTTAAAAAATATCACTCCTATTCTTTCTTCATTTCTACTTTTTTAACTGTGCCTGTACTAGATTCAGTATCATTTGAAGATCCTGAAGTAGAATGTTCTAATTTACTTGCATCACTTTTAGTTTTTTCACCACTTTTCCTAAAACTTTTATTTAATATTTTAGTAGGTGTCATAGTCCGTCTGTGTTTCATTTTCACAGCTTTTTCTGGTGGTTTGTTTATGCTTGCACTTCTATGCTGAAGTTTATTTAAACCAAAATTAGGTTTGATTTGAGCAGTTTGTTCAAATTGACTAATATCTGGTAATTGGAGATCTGTTACACAAACATAGTCGTCTTTACTTTTTGGCATTATATGGCCAGGATTTATTTTAACGGGTACAATTTCCAGTCTCTTTTCGAACATCGTTGAAGGTCCCTTTGAGTCTAGAGTGTCTTCAAATATCATAGATTCTACTCCTCCTACTAACTCTTTGATAAGTTTGTCTTCGTTTATGTCATCGGGAAAATCTTCGTCAATATCTTCGTCAATGTCATCATCAGAACAAAATGATGAAAACGATGTTACTGACCCAGTAGTCTGAGAATGGAAATCATCTGGTAATCTTACTCTAGGTGCATTCGATGGTATTTCTATTTGACTTGCTGAAGGTTTAATAAGAATTTTAGATTCTGAATTGTTTGGCATATCACTTGAAGCTATAATCACTTTTGGTAATTCCCTTTCTTTGGATACTGCAGCTATTTGATCTGTTTTACTACTGGCAATTACTGGACTTTCAAATGATCTACTAATTATTTTTTTCGCATCTACTGATAATGTATCAATGTTTTCATAATTTTTGTTTAAGTTATCAGTTTCAGAAATCTTATTGACGTTAGAGAACGAAGATAAGGGCTTTGTGTTTTTATATGCAAGTCTTCTCTCTAAAGTTGTAGTACGAGGCGGAGGCTGTGGCGGAACTTTTGGCCGATCCGATTGACTCTCAACATTTCCGGCGAAGCTCCGGAAAGTTTGAAGAGAACCGGGTTGCAATGACAGCCTCTTTTGGGATTTCGGTAAATCAGGCAGTACTTTCGGAAAGTTTCGCCTTTGAATAGTTAAAAGAGCCTCAGCAGCACTCAAAGGCTGGTTTTTCAGACTTTCATCTCGAGATGTCACATTGACATCGTTTCTGAATGTAATAGGGGGAAGAATATCGACAATTTGGTCTCGTCTGTCTAGTTTATATTTTAGTAATTCATAATTTATGTCAGAAACAGGATCTGACGAGGAATGCTTGTGGGCTATCTTTAATGGTGTATTCCCATCTAGCGATAACTTCACTTCATTAGTATAAGTCTTATTTACATGTGATTTTTCTGGTTTTACTTCTATAACATCGTAGTCAATTTCACTATATTTTTTGGATTCTTGATTGGAATGTATGACCTCGATAGTATTATCTAATGATTTCATCAGTTCGATTGGTTTTTGACTCAGAATGGAAGGTGTCCGTGATGCAGGAGTAGCATCTATAGCTACAGATACCTTTTTAGATTTAATACTTTCGGTACCTTTGCTTTTTATTGAATCATTAGATTTTCCTGCCTTTTTTGAACTAGATAGCGACTGTTTATTGCTACTGATTGATGAGTGGGAGCCTAAGGCAGAAGTAGATGTGGTTTTCTCAGAAGTTTTTGTTTTGTTACAGTCTTTAGACTGTAACCTCTTAGATATTAGGCTGTTATCCACATTTAACTGGTCTTTTTTAGCTTTTTTTGAATCTGCTAATAACTCTTCTGATCTCGTAAATGGTTTTGCTACATTTATTTGTTTCTCAGTATTTAAATCCGAGTTAGACTTTGTAAGCACATTCGGTGAGCATCTATGCATTACCTCATTTGCAATCCAGTCTCGCACTTTTGTATGTGCATCTAAAGTGCTAGTAGACAGATGTCTTCTTAACTGAAACCTTTCTCTGAAACCACCAGAGTCATCCGATTTTGGCGTTTTGCATACTTCAGATTTTTTCTTACTTATTTTTTTGTTTCCATTCATTTTGCCTATACTCATTGATTTGATAACACTGCAACTATTTTTAAACGTTTTCAAGGCACTCTTATCATCTTTTGGGCTTTTTTGCCCAAGGATATCGACTTCGCCTATTTCGGCTCGTGAATGTCGAGTATTTTCAAAAGTCCTTTCGTTTTCTCTAAGTTTCTTCTTTTTTAAATAGAGTATCGCACAAATAGCAATATTAACAGCAAAAAACAGGACACCTAGAGAGACAATGAGAGTTATTGTAGCTCCTGAAGTTTTTATTGGCAAGCTGGTAGGTTTAGCTTTCTCTGTAGTCGTTGTTGAGTAAGCACTCGGTTTTTCCATTAAGCCAGGAGGTACGGGTCGAGCAGGCGTTTTTATGGACTGTATTTCTCTATATATCATTTCAGTGTCTGGCTTATATCTTGGTGGTGCGTAGGGAGTTATTTTTCCGTACGGGCTAGGATTGAAACGAGGCCCAGGATCGAAGCCACGAGACGGTAATATTTTTCTCGGAATTGAATCTGCAAAAAGAAAATTACATTCAGTAATAATTTAACGCAAAAGCCCGGGTTCCGACCTTTAGTAAATCAAGAACTAGGTATAATTTCACCTTTTCTTACAGCTCTAGGCAAACAGATGCTGTCGATGAAATATGATCGCAATTTTAGCAAACCATTATTTTATCTCGAATAACAATACTCGTGTAACTTTTATGTTATGCCCTGCCTTTTTTATTATTTCTATACGAAGTGTGCAGAGGCCTAAATATGGATTATTGTCTCGTATTAAATTCATATTTTCAGGGAAATACTGACGAAGCTATATTAATGAAGATTTTATGGGAATCTTAGAAGAAGTTATGTTACGAGTATTTTTCGTTTTCGCGTTATAAAATATTACTCTACAAAACTACGCGTATAAAGTCGAAGTAAGAATATACAGGGTGTAACAAAATTGGTGCAGGACCCGTTAACTGAGGATTCTACTCATTGTACTGAACAACTTTTGTTCTACGACTTTGCTCAAATCGTAAAAAATTTTTTGGACTCCCTATACAAATTGATCATATTTTTTGCCATTTTTGTATGGAGAGTCCAATTTTTTTTTGCGATTTGAGCAAACTTGTAGGACAAAAGTTGTTTAGTACGATGAGTAGAATCCCCAGTTAACGGGTCCTACACCAGTTTTATTACACCCTGTATAGGGTATAAAATACTTCTACCGAAACTTAAGCGGGCAACTTAAAATTAAGGGCCTCCTTTTTTACAATTTATTTTTCGAAATTCCTACTTGTGGAACCTTCTTATTGACACAAATGTATTCTATTGTATCTTAATTTGTATTGTCAAATCTGTCTGTTAAATTTCCTTTAAATAAATAAATAATCAAACTGAACAACTCTCTTCAAAGGACCCATGAGTTACTAATTACTATTAAGATGCAAAGTAATAAGCGTCTATTTTATTTCCACTAAAGCATACTAAATCAACATTCAAGGCTCATAACAGGTGCTGACAGACACCTGACAAGGATTTCTAATTACTTACTCATAAATTATTACTAGTTAAGTGTCCGGGTACACTCTCAAATCTACTTGCAAACTCCGTTAATATCTAGTAAATGACTAGCTGCACGTTTCCCTTCTGGAGAGCTGTATTTGCGCAAAAGTTTACACACAATTTATCGCTTAGGAAATGTTTTTTTTTTGTTCAGCAGTGGACGCTATTTCATTGATGATAATAATGGTGACGATGATGATGATAATGAATAATGGAACAACATAGACTGACTCAATTTGTTGTACTTTAAAATAAGTATATTTAAAACTAGCGCAAGTAAACTTGATCGTGTAGAAGAACCTTTAAGGGATTACCTGTATTCCTGTGAACGGATTTGGGCCTGGACGTAGTGGCGACAGGTGTAAACTCAAACAAGGGATCGATTACGAATCTCTTCAGCTTGTTTGGCAGCGACTCAATCCAGAAGTTAGTGTAATTGGACCGATATAGGCTGCTAATGAACGGCGGTATGTCTGAAAAGGGATAATAATGACTCTTGTTACCTTTATTTGATACATGCGTATTTCGTATCTATCCTTCATTATCTGTGTGAGAGATAGTAATAAATAACAAATGCTCTTAAAACTATTTTGATAAAAAGGAAATTTTATGCCTAATACTATTCAGTATTAGTAGTATAAATCAGTGCTGTTAATCACTAATGTTTGGTGTCAGGCTCATATTAAAACCAAAAATCTCGATAAAGGACCTCGATAAATCTATAAGATGTGATATGTTAACAGACATATTATTTTTTTAAATAAGTACAAATACTTACAGAACAGATATGCTCTTTTATAAATTGAGTATTTCCCCTAGTGGTTAGGTAACAAGAGGACAAAAAGGATTGCTTACCCAGTCTCAAATAAGATTGATGCGAGATGTCGTACTCGGGCCATTCGACGTTGTATTTGTTCCATTGCTTTCGATCTAATGTGTAATACTCGTTCACGCTTTGGGTGTTTGGAGTTCTGTAATAAATAAAAAAAATAAGAAAACTGTATTTAGGTACAGATGTGTTAGATTGGGTTGAAAGGAACATATATTTTAGGCACAGAGTTTATGTGTTTTAGGGGAAGTTCTCACTCATTTATTACTTTTGTTATAAAAAAATGTTATGTAACGCCAGATACAAACAACCCTTCTGGCCTTGCCGTTACAAGAAGTCTACGATAATCTTCAATGGCTTAAAATGTTGGACTTTCCAAGCGATGAATAAGATTATTAGCCTAAACTATAGGTATGTGAAATCGAACTAATATTTTAAAGCAAATTCTTGTACGTTTGGCAAGACCTAAAGTCAATCAATAATTTTATACAAATTAATTCGCAGTTTTTGTATGGAAAATCCAAAAATTGTTGTGCGATTTCTGCAAAATTGAGGACAAAAGTCACCACTATAGTCCGTATGCAATAATGAGTTATATAATCAAAGGCTTTAAAAATTTTTATAATAGAAAAATATGAAATCATAATTCCAGAGTCAAAATAGATAACTAATGAAAATTTGCAATTCATCTGCATACAAAACGTTACACAATTAAACAGTGACTGCTGCATACCATAAATTAACTGCTTGTTATAATTAACATCATAATTTCGTAAACATAATAAAATTTGCAATAACATACTCCAAAATTTTATTACAAATTAAAGTTCAACGATCTCTTTATAAGCAGTAAAATATAAGTTTTATCGTAGGAATTAATGGTTTAAAAAAAATTATTACGAAGGGACTTCAGTAACTTTTTTAGAACTATCTCCGTATATGAGGTGAAATTTTTATAAAGTATTAAAAACTAACTAACTAACTAACTAACTAACTATTTTTCTTTCTTTCTTTCTTTCTTTAAAAAAGAGATTTTAGCAATTTTGTAAGATTTTTCTATATTTTTTATAGATGGTAAATATTTTTTTCGTATCGTTCTCGTTGTCTTTAGCTGCAAAATATTTTTTGGACTCTTTATAGAAAATTCGCCTCACAGGTGATCAATTTGCATTAAAAGACCAAAATTTGAGTTTAAAGCAAAAAATTAGTACAAAAATTTTTCATAATGATGAGTACAATCAACCAATTTTCAAAGGCAGCCTTTTCGCTTTGAGCGATTTCTTCCAGGCAACCTTGGTAACTAATAAAGAAAAGTCTGCCTGTATAAGACGTCTCAAATTGTTTGCTCCAACTATATAGTTTCCTAGCTGAAAGTTATTCAGCCACATGACTAGTAGGTAGATAACATTAGCCACTTTTCAGTGAGAAAAAGATTCCAATCTGAAAATAAAACCCCGAGCTTGGGTACCTACTCTGCTAAAAATACTGTCCTCACACAAAAAACGATGATAATTAATAAACTTTCAATCATGACTACAGCATTCAACTAACCTCATACAAACTCGGAACACGGAACAGTTTTGTAAAGCCACGAGCCGGTGTGTTAAATTAATATCAATGCTGCCTTCATAAGAGGAAAGGCAGCTAAGTATACGAAAACTCCATATACTTAGCCGCCTTCTTTCTTATGAGGGTAGAATGGCAATCAAATTTAAAACTTTTGGCTCAACACGAAACAGCGAGAAAAGTACTTGTACCCTAAACTTTTTGTGAATGCAATTATTTGTTCAGTACTCTTTTAAACGTATTTATATCCAGAACGTAATATAACAGTTTTTGGGGGTTTATACGTTTAATAAAGTAAACAATTTAAGTACACTAGTTAGTAACCCAGGATCTACCACCTGGTAGTCAAGCATGCAGAAACAGGTCCAAAAAGAGTACCTGATTCCACAGACAACCTAGAATAGACTAGCTCTCTGGTGCAGACGTACAAATACAAGGAGACCCGATCCTAGCTGAACTGGGAAGAGGGTTGGACAAAGTTTAGTTAGTAACCCCGAAACTATAGTCGATTGACGTTTCTTTATATCTATGCCCGTTTTTATATGTATGTATGTATACAAAGTGATTTATTAATGGCAGATTTGAACATACACAAACCTTTAAAATGGGAAATGCGGTAATTTGTACTTTCTACAAGAATGGTCAATTCATCTACCGATTTATGGTTGGTAGAATAATAATTTTATTTCATAAAAAAAGGTTTACAGACTCTAGTTCTTATAATAATAATACAGTTATCTGAATAGGCATACATTTTTGAGTCAGACAGATCAATCTCCCACACCTTAAGCAAAGCAATTTACTTACTTGTGTTACGGGATCTTCCCATTTAAAATGCCTCTTTTAACAAAATACAGTACGGAACTATATTGGTTCATTTAAATTTGTCATTTTAATATTTGTTATAAAAAGCCGAAATACTAATTATCAAATACATGCAAAGTTATAAATAATGTACTAACTATAAAACTTGCGACATTTGAATAATTTTATTTAAAAAGTATTAATTTATTATAAAATTTGTTAAATAAGTTAAGAATAAAGTTGTCATATTTGACCAAAATAGTAGCCTGTCTTTTTTGTCATTAATAAATCACTTTGTATATAGATGAAGTTATCTTACTATACCTATAATATGTAGGCACCTTTAACAAATACCCATTAAATATTTTGTGACGATTAATTTATTCGCAGTTGTATCAGCTAACATTTTTGAGCGACATCGAAAAAGAACTTTTATTTTCGGCTACTAAGAATATAAATACGGTTCTAAATGGAGTAATATTGTAAAATTTATAAAGCTACTTTCCAGGTATTACAGTTGACTTCAATCTTTCAATCTCAATTATGAAAGGCTGCCCAAAGCCTCGCTAAAGCAGTAGTTTTTGGGTCCTCAATGATAAGTAGTCTTTAAGATACATATATTAAATGCAGCTTCATTAGAGAATCATTCCAGAATAGTCCAGATGGTAGAGTTTCTCCGCACTTTGACTCGTTAGGCCGTTTCACTGGTACAAAAAAGAATTTACTAAGAAACTTACCCAAGTTTGACGAAATTGGTCCAAAGTCTCATCACGACCTCACTGAGAAGCTTCTCATTGGTCGTGTAGTCCGAATGAAAATGAGTGTTGGCACCACCTAGTGGTATGCCCAAGATATAAGGCATCTCTTCACCGTGGACGCTTTTATTTAGCTGCAAAACAAAAGCACTTAAAATCCGATCTTCATCTTTTAACGACTTACAAAATTGTCTACAGACAATATGAAATTGAAAGCTGCTGAAACACAGATTTCTTTATATTGCGAAAAGGTAAGATTACTTCATAATTTAGGTCAATCATCCTCCAAATATAGCCTCAAGACTTCAAACCGATGTTTATAAAAAAATGAGCAACATTTCTTTTGGAGGAAAAATAAATATGGAGTAAGATATACTAAAAAGAGCAAAATGCTTTTTAGTTAGTAACAAACAATCGCTACTCAGTTCTCGGAAAGTAATCATAAAAAATTCCAGTGAAACAAGTTTAATAATGAGCATCAGATTTAATCTCAGCCCAAATCAATAACGTTATTCGACAGCTTGCTGAAATTCGTAATAAAAAATAAAACAATTTTGCATACTATACAAAAAACATCAGAATTTCACAGAATGAATTCGACACAGAATATTTTAAATTCCAACAGGTGCCAGCTGGTTTAGCCTTTTATGAGACGTGAAAAAATAACTTTCCTCTCTCTCTTGTTTGAAAGTTTGTGAAATATTTTTTCTGGTACGGATAGCAATATACCGTTGGGAAATCCAGTAATAAATTCGCACGCCATCTTAAGTTTTATTTGGGGGCTTTTATCATATTTTCTTTTGCGGGAAGTTAAATTTTGTATTATGAGTTGTTAATGCCGCGTGGATTTCGGTTTTTGGCTGCGAAAAGGCAGAGTTACTAAAACATAATATTAGTTATTACCTTATGCAATTTTTGCGAAGCAATAAATGCGTTTCTAGCTTAAAACATTTTAGATTTTGTATTAAAGTAGGAGACAACAAAAACTGAGGAAGGACAATATCAGTATTGAATGTCTATTTATGCTTATCTGTCTTATATGACCTAATCTTTTCGCAATATAGTAAGAAATAGGTTGCCATCTGGTATATTAATATTGATGTAAGTACTTGAATAACAAATATATTAATATCTTAATGGCTTCTCACCGGAGCATAGTCAGTGCTAACAGAGTTATGTCCAAACACGTAGAAGTAAGATTGCCAGTTCGCTTTCGAGTGGTAGTTGGCGAAGCTGATCATTGGAGCCAGGGTCCTCGCGTCGCTGAAGAGGTTGAGGATGACGTCACGGTTGGCTTCCACTGACCAGCGTTGAGGATCCAGCTTTGATGGAGCATATCTGAAAAGTATAATAAGTATTAAAGGAACCCTATGAATGTTAAAGCTTCAACAGAGAATACAAAGTTTCATATTTATATTAGCTATATGTTTTTGAAATAAATAAATATTAAAAAAGTACCGTGCAGAAAATAAGGATCTGTATTTTTAGTATAGGAGTGTCAGAATTTCTTAAGACGAAGATGATTAACCGTTATTTGAGGTTTTTGCCTTGGCAACAATTTTCAGGACTAGCATAGATGCTATAACAGGTTTCCATAAGGAAACTAATCTGCTTCTGCTTTAATTGTACAGGTATCAGGTACTACAATTAATATAGATACGGAAGAGCGGGTACACCTGACACCTACAGGTATTTTAGTACTTACTAGGTATACCCAACAATGTTTGTATCGCAAATCATTGATATTTTTGGTAAAGAAATAAATGCTTTTTGATTTTGATTTTTGAAAAGTGTTGTTCAGTTCCATGAGCAGAATCTACGAGTACTTTATGCCACTTTTCAACCGACTTCAAAAAAAGGAGGAGGTTCTCAATTCGTCGGAATCTTTTTTTTTTATTATTATTTTTTATGTATGTTCACCGATTACTCGAAGACGCCTGAACCGATTTCGAAAATTCTTTTTTTGTTTGAAAGGGTATACTTCACAGGTGGTCCCATATAAATTTTATTGAAATCGATTAAGCGGTTTTTGAGAAAATCAACAAAACATAGCAAAATTGGAGTTGTTGCGATTGAAGTCGGTTGTTTTTAACGTATTCAGCGTGGTCATTAGTTAGTAAAATATCATTCTGTATGGTAACTGTAGCTGATGGAGTTAAAATGATAAAAGTAAAAAAAAACTATCATAATATGAGTTTGTAAAGTTGGCTTGCTTTCTAGCAATGTATAATTTTAATATTTGACTGGCTGGGTGGCTCAGTGGTTAGTGATCCTGACTACTGATCCGAGAGTCATGGGTTCGATCCCCACCCAGGGCAAACATTTCTGTGATGAACATATTTGTTTGCTCTGTGTCTGGGTGTATTATATCTATATATGTATGTATTTAAAACGTATATGTGTATGTATATCAGTCTTTGGTTCCCATAATACAGGCAATCCTAGTTTGGGGCCAGGTAATCGTGTGTGATTTGTCCCGCAATATTATTCTTATTAATACTACATACTGTTTCAGAGCTTCTTTCAAAGCCATATCTTCTGCACCACTGAAGACGACCTTAGCGTATTTTCTGATGAAGTCATCTCTTTGATTCTCCAGAATACCGTGGTCCAGTTCTATAACTCCAAAATCGTGGTAGCTCTCCAGCTCTGTTACTCCACTTAGGAGTTGATATCTGTAATAAATAAGTTTTTTTTTGTTAACATTCCATATAATCCCCACTGCAGGGGCATGGGACTCTTCTCATACCTCGGGAAAGTTAGGCCATACTCTACACATAGGTAAATATTGGGTATTCTGTGAAATGGGAGCCAATTCCGCACTGGTTTAAAGGATTTAATTTTTCGTACTCCATAAGAAAAAACGAGATAAAAATTGCACCTATAAAAGTAATAGAAATAGTGTGGAAAAGATTTTTACCAATCGAAATTTTGCAGTCCAGCAATCATTTATCGCCAACTTTTTAACCGACTTCAAAAAAAGGAGGAGGTTCTCAATTCGTCGGAATCTTTTTTTTTTATGTATGTTCACCGATTACTCGAAGACGCCTGAACTGATTTGGAAAAATCTTCGTTTGTTTAAAAGGATTCACAGGTGGTCCCATATAAATTTTATCGAAATCGATGCAGCGGTTTTTGAGAAAATCAACAAAAACATAGCAAAATGGGAGTTGTTGCGATTGAAGTCGGTTGTTTTTAACGTACTCGTATTCAGCGTGGTCAATTATTTGGATTTTATTTTCATACGACTTCCTGAGTTATCCATAACCTAACGATCATATTTTCTCTCAATTTATATTGTCTATGTAGCTAGTACTAACGCAGTAATTTGTCACTTAAAGTTAATTTGTCACGGTGTATAGTACCTGGCATGACACTTCCTACAAGCAACCCAAAATATCTGCCTAATTACAAATACAAATAAATACAAATAATTTATTTTACAACTCAAAATACATAGAATGAAATGTTTTGTGACTCCACACTAGGCAAAGCCTGTATCGTGGTAGCCAATTACAAGGTAAGTTACCAACTAGTTGAGTTGTTACAATTGTTACAAATAAGAGGAGAGTTGTTACAATTGTTACAAGACTTCCCGAAACGTTGAGTATACAAGTTCCGCGTGGTAGGAACTTTGTACTAGGTAGAAAAAAAGACGATTTAAAAGTATGCGTACAGCATCTACTTAAATAAAAAATATTTTGACTTTGATTTTGACTTTGAGGAAGCATGAAACACTGAGATTCATTGTTAACTTATTGGATTGAATTAAATCAATCTAAATAGTCTACAAGTTTATCTAGTTAGTACTTACACAAGACTGTTGACAAAATCCTTCTCTGACCTATGTCAACCTCAAACCACAGACACCAAACTCTATGAAGTAGGTCGTTGCTTAATTCAACTAAGCACACGATCAGTTAACTTGCTGAAGACCGTGAGAAATTTAATAAGGTTATGGGGACCTCCAAAGTGTACCTTAGATAATTGGAATTCTGGGGTGAAATAGTATAGTCACATCTATATCTTTGTTAAGTGGATAGGATAGGCTGGGTTCAGATGAAATTCTCGAACGACAGCCTTTTGGTTGGAATTTTCCTGTCGTATACCTAAGTCTCCTGTAATTTTAGGAAACCGCAGATTTCAGAGTAGGCTTAAAATTTTGTTCAGATTGCAAAAACACAATTTGTTACCGACAATTAAAAAAATCACAAGATATACGATTACGCTAATTCCAAAAAAATCCTATACAAACGCCATAAAGACAACACCTAGCCTTTGCTTCCGTCTTCACTTTTGGTATATTATTATTAGATTATTTATTCAACAGTTGAAACTATGCGTTGTCTAGATTCATTCAGTAATAGCTCAGTTTTTTGAGATGAAAAATACCAATCGACCCACCTCCTACATAACTGTTTGATTTTGTTTGAACATGATGACCGTGTGTGATTTATCCCAGACATTTATTTTTATTATTAGATTTTCTATTAAAACCGATCACGCTTTTTTAACCTTCAAAAAAGGAGGAGGTACTCAATTCGTCAGATTTTTTTTTTATGTATGTTCACCGATTACTCGAAGACGCCTGAACCGATTTGGAAAATTCTTTTTTTGTTTAAAAGGGTATACTTCACAGGTGGTCCCATATAAATTTTGTTGAAATCGATTCAGTGGTTTTTGAGAAAATCAACAAAAAGATAGCAAAATTGGAGTTGTTGCGATTGAAGTCGGTTGTTTTTAACGTATTCATCGTGGTCAATTATATGATTTAAGTTATTCCAAAGGCTAAAAGCCGTTAAGGTTAAACGTCAGTCACCCTATTTCATACAAATTTACCTGGCTATTAACTACACAAATAACCACTATATTTTCGATTTTATCTGTCCAACGTAAACTTTGCAACCTTTTATTTTCTCCAAATGTATATAATTATATTATTTATTTCTGTAATATCATTAAAAACTGCAGTAAAATATCATAAATTTTACGCATGTAGTGGTGTATAATTCAGCACCACCTTTCTGATATTACAGTAACTACAATCTCAACTAGTCTGTTAAGCTTTGTTTAGCCCAGGATTTCATTTTTAGCGCCATCTTGCATTTTGCTTGAGCATTACCAAAGTAGCAAATTTATTATAAAGACTTTTTAGTCTGAGTAATTTATGCTGGCAAACTTTTTTTTATATTCAGAAAAAAAGACGCTGTCAGTCTCACGTCAAAAACATCTGAAAGACGAAAATATTGTTCACCCAACAAGGTCTAGTTGTGAGTTTCAGCTCGATATTTGTGATATACAGGCTGATATTTTTACTTATACAGGATGTAAAAAGATCACTCCTGGAAATTTAAATTATGGGATCCACTCATGAAACTGAAAAACTTTTCCGAATGAACCTTAAGAATGCTGAATACTTAAGACAATTTTTGGACACACCATACAAAATTGGTCGGTTAGCTTACCATATTACATAAGGTGCTACTTTATTAGTGCCCGATATTTTAGTCAGTGCTCCTACTCCTGATTCTGATCAACTTTCCCCAAGGGACCCATAGTCAAATGGCAAAACATTTTTTGGGCTCTTCATACTAATTTGGCCGCTCGGCTGATCGATTTGTATGAAGAGTCCAAAAATTTTTTTTTCGATTTGACTATGAGTTTCTTGGGGAAAGTTGATCAGAATCAGGAGTAGGAGCACTGACTGAAATATCGGGCACTAATAAAGTAGCACCTATTATGAAAACTTCATTTTTATGCGAATTTTGTATGGGTTGGTATGTTAAAGTTTCCGGAAGTTACAGCCTGTATAAGGTGCATTCAAAAATTTTTAGACTCATACCATGCCCCATTTCAAATTTTAACCGCCTCCGCTTGTCCGCTCGCTTCACATCAGGAGGTCGCGGGTTCGATTCCCGGCGGGGTGTAACTTTCTGGATTCGGTTTGGTTGGTGGTAGGGCATTTTCTGAGCCCGCCTGGCATATGCCACCATCTTATCTAAGTCTTGCCACCAAACATCAACGTTAACAGCATTGATGTGTTCCGGCATGAAGGTAAGATAACCAGCTCCCCACTGCGTTGGGGAATCTTGGTAAGCCCGCTTTCGTATTCGGCATCATCGTCTCTTACCATCAGGTGAGTAGATGCCAAGGGCTTACCAATTGAGGGTAAAAAAAAAATGATAGCTAACCAGGCAGGCTCCGAGAATGCTCTACCACCGACCAAACGGAGTCTTACATATTATAGTTAGACTCTGCCGGGAATCGAACCCGCAACCTCCTGATGTGAAGCGAGCGACTAGACAACGGAGGCGGTTTTCCGGGAGTATTATTATTGTCTCGTTTGACAAAAAGTAAGTAGTTACCAGCAACCACGTGATAAAACCCGAACCTTAGACATGTAGATTTTCATACACGGAAAGTAAAATCCCGACAAAAACATTCACATATCAAGTAAAAAGTCTTACACGTCAATTTTTATAGACTCGACTGTAAAAAGTAATGAATTCCCGCCATGTAGCACCAAGTTTCAGGTTATAGAATAATTTATTTCTCACAAAAGGATAAACAGTTATTCACTTACACAATATTTTTTATCACCAAAATATATTCCTAAACATAGTCGTCTATGTACAAAAACCTCGTTTTATTCAAACTCACTTGTCAAACATGGTTATGATAATTTTTTCCAAAGTATTTTGGCGCTTTCAATGTCTCCACAAGACAGGCATTCCAGGTTTCGAACGCGGTTTTCTTTTCTCTTCAATTAAAGGCTAAAAAACAGTATCACTCCCTATCAGAGCATGAAGTATGGGCAGCATTGTTGCTTTTTATGTTGTTGAAATTGTGTCAAAATCGCAGCATGTTAAGGTTTTATTTTAAATTACTTACCTGTACGAAAATTTTATTTTTAGATACATTTTGTAAATACGAAATTAAATTCTATTACAAGACCAAAAAAGGAACAATGTTGTCCTTATTCTATGCTCTAACAGAGTGTAACACCGTTCCAGCCTCTAATGGAGGAGGAAAGAAAACCGCGTTCGAAACCTGGACTGTTTGTTCTCCAGCAACTCTCGGTTTCAAAACACTGGCTTGTGGAGACATTGCAAGCGCCAAAAAAGCTTTCGAAAAATTTATCATAACCATGTACTTATGACAAGACAGTTTGAATAAAACGATATTTTTGTATTGTACATAGATTTCTCTGTTTGTGGTATAAAATTATTTGAAATTTAATCATAAAATTTGACCTCGGATACATATAAGCTTACATTATTCAGGTGCCAACAGTGAAGGAAGAATTTTTAAAACAAAAGAATTATTTGTGCTATGTTAGGTACCTTGTATTTTTGTATTTTATCCTGTACAGAGAAAATAAATTAATTATGAATTATGGAATATTCATATCCGCCATTAAAAAAATTACCTTGTGTATCCAGAAAAATTGTGAAAATATTAATGCGGTTCACAGAATACATCTACTTACCAAGTTTCAACAGTATAGTTCTTATAGTTTCGGAAAAAAGAGACATGACGAATCCATATGGGTTCCGCTTATTGCCATTTGGCTACGGAACCCTAAAAAACTAGATGCTTTATCCTTTACTATTAAACGAGTTAAGTGTCCCGACGATTTCGAAAACGGCTTGAAACCTTTTGATGAAAATCTAGGATTAGGGGTTAAAAACCACCATAAATCCAGATCTATGAGGGAATTATCTTCGAAAAGATTCATTTAAGGGAGAATTCATTTAATGATCGAAATTACATATAAGGAGAATGCATATGATGCTTAAATTTAACCATCGCTTATGGTACATTGGTAGACTAGCGGTTTTGGTGCGAGCCACTTACGTTTTGCTGCTTTTAGGTCCGGATTCGAATACCACCCATGAGACTTTATAGTTCTTTGTTTTTTATTTTTTCTTATTTTGAGTGTACTTATGTAAATATTATGAAAATAAATAAAAAGACTTAAGAGTGATAAAAAAATATATTTTAACCTCTTTGTATTTTAGAGACAAATAGCGCCATCTTTGGCCATATAAGTTAATTACATACCTGGTGATTGTGCCGCTCTGTCCTGTGTTTGAAAATAGGAAATTTTCCACGGTTTTCTCTAAACTCAACCAGATGGCGCTGATAACATTTGCAATAAGAAAATCTCTAAAAAGTCGCCAAAACTGATTGATATTACTGACTTATAAATGATGAACAACTTTCTAATATTACGTATCATTGAATATTTTTCTATTTTTTTTATCAAAAAAAGGATGATTTGCATGTATTTTTTTCAATAGAATCAAATTATAAAAAAATATTATAGATATTTTCAGAACAAATATGTTTGTCCTTTCGTCCCTCAGAAGGCCACTACCGACTAAAACAACACCCTGCAAAATGTTTCATAGAAAATATATCTTATATGTACTACTAAACAAGTTATCTTAGTTTATAAAAACTCCGATTGAACGAGCGACGCTCGGTCTCCCAGTTAGTTCAATATAATAAGAAAATTATCAGTATCATTATTTATATTAGAATGAATTATTTTAAAATTATAATACCCATTTAAATTCAGTCACTGGGACGATATTGGGTTGTTAACTAAGTAACTATGATGGTTATCATCCCAGCGAATGTGTTATTGTCAATCAATCTGATGAGACCGTGAGAGTGAGTGACTGAATTTAAATGTATATTGGAGTAATTTATTATTCTTTAAATGATTATACTGATAATTATGTTATTTTAATTAACAAAACATCAACTTTTCTTAATCAATTTTATCAATTGAAAAACTTTCATCTGTATGGATAAAATAAATTGAAAAAATTAACAAAAAAATGAATCTTTTTTCTCGACAATGAAAACGAATTTCATGCTGCCACTACACGGAAGTAATAAGGGGGCCATTCCCTATGACATATACATAAAAATTATGGTAATCTGTGATTCCTAAGTTTGATACTCTCCTTAGCTTGCGGAGGCACTACCGTGACTCCAAATAGCGTAAGACTTGGCTTGCAAAGGCTTGCAAGGCCGTGCCTCCACAAATTTTCGACATCACTTCGTTTCTCCTTGCATGATACGTATCTCCTTGCAGGCTATTGCTAGGCAACGTTGTTATTCAATAAATGTTATGTGACTGAACAGATATTTTATGTTTTTAATATTGGCGACGAGGCCAATTCAATGAATTTAATGAAATTAAAACGTACAAGAAGCTCAGTACAGTTTATTAAGTACAGAAAATGTGCTCGACACTCAAGACCCAAGTAAGTATATAGCCCCGCTTGGAGTCACTCGACAAAACAATAAAGAAATTTCACGAAATACAGAACAACATAGAACTAGAAACCGAAGATGAACATCTTGAGGAAGAAACCTTCTACAGATTCGAGTTTGAGGAGTTGTGTATAGAACTGAAAACTACATTACGAAAACTAAGTATTACTTCATCACTCAAGGGGAAACCTCAGTCCGCTTGAGGCAGACATAAACTCCAAGAGGGACTCCCTACCTACTGATGTTTGGAAAAGAGTTTAGAACTAAGCTACATGCCATGCTAGTCCCATACCTAGACCGGAGCCACGTAGTCAGAGGACAAGGAGGCATTTCCCTCCTGGAGACAAGGTGGCCAGGAGTTACTCCTCTCTTGCCCAGAAGTTTGAATTCGGCACAATAACCCGAAATCTGGGTGGAGTACATTATGAAGTCAGAACCAATGGGGGACTCCTGTGGATCCGTCACCTCGACCAGCTGCTGCTGTCTCCCCTGGTGTCCTGATTCGCGGGGGAGACGTGATACATATCTCCTTGCAGGCCAATGCTATGAATGATTGCTATGCGACATTGTTATTCAATAAATGATTTTTTTCTTTTAAAAAATCTTTTCTTTTATCGCTCTTGGGTCTTGTTATTTACATATTTACTTATGTTCATACTAAATAAAAAAATAAAAAGACAAAAACAATAAAGTCTCGTAGGTTACGAACCCGGACCTAAAAGCAATAACGTAAAAAGTTCGTACAAAATTTGCCGCTTACACCTCTGGGTTATGGACTACTTATAGAAGTAAGTCAAAAATAAGCATCATATACGTAAAAGTTGTATGTATGTGTGCGTAATTTGAGCCCTTATTCATACGAGATAAACGCAAAACTATAATTGTAAGGGGACAAATATATCGAAATCCTTATTTAATTAACATTATTATGGTTGATTAGCGTACATTGATCTTGTAACTGCTCGCTGTTTTACGTAATATGGTTTAGGGTTATTTATACTATTTTTAAATCGAAAAACCAAGTTATAGTCAGATTAACGCCATCTATCGGATTTTTTCAACCAGGGAGCACTAACGTTTAACCTTAATATATTTGAAACTATATAACAATTACAGTTCAACGCACTAACAAGAATCTCATTCAGACATTTCATAGTTCCCATCCACAAACTGAGTATCGCATATCGCTTCTGTAAGCTTTTGTTTAATGTTTTAATTAGTCCAATATCAAACGTCTCTTTAAATAATAATATTGCTCGCTCTCTTCTTACCTAAATATGTAACGCAATCCCAGACAGTTCCCCATTGCGTTGGGGAATCTTGGTAAGCCCGAAGCCCGCTTCCATCTTCGGCATCACCATCACTTACCATCAGGTGAGATGATGCCAAGGGCTTACCAAAAAACTTGAACTTACTTGCTCAGTAGATTAGGGAATGACTCCATCGTCTTAGCAGGCTCATTGGGTATAAAGTAGCCAGCCACTGACGGTCCAAGAGGCGTCTCGAACTGACGCGCCAGTATCTGCACTTTCTTTATTTCTGACAACCTGAAAATAAAAGTAATAAATAATTCATACAATGTGTTGGCTTTCTCTAGGCCCGCTGCGCCGTTTATCTTCTCTCAGCAAATGGTTCCTGAAATGGTTGGCATAGAGTTCCAAGTGGAAAGGAAGGTCGTATTAGGAAGAAAAGAGTTTAACATAGGAAATTGTACTCTGCTGCGTACTTATAATGCAATATTTTCTGATACTTAGAATGAAATATTTTTATTTCATTTTCTGCTAGAAGTCATGAAGCGTAGGACGCCACGAAGTGTAGGCTTTTTGAGACACCGAACTTCTAGAGTGAGTTTACGAATTAATGTTTGGTTTTACGTTTTCTATATAGACAAATGAAATAAGGATATAGTGAGCCAAAAAATCTGACTTACGGTTTGTTCTGCAAGCAGGTCATCATATCCTTGGATGCGGGATTGCAGCCCAGCCGCTGGGCAACTTGCAGCGTGTACTGTGCTGGATCCTTCGTCATAGCCCAGTCTGACAATGCCGAGCCTGACATCAGGATAGCCCGGTGGAAAAGGCCTTGAAAAAAAGAAAAGAAAATTATTTTTTGCGCCTTGCAACACTGCAGGTATACGTCCGTATTACGGAGAATAGATTTGATTTCGATACTTAGAATCACTCTTGTAAGGGGAACTGTATGTGTTTTATACTCGTAGAACCATGCTAAGTAGAATCCTATGGGACAGGCCTACGTTGAATAGTGAATTTCTTAGTGGGACTTCATATCAGCTGGAAAATCAATTAGGATAAACTGTTTGGAATCTATTTGTTTGCGTATAAAATCTTAGTAGCACATTTATGAGTAACTCGTGTCTAGAACTGTCAAACAACTTTATATGAGGTTATATCTTTGACAGGTCATGAGACACGAGTTTCTCATAATGGTTGCGCGTATAGGTAGTGTATTAGAGTTTTTTGGAATAGTACTCGTATATAATGGGCGTGACTAATGCTAAGTGCAATATCAGGTAGTTACTGTAGTTATGTCGCTAGTTGGTTTATTCAGGATGTAAAAAAGGTTTGGTACCGTAAACTAAAGCTTCTCATTATACTGTTTTTTATGAGTTTACTTAATGCAAAATAATATTATTTTGGCCAAATAATTGTTCAATTTATCATATAAAAAGAATCCAAAATAAATTTGCATTTTCAGCGAAGTCTTAGAACATACAATATTTCATATATTTTGATGAGTTAAAGTCCCAATTATCAAGTCCTATAAGTACCGTTTTTATTGCACCCTGTAAAGGGAAACGTATAATATGCTTAATTAAATAAGTATCTAGTGATATGAGCCAGAGAAAGAACCGCAAAAGCCTTTTACGTATACTTAACGCTAATGCCACTTATGTTATTAATATTGTATTATCCACTACACAGACGCCCACCTTACCTATCTTACTACCTATCCTACCTATCTTTTCCCTTTTTCCTTTTCCTTTTATTAACAGACTTCAAAAAAAAGGAGGAGGTTCTCAATTCGTCGGAATCTTTTTTTTTTATGTATGTTCACCGATTACTCGAAGACGCCTGAACCGATTTGGAAAATTCTTTTTTTGTTTAAAAGGGTATACTTCACAGGTGGGCCCATATAAATTTTATCGAAATCGATTCAGCGGTTTTTGAGAAAATCAACAAAAACATATCGAAATTGGAGTTGTTGCGATTGAAGTCGGTTGTTTTTAACGTATTCAGCGTGGTCAATTATATCTAAGCAAAACAGCAAATCAAAATATATAAAATAGATAGGCTTCGTTTAAAATCAACTTTCTGGTGGTAATTGGATGCGCATTGCGAAAGAAAGTTTAAATTATGTTTAAATGTAAGGAGTTTGGTTATGTCCAAATGCTAAGAGATGCTGATCAAAATGTTGTACCCAAGTTTTTTTACTGACTAAAACTTAATTTATTCGTGAATATATGCAAACATCAGAATTGAACCCAAGTCAACGATATGAAACTATTTACAAACACAACCTTAAAATAGTGTAACGTTACATAATGACTGAGAGACAACGCACCGCTAATGGAAATACAAAATTAAAAGAAATACTATTTTAAAGAACATGATGTAACTCCATGTGTCTACATATAAATGAACAACATTTGGATCTTAATTTTGACCAAATAATTGACCACGCTGAATACGTTAAAAACAACCGACTTCAATCGCAACAACTCCAATTCTGATATGTTTTTGTTGATTTTCTCAAAAACCGCTGAATTGATTTCGGTAAAATTTATATGGGACCACCTGCGAAGTACCCTTTTAATAAATATACCCTTTTAGTAAATACCCTTTTAATCAAAAAAAGAATTTTCCAAATCGGTTCAGGCGTCTTCGAGTAATCGGTGAACATACATAAAAAAAGACAGATTCCGACGAATTGAGAACCTCCTCCTTTTTTTTGAAGTCGGTTAAAAATTGAAAAAAAAAACTACATATGTAAATAACAACTGAAAGATTTTTTAAATATGAATAGCTAATTAGGTGAAATGGTATGTTGAAGTAACAACTTGAAAGTTTTTCAAAGAGTTCGGTAGGTAGTTTAACCTCGTCCTCGCGTCCCCTATATAGGGAACATTTTCCGTAGGGCTTTCCCTGGCGATATTTAAAATAAAAAATATTGCAATACATTGGAAACTAGATACAAAAAAAGTGTTACATAGAGGACAAACAAAGTATATATTAGGTGCTTACCTATGAAATTGCCGTTTCGTTAAGTTCAATAGAATAATATTACCCCAAAAATTAATTTCCTTCGATTAAATTATATATTTTTTTCTGGCTACATTCAAGGTCTTTCATGAATTAGTGATATCATGTCTCTCATATAAAAACTGACTGAGTAGGGTTCCATTAAATACTGTATTGGCGTTTTCTTAGAGCTCAATTGGGTAAATTTTATTCTACCAAAAATAAAAATTCTAAATTATTTAAAAATCATGAAATATTATGCGCAATATTTTTAAAAATACATATGGTAACGAAGAACAAGCTGGGGTAAGAGTAGCCTTCAAAAATTAATAAAAAACCGGCCAAGTGCGAGTCGGACTCGCGCACCGAGCGTTCCGTATAAATTCATAATCACACGTGTCTTGAACTCTATATTTTTTATAGTTGAGTTGATTGAATGAAAGGTAATTTGCGGTTTACTATTTATGACGTATTAAAAAAAACTACTTACTAGATCTCATTCAAACCAATTTTCGTTGCAAGTTTGCATGTACATCGTATATTTTTTCTAGTTTTATTATTCTCTTATTTTAGAAGTTACAGGGGGGGGGGACACACATTTTACCACTTTGGAAGTGTCTCTCGCGCAAACTATTCGGTTTTAAAAAAAAGCGGCCAAGTGCGAGTCGGACTCGCCCATGAAGGGTTCCGTAGCAGCAAGTAACATAATATATACGTTTTTGTAGTTCGTTGTAACTTGAATGAAAGGTAAATTGCGGTTTACGATTTATGACGTATTAAAAAAAAACTACTTACTAGATATCGTTCAAACCAATTTTCGGTGGAAGTTTGCATGGTAATGTACATCATATATTTTTTTTTAGTTTTATCATTACAATACAATATAATACAATAAATTTATTGGCAACATACATATTGCAGGTCAGATTCAAAGTAGAACATTAACAATAGTAATGCTTTCATAATAATAATACAAATAAAATTGATGTTATTACGATATAAAGTAATAATAAAAAAATAAATCTCAATATAAATAACTAAAAGAAATTAAATCAATTTTTCATGTTTGTGAGTTCCTCTAAACTATAAAATAAATTTTCCAACAGCCATTTTCTAATTTTACACTTGAACACGGCGGTGGATGCTGCATTTTTAATACTGTCCGGTAATTTATTATATACAATCGGGCCGCTTATTTGGACAGACTGCTCCGATTTTTTCAGTTTATGGAACGGCATAACCAGCTGATCTTTTTTTCTCTTATTTTAGAAGTTACGGGGGGGGGGACACATTTTACAACTTTGGAAGTGTCTCTCGCGCAAACTATTCAGTTTAGAATACCCATACCCCACACGTATGGGTTTGATAAAAAAATAATTTTTGAGTTTCAGTTGTAAGTATGGGGAGCCCCCAAAATTTATTGTTTTATTTTTTATTTTTGTGTGAAAATCTTAATGCGGTTCACAAAATACATCTACTTACCAAGTTTCAACAGTATAGTTCTTATAGTTTCGGAAAAAAAGTGGCTGTGACATACGGACAGACAGACAGACAGACAGACAGACAGACAGACAGACAGACAGACAGACAGACAGACAGACAGATAGACAGATATGACGAATCTATAAGGGTTCCGTTTTTTGCCATTTGGCTACGGAACCCTAAAAATAAGTATTTTTTAATGAAAAAATGGCGATTATCAGTGACGAAAAAATCCATTGTCATAGCTTCTACACCACTGTGCTCTCAAAATGTTCAGACAACGTACATTTAGCAAGCATTATTTTATTTCTAAATGTCCAATGGTACTTTGGAAATAGTTGTTTTAAAACCTTAACTTTTTTTGTATTAATTTTTTCTTTAAACTTTTTTAACTAATGGGCACCTAATGTTTTACTTAAATAAAAACCCCTTAGTACGTCGAAGTAATTTTTTTTTGTGTTACAAATGAAATCATGCTTCAGGACTGAGGAGGTTAATTAGAAGTCTACGCAGATGAAGTCACTGGTTCTCTACGTAGTAACTAATACTATAAATTTGAAAAAACATTTCTTCGTTCTTGCCGCCAAACATTAATGTTAGTTATTAGATTGATGTGTTACAGCATGAAGATTAGATAGCAATTTCCCCATTGCGTTGGGGAATCTTGGTAAATCTGCTTCTATCTTCGGTCAGGTGAGATGATGCCAAGGGCTTACCAATTGAGGGTAGAAAAATTTCTCTCTTGACACCTCAATACCTCTAATTAATCTTGATGAACCTTGGCATTCACGTCACCTGACATAGAGAAAAACATAGATTTTCTTTTAACCCGAATAACTATAATATTTGCAAGCGAAGCCGCGGACAGAAAGCTAGTGGACAATCATGTGAATAATTGGACAGCGGAATTCACAGCAAAATCTTGTTACTTTTGTTTTATTATACAAAAAAAACATTACTAAGTTTTTTGTGTATAATATTTAAAGTGTATTATTCAACAAAGTGCCATTTAAGTGTCTCATGTACATAACGACGGTAAAATAAAAGTATGTATGCTGTGTTTTAAATGCCCTAAAGAAGCTCACCAAAGTTTGATCAGAAGTTCTATCATTTTGCTGGAGAGATGACTAATAGACATTTTCTGACTTTATATTTTCTTTTACGACAATTATTATGAAAAAATATTTTAAATTATCAGGCAAGGCTTTATAGCCATAGAAATCAAAGTCTTTGTTGGAAAAAGTAGGGAAGAATAAAACTAGGTACTCAAGATTTTGCAGTGTAATTTTATGAATTAAATTTTGGCAGTTTGGAAAAAAACAGATATTTCGTAGAGTTTTATATTTTTTCAAAATCTCTTCTTATACAGGATTACAGGAAAAGTCGTACTGAATATTAAAGGACGCTATTATTCAGGTCATTTCTGATGGATTTGATTCTATGATATGGTGTCCGAAACTTAACCGTTATGGATTGAACTTTAAATATTAAAAAAAAAATCCTTAACTTTTGGCTTTCTTATTGTTTTTTTGCCAGCTTACTAGTTGCATCAAAAATTCGGACCCAAGAAGCACTAATCCCAAAAATGGCGATAAAAAATCCTTACAGTTCAATATCTCCATAACTTCGGACACCATATCATAGAATCAAATCCATCAGAAATGACCTGAATAATAACGTCTTTTAATATTCAGTACGACTTTTCCTGTAATCCTGTATAACGTATACTTCGTATATTCGTAGCGCAAATAAGTTGTATCGCAGGTGTCATTTTAATCATGTCTTAATTAAAATGGCAAGCAAAATTTTTTTTTGGTCATACAGTACCAAATCGATTAGCAGAGACCCAAACACTTTTATCAGAAAAGGGTGTCCCTAGAGCCTTTATATGGACGTATATCAATATTACTTCTAAACGACCACGACCTTAAACACAAAATGAACATGTCCCGAAACCAAAAAAGTTTCAATTCTCTAAGGACATTACAGGGTCGTCCAATAACATTGGGAACCAAAAACAAAGTTCAAACAGTTATGCGAGTTTAATTACGTAGGAAACCTATGTAAATAACTCATTAGTTTAAAGTAAATTTAGGTTAAATCGACCTTTAATGAGTATAAGTTTCGACTTGTCCCTTGGCCCTTCCGAGAGAACCGAAAGGGCCCGAAGCCATCCAAATGACGGGACGAAATGACCTGAACCTCAAACAACGGTTGGATTATACGAGAAATTGAATATGTTTTTTCCCTCTTTCGGATTTCAATTGCTGAATGAAAATTTAATTAAGGCAAGTAGAAAAGAAGCTCATTTTTCATTACGATGCGATGGTGTTTGAGGTACGCATATGTAAATTAAACAATAATTAATGAGTTTTACAAATATTATGTAAGTAATATTTTTCTTTATAATATACATTTTAGCGTAGTACATTAAATGTAACTGTCACATTTTTATAAAGTTTAGGTACCTATAGACTGTGACTGGTACATAGGTACTTAAAAACCCCCAAACTGGATTTAATTCTTAAAACTGAACAACATTCCGTATTTAAATTTTGTTCAACTTGCATACAACGCAAAGTTTGACAAAAATAATTAAATTTTTGCTCCGATTTTATTGTAATACCTAGCTTCCTTACAAAAAGTTGTTCAGTTCTATGAGTAAGTAGTATTCATCATTTAGCGTCTATCGTTATTTAAATTGTCTGCTTATCTCTGTTTGCATACCTATATTGGACTACAGTCTGATCATACACTTATCTTATTTAGTATTTAAGCCCTTTGACTGTAATCTGTTGGTGTGTTAAATTCTAATAAAATAAAATAAAATAAATAAAATAAAATAAAGGAAACTTAAAAGTACAAACCATTAGATATAGGTGACATCATCAAGAAACTGACGCAAGCCGCTCCTGTTCCATGACCCATCAGGGTTACAGACTGAGGGTCTCCGTTCAGATCCTCAATATTGTCCTTGATCCAGGTCAAGGCAGCCAGTTGATCCAGCAGCCCATTGTTGCCATAGTCGTGTTCAGTTAGACTTGGCTTTAGGAAACCTGGAATGAGAAAAATACGATAATAATCGACAACGCTGAACGCGTTAAAAAACCGATTTCCATACGGGTCAAACTGAGAACCTCCTTTTTTTGAAGTCGTGTAAATACTGAAACCTTCTCCTAAATGTAACAAATACTTTTCTGAAAACCGAATCAAAAACGGTGCAGCCAAACGCGAGATAATCACGGACAAACATAAATACATACATACAGGCCAAACTGAGATCCTCCTTTTTTATAAATTGGCATAGAAAAATAACACACGATATTCTAGCTCATAAAAATGATTCCGTGAATTTCACGGTGGTTTCCGCTTAATATCATCATCAGCCGAAAGACGTCCACTGCTGGACAAAGGCCTCCCTCAAAGATTTCTGGGGGATTTCCATATTTCAATTCCACATTATTATAATGAACAATTTTCCCAAACGAGTCCTGAAATACTAAATGCTCATTGTTTCTATTTTTTTACCTGATAAACATTACACATACAGGCCAGGGTGTAAAAAGACCATCTCGGAAACCTTTAAGTAGGCTTCCACTTATTATACTAATCGGGAGAACTACTATGTCACACAAAGACACACAATATAGGCTTGAAGCATATGTTTGTGTTACATATAACAAAAAAGAAGCTTTTGCACATCACACAGTAAGATCTATAAATTAACACCCTTCTTTTCCATTGGGGGTTAAAAAGAAAAGACGGTCACATCAAAGGCGAAGCTCTGCCCACGCTTCGTAGACTAAATTAACTGTGAAGTTTTGTTAGGTATAAGCAAATTAACAGATACACATACGTACTTCTTTTGCCAGGAGCAGTCGAGTAAGAATAAACTTTTGTTTGTAACGTACAGTCCAGATAGCTATTATGATAAAGAAAATCTTGGTACTTTATAAAATCAAGATCTAGATTTATAACTCCACCGTTTCTCTACTCCGATACAAACTAAAACGCTAAACTTAAACTCGAAACATTTCCTTAAAGTTAAATAGGGAGCATTTTTAAAGATTCCTATCTGCAAAAGTTTGGGGACAAACTCTGTACCAGCAGAAATGCGGTATCCAAGTTCCTTTTAAAGACTATTTGCTTTTGTCCCCGAGACTCCTGGTACTTTCCAGAATGCCTCAGATGCGACGAACTTTTTAGTTTTATTCAAACCATTACAGTTTTATTTTATTATCCCGGTGCAGTGTTCGTTCCTTAACTGATTAAGCACTTACTGGACTATTTGAACTTGTTTTTTATTCGTTTAGCATTTAATTGGCAGTTGTGCATAGTGATTTCACGCTGCGCCGGTAACAAATGGCTTTTTGCGTCCAGTTCTCGGAATTAAGTGTGCGTTTTGTTCCTTTGCAGAGTTGCAGTTCTGTTTTTCATTGTAAATATTATACTGAAAGTTTCTTAGAACAACGTCGACAATATCCGTCAGAATTAGCAAATTTAATTATTTATATAATTGTAATGTATCCAATATCAATCTGAGTAATAAAACAAACAAAGTGACACCTCGCAAATGCCTCGTACCTTAAAATTCAATTAGCCTTTCGACTGTAGGAATCAATAATAAAACTGAACCAAACTGTGGATGAATTATCGCTGGCGGTATTTCCGGACCGATATGACATTCCAACCTTCAAGAAAAGAGCGTACTCCCATATCAAAGGCCGGCAACGCACTTGTGACTCCTCTGGTGTTGCGGGTGTCTATGGGCGGCGGTAATCGCTTACCATGAGGTGATCCGTCTGCTCGTTTGCCACCTCTGCCATGAAAAAAAAGAACTGAAATTGAAATGTGTAAAAAAATTGAAAGAACATTTCTCATGGAACTCACCCAATATTCCCAGTCTGAAGTTGACAGTGATGACCATAATATTCCCGTAAGCAGCCAGGATCCTTCCATCATAAGGGTTGCCGGAGCTCCATTCAAACGAGTCTCCATGAATGAAGACCAGCACTGGAAACTTCTTTGGCTTTTGTTCTGTAAAAAATGACAATAATTCATTACATGGATAAGACTAAATCAAATAAATTACTCTTTACATTAGAAACATATAATAACACAATAAAAAAGAAACAAATCGACAATCTGGGCAGTCTTATCGATAAAAGCGATTTCTTCCAGACAACCCGTAGTACGAAAAAAATGTCAAAAAGCAGAGGCACAACGCGAGTAACATTGAGAAATGAAATAAGATCATAAATAATTAAAATATTATATAATATAATTAGTGTATATTAAACTTAACTTAAGCGATAATATAAGCGGTCGTGGCTCAGTGCGGATTACGTGGTCGCGTCGATCACGCAGGTTAACTGACTACAGAGACGGTCACAACCTGGATAGGTTTGACTATTAGTGGCATTTATCCCGACCATTTCCGTGCTTCACAAGGTACGTTAAGCCACTGCTGTCGGCTACTTCCAATAGATGGCAGTCGTTAAGCCATGTCGGAGGCCTTAATTATAGGCGGCTTGAAAACTTCTGACACTGGAGTTGGCCACTAGCCCCACAACCTCCACCAATCCGGGCTTGGCCCCCGTGTGTGCAGTATTGGTAATGGGTATGGCCTAACCTTCCCGAGTTATGTAAAGAGACCCTTTCCCCTGCAGTGGGGACGATATGGGTTATTAACGAACACTAAACATATACCTACATACTTTCTGCCAGAGCTATGAAGGTGGCTTCTAAAACACCCAATAAAGTATCAAAAAACTTCCGATAAAGTTTTAATATACAATACAAGGTGACTTAATTCGCTGACAAGCGGAAATCGTAGCAGAAAATATTGTTGCCTTCAAAACGTTGCAATTGACAAATCTGCAAAAATTGACTGATCAGATAGTGACAATAAGTCGTATTCATGTCAATTAGTGTTAATAATGCCCAATTATTAATAAATCCGAATAAGTGTTAATTATTTCTATATCAAAAGTAAAAGGAGACTATCGACATTCTCTAACAAGATTTAGGAATGTCTGAAATATTATGTACTTAAAGAAATATTTTTTGAAGCGTATGTGATAGGTACGATCTATCACTAGAACCATTCACAGGATGTTGGTTTATATAGTGGACCACTCTTTTTCAATTGTATTGTTATTATAAAATATTATAATAATAATACTACTTAAAAAGAGTGGAGTATTTGTCGATCGCTACTGAAAGGGAGTTTATCGATCAAAACCAAATAATACCCTGTATATTAAATCCTTTGAAGGCAAACTCTCCAAAAAGGAATTAAGGACCACTCACCCCACTCAGTTTATTCGAATATGTTCTTTTTACCGGCGGACTTAAGGATCTTTTCATGTTACCTTTACGGCTGACCAAATTTCACAATAGCCGATCAAAGAACGAATTTCTTAAGATCAATCTTGTTACTCTTTGTTTAACGAGGTAGAACCATGCTTCGGCACGAATGGGCAGGCTTGACCGGAGTGATACCACGGCCTCACAGAAAACCGGCGTGAAGCAACGCTTGCGTTGTGTTTCGCCGAGTGAGTGAGGGTACCGGGGGCCCAAAGCCCCCCCCCCCCCCCAATTTCCCCCATTCGCCCATCCCATTTCAAAGGTTGGCAACACACTTATAATTCCTCTGGTGTTGCGGGTGTCTATGGGCGGCGGGCATAAAAAAAGGTAACACAAAAAATGTAGTCGTGAGATTAAATTGTCAATAATATTTTATTTAACAATCACTTTTGTTGTTTTCAATTAATTGGATTCAACTTGACAACGCAACGGTTAGCGTCAGAAGATAAAATGAATTTGATTATTCTTTAAATCATTAAAAAATACAATATTCCAAGACAAATTATTAAAGGTCATCTGGCTCCAAACTGGAATTCTCTGTTCGGTTTTATAGGCTGTCCCAAAAATTAACGCTAATCCTGTGAGTGCTGATGGAGACGGATATAATATATTATACAGGGTGTTAAAAAGAGTGCGTTTGAAATTTTAAGGGGTTACTCAGAATCAAGTACAGAACCCAGGAAAAATATTGAAAAAATCCGCTCTTCAATTATTTTTTTCAGATTCTCATACTAAATCTAAATAGTGAATCGAGAATTTGTATTAAAAACTGCAAAAAAAAATTGAAGAGCGAATTTTTTCAATATTTTTCCTGGATTCTATACTTGATTCTGAGTAACCCCTTAAAATTTCAAACGCACTTTTTTTAACATCCTGTATAATATCTTTATTACAAAAACATGGTGTACAGAGTAGTTTATCATTGCTTCCAAACTAGGCAGAGCCTGTATCTTGGACACCAGCGTAGATTTACACAAAGTATGTTAAATATAGTTGTACGAATAATAAACAAACATTAATAAGTTTTAGAATTTACATAATAACAAGTGTTCTTTTTTTACTACAAGATAAGCAAGTAAAGTTGAATTGAGATCTATATAAAATTAAACAATACAAACAAATAGACGATAAGGTTACAATAAGTTAGCAGAAAGAAGTGTTTGTGTTTGAGTGTGTGTGTGTGTGTGTGTGTGTGTGTGTGTGTGTGTGTGTGATTACACAATCAGTTATTCTATTTCTGTATATGTTAAGTTTTGCAGCCACTCACTGACAATTTATACAATTGAGGATGGAAAATGTACATTTCAGTTTAGTAAGAGTTTAATAGTATTCGAGATATTGGCATTTTTATTAAATACCTACTTGAAAATGTCTACCTTAGGACAAAGTTACCAACAATGCCACGTCTATAAATTTATATACAAAGTTACTCAGGTAAGTATTATAGAGGAATAAGGCTATCGATAGCAATATATTTTTAAAATATAATATATAAATCCCCGATTTCAAGTTAAGACTAATTGAAATTAATACGAATTAAATTATCATGTTTATAATATAACCCTTCCATATTTCGAAACGTTGATAGGAGCGCCATCTACACTTTATGCAGTGAACTAATTAATAAGCCAGTAGAAGTTTCGCAACCAAGATAACTGTGCGCTGAAACTTGTTGGCTTCAGTTTTTCTTCAGGCGTTCCAGTAAAAGCTTTCAGTGAAATAACAGAGATGGCGCTTATTGAAAATAGTCGTACCATGAAATCTTTATCTACCTAAATATATGAATTTTATGAATTTTTATTTTCATAATACGTAAGTTTATTTTCTAAAGAAAAAAGTAGTTTTTAGAATATGGGACAACAATTTATCGTATATATTGGATTTTCTTTTGGACCCAACGTTTCATCTCTCTCTGCGAACACTTCCCGAAACATTAGACGAGTTCCAAGCGGTAGGAACTTCGTATTAGGCAGACTAAAAAAACCTTTGAAAAGTTTACAGAGCTATCTACCATAAATAAATATTTTTAATTTGATTTGAGTGCAAATATAAATTCATCTATAATAAATATATACAGGGTGTAACAGAAAGGTGTGATAATACTTCAAGGTTGGCTTTTACCCATCAAACTGAACAACTTTTGTTCTACAACTTTGTTCAGATCGCAAAATTTTTTTTGGAGTTTTCATACAAATAGATCAGCTGGCGAACCAAGTTTGTATGAAAAGTCCGAAAATTTCTTTGCGATTTCAACAAAGTTGTAGAACAAAAGTTGTTCAGTTTGATGGGTAAAAGCCAACCTTGAAGTATTATCACACCTTTCTGTTACACCCTGTATTGTATATCTTGGGCCTTTGGCGGAGAGTCCCAGGCAAAGGAAATCGCTTGGCGAATTCAATTAGGGTGGGCCGCGTTCAAAAAACTTGAAGACGTCCTTAAATCGAAAATCCCACAATACCTAAAGACCAAGGTATTCAACCAATGCATACTGCCTATGCTGACGTACGGTGCTGAAACATGGACGCTCACTAAGGCTAACATGCATAAAATAAAGGTAGCACAAAGAGCCATGGAGCGTGCCATTCTAGGTATATCTCTTGTGGATCTCGCACCAAATGTCGAGATTCGACTAAAAATCAAAGTTGCAGATGTTGGACAGCGCATCACGAAACTCAAATGGAGTTGGGCAGGGCATTTGGCTAGAAGGGAAGATGGTAGGTGGACTAGAGTTTTAACAGAGTGACAACCAAGACCAGGGCGAAGATTAGTAGGTAGACCGGCTGCCAGATGGTCGGATGACATAGTTAGCGTTGCTGGACGTTGCTGGGCGAGACTAGCGAGGGACCGAGACAAATGGCGTGCAAAAGAAGAGGCCTATACCCAGCAGTGGGTTAATGTGGGCTGATTAGATAGATAATAAATATAGTAAACAGAAAAACCATTTTTACTGCAAGAAAACTTCTTACATTTTATACATTTAGAGGTTTTCACACAACAATTAGCAGTAACCGGAACCGGAAACGGATACGCACGAAAACAAAACGGACACTGCTGTGTCGATTGGACCGGAATTAGTTCTCTCATTCATTTCCGGTCTCTTTGTCCTCGTCAACGATTGTCCTTTTGTTTGTATGGTTTTATTTATTTATTATTTTTCTTTTATTTAGAACTTTTTTTAAATAAATTCAGAAAGGTTAAATATGCGATAAGATAATATATTTGTCACCAATTAATAGGCCAGATCATTGATTGTATCGAAAAAAATATATCACACAATACAAAAATAAATTTCAAAAACATATTACTACGTATTCTTTTCAATCTCATCTTTAATTAGTAAAACTTCAAAATTTGTCCAATAATGGCGACGAAAAATAGTTTTTCGTAAGTACTGATGATGCCGGAAGGTGGAAGCGGGCTTACCAAGATTCCTCAACGCAACGGGGAACTGAGTGGTCTTATGAAGATTCTCTAACGCAATGGAGAACTGGCTATGTTTTTATGTTTCCTTCCTGCTGAAACACATGAATGCTACTTACATTGCGGTTTGGCGATGGTGGTAGCCAGCTAGGTGAACTTACAAAATACCACCAAGCGAAACGAGAAAATCAAAAAAGATTGTAATTCATCGCTATACTTCATTTGTTTAGGTACTTAAAAAAACGTAAACAATCTCGATATATCTTTTTATTCATATTTACATGTTTAAATTCTGATATTCCTTGCAAACAAAGGTACAAAGTTTCTTTTGCATTTCTATTAAACACGTAATACTTACATTCTACACGTTTGAGAATTTTAACAAGCAGGTATCAATAAAAAGACATATCAAGATTGTTTTTGTTTTTTTTAAGTACCTAAACAAATGAAGTATAGATCATTTAGAGTAAGATGAAAGTATGTGTTTGTTGTCTGTAGGCAGATGTATATTATTAATTATTGTATAGGACAGAGTATTTATTTATTTATTCATTAATTCATTTATTTACTATTCGGAAGATTAGAGTATATCATCATAAACTAGTTAGTCACTGTTTCCTGAACTGAGCGCCACATTAAGTACTGCGTTAACAACCCATATCGTCCCCACTGCAGGGGCACGGGTCTCTTCCCATAACTCGGGATGATAAGGCCATACTCCACACATGGGGGCTAAGACCGGATTGGTGGAGGCTGTGAGGCTAGTGGCCAACCAACCCCAGTGTCAACTACATACTAAGTACTCATCAATAAAAAGTGTGGCGTTCGAACCCATGTTCTCTCGGGAACCAGAAGAGAAATCTTGTATTGTGAGTTGTAATCGTTTTAGTTTCGATTCACTAAAAAGTCCCCATTAATCTTTAAGTTCTATCTATTTATCATTAACTTCCGAAACCAGAGAGCGATGTCCTTTCAAAAGTACATAGTTAAACATAATTTTAAAACATAAACACAGTAATAAAACTCGGTGGCGCTTTCCCAAACCGTTTGTTCTATGAATAGCACTTCCGTCCCGGGTGAGTCCAAATTCCTAACACATTTACAAATATAACTTTCGCCTATTATTGGAACTGGGGGTTTTGAACGGACTTCGGTTAGTAAACTATTATCATATTATGATATACTGAATGTTTTGAATAGTTATTTTTCGAAATTAGGTATCTGTTTTGCAGTTAGGTAAAAACAACTTCGAGAGGGAGGCCGGTAGAAGAATGCAGCGAGGCTGGGAAGCATTCGGCAAGCTTCGTCACATATTCACGTCGCCAATACCGCAATGCCTGAAGACAAAAATCTTCAACCAGTGCGTCCTACCCGTCAAGTCATATGGCGCCGATACGTGGACACTAACAGTGCAATTAGTCCACAAGCTCAAAGTCACACAGAGAGCCATGCTCGGAGTTTCTCTGCGCGACCGAATCCGAAATGAGGTTACTCGCCAGAGAACCAAAGTAACCGACATTGCTCAGAGAATTAGCACACTGAAGTGGCAATGGGCCGGACATATATGTCGAAGAACTGACAACCAGTTGACAAACAGAGTGCTACAGTGGAGACCGAGTTTGGGCAAACGTAGCGTGGGACGCCCCCCGGCTAGATGGAGCGATGATCTGCGCAAGGTTGCTGGTAACAGCTGGATGCGCGTGGCCGAAGATAGGTATAAGTGGCGTGCCTGGGGGAGGCCTGTGTCCAACAGTGGACTAATGCAGGCTGATGATGATGATGATGATGATGAGGTATCTGTTTTTAGAATATTTCTGTTTTATGTCAAAGTCAAAGTCAAAGTCAAAGTCAAAATATTTTTTATTTAAGTAGATGCTGTACGCATACTTTTAAATCGTCTTTTTTTCTACCTAGTACAAAGTTCAATGAGAAAAGCTTACCACGGCACATTAGAACACTTAGCTACTCCAAATCAAAGATAATTTAAGTCGTAGAGTACATGCGGACTGAGTACTGTGGAATGACCATTTGTTCATCTATAGGTAAGTATTAACATTTAACATGCAATCCCAAAGGTTGTGAACTGTTATGATCATAGAGAATTTAAATTTAATTTGAGTTTTTTAAAACGAATCAAGTAGTTACTTTATCGTAGATGAAAACTGTTTGCATCAAATTCATTATTCCATGACATTTGAGTTCAAAGTTTGCTCGGGTCACAGAATTGTCAAATCTTCATAATGAGCCCTCATTTAGATTCGAACTCCATAACTTCTACTAAGTGAGCAATTGATTTGATGAGTTTGCCGAAGCTCTCGTCCTTACTGCCATTCATAAAATATAAAGAGATGACTTTGTAACGATGGGCGGATTTGTTTTTTTTTTTACTTCGAGAAGTTTACGCATTCACTGGGGAATGCATGGACTGGGACTGTTTAGCTTTTGAACATCATTTTAATTTTTAAGAGGGAGTAAAATGAAATTGTCAAAGTGGAAATGGTTGACACGCTTAATGATTTCAGTAAGTAACAATTGAATCGGTTTTATCGCTAAATTATTTTTGGCGATCATCAATATGTTTTAAATTTACCAACACATTAAAATGCTGAAAAATTTGTTTCATTATAACCAATTTTTTTTTATTATTCTTATAGTATGTTAATAACGACCAACTGCATAACTATTTAAAATACTGTAATTATTAATTTACTCCAGTTTTCAATCAATTATAATTATACTAGAAAATTGTATCAAATATTTTTATTCTTAACTTAAATAATGTAAAAAAACCAATCGATATGTACTAGCAGTAATAGGTTAACGAATCCAATTTAGTATGGAAAAAGCTTTGACAAAATACCCATATAGTCTAATCAATCAATCCAATGACCACGTTTGTATTCAATTAACCTGCGTGATCGAAGCGACTACGTAAATCGTCCTTGAATCACGACCGCTTCATAGGATAAGGAAGCATCCGGAGTACCTAATAACAATAATATCCAGGACCAATCATCTGGACCCAAACTAGGATTCCCTGTACTATGGGAAACAAGTCTGATATACATACACATATACATTTAAATACATACATATATAGATATAATACATCCAGATAGAGAGCAAACAAATCTGCTCATCACAGAAATGTTTGCCCTGGGTGGGGATCGAACCCACGACTCTCGGATATCCGAATAATATTAATTTCCGAACACTGGTAATGACCATCTAACAAAACACTCATCCACCACACATTATGAAGAACTAGCACACACACACACACACATTAAAAAGAAAAACTCTTCGCACGACTCGTCCTTAGATTATACATAAGCAAGCTATAGAGGGTGTAACAGAAGTGTGTGACAATACTTCAAGGTTGGCTTGTACCCATCAAACTGAACAACTTTTGTTCTACAACTTGGGTAAAAGCTGGGTAAAAGCCAACCTTGAAGTATTATCACACCTTTTTGTTACAACCTGTATAGGGTCCTTATGAAATATCTGAAAAAAATTTAACCACGCCTTCTAGTCATGAAACTGAAAAACTTACCCCAAGGAACCTATATTTATTCACAAAAAAAAATTGGAGTCCTCATACTAATTGATTAACTGAACCGCCAACTTTCTATGAGAAGTCCTAATTTTTTTTCTTGCAAATTGAGTATAAGTTCCTTGTGGAAAGTTGTTCAGATTTATTCATTTCAGTAGAGAACCCGTAGTTAATTTTTTTCAGGTACTTTAGAAGGACCCTAGAGCGCGCACATAACTGATGGCCCTAGTGTTGAGCGTAAGCAATTATTCTATAAATATTTTTAGCACACGTTACAGACAGAGCAATTTACCATAATCACAAGAATTTAAATCACAGACACGATTAGCAAACGAGATGATTATTATAAATTCCAAGAGACCTCGATGAAATTGAGATGTTTACTGTACTTTGGACTACGTAATCTGTTATAAACAATGTTCACACTTGTGCCTCTGTTCCGACTAGATTTCGAGCACTCTATATCTCTAAGACCTCGCCCAATTAAGATTATATTTCTGAACGAAAACCCGCCAGCAACCCAGTTTCCACAGAGTAAATATGTGTCAATCAATCGCCGATGCGCCACTGGTTTGAAATACTAAAAATAGGCCAAACAGAACTCACGCTAATTCGTTTTGAATGGTGCTCCGTGCATTCGAGGTGGAAAATCGTTTGAAATGCTAGGGTGTTTTATTTGAAAGCTCTGCCAGTGTTTTCAGTGGGTAAAACGTGTGTGTTTAGTGTTTGTTTGCGATGTTTTAGTTTATAGTTAAGTACCTGATAGTTGCTGCCCAAAAGTCCATTTGCATTTTGGGATGACTAACAACGCTTTGGTTTGTCCATATTATTGGATTTTTTTATGTTCAGTATAAATTACCTTAAACGTTCTTTTTAGCGTGTGGCACAATAACCCGTCTGTCCCCGAGGCATAGACGGCAGTTTTCTGGTGCTGCACTTAGGATCACTCGCGGCCATGTGTAGGGAATTTAGGTTTGCACTTACGTCCGTGTGCAATGCATATTATTTCGTCGTTCATTTCTTGTCTATAACTACATTTTCATTTAAAAAACTATGATCTCTTTTCATTTTAATGCTGGTTATTGAATGAATGAATGAATAAAAACACTATTGCACAACAAAACAGGAAAATGAAAACATAAACATTAAAAAAAAAAGTTATACAGGTAGGCGGTCTTATCGCTAAAGAGTTATTATTTGTCATTTGTCAGTTTTTTTTTTACAAAAAATATGAGACCTTTGCGCTGGTAATAGTCGGATGCGCGTGGCTGAAAATAGTTCCAAGTGGCTTGCTTTGGGGGACACCTATGTCCAACAGTGGACTAATGGTGCCTTATTATGATGTCATGTCGAGAGAAAGAAATACGAAAGATTTCCCGCAAAATTTCAGGAGAATAAATATTTGAAGTATCAATCAATCAATCAATCAATATTTATTTGCTTGAAACATGGTAGTCAAGATGACAAAATATAAAATATAAGTACATCATGTCTCGCTATAAAAATAGGCATGCAAAAAAGAGATAGCGGCAGGTAGAGTATACAATCAATTCAATTATTCATAATAATGTCAATAAACAGATGATAAAAATACAATAAAATGTCAAAATATTCAAAACACAACACAAGCATATTATTATAAATACTAATGCAGGAATTCTTTAATACAATAATAGTTTTTTTACATTAAGCCATTTGTACAATTTTGTCTTGAATATATTAGTAGGCAGATCTTTCATGTCATTTGGTATTTTATTATAAAGTCTAACACACATACATAATCACTGACTCGGTGGCTAAGTGGTTAGCGATCCTGACCTCTGATCCGAGAGTCGTGGGTTCGATCCCCACACAGGGCAAACTTTTCTGTGATGAGCAGAATTGTTTGCTCTGAGTCTGGGTGTATTATATCTATATATGAATGTATTTAAAAGTATATGTGTATGTATATCAGTCTCTGGTTCCCAAGATACAGGGAATCCTAGTTTGGGGTCAGATGACCGTGTGTGATTTGTCCTACATATTATATTATATATATTATTATATAAACAATTCCGGTTATATTTTTCCGTCAATGGTGTTTCAAAAAAAGCTAGTCTGTGAGGATTTCTTCGAATTCTAGGGTTAATATCAAAATGACTACCTATTAAATGACCACAAGCTAGATGGTTACGACAGCAGTGATATTGACGAAACATCTTTCTTTTTGATTTTGTAGCAATAAAGCTTTATATAAAGAAGCGAACAACGCAGTAATGTAGATATAAGTTAATTTTTCTTTTGTCAACAAATAAGTTTTCTTTATTTTAATAGCTCCTTTTCTTTTATGGGGTCAGTGAATATTTTAAGTTCAGTTGGACATGTTTTTATTTCTTGCCCGTATGAGTTACCGCATAGGAATAAAACAATAAAAATAGCGTTTTTTATATAAAAATAATTTAAAGATGACGACAGTTTATAATATTCCCGGACAAATTACACTCAGTGCTAGCAAAAAAAAATCCAAAAACAAAAATGAGAACCTGTACCATGAGAACCAGAGACTAATATACATAAGATGCATAAACTAAATACCCCGAGCTGTTCTATTCATCACAGCCCTTGCTCACTACACTGCTACGTCAATCATTTCACATAGAAGGTATAAGGGAAAGCAATCTGTCTATCTGTTCTGCCCACAATAGCCCACTGCTGGGCATAAGCCTCTTTTTATGCACGCCATTTGTCTCAGTCCCTCGCCAATCTCGCTCAGCAACGTCCAGTAACGCTAACAACGTCATCCGACCATCGGAGAACTGGTCTAGTTACTGATCTTTACCCTGGTTTTGGTGGCTACTCTAGCGAAGTACAGTTTATACATTAATACTAAATACAGTCGCTGTAAATACAGTATGGCCACTTGGTACTTCGCTCTAAAGGCAAATTCACTATCCGATGACGGTTATTTTTTTTTTTATGGCAGAGGTGGCAAACGAGCAGACGGATCACCTGATGGTAAGCGATTACCGCCGCCCATAGACACCCGCAACACCAGAGGAGTCACAAGTGCGTTGCCGGCCTTTGATTTGGGAGTACGCTCTTTTCTTGAATGTCGTTTGAATGTCGTATCGGTCCGGAAATACCGCAGGCGAAAATTCATTCCACAGTTTGGTTGTGCGAGGCAGAAAGTTTTTAGTGAAACGCACAGTTGTGGACTGCCAACCATCTATGTGATGGGGATGAATATGTTGTCGCGTAGAACGATGGCGGAAAGAGGCGGCAGAGGAGGCGGTTTCTTAGTGCAAGCTACATAACTCTCATTTACGCGTGTACCAATTCTGTTATAATAATCCGATATTTGTATGGAGTTTACGGGGTGTGACCCTAGTCTACCTGCAATCATCCCTTCTACTCAAACAAGAAAATAACCATCAAAAGAATTCAAATCACTTATCCCTATTTTGCTCAGATTTTGTACAGTAATTTCAGCTTCATTATTTCAAATTGGTATAAAACGTAAACGTAAAAAGCCTTCCTCTGTTACCTCTTATCCCCGATCCCTAGTAATTAGAGGTACCTCTTAACCCTCAGTTCAGTTCCCTCACGAGTACCTTTGAAACCGAAATTCGCTGTAGGGATTGTATAAGTTTCAGGGTCGACCTCAATTTCAGTCTTTCAGCTCGGCATACTTGAATAATATGAAATGAAATGAAATAGGAAACATACTATCTTTGAGTATAGTTTTAGAGAAGGGAAATGAGATAGATAAATGTTACTTTCTTCGAAGGTTAAAGTACAGGAGAAGAAGTAAAGAGAAAGAAAATTAATTATCATAATGAGGGAAGATTCGAAGCGCTATTTTCCACGAATGGCTTCACTCTGATTGCGAATATATGGATTTTTTAAATATTTTATTTAAGCGCATTTCAAAAATACCAGCAGCAAAAAGTAACACACTTTTTGGCGACTGGATCTAAATAATTTTCCCAATAGAACCTATACCACATATTTGTAAATCTATGACCTATGTCTAAAACCACAGAGAAAAAAATATAATATATGTTTTTCATCAAATAATATGCAAAACCGATTTTCAGTCAACGACAGTATTGGAAGTTTTTTTGCCTCAGTTATTTAGATTATATGGGGAAACCAGTTTAGTTTCATGATTACCATCTATTTTCTGTAATAGTTGTCACTTGTATGAATATAAACAGTCACCCAATAAAACTTCGCTCAATCAATAACCACAGAGCAGTAACCATAAACTATATATTATATATAACTATACAGGTGGAACATCCTAACTATACAGGTGGAACATCCTAACTATACAGGACGTTAAAAAAGTGAGTTTGAAATTTTAAATCCGGCTTTCAACTTTTTTTGGTTTCCCATACAAATTCTTGATTGACTATTCAGATTTATTACGGGAAACTGAGAAAAAATTGAAGAGAGGATTTTTAAAATATTTTTCCTGTATTCTATACTTGTTTCTGAGTAACCTCTTAAAATCTCAAACGTACTTTTTTTAAACAGCCTGTATATTTTAAATATGAAAATGTGTTGTTTTTGTTCCTTTTTCATTGAAATTCGGCATGCACGTTGTACAGACAGCCACAAAGTATTACATCATGTATCACGAATAGCTTTAGAAAGGGCTTAGATATCTCTGTGGGCTAGTGTACATGATATGAAGAAAAACATAATATCCTTTATTTTTCTTTCATAGCGATTCCTCAAGTGGTTCCCTTCGGATAGCTAAAAATTGTTTACTGTTGAAGCCGCAGCCTTCTGCCAGAAAGCTTGTTCATAAATAAATTAGAAGTCTAGACTCACCTCTGAAAGGAACGTAGATGTTCAAATACAGACAGTCCTCAGACTCGTGTTCAAGAAAGGGTTTCAATCTGCTCATATAGTGTTGCCTCCCTAAAGATGGCGGATTACCCTTCTTGACAGATGGAATGACTTGTGGGCAGACGGGTGCGAAGCGGACTGCCTTTTTCACTCCAGACCACGGAGGCGCGCTTACTGAAACGAAAGAAAGGGCAATTAATGTATGGTTTATGGGTGTAAAGAAAGTACGAGCGACATTAAGGAGGTAATTTGTAATCGCTCTAACCTATAAAAAAAATTTAAATTATCATTTTTACTTGGTATAAAAAGATCAAGATTATTTTTTATTAGCTTCGAAAATCTTTGATACAAAATTAAAATAGACAGCCATTTGAAACAGTTTGAATACATTTTCTCTGGTTGTATATTATTATTTTTCAATACAATCTTTATAGCTTCATCTATATTTCGCCGTTATACTGCGAAAACCAATTATCTCGGTTTTTTACTATAAAGGACTCAACTATACATAATCTCATTATTATTTTGTCCTCTTTCGTCTGCGAAAACCTTATATACAAAATAATATACAAAATTACATAGTATCCAAAGTATTACCTCTGAAGATATATAGTTTTGCATATAATATAAGAAAGGGACAAAACTAATGAGATTATGTATAGTTGAGTCCTTTATAGTAAAAAATCGAGATAATTGGTTTTCGCAGTATAACGGCGATTTATGAATTGATATTTCAAAAATATTTCTCAGTACTTTCATACCAAGGAATTTATACAAGTTCGTTGTTTCATAAACTAAAATTATTTTCAAAAAGTAGGTATTTACAAAGTCCAAATTTCAATTTTGTTTCACAACATTTTGTGATAGTAAGTTTATGCGTCGCTGTAACAATGATTCATACCTATTCCTGGAACTCTAGTGAGACATAGTTATAACTTATAACAGTTGTAAAGGAATTTGGATTACTTCGGTAATATCACAGAGAACTTTAGAGGGACTTCGCATAGTTAACATTTAAACAATTTCTTTGTGAACTATTGATGATACCAGATAATAATTAAATAATTATAATCAATGAATGAGGAAGGCTAAAGAAGAGATGACTGTATTGTTTGAAGGATGATATGAGTATGAAAGGAGTGAGCACCGATGTGACAGGAGACGGAGAGATGGATGGAAGAAGAAAATATGTTGCTTCCCCAAAGGATTGGGGACAGGGTGGATAGATGATGAATATCAATCATATCAATGAACATTTTATTTAAAATAACAAGAAAAAATAGAAATCCAAAAATATAACACTTTAGCTCTATACATAATTGAAACGCTAATCTTTAAGTAGTTTCAGCGTAAAGAAGTAAAAACAGACAGGCAGATCAACTTTCAGTTTTCAATATTAGTAGGAGAATATGGTAACTGTGTCATTGTAATAAGTAGCTTCTAAAAGGTGTTCCTGATATGAAATATCAATTTTCCATCGTTCGTAATCATCGCTTACTATCAGGTGAGATAGTGCCAAAAAAACGTAAAAGATGCTGTGAGACATCGAGTTTGCCTTAGAAATTGCCTTGTTAGTAAAAAAACTTCTTTTACGAGTAAATTAGGATATTTTCCTTCATAATATTACAAAAATTGGCGCAACACCCACCTTCATTAGCTTTGATCGCTACCGTGGCAAAATGTGTACCCAATTAAAAACTATTTATAAACACTGCGACAATGTTTACCTGGTGGCATGAACCTTAAACTCCCAATCGGCGGTGCAGCATAGGGAATCCCTAAGAACATTTCCACTTTCTGCAAGTCATACTGTCTGCTCGGTTTAACTATCAACCCCCTTAAAGCTCCTTGTCTCAAATGATACTCCCTGGTCAATCTCATTCCACTATCATCGTTTTGCACTTCGGCCATCTCCGCCGCACCCTCATTCACCATCGGCAGTAAGACAGAGATGCAAATATAAATAAACATCTGATTTCTAGTCGCGTGCCGGTTAGGAGTCATTCTGTTTGTTCCCTTTGCGTTGCTCGAAATAGTTGCTGTTTTATTGTTTGTTTGCTCTTTAGCTGCTTTTATTATGGACTGTTTTGAGTGTTAGTCATTATTGGTTTTGGGAGTCTCTTTGTCGAGTCCATTATTTTTGCTAACGAGTACACCTGTTTCGAGTCGCGCTTCAGTAAAATTTGACCCAAATTCAATTCTGCTTATAGTTTCTTCCTCATCTGATTTCTTATTATCGACATAAAACACAGTTCACACAAATACTTTCTTTCCGTCTTCTTTGTAGTCTTTGTACCATCATTATATTTGACAATGACTGGATCGCTTATGTCTTTTTATTCCGTTTTTAATTACCTACCACTTCTAAGGATATATTAGCGTAAAATTTCGAATGACTTTACAATTATTTACGCACTCATTTTACTCTCGTCATATTTTGCACAATTTTAACAAAAAAAAAACACTTTCACTACACTTACACTAAGGGTCAGTGTCCTGATTTTAATCTATAAATTACAGATTTTCGACCATGCGCTCGCGCATCTTGAAGCTAAAACCGCTACTGGATCGCGTCCAATCTGTCGCCGCTACTCCAATACCAAAATACAACATTAGCGGCAGAGGGGATAACATTTCTGGGATTTATCCCATGTTTGTAAGGAAAATGTTTCTATAGAACATTTGAATGTTTCTAAACAAAATTTGCGTTTAGTTTATCTACCTCACGTGAATTCTCCTTAGAAATAACACTGGTTTGTTTAGAGAGGAATAAATTAAAATATGTACTATAAAAGTCACATTTCATTTCAGTTTGAAGTTGTTATATTTTTACAAATGTTTGTTGCCTTGTTATGATTGAAACATTCAAACAAAACTTACTTTTAACATCTTTACAGAAAAAAACTGCTTTTAATTGAATATACAAGTACAATCTGGCACAATTTTAATCAACATTGTCCAAACGGAACTATTATCATTAAACGTTACGGAAACTCCTAAAGTAGATGTCTTCTTGTTCGCCTGTTCACTTGAATTTAACGAACTTACGCTAAATTAAGCAAATATTTAATAAAGATCTCATTACCATCACGCAAAAGTGAGTCCTTCCGTAGACTTGAAACAGTTTAATATTACTAAGAGACTTGCTCAAAATTTACAACAGTACAAGATAATATCTTAAATGTAACAATAGAAAATGAACACAATACATTTTGTGTCTATTCAGTAGGTATAATTAATAGTATTTTAAAGCAGGTAAGTATATAGCTGTCACCTATATAAGTTCCAGTTCATGAAAAACTGGAAAACATAAAGTAATCAAAAATTAATTACGATATGCCATAGAATTAAAACTCTGATTCCACATAGAAAATTTTGACAATTTGTATTTCTTATGAATTCTTAAAAACTTCGTGAAATTACAGTTTGCATTCCCTAAGATTACAAGCTCTCCGTAAACACCAGCTCTACTCATTCTATACGATAGATAGACGAGATCTTTCGTATTATTGATATACTTTTATTTTTGCAAAATTATGAATGAAATACGATAAATTATAATGCCATCATAATAATCATAATCATTTTATTGGTAAAGGAATTTTACACGTCATTTTACAATTTTCTTATGAATGTCAAAAATAATAAAATAAAAATACAATGAAATAAACATTATACTATTTACACTGAATGTCAAAATAATGAAAAATTAAAAAGACATCTGACTGTACCTGCTAAACATAATTTTTTCCGAAATTATTTTCTTGATGTCCATTTCACGAAACTTCTTGTTAAAAAAGGAATTTGCTGGTGGGTGACTGTTCTATTTAAACTAATTTGAGTTCTTAAGCGCTGTAAATAAGAAGGTAATTACTTTGTGTTTCATTAAAATGTTTATATTTCATATTTTGTATAAATTGTTTTTTTCTGATATTCTTTGTATATTTGGGAGTCGTAATTATAATTATGGATTTTGATCATCATAACTATATTATGTGCTTTCTCCTGCCCTGTTTGGGTCTTTAAGGGAATTTCAGGAAAGTTGATGCCTTTTACTTCGAGGTAGACAAACTGGCGTTATTATTTTCTATTTCTTCTTTAGATTCTGAAACACATTCTAGAAAAGGTGCAGCGGATCCAGACTATGTTATTTCCATTTTTACGCACATTATGTGGCTTCTTGTAAGCATCACCAGGTCATCTGTCCGTTTATCCACTTCGTCTACATTCCACTTACAGTCCACTCATTTATTTTTTTCAGGGATTTCATTACTTTTTATCTGAGCATGATACGTATGTATTTTTTATGGATTAGAGTGTCAACCTACTTATGCTGTGCCTTCATTCTAATAAAACCTAAATATTTTTTATAAACCTGGAAATGCATGACACATCCCGAACCGAATTCCAAGCCTACCTTCTCACTGCTTGCTACATAAAAAAACAGCACAACGTGTCACATGGAATTCTTAACAAATGCGTTGTCGGCAGCTAGTGAGATGAACCGTTAACCCGGTGATATTTTTAAACTATGCCCGTACTGTCAAATGCAAAAGTATATTCATATTCCAAGAACCATAATAAAGTGAGATAATGGAACTCGAGCGAGAAGACAATTTAGTATTATAAATTGAAAGTGTCGAAGTGTCCAATGAATAGATTTTAGCTGTTTTTTTTTAATATTCTCTTAATGGATATGCATACACTATCTGTTAAGTTGTTACCTTGCCAATATGACTGATCATCTTTTACTGTAAATATTTTCCGTTTAACTTTGATATAGTCACTCTTGTTGATGAAATATAGTGAGATCAGTGTATTCTTAAAATATAATAAAGTAAAATATATTAAAAATGTAGAAAATTTCATTGTAGAAAATTTTAAATAACTCTTCCAATAATATGTCAATATTTTTTTCATTTTTTAATGACACCTATCCTATTAGCTGTAGTGCGTTTCAAGAATATGCCTATGATAGCAACTATTCCATCTGACATCAGGATAGCCTAATGTAAATCCCTTAAGTGCGAAAGGGAAGACAAAAAATGGTTGCTATCAGAGCGTAGCCATGGAACGCAGACCTTATACAACTAGCAAACGAAAGAATTTAATTAATCGCGATTTCGCAGAGTAAACCACGATACTTTCCAAGAGTAATCCTTTTCCGTGTCCATCGATACGTATTAAGTTTTTTTTATTATTTTGTTCTGACTCACCTTTCTGTATACGTAATGACTGTACACTTTTCCACCTCACTGTACCTACCAGTGTCAAACCACGTGCCGTAAACATCCGCGAGATGAGTTTCAGAGTCGGATAGGAAGTGCGGAAATTATTCAGTGTTTTATTTCGGTGTTCTTGTTTTTCGAGTTTATTGGGTTTTTGTGTTTTATGGTTTTTGAGGCATTAGCCGTTGGTGTTACCTAATTAACGGTGTTTGATGTATAATGGTACATTTGGTTTTATGGTTTCTGCGTTGTACACAACTAACTTATACTAGTCTATCTCAGTTTTCTTATGTAACTATGAATGGCGTATCGTTTGAAATAGTTTGTATTTTTCACAGAATATGTGTCGCGAAATAATATAATACAATATTGACATTAATTATAATAAGAAAATAACGTTTTATTTTATTTCTTAGGTAAACTTACAACTAGTTGTGATGGGTACAATAATTTACAAAATACTATAGCCATTAAGAAAATTTCCAAAAAATATTGTTATCCTTAGCAAAAAAAAAAAGTTTTACAATATCAGACTAAACTACAGCAATTCTTCTCGTTTCTGCTTAACAAAGCAAGCTGTACAAGCTACTAAATTGCCTTTCCGTTTAGAAACTGAAAACTCCAATGCATTCTTTGAAAGCTCAGCGATCTGGTTCCACTAAATATACATATAGTGGCAAAGAATAAAAAGAGGCCGCGGCCGCGTGGGAAGACGTTTATACCTATTACAGTCGGGTTCTCAATGCTTGCAAATTTTCCACTTTATAAAACACTTTATTATGAATTATATGCGAAGAAATAGGTGAAGACGTCATGTGAAGAAAAACAGTGTTTTAATAAATATACAAAGTGATTTGTTAATAAATTTAAATAAAAATTACCATACAAAAAATGTTCATTCAAAAGTGTTAGAACAAAAGTTTCCAAATTAACCCGAATGTTTTAATTCGCCTGGAAATGTTTTTAGCTGCCATTAAGTATCGCCATGTATAATTAATTATCTCCCTATAGAAGCGATCATTATATCAGCCCACTATTTATCACACTCTATACTAGTCAACCAAAAGATGTATCTATTAACGTGTACAGTCTCGTGGAACTAAAAGTATACAGCCAAGTAGTGCAAGTTGTACTAGATGGCACGGTTACCCTGTATACTTTTAGGTGCACGGGACTGTACATACGAGCGAGACGATGAAGTGCGCCGCCGACGACAACGAAGGAAATTGTACACCTAACATTTCGACAATATTTTGATGGGGCTAGGTTATTACCCATATTTACCTATTAAATATGCTGACTATTGTCAGTATCCTTTTATTATTTCTTCTTTAATTAAAACAGTATCTGCATTTTTTCTATCATTTAGTTCTTTTCCTCATTCATAAGAATTGAAATAAAATTCTTAACGGTTTAACATCTTACCACTCCTTCCTCTACTTTCCTTTCATGAAAAACAATAATTTTATTTAACCTCATCTCGGCCAAAAGCTCCATATTCGAAGCTTATTATGACTCGAGTGTCCTATCTGTTCCGCTTACTGACAAGTTATTTTTTGGCATATGTTTCCTTTTTCGGTCACATGTACCGTCTTCCAAGAAAGGGGGATTCGTCCGCGGTAAGCGCAGACTTGATTCGCTGATTTTAGACTGTATCTTGTCCGGTACTGTTATGTTTGATGTTTTGCCCGCATATTATTATAAATTAACTATATTTAAGCGAATATTATGATGAACTAACTTCCTCCCGCGATTTCGTCTGCGTGGGCTTTAGAATTGGGTCCAGAGAAAGAAAGAAAATGTTAAGTTGTCACCATCTAGCGACAAAGTGGAAATTTTGAGTTTTTAATCATTTAAGTTTTCCGGGACAAAAAGTATCGAGTGTTAGCCGAGTGCTTTATCTATCTACCTACCAAATTTAATCCAAATCTGTTTAGCAGTTTTGGTGTGAAAGTGACACAAACAAACATTCATACTTTCGCATCTATAGTATTAGTGAAGTGCGATGAGATATTTAGATTTACAGCTGCATTAAAACTTGGATAAGGATATTAAAATACAATAAAACGGATGCTGAAAAGATGTAAAACGGTGGAAAATATTGTTGTTTGCCAAATGAATTCACAAAAAAATTATTAATAAATTACGATGCGAAATCGTTGGTGATTATGACAAGGCTGAGCGATTTATATGAAATTCATTATATTTTTGAAATGAATACATTTTTAAATATTTTTTGTTTTCTTTTTTCGTTAATTTAAAAAAAAAAACCACTAATCGCGGCTAAAAGAGGTTGTAAAATCAACACAATCAGCCCAACTTTCGGGTTCAGCACTATTTTTTTGATGAAATAAGACTACAACTACACAAAAGATCGGTAATTATCCTGATAAGATAATTTATTTTAATACCTAATCTACAGAATAAACTATGATACCTAGTACATATTAATTAAAATCTTGCGTTATTGACGCTATGGAATGTTAGCGAAATTTATAATTTCAGGAATCATTTTATGAGCACATGGTCTGCAGACTGTGATGAGTCAGAGACATTGTATGTCTCAGTCATGAATCTGTGCTACATTCTACGATTGAATGTCTAGTATCGTGGCTTAGATAAAATTTTGAAAACATAATATGGAGATGGTAAATTGTTTTTTTTTTTATGTGATAGGTGGCAAACGAGCAGACGGATCACCTGATGGTATGCGATTACCGCCGCCCATGGACACCAGCAACACCGGAGGAGTCACAAGTGCGTTGCCGACCTTTGAAATGGGATGGGGGATGGGGGAATGGGGAGGGGGAGGGGGGTTGGGCCTCCGGTACCCTCACTCACTCGGCGAAACACAACAAACGTTGCTTCACGCCGGTTTTCTGTGAGGCCGTGGTATCACTCCGGTCGAGCCGGCCCATTCGTGCTTCGGCATGGCTCTCCCACGTCTAAAAATTAGTAGTGCAATTACTTGCTTATGTTTATTAATACTTAAGGGTAGGTTATCTAAATGCTTAAGCATAGTTAGAATCTTTTTACAGCGAAGAACTAACAAATGCAAAAAATCTGCTGCTGAAAATAATGTGAATCTCCATTCATATTTGAATGGAATCGTCCTCATCAACATCAAGCCTTCTTCATCAGTTCATCACTGTATCAAGTGGATGTCCTTCCTAAGCCTTTCGGTGCGCGGTTGCCACTCGAGCAACAAAATTATTTGAAAGGAATAATGTTTTGAGACTGGATAAGGCGGATCGTTAACAACCCATATCGTCCCCACTGCAAGGGCACGGGTCTCTTCCCATACCTTGCGAAAGGTTAGGCCATACTCCACACACGGGGGCCAAGTCCAGATTAGTGGAGGTTGTGGGGCTAGTCTAACTCTATCAAGGTTCAGGCGTCATCTTCGGTCCAAAGTGTGGGAAACCTGCCTACACAATTTCTTCCGGTATGCGGGTACGCGCTTATTCAGAAATGGTGAAACTATTTCAGCAAATAAGGTACCCATACGACCAATGAATGCCTTCGAAAATACCTCATAATACAAATAAACAAACATCCTGTATTTAGTCTATATCAATATCACCAGCCTGCATTAGTCTACTGCTGGACATATTTAGCCTAGACTTACATAAGATTTATAAATAGATCTTGACAAGCACCTGTCAACTGTCACCGCTTTTCCAACGTCACCAGTTTAATAAGCTAGTAGTGACAGCTTTGGCACAAGTTAAAGATATACTGAGGAGTTACGTCAAAAAGCTGTTTTTGGCCACTATAGTAGGTACTCATTTAAATGTATTATTTAAAGCTGTATAGAGACAAAAATACATAATTTTTGTCAAGAACCCATGATGATGATGATGATTTTAAAACGCCTAGAAGGTCTATAACATGGCTTTGACAATGACAATGACAAAAAATAAGCAAAATTTGATTACTATCATAAGTATGACCCAGATTAGGGGTTCCACATCTATTTTGATACATTCTGTATATAATAATAAGATTTGTATTATTAACATATTTTTTATGTATGTATCTGATAATCAAAAACTTAAAAATAATTCACGAAAAATACAGACAGATAGTGCTGCAAAAATTAACTATAGGTTTGTCTTTGTACTGTGAATTCGTCCTTACATTACGTTTGTGTATTCACATACATAGTGACAGATATTACTAGAATAAAAATATCAATTTTAATAGTATCTTCCTTACCTAAGCATTAAAAAAAAACTAAAGCTAACATCAGTAGCCATCTATAAATACCTTACACTCTGTACTGTCGCGTAGAAAAGCGAAAGGCAAAAAGCGAAGCACACAAAACGAGCAAAAACTTGAGCTAAGACGGCGCAGCTGCTTGCTTCCAGAGATATCGATTCCAAAGAGTACAAACTAACAGACATAGTTACGATGTGTGCATACGGCTGGGGTCAAGTTGCTGGGTATTAGCAGATGGTGGATAGTTTGGAAAGGATTCAGTTCTTTTTACCATCTAAAGCTAAGGTGAAATGGTAAGGTTATCGCACAGACTTAGTTTACGATTTCTTCATAATTTTTAAACAATCATAAATGTTATAACCTTTGTTTTAAAAACAAATTAATGTTTTTTTCACTTTGACTTGTTTTTTAATAAAGACTATTTTTAATGTGAAATTCTATGAGATTAAATGATAACAAACAAAATAAAAGGTCGTAAAGAAACTATGCATAAAATAGCAAAATAAAGTAAAATAGGGCTGCACAAAGTGAATCCTAGGTCAAAACAGTTATCCAGAAGATTATAAAAATACCTCGCCCTTTAAAATCCATTAGGCTGTTATGGCTACAAACCACAATAATGAAGTGGACCTTCTACATACCATATACCCAAAAAGTAACTCCTCACTCAGATAGTTGAGTAATAAATTCTATCTCTTATCGTGTGGCACAATTGAACCATCCTGTCCACAAGGTAAAGGCGGCGTTTGCCTGGTGTTGCACTTATCATCACCCTTGGTCACGTGTAGGGCATTTAAGATTTACACCTATAGACGTGTGCAACGCGACCATAAAGTAATAAATTAATACAGTGCATTGGCTTTGTTTCTATGTTCTGCCAAATGAATACTTACACCTTTACTTTATTACTATAGTATTTCTGAAAAAAAAAATCACACCTATACTTATTCTCTATGTTCTTTCAAAGAAATATCGTATAATACTTAAACGTTAACTTTGACTACGTTGGCTTTTACTAATATAACCCATCTTTTTATACCTAGTCGGTTAAGCCAAGCAATATGTACACACCTCATCTTAGCACACAAGCCACGCTGTAATAAATGTTTGCATGGAGATTAGAAGAGATGCGTCGTGGGCGGTTCACGCATCAAATGAGGGTAGCTAAAATTTTCTTCTGAAGGACACCACAGACGACCGAGCGTCGCAGCGTTGGATAAATGTCACACGCACGCGTATAGAACCCATAGACATTATTTTTTGTCCAGCATGCTTGATTGCGAGATTGCGACGGGTTGAAATGCTGGGTTGAAATGTCTTCCTAATTTTATTCAAATACATCTAGCAGTTTCGACCTGAAAGAGGAACAGACAAATCAACGAACAAACATCCATACTTCCTTATTTATAAAATTTGTGAGATGAGAAGTGAATAAGTGATAATTCGGCAAAAGGCTGACGATTAACCTGTTAAAATACGAGTATACCATAATTCTCATCGGCTACTGACGGAGTTCTCTACATCCAATGGTTTGACCGTCTATAGGCTTCACCAGGTGTGTAGATTAGCCACAGTTCTGCAGATTGCGACGTATCTTAGGGAATTTGTTTTTTTTAACCGCTCTTTGCTCCGGGTTAAGAGCAGTGTTTTATTTTACAGCTTCCTTCTTTCTCTTCTTACTGGGTCTGAAACTTTCCGAAAGATATCCAAAGATTCAAATAAATGTATTTTTGTATATTCTACCACGTTCTACCAAAAACACCTTTAAAATACTACAGAATAATTATTTTCATAATTTCACTAAATCAATTTAGGATTTGATCAAATAACTAGGGAAATGACAAAATCGTGTTATTATTTTAACATTTCACGGGATTTGATCAAATTCCTAAGGGATATCCCTGATTTTATCATATCCTTGCGACATATACCTACATATATTTCACTACCTACGTACCTATCTACTTCATACATTATCAGAAAGTAGCAATGCATTTGGTATTCAAATGGCGTTCTATAAAAATGATAAGGGTGGAATGAGGTGCCAAGTGCTCCCCAGATATTTAGCTGTCATTAACGATCGTACGATAAGATGCGTATGAGCAAACTCTAGTCTCACAATTTGAAATAAAAATAAGGTATCAGAATCAGAAAAGGTATATATAACTCAATATCGGCCAGAATGTCGCTTAATATAAGTCGCCCGTGAACCCTCGATATTTATTTGCCTTTGAACTAGGTACGTAGTAATTATGTTATAGAAATATAAAAGAATCGCCAAGTTCAGCCATGAAATGATAGCACAGTGATAGGTAAGAAACTGTGTAGGGTATTTTGTCAGATTATTTATGCATGCTCCTTTTTCAATGGCATACAATATTTTATTTTTTTATTTTTTTTATTTTATTTATTCAGATCGATCTCACAGCAGTACATTTGTTTTACTATAACTATTTACATTGTTGTAGGCCAAATTAAGAGATCATAAATTTTAAATAAAATTATACAAAGATAGTAACGATAAATCGAATCTGTGTGTGCGTGCGTGCGACGTGTGTGTGTGTGTGTGTGTGTGTGTATATGTGTGTGATTTTTTGACTGAAATGTTAAAAACGTAATAATATTAATATGTGCTTAAGACTGGGTCGAAAGCTCCAAGTTCTAACGTTTTTATAGTGTCTGTTATGTGTTTTTTGAATTTATTTAAGTTATTGTGGAATACATCAACATCAAGAAAGTGAGTATTATATTCGCGTGCACATCTAGTCATTATTGCATTTTGAGCATAGTTAGTGTGAACCATAGGAACATCGAACAGACGCGGGCGACGTGTACGTGCCGTGTTAGTTCGGAACCTCAACAGTTACAGCAGTGAGGGACAATCAATCATGTTATTAATAACTTTATATATGAAAACCATGTCGGCCGTGAGTCTACGAGCATTTAGCGGTTGTAAGCCGTAGGTTTCAAGAGAATTGGTATAATCAGAGTCTAGATGTAAGTTTTTGTTTGTGCGTCTCTGCAGTATACCAATAAATTTCTTTTGAATGATTTCTATGTCATTAATATATGTTCTATAATGTGGAGACCACACTTGGGATGCGAATTCCAGTATACTTCTTACATATGCGCAATATAAGACGCGAAGAGAAAGAACACTTTTAAAAGGTTTAGTTATCCTTAACAAAAAGCCGAGCATCTTGTAAGCTTTTTGTACTATGTTATTATAGTGACTAGTATAGGTCAGCTTTTGGTCAAGTACAACACCCAAATCACGCACTTGTGTCACTCTGATTATGGGGCAGTTATATAATCTATAATCATACCTAATGAAATTCGGTTTCCGAGTATACGTTATTATTTGACACTTGCTTACATTCAGATCTAACAAATTGCGCTGACAATAGTCTTGCAATCTATAGAGATCGCTCTGCAATTTATCGCAATCAGTTAGGTCACTGATAGGAAAATAAATTTTTTTGTCATCAGCATACATTAAAAACTGGGCATACCGAAAACATGACGCAATATCAGATACATATATATTAAAAAGTAGTGGACCCAGATGTGATCCCTGCGGGACCCCTGAGGGTATTCGCCTGAAGTTCGAGTAACAGATTCCTATTTTGACGGCTTGTGTGCGATTTTCCAGATATGACGTCATCCATCGCAGAAGGTCGCCATGTATACCGACTACATTAAGTTTTTTTATAAGAATTTTATGATCTAGCCGGTCAAAGCATTTTGAGTAATCTGTATAAATGGCGTCCACCTGAGAGCCGAAGTCCATTAACCTAGTAATATCGTCGGTGAAAGAAGCTAAATTAGTGATAACGGAGCGGTTCTGCATGAAACCATGTTGGACAGTTGGAATACACTTGGCAACACAGGGGTACATCTGGTCGAAAACAAGTTTTTCGAACAGCTTGCTTATTACAGAGAGTAACGAAACCAGCCTGTATTTTTCGACGCATGTCTTCGATCCCCCTTTGTGAATTGGCACAACCAGTGCTTCTTTCCACTTTTTCGGAAAGATACCCTCACTTAAGGATCTTCTAAAGAGTTCAGATATAGGAGATGCCAACTCAGCTGCACATAATTTCAAAAAGTTTGGTGGAATGTCGTCGCTGCCAGGACCTTTACGAGTGTCTAAGTTCTTTAGATACTTAAGCACTAGATCTTCCGATATTTCAATGGAGTGTAGTGTACATATATTATTACCACAGCACATGATATGAGCGTCGCTAGGGGCAACGAATGCACCAGTGCCATCGTTTTCATTCCTATATACAGACATAAAATATTCTATAAAACTATTACAAATATCGTTTGTGTTAGTCACTGTGTTTGAGCCGTATACAAGTTGGCTGGGGATATTACGGTTGGATTTAAGGTTATTAGCGTAAGACCAGAACATCTTAGGGTTTTTTTGTATGGACGACTCGCATTTATATACATATCTATTCCAGCAGGTATCCTGTACTCGTTTTTGTCTTTGTCTAAGTAGCTTAAAGCTATTATAGTCACGAGGGTTTTTAATTTTTTTCCAAAGGCGATGATAATTTAGTTTCTCTTTAATAATATTAACGAGGGCCCTAGAGTACCAGCAAGGAAAATCTCCGGGTACCGTTAGATAACTAGGCACAAACAATTCCCTAGCTTCATATAAGACGTTATAAAAGTATTCGACAGCATTGTCTACGCTGCAGTTAGAGAGTACGGTTTTCCAATCCACCTCACTTAAGAAATTGCGTAGACCTTCAGTGTACGTTTTGTTATAGGCAAACACCTTACGAGCAGGTAAACGCGCGGGGTAGTATTGTATATCGGGCAAACTTAAACACAACGCAGGATGATGAGGTAGGTCTTCTTTAACTAACGGTAACTTCGTAGATTCGACAATAATATGTGTATTACTAAATATTACTTCTAAAAAATTATCATTTCCATTAGCTATGCTATTATATTGATGAAGGTTCCATTCCGACATAAGGTTCAAAAAGCTAAATATAGATCCCTCGTAATGGCCGGTAGGAAGCATATACTCTTTATCTGGGTCCATAACCCAGTGAACACAGCTCATATTCAAGTCGCCTAATAAAATAATTATGTCCTCTGGATATTCTGAGAGAATATCGAATAAGTAGTTCGTTAAGTGGTCAAGTCTAGGATCGTCGTTTGTTCTGGTTCCATTCATATAAAAACATATTATATGCATGTCGGAGGTTGATTTTATAGAACGAGCTGGAACGGTAACATGTAGCAGATCGTATAGCGCGGAGGAGGTGGGGGGGCGCGCGTGCGCACGCGCGGCGAGCCCGCGGCGCGTCAGCAGCAGCACGCCGCCGCCGCGCGCCGCGCCCGACGCGCCCGCGTCGCGGTCGCACCGGTGCACCTCGTACCTGCTGTCGGATACCTCTGAGTCGAACACACCTTCTAGTAGCCAAGTCTCGACGACAGCAACCACATCAAAACTATTTTGTAATAAACCTTGTCGAAATTGTAAAGTTTTTCCGCGTATACTCCTTGTATTTTGTAAATAAAAGTTTAAGGACGCAACTTTAAAAAATTTAAAAATATTATTTCATTCACCTCTTGTATTGAATAATAACGATTTATTTTATTAAGTAAGTTATGGAACCAGTTGTTAAAATACTCAATTGCTAATGTCGGGTGTATCATTAATGTAATAAATACTATAGATTTGATATTTATATGATGAGAATGGCAATAATAAGTTAATGTGTTCCACAAAAACGATGGCACCTGTAGTATTTTAGCGTGGTTGAATGTATAAATGAGTGTGTGAAATGAGTGAGCATATGTGCGTGTGACAGATTCGCTATAAACTACAATACTGTTACAGGAAATAGCTGCTATAATCAGTGAACAACAAGGACTGAGTCCGGTACAATGTAACAGTAAAAATACAGTGCAGTACCAAAACATAATTTGAGATGTTAATGTTATTTTGAGTTCTAATATAATCATTTTTTGTAAGCACTCGAAGTAGGGGTGATAAGCTTCAAATCCAGTTCTGATCTTATGCACAGTGGAGGTGATGTGTCGTTGTGCCTGGCGTATATCTTTCCATTTCTTATCCATGCACCCAAGAAACCCGCAGTCTTACAAGCGTCACGCACCTTTTTAAATAATTTCTTGTTATCCGAAGTGAGATGCTCGTTTATAAAGATGCTTCTGATCGGGCCCTTCATGTGAAGATCCGCGGTGGTACAACCCTTCCTCCTCCTTATTGCACTAATAAGCTCATCCCTCTTGACAGTCGAGCTAAGCTTTGCTACGATGGGTTTTGGAAGACCAGCCCTTTTTTCCCTAGGCGGGACGCGAGCCACAAATTGGATGTCTTGGTTTTGTAACTCCACCTTCAGCGTGTCGGCTATCTTAAGTAGAAGTTCCGGTAATTTCTCAGAGTCACTTTCAGGAATGCCAAATATTTCTACGTTTTCAGCGCGAGCCTTTTGTTCATGCTCGTTGAGGCGGTTTTTCAGGGCATGGACGCTATTATCGTCTGATTTTAGTATACGGACGTCCTCACGGATGGAATTTATTTCACATTGTAAATTGGAAACTTTCTTTTTCAAATCTTCGCATTCGCTTGACAAAAAATTGTTACATTTTTCTAATTCCTTCACTTGATTACCTATGTTACCGATTTCAGTAAGGCAGCTATTCATAGTAGCTGAGATTTTGTTCATTTTGTCCTCCTGTGTTTTGCTAAATTCATTCAAGGTTGTCGTTATTTGTAATTGAAAATGTGATAAATCCTTCTTTTGCTCGTTTCGTAATTTTTCATTTTCTTTTTGTATGAACTGAAGAATTATTGAAACGGAGGCCGAATGTTGAGAGCTGCTGATTTCTATGTTATCGCTTATTATTGCAGCCGCCGCCGGAGACAATGAAAGCGCTGCGTTTGCGTTTTCTAGGGCCGCCGGGCTACGTACCTGCGGCTGCGATGGAATGTCAGGCGCTGCATTTTGCTCAGTAACTTCGTTAGTCGCAAGGTCACGGTCAGTTGAATTCAACGCGTTCCTGGGTGATAACCTCTGTGACTTCGGGCAGCACGGTCCAGTCCAATTAGATTTAACGTTAGAGCGCATTTTCCTGAATTTGTCCTCGCTCATCCCGACGACGCATAGAAAGTGATAGTTATGACCGCAGGAAATGCACTTTAGTCCGTCCTGCTCAAAAATTTCGTCCTTACACTTGATACAAGATGCCATTTCGAAAAGATTAAGTGGTGTGTGGAGATAACAGATGTGAATTGTGATAGTTATGGTGTACCTTTCGACGAGAGGAGCGATCAGCTGAGGTAGGTTTCGTATTTCGCACACTTACACTTGCTTAGACACTCAAATACAATAATACACAGATAGATGATAATAACAGACTAATAAATAAGCGATTTTTTTACTTTTAACTAATTGTAATTATTAAAAAATATACTCTAACGTGAGATTCGATGTTACTATTTCGGTAGTGCGGGTAGTATAAATTACAACAGGCTGGATAATTCTGATAACTTACGACCTTAGTTGCTGTGTGTGCTTATTATCGTATTATTTTTAATGCATGTGCTCTTGAGAAATCATAGATTTAGATGTAGAAAATCGATTTTCCTGGACTTTTATATTTTCTGATCCTACAATTGCCTATTTGGAATCTCTTAACATCATCTCCCTGATGTAATACCGAAGACAAAAGCAATCTTATCAAATTTTCAATATCCAGTCCCCATCTCTAAGAAGCATCCTACTCAGATTTTTGTTATCGATCGTAAACTAATGCGTTTGTGAGTCGAACTCGCATATATTTTGTCGTTACGCCATTAAACCAGCGACAGAATTTCAAATGCCCCATTACGTAACAGTTTTTTTTCTCTATTTATTCAAATTAATTGCTTTTTTATGGACGTCCCGCAATCCCTCGGTTTATTTTACAAAATTATTTTTGAAGTGAAAATTGTTTGCGGACAAGACTTTTCAATCGTATTAATATCCGTTTGTTTTACTGCAGAATTTTACAACTGCATTAAGTTAATTTGTTTTTTAATTATTTTATTTTACTGCGTTGAAATTTGAAAAATTGAGCTCGTGCCTTTCTCGCTCTAGGGTAGGATTGTGTCTGTTTTAAATTTAGAATTATATGTACCTATAGGTAAAGTATAGGTGAGTTTTGACAAATCAATGATTGACTGATAAATTGGAAAAACAAAAAAATGCTCTCAATAGATTTATGTTTGCTATGACAAAATTTTACAGTTTTATGAGCAACATGTCGATGAATAAAAAATCATTCTGCGTATACGCAAATCCCTAATTTCACGTCTTTTCGCGTATATTCGTGTATTTACGGTTTAACACATTGAATGCCAATCCCGCTCCGGGGCGGGGAAGGGATACCGCGACGGGAGGCCGACCCCGCCCCAGAGCGGGCTTGGTGCTAGCCAAATTCTAAAGTCGGCTCCCGCGTGAAGTAACCAGAGTACAGAGCGGCAGTCAAAGTGTTAAGCGAACATAACGTTGTATAATAGTTAAGCAGAGAAACACTTAGTAATGGTAATGTCTATGGAGCAAATCCACGTTTATCTATGGATAACTGGCCGTACTTATACCACAGGGGTCGTCCATTAATCGTGTGAGACACAAATGGGGGAGGCGGTTCGGAAAAAATCACGAAATATCACAAGGGGGGTGGGGGATTGCAGCAGTGAGATATCACGTGTATTTATCTTTTCGTTGAACGCGCGATTTCTATAAGTTCCAAAGGTCGGAGTGTGGTTGTTAATTAGATTATACAGGGTGTAACAGAAGTGTGTGACAATACTTCAAGGTTGGCTTTTACCCATCAAACTGAACAACTTTTGTTCTACAACTTTGTTGAAATCGCAAATTTTTTTTTTTGGACTTTTCATACAAATCGATCAGCTGGCGAACCAAGTTTGTATGAAAAGTCCAAAATTTTTTTTGCGATTTCAACAAAGTTGTAGAACAAAAGTTTTTCAGTTTGATGGGTAAAAGCCAACCTTGAAGTATTGTCACACACTTCTGTTACACCCTGTATAGTTGTGTAAATTAGATTATTCCTGTTTTTATAGAAGATATTCAGAAAAATTTTAAGTTACTTTGTACCAAAAAAAATACACGTGATTTTGGGTAGGGGGTGGGGGGTAGTCTAAAACCTCACCTCGTATCATTAAGGGAGAGGGGGTGGGGGGGTTAAAAATACTAAAAAAACATCAGTGTCATTAATGGACGATCCCATAACGATCCAACTGACATAAAGTAAGTTATGGATAAAGTAGGTAATGTCAGTGACACAAAGTACACTATCCCTAACTTACTTTATGTCAGTTGGATCGTTATAGCATAACTACTACGGCCAATTTATATTCGAGATCTCACACAAAAATTATTTTATTTCTCGAGATAATAAATATAATGTAAGATTGTCAAAATAAGTATTTGCATTACTTCTAAAATGTTTTAGTAAAAATATTTTTCTAGTCTGTGAATAAAACTCATAATAATTATTCTTGGAAATGTTTAAAGCCGCAGTAAGTTTTATTATGCAATGCCTAATTGCTTCGCAAACTTTATCGCTCATTCTAATTTCGAAAGCTGTCGAAGAAAATTTCACAATTGTTGAGTTTTCCGACATTTTGTTTTCATTATTGTAAAACGAACTCGTAAAGAAGCAACTTCTGATTTAAAATAATCTTAATGATTGAGAAACTGATTTAAAAATATTGATGTATGTATGTGGAACTATGTAGTAATACATATCGACGAGTAAAAAGCTTTTTGTATTATAGGTATTTCTCTTCACGAGATCGTTTTAAAAGTTATGTATTCCGAGATATAATATTATTGGACTGATACTTAGAAATTTATACATACATACAGGGTGTTAAAAAAGTGCGTTTGACATTTAAGGGGTTACTCAGAATCAAGTATAGAATACAGGAAAAATATTTCAAAAATTCACTCTTAATTTTTTTTTCAGATTTCCATAGGTACTTAATCTGAATAGTGAATCAAGAATTTGTATGAAAAACTGAAAAAAATGGAAGAGCGGATTTTTTTGGTAATTTGCATGTATTATATACTTGATTCTGAGTAACCCCTTAAAATTTCAAACGCACTTTTTTAACACCCTGTATAAATAAAGGCAAATAGCTACATTCCTGCTAACGGCCCAACTGGTATTCATTTATATTCATGAAATTGATTAAATTTTGTTTTAAAATTACCTGAAGAAGCAAATTTAATATTAATATGATTGACGAAATCTATCAGTCTTTTGAGATATGTATCAGGAGAGTTATAAAACCAAAGTTATTTTCGTGAGTAGATTTGTATAGCCTGTATTACTTAACTACTTTAAAATACATACGTAATAAAGCTTTCAGGCACCCTGGACATAAAACAAATAATTCTGCTCATCACACATGTTTGCCATTGGGAGGAATTCGAATCCACGACTCTCACCATACAAGTCAGCAACGTTAACAATTATGCTGCAATGCCAGTGAAAACGTCCCTCTCTTTCATTCAGTTGGCTGAAACAATCACAAATCTCAAAAAACCATAGACACCGCAATCCCCCATATTTCACAGGATTTGCTGAATCAATACATACAAAAATCGACAGAAACCTACCACCTTCCATACCTGCGTAACCCTCGTCACCGTTCCTTTGTGCGGCTGACGGATAGACAGACAAAGCTCCCTTTTTTACTTAACTGTCAGCGCTGTGTTACAGATGCTAAAAAAAATTATGAAACTATGGAAGGAGATTATATATCGCTGTTTAATTTTTTTTTGCGTGAAAGAAATCTTCATGGATACTCCTCGAGTACTCCTGAGTTTACATGATTTTATAACCTCATCTGTCTTTTCTAAAAGATTATGAAACTATGAAAAGAGGTTATAATTTTTTTTCACCTCTCCAGCACGAAAAGGGTGCCTTTGGTCCCTAAAAACTCAAAGCAAAAACGCTTTTTGCTGCGAGCGTGAGAAAAAGTAATTCGAATTTCGAACACCACCTTTTGCGCGGCGCTGAAAAAATTATGGATGATAGTTCGTTCAGAAACTCATTTTGGCCTAGCGATTTAACTCATAGGCACAAAATGTTGTCTATTATTTAATGAAATTTAAGTTTATAAATTGTGCTATTGCATTTTTAAAGACGTAATATTTAAAATAAATATGTACTAGTAAACATGAATATCGCTTACTTAAAAATATCATGTTTGGTTTTCATCTTAAGTTTTCATAAAAATGACAAGACAAGACATAAATTAAAAACGTTATAATAAAAAAATATATTATGTCTCCAAAGAGAATTTAATCAACTACGTTTTAACTTTTCTCGCTGGTCGAGGTGAAAAGTTGTATGTTTCAATGGGGAAGAAAACTGACAAAGCTCGCCCATAGAGGCGCTGATATCGCTTGACTCATACTAACTGTCAAAACGTATAGAAAAAATTGTTTACGTGAACTAAACATAACATTATTGAAAAAATGGCGCGTTGTGTGGCGATTGGTTGCAATAATAATGGAAATCATTAATTTCCTAAAGATTCTTGGATGAAGAAGACCTGGGAAAATTAACGTTTTCAATCATGTATTTTTGAGCTTCGCCTTTCATTAAGGAACAGTCCAAGTCGAATAAATTTTCCATTTAACTATTTTACAGAAAAAATAATATTTTATTACACCTCGATAATAAAAAACGCGGAACAAATTGTAAGTTGTTATGAGTCAAGCGTCCGAAGCGCCATCTGCAAATAGCTTTGCGTTTTCTTCCCCATTCGTGACTCGTGATTCAATTCTAGACTACTTCGCTAGTTCGTGATTTAAAGTCAGAACTCGTAGCAAAAAATAACTTTGCTCACTAGTTGAACAAATAACTATTTTGCGTGAATGAAATCTTCGTGTATTGTCTGTTTTCCTGTAGTATTTACTGAAACAGATCAACCTGAAATCTCTATATGCCAGACTGTACAAGTTATCACAGTTTTTACAGTCATCAAAATAGTGAAGTGGATGACATGAAGTTCATGAAAATTAATTGTATGTGTTTTTAAACGACCATTACAAATTAGTTATTAATTCGTAGGACTTATCTTTTACTCTACAATTGAGTCCTTTAATGTACTTACTTAAGCTTAACGAGCCAAGGACATTTGGGGAAATAATTGACCACGCTGAATATGTTTAAAACAACCGACTTCAATCGCAACAACTCCAATTTTGCTATGTTTTTGTTGATTTTCTCAAAAACCGCTGAATCGATTTCGATTAAATTTATATGGGACCACCTGTGAAGTATACCCTTTTAAACAAAAAAATAATTTTCCAAATCGGTTTAGGCGTCTTCGAGTAATCAGTGCTCCTTTTTTTGAAGTCGGTTAAAAATACCTTTAAAGCATATTAGCGGTCATGGCTCAAAACAGCTTGCTTGGTCGCGTCGATCATCCAAGGTAAATGACTACAGACACAGCCAGAAATTTGATGGCTATTACTGGTATTTGTTTCGGCTGTTTTCGTGCTTCACAAGGGTGATTTAAAAACACTAGGGTTAGTTACTAGCCCTACAACCTCCACCAATCCGGACTTGACTCTCATCTGTGGAATAACCTTTCTGAGGAAAGTTTCTGTATTCTAGCAGTTAGGCCAATGGGTTGTTACCTTAAAACATTGTCTTTGGGATGCTTCCAGTGTATTTACAAGGATTTATGTCAGTTCTGTGTACACCCACATTTCACTTGACTAATGTGTTCGAAAATGTTTTTATTTTTGTTGGAATTGTTTTTTACACGCGACATATGGAATTGTAATTACAGCCAGTGATATTCTTGATTTCGACGCTCGTTAGCGTACTTTTTAATGTTTTTTTTTTCTTCGCACAAATAATACCTAGTTGATGTTTTTTCGAAAAAAATATTACGTTTGTAGTAAAACAAAAGTCATTGTAATCACAAGTTTTACACGACATAACTACGCATTACTTTTGTCTTTCAAAAATTCAATTGATTTAATTGTTTGAGCCTTTAGGAGAAATAATAATGATGGTATTAAATTCTTAAAAAAAACATTACAAAAAGTCAAAGATGAAAAATTCAGAACTGAAATACCCTTTAATTATGTTAACACTATCTAACTCATTATTAACTGCTCGAACAGGTATTGACAGCATTGATTATTTATTAATAAAACGATCATAAAATAAATTTTGGCGGATTTTACTCATCTTTCCTGTACCAGACGGCCGGGTCCAAATTTAAGTCTTTTACCAATGAGTTTTTACTTAAAATCACGTAGTTACCTTATTAGTGAAGAAAACATTAAGACGAAACTTGCACATCTAATAAATCAGTACCCAATGTACCTTAGTTATTTGCGCCATCCATCTGTTTAACCGTAACATGTAGCTAGCACAAATTCTACCAATCCGTATGAGAAATATGTATGACCTAGCATTCAAATATGGAAAGAAATCTGTGCCATGGCAGTATGGGGATGATATAGGTTTAATATGTGAGATGATCGGGTTAACCACCCTTGTAGATGTAAATCAATGCAATACAGAGGAATACGGTAGTCCGCGGGGGCAGGCAGTCACAGTGAATCACTTGGAAAGTATCACGGTTAATTACTCACTCCGCGGTTGATGGTAGTGCAGGCAACTACAATCTGTCATGTCTTGGAAGTATCACACTTAATTCTGCCACCCGACAAGAGACAGTTTTACATTTGTTACACAAAAAATGAAAATTTGCTTTCCGCTATTTATTGCAACGCTTGTGTTAACAACTCATATCATCCCCACTGCAGGGGCACGGGTCTCTTCCCATACTTCGGGAAGATTAGGTCATACTCCACACACGGGGGCCAAGTCTGGATTGGTGGAGGTTGTGGGGCTAGTGACCAACCCCAGTGTCAGACGTTTCCAGCCGCCTATAAGGCATCCAACAAGGCTAAATGACTGCTATACAGGGTGTCACAAAATTAGTGTAGGACCCATTAACTGGGGATTCTACTCATCGTACTGAACAACTTTTGTTCTGCAACTTTGTTCAAATCGCAAAAAAAATTTTGGTCTCTCCATACAAAAATGGAAAAAAATGGCAAAACAGATGATCAATTTGTATGGAGAGTCCCAAAATGTTTTTGTGAGTACGATGTTGAGTACGATGAGTAGAATCCCCAGTTAACGGGTCCTACACCAATTTTGTTACACCCTGTATAGTGATAACAGCCGACACTAACGGCTTAGCGAGCCTTGAGTAGCATGGAAATGGTCGAGATAAATGCCACTAACAGTCAAACCCATCCAGGTTATAACCATGCCTGTAGTCAGTTAACCTGCGTGATCGACGCGACTACCCAAGCCACACTGATCTACGACCACTTCAATAGAGCGACAGCCAGCAAATCTTATAAAACAGTAAAACAACACCACTCAACTCATTTCATGAATTGTAACTTCCTTTGACTTGATAGCGAAATTTAGACAATTTTGTTAGTTCGTTGGAATTTCTGGACTTTTAATCGTCTTTCATTTGAGTTGGACTTGAGTTTGATCATTAATAGCATTGTTTGGGTGATAAATTGAACGTCGGGACGCCACTCACATCTGCGACTTGTGATTGAGGGACAAAGGCGCTGTAATAACGCGGTTTAACAATATTACAGTCTGCTTGTAGACGACGTAATCTTGTGACGTCATAATCAAATATGTATTAAGCTAAGGATTAATACGAGTATAGTATTTCTTCAATTAATTAATAACAGGTTATTGTGTCACACAATAGGAAGACGAAGAAGCATCTTAACATCTTGAGGTCTAGGACTTACCAGGATTTACCTTGTTCCATGAATGTTACTCAAAAAATAATTGCTAATACCCCTTTTGTTTTGTAATTTGTAATGAACCCTCAGTTTATGACTGACTCGGTGGAATAAGCCCTTGGCATCATCTCACTTCTGATCCGAGAGTCGTGGGTTCGATCCCCACACAGGGCAAACTTTTCTGTGATGAGCAGAATTGTTTGCTCTGAGTCTGGGTGTATTATATCTATATATCGTCACCTGAGTGCTTATTTGTCCAATCGACCATATTAACGAAAATCACTTTTAAATGCAGTTTTCATAAAATTAAAATTTACCGTCGATTGGTGTATGATTCTTATAATTTAGACCTTAAGAACATTAAAAATGTAATTACCTGTTGAAAACACAATCTGTAAGAAATCATTTAATTTACGTGAAATGATAAGTAAAAACTTTTTGTGTTGCTTAAGGACGTTGAACAAATAAGCACTCAGGTGACGATATGTATGTATTTAAAAGTATATGTGTATGTACATCAGTCTCTGGTTCCCAAGATACAGGGAATCCTAGTTTGGGGCCAGATGACCGTGTGTGATTTGTCCCAGATATTATTATATTATTATTATAATTGTTGGAAACCGGATCCAATTATACATTAAATGATGAAATAAACCGTAAAAACCACAAATTTATGTCCATTATCATATTAGTTAAACTTTGCGGCTATTGTTCCAGTTAATTAATTAGGGTGTTTATTTGGAAATAATTTGCATGAGATTTTATTTATTTATTTATTTTACAATTTATCGTACACAGAAAAGACAAAGACATACATTAAGAAGGAAAGAACATACAAAAGGTGCAGCTTATTTCTATAAGAAATTTCTTCCAGCAGACCTTGGACAGTGAAAGTTGAAGAAAAAAGGCAGAAAAGACGTGTACAAAACAAAGATATAACAATTATAAAATGGTGACAAAAAATACAAACTTATACCTAATTCTCAAAATAATACATAAACATACATTAAATAACATACATTAAACATATATTAAACAGTCATTAAACATACATTAAATAACAAATATATATTATGATTTTCATAAAACGAATTCAGAAAACATAAAATGTTTAATTGAGGTAATATATTTTCTTGGGTCATAATTTAAAATGTCTTTAATTTAGTTAATATCAGACACATTTGGTGAGTTATTTTAACAACGCGAATTGTATCCACTTATCACTTCATCTTCCAGCTCTCAAACTGGTGTTTCTAAGGATAAGTCCTAAAAACTTCCTCCAGTATAAGCTCTAGCATATACCATATATGCTTTAGCTGTAATGTAATGGTTTAGCTGTAAGCTGCAAATGTAAACGTATAATAATAAATAAATAATAATAATAATATATAAATTTTTTTTTACAAGGAATTGTTCATATATTAGCATATATTAGAGGCACTTTATGATATATTTGAAAAAAAAATGATAGCTATAAATACTGATACAGTTTTTTTTAAATTGTCTAGAAACGCTGCTTCTTTAAACGAAAGATACAAGCATTTAAATGGAGTATCTTATTTTTGCTGTACAAACAATATCAAATTCTGAAGTAGACCAGCCAGAACTCAACTAAAAGATTACAACTCCGCAATCAACTCACAACTGTCATGGAAGAGCGAAAGTTTAAAACTGATAACAAGTGGGACACCGCAACGTTTTCGAGTTGGTTGTGTCTGTTTTAGTAGGCTGTCATAGATTAAACAGCAAACAACAGAAAGAACAGAATGACTTATTGAAAAAGAAATGCACACTGTTTTCACAATGCCCACAGAGATGCACAGAAATAAAGATATGTTCGATCGCAAGTAATTAAACTTATTGTACTCACAATTTCATGTTGCGGGCGGAATCTAGTATACGTATATTTTACATTGATATGTATTTCTTGCACTGACACTCAGCGTTGACGTCAAATTTTCACACGTCAAAGTTTTTCACTTTAACATTGAAGAAAATCTGTCAACTAAAAAACTACATCATTATCAACATATTACATTATTAACATATAATATTATTTTTCAGAGACTCTTATTTATTTACACTACACCTACTCAGAAAGTACTCTAATACTTTATCGAATTTGAGGCAGAATGTACGTCATTACTATCGTACAAATATGCGGGAAGAAATTCGCTGAGCGGGAGGGAAAAGTGTATGAAAATCCATTACTAACGTGGTTTTTTAGGGTTACGTAGCCAAATGGCAAAAAACGGAACCCTTATGGATTCGTCATGTCTGTCTGTCTGTCTGTCTGTCCGCCCGTATATCACAGCCACTTTTTTCTGAAACTAAGAACTATACTGTTGAAACTTGGTAAGTAGATGTATTCAGTGAACCGCATTAAGATTTTCACACAAAAATAGAAAAAAAACAATACATTTTGGGGTTTCCCCATACTTAGAGCTGAAAATCACAATTTTTTTTTCATCAACCCTATACGTGTGGGGTATCTATAGATAGGTCTTCAAAAATGATATTGAGGTTTCTAATATCATTTTTTTCTAAATCGAATAGTTTGCGCGAGAGACACTTCCAAAGTGGTAAAATGTGTGTCCCCCCCTGTAACTTCTAAAATAAGAGAATGATAAAACTAGAAAAAATATATGATGTACATTACCATGCAAACTTCCACCGAAAATTGGTTTGAACGAGATCTAGTAGTAGTTTTTTTTAATACGTCATAAATCGTAAACCGCAAATTACCTTTCATTCAATCAACTCAAATATAAAAAATATTGAGTTGAAGACATGTGTGATTTTGAATTTATACGAAACCCTCGGTGCGCGAGTCCGACTCGCACTTGGTTGGTTTATTTTTATTTTGGGTAAGACTATGACGGTAAACTAAATGTAAAATATCAAAAAGTTTTTATCTCCAAGTTCGCAAAATGATACTGGCCACTAGCTTTTTCCAAACATTATTTTGAAAAAAGAACATGTGTTTTTTATTTTCCTCGTAGGTATAGTATCTAGCACTATGTATCAATCGGAAGAAAGTGCGATTCCCAACTCGAGTGTATTAAGGTCAACTACATCTCTTGTTGGTAATCGGTCACTTTCTCCCCTTGATGAACAATGTACTATTCCTTCATAACTTTTAAGCAACCAAGTATACAGGCTGTAACAGAAATGTGTGACAATACTTCAAGGTTGACTTTTACCCATCAAACTGAACAACTTTTGTTCTACAACTTTGTTGAAATCACAAATTTTTTTTTGGACTTTTCATACAAATCGATCAGCTGGCGAACCAAGTTTGTATGAAAAGTCCAAAAATTTTTTTGCGATTTCAACAAAGTTGTAGAACAAAAGTTGTTCAGTTTGATGGGTAAAAGCCAACCTTGAAATATTGTAACACACTCCTGTTACACCCTGTATATTTAGAAAATAACTTTATCTATGACCATTCGCAATGCATTAAAGCACTTACTTTCAAGACGACAAACTGATTCAAAAGGTTGATGTTCCCGCCGAATATTTTGCACAGAATTAATGGTCCGATGAATTATTGAAGGGACAGCAAACCGTGATTCCTTTAGTGTTAAGTCAATTGTAACGTTTTTCACAGAACGTTTAAATTTAGTAATGAAATGTAATGAAACGAACTGATAGGTTTATAAGAAAATTTATTTTTTATTTCGTTATTTAGCGAAGTTGAAAAATATAAGATGTTTAGATTTATTGGTGTCGATTCGGCATTTATGATTAAACTTATTTGACAGGACTGAACTTAATTTAAGCGTCCTGTCCTTGTCTTTTCGATACAGAAAGAAAAAGACAGAACACTTAAATTAATTTTAATCCTGTCAAATAAGTTTAATCGTGAAAACCGAATCGTCACCATTACCATACTCAAAATCCACTAAACGGATTCTCACTAAATAAAGCTACGAACCTATTTTCAAGTGGAAAAAAAGGCATTCAAATCGGTTTACTCGTTACAGACAGACACATACACACACAAGCATAATAACACCCTTAGATGTAAAAGCCTATTTCGGGGGTTAATAATAATAAGTATAAGTAATTTTTAGTAACATTACTTTCTTGTATTTAGAGTAAAATACTGAAAATATTAATCTTTTTACAAACTAACAAAGGGCATTTACAAGAAGGATGACAATTCGCGACATCTAGTGATGGCCTTTGAAAATTATTATTAAATTATCCAATAGCATTTTAATGACATTTTAAGTACATTAAATTCGATTTGAATAAATAAAAAAAGGCGAGTCGGACTCGCCCATGAAGGGTTCCGTAGCAGCAAGTAACATTATATAAAAGTTCTTGTAGTTCGTTGTGTTTATGAAATTAAATGCTTTTTTATTTATTTTTATATTTGAGTTGATTGAATGAAAGGTAAATTGCGGTTTACGATTTATGACGTATTAAAAAACTACTTACTAGATCTCGTTCAAACCAATTTTCGGTGGAAGTTTGCATGGTAATATACATCATATATTTTTTTAGTTTTATCATTCTCTTATTTGAGAAGTTACAGGGCGGGACACACATTTCACCACTTTGGAAGTGTCTCTCGCGCAAACTATTCGGTTTAGAAAAAAATGATATTAGAAACCGCAATATTATTTTTGAAGACCTATCCATAGATAGACACGTATAGGTTTGATGAAAAAAAAATTTTTGAGTTTCAGTTGTAAGTATGGGGAACCCTCAAAATTTTTTTTTTCTATTTTTGTGTGAAAATCTTAATGCGGTTGACAGAATACATCTACTTACCAAGTTTCAACAGTATAGGTCTTATAGTTTCGGAAAAAAGTGGCTGTGACATACAGACGGACAGACAGACACATGACGAATCCATAAGGGTTCCGTTTTTTGCCATTTGGCTACGGAACCCTAAAAACACGCTACCGAGGAAATAATTTACTTAGTACTATAAGGAACTTTGACGCGATGTCTAAACCGGGTTAAATCTCAAGATGAAAAGATTAACAAAACACATTTTCAGGCGGAAAATAAAGTGCTGTGTTTAAATTATGAATGAAGAAGGAAGGCTACTTTGAATAAACAATGCCTCCCAGTAAGAGTTTAATGGCATTTTGCATAGTAATGTTGAATAAATTAATTAATAATTACCTGGTTTCCTGTATAATTTCACGGCTCGCGGGTTTATTTAGGCGGGTCGCGATGACGAAAAATATAATTTCCTAAACGTGTTTGTGGATTTATATACAAAAAAAATATGACGAAGAAAATTTGAAAAATTTGAAGACATAGTTTTATCGAAAAATGCAATGGAAAAATTTGATAGTCTGCGACGTGAATCTGAGAATAAAAAAATATTTAATTTGAAGGTTTGTGCATTGTAACTAATTTGTAAGATGACAAAAAGCTAATGGTACTCCTGATTGAAAGTAGCATCCACCGCCTATGAGTATCTATAACCCGAGAAGTGCCTTGCCGATACTCGAGGGCTAAGGAAGTCATCATCATCACCACCATCAGTCGAAAGACGTCCACTGCTGGACAGGCCTCCCGCAAGGATTTCCACACGGACCGGTCCTGTGCTCCTCGCATCCAGCGGATAAGGAAGTACATACTAAAAGTAGGTAAATACTTTAAAAAAATGTAATTGATTAGTCAATCATAAACTTATTAGCCGGATAAAGTCAGTTGAACCTATTCAGTTGAGCTGATTCTAGATCCGTCTAGATCTTTCCACAAGTCTACCAAAACTAACTATAACATTACACATATGAAGCCAAGTCAACTGCAGAAGCTAGTACTTTCTATAGTAGGAGTAACTCCATGCTTTTATAGTCATTGCAATGTATAAACATATTCAAAATCTAACTTTAGATAAGCTTGCTTGTTAACGATTTCGGGTTCCATTACACCGTTACCTTCCACCATTAATAATAAGAGGTATAATAGCACACATAAAATGCTTGTTTTCGCTAATAAACAAGGTAGGTGTAGTTCATTTGTCAGTGGTGTGCAAACGTCACTTTGTGTGTGGTACAAGTCACGAGAGATTGTGTGGTATAAGTCATTGAGTGGCCATCTTCAGTTAACTGTGTTTATGTAGACTAGAACGTGATAGTATCATAAAAATATGATATTTCTTCTTTTTATCGTAGTACAAATTAACCGTGCGTATCACAAGAGATGGCGGTTGGCGTGCTCTTAGGAGGGATGCCATATTTTCAAAATTAGTTTTTTTTATATTATAATCCCGGTTGGGGTGCACTTTTAATATGCTCGGAGTTTTCCTAGTGATCGAATCAGAAATGAGGAGTTAGATGACGTAGCTCACAGAATCGCTAAAACGATGACCGTTGGGGCATTCAAGTTCTTGTGGTGACCGCGCGTCGTAGCGAAGGCAGGCTCCCACTCGGTGGATCGATGATCTGATCGATGACCTAGACCGATCGGCGTGGAAATCCTTGGGGAGGATGAGCGGGGAGTCGGGGAGCGATGGCTGACTCTCGCGTTATACTCGTGATCGGGTGCTGTCCGTGTGAACTGCAGGCCAGTTCAGTTCTTGTCATTGGTTTTTGGAATTGTTAGTCATTAGCTACAAATAATTTTTACTTTTATCTCTTTTGAATCCTTTCTTTCTTAATTCTTATTTTTTATATTTCATTTACAGACATGACAATGTATAAAATATTTAATGATCTAGCATTAAGATGTAATAGAATATAAGACTTTTTTGTAAAAAATGTGTTGGAGGGAGTTTCTTTAGGGCCCGCCGTTTCTTCTCACTCCACAAACACTTCCTGAAACGGTGGGTATACGAGTTCTGAGTGGTAGGAACCTCGTATTAGGTAGATAAAAAAATGACATTCGAAAAGTTTACACTGCTACCTACTTCGAATAAAATATTTTCATTTCATTTCAGGCTTTTTTCAGCAGTGGACGTCTTTGGGCTGATGATGACAGTGATTAGTAATTAGCATTTAGGAAGGAATAAAAATAGGCGTAGAACCCATTAATTTTCACTATACGTTTTCTTAAAACCGCAAAATAATTCGGAGTCTTTTCTTTTGATACGCTCTGTTTTTCAAAAATCTCAATACTCTTCTAATTTAAGGCAAAGACTAAACAGCAGCGCCGTGGTTTTGGTCGCGTATGTGTAAATTACAAGTTGGAATTTATTACAACATTTGTTTGCAAATTATACATGTTGTTTTCGGTTTTTCTCGGTATTTTATACAAAATGTTTCATTATGGGTTCGCACCTTTTATTGGACTATTTATCACATGACAAGTAACTTATCATAACCTCCAATAATAAAAGTCGCTTAACTGAAAAAACATATAATCTGTTTTTAACCGATTTCAAAAAAAGGAGGAGGTTCTCAATTCGTCGGAATCTTTTTTTTATGTATGTTCACCGATTACTCGTAGACGCCTGAACCGATTTAGAAAACTCTTTTTTTGTTTAAAAGGGTATACTTCACAGGTGGTTTCATAAAAATTTTATAGAAATCGATTCAGCGGTTTTTGAGAAAATCAACAAAAACATAGCAAAATTGGAGTTGTTGCGATTGAAGTCGGTTGTTTTTAAAGTATTCAGCGTGGTCATTATAGCTTATAACGATTGCCATAATATTATCTACTTTCAAGTGAAAAAAACTATGCCGCTGAAAGACAATCACACGTACTCTTTTAAGTTAAAATTAGAAAAAAAGGTTAGATTTTTCTATCTAACTTACCATGAGGTGAGATTATTAACCAATTGCGTATATTAAAATAAGAGAAATTAACCTTTAATGTGACGATATAAAAGTTTAACAGATTTTGTGACGAATATGAAACTTTGAAACTTCATAAGATAGAATAACCTCTACAGTTAAGTTATAAAAACTTTTTAGGAATGTCCTAAAATATGAACATGAGCAAAAATAACCATAAAACCGAGGCAGAATACGGTACGAAATAACTCGGAACACAAAACACACACAAGTTAGAAAGTTTGAACAACAGCAGTGAAGACTTCCGTAGCGACTCTAAACTTAATTTAGTTTCGTAAAGTTATTATGCTACGTGTGCTAAGGCAAGTTCTTAATAAAATGTGAAATATGTTGTAATCAGGTCTCTTTTAAAACTTATCCATAACATCACTAAATATGGTTCGAAGATGAGAACTTATTTAAGTCGTTTATACACAAATCTACATGTAACTTCAATAGCACTGCCGTTTTCAAAAACATTAACTATACATATAAGGAATATTATGGGATGAACAGAGAATTTGATTTAAACTAGAATAAATAAGGTTAATGAAATGGGATGTTAGCTGACCATAAAACCAGCAAAGGGTAATATTTTTCAAGTGTTTGTAAGATACATATTTATGTAGGTATATATCACACCCGACCGGTCTTGCGCTGCCTGCATCCAGTGGCTTCCCGATTTCCACCGAGTGGCAGCCTGCCTACGCTACATCTTTCAGTGCGCGGTTACCACTCGAGAACCTTAATGCCCCACTGCCAACGGCCATCTGCTCTAGGAGGTACCTATGTTTGAATGTTACTGTCAGTATCCGAAACATCTTGATAGGTTTTGGAGTGTGATGTTTCTTTAGACGCGTTAGTCCGGATCTTCAGAGTGGCATTTTAAATAATTGAGGTGAGGTTATAATGAACCTGTTTTCAGTATTAACAAAATGTAGTTGTAGCATAATATCTTGCATAAAAATAAAAATAAACTGCGTTTTCTTGGCCTATATTTGCAATGCATGTCGGTCACTTGTGAGAACGCTATTCGACGCGTGTTATAGAGAATTTCAGAGATATTGACTATATCGATATTTACATAAAAGTAATATATATTTTATTCCTCTATCGAAACCAGTTACAAACAAGTAAAAAAAGTCCTTCCTCGTAACTGGTTACGAAACTAGGGTTACGTAGACGGCCGAAGGGAAAATAATTTATTATTCCTTAATTTGTTTAATATGAAAATGTTTTCCTACCTTTAAAACCACACCAATAGAAAATTAAATGGTTTCACCGCCAGCAATAAGGAGTAAGCGTTTGCCGAGATTCTTGCAAACGATCCAAATATGCGAAGCACGGCTTAATTGCGTTTACCGTAGGCACTTCGGGTGTTGGCAATTAATTTGGAAGACGATATAGCTGTTTATTCTTGCAAATAAAACAGATGTATATAAGGACAAAATTTTGTAAATCTTGTTAACTATAGGGGTTTAAGGGCTGATTCAAATGACACTCGTTCTCAGGTTTAGGCTATATAATAAAGGTAAAAAAATAAACGAAGCTATCACTTAAGACACTAGCACATAGGGCATGCAAATATTCGAAAATTTTGGTATTCGAATATTCGAATATTTTTGCCTGAGATATTCGAATATTCGAATATTATTCGAAAAGTTATAAAGTCAAATAAAATAGAGTTTTACGTGGTAGGACACTATTTTGCAATTAGATAAAATAGACTCATTAAAATTTCTAAATTTTATAATTTTGATTTTATAATTTTTTAACATGTTGTCGCAAATAAATATGATTGACATATTTATTTGCGACAACATGTTAAAAAAATATAAAATCAAACAACTACGAGTATCTACTTCAAATAAAAAGGTAATTAGTTTTAACTTAATAAACCCCATCTCTTCCCGTGGGTGGACACCATGATCCTTAAGTCCGGAAACCTGCTCTATTTCCGGGAGGCGACCATCTGTCCCAGGGTGGTGTCGGGTTTATTGTCCACAAGTCCCTCGTTAACAACGTGGTCCAGGTCGAGAGTATTTCGACGAGGGTAGCGTACCTTATACTCAGAATCACCAAACGGTATTCGCTGAAGGTCATACAGGTATATGCACCGACCGAGGAACACCCCGACGACAATGTTGGAGGCTATGTATGAGGATATCTCCAGAGCCATGCATAGCTCCAGGACCCATTACACCGTTGTGATGGGGGACTTCAACGCAAAACTAGGCAAACGAAGTGACAACGAGCTGAGAGTGGGGAAATTTGGATACGGAGAAAGGAATGCGCGGGGTCAGCTGCTGGCCAGCTTTATGGAGAAGGAGGGCCTCTTTATGATGAACTCTTTCTATGAAAAGCCAAAACAGGCCAAGTGGACATGGCTGCATCCCAATGGTGTAATAAAAAATTAGATTGACTTCATCTTGTAGACAAAAAGGCAAATATTCAATGATGTCTCTGTGATCAACTCGCTGAAAACAGGAAGCGATCACCGAATGGTAAGAGGCACATTGAACCTAAAAACAAAGCTGGAAAGATGTCGACTGATGAAGTCCACGTTCCGACCAGCGCCTATCCAACTCCAAAACCCCGAAAGCTTTCAGCTCGAGTTGCACAACCGCTTCGAATGCCTAGGAGAATGTGAAAATGTGGACAATTACAACGACAAGTTCGTAGAAATTGTCCAAACGGCTGGGAATAAAGCTTTCAAAACCAGACGTTCAAAAAGAACATCTCGTATCTCAAACCCCACCAGCAAGCTCATGGAGGAAAGACGAAGCCTGATTCTAAAATCCTCTGAAGATGCTTGTCAGTATCGGCGACTAAACAGACAGATCCCCAAGTCCTTGACCCGCGATATACGTCAATTTAATACAAATCGTATTAAAGAGGCTATCGAGCGTAATAAAGGGTCAAAAGTATTCGCAAGCGATCTGTCTGCTGGTCAAAGCCAACTGACAAAGCTGAAGACCGAGGATGGAAGAGTCGTGTCGTCCAAGCCCGAGCTGTTTGAAGAGGTTGAGAAGTCCTACGGACAATTATACACGACTACACGCTTACCTGTCAGTAATCAAGCTGAAGACCCGAGAGCCAAATTGACCCGACACTATACCGAAGATATCCCAGCTAACAGCCTGTGCGAGATAAGAATGGCTCTCAAACAACTTAAGAACAACAAGGCACCGGGTGATGATGGAATTACAGCTGAGCTTCTGAAAGCAGGTGGAGAACCGGTACTTATAGCTCTTCAGAAGCTATTCAATTCCGCCATGCCCGAGGGACGAACGCCTACAGCATGGCACAGGAATGTGGTGGTGCTCTTCTTCAAGAAGGGTGATAAGACTCTGCTGAACAATTACAGACCCATCTCACTCCTGAGCCATGTCTACAAGCTGTTTTCGAGAGTCATTACGAATCGTCTCGCACGCAGGTTTGATGACTTCCAGCCTCCCGAACAAGCCGGTTTCCGAAAAGGCTTCAGTGACAAATGTGGCAAGAAATGTCGCGCCGCCATCGGCCTATACAGTCAGCAGCGAAGATATGGTGCTCCAACAACGAAATGATACCCGTAGCCGCTGCAACAATCATCTAACAAGATGTTGTGGCCAATGATGGCTGAGACCTTGGAGGACCTAGGCGCGATGCTCGAAGGACTCAGTAAAGCCTCCCAACAAGTGGGTCTTAAAATGAACATGGATAAGACGAAAATCATGTTAAACATCCGTGTTACACCCACTCCTCTGAAGGTTGGAGACTCTACACTTGAAGTTGTTGATGAGTATGTATACCTGGAACAAACAGTCCAGTTAGGTAGGTCCAACTTCGAGAAAGAGATCAATCGCAGAATCCAACTAGGCTAGGCAGCGTTCGGGAAGCTTCGCAATATCGTCACGTCCAAAATACCGCAGTGTCTCAAGACTAAAGTCTTTGACCAGTGTGGGTTGCCAGTGATGACATATGAATCTGAGACATGGTCGCTTACTATGGGCCTCATAAGAAGGCTCAAAGTCACCCAAAGGGTGATGGAGCGCGCTATGCTTGGTGTTTCTCTACGTGATCGAATCAGAAATGAGGAGATACGTAAGAGAACTAAAGTTACCGACATAACTCTCAGAATCGCTAGACTTAAGTGGCAGTGGGCAGGGCACATAGCTCGTAGAACAGATGGCCGTTGGGGCAGTAAAGTTCTCGAGTGGCGACCGCGCACCGGAAGACGCAGTGTGAGCAGGCCTCCGACTCGGTGGACCGACGACCTGGTGAAGGTTGCGGGAAGCCGCTGGATGCGAGCCGCACAGGACCGGTTAGTGTGGAAATCCTTGAGGAAGGCCTTTGTCCAGCAGTGGACGTCTTGAATGAGATTCATCAATTATCATTGATTATCTAAAATAAAGTAATGAAAACAAAATTAAACAATTTCTGTTAACTTGGCAGTAACCTAAATAGAAACAATCACTCTCTGAGATCACATGCATAAAAATAGTCCTTATTGGAAAATATAACAAATGAAAATACTTTAACAAATTTAATCCAGGTAAATTAATATATGGCAGTTTGCCATTCTTCTTCCCGAATAACGGCGAGCGCTCACGCAGGAATCGCACGATCCTTCTTTTGGATGTGTTCACGCAAGATACGTTTGATGAAATATGTTAAAAAAAATTTTTTTGTTTTTTTTATAAATAATTGTAATACTGTCTTTTAATATTTAATGTGATGAAATAAATAAACTCGTTACCACTATAGATCAAATATTGTATAAAATTCGTTTACTAGTTAGTTCAAATGTCTTTAAAAATAATCGAATATTCGAATATTCGTAAACATTATTCGAATATTAAAATGAGGCGAATATTCGAATTATTCGAATATTCGATTGCAGGCCCTACTAGCACAGTATAAGGACATTATACAGTATGGACACTCCCTGCCGCTCTCTGAAGGCTACTCACCCCCCCTGTGTGACCGATAAGTGACTGGTTATCTTCCGGTTGTCAAAAGATTGGAAGACCAAAGATAATTTTATTTTCATAAGGACAGAAGTAGAGAGAAGTCACTTCATTAAAAATGTCTATTGTAAAAGTCTAACGTTTATGTTTATATCTGTCGTTATAAGTTCTACTGTTTTCGGAAATATCAATTACTAAAAACGTTAACGTAACAAAAAGAAGTGTACGGTAACCTATGACAAGGCGGTATGTCCAAGGAGTTTTAGCTTAATCAGCCCTAGATACACACGCATTGACACGTGTACAGACACGAAGAAGTGTATTTCTTTGTAGTAAACAATAACGCGATATTTGTATGAAGTGTCCGGGTGTGGACACTAGGAATAGAACTGCAAAAGCACGTCATTACAAATCTCCGTCGTCGAAAAATGTAATAAACGTTTCTGATGGTAAATGATGACTTCGAAAATTGGAGGCTGAATTAATTATATCCCCGGACACTTCATACAAATCGTCCGATTTAACTACCTATTCCGACCTCTCTTTCTAACACGTAGGAGCGAGCGAGATGACTGAGTGAACGGTCACCAGATTGTTTCCACAAAGAGTGGGATCATCTTCAGAGAGCAGCAACGAGTGTCCATACTGAACGCATTGTAATACGTAATTTAATTATATTTTATATAACGCATTGTAATACGTGTTTTTAAGATTCCTTGACACATTGGGGAACTGACTATCTTGTCTCCATGAAGAAACCCATAAATGCTACTAACATAGATGTTTTCTGCCAAGAATAGGTGTGTTCATAAAATTCCATACCACCAACAAAACCGTGTCCTGCTGTAAAATGAAACCATATTCTCCTTTTATGAAGCAAGCGGACTAACAATGTGCCATAGGCGAGTAGTAAGGGATTGGTACATTCTGGCTCACTTTATTGTAACTTCGCCGGGGGACCCCCCACGCGAATAAAATTTATTTAATTATATCGCGAATCAGTGTAGTAGTAAGGGATTGGTACATTCTGGTATAAACCGCGAAGTGAGGCGTGTGCTATAAACCGCGAATCAAAGCCGCGGATTGGGAGTCGCGAATCATGTGATTATTCCGGTATAAACCGCGAAGTGAGTTGTGAGGTATAAACCGCGAATCGTATGATTATTCCTCGGATGATTAAAATAGCTACGTTTTGGACAAGTTCAGACACGATTGATGCAGGGTGGTCAGTCACAAAGCGTCGGCGTGGGACAAAAGAAAACAATAGATACAAGGCGCTTCGCTTCAATTGTATGGTGGTTTATTGCAGCCTTTCTAGTTACTCTGTTGTTTTTTAACACTACCTAACACAAGGTTCTTACAGTTATTTATTTTACAATGGGCATTCCTCGGATGATTAAAATAGCTGCGTTTTGGACAAGTTCAGATACGATTGATGCAGGGTGGCCAGTCACAAAGCGTCGGCGTGGGACAAAAGAAAACAATAGATACAAGTCGTTTCGCTTCAATTGTATGGTGGTTTATTGCAGCCTTTCTAGTTAATCTGTTGTTTTTAACACTATCGTTCTCAGTTGGGGGTTTTCTGCTTTTGTTTGTAAGGGTCTTTTTTTTGTGCTGTTGATCGTAAAATTAATCACCTTTGGATGTCGGTACTTGGAAACAAGATGTTGTTTTGTATTTTTTTATACCATCTAAGTTTGTGAATGCGAGTGTTAAAGTGTGAAATATTATGCGTAGCACAACCATATTTTTGATGTTGTGTGAGTGAATCAATGATATAAAAGCTGACCAAGTCCAACCAAGAGCACAGTACGTCTCGAACCCGCAGTGGTTCTCAGCTCTTCCAAAAAGTGCCTTCTACAGGATCCACCATGTCGGTAAGTTTCATTTTTATAACTGTTTATCTTTCTGTTGTTTGTAACATGTGATTTCTAACTTCCTTATTTCGATAATATTGATGTGTCTACTTCTATGTTGTGTATGTAGCTCCATGAACTGCATTGTATATCTGATTACTACAAACCCGTTAAAATAATATCAGGGGTTTGACTTAATAACCAAATTAGGAACGACTCGAATTTTATTTTTTCTATTGCAGATAACAAACTCCAATTATGACTACACATTGAAGGGATTTTACTATCCAGATATAAGTGACGAAGAAACCAAGGATTTACCTACCGGTAAAGCTAACTCAAATATCGTAAAGCGGAGTAACAAGAACATTGAAGCATTTTTTGAGAAAACGAAGAAACGAAAGACTACGACGTGTTCTTCAAACGTGGGGTATGCAAATAGTGATGGAATTTCGTATATTTCATCGAATAACAATGATAGCACCCCTGCCAGTCATTTAATCAAAATAGAGCTATACGACATTGAGAAGCTGAAGGATGTCCAACCTACTGACTATTGGAAGCACGCTGACATACGTGTGAAATATTACGTCGAGTCGGAAGAAGATAAAAATTATCAAAACACCCGCGATGTTATTTACAGTATAACAAAGGAAATTGCAAACAAAACAAATTGCAAGAAATATTTCATTGAAACCAATAATGGGAGACAATGAGTAGCTTTCTCACCAAAGTACCACGTAGCACGTATTCTCTATTGTACAGCTAGTAGTAAGATTATGTTGTTCATCCCCACCGTTCGCGTCGTCAGCAGGCGGAGTCTTATAATAGCGTGCTCCTACCTGCGAGCTCTCAAAGATCTCTGAACCCACACCATGGACTCTGATCTCTACAACTCTTCATTCGACGAACACCTATATCAGCTGTGTCTCGACGCTGAGCAGAACGATGTCGATCGCCTCTTTATTCATCAACTCTATCAACTGTGCCACGACGCTGAGGACAGCGAAACCGATCGTCTTATTTACCAACTGTGTGAATCCGCGGAGCGAGAACACATCAAACCGTAAGTTTTCAAGTCATAACATGTTTATTTTTACAAATGTAAGAAGTGTTTTACCTGCTAGGGAATAACAAAAAAATGTTAGTGAGGGGGATGTAAACTATAAAAGTGCTTTATTTATCGTTTTAAGTATTACTATTGATTTGAATCTCTTGTATTACGGTTGTGCAATGGATCCAGTAATAATGTCTTTAACAAGTGACGATATAATTTTACTGCCCAAAGAACTTCTTATAAATAAGTTTCACAGATATATAAGAATGTGGTATAATGTTAACAGACTTCCACAGTGTATGTTGAAAGATATCGATATCATACCTTATTTTACTCCGTGTCCAGGGCATTATAATAGAACCGTAGATGAAATGTTTGATGAAATAGATGGTGTTTTACAAATGCAAGCTTATTGTAATTTGTGTACTAGTGTCCATAATTCTAACTTACCATAAAATATATTTGGTAAGTATTAATGAGTAAAGAACTCGTTAATCCATAAAAAAAATACATAAATTTCTAAAAAAAATATTCTTTTTCAGTTCATGCGAACAAGTTGGTGGCAAACGAAAAGCTCCTGGTCATCATCATGATTCTCCAAGCAAGCGTTTCCGGTCAACTGAACCGGTTCCTTCCACATCCAACGCAGCACAACCAACGAATTCAACAGTCCCTGAAATATCTGTAAGCGATATAGATAATAATACTGATTCTTCGAAAATTTTGTGTTCAGTATGTAAAGTTTTTGCAAGTAAGAAGTATTTTAACAATCACCTAAAAAGCAATGTCCACAAGGAAAACTTAATAAAAAAACACACAGATTTTAACAATGTTCAAGTAATTCAAGAGAGCGCTTTTCAGCAAAGAGTAGTAACTTATCGTATTAACTCTGAAAGCAGGTTACAAGAGTTTGAAACTCCTGAATCATTCCTTTTAAAAGTTAAAGAAACTGTTATGTATTTATTAGATAAATCTCTTCAAGATTTAACAGCGGTAAAAGTTAACTGCATTTTGCATGCAGATTTTTTTCAACAAACCAAAAATATACATAACTCCTTTGATTTTCAAACTTTAAATTATACTTATTTTCAAGGAGATGACTCTCAGAGTATTTACAAAATTATGATAAACGAAATTTCTGAGAAAGTCGGTAATTTTGAGCGTAAAGACAGTGGCTGGACGCTGAAAAAAATTAAACATATAGATATTAATATAAATAAATTTAATCCATTGCGGGGTTCGTCGTTCATAGATTTGCCTCATGACATAAAATGCAAAAAAGCGGTAATCAATGTAAAAAACAATGATTTCGAATGTTTCCGATGGGCTGTGCTTTCTGCTCTTCACCCCGTTACCAAAAACGCTGAAAGAGTCAGTAGTTACGTCAGTGAAAGAAACTCAATAAGATTTGACAATATCCCATTTCCAATGAAGTTAAAGGATATTTATAAATTTGAACAATTAAATAATATTAGTGTAAACGTTTTCGGGTTAGAATTCGACAAGATATCTAAAAAGCATAATATTATTGGACCATTGCATCATACAAAACATCGTCAGAGTGTACACATAAATTTACTGTATATAAATAATGGGGGCAATGGTCACTATTGTTTCATTAAAAACATATCGCGGTTAGTAAGCCAGCAAATTACATCGAAACATGGTGTAGTGGAGATTTGCGATGGCTGTTTGCTGTGGTTTTCAAATCATGAACAGTTAGTTAATCATCAAAATTACGATTGCAGTCACGTAAAAATAGAATTGCCTAATGATAACCCCAGGAAAAATAACTGGTTTGGAGAGACAGTGCCTAACAATAGAATAACCTTCGATAAATTTAATAAAAAAATGAAAGTCCCTTTTGTAGTGTATGCTGACTTTGAATCATTTTTGAAACCGATTCAAACGTGTGTTAATGATCCTAATATCTCGCATACTAGCAATGTGCAAAAGCATGATGTATATAGCTATGGCTATTACGTAAAATGTTCGTATGATAATAGTCTCTCTGTATATAGGAGTCATACCGGGCAGGACTGTACACAGCATTTTATGCAATCTCTAAGGGAAGATGTTTCAAAAATAGTTAAAAAAAATACTTTTCATGTAAAACCATTACCGCTGACTGATGAGAACAACTACGATTTAATTAACTGTAAATACTGTTATATTTGTGAGAGGGAATTAACCCAGGAATCTGAAATATATTATGATACACAAACCGGATCTTACCGAGGAGTAGCTCATACTAAATGTGCTTCTAATTATAGAATACCGAAGTTCATTCCTATCTTATTGCACAACATGAGTAACTATGATGCTCATTTTATTGTACATGCTCTTAATTTTGATGACGGTGATATTGAAATCATACCCCAAAATAAAGAAAAATACATATCATTTTCAAAAAAAATTAGCATTAATAATCAAATTATTGAGTTAAGATTTTTAGATTCATTTAAATTTATGTCTTCTAGTTTAAACAAATTGGCATCGAATCTTAAAACTGATCAATTTCAAGAATTACATAAAAATTTCCCCAATGAAGAAGATTTTAAAAGACTAATTAGAAAAGGAATATTCCCTTATGATTATATGACATCGTGTGAAATCTTAAAACAAACATCTTTACCAAGCAAAAATAATTTTTATAATTCTTTGATCAGCGAACATGTTTCCGATGAAGATTATTCACATGCCCAGGACATTTGGCATCATTTTAACTGTCAAAATATGTCTGATTATTCCGATCTGTATTTAAAAACCGATGTTCTATTATTAACCGATACTTTTGAAAATTTTAGGTCGTTGTGTATACAAACATATGATTTAGATCCAGTGCATTACTACACTGCGCCCGGATTAAGTTGGGATGCAATGCTGAAATACACAAAAGAATGCTTAGAGCTACTGACAGATTTTGACATAATTGCCTTTGTTAAAAAGGGCATAAGAGGGGGTATTTCTCAATGTAGCAAGCGTCACGCGAAAGCTAATAATAAATTTATGCATACTTATGATAGCTCCTTGCCATCTTCATACCTAGTCTATTTAGATGCTAATAATCTCTACGGTTGGTCCATGTCACAGCATCTTCCCATTGGAGAGTTTGAATGGGTTTCTCCAGAAACCAACTTCTCGGTTCCGGATGATTCAGATCACGGGTTCATACTAGAAGTGGACTTAGAGTATCCAAAAGAGTTACATGATTTACACTCGGACTTACCTTTTTGTCCCGATAACATTTGTGTAGGAAATAGTAAAGATAAGAGGTTAGTTCCAAATTTGAATAGAAAAGAGCGGTATGAAGATGGCAAGGAGCTATCATAAGTATGCATAAATTTATTATTAGCTTTCGCGTGACGCTTGCTACATTGAGAAATACCCCCTCTTATGCCCTTTTTAACAAAGGCAATTATGTCAAAATCTGTCAGTAGCTCTAAGCATTCTTTTGTGTATTTCAGCATTGCATCCCAACTTAATCCGGGCGCAGTGTAGTAATGCACTGGATCTAAATCATATGTTTGTATACACAACGACCTAAAATTTTCAAAAGTATCGGTTAATAATAGAACATCGGTTTTTAAATACAGATCGGAATAATCAGACATATTTTGACAGTTAAAATGACGCCAAATGTCCTGGGCATGTGAATAATCTTCATCGGGAACATGTTCGCTGATCAAAGAATTATAAAAATTATTTTTGCTTGGTAAAGATGTTTGTTTTAAGATTTCACACGATGTCATATAATCATAAGGGAATATTCCTTTTCTAATTAGTCTTTTAAAATCTTCTTCATTGGGGAAATTTTTATGTAATTCTTGAAATTGATCAGTTTTAAGATTCGATGCCAATTTGTTTAAACTAGAAGACATAAATTTAAATGAATCTAAAAATCTTAACTCAATAATTTGATTATTAATGCTAATTTTTTTTGAAAATGATATGTATTTTTCTTTATTTTGGGGTATGATTTCAATATCACCGTCATCAAAATTAAGAGCATGTACAATAAAATGAGCATCATAGTTACTCATGTTGTGCAATAAGATAGGAATGAACTTCGGTATTCTATAATTAGAAGCACATTTAGTATGAGCTACTCCTCGGTAAGATCCGGTTTGTGTATCATAATATATTTCAGATTCCTGGGTTAATTCCCTCTCACAAATATAACAGTATTTACAGTTAATTAAATCGTAGTTGTTCTCATCAGTCAGCGGTAATGGTTTTACATGAAAAGTATTTTTTTTAACTATTTTTGAAACATCTTCCCTTAGAGATTGCATAAAATGCTGTGTACAGTCCTGCCCGGTATGACTCCTATATACAGAGAGACTATTATCATACGAACATTTTACGTAATAGCCATAGCTATATACATCATGCTTTTGCACATTGCTAGTATGCGAGATATTAGGATCATTAACACACGTTTGAATCGGTTTCAAAAATGATTCAAAGTCAGCATACACTACAAAAGGGACTTTCATTTTTTTATTAAATTTATCGAAGGTTATTCTATTGTTAGGCACTGTCTCTCCAAACCAGTTATTTTTCCTGGGGTTATCATTAGGCAATTCTATTTTTACGTGACTGCAATCGTAATTTTGATGATTAACTAACTGTTCATGATTTGAAAACCACAGCAAACAGCCATCGCAAATCTCCACTACACCATGTTTCGATGTAATTTGCTGGCTTACTAACCGCGATATGTTTTTAATGAAACAATAGTGACCATTGCCCCCATTATTTATATACAGTAAATTTATGTGTACACTCTGACGATGTTTTGTATGATGCAATGGTCCAATAATATTATGCTTTTTAGATATCTTGTCGAATTCTAACCCGAAAACGTTTACACTAATATTATTTAATTGTTCAAATTTATAAATATCCTTTAACTTCATTGGAAATGGGATATTGTCAAATCTTATTGAGTTTCTTTCACTGACGTAACTACTGACTCTTTCAGCGTTTTTGGTAACGGGGTGAAGAGCAGAAAGCACAGCCCATCGGAAACATTCGAAATCATTGTTTTTTACATTGATTACCGCTTTTTTGCATTTTATGTCATGAGGCAAATCTATGAACGACGAACCCCGCAATGGATTAAATTTATTTATATTAATATCTATATGTTTAATTTTTTTCAGCGTCCAGCCACTGTCTTTACGCTCAAAATTACCGACTTTCTCAGAAATTTCGTTTATCATAATTTTGTAAATACTCTGAGAGTCATCTCCTTGAAAATAAGTATAATTTAAAGTTTGAAAATCAAAGGAGTTATGTATATTTTTGGTTTGTTGAAAAAAATCTGCATGCAAAATGCAGTTAACTTTTACCGCTGTTAAATCTTGAAGAGATTTATCTAATAAATACATAACAGTTTCTTTAACTTTTAAAAGGAATGATTCAGGAGTTTCAAACTCTTGTAACCTGCTTTCAGAGTTAATACGATAAGTTACTACTCTTTGCTGAAAAGCGCTCTCTTGAATTACTTGAACCTAGAAAGGCTGCAATAAACCACCATACAATTGAAGCGAAGCGCCTTGTATCTATTGTTTTCTTTTGTCCCACGCCGACGCTTTGTGACTGACCACCCTGCATCAATCGTGTCTGAACTTGTCCAAAACGTAGCTATTTTAATCATCCGAGGAATAATCATACGATTCGCGGTTTATACCTCACAACTCACTTCGCGGTTTATACCGGAATAATCACATGATTCGCGACTCCCAATCCGCGGCTTTGATTCGCGGTTTATAGCACACACCTCACTTCGCGGTTTATACCAGAATGTACCAATCCCTTACTACTACACTGATTCGCGATATAATTAAATAAATTTTATTCGCGTGGGGGGTCCCCCGGCGAAGTTACAATAAAGTGAGCCAGAATGTACCAATCCCTTACTACTTAGGCGTGATAATACATATAATGACTCATTATTGTAAGAACAAGTCTTACTGCAACTCTCGCCAGGAAATCCTAGGAATTCATTTTTTTTAGTTGTGGGGCTGGTTCTACTTATTTTCTATATTTGCCCATTTTTGTGGTAAAACATTGTTTTTTTTTTTGTTTTTTTTTTTTAATTTAACTATTACAGTTACTTGCACTAATTTAATACATAATTGTACCCTTTATCTTAGTGTATAAATTACGTTACAATCAGAAACTTCACTTTCAAATTTGATTTAAAGTTTATATGGGAGATGACTATTTTTAGGGTTCTGACTGACTCGGTGACTAGCACTCCTTTCTACTGACCCGAGGTTCGTGGGTTCAATTACTATCCAGAGCAAACATTTCTCTGTTAAGAAAATTTGTTTTACTCTTTTAGAGTGTATCATAATTCATATCTATACATGCAAATAATGTATTTAAACGTAAATGTGTATGTATATTAGCCTCTGGCTTCCATAAACAGTTAATCCAGTTTGGGGCCAGACGACCGTATGTGATTCGTCATGTGACTAAATCAAAGACGAATAAAATCACAGCAAATATGATAAGTAAACGTTACATAACTGCCTACAGCACATGTTTGAGGCACCAATTACTCGTGAACCCATCTGTCGGCGTGACGAATATCTCTGTAAGCTGTTATGTTCTCTCCACTCTGTTTATTTCTCCAGGGAGACTCCCTGTGTAAGCCACGGAGTATTGTGTGTGATAGACACGGTAGAGAATTGTGTTTCTTATTGTAGTGGCTTAAGTATGGCTGAAAAAAAAATGCTATATAAATATTTGTTTTATTTTTTCATTTAAAAACAGTTTTTTGTGAGTGCAGTTGTCTGCTGGTCAGAGGTTTGTGTATCGCTTTTATATAGTTGCGATTAAATTTTATACTGTAATGTTAATTAATATTATACAATATAATGAAGCATCATGGATACCCATATCGATGTGAAGCATAAATTATAGACGGTTATCAAGCACAAATTGTGAATTTTTTTGCTTGCAATTTTGTAATAAAAATAATAATAATATCTGGGACAAATCACACACGGTCATCTGGCCCCAAACTAGGATTCCCTGTATCTTGGGAACCAGAGACTGATATACATACAATTCTGCTCATAACAGAAAAGTTTGCCCTGTGTGGGGATCGAACCCACGAATCTCGGATCAGAGGTCAGGATCGCTAACCACTTAGCCACCGAGTCAGTTGTAAATTGTAATATGTTTGTATGCCAAATAAAGATTTAATCTATCCTATTCTGTTCATTAGGGAAACCAGAGACTGTTATACATACAAATATACATTATAGTACATACACAACTATATAGGGTGACTTTAAATTAGTTATTGATACTAAAGGCTATGATGTGCTCATGATAACAAACAACTTTCCCTAAGTAACCCATAGTTAAATCGCAAAAAAAAATTTGGATTCTCCATACAAATTGATTAACTGACCGGCCAAATCCGGAAGTTGACTGCATGAAAATTAAATTGCGAAATATTATTGACGAAATAGCTTTTTAATTGAAATTATTGAAAAACTTATTCACTTTAATTTTCATAGCATTTTCAATTTTTAATTTATAAAAATTACCTAATTAGTATGCAAACTACTATTTTGAACAATGACGTCATCGTACAAAATTTCAAACATTTTTAGAACAAAATGCCGTTTTTGACATTTAATAAAAAGTAACTCAAATGACTAGCAGTCAACTACCGGATTAGTATGAAGAGTCTAAACTTTTTTTTTTGATCTGATTATGGGTTACTTAGGGAAAGTTGTTTGTTATCATGAGCACATGCATAGCCTTTTGTAAAGAGCAAACAAATCTGTTCATCACAGAAATGCTTGCCCTCGATGGGAGTCGAACCAATCGACCTCCACTCCTCAGGTTCGCTAACCTCTGAACCACGAAAACAGTAAGTTTTCCATAGTATGGTTTCACACGTATAAAAATATGTAGTTCTATAAGTTTAGTTAAATATAATATTTCCTCCAGAGAAATAAACTGTTTTTAGGGTTCCGTAGCCAAATGGCAAAAAACGGAACCCTTATGGATTCGTCATGTCTGTCTGTCTGTCTGTCCGTCCGTATGTCATAGCCACTTTTTTCCGAAACTATAAGAACTATACTATTGAAACTTAGTAAGTAGATGTATTCTGTGAACCGCATTAAGATTTTCACACAAAAATAAAAAAAAACAATAAATTTTGGGGGTCCCCATACTTAGAACTGAAACTAAAAAACTTTTTTTTTATCAAACCTATATGCGTGGGGTTATCTATGGATAGGTCTTTAAAAATGATATTGAGGTTTCTAATATCATTTTTTTCTAAACCAAATAGTTTGCGCGAGAGACACTTCCATAGTGGTAAAATGTGTGTGTGTCCCCCTGTAATTTCTAAAATAAGAGAAAAAATATATGATGTACATTACCATACAAACTTCCACCGAAAATTGGTTTGAACGAGATCTAGTAAGTAATTTTTTTTTAATACGTCATAAATCGTAAACCGCAAATTACCTTTCATTCAATCAACTCAAATATAAAAAATATAGAGTTCAAGACATGTGTGATTATGAATTTATACGGAACTTTCGGTGCGCGAGTCCGACTCGCACTTGGCCGGTTCTTTTTATGTTAGGGTGTTAACCTAAAACAGATTTATTTAGTCACTTGTCGGGGGCACTATAAATGTTGTAGATATCGTAACTGGATTGTCATGAGACCGAGTAAGAATTATTTTGGACTTACACTGTGTTGGCGCGTGAAATATCGGTGAAAGCATTTGATGGAGAATCAAAGTATTGGCATTTCTTTAATATACGTATTTCAAAGACAGTATTGTGGTATTGATTTGCGCAAGGTAGCTGGCAACAGCTGGATGCGCGTGGCCAAAGATAGGTATAAGTGGCGTGCCTTGGGGAAGGCCTATGTCCAACAGTGGACTAATACAGGCTACTGATGATGATTGCGGCACTGCAAGTACGAATGATATCACTTTACTGACATTTCATGTCAAGTAACTTCAGAGGAAGCTTTAAAAGTTAATAATTTTATCTTGGAGTCCAATCAGTCTCGCCCTGCGCTGACTTAGTTTAACTTTGATGTAAATTTTAGGGTTAGGTACCAATAGGACTGACATATATTGTTAATATAAAAGTCCTTCTAATAAAGTTGATAAAAAAAATGATCATCACATAAATCTGTCACATCATGGAGTGTGCTTTCAAGGCATAATCATCATCAGCCGAAAGACGTCCACTGCAAAGGCCTCCCCCAAGGATTTCCACACCGACCGGTCCTGTGCTGCTCGTAGCGGCTTCTCGAAACTTTCACCAGTTCATCGGTCCACTGAGACCAAGGCATAAATTGAAACATAAATAGAAAGCATCAGTTACGTAGTCATCTGTACAGAGATTAAGAAATCTCTGCTTCCTACCCCCGGCGTTGATCATAGCATCTTTATAGACCTGTTAACCTTAGCGCACCAGTGCATACGCCAATGGCAAAACTAATGGCACACCTCATAAAATCTGACAGTTCCTGTTTACCACCGGAATATTTATCAAGCAGCCAACTCTTGAGGGCTGTAAAACTTCAAGCTTCAACAATCAAGCAGTACTAGTTAAAAAAAGCGGCCAAGTGAGAGTCGGACTCGCCCATGAAGGGTTCCGTAGCAGCAAGTAACATAATATAAAAGTTCTTAACGTTGTAACTTGAATGAAAGGTAAATTGCGGTTTACTATTTATAACGTATTAAAAAAAAAACTACCTACTAGATCTCGTTCTAACCAATTTTCGGTGGAAGTTTGCATGGTAATGTACATCATAATTTTTTTTTAGTTTTATCATTCTCTTATTTTAAAAGTTACAGGGGGGGGACACACGTTTTACCACTTTGGAAGTGACTCTAGCACAAACTATTCAGTTTAGAAAAAAGTAATATTAGAAACCTCAATATCATTTTTGAAGACCTATTCATAGATACCCCACACGTATGTATGGGTTTGATGAAAAAAAAAATGCCTGAACCGATTTCGAAAATTCTTTTTTTATTTGAAAGGGTATACTTCACAGGTGGTTCCATATAAATTTTATCGAAATCGATTCAGCGGTTTTTGAGAAAATCAACAAAAACATAACAAAATTGGAGTTGTTGCGATTGAAGTCGGTTGTTTTTATCATGAAATTAATTTCTCAACAACAAACTACAACATAACTTCATTTCGATTCGAAGAGTCGTCGTAAGCTCACTTACGTTATTTCCTGTGGGACCTGGTAATGTGTGGTTGGCGCCAATGCAGTCGCGGAAAACATGTATTGGTAACACGTAATACCTATATTCTTATTGATTTCAAACCAATGGGTTTTGAAATGTAAATAAGTTAATAGATTTTTAGCAATTTTTATTTTCATTTGTGACAATAATCGACAACGTTGAACACGTTAAAAAACCGACTTCAATCGCAACAACTACAATTTTGCTTTGTTTTTTGTTTTTGTTGATTTTTTCAAAAAGCGCTAAGTCAATTTAGATAAAATTTATATAAGACCACCTCTGAAGTCTACCAAACAAAAAAAAGCGGCCAAGTGCGAGTCGGACTCGCCCATGAAGGGTTCCGTAGCAGCAAGTAACATAATATAAAAGTTTTTGTAGTTCGTTGTAACTTGAAAGAAATGTAAATTGCGGTTTACGATTTATGACGTATTAAAAAAAAACTACTTACTAGATATCGTTCAAACCAATTTTCGGTGGAAGTTTGCATGGTAATGTACATCATATATTTTTTTTAGTTTTATCATTCTCTTATTTTAGAAGTTACGGGGGGGGGACACACATTTTACAACTTTGGAAGTGTCTCTCGCGCAAACTATTCAGTTTAGAAGAAAATTATATTAGAAACCTCAATATCATTTTTGAAGACCTATCCATAGATACCCCACACGTATGGGTATGATGAAAAAAAATTTTTTGTGTTTCAGTTCTAAGTATGGGGAGCCCCCAAAATTTATTGTTTTTTTTCTATTTTTGTGTGAAAATCTTAATGCGGTTCACAAAATACATCTACTTACCAAGTTTCAACAGTATAGTTCTTATAGTTTCGGAAAAAAAGTGGCTGTGACATACGGACAGACAGACAGATAGACAGACAGACAGACAGACATGACGAATCCATAAGGGTTCCGTTTTTTGCCATTTGGCTACGGAACCCTAAAAAGCGGCCAAGTGCGAGTCGGACTCGCCCATGAAGGGTTCCGTAGCAGCAAGTAACATAATATAAAAGTTTTTGTAGTTCGTTGTAACTTGAATGAAAGGTAAATTGCGGTTTACGATTTATGACGTATTAAAAAAAAACTACTTACTAGATATCGTTCAAACCAATTTTCGGTGGAAGTTTGCATGGTAATGTACATCATATATTTTTTTTAGTTTTATCGTTCTCTTATTTTAGAAGTTACGGGGGGGGGACATACATTTTACAACTTTGGAAGTGTCTCTTGCGCAAACTATTCAGTTTAGAAGAAAATTATATTAGAAACCTCAATATCATTTTTAAAGACCTATCCATAGATACCCCACACGTATGGGTTTGATGAAAAAAAATTTTTTGAGTTTCAGTTCTAAGTATGGGGAGCCCCCAAAATTTATTGTTTTTTTCTATTTTTGTGTGAAAATCTTAATGCGGTTCACAAAATACGTCTACTTACCAAGTTTCAGCAGTATAGTTCTTATAGTTTCGGAAAAAAAGTGGCTGTGACATACGGACAGACAGACAGACAGACAGACAGACATGACGAATCCATAAGGGTTCCGTTTTTTGCCATTTGGCTACGGAACCCTAAAAAGAATCATCAACATCGATTCGGCTGAGTAATCGCGTAACATACATACAAAAAAACGACATACAGTCGAATTGAGAAACTCCTCCTTTTTTTAAGTCGGTTAAAAAGTGAATTTAAAAATATTCTGTGTCATTAACATACAACAACATCATCATCATCAAGGACTGTAAGTACGTAAAATACTAAGAGGAAACTTTATAAGACCTACAGGAAATTTAAGAAGTTTTGTTCCATATCTTTTTTCCGGCCTTTAACTATTATATTCAGTTAACGTACCCACTTTTGGGACACAAGTCTGTTCGTATAGCTCTCCTTCGTATATAGGGGCCAAATCGAGGGTGTTTTTTTCAAGCCGCCTGGCAGTCGTAAGTCCATGTCAGAGGCCTTATGCCTCTGACATGGACTTACGACTGCCATCTACTGACAACAACTGGCACCAACGGCTTAATGTCACTTCCAAAGTACGGAAACCATCAAGACATCAACGACATCAACGTCACTAACAGTCATCCAGGTTATGACCGTGCCTATAGTCAGTTAACTTATGTGATCGATGCGACCACGCAAGCAGCACTGAGCCACGACCACGATAAAGCATACAAATCTAAAATTGCTGCAACTTTTTGTTACATGCTGTATATTATACATTCTCTTCAGTTCGGAAGTTCTACCAGAAGTGCTTTACTTGATGTTAGAAGAGGTTATACATAGCTTGAGAAAGTACAGAAAGCCCACTCATTCTAAAACTCGCCAACAGTATTCCAAGTTTTGTTCAATGTTCCCCGTCACTACCTACTTCAACCTATCGCTTGCAGTTTAGTAGTAAGCTATGCCGATCTTGTTCAGGGTTGTACACATCTCTTATAAATAATGAACATGATTATAAATAGTATAGGGTACACGTACTGTTCAAAATATAATGGTGAAAGAAAGCAGCTAATCTGCCTTTAGATCTATTGTGTTGCCTTTCCTGTGATGTCGAAAGGACGCAAGGCCTGGGCAGCCATAACTTTTCTTAACTTCTTTTCTAGTGGTGCAGTAATTATGGACTATTTTCTGCGTGGATAACAACACAGAATATGATAGCAATCGTTGCCTCAAATCTCTAAGGCAATTATAGTGAAATTAATTAATAATAAACGAGAGCTTGTACAGCTCGCGTCACGTAAAAAGAGCGCTGGCGGGCGTTCCGAGGGCACAACAGTTCACTCTGACAACAGGACAGCATAATATAAATCGCGTAAGTGTGAAAGAGAGGGTACTAAACAGAAAATGTCAGAGTGCATCCTCGGAACGCCAGCCAGCGCTCTTTTTATCCGACTTCAAAAAAAGGAGGAGGTTCTGAATTCGTCGGAATCTTTTTTTTTATGTATGTTCACCGATTACTCGAAGACGCCTGAACCAATTTGGAAAATTCTTTTTTTGTTTAAAAGGGTATACTTCACAGATGGTCCCATATAAATTTTATCGAAATCTATTGAGCGGTTTTTAAGAAAATCAACAAAAACATAGCAAAATTGGAGTTGTTGCGATTGAAGTCGGTTGTTTTTAACGTATTCAGCGTGGTCAAGTGGTACGTGACCCGAACTATAGCCGATGCATAGACTAAGAGCTATTCTTATCTATATGTAGGTATGTATATGATTGGTTGAAGGTAAAAACCATATCTGTCCCTCTGCACTTACTTACCTATCTTGTACTAGAACTTTGTCAGTATGCATGTCTCTTGTCCGACAAGTGTCCTCCTATCTCAAAAACTTAGGTTGAACTGTCTTTGGAGCTATCATTATTTAAACTTTTGCTCGTAGAATACCTGTTTCTATACTTTGTAACAAGGTCTCATTAACTACACTTTATGCATACTACCTCAGTTCTAACTTTAAATTTTACCACTCCATGTTTATTATTGTTGCTCTCTTTATATGCGTGTTAACATTAAAGCGAAACGGTTGCACGTTAAGCCATTAATAATAATAATTAGCCGCGGCTTCAACAGTAAACAGTTTTAAGCTATCCGAAGGAAACCACTTGAGGACTAACTATAACTATAATATAATATCTAGGACAAATCACACACGGTCATCTGGCCCCAAACTAGGTTTCCCTGTATCTTGGGAACCAGAGACTGATATACATACACATATACTTTTTAAATACATACATATATAGATATAATACACCCAGACTCAGAGCAAACAATGCAGCTCATCACAGAAAAGTTTGCCCTGTATGGGGATCGAACCCACGACTCTCGGATCAGAGGTCAGGATCGCTAACCACTTAACCACCGAGTCAGTCATTAGTGCTGACTGCTTGCACTAGATGGCAGACGTTAAGCCATGTTCGGCGTGAACATTTCTGACACTGGGGTTGGCCACGAGCCCCACAACCTCCACCAATCCGGACTTGGCCCCCGTGTGTGAAGTATGGCCTAACCTTCCCAATTTATTTAAAACAGACCTGTGCAGTGAGAACGATATTGGTTATTAACGATATTAATGAGAATAAATTTATATCTTTTAAAAGTAATTTATTTTTTAAATTTAAACTAGGTACTGAATTTGTTAAGCTGTAAAATAAAATATTTGTTTCTATGTTAATGTAAATTAGAAATACTTAAATAGCTATTCATCTCTTAAGGGGAAGGAGCCTTGTTACTAAAGGGAGTATCACAAAGTTCCACAGATACATTATTCTCAAAGACAAACTGCTTTGAACCACGCCCAGACTATGTTCTACGTTAACAACCTATGTTGTTAATACTTCAAGTGGTTGGTTATCCTATTACCTTCCTGCTCCTGTCTATTTCTTTGTTTATCTATGGTTTATGAGTAAAGTTTTATTTTAATGGTTGTTTTTTTTTGTTGTTGTTGATTTATTTTTTTGTGCCTATTCAGGCTGTGACCAAATAGGCGTATGACCCAATAACTAGTACTTCTACTCATTCATCAACTGAACATGATTTCTTTTCCTATCGTCTTCATGCCTATTAACCAGCATTTTTTTATGAAGAGTCCATTTTTTTATGGTAAGGGTTTCTTAATCAAACTTCTTCGGTATAATGGATGTGTCAAAAATTTTATATCTTTTTTCTTACACCATCCTGTAAAAAAGAACAAATTTACGTACTACATTTATTATCAACCTAACTTTACAGTGATTTTTGGGGCTGTAAAAGAATCTATGACTTAAAATCAAAAGTTTCTTAACCCCCCATTTTCACTACAATTTTTAAAATGTATTACAATTTTTTTTTAATGGAAATGCCACAAAAAAACCTTTTTGGTGATCAAGAAGATTCTTTTTAAAAATTAGTAGCCATTAAATAAATGAAGGTGTTCGATCAACAACTCAAAACAAAATCTCATTTGTCACAAAACAAGCCAGGAAAAACGGAACAGGCATATTTTTTTGTTGGTAACACAATGTTTGTATAGCATCTCGACCTCCCCGAGGAAATCAAAACTTGAGGAAGTAAAGACAACCAGTATTTTTCGTCGGAATACTCATGTCTATTATATTATATTGGTATTTTATTTATTTTATTTATTTATTTGACCATAATTGCATGTACAAAAGTTCTTAAATTATAAAGTAGTTCTATGCAATTTACCACGTTAAGTAGTGTAGTCATAACCGAAAGTAAAATATCAGAAAGCATCTTATACTATACAAATAAAATTAATAACTTAGTAATAAATAGTTACATATCATTCTTAAAAAATAAATAAATTCAAATACAAATACAAAATTTTAAATAAATTAGATTTAAAAAATATGTCATAACTCAAATACAAAAGGACTAGCAGTTTTATTATACCTTAGTCATATTATTATAAAATTCATTCAGATTGTAGGGGCACCAGTCAATCAGCAATTTCTTTAGGACGACAAAGAACTTTTTGTCCTCGAGAGAACGAACTGCGATTGGTAGAGCATTATACACCGAGGCTGCATTATAGATGACAGCCCTCCTACGTGATTCCGTTCTACAAAGTGGCAGCTGAAGGTCATACTGAAAACGCGCTCTAAGCCTTTCGCTATTAAAGTTCTGTCGAAGAGGAAATTTTTCAGGGTAACGTCTGACAAGTTTGCAGAGTTCGAAGACAAACAAAGCAGTCATTGTTAAAATTCTCATTTCCACGAAAGATGCACGGCACGAATCCCTAGGTGACTTTATGCAGTTTAAGATCCTAATGCAGCGCTTCTGCAGGATAAATATCTTGTCGGCCAAAACGCAGCCCCCCCATATAGCAAGCCCATATGTGACCCTGGACTGAAAAAATGCAAAATAGGACATCAATGCTGCTTTCTTTGTCGAGATCTGCCTTAAATTTCTTAATGCAAAACAAAATCCGCAAATTTTGCCCTCAAGGTACTCCACATGTGTCTTCCAGTTTAAATGTTCATCTACAAACACGCCCAAGAATTTAGCATTATTAGTGAGCCTGACTACATTCCCATTTATGTTGACGTTCACATCTGAAGCTCTCGTGTTATAGTTTCTGAAATGGATGAGGTTAGTTTTATCAAAATTTGTTTTTAAATTTAGTCTATCTAGCCAATTAATTATATTGCTAAGGGAATTTGTTATGTCTGAAGCAAGGTTTGAATCTTGATTTCTTTTGAAAGGAAATAGTACCGAAATATCATCAGCATACATCACTATTTTCTGTTCAGCTGCCACTGGTAGGCTATTTACATAAATAATAAATAGCAAAGGTCCTAGTATGCTACCCTGAGGTACACCCTGGCCAATACAGAAAGACTGAGATTCAATATCATCCACCATTTTGGAAGCCTCATCATACACAGAGAGGATTACGTTATGGGTACGATTTTCGAGATATGATCCAATCCATTTATTTACTATACCACGGATACCCACGCGTTCAAGGATGTCAATCAACGACCCGTGAATGACTCTATCGAAAGCCTTTGATAGATCTAGTAAGGCTGCAATAACGTTAGCATCACCATCATTAACTTCAGTGACATATTCCACCAAATCCAGAATTGCATCAACAGTAGAGAGTCCCCCACGGAAACCATACTGCTCCCTAGATAATATCTTATTTTTGAGCAAGAAGGATCCAATACGTTCGGCCATTGCCTTTTCAAAGATTTTGGAGAAAACAGACAGCAAGGATATGGGTCGGTAATTCTTTACGTCGCATACGTCGCCTTGTTTATGAATAGGTTTAATCAAAGCCCTCTTTAAGATATTGGGAAATATGCCTCTGCCAATAGATAGATTTAGTACAAACAAGAGTGGTTCGGCAATTTCTTGAAATATAAATCTTATAACAGATAATGGTATGCCATCAAATCCACTGGATTTTAAATTCTTTAATCCAAATACTATTTTATGGAGGTCATCAATATTAAGCTTAGTAACAAACATGGTATTAGGTTCAAATGGAGGCAAACCTGAAGCAGATGGAGCCGAGGTCGAATTCGTAGAGTGCAATGTATCGAGGAGATATTTTCTGAATAAACCCGCAGCGTCCTTATTAGACGCAGCAATGACCTTACCATCAGTAAAACCAACGTAGCTTTTGGCAGTACTTGCCTTAGGGCCATTCACGTTGTCGTTAATCAACTTCCACGAGGAACGCATCACATTATTTGACTTCACAATTTTATTTTCGTTATTATTTCGTTTTGCCTTATTAACCATTATTTTGATTTTATTGTTACACTGTTGGTACTCCTTAGCTAAAGATTGATTTTTTTTATCATATTTAATTTGTAAAAATAAGTTTCTTTTGATGTTAGCTAGATTTTTAATATCATCAGAAATCCATTCCCTTTTTTGATCCTTAAAATCTCCTCTTACTTTAATTTTAGGCATGCTTGTCTCAAAAGCTTCAGAAATAATACCATGGAAAATATTAAAGCAAGTATTAACATCGTCGCCAGGATCATAAACGGACTGCCACGAGATGTTCACAAACTTATTCTTTAGAGCCAATAATTTACATTCCCTTAAGTCTCTAACCCACTTATAAAATTTTGGTGCCCGTTCTTTAATCTTACATGGAAATTCAGCAGTTTGCATGGTATGATCAGACAGAGCCAGATCTAGTACTTTTGCGTTGCGCATCTTAAGGTTGCTCAGTATATTATCAATACAGGTTTTACTATGATTTGTGATACGGGTCGGTTCATTTATTATTCTATCTACGTTAAAGGATTTGATGAGATTCATAAAATCTCTGGCGTCTTTACTATTAGTCAAAGTGTCAACATTAAAATCGCCACATATCACAATTTTACGCTTATTTGAGTTAAAGATCAGACCCAGTAGTTTTTCCATATGATCAATAAAGTGATCATCCTTGGTGGTGCCAGGTCGATATACACAGATAACATGAATGTCATTCATTTTCAACCCGCATATCTCAAACACGCGGGCAGCTGAAAGGGCTTTAATATGAGGCAATTCAACATAGTCAATTCCATCACGCACAAATATGCATGATCCGCCCCAGCCTCGCTCTCTACAAAAACTAGTCGCAAGTGTGAATCCTGAGATAGCAATCGTTTTTAATTCAGCTGATCTACGATGATGTTCCGTTATACATAAAACTCTAACTTTTTTACCTTCAGTGCCATTTAACCAAAGCTCAATCTGTCCTACTTTAACTATATTAAGACTACGTACATTTAAATGAGCTATAGATCCAATTTTATCATGTTTGACCTCGGCAGCCGAAAAAATGATTCTTTATCAACAATGCAGGAATTTACAGCAGGTTGAGAGGACACTTTGAGGCTGAGGTTAACTCCACTGGGCTTGTCCGAGCAGTACTGAACCCTTCCCTGACGGGGACAAGTCTTACCCCTAAGTTCATGCAAGATATTGATTTGCGTTATCACTCGCCATAACGATCTAGTAGTGCTAGAAGGGGATTTGAATGTTTCACAAAACTGGACATTTTGAAATAACTTACATATCCGGTTTACAATGTCATTAATCCGACTAGCCAATCCCATTCTGTTCACTCGAGTTTCACCTATAAGTACATTAGTTTTTAGTAAAAACTTTAGATTATCATGTAATGATTGTTCAAACGTGTTGATACAGTTATCATTTGTGCCCGTTACAATTATAACAAAATCCCTATCGGTAAAATCTTTACAGGAGGAGACACAATTTTGTAACAAACTATCTACATGAGCATACGGTTTCAGTTGAGATTCAACGAAGAAATCATCACCCAATAAGTTTTGCAAGCGACTTCTCACTGGACTTCTCACTGGTAGACTGGATAATGTTGGTTAAATAATGGTTTGGTGGGCTGGTTAAATAATGGTTTCTACACTGACTCAACTCATGGGTTCGATTCCCGGCGTGATCCAAATTAAGGGATATATAAATCGGTCTCGGTGCTTTAAAAATCTATTATACCTTACACAAAATCACTTACGTGGACTGGAACCCGCGACTAGTGACTTGTCTGCTTGCTTCACTCTAGGAATGACGGGTTTGATTTCCAGCAGGGTACAACTTTTTGTACTCAGTTTTGTTGGTGGTAGGGCATTTTCTGAGCTCGTCCGGCTAGCTACTACCATCTTATGTAAGTCTTGCCGCCAAACATCATTGTTAATAGCATTTATGGGTTCTGGTATTGAGATAATATAGCCACATTCTTTCCCATTGCGTTGGAGAATCTTGGTAAGCCCACTTCCAACTTCGGCAACGGCATCACTTACCACCAACAGAGTTAATTCCAAGGGCTTAACCATCTGTGGATAAAATAAAGAATATATTAGACACTTGGGTTTATAATTATAACTCTAGTAACAAAATCAGATAACATATATAATTATATTATACTGACGCATCATTGATTGAAAAATACAAGCGCACATTCTTCTTCAATACCATAATCTCTCCCTTTTCCAGTTTTTTTTTACCCTCAACTGGTAAGCCCTTGGCATTAACTCACCTGGTGGTAAGTGATGATGATGCCGAAGATGGAAGTGGGCCTATCAAGATTCCCCAACACAATGAGGATCTGGCTATCTTACCTTAATGCCGGAACACATCAATGCTGTTAACATTGATGTTTGGCGGCAAGACTCTGATAAGATGGTGGCAGCTAGCCAGGCGGGCTCGAAAATGCCCTACCACCAAACAAACCGAGGCCTACAAAGTTGGACCCCGCCGGGAATCAAACCCACGACCTCCTGATGTGAATCTAGTGGACTAGCCACTAGACTACGGAGGTGGTTTCAAGTTCAATTCAATTCAGTATACTTACTTTATTTATTAAAACAAATTGAAGAACAGAAAAATAAACGAAGGAAGGGTCTCAAAATACAATAGAAAAATTACTAACACAATTTTCAGGTAAATTGATTAAATTTCACCCTAGACGCGTACAAATTACAAATTAATAGATAACTACCACTATAACAATTAAAAACTAATAAATCTGCTCAACAAATCCGATACATTCAATTACTAGGTACTTGAGACCTTTAATAAATAACTTGAGAACAGTGAAATAATTTCCTTCAATTAGAAACTTTCAAATTAACACTTTAACTCATTTCTCTTCAAATATCATTCATTAAACAGTATTATTTAAGTACTTTACGCTGTCAATTTTAGAGGGTCATAGCACAGAGAATGTTTGTTCAAAAATGAGGCTCACTGAAAAGGGTCGGGTTACCCTTTCAGTAGAATGAGTATTACTGTTCATTAGTGATGCGGTTATTAGTTTTTGGAAGAGGTTTGAAAGTTTTTGTTAGTGCGAGGGACTGTAATCAAATGTTTTCAGTTAATAAATCATATATTTTATTTGAATGTATTATACAAAAAACGTTACATACGTTACTAAAGACGAATATAATAAAACAAGCCTCAAGCATTTTTAATCAATAACTTGATGGATCAAAGTTCAATTTTAATGATACAAATATTCAGGACAAACCTCACAGGGTCATTGGATCCCAAACTAGGATTCCCTGTGCTGAGTGAAGCTAAAATATAATATTCAATGAAAAATAAAAATAAATCCACGCAAAACTGTCGCAATCCATCATGGCGCGCATTGCACAACGTTCATGTTTGTGGTTTCGATCGAGAAAACTCAGCAATGGCGGCCAATACTTCCGCGATTACCCTACACACCCTTCTGTCACAGAGCAAAAAAAAATTATACTGCGCGCCAGCAAATCTTGCAGTATATAGGAGTGCAGTAGGCGACGTTTTTACACTGTGACCTTTTGTAGGGTGTGCAACACCAACAATGGACGCCCACGCAAAGTTTGCCCCAGCTGGCGTTGTACGTGAACTAATATGATTAATGGATGGAACTCCAGTCCGCTCTTTGCTCTTTTGTACGTAATATTTATCATAACACGTCCCGAATATTAAAAGTGTGAAAAACATTTAGCGAGGGAACGTGAGTGGTGTTCATGGAACGGATATTAAAACGAATTTTGCATGGCATTTCTTTTGAAAAGGTTAAATAAAATAAAATAAAAACTTAATAAAAAGTTTTCAAATTACATAGCGGAGATAGATGTCGGGAAGTTTCTCGTCTAAGTTTTCTAATTTCTTGTGTATCACAAGAAAGGATAGCTGCAGGCTTCTCTTGCAGAGAAGAGGATGAGAAATGAAATTTGTTGTAAACAGCTGACGGTCTAAAAAGTTGTTTGTTGACCTCTGGGCTGTTGATTGTGTTTTTCTGTTTTCTCGCGTTCTACATGCAACTTTTTGCGGAAAATATTTTTGTGCGTACATAAGTAACAAAGTGCTAATTTGAAATATAAATGTAATTTTTTGGATTTAGTAAGGTTAACCTGTTTGTTAACAAAGAAAACTGAAACATCTTTTTTTTATATTTTTGGACTGTTTTTGACTAAAATTTGGCATCTAAAAGCTTTCAACATACTTTTTCCTTTCCACTTAAATACGGTTAGAAAAATATTTAAAAAGTTACTTTTGTAAGGTATTTAGGTATTTATGTAGCAAGAAATCTAAAACTATGCTCAGTTAGGTACCCGCACTTAATTATAAAGTTCTTAAGTAGCCACTTCTTGTCGTTCTTGTCCGTACTTTAAACATTTCTGAGCACAGTAAGTAAGAGAGTAAAGCTTTACTAACTTCTGAAGTTGAAACCGTTTCTCTGAGTTTTAACCTTAACGGACAAAGTGCTTAGACTTTTGTAGAATAAGCTGTTCGCATTATTTTAAGGCATATTACATTTTCATGAAACTGCGAAAAACGGAGAGTTGCGAACCCGACATTTTTATATTTACAAATTATTACAAAAGCTAATGGGTAACTATACAATTTGTTAACTATATACCTTGTAGATAGGAAGGTTAAAATGTACCACATGATAAGAAGAAGAAGTTAACTATACTATACAGGTGATCAAAAAGATCAAAAAGTTACAGCGTTTGTTCTAAGGGGTTACTCAGAATCAAGTATAAAATATAGAAAAAAATACTAAAAAAATCCAACCCTCAATATTTTTTTTCAGTTTCTCATACTAAATCTAAATAGTAAACAAAGAATCGTTTTCGTGTGATATCTGTAACGCAAGGAGAATTACCAATACACGACGGTCAATCAAAATCCCCTTTTTTCACGAACTACAAGATCTATGGACACCTTTATCTTTTGAAGAAATAAGGGTCTCGTTTTCAAGGAGGAATTTTATAACGCCTATATACGGGTTCGTCTCACGTGTTTCCCACAGGTGCCGGATTCTAGACGTGATTGCTCGTACGTCACCAATAATGTATGGATTTCCTATTCGATATTCTACTTTGTTTCCTTGATAAAGTTTGTCTGTCTATCGAGTTTTATTCTTAAGTAGAACTGAGAAACAATATATGTCGGATTTTTTCAATATTTTTCCTTATTCTATACTTGGTTCTGAGTAACTCCTTAAAATTTCAAACGCATTTTTTTAACATCCTGCAACATATAGCTCGCAGAACGAATATAGCTCACACACCAGGTGGACAGATGTAATCAGCAGGAAGCCACTGGATGCATAAGGCTCAAATAAGCAGAAATCTTTAGGAGAAGCTTGCATTCAGCAGTGAAATTACTTTTTATCCTCAATAGATAAGTAGATAGTAAATCGGTCATGGCTCAGTGCGGCTTGCGTGGTCAAGTCGATCATGCAGGTTATCTGACTACAGACACGGTCATAACCTGGATGGGTTTGACTATTAGTGGCATTTATCTCAACCATTTCCGTGCTTCGCAAAGCACGTACTTCTGGCCTGGGGTTGGCCACTAGCCCCACAACCTTTACCAATCCGGACTTGTCCCCCATATGTGGAGTATGGTCTAACCTTTCCGAGTTATGGGAAGAGACCCGTGCCCCTGCATTAGGGATGTTATGGGTTCTTAACTAAGGTAAGTAAGCCTTTTGCTTTATCTCACCTGATAGTATCATGAGGTGATGCTGATGTCGAAAGAAGGAAGCGGGCTTACCAAAATTCCCTAGCACAATGGGGAACTGGCTATCTTATCTCCATACCTGAACATATCAATGCTTTTAACATTGATGTTTATCGGCAAGACTTAGACAAGATGTTGGTAGCTAGCTAGGCTGACTCAGAAAATATCCAACCACTAACTTAAGTCCTTTAAAGTTGGACCCCGTCGAGAATTGAAACTGTAACCTCCTAATGTGGAGTAAACAAATTCGTCACTAGACTACGGAGGTGATGTTTCTACTTATACGAATGATTCTACATTCAAAATTACAATAGAATATCTCCAAGTGAAACCATAGACAATTCTTAGTCAACCAGACGTGCTGACATAGACAAATTCTCGTTGATACGTGTTCACATCAATATCAATAAGACTTGAGTAATGTGCCCGTTTTTGGTGATGTACGGCATATAGAAATGTTCCGGTCCTAGCCTTTGTAACAAATAACAGATAGAAAGCTAGATTGTGAATTTTGTCTTCTTGAAGGTAAGTGTAGGAGTGGGGAATATTGACGTTTTCACATGGGTTTTTTATACACATCTCACGAATAATATAGTCACATTTTAAATAAAAAGACATTAATAGAGTTCTGTGAAAGTGGCAGATATATGTTACTCATCTGATTTAGCTACTTTTTATGCAAGTTTTCGACTGACTTGGTGGGTCAGTGGTTAGTGTTTCTCACTACTGATCTGAGAGTCATGGGTCCACCCAGGACAAACATTTCTGCGATTTATAATTTTCACACTCATTACGCAATTTTTATGAATTATTACAATTTCCACACGAGATGTTATTCGAAATGAGTAAGTTTTTATACACAAGTCGGGGCCCCCAACTGTTTCGACTTTATCACCTCCATACTGCCCTCATCTATACTATAATAAAACAGTAGAAACCGCGTGTCTGTACATTGAATATTTTTACCAAAAATAGTAAGGAGCTGATAAAATAAGAGTAATAGAACACAAATAAACAAATTTAAAATTTTTTGTCTGTCTGTCTGTCTGTCTGTCTGTCTGTCTGTTCACGCTAATCTCCGAAATTACTGGACGGATTTTCATGCGGTTTTCTCGAGTAGATTAAGCTTAGTTTGGAGCATTATATAGTCTTTGTTTCATCGAAATCCAATGTCAAGAAAAAAAGTTGTCGTCCTTTAAAGATAATTTTAAATTCACCGCCTGCCAAAAATTACATAGCAAATGGGTCAAAAGAATGTTCGGAAGCTTAATTCATGTAGGCAATCGATTATAATTTTAATTTTAACATTTTTACATAAAACAATAAAACATCTAATTATTTAAGGTTCCGACCCTTCTTTCGACCTATTTACTATGTAATAGTATAGATGTAATTTTGGGCACACGAGCGGCGAATTTATTACTATGTTGGTAAAAATATGTAACATCTATACATATAATAAAACTGTAACGGGGCCAATCCTGTACATGGAATTTTTTGAAAATAATACCTGGAGGGGACATGTCTATCTATATAGAGACGAAAACAATTTAATTTGGAATTTTTGTCTGTCTGTCTGTCTGTCCGCGCATCACGCAAATACGGCTGGGCCGATTTTGATGAAACTTCGTACTATTATACTACGTACCCCGAAAACCATCTTAGATAATTTTTGTCCCGGGAAATTCAAGGGTTCCCGAAGGAATGCATAAAAACTTTAATTCTTAAAAGCCTTATTACTCATAAACTACGAAGCCGATTTTATTGTAATTTGGCACAATGATACTTTATCATAACTACTAAACATCCAAACCTTTTCATCTAGGTTTCATGAAGGGTTCCCACAGTAAACGACAACACCGTATCTCCACAATAACTCAGTTTATTAAGATAAAACCTTAACTTTTTGAAAAGGCGTGTCGATTACGGTATTTTCGTATCATTCGATACATAGTATTGGTCCTAGAAATTCAAAGGGATTCCGAGGGAAAAGCTGGAAACTGTATCTAAGTATTAAGGTGAAACATTCACTCTTAGATTAGACGAATCAGAGGTATAATTAGTTAACATTCTTGACCCGGAATTGTCAAGGATGTCCCGAGGGAACTGACGGAATCCTCTGTTTCGATGAGATTTATGTTTACATTGTTTTACGGTGTAGGTAGCTGTAGAATATCGAAAATATACGTATAACGTAGTGTAATAAGCAAAGCAAACTACATTTGTAAATGGTATTTTTATTTCGTATCCAACTATTCAAGTGTACGGCAATATTTATCAAGTGGTGGTATACAGGATGTTATAAATGCGTAGGCTGTATATTTGATTGCGTAGGCGTAGGATGTATATTTTGATTCTGAGTAACCCCTTAAAATCTCAAACGCACTTTTTAACACCCTGTATTAGGTAGTTAAAGAAAAAAATTAAGAACAGGTCCAGTAGAATGCCTACGCCTTTATAACATCCTGTATACCACCACTTGATAAATATTGCCGTACACTTGAATAGTTGGATACGAAATAAAAATACCATTTACAAATGTAGTTTGCTTTGCTTATTTCACTTCGTTATACGTATATTTTCGATATTCTACAGCTACCTACACCGTAAAACAATGTAAACATATCTCATCGAAACAGAGGATTCCGTCAGTTCCCTCGGGACACCCTTGACAATTCCGGGTCAAGAATGTTAACTAATTATACCTAACATCTATAACCTAACATCATTACATCTTACCACTATCCAAACTTGGACCCTGTGTCCTAACCTTCCCTAGCTATTAGAAGAGATCCATGCCCCAGTAGTATTGATTGTGAATATAAATCCAATGCATTTTCATTTTCTTTCTCTCTTTGTTCTTATTTTTTATTGTTCTTTTTCCTTTTCTTCTTTTTTATTTTTTCTTTTACATTTTCTTTTTTCTTTTTCTTTCAGTCGTTTTATTGTTTACTTAATTTTGTTATTTTCTTATTTCTAAAGAATAATTTAGCAAAACATATGAACTATTGGGAAAACCCTAACACTAACGCGTACGAAGTCGCGGGCACCAGCTAGTAAGAAAATAAATGACCACGCTGAATACGTTAAAAACAACCGACTTCAATCGCAACAACTCCAATTTTGCTATGTTTTTGTTGATTTTCTCAAAAACCGCTGAATCAATTTCGATAAAATTTGTATGGGACCACCTGTGAAGTATACCCCTTTAAACAGAAAAAGAATTTTCCAAATCGGTTCAGGCGTCTTCGAGTAATCGCTGAACATATATAAAAAAAAAGATTCCGACGAATTGAGAACCTCCTCCTTTTTTGGAAGTCGGTTAAAAAGGCCGCTAAGATGTAGAGTTTTCGTATACTTAGCGGCCTTTTTTTCTTATATATGAGGGCATTACAGTTATCGAAGAGTACGTGTGAACTTCGCCTCATGAAACTGAAAAACTTTCCCTAAAAAACCTGTGTTCAATTCGCCAAAAAAAATTGAACTCCCCATGTTGTACAGTTTCATGAGAAGAAACCACATGTTTTTAGAAGGTTTTGTAACGAACCCCCCCAAACGACCTACTTAAAGACCTAACCCCGCTACGAAACTAAAGTATAAAATAAAGAATACAATTCGATGAAACATTTGGCCATATCATCTAGTGGGAACCCCATGTTGAAATTAAAGTAACCCTGAATCTTTTAGAGTGTTGATGGTGACTGAATTTTGAAAGGTCTTAGAAACTATTTAATTAGGCAATTATTAAATATGAAAGAGGCCCTACCTTTTGTTTTAACTAATCCAATGAACAGCAATTAATAAACTTAACGGCGAATAAATTATAAGGAAATATACAAAGACAGGACATAATTTAGGGCATATTGGAACTCTCATGAAGCTATAAGTCTATAAATTCAGTTTTAAAATTATAAAGTTAAGCGAGCAATGTATAGGCTAACTACACATCACTATGAAAGCCGCAACCCTATAAGGGTTGCGGGAGGATCCACCATAACCTCCCCTCGTCCTCGACCAGTCTAATACCAACCATTCCGAACAAGTTTAAAATATAAGCTTCATGAAAGTTGACGTGGATACGCCCAAAATGAAGCTAGCAATACGGATTGCAACGCGGTTAGTGATATATAAATAGTATGATTGAGGAGCCCCAGATATATGGTGAACTCAGATGATTTGTGTAAGATAATGTGGTATATTATACCAGTAAATATAAAGTAGGTATTACTACTTGAGTCGATTCTCTACGACTAATGCACTGTGCTATACAGTTTCTGTAATTATAACAGATATAAGACCAAAGGTCAGATGAAATTAAAATCATAATAGGAAGAATGTCTATGTTCAGTTTGGTGTTGATTAAATATCTGCACTTTGGCAGTAGAAATGAATTAGGTCTTCTTTGAGACATAAATAAAGGAACAATGTCCATATTCTGCTTGGTATTAATTAAATATTTGCACTTTGGCAGTAGAAATGAATTAGGTCTTCTTTGAGACATAAATAAAGAAACAATGTCCATATTCTGCTTGGTATTGATTAAATATCTGCACTTTGGCAGTAGAAATGAATTAGGTCTTCTTTGAGACATAAATAAAGGAACAATGTCCATATTCTGCTTGGTATTAATTAAATATTTGCTCTTTGGCAATGAAATGATCAAGTCTTCTTTGAGACATAAATAAAGGAACAATGTCCATATTCTGCTTGGTATTGATTAAATATCTGCACTTTGGCAGTAGAAATGAATTAGTTCTTCTTTGAGACATAAATAAAGGAACAATGTCCATATTCTGCTTGGTATTAATTAAATATTTGCTCTTTGGCAATGAAATGATCAAGTCTTCTTTGAGACATAAATAGTAGCCTGCACTATGACAGATATTTCAGATAGTAAATAATCCACCCAGATTGCAGCTCACAGCAGCACAACAGCGTACGTTTTCCGCAGTACTGTAAGTGAACAACAGCAATCGACTCGCTATGAGCCAGGTGAAGTCAGAAGAAATCGTAGAATGAATGAAGATTGAATAACTGTATAGTTAAGGCTACTTCTTTGAGTAGTATGGAATTTTTGTGGTAAGATTTCTTTGAATCCAAGCAAAACATTGACTCTGCAATGATATGTTCAGTTTTACTGAAATAAATAAATTGTGGGTAAAAATTATGGTTTTCATATGAAAAATAAAGAAGATAAAAATGATGGTCGAATATTTTGTTAGAGGTTTCTATAATAAATAATTTTAGTTAAATTTTATAAATATTTTAAGAACACAGTTTAGAATTTTATGGTTTAATTTATTTTAAAAGTATTAACGGCCTCGTATTTATTTAATTTAACCGGATTTACAATAACCAAGGCGAGCTTAGAAAAGCATTATTTAATTCTCCGCCAAACATCGCTATTAACGCATACGAAAGTAAATTTCTAATTAATAATAACAAACACACAATAAAAACCCAGATATATTATCTACCTGAATTCCTATTTAAAATTATACGATTTAAATTATAGAAACACAACACATAATTCAAAAATACAAAAATAAATCACACATAATATAAAATCATAATAAAGCAAGAGTTGAGCGAGACCATTAAGTATATTATTATTTTCGACTAAATATTCACTACAATCTTTCCAGTTTAATTCCGCATAAATCATAATAAATTATAAAATAATAATAAATTTATGTAATGTATAAATTAATTCTCATCATCGATTGGAACATAGGCCTACCTATACTCCACTTAGCACGGTATCTAGACCTGTCTCGTTTATATCTATTGTACGGCTACCGCCTTTTCATACAAAAGACATCAACGGGTAATGCACACATTTTTGTCTACCATCTTTAATAGTCTCCGCTGAGCCTGAACAGTTATCGGTCTACCTGATAAACTTAAACCTGGATAAATGAGGTATCTTTAATAGGTTTGTTTCTTAGGTCACATTTTCTGATGACTGAAACAATTCCTATAAATACCCTTTACCGGAATCGAACCCAATATGCTAGTTAGCAAATTGTATCATACTTCACACTAAAGATCTTTTATTCCTTTCGTCCTTCTAGGACTGAAACAAATGATCAATTACTTCTTGAACATAAATAATTTACTGCAAATTAATAACTGATTTAACAGAACATGTAATGTGACCACCAGACTACCCGTTTCTTTCGTCTTTAAGACTGAAACAGTACAATCTCACGGTTGGTCATCGCCTTATTAAAACTGAGCCCATATAGGCAATACTTAACACATACAATTTTAATCATCAATCCATCTGATCATATGTTCTTTTCGTCCTTAGACTAGAACAAATAATCTTCAACACTTATTTTGTGAAATATCTATTAAGCACTTCGGCCTCAGACACGATAGAATCATCAGGCTAACTGTTCCTTTCGTCTTCTAGACTGAAACAGTATAGCCACATAAAATGGTAGAATCAAATCCATATCCAATCAGTTATAAAATCACCTGTTCCTTTCGTCTTATAAGACTGAAACAGTATGACAATAATTATTGCCGATAAATTAAGATCGGATTCCTAAAGCTGAAATAAAAGATTTAATTAACACATAGTAATTTAAACTGGAAATAGATTTTGGATAATTTAAGATCTGTATTAAATCTTATGGTCCCACTCAAGGAAAATAAAAGCACATACCCACAGCAACACCTATGCTCCGCTTATGGTTTTGTTTTCACTTACAAACTTATCACTTTCTCTGATACCGACACTAAAGATTTTTAGAAAGAACTCGACACCATCCGCGATTATCATTTATCGCGACTAAAACTTAAACTAGGCACTTAATCGCGACTTATATCGTGGCTTGTCCGGGCAGCCTTCCCTCTTTGAGGTCCGAATCTTGACTGATGTTTTGCGGCTGCGTTTCTCCTTATATAGTATCTGCGTGCGTCATTCGTCGTATGCCTTTGGCACCGGCGCCATTTTTGCTCCGGCGACAAAATGGTCCCGGTGCCTTTTTGGCACTGGCGCCATTTTTGCTCCGGCGTCATTTTTGGCCTGGTGCCTTTTTGGCACTGGTGCCTTTCGTCTCATACCAGTGTCCTAGAAACAGTTTTAACAAGTTGATTTGATAAAGAAAATGCCAAATCCATAGGTCTGCCGTTACAGTTTCTACATACAGGGCTATTTTTGGACCCCCCACCAAAATTTCACAGTGGTTTCTACTCAAGAAACTGAGCAACTTTTCCTAGTAACCAATCGCAAAACAATTTCCAATCACGAAACATTTTGGGCATCTCCATACAAAGTAGGCCGATCACGTGATCAAATTAGTATGAGAGGTCGAAAAATTTTTTTGCGAATTGACCATTCGTTCTTAGGGAAAGTTGTTCAATTTCATGAATAGAAGGCACTATGAAGTTCTGGTGGAGGGCTAAAAATTAATCTGTATATTATTATCAGTACTGTATGTTGCACTGTTAATGTAACTGTTCATTCGCATTCATATGCAAATCCCACAGCTGCAGATTGGAGGTGACCTAATTAACTATCCATGAGGTAATTGAATATAGACACCATACGGTAATTATAAATGTAGTAGGTATACATACAGGGAAATACAATACCTAAAAACTTCATAGCGGATTCCCTTTTTTATACAAAACAAGCTTCGGCCCGCATCTTCGTCTACGTAGACTTCAGAATTGGGTCTAGAGAGAAATAAAATGTTGAGGCAGCGCCATTTAGCGGTGAAGTAAAAATTTCAGTTTTTTGCCATTTCTCCGGGAACACTCGAGTTTTCCGGAATAAAAAGTATACTTTGTGTTAGCCGAGTGCTTTATCTATTAACCTGTCGAATTTCATGCAAACCCATTCAGTAGTTTCGGCATAAAAGTGGAACAAACAAACAAATAAACTATTTTATAATATTAGTGAGATGAGATAACTTAGCCCTTGGCATCATCTAACCTGATAGAAAGTCATGATGATCTCGCCACATCGTTTACAACCCACAACGTCCCCACAGCTGGAGTACGGGTCTCTTCACAAACCTAAGGAAGTTAAAGCCATTACTCCAAACATGGGGGCCAAGTCGGGATTGGTGGAGGTTGTGGGGCATGGCTTAACGACTGCCCTCTCGTGATAGCAACCAGCACCAACGGCTTAACGTACCTTGCGAAGCACAGAAACGGTCGAGATAAATGTCTCTAACAGGTTACGACCGAATCTGTAGTCAGTTAACCTGCGTGATCATCGATGTGACCATAAGGTATAATATTTAAAGATGCAGTGGTTATATTATTATTATTATAATATTATATTATTAATCTAGAATTTGTATGGAAAACTGAAAAAAGTTATAGATCGCATTTTTTCAAAATTGTTCCTGTATTCTGTACTTGATTCTGAGTTACCGCTTAAAATTTCAAACGCATTTTTTTAACATCCTGTATAATGGGAACCAGAATTGATAGACGTATACATGTTCATTAAAATGCACTCTCCACACGTACACTTTTTGACTTAACCTTTTGGTGGGTATTAATTTCATGTTCACGATTTTGTTTTTGAATTTGACTTGTTTTATTTAATACTGAAATAAATATAACTCTGTCGCTACCATTAAAAATGTAGAAAATCTTATTATTTAAAATACATAACACTGAAACAAAAGAAAGATTCATTTAACCAAAATTTCAGGGTTAATATAGCCCCTACCAGATTTTTTTGTTAAAATAACAAAATAGGGTTTGTTTAAATTTTTTGAGTTAAATCAACATAAATTTGCTTTATAATCTGCTTGTTTTTTGTTACCTGTTTTTTGGTTGCACCAACATTCTTTTTTTTACATTTTGTTATTTGTAACCGCAACTAACATCGGTTATCTCAACTGTAAATGGAACCAATCATAGAGAAATCAACCAAAGTGTTTTTTTTTTCAGTGCAAAGACAAATTTACTTATCACAGAAATGTTTGCCCTAAATAGGAATCGAACCCTTGAACCAGTAATCAGTGCTAAAGTCAGAGCTACCTTTAAATGCTATAGACGTTTGCTATAGTTTTTCATGTCACGCCAAACCCACTTATGAAAACGTTTGAAATGTCTTTTGTGACAGTAATAATTACCAAGACAGCTTATTGAAAATGTGAAAGAAACAAACAAATTGATAGCTTATTGTAAATCGTTCAAGTGAGAAAGGGACACACTCTTGTCGGATAAATCTTACATTGGTCCTGAAACGAGACCTTTAGTAGTGGCATTAAGTGACAATAATTCGCTTAGCCCAAGAGAGAACAAGACAAAACCGACGCAAGTACATGACTGTGTTGTTACAGTGCTTACAAATTGAGTTAATGTCCCTTAAGGTCACAACCCTCTCTAGACTAGTCTCGACAGATTTAGTCTGGAGTCTGGAGGGCGTTTCGCTGAGGCATCTCAAGTTTCGTACCCATCAAGATTTCTTTCAAGACTCTCTATGAAACGAAATTTTCTGTAAAAATTTATTTGTGTTGTTAATTCTGGAGAATTGTTTGGCTACCTTTTTAAGTACTTTTTATCAAAAAATCGGACAAGAGCGAGGTAAATCGCGCTCCGAGGGTCCCGTACAAAGAAACTATGAAAGCATCGAACATTGCTCTTACGAAAAGGTAAGTCGAATTGACAGACAAACTTAACTTTGCAGTCGAAAAAATTTCTCCCATACATCAATATTTACGTCACGGTCAATTCTCCAACTGCAAATGTAAGTTTATACGCACATTGTTGAGAGAAGTCCAGGTTATTTTAAGAACATAGATTTCTTATAGGTTTTCCTGTTAATCTATCTATTAAGTAAAAAATAATATATTCTGTATTTTTTCAAAATTTTAGAACTCAGCATTTTCGGAGATTACCGAGGAATGGACAATTTTCGTATGTTTTCTTAAACTTTTCAATTAAAAATTTTCAAAATATATATTTGAGATCCTTACAACAAGCCCTTTTATTTGATAAGGCACATGGTACATTTTGCAAAAAAAATATATAAGCAACCCAAAAGTGAAAATTCACACTAAAAATTCATTTATTTAGGTTACACTTCCATGTATGGGTTACAGAAATCTATGAGTGTACTAAGTTTCAACTTAATGGGTCCAGTAGATTTAAAACAAATTGGCTGTGACAGACAGAGAGTCAAACAGACAGACACAAGAGTGATCCTATAAGGTTTTTTTCCTTTTTAGGTAAGGAATCCTAAAAAGCGTATTTCTTAAGAGTGTGCAAATATTAGTTTTAGATATGAACCTAAAAATGTAAGATACAGACTCGAGGAGCATTTGACTCATCTCATCTGATGATATTTAACCATTATATATGGAAAATTGGAAATATATAAAATTCTGTCGAAAAAAGATTTAAACAAAAATTACCAGTACCATTAAAATAAGCCAGAAGAGAAAAAGCACTTAACGTATTATTTCGCAAAAAAGTTGGACTGGAAAGAACAGACAAAGTAGATAGAAAAACAAAAGGAACAAAACAGAATGGGTAGAACAACAAAACGCCTTTAACACTAATCAATTACAGTTTTTCTCGTCTCTCTCTCTCGTTAAAGATATGTAACTCGAACCTTATAATCACAATATTTGCCATTGACCAAGTACTGGGTAAACCACTTAACCCATACACACATTGAACATAATCTGTGGCACGTGACGTCATCAGCCGAAAGCAAACAGCCGGATAATCTTAGATAAACTTATGGTATACCTATGTATAATGCAAGACAATCGCTAAGATAAGAGCCTACTGCGTCTAATGACTTTTTGTCGCACTGGTTTTCATGTGATCTAGAATAAATAGGTATAAAAATATCTGGGACATATATCTGGGCCCCAAAATAGGATTCCTTGTATGATGCGAACCAGAGGATGATATACATAAACATATTGTACGTATATAAAATCGTATATAAAACCCAGACACAGAGCAAACAAATCCGCTCCTCACAGAAATATTTTCCCTGGGTGGTGATCGAACCCACGACTCTCGTATTAGTAGTCAGGAGTACTAACCGCTGAGCCACCGAGTCAGTCAAAAAAATCGGTGTCTTAGTATTCAACGATATTTTATTTTCCAAAAGCAATTCAGCTGTAGAGGGATATGACCAACAGCCGACTAATACAGGCAGATGATGACGATGATGATTCAGTTGTTCTTCTGGTCGAAGGAATAAACATATATGAAAAGGTTCAGTTTCAAATATGTCACACAGACCAATCTAGTTTTATCTTATATCGATGGGTTCTAGGAAGACCATTAATTAATCTTTTTATATAACCATTTACTGTTGATCTTGAAACACCTTTTCAGAAAAGTCGAAAGCCTTTTTAAATTCAGTACATTAATAAAACATTTCTTTCATTAGAATACTGCCGTCTGAACTTAAGAGGCAAAAAGTCATGTAAGAATTTCAACGCCTATAATAATAATAATATTTCAAAGCGAGTTACTCGTGGTTATCCAAAGGATTTGCTTGGCTTGTGCAAAATTTCTGGTACAATCGCTAACACAAGCGTATATTTGTTACTTGTTAGTGGAGCTTACGGAACCGGCAAAGGCGAAACCGCAGCTGGCTCAGAATTCAGAATCTGATTTATTTATTTATTTAACGGATTACGGAAGTATTTGATATTGGTATCGCGTGTGTGGTTATATTGTGATTAAGTTTATTCATATAGGAAGTGAGGAAAAAGGCGTGGGACCCGTTAAGTGTATACCTAATCATTTCTGAACGATTTTTTATTGTATGATGTCACTGAAATTGCTAAAATGAAAAATGTTACGTAGAAATCAGTTCAATTTGTATGAGAAGACAATCTTTTTAAACAACTTCAAAAAAGAGGAGGTTCTCAATTCGTCTATATGTTTTTTTTTGTATGTATGGTACATACAAAAAATTTTTTTAACGACACAAAGATATTTGAACCTCTCCGTAATACACCATGTATCACGAATAGCTTTAGTAGGGGTTCACATATCTCTGTGGGCCAGTGTACATGATTACTCCGCAAAAATTAATTTTGATAATAATTCTTTCGTTTGGTACGTCATACTTCAGAGGTGATCCCATATATTTTTTTATCGAAATAGATTCAGCACTTTTTGAAAAAAATAACCAAAACTAAAAAACAGCAATTTTTTTTTTGTGGCAAACGAGCAGACGGATCACCTGATGGTAAGCGATTACCGCCGCCCATAGACACCCGCAACACCAGAGGAGTCACAAGTGCGTTGCCGGCCTTTGACATGGGAGTAGGTACGCTCTTTTCTTGAAGGTTTGAATGTCGTATCGGTCCTGGAATACCGCAGGCGACAATTCATTCTACAGTTTGGTTGTGCGAGGTAGAAAGTTTCTAGTGAAACACACAGTTGTGGACTGCCAACCATCTATGTGATGGGGATGAATATATTGTCGCGTAGAACAATAGCGAAAAGAGGCGGCAGGGATCAATCCGAACAATTCCTCGGAGCACTCCCCATTGTACAAGCGATACAGAATGCAGAGCGAGGCTACATCTCTACGCAGCGCCAAGGAGTCAAGCCGATGTGAAATATCCTGGCCGCCGACGATTCGAGTTGCTCTCCGTTGAATGCGGTCCAGAGGGAGAAGCTGATACTGGGGTGCCCCTGCCCAGAGATGAGAACAGTATTACATGTGAGGCCAAACCTGTGCCTTATAAAGTTGCAGGCGATGGGCCGCAGTGAAATACCATCTCGATCTATTGAGCACACCAAGCTTCTTCGAGGCTAATTTAGCCTTACCCTCTTGATGACCACGGAACTGGACTTCACTCGATATGTCGACACCAAGGATTCCGATACTAGCTGAGGCATTAAGGGGAGTGTCCTGAAAACGAGGTGATACGACAAAAGGCATTTTCTTGGCAGTGAACGCGCAAACCTGTGTCTTAGTGGGGTTAAATTGGACCAAGTTAAGCCGACCCCATTCTGAGACATTCTTTAAAAAGTCCTCAATTTCCGATACAAGTTTGTTTTGGCTCTCGATGACGTTTTCCCGAGAAATATTAGCGCGGCCGGTATAGAAGGCATCACCTGTGCTGTCATCCGCATAACAATGAGTGCTGCTGATTTGCAGCATATCATTGATATGCAGAAGGAACAGTGTAGGCGAAAGCACATAGCCTTGAGGGACACCAGCATTTACAGACATAGAATTTGAGCATGCACCGTCGAATACGACCTTTATGCTTCTGTCTGCAAGAAAACCAGTGACTCATTTGCATAATTCCTCGGGAAGCCCATAAGAAGGAAGCTTCGCAAGAAGTTCTTTGTGCCAGATCCGATCGAAGGTCTTCGCTATGTCCAAACTAACCGCCACTGCTTCCCCCTTGGTCTCGATCGCCTGTGCCCAACGATGTGTCAGGTAGACAAGAAGATCACCAGCGGACCGTACTGTCGGTCACTAAGCAGCTGGTGATCCTCTAGATACCGAAGGAGCTGGCTATTGAAAATGGACTCCATTATCTTTGAGAATAAGGACGTTATGGCTATCGGCCTGTAGTTGGACGGATTCGAGCGGTCACCTTTTTTAGGGATCGGGTGTACCAAAGCTGTTTTCCATGACTTCGGGACTACGCCAGAAGAGTAGGAAAGCCGAAAAAGGCGCGTTAAAACTGGAGCCAACTCTGGAGCACACACCTTCAATACGATAGGAGGGATTCCATCGGGTCCACTCGACTTATGAATGTCTAGGGAAAAAAGTGCTTTACGCACTGAGCGTTGGTGGAACCAGATATCCGTCATACAGCTCTTGCACCGCGGTATGGTCAGCGGCTCGTTTCCCCCGTCATCCAATGTCGAGTTGGACGCAAAGAGTTTGCCTAGAAGATCGGCTTTCTCCTTTGCGTCGTGGGCCAATGAATCAATTCCCATGTGCAGTGGTGGAAATGATGGTGTGCAGAAATTCCCCTGGACAGCTTTGGCCAGAGACCAGAACGCACGAGTTCCCGAAGGAAAACGCTCTAGTCTCTCGCCAATTCTGCCTATGTGCACCGACTTCTCCCTGGCAATGTCTCTTTTGAAAGACCTGGAGGCAAAGTTAAACTCCTTTTTTAATGCGCTGGTCTTTTCATCACGTACCTTCGCTGCATTTGCCCAGGCTTGGTAACATTCGTGCTGCTTCCGGCGGGAAGCCTTTTTGCAGGACCGACCAAACCAAGGCTGGGATTTGCCGCCAATGGGGACCACCGAGGATGAGATAAAAAGCTCCATACCCTGCAGCTCCACATGAGTGATAGAATCAGCAGCGAAGTTGGGATCATCCGGCGTGAAGCAAACCTGCTCCCAAGGGTAGGACGCAAAGAAAAACCGCATCCCATCCCAATCTGCTGACTTGTAGTGCCACACACGACGGCGACAAGCAACTCGCGGTCGCGGCGGGCACGGGAGTGGCACCGTACTACGGATAAGGCAGTGATCCGAAGAGCCGAGTGAGGCGTCGACGGATACTTGATAGCCGTCCGGATGAAAAGTCAGTTGAAAATTGAAATTGAAAATTGTAGTTGTTACGATTGAAGTCAGTTGTTTTTAACGTGTTCAGAGTTTTTAACGTGTCGATTATTTGTTAAGATTTATTTAAGTCTAAAAACAAATGTTGTTCATGTACCGTAGAGAGAGTAACTTTACATAGAGTATAGTCACCCCTTGCCGCTATCTGAAACAACCTTACCCCGCATTCCGCAACTATGGGTAAGATCAGATGACACAGTTCATAAATTCGTCACTTACTATCTCGCTTGCTCCTACCTGTTAAAAAGAGAAGGGTAGAAAGTAAATAACTCAGACGTTTGTATGGAGTGTCCGGAGAGTGGTTTGGCCGTCTTAACTGTCTTTATGACGTAGTAGCTAGTCCACTCGTTTCAAACCAGGAGTTCGCGAGTTCGATTACCAGCAGCAGAATCAAATTTTCTAGGACTCGGTTCGGTTTGATTTGATAAGATGATGGTAGCCACAGCCAGGCGGGCTCAGAAAATGCCCTACCACCAAATATACCTAATCATACAAAATTTAACCCAGCCGGGAACTGAATTCACATCATTCTCATGTGAAGTGAGTGCTTGCCACTATGCCACAGAAACAGTCAAGAAAGCAATAATACATTACTGTTGGTGTCTACTCTGTTCAGTTTTGACTGAAAGTGATGTCACTCAAAATTTACATTGCATCTCTTTCACACTATATCTTTATAATAATAAATAATAAATAAATCATTTATTTAGTAACAAATAACAGGTTTTTTACAAAGACATGTCGCACTAACTCTCCCACTAGGATACCCTGTGTCGGGGGAGTCAGTCTCTTCCCGGCAACAATAATTATTAGGTACTATAATAGCAAGAAGTAAAGACTAAAAATAGATGATTAACAAAAAAGAAGAATTATATATATTATGTAGTGAGCAAGTTACATTAGGTAAAGAAAAATACAATAAATGGTTACATATCTTACGTTTCTTAACATTGAATAAGAGAAAAACGAAAAGATTTTTCCAATAGGTAACAGAATAAACATCACCGAATAAGAAAATTAATTAGAAGAACATTACTCGTTATCTAAATACCCATAGATAGATCTATCTTAGAACTGATGGCCGTTGGGGCATTAAAGTTCTCGTGTGGCAAATCAGACAGAAATTACTATAGTCTTAATAACTAGTTGACTGACTCGGTGGCTAAGTGGTTAGCGATCCTGACCTCTGATCCGAGAGTCGTGGGTTTGATCCCCACACAGGACAAACTTTTCTGTGATGAGCAGAATTGTTTGCTCTAAGTCTGGGTGTATTATATCTAAATATGTATGTATTTAAATGTATATGTGTAGTTATATAGGTCTCTGGTTCGCAAGATACAGGGAATCCTAGTTTGGGGCCAGATGACCGGGCGTGATTTGTCCCGGATATTATTATTATTATTATAGTTAACGTCTTACTTGATAATTCATTATCCATCAAACTTGTAATACTAACAATGTTACAACGCTCGAAATAAAATTTAACGACGAAGATAGATTATACCTTAGCTCTCTCATACCCCACAGTTCGTTCACCTCACTCTTAAGGCCCCCACACACGACCTAATGGCAAAGCCAAGCGAAGCGAAGCGCAAGTTATTTTGTTACATTTTAATTTTCAAGGAAATTTCTCATCACCCGCCACCCCGCTCCCGTCCGCGCCAGAATTTATAACCTTCTGCCGCTCGGCTGGGCAGGGGTTAGGGTGGGGATACAAAGGGTTAACAGAAAAATGTCGACTTGACAATTCTGTTGGGTAAAGTTACATTTTTATTGCGGAAAGGCCTTCTTGGAATTCTGTCACTGTCCTGGTTCAGGGCTTAAGTTGGGAATGTAATAGGTAGATAACAATGAATCTCACAATATGTAACGTTTTTTTTTTATGTGTAACAAAAAAGTGTAGCAATAATTTAAGGGCGGATTTTACTCGTGAAATTGAACAACTTTTATTAGATTCAATTAAATATAAGGTTAAGTTTGTTCAAAAAACTTTGCGGCGTAGACATCATTTTTAAAGAAGGTATATTTTCATTTTCAATTTAACAAAGAAAATATTTATAAAAAAACTGGCCAAGTGCGAGTCGAACTCGCGTACCGAGGGTTCCGTATAAATTCATAATCACACATGTCATGAACTCTATATTTTTTATATTTGAGTTGATTTGACCTTTCATTCAGAAAGGTAATTTGCGGTTTACGATTTATGACGTATTAAAAAAAACTACTAACTAGATCTCGTTCAAACCAATTTTCGGTGGAAGTTTGCATGGTGATGTACATCATATATTTTTTCTAGTTTTATCATTCTCTTATTTTAGAAGTTACGGGGGGGGGGGGCACACATTTTACCACTTTGGAAGTGTCTCTCGCGCAAACTATTCTGTTTAGAATAAAATGATATTAGAAACCTCAATATCATTTTTGAAGACCTATCCAGAGATACCCCACACGTATAGGTTAGATGAAAAAAAAATCTTTGAGTTTCAGTTCTAAGTATGGGGAACCCCCAAACTTTATTGTTTTTTTTTTCTATTTTTGTGTGAAAATCTTAATGCGGTTTACAGAATACATATACTGACCAAGTTTCAACAGTATAGTTCTTATAGTTTCGGAAAAAAGTGGCTGTGACATACGGACGGACAGACAGACAGACATGACGAATCCATAAGGGTTCCGTTTTTTGCCATTTGGCTACGGATCCCTAAAAATACTACAAAAAGACTATTTGTTGGTCAGAGAGGAAGGAGGGGGGAAAGCCCGCTGAGTGAACGTATACAAGAGTGCTCTTCGTTATTTTCTCAAAAAAAATTGCAAATACAGATCTAGTATAATATACTAGATCTGTATTTGCAATTTTTTGTCTTCCTGAATTACGCACTTTTACATATTATGTAAAAGTGCGTAATTCAGGAAGACATAACCTCTAAGTGTTGGAATATACAATTTTCACTGCAAATAACGGCTTATTTTGACGGATTTTCCTAAAGGTATGAAAGTTCAAAACCGTTACCTTTCTATATTTTGAAAATACTAGCATGATATTCAGCAAATCACATCACATAATCCAAAATAAACATACTCGTTAACAAACAACACCAGCTGATTGGGTGACGGATTGACACTGACAGCTATAGATCAATAGACAAAAATTGTCATACGCGCACTTTCAAGGCTGCGTTCAAGAATATCGAAACATTGTAGGGCAGCTGCTGCCATCTATTGACTCGGCTGAACAACTTTACTGTGGTAAACTGTAACCTTATTGTACCGAACAGACAAAACCAAGATTAAGATTAACGTACTCTGATCGTTAAACTGTTTGCCACTAATCCGCAAGATGCCGACACTATGCGCGAAATGTAAAGAAATCATAAGCAATAGACAGTTCTTAAAATGCTCAAGCTGTAAACTCAAGTTCCATGTTCCATGCACTACGGTAACAGATAAAAGATTTGACTCATTCTACGCCGGAAATAAGGCTAGAAAAGATAAATGGAAATGCAAAGACTGTCCTAAAAAAGCTAAGATATCAATTAACTCTTCGTCACCTAATATATCAAATACTTCTACCACTGTTCATCCTGCAGATAAGACATCAATTAACTCTTCGTCACCTAACATATCAAATACTTCTACCACTGTTCACCCTGCAGATAAGACATCAATTAACTCTTCGTCACCTAACATGTCAAATACTTCCATCACTGTTAACCCTGCTGATAACACTCCTAATAACGTCACGGAAAGGAAAAACATTATAATTAATGTATCTACAGAGAATTCATTTGACTCACTGGTCACAGATGATGAGAAAAATGATGATTGCTACGATCCCACCGTCATTTTAAATAGAAGTTGTCCAACCGCAGATATTGCTTACCATGAGCAACTTGAAGACATGAAAAAGAAGTTAATTGATTTAGAGTTAAGGCTAGAGACATCGGAAAATAAGGTGATTAATTTATTGCAAGAAAATTGTACACTCAATAAAAAGATCACAGAATACGAGCAAAAAATTACAAATCTAACTCGCCTTTGTAGGTCATCGCCAGAAATTTCTTTAAGTAATAAGAAAAGGAAGAGCTTAAATTTATCTAAAATCAATAGTCATGACCACTCTGAGAAACAACAAACAAAATGTGACACAAATCAAGATTTTACTCAATTACATGTTCCACGGGCAAGTACTTCAAGTGATCGGGAGAGAGACGAGGAAAATAACAACATCATAAAGGAGCAGCAATCAAAAATACCAGATCGCTGTAATATAAAGTCAAGGTCAACTCAAATGAGGAAATCTAATATCCACATACTCGGAGATCAGCAAGTAAGCGGGCTCGCGGAAAAGATAATCTCTACAAGATCTGGCAAGTGGAACGACTCATATACAGTCTCAAGAATGGTCAAGCCTCAAGCTTCAAGTACACCCATACTAAAGAGCCTGGAGAACATAGAAAACGAAGTCAATAATGATGATGTAATTGTTTTATCAATCGGATCGAACGATAAAAACCCATACGAACTATTCAGCAACCTTTGCAATACACTATGCAAATTCAAAGATTCAAAAATTTTTCTTCTTAATGTACAATCTAACCAATATTTAAATGTAAAATTGCTTAACTTAGAACTAAAAATGCTAGCTAAACAGTACGAAAACTGTAAGTTTATTGAAATCAAACAAAATATGTACAATAATAATAGATCTATGCTTAATTTGACCTCTTTTAAATTAAATGTAGAGATAGATTTCCTGAGGTACGAGAGGGATTGTCTTTGTAGTGGAACTCTTTCTAAATTTGTTTGCGACAACGATTATAAGAAAAAACTAAGCCAAAAGGCCACTGAAGCAGACAAGTTTTTTCGTACCTCAATCATATATAAATACTAATTCGCAAATACCTACTTTGTCAGTTTCACCTGTTTTGACGTGCGACAAATTCAGAATCTTTCACCAAAACATAGGAGGCTTATTAAACAAACTTGACATAGTTGAAATAGTCCTGGAAGAATTTGAAGACAAAAAACAACGAATCGATGTAATTTGTTTTAGTGAAACTTTTGTGAAAAAAGGATCTGAAAAAAATATAAAACTTCACAACTTTAAATTAGCATCATCTTTTTGTCGAGATAAAAGTCGAGGTGGAACTGTAATACTTGTGAGAAAAACTCTGGATGTGAAACCTGTTGATTTCCTATCTACACTGGCAACCACACATTATTTCGAATGCTGTGGTATTGAAATTATAGGTATTGATCTAATTGTAGTTATAATCTATAGAATACCAGTTCAAACCAAATCACACGTGGGTATTTTTATGCTTAAACTGGAAGGTCTACTATATCAACTTACAAATAAATATAAGAAGAAAAAGATTGTTATATGCGGTGACTGGAATATAGACACTTTAAAACAGAACTCATTCTCTAAAGACCTTATTAGCACATTACACATTTCTTATTTTACCATACATATCCAATTCCCAACTCGAATCAATGCATGCCTGGACCAAATAGCCAGTAACTTAATAAATCAGGTTGAAGAGAATATACACAATCTTGGCCTATCGGACCATGAAACCGCCCAAACCTTAACACTTGATATAAAAAAACAGAAATCATTTGTGACATGGTTTGAAAATCGTCGAGATTACAGTGTAGAAAATGTCAAAAAGTTCCATGACTGTATTGCAGCGCTGTCGTTTTCTGAAGTGATAGAAAGGGAGAGCATTGCCGAAGCCTTTGAATTGTTCTATGACTTAATATGCCTTTTTTATAATCTATGCTTTCCTATCATTAGAGTAAAGATTACTAATCGACAGAAAAATATCAAGTGGCTTTCAAAGGGTATTAAAAAAGCATGCAAAGTAAAACGCGAGCTATACATAGAATACAGGACAAAAGGTAGTAATAAAGAGACTAATAAAAGTAATTTTAGGAATTACAGCCGAGTACTAAATAAGTGTATTAAAACATCGAAACGAATTAGTAACAACAAATATATCATGAAAGCCAAGAACAAATGTAAAGGAACTTGGAATATAATTTCATCAAATATAAATAGTAATAATATTCAAAAACATTACATTGATCTACTTAAATATAATAATATGACATATAATAATCCGGATGACATTAGCAATATTTTTAATAACTACTTTACTGATTTGACTCACTCTTCGAACTGTAATACAATTATCAACACTAATTCAAATATTATTAATACAATTTTCCTCAATCCAGTTAACGAAAACGAAATTTTTAGAATTATAATGTCTCTTAATAATACAACCACTAGTGGCTACGATGATATCATCACGAAAATGCTGAAACTGATTGCGAGTTATATTTGTTACCCTTTGTCATACATTATTAATCTTTCTTTCAGTCAGGGAACATTTCCTGAAAAGCTTAAATTATCCGTCATCAAACCACTGTTTAAGAAGGGAGACCGGAACGACCCTAATAACTACAGGCCGATAACAATTGTGCCAGTTATATCGAAAATAATTGAAAAAGCGATGTATATAAGAATTCAGGAATTTTTGATTACTAATAATATTTTAAATCCAGACCAATTTGGTTTTCGCAAAGGGTGTTCCACTGAACTAGCATGTTTCAATTTTGTTAAAGCTATTAGTGAATCCATCAATAATAAAACTCCCGTCATGTCTCTTTTCTTGGACATGAGTAAGGCTTTTGACTATGTACACTATCCAACGTTACTGACAAGGCTTGAGTCTTACGGAATCAGAGGTAATGCCTATAACTGGCTCAAAAGTTACTTAGAAAACAGACAACAATATACAGAAATTAATAGGACTATAGAGAACGGTAAAATTTTGGTCAAAGAAACATATAAATCTCAGCAAAGACAGTGCATTTCAGGCGTACCCCAGGGTAGTATTCTAGGTCCGTTACTATTCCTACTGTATATTAATGAACTACCCAATTCAACGGTACAAAAATGTTTACTCTTTGCAGATGATACTACCATTCTCGTAAAAGGCAATGATAAAAGTACATATGAGTCCGATATTAACAAAGCGCTATCGGATGTTATAGGATGGCTAAGGAATAACAATCTTTTTATAAATATGAAAAAAACGAAGTATATGCAGTTTCAACCCTATCAGTCAAAATCTATTCCTTTAAAAATAATGCATAACAACTGTGAATTACAGGAAACTGGTGAATATAAATTCTTGGGACTAGTCTTTGACAAAAATCTTAATTGGAAAAAACATATTGATCCAGTATGCACAAGATTAGATCGGTTTGTGTTTGCCCTAAGACGTTTAAGTCAAACTGTTTCAATCGAAGCAGCAAAAACAGCTTACTATGGCTATGTTTCTTCGATTCTGAACTATGGGTTGATCCTATGGGGAAACTGTGTTGAAGTGGATAGGGTTCTTAGACTTCAAAAAAGATGTATGCGAGCCATATGCAATGCAACGCATGCTATTTGGACAGCTGTAGACCCTTATTTAAGCAATTAAATATCCTACCTTTGACTTGCATGTATATTAAAAACGTCTGCTTATTCACAAGGGCCCATCCAGAATTTTTCGAACAATTAGTAAATGTTATGTTCCGAAAACCAAGAGCACAGTACAAATATATGTTAAATCAGCCTCCTTGTAAGACAGAAATTTATAAGAGAAATGCTTTTAATATGTGTATAACAATATATAATAAACTACCCAACGACATAAAAGAATCACAAGGAAGAGAATTTAAAGCAAAATTAACAAAATGGCTATTGAATTACTGCTTCTATAGTATTAAGGAATTTATGGAATATGAAAATATTATACAATAATTTGCTATTTAATATAATTTGAATCAATGTAATTACCCTAATATGACATTTTAGATTATTTGAATGAATTATGTACTGAATTACTTAAGTTACTTACTGTGTTTGCATGTCTTTTATGACTGGATACGCTTACTGGCATAACATTTTAATAAGACCTGTAATTATGATATAAGTATTCTTGCAAATAAACTATTCTGATTCTGATTCTGATTCTGAGGTCAAAAGGTAGTAGATACTCAAGAACGCGAGTGATGAATAAATGATTTACTTGCTTACGCATTATCACTGCTTTACCGATCCTTCATATACCTCTTCGATCCCTTTTTGGATAGTATCGCTAAAGAAAATCGCAGATGGAAGCTCATTCTACTGCTTGAATGAACTAGATAGGGAAAACCTCTAAAAATGTAAATTATATTTGAGACCAGTTCGGTATTAGTCGACAGCGATGAATTCAACTCCAATGATGAAGTGATAGAACTGTGCTGAAGACATCATCACGAATAGTTTCTTACAATACATGCCGTTGTATAGATAAATACGATAAAAATAAACAAATATCCAAGGACAAATCAAACACCCATCTGGCCCAAAACTAGGATACCCTGTATTGTAGTAACCAGAGATTGATATACGTTTAAAAACATACCCATGAATGGGTGCCCTATTTGACTTCGAAACATGATTCTGCGAAAATTGTTACATCGGTGACTATTTGCCGATACTATGATACCGCGATACGCTATTTCTTCGATGTATTTTTTGTTCACTGTTACGTTACATCGAAAACCTCACTTCGACGGCTTATTCAATCGATGTTCGTTATTTATCTGTATTATTTTTTCGACGGCTTGTTCCATCGACGTATGTTTGTTCTATGAAATATTTATTCGAATTACATGTAACATATTCAAATACGATAGGAACTAGGGTTTGTCAAGTCTCGAGGTTTTGAAAGTCCCGGGACTTTCGAGACATAAAGAAACGATTAATTTTCACGTTTTTCAGGATATTTTTTTATTTATACACTTTTTAATCTCAAGAAACTTCTTTGAGTCGTAATTCCACGCAACTAGAAATTAAATTTAAAACATAAACAAAATATTGATAAAAATGTTATCATCTTTCATCACTTAAGTGACATTTAAAATAAATTACATTCGATAAGGAGAAGTAGGTTCTCACTAACCAGCAACACTGAACCAGTACCCCTTCCAGTCGTTCAAGGGGTCAGTGGCAAATATTAAGCCTGACATCAGCTTCCTCCCACCGACTGAATGTGTCGTTAAACAGCATTCCCGGCTCACCTACCACCAAGTGCAGAAGTGGCTCGAGAATGAGCTGCCTTCTTAAGAGTGGGGGTGGAAACATGTAGGAGACACCCTGGTGCCAATCAAAACAGAAGATTCACCAGTACCAGAAGTCCTACTGAACACGATTTTTTTGCCGCTGCACCAAGGATTGTGGTAGTGGCAAGTGTGGATGCCGGAAAGCAATGCTGAACTGTTCTACGGCATGCCTCCACTGACAAGGAAAATGCCTCAACGTCGCCGGATGTCTATTGATGAGGACGACGATAAAGAGGACGTTGAGCCCCTTCAGCAAGAACCACCCACCACTGAGGCTTAAGACGCCATGGAGAACTTGCCGGGACACTCATGGCCTATGAGGGTGAAAACGTTATTGGCATATGTATAATAATATATGTAGATAATAGTTTAGACGATATGAAAAAATTTTTTTGGTAAAAAAATTTACTGATTTGGTGAAAAAAAAATTCAAAAATGTTTACTTTTCCGGAGCGTGTAGCTCGAAAACGGTTGCGAATACGAAAAAATGTATAGAATAAAAGTTGTAGAACATTTTATGAACTTTCATTTAGTACTAAAAAAAACCATATGACGCACCGTTTTTGAGGTATTAGCGAAAAACCCAAAAGAGGGACCTGAGACTATTACCTTTATACCGATAAAATATAGATTGACCCTATCTATAGTGATGTTTTTAATCAAAGAAACTCTTGAGACGAGACGGCACGCTAATTAATGGACATTTTTATGGACTTATTTGCAGCTGGATGTTAGCCTGTAACTAAGTACTAAGTAAAAAAATATATATAAAGAAATATATTCATTTCGCAGAAATAAAACGACGAAGTAACGTGTTCGATATAATATAAAGTCGCAGTAATAATAGTGGTGGTAACGTTTTCGAGGTAAAGTAACACCGGTGAAACAAAACTCCGAAGTAAAGAATCATCGACGAAACAGCGTATCGCAGTATCGTAGTATCGGCAAATAGTCACCGATGTAACAATTTTCGCAGAATCATGTTTCGAAGTCAAGTAGGGGACCCCCCATGAATACATATCGAGGGTTCACGGGCGACTTGTATTAAGCGACATTTTTGGAAACACAGGTAACCTCTACTTTAAAAATTTATTTCTTACAAAATACCTCACAAAAAATAACTTCTGAATAATATTTAAAATATTAAGAATATCGAGAATCTATATAATACTAAGAAGTTAAGTTTTAATGATAATTTTTCTAAGAAATATTTTTTTAAATCAGTCTCCTGAACATTTCTAAAAATGTCGCTTAATACAAGTCGCCCGTGAACCCTCGATATGATACACCCAGACACATCTACTCATCACAGAAATGTTTGCCTTTAGCAGGAGTTAAGGATCAGTAGTCAGAACCATTAACCACTGAGTCGGTTAAGAAGATGGTAGAAAACACAATTCAATTCAATTCAATTCCTTTATTCGCCATAAACAGGGTAAACAAAATGTAAGATAACATGTAATTTCATAGAACAGGCCTGTTTAGCTAGTCAATAGCATACGAAATTTCAGTAAAACAGTATACATCATAAAATTCATAACACATCATAATCAGTCAGAAATTTAAAACAATCATAAAAATCTAAAATTCATTTTCACAAAGAGATCTAATATCTCTCCTGATGTGTGCCCAACGTTATTCAAAATTCAGAAAACAGATAATATTTCTCACGGAAATACTGACATCGAACTGCCGTAGTGAGGGAAAAATATGTGTTTCCGAACTATCAAGTGTACTTATCATGAATTTTTACTTTTGTGTATCGACCTCTTCCGAGTGTTTTAACATTTTTTATAATTATTAAGGCTTACACATATGTGGGGAAATCACTATTTTTGTCACGTCTATTGCCAAATATAAAAAAAATATCAAAAGTAACAATATTTCAAATAAAGTCTAATGAAAATAGGTATGTTATGTCTGTGTTATCGTAGCTCTAACATGGTTGGATCGCTCAAAGCGATAAGACCGCCTTTGCATATTAATGTTTTAAATATGTTATGTGTTTTCGTTGTAATTTGTACTCTTTTGGTGTGCAATAAAGTATATTTATCTTATCTTATCGTTTTGTATGTATTTTTTTCATTTCAACTTAGTTTTCATCGCGATGTTTCTTACTCGCGATTGGTTAGAATCTGTTAAGTGATTTTTAAGTTTAACTGTCAAGCCTGGTGTTTTTTAAATTTGATAATTGTTGAGTATTAGTCGTTGTCCATTTTTACTGAAATTATTTTGATTTAAAAAACATCAGGATCAAATCAAAATAAACCAAGGCTATTAAGTTTTCTAATAATTCACCGTCAAGTGCAAGTTTTAGTAATTAGTTTTCATATGGTCTAATTTATAGGAGAGAGATGTACTCGTACGTAATATTAATCATTTTGTATCTTTTTACGATACGTTTACAGTTCATAGCGGGACATACATGCAAATGTACGTGAATTATCTTTTTTTTAAACCTAACAATATTTTTGGCAACAATTCATGTATATCCTTGAAAACTTTGTCGACAGCTGCGAAACCAGCTTTCATAAAAGGGGTATGTGTGTGTGTGTGGGGGGCAAGGTACTGAAATTTTCGGCCAATGTTTTTAAATTAAATATATATTACTTTAGTCAAAATGTTTGATTTACGATTTAAGTAGGTGTTTGGCTGTAAAAACAAAAGTCTGCATGTTAACTCTATCTGCTTTCATCATCGTCAGCCGAAACACGTCCACTGCTGGACAAAGGCCTCCCCCAAGGATTTCCACACCCACAGTTCCTGCTATAAATTGTACCAAATCGCAAGTTAAACGAGTGTTACTTGCAAACTGCGTCTTGCAGCCGCGTTACTTGAAACTGTTTGCTTGTATCGTTACAGCTGCCTTATTGTGGAGTCTTTACCCCTTTACCCCTTCTAGTTCACCTAACAAACCCCAGCCCTTACTCCTTTACCCCGTTTAGTTCGCCTAACAACCCCCAACCCAGGGTACTGTTTCAAGTGTTTAGCGTTTGCCAAGGATTGCAATTGACTAGGGTCTTTCGGTTCTTTGTGAGTGCAGTTTGTGTTTGTTCTTTGATAGTACGGAATTAGTTCATAGTTGAAGCTATTAGCATCACGAAGTTTGTACAGGTTGTATTACACAGTTGAGTATACAAGTTCCGAGTGGGCGAATCTTTATGCTAGGTAGAAAAAAATATGGTTTTAAATAACTGTGTACAGCATTTACCTACTTAAAGAAAAAAAAAATGATATTTTACTTTGCTGCAAAATATCTTTTTCAGAGAGTTTAGCGGGAACTTTTACTTATTATTATTTTTTCTTTGAATTATTTGTCTGTGACTTTTTGTAAAATAATAAAAATTATATTATACTGCACAACTTTTGCTAACCCAAACTGAATTCTCTATTTTTTAAGCTCAACAACTAAATTTGTATAAATGATTTTTTTTGATTTGTTTAAAACTTTAATATAATCAAATGAAATTAATTATTCTCAAGGACTTTTTCTACGTGCCTAGTTCGAAGGTTAAATAACTGTATTTAAAACTATTATTAGCCTTAATTTTGTAGCTTTAATTTCTTTCTGCGTCTTTGATTTTCTTTTTATTCAGAGCCATTCACATATATCCCAGTATCCTCTAAACTACAAAAGGTGGCCCCAAATGTCATGTTGCACCGAGACTTGCATCCACTGCACCGTGGCTACCTGTACGCCATTCGGACAGATCCTATTATCTCCTCTGGACTGTATTTACCCCATTAGCCGTCGAGACGTTTCCGTATCAACATCTCCGATTCAACATGTAATCGGCCCTCGACATTATTACCTGCATTCGTAAATAAGGTTTAACAGGGTGTAATACAACCATTATAACACGAAAGGGTTAAACACGAAAAAGATGGACGGAACTTAAGCAAGCTATAAACAGGTTAAATGAGACTGCAAAAGAAAAATTAACATAGAAAGGAAATGGGGAGGCCTTTGCCCAGTATTGAGATAAAATATTTTTCAACTTCCTATGTTACCTGGAAGTAGTTAATACTTTTGATGAATGAGTGAGTCAGTGATATAAATAGTGATTTACTGACGTCATTATCTTGTGAACCGTATTTTAAAATATAAATTAAATTTTAGATTTGTTAAGAAAAGGGTCTTCTTGAAACGCTAAATTATAAGTATAATAAGGCCAAATAGTTTTTAAGAAATGAGGGGGGGTCGAATCTGGCCTGACATGGTTCGTGTAAATTAACTCATGGCCGGTGTGTCGCGATCTTGGCTCTTGACACATGGCCGTGTGTCTTGATTACAAATTTTTGAAACACATCAACAGTTTCTAGAGGTATATACTAATAAACAACCCACCGCAATTTCAATTTTCAAAAGAGAAAAACACCCTATTTTAACTTACGGTCTGGGATCGGAAAAATCCATCTTAGAAAGCGTTCCGGAACACTTGAGAGTAACTATTACCCTCACAGGAAAGCCATTTAATAATCTTCTAAGTCTGTAAGGTAGACACTTATCAGTTAAATCTTACCTTAGTTCTAGAACGGGGCTCAAGTGTAATCGGTCAGTTAGTTCACACTTACAAAATATCTCAACTCATCTCATCTCATCTCATTTCACTAATATTATAAATACGAAAGTATGGATGTTTGTTTGTTTATTTCTTTGTTCCACTTTCACGGCAAAACTATTAAACGGATTTGGATGAAATTTGGTAGGTAGATAGATAAGGCACTCGGCTAACACATGGAATACTTTTTATCTCGGAAAACTCGAAAGTTACCGGAGGAATGGCTAAAAACCGTCATTTTTACTTCGTCACTAGATGGCGCTACCGTAACATTTTATTTATCACTGGACCCAATTCTGAAGGCCACGCAGACGAAATAGCGGGCGGAAGCTAATAATACATAAGTGAACTCTGTTTCAAATCAGATTTTTCAATGCAGCAAGTGTAAGGGTAGAAGCAGAATGATATCCATCCCCCCATTTACAAGTTACGGTTATCATTACACCGTACTTTAATATTCAATTTACGGGTTTGGCGTATAAATTTCCCCCGGGTGTGGTAAGTCATGTACAGTGACGGGTATGTCATACAAGCTTGGCTGGGGAAGCGCTTACCGAATTTATGGGTGACAATCTGTCTTATTAATAAATTAGTATACTATAGTTACGTATACTTACTTAATATTATTATTAATTAGTTAAGTGTACAAGTTCCGAGTGGTAGGAACTTTGTACTAGGTAGAAAACTATTACGATTTAACAGTATGTGAACAACATCTACTTAAATAAAAAACATTTTGACTTTGAGTATCCTTACTTAATATTTTAACCGCCTCCGTGGTCTTGTTGCTAGTCTGCTTGCTTTACATCAGAAGGTGACGGGTTTAATTCTCGCCGGGTCCAGTTTTACAGTACCAGGTTTGGTTGATGGCAGGAAATTTTCGGAGCTAGTCTAGCTAAGTATTGCCGCCAAACATCAGCGTTAAAAGCCTTGATGTGTTCCGGCATGGGGATAAAATAGCCAGTTTCCCATTCCGTTGGGAATCTTATTTAGACTGCTTCCATCTTCGGCATCATCGTCACTTACTACTAGGTGATATTAATTAATGAAGGTTCCTGTTGAGTTATGCCTGCAGATTTATGAGATTAAGTGCAGTGTTAAAATTTGACGAATCTTCAACTGGAAGATATAATATCTAAATATAAGATAGGTACAATAAGATTATCAAATAAATAAACAAAATTAATATCTAACAGATAATACGGGAGCTAGATAAACGGTCGAGAGTATTTCTGAGAAATCATTAGTTTTCCCATTCGTTCAGTTAGTTTGTTCTACGATAGATAAGGTCCAAGTTTCTGGAAAGTAGGTTATATAACTTGATTTAGATCTGCATCGGTTTCCAAAGTAAACTTTGAGATTTCTGCAAACAATAGCAAGGAAGATTTAATTTAGATAATAAATTTGAATAGTTTAGTGGAAATAATTCAATTATAATTTCAAAATCTGCTATATTTCAATGTAATATATTGTGTTTTTCTTTAATTTAGTTTAGGATCATCAATGTGATGAAATGAAATGAACTTACACTTGATATAAGTAAATAATTGTTATTGTTTCTGTGGAAAATTTCAACAAAAAACAAAGATAAATCTATTTTAAGGAGGATTTAAATGGAGAAATGCTTTTGTTTACCCGGTCAAAGCAAAACGAGTAAAAGAGAGGGTTATGTGTAACAAATTGTTTTGCATACTATTAATAAATGAAATACGATCATATCCTTTAACGATTGTGACTTTAGTAGATGAAAGGGGCGGAAATATAATTAAAAAATATATAATATATAAATCCAACACAAGGCTAACAGTGTAAAATAAGATAAATGTACAATAAAAGAGATATGCTATATTGACACGTTCTTAACGCTGCATTTGGCATAGTGTAATGTCATAGCTTAGATAAATACAACTGTAATGCCCGCATCAATACCATGTTCCTTCAAAATATTGTCATTGAAATCGAAACACCTCTTGCTTCCCCCACATGTTCCCTTTACCTAGGCAGCATGGCTATCTCTCTAAGGGCGCAACGTTAAAATATTAAAATTTAATTTACACCGTGCCCTGGGTAGGCCTCTTCCTAAATTATTCTGCCCGTGACGTCAGCAACTGCATAAATTAGGCCTCTTGGTCAGGCGCACGGTGATTGAGTACGTTTTATCGAATTTTATTGTTTCGATAGCCGTTGCTTAGAATAGAATATAATAAATATTTATTCCACAGACTGACATCAAAAAAAAAAAGAAAAGTTACACAAGCTCACAAACAGTAACGATTATAGTATTGTAGTTTACAATATGTATTAAAGTACTTAAAAAAAATATACACCTATTATCATAAGATTTGAAGAGGACTTTAATTCTTAGAATAAGGGAATAGAAAGTGCGTTAGAGAAGAGTACCTATTAGCGAAATGGTCCGACGTCATTTTATATGATAGGGATGCCACTGGCCAGTATACAGTATACTAGTATATTTGGCTCATGTTTTATATTATCACGATCTTAGCAGCTATGTAGGTAACATCCACCAAGAATAAAATGCAGCGTTTACTCAATACCACAATATTTTGATAAGTGTCACGTAGTTTTCAAAGCAGTGACTTACTGATATTCTATGAAGTGAAATTCGATGCTGCGTTACAAAATCGGCTCATGGTAATGCGGTAAATTAATATGGTTGTTATGGTCTGTTATACTGCTTTAGGGCGTAAAATGTGATTAAGTGGGTGGGCAAGGGATAGTGGTATGTGAAAAGATAAATTAGATTTCCTACGACACTGGGCAGGTTTTTAAATTTCCTCGGAGTATGTGACGGGTTTTTAATGGCGTCAAATTTTTATGAGAGAAATAATTTTATAATTTGTAATCCTTTTTTTTTCTAGTAAAACTTTAGTACAACATGCGAATGTTTTGTTAGCGTCTTAATAGAAAATAGGGTTGTATGTATTTTCCGTCCAAGCACCGGAGAAAGAATAGAAAATTATTTAATTAGCAACCAATTGTAATACGATTATCTGTTATAACTAATATTCCAAACTGTACACGTGTGCGTAATTCAACAATTGCATTGATTTTTACAAAAATGTGAAAAAACGGATTCTGTAATTTCAACAAAAGACTGGCCATAGCAAAAAACTGTATGCTTATAAATCGTATCATATTTTTATGTATATTATTTTTTGTTTCTTGTACTCAAAAGCGTAAATAAAAAAATAAAAGACATAAAACAGGGAACATAAAAAAACCTTTCCATCAATGACAAATTTATTATCCGTGCTTCCTATAAAAGTTTGAGAAAAACTTCCAAAATTAAGACATCCGTGTTTCTTTCTGAGTAAAGTTTATCTTGCTCAATATAAAAGTTTTTGCAAGTGCCGTAAACTGGGTGGATATTGGTTCGCTCGAAATACTGCTTTTCTAAAGCAATATGTTTCGAAATATTCCTTTCGAACCTCCGTTATTTGAAAGTTGACGTTGTTTATTAGACGCCTTTCTGAAAACTGGCGAAAAGTTTCATAATAATATGTTTGTGATGAAAAATTTTGTGCAATAATTTTCAAACAATCAAGTGTAGATTAAGTGTGCCTTTAGGCACGTTCGTAATGTGGGTAAGTTTAAAATATATTAGTAGCATTTATCTCAACCATTTTTGTCTTCACTGGGCAAGCTTAAAAGCGTTGGTGGCGCAGTGGGTAGTGACTCCGTCCTCCTAACCAGAGGTCGTGGGTTGAAATCCTGGCCAGTGCACCAATATGTTTTCGACTGCTTTAACGGTGAAGGAACACATCGTGAGGAAACCTGCATATCAAATTTATAGTTATGTACATATAATGGTCGCGTTGCACACGTCCGTAGGTGTAAATCTAAAATGCCCTACACGTGACCGCGGGTGATGCTAAGTGCAACACTAGGCAACCGCCGTCTATACCTTGTGGATAGAACGGTTAAATATGCCACACGATAAGAAGAGAAGGGCAAGCTAAGCCGTTGGTGTGGTTGCTAAACTAAATGAGTGAGAGGCCTTTGACAACTTTTGACGCTGGCTATTATCATAGTTCCACAACCTTCATCCATCTGAACTCGGTCCCCTTGTCCGGTCTCGGTCCAGGTCGAGTATAGAGTATCTTACTGAGATAAGGAAACCCGTGTCTCTGGGAGATAAGGAAAACTATATCCTTGTCTCTTCTTGTGCCCCACAGTAGTGGAGACGATAGAGGTTTTTAAAGATACAAAGTTATACCTAATAGGATGTTAAAAAGTGCGTTAGAAATTTTAATGCGTTACTCAGAGTCAAGTATAGAATAAAGGAAAAATATTGAAATAAATCCGATCCACAATTTTTTTTTAGTTTCCTACACAAATTCTTGGATTCACTATTCAGATTTAGTAACCTTTTAAAACTTTAAACGCTCATTTTTAGCACCCTGTACAATTAATTATACTGGTATATTATCTACGATATAACAAATTTTTAAGCAAATAACATTAAATTTATTTAGCTAGCGATATATAATATCTACTTCGATTCCGATACAGCGCATCTACTTAAAAAGATTTTGATTTTTTGGTTTTGATTTCCTTATTTTCCCTAAACTCATCAGAACAGCAATTTCAATCAGAGATCCTATTTCTTTTCTCTCCTTCCATTTCCTTTCAAGATATCCTATCGCTAAGCAAATAGACACGTAATAGAGATGTTATCTCAGACTTAACGGGTCTTTCTTCGTTGTTTTTACTGCGCAGGTCAAGGACGATATCGGTTGATATACACTTAAGCACAACACAGATACAGGCGGTGCGAAAGCGGTCCGGGTCCGGGAGCGGTATTTTTTGTAATGTTCGGATTACTATGAAAACCAACACCAAAACCGGGCGGGCGCTCTAAGTTCGCTTCGAGCAGGCCCGCCTTCGGAACGCTACCGCCCCGCGGTCGCCTCTGTATGTGTTGCGCTTTAAGGTGCAAGTCCGAGACCGGCTGCAAGTCGCCGACCGCAGGCGACAGGCGACAGACTTCATTTATCGACCGCAAGTTACACTACTGGTTTCTATGAATCTCTATGAAAGTGATTCCGAGCGCGGCGACGTGTCGCCTGCGGTTGCGGCCGGCGACACGTCGCCGGCCGCACGCAGCGACCGCAAGTCTCAGGACCAGTAGTGCGGCCGACCGCAGAGCGGTTACACGCGTTTCTTTTCTTTTTTTGCATATAATAACAACAATTCGTCGTCATCTTCCTCCTCTAACAAATGACACAGTAAATTATTGTTAAACACGTCCGATATTCTGACTCGCGCGAAGGTACGGAAACGACAGGGTATAAAATCTGACTGAAGTGCAGTCGCGCTTGGAATGGCGGCGACAGCGACATGCGGTCGGACCGCAGCGGCCGGCCGCAGTGTCGCCTGCGGTTGTCGCCTGCAGCCCGTCTCGGAATTGTACCTTTATCCAAGCACAGATCAGTTCAGGATTGTTGGTCTAAGAATTCTGTATAGGAAATCTTAGCGATTAGGCTGAATCGTTGACCTTTAGCAGAGGACAAATGTTTGACTATTTTTGTATCGAGAGCCCAATCTTTTTTTGCGATCTGAGCAAAGTTGCTAAGTCCCCAGTTAACGGGGTACCAATTTTGTTACACCCTAATACTTAAAGTATCTGAGATCTACTATATTATAATTTGTATATGAAGTACGAAAGTAGTATGACTTGTTTTCACCAATTCTCCCCTTATTTTATCGGTACTCTTTTCATTTATAGGTACTTTACGTAAGATGATTCACTCACACAGACGTGACCTGTCACCTGTCCCTTACGTTGTAAACAAACACACAAACGCAGTTTTATTTGTAGCAAATTTTATTTGGCGTACTCCTGATGTTAGAAAATTGGTGGATGTTTTAGTTTCCTTTTTTGTGATTTACATGAAATACATGAAGTCTGAGGATTCTAGTGTAGTCTGAGAGTCAGATTATGATAAAATAACTTTGTACGGGGAGGAAAATGTATATTTTGTTATTTTTATTCTATTCATACGCGAAATGTTAATATTTATCATACAAGGTGACTTTTTGCTAAAAAAAAGGCAAACGAACCCATGGATCCCATTGCATTTAGTCAGAGATATTGTTTTATAAAGACGAGAAATTGAATCAGTATATTATTCATATTATTATGTATTTCCTGACAAAGTGAAGTAAAATCTCATAGCTACGGCATGTCGTTATAGTGGTGTCACTCTTTAACAATTCATATAGGGGCACGGGTCTCTTCCCAAAACTCGGGAAGGTTAGGCTATTCTCCATGAATGAATGGGAGCCACGGATTGGTGGAGGTTGTGAGGCTAGTGGCCAACGCCACTGGTGTCACTGCTCACTCTATACTTGTCGCCAAGCAGCGTTGTCACCCGTTTTCATCTGTGTCAGCAAGGCAGATAATCATTAAGACTTTTGTTACCTTTCACAGTAAGATATCACAAAATCTACCTTTTGCTCCACCCACATGTACTCGTTTTCATGACTGTCCTTCAAATAATTTTTGCTCCTCAAGAAATTCCTGTAAAATACTTTAATTAAATTACTCTACGCCACTTGCACACTCTTAACAACTAGTGCTTGAAATGAGGACTAACTCAAGTTCGCATTTATAATATCTATAAGGAACCTTAAGCATAAGTAAGGAAGTAAAGATACCGCCACCACATCTACCCCAAATCGTCAATCCATGGTAATCTACATTGTAGAGTTTACGACGAGTCGGAGACAAAGTAGCTCTGAAGCACCTATTTGTTTTCTTTAGCACCCATAATTTACTTGCAGCGAACGTGCTATTTGGAAAATTTTGAAGGTTTTCCTCTGGAATAGGAAATACATTGGCTATTGAGAATATCGAGAAATCAGATTGATGTTTACTCTTTTGTTACAAACTCATACAAAGGTTGAACATAAATTTATTTTTGTTTCAAAATCATCACTGTCCATTAAAAAGAATGGACTTCTTTGTAAGCACGATTTTTACCTAAGTACAATACTTTTCAATTTTCCGTAGACCTAGATAGTTTAATAGAATATACTTATAATGTAAATCACAGTTGTGGAAGATTGTATTAAAGCCAAATTGAAAACAAGGAAATACGTAAAAGAAATATATAACAAGAAAAGTCTGTGACAGAAAGTCAACAGTCAAATCGCAACTATAGTAACAGTCAAAGATAGATTTACATTATAAGTATATTCTATTAAACTATCTAGGTCTACGGAAAATTTAAAAGTATTGTACTTACGTAAAAATCGTGGTTAGAAGTCCGTGTTTTTTAATGGACAGTGATCACTGATAATTTTGAAACAAAAATAAATTTTTGACAACCTTAAAAACCATACAAACCAGCATCAAGTTTGTTATATGTATAGGTAGGTAAAGAGAACGTAGATTTTAAAAGCCTGCTTACATAAACGCAGGCTTTGTGTCTTTGAAGTGAATGGCGTTGACATGTCACCTCTTTTATTTTTACACTCAAAAAAGGCCATATTCCTCAGGGCTTCGCTAGCTATAAAATATTGTTAAGCATATGTCTAATAGGCGGCGGATGCCACTTTTCATTAGGGTGGGGGCACAAAATACATAGATACAGAAGGTCCGCTCAATACGCTCACTAAAATCCTAAGCATATACATGCTTATAGACAACGACATGCTTATAGACGTATACGGTCCGTATATTTCTATAAGCATGTATATGCTTACGATTTTAGTGGTTTGTATTGAGCGAACCTTCTGTGCTATTTTATGGTGGGGGACATCGGCCTTTTGTCATATTACACGATTAAAAATTAAAGTAAATAAAAAAACCGGTTTAAAACGGCAACGTGACTCCTCTGGTGTTGCGGGTGTCTATGGGCGGCGGTAATAGCTTACCATCAGGTGATCCGTTTGCTCGTTTGCCACCTCTGCCATAAAAAAAAAACCGTGTCAAAATTTGCACCAATCAAACTCGACGTTCCATTCTTCGGAATTCAGTGGTGTATTATCGGACATCGCTTATCAATGTAGATGGACGCACAGCCTCCGGTACAATAATGACAGCCTGCGGGCGGATGATAGATTGCTGGATTGACAGCTCGGCAACCATTTTGTTTTGTGGTTTATCTTGGCCCAAAATGGCGTAGATTTCCTGTATAGGTTAGCGAGAAGGGGGAAATGGAGATGTTTTAGAATTAATGAGTTATTGTCTTGAATTAGTTATTTATATTAATTACTGTAAAAATAACATTTCCAGAAAATTTTACAGGGTATTTTTCTCATTAAAATTAATAACTTTTCTTACAAAAACTAAAATCACAAAAGAGTTGTAGACTTTTCATAAAAATGGGTCGACCAATTAACCAATTTTATACGGAGAGTTTACTCACGTTTATTTTATACTTTTTTTTGAGAATTCAATATGGGTTTCCTGAAAAAAGATGTTCTGTTTCATTAGTAGAAACCATGCACTGTTTAAGTTGGCGAGAGTGGTCTTTTTAAACCTTATATAATTTAAACGTAACCACATTGTATAAGTGTATCGAAAATAAATAAAACAATGTAAACGAAGAATAAAATATTTTTTAACCGCAATTGGTAAGCCCTTGGTATCAGGTCTCACCTGGTAGTAATTAATAATGATATCGAAGAGGGAAGCGTGAAGACTAGGGAGCCGTTTCATAAAAAAAACAGAAATTACAATTCGATGTATATCGCATAACCAGTTAGTTTACTTATCTTCCTTTCAACTTAAAAAGGCTAATCGACTACGCAATGGACGCAATGTTGCTAAATTGTAACTTTAATTATATCGGAGCCCCAAGAGGCAATTTCTGAGAGAAAAGCCAGTTTTTTACAATGTAAGAATATTTCGTTACCAAACTGGTATCAACTTTACTTAACTTTTATTGAAATAAGTAAATTAAAATGCCTGACTAGGTACTCGATATCTTTGTTGTCATTTATCACAATAGGATATTTCGGTATTTGAGCCAAAATGTCTTAGGTGCTGGGCCAATCGAAGAGAAATAAAAAAAAACACATTTAAACATTAGCCAAGGCCAAAATTTTCTCATGATATACTCGTAATACTTACCGTCAATATCACCATAAATACATGCAATTCTTATCAACTTTGCCTTTAAAATGACAAAAGAATCCCAACAAAAGCGAAGTTCAGTAAATGGTTCCCCTGAAATATGAAACCCGTTTTGTTCGAGATTATCTAACTGCTGCAAACCTGGTAGTGATGGGAGAAAGTGGGGATGTAATTTTATCGATACTGCTAGGTTTACATCTAATTAATCTTACAATTTAGTATGTTTTTGGTAGGAATAGCTGAAAAATCCAACTGAAATAAATAAAAAATACTGAATATACTGAAATAAAGTGAAAATATTAAGAACCCACCATCTGTGAGCTTCTATAAAATTAAAAATTTTAACACTGGCTTGCCAATTATTTTATAACAGTAAAAAAAGTAAACTTTCTATTTTACTACAGATAACCAACTGAAGCCTGTGTGTAAAATGTGGCCTAAAGCTTTTGAGAAGTAAAGTTCTAGACGCAGCCCCCAACGACTCTATACAAGTTTTAAAAAATGGCTTTTTTAATTTGTAGAACCGAGCAAATAACCGTGACGTACCACCCCGTCACAAGCGATAAAATATTAGTGGGGATAGGTGATCGTCCTTTCTGTACGTTGGTAGCAAAAATTATTCTTCGACAGACACTACGGATTGACAATACAGGATGTGAAAAAAATTGCATTAGATATTTTAAGGAGTTACTCAGAATCAGGTATAGATAACAGGAAAAAACTGAAAAAATCCGATCTACAACCATTCACACTCTTGATTCACTATTCAGATTTAGTATGGGTAACATTAAAAAAAATTGAAGAGCGGATTTTTTCAATATTTTTCCTGTATTCTATACTTGATTCTGAGTAACTCCTCAAAAATAAATTTCAAACGCACTTTTCTTAAAACCCTGTGTAACTATCGATAATAGGAGTACCCATCACAAGTAGTCACGACTTTTTAATACAACAATGCGCTCGGTGAATTACACCGCATTTGTCCGGAAAATATGTAATTATTTCGAACAAAACAACTCTGGTGCACTTTGACCCGTTTCTGTAAGTAATGGGTGTGGAAGTCAGAATTGTATAATTCGTTTAAAACTGTGTACTTACTATGTAATTCGGAGTATGCGGCAGTTACATTACAAGTAATCGCAAGTGTTCGTTGCACTATACAGGGTGATAAAAAATGTCTGGCAATATTTTAACAGTGGCTTCTACTCATCAAACTGAACAACTTTTCCCAAGAAACACATGGTCGAAAAGAAAACAAAATTTTGGACTTCCCATACAAAGTTCATCAACCAGCTGATGACGGATTTGTATGAAGAGTCCAAAATTGTTTTTACTTTTTGTATAACTATTTCACTTGTTCTGCGTAGAACGCTGTCTAGCGACACAAGTTCCCCCGTCAACTTAGCTAATGTTGTCTACCCTCAACTTTTATGGCATTTGTTTTTAATTTTATATCTTATGTTTCGTAATGTAAAACTATGTTTAACTTGTTCGATAAGCCCATATTACTTGTTATCTTATATTTATTTCAGTTTCTCATGTAAGTGAAGTGATTTCTTATGAGAAATAAATATGTCTCAAACCGTAACTATATGTATAAATCGCCGCCATGCTGTAGTTGTTGGTAAAGTTAGTTTACTTCATGAAATCTTAGGTTTAATTCTCGATAGGGCCATTTTAAAAGATTTTGTTTGGTCGGTGATATGGCATTTTCCAAGTTCGGCGGACTAGCTAGTTTCGTATCTTTCCGTCAAACATCAGCTTGATCAGTATTGACGTGGTTAGATAGTTGGGAAATCTTGATAAGGCTTTCAATTTTTATATCACCATTATTTTTATTGCTACTTTACCATCAGATGATGCCAGTGATTTAACGACTGTGGATAAAAAAACTCTTCACAGTTAATTCAATTCAATACAATACAATTCAGTATACTTTATTGTAATAAATACATACTTATACAAAAGTGAGGTTACAAATGGAAAAGAGATACAATAGGCGGCCTTATTGCTAGGTAGCAATTTCTTCCAGGCAACCTTTGGGTAGGAAAACATCGATAGAATAAGATAGGGATAATAATTTTATAAGCAATTAGAACCTTACATAAACCTGTGCAAAAAAGTGCATATTAATCATAGCCCAATAATTTAAGAAGGACTTCTTTTGATTTCAAACAGCTTGGCAAAAGAAAAATTGAGATTATTTTCTTAAATAAATCGATAAGCTGTTTGTCTAAGGTTGGCAATGCACTTGTGACTCCTCTGGTGTTGCGGGTGTCTATATGCGGCGGTAATCGCTCACCATCAGGTGATACCTCTGCTCGTTTGCCACCTATCACACAAAAAAAAGTTTCCCATATTGTGAAAAAATATTTCTAAGGGAAAGTTATTCTTCATAAAATTAAAAAGCAACTTAGAAATCAAAAGAAATATTCATAAAACTTACAAGAATTTGCACTTTCGTTGACTTATCTTTATTTATGTATTTATTTACACTTTTTTTACAATATATGATATCTTTCTTACAAAGGTATCTTGCATTTGCACTGTAATACCTTTATTTGGAAGAAAATTCCCCAAAGTTGCGTTGAGACACCTTACCTAGAGAATGTATAACATTGCAAATCGGGCATCTCCTGAGGTGGCAAACAAAAAGGTTGAAAGCCAATGTGAAAGCTTTCCCCTTGAAAGCCTTCTGTAAACATCGGCGGGGCTGAGTTTAGTTATGATACACACGGACTAGTAGAATGGAAAGCCATGGAGTAGAATGCGGTGCCAACCAGACATGTCACAAACAGAGAAACGTCGTGCTACCCTCATTAATAACGACTAGGTACTTCAGTTAAATAGAGAAAGAAACATTCAGAGAAATAAAACATTTTGTTTAAAAAAATGATTTGGTATTAGGGGAGGCCTTTGTCCAGCAGTGGACGTCTTTTGGCTGATGAAATATGTCGCATCGATCACGCAGGTTAACGGACTACAGACACGATTATAACCTGGATTTTGCTTTGACTGCCATTTGAGTTCTGAAGGTTTTACATTGACGTCTATGTATACCTGCTGTAAAACTAGTTTTTGTACTTAATAAATAAATAGTGACATTTATCTCCATAAATAGTGACAGTTTAAGTGCTTCGCAAGGCATGTTAAACTTTTGATACTAGTCAATATTAATACATGGCAATTTTTAAGCCAGCCACGAGTCGCTTAACAACACTTCTTACTCTGCAGTTGTGCAGTTATCCCACAGCCTCCACCAATGTAAACTTGGTCCCCGTGAAGGGTCTTAATTTTCCAAATTATAGGACAGACCCGGGCTCTAGCAGCGGAAACAATATGAGTTATGAACTAAACCATAAAATCATATTCCCAAAACATTTTAGCATTGTGTAGCACCAAAGCTCCACCGACGAAGCGTTTTTTGAGAACTTTTTGGTTACTTAGTGATTGCATTTTCATTCGCCCCTTCGAAGCCAAGGAGTTCTTTGTTGTTCTGAGAATACAATAAAGCCAAGTTAACTCTTAACTACCCGCGTAGTAGTTCATTCAAGCTTGCTTTCTTTTCGAGAAGATTATTTTGTTCTAAGTGTTTTTTATTTTATTTTTTCCTCTCGAAAGTAGGATAACGGTTTTTTTACCATCAATTGGTAAGCAAAAAAGAAAATAAAAAAGTCGAGTTAAGTATGTATTAGTAATTAGTAAATCAATATTTGTATATTAGGAGGTCAAAGAGAAGGCCCTGAATAGGAGTGAATGGTGTGAGCTACACCGACAAGAGCCCAGCTCTTAAATTAAAGAAGAAGGAAAAATGAAACGTGAGAAAATTTATTTTTTGTAGGCAGTGTAGTGTTAGCCGTTTACATACATTACATGGTGTAACAAAATAGTTGCAGGACCCAATAACTGAGGAATTTACTCAAGAAACTTAGCAATCATTTTCTTAGGACTATACTGAAATAGCGAAAAAAAAATTAAGTCCCCATACAGAGTTAGCCAGTGAGCTGACATATTTGTATGGGAGCTTAAATATTTACTAACATTTTACAGCAATCGTTTTTTAGTGATGTTACACCCTTTTTAAGAAAAGGTATAATTTCAAAGTCAATCAAACCAAACAACTATCGCCAACGCACCTTCAAAGGGTTCGATCCTTTCATTTACTCATACAAAATATCAAATACCTAAATATAAATGATAAATATTCCGGGACAAATCACACACGGTCATTCGACCCCAAACTACTTTCTAGGATTTCCTGTATTATAGGAACCAGAGACTGATATAATAATAATCTAATAATAATATCCGGGACAAATCACACACGGTCATCTGGCCCCAAACTAGGATTCCCTGTATCTTAGGAACCAGGGACTGATATACATACACATATACTTTTAAATACATACATATATAGATATAATACACCCAGACTCAGAGCAAACAATTCTGACCATCACAGAAAGTTTGCCCTGTGTGGGGATCGAACCCACGACTCTCGGATCAGAGGTCAGGATTGCTAATCACTTAGCCACCGAGCCAGTATGTACATATCAGTCTCTGGTTATTTTAATACGTATGAATTTACACAATAGTCTTTTCTTATAAAAACTTTACATATAACATGATTGTCAAATTTAGCGTTTTTGTATGGAAATTCCAATTTCTTTCTAGAACTTTTCTTTTCTAGAACAAAAGTCATCACATTTACCCTTAACATGTTTACATTCGCTATTTAAATTCTTCTTTTATAAGTCGCAAAATTTCATGCTTCAGACTGCTGAAGTCTGATGTCTGATTTCTGGACTTCAGTTGTGGACTCACCTATTTAGGCTTTAGTCTTTTCGTCACTCACAAACCTTGTTTCAATCAAGAAAAAGCAAAAGGTAAACAAACTTACTATGGAACTGACACATGTCAACGTCATTTACCTACAAGTTTGTTTACCTTTTGATTTTTTGATTGGAATGAACTATATAGTAGAATATAACCCGTTAAGTCAATTATGCAGATCAAACCAAACTATTAGGAGAACAAACCATTCAGCGAATTGAACTGAATTTAATATCTTTCAACATTACAGTTACAAGTAGATCCTTTAAGTTTTCACTTGAAGTAATAGCTTCTCAAACTGCGGCCTGCACTTGACATGGATTGTGTTGAAACCAGACGAAACTGGTTGGATCCGGTTCAAACCAGATACTTTTTATGGACGAGATTTTAAGATATTCCTAAATTCAAATGAGCACTTTAAATTGGAATTTAGACCATCATACTATAATGAATAACTTTTTATCTAACTATTAATTCGCTAAAATAAAAAAAAATATTGTTGACTTTTACATAAATTCGATTAGCTGGCCTGCCAATTTTGTGTGGGAAGTAGTTTTTTTGTGTTTTAGCAAAGGATTTGGTTAGTGGTAGGGCATTTTCTGAGCCCGCCTGGCTAGCTACCACCATCTTATCTAAGTCTTGCCACCAAATATCAATGTTAACAGCATTGATGTGTTACGGCATGAAGATAAGATAGCCAGTTTCCCATTGCGTTGGGGAATCTTGGTAAGCCCGCTTCCATCTTCGGCATCATCGTCACTTACCATCAGGTGAGATGATGCCAAGTGCTTACCGATTGAGGGTAAAAATAAAAAAAAAAGGTGTAGGTTTAGCAAAAGTTGTTCAGTATGATATATAGAATCACCAGTTAATTAATTTTACACCTATTTTTTTATACTTTGTGCAGAACAGTCTCTATCACAATAATGTTCTTCTAATTCTGTGGCACAATTTAACCCTGCTTATGACAAGGGTAGACGGTGATTGTCTGATATTGCATTTAGTTTCTACTATGGTCACTTGTAGGGCATTTAAATTTACACCTACAGATGAGTGCAACCGGACCATCATTCACATTTAGTAATCAGATGTGCAGGTTTCTTCCAGAAGTTTCCTTCACCGTTTAAGCAATCTGTATAAAATAACGTAGCACGTAAGTTTGAAACCTTATTTCTGTATTGGCCAGGATTGAACCCGAGACCTCTGGTTAGGAGGTCGCAAGGAGGTCAAAGTCACTAGCATACCAGTCAATACTACTTAACGCAGAAATCTGTTCGATGATATTAATATCAAAAAATGAAACAACCTGCTTGCGTGCTACATCTTCGGCAGCATCGTCACTTAACATCAGGTGAGGTGTTGCCAAACGCACTCAAATCTATAATAATAATAAAAAAAAACAATACAATTGGTTTGGACAGCCTCGTCCTTAAATGAAGGTCGTGGGTTGAAACCAAGCCTTCCCGCGGGACGTTCTCAAATTCACGTGCAATTTGATATTGAAAGACAAAATCTCTAAGAAGAGCAGTTACTCTTCTCGATATGTAAGTGTGTACGCCCGCCGGGATTCAAGTGGAAACATGTCTAACTGAAATAAATTCTGTTTTTACAGCTGAGATCTTCTTTAGAAATTCTCCTTTGTACTATGCAGTTTTATTGAAAGATGGTAGCAGTCATGATTTTCTTTTCTTTTTTCTCTTATCGTGTGGAACAATTTAAGCGTGCTATCCACAAGGTATAGACAGTAGTGAGGATCACCCGTCACATGTAGGGTATTTCGATTTTCACCTACAGACGTGTGCAATGCGACCATCATACACAAAACATACTATGAAAATAAGTCGGATAGTCACCCAATCTGAGGTATATGTTTTTAACCGACTTCAAAAAAAGAGGAGGTTCTCAATTCGTCGGTTTTTTTTATGTATGTTCACCGATTACTCGAAGACCCCTGAACCGATTTGGAAAATTCTTTTTTTTTTTAAAGGGTATACTTCACAGGTGGTCCCATACAAATGAAATCGATTTAGCGGTTTTTGAGAAAATCAACAAAAACATAGCAAAATTGGAGTTGTTGCGATTGAAGTCGGTTGTTTTTAATGTATTCAGCGTGGTCAATTATTCAGATGTATGTATGTCGTAAGTTGAAACTGTGACTTCTGTTTTGTCTGAGCTTGTCGATGATTTAGCCAGACATTTTATAATCTGACTTATTCCTATAATCTGGATACGATACTTAGATTGAAAATCCTGACTTAGTTCTCCTCTACATACTCCTTCTAAGGAAAATATTTTTTGTTATTATAAATATTACAAGACATAAATTCAATAAAATACCTCGACCATTAAAAAAACCAAGAGAAGAAACCCAAAAAAATAAACATCTAAATTCTGATTGCTCTCTCAAAAAGTCTTTAATTATGACACCCTTGAAAAATACTACCCTCTTTATAGCCCACTAGTCCCTCTTTCGTAAAGCGATGGGCCATAAAGCTTCTGGTTTGGACAGTGGTTCCGCCCATCTCTCATTTAGACTCATTTGCACCCACTGGGCGGTACTAAGCAAGGCTTAATTTTTCGCTAGATTGGATAATTTCATGAAAGGGAGTTTTTTCTTATAAAATCCTTTTCCAATTTTAATCGATCCTTCGTTCTAGTTTGCAGAATTTATGAAACAGTAGACCGAATAATTTTAATACGCCAGTCACCGTAGACATAAAAATTGCGTTAATAATTGACCACGCTGAATACGTTAAAAACAACCGACTTCAATCGTAGCAACTCCAATTTTGCTATGTTTTTGTTGATTTTCTCAAAAACCGCTGAATCGATTTCGATAAAATTAATATGGGACCACCTGTGAAGTATACCCTTTCAAACAAAAAAAGAATTTTTGAAATCGGTTCAGGCGTCTTCGAGTAATCGGTGAACATACATAGAAAAAAAAAAAAAAAAAAAAAGATTCCGACGAATTGAGAACCTCCTCCTTTTTTTGAAGTCGGTTGAAAATCGAGCACCACGCAGTTAGCACAAGTCTTTCGAAGCTGAAAAATTAGTTTTATAGTACTGTTATCAACCCTAACAACATAACAAAAAATCAGATCTGTTGCAACCAATGCGACCTGCGATGTCTTGTACGACTGGCCTATAAGTTGTTTAGATAAAAAGGGGTCCTAGAATTCATTAAGACCTTATAGTCTTTGAATGAATGAATGAAAACACTTTATTGCACAACAAAACAGGAAAATAAAAACATCAACATTAAAATAAGAAAAGTTATACAGGTAGGCGGTCTTATCGCTAAAGAGCGATCTCTTCCAGACAACCTTTAGGTGAAGGAAATCGCGTAAGAACCTTATATAGGGTAGTGCGCAATAACAATAATGAGAAAAAAAAAAGAAATAAGTAAATACTGAACTTAAGAAACTACTAATATACATAGACCATACTATAAATATATACTTATTAATACATACAATACACTTATATAAATACATAAATAAATACATATATATTACATATTATACTACAGTGTAATACTAAATAACAAAATAATAATAATACAACCAAAGACAACCAACTTTAAAGGACACAGTAAATAACTAAGAAGTTAAAAAGTGCGCTTTCACCTGCGACTTGAAAATATGAAGAGAAGGAGAACGACGAATAGATTCAGGAACAGAGTTCCACAGTCGGATAGAACGGATAGTGAAGGAATTGGAATAGAAATTGGTGGTATGAGGTGGGATGTAAAGGCGAAGAGAGTCAGCTGATCGAAGAGGACGAGTATGAGTAGAAGAGAGATATTGAAAACGGTCTTTGAGATAGAAAGGAGTACGAGGATCGAACAAGACTGAATATAATAGATTAAGACAGTGAGCATCCCTTCGACAACTCACAGAGAGCCAATTTAGTTGCTTACGATACTCTGAGACATGGTCATACTTCCGCAGCCCAAAAATAAACCGGATGGCAAGTCTTTGTTTTTTCTTTGTAACTGAATTATTTCAATTTAATTTTATAGTATTAGTATTAGTTTTCTCACATTTATGTCGGTACCGTGTTAGTTTTGCGAAAAATAATAATTGGATCTGTCAAAAAAGTAATAACCATATAATAGTTTAGTAGTTTTTTTTTATTTTACGCTTAAATGAGAAGAAGAAATGGGAGAGATCCCGCCAGAGATAACCTGCCTTTGAATTTTTCTTTTTTTTGAGCTGTTATATTTCATTTTTGATTTCAATAAAGAGATTATTAACATACAAACAAACCAGCCATATTCACAGAGTTCGTTTCATATGATAAATGTCGCTTCGGAAAAACCTTTTTTTTATCGCAGACTTGTGATTTTACGTACTATTTTAAATAAAACAAAGAAAATATCGCATTTCTGACTAACTTCTATCTTGTTATTATTGAAATAGTGCTATCTTTAATCTCTGGTGGAAGAAAACTACTTATTTCTAATACATTAGGATGAAACCCTCATTATATCAACTCTCCCTCAATAACTCAGCCCAACTATTATTAAACTACAGGCATCCATGCGGTTGCTACAAACTTGAACGGATCATGGATACTTTATACGCCATCTAGTTGTGAGTCGATAATATCTTAGTAGGCAAGCCCTAATGGAATTGGCTTGAAAACTTCTGACAATGGGGTTGGCCACTAGCTCCACAACCTCTACAATCCGGACTTGGCCCCCGTGTGTGGAGTATGGCCTAACCTTCCCGAGTTATGGGAAGAGACCCGTGCCCCTGCAGTGGGGACGATATGGGTTGTTAACGAATATCTTAGTAGGAAGGTTAGCAATTTATACTCCTAACTGTCTTGTCTGTAGAAATGACTAATTAAGACTCAAATACAGTGATATTCTATCTCTCATAGTGCTGACTCTCTCTATCTCAACAAATTCGTTAGTAAGAATTATTTATAAAAAAGGTTACGTTGAAACTTGTCACATTTCCTTATTCGGTTACATTTTCTTAAAAATTTCAAAGAAAACCATTTTTAAAACTTGAGGCTTTGTGAACATGTTTTTAGTAACTTATCCCAACACTGCCCTCATAAGAGAGAAGACCGCAAAGTATACGGCAGCTCCATATATTTTGCGGCCTTATTTCTTATAAGAGGGTAGAACAGAACCCACCGTCTAACTATCATTTCTCTAGCCTCACACGCCTCGCAAAAACTAAGGGGAAGTCATTAGTAACTTTTTCCAGCGCAGGCCCGACAATGACGGATCACTGGCTGGAAATATACTGGAATACTTTTTTTATTTAATCCCCGTAAGCAAGGAGATGAATTTGTAGATTTGTATAAATCTTCAACAACTACCAAAAACTTCCAGAATCTGTAAATAATGCTTGAAGTTATTTTGTGATGTCGTAAAAGAGAAGCAGATCGTGAAAGGCAGAAAAAAATACAAGTAATTTTTCAAATTGTACCTGTATAAAAGTTATGATTATTAAATTTAAAACTAGAAAACAAAACTAAGGTTTCTATTCGTAAAACTAAACAATTCTCCGTGAACAGCCTTTCCAAAAAAAACAATAGTTTTAGCCTTCATCTTTTTCTTTAGCTTAGATTTACTTATATTAAGTAATTTGATCCGAAATCGAGTATTGAGAGAAATATGAAAGTTTTGATGTTTTATAATTGTTAAACCAATCCACATTACTCATTAATTAATAAGCTACCTTAAAGAAATAACAAAATAATACTTTATCTTATAAAATACCTAAATAGAAATCCAAAAAAATCTGATTGAAACCTGCGAAAAAATTTGAAACACGAAGAACGTACATATAACAGTTTTGAACTTTGATTTCATTTAAAATTTATTCGAGAAGAAACCACAAATGAAATTTAATTCGAGGTACTTAATACTTGATAAGTTTAATTTACAGGTCTGAAAATTAAATGAAGATTACTAAATGTCCTTGCGGTGTTTCTCAGTCTAGACGTAGCTAAGAGATTATCTGCAAGATATTAAATTCACTACGTTTCTAGGAGAGTGAACGAACGAAATTGATCTCTCCATACAAAGTTCAAAAACATTTTTGCAAGTGACTAGGTATTTATTGTTCCCTGGAGAAACTTTTGGCAGATATTTTAAAAGCACCTAAATGGAAATGAGCTAAATTGAACGTTACGTCTTTGTTTATGCACGATATTTCTAAAATCTTTTTATTTTTCAATAGATGTTGTTTGCAGTAAAGACATAAACGTGTAACTTAACTTTTTGCTTCCATCCTTTGCTCCTTATCTACCTAAACCCCTTGAGGATGGCGACCAGCGCTTTGTATGACAAAACATATATCGGAGGTTCACGGGCTATTTGTATTAAGCGACATTTATAGAAATGTTCAGGAGATTGATTATTATTTATTATTTACTTACTGATTGATTACTGAGATAGAAAACTAAAATTCTTAATATTATATAGATTCTCGATATTCTTAATATTTTAAATATTTTTCAAAAGTTATTTTTTATGAGGTATTTTGTAAGAAATTAATTTTTAAAGTAGAGGTTTCCTCTCTTTCCAAATAATTATGTCGCTTAATACAAATAGCCCGTGAACCCTCGATATGTACATTGCTTTTTTTAACCGACTTCAAAAAAAGGAGGAGGTTCTCAATTCGTCGGAATCTTTTTTTTTATGTATGTTCACCGATTACTCGAAGACGCCTGAACTGATTTGGAAAATTCTTTTTTTGTTTTAAAGGGTATATGTATACTTCACAGGTGGTCCCATATAATTTTTTTCATATCGCAGCTCACTAAGAAAATAAATTTCTCTGATCATTTGACACAATCATCCCAAGTAGAACGGCGGCGGTCTGTTATCATCTTAAGTAGTATTACTTATGGTCACGTGTAAGGCATTTTAGGTTTGTTACCTCAGTCATTCCAACCAAGATTGCTGATACCCACATTCACAGGTCAGGTGAAGGTTTTTGTTTTTACCCTCAATTGGTAAGCCCTTGGCATCATCTCACCTGATGGTAAGTGACTATGTTGCCGAAGATGGAAGCGGGCTTACCAAGATTCCCCAACGCAATGGGGAACTGGCTATCTTATCATCATGCCGGAACACATCAATGCTGTTAACATTGATGTTTGGCGGCAAGACTTAGATAAGATGGTGGTAGCTAGCCAGGTGGACTCGGAAAATTCCCTACCTCCAACCAAACCGAGTGCTATTAATCTTGAAGTACACTCGTTCAGGTATCAATAATCATTCGCCATGAATTTCTGTTCTCAGGTTGCTTCGATTTGCACCTACAATGCGTCCAATATCTATAAAATATTATTCAGGTTTTTCTCATGACAATATCAACAAAGCGGTCGTGGCTCATTGCGGCTTGTGTAGTCGCGTCGATCACGCAGGTTAACTGACTACAGTCACGATCACAACCTGGATGGATTTGTCTATTAGTGGCATTATCTCGACCGTTTCCGTGTATCGCAAGGCACGTTAAGCCGTTGGTGCCGGTTGCTATCACTAGATGGCAGTCGGTAAGCCATGTCGGAAGCCTTATAGGTGGCTTGAAACTTCTGCCACGGGCCACTAGCGCCACAACCTCCACTAATCCGGACATGGCCCATGTGTGGATTATGGTCTAACCTTACCCAGTTATGGGAAGAGACCGGTGTCCCTGCAGTGGGGACGATATGGGTTGTAAACGAATATCAACAAAAGCCTAAGTGTAATTTTTAATTAGATCCTGTTCCAGAATCAAAGAAATATTTATCTGACAAAAATTTGTCTCTTTCACACCTAAAAGATTTACAATAAACTGTCCTGCTGTCAGCGCAAAATTACTCTCACGGAAATGTTCTGGAACGCTTTCTTGCTATGTTATGTAATGCTTGTAACATTTGCTGTTGGCGATTAATCTAGACTACCTATACTCCATTTCTTTAGGCATTTAAATAAATATAAACAATCTTGATATGACTCTTTATTGATGTTTGCATGTTAAAATTATCGAACGAGTAGACTGTATTCAGTGTTTTAATATAAATTCAAAACAAACTTAGTACCTATATTTGCTAGAAATAGCAGAATTTTAACATGCACATTTCAGTAAAAAGACATATTAAGTTTGTTTGCGTTTTGTTGAGTACCTAAAGAAATGAAGTATAGCTAGGGATCTAGGGTACCTACTAGCAAGAGCAAGACCTTTTGGCAGGATAAATAGATTATAGTTTTTGTTACATCATAGATTACGTAATACATAGTTATGTCACAGATAATCTCCGTCATCATCTGTTTATTTACATGTCAGGCTGTCTGTAAATGGACCCAATGGCACAGTTCTGCCTGTTAAGACGAAAGTCTTAGGTTTGGTTTCCACGAACGAATGTTTGTATCGTGAACGAGTTTATAATAGCTTTTATAAAAAAAAAGCATTATAACTTTTATAAGTATGATTATAAGACTCTGGTTCTTGTAGCATATGTTGTAACTAGATTGTCATGTGGAATTTTTTCCAGTTCTTTTTCATTAGAGAATCGGTAACTGGTTGCGTATGAAGATATGAAATTATTCTATCGCATCAGAGTATGAAGCGTCCTAGTTAGCTAGAGGTAAAAAAAAATTGCCATGGTGGCCGTAAAGAAAAACAGACAGACAGATAGACAACGAAGTGGTCCTATAAGGGTTCCTTTTTTCCTGTTGAGGTACAGAACCCTAAAAACAATCCTTACGCAATTGAAGTCCAACTCACCAAAACAGAGCAATAAATATTTGGAACAGACATGATTTGCATTATCACGAATTTATGAACAACTATATAGTTATTAGGTAATGAAAGAGAGAATGGAACGCAAAGAACTGATCCATCATTTTCGTACGATAAACCACGTTATTTTCCCTTGTAATTCGAACATGGACGCGATGACTAATGATATAGTGGAATAACAATAGATGAATTTTCTTCGTTTTTTTTTCTTTACAAATTCCCTTATTATTTTATTAGAAAAAATAGATATTATTGTTCTTGAAAGGAGGTAATAAAGAATCATTTGTTATAATCAACTTGTATTAAGGGATAAATTGTTAAAAAAATAGAACTCGGTACTATTTTTTAACCTTTAGATATACAATGTGTAAAAATACCACTAATGGAGAAACTTTGCGTTTCACTTACAAAACTGAACAGCTTTTCCCAAGGAACTCATAATGAATTCATTAAAAAAAAATTACTCTTCATACAATATTCTCTGATTCAGCGATCAATTTGTTCATCAATCGCTTTTGTATCGCTTTTGTATGGCGAATTCTGTGTAGTTTCCATAAGCACTGTCAAGGTTTCCTGGAGTGTTATTTTACACTTCGAATATAATGAAATTAAATACTCCTATATCCTGTGATATGTCACATTGAGTGACTCGGTGGCTAAGTGGTTAGCGATCCTGACCTCTGATCCGAGAGTCGTGGGTTCGATCCCCACACAGGGCAAACTTATCTGTGATGAGCAGAATTGTTTGCTCTGAGTCTGGGTGTATTATATCTATATATGTATGTATTTAAAAGTATATGTGTATGTATATCAGTCTCTGGTTCCCAAGATACAGGGAATCCTAGTTTGGGGCCAGATGACCGTGTGTGATTTGTCCCAGATATTATTATTATTATTATATTATTACATTATTTTAGGTTTTACTTAAACTACAAATATATTTAGGGTTAAATAACTAGATAATAAGAAGGATCCCCATTTCAGTCGTTCTGTCCATATATCACGAGATTTTAGCTTGTAAATAAAAAAATAAAAGGATAATAAATATTTATTTCAAAGAACACTTGGAAACAGCAAACAGAATACAATAGTGAGATCAGTAATACGATGAGTAAAAGATAAATTAGGCGAGAATAGATGGACATACATACGGACTAAAATCATAACGCTCCTTTTTGCTTTGTTGTAGATGGGAAAAAATGTTAAATATTGTAATACAGACCTTATGTTTGAATTTTTTAAAGATCAGACTGAAAATTGAATTATTATCCTTTACTCATGTTTTATCTGTAAATGCGAAAGTCCTATTAGGGGGTAATTTTATTAAAAGTTATTTCTTTCACGTTACAATTGACTAACGAATCGATGTTATTTTTAACCGACTTCAAAAAAAGGAGGAGGTTCTCAATTCGTCGGAATTGTTTATTTTTATTTTTATGTATGTTCACCGATTACTCGAAGACGCCTGAACCGTTTTGGAAAATTCTTTTTTTGTTTAAAAGGGTATACTTCACAGGTGGTCCCATATAGATTTTATCGAAATCGATTCAGCTGTTTTTGAGAAAATCAACAAAAACATAGCAAAATTGGAGTTGTTGCGACTGAAGTCGGTTGTTTTAACGTATTCAGCGTGGTCAATTATTGGCACAGAGATAGACGGCTGGGTGGGAAGTGATATAGGCTACATTATATTCTGCGAAAGTATAAAATTACCTCGGGAATCACACCAGGAAACCCGAAAATAATGTAACTTGGATAACACAGTACTATTTTGTTTTCTTTAACTATTCAATCAATTTCATAATTTTGGCGAAGAGCTTATATACAGATTAGAGAGCAACATAAGTATAGTGTTATCCCCACAGACTTATATAATCACTAGCTGGTGCCCGCGACTTCATCTGTGTTATATGTAGCAAAATTGGTGAAGGACCCGTTTACTGGAGATTCTACTCATCGTACTGAACAACTTTTGATCTACGACTTTGCTCCTATCACAAAAACATTTTGGGTATTTCATACAAAGTGATCAATCTGTTTGGCCATTTTTGTATGGAGAGTCCAAAATTTTTTTGCGATTTGAGCAAAGTTGCAGAACAAAAGTTTTTCAGTACGATGCGTTGAATCCCCAGTTAACGGGTCCTACACCAATTTTGTAACATCTGTATAGTGACATCCATAATGTGAAAAAAATGAATAGTTCCCCATGCAAAATTTCATCCCCTATTTCATCTTCTTGAAATTGTATTTTCGCGAGAAAAAGTAGCCTGTTCTTTTTCGAGGTCCCATTTATCATCATACCAAAGTTAATTAAAAATTTGTTCAGCGGATTAGGCGTGAAAACGTAACAGACAGACAGACAGAGTTACTTTCGCATTTAAAATTCAAATTATTTCTATCCATGTTTACGTGCTGTCACTTGGACGAGAAATATCTTAAAATATTTTTTCTTACTAACCATTACTAAAATTCGTTTTAAGGCAACGTTAGAAACAACTAACAAGCAAAACTTGTGAGTAACTAATGTTACAAAACTAACAAAATTACTTACCCTACACGTAGAAATTCTTCGTAGCGCACCCCTAAAATTTAATTTCGCATACATTTCGGTGTCGTGCTCAACAAACAAACACGCCTGGAGAATAGTGTGCAACTAGAGTGCTGCATTTACAAAGTTTAATTATAGTTGTTGCATCATTTACACTGCATGCAACTGTATTATATGATAACATTGTCAAGGTTTTGTCACAAAACACATAGATACAGAAGGTTCGCTCAATACGCTCACTAAAATCCTAAGCATATACATGCTTATAGACGTATACGGTCGTTGTAGGCAAGATCACGTACTGTGCGATCGTGACCTTGCTCGAAACGACCGTATATTTCTATAAGCATGTATATGCTAACGATTTCAGTGGTTTGTATTGAGCGGACCTTCTGTGTCTATTTTGTGGTTTTGTGGAGAACAATGATACTGGGTACTCACTCGATAAGAAGAAATATATAAGGTGCTACTTTATTAGTGCCCGATATTTTAGTCAATGCTTCTACTCCTGATTCTCAACTTTCCCCAAGGAACGGATAGTCAAATCGCAAAAAAAAATTTGAACTCTTCATAGTACTAATTTAACCGCTCGGCTGATCAATTTGTATCCAATAGTCCAAAATTTTTTTGCGATTTGACTATGGGTTTCTTAGGAAATGTTGATCTGAATCAGGAGTAAAAGCACTGACTAAAATATCGGGCACTAATAAAGTAGCACCATATATGTATAAAAATACTACAGTTAGGGAAAAAAGGTATATCATTATATTACGGTCCAAAACTAAGTGATATTAGCTTGATAAGTCTCTCCCTTTCACATTTAAGAGATTTATATTAGATAGTCCTGGAGTCAGGGTAAAATTACTCCCTTGAAATAGATTTGGAAAAACATCCTGATGATGCCTGCTTAAATATGAAAGTAAGTCGCTTACCATCAGGTGATCCGTCTGCTCGTTTACCACCTATCACATAAAAAAAAATTTTTGTTCGTTGACTTTACTAAAACAGCATAATGAAGTGTGAGTCGAATTCGCTCACCAATGGTTCCGTAGCCCCAAAACATTATGTTAGAGTTACGTTGAATACTCTTAGGGCACGCAGGCTTCCCATTCAGTGGACCATTAAAGTCATTGAATGCTGGTAGCGCAGGACTGATCGGTGTAGAAATCCTTGGGGACGCCTTTGTCCAGCAGTGGACTTCTTTAAGCTGATGAAGTTTAATATTCACAAAAACAAAAATACTGTTTGTTACAATAATATGAATATGATGCAAATAAATCTGTTCGTCATATTTGCTCTTGATAGTTATCGAACCTACGACCCTGAGAACAGAATTTAGCAGTGGTAACCATTGAGCCTAAAATACTTAAATACTTATTTATCCAGCGAGAATTCTAAGTATTGCGAGCTTATGCTACAGGTTGAGTTCTTCTGTAAAATGTCAATTAGAAAATGTTGTTGTTGTTGTTGTTTCATGTCAATTTCAATGTCAACTTATTCAGAAAACTTTTTTTTAACACCCGACTGTATCCTATGTCAGTTTTGGTATTAAGAGTTCAAGACAGATATGAAGACAACGTTAAAAACCCATTACGTCCCCACTGCAGGGGCACAGATCTCTCGGGAAGGTGAGACCATACTACACACGCATGTACCAAGTCCGGATTGGTGGAGGTTGTGGGGCTAGTGACCAACCTCAGTGTCAGAAGTTTTCAAGCCGCCTTTAAGGCGTCCAACATTGCTTAACGACTGCCATTTAACGATAGCAGCCGGCACCAATGGTTTAACGTGCCTTGCGAATCACGGAGATGATCGAAATAAATGCTACTAACGGTCAAACCCATCCAAGTTTACTAGTTTACGCAAGCCGCACTTAAGCCACGAGTCACGACCGCTTTAAGTCGCAGAAAGTCTGGTAAAAATGGAAAATGCATTCCTGTGCATCAAGAATCCTCTCACGTCAGTGATTATTTACTATGCCCTGTAACCGCGGTGCATTATTTCTATTCAGTCAGACCAGACAATATCACGGACCGCTGACTTCTAGTCGTTCGTATGCGGGACTATTGTTTGCAGAGCATGGATAGTCTGCGACGTATTTTCTAGTTACGGCTGATATTAATATTCAGGAATATAACTTTCCCGGGCATCTGCTTCTAAACTAGGTTTTCCTGTACTGTGAGTACCAGTTTCTTTAGGTGTATAGTTTAAATGATGCTTAACGAAAAACAAAGTAATTTTCAACAAATATTTTCTACTTTCTGTTTCTGTTTTAATTTACATATTAAAAATCTTAAAATATAATGCCAACTTCGATATTATTATTTTTGGTTTGTTATACAGGTGTCATAAAAGTGCGCTTGAAACTTGAAGGAATTACTTAGATTCAAGTATAGAAAACAGAAAAAATACTGAATAAAATATTATTATTTTTTCAGTTTCCCATTCTTGATTCACTATTCAGATTTATTATGAGAAACTGAAAAAAAATGTTCAATACTTTTCTTTTTTTTTTCTTTTTTTTTAGTTTACCAACGAAAGTTTACATTAAAACATTGAAAAAAAAACAAGGAAAAAAGAACTTACTTAAATGTAACATTCACTTATAGGTAAACACAGCATGCACCTGTATTATATACTTGATTCTCAGTAACTACTTAAAATTTCGATCGCACTTTTTAACAACCTGTATAGTAGTGGCTATTTAGTTCAAAAAAGAAAGAATTTCCCTAAAAACTCCTAATAAATACAAATATATCAAACCGGAGCCATCTACGCAAGCACAGCGATAACTAATCCGGAAATGGGGGCGCTCGCGTCGCGAACGGCGTTCCCTTCCGCACCAAATCACCGGCCGGATGCAAAATACAGTTTTTGCAATTTACCTAGCAGCACCTGAGGGGATATTTTCGAATCCTCCTCCCTTAACTCAACAAAAAATCCCATTTGACCTGTTGACTTTGTTAAGTTCCACATCCGCACAAATTTGTTTGGGGGAAAACTTGTTTACTTACAAATGTAGGTTAAGTTGTAAGGCTTGGCGATTACTGTAATATTCTGGTGTGAAAACGGGAAGACGAAAGAAAGTTGAGTGGGTTTACTCAAAAACAATGCTTATCTTTAAGTCCGAAGGGAAATCAAAGCTGAACCTCTGAAGGAGAGAAGAGCATTATCAAAGATAAAATACTCCGAACAAATTGCTAATCTTTTTTCTGAAAACTGTATCTCAAATACTGTCTTAAAACTTGGCGCCAGGTTGTTGAACTCTCCATTCAAATCGATTATTGTATTGACCATTTTTGTATGGATTCCAAAATATTAAGAAAGTCGGATTACTAAAACTTATTATCTGTATTCTAAAACACTATACACTTTTGGACGTGTTTGCCGAATCAAAATTTTATTGAAACAGGTAATAAAAAATAAAATAATCATACACAATCATTTGGGTCCAGACTTATTTTTTATCAAGAATTGATAACCCCTTCGCATTATCTCACCTGGTTAAATGATGCCAATACCGAAGATGGAAGCGGTCTTACAAAGATTCCCCAACGCAATGGGCTATCTCATCTCCATGCCGGAACACATCCACGCTATTAACATTGATGTTTGGCATCAATAATAAGATAAAATGCTCTAAACACCAACCAAACCAAATTCTTAAAAGTTGGACCCCACTGGGAATCGATCCCGCGACCGACCCCCTGATGAGAAGCAAGCAGACTAGCCACTATAGGTACCATAGATGTGGTTAAAAATTTACTGGTAAGTTTTACTATACATGCATGCTCGATATGTATGTATTTTCTTATTGACAATAAACACACAAACAGAGTAAAAACACTGTCAAACTAAAAAAACTTGCTCGTCACACTTATCAGAATCCTGTTCAGTTTATTCAATGGTTGGCAGTCCACAACTGTGCGTTTCACTAGAAACTTTCTGCCTCGCACAACCAAACTGTGGAATAAATTGTCGCCTGCGGTATTTCCGGACCGATACGACATTCAAACCTTCAAGAAAAGAGCGTACTCCCATATCAAAGGCCGGCAACGCACTTGTGACTCCTCTGGTGTTGCGGGTGTCTATGGGCGGCGGTAATCGCTTACCATCAGGTGATCCGTCTGCTCGTCTGCCATCTCTGCCATATAAAAAAAAAATTCAAGAGTTTAATCCGAACAAGATGCTAAGGCACTAATCTCTTCTCATACCTTGGGAAGGTTTGTCAGTTTTCATCGATAATTTGAATACTCAACCTGCTTTTAATGAATACAGCTATTTTAACAATTCGAAATTCGCCCATAACACATAATTATTTATCAAAGTATACATCATACATACATTTTAATTTAAAACATGTCTTTTTCTGTTTATTATACATATTTGTGATAGTAAAATAGTAATATTTATTAAAAGAGTGGAGGACAGTGGCACAAACTTAGTTGCGATGTCCACCAGTGTGGGACAACGGGAGAATTTTCGGGGCTTTGTCCCCCACTGGTGGGCATCGCAACTTTTTTCCCGATGTCCTTCAGTGGTGGAAAAAAAGTGGGGGACAATATATAGACTCCATATATTTTGCGGCTTTTTTTTCTTATGAGGGCAGAACGGGTATAGACGCATACTCCGCACACGAGGGCCAAGTTAATAAGCTATTTACTAGACAAAGTCATACCTCGTCTGTTTTCCATTGCTCATATTTTTCCTCCTAATATCTTTCATGATATATGTACCACCTTATCTTTGATAGTATAAATTCCTTCTTTGTTAAACATAGATGGAAACTTCTAATTACCATAGTCCTATTCACCTGATGATAAATTGTTAATTATTTTGCTTTAAGACTCCCGAATAATAATAAAACAAAATAAATTATTTACTGCAACACAAGAAATACTTATTTTCGAAGCAAACAAATCAGCTGTATTATACAGGGTGTAACAGAAGTGTGTGACAATACTTCAAGGTTGGCTTTTACCCATCAAACTGATCAATTTTTGTTCTACAACTTTGTTGAAATCGCAATTTTTTTTTTGGACTTTTCATACAAATCGATCAGCTGGCAAACCAAGTTTATATGAAAAGTCCAAAACATTTTTTGCGATTTCAACAAAGTTGTAGAACAAAAGTTGTTCAGTTTGATGGGTAAAAGCCAACCTTGAAGTATTGTCACACACTTCTGTTACACCCTGTATATTCCACTTTATTTGTCGTACTTCCAAGGATTACGGGATGAAACGTCTTTGAGCTTTGATTAAAAGGCGTTTTACTACGTTTTTAAGACTTCTAAAAAAGAAAAGTAATCCTCGGCATTCTGAAGCACATTCAATACTTATTTACGTTATTTTTATTCAAGTTTCTTTGAGATTTGTGCTGTTAGAAGAGAAATGTAAATTTTTACAATAACTGAGAGAGCCTTTGATCCAATTATCATACAGACGACGTTGCTGTGTTTTGTCCATAATTTATTTGTTTGATCGAACGCTTTTACAAATTATTTTCGACGTCACTTTTTCAAAAATAGAATGCAAAAATTTGAAATTCGTTTGCCTATTTAAATATTTTTTTAAGTAAATTTTCTTTTTGTAATTTCAAAAGTGCCTTAACTAGAAATCACTCTTAAATAGAGGGTGTTTTAAAACTGCGATCAATTTTAAGGGATAAAGGAACTCCCCGTATAAATGGAACATAAAAATTGAAATAAAAAATATACTTTAACGATCGCTTAGTTTACCAGATAATCAAATTCAACCTGGTGCTTGAACGTATACAATGTGACAGCCTTCTCAAATTGTGTTCACATTTCATTTTGCTTACCCGTATTTAAATTTATTATTTCAGCTTTAAAGCTTTTAAATCTACTACCATTTGAAACATTGCGTTGCGCTACGCCGCTGTCCGTATCATAAACGCGTCACATGCTTTTAAACATTAATTCTAGTGATTACCATTAGCAAAACTAGAAAGCTAGAGTACGTACTCTTATCTGAGAGACGAGTTAAAACATATTTGCGCTAGTCAGTACACAAACAGGCTTTTCACTTTGAACGAGTGATTTTAATTACTCAGCGAGTGCTGGATTGCTGACTGTACTAAGGTTTTCGGACACCGTGTGTGACGAAATTGTCACGGTAAAGTTACATGTGTAAGGGTGTAACAGAAAAGTGTGATAATACTTCGAGGTTGGCCTTTAACCATCAAATTGAACAACTTTTGTTCTACAACTTTGTTCAAATCGCAAATTTTTTTTTGGACTTTTCATTCAAATCGATCAACTGGCGAACCAAGATTTTATGGAAGGTCCGATTTCTTTGCGATTGCAACAAAGCTGTAGAACAAAAGTTGTTCATTTTGCTGGGTAAAAGCCAACCTTGAAGTATTATCACACCTTTCTGTTACACCCTGTAGATAATAATAATAATAATAATAATAAGCCTTTTATTTGCCAAACTTATTCGCTATCTAAAAAAGTAACATGCTTTCATAAATGAATAGTTTATACATACTTATTTTCTTATTTCTAATTTAAATACTAATAAAAACTATGAATTTTTTTTTTAAATTTAATTTAGTTTGGATACCCATAACTGGGCGAAGGCCTCCTCCATGTCTGACCAGGCTCGCCGGTCTCTCGCCAGTCTGGTCCAGTTGCTGCCTGCTACTTGCATGATGTCATCGCACCATCGTTTCCTCTGCCTGCCACGAGCTCTTTTTGCCTCTCTAGGATACCAGTGTAGGATACTCTCACTCCAGCGACCATCGGTTATTCTCGCGATATGTCCTGCCCATTTCCACTTAAGCTTGCACACAGTCTGAATGATATCTATTACTTTAGTCTTCTCTCTTATATCTTCGCATCTTACTCTATCCTTTAATTTTATGCCTAGCATTGATCTCTCTACTGACCTTTGAAATGTCCTCAATTTTTTTGCTAGTTCTATAGTAAGAGACCAGCATTGGCACCCATAGATAACTGTAGGTAGTATAGTATTGTCCATTAATTTCTTTTTTAGATTGATAGGTATATTGCTTTTGAAGACCTCCTTTTTCGACCAGTACTTTTTCCAGGCATTTGCGATTCTTCTATCAATTTCTTTATTTATAGCGCATTCAAATGATACATTGTGGCCAAGGTATATGTAGTCTTTCACATACTCTACATTTGCGTTTTTTATCATCATAGGTATTTCCTCTCCATTTGTCATAATTTTGGTTTTTGTAAAGTTCATGCGAAGGCCCGCCTGATTGCTCTCTGTGTCTAGCGTTTCTAGCATTATCCGCATGTTTTCATGGTGTTCAGACATAATGACAATATCGTCTGCGAATCGCAAATGAGACAGTGATTTTCCGTTAATATTTATCCCATATCTTTGCCAGTCGAGCTTTCTAAATATAGACTCTAGGAGTGCTGTGAAAAGTTTTGGGGAGAGGGGGTCTCCTTGTTTAACTCCTCTTTTTATTTGTATTGAGCTTCCAATTCTTTTAGTTTCATTTCTGCATTTGCGTTCTTGTATATTTTTTTAATTAAGTTGATATATTTTCTATGTATGCCTTGCTCTTCCAAACTTGTCCACAGGTATGAGTGAGAGATAGAGTCGAACGCTTTCGTGTAGTCTATAAACGCTATATAGAGAGTTTTTCTGTATTCGTTGTATTTTTCCAATATTTGAGTTACTGTAAATATATGATCTATGGTGGAGTACCCTTTTCTGAATCTAGCTTGCTCGCAAGGTTGTTGTTCGTCTAAGCACTGTGTTATTCAGCGGAGAATAATGGAGGAAAAAATCTTATACAGAACCGGTAGTAGACTGATAGGTCGGTAGTTATCTATAAGTTTTGGATCTCCCTTTTTATAGAGCAATGTTATAAGAGATTTCTCCCATTCTTCCGGTATTATTTCTTTCTCTATTATCATGTTAAATAGTTTTGTTAGATGTTCTGTAATCGGTTCTATCATGGCTATTATTATGTCGTTGATTATTTTGTCTGCTCCTGGACTCTTATCCTTTTTTAATCGGGAAATTGCGAATGTTGTTTCTTCTGGTAAAATGATTGGAATATTTTCAGTGCTTTGGAAAGTCATGATTTCGTTCTCTCCTTCATTAGAGTATAGTTGCCTATAGAATTCTGTAGCTCTTTCTATTATATTTTGTCTACTTGTAGCCTCTTTCCCATTCGTTTTTCTTAAACTCTGTATCCATTCTTTGTGACTATCAAAATTTTTGTATGTTCTTTTTGTAGAGCTTCTTATTTCTAGTTCTTTTTCTAATGCTTGTATTTTTTCCTTTTTTTTGTGTTCTTTTATTTTCCTGCTAATTTTTTTATGAAGTTTCTTTAATCTTTTCCTTTGTTCTTTTGTTCTTTTTGTGTATCTTTTAAGTGAGTTTCTTTCCTCGATCAATGACTCTATTTCTTCAGGTAAAATATTCGATTCCTTTTTTCCTTGTAGATACCGTATATTAAACATTTTGTTCCTGCTCAAAGTCACCAATGCTAGCGACATGCCTCCGTAGCCGCAGCAACCGCCTCCGTAGCCTAGTGGCTGGTCAGCTCACTTCACATCAAGAGGTCACGGGTTCGATTCCCCGCGGGGTCTTACTTTGTAGGACTCGGTTTGGTTGGTGGTATGGTATTTTCTGAGCCCGCCTGGCTAGCTACCACTATCTTATCTAAGTCTTGCCGCCAAACATCAATGTTAACAGCATTGGTGTGTTCCGGCATGAAGATAAGATAGACAGTTCCCCATTGCGTTATGAATCCATCTTTCATCTTCGGCATCATCATCACTTACCATCAGGTGAGATGATGCCAAGGGTTTACAAATTGTCGGTCAAAAGAAATGCATGGGGGAAGCGAAAATTCTTCGCTGTGATTGGCCAACATGGTCATGTGAACGACATGAGATAACTGTCAATTTTTATCAGTCACAGTCATTATAACTGGACCTCTATGTTTCTATTATACAATAATACGAATTCGCGCATGTCTGACTTTTCCTGGGTATTGAAGTTGTGCGTAGTTTCTAAGTGCCCCATGAATATGGAAACTATAAGAAGTGATATGTTGCTTAAAACTAACACACATTGGTGACTTTTGATAGTTTTGTAATTATTTACTCTCATTAAGTGCAAGGCAAGGTATATCTGTGGTAGATCACAGTGGCGCACGCACGTTATGACAACCGGGTGAGACATCCTTACTTATATTTGGATTTGACAAAAGTGACGAAACTGTCCCATAAACAAAAGTCTCCCGTACGCCTTTACTCTAAACTACGTCAAACTCAACTCAAAATGTTTTTTATTTAAGAAGATGCTTTACACATGCTTTTAAATCGTCAATTTTTTTCTACCTAGTACAAAGTCCCTACCACGCGGGACTTGTACACAAGTTCTGAGAATTAAGCTCATGTGTCCTTTTATTGATCACCGTGCCGATTTTCTCACTGTCATTCACCCACAGTTGCCCACACGTTGCAATGTTACAACATGGTTATACTTCGAGAGTGGCGAAATTGCGTTTTTGCTTCAAGAAAAGACTGACATTTTTGAACCGATTGTAACCACAGCCCCTTAAAACACCATTTTATATGTTCAAACAGCAAAACATAACAAATCTATAAGAACCCTATACTTTATTAGAAAATGAACAAAATTATTTTGTTGATATTCATACATACTTATTGTATATGTACTTTAACCATTATTGCTCAAAATACATTATTCCTAACTACTCCTCAGATTAATTCAATTTACCATAATCATTTTGCTACTCGAAATAATGCGAAACTTCCATCATTACTTTGCAATAACAGTCGTTTCTTCTTGGAAACCAATCTTTGAACTGCAAAAATAAATTTGTCCTGGCTCTTTTGCCCTCAAAGGGGGTTTGCTAAATTATTTAGTGTTGAAACTTTTTCAAAGTTTCCAACATAATTTGACTGGCGATGAGGCATTTTAATTTCTTAATTATAATTACTTTATAGCCCCAAATTGCGGTTAATTAGTAACTTTGATGTGAGTACTTACAGTAATTGTTTTTAGAGATATGGTTTTCATCTAAAATTTTATTAAAGTCTATCTAGTTACATAACTTTTACGAGTATAAAGTAATTATTATACTTAAGTACTTATATTTTAATTTTATTTTCATATCGTATTTTGTTATTTGATCTTTTGATTTGTTATATTTTATGTTTGATTGCGATAAAGAGTTTAAAAACCGAAGAAACAAACAAAACATTTTAAATGAGAGGGAAATCGTTGGAAACCGTGGGGGAGTCATGCTTTGGCACGAATGGGCCGGCTCGACCGGAGTGATACAAGTACCACGGCCTCGCAGAAAACCGGCGTAAAGCAACGCTTGCTGTGTTTTGCCGTGTGAGTGAGGGTACCGGAGGCCCAACCCCCCCCCCCCCCCCTCCGCGTTCCCCCATCCCCCATCCCATTTCAAAGGTCGACAACGCACTTGTGACTCCTCCGGTGTTGCGGGTGTCCATGGGCGGCGGTAATCGCTTACCATCAGGTGATCCGTCTGCTCGTTTGCCACCTATCACATAGAAAATTGAGTTTTAAGATGATGTGTTTTAAGAAAGCAGAACATTGAATTATTAAAATATGTAAGATTAAAGAATAATGCACAGAGTAATTGTTTTTCTGAAATCAAAAATATGGATACCATATACAGGGTGTAACAAAATTGTTTAAGGACCCGTTAACTAGGAATTCTACTCATCGTACTGAACAACTTTTGTTCCACAACTTTGCTCAAATCGCAAAAAAAAAATGTTGGACTCTCCATACCAAAATTTAAAAAAATAGCAAAACCGATGATAAATTTGTATGGAGAGTCCAAAATTTTTTTTTTGCGATTTGAGTAAAGTTGTAGAACAAAAATTGTTGAGTACGATGATCCATTTGTATGGAGAGTCCAAATTTTTTTTTGCGATTTGAGCAAAGTCGTAAAACAAAAGTTGTTCAGTACGATGAGTAGAATCCCCAGTTAACGGGTCCTACATAAATTTTGTTACAACCTGTATAACTATGTATAGACCAGTTTCAATATTATGCAAACAATCTGAAAAAGAAAAAAATTGTACAAATCATTGCCTAAGAAGTAGAAGTAAAGTTTTTAGAACATGAAACCTGAGGCAGACTTAACAAAGCTAAGGTCACGAGAACGGCGACTCAGTTTAGAGCTTTTACTAACTTTACTAAAGGTAATCCTAAAAGATCTACCGCAAGCCTCTTGAATCCCATTGAGAAGACCACCTCCAAACAAATCGGTGTAACTTCACCTACTACATTATCAACTTTATCTCCTAGACTTTAACCTGATTTGACATGATCAGTGAGTATTGTCAAATACCCATTATTATCATCAAAATAAACTACGTCGATTGAGTTTCGTCCCTAGCTACTGTCGGCAACTTAAAAGTTTGATCTGCTTAAAGCACCGTTAGCCAGTGGACGGAATTTAATTGGATTGTGTTGTTGAATTTCTTTGCTGACGTTCTTTTTGAAGTCTTTCTTTGTTTAACGTGACTGACCTTATTTTGGGATACCATTTTTGAGTTTCTATTTGCCTTACCCTGTCGTTAAATTATTATGCCTGCATAAGCAAGAACAGTAATTTCGATTCCTAACCTATTAAAACTTGTGTTGTATACTGTGATACAAGTCTCTGATTTTTATAGTAAATTGAATTCTATGATCATTTTTGGCTAGACAACTGTGAGCGATTCGTTTTTATTTAATTTTATTATGATTCTACCTTCTCATGAGAAAATTTAATTATATGTGTCTGTTATATCTAATATATTTTTGGAAATGTGTACATCCCACTTGCCTTCATATTTCGTATACTGCGAAGAGTGATAGAAGAAACTTTGGGCATACAAAGATATAGTAAAAGTAAAGTACATACAAGAAAAAAAAAAGAAATAACATAACAGAAGTGAGACTACCTCGGCCAGAGTGAAAACATTCATTTTTAACCCCCGACGCAAAAAGAGGGGTGTTATAAGTTTAACGTGTCTGTGTATCTGTGTACCTGTCTGTGGTATCGTAGCTCCCAAACGGATGAACTAATTTTCCTTTTTTTTTTTGTGTCATAGATAATTTTATCTCGAGTGTTCTTAGCCATGTTTCATGAAAATCTGTTCAGCCGTTTGAAGATCATCAGCTCTTTTCTAGTTGATGAGGGGATCTGACTAACTTCCTTATGTCCGATCGATTCGAAATTTGGTACCGTGTTACTTCAACGATATTTAAAGAAGATGGTAAGGCAAGCGTGAGCTGGTCAGCCGTTTGAAGATCATCAGTTCTTTAATAGTTGATGAGGGGATCTACCTTCTATATGTCCTATCGATTCGAAATTTGGTACCGTGTTACTTCAATGATATTGAAAGTATATGGTAAGGTAACCATGACCTGATCAGCCGTTTGAAGATCATCAGCTCTTTATTAGTTGATGAGGGGATCTGACTACCTTCCATATGTCCTATCAATTCGAAATTTGGTACCATGTTACTTCAATGATATTGAAAGTATATGGTAAGGTAACCATGACCTGATCAGCCGTTTGAAGATCATCAGCTCTTTAATAGTTGGTGAGGGGATCTGACTACCTTCCATATGTCCTATCGTTACTAACTCAACTAACTAATCATTATAAATACCTTCCTAATATTTATACCTACTTTAAAAAGGACAAAATAAAAGTAAAATTAAAATTTTAAAAACCCCCCGACACAAAAAATAAACTCTAAAAACTAACAAATAATATTTTAAACCTATTATAATTATTATCGTCACATATATTATGTAAGTTCAAATATTTTTATTTTCCAAGCGTCGTCGCGTCGGGGGACCGCTAAGTAAGAAAAACAGGTGTAGTCGCAGATTGCAACAAAATAATTTACTCCGAAAAATTCGCAAAATCGACACAACCGTCAACGACGTCTGCCCTCACGTGTATGCCCGTTCGGATCGCCGCACTTGGTGACGCCTCCCCCACGCCGCATACCGCACACCGAGCTCGTCGCGCGCGGCATTACGTAGTGCGTAGACTATGCATGAAATTAAAGATCGCTCGTACCTAAATGTAATTCTGAATAATTAATCAGCTGTTGTTGAAAAATTACTTTATAAACTTTAGCGGTCCCCGACGACGCTTGGAAAATAAAAATATTTGAACTTACATAATATATGTGACGATAATAATTATAATAGGTTTAAAATATTATTTGTTAGTTTTTTGAGTTTATTTTTTGTGTCGGGGGGTTTTTAAAATTTTTATTTACTTTATTTTAACCATGTATGGATGGATAAACAAGTGAAATTATTAACCACCTACCCCGAAGATGAGTGACATTTTTCGGGTGTAGGTTTGTCTTTCTGTTTGGTTATGTTTTTGTGATATTCACATTTGATGAGCTCTGGCTTGATGGATTTGAGACACGAAGGTGTCGTTACAATTAAGTTATTCTCATAAAAATCAAGTTTTTTTTATATTTGGGTTTTTAACTGTCAATTTATATTTATAAACTACAAACCGAGAAGAAAATACTCTGAGCACTATTTCATTTATTCATCTATAATTTACTCTTCTTATTTGTATTCACAGAAATATTTCGGTTGGGTTTCCGGAAAAACATCCTCAGTTGACAATGCAATGCATCAACGAGACCTCACATGAAAATTCAACATAAACTATGAAACAATTTTCAGTTGGTGCAAAGTCGCCTCGCTCGTTAGCGAGCTATATAATTAGCAATTACGTAATTCTAGCTGAACGCTGAACTGCGGAACTCAAAGTGGTGCTTTATGGAGAGATGTCGCGTACACTCTTGCCCCCATACGAAAGAAGGCCGCAAAGTTTCCATATACAGGGTGTAACAAAATTGGTGTAGGGCCCGTTAACTGGGGATTCTACTCATCGTACTGAACAACTTTTGTTCTACGACTTTGCTTAAATCACAAAAATATTTTTGGACTTTCCATACAAAAATGGCAAACAGATGATCAATTTGTATGAAATGTCCAAAAAAAAATTTTGTGATATGAGCAAAGTCGTAGAACAAAAGTTGTTCAGTACGATGAGTAGAATCCACAGTTAACGGGTCCTACACCAATTTTGTTACAACCTGTATACTTTGCGGCCTTCTCATTTATGAGGGCAGACTCTCTTTGCCGTCGTTTACAATGACTCTTGTGGTCGGCATCAGTTTGGGTGCGACATAACTTTTGAACATAGTTTATTTTTGAAAACTAGTTTTCTGGAACGACTTTTAATTACCTATTAAGTTTGATGAAAATTGACACAGTAAAAATTCCTTTTTTGTACCAAATTTTCATTTTATGAAATATGTCTTTTACTATTCTATTATAGACGCTCGTTAATTTAATTTATAGGTTTATTATACAGTTTTTTTTTTACAGAACCATTTTCTACTTCTAGATTTTTATTCCGTTTTACCATAGACTGTAATTATACAGTCTAGTTAATTGATTTTCTCTCAATAGCTTTGAACTTAATAAGTTTATAAAAAAATACAATTTTAAAAATTATTCTGTAAATATGACTCTCAATCTTTGTACAGTAGCTCACAGATATATCTGAACCCCCAAGTTTTAAAACGTAATTCGCACTTTGCTTTGAAACGCCCTCTATCGCAATTTCTAACTAGTAGATGTTTGCGTGTGCCTGCGCGTAAACTTGTTCCGAATTACTTGCTCGGCTGTGGCACTGCTGGAACTTTTTGTATTTCTATTTCAAATTATAGAAAATCTGATTTATGAACAGTAATAGATATAAAGAACAAAATACATTATACCATGCTAGGATTCGAACTCCCGACTCTGGCTTGTAAAGCAGGTGCTTACCAAGATGGGTTATCGTCTAGCCAGGTTCAATGTTGAAATTTGTCATCATACTCATCATACTTTCTATGCCTGTGACGCAGTCATGACATCTTCGTCAAGGCAGACTGAATAATAATGCATTGAAGATTATAGTGAGGGTAATTTACCAGAATTATGTTTGACAACTAATGTGTGATATTTATCTACCTACCTCGAATAGATAGACTCTAGCCAGTGACAAGATTATCGTTCACTTCGCGTTACAACTAGTTCATTGAGTTGTTTTGAGTTTCAAGTTTAATATCTTCCAGTTATTATTGAACAGACATTTTAAAAGCTTCAATAATAAACCTTCTGTGGTTTATAGTATTTCCAGATGATAAGGTGTCGCGGTAAGTAGAAATTATAAATATTTGTTTTAGAATATTATTATTATAATAAAATAGGTAATTGTTTCGTGAAACATGTTCTTTTGATAGAATGAATATGTATGTATAGATATATCTTTTCCAGAAAATCACAGTTCGTTTGTGGATTAAGACATATCAAGATCTGGTGACGTGAAGCGTAACCGCCCCGGCTGCGGCCCGCAAGCGATGGCATACCTATACAGATGCTTCTGGCCTTCACCGTGAGATCACACAGAAGAATTGAAAACGACTAATTCAACTGCCGTTACATATAATACATCATTGGAAAGAATGAGGAGACATTTACATGCAGCTGGGATCCACAATTATAAGCCGGCAAAAATATAGAACTAACCGAAGCTCATCGTCAAGCCAGAATAAGATTCGAAGCAAATTATCTTAATTTTGATTTAGAGAATGTGTTTTATAATTTAAATTTAATTACAGATAATGTATATAAATAGTTATAAAGTTATATAAATATTATATAGTCATATAAACTATTATTTGTAAAGAGAATAAAATCATCCTATGACAAATAACTTGAGAGATATAAATTGTTACTTAATATAGGTAACATGTTGGTTCTCTTAATTAAAAAATACCTAATCATAGTTTGAGTTTATTCAGGTATTCATTTTCTAAAACAGATAAAAATAAAATCTTTGAATATTTAAATGTTTTTATTTTTATTTGTTTTAAACTCTGTTATTAACATTTAACATAAAGTCACAGAATGACAAAATGAGCATTTATTTCAAAAAACGTAAAAAAGACGCTTGGACTCTAACTCGTTCCTCTCGATTTCATTTCAAGTCCGCTTACGAAATGAGCTATTTCGGCGGCTGCTGTAAGGTTGAAATAAAGATATGTATGGTACCGTAGCAGCTGTTCCTTCGTAAACTAATCAATAGATGGCATAACCGAGAAAACATCCATCGTTATACATATATTTCCTTTAACCGAAGGTTCTCGTTTGCGTGTTGCGTTTTTGGTTGTTACGTCGTTATAGATACTGAGGGGGGGGTTAAATTTTTTGTGGCCGACTGTACAATATATTACAAATAACACCCAACACAAAATACAAAAAAACGCTTACTTTTTTAAATTTACATAATTATGTATTTTGCGCATACATAAAACAAATATCACTTTTTTGTAACTTTCTAAATTGGAACACTAGTTAACTTCTTCTGACGATTTTTTTTTCAGTTACCCATACAAATTCTTGATTCACTATTCAGATTAAGTACGGGAAGTTGAAAAAAAATAGATCCGATTTTTTAAAATATTTTTCCTGTATTCTATGCTTGATTCCGAGTAACGCCTTATTTCAAACTCACTTCTTTGAACACCCTTTTTGTATAAGTATTATTAGTTATATGAATATATGAGAATCTCGTCTACGAGTTACGTATAGTAAACATTGAAATGAAATGAAATGAAATGTTTTATTTGCATCAAACATGGTAGTAGGATGTTAGCAAATAAATTTATTAAGTACAGTCATGTTTCGCCAGCATGAGGCATGCAAAAATATACAACTAATTAAATAAATAAATTTGGCAATAACTGAAACACTGCAAACTAGTCACCGTCTTGTAAGATATTCGTATGCAAATTTAGTGTGGACATCCACGGTCAGATTGGTTATACAATCCTATATGCTTGTACAATCTCCCCGACGATGTAAGCTTGTATCTTATACCATTAATCTGCTGGCTGATGATATTGCTCTTAAGATACAGAGAGAGAGATGATATTGTCACATAGGTACATAGGTGAATTTTCAATAACAATAAAAAAGTGACTCTGACCTCTTAACCAGATATATCGAGTTCAAGTCCACTGTAACAGTCAGTGTAACAATGTACTAATTAAGGACATAGAGGTATGTTATGTTAATACTAATATTTGCCAAAATGAGACTTATATTATTTAAATTCCTAACGCGGCAGAGTCAACGAACTATGTAAGAAGGTACCTAAATGATTTCCTTTGATCCTACAATAGTAAAATAATTTTATATATCCTCACTCCTTTTACGTTCCAAGAAGCGTGTAAGTCCGAAAGATTTATATGAAAAAGTCACAGAACATTCCCAACCGCATAAAACTAGATCCCTTGAGGCGTCTTATCCTGTCAGTTGTCGTGTAGAGTAAAATCGTCCCGGTAAATGGGATCGAGAAAAAAGTCGCAATCAAAAGGAGTTGACGGATAAAAATTTGTCTCCTTTAGTGGGAAGACCCTTCGTTTTCGGTTGGCTTGTTTGAGTGTTCAAAGATTTGATTTATCGAAATTCGTTTGGTAGAAGCCATAGTTTTATTGTTTATTGTTTACTTGCCTTCTTGAGGATGAAATAAAGTTTAAGCCACACACAGGAGTTTTGTTTGGGTAAAGGGAGTGGTCGTGATTACAAATAACCTCTTTAATAGTATTACAGAATACTTTCGTCTAAATTATTTTATCCTGACCGCAGGATAGCTTATTTTATATCTTTAAAGTATGAAAGGGATAGAATGTTGCTACCTAAATCATACCCTGGTTCTGGAATGGGATTATTATTGTTTCAGGTGGCAGAAACTCAGACGGAACGCCTAATGGAAAGAGTTACCGCCCCATTTATATGAATGTGCAATGTGCAATGTGCTCCCCCCGCCAATGCATCCCTGATCCTTTAATCCCTGATTCTTCAATCCCTTATTGAAGAGTTACATAAGTATTATTAACTGTAGAGGAAAATCTCTCATATAATTTTGTTTATAATTCTGACTAATAAACAAATCGTTATTCGATAAAACACTATTCGACAAGACAAGCTCGCTGGCGAAGGGTCCCTGTTAATCCCACTCTCTCGGTAGTGGGATGTTGGTCATCGATTACGTCTATACCACTAGGCTTTTAGGTCAAGGGTGTTTCTTTGCACCACCTAAAGGGCAGGTGAAATATTATCTCCCGGTCTATCCCTCGGGTTTTCCCTTTTCCTTATCCATAAGCTTGGGCCTTGTACACGCATATTTTTTGTCAAAATTTGTATATGTATAAACACTTCTAAACGAATAAAGTATCTGTTTTGGTAGATAAATTAAGTTCATTAAACTAATAGGTTTAATTATGTTAGGTTGTAAACTAAAATGTAATATCCCCTGAGCTCTAGCTTCATTTCACTTAACTTTTACAAAATTAAACTTTTTGCTGTCGGCAGTTACATCTCACCTGATAATTGATAATGTTGCCAAAAAAGATATCTTCAACGCAGTAAAGAATTGGCTTTTTAAAAAAAAAAAATTTGGCGCAAGACAATTAGAGACAATACTGAAACTCATCCTGCGGGGATCGAACCTTCGACCCCGTGATATTGACAAATCACACCGGGAGTGGGAACTTCGATGTAAAGTGAGTGGACTACTGATACGAGGGGGCCACTTCGCCAAGGAGAAGTTTTAACAATTTTATTTTTGTTGAAAACACCAACGTACATTAAAAGTTATTTCAGTCAATGAGAAAATTCCGCTATTACTATATAATTTTGGACATAAAAGTAATATCCTCTAATTTATAATGAACTATATTTTGACACTGATTGCTTTAACGCTAACGGAAAACATCGTGAGGAAACCTGAATATCTGATTACTGGATGCGTATGCGTTTGTAGTTGTAAATCTAAAAAATACCCTACATGTAACCACCAACAATCCTAAGTGCAACACAAGGCAAAGAGTCTTCTATCACTTGTGATAGCAAGTTTAAATCGTGCCATAGTATAGGAAGAACAAGAAGTTAATTATAAGCAGATCTTGAAGATTTTCTATTTCTAAATTACCGCACACCCCAAAGGTTGCATTGCAACGTTAAGAACCAGAATTAAGTTGAAATGGCGCTGTCTTCTATTCCGTTATCCCGAACAGCTTAACAGCAAAATCCTTTTAAAGCCCTTACTGCTGTGCTGTTCTTAAGTAGCTCTAATCTAAAATAACGATGCTCGCCTCAGTGGCTGTTGCGCTTTCTTGCCGTCTTTGATTAATCTGTTTTTTGAAAGAGACAGAGAAATAGAAATGTGTGTTATGCGTTGGTAATCGGGTTTTACGTTACTATTGTTTGTATAGGAAGGGCATAAAATACAGATTGACAAGGTACCAACAAGTTACTAAATACCAATTTTCTATTAACATTCGTGATTTTATTTAGAAAGCCAAGAAACCTTTTTTGTGCATGGAAATTAGCAAACAAGCATAGAAGTTTTAACACTCTCAAATGTCTTTCGAAATGTTTTTTGGTACATTTGTATATTTTTCTAATAATCTATGATGTCACAGTATTTTTATTTTTTCTCCACATCAGAAAAACATTCTCCAACTACACAAACATTAATAATTTACATCTGAACGCCAACGGTTTGAAAACCGCTAGTATCGATTTACCGGTTTACCGGTTTACCACTACTATCGTATCGCACGTATCAGCCTATTCATCATAAGCGCAGACAGCGAGACCGGTCGGCAAAGGTTTTATTTTACTTTGGAACGAATTTATCGTTTCCTCATCCTGTACTATGTTTGTGATACCGGCACCGATATTTATCGGTACCGATGTTTATCGTTACCGATGTTAATGGCATGAGAACTGTTAATATGGGCTGTTTATTTAGTTGTTTTTAGGGTTCTATACCTGAACAGGAAAAAGTAAACCCTAATAGGATCACTCGTGTGTCTGTCTATCCATCTGTCACAGCTAATTTGAACTGAATCTATTGGACCGACTGGTCCTGGATGGAAGTTGAAACTTAGTAAAAAATGGTTTTGCAAACTGTACCGTCTGATATATCAATAAAAGTGCTTGTTATCAGGATCTCAAATATATTTTTATATAATTTTAAAATAAATGTAAAAAATGATTTACGAAAGTATACGAAAATGCAAAAATTAAATATTCTCCCACCCTATCTCCAAAACTACTGAGCATTTGTAAAAATAAAGAAAATTCTTCTTTACTTATAGATTACACAAAAAGCTATAAGAAGTCTATGGTGTTATAAAGATGGCAAAATTTTCAGTATTCTTTGTTTATATGGAACCCTCAGTGCGCGAGTCAGACTCATACTTGTCCGATTCTTTAGGTACAAGTCACACACAGTCTAACCCCAAACTAGATTTCTATTATTAGGAGAACCACAGACTACTTTTTCTAAGATTTTTTATCCCTCTTGATGGCAAGGTCTGCTTTCCTTGACCACTTACTCCACTTCACTCTGTCCTGGACGTGTTCTCAGAAGGTTTGAAGGTCCTTGAATTCGCCCAGCCAACGAAGTTGACATGAAAATGAAAACCAGAAATGAAATGAAATGAAATGAAATGAAATGAAATGAAATGAAATGAAATGAAATAATATTTATTCGAAGTAGGTATCTCTATACACTTTTCGAACGTCATATTTTTTCTACCTAATACGAAGTTTCTACCACTCGGAACTCGTATACCCAACGGGAAGTGTTTGCAGAGAGAGAAGAAACGGGCCCTAAAGAAACTCCCTCAAAGACATTTTTTTAAATAAAATTCTTATCTGCTATTACATAATTCGGGTAAACAACAAAGTTATAGTTAGTTTAGTTGCATACTATTACTAGCCGTAGATACGTTTAATTAAATACAAATAAACATATAATTTAACAGACATCTAGACACATACTTAAACAGATTGCTTATCACAGAAACGTTTGCCCATGGTAAGAATCGATCCCGTGATACTCAAATCAGACGTCAAATCTGTCCACTGAGCTGTCATCTGTATAAAAATGAATCTGCAGGGGTTTTATAAAAGTTACCAAACAAAAGCTGAAATAGTCGTTAGGTTACTTAGCGTGACTTTTTCCATGTAGATTCCTTATCAATTTGTAGAATGGTGCTTTTGCTGAATAATTTATTTTTTCATTGACGTTTTTTTCTATACCATCAAACTCTCTAAACTTGTTCACTATTTAAGTGAAATTCGAAGCTAAGTCATTATTTCAATTTATTAAAGACACTACTTTAAAAATCATTATTTTGTTTCCTTTTTTATTATAATGTAATAACATAAACACTCTGAAGCCAATTGTACCTTCAAATGAAATTACTCTTTGTCCCTTTATAAAATAATTGTGACCAAAAAATTTAAAGATTCAATTTTATTCCAGTATTTGTTAAGACAAGAGTTCGATAAATTTATAAACTATAGTTCAATCGTACATTACACTGTAACATTTTTCTCAATAGACTAATTTAAATGCTAGTTTAACGAAAATTACCTACTGTATGTTCTAAACTGCTAACATTTTTCAGTAAAAAGTTTGAATTTTTATTCATAACACTAAAATTACCTAGCTAAATCAACAAGACAAAACAATTTCATCTTTATTTCTCTCGGGACAAGTATTTTGAATCTCGACTCAAAAGATGAGTTATGTGTGTGTGTGTGTGTGTGTGTGTGTGTGTGTGTGTGTGTGTGTGTGTGTGTGTGTGTGTGTGTGTGTGTGTGTCTGTCTATCTATAACTTTGTAGATCTCTGTACCACAGATTAGATAATAGTACTCTGTACAGTAGAATGGAATGCATTCTATATTTATTTAAAATGGTTGCATTACCAGGTATTAAGCTACATTTGATGACAATCGTTTAAGTGATTTTCATGTTATTCAACATTCACGGCCAGGATATGTCGTTTAAAAAAAATACGAGTATTGTGTAAATTATTATTTTTACAATTATTATTGTAAAAACTTTAAATGGAAATGGAATATAAATTATAACTATTACAGAAGATTCTACCGAGCAAATTTTGATAAATGAGTTTGCAAATACAAAAAAAATACTTTATTCAAATAATAAATTTATTAAATTTGCTTTTTTATTTGACTTCTAACATTTATATATGGATTTCAAAAATGTTTGCAATTTTTTTTATTGCCTTTTTTTTACTTTGCCATATAATAAATCTTTTATTTATAATATACTTCTATATAAGGTGTTAAACATTTATTATAATTTTGGAATGCTGTTAACTGTATAATATTTTTAGTTAATATTATTTTTAATTTTTGAACCCTAAATAATTTATATAGTATTTCGTACACAATCTCATATTGTTTTTGAATAAATAAATGAACTAGAACATTTTCTATTCTTTTCTCAATTTAGATTTCTTACAGTTATTTAATCACTATATTTTTGTTAGGTCTTCGTTCGTATAATTTGTCTGTAGATTGAGATAGTAGCATAAAGTCCATAATAGAAAGGGCACGGATAACAAGCGAAGTAACTTAACAAGAAATTTTAATGAGGGCTAAAGGACAACGTACTGCAGTGACGTTAGCAATCTACGGCACGAGAATAGAAATGACAGAATTAAATGAGAGATTAAAGTAATTTAGAAAAACGCAAATTAAACTTGGTAAAGTACTATTTCTTTGAAAAACTATATTTAACTTTGAGGCTTAGGTTAAAGATGAAAGAACACAGAAAGTAATAGGGATATTGATATTTGATAAACTATGGTTTACTAATAAGGTAACTGACCTTTTTATTTTAATAAAAATATCAAAAAAATATATTTTGTTTTAAGAAAATGATTGAATTGTGATTTGTGACGTCACATCATAGTGAAAAAATATTTTGTTACCATACAGATTACGAAATTTTTATAAATTAAAAATTGAACATGTAATGAACATCCAATCCAGAAGTACGTTTCTCAGCGGCTTCTGTAAAATAATTTTAATTATTCTTCTTACCTTTTTTTTTTTTTTTTTTTTTAACCCTAATTAAAATTATCACAAGGAATAAGAAGACGCTACGCGGTTCTACGGTTGCCCTGTGAAAAAACAAAAAAATAAAAGAACAATTTAGTGAACTATTTTTCCTTAGTCATTTAGAATAGAATATCGTTTAATTCCAGACACATATTCACAAATAGTAACTAAAATTATATCTTATCTTAAATATTGTACAAATAGCACGAAACACATTTATGAAACAGTCATGTACCCTATTGTAACGTATTTCATAAGTTAGTAAAAATATATTATGTGTGATGCTCGGTCATGAATTGTCAAGATTATCGTCCTATTTTTAATATTTTTGTAGAAATTTTGAACTGTGCCAAAAATATGTGATGACTTAGAAATTAAGCGCTAAAAACTCCAAATTAAACCCTAACGGATGGACGCTTACTCATTATGCCAGATGTTACCGTAAAAAAACCGACATCGACTCGGTTTTTCTCGGAGTTTTTTACCTAGAAATTTATAAAACCGTTTATAAAACGACTAATTTTAGAATTTGCCTGCAACAAATGTATATTTAAAAGTCTCATTATTTAAAGTCCTCGGATGGCGACCGCGCACTGGATGTCGCAGTGTGGTGGACCGATGACCTGGTGAAGGTTGCGGGAAGCCGCTGGATGTGGGACTCAATATCAATATTATTACCAACAATATAATTTTATGAAATGTACTTGAAAATGTGCATACCGCTTAGGCAGTTAAGTAAAGAAATCTACCCCTGATTCTTGAAATGAAAAATGTACGAGACAAGTCTCGAAGTGGGATTATCCCAAGCGTTAGAACGTCAACGTTTTGCCACCTTGGAAGACTTCTCACGGGAATATGCTAATATAGGGAGAAAACAGAATATTTTGATCTCGTAATAAGCATTACAAAGCTGGCGTTAAGTATGTTTCAAGATTTTTGAGAGAAATGTGCGTAAAGAGGAAAAAAAAACTGTTGAAATGAGTAAATGCTTCACAGAAAGAAAATTTTTATTTGAATATTTTGAAATATGCTGATTTTAGTTTGAGTAAAAGCAGCATTCGATTTGATATACCTGGTAGTGTAGTGGTTATCGTTCCTGCCTTCGCAGGCGGAGGTCATGGGTTCTCAACTTTTCATACAAAGTTGATTAAATTGAATAATCATATTTTTAATCAAGACCATGATACACAATATTAATCTAATATTTAACACTAATGGACGTATTAAAAAACAAGACTAGAGACTTGTACATAGGTTTCTTCTTACTAATATTATAGATGCGAAAGTATGGATGTCTGTTTGTTTGTTCTGCTTTTACATCGAAACTACTGAACAGATTGGGTGAAATTTGGTTGGTAGATTGAAGTTGGGTTGAAAATGTTGAAAAACAAACAGTTTCTTGTGTAAAAGCGGTGGTTAAATAATTCAAGGCGTTTCAGTAACACCCTATACATCCTCCTTTAGTCCAAAACTTTTAAGTACCTACGTGAAATTTCCAGAACCAACTGACAATAAACTGGAACTAAAATACAGGTTCAATAACAACACCAAATTCAAGCCAAAGATAAGTACAATACATATCCTCCTCGGTCCTCAGGTCCATAGTGGCAAAGGTTTTGCCCCGTGTTGCTCTCCCTAGCGATCTTTTAAATAAAAAATATTGCAGTGCATTAGAACTACATACAAAAAAGTGTTACATAGAGAACAATCAAAATATATATTTTACTTATATAAAAGCCCCTTAGTACGTCGAAGTATTTTTTTTTTTAATGTTACACACGAAAGAGTTGTTCGGGACTGAGGAGAGGTTACACAATACCTACTCAAAGTACTTACTTATCGATATCGGTAAAAAAATAAACAATGCAGAATGGACTGATTACAGTGAGATTGCCAGTTCAGTCTCGTAACGGTGTAGTGGAGCCAATCACGCCGCATTCTCAGCCATCGGGCTTTACAAATAGTGAGGGGTGTATTCTGAGTACCGATCATTCAATACAATACAGTAGAGAGTGGCACAATACAAAAACTAACAAAAATTTAACATTGTTCATAGGGAGGAGGTTATCCTGAGTATAGATCATGCAATATAGAACGGAGGGATACAATACAATAAACAAGATAGCAAGTAGGGATAAAATACATTACATAATGGAATAAAAATTTGTTACACGCCCTCAAGAAAAGTCGAGTAACTTGAAAAATAAATGCACCGGTTTTCACTGAACGTCAAGATTTTTTGTTTTGTTTAACAAGGATTTATTTAAATTAATCCTTATTAATATTATAATCTAGTCTAAAGACTAATAAGTAATTTACATTTAACTTAAACTATTACATGATATTATTAAAGAATGTGTCCATTAACACTTTTCTTATTGTCTCTCTTAAGGGGAAGACACTTTGCTCATGTGTTCTTTGTAAGTACCACTATAATTATCACTCACACTAAACTAACTCGAACGGTTTGATCCGTTTTAGTCTTCTCACTATGCCCGTGTTGTCAAGGGGCTGGATTGCCTCGACATTCACATGATGATGAAGCCGTTTTTTATGTGCTTCTGCATATTTTTTGATTATTTTATCAACAAACTCCACTTCAAGGTCCCGATGGAGGTCTTCGTTTCTTATGTACCAAGGTGCGTTAGCAATTTCTCTAAGTACTTTATTTTGAAATCGTTGAATAATTTTAACGTTACTTTGTTTGGTACATCCCCATAACTGAATACCATTTTAATACTAGTGGAAACTAGTTTGGCTTAAGAGAAAAGCACTCTACGATAGACCAAGTACACAGAATTGTAAATACTATTGAGAAAACTCTAGAGGAAAAAAGTTTATGCAACAATCTTCCTAGACGAAGCCCAAGCATTATAAGCTTATCAGAAAGAGTATTCAGGGTAAGGCAAGAAGATGCGTACTCTGATTTAAAAGAAATCAAAGCTGGTGTACCACAAGGTAATGTCTTAGGTCCGGTCCTATACCTTTTACACACTTGTGATATACCAGCACTAGAAAACAGCACCATTACAAACAAGTCCTTATGCCAGTCTGGACTGAACGTAAAGTGAATAGTAAATAGGTGCACCCGTTTATGAGCAATATAATTACATAGGCTGAAAACATATAAGATCCCTCTGTTGTGGCTTCTAGTCATATACTGAACAACTTTGTTTAAAGAACCAATTCCAATCGGAGCTAAAGTTTATTTGGACTTTCCACACAAACTTGGTTACATTATCATCGATTTGTAGGCGAAAATTTGATAATTGGATGAAAGCTTCGCACTATCGAGTGGTTCGAACCTGATTTGGAACTGCTGCTTTTCACACTCACAAGTAAAATGAACTCACAATTAAATATTTCTTCTAAAAAGAAACAGATGGCGCCAGCAAGCGGGCGATTCAAAGAGACCGTGAAAAAATGTAACAAATGTACCAAGGCGCCGCTATACGCTGACAGACAGACTTACAGAAGTTACAGAAGTCTTACATGTGCTAAATGTATGCTGAATCAAAATACTGTTTTGCTCCGATCGAATTAGTTTCTTAGAGAAAGTTGTTCATTTTCATGAGCAAAAACCACACCGAGACTTCAATTTCACCTTTTAAAACATTAAATAACAGTTACATAGTAAGTTTTACTATGAAAGAAAGCACTGGTAACGTATAAATGTACGTGTTTTCGTTTGTCTGCGCCTGTAGGCTGATTTTGAAGAACGATTTCTTATTATACTTTTAAGTACATATTATGTACATTCTTTTTATGTATTTGGAAACAGTAAAACAGACGATGGGGTTGCCAGGGAGCACGACGTTAATAATCACTTAGGTTTTTTTTATAATTCAATTTTGGTTTAAACAAAAAAACCTTTTTCTCATTATCGCTCCCCAAAATAACCGCATCACTACTATCGCACAGACGATAGTGCGAGTAGAGATATTGATATTAGACTCAATACGAATCCCAATTGGGTCTTTATTCCATTGTTTCTACAAACGAGGCCAGTCGACGTAGTTTTACGAGATTCACATAATAGAAAAATGGGTGTACGATTTCGCATGTAATCTAGCAATGTATGTGAGTTTGCAGATAAAAGTGGGTATCTTATATTTTTGACGGGTTCTTGTGGTTAAGTGTAAATGGCTTTCATTTTATTGTGAGGTTTAAAAGTTTATGGTTCTCGAAAATATATAACATAATATGTGTAGAAAACGGACGCCGCAACGTTGAGTTTTATATGCTTTTGTGATGTTTTTGAAGTATTATCAAGCTTTTTGCAATGATCATGTAAAAGTTTTGATATCTTATTTACTTCGTCTTTGACACTCTATCTGTTGTGGTTTTATAGCTCTCAAAGGATGTATAATTTTACTGTAAATGACTAATTATTTTCTTTTATTTCATTGCGATAAAATAAGTATTTTTAAAATATCAAGTTATTCGACTTACTCGTAATTTTGTCATTTATAAAATTGCTCTGACTTTCAGTGACATATGGGAATAAACCCATGACGTATTGGTTACAAGTATAGGCTAATTACAAAATTAAAGGCTCATAAACAACAAAAAATTCTTTAGTCTTGTTAAAATGTTTAATTTATTATTTATCTATTTTACTTAAATTAGTCAAAAAAATAGTTACTGTGGCATTTTATTAGATATATCTATCTGATTTAGTTTGTAAAAAGATCAAATAGTAACTTTACGATATTGTGATAAGAATTAGACAACATTTATTTGTTGCAGACATTCCATGTTTTTGCCAATTGAGTTTAAAAAATTTACTCCAAACAAAAAATATTCAGTTTTGTTCTATAAAATCTAAAACCAAAATTGTTAACATCTATTCTTTTCTTATTTAATGTGTGAATTTCAAACGAACAAACACCCAGTAAAAAAAACATATCCTTTTTAACTGGCCTTGACAAAAACTGGTCAAATCTAAAAATGGTCATATCCAGAAGAAGACATTTTGAGAAGTGGACGCCAATCGCCTAAACGTTTTATCGCATGCAATTTTGCAAAGCAATTCACAGGAGATTGCATCGACAGTCTTGCATTGGAGCGTCCATTCAAAAATTTAAATATCGAAGATGCTCCAACTTTCATTACGGACGAAAAATATTGAAAGCGCTTTTGTCTTTAGCCGTCATTGATGGCCAGTTTTCGAGGATATTTTAATTTCCGGTGGGACGCTGGGTGGCTGTATCAGAAAATATTGCCTTTCCCACCTTTTTGCGATCTCGCCACGCCTCAGAGGTTCTAGAAAATTCAAAGCCCGAGCCAGCGGTGTTTTATTCCACTAGATTTCACAGTTTCATCAGCTAGCTGATGCTTGTTCTCTTTTGGTAAGAGATTTCTTTTGTGCTTGCTCAGATGTTTTGAATATTCTGCCGGTTTGAAATGACTGGTATCAGAGTTCTTGTTTTGGCTTCAATTTCATTTTTTTTAACATATGAATAATCAACCAGTGGTTATCAAAGTTATTGTCTGTACATTCAAAATTTGTGTAGATGGCTCTTTGTATTTCGTAGATTTTTATTCTATTACTCTTTATATCGTACCAATCTAATTTAAAACTTAGGCTAATGGTCAACCCTCGACCAAAAACTATAAAAAACAACATTATTTATACTTCTTTCAAATAGGTTTTGTAATGAGGTTAAGGAAGGTAAATAACAGAGAAAGGAGATCGCATGTCACGAAGAGCTACATTCTCCTTAGAAACAGGTTCTCAATAAAAAAAGCAGATTATTATTGTATCGCGTGATACACGTTTTGATATCCTACATTAGTTTGTGGGAAAAACAAATACAACTTCTGTCCATTGGTATATTAATTTTCTGAGCATAAATGTGTTTTCTAAAGTTTATAAGTAATGTACAATATGCAGTCGGGAGGCTTTTGGTATCAGGATCGTGGTCCCAAACAATACTTTACATATTTCCTGTTTTGGAGAAGGCAACCGAGATCATGAAATTAAGTCACATGAAAAGAGAGAGAGAAAAAACGAATTATGTAAACCTATAAAGTCGTGACACATCACTCTTTAGAATCGTTCAAAAAACGTAAAATGTGTATAAAAAGTCGCGTGTTTAAAAAAACGTTTTAACTGCAAACGTTGACATATCATGCATGCGTGTCATTCCACTAAAGGGCGTTTTTTTTAAAGTCGCGCGGTAAAATCTCACTAATAAATGCGAAAGTATGGATATTTGTTTGTTTGTTCTATTTTCATGCTGAAAGTAATGAAGGGATAGATAGATAAAGCACTCGGCTTACACATAGGATTTTTATCCCGGAAAACTCGAGGGTTCCCCGAGGAATGGCTAAAAACAGAAATTTTACTTTGTCACTTTTATAGATGGCGCTGCTTTAACATTTTATTTCTCTCTTGACCCAATTGTGAAGTCCATGCAGACGAAATCGCGGGCGGGAGCTAGTTAGGTATAAATTGTAAAATTCTGATACACTATACACTACTAGAAAATAAAGATACGTTTCTCTAGGCTTTTCCGTGCATCTATAGGGATTTCGTCACACCACGGAGAGATGGGTATCTTATTATATTCAACCATCACTTAGTGACTGGAACAAGTTGGAAAATGGACAAATCAGGAAAGTGAATATGTAAGGAAGTGGCCGGGCTAGGGAAAAATTAAATAATTTGTGAACTTACTATACAAAGTTGGGGATCAATTTGTATGAGCACTTTATTTTTTTATTGCTCCGATTTTGTAGGTTCCTTGGGCATAATTGGTCAGTATTATGATTAAATAATAATTTTAAAATATTTATAAAAAAAAAATGTGGACTTACATAATCAGCTTAAACTATTTACTGGAGCTACTACTTATGAAATTGTATAACTTTTTCCAAATTTGGACTTCCTATGGTATACAGATGAATTTCCTTCCACTTGTGACTCCTATGGTGTTGCGGGTGTCTTTGGGCGGCGGTAATCACTTACCATCAGGTGATCCGTCTGCTCGATTGCCACCTATCAAATAAATAAAAACAGATAGATAGCTAGCTGAACGATACATTTGTTACCCATATTATCCCATACTAAGTTATCGAAACAGAAGTCCAAAGATTGACGAATTTACTATAATAGGCAGCTTGGAAAGGGGTGTATAGTTTCTTGAGTAGAAGTCTACGTTAGATGTATTATCCAGGTGTTAAAAAAAGAATTTGTATGGAAAGTTTAAAAAAAATGATCGGATTTTTTCAATATTTTTACTGTATTCTATACTTGATTCTGAGTAACCCCTTAAATTTTTAACGCACTATTTTAACCCCTGAAAGTAAATAAGTTTAGAAATGTAGTTTTTAACCGACTTCAAAAAAGGTGGAGGTTCTCAATTTGACTGTATGTTGTTTTTTTGTATGTTTGTTACGCGATTACTTCGCCAGTTATGGATTGATTTTAATGATTCTTTTTTGTTTGGTAAGGAATACTTTAGAGGTGGTCCCATATAAATTTTATCAAAATTTATTCAGTACTTTTTGAAAAAATCAACAAAAACTTTAAAATTACTGCAAAATGGTAGTTGTTACGATTGAAGTCGGTTTTTTAACGTGTTCAGCGTTGTTAATTATTTACATTTTGATAAAAAGAAAAATCGACTGACTCGGTGGCTAAGTGGTTAGCGATCCTGACCTGATCCTGATCCGAGAGTCGTGGGTTCGATCCCCACACAGGGCAAACTTTTCTGTGATGAGCAGAATTGTTTTCTCTGAGTCTGGGTGTATTATATCTATATATGTATGTATTTAAAAGTATATGTGTATGTATATCAGTCTCTGGTTTCCTAGATACAGGGAATCCTAGTTTGGGGACAGATGACTGATGATGATTTGTCCCAGATATTATTACTAATATTATTATAACTACTTTGAAGGTTAATATGTTTCCTTTGCAACTAATCTATGAATTTAATATGCAATAATAATAATTGTCAAGCAAACACCACTCAGCACAAAGAAAACATAAAAGCTCTGCCATTTACGTTTAACGTTTTCAGTGCGCTTCCACATTTTTATTTCGTACGAGCGAAATCTGAAGCATTTTGCAATAAAAGTTATGTTATAGTGGTTTACTAAAGCGCTTCTACAGAAGCTAAAATAACTCCGACAATTTATTTTAGTGCGAAACACTCATTCTTGTGGAATACATAGGTCGCGAATTTTACAAATTCATTCATACACTTCAAAATAATAAAATGTGTATTTTACATGCATTTATTTTGTAAGCATTACAAAATTTAAGGCTGTGAAGCTATTAGATATAAGAATTTGAAGTTATGTCCTTCATAGGGTGAAGATTTGTCATTTTATGAAATGAAATGAAATGAAATAATATTTATTCGAAGTAGGTATCTCTGTACACTTTTCGAACGTCATATTTTTTCTACCTAATACGAAGTTCTTACCACTCGGAACTCGTATACCCAACCCAACGTCGGGCCCCAAAGAAACTCCCTCCAACACATTTTTAGGGTTCCGTAGCCAAATGGCAAAAAACGGAACCCTTATGGATTCGTCATGTCTGTCTGTCTGTCTGTCTGTCCGTATGTCACAGCCACTTTTTTTCCGAAACTATAACAACTATACTGTTTAAACTTGGTGAGTAGATGTATTTTGTGAACCGCATTAAGATTTTCACACAAAAATAAAAAAAAACAATAAATTTTGGGGCCCCCCCCATACTTAGAACTGAAACTCAAAAAAAATTTTTTCATCAAACCCATACGTGTGGGGTATCTATGGATAGGTCTTCAAAAATGATATTGAGGTTTCTAATATCATTTTCTTCTAAACTGAATAGTTTGCGCGAGAGACACTTCCAAAATTGTAAAATGTGTGTACCCCCCGTAACTTCTAAAATAAGAGAATGATAAAACTAAAAAAAATATATGATGTACATTACCATGCAAACTTCCACCGAAAATTGGTTTGAACGATATCTAGTAAGTAGTTTTTTTTTAATACGTCATAAATCGTAAAACGCAATTTACCTTTCATTCAAGTTACAACGAACTACAAAAACTTTTATATTATGTTACTTGCTGCTACGGAACCCTTCATGGGCGAGTCCGACTCGCACTTGGCCGCTTTTTTTAAAATAAAATTCTTATATGCTATTACATAATTCAGGTAAACAACAAAGATATAGTTAGCTTAGTTGCATACTATTACAAACGAATGTGAAAGGATCAACAAAAACATACAAGTACAATGTGCAAACAGCTAATTATTGTGATTTTATCTACAAAAGTTTAGTATCAATAATTTTTATAGTACTGTGTAAATGTGGGACCAAAAACACGGTTACACAAAGTTTGTTCAATACTTTTTCCTCCAAAATTAAGCAGTTCGAACCACAAAAGTTGTATACTATGGCCACATCCCGAAAACTTTATACAAATATCGCGTTAATTGCCTACTGCCGTTGCGTGGTTTGCACTTAGCTAAGCAATTGTCATCGGTTCTTACCCGCAGCGGGGGTAAGTTGCCTTTAAAGAGGGGAGGGGAGTGCTTGGTCATACTTTATTACAGTGCTGATGTATATACAACGATATGATTTAAATATAGTCGGTTAACTTTAAGGAAAATAATGACAGGTTTGTAATAAAAAGCAATTTTTATAACTTTTTTACTTTTACGGGAAATACGAGACCATAAGTCTTTATAATGCCCAAAGCGCTGTCATTTCTTTGCGTTGCATTTGTTTCGCCCGTTTCCTTCCTCAATGCATCATCTTAATAAGATTTTTTTATTTGCTATCCGTGACTATATTAACAAGATGGCAATAGTAAACAAGGCAGCTGCTATTTGAAACATCGGAAAAGGTTTGTCCAACAATCCGATTCGATCACCGCGTGTGGATTATAGTTTAACCTTCCTCGGATATGAGAACAGACCTATGTCCCAATTACGGGACGCTGTTAACAAATTATTTGACTGAATTCAAATAAAATATTTGTTCCACCACACCAGCATAAACAAGTTGTATAGTGATATAGTGTAAGAAGCTGTCCAGGTGTGAAGTACCGTCGCACCTTAGAGAGGATACCTAGCTTCATTGCAGCTACTTTAGCCTTGGACTCAATGTATCGACCGAAATTCAGGTTTGATGTTAAAGTAACACTATTGAGCTCGAGGTGGTCAGTTATCGGAATCGATTCATTTCGGAGAGTGGGAGTCAAGGTGAATGAACTCCTTTTGGCAGAAAAAATACACGCCTGTGTCTTAGAGGCATTGAACCTAACGAGGATGTTATCACCCCAATCAGACACTGCCTGAAGTGATAGGTTCATGCGCTCTATCATGGCCTCTCTAAGGGACTGTGTCTCAGCGTTGGTAGCTTGTGCACTAGATAAATATCTTTCTACAACTGTGCTATCATCTGCATACCCAATGATACCGGGTTTAAGCAGATCATTTATATTATCCGTAGATTTTACAATTTATAATTATATTTGTAATATCCGGGACGAATCATACACGGTCCGAAACTAGGATTCCCTGTACTAGAGACTGATATACATACACATATACATTTAAATACATATATAGATATACAGGATATATCAAAATTGGTGTAGGACCCGTTAACTGGGGATTCTACTCATCGTACTGAACAACTTTTGTTCTACAACTTTGCTTAAATCGCAAAAAAAAATTGGACTCTCCATAAAAAAATGGCAAAACGGGTGGTCAATTTTCATGGATTGCTCAAAACAATTTTTCGATTTGAGCAAGTCTTAGAAAAAAAGTTTTTCAGTACGATGAGTAGAATCCCCAGTTAACGGGTCCTACACCAATTTTGTTACATCCTGTATACACCCAACCACAGAGCAAACAAATCTGCTCATCTCAGAAATGTTTGCCCTGGGTGGGAATTGAACGCATAAAATGATGCTTTATTACGCGATGTTACCGAATGGAAAAGGTAATTTCATGAAAACTAACTGTCAAATATGCTGTGAAATTTTAATGTCAAAATTACTGAATATGAAAGTTTGGGTGCTAAATTATACTCTGAATTTAAGGGGATACACCTTCCGTTTCCAGCCTACGTAAATTATATAAAAAGCGTATATCTGAACGTGTCCGATATTTCCCAAGAGCCTAAGATTTATGAGATCTTATGAACTGAAACTGTTATTTCATAAAATTACACATATTTCCATAAAATTTGTATTTTCACGATCTTACGGCGACATATGCACACAATATTACCATAGATTGTTGTTGTTTTGTTTTATTATTTTAATATTTATTTATTTATTTTTAAGTGTATTGGTGGAACGATAAATTGGTGGTTGAGTTTAGTGTCTTCTTCATGCAGTTTTACTTAACTACTTTTAATAAGTTAAAGAATGCTTTTTATAATATTGTAATATTTGTTATTTAATGTGTTAATATTTTTTTATTTATTCTGAAACATTTTATACTCTAGTCTGCCGCTGGATGCAGGCAGCGCGGGACCGGTCGGTGCGGAAGTCCTCGGGGGAGGCCTTTGTCCAGCAGTGGAGGTCTTTCGGCTGACGATGATTATTATATACGTACTCTTATTAAACAATAAATAAGAAAAATAATTACAAATTCGTGAACAGTCAATATAGCTTGTCCCAAAATAAAATGAAAATAATCCAATCCTATACCTTGTAATGAATAATATAATTATAATTAACCCCGCGGCGGTCACACCCGTCCCCGCTAGGTCACATAAATCGCCCTCACTCGCACGCGGCATAACTTGCAAGTTATGGGACGTCCGTGACAAGTACACTTGATTTATTTAAGGCTCCACACTTAAGTTCCTCTGCGTTTGCAATGATTTAGTGTAATAAAAAGGTACTTGACATTTAAGGAGTGTTTTATAATATTCACGATATCTCATTACTTGAAACAAAATATAAAATACGAACTTAATACTTAATCAACAACCCATATCGTCCCCACTGCAGGGGCACGGGTCTCTTCCCATACCTCGGAAAGGTTAGGCCATACTCCACGGGGCCAAGTCCAGATTGGTGGAGGTTGTGGGGCTAGTAGCCAACCCCAGTGTCGGAAGTTTTCAAGTCGCATAGGTCTCCGACTTGGCTTAACGACTGCCATCTAGTGATGGCAACCGGCACCTACGGCTTAACGTGCCTTGCGAAGCAAGAAAACGGTTGAGATAAATGCCACTAACAGTCAAACCCATCCAGGATTTGACCGTATCTTTATTCAGTTAAACTGCTTGATCGATGCAACCACGCAAGCCGCACTGGGTCACGGCGACTACAACTAAAATAATTGACAACCCTGGACACCTTAAAACAAACGACTTCAATCGTAAAACTACAATTTTGCCTTGTTTTTGTTTTTGTTTGTTTTTTCAAAAAGCGCTGTAGTAATTTAGATAAAATTTATACGGGACCACCTCTGAAGTATTACTTACCAAACAAAAATGGAATCATCAAAATCGATTCATAATTGGCGGAGTAATCGCGTAACATACATACAGAAAAAAGAACATACAGTCAAATTGAGAACCAACTTTTTTTTGAAGTCGATTAAAAAATATGCTACCACCACAGTTCATTTCAACTCACCCTACATTGCCACAACCATTCATAGAAAAGTTCTGTTATGTTATAATACTTAGTTCACTGACATTATTGCTTTCAACACGCGACGAGCGAAAACCATCGATTGTCGACGTGGACTGGTCTAGATTGCAAAATGATGGATAGTCGGCTGTTATTGTAATTCGAAAAAGTTTTTATTACCTTCTACTGAATCGTGAATTGCTTTTGTTGATGAAGTTGGAGCAAATGTTGCAATGGCAACTACGAATTTGATGGTTGTATTCCTTGAAAGTTTTAATGAAATTATCATGATTGTTATACTGGCTCTAAGCCCTGCAGATGGTCTTGACTTCCGACATTACGTCTTTAACATGTAACGCATTTTGCCTATTGTGCGCCATTTTTCTACTGAGTTGGTTGTGGCTTCTTCTTTCAGTGGTTTTTGGGTCATCCAACTGCATGTTTTCAGCTTAGTCGTCTCTCATAATTATAAGCTTTTTATTTGAAAACAAATATAATACCAATCATCACTACATCAGCAGCAATATATTTACTGCTGAAGGCCACACCCAAGGATTTCCATAATGACGTATTATTATTGCGCTGCTCACATCTAATGGATTCCGGGACCTTCACCAGGTCATCGGTCCACCAAGCGGGAGTTCTACCTAAGTACCTACGCTGCGTCTTAAGAGGGTGACCACTCACTGAAAGACGTAGAACGGCTATCTATTCTACGAACTATTTCAGTGACCTTCACCAGGTCATCGGTCCACCAAGCGGGAGTTCTACCTAAGTACCTACGCTGCGTCTTAAGAGGATGACCACTCACTGAAAGACGTAGAACGGCTATCTATTCTACGAACTATTTCAGTGACCTTCACCAGGTCATCGGTCCACCAAGCGGGAGTTCTACCTAAGTACCTACGCTGCGTCTTAAGAGGGTGACCACTCACTGAAAGACGTAGAACGGCTATCTATTCTACGAACTATATCCGTGACCTTCACCAGGTCATCGGTCCACCAAGCGGGAGTTCTACCTAAGTACCTACGCTGCGTCTTAAGAGGGTGACCACTCACTGAAAGACGTAGAACGGCTATCTATTCTACGAACTATATCCACGTAGTCGACAAAAATAATTTTTTTTCTCCTGAATTGGTAAGCCCTTGGCATCATCTCACCTGATGGTAAGTGATGATGATGCCGAAGATGGAAGCGGGCTTACCAAGATTCCTCAACGCAATGGCTATCTTATCTTTATGCCGAAACACATCAATGCTGTTAACATTGATGTTTGGCGGCTAGACTTAGATATGATGGTGGTAGCTAGCCAGGCTTAAAAAATGCCCTACGGCCAACCAAACCGAGTTTAACAAATTTGGACCCCGCCGGGAATTAACCTGCGACCTCCTGATGTGAAGCGAGCGGATACGCCACTAGGCTACGGAGGCGGTTAAATACATCATCTACACTTATTTTAAAACGCGTTCCCCCATCCAAAATTTTGCCGAAACTCCACTTTTTTTTCTAGAAAATAGATTTTATTTCAAAACGAATCTGTCAAGTTATACCTTCCCCATTAGCATACCCTGAAAAAGCAAAATCCTGCTCAACTTGTTTGCTATAACAACCGCCTCGCGTCGCTCACTATTTGTATATGAAAATTGAGCCTAATCCCTATTTGTTCAGTAGATTCTCGCAAACATCTATGCGGAAGCAAAAATGAATATGGAACGGATAACGGAGTTTTGTGGCTTATGCCGGTTCCGTATCGGAGAGACTGTTACTTGGTTATTTGAAAAATATGTTTTGAATTGGAATTGAGATTGAATTGTGATTAAATAGGTTTTCTCATTGCATAGAATTTGTGCTTCTGTGCGTCTCTCTCTGTAAATGAATGAATGATTGTTTTTTAGGGTTCCTTAGCCAATTGGCAAAAAACGGAACCCTTATTTTTTATATGATAGGTGGCAAACGAGCAGATGGATCACCTGATGGTAAGCGATTACCGCCGCCCATGGACACCCGCAACACCAGAGGAGTCACAAGTGCGTTGCCGACCTTTGAAATGGGATGGGGGATGGAGAAATTGGGGGGGGAGGTTGGGTCTCCAGTACCCTCACTCACTCGGCGAAATACAACGCAAACGTTGCTTTACGCCGGTTTTCTGTGAGGCCGTGGTATCACTCCGGTCGAGCCGGCCCATTCGTGCCGAAGCATGGCTCTCCCACGTTGATACCGGAAAATCTCCAAAAGAATCTTATGTAGTAGTTAAACATCTCAATAGTGAGTCGTGACGTGATAACGTAAGTACATAACTAAACTATCAAGTAAGAAAGCAAATAAGTCAGCAATTAAAAAAGTAAATATTTTTTTGAACGAATCAGTTATTGAATACGTGAAACTCTTGAGAATTTCTGAATTCCACTAGGCTGTGGGTCCCATAGTACACGGAATCCTTATTAGGAGAGAAATGATCGTGTTAGATTTGTCCGTTTTGTATTTAAATAATAATAAAAAAACGGGTTTTACCCGAGTATAGTCTACATTTTATACCAGCGCTGATCTTAAAACAAAACATGGTTGAAAAGAGTCACTGATATACGATACAGTATAGATATAACACCGCACTCCCTGGCGGCGTTCCAAAACCATTATAAAACTTTCAGCTCGGCTAAGTAGGGCGGTAATAAAATATTAAAGTGTACGAAATGAAAACTACGTTTCAGTTTTCACGATACGCTGGGAATACGGTTCGCGAAGTATGGATTGGTTCAAAGAAATAAATTGAGATGGAACCGTCTCCTTGGTGCATCGAAAATGCCGAAGTTTGTATTGTTATGCATTAGGTATTCATACAACAAAAAGTTTTAACCTTTTTATAAAAAATATTTCATAGAACTTGTGTGACTGGTAACTGATAGGGTAGAAAGGTTTTGGAATATCAACACAGGGTGGAAGACGTTATATTGGACGACCACTCACCAGCCCTACACCTCCGTCCAAAAGGGAAGATATGGATGACGTATCCATAGAACGTAATTTGTAGTGTTTTCATAAAGTTGAACCAATTTAGTCAGCTGACAGCTGTCTCCCATGTCTTCCTTTTTGGAATTAGGTGTAGTAGCATGGCGACATATCTCACCTACGACGCGAGTTTTAAAAGCATTTATTCCGTTCTAATGCCAAAATAATGAAAGAGACTACCAAACTATTTTCTCGCGTCTGGCACGAGGCACGACACACAGCTTTATCTACACGTCATGCTTCTCGTGCTGGTGGACTATGGTCTAGAATCAGCTGGAAAAATTGAGCTCAATAACATACTAAGTTAAAGTCCGGAGAGGAAGGCAAGTGTCTGGCTGTGGATGTCTTCCGACTAATGTTATGATGACAATAACTATTCAAAACTCAGTGTACAAACATAAGTATGGAACAGTCATGTAATTATCATATCCTTTTGTCGTACTTATTGCATTCATGTCAGCTAAAGGAAATGGAAGATAGCATCCGACATTGTTACAGTAATGAGAATGGCTGTTCTATTTGTTCATTGATTTATTTCTGCGTATTCATATTAAATTGTTCAAGAATTGATTCCATTGTTTGCTGTATGTTGAAGTGAGAATATATTGGATTGGATAATTGAGAAAGAATTATTGAAAGAAAATAAAAAACCGGACAATAGAGTTTCATTTACATACCAAGGCTTCCGTAAAAATAAACAATGTTGAGAATTTTACCACCTTATTTTATGATCATATACTATTTACAGGTTTCCTGTAATTTATAAGAAAAAAAACAGTATTTTGTAAAAAAAAATAAGCCCAGTAGTTTCAAGGATAGAAAGTGGTCAATTTTCATCTGTTTTCTTTGATAATTTTTAAACATTTTATTTTAAAATTACTAAATAAATATATTTGAAACCCTTACAATAAGGCCTTTCATTTGATGTGTCACACGTCACTTTTATGATTTGTCTCCAAAAAGTTTCCCGGGATCACACCCAAAATCCATACAACCTTTATACCCAACCATTATACAACCGGTTCTACCACGAGAAGTCTAACAATTTTTACCACGAAAATTCCAAGAACATTTGTGCTCCGATTTCACGTGTTTTAAGAAAAAAAAATTTTTTTTTAGTTTACATTAAGTCACACGCAGACATGTTAAAAAAATGTGTTTATAATATAAAAATTAGTTTTTTGTTAAAATAAAATATTTTACTTAACAGACCACACGTTCCGCGTTCTTTTTTTTATGAACTCAAAGTAAAAGTATAAAACCAAAGCAAAGTTTGTGGATGATTGGGGACTTTTTAACTGTTTGACCGATGATTATCTACAGACGTACTTTTAAAAGGATTTTAATAATACAAAAATGTTCAATTCGATGATAGATTTGTATGGAGAGTTCAAAATCATGAAGTAGTATTATAAAAGTTGTTACATTTGACCCGAATGACCTGAATATGTTCATATCTGCCATTAAAAATCACTTTGCATCGATAAATAAAATTTTAATGATTAAAGAATCCTCCATTATGAATTGTTCAACACGCACTTGGCCAGTTTCTGATATTTTCATAGTTAGTTTCCCAAAAGCATTTAACAGTCAACAGACATTCGTCACAAACCGTAAGTTGTAAAACTTGTTACAACAAATCAAAGGGGAAACGGTGATAAATTTGTGAAACACCGACAAGACGAATAGTTGTTAACAAATTCAGAAAGGAATTTACCGACTTGTGTTTTGAACCTTCGAGTTCGTCCCTTCTCAGTAGCCATAGAACAAAAATATGCAGTGGTAAAGTATTAATACGATCAACCCTGAAACACATTATTTGCTTGAGAAGTTTGTATGTCACTTAAGCATTTATTTGTTTACTCATACCTAATGTTAAGTGTCCACAACTTTCCTTTGGGATATCAGGTACGCCGCATTTCTTTGAGATATTACGTTTTTACTTGACGCAACCATTCGATTTCCTCTGCACAGTTTTTCTTAGGGATATATTACGTCTTATACGTATTAGACCACGTATCACCTGGTGTGACAATATAAAGGAATGGACTGGAATCAAAGACACAGCCACTCTTTGCAGGATGGCTAAAGAGAGAGAGGAGTTCCGCATGCTGATTGCCGACATACGCTAGGATATGGCACCCCGAGAAGAAGATGCAATGGCACAAGGGATCCATAAGTTTTCTTGAAATGTCACATGTCAAACCTATCGCTACTAGACGTCCGCCTATTTTCCTTAAAATATCAAATCTAATATCAAATGTTACCGAGTTTGAGTAATTTTTCCTTGTGACGTTACTTTTCATACATATTTAATACCATCTTTTTCACAAATTTTTTCGCCGTTTTTCTTTTACAAGATTCAGACATCTAATGCCCCACGCCTTTGGCTCTTTTATTTTAGGCTGTCACGTCACTGAGCATTACCATGAAATATCACGCCTCATACTTAAAGCCTCTACCCCTCTTCCTTTGAATTTTGCATATCATCTAATGCCACAGAGCACTCACTGCTACACATTGATATAGCAACACATTACTCACTAACTATGCAGATTGAAACGAAATACATATACAATCATTAACTGAAGTCTAAATCTTCATACATATGGTTTAGAGATAGTACAATATAAAGCAAGTTTGCCTACTGCATCAGTTTACTCTGTGTTTGCCTCGGACCTAACCTGCGTCCTTTATGCATTGGACTGTTAAGGAGCCCTCCTGAATTGAAAAAGATGGATGGTCCATCTGAGCCAAACTTGCCCACTATTGATGGCAATCAGTTGCGAATTCACAAACTGAAATTGACTTTCAGGTAAAAGGTAAAAAAGTTTTAATACAATCAATAGAACTAGTTATGTTATTCAGAGTTGTCTCTTACAAGAAAATTTTATGAAGAATTTTGGTTCTTCGGTTCTGAAGTTTATGAGGACATTTTGCTAAGTGTTGGAGAAATTTACTTTCAAAACGCGATTAGCAATGGAACTAAATTAATTTTTGAGGTGACATTCTTAAGTGTAGATAAATGAATGTTCCAGGACAAATCACTCGTTGTGCTATTTCGCCCCAAACTAGGATTCCTTGTATTGTCCCCTTCTACCCTGAGACTAATATGTATAAAGATACATACTTGCATATGTACATGTAACGATTTCGATGAAAGCAACTCCTTCGACTGCGCTGATGTGCGCGAAGATGGCTAATATAGCGAAGATGGCTAATATAGCCAATCTTCGTGGCAAACTCCTGGGCGCGTTATAACAACTAGCCGGGAGACCGAGCGTCGCTCGTTCAATCGGAGTTTTTATAAACTAAGATAACTTGATAAGTAGTACATATAAGATATATTTTCTATGAAACATTTTACAGGGTGTTCTTTTAGTCGGTAGTGGCCTTCTAAGAGACGAAAGGACAAGCAATATTTCTTGTAAAAATATCTACTTATCATATTTTTTTATAATTTGATTCTATTGAAAAAAATACATGCAAATTATCCTTTTTTTTTGATTAAAAAAAACAGAAAAATATGCAATGATACGTAATATTAGAAAGTTGTTCATCATTTATTATGATATCGATACTTCTGGGTTCAAAGGGCGTAAACGCTAAATAGACCTTAGGCGTTTACGCCCTTTGAACCCAGAAGTATCGATATGTATTAGTTAGTAACATCAATCAGTTTTGGCGACTTTTTACGAGATTTTCCTATTGCAAATGTTATCAGCGCCATCTAGTTGAGTTTAGTGAAAGCCGTCGAAATTTCCCTATTGTCAAACACGGGGCAGGGCGGCACAATCATCAGGTATGTAATTCACTTATATGACGAAAGATGGCGCTATTTGTTTCTAAAATATAGAGGTTAAAATATATATTTTTTTATCACTCTTAAGTCTTTTTATTTATTTACATAAGTTCAACAAAATAAAAAATAAAAAGACAAAAAACTATAAAGTCTCATGGGTGGGATTCGAATCCGGACCTAAAAGCAGCAAAATGTAAGTGGCTCGCGCCAAAACCGCTAGATAGTCTACCAAAGTACTTGCAAGCGATGGTTAAAATAAGCATTATATGCGTTCTCCTTTTATGTAATTTCGCTCATATCTCCCTTAAATGACTTTTTTCGAAGATAATTCCCTCATAGATCGATTTCTGGTGATTTTTAACCACTAATCCTAGATTTTCGTCAAAAGGTTTCAAGCCGTTTTCGAAATCGTCGGGACACTTAACTCGTTTAATAGTATAGGATAATTTAGTAACGATAGTAACGATAATAGTATAGGACAAAAAAACCTATAAATCTCTCATGGGTGGGATTCGAATCCGAACCTAAAAGCAGCAAAACGTAAGTGGCTCGCACCAGACCGCTAATCCACCAAAGTACTTAGAAGCGGCGGTTAAAATAAGCATCATATGCGTTCTCCTTTTATGTAATTTCGCTCATATCTCCCTTAAATGAATTTTTTCGAAGATAATTCCCTCATAGATCGATTTCTGGTGATTTTTAACCCTTTTTTTATCACTCTTAAGTCTTTTTATTTATTTACATAAGTTCAACAAAATAAAAAATAAAAAGACAAAAAACTATAAAGTCTCATGGGTGGGATTCGAATCCGGACCTAAAAGCAGCAAAATGTAAGTGGCTCGCGCCAAAACCGCTAGATAGTCTACCAAAGTACTTGCAAGCGATGGTTAAAATAAGCATTATATGCGTTCTCCTTTTATGTAATTTCGCTCATATCTCCCTTAAATGACTTTTTTCGAAGATAATTCCCTCATAGATCGATTTCTGGTGATTTTTAACCACTAATCCTAGATTTTCGTCAAAAGGTTTCAAGCCGTTTTCGAAATCGTCGGGACACTTAACTCGTTTAATAGTATAGGATAATTTAGTAACGATAGTAACGATAATAGTATAGGACACAAAAAACTATAAATCTCTCATGGGTGGGATTCGAATCCGAACCTAAAAGCAGCAAATCGTAAGTGGCTCGCGCCAAAACCGCTAGATAGTCTACCAAAGTACTTGCAAGCGATGGTTAAAATAAGCATTATATGCGTTCTCCTTTTATGTAATTTCGCTCATATCTCCCTTAAATGACTTTTTTCGAAGATAATTCCCTCATAGATCGATTTCTGGTGATTTTTAACCACTAATCCTAGATTTTCGTCAAAAGGTTTCAAGCCGTTTTCGAAATCGTCGGGACACTTAACTCGTTTAATAGTATAGGATAATTTAGTAACGATAGTAACGATAATAGTATAGGACAAAAAAACCTATAAATCTCTCATGGGTGGGATTCGAATCCGAACCTAAAAGCAGCAAAACGTAAGTGGCTCGCACCAGACCGCTAATCCACCAAAGTACTTAGAAGCGGCGGTTAAAATAAGCATCATATGCGTTCTCCTTTTATGTAATTTCGCTCATATCTCCCTTAAATGAATTTTTTCGAAGATAATTCCCTCATAGATCGATTTCTGGTGATTTTTAACCCTTTTTTTATCACTCTTAAGTCTTTTTATTTATTTACATAAGTTCAACAAAATAAAAAATAAAAAGACAAAAAACTATAAAGTCTCATGGGTGGGATTCGAATCCGGACCTAAAAGCAGCAAAATGTAAGTGGCTCGCGCCAAAACCGCTAGATAGTCTACCAAAGTACTTGCAAGCGATGGTTAAAATAAGCATTATATGCGTTCTCCTTTTATGTAATTTCGCTCATATCTCCCTTAAATGACTTTTTTCGAAGATAATTCCCTCATAGATCGATTTCTGGTGATTTTTAACCACTAATCCTAGATTTTCGTCAAAAGGTTTCAAGCCGTTTTCGAAATCGTCGGGACAGTTAACTCGTTTAATAGTATAGGATAATTTAGTAACGATAGTAACGATAATAGTATAGGACACAAAAAACTATAAATCTCTCATGGGTGGGATTCGAATCCGAACCTAAAAGCAGCAAAACGTAAGTGGCTCGCGCCAAAACCGCTAGATAGTCTACCAAAGTACTTGCAAGCGATGGTTAAAATAAGCATTATATGTGTTCTCCTTTTATGTAATTTCGCTCATATCTCCCTTAAATGACTTTTTTCGAAGATAATTCCCTCATAGATCGATTTCTGGTGATTTTTAACCACTAATCCTAGATTTTCGTCAAAAGGTTTCAAGCCGTTTTCGAAATCGTCGGGACACTTAACTCGTTTAATAGTATAGGATAATTTAGTAACGATAGTAACGATAATAGTATAGGACAAAAAAACCTATAAATCTCTCATGGGTGGGATTCGAATCCGAACCTAAAAGCAGCAAAACGTAAGTGGCTCGCACCAGACCGCTAATCCACCAAAGTACTTAGAAGCGGCGGTTAAAATAAGCATCATATGCGTTCTCCTTTTATGTAATTTCGCTCATATCTCCCTTAAATGAATTTTTTCGAAGATAATTCCCTCATAGATCGATTTCTGGTGATTTTTAACCCCTAATCCTAGATTTTCGTCAAAAGGTTTCAAGCCGTTTTCGAAATCGTCGGGACACTTAACTCGTTTAATAGTATAGGATGTACTGAGAGGATGTATTATGTCGCAGTGATATTGTTAAACCTGTGATATTCAATCTCCCCTTATACGTATTTTCAGTTCATATAATGAGGACTTCTCACATGTTCTTATTTTTTTTTGACTTCAGATAAATTTAGGAATACTATAATAGAAAGGTTGCTTAAAACATCTCAAAAAAAAAATTATAATAATTATTCTTATTTTGTTATATTAAAATATAAAGTGAGTTTTATTGTGCCTGTCAGTAATCACTAATCAGGCTGTTTTTAATCATATTTCTTTAACTACACTCGGCTTCAAAAAAATCGCACCTTTTAAGAAATCTATTTTAAACATCTTTCAATCGTATTTGTATTATGAAATATTGGTAATGTTCGGTATCATTTGAAAGGTAAGGAAACAGAGAATGCAAAAACAATAATTCATTCAATGTTTTTTTATTGGAACTGAGAAAAATTTACAAAACAATAAAAATCCTTAAAAAACCCAAATGAAATCTGATTAATTTTTCAAAACAAAGTTGCTTAAAACTAACCTAAAACCTAGTGTTACCCCCCCTAGCCCTAATCACGTCTTCCATGCGCTCCCTCATGGATCGCACCAACTTTAGGACCTCTTCTTGAGGGATTCTGTCCCATTCCTCAATAACGGCGTCTTGGAGCTCCTGAAGAGTCGCGGGAGCGGGATCACGGGATCTAACCTTGCGTTTCAGCTGGTCCCAGAGGCGCTCTATCGGGTTCAGATCTGGACTTCTCGCTGGCCACTGCATGACAGGGATCCCAACCTCTTGAAGGTAGCCCTGCACAATTCCAGCAGTGTGCGCGCGAGCGTTATCGTGCATTAATGTGAACCCGTCGCCAATAAATCCAGCATAGGGGACCACATGTTCTTCCAGGATCTCTGTGATGTACCGGTGAGCAGTCATCGACCCTTGCCCGCGAGCACCGCCGGTCCGAGAGACGCAAGAAAGTTCAGTTTTGCCGTCGGCAGATATGCCGCCCCAGAACATGCAGGAACCGCCCCCGTATTCTACCGTCTCTTGGATGCAGGCTTGGGCAAAACGTTCCCATTGTCTTCTGTATACTCTTTTGCGTCTATCGTTGCAGAAAAGGCACACTCTCGTTTCGTCTGAGAAGAGAACAGCTCTCCATTGGTCCAGGGTCCAATTGACGTGGGCGCGAGCAAATTGCAGGCGTGCTCGCCGATGCGCTGCGGTTAATTTTGGACCCGTGGCAGGTCTTCTAGCCACAATATTTCTCTCCTTTAGTCTTCTTCTAACTGTAGAGACACTCACGGCCCTTCTACGAACTGCTTGAAGCTGCTGTTGCAACTCAACAGCATTAGAGAACCGATTTCTCAAAGACTTCGATACGACGAATCGGTCATCTCTCGCAGAAGTGCAGCGATTTCTACCAGACCCACGCCTTCGGACAAAGCCACCGGTCTGCAGGAACCGCTGGTACACTCTTCGAACAGAAAAGCGACTTAAGTGCAATTGCCGAGCAACATCACACTGACGTAGTCCTGATTGCAGTAGTGCGATAACTTGGGCGGCTTCAGCAGCAGTAGTGTCCATCTTCAAGGACGTTTTTCTGATGAAAGATATTCTTCTGTGTCTTCTTCGACTGTTGGTAGCAAATTTATCCCCCGATAAGCTGTATCGACCCTTTTATACCCAAAAAACAAAACAATACAAACAAAATTTCAAGAGGAGAATCAGTTCCATTGTCATTCACAGTGACTTAAAGTGTCAAGCTTTTTCTTTAATCAAATGAAATGGATATTTTTTAAAGAGTTTTTATAGGGCTCTCAAATGATACCAATATTGCTACGAATAACTGCTTGTCTTAAGGATTAACAGTGCTTGAAGCCTATTTTTACGGACGTGCGATTTTTTTGAAGCCGAGTGTATTTAAAAACGAACCCGTGGATTGCATTGTGGATTTTGTACCTATATTATGTACTTGTAATTTACTGTTTCTTTGGATAAGTTTTGTACAAAATTGTTTGCAAACCCAAATAAATAAAATTATATATATATATTGTCCTCCATTCGGCCATTGTTGATCAGGCCGAAATCTGCATCAATTGTTGATCTACCTTCAGACGGCTATTACTCGGGAAGTTTTGAATTTATCGTCCTAATTTTGCCATATATGAATTCACCTCCTTGCGACGCTGTGCCTAAGTATGCCGCAAAGTCTCTAGCTCCTCACCGGCTGACACGGCCATTGTTGATCCTGTAACCGTCATTTATTTTACACTTTGTTGATCAGTAAAAATGCTGATTGATCAACATTTTCCGCGGAAATTGAAACCGATGTGGAGGAGCGGCAACGTTGCAAAAATGAAACAAAAGTGTATGTTAAAGTAAGATAGATAGTGCGCCCAGGACATAACTGATGACGCTAGTTAGCTAGCTCAGTCAGCATGTGAACAATAAAATGAAATGAAACGAAATGACATAAAACGAAATGAAATGAAATGAAATTAAATTAAATTAAACGAAAAGAAATGAAATGAATTTAAATTAAATTACATTACATTATCGCCTCGTGGTTTAGTACTTAGTCCGTTCGATTCACATCAAGAGGTCACGGGTTTGATTCTCAGCGGGGTCCAGCTTTGTAGGACTTGTTTGGTTGGCAGTAGGGCATTTTCTAAGCCCGCTTGGCTAGTTACTATCATCTCATCTAAGTTTTGCCGCCAGTCATCCAAATAGCATTGATGTGTTCCGGCATGAAGATAAGATAACCAGTCCCCATTGCGTTGGGGAATCTTGGTAAGCCCACTTCCATCTTCGGCATCATCATCATTTACCATCAGGTGAGTTGAGATGATGCCAATGGCTTACCAATTAAGGATAAAAAATTAGGATAAATAGTCCCGTTATGATTCCGAGGATATAGGGATTAGCTTCATTGTCTGTGAAACGGTCGGATCTACCCCACAGTTTCTCTACATTTTACGGTTTTTACATTTTTCCTGAGGAAATTGTCCGGGCACTTGCGCCTGTGCGCAACACTAGTCGCGCAGAGGGAACCACCTCGCCAGCAACTACGACGAAGCTGAAGAGCCAGGGTCCCCGGATACCTGAGTGAAGCTTCGTCTGGGATCGCGCAGCAGTGCCCCACTCTGCAACCGACTCTCCAGCCTGAGGAGGATATTGGAAGAAAACTGTTCCTCCACCTGCACACATTCCAGTTGGAATTTCCAAAATTAAGGGGAGGTCTCATCTCATTTTTTGAACTACTTACATCGACTGTGGGTAACAGTATTATTTTCTGCAAACACCCACACAAACAAAATGCCGAGATGCCCCAGCCACAGCCAAGGATCGGATGAGTCCGTCCAGACTAAATCCCCTGGTTCTGCCAACGAATCGGGACATGAGGAAGTATTCAAAACTCCAACGGGCACCAGACCGTGCATATCGCAGCCCGTCTCACCCAGATCGGCGTTGGACGCCGATACCGTAATCCTAGCACGCATGTGCATATTACATGTCGGGTTGGAGGGGCTGAGGAGCACGATGGCGGAGCACCTTATAGAGCGCGAACTCCTGAACAAGTTCACACAGAAGAGTGCTTCCTCGAGTCGTGCCAATAAGCCACGAACTCGGAGCTGCTCCAGGCCTCCTCGGACATAGAAGCCAGCGCATTTCTAATTTAAGAGATGGTGCCATCCTTTGAGCCTCTACCAGACGTCTACGTAGCCCAGAATCAGACGCCGCCACCGGAAACGCGACCAAGAACCGTCTCTGCGGCGAGTTCAACGCAACGCCCCCGGTGATTCCCTCATGGCCCCTGCAGTGGACTGCACTATGGACCCCAGACCAGGAGCCGCAGCCCTCCTGATCAACTATGGGCTTACGCACGTCTCCACCGCCTCTACCAACGCTGCCGACTTGGGTACCGGTAACGTGACCCACGTGCGCTCCACTTTCGCGCCGGCCCTCTCGTATGCCGCAAAAGTGGGAAATGGTAACGAGTTCCACGCGTGCACCGCTGCCGCGCCTGATCGCACAAATGCCGCGATGGGGGCCGGTAACGAGCCCCCCGCGCGCACCGTTGCAGCGCCTCCACCGCCGCGCTTCCAGCAACCGATAGAGCGACTTACGTGTGTGCCGCCGCCGCGCTCGCCGCGTTAAGACGTTTCTAAGGAAACCGCGCCTACCTCTTCTTATGTTGGAAAACTTCCCCAACTAGAAGAACCACCTGAGGAGGCTCATGGACGCACTAGGCCGCACGCCCAACGTGCGTTCTTGCAGCCGGGGCTTCCGCTTCCTCCGGAGAATTAGTAGGAGTTCAGAGCGGTGCAGGCCTACCACTGCAACTTGAAGAAGACGGAGAACCTCATATGGTTCTCCTACTCCCTGCCCTCCGATTGAAACCTGAAACCGCCATCAGAGGCCTGCCCGCGGACTCCAACTCAGACCCAGAGGACATAAAGGAGGAGCTAACCGCCCTCAGGTTTGATCCCATCTGCGCCCGTCACACCCGCCCGCCACACACCACCACCACAAATCCCAAACGCAAACGAAAACGCAAGGGTAAACTGGTCGCTCAGCCCACTCAGAGCAGCTCCAACGTTACAGCCACCACCACAACTTTTTTTTATTACAAGCTTTTACTTTAGTTGACTAGTTTGTATGTATAGTACAAATCATGCAAACTAATCCTGAATCACTTCATCTTGATGGATTGACTTGAAATTTGGTAGACATGTTCAATTCCGATGACAATACATTTGTTAGTATCTAACACCTCATGCTGCAGCCAGGGTCGTCTTCTTAAAGTGGAGCTCCTCAACGGCTTATGGTAGACACGCCGGGTTTGGGCTAAATTGTTCAGTACATATAGCTCGTAGAACAGTTGGCCATTGGGGCAGTAAATTTCTCGAGAATAGAACGGTGGCGTCCGCGCACCAGACGACGCAGTGTGGGCAGGCCTCCGACTCGGTGGACCGACGACCTGGTGAGGATTGCGGGAAGCCGCTGGATGCGAGCAGCACAGGATCAGTTGGTGTGGAAATCCTTGGGGGAGGCCTTGGTTCAACAATGCACGTCTTTCGCCTGATGATGTACAGTAAATAGACACAAAAATAAGGAACCATGAGTTAACCTGATGCTGCAGCCTGGGCCGTCTCTTTAAAGTGGAACTCCTCAGTGGCTTACGGCAGATACGCCGGGTTTGGGCTATATTACACAGTACATAGACAAAAAAAAACAAAAGTATTAAAAATACCAATAGAAAAAAAACAACATCTTACAGATCTTGACTAGCACACAAAATTTCCAAAATTATCTTGCGACACGCTTTTAAGTCTACTCGTTAAGATTTGTAAGTTGTTTTTATTATAAGTGGTTTTCATAATACTTTTTTTAGCATTTTCCCGTGCATACGTCCAAAAACTTATAATTAATCTGACTTTTAGTGAAACTAAATACTCTTTTACCCATTTTAGTGCATGTCAATAAACATTTTTTTTTACTCTTATTATTTAACTAGCTTCCGCCCGCGACTTCGTCCGCGTGGACTTCAGAATTGAAAGAAAATATTAAGATAGCGCCACCTAGTGACGAAGTGGAAATTTTGAGTTTTTAAGCATTCCTACGGGAACCCTTTAGTTTTCCAGGATAAAAAGTATCCTATGTGTTAGCCGAGCGCTTCATCTATCTACCTACCAATTTTCATCCAAATCCGTTTAGTAGTTTCGGCGTGAAAGCGGAACAAACAAACAAACATCCATACTTTCGCAGTTATAATATTAGTTTATAATATTAGTGAGAAGTGAGATAAGATTGGTAATCCCTTGGCATCATCTCACCTGATGGTAAGTAATGATGATGCCGAAGATGGAAGCAGGCTTACCAAGATTCCCAACGCTATGAGGAACTGGCTATCTTATCTTCATGCAGGAACACATCTACGCTATTAACATTGATGTTAATGGCGGCAAGACTTAGATGAGATGGTGGTAGCCACTAGACTACGGAGGCAGTGAAACACCAGCGACAGTGCTATATCCAACGTCAGGAAACCCGGCAAGCCAAGTCAGGCAAATAAGCCTGCCAAGACACCGCAAGGGCCACCAAACAGCTCGAGGGGATCCTCCAACTCCTCGCAGCTAAAACAACTGAGACTCCTACAATGCGAGTAGGGACCTCAGGAAGATAGTCCTACTGCTGAAGCTTATTCTCAGATAGCAGGACGTGTCAGTCCTTCTGATGTCGGAGACCATACTCTCTGAGAAAACGAAATTTGATATCCCTGGCTACAACACATACTGTGTCCACCAGAGCAGTGGAGCCAGGGCCTACAGGGGCCTTCTGGTAGCGGTGAAGCGGAGCATCGCTCACTAACTCCTACACAATACAACAAGATCTTCGAAGCCCTAGGATAGGAGATATGTATTGACGGCACTTCACTCCAGATATACGCAGTCTGCAGACGCTAATCTAGCCTGGACGTCAGGGAGGTGCGCAGTCTCCTTAACTTCTCCTGCCACTCCACTATTCTAGCGGGAGACTGGAACTGTAAGCACACAGGCTGGAACTCCACAAAAATCTGCCCCAATGGCCGAAAATATTTCGACGATGCACTCCCACTTCGAGGTGGAACCGCTTACGGAGGAGTTATCTCCTTCAAATATGTATGCCACCGAACTGGCAACCTCCTCCACACCAGTCTCGTCCAAATCTGAAGCTCCTACCAGCAACAATTCAAAACAATTTAGACGGTCAGGTCCAGTTGCATGGTCAGGGAGAGACTGGCAGAGATAATCGCACGGCCGATCCTCGAAGAATTCACGCCACCTTCGACACCTTTTTCTCCCCAGTCTTAGTGGAAAAGACCATCCGGCGCCTGAAACCAAAGAAGGCACCCGGCGCAGATGGCATTAACAACAAAGCCCTCCGCCACCCACGTACAAGCACCATCGTAGCCATCACCCGCCTTTTCAATTTCCCAAGATCATGGAAGGCGCGCCACGTTATACTGCTGCCCTTGATGAGGAAAAATACTTTTTTCCCAAGAGCTACAGACCCATCATTTTTCTGTCAGCTCTATCCAATCCGCTCAATGTACTGCTCCTGAAAAAAAAATCCACACACCACACCCATACCCGAACACTTTGGGTTTGGAGTTAGGGCTGTCACCCACCTGTTGGATAGCAACACCAACAAGAAGAGAGTCTAGGTCGCCACATTCTTAGACATAGAGAAAGCGTTTGACAGAGTGTGGCACGTGGAACTCCTCTTCAATCTGACCGCACTTCCACTACCCCACCAGCTGCTCGCAGTAATCGAGAGTTTTCTGAAAGGACGGAGCTTCAGGGTAAGAGTAGACCGCGTACTGTCGTCCAGAAGACCAATGCTCACGGGAGTACCGCAGGTCAGCTGCCTGCAGCCAAATATGTTGAATAAGAACTGAATAAGTGCTGCCAACAAAACTTAAACCTGAATAAATGATACCAATTTGGCCGTTATTACGCTGTAAAAGCGCTTATTCAGCAAAAAAGGGCCCTAAATTATAAAAGTGGCTGTATAATGATGTCGAATGGACTGATTAGGGCTTGTTTAAGCCTGCAATAAGGCTGTGGTTAAAACTTATTCCTTTACAAGACACTTGCTTTTGTCTCTCAATCAGCTTCTAACCTAGCCAGACGCCATCTAAAACAATTATGTACAATTATAATTAAAATTATTTAGGTAATTAGCATATATTTTAAATACTACATTAAATGTAATGAATAAACTGGGCACTTAATTTTACTTAATTAATAATGACATTTTCCATACAAGCAAACGGGCGTGCAAGCATGCAAGCGGGCATGCAAGCAAGCATGCAAGTAAGCAAACAAGCACGCAAGCATGCAAGCAAGTAAGCAAGCAAACATGCGAGCAAGCAGTTCCTGTCTGTGGTTCTCACAGCAACGTAACACTACGACTGTGAAGGGAGACGAGCTGAATCACAGTCTCTAAACCTGCTCCGAAATTTCGAGTTCGCTTCGCTCGCTCCTGCTTCTAATATTGATTTTTTGACTGCGGGGCTCCTATCTGTAGTTCGCATATCAAACCTAACACTGCAAGTGCAACTGTGAGGGGAGGCGAGCAGCTGGTGTTAAAAAAATACTGAGAGCATTTAACAGCAAAAAGCATTTCAAATAAACAGATAAATAAATAAGTAAGTAAAATAAATTACATCACTTTACAGCTTTAGGTGTAATTAAGCATAATCAAACAGCTCTTAAAAAGTCCATTGCTGGTATAAGTATTTTCTGGAGTGTTTTTTACAGATTATTGATTTAGTAACTTTTTAGAATGCAGTATAACAGCCTTAAGAAGCTACGTGAACCTTTAAACATCGATAATTACACTTCAAACTGTAAGTTGACGAAAACATCACAATTTATTCAGCCAATGTGCTACTTGGGATGCAGCAGACACTGCAAGAGTCCTGGCTGGATAAATGGAGGATGACAGTTAACGTCGTCAAGACTCAGTCAATCATCCTGGAATTTTTATTCTCCCCGAGAAGCCCAAACTCCAAGGCCAGAAGATCGACTGGATTCCGGTAGTGAAATATTCGGGGGTCACCATTGACCGCGGCTTAAACTTTGCCAAGCGTACAAAGAGCGTGACAAAGCCAGAGCCAAGAGGAACCTGCTGAAGCCAGTGATCAGGTCCTCTTTACCTGCGGATATACAAGATTTATTTGCGACCCATCTTCACTGACGCAGCCCCAGCTTGGTACCAACTGATATCTGTAAGTAACAAAAAGAAGCTCAAAGCCTAACAATGCGTCTCGCTTAGATGGGCAGCCGACGCCAATCAGTATGTCAGGAATGACATCCTCAGACGAGACCTCAAGATAAGGCGGAAAACACATTGCTCCGCTCACCGCGACGGATTGCGGTGGAGCGGATTTAAACTTTGTACTGTAAAATATTGATTTGTATACAAAAACCGCGGGGTACCACACACTGACACTGCTTCTCCGTCTGGAGGCGCGATTCGCACGACGGATCCGTGCTCCCGGGTGGAGACGCGGTGCGATTCGCAGGGTACTACACACTGGCGCCGCTTCTCCGTCCGGAGGCGCGACTACCACTGCACCGCAGTACCGCGGTACGACGAAATTCGGACGGAAACCGTCCGGTGGGGCGGAATCCGCGCCTTCGTGGTGCACCGCAGCTTCGGACGAAATTCGGGCGGAAACCGTCCGGTGGAGCGGATCGCTGCCGCATACGAATTTCTTTGCTCCGCGCTCCCGTCCGAATTCCGCCTCAGTGTGATGTCCGCGTTTGTGTTCCGCCTAGCATACACGATGTTCACCTGCGCCGACCACTAGGGCTTCGAGCACATGAGGGGCCTGGTGGCAGCTGAAGACAAGGCCGTTCAGAAGAAGGCTCTCCACAGAGACCTCCACCTGATTCTCCAGAATGCACCGCCGGAAGCACCAAAAGTGCGGCTAGCTGACAGCGGAAATAGGGCCACGTGGGTCCGACCCAGCTCCGGCCGTAGTTGCGGGCCGTAGTCTCCGTCGCTGAACATCAGTCCCGTAACGGATTTGTCGGGAGATTTTTTAAACATATCTGCGCCTTGGAATAAGGGAAGGAGGATGATGACCAAGGGCGTCGCCAAGGGGGGACAGGGAGGCAGCTGCCCCCCTAGAGATTAAAAATATGTAGCAGTTAATATACAAGTTTTATTTACTTCACAGGCAAGAGCTCGTGGATCTTTACACAATCGCCGTAGAGGCAAGACTCTCAAACGCCCTTGATGTAATAGATACCACCATCTTATTTAAGTCTTGCCGCCAAACATCAGTGTTAACACATTGATGTGTTCCGGCATGAAGATAAGATAGCCAGTTCCCCATTGCGTTGGGGAATCTTGGTAAGCCCGCTTACATCTTCGGCATCATCATCACTTACCATCAGGTGAGATGATGCCAAGGGCTTACCAATTGTGCCATGAGATTTTATGACATAAAAGCTTTATGAGAATTAACAATTACTACATGAGATTTTATTAGCAGAATAATTATGACGCAGTCTAAGTAGGATGGCCTGTGGTGTGGCCTTAGAATAGCACCACCCCATCTCTTCCCGTGGGTGTCGTAAAAGGCGACTAAGGGATCCATAAACCGGAGGATGGGCAGCAGCGTCTTTCCCGAGTACCATCTTGGCTCAGGCCACACTGCGATCGCCAACCCGCATGCCAAGCGTGGCGATTATGGCAACTACCCCCCAAATATGATTAGGAACCCGAAACAACGGCCCCTAGTCCCCGGCAGCCCCGCTATTCCTGACTCCGGTAGCGGTCACGGAAACGGCGGGGCATGGGGTGCGAAGAATCTCCGGCAGAGGCCAGGCTACCAAAAACAAAAACCTTTGGCCCTGGCAACCTATAACACGCGCACACTGCGAACGGACGAAAGACTCGCTGAACTGGAGGAGGAATTGAGCAGGTTACGATGGGATATTGTGGGATTATGTGAAGTCCGAAGAGAGGGTGAGTACACCATGATCCTTAAGTCCGGAAACCTGCTCTATTTCCGGGAGGGCGACCAACTGTCCCAGGGTGGTGTCGGGTTTATTGTTTCCGAAAAGGCTTCAGTACCATAGACCACATACATACGCTGCGGCAGATTATACAGAAGACCGAAGAGTATAATCGGCCACTATGCTTGGCGTTTGTGGACTATGAGAAAGCCTTTGATTCGATCGAGACCTGGGCTGTGTTGCAGTCTCTCCAACGGTGCCAAATTGATTATCGATACATCGAAGTGTTGAAGTGCTTGTATGAAAACGCCACCATGTCGGTCCACCTCCAGGATCAGAATTCGAAACCTATCCGGCTGCAGCGTGGGGTGAGACCTTGGAAGACCTAGGCGCAATGCTCGAAGGACTTAGTAGAGTCTCCCAACAAGTGGGTCTTAAAATGAACATGGATAAGACGAAAATCATGTCAAACGTCCGTGTTACACCCACTCCTCTGAAGGTTGGAGACTCTACACTTGAAGTTGTTGACGAATATGTATACCTGGGACAAACAGTCCAGTTAGGTAGGTCCAACTTCGAGAAAGAGATCAATCGTCGAATCCAACTCGGCTGGGCAGCGTTCGGGAAGCTTCGCAATATCTTTACGTCCAAAATACCGCAGTCCCTCAAGACTAAAGTCTTTGACCAGTGTGTGTTGCCAGTGATGACATATGGATCCGAGACATGGTCGCTTACTATAGGCCTTATAAGAAGGCTCAAAGTCACCCAAAGGGCGATGGAGCGTGCTATGCTTGGTGTTTCCCTACGTGATCGAATCAGAAATGAGGAGATACGTAGGAGAACTAAAGTTACCGACATAGCTCTCAGAATCGCTAGACTTAAGTGGCAGTGGGCAGGGCACATAGCACGTAGAACAGATGGCCGTTGGGGCAGTAAAGTTCTCGAATGGCGACCGCGCACCGGAAGGCGCAGTGTGGGCAGGCCCCCGACTCGGTGGACCGACGACCTGGTAAAAGTTGCAGGAAGCCGCTGGATGCGAGCCGCACAGGACCGGTCGGTGTGGAAATCCTTGGGGGAGGCCTTTGTCCAGCAGTGGACGTCTTTCGGCTGATAGATAGATAAGTAGGATAAAATAAATTATGACATGTATGACAAAATTAGGATAGTATTATGCCAAGGTATCAGTGTGTGTGTATGTGTGTGTGTGTGTGTGTTCGTGCGTGCGTGCGTGCGTGCGTGCGTGCGTGCGTGAGTGTGTGTATGTGCGTGTGTGCGTCTGTGCGTGTGTGCGTGCGTATGCGTGTGCGTGCGTGAGCATGTGCGAGCGTTAGCGCATATGTGCATATGCGTATGCGTGTGCGCGTGTGTGCGTGTGCGCTTATGCGTGTATTCTTAATTAGGAAGAAAAAATTTATGCTAAAAGTTGTATGGCTTAAAAATTTATGACAAAGAATTTTCTGCTTGCGGAAGGTCACCTGTCACGGCATCGCGTACCTATTTCCCTTTATCTAAGCGTAGCGAAACGAAGTGGCAACGTCGTACAACAGAAGAAAACCAATCGTGGCGAAGGTGGCCTCTGATTGGTCCATTTGAATCAGATCAACATTTGATGGAGCGGATTTGTATAAAAAATGCTATGAATAGTTCGTAACTGTCTCACCAGAGGGCCAGCAATTGTTGATCATTTTGGAGCCACATTTGTATGTAGAACCATACCTTAGATCAACAAAAACTGTTCGGATCAACAACGGCTAACGGATCAACAATTAACTGACGCTACATGACATCTGATCAACCTTTGCCGAGTGGAGATATCTATATATATATATATATATATATATACTAATAATTACGCGCATTTCGTACAATTTTACGAACAACAAATATGTTATCTCATCTCACTAATGTTATAAATGCGAAAGTATGGATGTTTGTTTGTTCCGCTTTCACGCCGTAACTACTGTACGGATTTGGATAAAATTTGGTAGGTAGATAGATAAAGCACTCGGCTAACACATAGGATACTTTTATCCCGGAAAACTTAAGGGTTCCCGTAGGAATGCTTAAAAACTCAAAATTTCCACTTCGTCACTAGATGGCGCCACCTTAACATTTTCTTTCTCGACACAATTCTGAAGTCCACACAGACAAAGTCGCGGGCGGAAGCTATATTTAATAAATGACTAATACAAATTATACACAGAAAATGTTTGATGGCGGCTATGAACATAACTGTGGTAGTGTAGGTCAGATGTAACAACTTTTGTTCTACCACATTTTAAATAAACGCCAAAATTTTCCCTCCATATTCTTATTTTTCACCGACAAGAGTCAGTCTCTTAAATATCAGACTGTTCTTATTTTTATATCCTTCATTAAAAATCACCTTTTATATTAAATACCGAGACATTTTTTTAAATCACGTTAAAAATAAATTTGAAACACAGAACTTTTAAACACCGAAGATATCGTAGCGAAGTGCATTCAATGGCTACAGATGCCGCGTTTACGACATAATTGCAACGACGAACAAAAAAAGAAGAGTTACGTTTATGTGTGTATGTGTGTTCATCTATGGGTACTAGGTGTATTTAAGTTCATTTAGATTTTTTAATTTTTAAGTTCAATTTGTTCAACTTGATATTCAAGTGCTACGTATTTAGCACACCCGGACACTTCATACAAATATCGCGTTATTGTTTACTTACATATAAATTGACACTTATTCATCTCTGTACCACGTGTTTATGTGTGTGTGAGTATCTAGGGCTGCTTAGGCTGACTTCTTGGCCAAGTCTTGTAGTAGGTTACACATCTTTTTGTTATGTTGACGTCTTTAGTAATTGATATTTCAAGGCTTCTTACTTAATTAGATCAGTTGGTAGGCCAATGACAGATACTCGTAGGAAGTCAAAATTTTTTCGAGATCAAAAATTTGAGATCGTTAAAAAACCGACTTCAATCGCGTAACATACGGGTCAAACTGAGAACCTCCTTTTTTGAAGTCTGTTAAAATACTAAAACCTTCTCCTAAATGTAACAAACACTTTTCTGAAAACCGCATTAAAATCGGTTCAGCCAAACGCGAGATAATCGCGGACAAACATACATACATACAGGTCAAACTGAGAACTCCTTTTTTTAAGTCGGATAAAAGTGTTGGACAAAATTTGTGATCAGATTATTACTTGGTGAAATGTCAGCCCGAATTATTAACCCTTACCAATATTAACTACTTACCAATGGGTAACCCGTTTTAATAAAAAAATGAGTTATTTTTTCACTGAAAAGTGGCAAATACTAGACGCTATATGAAGCCGAGTGAAAACCTATACATTTGGGATCGTTTTATACTTCCATACAAATTTTGCAAATCGACTCATCAGTTACTGAATATTAGTGTGGATTGTCAAAAACTTTTTTGCTTAGCACGTATATATATTTATTAGATTCCTTTTGAAAAGTTGCTAATTTTCATAAGTAGCATCTATCTTTTACCGCTGGATAGCAAATAAAAGAATCACCCTGTAATTTCATATTTCAGAAACTGGTCATTTACTGTTACAAAGAACCTAGAACCTAGCCTTGACTGTAGTTTTGCAAGCATAGGATTTTTCTATTTCCAGGTCCACACACATCTAAAAAACCGGCCAAGAACGAGTCCAACTCTCGCATAAAGGGTTCCGTACCAACGTACAAGAAACTCCAAAAACATGGCTCTTGTATGGGGACCCGCTTATTTTTTTTTTGCGACTATAGCAATACAAACTGTGAGCATTTCAAGCATCTACCTGATGCCATTATAAAGATCGAGCAAGAAACGACAAAAAAAAACGTTTCTAGGCCCCTTTAATTTTTAGTTTATTTTTACAATATTTTTAATATTTGTTGTTGTAGTGGCAACAGAAATACACATACACCTCTGTGAAAATTTCAACTGTCTACCCATTACGGTTCATGAGATACATTCCGCTGACAGACAGAAGGACGGACAGACAGACGGACGGACGGACGGACGGACAGCGGAGGCTTAGTAAAAGGGTTCCGTTGGTCTTTGGGCATGGAACCCTAAAAAAGGCCTCAGAGCAAAAAGTGAGAACTTTATAATGGGGCTGGAAAAGAGCCAACAGGATGAGGAAAAAATAACGCCCCGGAAACTAAGATAATGCTGTGAATGCCACACAGATCTGGTGGCGGCTCTTGTTACTTTTCTGAAAGGATTTTTGAATGACCAGTGCACGTGTGTTACGATAAGAAGAAGAATATGTCTTTTGACTACTAGATAACCTTTTTAATTACCATTTTATTATGTGTAAAAAAAATGTAATTAAAGTATTAAAAAATATTTTTTAAACAAGTAACCAAAGTAGTTCTTCAGTAATACAGGTAATTCGCAAACAAATGTTTTTGTTTAGTAGTAGGCTTTCATTATACTATATTTTGTTCTGCATTTCATAAAATAATCCACCATCTTAAATCTTTAGTAAGCTCATTCTTAAAATTTATATGTACCTAAAGACTTCAGTAAAATTTCATCAATAGTTTCGAAAAATAATGTCTTATGTCTATTAGTTCTTGTACAATAAGCTAACACTAAGTAATTACGTTTTCATAATTACTAAGAATCACCAAATACCCGTTATAGTAGAAACGTGTCTATAATATTTGGTATACCCCAAGATACAGATAAATCCTATGTGTTGTAGACAAAATAATATGATTATCCAAGTTTGACAGATTGTCACACAACAAATCCATTAGGGCCGGACAAGTACAGAACTACCGAGTGACTTCCCGGGAAATAGGGCGATTAATCCCGGGACCCCCGGGCTCCGGGATCTCGTAGTTCGGTACTCAGACAAATGGTTTGCGGCGGTCAGATCTGGACGACGGTTTTTGTTAAAATCCTGGTCGCGGCACCATTTTTATACGTTTAAAAATGGTTCACTATTAACTAGTTGGCAGATAGTCGGAATCAGATTATCCTGATGCGAAATAAATGAAGAGTTATTGTGCTTTCTGTCCCATCTGTCTTGTGAATGAGTTCGCATTTATTTAACTTCTGTGTAAAATTGGATTTTTTGTATATAAAAGTTTGAGTTATGTCTGGTAACTTGTTATTTGTTATGTTAGTTTTCTGATCAAATACAAGTATTATGTACGTTTCAATATTTATAGAAACTCTCCGTATTTACATTTTCTTTGATACTGTTGTGATTCTTTCAATGCAATGCTTTGTATAAAATGTAGCAAAAAATTCATTTCTACAATTTTCAAACTGTTTTCGTGTCTGCCCAATGTGATGAGAATTATCCGGAGGTAAAGGGTTTACAAATTTATGTATTTATGTACAAACGTCGGTTTCATTGTTATTTAAACAATTTCCTTTTTTTTAACTTTTCTAAGTCATCTTCTTACAGTCATTACAGACTGTATTCAAAATGGCTTGATGTTTTTTTATATAGGTTTGCCAACAGTAGTTTACACATATACATAGTAAGACTTAAATAACACAGTTCAAAACATAATCTAGTACAACAACCTTTCATAGGTAAACACAGCATGAACAAAAGTGTGAACACATCTATAAATTTATACAAAGAAACATTACGCTCATCAACTCAGAAAAATATAAGTAAACATAAATTTAAAAATAATATTAAATATCAGACTGATTGTCTGATACGGTTTTGTAAATTTTACATACAGAATCAGAGTGTACATCAATGCCGTCACTACAGCTATTTATGATTTTTGAAATGCGAGATGTATTAAGATTCATATTTATCCGCAAATCGATATTCGATAATTTTATTCGCAGTCAAATTTTGAAGAATTAGTTTGTACGATCGTGAAATCATGTTTTCCGAACAAAAACCTTTTGTTCTTACCAATTTATCACTATAAGATGGCCAATCCATACAAACAAAGAACCGGTCAAGGTAGTGTTTTCGCAATAACAATTCGGAGACAAAAGTCAGCGGTTTCACCCCACCGCACAAGGTTACTTGAGGTTTGTTTGCTGGCCAGCCAACATAGAAATAAATTTTGTCTCTTTCGGTAAATAGAGGTGTTTTAAGGAACGAGAATGTATATATCGTGGCCAGATCAGAGGAATCGTCCGGATCAAGAAATGGCTAGCCATATCGTCGAAGAGTTCCGAAGTATGTAAATAAATATACTTTATTGCAAACCAACATAAAAATACATTTCAAACTTAATTAATTAAACTAAAAAATGCGCAAAGGCGGCCTTATCCAAGCGATTTCTTCCAGGCAATCTTTAGGAAGTGATAGAATGGTAACCTTAAAAGTATGAAACCCATTATTATAATTGTAATAAACCTAAACTAGAGTTTTTGGAGCTCTTCAATGATATAGCCCCTAATTTCATGATGTGGCCAATTTTGCGATTTGGCCAAAATATATGTTATATACCGTGTGATTTTTTTTATTCATTGAAAAGCGGAAGAGAAAAAATGGAAGATAATATAACTCATGAAACTACACAACTTTCCCTAGTGAATTCTATACAATTGGAGCTAAAAAAATGAATTCCCAAACTAATTTAATAATAATAATAATAATAATGTATAATAATAATAATAAAATTCATTTGTAAAAATGCTTAATATACAAAGGATTGTAAAAATAAACAAAGTACCTATTGATGGGTGCCTGAACTAGGGTAAACCTGTATCTCAGGCAACAAACATTGACTGACAATAGACTTGAAAGCTTTTTATTGTATTAAAAGTAACTTTTTTCAAATTTCTTAGGTAAAGTCTAATCTATAATATCTATGTAGGTGTATGTAATTTAATTCGTACAGCCTAAATAACTTATTATTTACACAGAAAAACTTTTCCCATACATTTAACAAGAAACCAGATTTCCTTGCAAAGAAAATCAACCCTTATACAATATTATCGTCCAACAAAATCAGAGCGCCACGGAAAGGCACACAGCTTCGTAGAACACTGCAAATACTAGCCAAGTAACAATACACTCTACAAATATTGTTATTGCAAAACTATATTGCGGTCTAAACAAGGGTGTTTTCTTTGAAGTATGTACAGCAGTGCCTGTTTGTCGGCCGCAAAAAGTAATTGGCAAAAGCAAATGGCAGGAAAATAACGAGCTGTGATTTAGAATGTGACCTCGAGTGCGACTTTTTTGTTGAAAACTGTGTTGTATTCACGAGTTCGGTTACGGGTCGATGACCGGATATTTGTTACGGGAAGTTATTGTTTGTGATGTTACAAATAAAGTTGCTGTTTTTACTTTAAACTCTTTCAGTTTAAATGGATTTCTGGAAATTGGAAGGAAATAGGGTTCCACTTTATCAAGCGAAGATAAATAGGTATGTTGAAATTGTAAAAAAATGCCTTATTTATACAGCCGTTGGACAAAGCGAGTTTTAGAATATTGACTGCGATTCGCCGAATTATGCCGAAGATTATATATAAGTTGCGATTATTTATAAGTTATAGGGTGAGTTTTACTATCTCGCAGTGGACTAAAACTGAAGTAAAGACTCTTAAGTCTAAGGCTAAAGAAAGAAAGAAAGAAAGAAAGAAAAGAAAAGTTTGAGACATCTGAAGATAGAGCTGAGCGTTTGTTGACTAGAACGAAAAACATGAAACACACAAGGGAGCCGAAGTTGGTAGTAGCCCAGCACTGTGCGCGTCATCAGGCAGTTAAATTGTTTAATGCTTTACCCATTAATTTAAAGGCTTTGACGGAAAAAAATATATTTAAAAACCATTTGAAGCGATTCTTATTGGAAAATTGTTTCTATTCTGTTGATGAGTTTACCGCATATAAGAACTAATTATTATTATTAAAATATATATATAATATATATATATATATACAAAAATTATGTCAATTTCACACGGACTTAAATATATATATATATATTATTTTATTTTAAGTCCGTGTGAAATTGACATAATTTTTGTTTTTATCTTTTAATGAATTTTTGTGACATATTAATTATCAGGTTCATCAAATATTTTGGAAATTTATATAATTTGTTTTTATCTTTTGATGAATTTTTGTGACATTTTATTAGATTTATCAAGTATTCTTATTTATGTTTAATCTTAACGTTCGATTTTTATTGTTTATTTTATTTTAAGGTGTAATTTCCAACACAATTTATATTGTTTTATGGAATAAATAAATGAAATGAGATGAAAAATGAAAGAAAGAAAGAACACATTTATTGGTTACAAAATACACGACACAATTACAAAAATATTAAATAAGGCTAACTAAAAATAAAAATTTAACCAATTTATGTGGTGTAACTGCAACCACAGGGCCCCAACTCAGCATATGCTAGGCCCGAAAGCGAAGCGCTGGTATTCTGTTGAAACACTGACAAACACATAGATCACAGAAAAACCAAAAATTTTACCACCACAGGCAGTAAAGTTGAATAACTCGAAAAGTGACATACTACCGTGTTGAAGCCTGCTTCCAAGAAATAAACCATATTATATTCTCTTGATTAGTTTGAGAGCTACGTTACCACATACAAATACGTACATGATATATAAATATAGTCTACTAGCCTCGCCCGCGACTTCGTCAGCGTAAACTTCAGAATTGGGTTCAGAGAGATAAAGTAAAAATGTCAGTTTTTAGTTATTCCTCCGGGAACCTTCGAGTTTTCCGGGATAAAACGTATCCTATGTGTTAGTCGAGTGCTTTATCTATCTACCTACCAAATGTCATCTAAATCCGTTCAGTAGTTTCAGCGTGAAAATGGAACAAATAAACAAACGAACATCCATACTTTCGAATTTATTAATGAGATGAGATATTATAGACTAGACACTTATAATACCCCATTTTGCAACGTGAGTTCGAAACACAATAATATATTCACATCATCGTCCTATATAAAATCCACTGTACAATAAAACATATATTTCATGTATTACAAAGTGTGAAAACTCTTCGTCAAAGGGTGGAACAACGTAAGTTGTAGCCAGTCACCATGACACCACAGAAAAAAATCATGTCAGGTAAAGCAGAAGGTCAACTGGTTCCCCATTCATCATTGATGAGGTAAAAATTTTTGATATGTACATTAGGGCAATGATATTGTTTTCAAAGTGGGTATGTAACGGCAAATATAAAAATAAAATATATGTATGTACCTTTTTATTGACTGTTTATGACCGAAATAAAAATGTATAATTTTTTAACATAACATATTTTTGAAAAATAATGCTTTATTGTCGCTTTAAAGATAACTTGGAATATTGTACCGACCGGTACTAAATAATGGAAAGCCCATTGTTCAGTCAAAACATGTTAGTCCCAAATATCAAATGATCTCTTCAGGGTATCTATTGTGAAAACATAATAAAATATATTTTTGTTTTCGAATTTTTTCCTTGCTCTAAACTAATTTAAACTGGACTTTATTATGCCTAAAGTGCAATATAAATAACAAACTCTTCCTTTCCCTGTGACTCAAGGAAATTTTGCATCGACATCTTCTTTTTATTATTTTTATTTTTTTTATATTTATTTTATTGTTTTTATATTTATTTTATTGTTTTTATTATCATATCGATGGATTCAAACAACTTTGGCCCAATGTGTTGCTTCTACTTACAGTTAGGTGTGATAACGAACTTACCCTTCTGTGGCCTTACTGCACTGTGGTCTAAAATACCTTCATTTTTTTACTTTTTTCCGTCCTCGTGTGTAGGGGCGTTTTATTTTACCGTTTGTCTCGTAAATTGCTGGTTACCCGCTGCGTCGCCTGAATTGGTTCCAGTTAATAGGAAAACCTATAGTTCTGTTGTTATATTATAACGACATATACAGGATGGAATTTTGTGACTTCACCTGGAGGCAAAGTACTCTAAATACTGGAGATAGCAAATTTTACTTAAAGGAAAAATTCCTTTATTTTTAAAAGAAGCAAAACTACATTCAAAGATTTTTGATAATACGCTTGTCACACCCAGGCATCGAACCGATTCGAACCAGCTAAAGTCCGAAAAATAACAACCTGTACTTTTATGGCGTTAATTGATAGGGTCAATCATGCGGATCAATTCAATTCAATTTAATATACTTTATTGTAATAAATACATATTAGCATAAAAAAATATACAAAAGTGAGGTTATAAATGGAAAAGAGATCAAATCTCTCTAAGAAACATGGTAAATTAGATGAAAGGAAAACCATGCAATCTAAACGTATTTTGTTGTATATTTTTCCTGTATTCTATCCTTGATTGATTCTAGCCCCTGAAAATTTCAATCTTTTTTTTTTAACGTTTATTACTTAGTTGAATTCTATTGCGTTTTTCATTAGTAAGTTAGTGGAGCGGCCGACCCTAGATACTCACACACACATTAACACGTGTACAGACATAAAGAAATGTCAAATTTCTATGTAAGTAAACAATAACGCGATATTTGTATGAAGTGTCCGGGGTGTGGGTCAGACTATACTCCTCACATGGGAGACTCATTCTATTGGATACTCCAGTCTTTTTTACAAGACATTCGAAAGGCTCCAGTCTCTTTCTCTTTCTAACATTGTAGGAGCACGTATTTAAGGAGTATTGCAAGGAGTATTTCTGTGATGAGCAGATTTGTTTGCTCTGTGTCTGGGCACAAAATACACAGATACAGAAGGTCCGCTCAATACGCTCACTAAAATCCTAATCATATACATGCTTATAGACGTATACGGTCGTTGTAGGTAAGGGCACGATACTGTTGTGATACTTTGCCGCCTGACTTTGCCTGCCTCGAACGACCGTATATTTTTATAAGTATGTATATGCTTACGATTATAGTGGTTTGTATTGAGCGGACCTTCTGTGTCTATTTTGTGATCTGGGTGTCATTTTAATATCAATATACGTATGTATTTAGACGTATATGTGTATGTATTACAGTCTCTGGTTCCCATAATACAGGTAATCTTAGTTTGGGGCCAGATGACCGTTTGTGATTTGTCCCGAGATATTTATTTATTTATTTATGTCCCTATTGGCCTTTTCAGCAGCCGTAATTTCTTTCATGTGGGCGACGTTATATTGACAGTTAGTGAATATCGTTCCTGTATTATTTTTACATGAATTTTTGATCAACCGATTAGAAATAACTATTCAATTCAATTTAATGTACTTTATTGTAATAAATAACACATACCACACCATAACATACACTACTTCCTTTAGGTATACCTGTTATTAGTCAGTGTTTTTCAGCCAGTCATTTGAAGTATTTTATCTTAGCTTTTATTGATTTAGGAAGGTCCTTCTGGTGATCCGTGACGTCAGTAATCTGTAATTCCACATCCGTTTGCTACCCAATAAAAAAAACTCGAGTTACATATCTATCTATCTATCTATCAGCCGAAAGACGTTCACTGCTGGACAAAGGCCTCCCCCAAGGATTTCTACACCGACCGGTCCTTTACCAGGTCGTCGGTCCACCGAGTCGGAGGCCTGCCCACACTGCGTCTTCCGGTGCGCGGTAGCCATTCGAGAACTTTACTGCCCCAACCCTGCCCACTGCCACTTCAGTCTAGCGATTCTGAGAGCTATTTCGGTAACTTTAGTTCTCCTACGTATCTCCTCATACAGTTACATATCACACATCTAGAATTACAAAGATGCAATTGTAAAAAAATCCATGCCACAAGATTCCAAAAGGGTCAACGGACGTAGTACTAAAAAGACAATAGTTTATATTTTATATAAATGTATTGGATTCAAAAATAACTAAATTTTATTCATATTATTATGCTACAATAAGCTTCAAACCGATGTCCTGTTTTCGCAAAATGACAGTTGCGTCTTTGAAATTCTAGATGTGCGATGTATTCACAGAAATATTACAATAAAATTTGCCTTTGCCCCTTTATAAAATGAAAAAAGACAAACAATGGAATTTGAAACGGTCGCAGGGGCGCAGAACAATTCTGTTTAAAGCATTTCTATGTATGACATACTGAAAACTAGATTTCCCAGAAGGCTCTGCATTATACATGTTTAAAGTTGATAAACCACAGAAGGTAAGCTTCAGCTTTTCAATAGCGTAGTAACGTGAATTTGATTGGTCCCAGAATATAAAGGATTGGCGCCAAAGTAAATTTAGTCTAAATTAAAATTAAATACCTATGGATTAATTAAAGTTATACGAGTATTAAGACGAATTGAGTAAACTCCTCATAAATAACACTAACTGGAATTTTTTTTAAAAAAATACAGCTTGACAGTAAAAGTTGAATAACTCTTAAACCACTAAACCATATGAAGATAAAAACTAGAAAACTGAAACATAATATTATGGTATTTGAAGAGCGTAAAAGAGCACATTAAAAAATTATTTATTTAATATCCATCTCTAAATGTGTGATACAAGGTGTTCATTTTTGTATGGAAAATTGAATTTCCAACGGATTTGATGCGCTTTTTATATCTGAACTTATACGTGGACAAAATCATGGGAGCTCAACCAGCAGATAATACAATTTCAAAAGTGTACATAGCTGTATAAACCAACGCGAGTTTTTAAATTTCATGTGTATAGTATAAGTAAACGAAATGAATGAAATCCACATATTGACTTCAATTTGATCCAGGTATATGACAAGAATTCAATTTCATCGAAACTCCTTCTACAGAGTGTAGCAATAAAAATGTAGACATGGTAACAAAATTGTTGGTTTTCTCATAAAAATCGATCTATTTAAAAGCGTGCCGTATTTTTGCGGGAGCGGTGAAATAGCTAACACAAATTCCAGTAAACGAGGTTTTGGATCTCAAATTTTGGACAATAAGCCACTCATAACCCTTCTGGTGCCCGAGATGCCGATTGTCCCTTTTTAAATATATAGTAAAAATAGGAAAATGGACAGCTTTGTATAGAAAGTCCAAAATTGTTTTTTGGGCGATTTTATTAAAAGATTTTAGTTCACGAGTTCTAGTACTAGTAATGAATAATTTTTATCAGTTACATCCTTCAATATAGGTTTGTTTATTTCTCGCTGTATATAGACTGGCAAAATATATTCTTAAAACTGAACAACTCAAAAAGTAACTTTTACACTCAGTGCCATAAAATTTCATCTCATCTCATCTCATACGAGTATCACTAATATTATAAATGCGAAAGTATGAATGTATGTTTTCTATGTTCTACTTTCACGCCGAAACTACTGTACGGATTCAGATGAAATTTGGTAGGTAGTTAGATAAATTACTTGGCTAACACATAAGATATTTTTATTCCAGGTAACTCGAGTGTTCCTGGAAGAATGGCTAAAAACTGAAATTTTACTTTGTCACTAGATGGCGCCTGCTTTAATATTTTATTTCTCTCTGGACCCAATTCTGGAGTCCACGCAGATGAAATCGCAGGCGGAGCCTAGTGAAAAATAATTTGTATATTCAAAGTAAAAAAAAACTGCTTCTTTTAAGGGTTCTATGAGGGAAGCTTTTCAGTTCAAAATTATAATTAGCGACTGCCATTTACCGCTCATTCACAAATTGTAAGTCACCCTGTATACAAATAGCAAAATAAGCGCGCTTTATTTGCGCACAAACAACACGCAAAAACAAACATACAAAACGCGAAATGATGAATAGGTGTCGGGTTCCGCGAATCGAAACGAAACATTTCATACAGCGATTCCGGATCTCTATATTTATTCTAACTGACTGAATTGCAGGGAATAGTTTATAGTCTAAAATTTAATGGTGTAACTCTTGTTATGTAGTATTTAAATATTTTTTTAGGAAACAAATATATATTTTAATGAACTCAAATCTGGAGTTTCTATAGTTGTTTTTATGGTATTTTCCTGTCATTCCTTGCAGCTACCTTTTCATTTTATTCGTGGATAAATATAACAATTAGAGTTCAAAAAATATTAGTTTGATACCACTTTTATGCTCAAAATCAAACTCCTTGACATTATAATTATAGACTTAAGAGAACACAAGACTTAAAAAAACGATTTCGGTCGCTTATAATATTTTTATATTCATATGTCACATGTATAATTTACCGACAACGACGGCGACGTGCAGAAATGAAAAATTTTCCAATTCGGATCGTGATAGGTATGAATAGGATCACGCAACACTGTTATACAAATACAAAGTAATATGTGAAATATTTATTGTTACAGTTGCGGGTAAGGCAGTTACAAATCCTAAGTCATTCTAACATTAAATCTCGGAGACATTGTTATCGTCACATACTGCAAAGTCCCTGATACTTTCTGGCTAGCCTGTATGCTTTGGATAATACTTTGACATCAAAAATTAGAAAAGGTTAGTATTATAAGTTCAGAAGCGTGGTCGCATCGATCACGCAGGTTACACTGACTACAGAAACGGTCATAACCTGGATGGGTTTGACTGTTAGTGGCATTTATCTCGACCGTTTCCCGGCTTCGTATGGCACGTTAAGCGTTGGTGCCGGCTGCTATCCCTAGCAGACGTTAAGCCATGTCAGAGGCCTTATAGGTGGCTTGAAAACTTCTGACCTTGGGGTTGGTCACTAGCCCCACAACCTCCTCCAATCCGGACTTGGCCCCCGTGTGTGGAGTATGGCCTAAACCTTCCCGAGTAATGGGAAGAGACCCGGGCCCCCGCAATGGGGACGTAATGGGTTATTAACACTATAAGTTCACTATTCGATTTTTCCAGCGTTTAGATAAACTATATTTTATCGCCTTTAGGTGGCTATCCCGAATTACATGTTAATCCTAAACAGTGCAGTATGTTAAATAGTTTAATTCGACCGTAATGAGGTCTAAAGAGCCAAAGCAGGGCTCACAGCTTTCAATTTGTTGCTCTAGTTTGTCCATTAAAGTGGTAATTTCACCCATAAATAGCACTATTGGCGGTATATAGTGGCTGTAGTTGGAAAATCCGGTATTTTCTGCTTTGTCAAATATTTGCTTTTATTATTTGTCAAAAATGGCTTGTTCTTCGTGAATACACAAACGAAAATTTTTTCTGTATGTACGAAAATATTTTTTTATGGATTTAATATGCGATCTAAAAATAGTCAAATTAAACTTAGAAATTTAAATAGTTATCCTAAATTCTTAAAGGTTCAAATTAACTTACTACTAATTAACGAAAAGTATTATAAAATGCCTAGTTTGATAATTAATCACTCAATTAAAATACTCTTTGATTGTGAGCTTTGATTTTGCATTAGCTTCAAAACGTACAGGAAAACGAATTAAAACTTCGAATTGCTTTTCAGCTTAATCATTCGGTAATGTCGTCTATTAAGAAAACTTGTAAGTTAATTAAGATTTCAATTTTTCATAGAACTGATGTACTTTTCTTATTTGCTTAAAATAAAAATAAAATAAGCTCTTCATACATTCATCAGCTATTCGGCCTATTTTTACCCGACTGCTCCAGAAGGAGGGTTATGTTTTCCGAGTGTATATCTAATATTTACTTGTTTACTAAAACCTATTTCGAAACAACTTCAGACCTGCAAGCGAGCATATCAGCTGGAACTTATAGCTTGGATATTTTGCAACCCATATTCCTTTCAACCAAAACTGTATCGTAAATAAACTGATACGGTTCCCTTGTACAAAAAGATACAGCGCTTTGTGCAGAGTAACGAAGTTAAATTTTCCATCGATATGAAAAAACAATTGATATGGTTTGTAATAGAAAAGTACGGTGAATGTCTATTCTATTCTATTTTTCTATTTGGCATTCCACATCTCATTAAGAAGTAATGTCAAGTGAAAGACGCTCCACGTGGTGGTTTGCTGCTAGAACTCGGAAAACAGAGCTGTCTCCCGAGTTAATCCTCTTCTTATGACCGCTTATCACTGAATTGGAATCACAGCTTTTTCCCCATCACAAAAATAACGTTGAGACTACTCTAAAACGGAAATAATTATAAAATTAACTCAGTACGGTGAATGTCATCACAGGAAAAGCAGATGACGAGGAATGGTTGTGTACCTAATGTCACCCTTGACATAAAGATATTGACATATAGGATTGATTCGTTCTATCTATCAGCCGAAAGACGTCCACTGCTGGACAAAGGCCTCTCCCAAGGATTTCCACACCGACCGGTCCTGTGCGGCTCGCATCCATTGATTCGTTCATTTCTTTGTTACTTGCATCATTTGTTGGAAAAAATATTATAAGTACATAAGTTACTGATAGTTGAGCCAATAATTAAACTTAAATTCATTTCAGCGTAGTTGTTAAGCATCTTGTGGTCATGACATCTATTATTGTAACTATTATGATCAAACCTCATTTTCTCGGAATTTTTAACAGTCTCTATTTGATGACCAATACTGTTTCTTTTTTAATTTAAGCAATAATCTGTTATGTAATATATTTCACCAATTAAAGCATATTTTAAATTAACCCAATGTTAAAGTATTTATTAAAATGAGACATGAAAAATTTTGATCTACTTTAAAAAAAAGCATAAGATATTCACCTAATTCCATGTCTCAATATACCAAGATAGTCCAAGAGATATAGTCCAGGATTAGCATCAATAAATCTGGCAATAAATGCCCAGGACGGACCAGAAGCTGTTACACTATCTTAATAGCTGCTAGACGAGAAACCGAGCTTGCAAATCGATATTCGATTCGATTCGATTCCTATTTACATAATGTTGAATGAAACCTATTGTACAGTTACAAGACGTTCCAATCTCGGTATCAGACCCTTTGGAAATACGAGAATAAAACAGTGATTTTATTTCTTGGAAAGCTGTATTAGAATTTTAAATAAAGAATAATTTGACAGGCTGATTTGATAGTGGTTTGACAATAATAAGTAATGTCATGTTAATAAGGCTCATCTGAAAGAGGTCGCTTATTATAGACAGGAGCCTATAGAGGATGTTAAAAAAGTAAGTTTGAGATTTTAAGGGGTTGAGTATAAGAAGGGTAAGAATAATGAAGTATAGAATACAGGAAACATATTGAAAAATCCTATCTACCAATTTTTTTTCAGGTTTTCCATACAAATTCTTACTCACTATTCAGATTTGCTATGGAAATCTGAAAAGAAATTGAAGAGCGCATTTTTTTCAATATTTTGCCTGTATTCTTTACTTGATTCTGAGTAACCCCTTTAAATTTCAAACGCCCTTTTTTACAACACCTGTATAACATTATTTTCTATGCATACTGTTTAACATTTTAAGTTGTGCGATAACGTGTTTTTCAATAAATACAGAAAGTGTCTTACTGTAAACAGTAATGGCATTTTCAAGTCAATCTTTGTGGTTCTAAACAAAATTGATACATTTAGAGCTACTCAACAAAATGAAGTTTCGCATGAAGAAAAAATATTTGGTGTTATATTTGCTATCGTTTTCAATTTGCGACTTAGTAAAAACTTTGCTGATGCGAATTTGCATTTTCTGATAAGTAAATTTATTTTAACCTCAGAATAAAAAAGTCTTATGATTTTACGTAACTCATTTTTAAAAGTATAAGACAACTTGCTCCGTTTCAGCGGAGACAAGTTTTTTTTTTCTATGGCTACTAAAAGCTAATATAAAAAGTGTTTTTTTTTCAGTTACAGGATTTACCGACCCTTAAAAACCTAATAAAAGAGACAAAGGCTTTTATAACTTATTTTATGTAAAAATCATTGAAAACAAATACCTTTTTCTTGTTTTATTTTTTTATCAAAGCCACGAAAATTACAGTTAAAACCTATTCTTCGCGACAAAGAATTAAAGCGAATGAAATGGCGACACAAAAAGACCTAATTGTGTCCAGTTTCGTTAGAGCTATTGCCAACCCTAAAGTAGTCGCCAAAGTCGCCTTTACAGCACCGAATGAGAGAGGAGGTAGGGGCCACGCGTAGCTGGTCTAATGTAATAATGAAGTCGGTAGTAGCGAACAAAAGAGTCCTAGATGACATGTAGTGATTTATGCGGGAACCCGCCGCCTTTGTGATGTTGCCACTGCGCTATATTGGATGAAAAACCACATAGAATTTGTAACTGGAACTTAATTTTCACATTCTTTCTTAGTTTGAAAAATGAGGGCTTAACAGCTGGTTGAAAACGTTTCGTTTACTTTCAGGGCTTCATAACTTTGGTATTTAACTTCACTTTTTATTACTTTTGGTGAAAAAAGTAAATACTGTTTTTGAAGTAGACTAATTATGTTTTCGGCTTGGTGCTATATCTAGATATATTATAGTTAGTCTCCAAGCAAGAATAATTATTCTTAGAAAAACTTGCGTTAATTTAATGCCCATGAAACAAATGTACGCTATTTTTTTAAAGCCTATGCGAATAACTATCGACAGCATTTATTAGGATAACACTTTTCGATGTAATACACAAAAAATAATATCCGATACCTTTGTAAGCTCTCAAATTCTATTACACTTTCACAAAACTCTAATAACCATTAAAATAAGGTACAAATATCGAACGAGATCGAATTTGAATAGCAAATAGGTGGTCTGTTTTGGCTTGTTTCCCTCACTTTTGCCTTTACAAAGGCATTTTAATCCATTATCCGTTCCGTTCTATAATCTCTGGATACCGCACCCGGCTCGTAAAGGTTCATTGGAGAATAATATAAGTATATTATTGGTTTTATCTCGTATTGACGTCTTTGTTTGGTTGTAACGAAATACTGAAAATGTTACGTACAATTTCATATTGGAATAGATGTTATTCTTTAATATATTTTTCTTGTATATTCTTTTTTGTTATTTATTTAATATTAACAACCTAGAACATATTATATGAAAAAAGACGAATGTAACGGCGCCTCGCGTGCTTCAAAATACATCAAGCCGTTTGACAGTAACGATAAAATGGACATAAGTACGTAAATACACATGAAAAACATATACCTCGGTAGAAATTATGTAATTTAAAAAAAATACACTACATCAAATGTATCCTATTTCAAACTGGAAGGAAGAAATACACTACATCAAATGTATCCTATTTCAAACTAGAAGGAAGAATACTTACCTCACTTTCTGAAATCCTCCAAGCCGTTTTGATAAAGGCGATAACAAAATAATGAAACACACACACGAAAAACATTTCTGTCCGCTTATGTCTTCTTCTTTTTTTCCTTGCCTGTTTAGCGATTCCTTTCCCAAGGGTCAGGTCTCCTCATCAAAGTACAATCTTACAAGCACAATCTTAGGTTATCGGGCTAAGAAATATGGCTTTCCGGAGATGTCTCTTCATAATGGACTACCAGGTGGAAGGACATTCTCTTCTTTTTTTTTATGGTAGATCCAAGACACTATGACTCTCATGATTGTATCTGTAATATAATCTCTTCACTTTACATTTCAATTTTGTGGGACTCTAGGTACGGTAGGATTAAATCAGAAATGAGGACATACGTAAGAGAACTAAAGTAACCGACATAGCTCACAGGATCATTAAATTGAAGTGCCAGTGGGCAGATATATCCGTTATCCATATATCCGTTGGGGCATTAAAATTCTCGAGTTGTGACCACCCACTGGAAGACGTAACTTAGGCAGACCTCCCACTCGGTGGATCGATGACATTGTGAAGGTCGCGGGGCCGGTTGTCGTGAAATTCCTTTGTCCAGCACTGGACGTGACGTTTGACTTTAGCTGATGATGGTGATGAGGTACGGTACTAGGATTGATTGGTAGTATTTTTATGAGCCCGCCTACGTCTCTACCATCTTCATAAGTCTTGCATGAACATAATTTTTAACAGCAATATTCCTTTATGAAGGTAAAATAGCTAGTTACCCATTGCGTTGGGGAATCTTGGTAAGCCCGCATCCTTCCACGGCATCATAATCACTTACCTTCAGGTACTTTCAGCCGCCGCCGTAGCCTAGTGGCTTGAGCGTTCGCTTCACATCAGGAGGTCATAGGTTCGATTCCCGGCGGGGTCCAACTTTGTAGGACTCGGTTTAGTTGGTGGTAGGGCATTTTCTGAGCCCGCCTGGCTAGCTACCACCGTTTTATCTAAGTCTAGCCCCCAAACTTCAATGTTAACAGCGTTGATGTGTTCTGGTATGAAGATAAGATAGCCAGTTCCCCGTTGAGGAACCTTGGTAAGCCCGCTTCTATTTTCGACATTATCGTCACTTACTATCAGGTGAGATGATGCCAAGGGCTTACCAATTGAGGGTAAAAAAAAAAGGTATGGTGATGCCAAGAGCTAACCAACTGTGGATAAATTAAACCTTTACATTGTCAGGAAAACTTGGCGCATGCTTGGCGCAGAATCGTTTTCAAATCGAAGCAACTAGAACCAGGCCACATATTTACAGACACGTAAATAACCCAACCGAAATGCAGGAATTCAAGGTATCATTGGAACCGGCGATGCAGTAAGTCAAGTGAAATTAGAGAATTCAGTACTAAATTTTGCACGACGTATGTTACTGGTTGGACTATAAATTTGGCCTCCGCTGCAAATAGGCGGGCTGTATTTTATTATTATTTGGCACAGGTTTTGGGTTCTAACGATTTAACGTGGATTTTGGTTTGTTTGAGTTTGGATACCATAAATATTCACAACTAAACAAACATGCTTGTCTGATTTAATAAATAATTTCGTTGAGTTTTTCGATTTCTTGATACCCCTTGGACATTGAAACTTTTTGGCGTAATGCAGAGACGCTATCTACTTAAAAATGTATAGTGAAACTGTTTTGTGAATTTAGATCTATTTATATAAAAAAAAACTTCTTAAAGATTATAAAGGAGGAAGAGGTTTTTTTACGTCACTCAGAGGTATAAGGTAGATTACGGTCCCCGGCGCCCCCATATACTTATTGTAACCAACCAACGAATAGAACTATGTTAAGAATCTCGCTTTCTACTCAAACATTTATTGGAAAATACATTTCCTACATAACAGTAATCAGGTTTAAGTTTTTAACTTTTAACTTGTTTATTAATTGGGAAACAACTGGCAACATAGAACCGAGAGCTTATGCAAATTTTTCAACGCAATGGGGAATTGGCTGCCTTATCCTTATAAAAAACACATCAATGCTATTAACATAGTTTAATTATTTCCATCTACTATTACCAATATCAGAGGCTTTAATACTTTGCGAAGTATGATCCGTTGACCTCATCTACGTCATAAAAATGTATAAAGTCATTTCGTTGTTTTAGTAATCTTTGCTTTTTATTGCACTACCCCAGTACCTCTCATACTTTGTTTCCTGCCTTAAGGTTGCCTGGATCAAATTGCTACCTAGCAATAAGGCCACCTATTGCTTGTCACCAATTATTTTTTTGTCTTTGTTCTTGTAATATTTTTTTTATGGTGCAATAAAATATATTGAATTGAATTGAAAGTCAGTTAACATGCGTGATAACACGACAACATAAAATGAACCAAGACATAAACCGATTCATGACTGCTTCAAAATTTCGTTTAATATCAATAATGAACTATAACTTTCGACACGTATATTTCTACAAAAACCCTATCCAACCAAAAATCATCGCAACATTTTCACGTCATGTTTACAAACACAAACTATTTGTCCTCTGTCCTCGCAAAAATATATGAAAACCTAACAAATCTTGATACATGTGCCACCTGGGAGGGACCCACGTAATCTAATAGTTCAATCTCTTAGATTGATCTGAACAAATATCAAAACGTATTGTTGCGAGGTCAGCGAATAAGAGGATCGTAAAAGTTGACACTATGAATTTTTTATAAGTCAACCTTTTGAATTGATTATTTGTGGCAAATAAAAGGTGAAAATATAGAAAAACTGTCAGTATGTCTTTTGAGATAAATTAATATCGTACAGTTGATATTATAGGGATGACTTATAAACCCTACAAGGTTATGTCTTTTGTCAGTTGTTTTTTTTTTCGTGGCCAATTGGCCAGATTATCAAAGGACTGGGCATATTGTTGAGAATTTCCAAAAAAAACTCTTTGTTATGTTAGGTTACTGGTACTAAATTATATAAAAATCGAACATTGTTTTTATTTTACAAAATTGTTCAATGGAATCTACCTGGCTCACTCATTAGCTCAGCAGTTGACGCTCCCGACGATTTGACCTCATATCCAAGGTTCGATTCCTATCCAAAGAAAACATTTCTGTGATAAGCAAATTCGTTTGCTCTGCGTCTGAATGTGTGATATATATAAGGTAGCACCTTTATTAGTGCCCGATATTTTAATCAGTGCTCCTACTCCTGATTCTGATCAACTTTCCCCTAGAAACCCATAGTCAAAAAAATTTTTGGACTCTTCATACAAATCGATCAGCCGAGCGGCCAAATTAGTATGAAGAGCCCAAAAAAATTTTTGCGATTTGACTATGGGGTTCCTTGGGGAAAGTTGATCAGAATCAGGAGTAGGAGCACTGACTAAAATATCGGGCACTAATAAAGTAGCACCTTATATATGTATATATTTAAACATAGATGCCTATGTATATCAGTTTCTGGTTCTAATCATATAGGGAATCCTCGTTTGGAGTTAGATTACCATGTCTAATTTGAAAAAGTAGAAAAAAAACACACCGTTGATTTTGCCAAACCTAGTCTAAGAAATCCAGTTAGAATATCAATGAATGGTACAAAGAGTCGGCATCGTTAAAATTCTTGCAATAAAAATTTGTTATTACTCAATTTTCCTTAAGAAAAACGAGTACGTAAGCTCTAGTCCCTCAATAAAATAGGTATTCAAATTGTGAACCACTGAATATAAATGTGATCCCATAACCAGCCTTTCACTCTAACGATAGCAATCGACCAAACATGGGAATCATTTGCGAATATCTCTTACAAATGTAACTGCTATTGCCCTTTCTCGCCCTTTGTCCGTCGTTGCGTACAAAATTATGCCTATTCTACCTCTCTGCATGGACGTGGTTCCTACTGTGAAGTGAGGTGCGAAGATTTTATCGATAATCATATATGTATGTTCATGGAATGTGACATAAAATGTTAGTGTTAAGTGGTATTTTGAAACTCAATGTATGTATGTTTGTATTTTTACATAGTATGTATCTTAGCTTTTAAAATCTTTATTTTACAAAAAAGAAACAAATTTGAAAGAGCGAAGTAAAAACATGTACTTATTCATTATTGCTAGTCTTTTGATCGATTAAAACTATTGGTTTGTTTAAAATTACAGATTTTTTGTAACTATACGTAGTTTACTTTTAAAATATAAAAGGATATTGGAAAGGTAAAAGAGTAATATAACACCTATTAAGTTTCACTGATTTCATGTTTCTACCTTCTTACCGATCGTGTGTCCTGCTTCTCGTGCTCAGCATGCAACTTGGCTGCCCGCAACTCATTCTCGTCTTCATTATTTGGATGGTTATCGTTAACTGTCGATGCTCAAACACTATCGACATAGTTCCCATCACTAGCTCAGCTTACATGAGATGAGGCTTTCTCTAACGTTCCGCTCTCGCGTAAAGGTTTTTGTCATTCATATTATTTACATTCCTTACGTATATCTTTTGCCATCATCTTTCATATTTTCGCATATATGACATTTTTTGATGTTATCAGTGCGATGTTTTTCGCTTTCTGGTTTATATCTGGATTAATATTTGTAATATGATCTATTTTAAATTTATATCGGGAAGTCTAATATTAACTATTTTGATGTTGCTTGCTATTTTTAAATAAACCGAAACGGGTAATTGTGTGTGGTCATTCTATTCATAAAGTTAAATAACAGAAACAATACTTTAAAATGATTAAATAAAATAAAATAGTATTAATCTCAAAGAAACAAAATTCAATATATTAGTAAAAATCAATACACTGTATTTTGAGATGTCGTAAATTTTCTTATTGCATTCTTAAATTGCATATAGCACGAATTGCATTACCAATGACTTTGATAGTTTTCAACAGTTCTACAATAAACAGAAGCAATAGAAAATACCATAGAATCTTCTGTTCGTTCCCTGGAAATGGAAACTGGTTGCTTGCTATCTGAAACGAGGACTTTTGAAATTGATATCAGCTCATATAAAAGTTTCCTAGTAGCTACAGAGAATGGAGTGAAATGTGAAACTAGAAGCCAGTTACATTTCAAATGTATATTTTACCGACTACGGAAAACCCAATAGAAAGATTGTTATGGATTATTTTAAACGCGAAACTATGGCTATTTGTTCCATTTTCACACCTAAACTTCTAATGAGATTTGAATAAAATTTGTTAACGAAGATAGATCAAGTGCTGGATTAACATATAGGCTAATTTTGTATCCTGAAAAAATGCACAGTTTTTGTAGGATGGCATAGAAATTATTTATGGGAGACAATTTTCATACATTTGTTGCACGTAGTCTATTGAAATAATTTTTCACCGAAATAGTTAGAATAGTGAAGTAACAAAGGACCATTTTTACCCCAAACGTGTTATTTGGTAGTTCCCGAGAGACCTGAAAATTTTATGCTAAAATTACTTAACCGATATTAGGTACTATAATTCAGCACACAGCTAAAGGTCGGGGAAATAAGTAAAAAACAGTTTAAGGAAACATCTTCATGCTCACACAAGGACAGTCACAAAAGATCGAGTCATACTTTACCTAAAATACTAAACCGATTTAAGTGAGGAACACTAAATATAAGACAAGACTTCAAACTCGTAACTCTCATATTTTTAACACACTTTTTCACATCATCATCAGCCAAAAGACGTCCACTGGTGAACAGAGGAGGACCAAGGATCCAGTGGCTTGCCTGCACCTAGTAGGAAGCCTGCTTACTGCCTACGCTAAGTCTTCCGGAGCGCGGTCACCATTTGAGAACTTTAATGCCCCAACGACCATATTCTTTCTGTTCTTCGAGCTGTGTGCCCAACTCACGGCCAACTTAGTTTAGCGATTCTTTAAGCCATGTCGGTTACTTTAGATCTAATACATATCTCTTCATTTTTATTCCATCACTTAGAGAAACTCCAAGCATAGCACGCTACATCGCCCTTTGGGTAGATTTCATGTTATATTTGTTTATATTCAGCTGCTTTCTATAATACAAAAAAAAATCTTAAGTGATCCGTCAGTCGAGATACTTTCGACTATTAGTTTTACGGGTGACAGGTACGAGTATATGGAAGATTACAAGGAATGTGTTAAAAAAGGCGATTCTCAAAATAAATCCCTAAGTATACCTATGTAATGCGTCTACGAATCTCCATTTTTGACACTTCCACTAACACCTCTGCTGCACTGTACCTCAACAAAACATCTCAGTTTAAACGATGCAATGTCAGACGTTTTACAAAGGAGCAGAGTGCTTCTCAGGGAGACTCGAGTAAGTTGATTTATGAAGTTGTCATCTTGCTTCTGCATGGTACACAGCTTTTTAGATTGGACGTTTAGATAAAAGCGTAGAAAGGTGGGAAAGATTTTTTTAGGTTTTAGGGTTCCGTACTTTAAAAGCAAAAAAGGAATTCTTATAGGGTCACTCGTATGTTTTGTCTATCCGTCACAGCCAATTTACTCCGAGTCTACTGGACCGATTAAGTTCAAACTTAGTACAAATATAGATTTTTGTGAATCAGACACGGACGTGTTACCAAAATAAATGAATTTTAAGTGTGCGAGGCTAACCAGTAAATAAAACATGTTTTGCTAAATGTGCCGTGTGACATATTAAATGAAAGGGCTTATTGTCTTTTCCAAGATAGTCAATATGTATTTAAGTCTCACAAGTCACCATCGAGCCCCAAGTTTCTATTCAAGCAATTCCTTCACAGTTAGCGGTCCCACCGGAAGCGGACTTTACTTAAGTCACTGAATGCACAGGAACAGGAAGTAGATGTACTGAAACAAAACTATACTTACAGCGACAGCCAGGGTTAATTTAAATATACATATTTGCTTTTGTACTTATACTTTTGTTATCACATGGATATATAAATGTGGTATCCTTTATACCCTTGAAGCACTACAATAGCTGGATGTACAAGGGGTTAAAAAAAGTGCATTTGAAATTTTAAGGTGTTACTCAGAATCAAGTATAAAATACAGGAAAAATATTGAAACAATCCGATCATATTTTTTTTCAGTTTTCAATACCAAATCTGAATAGTGAATAAAGTTTTTTTTATGGAAAACTGAAAAGTTTATTTTTGCTGTATTCTATAGTTGATACTGAGTAACCTCTTGAAATTCTGGGTGTCCAAATATTTACATCTAACAACACTATAACATCTGCTGCATCAGGGACTAAGGTTGTTCACTGTAAAACCATCTTCTGGGACAACTCTAGCTAATTGCAATGTTACGAACAAACTAACAACTTCGCTTCAGCACAATTCACATTCATTGCACGTTGAAATTTGGTGCCGTGACCAGGATGTTTGTTTAGTTAGATTATAATATTTGGTATTTCATATTTTTAAACAAAATACGAGTTTTGATATTCATTTGAGGATTTATGAAGTTCTCACAATTTTGAAGTTTCTATATTCAACAGTTTAAGGCTATATTATTGTTTGTCAGTCAGCTTTAGCCAAGCAGTAGCGGTACATACTTCTTTAGATATGAAATTCTAAGCATTTTGAACAAGAGATCTTTAATATAACTTCATAATCTGACTTCCCAATTTAAATAACTTAATCTTAATCCAAACTAGAAGCTTCACTAATTAAGTTTGATTTTGGAAATTCCTCGATATTTTACCTGTTCTGAATACTAACAAGTCTCTTCAATCTTCATCAATAGAATTCAAGAGGTTCGTACCTAAGTCTAGTACCTACCCAGTCTCCACCTAATATAATCTGGAACCTTATAAAAAATTCACAGCTACATTTAATCTTTCAAGAGGTAGCTCAGACTGGAGTAGTATTCCTGAAATAAATCCTTGGTGCAACGAAAGCGCTACAGGGCAGGATTAAGTGAGTGCAGCAAGTGTAAATAACCGTGCCTAAGGGGTCGTCCACAAATTACGTAACGCAAAATTGTTAAATTTTTTACCCCTCTTTTACTCCCCTTTAGGGGAGCCTCATGTAACAGGACCGTCACGCTTAGCTGAGACCCCCCCCCCTTCAATTCCGTTACGTAACGAGTGCTTTGTAAAAATCTTTAGGGTAACAAATTAGGGATGTGAAAAACTAAAAATATATATATATGTGTACTTTATAAAATCATGCGTGACGTAACGCAAACTTTGACACCCCCCTCCCCCAACTTAACAGGACCGTAACGCTTGGCCGGACTCCCCCCCTCCCTCCAATTTGCGTTACGTAATTTGTGGACGACCCCTAAGTTGTTATACATTCTGTCTTAAAACTGTTTACGATTGTAACGTTTATTATTATTTATTTTGTCGAAATATTACCAGTGAAACTATAACTTAAACAACTGACAAAATTAAATATTTTACCCCAATTTTCACTAAGTACTACGACTGTTGCAACCTTCTTACAAAATAACGCATTTAAAGCGGTCCAGCTGTATGAAATCTATAATGCCACGGACATAACAAAGGTTTTAAACTTATCACCCCTGTTATCCACCAGGGATTGAATTATTACAATGAAAAAAAAAAATAAAGTCACGGCGTCCTACGACACTGTATAAATATTCTGCAGCAATTATTATTCAACTGTTAATAACTGTATCTCCTTAAAAAAATTAATTACAATCTATCTCAGAAGCAAAATAGTGCACTTTCCTCTTTGAATATGATTTATGCTTTTGTTTGTAGTACTAAGGGTCAATTTTCAAAGGCGTTTTAGATATGTTGAGGCCCTTTAACACCTTAATGCATCTCTGCAGCAATGTGGCGCACTTCCGCCATTGGATTGGATTGAATTAATGCTGCACTTCAATGTTCGTAAAGATGTGGTTGCACCGTCTAGTTTCTAGTTCTTAATTGAGAATTTCTAACTCACTTAGCACGTTATGAACTTTGAAGGTTTCTGTCACATAAAGTTTTTAATAAGTTTTTTTTTATCAATAATGAAGAACAGATGGATATGAAACCTTATTTCACTTAGAATAGAAAGGCAATTATTTAAATTTCAATTCTTATCTATCTTATATCACATCATCAGCCGGAGGACGTCCACTGCTGGACAAAGGCCTCCCCCAAGGGTTTCCACACCGACTGGTCCTGCGCTGCCCTCTATCTTATATCTTATATATATCTTTATTTTTCACCGAACACTTGTCAAAAGAGGGGGTGGTAGGAGCAACTCCAGCAGAAGTACGTAAACTATAAGCTGGCAGCCAGCTGGAAGTAATGGTGACGAGAAGAGAAAGCGTCGGAACATCAGATTATTTTCAAAGAGGACTACTTCCTGAATAGCTACAGTAATCAGTCTTGGAGTTCCAATCGCCGTGTAACGTTAAAGGTTGAAAACGCTCCATACAGAAAATAGCGATTGTAACATTGTTAATTAATTAATTTATTTATCTGTTTATTTCAGGCACAAGGTCCATAGAAATATATAAAATACAATGCATTTTAAAAAATACAAATACTATTAAAAATTAATTTAATTTAATTAGAAAGTGAAACGAGAAAGTGGGCTGAAAGATTTGTGAAAAATAAACATTTTACGGCATTTTAAAAATGAAACACTTTGGAATACTCAGAAAAAATTGTTAAAAGATATTTCTCACAGTAGTTTTTACTTTGACATCGTATATCACTGTTTTTGCAGAAATCTACTGAAAGTTTCATGCAAATGAAAATTGCATGCATGTTCTCTGTAGTTGCAAGTTTGAGAAGACAAAACTAGGAAAAATTTCGAATTCCACCCGACACTGGACAAAGGAGGCATTGAATTTCTTATTTTATGAGCTGCCGGCATTGCATTCTCGTGTTACAGTGAGGTTTAGAGCCCAGAGCCATGCAGTTGAACTTCCATGAATTGTTGCTGGCTGTAGTTTTCTTCGAATCTTGAATGTGTAATAAAATAAAGAAAATTCTTTTTCACTTCTTATTGTTGAGTCATCTTTTTTTTTAAGGTTTATTGGCCTGGAGTCGAGTAATTTAGCCCGATTCATTGTTGAGAGAGGGTGGCGAAGTTAGAAACAAATATATTTTTTTACGGTTTTGTAGTCCCTTCGTGAGTCGTAAAACAAAATGTTTTCAGTAAGTCTTCTACTCTTAAATAGAAGCCTCAGTTAACATCTCGAATACCTATTTTGTAACATCCTGTTACAAATTTGTATGGGGACTATACAGAATGTAACAAAATTTGTGTAGGACCCGTTAACTGGAGATTCTTCTCATTGTACTGAACAACTTTTGTTCTACGACTTTGCTCAAATCGCAACAAAAAGCTTGGACTCTCCATACAAAAATGACAAAACAGATGATCAATTTGTATGAAATGTCCAAAAAATTTTTTGTGATTTGAGCAAAGTTGTGGAACAAAAGTTGTTCAGTGCGATGGGTAAAATCTCCAGTTAACGGGTCCTACACCAATTTTGTTACATCCTGTATAAGAAAAAAAAATTACTTAGAAAATTTGGAGCCAGGCCCGTGATTATCAGGAGATATAGAGTATAATAAACAGAGTCACAAATAAAAACTGAGTACAGGTTGATGTATGTTAGAGGGTGTAGTTATAACTTTTTTAATTTCATCTCTTTTCTTTTAAATTCAATACGTTTTATTGAATTGACTTAAAGTGTCCTTGATGTTTGTCTTGACCCCAAATTGATACATTAATTAGAGTAGTTGTATATTTTGTCTCATTTAATTTGTAATGTTATTTCTTTAGGAGTACATTTACAATATTTTTCTTTAATCCAACTAGAACATAAACCCTTTACCTATCTTTAAAATATTGTACAACTTTTCTGTAACACTTTGTACAATATAAACCTCATTGTTTATAGACACCGTTATGTTTCGAGCTGGTCATTCCGGAATAGCCGCTTACCGTAGGAAACTATAAATAAACAGAGTTGCTTCCTTCCTCATCCCATAGAGCTGACCTTATAGCCTGTGCTATAGGCTTATGTGTCTTGTGTGCGTATCTCTCCAACTGTGTATATTTTTTAATGCTGCAAGTAGAATGTTATATCGTCTCTTCTGCAGTTGGTTAAAATGATAATTGACCACGCTGAATACGTTAAAAACAACTGACTTCAATCGCAAAACTCCAATTTTGCTATGTTTTTGTTGATTTTCTCAAAAACTGCTAAATCGATTTCGATAAAATTTATATGGGACCACCTGTGAAGTATATTCTTTTAAACAGAAAAAGAATTTTCTAAATCGGTTCAGGCGTCTTCGAGCAATCGGTGAACATACATAAAAAAAAAGATTCCGACGAATTGAGAACCTCCTCCTTTTTTTGAAGTCGGTTAAAAATAGTGAGATGTGACGTTATCATTTAGTTTTATACATTCCTTACTATACAGGATTTACTCAAAATCAAGTATAGAATACAGGAAAAATATGTGTCTAAATAATCCTATGTGTGACACATAATTTATGTATCATCGCTTGCAGATGGCAAGATTTTCAATTACAAAGAATCAATAAACAAAATCGTACAAATCCAGCTCGATTCATCATCTTCCTGCCCTGTTCCCAATTATTTGGGGTCGGCGCAACATGTCTTCAAATCCAGCTCGATTATTTATTATAATTTATTGAGTACAAAAAAGATTCCGACGAATTGAGAACCTCCTCCTTTTTTTGAAGTCGGTTGAAAATAGGCGTAATGTACCCAAAGGATACAACTTATTTCTGATAGAAATATCTTCCAGCACTTCATTTATACACACGTAATAGCAAGGAGTCGATTTTAGTTACGTTTTTGAAAAAATATTTTCTTTTAAAATCAGACGATTCGTTTCTTAAAAAAATCAAAGATTATATTTTTAAAATCTTTTGGTGATCGCTTTTGCTTTAGCCTTCGATTGACATTTAGTATTTTGCCAATAAAAAGGTTAATTAATGTTCAGTTAGCTTTAATACCAGACGCTACTTACAATCTAATTATTAAAAAAATATTTGTAATTTTAATTAATTATCTAATAGAATTTTGTATACGTTTAGTGTGCTTTTTCCTTTGTCCTTATGCTTTGTAATGTATGCTTATTACGTCTAACTGATTTCGTATCTGTATACATAAAATACAGGAATCGCGACCTTTAATATCTATCGCAGTTTTCTTTGAACTTTTAGTATTTCCTATTTAACTTCAAGCTATTGTAACTGACAGCTTGATTATAAAATTCCCTTACTGCACCGTTAGCTTGCGTACAATTTTATATTAGTTTAGGTTTTTTCTGAAGTCTCTGGCATGTTCGTGGTAACTGTAATGAAAAGATTTTTTTTTAGAAAATATTCGCGTGGTTTAGTTTGTAGTAGAGCTTTTTTTTTATGAAGAGAGCTATGCTCAGAGAGTATTAAAGTAATTAATATTCTAAAGTCTAGAATGTCAAATCCTATATTCTCTCCGAGCATAGCTCTCTTCATAAAAAAAAAGCTCTAGAAACTAGACAATTATCACACTGTAGTGCCAATAGGCTGGACATAAAGGATCTAACAAAATGAACTGACCTGGGGCTTCTTCTCTGAAACTGAACAACTTTCTTCAAGAAAGCCATAGTAAATTCGCGAAAAGCCTTTTAGAGTTATGGGAAGTTATATCTCCTGCAGTGGGGACGATATGAGTTGTCAACGTTCAAAAGGACTCTATGGTTACATGCGTATGAAGGATGAACAGAACTCTTCTCTTCTTCTTCTTCTAAGGCCGTTTAACTCCTTTAGGATCATAGGGCTCAACTACAGCTTTCCACAGCTTCCGATCGGCGGCGACAGCGACAAGCTCTGGCCAGTTTTTCTCCAGTGAAGCAACTTCTAGTGCCACAATCCTCCGTCATAGAGACTTTGATCAAATCTCAAAGTGATTTCTTACATGAATAAAAAATATATGATTAAAAAAAAAAATACACACAAGCCATAACACGAGCTCTTGTTGATACATTGTCACGAAAAAGAGCGATTATAAGGGAAAATACGGAATGGCCCTCGAAAGACCTTGTTACTGGATTCATACTGAAATTGCACAATTTATGCGACGAAATGAGTGCTCAGATCGTAACGAGGGTTGGTGCTACTATGGTCTTTGTGTATTGTTTCCGAACACATGAATATATACCAATTAGTTCGGAGAAAATAAAAATTAAGGTTAGGTATACGCAGCATACAAAGTCCTACAATGTAATAAGTTTACGAATCGATTCAGGTTTTTGAACAAAAATGTAGACAATTACTTAGGTAATGAGACGTATAGCCATCACTTAGTTACGCTCGCTCCTAACGTTAAAAATAGAATAACGTACCGGGTAAATACTTCAGTCGACTTGTTTGTATTCGTCATGGTAGCGTACACAAGATCAAAGTTGGTTGTAATGTCCTTAAGTAGTGTTTAATTAGTGCAAAAATAATAAAAGTAGTGCCTCTTTGGTTAAAGAAATAAACACCATAAACAACACTGTGTACGCTGGCTCCAATTTAATGGCGTACAGCCACAAAGATATCTGACTGAACACCCCTCCCCTCGTAACACCTCGAGATTGATTATGTAAAAAAATTAGCAAAACGAGAACCATCGGCTTATAAGGAAACCATATATTAATGGAATACAGAGAAGAGATCTACCAGTTGACAATTGCGATAGATGGTGTTACAAAGCAAAGTACGTATTACGTTTTAAAACTTAGGTGTTCAAATATTTCTGTGGGCTAGTGTACATATTTAGACGGAAATTGTAGAGGGGAGAAGAGGAAGAGGAACACCAAGACGAAATTATATAGAACAGATAAACGAGAAGGTTGCTGTACGGTCGTATCGGGAGGTCAAGACGTTAGCAGAGGACAGGAACAGTTGGAGATTGCTCTACCGACAAGAGCATTGCTCTTAAATAGAAGAAGAAGAGTATACATATGAAGGTAGACGAAAACGACTTGTAAATACTCCGGCAACTGAGTTTATAGCAAGGAAGCTGACAGTAGGCTTTTTCGACTTTCTGACTCGACTTACCGACTTTAGAGACGTAGCGGATAAATCCGTAACGAGCACAATTATTATTGCGTGAATGCTTGGGCGCTCCGGCACTTGGGCAGAAGAGCCCACTCTTTAGGCCCTCCAAAAAGATTAAATGTGAACATAATTTTTGATTGAAGTGATTTGGGTGGATTAGGGATTTTAGTGAGGTGAAAAATCCTAGTGTTTGGTATTAATCTAGGAGTTTTTTTACATATGAAGGTATGGTTATGGTTTTTACTCATGAACCTAAACATCAGATCCCATGGAAACAGTATTAAAGCAAAAAAAAAAAAATCTTCCCATATAAAGTTCTCAAACCAAAAAAACCTTAATGTTTTTTCTTGCAAATCGAGTAAAATTCAGGCACCTAGTATCCCGAGTGGAACCTACTGATTTTATTTTTATATATTATAGAACAATCCTATATATGAGTACACCTCTATAACACACTGTTAAATAGATGGACAATCATATAGACTTAGTTAAAGGGTCCCGTTTAGATACAGCATCCTGATAGTAAAACATGTAGGAACTGTGTGTTCCCACTCTTCGGAGGAAAGGGGAGGTACCTCTGCCAGGCGAGGTGGTATGCCTGGGGACCGGCCGTGGTCCAACCAATGATGGTTGGAAGTTGTATATGTAGTTAATCCGAAGAAACTTTCAATAGCGCGTTCTAGGTTTAGTTCGTGGCGGTGCGATAGATGTCGCCACAAACACATGAAAAATATGTTTTGTTACCACGTTCACCACATCGCCCAAGCTAGTGACTAGGGCAAAATCGCACAAGACCGAGACCATAAGCGACTTCTCGCATCGGAGGCCAAGACACACTTTGCGTCGCTGAGCCAGCGAAGTAAGTAAGTTATTACCACGTACTTAATACATATAAGTAAAAAAATTGCGGTAATGTAGTCGATTACAACTGTACACTCAGAACTAAATCACAGAATGCAAAGCCAGTTGAAACAACACAGCACAACACAAAGCGGACTTGGCAAGAGTTTGTGACATCTTAACTTGCTAACTTGACTCTCGTTACTGAGGAATGGAAATTTACTAGCACTAGCACTGTCTATTTGTTTCTTCTAAAAACAATGGGGAGATGTTTTTAAATTTAGCCAACTGAATATACATGAATAACAACCAATATGTAGGACGGATGTCATATCATGATATCAATAAAAATAACCTTTTATAATTTTGATTTAATTTACAACTCCGTTCCCACACACATTATTGTACCGGTCAAACATTAAAAATGTTTGAATAAAACGGTCTACTTGATGATTCGTTCCACTACAACAATACCCACTCTGCAGTAAGAGTAATACAGTGCTAAAAAACCATGGGTATGAGATCAAACCCATTAATATATATAACAAGTTATAAGATGATTTCGACCAAATAAAATATAATATTACACTTTTAACTGGTGCATTATTGTCTTGATTTAACTATTCATAAAAAAAAGAAAAAACTTTAATACACTATAATGAATACATTAAAAAGTAAATGCGAACAAAATTTATAACCATGTTTGTTTATATTTGCTTGTAGGCTAGGGCCTCAGTGTTATAGTAATATTTGTATCGAACACATCTCAATATACTGGTTCATACCATACTAAATAATATAAAAAAACAATAATGAAGATACTTATCGTTTCCGTTTTAGGTAAGATACTCGTACATTTTTTCACGTTAATAAATATTCCAAGGCTACACACATTGTTTTGTTAGCTGCAAATAGCTTTTATGTAGGATAAAAACCGGTGAACCGACGACCTGGTGAAGGTTGCGGGAAGCCGCTGGATGCGAGCAGCACAGGACCGGTCAGTGTGGAAATCCTTGGGGGAGGCCTTTGTCCAGCAATGGACATCTTTCGGCTGATGATGATGAGAATAAAAAAACTAAGTTCATTGATCAGATCTTTAAAACATATTTTGTTTATTGATCATGTGTTTCAAGTGATTTTTGACACCTCATGCAAAAGGAAAGTGTTATTGAAACTTGTTTCAACCCTATACAGGGAATAACAAAATAGGTGTAGGACCCCTTAGCTGGGGATTTTACTCATCGTACTGAACAACTTTTGATCTACGACTTTGCTCAAATCGCAAAATAAATTTTGGACTTTCCATACAAATTGATCATCTGTTTTACCATTTTTTGCCATTTTTGTATGGAGAATCCAAATTTTTTTTGTGATTTGAGCAAAGTCGTAGAACAAAAGTTGTTCAGTACGATGAGTAGAATCCCCAGTTAACAGGTCCTCCACCAATTTTGTTACACGCTGTATGTGGCTCCAAAAAAGATTTGACTTTTCTAACAAGTTAATAAACTGATTGGTATGGGTATTGGGGAGTAAAAAAATGCTGATTTGTTTATAATTGAAGAAGTACTATTATTTATTAATTCACTATTAATAAGCCCTTGACATTATCTCGTCTGATGGTAAGTGAGGATGGTGTCGAAAGAAGGAAGCGAGCTTAGCAACATTCTCGAGACGCAATGTAGAACTGGGTATCTTATCTTCTACTGGAATACATCAATTCTATCAACCATGATTCGGAAACCGGTTTTTTTGACCCCGATATAGAAATAATTGTGGTTAAGGTTTCGTTCAGGCTTCGGTTATCAGTATATTTAACCGGTTTAACCAGAACCGATGTTTTTCCGTTCGAACGAAATTAACCGGTTAATTTGAAGAATTTGCGATGTTGTAGGTATGTTTGCCGCGTGCGATCTGTGAGAAAGTGAGCAGAAAACTCAGGCAGTGGCACCCGCGCAATGCGCCTGAACTTGACTAAGTTTGGTTTTAACCGGTTAATTTTGCTCTTATTTCGGTTAGAAAACCGCTCCCTAATTAACCGATATTTTATTCAAATATACCGGTTAAGCTGGAAACCGGGTTTAAACAGAACGGAATCGTAAACCGAAATTCGAACGAAATTAACCGGTATTTGTTAACCGGTTCCGAACCTTGCTATCAACTGAAGCTGAAGATATTTAGAAGCAAGATAGAATTCACTAAATCTTTTTAATGACGTTTTTAGTGTCCATGGCTACGTTGCTGACTAAATAAAAGTGGAAGGTCAAGTCTGTTCTCCTTTATTAACGCCCTCACCATGTATTCTGTATTGCCCAATGTGGACAAAAGAGGTTTGCGCTAACAACGGACGCGTTTATCAAAACGACTGCATTTTGGAATGCGAGAAGAGAAGATGCTTTGGCTTGGCGAAGATGTATAATGGGCGTTGTAAACTCACATATAGGCCTTTGATTGATTATGACTCATATTTTTATTGATTTTCAGAATTTGATTTTGTGTCATGATGTTTTTTTATGTAAATAATAATAATAAATATAATACGTCTACAGTTTGAAATACATTGTATATTTTTGTTAAAGAGAAATTTATAAATTAGTCATCGTTTTAAATTGTACACAACATACATACATGCATTGTTCAAAATATACTTTTTTTATTATAATAAAAAATACTGTAGTAGATCAACAACTATTGTATGTTACTGCTCATTATCACCCAAAGAACCAATACCCAGTTTAAACTATTACTTTGTATGGGTAGTACCTTTTTGCAAATAAATGATTTTCTGGAAAAAATATTTGTTTTGCATTTAAGTATTAGTTAAACTTTTTCAGATATTTCACAAAAACCAGTTAGTTATGCCTGCAATCGATGGGTGGGTTATAAATATATTTATAAATAAAGGGCGGTGCAACAGCTAGCGTAATTTCCGAAAAAAGATGCAGTCCATATTAGCTTTCTAGGATCAGCCAATATTAGTCTATGGGATCGGCAAGGCATTGATAAACTTTCTGGGTTTTAAAATGCCCATATGCAGCGGTAGCTCTAATACTCGTCTCATCGCATTATGTCCTTTTCTCGAAATGTCCTTTTTTTAAAATATTCTTTTCTCAATGTCTGATTAAGTTAATATCACACTTCCCAATAATCATGAATCAACCAAGGAGAACTTAAGCTTTCCATCAATAAGGTTGGCTATCATTCTTTTGTCCCCTTACACAGTACAAAAAGTACTAACGCATTCAGTAAGATTTCTTTATATTAATGCAAAGGGCCATATCGCGTGCCTTTTTTATCGGCTCCCAATGTGTAGAAATTGTGTTGAAACTAGTAATTTTATACACGGAATTGGGAAATAACCGGGTACGTCAACTTTTGCTTGCTCCTCATACAATACTATTTATTTACGATAATGTGTATGGTGTTTTTTTAATTAGTTTCGTGTAAGTATTTTTATATTTCTATTTTTATACTTATTTCTGTTTTTATATTTCTATAGGCACCGGCTGCTATTACAAGATGGCAGTCGTTAAGCCATGTCGGAGGCCTTATAGGCAGCTTGAAAACTTCTGATACAGGGGCTGGCTACTAGCTCCACAACCTCCACCAATACGGACTTGGCCCACGTATATGGAGTATGGCCTTACCTTCCCGAAGTACGGGACGATATGGGTTGTTATCATTTTTGAAAACCTGTCTAAACGTGCCAAATTATCAGTGAGTTGTTATGCTTCGGTTACAAACTAATAAAACTTTTATGATCGGCACTACTATGTATTGAAAATAGCGTAGTTAAGGTAATATTGTGAAGTGAAACTTAATCTGTCGCTTGGGATAGAATCATCATCATCATCAACCAAAAGACGTTCACTGTTGAACAAAAGCCTCTCCTTAGGATTTCAAAGCCATCAGGTCTTGAACTGCTCGCATCCAACGCCTTGCCTTCTCCAGATCACCGGTCTACCGAGTGGGAGGCTTCTGCTGTCTTCTGTTGTGCGGTCGCCACTAGAGAACTTTAATAGCCCTTCGGCCATCTGTTCTTCGAGTGTGCCCAACCTACTGCTACTTCATTTCACTTAGTCTGGCGCCTTGTGATAGGTGAAAAACGAGCAGACGAATCACCTGATGGTAAGCGATTACCGCCGCCCATAGACACCCGCAACACCAGAAGAGTCACAAATGCGTTGCCGACCTTTGAAATGGGATGGGGCATCGGGGGAGTGCGGGGAGGGAGGTTGGGCCTCCGTTTCCCTTACTCTAAAAAATATATAACTTGGTAATATTTTCTTTTTATTCTGCCACTTTTTTAATTTGAAATTTGAAATTTATTTATTTTTTATAAACATATACAATTTTACAATTATGTAACTTATTATATAACAGTTTACTTAATGTACTTATATAAAGACATAAAGGATTACATTGGTAACCAAACTAGGATAACCTGTGCTATGGAACCAATGTTCACCGTACGAATAGTTGTCATGCATACAAAAATATATATTCAGGAAACAACAAAATATAACCTAATCAGAAAATAATTAGAGCATAAAGAAAGTGTTAGGAAAACAGAAACTGTACTTATTTGTGTATGTGCATTTGTAAAATTACTGTAACATGTTTAACTGCAACACAAGCATCCTGTAATGTACACACCATACACCATACGTGATACAATATCCGTCATGTTTTAATGCAAGCAAAGGCTGGCGCGTGACTATGCAAAATGGCTTTCCAAATTAGCCACTTGTTATAAGACTCCTTGGTGCAGAAATCGAGGCTTTTTTTTAAGATGAGTAATAAATGAATGCCTGCCAAAGAAGACTGATATTTTTGGTGTATGTATTTTGTTTGGCTGAGCGTGAGGCCATCATAGCTTATAATAAAATATTATATTTTATAAGGAATGAAGGCTTCAGTATGCGACTTTTCAAGTAGGGACCGAAACTATTGTTTAACTACATATCAACATATTTTTAATTTACATATAGGTCCTTATGAAATACCTGAAAAAAAAATTAACCATGACTTCTACTCATGAAACTGAACAACTTTCCCCAAGACACCTATACTCAATTCGCAAAATTTTTTTAGGACTTCTCATACTGATCAATCAATGATCCGCCCATTTTGTACGGGAAATCCAAATTTTTTTTTGCGAATTGAGTATAGTGTCCTTGGGAAAAGCTGTTCAGTTCCATGAGTAGAACCCAGTGTTAATTTTTTTTTTTGTTATTTTAGAAGGACCCCATATACATATAGTGTGGGGTGGATACTCCCTGCTCCTCTCTACTTACTTGTAAACGCGACCTCAAACCCCTGCGAGTAATTTTGGTCTTGCTTAGTTCAATCTACGCAAAATATAGACACACGTATATACACGCGTATAAAAGCCATTTTTATATGTCGTAGAATTTTAATTCTACTAAATAAGAACCCGTTTTTTTGTTGATGTTCAGGGTCTTGGACGAATAAGAACTGGACCCGCCTTTACAGGCGATACCCCTATGCCAAAGGTGTGTAGGAACTGTGTGTTCCCACTCTTCGGAGGAAAACGGAGGTATACCTCCGCCAGTACCTCGTAGTACGACTGGGGACTGACACCGTACAGTGGTGGAAGGTAGTATATTATATATTTAAGACCCCAGAAAACTTTGATAGCGCGTTTTAGATAGTTTATGGCATTCTACATACGTAGAGATGTCGCCACAGGTATCTTGTACGAGCGTACAGGTTAACGTTTTAGTGTGACAGATTTTTCTAATTGTGTGTTCGTAGCAACACGTTTGGGCTGTTTGCGTGTATGGATTTGCCTTAGACGTGTGCTGTGCGTGTTTACCTCATCCCCCGTTAAAAGTAGTAGAAAATTTCTCGAGCAAACAGCGCATGGCGCGCCCAATACTTATTTATCGGGGTGTAGATTTGATAACGCCAAGCAAGAAATCACCGGAGTCTCGGAATGTTTGCTCCCGTTATGCTACGGTTTGGTCTGTAATGCTATTATTGCTAATTTAAAATAATTCGTTATACAATAAATAACAATACGAGTACAAGCGCGAAAAAAGTTTTTAATCGCATTTTTCTTGCTAGCATAGCGATTCAGTTCATTAGAAATATTTGTGCTGAAAATATCTGACATCTGACTATTATTTAGAGTAGACCTTCCTGAAAAAATATTGAAATAATGAAGATTATTGCTGCAATTATTGCTGTTCTTTTTGGTAAGATAAATAAAAGCGTAGGTACTCCCATTTCAAAGGCCGGCAACACACTTGTGACTCCTCTGGTGTTGCGGGTGCCTATGGGCGGCGGTAATCGCTTACCATCAGGTGATTCGTCTGCTCATTTGTCAGCTATGTCATAAAAAAAAGTTTCTTTTTTTCTTCTAAGCGAAACATTCCAAAGATTTACATTTTTGTGGACCTGAAGCTGAAACAAAGATGACATATCTTATGTTTTATTTAGCGTATTTCTGAACATCAAAATCTTCGATTTTAATGCTAGCTGTTTTAACTGTAAAGAGCATAAGGCGCTACTCGATTTAAAGCCCCGCACCGTGACTAGGCTCGACGTAGAAAACACACGTCGTTATGACCAAAATTTCATTTCATTTCACAGCTTAAATCCATCTTTTTCCAGTTGCGTTTACAAATGCTCTCATTGAAATAAAGGCTCCATTTTGTCCCATTGTGCCCCTACCGCCATGTAGTGCGTATTGCCCGGATGTGACAAAGGAAGTCTGCGGAAACAACACTACGACTTACAAAAAGAATTGTTTATTTTATTTTATTTTTATTTTATTTATTCATTTTAATAACACTGCATGACAGTTATACACCTTTACACAGTATTATTATAGAAAGTAAGTATACAACACAAATAAAGTAGATTAGATACATCTAAATTAAGCACCATACAATCGACTTAAGAATAAATAAATAATAATAATAATAAATACTAGATAACAGAATTTTAAAACGTTTCATAAACAATAAACAGGTCACATACATACAGAGCTCACTCTTCCATCATTCTCACAGAATATCAGACATTCTCTAAATAGGCTGGCCCAGTGATCAGCAAAGAGATCACACTGCGGTGCCGCCTCCAGCAGGTGATTCAGCATGTGAAGCGCGCGCACGAGTGGGGAGTGCTGGCGCGCCGCCGTGCGGCACAGCGGCGGCGCGAGCAGGCGCGGCCTGCGCATCGCCGCGCGGTTGTTCGGTGTGAACAGTCGCAAGACATTCGTTAATTGCGGGCATGGAATTTCGCCCCTCAATATTCGACAGACATCTGTCAAAAGTTTACAATTTCTTCTCGTTTCAAGGGAGTTGAGACCCAGTACTCCGAGAAGAAACTTTGTGGGATACATGAACGGATAGTAACCAAACTTTTTCTTGTAAAGAAAACGGAGAAAGGCTTTCTGAACTTTCTCGAGCAATAAGATATACTTATCCTCGTGAGGATTCCAGATAGTTGAGGCAGTCTCTATTTTACTTCGCACAAGTGCTGAGTATACAAGTTGTATAGCATTGGGATCGCGGAAGTCGCGGGCGTTCCTTAATACAAAGCCAAGTCTACTATAACAGTTGGCAGTGAGGGTTTGAATATGCTCGTGGAAGGTGAGCCTTGGATCAAAGAGGACCCCAAGGTCCTTGACCGTGCTAACACGAGGAATTTCGTCCTTTCCAAGTATATACCTTGCATGCAAGGGCGACACAGATCGTGTGAAAGACATAGTGCAGCATTTATCTGTATTAAACAGTAGCTTATTGGCGGCACTCCAATGATATACTGCATCAATATCCTCCTGGAGTAAGTCACAATCAATTGTGTTTTAAAGTGTATGATTCGCAGATGTTATGGTTTGAGGAAGTTACATAATGGACCTTGTAAATTTCGTTGGACTTACTACCTGGTGCCCGCGACTTCGTGCGCGTAAATGTTGGGGTTTAATAAAACATATGTATGTTCTGCTTTATTAATCTTCATAAATAAGTAAATAAAATACGTGCATGATTTATCGATAACCTTGAATGTCATTTATGAAAATTACCTGATGTACACGACTGTATATTATGTGTTACTTACTGTGCAAATATCATAGTAACATAGCAACCCTAAAACGGAAATTAATAAAACAATAAAACGGCTTGAAATGGTTATAGTTTTGTTTTAAACTAAAAAAAGGAAAGAGATTTATAAATAATTTTAAATAACATGCAAAACAAAACTTTTATCGCAGAAAAATGCAAAGGACACTGATCATCTATGTATGGAAGTTGGACCAAGTGCTGCCCAGAATGAACACAAGTTACATCACAAAAAAAAAACATTTTTTTCGCAGCCTATTTGGTCCGATTTTACTGAATTTATTGAGTTAAGACGCAGTACACGTATTGAGTTCTGTAACCCAAATATGGCCGTGTAACGAAAATAAATCAATTTTTAGTGTAGGAAGCACTACTTGCATGCTCACAGAAATGTTTGCCCTGGCCCTTTTGCCTGGGGATCGAACCTACGACTCTCTAACCAGTAGTCAGCATCTTGTACGCGTGTACAGGTTAACGTTGTAGTGTGACAGATTTTTCTAAGTTTGTGTTCATAGCAACACGTTTAGACTGTTTGTATATGAGGATTTACCTTAGACGTGTGCTGTTTTTTTTTTTTTACCCTCAATTGGTAAGCCCTTGGCATTATCTCACCTGATGGTAAGTGACGATGATGCCGAAGATGGAAGCGGGCTTACCAAGATTCCCTAACGCAATGGGGAACTGGCTATCTTATCTTCATGCCGGAACACATCAATGCTGTTAACATTGATGTTTGGCGGCAAGACTTAGATAAGATGGTGGTAGCTAGCCAGGCGGGCTCAGAAAATGCCCTACCACCAACCAAACCGAGTCCACAAAGTTGGACCCCGCCGGGAATCGAACCCGCGACCTTGTTTACCTCATCCCCCGCTAAATATAGTAAATAAATTCTCGAGCCAATTTCTGCGCATGGCGCGTCCAGTTCTTATTTATTGGATGTAGCTTTGATAACGCCCTTGGTGTTATAAGGGCCTATAGACAGCGGTAACCACTAACCATCAGGTCAACCGTCAGTTTCCTTGCAACCTTTTATGCTAATCTACTTATTGTGTCGTGTCGCTAAAGCAGTCGGTATAAAAATGCACGTAAGTTTCGAAAAACTCGTTGGTACACTGGCCAGGATTTGAACCCTCGACCTCTGGTTAGGAGGACGAGAGTCGCTACCCGCTGCGCCATGCTTTTTACACTGATGAAAACCCAAGAAACCAGAGTCTATAAATGTTGGTATACTATTATTGCTAATTTAAATTAATTCGTCACACAATAAATAACAAGATGAGTACAAGCGCGAAAAAGTGTTTTTAATCGTATTTTTCTTGATAGCATAGCGATTCAGTTCATTAAAAACATTTGCGCTGAAAATATCTAACTTCTGAATATTATTTGGACGTATCTGAAAATTATATTAAATTTGAAATAATGAAGATAATTATTGCTGTTCTTTTGGGTAAGATAAATAACTGTTCCTATTATTCTTCTAAACAAACTTTCCAAAGGATTATAAAAATCTTAGAAATTACATTTATGTGGACCAGAAACTTAAATAAAGATGACAATTAATGTAGTATTAAGCGTATTTCCGAACGTCAGAATCTTGAATTCCTTTTATTAACCGACTTCAAAAAAAAGGAGGAGGTTCTCAATTCGTCGGAATCTTTTTTTTTTATGTATGTTCACCGATTACTCGAAGACGCCTGAACCGATTTGGAAAATTCTTTTTTTGTTTAAAGGGGTATACTTTACAGGTGGTTCCATATAAATTTTATCGAAAGCGATTCAGCGGTTTTCGAGAAAATCAACAAAAACATAGCAAAACTGGAGTTGTTGCGATTGAAGTCGGTTGTTTTTAACGTATTCAGCGTGGTCAATTATAATGCTAGTTGTATCTCAAAATATGAGAATAAATATCTTATAAGAAATATGTTAATAAATATATCTCAAAATAAGAGATACAGCTATGAACCGTAAAGAGCATAAGGCACTACTCGATTTAAAGCCTCGCAACGTGAGTAGGCTCGACGACGTAGGAACACACTCGCCGTTAAGAGAATGATTCGAACCAAACCTATTATACAGGGTGTAACAGAAGTGTGTTACAATACTTCAAGGTTGGCTTTTACCCATCAAACTGAACAACGTTTGTTCTACATTTTTGTTGAAATCGCAATAAATTTTTTGTACTTTTCATACAAACTTGGTTCGCCAGCTGATCGATTTGTATGAAAAGTCCAAAAAAATGTTGCGATTTCAACAAAGTTGTAGAACAAAAGTTATTCAGTTTGATGGGTAAAAGCCAACCTTGAAGTATTGTCACACACTTCTGTTACACCCTGTATATAACAGTATTTTTCACCACATACTTACTATTATGACTCTGGGGCAATTCAACCACTAGGAAACTCGACCATGGCCGATTTGAATACTTTCGAAACTGCTATAGGGGGTAAATCACTCTAGATTTTCATCCCCATCACTTAGATGGTTGGCAGTCCACAACAGTGCGTATCACTAAAAACTTTCTGCTCCGCACAACCAAACTGTGGAATGAATTGTACAAGGAGGGGGATAAAGACAACATCAGTAACTATAGGCCGATTTCTGTTTTACCAGCAATCTCTAAGATCTTAGAAAAACTTATAAACTCGAGGTTACAAAGTTATTTAGACAAAAATAAAATTTTATCTTCATCCCAATACGGCTTCAGGCAAAAAAGATCAACGGAAGACGCAGTGTTAGAATTAAGTTCATTAGTTACTGAACAATTAGATAAACATAAAAAATGCATGTCGATATTTCTTGACCTAAAAAAAGCCTTCGATACTGTCTCTATCCCCATTCTTGTGCACAAAATGGAAAAGATCGGTATTAGAGGAACTCCACTCTCTTTATTTAGAGACTACTTATCTGATAGGAAACAAAAAGTAAAACTTGGAGACTGCATTGGTGGTGAGACAGAGGTGTCTTTTGGCGTACCCCAAGGAAGCGTCCTGGGACCGACGCTATTTCTAATATACATTAATGATTTATGTAACATGAATATTAATGATGCGAAGATATTATCATACGCGGACGACACCGCAGTTGTTTTCATGGGGGATACCTGGGAAGCTGTCAAGGATCGTGCTGAGCAAGAATTAGAGCAGATTAGCAAATGGTTACGTAATAACTACCTTAAAGACAAACTATATCTGCCACAGTACATACAATGACACTGAAACTAGTGATAACTTTACAGTTAAAATGCACTGCTGCAAAATTTGATCCAGTTGGGAAAGCTGTGATTGTCCTAGAATACAGAGGGTGGATCAAATCAAATATCTTGGAGTCATGGTTGACCGGAGACTTTCCTGGTATCCATATCTAGAATATGTCATCCTTAGAATTAGAAAATTAACATGGATTTTCAAACAACTTAGATATGTGGTTCCAGGAGCCGTCCCTGGTCCTCATGGCTCTTCAAGAGATGTTCTTAAAGAAATATATATATCTTTAGTACAGTCAATCCTAACATATTGCATACCTGTCTGGGGTGGTGCTGCTAAAACGCGTTTCCTTCATGTAGAACGGGCACAACGTAGACTGATTAAAGTAATGTATTTTTTAAAAATGGCATATTCGACGGATCTACTTTATCGTACTAGTCAACTTCTCTCAACCTCTCTCTTCTTCTAAGGAAGCTATACGTTATGAATACGGTTCTAAAAAACATAGATACTTACCTTACGATCACAGCATCACTAGGAAGAGAAGGAAGGACGTAGTAGTACGTCCTGTCATAACTAATACTGTATTCGCAGACAGACAATACTGCAAACGTGTATCGAAACTCTACAATAAACTAAACAAAGAACTTTACATCTATGAAATCTTAAAATTAAACAACAACTTTCCACGAGAATTTTTTTCAGGAATCGAAAAAAAATGACTTCTCCATACAAACTGTCCGATCAAGTTTATAATTTTGTATGGAGAAGCCGATTTTTTTTTTGTTTCCTGAAAAAAATTCTTGTGGTTTGTTCAGTTTCGTCTACTGAGAAACCCCTAAAGTTTTCGGAAACCTGTCCCTTACACCCTGTATATATAGCCCTACTAATATGGACTTTACCTTCACGGAAATGAAGATGGGAAGAGACCTGTGCCTCAACAGTGGGAACAAAATGGTTTAAAAATTTCGACTACGTCCATGTTAATCTATTAATGCCATAAACTCAATCGTGGCTCATTCTTTTTTTGTTTGGTAGGTAATAAATACTTCAGAGATGGTCCCATATAAATTATATCAAAATTGGTTTAGCGCTTAATGAAAAAATGAAGAAAAAAAAATATAGCAAAATTCTAGCTGTTACGATTGAAGTCGGTTGTTTATAACGTGTTCAGCATTTTCAATTATTTTATTACTAGAATCTTGATTATAAATGCGTTTTATACTGGTTTGTATTTGTATTTTATGTGACATTTTTCTAGTGCTTACAGCTTTAATATATCTCTTTTCCAGTTGCTTACAACTTCTATCACCGAAGCACAAATACCATTCTGTCCCATTATGGCCATAGTGCCTGCCATGTCATCATTATTGCCCGAATGTGGTAAAGGAAGAAATAATAATAATTATATCTGGGACAAATCACACACGGTCATCTGGCCCCAAACTAGGATTCCCTGTATCTTGGGAACCAGAGACTGATATAAATACACATATACAATTTAAATACACACACACATATATATATATATATATATATATATATAGCTCATCACAGAAAAGTTTGCCCTGTGTGGGGATCGAACCCATGACTCTCGGATCAGAGTTCAGGATCGCTAATCACTTAGCCACCGAGTCAGTCAAGTCTGTGGAAACGACTATGAGACTTATAAAAATGACTGACTGTGTTTTTAATTGCATGATTGATAGATGTGTGCACTTAAAGAAATTGTATGATGGACCTTGTAAAAATTATTGGTGTAATGATGATTCTATGATTAAAAAACGTTATTACTAGTAATCGGAAATTCGGGGGCCATTTTCATTTTTTCCCAAGAAATAATAGTATGGATATGCCTTTCTGAATAAATTTATAGATTTTCATACCAAAATTCCCGGGATACCGTGATCGTAAAAAGCGTTGGGATTCTTAATTGTCATAATCTGATTGTAGTGAATGTTGATCTTATTGAAAATGTTATGTACGTTGTATTAAAAAAAACGTTAATTCAACGTTCTGTTAATTTAAAATGCCATGTCCATGTCAATATTATGCTTGCTCTCCATTTAGGTATAATTGCCCCCGAATTTCCAATCACTGGTTATTACACAGCCGAAAGACAATAACTGTTTAACAAAAGCCTCTGTATACTTCTACTTAGCAAATCAAATAAAATCAAAACATGTTTAATGCATACTTTTCGAAGGTTACTTTTTATCGAACTAAGTATACGTAATACGAAGTCCCTACCACTTGTACCTCGCATACGAGTACCCAACGTTTCGGAAAGTGTTTGCGGAGACAGAAGAAACGTTTGGTCCAATGGTTCACAGAGGAAAAAGGTTCAAAGAGTCACATACATCCAGTGGCTTCTCACAAGTCTAACTAGCTTTAGTAGCATGGCGATATATTTCGTGCGCGTCGTGAGTTTAAAAAGCATTTGTTCCGTTCTAACACTAAGCTAATGAAAGAGACAGTTGAGTTGTTTTCTCGAGTTTACTGTGAGAAACAGCTTTGTCTACGCCTCATGCTACCCGTGCTTATCAGCAGTCCACCTGGTGGGGGCCGTCGAACATAACGTCTTCCGGCCCGCGGTCGCTTCTCGAGAACCTTTCTCTTTCTTCCTCATCGCTAAAATTAGAGTGAATAAAATATATAACATTTATTTTCCTTGGGATTATTGTTAGATACATTGGTTTATCTTACATTCAAATGTTGTTTTAATAGGTATAATAAAAAATAAATTATGATTAATTTGTTTTTCATTTCATTGTGAATTTTATTTGTTTGTTTTGTATTTTCTCCCTTCTGTCACGTTTAAAATAGGTTTTAAAAAGATACTCAGGTTTCATGTATATAAATACTCGGTGCCTCTCCGAAAGTCGTTGGAGAAAGAGGGCAAATATTTCTGTGAAGAGCAAATTTATTTGCTCTATGTCTGGGTGTATTATTATATCTTTATATGTATCTACAATATAATTTAAACCGCTTCGGCGGATTTTGACTACAAATAGTTAAGGTGTATGTATTTAAATCTCTTATTCCCATAATAAAGAAATCATAGATATTTTATAACTTATATTAAAATAAGTTACTTAATTGGCAAGGACAAGCCACGATTCAAATGCATCTTGGTAAATTACCTTCCTTCCTTATTTTGTGCTTTATTGAAAAAATGATGAGAACAGATGGACGTTGGGGCGTTAAAGTTCTCGAGTGGGTGACCGAGTGGAAACACAGTGTGGGCAGGCCTCTCACTCGGTAGACAAATGGCCTGCTGAAGGTTGCGGGAAGCCGCGGATGCAGGCAGCGCAGGACTGGTTGGTGTGGAAATCCTGAAGGGAGGCCTTTGTGCAATAGTGGACGTCTTTCGACTGATGATGAGTACATTTGGTTGTCAATAACACTGAAATCGCGATCCGAGGTTTCTAGACCTGACACTAAACCACTTTCTCAAAAAATAAACAATTCCATCTAAGCAAAAAAATGGAATTTCAATACAAAGTTGGCAACTCATCTCAATCATTTCTCAGGACGTACAGTTTTAAAACATAGACATATTTAGGCATTTAATATATTAGGTATTCTCAAACTCAAACTCAAAATGTTTTTTATTTAAGAAGATGCTTTACACATGCTTTTAAATCGTCAATATTTTTTTCTACCTATAAAATTTACATATAAAATTTTACACACTGCCCCATAAATGACTTCTTAACTTTACTCAGTCTCGAATAGGCAACATCTATGTTATTAATATTTCTTAGATTAAAATTGTGTCTGTCACTGTTTTAATGAAACAAGTGCAAATTTTTACGTACATACATGATATTTTCGTATATGAATTGACTAGCAACAGTAAGAATATTAATTTCTTTAAACATATTCCTCAACGACTCGCGGGATCGCATCTGGTAGATTGCGCGAATTGCCCTTTTTTGCAAAATGAAAATCGTTTCAATGTCAGCGGCATGTCCCCAGAGTAAGATTCCGTAAGACATTATACTGTGAAAATAACTAAAATACACTAGTCTCGCAGTACCTACATCTGTCAACTGTCTTATTTTCTTAACAGCATATGCAGCTGAACTAAGCCGTTTCTATGTGTGGGCCCCATGGCAGTGTAGCATCTAAAGTTATACCTAAAAAACGGTCTTATTTACAAAGTCCAATACATTATTATCTACAATTACACTGTTTTCAATTTTCTTTACATTTAGTAATGAGAATTTTATGCATTTTGTTTTTTTTGCATTTAAGAGTAGATTGTTAACAGTGAACCACTTTAGAATCTCTGAAAGAGTGTTGTTTACTTCGTCAATTTTGCTATCTTTCCTGTCAATCTTAAGAATAAGAGAAGTATCATCAGCAAACAACACAATGTTTGACAAATTTTGGACCATATATGGCAAGTCATTTATATATGTAAGAAAAAGAAAAGGGCCTAATATAGATCCCTGGGGCACACCCATTTTAACCTTAGAGTCCCTCTAAGGTTTCTATGTGTGGGCCCCATGGCAGTGTATCATCTAAAGTTATACCTAAAAAAACGGTCTTATTTACAAAGTCCAATACATTATTATCTACAATTACACTGTTTTCAATTTTCTTTACATTTGGTAATGAGAATTTTATGCATTTTGTTTTTTTTTGCATTTAAGAGTAGATTGTTAACAGTGAACCACTTTAGAATCTCTGAAAGAGTGTTGTTTACTTCGTCAATTTTGCTATCTTTCCTGTCAATCTTAAGAATAAGAGAAGTATCATCAGCAAACAACACAATGTTTGACAAATTTTGGACCATATATGGCAAGTCATTTATATATGTAAGAAAAAGAAAAGGGCCTAATATAGATCCCTGGGGCACACCCATTTTAACCTTAGAGCCGGATGAATTTGTGCCATTTACTTGGACTTTTTGCGTTCTGTTGCTTAAGTACGAATTAAGAAGACTGAGGGCCCCGTTCTCGACACCGTAATGCTTTAACTTTATAAGCAATGTATGATGTTCAACGCAATCAAATGCTTTAGATAAATCACAGAACACTCCTATTGCATTCTGTGATTCTTCAAAAGCATCATAGATGTTACGAATAAGAGATACTCCTGCATCGGTTGTAGATCGACCTTTTGTGAAACCAAACTGTTGTTTATGCAGAAGATTATTTTCATTAAAATGTTGTAGTAATTGGTTGAGCATAATTTTTTCAAAAATTTTACTGAGAACTGGTAGTACAGAAACTGGTCTGTAATTTCCCAGATCACTTTTGTTACCAGACTTATATAGGGGTATCACTTTACTACATTTCATTAGCTCCAGAAATACGCCACTATCAATACTGATATTAAAAAGACAAGCTAAATATGGCGCTAAAGTCATAATTACATTACTAATTAAACTTACTGATAGTCTCTAAAGGTCTTCAGTTCATTTCATTTTAAGAAATTTAAAAGTTTTGACAATAGTGTCTGGTTCAATTTCTCTGGAGGAGAATTTTTCATTACAAATACTGACATTATCTTCTAACAACTGTTTAGCATGCACAGGTGACGAATTCAAGGCCTCAGTGGTCTTAAGTGGAATATTTGTGAAAAAAGTTTCGAATTCTTTGGCTACATCGGCATTTGTTGTAATTTTACCTTGATCTGTTTGCAAAACATATTCATTATCGCGGGGTTTGACCTTGCCGGTTTCTTTGTTTATAATATTCCAAACGGTTTTAATTTTATCATCTGATGATTTTATTTTTCTGGCTAAGTATTTCGATTTTGCTGCACGGCATACCTGTCTAAAGATTTTCGAATACTTTTTTACGTACTCTTTAAAGTTATTATAAAAAATAAAGGTTTTTCTGTCACAGAGATCAAACAAAGTTTGTCGGCTTTTATAAATACCTTCAGTAGCCCACTCACAAAATTTGAATTGATGATTAATATTTCTGAATTTTGTTTTAAATATATCTTGAAATTCTCTTTCAAACACTGTGAAAAAATCATTATAAAAACTATTCACGTCTACGTGTTTATCAAAATTTGGTATGGGCAGCTTTTCCATTAGTGTTGTTTTAAAATTTTCTATTCGGTTAACAGTGACAGGTCTTGTTTGAACTTTTATTTGTTCTTTAATAAATCTCACAGAGAAGCTAGCCAGCAATCCGCTGTGATCAGATCTTAAGCAATTTATAACTTTTTTTTCTACAAATTTACAGTTACAAAATATGTTATCTATGCAAGTTGCAGAAGTCTCTGTTTTTCTTGTTGGTTCCAAAAAAATATAATTTAAATCAAACGACTTAAAAAGACAAGTGATTCTAGTTGTTAGAGACTTCTTTTCTAACAAATCTACATTAAAGTCTCCACAAACGATTACCGATTTACTACTTTTACTAACTAAATCTAATGCATCCTCCATTGCCGATTCGAAACGAACAAAGTTATCGTCATATGGGGGTCTATACACGCAAATAATTATGTAGTTCTCCAGCTCCACGCAAGATAGTTCAATAGTTTTTTCAATCGAAAGACTGACGACATCCTTCCGTTCTTTAATTTTTATGGAATTTTCAACTAATATTGCGGAACCACCACGCTGTGAAGTCTTTCGATTGAAAGCACTTCCCATTCTATAATTTTCAAAATTAAAAAGCATTTAAAAAAGCATTTAGCTTAAATACATTGGTGTCGATTCGGTGATTACGATTAAACTTATTTGACAGGACTAAACTTAATTTAGTCCTGTTCTTGTCTTTTCGATATAGAAAGAAAAAGACAGAACACTTAAATTAAGTTTAATCGTGAAAACCGAATCGACACCATATTATAATACATGAACAACTTATTAATACAATAAATACTACTATCTAAGTTAGTTATCTCTCTTGAGAGATATTTAGCACAATTCTGCATATTTTGTTGTACGCAACGGACAAAATTTCAGATTTTTTACCTCCAGTTTTACGGCGTTTTTCAATGGGTTAGTACTGAAGAGTCGCGAACGTTATGCATTAAAACTAAAATATCCTTACGCCACATAACATTCTCCCAAATGCACACTAAACAAGTGAGGCTTGCACTTTCTACCACAAGTCAATATACAATGACCAGGATATGTGATCATATCACTACCACACACGTCTGGTCCAACTAGACAATCGCATGGTGAACCACAAACTGGCGGAGGTTTACAGGGACCATCATATGCCTTCTGAAGGTACATGTTGCAATAACGCATGCAGGTTAAATGGCATATACCGGAGTACGTTATGCCGTCGGTACCGCATATTTTGGGCCCTTCAGGACAGTGGTAGCAGTTGAAACCGGGCTCTTTGCATCTTCGTGGTATTTGTGCTGAAGCTAGTGCAGTCACTGGAATAAATGGTTTTGATTATGTTATTGGTCGTGGCACAATGCAATTTACATGGTTGAGCTGAGCATACAGGTTATTGTTAACAACCCATATCGTCCCCACTGCAGGGGCACGGGACTCTTCCCATAACTCGGGCAGGTTAGAGTTAGACCATACTTCATACATAGGGGCCAAGTCTGGATTGGTGGAGATTGTGGCCAACCCCAGTGTCAGAAGTTTTCAAGCCGATAAGGCCTCCGACATGGCTTAACGACTGCAATCTAGTGATAGCAGCCGGTACCAACGACTAAACGTGCCTTGCGAAGCACGGAAACAGTCGAGATAAATGCTACAAGCAGTCAAACCCATCCAGATTGTGACCGTGTCTGTAGTCAGTTAACCTGCGTGATCGGTGCGACCGTTTAAACCGCACTGAGCCACGACCGCTTCACGCAGGTGAACTAACCACAAACACGGTTATGAACTTCTGACACTAGGGTGCCCACTAGCCTCACACCCCCGCCCCGCACCTTGGCCCCGTGTGTTGAGTATGGCCTAACCTTCAAAAAGTATATGAAGAGAATGACTGATTCGGTGGCTAAGTGGTTAGCGATCCTGACCACTGATCCGAGAGTCGTGGGTTCGATCCCCACACAGGGCAAACTTTTCTGTGATGAGTAGAATTGTTTGCTCTGAGTCTGGGTGTATTATATCTATATATGTATGTATTTAAATGTATATGTGTATGTATATCAGTCTCGGTTCCCATAGCACAGGGAATCCTAGTTTGGGACCAGATGACCGTGGGTGATTTGTCCCGAATATTATTATTATTATAGATCCGCACCTGTGAGTATGAGATGTGTTCTGTGTTCGGATATAAAAGGGCCGGACATCTGTGAATATTTTTTCCAGGATATTTATCTGTTTGGAAGATATCAGGATCTGTTTGGAAGCAGTCGTAGCTCATTGCGGGTTGCGTGGTCGCGTCGATCACGCGGTTAACCGACTACAGACATGGTCATAACCTGGATGAGTTTGACAGTTAGTGGAATTTATCTCGACCATTTCCGTGTTTCACAAGGCACGTTAAGCCATTGGTGCCAGCTGCTATCGCTAGATGGCAGTCGTGAAGCTATGTCAAGGGCCTTACAGGCGCCTTGAAAACTTCTGACACTGGGGTTGGCCACTAGCCCCACAACCTCCACCAATTCTGACTTGGCCCCCGTGTGTGGAGTATGGCCTAACCTTCCCAATGTGTAGGAAGAGACCCGTGCCCCTGCAGTGGGGTCGTAATGGGTTGTTAACAGGAAGATATTTTACAATAGAGAATTTAAATTTAAATTGTTATAAAAACTTACGAAATATCAGAACTGCACACGTCTTCATGGTTGTTTGTTAAAAATGCTACAGTTTATTTTATTACATCGCTCTACTGAAACCCGATAAGAAAACAATAATATCGACTTAACGGTTAATATGGTGCTAATCAAGTAAAAATTTGACATACGTAATACAAAAATAAATAAAAAACAGCAGATCTGACGCAAGTGTATTACATTTGTCCTCGCCAGTCAGCGATGGCTGACTCTCGCGATTGGGTGCTGTCCGTGTGGACTATCCTGCTCTTGTCATTGGTATAACGCAATTGTTAGTAATTATAATAGCTTGTAACTGAAATTTACTTTTATCTCCTGTATCCTTTCTTTTTAATATATAACATTATACAGGGTGTAACTAAATTGGTGTAGGACCCGTTAACTGGGGATTCTACTCATAGTACTGAACAGCTTTTGTTCTACAACTTTGCTCAAATCGCAAAAAAATCTTGAATATTTCACACAAATGTTTCATACAAAATGTATGATGAGTAGAATATTATACCCTGTATAAATTAACTGATGACCTAAAAAATTTAGCTGTAAAACTTTTCTGAAAAAATGTGTTATATATAGTTTATTTGGACCCGTATTTTCTTCTCACTCGTACTCTGCAAACAACCTCGTTTTAGGAAGACAACAGAATTTTGAAAAGTGTACACTAATGTTGTTAGCATTTGCTACATCCTTCAAAAAAAAAACACCATCTCAGGCGGAAGAACTGTTCCACTACACTTTCACACCTACGACACATGAACAGAATAATAAGGTCAATAATTGACCACGCTAAATACGTTAAAAACAACCGACTTCAATCGCAACAACTCCAATTTTGTTATGTTTTTGTTGATTTTCTCAAAAACTGCTGAATTCATTTCGATAAAATTTATATGGGAGTACCTGTGTGTGTGTGTGTATACACTTTTAAACAAAAAAAGAATTTTTCAAATCGGTTCAGGCGTCTTCGAGTAATCGGTGAACATACATAAAAAAACCGATGAATTGAGAACCTCCTCCTTTTTTGAAGTCGGTCAAAAAGCAATACTCACCTCCCCCTGTCCATATACCGTCCCGCAACTAAGTATTCTGTGAAGTGGCATGCCATACCTTATTTAATGTAACTACATCTGGGCCGCGTTCTAAGGGTGCACTCTGAGGGCAACCGTTTGTACCATCTCTTTCACACTTACGCGATTTATATTATGCTATCCTGTTGTCAGAGTGAACGGTTGCTGTCAGAGCGTACCCTCGGAACATACTACGGTACTACATAAGGTATGGACACTCAACGCCCCTCTCTAAAATTGACCACGCTGAATACGTTAAAAACAACCGACTTCAATCGCAACAACTCCAATTTTGATATGTTTTTGTTGATTTTCTCAAAAACCGCTGAATCGATTTCAATAAAATTTATATGGGACCACCTGTGAATTATATTCTTTTAAACAAAAAAATAATTTCCCAAATCGGTTCAGGCGTCTTCGAGTAATCGGTGAACATACATAAAAAAAATAAAGATTCCGACGAATTGAGAATCTCCTCCTTTTTTTTTGAAGTCGCTTAAAAAACACGACCTCACCTCCTGCGGATGAAGGTTGCTTAGCGCAAGCCATGCAATACATAAAAACGCCATATTTTCATATAGTAGTAATAATAATGCAATATTTGTATGGCATATGCCCGGACTGCAGTAAATACACAGTCGCAACTCGGTTATCCCTCTCGCTCCTACATGTTGAAAAGAGATGCATGTAGTAGGTACATCTTTCAGTTGACTTGCATGGAGTGTCCGGAGATTAGTAGCATGTTATTTTTTGATAGAACAGTTAACAGTGAACAGTTAAGTTAATAGAACATCTGTCACTCGCTTAGAAATCAAAAAGAGGTGGGAAATCATTAATTAACGATATAAATATGTTAAACATTAAAATGTGAAAGGTCTTCGTTAACAACCCATGACGTCCCCACTGCAGGGGCACGGGTCTCTTCCCATATCTCGGGAAGGTTAGGCCATACTCCACACATGGGGGCCAAGTCCGGATTGCTGGAGGTTGTGGGGCTAGTGGCCAACCCCAATGTCAGAAGTTTTCAAGCCGCCTGAAAGCCCTCCGACGTGGCTTAACGACTGCCATCTAATGATAGCAGCCGGCACCAACAACGGTCATGGCTCAGTGCGGCTTGCGTGGTCACGTCGATCACGCAGGTTCATGACTATAGACACGGTCATAACCTGGATGGGTTTGACTGTTAGTGGCATATATCTCGACCGTTTCCGCGCTCCGTGAATGGTTTAAAACTACAAAAATAAAACACACTTTTTTCATACATGATAACAATTTTATTTACAAAAGAGACAATTTAATTATTTTCCTTTCCTTATAACAACCACGGTCATGTACTTTATACAAGAGCGGTTTGCAATGTCTAGCGCAATTCAAATTGCATTTACCAGGATACTGACACAAACATTTGGACCTGGTTCACACATGCAAGGGATACCGCAAGTAGGAGGAGGAACACAGGGTCCGTCGTAAACTTTATTAAATACCTATTGCAGTTTCTTGCGCAGTTCAGTTTGCGCAGGCCTAGGTAAGTTTCACCATCGTTTCCGCAAACAGCTTCATCAGGTGCGCAGGCGCATGGGAGTCCACAGGTTGCGGGAATTTGTGCGAAGTTGGCCGTAAGAGTTGAACATACCACTTTAAAATAGAAATATATTACGTAAAGGTTACCTATGAAAATGCCGAATGCTAACAACCCTATATCGTCCCCAGAGCAGGGGCATGGGTCTCTTCCCATTAATTTGACAAGGTTATGCCCATACTCCACATACGGGGGCTAAGTCTGGATAAAAAAAAGAAAATGCAGATTACATAGTTTAAAAATTTAAAGAGAAAAGTAATATAAAACAATTAAGATAATCAAACCGTTAACTATATATTCAAAGTAATACTGGACATGTAGAAATTAAATAATGCTTGCTAAATGCCTGTTGTCTAAATATTTTGAGAGCACAGCAGTGTAAAAGCCATGAAAACTGAATTTTTTCCTAACTAAAAATCGCCATTTTTTTAGGAAAAAAATACTTGTTTTAAATTTTGATGGACTGGGGTTGCCTAAGCGCGTTCTTCGCTACCATTTGCATTTTTGAATATATTTCGCATTATAGGTAAGTAAATTTCAGGATTTTCAGTTAATTTCCGGTTTTTTTTGGTAGAAAATATTGACTCATTTTACCTCTAAGAAAACGCCAACACATTATTCAGTAGAACCTTATACGGTGAGTTTTTACACGAGAGACATCACGGCCTTGTATAAAAAGTGCTACTTTATGTATTAGTACCCTATATTTTAGTCAGTGCTTCTACTCCTGATACTGATCAACAGTCCCCAAGGAACCCATAGTCAAATCGCAAATAAATTTTTGGACTCTTCATACTAATTTGGCTGCTCGGCTGATCGATTTGTATCAAGAATCCAAAAAAAACCGATTTGACTATGGGTTCCTTGGGGAAAGTTGATCAGAATCAGGAGTAGAAGCACTGACTTAAATATCGGGCACTAATAAAGTAGCACCTTATGTAGTCAGAATTTGATATATAATTTTAAGGAGAACTTTTGAAACTTTTTTACTCGTTTATCAAGGATTTATTTAAATTAACCCTTATGAATATTACAATCTAGTCTAAAGACTAATACGTAATTTAACTTAAACTATTATATTATATTATTGAAGAATGGCTTATTGTCTCTATTAAGGGGAAGACACGTTGTTCATATTGTGTTCTTTATACTTTTAAAACTGATAAGACAGTTTCGTATAAAAGAACCTAATAGTTACATAGCTACTAAGCATTAACCTCAGTTTAAATATGAGTTTTATGTGGAACAAGCAAAAACAAAATATTAGTTTTTTTAATAGTGAGATATTTCTCGAGATGATCAGTTTTTATGTTTTAATTTTTTTAATGTTTTATTTTGTTTTTAAAATACTGACTGTCTTTTATCAAACACTTAATGCATCTCGATTATATAAACCCCTATCTCTTCAGAGAATTCGGATACTCAGTCGTGTCAGAGGTTTATAATGATTAAAAATTGTTCCCCATCTCTCAACATTTTGTACGAAAACTAAAACAAATACTAAAAAAACTTCATAAAACTTACAAAAAAGAAATGCAAACACCTTCATGACTTCAGGCGAAAATTGAATCAATTTTCTAACATTCAAGTTCTTTATACAGTCTGTCCCAGATTGAACTAGCGATATTTTAGGATCGTTTAATATTACCCATTTCCACATTAAAACCAACCCCTATTATAGGGTCCATCCCTCTCCCCCTCCTCGTGATGACCATTTGAATATTTTAATATTTTTTTTATGTACCTCTGCACTAAAAACGTCACATATCTCAATTTTATGGTTCTTTAGAAACACTCATGATTTTATTCGGTGGGTAACACCAGTCTCCATCAAATAACATTTGTGAACAAAATTAAAATAACTAATTCATTAAACTTACAGAATTGTAAAAATTTGAGAAGAAACCATTAAATTTACAATTTACTGCGTTAATTTTGCAAAACAAGACAATTAAATGGATATTATTTTTGTATTCGTTTGACAGTATTTGAGATAAGCTATAAAAAACACCAAAAGTTTGACCGTAAGTTTGTTTGATTTTTATAGCTTATCTCAAATACTGTCAACCTAATTTAAAAAAAAACATCCACTTATTTATCTTGTAATTGTAGAAATGAATAACTTTTTTTTATCGTGATTCTGTATGTTTTTTGAATGAGTTTTGTTAACTTTATTCACATTTTTGGATGTATATCCTATAGAATAAGATCATAAGTAGTGTGTCTGAAGAACCCTTAAAATTAAGATATGACGTTTTTTGTGCAGAGGTGCATTTTTTTTAATCAAATGGTCGTCACTAGAAGAGGGAGGCAGATGGACCCCATAATGGGGGTAGTTTTAATGTGAAAATGGGTTATATTATTACACGATCCTAAAATATCGCTAGTTCAAGTTGGGACTGACTATACAGGGTATAAGAAAATTGGTGTAGGACCCGATAATTGGGGATTCTAATCATCATACTGAATAACTTTTGTTCTACAACTTTGGTCAAATAAAAAAAAAATTTGGACTCTCCATACAAATTGAGCATCTGTTTTGCTATTTTTTGCCATTTTTGTATGGAGAGTCCAACATATTTTTTGCGATTTGAGCAAAGTTGTAGAATAAAAATTGTTCAGTACGATGAGTAGAATCCCCAGTTAACGGGTCCTACACTAATTCGGTTACACCCTGTATATGTAGTTGCCACAATCAGCGGTAGTAATCAATGAAAATTAATAGTTAAACGTTTTTACAAATGAATATCGCAAAATTTTAATTAAAATACTGATGAATTATTTGGAATGCTTTGAGTAAACTTAACTATGTTTGTTCTCTTAGAAAATGTGCAAGATTGGTAGCATCAGTATAGTGTGTGTGTGTGTGTGTGTGTGTGTGTGTTCAGTTAGTGTGTTAACAACTCACATCGTCCCCACTGCAGGGGTCTCTTCCCATACCTCGGGAAGGTTAGGTCCAAGTCTGTATTGGTGGAGGTAACTCGCTTAAATGTTCGTGCGGATGGTGGCGTATCGGGAGCCGGGTCGTTCCCTTCCCTCAAATATGGTTGAGGGGAGCGATGGCTGACCGCGTTATACTCGTGATCGGGTGCTGTCCGTGTGAACTGGCCTGCTCTTGTCATTGATGTTTGGTCACAATAATTACCTGTTTGCACATTGTACTTGTATGTTTTTGTTGATCCTTTCACATTCGTTTGTAATAGTATGCAACTAAGCTAACTATATCTTTGTTGTTTACCTGAATTATGTAATAGCATATAAGAATTTTAATTTAAAAAATGTGTTGGAGGGAGTTTCTTTAGGGCCCGACGTTTCTTCTCTCTCCGCAAACACTTCCCGAAACGTTGGGTATACGAGTTCCGAGTGGTAGGAACTTCGTATTAGGTAGAAAAATATGACGTTCGAAAAGTGTACAGATATACCTACTTCGAATAAATATTATTTCATTTCATTTCATTTCATTTCATGACTGAACTGAACTTACAGTAACAGTAACAAAATAGTTTTATTTATTTATTTTATTATTTAAACAACAAAAAATTACTTTTATTAAAAAAACATGATGCACCTTCCTTTGACCATTAACTGACCTCTTAGTGACGTCAAATAAATATTATTTTTCAGGCTGCAGATCTCACAAAGCCATTTAATAACAACGGCCTATTTTTAACCCCCGACGCAAAAAGAGGGGTGTTATAAGTTTAACGTGTCTGTGTATCTGTGTATCTGTGTATCTGTCTGTGGTATCGTAGCTCCCAAACGGATGAACCGATTTTCGTTTTGTTTTTTTTTGTCTCATAGATAATTTTATCCCGAGTGTTCTTAGCCATGTTTCATGAAAATCTGTTCAGCAGTTTGAAGATCATCAGCTCTTTTCTAGTTGATGAGGGGATCTGACTAACTTCCTTATGTCCGGTCGATTCGAAATTTGGTACCGTGTTACTTCAACGATATTTAAAGAACATGGTAAGGCAAGCGTGAGCTGGTCAGCCGTTTGAAGATCATCAGTTCTTTTTATAAAAATGAGCGATACCTCTTTCAGACTTTTAAGGATATACGCCGTGTTAAAAAGCAATTACTTTTTTCAGTTTTCTATACAAATTCTTTATTCAAAAGTACCTATAAAGTAGAGTTAAAGATAAAGTTTTCGAGTGGCGACCGCGCACCGGAAGACGCAGTGTAGACAGGCCTCCAACTCGGTGGACCGACGACCTGGTGAAGGTTGCGGGAAGCCGCTGGATGTGGGCAGCGTATGACCGGTGGTCGGTGTGGAAATCCTTGGGAGAGGCCATTGACCAGCAAATGGACATCTTTCGGCTGATGATGATAATTATGATGGCATACATTTTAACTGTCAAAATTTAAATAAAATCGAAAGTTTATAAAAATTAAAACACATCACTCATATTTTTTTTTATTTACAAAAAAAAATCAGGGCAAATCAGACAATCGGTTGTGTTTCTTTGTAACAAGCGCCATCATGAACTTTATACAAGAACGGTTTACAATTTTTTGCGCATTTCAAATTGCATTCACCGGAGTATGTTATCATGTCACTGCCGCAAACACTCGGACCCGGCGCACACGCGCAGGGGACACCGCAATTGGGAGGCGGGACGCACGGTCCGTCGTAAACTTTCACTAAGTATCTATTGCAATCCGTTGCACAGTTCAGGCTGCATAAAGCGTCGTAAGTTTTGCCATCGCTCCCGCAAACGTCCTTATCAGCCGCGCAGGCGCAAGCGAAACCGATAGCCCCACAAATTGCTGGAATCTGTGCGAAGACGACTGTGAGCGGTGCAGATACCACTTGAAAAAAGAAATATAGTCGTTAACAGTCTATAGCATCGACATTTCTGGGGTGTGGGTCTTTTTAACCGACTTCAAAAAAAGGAGGAGGTTCTCAATTCGTCGGAATCTTTTTTTTAATGTATGTTCACCGATTACTCGAAGACGCCTGAACCGATTTGAAAAATTCTTTTTTTGTTTAAAAGGGTATACTTCACAGGTGGTCCCATATAAATTTTATCGAAATCGATTTAGCGGTTTTTGAGAAAATCAAGAAAAACATATCAAAATTGGAGTTGTTGCGATTGAAGTCGGTTGTTTTTAACGTATTCAGCGAGGTCAATTATCATGAAAAGGTACAGCCAGGGTCCAGACAGTATGCATCATTTATTTACATTTTACAAAAAACCCACATTTCTGTAGGTACAAAATTTTCGGTACAAAAACACTAACCTGCCTCTCTGCAGAAAATTAAGCTATTTTTCCTGTGCCTTGTATTTCCATAGAGAGACATGTTTCTTTATACTGTGTAACTTTTGAAAACAAATTAAAAAACCCTTATTTTTTTATTTAAATAATTTAACAAGAAGTTTAGCCAGATTAAAAAACTCTCGTCCAATAAGCTAAAAATTTAAGGATTCATATCTCAAATACATTGTTCACGTGTCGGCGAGAAACTTAAAATACTTCGAGTTACATTTCACATAAAATAAGGAGTGAAAAACTTACAAAAAATTACTATAAACACCGTCATGACTGCAGGTGGAAATGTAATAAATTTTCGAATATTCAACTATTTATATGATATAGTAACTAAAACCTACGTAGTACGTAATTTAATCAATATACGAGTATATTAAAAAATAAAGTGTACAAATGTTTGTGCCGATATAATTCAGAAACGGGTCCCGGTACGATCAAGGGAGTTATATTGTAGCCCTCTATCACAAAATAGACACAGAAGGTCCGCTCAATATAAACCACTAAAATCATTAGCATATACATGCTTATAGAAATATACGGTCGTTCGAGGCAAGGTCACGATCGCACAGTACGTGATTTGCCTACAACGACCGTAACGTCTATAAGCATGTATGTGTTTAGGATTTTTGTGAGCGTATTGAGCGGACCTTCTGTATCTATGTGTTTTGTGCCTCTATCCCCCATCCGTGAAGAAGGTTTCCGTTTTAACCTAAAGGGCGTGCTTTTCAAGATATAATGTTTTAAATTTCGCCCTTAAGAAATTTATAGAATAAAACAGTCCAGAGCATTTGAGAGTATTTGAGAGCAGTCCCGGAACATTCTGGATCTTTGTAGAATACTTGACAATAGTCTGGAACGTGGGGCTTGGGAGCGGGTGTGAAGTTTGGGTTGCGGGGGGGGGGGGGGGGGGTGAGATGCGACGTGTGCAGGGAGGGATGTGGTGCGAGGGAAGGTAGGGGGATAAGATGCAGGGGTAAAATGCGGGATGCGGGGCACACATGAGGACGGGACGAACACTCAAATGTTGTGGAATGTTCTAGAACAGAGGGGGTGAGGGGAAGGGTAGAGGGGGTGAGGGGGGTAAGAGGGGTTTAAGGAGGGGGTGTACACACGAGGGATCACTCGAATGTTGTGGAATGTTCTAGAACAGAGGCGCGGGGCCGGAGACGAAAAGCGGAGTGCGGGGTGGTGAGGTGTAGGGTGCGGCTCCTGCTTTTCTCACGGTAAGCGATATGTAGCTTGCTCTCTCTCAAGTAGGGAATTCAATTGTTTTTATATACTCTGAAAACGAAAAATGCTGAAATTGTAAGAATAAGGTTTCAATAAAAAAAACCTATTAGATTTAAAATTTTATCCCTTTAATCCAACTACTAGATGATCTCATATCAACTCACTGAGTGAAGCCGGGCACTCCAGCTAGTTAAGTACTAAAAATATCAATTGATTATTTATGCTATTTTACGAAACGTATCATGATTGGACATGCCTTTAGTAAATTGAATATTGGTAGAAGCGATAGCATTGTAACTAGGCATCATGCTTCGTTACGATATTCCTTCACCAGTCCTCATGTGATGGCAACTTTTTGGAATCTATTTTGCTTTTTCAGGTTCAAATTCAAATTCCAGCTGTAAATTCTATTTTTTTTATTTTTTTTATTCGCATTTATCTTCAAATCTTCAATGAATCCATACCGTACTTATAATCCTTTCTTTCAAATATACTTTTGTTGTTATGCTCCTACTTACAAAATACGTAGGTACGAGAGGCGTTTTTATGTTCGCGGAATGACGGGGTTAAAGGGGCTCTTTTTAATGTCACATGTTCAGTGGCTCACTATTAGTATAAATGCTAAGTGTAACCGTAATGAGGTCATTAGTCTTTGAGCTACTGTCCACTAATCAACACAATCGGGAAGAAACTGAAAATGCAGATAGTCGAGTTCCGCGCCGTCATTAAGTTCCTTACGATACGAAGCAAGGAAAGTCTATTCAGACCATACTCGAAGAGATGTGATCCGTTTACACGGACTCTTGCCCTGAAAAAACCGTGATTTATAAGTGACATAATATTTTTAAGCATGAATGGGAATCAATTAAGGATGACCCCCAGCCTGGACGTCTAACGAGGTGACGACTGCAAAAAAAAATTATCGGAAGATGCTCATCTAACAAAATTACAAGTTGTAGAAACAGTTGTAGTATCTGAAACTTAGCCATGCCAAATTATCATCTTGGCATGGCTAAGGTTAGCACAAGATGGGTGCCGAGAATGCTTAAGCGACCGCAAAAACAACAGCGCGTTGACTGCGCTCGCGAGTTTTTGAACTTGTGCAATGAAGACAGATATGTTGCATTGGCCCAAATTGATACTGGAGATGAAATATGGGTTAATCATTATGAATCTGAGTCCAAGAAAACTCCATGCAGTGGCGCAAAAAAGGGACACCACCTCCAAATAAATTCAAGGTGTCACAATCGGCCAGAAAGATGATGGTGACTGTTTTCTGGGACACAGAAGGAATTCGACTTATTTATTACAAGGAAAAAGATGTCAGAGAATACTACGCTTCAATCCTGGAGAGTTTAAGGGAAGCGATGAAAGAAAAAAGAGAGGAAAATTCACGAACGGGGTGTTGCTCTTGCACGATAATGCGCCCGTCCACACGAGCCGTGTTGCGCTGGCTGCCTTGCGCAAAGTGGGCTTCGATTTTTGGCCCACCTAACCTACAGTCCAAACCTAGCCCATTTGTTCCCAAACATGAAAAAAAAACCGATAAAAAATATCACTGATGATAAAGTGAAGGGCGTGGTTTCGAACTCGTACATGGGCTTCTGATACCGTTCCTGCTGTTTTCCCATCGACAAACGACGGCCTGCCGACTGACCGCTCCTGTTACTTCTCCTGCCTACTTTCCTATCTTCATGATCGCTGACCTAGATCCGCTCTACCTCTGTGCTCAACGCGGTAGCATGTCTTACATTACAAGCTAAAACAAAAAAAACCAAAACAACTCCGAGATTTCAAATAGGTACTTACATTATAATATACTGTGTTCATTATATAACTACTGTGTTGTTTCTTTGTTTCTTGTTTTATATGTCGTTGTTTTGAATAAATGATTTCTCTGTCTGTCTGACTGTCTTTTTTCATTAAAAGACATTATCTTTATTATAATTCAACAGAAATATGAAATATGTATATCAGTCTCTAGTTCCCAAGATACAGGAAATCCTAGTTTGGGGCCAGATGACCGTGTGTGATTTGTCCCAGATATTATTATTATTATAAGCATGGTGTTAACAGTAAATCGAAAAGTAATAAACAAACACATATTAATAAGTATGCATCAACTAATATTGGAAAGAACAAAGAAAAACCAAATTCTTTAAATGCACGTTTTCAACACCCTGTATATTTTTTCAGACACATTTTATAGAAAAATATCTATCGCATCAAAAACATAAATGTGAAAATGGGAGCCAAGTTCAATATTATGATATGGTGTGGTTGTCAACTTTACTGAGAAAAGAATTGAGATCTAAATGGATGCCAAGTTCTGTAGATAATCCTGAAATTTATTTATAAGAACGTATAACATTCTTAAGTAAAAAAACACAATTTCTTGTTTTTTACTGCTATAACAATGTTTGCTATTTAAAAATATGACTTTCTAAATTTAAATAGTAGAATTATTTACACAAAGCAAATAACTTATGATCTGTTTAACCTCAAATTTGACTTGGCTAGTTTTCACATACTAGTCATCTTAAATTTGGTTTATCAACGTATCATCTTTATGTTATACGCAAGTTCTTATTTTTATACTATAAGGTTCTATTCTTATGAATATTTCATGTGCTGGTAAAAACTAGCCAAGTCAAAGTTGAGGTTAAACAGATCATAAGTTATTTGCTTTGTGTAAATAATTCTACTATTTAAATTTAGAAAGTCATATTTTTAAATAGCAAACATTGTTATAGCAGTAAAAAACAAGAAATTGTGTTTTTTTACTTAAGAATGTTATACGTTCTTATAAATAAATTTCAGGATTATCTACAGAACTTGGCATCCATTTAGATCTCAATTCTTTTCTCAGTAAAGTTGACAACCACACCATATCATAATATTGAACTTGGCTCCCATTTTCACATTTATGTTTTTGATGCGATATCATTACTTTTTGTGAGTACATTTATTAATATTATTTAAAAGTGCTTTACTAATAAAAAAAAAACCTTCGCTTACGCTGTCACACCCCGGACACTTCACACCAATTTCGCGCCATTGTTTACTACATAGACATTCATGTTTGTACTTAAACTTTTAGTGCTTGATCTGATAAGTGTACTTAGTAAGACAATTTCCATGTTCTACCAGCTGTAGGAGCCTATGTATTGTGAGTCAGTTTATATTTAAAGCGGCAATGCCAGTGGATGCAGCTACTGCAAGTAATTTGTTCATTCGCTTCGTAACCCAACTTTTAATGGTATTGATATAATTTTTTCCTGTGCCGCCTGTCCTTCTAGCAAATTCTCCAAAACTGCAGTTTTTAAAAAAAAGTCTTACAAATTGTATCGAAAATACGTTTTTGGTCTAACATTTAGACCTTGTATCATTTGTTCGAGCTCATTTTCTGATATGAAATCTTTGGCATTTCTGAAATCTTCCATTGCATTTACAGTTTCAACAGGTCAGAAGTCCAACGGGTTCTCTAGACCGTCATCTTCGTGATCATGTTCCTGTCGATTTCTTTCAATTTCTCCTACTTTTTCTGCAATCATTTCGAATGCTCTCTCTGTATTGTCTAATGTCACTGACATAAGTATATTATCCCTTACTTACTAAATCAACACAAGATATCTCTTCTACTTTGGGCATGGCAGCACCCACCGAATCTTATCGTTATCAGTTACAACTTACAACAGTACACCTACTGGCTACTATGTGTAACTGTGCTCTGTTTGAAAGATATAATTTTTCTTAAGTTATGTACCTACTGCAGAAGATGTGTTTCACCCCGTAAGGAATCGACCAACCGGTAGGCCGGTATAGAGGGCGGCTTCAGTGAGAAAACTCTTGGTTCAAATCCAACATGGGCAACTTTATATTTATTATATTTTCAGCTTATTGTAAGTAATAATGAAAAGCTAACATATATTTTTATTCTGTTTATATTAAATGAATTAAGTTTATATGTAATAGTTTTTATTTAAATATTTAGTTGCTTGTGCTTTTATTACACAGGTTTTTTATACAATTCCAAGAAACTTTTATTTTTGTTTCGTCTTGCTATTTTCCTTTATTTCACCATTGTCCTAACAACCTCGATAGCTCACTTAATATAGGAGTCGCGCATGTAACGCGCAGGTGCAAGTTCGAGCCCCGCGAAAAGTTACTTTTTGAGCCTTTTTTTATTTTTTTAACACATGGTTTTTTTAATTTTTCCGTTATCAGTACATGAAATACTAGCCGCACAGCAAATTTAAAGCTCGTAGCCTTGCTAGAAGTACCTTAGCTTTTTGATGACGGTGAGTGTGTCTTTATGTCCATTGTCCATTTCTTTCCGGTCTTGCTATTTTCCTTTATTTCACCATTGTCCTAACAACCTCGATAGCTCACTTAATATAGGAGTCGCGCATGTAACGCGCAGGTGCAAGTTCGAGCCCCGCGAAAAGTTACTTTTTGAGCCTTTTTTTATTTTTTTAACACATGGTTTTTTTAATTTTTCCGTTATCAGTACATGAAATACTAGCCGCACAGCAAATTTAAAGCTCGTAGCCTTGCTAGAAGTACCTTAGCTTTTTGATGACGGTGAGTGTGTCTTTAAATAACAAAAATATTGTATTGAAAAAATTTTTTTTCTTAGAAATTCAGTGTTTTCTGATTTTTTCCTTTGCATACACACAATTACCTAGCTTGATGCAAAATTTGAACTTTCTAGGTCATCTGGAAGTGGGTAAGCTTTTTGATCTATATGTCAGTGAGTCAGTCATAAAAATGTCGATTTTCGGACGTTAAAATCTATACCAACCGTTTGAGCTGTGTTTATAAAATTTTGAGTGCTCGTTTATTTAGGAAGTCTTAATACACAAACCAAATTTGGTGTGTTTATGTTAAATAGATTTTGAGTTATGAAGGTGACAAAAGTGGCTCCAAATGGTTCGTGTAATATTACACACGGAGCTACTCGCCAGTTCTTTTTTGACGTGAACTTGGCTGGACACGCTCCGCGTGTCTAGATTTCCGTGATTATATTTTGGTTTCATTCTTTATTTAAAGCTATTTTGATTAAAGCACAGACTAACACAATATACGAGTATTAAATTTTTTTATCAGTCTAACCAACATTCTTCTTCTTCTTCTTCAGTGCCTCTTATCCCTTTATTTGGGGTCGGCCGTTCTCGTCTTAAGGCGCCAAGACAGTCGGTCTTAAATTGTCTGTTCGTGAACTTGTGCCCGTTCCAAATCTTTGGCAACGGTTATCCAGCACGTGGCCTGCGGACGTCCTCTATCCCTTTTCTTGTCCGGGATAGCTAGGGCTTTCTTGACAACGTATTCTTCGTTCCGCCGCATCATATGCCCGTACCATCGCAAACGACTTTCCACCATCTTATCTAGAATGGGCGCTACATTGAAAGAGCCATTGCGTTGAGGAATCTTGGTAAGCCCGCTTCCATCTTCGGCATCATCGTCACTTACCATCAGGTGAGATGATGCCAAGGGCTTACCAATTGAGGGTAAAAAAAGCCTCTCATGTACTCATTTCATACTTTATCAAGTCTGGTAACTCCTGATGAAGCTAGCATTTTAATTTCGCCTATGTGTCTTTTGTTCATGCTGTTTTTGGCAGATCAACACTCCGCACCGTACATCATGGCTCATTTCACTGCCGTTTTGTAGACTTTACCCTTGATTTGTATTGGCATTTTGGCATCACACAGTACTCCTGAAAGAGTTCTCCATTTGGCATCGATTTGGCGTCTGATCTCGGATATTTAAATAGCTGTACTTTCCGTAGTGGCTGTCCGTCGATAGTTACGAGTGTATTACACGGTGGTTGGTCGGAAAAAAATAGTCTAACCAACATTAAAATAAAAAAATAAAAACATAATTGTACAAAGGCAGGGCTACGCAATAAAGATGTCTCTTTCATCCATGACTTTTCAATCAAAATATGGAAAATGAAGTATAATGAGACATTATTAATTAAATTTACATACATTTATTGGCCGTTGGGGCACTAAACTTGTCGAGTGGCGACCACGCACCAGAATACGCAGTATAGGCAGGCCACCGACAATGTGGACTAACGACCTGGTGAAGGTTGCGGGAAGCCGCTAGATGTGAGAAGCGAAGACCGGTCGGTGTTCAAATCCTTGAGGGAGGCTTTTGTCCAGCAGTGGACGTTTTTCGGCTGATGATGATGACATAAATTTTAATTGTGAAATCTAGACACGCGGAGCGTGTCCAGCCAAGTTCACGTCAAAAAAGAACTGGCGAGTAGCTCCGTGTGTAATATTACACGAACCATTTGGAGCCACTTTTGTCACCTTCATAACTCAAAATCTATTTAACATAAACACACCAAATTTGGTTTATGTATTAAGACTTCCTAGATAAACGAGCACTCAAAATTTTATACACACAGCTCAAACGGTTGGTATAGATTTTAACGTCCGAAAATCGACATTTTTATGACTGACTCATTGACATATAGATCAAAAAGCTTACCCACTTCCAGATGATCTAGAAAGTTCAAATTTTGCATCACGCTAGGTAATTGTATGTATGCAAAGGAAAAAATCAGACAACACTGAATTTCTAAGAAAAAAAAATTTTTCTATACAATATTTTTATGATTTAAAGACACACTCACCGTCATCAAAAAGCTAAGGTACTTCTAGCAAGGCTACGAGCTTTAAATTTGGTGTGCGGCTAGTATTTCATGTACTGATAACGGAAAAATTAAAAAAACCATGTGTTAAAGAAATAAAAAAAGGCTCAAAAAGTAACTTATCGCGGGGCTCGAACACGCACCTGCGCGTTACATGTGCGCCTCCTATATTAAGTAAGCTATCGAGGTTGATATGGCAATGGTGAAATAAAGATAATATTATACAATTTAGTAAATGGAAAACAGGAAAATAGCAAGACGAAACAAAAATAAAAGATTCTTGGAATTGTATAAAAAACCTGTGTAATAAAAGCACTAGCTACTAAATATTTAAATAAAAACTATTACATATAAACTTAATTCATTTAATATAAACAGAATAAAAATATATGTTAGCATTTCATTATTACTAACAATAAGCTGAAAATATAATAAATATAAAGTTGCCCATGTTGGATTTGAACCAAGAGTTTTTTCACTGAAGCCGCCCTCTATACCGGCCTACCGGTTGGTCGATTCCTTACGGGGTGAAACACGTCATCTTCTGCAGTAGGTACATAACTTAAGAAAAAATATATCTTTTAAACAGAGCACAGTTACACATAGTAGCCAGTAGGTGTACTGTTGTAAGTTGTAACTGATAATGATAAGATTCGGTGGGTGCTGCCATGCCCAAAGTAGAAGAGATATCTTGTGTTGATTTAGTAAGTAAGGGATAATATACTTATGTCAGTGACATTAGACAATACAGAGAGAGCATTCGAAATGATTGCAGAAAAAGTAGGAGAAATTGAAAGAAATCGACAGGAACTTGATCACGAAGATGACGGTCTAGAGAACCCGTTGGACTTCTGACCTGTTGAAGCTGTAAATGCAATGGAAGATTTCAGAAATGCCAAAGATTTCATATCAGAAAATGAGCTCGAACAAATGATAAAAGGTCTAAATGTTAGACCAGAAACGTATTTTCGATACAATTTGTAAGACTTTGTTAGACAAAACTGCAGTTTTGGAGAATTTGCTAGTAGGACAGGCGGCACAGGAAAAAGTTATATCAATACCATTAAAAGTTGGGTTACGAAGCGAATGAACAAATTACTTGCAGTAGCTGCATCCACTGGCATTGCCGCTTTAAATATAAACTGACTCACAATACATAGGCTCCCACAGCTGCCTACTAAGTACACTTATCAGATCAAGCACTAAAAGTTTTACACATTTACATGTGTACAAACATGAATGTCTATGTAGTAAACAATGGCGCGAAATTGGTATGAAGTGTCCGGGGTGTGACAGCGTAAGCGCAGGTTTTTTATATTATTAGTAAATCACTTTTAAATAATATTAATAAATGTACTCACAAAAAGTAATGATATCGCATCAAAAACATAAATGTGAAAATGGGAGCCAAGTTCTGTAGATAATCCTAAAATTTATTTATAAGAACGTATAACATTCTTAAGTAAATTTAAAACACAATTTCTTGTTTTTTACTGCTACAACAATGTTTGCTATTTAAAAATATGACTTTCTAAATTTAAATAGTAGAATTATTTACACAAAGCAAATAACTTATGAGTTGTTTAACCTCAACTTTGACTTGGCTAGTTTTTACCAGCACATGAAATATTCAGAATAATAGATAGAACCTTATAGTATAAAAATAAGAACATGCATATAAAATAAAGATAATACGTTGATAAACCAAATTTAAGATGACTAGTATGTGAAAACTAGCCAAGTCAAAGATGAGGTTAAACAGATCATAAGTTATTTGCTTTGTGTAAATAATTCTACTATTTAAATTTAGAAAGTCATATTTTTAAATAGCAAACATTGTTGTAGCAGTAAAAAACAAGAAATTGTGTTTTAAATTTACTTAAGAATGTTATACGTTCTTATAAATAAATTTTAGGATTATCTACAGAACTTGGCTCCCATTTTCACATTTATGTTTTTGATGCGATTTAATTAAAACCAAAGGTTTATATTGTTACAAAAATGAAAACATGTCATTCATAAATAATCAGTTTTATTTACTAAAAGCTTCAGGGCACACTCAGACAATTGGTTGTCTTTCCTTATAACAACCGCCATCATGAACTTTATATAAGAATGGTTTACAATTTTTAGCGCAATTCAAATTGCATTGACCTGGATACGTTATCATATCACTGCCACAGACATTCGGTCCCGGCGCACACATGCAGGGGACCCCGCAAGTGGGAGGCGGGACGCACGGTCCGTCGTTAACTTTCATCAAATACCTATTGCATTTCCTTGCACAGTTCAGGTTGCATATGCCTAGGTAAGTTTCACCATCGTTCCCGCAAACGGCCTTTCCAGGTGCGCAGGCGCAAGCAATCCCACAAGTTGCGGGAATCTGTGCGAAGACAACTGTGAGCGGTGCAGATACCACTTGAAAAAAGAAATACAGTCGTTAACAGTCGATAAGATCGACACTTTTGGGGTGTGGGTCTCTTGATGGTAAGGGTCAGCCAAACTCCAGGCGGTATACCACAGACTGAATAGGTTATTAATGTTTTATAGAACAACCCACATTTCTGTACTACGTAAACCATCATGTACACTCGCCTGTATTAATAGGGTCAGCCAAGAAGGCTTATAATCGCTTACACATATTTATTCTTATTTACTCACACATACAAGAATGCTTTTCTGTTTAGGAAAATTCTACCTTCAATCAATGAGTTTAAAATCAAAGTCGAGTATAACAGTTACTTAGTGACCTCTATGTAATATAAACAGAACTGCTTTGAAGTGAACAAATACTGTCTCGCTGGAGGATTATTTAAAAATTGGCGATACTAAGTTCCCTCAGACAACATAAAATATTGACTTGACCACTAGCGCCACTGTATTCGAAGCATATAACTAACTTTATGTGGCACTACCGTAGCCAAACGTAGCGGTATTTCATCCTAGAAGTTAACTGCAATTGTAGCCTTGTGGTTACCGTTTCTACGTTCGCGTCAGCTATGCTAGGTTCTGATCTTTCTATGAGTTATTTTTTTTTTTGTAAAACATAACAGCTACCAAATATCATGTATCATTTTAATACTGATATAATAATTTATATTATATATAAATTAAGTTATATACGTAGGCAGCGCCAAAAGTTTCCAGCCTGAGTAAGAAAAAGAAAACCGATACAGCTGAAAATTATTTATGTTTCTACCACATCATCCTCTATTTCAATACACATATTAAAACAAGGAATAAACATATCAATCCATTTAAAAAATAACTATATTCCTCAAAGTGGTAAACTTGAGTACAACAGCTTTTTACTTATTTTAAGTGTAGAAACTCCGTGCTTTTTCAGGTAGCGAAGTACATCATAGATAGAGAGATCCATAAAGACATTGCAGAATGCTCCATCAAGTTGTTGGAAGCCAAGATCCACGATCGCCATATTTTGAAAAACACCTCCGTGGCACACTTGCAGTGACGTGTAATAGATGCACATATGAAGTGATTATCCCGATATATCTCTTTAGAATTTATGGGCTTACGGTATTTAAAATAGTAGCACAATATGACTCGTCCACAGTAGTGTTAAGTTCTTATAAATTCTTCAACAGTACGTCCTTTGCAATTTCAAAAAACCGTGGTTATTATTTTTTTCGGTGATTCCGATACCCTTGCTTTTTTGGAGCTATTTCATTTGATCTTTTAATTATTTGATTAGATTTTTTTAAAGATATCACGGTAGAGGACCATTGTTTCATATTCTGTTATAAATGACTTTAAAGCATCAGTAGTATTCGAAACATACGGTGCCAAAAATGTCGTGCGCTGTTAACCATTGCTGTCGCAGAATTACGTAAACAAATTTAGGAACCGATGGCATGGTTTATTTTTTAACTCCTAAATATTAATTAAAAAATATGTGGATGCTTGTTATAGAAAGCTCAAATATTGCATAAATTAATTCGACCCATATACAACGATTATTTAGAACTATTTGATCCACAGCAGCATTGTTTTCCGATATGGTCGAATTACCCAGCCGATCCAGTGCTCTTCAAGTTTAAAAAATTCTCACCCGAAACGAAACTCGTTCGTATACTCCTTTATGCCTGAATAAGAAGCTAAAGCCTCCCCGTACACATAACATTATAACTGTTCTTAAATTCTTTTGACTTTCTCCTTAATTTGGCAAAACAACTTGACTGCATGATATTCGATTTATGATACGGCTGACCTATTTGAGTTTTACTTCCACAGTAAATAAATAAAAAACTTACTGATCTCGTTGACTGCATCAGTGACTATTATCCGTCTTACACTTTCCGGAAATATAACTTAAGTCATCGCTATACAACTCTAAATATGTCAGGCCGGAAGCTTTTGGCGGTCTCTACGTATGTATAAAGGAAATAAAAACTAAACTTTGAATAAATATTAATTTATTATCCTGATTTAAATTTTTTTGGGATAACATTAGGTATTTTATGATCATAATTATATAATTACTTACTAATTACTACGATTGATGTCTAAAGGTTAAGCTTAATTATTCGTTTTCGTGATGAAAAGATTATTGAAGCTAGACCTTAAGAACACAAAAACTTAACATGCTTAGTATAAACAACACTTTTAAATTTTAAAACCAAAAAATACTATAACATGTATAAGCTGAAAAATAATACTATTGAAAGATGACAGAAAATAGTTTAAAATTAAACAAATATATAGAAAACTAATATTTTGTATAACCACCATTATTTTCTATAATAGATACAGTTGACGATATTGGAACAAATATCTTAATTCTTCCCACACTTGCTGACAGTGCGATGAATATTCTCTGGAAATGTCAGCCTATTCCGTTTGTGCTCATCGATTAAGCTGGGTTTCTTTGTATTCCTTGCTTATGTAGGGCACGCCGAACGGTATCCACCGAGGTATCAAATCTTACGGCAAAGTCGTTAGTTCGTAAGAAACCATTTTCTTCATAAGCTTCAATCATGTCTTTCTCTTGGATGTCATTAATTAGACATTATACGCGAGCGGCCACTTCGCGGTCGAGTTATTAACGTTACCCTCCTGTTCGTAACGCGTTATCCAACGTTTCACAGTCCTCCACTAAAATAATAAATACCTGATTAAAATTGGTATTGGTATATTTTAAAAATGTTAAACGAGTACACAAAACATATAAAATAAGTAGGTAGCTATACAAAATAGTAATTAAAATACTTACACTCACGCTTAGATTAGTCGCATTAATAATTTGAGATATATTATATCCTATATTGTGCAATGCAACAATACGATGCTTCTCCTCCAAACTTATATTATTACTCATTTTAAAAATAAAACACAGTAATATTAAACCAAAATGTAAAAGACAGGAACAGCTGACTATTAAAAACACACTGGCAGCCAGCACCCTCAATAATAGCGAACTTACAACGACAAATTGCAAAATCATTCCGAAACTAACTTCACTGCAGTCTAGATCACTTTCAAATTGTTTCTGGTATAAAATAAAAATGGTTTCTATAAAATGAAAAACTTAAAAAAATTAACTCCTATGTATTACTAAACCTCGAGGATTCGAACAATCGTCGACTCGCTTATATCTGCTGTTCTAACCGTTGGAGCTATGAAGCTTACGCCTATTATAGTGAAATTGAAGATATTACTCGGTTTATATAGTTATCTATCATATCAACAAGCTGCGTCATTTTATGTCAATGGGTGAGTATACATATCTACAGCGGGCGATGCGCAAGCAACTCGTTTTCTTTTAACTGACCCTAGTTTTGCGGTTGACCGTACAAATCCATGTTGTTCTTTTCAGTACAGTATAGTACAGTACAAAAACACAAACCAAAATATATCTGCGGAAAATTATGGTATTTTTCCTGTCTTGTATAACTTTTGAAAAAAATTAAAAAACGCATATTTTAGACTTTAAATAATTTAAAAAAGAGTTTTAGCTGGATTAAAAAACTCTCGACCAATAGCTAAAAATCTTAGGACTCATATCTCCAACACATCATTTACGTCTCAGCGAAAGCTAAAATCCTTCGAGTCACATTTTACGTAAAAAAGGAATGAAAAATTAAAAACTTACAAAAAAGAACTACAAACACCTTCATGACTGCAGGCGAAAATTTAATAAATTTTAGAATATTCAAATATTTATATAGTTACTAAAACCTACATAGGTAGTACGTGATTAACTACTAAAAATATCAATTGATTAGGTAAGCTATTTTACAAACCGAATAATAATTTGACATGCGTTTAGTAAATTGATTTTTTGTTAGTTCTCTTTAAAAATGGCAGGAGCGATAGCAACGAGGTGTCATGCTTCGTTACGATCAATGACCAATTCTCATTTCTTATGTATTGACAGTTTTTCGGCATCGATTTTGGTTTTACAGGTTCAAATTCAAATTCCTGCTATCAATTCTCATTTTTCATTCTTTTTGTTTGCATTTATCTTCAGACCTACGTGTAATCTATACCTTTCTCATAATCCTTTCTTTCAAATGTCCATTTATTGTTCTCCTCTTACTTACGAACTTTTGGCTGACTCGGTGGCTAAGTGGTTAGCGATCCTGACCTCTGATCCAGGAGTCGTGGGTTCGATCCCCACACAGGGCAAACTTTTCTGTGATGAGCAGAATTGTTTGCTCTGAGTCTGGGTGTATAATATCGCATCAAAAACATAAATGTGATAATTAATAAATATACATTGTGATGTTCTGATAAAAGCCGCGGTCGTATGCCACCTTGCCGTAAGAATCGGTGACTACCCACCATTATACTCTAATATATCGAATATGTTTCGGGTGGGTCACTAAATTATTAAGATTCACAACTGGAGCCGGTAGTTCGGACAGAACAGTGTCTATCGGGTACGCTATCAGGTGGCATACGACCACGGCTTTTATCAGAACATCACAATGTATATTTATTAATTAACTATAATGTATATGTAAGTTGTCAATTATTAGATGATAAATATTGAATATAATTTGTAGATAACAAAAATTTCAGACAAGAAAATTTTCTTGTTTCATACTTTTCAGAGCGCAAGTTTTCCGTAGTCGGGTTTTAGTTTTTTAAACTTTTTATTTTTATTTAGTAATTTTGAGTTTTTATTATGTAATAAAATGTGTTCAGTACCGCTTAACAACTTATTTAATTTATTTATTTTACTGTACTTACTATATTATTTTGGAGGTTGATAGATTTCTTAATCTTTCTAATTCCTCAAGAGATCGGGAGTCATGAGGATTTTTCAGCAATTTATTATGATCCAAGGAGCAAACGAATAATCCATCTAACCATCTGACTCTGCTGAGGGCCACATAGGCCTGTCCCTTATATTATATGGGAGTTTTAGCCAGTTATTAACTGTTACTGCCTTCACCGCGTGGAGGTACTCCCAGCTTATAAAATTATTTAATTTTACGCTAATCATGTACCGGGTACCCGGTTTGGATCCGGTACCCGGCGGATCCGGCACTTTTTTAAGGATCCGGCCAGGTACCGGGTAATAGCGCCGGGTACCCGGCTCCGCCGGGTAATTACGTAGTTATTAAAAACACGTTATTTTGAAGTTAAAAGTATAGGTACATTTATGTAACTGTCGTTCATATTTCAATATTATTTATTATTGTAGGTTTATAGTGTAAGTTATTGTGTAAGAGATTTTTAGCTTGATCAGGATTTTTTCGGCTTCTTTTTATTCGTAGACGTTACCTGCTTTTGAAAAGACGCTCGTTGTAGTATACAGAGATACTGGATGGGGAAAGGTAGCGGGCCGCCCGCCAGGTTACGCAGTATAGGATTGTGACCTCTATTTTTAATCGACTTCAAAAAAAGGAGGACGTTTTCAATTCGTCGGAATCTTTTTTTTTTTTTTATGTATGTTCACCGATTACTCGATTTTTTTTTGTTTAAAAGGGTAAAATTATAAATTTTATCGAAATCGATTCAGCGGTTTTTGAGAAAATCAACAAATATTGGAGTTGTTGCGATTGAAGTCGGTTGTTTTTAACGTATTCAGCGTGGTCAATTATTTGCCCACCACATAAATATATAAGGTTATGAAATATCGGAACAATTTTTGACCACGGTTGTACTCATGAAACTGAACAACTTACCCTATACTAAATTACCAATAATTTTTTTGGATTCCTCATACTAATTGATCAACTGAACCGACAATTTTGTATGGGAAGTCCAAAAATCTTTTGAGTATTGTATAGGTAACTTGGGAAAAGTTGTTTAGATTCATGAGTAGAAGCCAATGTTAAAAATTTTTGAGGTATTTCAGAAGGACCCTATATCTGCATCCCTTGGAGCTTGAACTCTCTGTTGCTTGTACAATGGGGAGTGCTCCGAGGAATTGTTCGGATTGATCCCTGCCGCCTGTTGCCGCCATCGTTTTACGCGACAACAATTTCATCCCCATCACTTAGATGGTTGGCAGTCCACAACTGTGCGTTTCACTAGAAACTTCCTGCCTCGCACAACGAAACTGTGGAATGAATTGTCGCCTGCGGTATTTTCGGACCAATACGACATTCAAACCTTCAAGAAAAGAGCGTACTCCCATATTAAAGGCCGGCAACGCACTTGTGACTCCTCTGGTGTTACGGCTGTCTATGGGCGGCGGTAATCGCTTACCATTAGTAGATCCGTCTGATCGCTTGTCACCTCTGCCATAAAAAAAGTAGAATACTCTGGGCTGGTACACCAGGCCAAAAGCATTCGAAAGCGCTCATATCTGGTTTTTCACGGGAATACACGTCTATAGCAGTACGACTTCATAAGCCTGGACTTAGGATTATAGCCAGAACTCTAACTAGCCACTGCAAGCTTAATAAACACCATAATAAAATGAGGCTTACAGATAAGGACGAGTGCCGATTCTGCCTCGAGGAAGAGGAAACTCCTCTTCACATACTCTGCGAGTGCGAGGCACTGGTCCAAGCCAGAAGCCGATCTCTAGGGGAACTGATGATAACTCCAGAGGTCATTAGGGAACTCTATCCCAAGTGCATCCTACAATTCATTAGAACTATTGGCCTTGAGGATATAATATAACAGGGACAGTGATCACAATAGATCTACCCAGGTCACAATGATCCAATAGGGCCCTCTTTTGTGCCCTCTCTGTGCACGCGAGTTTGCCGCTAAGATCGGCTATGTTAGCCATATTAGGGCGCATGAACGCTATAACCCGGCCTAGGAGTAGTAAGCAGTCGCCATGGCAGAGCGCCATATTGAATTAATTGTGACGTCACCTAGCCTATAACTAGCAGACAATAAAGACGCTTCTAATGATATCTCATTCGTTGAATTCTAATAAGCAGCTTAGAAGTTATGCGGGAACACGTGAACACACATATTTGACACAAATATCGAGCGAATGCAAGCAAACCAGCAAGCAACAGCTAGTAATATAATTTTTAAAATGTGCTCGTTAAGTCCTTTCATTTGATACCCAACAAAGTACCTTTGAAGAAAAAAATTTTTTTTGGTCATGACTTTATGTCCTCTAGAGGGCGCCACATTGAATTTATTGTGACGTCACGTAGCCTATAACCAGCGGGTAATTAAGACGCTTCTAATGACACCTCATTTGTTGGCTTCTGATAAGTAGTTTAGAAGTTATGCGGGAACAGATGAACATACATACATACATACCGATCAAAATCATAACCCTCCTTTTTGCTTCGCCGTAGTCGGGTAAAAATGGGAGCCAAGTTCAATATTATGATATGGTGTGGTTGTCAACTTTACTGAGAAAAGAATTGAGATCTAAATGGATGCCAAGTTCTGTAGATAATCCTAAAATTTATTTATAAGAACGTATAACATTCTTAAGTAAATTTAAAACACAATTTCTTGTTTTTTACTGCTACAACAATGTTTGCTATTAAAAAATATGACTTTCTAAATTTAAATAGTAGAATTATTTACACAAAGCAAATAACTTATGATCTGTTTAACCTCATCTTTGACTTGGCTAGTTTTCACATACTAGTCATCTTAAATTTGGTTTATCAACGTATTATCTTTATTTTATATGCATGTTCTTATTTTTATACTATAAGGTTCTATCTATTATTCTGAATATTTCATGTGCTGGTAAAAACTAGCCAAGTCAAAGTTGAGGTTAAACAACTCATAAGTTATTTGCTTTGTGTAAATAATTCTACTATTTAAATTTAGAAAGTCATATTTTTAAATAGCAAACATTGTTGTAGCAGTAAAAAACAAGAAATTGTGTTTTAAATTTACTTAAGAATGTTATACGTTCTTATAAATAAATTTTAGGATTATCTACAGAACTTGGCTCCCATTTTCACATTTATGTTTTTGATGCGATATCATTACTTTTTGTGAGTACATTTATTAATATTATTTAAAAGTGATTTACTAATAATATAAAAAACCTGCGCTTACGCTGTCACACCCCGGACACTTCATACCAATTTCGCGCCATTGTTTACTACATAGACATTCATGTTTGTACACATGTAAATGTGTAAAACTTTTAGTGCTTGATCTGATAAGTGTACTTAGTAGGCAGCTGTGGGAGCCTATGTATTGTGAGTCAGTTTATATTTAAAGCGGCAATGCCAGTGGATGCAGCTACTGCAAGTAATTTGTTCATTCGCTTCGTAACCCAACTTTTAATGGTATTGATATAACTTTTTCCTGTGCCGCCTGTCCTACTAGCAAATTCTCCAAAACTGCAGTTTTGTCTAACAAAGTCTTACAAATTGTATCGAAAATACGTTTCTGGTCTAACATTTAGACCTTTTATCATTTGTTCGAGCTCATTTTCTGATATGAAATCTTTGGCATTTCTGAAATCTTCCATTGCATTTACAGCTTCAACAGGTCAGAAGTCCAACGGGTTCTCTAGACCGTCATCTTCGTGATCAAGTTCCTGTCGATTTCTTTCAATTTCTCCTACTTTTTCTGCAATCATTTCGAATGCTCTCTCTGTATTGTCTAATGTCACTGACATAAGTACATTATCCCTTACTTACTAAATCAACACAAGATATCTCTTCTACTTTGGGCATGGCAGCACCCACCGAATCTTATCATTATCAGTTACAACTTACAACAGTACACCTACTGGCTACTATGTGTAACTGTGCTCTGTTTAAAAGATATATTTTTTCTTAAGTTATGTACCTACTGCAGAAGATGACGTGTTTCACCCCGTAAGGAATCGACCAACCGGTAGGCCGGTATAGAGGGCGGCTTCAGTGAAAAAACTCTTGGTTCAAATCCAACATGGGCAACTTTATATTTATTATATTTTCAGCTTATTGTTAGTAATAATGAAATGCTAACATATATTTTTATTCTGTTTATATTAAATGAATTAAGTTTATATGTAATAGTTTTTATTTAAATATTTAGTAGCTAGTGCTTTTATTACACAGGTTTTTTATACAATTCCAAGAATCTTTTATTTTTGTTTCGTCTTGCTATTTTCCTGTTTTCCATTTACTAAATTGTATAATATTATCTTTATTTCACCATTGCCATATCAACCTCGATAGCTTACTTAATATAGGAGGCGCACATGTAACGCGCAGGTGCGTGTTCGAGCCCCGCGATAAGTTACTTTTTGAGCCTTTTTTTATTTCTTTAACACATGGTTTTTTTAATTTTTCCGTTATCAGTACATGAAATACTAGCCGCACACCAAATTTAAAGCTCGTAGCCTTGCTAGAAGTACCTTAGCTTTTTGATGACGGTGAGTGTGTCTTTAAATCATAAAAATATTGTATAGAAAAATTTTTTTTTCTTAGAAATTCAGTGTTGTCTGATTTTTTCCTTTGCATACATACAATTACCTAGCGTGATGCAAAATTTGAACTTTCTAGATCATCTGGAAGTGGGTAAGCTTTTTGATCTATATGTCAATGAGTCAGTCATAAAAATGTCGATTTTCGGACGTTAAAATCTATACCAACCGTTTGAGCTGTGTGTATAAAATTTTGAGTGCTCGTTTATCTAGGAAGTCTTAATACATAAACCAAATTTGGTGTGTTTATGTTAAATAGATTTTGAGTTATGAAGGTGACAAAAGTGGCTCCAAATGGTTCGTGTAATATTACACACGGAGCTACTCGCCAGTTCTTTTTTGACGTGAACTTGGCTGGACACGCTCCGCGTGTCTAGATCTATATATATGTTTGTATTTAAATGCATATCTGTATGTATATCAGTCTCTGGTTCCCAAGATACAGGGAATCCTAGTTTGGGGCCAGATGACCGTGTGTGATTTGTCCTGGATATTATTATGATTACGAAGCACGGACTTACTTAACTTTTGAAGCAAGATAAATACATGGGCTTCTGATACCTTTCCTGTTTTCCTGCTGAACCCACCGGCACCGGTGACGGACCCATAATGTTTACCATAATGAACCCGATTCAAATATGGATTACACTTTTGAGCACATAACATTTCGCAGGAGTTGTTATATGTTTCACTGTCGGTGGCACAGAGGTTTAGATTATAGATTTGTTTTTGTCACTGAAAAGGGTATTTAGTCGGATATTTTTTTACACAATAGTAGGACACACGAAATACACTGACGGATAAGAACAGCACAAGACTTCATGGTTTCAAATACGACAGGGTTTAATGTTATTTAAATAGTCGTGAACATCAATTTGACGGGTCATCGGTTGCACAGCGATAATCTTAGTACTATATGTTTGTAAATTTGACACACAAGCTATTGTGGTTATCGTCAGAATGTCACCGGTCACCAAGCTAGGAGAGTCGCGCCAGTAAATTACAGGTCGCGTCACGTAAAAAGAGCGCTGGGCGACACGACAGTGGTGGGGATGTTTCTGCGCATGTGTACAGTCGCGCACCAAAGTTCTATATATACCAGGCCATTATTTTATGATGTTGTGTAATATTAAGTAATCTGTGGATCTGTGGTAATATTTGCTATTGCAGAATAAAATAATACATTAGCAGGTATTTTTGTACCTAATTTAGAATAGGTTGGAATTAAAATATTGGGAGTTTTAGTTGCTTCTGCAGTTTTTTTGATACATTGTTTTATATTATTTACTGCACCGCTACCAGCTTCTCTTTTCAGGAAGCAATAAACATCATAAATTATTTTCCTTTCTTTTCGACTGTAATACCATCGTACAAAAAAGTTTTCCGCGCGACTGTATCGTAGTATGCCGACAGTGACGTGCCACACTACGGGAAGCATATGACAACTGACGAACCAATAGCGACACGGAACAAACTATTCCCCTCGTTGCGCCTCAACTTATACCACCAATTTGACCGGTAAATCGTTTACTGCGCAGTTACGTCACTAGCGCTCTTTTTACGTGACGCGAACTATAAGTACTTATTAGGTATGTAAAATTAAGTATCGCTAGAAGAACTCTTATCACATTCATTTTTTTAAACGAACAATTCAAAACTTTTTGCATGTAACCAAAATGCTTTATTCTTGTAAAACAAACGTTTTGGAAAAAAAAAAAAATATAGCTACGTTGTGCATACATTTTCGCAAAAACTGGCATAGACAGAAGAAACAACACAAATCTTAAAATCTTGTTAAAAATTGTTTAGTTATAATCCTTGTTTAAAATACGTTACGTACATACAGTCCCGTGCACCTAAAAGTATACAGGGTAGCCGTGCTATCTAGTACTACTTGCACTACTTGGCTGTATACTTTTAGTTGCATGAGACTGTACGTTTTACTGAAATAAAGTGCTGAAAAACGAAATCTAGATAATCTGTAATTTTGTAGAAGGGATAATATGGAATAAAATCTTCTATTAGCTGGTGAACATCATGTTTTTTTTAATAATTATGGATTTTATCATAAGCGAATCCATTTACCAAAAAAATTCATTAAACTCGACAGTATGAAATATACTTTGTCAGTATGGGGATCAACCATGATGGGATCGACACGCGCTTCAATATCTATCGAGATAAATATTAACAACGAAACAGACGTAGATTATAGATATTATAATCTTTACATACAAAAAAAATATATACATACAATACACTCGAATAAACTTTCCCCTACCTTTGGGTAGTTGAGTAAAAATAAATTGCATTAAACATAATTTTAAAATTAATAGAAAAACCAGGGTTCGCATGATATATATCAATTGATATATATCGGATATATATCATGATATATATCAATTGATATTTATGCTTGATATATATCAATATTGATATTTATATTTTCCTAGCTTCTAAGAGCTGCTTCTTACGAATGAATGTGCCAAATGCAAAGAATAAAGATATGATTATCACAATAATAAATAAATGAGTTTAGTTTAATTAACTATGTTCAAATTTACAAAAATAAAATATACATTTTAGATTCAGTTATTTCGAAAAAACATATCAGAGTATAAAATTTGAATGTTATTTTAATTAAAATCTTCAAATTATCAAACATATACCTACATTTTAAATTCAGCTATTTCGAAAATCATGTATTAAAGTAAGAAATTGAAATTAGTATGTAATTTTGATAAATATCAAAAATATCAAAGATATCGAAAATATCGGATATATATCAAAAATATTAGATATTTTGATATTTATTATAAATATCGGATATTTACGAACCCTGAGAAAAACCCAAAAATGGCGCTGCATTAACATTTTATTTCTCTCTGAACCCAATTCTGAAGTCCACGCAGACGGAGTCCCGGGCGGAAGCTAGTTTAAAATATGTGTATTATAGTAAGGTTGCCAAATCTTTTAAGGAATATGTCGTCGAGGTACACAAAACCACGGATAATAGCCACTTGATAATAAGCCCACCAAAGTACTTATTATAAACAGGCTGTACGCATTTCAAGTAGTTTATGTCAAATTATTCCACGAAGTCCAACGAAGTCCTTTCACTGTCCAAGGTCTGCTGGAAGAAATTTCTTATAGAAATAAGCTGCACCTTTTGTATGTTCTTTCCTTCTTAATGTATATCTTTGTGTTTTCTGTGTACAATAAATTGTAAATAAATAAATAAATAAATAAAGTCCTGAAAAGTGTCTACATAGCCAGGATTAATTATTATTGTTTAATTCATTTTGGAGGCACATTCTTGGGACGTCGCCCGCTTTTACAAAGGGTGCTTCAGTTACCCCTCCCTTAATAGGTGTGTATATCAGAAAATGTCGAGGGGGATATAAGATTTAGGGACAGAATATGAGACTGAGTAGGGTAGGAGCAACATAATATTATTTTATTATATATCATTTTCAAACAAACGGTGTTTTGTAATTCATTAAAAATTTGATAAGAACTACCCGAGAATTATGGTGAGTTGTGAGTAATACATGTAATTATACCTACATTTAATTCTTGAAATAGTATTTTTACTGTTATACAGGGAAATTATAGGCTCACTTCATTTTGGGATCGGTAAGTGATTTGCATGGTCATAATCTGGATGGGTTTGAATAGTCAAACCCTTCAAGACCTTCGAACTGTGTTGTCCAGACAAATAAACCAAATAATCCCAAAAAAAAAATGTAATCCCAGCAGTTTTAATGTAACATACACAGCAGTCCATAGAATATACAAACAATTGGATTAATTTGGTGTCTTTAGACACAAAATACATAGATACAGAAGGTCCGCTCAATACGCTCATTAAAATCCTAAGCATATACATGCTTATAGACAAGGTCACGATACTGTGCGATCGTGACCTTGCCTCGAACGACCGTATATTTCTATAAGCATGTATATGCTTACAATTTTAGTGGTTTGTATTGAGCGGACCTTCTATGTCTATTTTGTGCTTTAGATGCCAGTCGTTAAGCTTTGTCACAGGCATTACAGGTGGCGTGATACGTCTAGCATTGGGGTGAGCTACTAATACCACATTTCACCAATTTGGACTTGGACTTTCGTGTGGAGGACGACCTTTTTTCAATATATTTAGTTTATTGTATTACATATTGTTTTTAAACATGGATATACAATAAAATATAGACCAGTACAATATGGACCCAGTTTGGGCACACCAATATTGGAAGAGAGGAGGATAGGTATGTTTTACTATAGATATACAATACAAAACTGCATGAATTGATCATTTTATTTAAGTCCTCTTTTGTAATAATGTATATGCCTATGTGTTGTGTTTTGTGAATGAAACGTTTTCTTTCTTTCAAAATCTTTCAGAAAAATAAAAATAATAATAATTAAAAATACACATGAAGAGTTTTTTTTTTGTTTAAGACATTAATAAATGAATAAATAAAGTGTGTACACTAAATCGATAAAGTGTATAGAAAAAATATTTTTAAATTATGTGAACCCGTGCCATAGCAGTCGGCTTGATATTGTAGACATATAAAGCATTAAACTCTAAAGATTCCGGCTACTAATCGTACATACGATTAACTACGTTTTTAGTCCTGACAAGGTGACTTTTAGTCTATTTCTAATCAGCTAATTTGCAGCTTTTGTTCTACTACTTTTAAATAAACAACAAATAACTTTGAACTCTCTATACACATCGAAAACTGGATTGATGTTTGGAGTGTCCAAAACATTTCCTATGTCTTTCATAAAAAAAATGCAAACAAAGGTTAACACACTGGACCCAAATAATAGCCTTTACATGTTCATATGCGTCATTAAAAAATCAACTTGAACAAACTTAACAAAAGCCTAACAGTACCGATTCTAACAAACAGAATAAATATCATTATTTCCCGACTGGAGCCTTAGGGTAATAGCCATTTGTTATTAGGTCAGTAAATATCATGTAGTTTCAACACAGAACCGTACCGCTTCAACTTAGCAAGTTTCTAGTACCAGTTCTACCAATATAATAATGTCAAAGACGTTGAAAGCACCGCCCTCTAGTTTAATATTACGGTCAAACCGCAAAATGTAGTCCCACCACGAAACAACTAGACATTGGTACACACTTCTAAATAAAATTACGTTATCTATAGTGCTACTTTATTAGTGCCCGATATTTAAGTCAGTGCTTCTACTCCTGATTCTGATCAACTTTCCCCAAGCAACCTATAGTCAAATCGCAAAGTATTTTTTGGACTCTTCATACAAATCGATCAGCCGAGCGGCCAAATAAGTATGAAGAGTCCAAAATTTTTTTGCGATTTGACTATGGGTTAAAGTTGATCAGAATCAGGAGTAGAAGCCTGACTAAAATATCGGGCACTATTAAAGTAACACCTTATATTATTCACAATTGTTAAGCCCTTGTTGGCATCATCTCACCTCACTGTATACAAAATTTGCGAATCCAGCCGACTGATTTTGTGAGAAGGCTAAACAATTATGTTACGACTATAACAAAGTTGTAAATTTGACCAGTTATATGAATAGAAACTCCATTTAGTGGGTCTTTCCACCTTACACACTGTAGATCATCAACCTATCCTGAACGATACGACATTCAAACCTTCAAGAAAAGAGCGTACTCCCATATCAATGGCCGGCAACGCACTTGTGACTCCTCTGGTGTTGCGGGTGTCTATGGGCGGCGGTAATCGCTTACCATCAGGTGATGCGTCTGCTCGTTTGCCACCTCTGCCATAAAAAAATCTGTCCCCGTGATACTATCACGTATTTCAGTCGGACTTGTATTTCCTGTTTGAGCAACGTTTTCCTGTAAGCTAGGAGTAAATGTAGCTATGTATTATTTACATATACAGGGTGTAACAGAAGTGTGTGACAATACTTCAAGGTTGGCTTTTACCCATAAAACTGAACAACTTTTGTTCTACAACTTTGTTGAAATCGCAAATTTTTTTTTGGACTTTTCATACAAATCGATCAGCTGGCGAACCAAGTTGTTCAGTTTGATGGGTAAAAGCCAACCTTGAAGTATTGTCACACACTTCTGTTACACCCTGTATATGTACTGGCTAGTCCCGTGAATCTAGAAGTATACAGGGTACCATCTAGTACTACTTGCATTACTTGGCTTTATACTTTTAGTAGCACGAGAATTTACTATGGCCTAGTGACCACATGTGCACCCAGTAAGAAATTCCACTATAACTTTCTCTCTTGTTCGGCAACAATAAAACAATAATACATAGGGATTACCAATTGGGGATAAAAAAATAAACATAAATACACCTTTTCTTTACCCTCAATTAAGCCCTTGCTCAGGTAAGCCCTTGGCATCATCTCACCTGATGGTAAGTGATGATGATGCCGAAAATAGGAGCGATCTTCACGCCGGAACATATAAATGTTGTTAAACATTGATGTTTGGCGGCAAGACTTCGATAAGATGCTGACAGCTAACCAGGCAGGCTCAGAAAACTCCTTACCACCAACCAAACCGAGTTCTACAAAGTTGGACCCCGCCGGGAATCGAACCAGCGACCTCCCGATGTAAAGTGAGCGAACAAGCCACTAGACTACGGATGCGGTTAGACCTGAAAAATATATCCTTCGTTTGAACAGTCAGGTTGAAATCAGAAGCGTCTTATTTTCACACTTTGACAGTAACAGTAACAAAACAAAATAGGAGTAAACAGGACCACTGCGCTAGGCAAATAGACTAGTTTGTTCACTAAATCATAAGACAAGCGAAGCATGAAACTGGGTAGAGTTGTACGTAAGCTTTGTTTTGGTGCCGTAACCAGGAAAACCTTATACAAATGGTACCTTGTTGGATTTTATTGAGACGCAAAATTACAGAACAAACCGGCCTACAATTGGTTGTTGGGATTTATTTTTTTGGTATTCATATTTTAAGGAAAGGGTGGATTTATAAGGCCTACTGGAGGGTCTCTGAACCGAGTACTCGTTATGTCTGTTATTTCGGAAATATGAATATGAGAAAACTTCAACATTATTTTGTGATGGCGAAATAGTAGTGATTAACAGTGACTTAACTGTGAGTAAAAGTTTTGAATTAATCAGAGTGGTAAAAATAGAGTAGAGATAGTAGAGTATTTGATTTGATTAAAAAATATAAATATTTTGTTACTTTCAATGTTTATTTTGTTACATTTCCCTGCCCCAAATTCTAAGGTACCTTTTTGCTTCCATATAGGGAACGTAAAAACATCTGACCTAATTTCTAGAGGTCGTCCCCTTAAAACATTTTACTCTTTGTATGTTGATTTATGAGATAAAGAAACGAATGAGAATTCGCATTAGAAAAATGTATAACAGGATGTCTCTAAATTTAAAAGCTTTTTTGTGACATTAACAGTGTCATTTAAAAGGTCTGAGTTAGAAAATAATATTCCACGGGCTTAGTAATAAAAGCAACTTCGTTCGAAGATCGTTGGTGGTTGATAATTCTTATCAGTCTAGTATTTTAAGTAGAAATCTCATCATTATGTCAGATAAATAAATAGACACCAGAGATATGTAGGAAAAATAAATAATCGACTTAGGTGACAAAAGCCTTAAACTGAATTGGTAAAATGAGGGGCACATAGCTTATAGAAACAGATGGCCTTTGGTTCTCGAGCTCTGGAGTGGTGACCGCGTACCGGAAGACGTAGCGTGGGCAGACCCCCCACTTGCTGGCAGATATCTTTGGACCCGTTTACTGGGGCTTTATTTTGCTCGTTATGCTGAGCAGCTTTTGTTCAAATTGAAGATTACGTACAAAAGCGGCGTAAATATATTTGTATAAATAGTCTTTAGTTGTTCAGTACGATAAATTGAAGCTCCAACACTTCTAGTGCCCATTTTGTTACCTTTTGTATAACCTGCAAAATATATTTTTAATTACGTTGTCCTCTTCAAACAGCTCAAGGAAATTCCATAAACAGGTACCTTAGAGCACAATTAACTTCAAAAAAATATAATTTTATTATTACAAAGGAAACGGCTTCCCATTTTTATCGCAAGAGATTCACAAATTTGTACAGTCAAGACGAAAAGCGTCTATAGACAGCTCGTACGCACAATGGCGCTAATCTGCCTCCTTTTATGGGACAAAGGATAATTTCCATTCGTTAATCTCGGAATGAGTTTGTGTTATAATAATTAATTTAATAGGTAGAGGGAAGTACTTTTCGTTTCGTAAGTGTTTATATTCCAACTAGCTTGTGATCGCGGTTCTACCCGCATAGATATATATTTTTATGACTGTTATCGAGGTTTTGCAATACGCGTTACTCTGCTGGTAAATATATTATCTTAATACAGCCTTAAATAGCCTAATAGATCATCATTAATTATTTGATTATACATTTCCGGACTCATCTATCAGCTTACCTAGGATTTAAAGTTTTAATAGCCTATAGATAAAACCTAGCTATAGACTATTCCTGAGTTTGAATTTGGAATTAATGGCACACATTAAAATATTGTTAATGTCCCGGCTTCAAAACTGCTTTTGCTTAACCTAAAATTTATTTTTAGCTATAGTCTATTAAAATTAAACTTAATGCTTAAAAGCTAATGCTAGGTGGGCCGATAGATGTGTCCGGAAGTGTATTATGAATTATTTGTGAATCACACTGATATGAATTGTTTGCGAATTTACAAGTTTGCAGGTCGTTGCGTTGTTTTTTGACAATTGCCAAATAACTATCGTCTACATCAGCGGTCGGCAACCTGCGGCCCGCAAGCCTCCTCCTTGCGGCCCGCGAGTGTTTTGTAAATAAAGGTCTTATTATTCAAAATTATTATTATTTAGCGCCAAAAATGGAATCTGTGACACGTGAGCCTTTTGTGCCCGGGTGCCACAAGGACAACAGAAAGAGGATGTAAGGGAGTTATCTTGTACTGTCCTGGCATAAACAATATTTTTTACCGCTGATTTTAAACAGCAAACAAATTGTGAATAAAAATCGTTGATGATTATGAATGAATATAAAATTAAAATTGAAAGCCTCAAGATAACATTGAATTTGAATTCAAATTGTACTCGTTTAACTTCCTGTTCCTACTTTTCAATAAACTTATGATGAATAAAACGTAAAAGTAAATAGCATATTTGTGTTGTATTTCTAATATTGTTTACATACATATTAACAAGTGCGGCCCGCCTTTATTTCATTATGTCACTATGTGGCTCTTGCCTGCTAAAAGGTTGCCGACCGCTGGTCTACATGATGGGTAAGTAAGCTCAGTTCAGTAGTTTAGCTGAAACCCGCTGAAACCATCATAATATGTCAATATAAAGTTCAAAAAATTATGAAAGGCTTTCTTGGCGTAGTACATTCACACGATAATTTTTATACACCTTTTTTGTTGTCATTTAGTAGATTCTAAAATCTCAAATTATATGGGCTTGTACAATACCAACAGTAACTTCATACATTCCGTCATTTAATAATGTAAGGATAAATAAGATAAATAATAACACAACATAAAAACACTTATTTTAGGCTACACATTTCAAAAATCATAATTAAATAATGTAAGAAACAAGTCGTGAAAATGTGACGAGAACTTTGCACGCTGATTACTCGAAATTATGTTTCTATTACTGGTCTTATCGCAAACAGCCACGGCAGCATAAAACATCTGCATTTTTTCTTAATCACAAATGTAAACTCGCATTTCAAACATTGTCATTTTCACGATTCCCGACTGACACAGGGGTACATTCGTCAAGACTCGTCAGCGGTCGGCTAAAGTCGGAAAACTTCGCCATGTCTCGTTTTCATCTCGCCCCGTGACGGAAATGTCTGTGAAGCGAAAAAGCGCTTTGAAAATTGTGGAGCTGATAGTGTGGATGATAGTTTGAGCGTTATAGCGCTTGATTTGTCACGGGTTAATATTATATTTTTGGTGGTAAGAGATTGCTTGTTTGGGTTTTCATAGGGGTGGTAAGTAATTTTGTTTTGGATGTTAAAAGTTGTATTCCCTTGCAATGGTTTGATTACGTCATTGGATGTAAGGTGGATAACACAATGCGGTGCGGCGGTTTTTTTACTATGGACAGTGTCAAGTAAAACTGCACACCAGAGCGGATTCCGGATCAGTGTATTATCCGCGTAAATGTCAACTAAAATCTGATTTCAATAGAAATTTGAATCGAAACTAAGGCATAAACTAATAAACGGATACAATACGTCACCTCCGTGATCTTTCAAACTAAATTCAGCCTTGTTTATCTGTCACTAGTTATGGTTTTTAATTGTCGTTAAAATGTGATGTCGCGTTAATGTTATATCTATATGATTGACAAGTCAAACGGCCAAACCTCATATAAACGCTTTAAACGTACATACAAGATTAATCTTATTACTGTTTTGTACATATAAAATATATGTCACTAGAGCATGTGGCCAGTGCATTTGCCAATGTGTAGATCAGAGGGATAAAGTTGCTGAAATATGCTTTCAAATAGTCGCTTTTCCTGCATTTTGATATTTGTCTTTACAAAATAACGGACTCAATTTCATCTAAACCTACACTACATGTCCAATTTAATCACGAGCTCTTCAAAAATTTACCACCCCGTCCTCTTAAAATCAGAGCACGAAAAATCCAATACAGCAGCAATAATACAATCAGCGAGAAAAGCGCTAGAACCCATCCATTCTGAGGCTGCGCGGGCAGGCATGCGCAGAAGCGGTTTCTCGTCAAACCGCTCCAGTTTCGCGGCCCGCTTTGCCGTAACGCCAACCGCGCCCTAGTCGGTACCAATCCACCTGATCATTCAAAATTGGAACGTGTTCTATGGTTATACAAAAATCGAACATAATGTAAATAATGTAGTTTAAATTTTAAATTGTAAAACACTTTTGTAAGTGATTAGACTTGTGACAGTGTATACGATTTATAATTTTGTTTTGAAGCAAAGTGAAGTTAAGCATGTGTTAGTGCAATGGAGTATACGTGTGTGTAAAGTTATTTATGGGGACATGATATTTTGACGGATTTCCTCGATGGTAAGTCTTAGGTTTTTTTCTTAGATAGATAGTTAAAGATATTTATTTTGATGAAATACCTTCTTACGCTTGCAGTACTGTAAGATAATGGGAGCCATAATTTTAATAGCCTTAAATTTTCATCGGACCCTTTAATAAATTACTTGATATTGATTATAATAATTAATTATGACTATGAGTAAAAATAATGTACTTACCTACGTAAAAAATATTCTTGATAATAGGTAAAAGACACATATATCTTCTTAAAGGTCTAAGATCCGTGACAGTCTAGATAGTCGTATTATTGAGAATAAAATCTATATTCATAACAACTACCAAAAAAACCCGCGGTACAAGTTTGCAAGAAATGCTTTTCAGTAATAAAAAACTGTAATGATGTTGAATTCAGAAGTAACTTGTAGTACTTGTGAAAATTGAATATTTGTATAACATTTGTATGTATAAGAGAGCAACCCAACTGATGCAATGCCAAATGCGATGCAATGCGATTCATAGCATAGATATACAGGGTGTTAAAAAAAGTGCGTTTGAAATTTTAAGGGGTTACTCAGAATCAAGTATAGAACCCAGAAAAATATTGAAAAAATCCGCTCTTCAATTTTTTTTTTCAGATTCTCATACTAAATCTAAATAGTGAATCGAGAATTTCTATGAAAAACTGCAAAAAAAATTGAAGAGCGATTTTTTTCAATATTTTTCCTGGATTCTATACTTGATTCTGAGTAACCCCTTAAAATTTGAAACGCACTTTTTTAACACCCTGTATATTATTAAAAACTGAATGAGAGATGTCTTTTACTCTAAGATGTTGAGTGTATGAAAGGTACTGGAACACATTTATAAAAAAAAATAGACAAAAAAAAATTAAAAGATCGACACCACATCACAGATATTTATGAGTTTAACATTTATTATAGTCCTTTTTAATCGACTTCAAAAAAAGGAGGAGGTTCTCAATTCGTCGGAATCTTTATTTTTATTTTTATGTATGTTCACCGATTACTCGAAGACGCCTGAACCGATTGGATTTTTTTTATATTTAAAACGGTATATATACTTCACTGGTGGTCCCATATAAATTTTATCGAAATCGATTCAGCGGTTTTTGAGAAAATCAACAAAAACATAGCAAAATTGGAGTTGTTGCGATTGAAGTCGGTTGTTATTAACGTATTCAGCGTGGTCAATGATTTATTTCGAAATGGAAACTACATGAAGCACGTAATTCAAGGATAACACTATAGAAGGGTGGAAAATCAAAGGAAATATTATGTTTTTAAAATAATTTTATTGCGCAATTGAACAGTAGTTGCAAATTCTATCTCTACCTACCTATATTTTCATTATTTAATAACCTATTCATATTAAAAGAAATAACCCGACTGCATTAAAATGTATCCTATGTCACTCTCGAGATCAAGACGAATCTAACGTCACCTCTCAAGCTAAAATCCATTAAGCAGTTCAGGCTACAGAGCTGCCAAATAAATATACCTACATACATACACACACACGAAAAATATAACCCTCCTTCTGGCGCAGTCGGGTAACAAAAATAAAGGCAACTAGAAATACGAAATTATATAGATTCCCCTGTATACATGAACTCCAAATTACCTAATATTTAAACTGTTACACGTGAATTTCATTTAGAAAAACTAGATTTATTGGTATAACTGATAGACTAAGTATGTTGAATTGAGAATTAGCAGGACATGCAGCTAGCAGAAACGACAACCAATGGGAAATAAATGTTCTCGAGTGGCGACCGCTATCCGGAAAACGTACCTAGTGGATGGCCCCAAACTAACCTCGCTTCGGAAACACTTCCCGAAACGTTGAGTGTACAAGTACCGCGTGGTAGGAACTTTGTACTAGGTAGAAAAAAAAGATGATTTAAAAGTATGTGCAAAACATCTAGGAGTACTAAAATAAAAAACCTTTTGATTTTGATTTTTTGATTTTTAACCTCCTAAGGCCCAAATCTTTTTCAGCTTTCTGATCATTACCGCCCATGGCCTACCAATAGACTTTCAGCTGTTAGCGGATCATGCCCTACTAGAAGGACCCTGGGCCGAAAATGACATTAAAAAAATATAAACAAAAAACGACCATGGGTCTGAAGGACTATTGACAATTGGTCCTTCGAGTAGGACTTGGGGCCTTAGGAGGCTAATGATCTAGTCAAGGTTGCAGGAAGTCACTGGGTTCATGTGGTTCCAAACCCTGCTAAGTGGGCAGAGAATGTTCAATGCGGCACTTGCACCAGCACCTGCTGGATGCTGCCGCTGTCGGAGATATTCGACACGAGCACTTTACCGGCGTAATTCTGACACTTCTTGTTTAGAACCGACTTTATCTCTGGCAGGAGTACCGATGAGAATATCAAAGTTTGCCTGAAAGTATAAAGACTCTCTTATTATACTCACTCAATTTCGTTAATTAATAAAACACTAGCTGGGAAACCGAGCGTCGCTCGTTCAATTGACTGACTCGGTGGCTAAGTGATTAGCGATCCTGACCTCAGTCCGAGAGTCGTGGGTTCGATCCCCACACAGGGCAAACTTTTCTGTGATGAGCAGAATTGTTTGCTCCGAGTCTGGGTGTATAAATGTATGTATTTAAATGTATATGTGTATGTATATAAGTCTCTGGTTCCCAAGATACAGGGAATCCTAGTTTGGGGCCAGATGACCGTGTGTGATTTGTCCCAGATATTATTAAAAAAAAAACGGAGTTTCAATAAACTAAGGTAACTTGTTTAGTAGTAAGTACATATCTATAAGATTTATTTTATATGAAACATTTTGCAGGGTGTTGATTTAGTCGGTAGTGGCCTTCTAAGGGACGAATGGACAAGCAATATTTGTTCTGAAAATATCTATAATATTTTTTTATAATTTGATTCTATTGAGAAATACATGCAAATTATCCTTTTTTTATAAAAAAAAAACAGTAAATCTGTGGGCGAGGCCTATGTTCAGCAGTGGACGTCTATCAGCCATCGATATGGAAAAACAGTAGATTCTGTAATTATAGCACTGCAACGTAATCACTGATAGTGGTTTTCGCCACTATTTACATTTCAGGTTATCAGACCACCTACCTGTATAACTTTATCTTTTTTGAAATGTTTATGTTTTTATTTTCCTGTTTTGTTGTGCAATAAAGTGTTTTCATTCATTCATTCAGGTTATATCTCTGTGCTAATACAAATTCTTGGGTGAATTTATAATCATACTATATGCTGTTAGATGTTACTATAGATTTACAAATAAATGCATCAACTTTATGAATATTAATTAAATAATTTGATATTTAACAAAACTATGTCTCACCGCTTTACACGCTTTTTGTACCGCAAGCCGAACACGCTGGCTTCATGGTACCAGCTGATATGGTGATGTGAAATTGTATAGGTGTTACTTTTCCTTGCAGTAATGAATCAGAAGGGCTTAATAAAATCACCTGGCTAGCTACCAATATATTGTCTGCGTTTTTACGTTAAACATCAGTATTAACAGCATTGATGTGTTCCACCATAGAGGTAATATACCAGTTCCTCATTACTTTGGTTTAGGAAAGTCAGCTAAAATCTTCGGCATCTTTTCTTTCATCTTTTAACATCTTGTGTACGACTTTAAGGGGGTTAATTTCAGTAAAACTAACATTGATGTGTTCCACCACAGGGATAACATACCAGTTCCCCATCACTTTGAGAAATTTGGGAAAGTCCACTTCCATCTTCGTCATCACCATCACTTATCGTCACGAGATGATGCATGATCTTACCAACTGTGGGTAAAAAGAGATAGATAACTAATATCAGCTGACACTTTCGAACTCTTCGCAAACTTTGCCGATAGGGATTTGGAAGGTTTTTGGTAAACGCAATTCTGTCCTAAACTTTTTTCGATCTTTGTAGGAGCCGTAAGTGAAAAAGAAAAACATGGTTATGACACATGTACATTAATGTTAGCAGTTTGAAATGATATCGTGTCTATGCTGAATTTATTATACAAAACAAAAAATACATTCTGAACACAAGACAAATATTTCAATAGCTAAAATAGTGTCAGTAGTTTCGACAATAATACAGGCTGTAGCAAAATTATTCAAGTACGCGCGGTATCGAATACTTTCTCGCTCTAACACTGACCCTTCTCGCTCACACCGAGTTTTGCGCACGGCACCAGTGGATCGAGGCATATATAATGAGGCGAGCGCGTGATGAGATTCATTCGCTAGCAGTCCACCCTAACACCAACTAAGCTAAGGGATGCGATAGCGTACACTGCAGTCCACCCTTGTTTTAGCTAGGATACCTATATATCTAAGAATATCTATGTTGTATGTATACTAAAGTGACCTACAATACAAATCTGTTCCCGTCACTGACGATTGGCGTTTCATTTTTTTTTACGTCTACCCTCTACAAGGCTTATTTTTGGACCCCCCACCAAAACTTCACAGTGGCTTCTACTCATGAAATTGAGCAAATTTCCCCAAAATTCAATAGTCAATTCACAAAACAATTTTGGGCATCTCCATACAAAGTAGGCCGACGAACAAATTAGTATGAATGGTCCAAAAAATTTTTTTGCGAATTGACTATTCGTTTTTGGGAAAAGTTGTTTAATTTCATAATAGAAGCCACTGTGAAGTTTTGGTGTAGGGTTCAAAAATAACTCCGTATATTACGAGAGAACTAAATAACATTAACAACATTGACACATTTAACTACATCCAAGAATAAATTTGCTAAATGCCTCTGAAATTTATACATAACCATTTTGGCTTTACGATCGATAAGTAAAAGATCCTTCCATATAAGATGTGTATCAAGTGTGTCTGTAGTACCGTATCTCTCAAATCATCAGCCGCAAGACATCCACTGCTGGACAAAGGCCTCCCCCAAGGATTTCCACACCGACCGGTCCTGCGCTGCCCGCATCCACCGGCTTCTCGCAACCTTTACTACGTCATCGGTCCACCGACTGTGACGTCATATCTCGGAAACTGTTCACCGCTGTCCTGGAAGTCGTTTTCAAGCTTCTGTACTGGAGAGGACTCGGCATTAACATCAACGGCGAGTACATCACTACCTTTGATTCGCTGACAATATCGTGGTCATGGCTGACACCTTGGAAGACCAAGGCACAATGCTCGATGGACTCAGTAGAGCCTCTTAACAAGTGGGTCTTAAAATGAACATGGAAAAGACGAAAATTATGTAAAATGCCCGTAGACCGATCTAAAAGCATTTTTATTTGATCTAAAATAATTTTTATTTAAAAAAGGTTTTATTGAGACAGTTCTTGACATGTTTGTTGAAAATTGATTTAGTGGTTTACCTACTCGTTCTTCAGCTTTTACTGCCAAGGGTTGTAAAATTTTAAATTTTGTTAGCTATTCAAGGATATAAAAGTATAAATAATGAATGGTATAAAGATATACGTAAAATGAGTATGATAAAACATAACCACAGAAACGTGATCCCAATAAAAATGTAGCACAACAATGTAAAACAACATTCGTACAGATTAATGGTGGAATTTCATGAAAATATCTACTCTATATTACGTAGTATATCTATGTGCCTTTATTTTTTGCGATAATCTAATGGCAGCACACGTTTTCACATTTCACACTGCGTCGTAAAAATACGAGGGTAGTCGTAAAAGACGAAATTTTTTACCTATAACTAACCCCTGTAGGTAGGTTGAAGACGTCAAATATCGGTTTATTTCTTTTCGTCTCCAAAAGGAGACACTTATCGCGGCGTCCTTCTAATGGACTGTCTGCGAAACGGATGTATCCCTCTTAACAAATAACCGGCCCATGTCAGATGGTATCGCCGCTTTTTGCAAAATTGTAGGGTATTAAGGAAATTTGGCATGGTTTTACAGCTAAAACGTAAGTCGGGGTGAAATTGTTTTCTTTTGCTCCACAGCTTTTAAATGTTGTTTGTGCGGAATCTCGTTAGACGTAACAATGGTCTTCTGTAGAATTACCATATATGACTACATGTAAAATTTTAAAAAACGGCTTCAGTTGATTTTTTATAACTTTATATTTCGTTTACAAACTATAGCGTCCCCACTGCAGGGACACGGGTCTCTTTCCATACCTCGGGAAGGGTAGGCTATATACTTAGAGCTATATACTCCATATACGGGGGCCAAGTCCGGATTGGTGGAGGTTGTGGGGCTAGTGGCCAACCCAAGTGTCAAAAGTTTTTTTGGCCTATAAGGCCTCCGACATGGCTTAACGACTGCCATTTAGCGATAGCAGCCGGGACCAACGGCTTAACGTGCCTTGCGAAGCATGAAAACGGTCGAGATAAATGCCACTAACAGTCAAACCCATCCGAGTTATGACCGTGCTTGTAGTCACACAAGTCACACTGAGCCACGACCGCTTCAACCTTCATATTTAAAAGTGGGTTTTCAGTCTGAATTGCATTTATTATTTAGTTACGTTTTCTCGTTCAGCCCACAGTTCAATCTACCGATTCAAGCGATTTCATTAAATGCGCCTCAGTGGTTTGATCAAATCTGTAGATAGGTCCTTAAGATATCTCAATCGTTTGATCTCCTCTCATATCTTTGAGAGATGATTGATTTTCTGTGAAGTTATACTTTCATATTTATATTGATATCCAATATAGACGTTTATGTACTGTATTTACCGCAATAAATGAGCTGAAACATATTTTTTTTATTTATTTCAGTTTTCTTTAAAACGTAACAGTCTGTTCGCAGCTTAGCTTAGAAACGTGACTTTTTATTTATTTAAGTTTTCTTGAAAACGTAACAGTCTGTTCGTGGCTTAGCTTAGATACTATTAGTACTAGAGAGCACGGATACGGCATTATTAATCCCGCCGACAAAGTGGTATTTTTTTTGTGGGTACGCCATTTTTTTCTCGACCATCCCATGGTATGGCGTATCGTTAGATAGGTCTTTCAGAAATATTGTTGGTTTGTGAAAACCACTTTTCGATTCAGGGATCCGTTTTCGAAATATTAAACATTAAAATGCACGACTTCGCCCTGGCATATGGTTTGACACAACTGGTTACTACGCCCACGCGAATCCCAGATGTGGAGAACCATGAACCTTCACTGTTGGACCTTCTGCTGACTTCTCATCCGGACGGCTACCAAGTATCCGTTGACGCCTCACTCGGCTCTTCGGATCACTGCCTTATCCGGAGTACGGTGCCACTCACGTGCCCGCCGCGACCGCGAGTCGCCTGTCGCCGTCGTGTGTGGCATTACAAGTCAGCAGATTGGGATGGGATGCGGTCTTTCTTTGCGTCCTACCCTTGGGGGCAGGTTTGCTTCACGCCGGATGATCTCAACTTCGCTGCCGATTCTGTCGCTGATGTGGTGCTGCAGGGTATGGAGCTTTTTATCCCATCCTCAGTGGTCCCCATTGGCGGCAAATCCCAGCCTTGGTTTGGTCGGTCCTGCAAAAAGGCTTCTCGCCGAAAGCAGGAATGTTACCAAGCCTGGGCAAATGCGGCGAAGGTACGGGATGAAAAGACCAGCGTATTAAAAAAGGAGTTTAACTTTGCCTCCAGGTCCTTCAAAAGAGACATTGCCAGGGCAAAGTCAGCGCACATAGGCAGAATTGGCGAGAGACTAGAGCGTCTTCCTTCGGGAACTCGTGCGTTCTGGTCTCTGGCCAAAGCTGTCCAGGGGAATTTCTGCACGCCATCATTTCCACCACTGCACATGGGAAATTATTCATTGGCCCACGACGCAAAGGAGAAAGCCGATCTTCTAGGCAAACTCTTTGCGTCCAACTCAACGTTGGATGACGGGGGAAACGAGCCGCCGACCATACCGCGGTGCACGAGCTGTATGCCGGATATCCGGTTCCACCAACGCTCAGTGCGTAAAGCACTTTTTTCCCTCGACATTCATAAGTCGAGTGGGCCCGACGGAATCCCTCCTATCGTGTTGAAGGTGTGTGCTCCAGAGTTGGCTCCAGTTTTAACGCGCCTTTTTCGGCTCTCATACTCCACTGGCGTAGTCCCGAAGTCATGGAAGACAGCTTTGGTGCACCCGATCCCTAAAAAAGGTGACCGCTCGAATCCGTCCAACTACCGGCCGATAGCCATAACCTCCTTATTCTCAAAGATAATGGAGTCCATTATCAACAGCCAGCTCCTTCGGTACCTAGAGGACCGCCAGCTGCTTAGTGACCGACAGTACGGTTTCCGTAAGGGCCGGTCCGCTGGTGATCTTCTTGTCTACCTGACACATCGTTGGGCACAGGCGATCGAGACTAAGGGGGAAGCTTTGGCCGTTAGTTTGGACATAGCGACGGCCTTCGATCGGGTCTGGCACAAAGCACTTCTTGCGAAGCTTCCTTCTTATGGGCCCGGATTCCCGAGGAATTATGCAAATGGGTCACTAGTTTTCTTGCAGACAGAAGCATAAAGGTCGTAGTCGACGGTGCATGCTCAGATTCTATGTCTGTGAATGCTGGTGTCCCTCAAGGCTGTGTGCTTTCGCCTACACTGTTCCTTCTGCATATCAATGATATGCTGCAAATCAGCAGCACTCATTGTTATGCGGATGACAGCACAGGTGATGCCTTCTATACCGGCCGTGCCAACATTTCTCGGGAAAACGTCATCGAGAGCCGAAACAAACTTGTGTCGGAAATTGAGGCCTCTTTAAAGAAAGTCTCAGAATGGGGTCGACTTAATTTGGTCCAATTTAACCCCACTAAGACACAAGTTTGCGCGTTCACTGCCAAGAAAATGCCATTTGTCGTATCACCTCGTTTTGAGGACACTCCCCTAAATGCCTCAGCTAGTATCGGAATTCTTGGTGTCGACATATCGAGTGAAGTCCAGTTCCGTGGCCATCTAGAGGGTAAGGCTAAATTAGCCTCGAAGAAGCTTGGTGTGCTCAATAGATCGAGACGGTATTTCACTGCGGCGCATCGCCTGCAACTTTATAAGGCGCAGGTTCGGCCTCATATGGAATACTGTTCTCATCTCTGGGCAGGGGCACCCCAGTACCAGCTTCTCCCTCTGGACCGCATTCAACGAAGGGCAACTCGAATCGTCGACTGCTAGGATATTTCAGATCGGCTTGACTCCCTGGCGCTGCGTAGAGATGTAGCCTCGCTCTGCATTCTCTATCGCATGTACAATGGGGAGTGCTCCGAGGAATTGTTCGGATTGATCCCTGCCGCCTCTTTCCGCCATCGTTCTACGCGACAACATATTCATCCCCATCACATAGATGGTTGGCAGTCCACAACTGTACGTTTCACTAGAAACTTTCTGCCTCGCACAACCAAACTGTGGAATGAATTGTCGCCTGCGGTATTTCCGGACCGATACGACATTCAAACCTTCAAGAAAAGAGCGTACTCCCAAATCAAAGGCCGGCAACGCACTTGTGACTCCTCTGGTGTTGCGGGTGTCTATGGGCGGCGGTAATCGCTTACCATCAGGTGATCCGTCTGCTCGTTTGCCACCTCTGCCATAAAAAAAAAAATAAAAAAAAAATGCATTTTTTTTAAAGTCACGTGTCATGTGTCTGCCAGCTAAACGGTTGTTTCTAAAAATGTGAAAAAAATCATGGCAGTAGTATATATATAACGAAGTTAACAGGAAAACTATCACAGCTAAGTAGGCTTTACAAGTTAACGAGTAGCAATCCATCGATCAACTTATCAAAGGCTTTCGTACCTACTTCATAATTCCATTGAAAATTACTTTGATGAAGTTGTTGGTTGGGTAAAATAGGTAGTAAATATAATGCTTCTAAACCATGACAATAGGGTTTTTCACCATTTTTTGAAAAGTATCTCAAATTGATCATTAGGTGGGAAAAAGTAAAAAATATTTTTTTAAAATTTTTTTGAAACCTATGAGTACCCCAAAAGTACATTTTAAATTACCATTGCCAATAAGCGCGCGAAAACGATAGCCACCATGATGCTTAGGTCGTGACGTCATTTCAGGAGTAAACAAAACAGCTCTGTACTAAAATTTTGACACATATCGCGAACAAAATGTCATTGTTTACCACTATTGTGACGTCACCTGACAACCAGCATGGCGGCTGTCGTTTCAGACATTTGAATAACAGATTAAAAAACTTGATTTTTGTAAATTACAAATAAAATGTTTTTTCTCATTTTATTGTATAGAAATCATATTAAATCGATTACGTATTACAAATACCACAGTAAATAAGCAGTTTTAGATTTTTTTTGTATATAGTAAAATACCCAATTATGGAAAAAATAACAATAATATAATTATAATACTACGGAACCCTACACTGCGTGTGGCCGACACGCACTTGATTGCTTTTTATCCTCATCGTTTGCTCTCATGTAACTATAACTATTAATGTCCCTTATTGCGACCGCCAAATGTACACTCCGCATTAACTGGTCGGTTAATTACCTACTGGTTTAACTGTTATAGAGAGTACCAACTTGCAATACTATTACCTATCTATACGTCTCTATAAACCGGTACATTAAACACAGACACAATTTTATTTGAAAAGTCACTTAATATTCATAATCAACTCAATAAGATCTTATCCAGAACCAAAAAAAAATGTGGGCTTTTCACACATGTAGATCGGTTGATCCTTCAGCTTTGTGTTGGAAGATGAAACAATTGTTTTTTTTTTTTGAAATAAGGATTAAAACTCCTTTTAAATTCCGGGATGTGTTTCTAATAATTTTCATGATATTCTGATTTAGGTATACAAGATGTAACAAAAAGTGTGATGATACTTCAAGGTGGGCTTCTACATATCAAACTGAACAACTTTTGTTATACAACTTTGCAGAAATCGCAAAAACATTGGGCTTCTCATACAAAAAAAAAAAAAAACAAAATCGATCAGCTGGCGAGCCAAGTTTGTATGAAATATTCAATTTTTTTTTTAATTTCAACATAGTCGTGCAACAAAAGTTGTTCAGTTTCATGAGTAGAAGCCCACCTTGAAGTATCACCCCACCTTTTTTTACATCCTGTATATTTGTGTAAACCTCTTTGTCACCTCAAACTTTTTACTTACAAAAGTTCACCACAACAGCATTTCGCAGTACTTTATAAATCTCAATAACAAACTCTCTATGTTTCCAATAACTTTATGGCTTCATTATTCAGTTCTTGTAGATAACAAGTCTCTAGAACTATCTCAATAATTATAAAATGAAAGCTGCCGTAATAATCATTTTTGGTCTATAGATGTTGATTTGTATTCATATCTTCGTTTCCAGATTTCAATATTCTTAACAGGTACTAAAGTATTTAAGTGTTTCGTGAATCTTAAATTTTCAATTTAGGATTTGGGATGAAAAAAGAGACGATGGTCTCACAAATCGGAGTAAAGGAACGTTTATAGTTACTTATTTATACCTGGAATTTAATTGGATTTGTGCGCAATTAAAATCTTGAATAGGCATCGAAGTACTTTCTTATAAATTTCCATTTCTGCTATTTCCATTTGCAACTCTGAATAGTTCGTTCACCTTATTGTTGTGAGCAATTAGCTTTGAATTTTAATTAAATTTTGTCTGTTCAGTCCTATCTTTTTCTACAGGGTGTTACAAAAGCATGTGGTAATACTTCAAGGTGGTTTTCTACTCATCAAACTGAACAACTTTTTTATTTTCAACCGACTTCAAAAAAAGCAGGAGGTTCTCAATTCGTCGGAATCTTTTTTTTATTTTATTTTTTTGTTTTTCACCGATTACTCGAAGACGCCTGAACCGATTTGGAAAATTCTTTTTTTGTTTAAAAGGGTATATCACAGGTGGTCCTATATTAATTTTACCGAAATCGATTCAGCGGTTTTTGAGAAAATCAACAAAAACATATCAAAATTTGAGTTGTTGCGATTGAAGTCGGTTGTTTTTAACGTATTCAGCGTGGTCAATTATTCAACTTTGTTTTAATCGCATGATTTGCATTGATGAGTGAAAGCCCACCTTAAAGTATTACCACACCTTTTTGTTACATACAGGATGTAAATCTAGTCGTGCGTCATATTTGAATCAGAGGTTCTACTCCTGATTCTGATCAACTTTCCCCAAGGAACCCATAGTCAAATCGCAAGAAACTTTTTGGAACCTTTATTCAAGGTGGGCTTCTACGTATCAAACTGAACAACTTTTGTTATACAACTTTGCAGAAATCGCAAAAACATTGGACTTCTCATACAAATCGATCAGCTGGCGAGCTAAGTTTGTATGAAATGTTCAATTTTTATTTTTTATTTTAACATACATAGTCGTGCAACAAAAGTTGTTCAGTTTCATGAGTATAAGCCCACCTTGAAGTATCACCCCACCTTTTTGTTACATCCTGTATATTTGTGTAAACCTCTTTGTCACCTCAAACTTTTTACTTACAAAAGTTCACCACAACAGCATTTCGCAGTACTTTATAAATCTCAATAACAAACTCTCTTATGTTTCCAATAACTTTATGGCTTCATTATTCAGTTCTTGTAGATAACAAGTCTTTAGAACTATCTCAATAATTCTAAAATGAAAGCTGCCGTAATAATCATTTTTGGTCTATAGATGTTGATTTGTATTCATATCTTCGTTTCAAGATTTCAATATTCTGAACAGGTACTAAAGTATTTAAGTGTTTCGTGAATCTTAAATTTTCAATTTAGGATTTGGGATGAAAAAAGAGACGATGGTCTCACAAATCGGAGTAAAGGAACGTTTATAGTTACTTATTTATACCTGGAATTTAATTGGATTTGTGCGCAATTAAAATCTTGAATAGGCATCGAAGTACTTTCTTATAAATTTCCATTTCTGCTATTACCATTTGTAAATCTGAATAGTTCGTTCACCTTAATGTTGTGAGCAATTAGCTTTGAATTTTAATTAAATTTTGTCTCTGTTCAGTTCTATATTTTTATACAGGGTGTTACAAAAGCGTGTGGTAATACTTCAAGGTGGGCTTCTACTCATCAAACTAAACAAATTTTTTATTTTCAACCGACTTCAAAAAAAGGAGGAGGTTCTCAATTCGTCGGAATCTTTTTTTTTATTTTATTTTTTTGTTTTTCACCGATTACTCGAAGACGTCTGAACCGATTTGGAAAATTCTTTCTTTGTTTAAAAGGGTATATCACAGGTGGTCCCATATTAATTTTACCGAAATCGATTCAGCGGTTTTTGAGAAAATCAACAAAAACATATCAAAATTGGAGTTGTTGCGATTGAAGTCGGTTGTTTTTAACGTATTCAGCGTGATCAATAATTATTCAACTTTGTTGTAATCGCATGATTTGCATTGATGAGTGAAAGCCCACCTTGAAGTATTACCACACCTTTTTGTTACATACAGGATGTAAATCTAGTCGTGCGTCATATTTGAATCAGAGGTTCTACTCCTGATTCTGATCAACTTTCCCCAAGGAACCCATAGTCAAATCGCAAGAAACTTTTTGGAACCTTTATTCAAGGTGGGCTTCTACGTATCAAACTGAACAACTTTTGTTATACAACTTTGCAAAAATCGCAAAAACATTGGACTTCTCATACAAATCGATCAGCTGGCGAGCCAAGTTTGTATGAAATGTTCAATTTTTATTTTTATTTTAACATAGTCGTACAACAAAAGTTGTTCAGTTTCATGAGTATAAGCCCACCTTGAAGTATCACCCCACCTTTTTGTTACATCCTGTATATTTGTGTAAACCTCTTTGTCACCTCAAACTTTTTACTTACAAAAGTTCACCACAACAGCATTTCGCAGTACTTTATAAATCTCTTTATTTTTTTTTTTTATTTTTTTTTTATTTTTCACATTTTGGGAAATCAACAGCTATTCAATATAAATAACAGAAGTAAGTATAACACATAGAATAGATAGTCAAGCCTTTACAGATTTCCACGGATAGTTAAAAAGAACGTGTTTACAGAGCTAAGGTAAGTATACAATAAGTTAAAGTGATAATAAATGATATATAATAAACTAGAGAGCAATATTGAGACAGAAGGATAAGTACTTATAAGAAAGAGAAGAAACGATTGTGTGTGAGTGTGTGTATGTGTGTATGTGTGGCTGGGTGTGTGGGTGTGTGGGTGTGTGGGTGTTTGAGTGTCTGTGGATGTGTATGTGTGTGTGACGACTCAAATAAAATTAATGGGTAGAAGTGATTTTTAAAGATATTTTATGTTTGTAACTTGCTTTAGAGGTAGAAAAAGGATCAATTTCGGAGAATTTCTTATTGTACGTTCGAGATAACCGGGTAAATACTGAATTCTGAGCATAATTAGTTTTATGGTACGGTACACTGATCATGGTGGTATTACGCGTTCGCTTGGTCTGACAATTGAGACTGATTTTAGAAATAATATAATAATAATAATAATATCTGGGACAAATCACACACGGTCATCTGGCCCCAAACTAGGATTCCCTGTATCTTGGGAACCAGAGACTGATATACATACACATATATTTTTTAAATACATACATATATAGATATAATACACCCAGACTCAGAGCAAACAATTCTGCTCATCACAGAAAAGTTTGCCCTGTGTGGGGATCGAACCCACGACTCTCGGATAAGAGGTCAGGATCGCTAACCACTTAGCCACCGAGTCAGTCAAATTAGCGGGGGACAGTCAAAAGAAGAGTTCAAAAGATCGTATAGAAAAGATAGGTCAAGCATTTCTCGTCGTTCTTCGAGAGAGAGTAAATGGTTAGATCGGCAGCTGTCTGGGTAGTTAGTAAAATTTTTATGCGTTTTATACTCAAGGTACTTTACGAATTTTTTTTGTATGTTTTCTATACGATTTATGTAGGTATGATATCTAGGGTTCCATACAACACTGGCGTATTCAAGAGCACTTCTAACATATGCGTAGTAAATAGATTTAAGACATGCTGCATTGTTAAAAGGCTGACAAATACGTTTGAGAAAGCCTAAGCTCCTATAGGATTTGTTTATAATGCAGTCAGTGTGCGCATCAAATAATAATTTATGGTCCATAGTAATACCTAGATCACGAATAGTAATAGTTCTATCTATTTCGGTATTGTTAATTGTGTAAGCGTAGGCAATACTATTTCTCTTTCGAGAAAAGGATATTACCTGACATTTACTGGTATTGACTGCAATCCTGTTAAATTTATAATATATAGACAACCGATCCAAGTCTTCCTGTAATTTGGCACAATCAGTAACATCAGAGACATCAATGAAAATTTTTGTGTCATCGGCGTATATAAGAAATTTAGAATTAACGAAACAGGTATAAATATCGTACAAGTACGCGTTGTATAGCAGCGGTCCCAAATGGGATCCCTGTGGGACGCCAGAGGGTATCGAGACTAGGTCAGATCTGTGACCTCCCACAACCACAGCTTGTGACCGATTTTTCAGATAGGATGCTATCCAGCGCAACAGGTTTCCGCATATACCTATCCGCTCTAGTTTTTGTAACAGAATGACGTGGTCCACACGGTCGAAAGCTTTTTCGAAGTCCGTGTAGACCACGTCAATCTGCTTACCCTTTTTCATGTTCTTAAGCAGGAAGTCAACAAACAGAGAGAGGTTAGTAACCGTGGATCGTCCTCTGAGGAAACCATGTTGCTCATCTGGAATAGCCTTAACGATTGTACCATATATTCTTTTGTAAACAATCCTCTCAAACACTTTATCAAATGTATTCAGTAACGAGATTGGCCTATAGTTTTCAACCTTGGTTTTTAAACCTTTTTTGTGAATCGGGACTATGTTCGCTACCTTCCAAACTTCAGGAAACACACCTTCTCCAAGGGATCTATTAAATAGCAGACACAAAGGATATGCCAAAGCTGACGCACATTTCTTTATATAGATAGGTGGAATCTTGTCAGGACCAGCTCCTTTCGCGGGATACAGGTGCTCAAGTAAATTTAAAACTTCGTCTGGGGTTGTTCTAATGGAACTTATTGTAGAGCCATCATCCACAAATGGAGCAGATAAATAAGAACTTGGGTAATGATCGGCCTGCTTTTGAAAGACACTATTAAAAAAAGAGTTGAATGCACCACAAATCGACTCATCAGTGAAACTATCAGTATTGTACGTTACTGTTTTAGGATAAGAGGATTTACCATTGCGGCGGGATTTAATGTAACTCCAGAATAGTTTAGGATTATTTTCTATATTACTTTGCATTGTTTTGATGTAGTTCCAGTAACAAACTGTTTCTGCCTTGTGAAGTCTAGATCTTAGCAAAGAAAATTCATGATAGTCAAGAGGATTTATAAAGCGCTTCCAGCGTTGATGAGCTTTGGTCTTTTGCCTAGCTATACGTTTTGTATTTGAGGAGTACCAAACAGGAAATTTATTATTGTTACCGGTCTTGAGTGGAATAAATAAGGTAATGGAGTTATTTATTATTTCATAAAATTCATCGACGGCTTCATCGATAGATCTAGTAATTAGCAGTTTGTCCCAATCAATTTGATTAAGAAAATTAATAATTTTGTCGTAATCTCCTTTATGAAATTTGTAAATAGGGGTACTTTTTTCAGAGAAAGGCGCAGTCATAATATCTTTGGCATCTATTGTAAAGGAAGGACGCTTAGGGTCCAACTTAGATATAGGATGGTCACAATAATTTAATTCCGTGGGAAAATTGCTAAAAGCTAAGTCAAGTGTGTTATTATAGTTATTTCGAATATTATTATATTGCGTAAAACCCAGTATACTCAAACCCTCCACCAAACGAACGGCTACCTCTTGGATCGAAGTAGGACCCTTTTTAATAAGAGAAGGTTCGTTCAAATGCCACTGTATGCAAGGTAAATTGAAATCTCCTACCAAAATAAAATGGTCGTCCGGATGATTCAAAACTATAGGTTTCGTTATATTAAGAAATTTATCTATGTCTTCCATCTGATGAGGCGAATTACTATGACCGGGGATGTATATAGCCGCAATGTGTAGGTTGTGATAAATATTTAAAGATGAGGATTTTGATATAGAAATCCAAATGAGTTCAAGGCTGTCATGGGCCCAGTCTCTGCGCAAACTAGCATTTAGATAGGTTTTAGTTAAGATAAGTGCACCACCACCAGAATGTTTACTTGAGCTTGCAGGCGATCTGTCACAACGGAATACGTCATAAGAGTCACTACAAAACTCTGAATTCGATATTGATTCGCAAAACCATGATTCTGTTAAAATTATAATGTCGTAGTCACTTAACTCAATATTTCATAACAAACTCTCTTATGTTTCCAATAACTTTATGGCTTCATTATTCAGTTCTTGTAGTTAACAAATCTTTAGAACTATCTCAATAATTCTAAAATGAAAGCTGCCGTAATAATCATTTTTGGTCTATAGATGTTGATTTGAATTCATATCTTCGTTTCCAGATTTCAATATTCTGAACAGGTACTAAAGTATTTAAGTGTTTCGTGAATCTTAAATTTTTAATTTAGGATTTGGGATGAAAAAAGAGACGATGGTCTCACAAATCGGAGTAAAGGAACGTTTATAGCTACTTATTTATACCTGGAATTTAATTGGATTTGTGCGCAATTAAAATCTTGAATAGGCATCGAAGTACTTTCTTATAAATTTCCATTTCTGCTATTACCATTTGTAACTCTGAATAGTTCGTTCACCTTATTGTTGTGAGCAATTAGCTTTGAATTTTAATTAAATTTTGTCTCTGTTTAGTCCTATCTTTTTATACAGGGTGTTACAAAAGCATGTGGTAATACTTCAAGGTGGGCTTCTACTCATCAAACTGAACAACTTTTTTATTTTCAACCAACTTCAAAAAAAGGAGGAGGTTCTCAATTCGTCAGAATCTTTTTTTTATTTGATTTTTTTGTTTTTCACCGATTACTCGAAGACGCCTGAACCGATTTCGAAAATTCTTTTTTTGTTTAAAAGGGTATACTTTACAAGTGGTCCCATATAAATTTTATCGAAATCAATTCAGCGGTTTTTGAGAAAATCAACAAAAACATATCAAAATTGGAGTTGTTGCGATTGAAGTCGGTTGTTTTTAACGTATTCAGCGTGATCAATAATTATTCAACTTTGTTGTAATCGCATGATTTGCATTGATGAGTGAAAGCCCACCTTGAAGTATTACCACACCTTTTTGTTACATACAGGATGTAAATCTAGTCGTGCGTCATATTTGAATCAGAGGTTCTACTCCTGATTCTGATCAACTTTCCCCAAGGAACCCATAGTCAAATCGCAAGAAACTGTTTGGAACCTTTATACTTCATAATTTGGCCGCTCGTATGAAGAGTTCAAAATTTATTTTGAGATTTCACTCTATGGGTTTACAACTTTACACCCAGACACAGAGCAAACGAATCTGCTCATCACATATATATTTGCCCTGGGTGGGGATCAAACCCACGACTCTCGGATCAGTAATCGGGAGCCCTAACCACTGAGCCACTGAGTCAGTCAAAAATATTTTAATTTTCATTGCTGTTTGTATTTATCGAAGAAATAATCTATAAATATATGAAAATTGAAACTGTTACATCATCTGTAGGTATTTAAAATATTTTTTGGAAATAATCATAACAGATAAAAGAAGTCCACCGCTAAACAAAGGCTCTTCAAGGTTTTCCATAATGACATGTCTTTGAACTACCCGCATCCAATAGCTTCTCGCGACCTTCACTAGGTCAATGATCCCTCGAGTGGGAAGCCGTTGTGCTTTCTGGTAACAGAGGAATGGCAAAAAACTGAAATATTAAATGCTCAACATTTAACGTGATAATAAAGTATTTAGGATCATTGAAAGGTTTCCAACAGAAAAGTAAGCGACCCATATATCTAAACATCCAACTGTACAAAATGCCAATATTTTGCTCAATAGATGCATATTATTTCCTGATAAAATTCAGTATAAACCAATGATGCGAATTTTGAAGACAAATTCTTCAACTGCAATATAACAGAAACCGTTTTCTGAATATTCAATAATATCACTCCAAAAACGTTCAAAAGGGATCCTGCTTAATGTAACATACAATCGAATCAGTGTCTGTGAGTGACCCAATATTTCAGTTTCGATTCACCAAACAACAGCGGAATATTTCTTTTTATTTCACAAATATCTAATTCATTCATCAAAAGGTCTTTTAAGAGTGCTTCAGAACGATTTCCTCAGAAAAAAGAGGGTAGATTTTTCACGACAAAGGCTCAGAATTAATGGATTCACCCCTTGTCTAATACATTTTGTGGGGACCGTTTCTGGGTGAGATATTCACAATATTATTTATGTACGTAGGTATTTTTATCGTGGCTAAAATTTTACGATGTGTAGTGGATACGGTCACGGTCAAAATTTGAATGAGTAAAAACGATGTTCCATTTGGTATGGAAGAAGCTAAAATTTTGTTATTTTATAAATGTCAGAAATACTATTTTTTGCAAGAAATTGAGGAAAATAAGGAAATAGTGGGTATTTTGAAGATTTTATCTTTCTCTAATTATGATATATTGATTTATGTGTTTTCTCCAGTAGGGCTTGGTACATAATCATTAGGTTATGAGAGACACACATTTTTGTTCTATTATGTACACACACTCACACTTACACTCCTAATAAATCGAATTTGAAATTTTGACTTCTAAAATGTATATAGGTAATTACCTATATCGGTTGTCTTTTTCAAAAAAACATGAATAAAATATTAAAAAAAATATTGCGAAATTCACAAGAAATAAATAAATTAGGTCGATTCACATACCACCAGTAACTTCGTTCATTATTATACCCATTCCTAAACACATTGACTTCATAAAACTATTTATGCGTTTTAGATATTACGTACCTAAAAGCTCAAGGGTCACTTTCATATAGAAGTAATTACATTTACGTTCCTGCTGTATATCTCGTATAATGTTAAAATTATGCGAAATACCCTGACAATGTTTATTGGTAAGCTTAAAGCAGAATGCATTAGTTAGTTTCATATTTCAGTTTTAGTTAGTGAAAACATAATTTGGCAAAAGTGACCTAAGTGCTATTTTAGTTGGGTTTCATTAAAATAGCTGGATTGACGTTAGTAAAATGCTCTTTATTTTTAAGTCTAGAATATTAAATAGGTATTGGTTTAAGTTATGGGCCTATGTTCAATAGTGGATGTCTTCCATTCCGGCTGACAATTATGATGTGATTATGATTGTTAGTAACGTTCATTGTTGTTATAATGCTTCCATTTATAGTGTTAATAAATCTGAATCAAAATATCAGATTTTACTCATGGGTATAAAGTTACGTAAGGCCTTGGACAAAGAATACCTTCCCACCCGGAAAACTTTAGGTGGCCTAACTTACGTTAAAACAACAACGCTTGGCTGTTATGACCGAGCAGCCAAGATTAAACGAGCCCCCAAGCATCGTGACACTTTTATTTACTTAGTGAGAACAATTTCGTTATACTTACTGCGGAGCGTACCCTAGGGAAGTAGTATTGGCCCTCATTTTCTGAAACTATTTTAGGAATAGGTAAGTAAACAGAGCAGAAATTATATACTTAGGTATAAAAATAATGTTTAGTAAAGATCCCACTTATCCATCCTCTAGTATAATAATAAATTATCTAATATATATATGTAGTATAAATTGTACAAATATAATATGTAATATTATATTTTTACAATAAATTTGCACATACACGTGATCTATTGGTAAAAGGAGATACTTATAGATATGATATTAATTTTAAAATTTCTGCAAAGTTGTGGACTAAAAATTGATCAGTATAATAAGCAGAAGTACCAGAAATACACCTAATGAGGATCCACACTTATAAATTTATATGTAAAAATATTCACTTATTTCGTTTATTTATTTGAGTTATTTAATTAAAAGAGGGTAGAGCTTTTTAAATGCACTTTTCACAAAAAACACGTTACACTACAAAATGCAACCATCTCAAAAACATTTAAACAGGTCACAGAGGCATTTTCATCAGCAACTGTAGCAGTAGGAAATTCCCTTTTTCCTGTGGCGCAAATAAAAACGAAATATGATTGTAAGATTTTTTTCCTTTGTCGCTACACTATCTTTGTAAGTTATTGTTGAGTGTGTTGAAATTACATATTTCCTTTTTACTTTGCCACTTGCTTTTGTGAATAGAGAAATTCGAATAAATGTTATGATATACTTATTCCATTATCATAATAATATATATTTTTATTTTTTTCTGTTTCTAGACATAAATTTGTTTGGTACTAAAGTTACTTAAATATTTTTGAGACAACAGTTATAAAAAAATAATCTACTACTTTTAGTAATGCGAAACCCGGCTTAGTGCGAGTCGGTAGACGCATAGTGCAGGGTTCCATATAATGATTATTAAAAAAAATATCTTTTTTTTCTCGACAAGAAAAGTGTTTATCGTATTTTATTTCTTAAATATTTTTACATAACTTTAATTTAAAAATGCAGGGGAAGAAGACGATACCTTTTTAGAGATCTAATTAGAAAACAATACTTCTTTTTAAACCAATAACTGTCAGCAAGGGGTGTACTCGAAAAAAAAACCTTTCATAGGAGGTAACGTTTAATTTCGGCTGGTTTTCTCATATTTAAGTGCCCTCGCTAACTATTGAAGATAATAGTATGTTTCAGTTTTCTCAAATTTTCGGTGGCTTGCTTTATTTCGTAAAATCATTTGCTTTATGAAGTATTTTTTTCGATTTTTAATTTGTTTTTCTTTTATTCTTCATAAATATAATATTATCAGCTGCTTATACGGTACCTCGTCATGATTAATATTTTTTATTGTTTTTAACTTTTTTAAATTCATAACTAGTAAGCCGTTGGCATTATCTTAACTAACAAATACAAAAAACAAAGAAATACTATAACTTTTTAGGGTTCCGTAGCCAAATGGCAAAAAACGGAACGATTTTCGCACAAAAATAGAAAAAAACAAATTAATTTTGGGGGTTCCCCATACTTAGAACTGAAACTCAAAATTTTTTTCATCAAACCCATACGTGTGGGGTGTCAATGGATAGGTCTTCAAAAATGATATTGAGGTTTCTAATATCATTTTTTTCTAAACTGAATAGTTTGCGCGAGAGACACTTCCAAAGTGGTAAAATGTGTGTCCCCCCGTAACTTCTAAAATAAGAGAATGATAAAACTAAAAAAAAATATATGATGTACATTACTATGCAAACTTCCACCGAAAATTGGTTTGAACGAGATCTAGTATGTAGTTTTTTTTAATATGTCATAAGTCGTAAACCGCAATTTACCTACTACCTACGAACTACAAGAACTTTTATACTTATTATGTTACTTGCTACTACGGAACCCTTCATGGGCGAGTCCGACTCGCACTTGGCCGCTTTTTTCTAATGGGAACCAGAAACTTATTTAAATACCTATATACTTCAAACAATATACAGATGTAAATATTAGACACCTATCATCATCAGCCAAAAGTTAACCGAATACTGACACGGTCAAAACCTGGATGGGTTCGATTGTTAGTGGCATTTATCTCGACCGTTTTCGTACTTCGCAAGGCACGTAAAGCCGTTGGTGCCGGCTGTTTTCACTAGATGGCAGTCGTAAAGCCATGTCGGAGGCCTTATAGGCGGATAGAAAACTTCTGACACTGGGGTTGGCCACTAGCCCCACAACCTCCACCAATCCGGACTTGGCCCCCGTGTGTGAAGTATGGCCTAACCTTCCCAACTTCTGGGAAGAGACCCGTGCCCCTGCAGTTGGGACGATATAGGTTGTTAACAAAAAATTTCAAAGCTGGCAACAAGGAAAGTGACGGCATGGATGGCACAGTAACCCTACTGATTGGCAGGAAACGGGAGCGTCACGACTCACGACCCATACCCTCTGTGATGTGATTTATGAGCAATTTATGAAGAGTTTCTTATATTGAAGACTTTCACTGATTTCACTACTTGTGCCGGATATTATTATGATTATTTCGGACAATAATATCTGAAATGAGACAAATCAAAGAGAAACGCACAATTATACAAGGTATTTTTAAAGGCGGAGATAAATATAGATATCCAGGCTTTTCGGGTCAAACTCAGCACATAACCCAAATAATGGCCAATATATTTATATGCGCCAAAAAGAAACACCAACCTTTTATATCACAAACAACCAGCAGGCGTAACATGAGGTCCATTTTGTCTACATACTACTGTCAAATGTAGACTTCACAGCGCGACAAAACTGTTTTATCTCTACACCGAACTGAACGTAGCGACAAAATATTATAATCTCTCACGCATCTCGGAAATTATTTTATCTATGTTTTAAAATATTTCGGGATTTTACGAACTGCATGTTCACGAAAAAACTGTTTCATTGCGTAATATCGCGTAAACCTCCGCTTTTCGGGAACATGTTCTTAGGACTTGTTCGGATATATTGGTTTCATAAAATAAACGAGATCTGTTTTTTTAGAAGTTTAAAAGTTTGATGTGATTATCATGAAATACGCTATCGTACAGTGACAGACTATACTCATGGACAAAAAAATCGACTCAAGGTTTGTTGCACGACTTTTGAAAAATAACTCAGTCTAACAAAAACACACTAAACCAAAAGTTAAAAACTGTGTGTTTACTCTTTATGATTTTAGTTTGGTGGTTTTCTAGTTTTTTTTTTTTGTATTTAGTAGTTTTGTAGACTGAGTTACTTTTTCAAAAGTCGGGAAACTTTTCAAAATTCCATTCAAAATATTTTTTATTTAAGTAGATGCTGTACGCATACTTTTAAATCGTCATATTTTTCTACCTAGTACAAAGTTCATACCACTCGGAACTTGTACACTCAACGTTTCGGGAAGTGTTAGCGGAGCAAACCGAACTTTTAGTCGATTTTTTAGTCCACCAGTGTATTATCTAGATCATATCTTTTCAATTTCAACGTTGTAGCGTAGGTAGGCTACCTACTTGATGGACCGATCACCGGGTGAAGGTCGCGGGAAGAGTAGATCGGTCGTCTTGGAAATCCTTGGGGGAGACCTTTGTTCACCAGTGGACGTCTTTTAACCGATATCGATGCCGCTCTACAAGTATAGTGTTCTATGACAATGTTTGTAATATACTTCGTTATAATTATTACTAAAACCGCCGTCCTATGTTTGTCGATAGGATGGTCAAATGTACCACACGATAAGAAGAAGATAAATAAGAGATATATATTTTATTTACTGTTATGTAATATAACAGTAAATATTTTATGTTATAAGATTAAATATTTACTGTTTCTATTACTGTATCTATAGATATTTGTCAAACAGTTAGTAACCAAAAACTTAAACGACCGTCTATAGATGGCAGTCGGGTACAAATTTTTACACATCGCCCTAAACACATTGATTTCTTACTAATCTATATAATCCATCCACCCTTAGGATTCCAATCTACGGAATCCATTCAGAATTCCAATGTTGATAGGTTTTAAGGAAAAATCTCTTATAAAAAATGGAGCCAGGTTTTCAGGAAGATTAGACAATAAACATTCTGTTAGAGCAAGGGAGAGAGAAAGTACCCCAAGCATGGATGTTTATATTTCAAAATTATTTTAATTGTGATCTTTCAATAAACTTGGTTTGTAAAACAAATAAAACTCTTAAAATGGCTATACTGTCTTGTTAATAAAAAAGAAATGCGTTTATTAATGCTTTATTTATTAATCATTTCTCATCAAGAAGCTAAACTAGAAGCGGACTCCACAATATTGAAGAGGTGAAATCCTGGCCAATGGGCACATTAGTTTTTTTTTATAAAATACATAATTACATTTTTAACCAACTGCTTTAATAGGACAACATCTTTAGAAAACCTGCATGTCTGATTATTTTGACTGACTCGGTGGCTAAGTGGTTAGCGATCCTGACCTCTGATCCGAGAGTCATGGGTTCGATCCCCACACAGGGCAAACTTTTCTGTGATGAGCAGAATTGTTTGCTCTGAGTCTGGGTGTATTATATCTATATATTTATTTATTTAAAAATTATATGTGTATGTATATCAGTCTCTGGTTCCCAAGATACAGGGAATCCTAGTTTGGGGCCAGATGACCGTGTGTGATTTGTCCCAGATATATTTATTTATTAGGTGTAAATAAATGTTGAAATGTCATACCACGCGACTGCGCTTGATGCTAAGTGCAACACCAGGCAACAACAGTCTATCTCTTATTATAACTGCACGGTTAAAAGCGGTCGTGGCTCAGTGTGGCTTGCGCAGTCGCGTCGATCACGCAGGTGAACTTGACTACAAACACAGTCATAACCCGGAAGGGTTTGACTGTTAGTGGCATTTATTTCGACCGTTTCCGTGCTTCGCAAGACACGTTAAGCCGTTGTTCCCGGCTGCTATCGCTCGTTGGAAGTCGTTAAGCCATGTCGGAGGCCTTATAGATAGGCGGCTTGAAAACTTCTGACACTGGGGTTGGCCACTAGCCCCACAACCTCCACAAATCCGGACTTGGCCCCCGTGTATGGAATATGGCCTCATCTTCCCGCAGTATGGGAAGAGAGCCGTGCTCCTGCAGTGGGGACGATATGGGTTGTTAACGGTTAAAATTGCGTCATATGATGAGAGGTAGATAAATAGTTGAATAGTACAGAAAGATCCATATTACATCACTACGCTGATTACCCTTGGCAAATATGATAAAATCTACATGAATAAATGCTTCCAAATGAAGAGATACGAGGATGGAATGGAATATCGAATGGCCCCGAACTGAAGTGGGAACCGATATTAAATATTGATCCCTTAGGGGTGTAATAATAAATGACCTGAAAAGATTCGCGAAGCCATGATCTCGTTTCGTTCCACACTAAAGATGTTTCGGATTATTTTGCTCGTTTTACTGTTGGCCGTATTTCTAAGGATCGATTAAGAAAAGAAAATTTGTTAGTGATACTATAATTCATATTTATTCAACAAGAATCTTTATTTTTAAATTTATTTTCACCGATTACTCGAAGACGCTTGAAGCGATTTAGAAAATTATTTTTTTGTTTAAAAGAGTATACTTCACAAGTGGTCCCATATAAATTTTATCGAAATCGATTCAGCGGTTTTTGAGAAAATCAACAAAAACATAACAAAATTGGAGTTGTTGCGATTGAAGTCGGTTGTTTTTAACGTATTCAGCGTGGTCAATTATTTTAAGATATAATAGCCATTCTTTAACTGAATTCCCAAGGTGCGAGTAATGTTTTGTAGACTCTACCTACCCACGTTTTTTTTTTTTTTTAAATAGGTATCTGGGACAAATCACTTAACCTGGCGCACGAGGTTACGGATGTGTGGCAAGTGCAATCCACTGAAATCATCCCTGTAGTCCTGTCCGTTAATGGTTTGATCCCCGCTGACCTGGATCATAACCTTAGGCGGCTGGGACTTCGAGGCAGACCGATAATAGCGGCTATGCAAAAGGCAGTCCTCCTCGACAATGCCCGGATAGTCCGACGCTTTCTTACCTCGTCGCATTGACCTCCAGCCGACTGTGCTTCTGCTGGAGCAGCTCCTGCCATTTCACCTAGCGCGAAGTGGTCAGAGTAGCCCAAATGTATACTTCCAAATAATAATAATATCTGGGACAAATCACACACGGTCATCTGGCCCCAAACTAACTCCTAGTTGGGAACCAGAGACTGATATACATATACATATACTTTTAATTACATTTTTTAATTTGATTAAAATATCTATAATTCCCACTAGGGCCGCATTACACCTACGGACGTGTGCAACGCGACCATCATACACATCTAGAAATCAGAAATAATAATCTAAATGCCCTACACGTGACCGCGAGTGATGCTAAGTGCAACACTAGGCAACCGCCGTCTATACCTTGTGAATGGAACGGTTAAATGTGCCACACGATAAGAAGAAGACTAGGGCCGCGAACAAGTTTGTTCTCCATAATAATTTTAACAATACTACGCAGTTTCTTTAAACAATATACCAAAAAAGAAAACCACTCCGTCATATATTTGTACTTTGTAGTAAGTCGAAATATAATGTTTTTCAATTTGAGTCGTCAGTCTGTATTAGAAGTAATGGAAGACAGAAAGTTTATGTCACAATACGGTATTACCTTTTACAATTTTTATTTACACAAGGGGATTTTTTTGTAGCAAATCCACCAACCACCCTTACCTAAACAATCGAATGATGCGGTATAAAGGAAAAGGATCCACCTCATACTACTGTGGACTGATAAGCTGGCGTCATCAACAAACACGAGTATAACCTAGGGTTGCCATCTCCATACTTTGAAATCCAGGATTGGAAGGTAGAAATACCAGGACTTGGATTTTACAACTCCACAAATGTCCCTCAACATAGGTGCTTAACTTAACAGGACTCTTTAAAAACTCAGGACGATGCTTAATAACTATCCAGGACACCCCTAAAAGCAGGACATATCCTAGGAAAACAGGACGGATGGCATCCGTAGTATAACCTATCATAATCGTCATCATCATCAGCCGAAAGACGTCCACTGCTGGACAAAGGCCTCCCCCAAGGATTTCCACACAGACCGGTCCAGCGCTGCCCGCACCGCATCCAGCGTCTTCCCGCAACCTTCACTAGGTCATCGGAACGTTTACTAAACCTATGCTAGTATCGAACTATTAATTATGGGACTAAAACATCCTATTTGGTTTGTGTTTGACTTGGCCTCTCGATTAAGACAAAGGGGCCATGATCCCCGTTCCGGGTCGTACCTGACTCAGCGAATTTCCATCGCAATTCAGCGTGGTAACGCTGCTTCTGTGATGGGCACCTTTGTTCCGGGTACGATTCGGGGCGGTATTTTTGACTAATCAGTTTTCAATTGTGTTATATATTTTTTTGTGTGTTATGGTTTTCATGTTTTTTGTGTCATAATAAATGTTCCTATTTGGTTAATTCTGTATTAAAGGTTCCTTTTTTTTAATGCGAATTGACTTTGTGTCAGTTGGGGAACGTTATTTTGAGTTATTTTACTTATATTTTATTTATTTATTTAAATCAGGTAGCGAAGACCCATAGTATAAATACAAAATAATATTTTTTTTATAAAATAGATACTATAAATAGAATACAATTGTAAAAGTAAACTTAAAACTATTGAGCACGCAGTGGTTCTATTTCGGTGGCAGAGGTCGGCAAACTCCCACGGAATTTCCGAAACACCACACCCTTCGGCCAGAAGTCCTCCTTATATTGTGAACATCTAGGTTCCCTTCATATTTCATATTTATACTGTCCCTTTTACGCTTAAAATATTTACAATAGGCTGTCATTCTGACAGGGTAATAATTACTCTCACTGAAGTGGCACGAAAAGAAACCAGACCTTTGTTTTTTAAGCCAAATTTTTCGCTGAGACTGAAACAATGCGCTGAATATTAAAAAAAAAAACTTATTCGTAGTCTTGCAATCTTTTTTAAACCATGAAAGAAATTATGAAACGGTCATGGCTCAGTGCGGCTTGCTTGGTCGCCTAGATCACGCAGGTTAACTGACTACAGACACGGTCATAACCTGGATGGGCTTGACTGTTAGTAGCATTCATTTCGACCGTTTCCGTGCTTCGCAAGGCACGTTGAGCTGTTGGTGCCAGCCGCTATGGCTAGATGGCAGTCGTTAAGCCATATCGGAGGCCTTATAGGCGGCTTGAAACTTCTGACACGGGGTTGGCCATTAGCCCCACAACCTCCACCAATACGGACTTAGCCCCCGTGTGTGGAGTTTGGGCTTACCTCCCTGATATATGGGAAGAGACCCGTGTCCCTGTAGTAAGGACGAAATGATTTTTAACACAAAAGCATATCGTTGTTTTATTGAAAGTAAATTGTATAAACTATGTCGGTACGAACTGGGTGACCGTGACACGTTTTAGAGTAAATGCAACACCAGGCTATTGTCGTCTATCCTTATTATAGATTAGTTTAAATTGTGCCACACGATATAGAAAAGAAGGGTAAAACTGAGAAGGGTAAAGAAGGGTACTGTTTTTTTTATCAATTGGTAATCCATTGTCATTATCTCACCTGATGATAAGTGATGATGATGCCGAAGATGGGAGCGGGTTTCCAAGATTCTCCATTCTGTAAATATGTGGCCTGGTTTTAGCTGCTTCGATTTGAAAACGATTCTGCGCCAAGCATGCGCCAAGTTTTTCTGTCAAGGTAAATGATTAATTTATCCACAGTTAGTTAGCTCTTGGCATCACCTTACCTTTTTTTTACCCTCAATTGGTAAGCCCTTGGCATCATCTCACCTGATTGTAAGTGACGATGATGCCAAAGATGAAAGCGGGCTTTCCAAGATTCTTCAACGCAATGGGGAACTGGTTATCTTATCTTCATGCCGGAACACATCAATGCTGTAAACATTGATGTTTGGCAGCAATACTTAGATAAGATGGTGGTAGCTAGCCAGGCGGACTCAGAAAATGCCCTACTACCAACCAAACCAAGTCCTACAAAGTTGGACCCCGCCGGGAATCGAACCCGCCATCTCCTGATGTGAAGCAAGTGGACTAGCCGCTAGGCTACGGAGGTGGTCAATTTCTTCTAGCTATTAATCTATTTCATTTCAGATTTTCAAAATAGTTACAAATACTGACATACACATACCTCATCCAATTATAATGCACCCACGCGATAAGAAGATGAATCCAATTACAGGTATAAAATAAAATTATTTGATACACAGCCAGTAAGTTTCTTAAAAATTCAGAGACTAAGTTTTCAAGAACTGACCCTATTAAGGATATTGTTTACGAGTAAACACTTTACATGTTTACCTAAAGACTCCTACGTAAATTGATTCTAAAATTACCCTGCTTATAGAAAACCTTTTCATCTAAGAAATATATGTATTTGTAGTTACATCTAATATTAAACAACGAAACGAAACGACCCGAAATCATCGCTAATGGACGGTCATATCTAAAATTATTGGCGTTCGGAATTGAACTGCAGGACAGAGACGAATTTAGGTCCGTCGAGCGACCCCTCTGCACCGCCCCGTCCAAATAATAAATAGCCGAAAGACGACGATGAGTAAAGTAAATTGGGCCCTTAACGATATTTACAAGGGTAATGATGGGGCTGGTCTCGGACTTCATTGTCCGTAATTTTTGTTTCATACTTACCTACGAAAATGAAAATATTTTATTCGAAGTAAGTAGCAACGTACATACACTTTCTTACCACTCTGAAGTCGTATGGAGAAAGAAGAAACGTTGGAACTAAAGAAACTCCTACCAACACTTTTGGTCAATAATTGACCATGCTGAATACTTTAAAAACAACCGACTTCAATCGCAACAACTCCAATTTTGCTATGTTTTTGTTAATTTTCTCAAAAACCGCTGAATCGATTTCGATATATGGGACCACCTGTGAAACAAAAAAGAATTTTCCAAATCCATTCAGGCGTCTTCGAGTAATCGGTGAACATACATAAAAAAAAAGATTCCGACGAATTGAGAACCTCCTCCTTTTTTGAAGTCGGTTAAAAAGCTTTTATATGCTATTACAACTACTACTATTTTTTTACGACTTGATCTGAAAGTGAAGAAGATTGAGTCGGAACGTCTATTTTTATATGTCTATGACTAATCGGATGAATGTCGTAAGCATCTTGGAATGTTAGTAGTTATTTCTGGTAAAGTATTTTTTTTTTCATTTCCATCTATAGTCTATAAGCTGTTAACGATGGGTTGGAATGTGGGATCTCAGTTTCCACCTTTCAAAACCGATATCGGAACTGGTACATAGTTTTGTACCACATTGTTAATGTAAATTTGTGGAAAATTAGGTTAAAATATGACATGAAAGCGATACATTATACCGAACCAGTAAGGTATCAATATCTTTCTGACGTCATGTTGCTGCTCAAACCATCACAAACGTGATATCGAATGGGAGTGGCATCCAAGCAAAATCAATACGCGAATGTGGCTCGTGACCGAAAACTGAGCTTGAAATTTTGAATTAATTTATTACCGCACAATTTCAAGTACAGGAGAAATTACTGTATTTTAGATGTGGTGATATCAACTTGTCAGGTTTGGAAAATGACCACGCTGAATACGTTAAAAACAACCGACTTCAATCGCAACAACTCCAATTTTGATATGTTTTTGTTGATTTTCTCAAAAACCGCTGAATCGATTTCGATAAAATTTATATGGGACCACCTGTGAAGTATACCCTTTTAAACAAAAAAGAATTTTCCAAATCGGTTCAGGCGTCTTCGAGTAATCGGTGAACATACATAAAAAAAAAGATTCCGTCGAATTGAGAACCTCCTTCTTTTTTTGAAGTCGGTTAAAAAGACTCTTTTTGATTGTTTTCTAATTAAAAATTAATACTCAATAAGTGGGGGAGGTCTTTGTTCAGCAGTGGGCGTGTTTTAGCTGATGATGATGATGATACAACAAGTTTGTTTGTTTGTTTGTAAACTCAAGTTCTAGGTCCGAAAGCGAAAGGTCACCGGTAAAACCTCTGATCCCCATACCCCATAAGGTAAAGGGAAAACTCTACTAGCCCTTGATAAGACCGCCATGACGTGGACCGAAATGTTGGGCAACTAAGAATACCGATGACAGACGACTACATGTAGCTGAGATGAGGATGCTAATATGGATGTGTAGAATGACAAAAAAGTTGCGTGAGAATCTACTGTACTTTCGGGACATGTTATGAGGAGGAACGAAATTCATATGACTAGAAGAGTGTTGAAAATTAATTTGGATGAAATAGTAGAAAGAAGGAAGCAGAAATGGCAAATTCTGTGAAATATGATATTACACTGAGACGATAGAAGAGATGAATAGAAGAAAAAGGCATAAAGACCCTAAAAGATTGGGATAACATAACAACAACAGGTAGATGATAACATTTTAACTTGTAGTTGACCTAATGATTTGCGAAAAGTTACTGGCGACAGAAGCCTACGTATAAATAAAATTCACTGGAAACATTTAAACTATTTCATTTCATTTCTGGATGTAACAAAAATCGATTTAGGATCCGTTAGCTTTTTTTGTGGCTTTGATGAATTTTCAAAAAGAGTTACCTACTCTCCAAACAAAACTGATCAAACGGCTGAATCTAATCAAATTCGTATGGGAATTCCAATTTATTTTTCTATCACAGCCAAGCCATAGGACAAAAGTATCCTCGATGATAGTTAAAAAACCATATTCACCCGAACGGAGCTGAGGGCTAACGCTAGTGTAATACATATACATATGTGTATAAATACTTTTATAAATTATATTATCTATTTGGAAAAGGTTAATTAATATTCACTTACTGTTTTCTAGTGATTACTCGTATTTTAATCAGGTTATTTGTCCAATTTTAACGGGCTTCAACGTCATTCGCGTTTCATTAAATGAAAATATTTTATATGGTTCATAAAATTCGAAATCCATCGGGCGTGTCAAGTCAGTGACCCGATATTTCAGAGCAATATTTCACTGGTTTATATGCTAGTGACTGGAACACACCCACTCACTGACTGGTCAGCGCGAAGAGTGACCTAGATCATATTTGTATTACATATACATAGTGTTGTTTGTTCCACTAACGACGTATCTGACAGATTTTGTAGAATCTGTTTTAGAATCCTGCTTACACTTCCAAAATGTCACTTTACTGAAATATTATTATCTGATTCAGTTTATACATAGTACATTATCATTATCAGCCGAAAGACGTCCACTGCTGGACATAGGCCTCCTCCAAGGGTTTCCACATCGACCAGTCCTGTGCGGCTCGCATCCAGCGGCTTCCCGCAACCTCGTCGGTCCACCGAGTAGGAGGTCTGCCCACGCTGCGTCTTCCGGTACGCGTACATAGTACAGTCTCGTGCAACTAAAAGTATACAGCCAAGTAGTGCAAGTAGTACTAAATGGCACGCCTACCCTGTATACCTTTAGGTGTACGGGACTGTACAATCTCTTACCTAAAATAGATTCCCCTTTACTATAAGAATTTTGTGAGATACATAAGAAAGTAAAGCAAGCATCGATATTATGACAGATTCAAAAATCTAATTTCGAATTTTGGATAAGAACTAAACTGACTAAAGTTCTTACAAGTAACATTGGTGCGAAAATGTATTTGTTTGTGTGTTAAGCTTCTTTCACGTCAATATAGTAACGTGACAGGTTGAATATAACATAAGCTACTTTTGTCTTATGAAAATATCTAGTTCCCTTGAGGATTCTTGTGGAAACCAGATAAAATTGCAATGCGATAAAGCGAGGGTTTGTTATACCGAAGCTTTCAAACCAATTTTGTTGATATGTTACTGTAAAAGCCTACGTTACGGTAAATTCTAAGACTGACTAGCTCTTAATGGTAAAAGTACAACCTAACCTAACCTTAAATTTACCAACTCATATTGTATTTAATAGTAAAAGGTAAAATTTACTTATATACAAGCTTTTACAGTAATAGATAGTCTTAGTGATTAAAATACAGTATCGTAAAAAAGCAGGAAAAGAGTAGGAAATAAAGAAAATATATCTGTTAGTAAAAATAAAAAGTAATAAAATGAAATAGTAATAAAGTACATAGAAAATACACTATACAGGGTGTAACAGAAAGGTGTGATAATACTTCAAGGTTGGCTTTTACCCATCAAACTGAACAACTTTTGTTCTACAACTTTGTTGAAATCGCAAAGAAATTTTCGCACTTTTCATACAAACTTGGTTCGCAAGTTGATCGATTTGTATGAAAAGTCCAAAAAAAATTTTGCGATTTGAACAAAGTTGTAGAACAAAAGTTGTTCAGTTTGATGGGTAAAAAGCCCACCTTGAAGTATTATCACACCTTTCTGTTACACCCTGTATATGTAATACAATCCTGGAAAATGAAAGCCGCGGATAGTGGCCAGAAGTGAATAATGAAACATTTTCCTCCCGATACAAAATATATTATAAATAAAATGATAGAGATCTTAACTTTTTTACTCGACTGAGAATCGGGAAAGCCAATAGGAAGAAATTGTTTCTATCAAGTGTTATTTATAGAGGATAAATAACACTTGATAGAAAAAAATATATGATTTGTTTGAACAAATGAACTACTACTTATATCGTGGTTCACTTAGTGTAATCTGCTTTATTCGTATTTTTTTTTACACTAATGTCTTCTGGTATAATGCGTAAAAGCCCTATTCAGTCGGTCCTACACCTATTCTGCTACACCCTGTATAAATCACGTACACTGCTCCCACGCGGCTTAACAGTTTTTAATTAACACCTCGTTTTAAATTACTTGATTCAATTTACTGTTTGGGGACAGAGCTGTGTCCATATTTGTTTTTTTTAAGGTATGTATGCATTTCTGATTTTAATTTTACAGGAACCGTCTCCGAAGCCTATTGGTTAGTCCAGTCGCTTCACATCAGGAGGTCGCGGGTTCTAACTTTATAGGACTCGGTTTTGTTGGTGGTAGGGCATTTTCTGAGCCCGCCTGGCTAGCCACCATCTTATCTAAGTCTTGCCGCCAAACATCAATGTTAATAGCATTGACGTGTTCCGGCATGAAGATAAGATAGCCAGTTCCCCATTGCGTTGGGGAATCTTAGTAAGCCCGCTTCCATCTTCGGCATCATCATCACTTACTATCAGGTGAGATGATGGCAAAGGCTTGCCAATTGAGGGTAAAAAATAGTTTTTTTGGAAAACGGTTATAGTGTTACGGTAAAATTTTAATTAAAGTAGAGCATAGGTAGTCTTGAAATAAATAAATCAATAATAATAATAATAATCAGGTGAGATGATTTGAAGGGCTTACCAATTGAAAGTAAAAAATAAAATAAAAATAAATGTAAATATTTTCGAAACTGAATAAAAAAAATCTGTATATTCTCGTATATATTAGTGCGTGGTGACTTTTTGTATCTTGTTATGTCACTCTGACCTGGTATTTTTGGAACAGCCTATATATAAAAAGAAATAAACTTCACCTATATCTTTATCATCTACTAGATAGATACCAATATCCGTTGATTGTCCAGCAAATGGGACCTTCTATACTAATTCCTTTAACCTAGTCTGTCAAAGAGAATTGACCTACGTTCGGCCTATAATTGTATTACCGCCACCACCCAGATTACTGTCCGGCCTACGTCTAATCGTTTTTAATTAAGCATAGGACGCTGAAGGTAACTTGAAGTAATGGTATAGAAACGATTTGAGTATATCTAATACAAATTTATTTATTTATTCAGACATTTTTGGTCTTTTTTATGGCATTTCTGACAAACGAGAAGACGGATCACCTGATGGTAAGCGATTACCGCCGCCCATAGACACCCGCAACACCAGAGGAGTTACAAGTGTGTTGCCGACCTTACCTTACGGTCAGTCTATTTTGTTAGTAAAATAACTTAGAAACTAATGTTTTTTACCCTCAACTGGTAAGCTCTAAACTAATACTAGTACTTAATAGGCTAAATAAAGAAAGAAATAAAACATGAAAGCCTTTGAAATAATAAAACAAGTAAGTTAAATTACATACAATTGCTTGCTTAGCCTCAAACTGGAATTAACTGTCTTTGGGAATCAGAAGCTGACACTATACATATAAAGCATAAATATTTTAAAGGCGCCTATGGAATAGTGTGACTGGTTACATTACATAGGTACATTTAAAAAATTTAACTGATATTTCTACTCATAAAACCGAACTTAGCTGGAATTAAATCTTAAACTAACAAAATGTGCTGTTTTTACGACAATTTTTGGACGTCTTCGTGAAGATCACATAATGCTCAAAAATATTGCTTCTACAGGGTTATTTTTGGACCCCCCACCAAAACTTCACAGTGGCATCTATTCATGAAACTGATCAACTTTTCCAAAGTCAATTCGCAAAAAAAATTTGGACCTTTCATACTAATTTTATCACGTAATCGGCCTACTTAAGCTTTGTTTAGAGATGGCCAAATTTTTTTTTGCGAATCGACTATTGGTTATTTGGGGTAAGCTGCTCAGTTTGATAGCTAGTGGTTTAAGTGGACTGTATTTAATGGTAATTGGTGGTGAAAACACGTATTTAACTGTAAATATATATTTCGATATTAATACACAAGCAGAGCAACTGACAGACTGACAAAGCAAAAACTAGACAAGTTTGTTGTGTCAAGTATAAGAACGTTTGATATCTTATAAATACGATAATATCGAACAGTTTTCTGTTCACTTAAAAATAAGGAGCCTGACCTTAAAATTAATGGGAATAGAAAATTAAGTTTTTTTTTTATGTGATAGGTGGCAAACGAGCAGACGGATCACCTGATGGTAAGCGATTACCGCCGCCCATAGAAACCCGCAACACCAAAGGAGTCACAAGTGCGTTGCCGACCTTTGAAATGGGATGGGGGAATTTGAGGGGGGGGAGGTTAATCGGCGAAACACACCGCAAGCGTTGCTTCACGCCGGTTTTCTGTGAGGCCGTGGTATCACTCCGGTCGAGCCGGCCCATTCGTGCCGAAGCATTGCTCTCCCACGGTTTGTTCTGAAACTTTCCCCTATAAGACCATTGCGCTTAACTGAATGGATATTTCATAAACTGTACAGTTAATAAAGTACATCAAGCAATGACAGTTCCTGTCAAATCGGACTATCACACACAACTTTCGCTTCGCCACGAGAGGCGCCACGATCCGGGTCGGTCAACAATTCCAATTTTCATTGCGAAACAAACTTCATAGTTATGTTTTTCTTTTTCGTTAGAAGGTCACAGAATTATACAATATGGTCCGGTTTGATGGATATGAGCCAATGAGAAGAGGCTATATAGCTTGGAGAACTGACAATCAATGGGGAAAGATGTTTCAAAGATGGCAACTGATTGCAGGAAAACGTTAATGTTGTATACCTCTTGCCAGATAAATTGATTATTTGATAAGGGTTGCAGGAAAGCATTGGCTATATGAGGCTCAGTATCTTGGATGACCCGGTGGCTAAGTGGTTAGCGATCCTGACCTCTGATCCGAGAGTCGTGGGTTCGATCCCCACACAGGGCAAACTTTTCTGTGATGAGCAGAATTGTTTGCTCTGAGTCTGGGTGTATTATATCTATATATGTATGTATTTAAAAGTATATGTGTATGTATATCAGTATCTGGTTCCCAAGATACAGGGAATCCTAGTTTGGGGCCAGATGACCGTGTGTGATTTGTCCCAGATATTATTATTATTGCAGGAAATCGTTAATGTTGGAAACCTCTTGCCAGATAAATTGATTACTTGACAAGGGTTGCAGGAAAGCATTGGCTATATGAAGCTCAGAATCTTGGAAGTCCCGCATCCACTGCATCGTCATCACTTAACATCAGGTGAGATGTTGCCGAGGACTGGATAATTGTCTTTAAAAATCTAGGTATACGGCAGACTTATTTATGTACAAATTGGTAACCCTTGCCATTATCTCACGTGGTAGTAAGTGATGAGGAATGGGCTTCTAATCTCCATGCCTCCATCTAAGAATTCCATCTTCGGCATCATCATCAGTAATGACGAAGTGATATAATGCCAAGAGCTTGACAAAAAAATGTGTAGTGTCCTTATAAATAATAATTGACCACGCTGAATACGTTAAAATCAACCGACTTCAATCGTAGCAACTCCAATTTTGCTATGTTTTTGTTGATTTTCTCAAAAACCGCTGAATCGATTTCGATAAAATTAATATGGGACCACCTGTGAAGTATACCCTTTCAAACAAAAAAAGAATTTTTGAAATCGGTTCAGGCGTCTTCGAGTAATCGGTGAACATACATAGAAAAAAAAAAAAAAAAAAGATTCCGACGAATTGAGAACCTCCTCCTTTTTTTGAAGTCGGTTGAAAAGGTTTGTGTTTGACATATTATATTCGTCCACAAAAACTAAATAAAACACTGTTTTGATATCATGTGTTGTTAATTTTATATCACTTTCCCACTACACAATTTATTGAATTTTATACCGTTCTGTTCCACAGAAAATCTCACTTTATCGTAAAGGAGTATAGACTATAAAATACGCTCAATATTATCAAGTTTTTATAGCTGGGAAAACGTCCGTGTTTCATTAATAATTTAAGTGGACTTTTCGGCTTTTCGGCGCCTGTTGAATTTTTAAAGGCCTAACGAAGATTTATTTCCCCTTGAACCGTGGTTGTGTCGGTCATTACAATAATAGCAGGTGTTCACTATCTATTGCTAGCTTTCACTTTTTATTAGAATTAGGTATTTTCGTTAAGTGTAAAACTCGTTTATAATACTTTCGGTGAATTTTATACAGGTTTTAAGGAACAGGTTTCCGAAAACTTGAAGGGCTTGCTCAGTAGACGAAACTGAACAACTTTCCACAAGATTTTTTTTCAGGAAACGGAAAAAAACGGCTTCTCCATACAAACTGTCAAATCAAGTTTATATTTTTTTATGGAGAAGTCGTTTTTTTTTTCGTTTCCTGAAAAAAAATCTTATGGAAAGTTGTTCAGTTTCGTCTACAGAGCAAGCCCTTCAAGTTTTTGGAAACATGTCCCTTACACCCTGTATGTGAACCATGTATAGTAGTTACCTAGTCTGTCTTTTGTTTGTCCTGAAAGATCGGTTCACGATTTCAATTTCTCATCTCGTACTCGTACACGAGATCCATAAAATCAATATCATCATCATTCGTTACATTTACAATATTTTATTTTGAAAAATACGAAATTTGTATGGAAACGACTACAGGTTGCTATTTTAAACTTTTTAGAACATATTTTTGACATTTAAAAAAAAAGTTATTCATATTACTAGGAGTCAATTACCATAAGTTCCGTATCCACTGACCTCCATTTATGGATATTTGTTGAAAAATAAAACCTCCTTCCTCCAATGTGGCCAGTATATTCTTAAAATTAAATCTACTTACCTACCGTGTGATAAACGAGGTGTTCGTTTTAATAGACTTCTAGATTAATGATTCGATACCATTTGATACTGAGTAATGGACGTCGGTAAGCCGATAATGTCGATATTTTGTGTAAATTGCAATTTATATGTGCCCATAATTTTGGTGGTAACAGCGTTAATGGGGTATTCGGCTTGTGTTCAAGTAGTGGAGTAGTTGTAAATTGAAACGATTATTTACTTTTAAATATTACTTTTGTGCGTTGAAATCGAAGTAGTTAACCTGTTTTTGTCAGTGTTTCAAAATATTTTTGGTAGAAACTATGTATCAGTTCAATTAAATATCTTAAATTTTTATATTCGGTAGCTAGCTTGCGATTAAAATTTTAAGGGGTTAGAATAAACCGATTTTCCATATTTTTTTTCTCTTTTCCTATACTAAATCTGAATAGTGAATCAAGAATTTGTATAGGTAACTAAAAAAAAATTGTATCTCGGATGTTGTCAATATTTTTCCTATATTTTATAGGTACTCGATTCTGAGTAACCCTTGAAATTTCAAACGCACTTTTTTAACATCCTGTATTTATAATATATCTCACTTACGCAAATATGTGTCATTCATTACACATATTAAATACAATAAGTAAATGACTACAGCAATCCGAAAAGTCATTCGTAGAACGCCAGACAAAATTTAATAAACGTAGGTATCTTGTAAACGAGATACCTACGTTTATCAAGTTTGCTTTACCTAAAGGTAAAGTCTGAGAATTTCAATTCCCTTATTTAAAAAAGATTTTTTTTTAAATTGGCTACTAAAGAAACATATTCCGAAATTAAAAGGACCAATTGAAACAAACAGAAAGATAAACAGAACTTTATCATATACAAAAACCGAAAATAAATATTGAATGTGAACAAACAAACAAACGGAAAAACATGCAATAATGAAAATAGAAGCAAAATAAACGTTTAAAACATGCATGAAGTAATGGATACTTTTTATTGTTATTCGGACTCTATGCTCTTATTTATTCTTTTTTGTTTTCTTTTAAAAGTATAAATTTACGCTGTGATCTGTGAATTTCAAAATTGAAGTCTGGCAGGTGTATTAATGTTATGTATACTTTATTAGTCAGGGGGTGTATGTGTGTATGTTTATTTTTCTGAGACTATACTATAAATGGCTTTATTTTAGAGTGTAATGTGTTATTAGATTCATGAGATTCCCTTTAATGCCATACTATTATCGTGTGTACCAACTTAACCGTGGTTTCAGGAGATTGAACTGATACTGAACTGATTTCGGCAACGCACTTGTGACTTCTCTGGTGTTGCGGGTGTCTATGGGCGGCGCGGCGGTAATCGCTTACCATCAGGTGATAGGTCTGCTCGTTTGCCACCTCTGCCATAAAAAGAAAATAGTCGGCTGTTGCCCTGTTGTTACACATAACAACACCTATGGCACAGATAAGCTAATAATAATAATGTTCGTTCACGCGGTGAGACTTAGACCTACTGACGTGTGCAACGCGACTTTTGTACATCTTTAGTAATCAGATGTCCTCAAGATGTTTTCATCGATATAAAAATGTACGTAAATTTTGAAAAATTTATTGGTACATTAGCCAGGATTTAAAACTGAAGCCTTTGGTTAAGAGGTCTGAGAACCATGGATCCATTGATACAGTTTAATATTATATGCTTTTTTCGATCGATAGTGGGTCCACGAGAAAACAGCGGTTCGTTCGTGAAATCCGAGTAATTATCAAATTATCTATACAGGGTTTGACAAATGGTGTAGCAAAATTTTAAGGGTGACTTCCATTGGTGAAACTATCTTTCCTTCTACAAGGAAGCTATGTGGAATTCACATTTGTTTCCCGTCCCATAAGAATATGGAATATGTAAAAAGCTCCCAAATTTTTTTGCGTTTTCAACAAAATATAAATTTGAAGTAGAACAAAAGTTTCTTCTGTTAACCCAGTAAAATGTATTGCCTATTCTCTAGAGATGATAAAATTGATTGATTTAAATTGAATAATGAACTATCTACACTAGACATATCAACGAACAACCATTTATAAGTTCAACTTTGTTATCAAAGACAGTGCAGTTATTTGCTAACATCCTTCGTATTAAAATCGCTAGGTGGGGTCGTATTATTTACAACCCCTACCAAATACGTGCCTGCTTTTAAAACAGTGAACGTAAACAACTGACATTTAACTCTGACATAATTTAAAATTTTAAACTGTGCACAGTCACGTCACAGTAATATCACGAACGCTTTAGATTTTCTGCACTTTACGTTTTTATTTTTAGTATTTTGTGGTGTTGATAAAAAAGCACAGAATTTGCCGTTTTCAGAGTATAAAATATAGTATAGGATATTACTCATAAAACTGCATTATTCTTCTCCAACTTCCTCCTTACAAATCGTTTCTTGTAAAAAGTAAAGAAAAGTTCGAGGAGGAAATTGTTGAAAACTTTTTATCATCGGCTTTTCGTTTCCCCATCTTTGTCGATCTTAAAATATTCTTTGACATCCAGGTTTTTCGACAACTTCTTGTTTTAGAACCAAATCTACGGTATTAATTCATCATCATCGTTTTTTACATTAACAAACCCTGTAATCAATATCGCAGTTACACTGATAGGTCAATTCGTCCACGCGACAGAACCTTCGCGGACGAATTGGGATAAGACTTCATGAAAAATAAATTATCATTCATTGATCTCGCAATAAATTTTTAAAAACCTTATTTGTTTTTCATACTATCTTCAATTTTTTATCAACAAAAGTTATAAAATGAGTCGCTCAATGACGCCGAAAACCTGTGACGACACGCCTAGGTATTTCATACATTTTTAGAACAAAATATTTTTTGACAGATGTTAAAAAGTAACTCATATGACTAGTAGTCATCTACCCTATTGTCCCTTCCACAGATAATGCTTCGTCTTAGATACGTTGGTATATATATGGCCTATTCAGTGTCCATTCCGCCATCTCACCAAACGAGATCTGACTAAGCAGAACACATAGCCGTTCACCCTTGGCCGCCCGTAATCACTAAGAAACGTCCTAATGAGCTAAGCTCAATCACCCCTATTTATTGCGCGGACTAAGCTAGTTTTATGCTGCAGTGCACTATGGAATCGTTCTCGTATTTCCTTTTAATATGTTGTTCTCAAAATATGTTGTTTTTTATTTTTATTTAAAATGTCATGTAATAGAGATTTATAAGGTTTATAAGAAGTGTTTTCGTATTTTTTATGAAAAGTAAATAGTAAGTATCCTGAATCTGAAGACTACATAATATAAATCCGTTGGTGCTGATTGCTTTCACTAGATGTCAGATTTTTAGCCATATCCAAGGCCTTAAAGGCAGCTTGAAAACATCTAACCCTGTTGGTGTGTGAAAATGTCAAACTTTCACCTATGGGAAAAGGTATGTGTCTCAACAATCATTGGGACGTTAGAAGTTGTAAAATAATATATTTAAATAGTGTGGGTTATATTATAAGGGATGCTATATAAATTACATAGCAATAAGCAGAAAAATATGTTATCTCTTCATAAGAACTAAATGAGAATATATTCCTAGTTTTTGGTCGTTAAAAAAATATCTTGTAAAACTTGTTCCCTAAACAATAAACAGCAATAATTTGAGAAAATCTCGCACTCCCGTTGTTGTCTTGTCACGATATTTGGAACGCACTCGGGCCTCCCGCCTAAATATGTAGAACTGTCATTACTGTCAGATGATTGTCATTGGCATTTTCTCGGTCTGCTATTAAAGTCTTACTCTAAAATATAATTCGTCTTTTACTTATTAATACATGGTGTCAGAAGTGAACAAACATGGCAAATAAAGAAGAAGAGGTACCCGCCAAACCTGTTAAAGTTTCGAGGATGAATCTGTCTGGCAATCTTCAACCTTTAGATTAGATTAGATTAGATTCATTTATTTCACATTATCAATTTCAAATTACAATAATAGCTTATTAAAAATGTCAAAGTATAATGTGATCGTCAAAATAATTGAAATTAAAAATTGAATAATACAAATAGTCGTTAATATAAAATTCAATGTCAACATTAAATAATAATAACCACACAATGGATAAATACAAAATAAAAAATAATAATGTCACTATTACACAATGGTAAAGATCAGGAATGCGAGAAATTAAAATATTTTATTAATATATTCATTTACTGAATAAAATTCATTATCCAACAAAAGGTGTCTCAGTCGGCGACTAAACGTTTCGTCATTTTCCTCATTTTTGATGACTGCGGGTAGTCGCTCATATAATGTCGGACCGACAACACGAGGGTTTTTGGTGGCGAGAGCTGTTCGTCGCGGGACTACCTGCAACCTCCCAGTGTTGCGCAAATGTCTACTTCCAGTAGTGCGTCGGTCGAAAGTCGAGATATTACGGCGGACGAACATTAGCAGCTCGTACAGATACAGTGAGTAGAGTGGCATTATTCGTAGCTTTTTAAACTGCTCCCTACAAGTATCCCTTGATTTTGTGCCTAGTAATGTCCGAATTGCTCTCTTTTGCAGGACAAACACGCGATCCGAGTCCGTCGAGTCACCCCACAGGATAATGCCATATGACATTATAGAGTGGAAGTGAGCGAAGTAAACCTGCCTTAAGATCTTGGGGGATACAAGTGGACGCAGTTTCCGTAAGGCATACGCTGCACCACTCAGTCTGTCGCAAAGTACCTGTACGTGCTGTTTCCAGGTCAGATTGGAGTCCAGGACAAACCCTAAGTAACGGCATTTGTCACTTAAAGGGACCGGACTGATTAATTGGACAGGTGTAGGTACTGGCCTTCCGCTGAACAATACGACGTTCGACTTTGTGCTATTTAATATTAGGCCATTTGCTGAGAACCACTCGTGAAGTTCTCTATAAGTGTTATTTATTTTTATATTTAATTCTTCATACGTTGGAGCATTAACTACAACGGTGGTGTCGTCAGCGAATAGCACAAGTATACCTTCTGTTATTGACGACGGCAAATCGTTAATAAATAATAAGAATAGGGTATTTCCAAGGGCTGAACCTTGAGGAATGCCTATAGTGACGTCACCAGCTTCAGATCTTACTTTTTTTCCGCCTACTGTCACTTCTACTGTTTGTCGCCTGTTATTGAGGAAGGACGTCAGTAGCTCCAGGGTTTTATCAGTAATTCCATAATGAGACAACTTTTTTAGTAACAATTCGTTTTGTATAACGTCAAATGCTTTACTAAGGTCGCAGAATATACCTGCTGTTTTGTACTGGCTATCTATATTTGGGATTACTGAATCTATTACGCTATGGGCTGCTGTAGTCGTAGATTTTTTCTGCCGATATGCATACTGTGTTTCTGATAGCAACCGGTTTTTTTCAAGATGTAATATAATGTCATTGGAAGGTATTGGAAGGTAACCTCTCCAGCAACTGGAAGCGATGGTACCAATCATTCCAGATATTTACCAAGGCAAGTGGCATCAGCGAGGAACCGAATGATCGGAAGGTAGCTGTGCTCTTACACTTCATGGGTGAAAAGGCGATTGACATCTTTAACACTTTCAATGTCGACGTTGACACCGTCAAGTACCAGGAGTTGGTACGAAAATTCGAGAAATATTTTGTTCCAAAAACAAATATTACATACGAAAGCTATAAATTTTTCACACGCAAACAAATGGAGTCTGAATCGTTGGAAGATTTTGTCACTGATTTAATAAATAAAAGCAAATCATGTGAATTTGGCACATTAGAAGACAGAATTGTGAAAGATATCTACATATGCAACTTGCATGAAAAATACCAATTTGTTCGTGAAAAACTGCTAATGGAACAAAATTTAACTTTACAAAAAGCAATTGAATTGTCAAAAACATTAGTACAGTCATTATCTCAGGCGTCAGAGTTGCAAGGGAGTGCCAATGTCTACTATACAGGAAGGAGACAACGTCAAGTCAGTCAACCACAAAATAAGTCCAGTAAAAACAGGTCAAGGTCTAAGTCGCAGAGTCAAAATATCTGTAGTCGCTGTGGTCAAGTACATCGGTCAAGATGTCCAGCTGAATATGCAAAGTGCAGGAAATGTAACATCATTGGACATTATCAGTTGATGTGTAAAACTAAGTCAAGGAAAGTAAACTATGTTGAGGTAAATAATGATAATGATTACTCAGATTCTCTATTTATTGGTCATGTAAAGTCAAACATAAATTCAAGTTCAGATTGGAATATTAATTTAAAAGTAAATAATAAGATTATTGAGTGTATTTTAGACACTGGAAGCGACGCCAATGTTATGTCATATAGTATGTTTCAGTCATTAGATTTGCAAAATAAAATGTCACATTGTAATGCTAAAACAACCTCATACAGTGGTGATAATGTTAAAATATTAGGTCAGCAGGATATTGAGTGTACTTATTATGTCCAAAATCATCAAATGTCAAAAGTCATAAGCTTTATAATTGCAGATGTCACATCTCCTACTGTTGTTGGAAAATATACTTGTACTGAATTAGGCCTTGTCAAAAGAGTATACAATATTGAACAGTCAGTTAGTCAGTCACAGTCAATCAGTCAGTCCCAATTAATCAGTCAGTCAAAGTCAAAGGACGATGATGATAAAAAATGTCATAGTCAATGTCAGTCTCAGTCCATGTCTGTCGCTGAGGCTAAGTCTATGTCAAAGTCTGAGTCCTATAGTAATCCTTTTAATCAGAGTGAGAATGTCAATGTCAATAATGTAAACTCAAGTCCGTCAGAGTTGCATGTCAATGTCAATAAAGTGAAACCTAATCTGTCAGGGTCACATGTCATAAACAATAATTTAACTTTAAGTGAATTGTTGTCTAATAATGTGTCTGTTTTTGCCGGTCTGGGTTGTCTACCAACGGAGTGTCATATCACTGTCAACAAGGACGTCCCTCCAAAGAAAGATCCGCCGCGCAAGGTACCATTCTCACTTCATGATAGACTGAAAAAGGAATTAGACTCAATGGAAAAACTGGATGTCATCTCAAAGGTCACGGAGCCTACACCATGGGTGAGTTCTCTTTTACTTGTTGAAAAGAAAAATGGTCAACTTAGAGTCTGTCTTGACCCAAGAAATTTGAATGAAGCAATCTGTAGATCTCATTATCCGATTCCAACAATTGATATGGTACTTTCTAAGCTTCATGGAGCAACTTGTTTCTCAACATTGGATGCAAGTAGTGGTTTCTGGGCTATACCACTTGATCATGAGAGCTCTATGCTGTGCACTTTTAATACACCATTTGGACGGTACAGATTTAAACGATTACCGTATGGTATAAATTGCGCTCCAGAAATATTTCATAGAGTGATGACAGAAACATTTGGGGTGCTGCCTGGAGTTATAGTTTATGCTGATGATCTTCTAGTCTATGGTGAAGATGAAAAAAAACACAATGAGAATCTGCAGCGTGTCTTACAGAAAGCAAAGGAAATTAACCTAAGGTTCAACAAAAGTAAGTGTAAATTTGGTCAAACACAAGTCAAGTACCTAGGACATATTTTTTCAAGGAATGGAATGTCTGCCGACCCTGAAAAGGTCCGTGCTGTCAAGGATATGCCGTCGCCGATATGTCTGAAGGATTTACAAAGATTTCTAGGTCTAGAGAACTATCTAGGTGGGTTCATAAAAAACATGGCTGCTGAAACTGAGCCATTACGTCAGCTACTAAAGAAAACAAGTGATTGGCAATGGAATGAATGTCATGAAAAAGTATGTTGTCGTCTTAAGGAAATAATAAGTCAAACGCCAGTCCTGTCACACTACAATGTCAAAAAGTCAGTAGTCTTGTCTGTTGATGCAAGTCAGTCAGCTGTAGGGGCGGTATTGCTTCAAGACAACCATCCTATATGCTATGCATCAAAAACTTTAACGTCATGTCAGAAACGTATGGCACAGATAGAAAAAGAGCTTTATGCCATTGTCTTTGGCTGCATACGTTTTCATCAATATATCTATGGCCGAGTGGTTAGTGTAGAAACAGATCATCGTCCACTAATAAAATTGTTCAAAAAACCTTTAGCAGAGGTACCGACACGTTTACAGAGACTAATGCTCAGAATACAAGCCTATGATCTACGGGTAGAATACAAACCTGGTTCTAAAATGTATATAGCAGATTCACTGTCACTTGCAGCATTACCGGAAACTAAAGAAGATGAACTTGATGAAGATTTGGTCGTTCATGTGAACTTGTTAATGAAAAACTTAACTATATCAGATGAAAAGCTTCAATGGCTCACAGAAGCAACCAAAAATGATGAGTCTTTACAGTTGTTAAAGCAATACTACAATGAAGGATGGCCTACATGTAAGTCAAAAGTCAATAAATTAGCTTTACCCTACTGGAACTGTCGTCATGAAATACATTGTATTGGAGATTTGCTATTAAAAGGTAATAGTTTAGTCATTCCTAAAAAACTAAGACCAGATATATTAAAAATTATACACAGTGGTCATCAAGGCATAGAAAAGTCAAAAAATTTTGCACGAGGCATAGTGTATTGGCCATTTATGTGCCAAGATATAAAGCACACGGTTGAGTCTTGTGAAACTTGTTTGTCACATAGGAATGCCAATCCACCAGAGCCTCTTATGTCACATAAAATATCGAATTTTCCATGGGAAAGAGTTGGAATTGATTATTTACAATTCAAAAATCAAACCATCGTTGTGGTGGAAGACTATTATTCAAATTACATCGAAATTTCTAATGTAAGCACAACCAGTGCAAAGCTTCTTATTAATACATTGAAATATATCTTTAGCCGTCATGGAATACCTGTGGAAATAGTCTCGGATAATGGTCCGCCATTTAATTCTAAGGAATTTAAAGATTTTCTGCATGATTGGGGAATTATGCATACAACGTCCAGTCCATATCTGCCAAGTTCAAATGGATTAGTTGAATCTGGTGTGAAGATTGTTAAAAGAATACTAACCAAGTGTTCTGAATCAGGAGCAGATGCACATCTAGCTTTACTGCAGTACAGAACTACACCGCGAGGAAACTTACCATCTCCGTCAGAACTACTCATGTCACGTAGATTAAGGACGCAAATTCCTACAGTTCTTCAGCATCTTAAACCTCAAGTAATAAATAACAAAGAGTACAGGCAAATGAAACAACAAAATATTGAAAAACAGAAGTTTTATTTTGATAAAAAAGCAAGAAATCTACCAGTATTAAAAGAAGGTGAAAATGTTATGTATAAAAAGAGTCCTAATTCCAAATGGTTTCCTGGGAAGATAATAAATAAAAGTATGGAACCTAGATCTTTTAATGTGGAAGCTGAAGATGGTTGTGTATACAGAAGAAACAGACAGCACTTAATTAAAAAACCAGAAAATAAAAAGGAAGAATTATTAGAATATGAGAAAGAAAAGAGATCAGAAAGTCAGGAGTCAACAAGTCAGGAAGAAGTGAGAATGGAGACGTGCAGTGGAGAAATAGGAAAGGGTGAAAGAGATTTGGTTACACGGAGTGGTAGACAAGTCAAGCCGCCAGTAAGATATAAAGATTACTATTTTTAAGTTGTGTTTAGTTTGATGTTTAAAAAATCTTTAACTTTATATGTTTACTGTGACTATATTTTAGTTTCTTTTAAGAAAAGGAAAGATGTTATGAGTATGTCACGATATTTGGAACGCACTCGGGCCTCCCGCCTAAATATGTAGAACTGTCATTACTGTCAGATGATTGTCATTGGCATTTTCCCGGTCTGCTATTAAAGTCTTACTCTAAAATATAATTCGTCTTTTACTTATTAATACACCCGTTTGGTCGCAGTGTTCCTTAATCCTAATGAGTCCCGTTTTCCTCATCCGCTACGGTGACAATCAGTTCCTAGGTAGTTAAAAGATCTACTTAGGTCACAGTGATCTATTATCGCCCATCTCTAATCCTATTTACCTACTGAGTCCCGTTTGACCCGTTTCCCTCATCTGGTACGTTGGCATGGCAACCATTTTAACCGACTTCAAAAAAAGGAGGAGGTTGTCAATTCGTCGGGTTCTTTTTTTTATGTATGTTCACCTATTACTCGAAGACGCCTTAACCGATTTGGAAAATTCTTTTTTTTTTGTTTAAAAAGGTATACTTCACAGGTGGTTCCATATAAATTTTATCGAAATTGATTCAGCGGTTTTTGAGAAAATCAATAAAAACATATCAAAATTGGAGTTGTTGCGATTGAAGTCGGTTGTTTTTAATGTATTCAGCGTGGTCGATTATTTAGTTAGTTAATAGATCTACAATACAAAGGTCGCAGTGATCCTTAAGGATCACCCATCTCTAGTCCTTTTTTTCTCTTACCCAAATACGATAATAGGTAGTTAATAAATCGCCACACTTTTATCAGGCCCCAGTGGAAGGAGCCTTAATCCCTGGTCGGGGTCACGTCGAGGCCGCAATTTCCGCCTTGCCTCGTATATCCGTCGTCGTATAGACAATGCGCTCGTTTCACTGACACTTTAAAGCTTTAGAAAAACTGGCCTTAAAATTAAACCTCTGTGGAGTGGCTGTGGTAGTTGGTACAATGAAACAGAATTTACATTACTTGAGTTTGAGATTACCCTCGCCTATATCTTCACTCAAGTGATCGTATGTATGCAAATTACTAATATTACAATATTATTTTCTTACAAAATGCAGCATGTTTTTTTACAAAACTTGCAAATCAGTCAGTTAATTGGTCTTGACTCTGTGTTTTTTTTTCGTAAATTCAGTCAGTATGCATTCATTGGAGAAAGTTGTTTTGTATGATCGGTAGCTGCACCCGTTAAAGTTTCTGAAAGATATATTGTTAGACCCTGTATAAAGATGTAACAAAATATACTTAGAACTCGTTGGCTGGGTTTATACTCTTCATTCTGAAAAACTATTGACTGATATGAATTTCATTCAGAAGTCACAGACCTTAAAGTCTAGAATGCATTACGACTGGAGTGAAATCGTAAAAAAATAAGGTTTTTATATATCAGCTATCTGGCGAATTTTGTATGGAAAGTAAACATTTTCGTGAGATTTCTTCGAAATCGTAGAACTAAACTTGTTTAAAATGATATATCTCATGCAGTTCCTATATTTAGTAACACCCTATATACGTAGAAATCCTTAGCTTAGCTGCTGCGAAACGTGGACTATGAATCAAAGATAGAGGGATATACTCGGTGGCTAAGTGGTTAGCGATCCTGACCTCTGATCCGAGAGTCGTGGGTTCGATCCCCACACAGGGCAAACTTTTCTGTGACGAGCAGAATTTTTTGCTCTGAGTCTGGGTGTATTATATCTATAATGTATGTATTTAAAAGTATATGTGTATGTATATCAGTCTCTGGTTCCCAAGATACAGGGAATCCTAGTTTGGGGCCAGAAGCCCGTGTGTGAATTTTCCCAGATATTATTATTATATTATTATTATACTGGAGCTATTTGACACGTGGTATTTGAGTAGGATGAATAGGAAAAGTTTGACTGCACAAGTAACAAACGAGGCAGTTTCGAGAAGAGTTAATGAGAATAAGAACGGTAATAACGATTGCGAACAGAAGAGGAAATCCGATACGACGTTTTGAGACGAGTTCAAGGAAAATATCATGGCAGCGGTCGTGGCTTCACTGACTACAGACACGGTCGTAGCCTTGATTAGTTTGAATTGCTACCATTAGATAGCAGTCGTTAAGCCATGTTTTAAGCTTTTAGGTGGCTTAAGAACTTCTAACACTGGGGTTTGCCCACTAACTAACAATTTCTACCAATCCCGACTTGGCACTGTGTATAACCTTCCCAACCTATAACAAGAAACCCGCGCTTCTGCAGTAAGGACGATAACTGTTGTTAATAATTGACCACGCTGAATACGTTAAAAACAACCGACTTCAATCGCAACAACTCCAATGTTGCTATGTTTTTGTTGATTTTCTCAAAAACTGCTGAATCGATTTCAATAAAATTTATATGGGACCACCTGTGAAGTACACCCTTTTAAACAAAAAAAGAAATTTCCAAATTGATTTAAGCGTCTTCGAGTAATCGGTGAACATACATGAAAAAGAAAAAAAAAAGATTCCGACGAATTGAGAACATCTTCCTTTTTTTAAGTTGGTTAAAAGGAGTTTGACGTGATGTCTTATAAGAAAGTCAAGAAGAAGGTTTTAAAAAGCTATGAAATAAAAGAAGTCCTAATGTAAACACGATAATGTTCCTTACGCAGCCATGGTCAATTCACAAAAAAGTTTGTACTCCTAAAAAGTACGAATACTGTAATACCAATACATAATTGACCACGCTGAATACGTTAAAAACAACCGACTTCAATCGCAAAAACTCCAATTTTGATATGTTTTTGTTGATTTTCTCAAAAACCGCTGAATCGATTTCGATAAAATTTATATGGGACCACCTGTAAAGTATACCCTTTTAATCAAAAAAAGAATTTTCCAAATCGGTTCTGGCGTCTTCGAGTAATCGGTGAACATACATAAAAAAAAAAAAAAAAGATTCCGACGAATTGAGAACCTCCTCCTTTTTTTGAAGTCGGTTAAAAATGAAGTTTCAAAACATAAGTAATGATTTCCTCTATCACGAACGTGAAATATTCGTATTTTGCTTGGTTTTCTCCAACATATTTTATGAATTACCCATTTAAATTTCAGTAAGTAATAAAGAAAAGCAAACGCAGACTATCGGTTTAAAGATCTTTATTATCTTTCAAGAACATTAGAGTTTACTTATAGAGAAATTACGGTGGGCTAAATTACATTTAAACAAAGGTAAACTTAATCTAATGGTCGAGATTAACAAAGAAGCTGGATTTAATACTAAATTAACAACATTATGTTAAGCTAAGGACATACTTCTTTAGTTTTCTTTTTAACCGACTTCAAAAAAAATGAGGAGGTTCTCAATTCGTCGGAATCTTCTTTTTTTTTTTATGTATGTTCACCGATTACTCGAAGACGCCTGAACCCATTTGGAAAATTCTTTTTTTGTTTAAAAGGGTATGCTTCACAGGTGGTCCCATATAAGTTTTATCGTAATCGATTCAGCGGTTTTTGAGAAAATCAACAAATACGTAGCAAAATTGGAGTTGTTGCGATTGAAGTCGGTTGTTTTTAACGTATTCAGCGTGGTCAATTATAAATATTTCGTTATCCTTGATATCTTTTGGCAGGTTATTAAACATATGAGCTCCTCTAAAGAGTATGTTTGTTATCCTGAACTGTGTTCTTGGTCCCCGTAATTCAAGTTTACTTTTAGTTCTCAAGTTGTATCATAATATGTTTCTCTTTTGTTTTTGTATTTGTGTGTGCTTGTTTTTATTCCAAATAAATGATTTCTATTCCACTCTATTCTATTCTAATATTTTATTTTAAATCATGTAAGAAAATGTTTTTAAAATGTGTCAAAACTGTTTTCAAACCTATATCAAAAACTTTAAGATATTCAAGAATATCTTGTGATTTTCAATAAATTTACAATTTTAATATAGCGTAGGCAACATCATTTCAAACATGAATTGAAATAGCTGTAATATCATTTGAGATGAATGGAGAGAGATAAATTCTGGGAATTCATGCAGAATCTGAAAGTAGTCTAAGACATGAATAAATCATTATCTCGAATTGATATTAGTTCTAATACTTCGATTATAATGTGATATTTATTTTACCATGACCAAATTATAGGTTTATTATTCTTCTTATCGTGTGGCACATTTAATCTTCCTATCCACAAGGTTAATAGTGCGGTTGCCTAGTGTTGCACTTGGCATCACCCGCGGTCACGTGTAAGGCATTTTAGATTCACACTACGAACGTGTGCAACACGACCATTATACACATCTGGGAATCAGATGTTCAGGTTTCCTCACGATGTTTTCCTTCACCGTTAAAGCAGTCGGTATAAAACTGCACGTAAGTTTCGAAAAACTCATTGGAGCACTGGCCAGGATTTGAACCCATGATCTCTGGTTAGGAGAATGGAGTCACTACCCACTGCGCCATGGACGCTTTTTTAGATTATATCATATTTATTTTATTGCACACTAATACAAATAAACTTTTCTTTCCTAACTTGTTTTTTCCTAATTGCAAGTCTTGTTTTATAAGAGAGTTCTCTTTAATTAACTTCTTCCTCGGTCCCTCAATGCTGAGGATCGCGACCACAAACAAGATCTCTCCATTGGCTACGGTTGTAGGTGCTGTGGACTGCCCTCTGTATGTTTAATTATACAGAATGTTAAAAAAAGTGCGTTGTTGTTTTTTTTTTATTTTATTAATTTGAGTATATTTGACTACATCTGATGGAAAGTGATGGTATAGTCGAGGATGATACATGCAAATTCAGATATTATTTGTTTATTATTGTATTTTTGTTTAGAATTAAAAATTAATTAATTTATTTAATTTTAAATGTATTTATTTAGTTTGCTTAAAAATGTTACAATGTAGGTGCTACATATACATGATGTTAAAAAAGTGAGTCTGAGATTTTAAGGGGTTACAAATTAATTTAATTTTAAATGTATTTATTTAGTTTGCTAACAAACAAAAATACAATAGTAAACAAATAATATCTGAATTTGCATGTATCATCCTCGAATATATCAATTCATCACTTTCCATCAGGTGAGATGTAGTCAAATGTACTCAAATAAAAAAATAAAAAAAACAACAAACAAAATTATAATTTTTACTACCTCCGATAGTAAAATTCAATCTTTTTCAAGTAAAAAATAAACACATTCAATTCGGTCCAGCCCTTTCAGAGCAACAATGTCAAAGACAAAGAGATAACCTATAATAACCCTATTTTGCATCGAGGGTTTAAACATATATAAAATTATAAAAACATATACAAAGGAATTCCGATCCATAATTTATAATATATAATGTATAGATAGCAACTTACAAAAAGAAACAGACCAATCATGTATAATCGTAAACATGACAAAATACTAAGCTTATGCTTTTAGTTCTTATGAATTTTCAAAAAGCCCAGTTTGAAAGCTTTCACGAAGAATGCTGCTTCTCACTGTTCCTTAGAACAAGGATACACGCGCAGTCAGGCATCAGTCTGGTCCGTCAGTCTTGACTGACGCCAGAATGATGGATGATTTTCACGGTACACTGTTAATCTAGAATGACGGCAGACAGTGGGTTACACGATCATTCTCCGATCATTCATGGACCAGACTGACGCCAGACTGAGCGTATAACCTCGCTCTAAGACTAGACAGCCGAAGGATACGTCTGACGGCAAAAACTAAACCCGAGACGAGCTTAATAACTTCTCAGAAAAAAGCTGAAAAAGCTTTTACTATACAGTTGCTCGAAAAAGCTAACTTTATAACTAGTTAAAAATATTTGGTGAAAATCGGTTCAGTCATATTGAATTTTGTGTTAGTTATAAAAAATATTTCTTAGTAAAATAATTTACGTGTATTTCATTACGTTTAGCCAAGGTTATTTTATACGGAAAAATTATATACAAAAAAAATCATTACATAAAAATCTCATTGGTTATTCGCTGATCGATTTCACCTGTACGCATGTAATTAATCATTCCATTTTCGGGTTATTTTTAGTTTTCTAATACTTGGTCGATATTTCAAAATTTTCTTTGTGATTTCAACAAACTCTAAGTCAAAAGTTATTCAGTTTGAACCGTAAAATTCTTTTTACTTCTTCTTCTTCTTCGGCTTCTGCCCATCTTTAAGAATTGCTACACATTAAGTTACACCCTATATACAAAGTTTCTATGCGATCTGCTCGTTTGCCACTTATAATGATGCAATAAGTAAAATATCTTGCTATTATTCATACAATCTTTTTAGCAAAATGTTTTTGGGCAGACCAAAAATCAAAACTTTATTATATTGTTATATTAAATTTTACTTATAGTACGGCTCTTTTACTAATTTGTACTTATATTGTGGTTATTAGTCTAATGAATTCACAACTACATTTATTGATAAACGGATGTATAATTAAGAAAATAAATGAACAATTTTTACTACTTAAAAACATGAAAATTAGATAAAATAAAAGACGCCTTTTCTGTATCTACAGGGTGTAACAAAAAGGTGCAGCAATTATTCAAGGTCGGCTTCTACTCATCAAACTGAACAACTTTTGTTCTACAACTTTGTTGAAATCACAAAAAAATTTTTGGACTTTTCATACAAACTTGGCTCGCCAGCTGATCGATTTGTATGAAAAGTCCAAAAATTTTTTTGCGATTCCCTGTATATTCTTTAAGTAAGTGTATTTGTGTATTTGTTTGTAGTCAACAAAGAGTATTTGATTTGATTTAAGTGAGATAAGATACAAACATATCTATATACGCAGGTACGTATATACGAGACAATATACGCCCAGTCCATGAGACGGACCGATTGAATGCGTCTCGACGAGGCATGAGCCCGCAATTTCCCGTGTAGACGCAGGAAGGAGACATTCAGCTCAGCACTAGCTGTGTCGCAGTCATATTTCGAATACCGTATTTGACAATAAACCTCAGGAACATGAAATTCTAAATCATGAGTATTCTAAATAATGGTACTTGTGCATTCATTAAGTTTCTTAATTATCAAGCAATTTAATCCATGAAGTTAGTTTGATGCCATTTTTTATCCTGTATTTTTTTCCTTTTTTGGGTTCCGTAGTCAACAAGGAACCCTTATAGTTTCGCCATGTCCGTCTGTCTGTCTGTCTGTCTGTCCGCGGCTTAGTTAACAGACCATTAGATAGCTGTTATTTGGCACGGATATACGTAGAAAAAGTGCTAAAACAAACTAAGCGTACACTTTTAGACCATTATAAAAATACCCACGTGGAAAATTTGGTTTTAGATAAAAAAAGTTTCGTGTCTTCTTTAGTCCAGCATAATAAAATTACATTCATTCAAAACAACTTTGTAAAACAAAAGCTGCTTTTACGAGTATTAGGTAAATGCTGAACGCATCCCTTAAAATTCTCATTTTTTTCTTCATTTCTAGATATTTTACAATATACCTAACTTTCTGCTTTAACTGCAACACATCACTATTCCATATTGCCAAGATAGCAGCGTCCTGTGACAAATGATATCACGTTACATACATACATGTATAACTCTATATGTTATATGTATTGAGTGGGTCTGACGGAAAGCTGTATATATATATTCAAGTCTATCTGTGATAATTGGAGTCGTACTTAATGAAATATTAATTAATAGTTCTGCGGTTAGGTGTTAATTTAGATCAGGTATTGTATTTATAATGTTTATTGAATACACACTATAATTTAAGGTCAAGTTCAATTACTAAATGGGTACTAAAATACCTTAATAATTGAAACTTATTTTCCGTCTGTATGTTTTTTTTATCCGTGACAAATCGCACGGTCATCTGGCTCCAAACTAGGATTCCCTGTATTATAAAAATATACATACCTAATAAACTTTTAAATATAGAGACCCGTGCCCCTGCAGTGGGGATGATATGGGTATTAATAGACCCAGACACAGAGCAAACAAATCTGCTCATCACAGAAATGTTTGCCCTGGGTGGGGAACGAACCAATCACTCTCGGATTTGTAGTCAGGAGCGCTAACCACTGAGCTACCAAGTCAGTCAACTGCTGTCTCTAGAGGTGTTTAACCAATATCGATTGCTAGTACAATCTCTACTAATCCGGACATGAAAAGTATGGCGTAGCATTGTATGGAAAGAGATCCGTACCATGGCAGTGGGGATGCTATGGTTTGTTAACAAAGGTAGCTAGTTAAAATTTTCAGAAAATCAATACACATTTGCAAGATAAACAGGCAATAGGAGCGGGGCTTCCTCACACGGAATAAGTTTAAAACGAAGCTCCAGTAATATTAGTTAAAAATAAAAATAATAATATCTGGGACAAATCACACATGGCCATCTGGCCCCAAACTAGGATTCCCTGTATCTTGGGAACCAGAAATTGATATACATACATACACATATACTTTTAAATACATAAATATATAGATATAATACACCCAGACTCAGAGGAAACAATTCTGCTCATCACAGACAAGTTTGCCCTGTGTGGGGATGGAACCCACGACTCTCGGATCAGAGGTCAACATCGCAAACCACTTAGCCACCGAGTCAGTCAGTATATAATGTTAAAGAAAATTTTTATTTTTTATGTTTTTAATGGTAAAATAAAAAATATGGCTTAATATTTGCTTGGCAATTCCTCACACGTCTCAAACTTTTGTACGGCATAGTACCTGAATATGGTTTGCTTGAAAAAGCCACGTTTACATAACGGCTTTGTGTTTCCAAAGAAAAGCAAGGCTATTCAATGTCACCTCCTCTCGTTCATACGCTGTAAAGAGAAAAGTTGTTTGTTCAGGAGCTTATACGTACATACATACATACATATCTACATTCTACTCTATAGGTGGAATACATTTTTCATCCCTTGCTCTCGGCTTATCTTGCACCGTTTTATGTATGACTGTACGTGGTTTTGTGGCAAGTAAAGGTTTTTTTTTATCAAGGAAAAAGAAGTTTGCATATGTTTTGTTAAAGCTGCGTGAAATATTTAAAATTAGAATAATATACTTAAAAAAAGACTGCATTGGAGTTTTGGAGTTTTCGGACAAAATCATTAACCCCTTTAGAATAAGCTAACAAACAGGTATAAATTAAGCAGAAAAATTAAAGAATAATTCATTAATTTAAAATAAGCCAACCAATTCTCAATAACTTCAAACCAGATAGCAGTGTATATTGCATGGAACTGCAATTAAGTGCATCGAGTTAAGTGACACATCCTATTTCAAAATCTATAGACCCGTTTTGGTTTTGACTACAGGTAAATATACACATACTTAAAAACATTGATTTACGCAAGGGGATAAACAAGATTCATCAGCCATAAGAAATCCACTGCAGGACAAAGGCCTTCACCAAAGATTTTCACAACGAACGGTCTTACACAAGATTATATATTTTTTGCAAAAATAGTGAAGAAAACTGAAAGCCATACATTTATAACATTATATTAACATATATTGTTTTATTTTTTAATTGTACAGGTCTTAATATGGCTAAATACAGGATAATTCAATAACCTAATCTAACATACACATAAACCCGAAAGATATTACTTTTTTCAGAGACGGTTAGTTCCGGGATCATTCTATTTGAATAGCAACAAAGCAGTTAACCCTTTAACGTCCACGGCTTCGGAGCAGGGTGTCTAAACCCATAAAGATTAAGTGTTAAAATAGCTAATCTCAGTTAGTATTTAGTTCGTGCTTAACCGTCTGCGACTGTGATTACTTAGTTTGCAAAGGAAATTGTAGATAGACATGAATACTCGGTCTATTTACCTGGTAATTTAAACAAAGCGGGCGAAAAATGGTTCAGCTTTTTTAGCAAAAATGACTAGGTCTTTATGGCGTACCGTTATGGGGTCATGAATGAAATGATTTAATAATGAAATGCCCATGACAAGTGCGTCATCGATATAAATAAATAAATAAATGGTCGTGGCTCAGTGCGGCTAGCGTAGTCGTATCGATAACGAAAGTTAACTGACTACAGGTACGGTCATAATGTGGATAGGGTTGACTTGACTGTATTAGCCTAGTATCTACTCACCTGGTGGTAAGTGATGATGTTACCGAATAACAGATTCAGGCTTACCAGGGTTTCCTAACAAAATCGGGACTATCTTTTCTTCATGTCGGAACATATCAATGCTATTAATATTGTTATTTGTAGGCAAGACTCTAGATAAGAGATAAGAACTCTAAACATCTTAGTCAAATTTGACTGACTCAGTGGCTAAGTGGTTAGCGATCCTGACCTCTGATCCGAGAGTCGTGGGTTCGATCCCCACACAGGGCAAACTTTTCTGTGATGAGCAGAATTGTTTGCTCTGAGTCTGGGTGTATTATATCTTTATATGTATGTATTTAAAAAAGTATTTGTGTATGCATATCAGTCTCTGGTTTCCCAGATACAGGGAATCCTAGTTTGGGGCCAGATGACCGTATGTGATTTGTCCCAGATATTATTATTATTATTAAATGAGGCTTGCAGAGATGGACGATTGTTAATTTTTCCTCGAGAAAGAGAAGAACCTCTTCATATACTTTGTAAGTGCGAGATTAATACCAGAAACCGCTCTCTAGGTAGACCACTGGTAACTTCAGAGGTCATTAGGGAACTCTATCCTAAGTGCGTAAAGTTCACCTAAACTATTGGCCTTGAGGAAGTAATATTATAGGTGCAGTGGTCACAAAAGATTTACAGATACTAAGTTGAAGTGATCCATTAGGGCCCATCTCTAGTCCTGTGCCCCTATTACCTAGGTGGTGGTAGCTAGTCCAGCGGGCTCCGAAAATACCCCAACCACTAACCAAATTTGAGTCATACAAATGGGACATATTTGTATGACTCAAATTCCCACCCCTGAATCGAACTTGATGTGAAACAACATGTGAACTGACTAGCCACGATACCAAGTAGTAAGAAGGTAATTCTACCTATCAATAGTCTATTTTCCAGGTTATTCCATCTTGTACACCATTCCCGTCCGTTAAAGTCAGAACTTTCAAGCCGACTTACAGGTTTTTCACATACCTATGTGAACTACAACACAAATGATTGAGATCGACGATGCAAATTAAGCGAACTATAGATTACATAACAGTTCAACTAAAAACTAACATCAGGTGAGATGATCCAAGGGCTTACAAATTGAGGGTAAATAATAGCTTGAAATTGCGTAACCAGATTTATTTTGTGCCCCACTTGTGTCCTTATTCCACTGACCTCAATTTACTGTCCACTTCACAAAACATCAATATTGATTAAGAAAGCGACAGATCCAATTAATTGTTCCTCATCTGTCAGTAAATCCTTGGGTGTCGCAAGTTGTCTTCGGATAACTAAGTAATAAAAAGAGTGTATTCAAGATGATAGTCTAGATGACATGACAGATTGATGATGATGGCAGATTTCAGTCTGTAAATGTTTGATTCTTATTTATGAATGTACTATCTATACATGTACACAGGGTGAAATTGAAATTGCGTAACTTTTAACTGTGATTTCTGCTCATGGAACCGAACAACTTTCTCTAAGGAACCAATTCAGTCGGAGCAAAAAATATTGGCCTTTCCATAGAAAGTTGGCTACCAATGTCATCGATTTGTATGAAGAGGCCAATTTTTTTTGCTCCGATAGAATTGATTTCTTAGAGTAAGTTCAGTTCCATGAGCAGAAACCCACGTTGAAAATTTTGTATTTTCTTTCAAGTTTATCAATCTACCAATTTAGCAATAAGATTCGGGGCTAAGTTTGTAGTTTTGACCTTTATTGCTAAAGTAAAGGTCAAAACTACAAATTTAGCCTCGAAATCACATCACAAGTCGCGCTTTGTATCCCCATATCAAATTACCATCTAATAATTCCATTTCAACAAATCTTCTTTCAAAGCTTTATGAGTGCCTATTTTTTCTCAACCATTCGGCATATCAGGCTCATTGTGGTCCATTCGGTCTGTTCTCCACAAAATATTGTGCTTAAATCCCGAATCTCCGACTTTTACATCCAAGCAAGAGATAACAGTGCGTAAGGCACCGTTCACACTTAACATTTAACCGATAAAGTAATGTTGTTTACCGTAAAAAAATTCTAATTGAACAAAAATTGTTGAAAAGACAAAGGTATAAAACATTTAGGTATAAAACATTTAAAATATGAAAACAAAATTTTGATATTAAAGAAGCAATAAACTTCCAAAAATATAATATTAGTTACTATATAAATAACTGATGAATATGTATTTTGAAATCACTTTGAGTTTGAATTTGTAGGTTTTCTACAATTTTACTAAATAATTTAAAGTATTTTTTTAGTTTTACAAGTGGCCCTTTCATCATATTAATGTTTAATAGAATTGTTAAGAAAATAATATGCCTTTTTTCTTTTTTTGTGTATAGAAAGTAAAATATTTATTATTATTTGTATAATTAATACAGAAGTAACCGAAAAAAAAAAACAAATAGTCAGAAACACTGTAAAAATATATTAAAAATAAATATGTACCAAAAATACTTTAAGGGAATTATTTAAAACCCCAATAAAAAATACTGAATTGCACAACAAAAAAGTCTATTTCGCCTTCTATAGGTTAAGGTTACAATGTATATTTGCAATTCAATCAATTTGATGTTTAAGTAGTATTTTCTTGATGCGCGATTAATGCTATTCATTCATACTTAAACTGCCATCAATAACGAAAAATCTCCAATGGCTTACTAACATCACAATAGGAAATGTGTACAACGCCTTAGCAGGAGATAAAAATGCCAGCCTGGCTTTACGAGCACTGTTTACATGTCGGTATGTTTGTTTGCATCCAATTTATGGCGCCAATAACCCGAGGACCCGATAAGAGGAGGGACCGCGTTTTTCATGGCAAAGAAATGTCGAAAGTTTGGCTTTTCCGCTCCGTTTTTTGTGCCCAATCTGGACGGAGCTTAAGGTTTTTATTTCGCTTGAAGGGGACCAATCTGTGAGGTCCATGTTTGGAATTTTCGAGATATCTTAAGGGTGGTAGATAATAAAACAAATGGATAAAAAGTTTATGGATTTTATTGACTTCTTGATCTTTTCTTTATATATTCTAGTAACAATAAAACTATGAGTTTTTTGGTTAGTAGAAAGTAAATAAAATTAAATAAGTACATAAATTGATTTTGAAATTTATTTTAATAAAATAAACTATGACTTGTTTTATTAGTATATTTACTTTGAGGTTTTTGGTTAGAAAAAAGTAAATTAAATACATAAATTGATTTCGCAATGATTTTAATAAAATAAATTGTTAGTGGTTTTATCAGTATATTTACTGATAGTAATCACGGAAGATTTTATTTACCAAATTAGTATAAAAACGGTTCGTTTTTCATATGTAGGATACATATAAATTAATTTGAATAGTTGATATATTTTACCTTTTTTGCTTGCTACCTTTATTGCTACTGTGAACTACTTATTTATTTAATGAAAGCTCTCAGTGAAATTCAATTTTGAAATGTTATCTAAAGCAATATCATTGCAAACTGAGTTAACCTTTAATTATTTAGTAGACTTTCGTTCACTTTAAAGGGGGTTTAACAAAATCGACTATTTGAAACTATAAAATAAAATGAATGAAATGAATTCAAATGTATTTATTTGCTTGAATTTTGGTTAGTACAAGTACAAGGTAGAGCGTGGGAGAGCCATGCTTCGGCACGAATGGGCCGGCTCGACCGGAGTGATACCACGGCCTCACAGAAAACCGGCGTGAAGCAACGCTTGCGTTGTGTTTCGCCGAGTGAGTGATGGTACGGAAGTCCAACCTCCCCCCCCCCCCAATTCCCCCATCGCCCCATCCCATTTCAAAGGTCGGCAACGCACTTGTGACTCATCTAGTGTTACGGGTGTCTATGGGCGGCGGTAATCGCATACAATCAGGTGATCTGTCTGCTCGTTTGCCACCTATCACATAAAAAAGGTGTTAATTAATATTGATTTCCGCAAAATTCTATTTTAACCATGTCTTGTACTCATGAAACTGATTTACTTTCCCCATACAACCGATCCACGACTCCCTATACTGAATTTTGAATAACTTACTATTGTAAAACATACTGTTGTATTATTTAATCTGTGAAAAAATGTTCACTTTCTATACTATATTGGTCGAACAGCTGATGGACTGGTTAGAAGTCTTTATTTTTCGTAAATTAACTGTAAATTACTTGAAAAAAAATATTTTAGTTTGTTTGTTTGTTTGTAAACTCTTTATTGTGAAAGAACAAAGTACAATACATAAAACAAGGACAAGACATACAAGGGCGGACTTATCCCTTACGGGATCTCTTCCAGTCAACCTTAGAATTTTAAAGAGGAATTACATTGAAATATTTAGGTGGAGCAAAAGCTACAAACACGACTTATAAATCTTAAAAATAACACATCTTAAATATACATATTATAATATATAAATAAATATCAAATATAATACATACAGTAATATACATACATAAATAATATAATTATAATAATGAGCTCAGGAGCCAGGGTTGGGACTCCACAACTTTTTGAGTGAGGACTTGAAAGTGGCGAGAGAGGGACTCAACCTGACGTCGGGTGGGAGATCATTCCACAGGCGGGTGGCGGTTTACGAGTGGAACCGCCAGTTTTCAATACTTACAGCAGATTTTTTTTTACCTCGTTATCTTACTTTTTATCTTAGTTGATAGATCAAGTACTGGATTAACACATAGGCTACTTTTTGTTTAACGAAAATGGTTCCCGTAGAATACCTTGGAGACAGCCATAAAGTGACATCCACGCGGACGGAGCCGCGGGCTAAAGCTAGTTTCAGATATGCCTAACAAAGATTGTTGAACATCATATCACAACTGCTATAACATTCAGTTATGATACTTTAAACAATTCTATTGTGCTTCTTTATCCCATAATCAATTAATAATAAAATAAAATATGTTTCATTTCATTCCATTCCATTCCATTACATTCTATTCTATTCCATTCCATTTCTTTTCATTTATTAAAAGGTAATCAACAGCGAGCGATGCAGAATAACTTAAGTAAAAGTATGTGTATGTGTGTGTGTGTGTGTGTGTGTGTGTGTGTGTGTAAGGGAGGAGCATTGCTGGCTACAATTCGAGAAGAACTGCACATACTTTGTTTTTAAATATACTTTTAGAATGAATGAATACAAACACTAAGACACACACTTTCACACTTTTGTTAACTTTTTTTAAACACACTTTGTTTTAGATAGCAGGAAAGGGTCACAATCGGGGATTTTTTTATTGTATGTGTCCGATATACGCGCCAGGATTTCATTTACGTGTATCTAAAACATATTAATACACTTCAGCATCAATAATGCAAAGAGGCGTATTGTTTGATATTCCCTTGACAACCTATTCAATTTCCCCAGCCTGGCGATAGCTGCCTGAGTAGAGAAACATGTAACAGTAACAAGCTAATTTGGGATGAGGTATGATGGGATGTGGGCTCACCTAGTATTTAATATTAATGTCAGTACAGTAATTTGCAAACGTAGGCGTTATTGGCGTTGAAAGTAGGGCCAAATTAGTAAATCCGCGTTGGAGTCGAAACCCATCTGTAGAGCTATGTTGTAGTTGTTGATAATCAGACAATGTTAGAATAATATTATATATATACTGATTTAAAAAAAAAACTTGAAGGATTTGAGATATTTTCAGAAATTTCTTGTGAAAATAAATTGTAAAATATGAATCACTTAAAAGCATTTCTCTTGTACTAACTCGATTCGACATGTTAAATAATTTTAAATTTTATATTCAATAGAATCACAAAATGAGTTCATCAAATTAAAATTCGAAATACATGTTTATTCGAAATAGGTAGCACTGTACACTTTTCGAAGGTCATTTTTTAATCTACCTTATACGAAGTTCCTACTAATTAGATGTCGTATACCCAAGGTTTCGATAAGTGTTTGCGGAGAGAGAAGAAACATCCCTCCAACACATTTTAAAACTGGGGCAGAGACTACTCTGAAAAAAATGTCTGGTACATGAAACTAGAATCTCGTTATACCTACAATATTGTCTAGTTCTATATGTGACGACAAAACAATGTCGAATATAACAGAAAATATCGTTATGTGTACAACATGTCATGTTCACCTTACAATCCGCTGCACCGCCTACTTAGAGGTCCTCTCAAAAAGAACCGAACGAAGTTCGGTAATGTGTCTTTGTACGAACGAACTCGCAAAACTCAAATAGTGAAATTACAGCTTTTGTGTTAATTCAATGCAAAGACGAAAGTATATCGCGTTTTGAAAGCAAACAGAGCCATCTATAGGAAATGACACAAACAATGAAAACAAACCTCATTGTAAAGAGTACCCACTTCCAGTATTCATCACTATCGCATCATTAATGCTTACTATGTAGTGGTAAACAATACAATGTGAGTTTTAACTAGATTTAAAAAGTAAATATTACCTACTAATAGCTTAAGTACATGCTACATGCTACAAAAAATATATTTTCTTATAAGTAGTTTTTTGTTGGAAAAACTATTTTTTAAACAACTACACGGTCTTGTTGTATTGTAGAATAAAACTTTTTTCAGTGTATGACGTCACAAATCAGCAATATGAACAAATATCCTTTTTCACAGAATTTGACTTCATAAAATCACTTAAATGAGTAGTAAGTCAATAAGATTAAGAGATATTCTAGTACTTGTAATTAATTGTTTTTTTTTTAAATTTGCTACAAAAATAGCTATGTAATAAATATTTTCTAAAATGTATAAACATTTAGGCATCCTAAAAGTTAACCACAACAAAAGCGTAATCTGTTTCAAACTGCCAAACTTTTCAGCTGAAACGATAATGATTATGTTCATCCATAAAACATAAGAAGGGTTCTTGTTGGAAAATATTACCTCTCCCTTTGATATCGATCAACCGTGAGAACTTGACAATGAATTATTTATCAACGAAGAAAACTGTCATCAAAAAGAACTATTCGATATCGAACTTTACTAGAAAGTGTAGGTTTATGATACAGAAAAGATACGTCTAATTGAATAGACTGTTAAAGAAAAAAAGAAAGAAAGCAAAACGTTTATTCAGCAATATAAGCACAAGATAGCAAGTAAATGAGCCTAAGAGTCTAGTTAACCTTCATAGTACTCGTAAGAATTGTATGACAAAAATTATATGCACCTTCTAAATTGAGTCACGCAAGTTATTACAGAGATAGTCAGTTTTATTGTGATTTTTCTTTGGTTATGTTTACGATCACAATTTCTCTATGGCACAGGCCAAGCCACATACAATAGATGTGATAAAATGACTTGGCGAATAACAAAAGTCAGCCCCAATTTCAAATCGAGCCGAAATGCAAAATAACCTTACCTACTTCAAAGGTTGTAATAAAATCTTAATAGCATATTGTTTTTTGTTACAGGCAACACAGTAGATGTTCGGAAAGAGCGAGACACCTACACAAAATGGTCGACTTATAGCAAACAGCTGCACCGGACTGAATCTCGAACGGTGGCGGCGTAAACGAAAAAGATGTACATATTGGCCATCGTATACTTCATCACGCTGCCAGTGCTAACCTCCAGAATGGTCCAAGGAGACCAGAATATAGATGAAAAACCACAGCCATTCATAAGCAGTAGAGTAGTCAGAACTAAGTATGGTGACATAAGAGGTTTTATTGTAACACCCGAATCGAGGTTCTTGGAGCCTGTTGAGGTTTTCCGCGGTGTACCGTATGCATCGCCGCCTATGGGATCGTTGAGATTCATGCCTCCAGTATCTGGCGCGCAATGGTCAGGTGTGAAAATAGCTGAGGAGTTTAGTCCAGTGTGCCCGCAAGTGCTTCCAGATATAAGAAATGAGACAGCTGTGTTGAAAAGGATATCGAAAGGAAGGCTGGAGTATTTGAAGAGGATACTCCCGTTTTTGACAAATCAGTCTGAGGATTGTCTTTATTTGAATATTTACGCGCCAGCTCAAGGTAAGATTTTACTTCTATTACTTGAACTAGATAGTTAACTCTTAATTGCGGTTTTTTCACATGGATAGGATTTGAATGGCTCTGTTTGAGAATTAGTTAAATTAGGAGAAGCATATTACGTGAGCGTAATAATGAAAATGAAAATATTTTATTCGAAGTAGGTAGCAGTGTACACTTTTCGAACGTCATTCTTTTATCTACCTAATACGAGGTTCCTACCACTCGGAACTCGTATACCCACCGTTTCAGGAAGTGTTTGCGGAGTAAGAAGAAACGGCGGGCCCTAAAGAAACTCCCTCCAACACATTAAAAAAAAAAAATCTTATATTCTATTACATCTTAATGCTAGATCAATAAATGAATTATACAATGTCATGTCTGTAAATAAATTGTACAAAAATAAGAATAAAGTAAGAAGAATAAAGAAAGAAAGGATTCAAGACAGATAAAAGTAAAAATTATTTGTAGCTAATGACTAAAAATTCCAAAAACCAACGACAAGAGCAGGCCAGTTCACACGGACAGCACCCGATCACGAGTATAACGCGAGAGTCAGCCAATAAGTCTTACGTCTCTTTAAAAATAGCTTGAGTTACTTGAAAAAGCCTTCTTATTTTCAGTTTGTTAAATTTTAATATACAGTTTCTAAGAAAATAAGACACCGAAGTCATACAATTTTGTAATGACTAACAAATTGTCAATCAAAATTAAACTTTTAGTTAAGAACTGAGTTTTGTTTCGTAGTTGATAAAACTTATTTTGATAAGCCGCTGACATGCCATCACTTAAACTCCTGTTCAAGGATTTCCATTATGAAAACTCCAATGACATGTTACGTCTAAAGTCTGACGTAATACGTCACATCCCTACATTTGTCTTCAACTCTGATGCTAACGTTCCCGAATTCATTCCCTTTATGAAATTAAAATCAGTTCTTTGTACAAAGCCGTAGCTGACGCGGGGTAACGTATTATTTATCCTACTGTCATGGCTGCCATATACCCGTGTCAACGTTAATGGTTTTCGTTGTACAATATTTCCAAAGATACCTATTATATAATATAATAAACAGTTGTGTATAGTAGTTATACAATATTAAGATGACCTAGTTCAGTCATGTTGCACAACGAGATTTGACAATCCGGTATTCTTCTGAAGTGAACAGTTATACTTATTATGGTTAAGGCTAGATCATAAAATAGACACATATACATGCTTATAGAAATATATGGTCATTCGAGGCTAGGTCACGCGGCAAAGTATCACAACAGTATCGTGACCTTGCCTACAACGACCGTACTATACGACTATAAGCATGTATATGCTTAGGATTTTAGTAAGCGTGTTGAGCGGACCTTCTGTATCTGTATATTTTGTGGCTAGATGATGCATAAAAAAAAGACTTGAAGTTCACTAAATTGCTTTCCTACTATTTCAAACACATATTTGTTTTGCATTCTATCTCATCTTTAATTTTAAACTAAGACGTCACGTCTAGGTATTTCTAACATTTCAAGAACAAAATCTTGTTTTTGACAGATGATAAAAATGAACTCAAATATTGTCAAAAACAATGTTTCGTTTTGTTCGCTTGATTTAGACAAATATGACGTAATACATGTGTAAAGTTTTTAGAGAACATATCTTTTAAATTGATTAAAACGTTTAATGAGTAAGATGGACAGATGATCTGGAGTAGGTTGCGGGAGCAACTGGATGCGGGCATCGCAGGACCGGTCGGTACGGAAGTTCTTGGGGAAGCCTTTGGCTAGCAGTGGACGTCTTTTGGCTGATATGAACTGAAACTAAATGAAATAAAATAATGAATTTGCTGTAAACATGTGTTACAGAAAGGAAGGTATCCCATATTTAGCCATATAAAGAGCATGCAAAAATTTGCAGATAAAATATAAGTATATGATGATGTGTTAAATTTGTTTTTAATAAGAAATTGGCTATTTCCTACTATTAAAAATAAACCTTTATAAAAAGCAACTTCTCTTCTACACAACTTTTCAGTTTAATAACGCTATTCCAATTTTCCTAAAAATTTTATCAATTTCTTTGACATTCTGCTGTTTCTGCTAAGTTGTTCAGTATATTACATATAATGAATGAAGCCTTAGTAAACGGATCCAAACACCTATTTTGGTTTAACCTTTATGAAACAATGTATAAGTTTTAAAGGATCGTAATGACTATAGTCTGTTTAAACTATGATAGTACTAGCTTCAGCCCGCGACTTCGTCTGCGTGATTTCAGAATTGGGTTCAGAGAGTAATAAAATGTAAAAATTTTAAGTAAAAATTTCAGTTTTTATCCATTCCTCCGGGAACCTTTGAGTTTTCCATGATAAAAAGTATCATATGTATTAGCCGACCGCTTTATATATATACCTACTAAATTTCATCCAAATTTGTTGAGTAGTTTCGGCGTGAAAGTGGAACAAACAAACAAACGTCCAAACTTTCGCATTTATAGTTGTAGTGAAATGAGATGTATAAGGTCTGAAGGACCGTGATGAGACTATAGTTTGTTTAAACTATGATAGTATATGAATATTGGATGCTCCAATTCAAAAATCACTAAGTCCAAATTTGACGATTTTTAATTGTTTTTATTTTTTTCATGACATTCATTGTTAACATAGGGCTATGATTCTTTTAACAAATAAAACCGCTAAATTATTTATATTACCTTTACTTTTCATCATTTTTTAACCTGCACATATTATTTCAGAACACATTTAAAACATAATAACATCAATATGTCAAAAGTAATTTTTGGACTTAGTGATTTCTTGAATTGGAGCATCCATTTATTCCAGCAAAACTTATTACACACAGACTATCAGCTGTAACAACTGTGCCTGTGAAATCGGACAGAATATTAAATTCAGTCTGTTTATACAGGCCCTTGAAACGTAACCACAAGCCCTGCCGTTGTAATGTTTCAGACTTCGGAGGAATATCGAATATCCTTTTAAGTTTTAATTAAATGAAAATATTTGGTTAGTACGTTGACTGTTAGTGGCATTTATCTTGACCGTTTCCGTGCTTCGCAAGGCACGTTAAGCCGTTGGTGAGATGGCAGTCGTTAAGCCATGTCGGAGGCCTTATAGGCGGCTTGAAACTTCTGAAATGGGGTTGGCCACTAGCCCCACAACCTCCACCAATCCGGGCTTGGCCCCCGTGTGTGGAGTATGGCCTTACCTTCCCGAATTATGGGAAGAGACCCATGCTCCTGCAGTGGAGACGTAATGGGTTGTTTACAGTACGTTGATAGTAGTGTGAAATTTTATTCTTAATGGTAATAGTGATGAAAGAAATAATCCATTGTGCCATTTGCAAATTAAATTGATGACATAGGGATCGATTAAAAAAAAGTATCTCAATGTTTAGCGCTCCTCACTACTGATCAAAGGGTTGGGATCGATTCCCTTCCAGGGCAAACATTTCTGTGATGAGCAGATTTGTTTGCTATGTGGTTGTGTCGTACTCTAATGTGACTAAGCCGAACTTGGTCCTAAATACACGATCACAAGTTACGCAATAAGTCAATAGCTGAAGTACAAAAAAAATGAAGGAGTCGCCATTACAGTCTGAGATCTTTTGGCAGGTGGTGAAAAGCTGGAACTAACGCCGCCATTTTGAAAAATGATACTTTTTGTATGAAATAAATGCCACATTTGCGACAAAAGCGCCCTCCTGTCAATGTCATCCACCTGCCAAAAGATCGTAGACAGACTATACCGGTGAGTGAGTGGAGAACATGATGTGACATGTATTGAATATGACATTTATTGTTTTTTGTATTTGACATTTATTATTTTTTGTATTTGACATTTATTATTTTTTGTAAATACCTGAAAAAAATTAACCACGGCTTCTACTCATGAAACTGAACAACTTTTCCCAAGGAACCTATACTCAATTCGCAAAAAAAATGTTGGCGTTCTCATACTAATCAATCAACTGATCCGCCAATTTTGTATGGGAAGACCAAAAATTTTTTTGCGAATTGAGTATAGGTTCTTTGGCGAAAGTTGTTCAGTTTCATGAGTAAAACCCACTGTTAATATTTTTGTTAGGTATTTTAGAAGGACCCTATATAATACACCCACTCAAAGAGTACCCAAGTAGCACATCAGCTGCATAAGAGCTGAATTTACGACAAAGGCTGTACTAGAGTGTTCGAACTTGTCTTTAAATTGCTTCTAGTGTTTTTTCTTCCTCTTTTACAGCCCTTAACCAGCCTTTAGCGTCTCCTCAAACTCTTATCCAGCCATTGTCAAGCTTATTGCTGTTTAATAGCTGACATGTAGCTGAAAATTCAGCTCTTATGCAGCGGATGTGCTACTTGGGTATGTATTTATTTGAACATATTTTTTAGGTATGTATATTAGTCTCTGGTTCCGATAATAGAGGGAATCCTAGTTTGGTGCCAAGCCGTGGGTGATTTGTCCCGAATATTTATTAATTTATTTTTACGCCTACCAAAAACAACGCCATATATTCCAGTTTTAATATCGAAGCTGTCTGTTTTCTATCAATCAGTAATACATCCTCAGTTGCTCACGGTTCTTTGTATTTAATAGATATTAGATATACGCTGGATGTACGTATGTGTTTGCTTCGTTGAACCAAAATAATGATAAAATAAGATTATCTTCGGTTGAACGCGTAACTGGCTCGATGGTGAAATATATGAGTTTCTGAAATCAAATTCTGCAATAGCCAATATGCCACTCAGTTTATACAGGGTGTAAGGGACAGGTTTCTGAAATCTTTAAGGCCTTGCTTAGTAGACGAAACTTAACAACTTTCGACAAAAAATTTTTTCAGGAAACGAAAAAAACATCGGCTTCTTCATACAAACTGTCCAATCAAGTTTATAATTTTGTATGGAGAAGCCGATTTCTTTTTCGTTTCCTGAAAAAATTCTTGTCGAAAGTTGTTAAGTTTCGTCTACTGAGCATTGAGCAAGCCCTTGAAGTTTTCGGAAACTTGTCCCTTACACCCTGTATAGATACGTGCAAAATCTATCAAGTTATCTATAATCAAATATTATATTTTTTTAATGTATGCATTCTTTTCCAAATTTGTAGGACTCGGTTTGGTTTGTGGTAGGGAATTTTCTGAGCCCGCCTGGCTAACTACCACCATCTTATCAAAGTCTTGTCGCCAATAGCACTGATATTTTCCGGCATAGAGTTGAGGAATCTTGGTAAGCCCGCTTCCATCTTCGGCATCATCATCACTTACCACCAGGTGAGGTGCTGCTAAGGGCTTACCAATAATATATAAAAATAAAGATTTCTTTATCGTCATAATATTAACTGGAAGAAATCCATTGTTGAACAACGGTCTTCCCATAGACTTCCACATAGCATGGTTTTGATGTACTTCAAACACTCAAACAATTCCCGCGTTATATTTGCATATCACTACTTCAGATGACGTTTTTTAACCAACTTCAAAATTACTCCGCCAATTATGAATCGATTTTAATGATTCTTTTTTTGTTTGGTAGGTAATACTTAAGAGGTAGTCCCATATAAAATTTATCTATCAATTGATTCGGCGCTTTTTGAAAAAATCAACAAAAATAAAAACAACAAAATTGTAGTTGTTACGATTGAAGTCGGTTTTTTTAACGTGTTCAGCGTTGTTGATTATTCGCGTGTAAATTTATGCTACAAGATGGTAACATGGCTTGCACTAAGTAGTTGTTAACGGATCTTACCCTCAGGAAGGGTGACGCCATCTTTAGACAGAGGGGTTGCTAACAACCCATGTCGTGTCTACTGCAGGGGCACGGGTCTCTTCCCATACTTCGGAAAGTTTAAGGCGCTAAGTATAGCCAAATCGCAATATTCAATTCAAATTCTTGAAATAATGGTTAAAGCTATCACCATGGAAAAAATATATAACATACTTCAAACAATGAAAAACAAATTTTATTGAACAGAATCATAAAAATCACAAAAACTTTGATGAAAAGAAATATCCTGTAGACCCTGTATTTTGCATTAATTGCAAATTCTCTCGGAAACACAATATTTGTTTATGTTGAAACCAACACACAAAAATCGGACATTTTGATACCTTCAATTTATCTTGAACGGATTTTTTTTAACTTATTTGAAAGCCAAGAAAAGTGATAAAAACATCGAAATCTCGAGAATTTTGCGTTCGGCCTTGACGTAACCGCTGCGATGGTACCCACGCTGATCTGAACTTAAAATGAGTAGGGCGTTACGGTCGATATTATATTGTCATGCATCAACCTGCTCAGATTAAGTGTACTTCCCGCCTTAAGCCATACTCCACACATGGGGGCCAAGTTCGGATTGGTGGAGGTTGTGGGACTAGTGGCCAACCCCAGTGTCAGACGTTTTCAAGCCGCCTATAAGCCTCCGACATGTCTTAACGACTGCCATCTAGTGATAGCAGCCGGCCACCATCGGCATAACGTGCCTTGCGAAGCACGGAAACGGTCGAGATAAATGCCACTAACAGTCGAACCCGTTCAGGTGCTCACCATATCTGTGGTCAGTTAACCTGCGTGATCAACGCGACCACGCAAGACGCACTGAGCCACGAGAGAAGGGGTAGGGTGTGGTCATTCTTTGAGACACTACTATTATACACTCTTCTGCTGTAGTTCTGAGCTACAAACATCCAACGGATTCCTACATCCATATTTTCATAGAAATAAGAGCTAATTTGCAAAAGTAACAAAAACCTAATTCGCAGACACTATGAGAAAATACATAGGCGCCATTACGCGACACAAACAAAAAGTTGTTAGCGACATTTTTGCTGGAGGAATATGAAAAAAACTTGATTTATCTCGCCAGTTATGACTTTCCAGGCGGCAATGGGCTAATTTTGAATACAGTTTTTTTGTCGTCAGAAAGGAAATCTTATTCATTCCGTTGCGCAGACACCAGCCGAAAAACCTTTAATGAGGGGAAGAAATGTAGCGAAAAGAATTGTTTTTACTTCTTCTCTTTTTTGGATATATTCATTTAAAGGTTTTGCGAAAACTATATTGTAAGAAAAGAGCGTACTCCCATATCAAAGGCCGGCAACGCACTTGTGACTCTTTTGATGTTGCGGGTGTCTATGGGCGGCGGTAATCGCTTACCATCAGGTGATCCGTCTGCTCGTTTGCCACCTCTGCCATAAAAAAAAAGCTTTTTGTTTTTATATACTCCTACTTGAATTTTTTAAATTTTCAATTAAATAAATATGTGTCCGGAGGCATAGAGGGCATCAAACTTAGAATACTCGTATTTTGTGTTTAGTGTTAAAAATTGAATTTGTAAAGGATTTAACAAACTCTTTTCATTCAAATTCCCGCGGGCTAATCGCGAGATTTCCACTACTTTATACAAGGAGTGGAAATCTCATAAGAAAGAAGGCCGTAAATTACTTGGAGTTTCCGTATACTTTGCGGCCTTTTTCTTTAAAGGCAGTGTAGGTTATATTATTACTGTCCCTGCCTACTTACCTTAATGATTTAATTTGTTCTACGGGCACAATGTCACTCACTGAAGTTATGGAACTAATTTCGTAACAGCGAGGATTAATCTCCCTCGTTCCGTCTCTTTCTAACAAAAGCTTCACGTTCCCCTACTTACACAGCGAAAAAGAGTATATTAAAAGCGAGTACACGGGAATCCCGAAAAAATGCGGTCAAGAGTGAATTCTGGTTACCCACATGGGTCCCGAACCGTGCTTTATTAGTTTGAACTACCTTCGTGGCGTAGTAACGAGTTCCTTAGTTTATGACCAGGAGGTCGCGAGATCGATTCTCGGCGAGGCCTAACTTTGTAGGACTAGCTCTTCTTAGTAGTAGGTTTTTCAAGCCCATCTGACGAGCTACCAACATTCCTATCAAAAGTCTTTCCGCCAAACATCAGCATAATAGAGTTGATGTTTTCCGAGAAAAATTGCCAGTTCTATATTCATTGATATTTGAAAATACCTGCATTCAAGACGCTGAAGGCAGTGGAATTTTACCTATTGATAATGAAAACCATTGTCGAAAAAATGTTCTTGAGTGTTATTATTTTATTAGCATTCCTGCAAATAAAATAAAATATCTTACTCATTGTCATTAGGTACACATACAAACCTGTTTTATTTAACAAATTCGTTCGGTAAAATCTATGAGATGTACTTTATAACAGTTCGCGTAAAGTATTATTTGCTTATTTGACTACTTCAGTGGAAATGCCGTTTATACTCTACTAGCTTCCGCCCGCGACTTCGTCTGCGTGAAATTTTGATTTGGATCCGGAGAGAAAGAAAATGTTAAGGTGGCGCCATCTAGCGACGACGTGGAAATTTTTAGTTCTTAAGTATTCCTCTGGGAACCCTTAAGTTTCCCGGGATGAAATGTATCCTATGTGTTAGCCGAGTGCATTATCTATCTTCCTACCAAATTTCATCTAAATCCGTTCAATACTTTCGGCGTGAAAGTGGAACAAACAAACAAATAAACAAACATTCATACTTTCGCATTTATAATATTAATATTATTATAGTGAGATGAGATGAGATGGGTTGTAAACCAGAAGCATTAAGAAGCAATGAATAGAAATTAATTATAGATATTAATATTTAACGCACTATGACGCTTAAATAATTAAGATTAATGTGTTCGTAACTGAATACACGTCAATGTATGTACTTCCTGCTTGTTTATACGTATTATATTCAGTTCAGCTCCAAGAATTCATTTGTACATATAAATCATGAATTTGACAAACAAAGTAGAGAAAATAATAATCCATTTGACTGACTCGGTGGCTCCGTGGTTAGCGATCCTGACTACTGATCCGAGAGTCGTGGGTTCGAACACCACCCAGGGCAAACATTTCTGTGATGAGCAGAAAATACGAAAACTTTTTTTGGATAATTTATAAAATAGGAAAAGAACATTTCGACCAATGTTCGGGAGTTTGTGGAAACTTTATGATATTGCCTCAAAATATTTAATATGAGCTCTAGTTTACGAGTGATGTGAGCTTTCATATACTCATTATGAATTAAATTAAATTTGTTTTCACTGCCTATGAGAAAATTTCATCAAATTAATATCTAATGTAAAACCCTTTATGAAGTAAAAGGTTAATGACAGACTCTTAAAGTACTGGAACTTATTTAAAAGGGTAATTAAATTACTTTTCTATTTAATCATAATGATAGTTGAAGAAATAAAAATAAATGAAATTAAAAAAAGAGTAAAGGAATCGTCGAGCCCTAAAGAAACTAATAATAATAATATCTGGGACAAATCACACACGGTCATTTGGCCCCAAACTAGGATTCCCTGTATCTTGGGAACCAGAGACTGATATACATACACATATACTTTTAAATACATACATATATAGATATAATACACCCAGACTCAGAGCAAACAATTCTTCTCATCACAGACAAGTTTGCCCTGAGTGGGGATCGAACCACGACTCTCGGATCAGAGGTCAGGATCGCTAACCACTTAGCCACGGAGTCAGTCGAAACTCGCCCCCCACAAATTTTTCCCAAAGTCCCAGCAACGTTTCATTTTATCAATGCTTTTTAATATTTTTTCCCAATTCTCATCTAACAATTGCGAAAGACTATACCTCATCTCAACCAAGAGAACCCTAAAATACGTGTACCACTAAAACCAGTCTACATATTGCGGGAAACCTATACCGCGTGGGTTTTCACGTCTGACTTTAGGTAAAGCTTTTGTCACAAAGGTACGAATACCCACATACTTGCACATGTACGTGCACGTTTTTCGGTAATGGGGACGAGCCTTTGGTATTCCTAAGTCGGGAAAGGGTGAAGCATGAAGGGTAGATTGAAATTTTTCGGGTACCATCTTTGTCTATAGGAACGTGATTCTTTTGTTGTGTAGTCGAATAATACAGATTCACAGAGGTTAGTTAAGTAGTGTTTGTAGCTCTCAAAATCAAAATAAATAAATTATAGCGCTAAGGTTAAACGTCAGTCACCCTATTTCATACAAATTTACCTCGGTTAAAACTATACAATATTTTTGATTTTATCTGTCCAACGTAAACTTTACAACCTTTTATTTTCGCCAAATGTTTAGCGTACATTGATCTTGTATCTGCTCGCTGTTTTACGTAGTATGGTTTAGGGTTACTTATACTATTTTTAAATCGAAAAACCAAGTTATAGTCAGATTAACGCCATCTATAGGATTTTTTCAACCAGGGAGCACTAACGTTTAACCTAAGTGTAAATCTAAATGCCCTACACGTGACCGCGGGTGATGCTAAGTGCAACACTAGGCCGCCATCTATGCCTTGTGGATAGAACGGTTACATGTGCCACATGATAAGACGAAGAAGTGCGCCTAAAGAAGCGCAAAGTGCACCTAAAGAAGTAAACACTTCAATCGTAAAGTGTTAACTTCTCTATGCGCACTTTGCGCTCTTTCTAAATAGTGCATGAAACTGAACCGTCACACCCGCCATAACTTTTTACTTATATCGTATGGTTATAAGCACATACTTTATTGAGAAACGGTCATGGCCCATGCGGATTGCGTGGTCGCATCGATCACGCAAGTTAACTGACTACAGACACATAACCTGGATGGGTTTGTGAATGGTCGAGATAAATACCACAACAGGTACAACTGGTATTTATCTCGACCGTTTCGGTGCTTCGCAAGGCACGTTAAGCCGTTGGTGCCGGCTGCTAGATGGCAGCCGTTAAGCCATGTCGGAGGCCTTATAGGCGGCTTGAAAACTTCTGACACTGGGGCCCATGTAGTGGGGACGTTATGGGTTATTAACAACAATAAGTATTACACTGATCTCGTATAAACGTCACATTATTTAGCAGGACAATTATTCACGTATCATAATAGTCTATGGTCTTCTTATCCTCTTGAACGTAACGGACCTTTATTTTTAACAATTTCGTACGAGAAATCAAATTTTTATTTGCTATTTCAAAAAAATCCTAGAAAAGTTGTTCAGAAAGCAAATATTTACGGACTCTAGACACATTTTGCTACATCCTTTCCTATAATATTATAAAAAATATAATACACCCTGACACATACTAAATAAACTTGGGTGGGAGTCGTACCCACGATGGCCCTCTCATCAGTATTCTAGAGCTCTAACCACAGAGCCACTATTAAGTCAGTCAAATATAATTTTATAGTAGCATAAAATAGCAGATATTATGAAAGCCACTAAATCCAAAGCAATTGTTACCTTTGAAGTAGCCAAAATTATAACCACTATAAATGAAATAGGTAATAATATTCAGCCACGAACTATACGCCGTTAACTGCCTATTCCAATAAATTATGCCTATTCCGTGTCCGGACGGAAACGAACGACCAATTAGTCATTTCCGGACGTTTTCGGAACTATCGCACCTACGTACCGGAGGCCGGAATGCCGGAAACGTACCGGAAGTCGGTCCGGCTCGGGAGTCGAGAGCAAATGTCGATTTTACCTGGACACGTAATTTTGTATAAGTAATAGTAGGTTACTTATTTGTATAAGGGAGGAAATAGGGGTACTCTACTTGGTTTGGAAGTTATAGTAACTTTGGAAGTTATGGTAAGGGTAGGGTGTCGGATATCCTGTGTCTAGTTTGGAACCCAATGATCAAAGTTAATCGTTTTAAATAAAACTGATACTAACTTATTGCTAATAACAGAGATGAAGTATCCCATAAACTGTCTGTCTGATATTTAAGAGACTTGCTCTTGTCGGTGAAGCAAACTCCATCGTGCTCTGTCTTCGGCCAACGTTTTTATATCCTGGTAGGACACGACCTCAACCTTTTCCTTCAACTGTTTGGAGTAGCTTCGTCTTGGTCTTCCCCTTCCTCTCACTCCATTAATTTTTCCCTCCATTATGTTCCTAAAGAAGGAGTCGTGCGTCCTAAAGAAGCAAAATTATTTTATAATATTTCCTGTCGTTTTCCTATAGAAAAAAGTCAAAAGCAAAACACTTTACGCACTACTGAGTAGCATAGAATCTTACAAATTTTCTTTATACTACACCTACTTAGAAAGTACCTTAATACTTTATCGAATTTGAGGCAGAATGTACGTCATTACTATCGTACAAAATGCGGGAACAAAACGCGCTGAGCGGGAGGAAAAAGTGTATGAAAATCCATTACTAACGTGCTTTTTTTATTTTGGGTAAGACTATGTCCGTAAACTAAATGCCAAAATATTTTTATCTCCATGTTCGTAAAATGATACTGGCCATTCGCTTTTGCCAAACATTATTTTGAAAAAAGAACAGGTTTTTTTTTATTTTCCTCGTAGGTGTAGTGTAAAGCACTATGTATCACTCGGAAGAAAGTGCGATTCCCAACTCAAGTGTATTAAGGCCCTCGGCTGCAAACGACATCTCTCATTGGTAATCGGTCACTTTCTCCCCTTGATGAACAATGTACTATTTAATGTAACTGAAGAACGTTATACATAACAGGAGCTTTGATTTAAGGAAATTTAAAATAACTGTAGATCCAGTTACCTAGATAACATTTATTATTATAGCGAAGTCATAATCCGAGCTTACAAGGTTATTTACGAACGAAGCTCTTTTTTCACATTTATGTTTTTGATGGGATTTCAGTTACCTACCTGACTTTGCTGTTCGGTCACTTTTTAAATAATTTTTGTTGAGCATTTTTTAATTTTCTCAGCATTTCTTTTTCATATCTTTGGCTGTGGATATGTAGGTACACATTTTATTGATAAACATAAAATGTTTTCTATCAATTTTGAAGGAAAACTGATCTTAGTTACAAGAGGTGTCTACTATTATATACGCATTATACGTACCCATAAGGTTGGTTTTAACTTACTATTTCATTGTCTTTCAAAAATTTTACACTATAAGTGCTGTTAATATGTTTTTCTGTTTTATGTTATGTGCTTTACTATTGATGATGCCAAATAAATTCCATTAGTAAAGTTACTTTCTTTTTAAATACCCCGTTTAATAAAATAATTAACTTCTGAATCATTAAAGGTGCTTATAATAAATGGCTCAAAATTCTACTCTAGATATTATACGGGTGGCAAAGAGGCGCTAATATACAATGAGATGGAATAACGCAATAAAGAAAATTAAAATTTGATATAAAAGGGAAGCCGTGTAGAGGACTGAGAAATGATTTTTGAAAATCAACCTCCACGGGTGGTAAAATAGCGTGTATTTTTGTTTAAATTAAAATTATAATTAATTCAACAAGTTTTTATGTAACAAAAATCTAAGCAGATACCTTAATAAAGATAGATAAATGTAAATATAAAAACTTGGCATGCTTATAACCACATGATAAGTATAAATTAGCTTCTGCTCGCGACTTCAGCTGCGTGCTCAGAATTAGATCCAAAGAGAAATTAAATGTTAAGGCAGCGCCATCTAGTGACAAAGTCAAAGTTACAGTCTTCCGGTTAGCCGAGTGCTTTATCTATCCACCTACCAAATTTCATCTTAATCCGTTCAGTAGTTTCGGCGTGAAATTGGAACAAACAAACAAACAGCCGTACTTTCGTATTTACTTATTAACCCATTAACGGCGTGCGGTGCAGTATGGCATCACTAAAACTGCGTTTGAATTTTCGCGCATATTTTTTGTTTACGCGCAATTAATCGAACTACCAATCACGGAGTCATAAGACAAAAGGTCGGGCTGTCATTTGATATTGATCTTAGCCAATCACGATTAAGTATTTTGACAAACCAACGTCTCAAACTTCAGTGTTTAAAAACGAGTGGCAAAATGGGCATTCCTTTCAAGTAAGTCTTAAATATTTTAATTATTTATGAATGTGAATGGATGTTGAGTATTGTATCATATTCTTATAATAATCTTTCATCTAAATTCTTATTACTATTGTGTCAGCTTGCATCTGTTTACATTATATAGCATGGCAAATGTGAGTGATGCCAAATTGCATCAGTAGCCGAATATGTGATAAAATTTTGACTATGAATAAATTTTTGATTTATCAATTACTGGTGTATTATTCGAGGTCGTAATGCTATATTTTTGTTGTTTTAGGGACTGTACAATACATGATGCACTTGCAGCGCTTGAAGATGATGAAGATTTGGATCCGTCGTGTATTTTCATTGAGCCTCCAGAGCCAGCCATGCATACCGATGAAGACTCGGCAGATGAAGATCAACCAGGCTTGATTAACAATCTCTCTGGTCGTCAACTTAGTGCACGATGTGAAGTAGTATTAACGTCAAAGAAAAAAAATCTAAAAACTCAAAAGGCACTAAATGTCGTAGCAAAGTACCGAATGAGTCTTTAGAGGTCTCATCAGCCAGTCGTGGGAGAGTATCTGTTCGAGGCCGTGGTCGAGCGAGAGGTCGTCGGCGAGGTGGTCGCAGTGGAACTCGCGGAAGTCAAAATAACAATGCTGTGTCAGAAGAACAATCCCAGACTACTTCGTCTGATGATTCGTCGGATAATGAGCCTTTGGCAAAAAAATCAAGGAGTTCTTCTCGGACCTGGCTTCAAGAAGATTTGTGTAAGTCAAGACCGATATTTCCTAATCCTGACTACAGCAAATTTAGAGGAAAGTCTCCAATCGAAATGTTAGAGTTATTTTTGGATGAATCTTTTTATGAATTTCTAGTAACTGAATCTCGGAAGTATGCCGCCTTCCTAAACTGCCCGGATCCAAAAATTTCGTTTGATGAAATGATAGCTTTCATTGCGATCCTTGTCAATTCTGGATATAATACTGTTCCATCAAAAGATCATTACTGGGACCAAGGAGATGACTTGAGGAACAATCTGATATACAATTGTATGCGAAGAGATAGGTTCAGGACAATCATGAGATTCTTACATTGTGCTGATAATACCAATATGGATTCTTCAGATAAAATGTGGAAGCTAAGACCTCTGATAAATATGCTGAAACAAAAATTTTGCGATAACTACGTACCGAGCCCACATCTGAACTATGATGAATCCATGATCGAGTACTATGGCAGGCATGGATGTAAACAATTTTTGCGCGGAAAACCTATACGGTTTGGATATAAAAACTGGTGTCTCAATACTCCGGCAGGATATTTACTCGATTTCGAAATTTACCAAGGAAAAAGCATAAATGAAAATTCGGATTATGACAAACAATTTGGAAAAGCTGCATCACCACTTGTTAAAATGATTGATAACCTACCTTCAAATATTCAGTCGCTGCCCATGTCCTTTTACTTTGATAATCTTTTCACAGGTTTTCCTTTGCTGAACGAACTAAAAAACCGTGGCTACGATGCTACAGGTACAGTACGAGAAAATCGTCTTCCAAAAAACACACCTCTTTCTGACAAGAAGCAAATGCTGAAAAAGCAGCGTGGTCAATACAATTACAGCAAAAGTAAAGAAGAGGGGATAGTAGTTGTTAGATGGAAAGACAACTCAGTGGTGACCGCAATGTCCACATTACATGGTGTGCAGCCACTGACAAATGTTACTCGCTACTCTGCCACAGAAAAGAAAAAAGTTCAGGTACCACGCCCTGCAATTTTCACAAACTATAATCAATTCATGGGAGGTATAGACCTTATGGATCAAAACATCAACAATTATCGTATTGGCATTAGAGGCAAAAAATGGTGGTGGCCGATTTTCACATAGGTATCTCATTGATGTTACGATTTGTAATGCTTGGACATTATCAAGGCAAGCCGGAAATAACATGTCCCAGCTCAACTTCCGAAGACACATTGTCAAAACATACTTGATAAAATTTAGATCCGCGCCGTCTAGTACTGGCCGACCTGCAACATCAAAATTTTCCGTAAGTGGAAACCGAGTGTCAGACGATATCCGGTACGATGGAATTGGACATTTACTAATTCCTAATCCACAAGGACAACGACGAAGATGTGCGTATCCTACATGTAAAAGTCAAACAAGATCCGAATGCAGTAAATGTGGTATAGGCCTTTGCTTGGAATGCAATTTTGCTTTCCATACTTAAAATTTTGTGATTTCTAACCTTTGTTCCTAATAAGAGCTCTGTAATACTTACTTTTTATTCGAATAAAGCTTGATTCAAAAAGTAAGATTAATTATCCTTACCTGACATCTACCTCAAAAGTATTTAAAGAAACAAAATTAATGAACCTTAAACAACTTTACACTTACCAAACATGCTTACTTATCCGCAAAGTTCTTAACAAAACTATTCACACTACCATCTCACTAACCCAATTAAAACATGTAACAAAGCGCATAACGAGGCGCGCTAGTTTTCTGGTTTTACCGAAGGCACGAACTAATTACGGCAAAACAATGTTTAGTTTTGAGGGGGCACGACTGTACAACAAACTACCTTCACATGTAAAAAATGCGGAGTCATTCAACATATTTAAAAGTAAACTTTATAAGCATATACTGGAAGACTATACTTTATTATCTAAATAACGATGTGAAGAATGACTTCGCATACTAAAATTAATAAAAAAAAATGTATATTTAAGAAGGCGAATGCCATACATACATATTGTACAGATTTGTATAATTAACTATTATTAAGTTCTCATGTAAGTGACTTTGTCTTTATGAGAATAAAGTATCTTTAAACCAAAAAAAAGAGTTTAATTTATATTAGGCTAGCGGTGCAATTTGGCATCACCTGATATTTCCAAAAGTATGATATACAAAATTCTTTAATCCATGATTTTATGTTAAGGGTGTTATACATTTTGTAATATTTAATAATCACGAAAATCCAAGACGTGACAAAAACTCCGCCGTTAATGGGTTAATATTAGTAAGATTCAATTCAGCGTCACCGACCGAATGGAGCCGAGTATACCCAACTGAGCGTCACTGACCCGAGCGTGAGGATTCCGTAGCCTTCCTGCTCAGGAAAGTGTACCTAAAGACGTTTTCACTTCAAAAAGTCATTGATAACAACCCATTACGTCCCCATTGCAGGGGCACGGGTCTCTTCCTATACATTGGGAGGGTAAGGCCTTACTCTACACACAGGAGCCAACTCCGGATTGGTAGACGTTGTGGGGCTAGTGACCAACCCCAGTGTCAGAAGTTTTCCAGCCACCTGGAAGGAATCCACATGGCTTAACGACTGCCATCTAGTGATAGTAGCTGGCACCAACGGCTTAACACTTTTTACTTCTTACTTCTAACTATGTACTTCTAAAGCAGGTACGTACACTTCTTAAAACTTTTCGGTAATATTTGAATCTTTACGCTATTTTCATGAAACGTGACCTATCCTTTTAGCCTTTTCAAACTTCATTTCAAAACTCGTTACTTCGGCAAAAAGATTAAAGCAATTTAAAATTTTCTATAGGTCTTTGAGGCTTACGTGAAAATGGAAATCACCAATCCTATAATGCCATGCAGAAATGCACGCGATGCAGTTATTGCATAAATTCTATTCTGAACCTCGTATATCGGTTTCCCAAATGCACCGTGCACGTTACCGTACCTGCAGTTGTGGTATTTCACCGTTAATGACAGTCAATAATGCGATTACGTGAATGCCAAATAGTTGCAAATTTCGATGGTGGAACCTGAAATTCTAGAAGTTTTGACTGTTGTTTGTAGAAGACACTGATGAAAACCAAGACAGAATTTGTCATATCATATCAGCCGAGAGACGTCTGTTGTTAAAACTCCTTCGTAGCTTCCACTTAAAAGTAAAACAGTACTGCGATGTACTAACTGAAAGATAGACAGAGCATAGTCTTAACCATCTGAGATGGACTCTTAACCCGGCAAGGCTATGGTGACAAAATGTTACATGGAGTATGTGGTGGGGTGTAACATACCCACATACTTAACTGCCCCTAAATGTCATAATATGAATAAATTAGCTTCTAAAATTATATTTTATAATATTAATTTAAACAATAATCAACTTTAAGTGTAGTATTTTAATCAATATCTTATTATTAATTAAATAAGAAAATTATAAGAAACCGAGTTTTTTATAACAAAAATAGGAACTTTTTTAAAAGACCTCTAAAATAAATAGAAACAAAATGTTACTTTACAAAACAGCTTTTTAATGAAAAAACTGAAGTTTTTCAACAAAATAAAGCAATAAAATCTTATTTAGCTTAGGAACTAAGGTCATCTTCACCACGTTTGTTGTATAAAAATATTGTACGTTCTATACATATGGACTTCCCACATGTTGCGTAAAAGTTGGAAAACCTCTTCAATGATCCAGACGCTTTTCCTCTGCTTCGAAACTAATTTTTGTTCAAAAATTAAAACAGAAAATAAATAGTAAGCAAATAAACAAAGAAAACTAATACAAATTTCAGCAAAATATGCATACACCAACTGTGGCGGCGTATCACGTACCCGACTGGTGTTTACACTTGTATTTCTCAAGCTCTGGTTCGCGTGACACTGTGATCACACCACTATCCACTCCAGCGGCTCTTTAGCTCAGCTATACGGAGCTATAAGTCGTTAGAGCAAAAATTCAAAACAAAATAATCATTGAATTAACGCGTGGGGTATGTCACACCCCGCCACAGCCTCGACGGGTTAAAAATTAAAGAAGATTTTAAAAAAATATCGATCTCTGTGATCTAATAGTGTTTAAGTTTTTAAGGAAAATCGAACCTTTTTAAGCGGACGTAGGTATTTATAATAAAAGCAAAGAGCTTAGAATCAAGTTTATGTAAAAAGTTTTATTTTAGTTATATTTTTACTGCTAGAGATATAAAAAGCGGCCAAGTGCGAGTCGGACTTGCCCATGAAGGGTTCCGTAGCAGCAAGTAATATAATATAAAAGTTCTTGTAGTTCGTTGTAGGTAAATCGCGGTTTACGATTTATGACGTATTAAAAAAAAACTACTTACTAGATCTCGTTCAAACCAATTTTCGGTGGAAGTTTGCATGGTAATGTACATCATATATTTTTTTTAGTTTTATCATTCTCTTATTTTAGAAGTTACGGGGGGGGACACACATTTTACAACTTTGGAAGTGTCTCTCGCGCAAACTATTCAGTTTAGAAGAAAATGATATTAGAAACCTCAATATCAGTTTTGAAGACCTATCCATAGATACCCCACACGTATGGGTTTGATGAAAACATTTTTTTTGAGTTTCAGTTCTAAGTATGGGGAGCCCCCAAAATTTATTGTTTTTTTTCTATTTTTGTGTGAAAATCTTAATGCGGTTCACAAAATACATCTACTTACCAAGTTTCAACAGTATAGTTCTTATAGTTTCGGAAAAAAAGTGGCTGTGACATACGGACAGACAGACAGACAGACAGACATGACGAATCCATAAGGGTTCCGTTTTTTGCCATTTGGCTACGGAACCCTAAAAATGAGTTATTGAACGATACAGTCATAAAATATATCCAGTAGGAAAATTATAAGACTTTTTATATAAAGCTAAGCCTTTAGACCGCCTTAATTCGGCCTTGTTGCAAAATCCGTTCTAAGCTGACGTCTCCTACTTATGAACAACCTATTTGTAAAATGTCAGCTTCATATTTTTTGTAGTTTCGAGATTTCGTATTTATTCAGTGAACAAGGGACCATTCGCTATTAACACAGAAAAATATAGGCATAGTTTTGCATTACAACTAAGCAAAATTTCGCCGTTTTGAAAATCGTCCCCCACGACAAGAAACCAAACCGAATCGAAAACCAAAACAGGAAGTCGGATGACAGCCGATAACGGAATCCGGTTAGATTTACGCGCGCCACGCCATCGAGTGATTTATCGTAGCGGCCTATCCATCAGAGTAATAGATAGCGGCGCGCTTTGCAGGCTTTGTGGGTGCTAGTGAATGGAGGCTGTTCTCACTGTGGTACGCAGTAGTTGAAGTTGTATGCTGAGTGTAACAGAATAGGAGTGTAATAAAATTGGAAGCGGTCATGGCTCAGTTGGCCACCATGCAGATTAACTGACTACAGATACTGTCATAACCTGGATGTGTTTGACTGTTAGTGGTATTTATCTCGACCGTTTCCGTGCTTTGCAAGGCATGTTAAGCCGTTGGTGCCGGCTGCTGTCGCTAGATGGCAGTCGTTAAGTCATGTCGGAGGGCTTTTGAGAGGCGATTAGAAAGTTTCTGACACCTGGGGTTGGCCACTAGCCCCACAACCTCCACCAATCTGGACTTGGTCCTCGTGTATCGAGTATGGCCCAACCTTCCCGATGTATGGGAAGGGAAGAGACCCGTACTTCTGCAGAGGGACGTAATTGGTTGTTAACAATAACAAACACGCAAAAAACTCTATATTATAAATATTCGGACTCATCAGATTTTTTTACTCACTATCGAAGAACCGTTTCTCGTTAACATCGCATATTGTACCCGTTGCTGGGGTACAGGTCAATCCTATTGTCAGAGATTTCAAGCTCCTGACATGGCATTACGAGTGCCATCTACTGATATTACTGGCAACAACGGCTTAGCGTGCTTTGCAAAGCACGGAAACCGTCGTGATAAATACCACTAACAGTCAATCCTATCCAGGTTATAGCTGTGTCTGTAGACAGTTAATCTTTCTCTTGATTTATTTAAGCAATTATGAATCACTAGTTTCCGTCTGCGACTTCGTCCGCGTAGAATTCAGAATTGGGTTCTGAGAAAAAGAAAATATTTAGGTGGTGCCATCTAGTGATGAAGTGAACATTTTAAATTTTTAAGCATTCCAGAAACCCTTAAGTTTTCCCGGATAAAAAGTGTCCTGTGTGTTAGCCGAGCGCTTTATCTATCTACCTACCAAATTTCATCCAAGTCAGTTCAGTAGTTTCGGCGTGAAAGTGGAACAAACAAACAAATAAACATCCATACTTTCGCATTTATAATATTAGTGAGATATTAGTGAGATAGATAACACTTATTCATGTTGACAGAGGAAAAATTGCCTCATATTTATACTACCACCACTAAAACTACAAAAAAGTTACTTGATTGATACTTGAGATTGAGATAGCTGACTGAAGTCTACTGAGATATTGGTACCTAAAAATATTTTTTCGGATCCGATCCTAAATGTCTAGGCTAAACTCAATCTGAATTATATTTTGCATTGGTAGCAAAAAAAATCGAAATATACTGCCTATGCAGTGATTTTCAGCGGTGTTCGTTGCCCGTAGCCACGAAACCCAATAATCGTGTGAAAGGGCTCTAATACTATCCACCCTCTTATTTATAGTACGTTCGGAGGTACTTTATAAAGTTCATAAACATGAGAGCAGTGGCCAGCCATACGTGGATAGAAAATACATTAATATTCACTCCGAACAGCGAATACAATTATTTAGCTGGAGTTTTTGCTCAAGTACTGTACAATATTAGGTTTATTTGTGGTTTATTGAAAGTTAAATACGCTTGTTATTTTTATGATTAATTAATACAAAATACAGGGTGTAAGGGACAGGTTTCCGAAAACTTTAAGGGCTTGCTCAGTAGACGAAACTGAACAACTATTCACAAGTTATTTTTTCAGGAAACGAAAAAAAAAATCGGCTTCTCCGTACAAAATTATAAACTTGACTGGATAGTTTGTATGGAGAAGCCGATTTTGTTTTCGTTTCCTGAAAAACATTCTTTTGGAAAGTTGTTCAGTTTCGTCTACTGAGCAAGCCCTTAAAGTTTTCGGAAACCTGTCCCTTATACCTTGTATAACCAGCAGACAGCGCAAGATAGGTTGGCGTGGAAATTCTTGGAGGAAGCCTTTGTCCAACAGTGGACGTCTTTTGGCTGATGATGATAATCAAATGTAACTTAAAGAAACTGAAAAACCTGAGATAGCCAGAATAGTTGAGCGTTTAAAAGTGTTTGAAACGCAAAAAAAATGGTTGTATTCTGATTTGATTGATACAACTGACTCAGTAGCGCTTTTAACTTCTACGCCGGGATGGTTTTGATTTGTTTTCTAATTTCTCTGTATATTATATTTATATTAGTTTCTGGTTCCCGTAGCAGAAATAATTCAAGTTTGGGGCTAAATGACCTTTATAAAACGATTCTTTCGTGCGTAGAACGACTTACCTAATAGCTAATAGAATATGAGAAGTATTAAAAAATTCATTGGTCCTGTCGTTTGTTCTCACTCCCGAAGCGGCGGCAGGTATACGAGTTCCGAGTGGTAGGAACCTCGTATTAGGTAGATAAAAGAATGACGTTCGAAAAGTGTACACTGCTACCTACTTTGAATACAATATTTGAATTTCATTTCAACTCTATATAGAACATCTTCGGGCCCTTCATAAACACTGCGTAAAGTATACGAGAGAACAAACGAAATTCGGCACTTATTGGTCAATAAAGCACACAGTTAACAGAAAATATATAGGATTATCAGCTTTAATGGCGGTGGCCGGTAATTCTCTCGTTAATTATGCTGTTATCCGATAATAATCGGACTTAACGATTAATCCGAACCCGACTCTTATAGGTCCCTAAAGATCCGATTGTTGATTATCCGAAGATTAAATGTATCCGTTGGTATTAGGAACTTAACAACTATTGCTACAAAGAAAAAAGCGGCCAAGTGCGAGTCGGACTCGCCCATGAAGGGTTCCGTAGCAGCAAGTTACATAATAAGAAGTTCTTGTATTTCGTTGTAACTTGAATGAAAGGTAAATTGCGGTTTACGATTTATGAAATATTAAAAAAAAACTACTTACTAGATATCGTTCAAACCAATTTTCGGTGGAAGTTTGCATGGTAATTTACATCATATATTTTTTTTAGTTTTATCATTTTCTTATTTTAGAAGTTACGGGGGGGGGGACACATTTTACAACTTTGGAAGTGTCTCTCGCGCAAACTATTCAGTTTAGAAGAAAATGATATTAGAAACCTCAATATCATTTTTGAAGACCTATCCATAGATACCCCACACGTACGGGTTTGATGAAAAAAATTTTTTTGAGTTTCAGTTCTAAGTATGGGGAGCCCCCAAAATTTATTGTTTTTTTTCTATTTTTGTGTGAAAATCTTAATGCGGTTCACAGAATACATCTACTTACCAAGTTTCAACAGTATAGTTCTTATAGTTTCGTAAAAAAAGTGGCTGTGACATACGGACAGACAGACAGACAGATAGACAGACAGACAGACAGACAGACAGACAGACAGACAGACAGACAGACATGACGAATCCATTAGGGTTCCGTTTTTTGCCATTTGGCTACGGAACCCTAAAAAACGCTTTTTTGCTACAAGAATCAAATATGTTTCAACTGATATTTCTTAATCTCAAATATAAAGGTATTGCTGGAAGACAATCGCATTATATATCGTTGCAAAAATGTTAAATTCTAAAAAATATTTTTAACCGACTTCAAAAAAAGAAGGAGGTTCTCAATTCATCGGAATCTTTTTTTTTTTATTCGAAGATGCCTGAACCGATTTGGAAAATTATTTGTTTGTTTAAAAGGATATACTTCACAGGTAGTCCCATAGTCTATCTATCAGCCGAAAGACGTCCACTGCTGGACAAAGGCCTCCCCCAAGGATTTCCACACCGACCGGTCCTGTGCGGCTCGCATCCAGCGGCTTCCTGCAACCTTTACCAGGTCGTCGGTCCACCGAGTCGGGGGCCTGCCCACACTGCGCCTTCCGGTGCGCGGTCGCCATTCGAGAACTTTACTGCCCCAACGGCCATCTGTTCTACGAGCTATGTGCCCTGCCCACTGCCACTTAAGTCTAGCGATTCTGAGAGCTATGTCGGTAACTTTAGTTCTCCTACGTATCTCCTCATTTCTGATTCGATCACGTAGTAATTTTATCGAAATCGATTTAGCGGTTTTTGAGAAAATCAACAAAAACATAGCAAAATTGGAGTTGTTGCGATTGAAGTCGTTTGTTTTTAACGTATTCAGCGTGGTCAATTATGTGACAAGAATTCTATGACTCGGTTGTTGAAAATGCATATCTTAGATGAAGATAGACTGACTTCTCGCAATAAGAACGACACCTTTCCAATATTGTTACAAGACATAGTGCTTGGGCTAAGAATATAATACAGGATGTTAAAAAAGTGCGTTTGAAATTTTAAGGGGTTACTCAGAATCAAGTACAAGAACCCAGGAAAAATATTGAAAAAATTTAGTATGAGAATCTGAAAAAAAAAATTGAAGAGCGGATTTTTTCAATATTTTTCCTGGGTTCTGTACTTGATTCTGAATAAACCCCTTAAAATTTCAAACGCACTTTTTTTAACACCTTGTATATAATACAAAACATCTTATTTCTTAGGCGAAGATATTTTCGACTTTCCTTATATCGTAAACCTAGTAGGTCTTGAATGAAATAAACTCTTGGTTTAAGAGATATTTTTTTTCTGTGTATATACTTCGTACACTGCTTCCTACTTCGAATAAAAATATTTTCATTTCATTTCAAAAACGTATCGATTTCAATTATTGCTTTCACTACTGACTAAATGTATACAGAAAATACATACTGTTAGGGAATTTATTTCAAACGCTGATTATGATTTCGGTTTAAGAATTTAAAGTACAATATATTATAAATGCTGCGGTAAGAGTTAACCAAATCACCTTAAAAAAACTTCTCCCAGAATATCAGTTCTTTACACCCTATATAGTACTTACTTATAAGCTTGATGAAGGCAACAGAGAGACTGGCAATTTAGGATTGTATTCTGATTATTTTTATTATTATATGTTTATTTTCCTCAAGCTTTGGTGTTTTTCTCTTCACAATCTCGTCCGGAACATCCACTGAACATAGATCTCGCCCATCTCGATCTTAGTCACGTGTATTCATCATACCTTTCTGTTTTCACGTCTATTATATCCCACCAAAAACATTTTCATGTAAAAATGTTGCCAAGACTAGTCTACGTAGCATACCCTGTGAAAAAGTTATCAGATCTCGTATAAAGCCAAGCTCTAAAGACTGCACGCTCTAAACCTACAAGCTCTACACTAAACCTTACTCAAAATATATGAAAAAGTGGTATGATCGCATGTAGAGCCAAGATTTTTGATCTATGCGCCCTAACTTTACCAGGCGTACCTTCACAAATTCTACATTTAGTCAAAATGCGTGGCTTGGCCGTTTTGCTACCGTCACGAAGATTTCAAAGGTATTCGTTCATTGGGTGTGAAATAAAACGGCTAATGATTGTACTGATGGCATTCTATCTTGAAAAATTTTAACTATTTAGCATCATCCAAAGCAAAGTTATGAGAGTTCAAAAAATCGACGAAGCGTTTCGAGAAAAGGTAGGTAGTGCCCTTACGCTTTACTTGGCTCGTCTTGGCGGGGGCACTACCGTGCCCCCAGATATAATATCCAGGTGTATTAAATTTAAGTGACAGAACCTATCTATATCCGTAAATAGGATGACTTTAAATTAGTTCTTGATACAAAAGGCTATGCATTTGCTCATGATAACAAAAAAGTTTTTATAGGAACCCACAATCAAATAGCAAAAAAATTTTGGACTCTCCATACAATTCAATCAACTACTCGTAACCGGCCAAATTAATATGAAGAGGCCAACTTTTTTTTGCCAATTGACTATGGGTTCCTTAAGGAAAGTTGTTCGTTATCATGAGCACATGCACACCCTTTGGTATCTAGAACTACTTTAAAGTCAACCTATATTTAACCTGCAATTTCTATGCCCTTGCAAAATAACACAGAATAACAATATAATTATGGAAAGATTAGTCATTGGAGTCAAATCAGGCAGCAAATTGATTTTAATCGCTATTTGGGTCAATTAACCAGTTTCAGACGGAGGCAATATTGATAATTAATCCAATTATTACCTATTCAATCAGGATTGCGCATAATGATAATATGTTGCGATCTCATACATCATTATAATTAACGCAGCGGGAAGACGATAATATTCTCAGTAAAATACACAACGATCTAAATCTGGAGGTTCTGAATTCATTTTTAGGGATCCGTAGTCAACAAGGAACCCTTATAGTTTTGCCACGTCCGTCCGTCTGTCTGTCTGTCTGTCCACGGCTTAGCTCAGAGACTGTTAGAGCCAAGTAATTCAATAAACTGAATAGCAAATACGATTCTTTAAAGGCAATTACGATACAGTATGAGTCTCTCCGATTAAATTAAAATGAGTGTTGGAAAAACAAATCAATGACTTTTGAACGTAGCTTTTAAACACCGCATCAGCATCACAAAAAGCTGTAGTATTCTGATTGCTTTTGTTGAGAACTTTGGTTTAATATTAAAATCAAATTTTTCGTAGAATACGCGAAGCGGTCGGGGCTCAGTGCGGCTTGCAAAGTTGCGTCGACTTACTTCAGGTTAACTGTCTACAGACACATTCAAAGCCTGGATGAGGTTGATTAGTGGCATTTAACTTGACTGTGTCTGCGCTTTGTAAGTTACGTTAGCCGTTGGTGTATGCTCGCATATTGGTATCTCAATTATCACCTTTCAAACATATGAATCGCTTATTGGATGGCGCTATACATGCATCTACTCACCCTGTGAAGAGAAATAAGTCTGCCCTTCATCATCGTCATCAACCTGTATTAGTTTACTGCTGGACATATAGGCCTCCCTCAAGGCACTCCACTTATATGTACCTATCTTCGGCCACGCGCACCCAGCTGTCACCAGTAACGCTATCTATCTATCTATCTATCAGCCGAAAGACGTCCACTGCTGGACAAAGGCCTCCCCCAAGGATTTCCACACCGACCGGTCCTGTGCGGCTCGCATCCAGCGGCTTCCTGCAACCTTTACCAGGTCGTCGGTCCACCGAGTCGGGGGCCTGCCCACACTGCGCCTTCCGGTGCGCGGTCGCCATTCGAGAACTTTACTGCCCCAACGGCCATCTGTTCTACGAGCTATGTGCCCTGCCCACTGCCACTTAAGTCTAGCGATTCTGAGAGCTATGTCGGTAACTTTAGTTCTCCTACGTATCTCCTCATTTCTGATTCGATCACGTAGGGAAACACCAAGCATAGCACGCTCCATCGCCGTAACGCTGCGCTGCGCAAATCATCGCTCTCCTAGGCGGGGGCGTCCCACGCTACGTTTAATCAAACGCGGTCTCCACTGTAGAACTCTCTTTCTCCACCGGTTGTCAGTTCTTCGACATAATGTCCGGCCCATTGCCATTACAGTGTTCTAATTCTCTGAGCAATTTCGGTTACTTTGGTTCTCTGGCGAATAACCTCGTTTCCTTAATATTGCTATTTCCTACAAGGATTGCCAAAACAGGTAAACATCTAGCATAAAATCTCCACCAGATATCCTACCTATTGTATCGCCGGCCCCTATTACGTATTCATTGGCAAACGTCCAACTGACAATGGTCGATATCCATTGCTGGTCAATGATTGCAGTGAGGCATTCAAAGGCGATCTGGCCGCGCAGTACACATCAATCCTGGATAGCTTAAACGAACTGTCATATTCAAATGAAACGTTCAGTACCTTTATCTGAAATTGCTTAATTTCTTACAGTGTATCTATAAGTGTGAAAGATGGTCGCACGGCGTGTGATGAGGCCTAGTTCAAGCTGTTTTTTTAACCGACTTCAAAAAAAACGAGAAGGTTCTTAATTCGTCGAAATCTTTTTTATTATTATTTTTATTTATTTTTTATGTATGTTCACCGATTACTCGAAGACGCCTGAACCGATTTGGAAAATTCTTTTTTTTTAAAGGGTATACTTCACAGGTAGTCCCATATAAATTTTATCGAAATCGATTCAGCGCTTTTTGAGAAAATCAACAAAAACATAGCAAAATTGGAGTTGTTGCGATTGAAGTCGGTTGTTTTTAACGTATTCAGCGTGGTCAATTATATTATTTACCCACAATGGGTAAGCCCTTGGGCGTCTTAGCTTGGCTTGGCAATTGGTAAGCCTTGATGATGATGCCGAAGATGGAAGCGGGCTTACCAAGAATCCCCAACGCAATGGGGAACTCGCTATCTTATCTTCATGCCGGAACACATAAATGAACATTGTTTGGCAGCGATACTTAGACAAGATGGTGGTAGCTAGCCAGGCGGGCTCCGAAAATGCCGTATCACTAACCAAACCCAGTCCTACAAAGTTAGACCCCGCTGGGAATCGAACCCGCGACCTCCTGATGTGAAGCGAGTGGACAAGCCACTATGTTATGCTGTCTGAGTGGACGAACCGTAGACACTTAGCCGCTTCTAATCCATCTGTTGGCAACTTTCCCTGTTGGTCCGGCGGTCGACTGTGCCGGTCTCGTATTGGGCTGTACAGTCACCAAAAATATTGTATCCGCAACACTGACTGAATCGTCTGTCATATTACACGCGTAAAGCTAATGAAAATGATCTATAAGTACCTACTCGTAGGTACTTACCTGTCAAATTACAGACGCACTGACGTAGAAAAAAATACGCTTAATTTTAATATACTCATGAAACTGAATCAATTTCTCTTAGATTTCTTAGAAAATTAATGGTCACAAAGCAAGTTTTGTTCTTTTGATAATTTGGCAATTGTATAGCTTTTTATTTTATTATTTTGTTATTTGATAAGAAACTTAAGAATTCTTTTTATAGAATTAAACAAATTTAAAATGCTTATAAGATCGTTTTTATTTTTGATGAATGCTTGTCAGGAAGTTGAAAAAAAATACTACAGTCACAAAACAATTCTTAAATGTCCGCAGCTTAAACATATTCTATACCAACAAGAATCGCTGTAAACAAGAGATCAACCCTCAATCCTAATGGATCACTGCGTCCTAGACAATCTACTACGTATGTTACCATTCCCAGCTAATATTTCGATGAACTTCAAGATGTACTTGAAAGGGATCGTGAGCCCTAATGATCCTTGAAGTTATATAGGTTCCTAATGTTAGGTCTACATTTGTGCCTAGTCAATGGATTCTCATAAAGAGTGTAACAAAATTTGTATAGGACCCGTTAACTGGGAATTCTACTCATCGCACTGAACAACTTTTGTTCTACGACTTGGCTCAAATCGCAAAAACAGTTTTGGACTCTCCATACAACAAGTATGACCACGCTGAATACGTTAAAAACAACCGACTTCAATCGCAACAACTCCAATTTTGCTATGTTTTGTTGATTTTCTCAAAAACCGCTGAATCGATTTCGATAAATTTATATGGGACCACCTGTGAAGTATACCCTTTCAAACAAAAAAAGAATTTTCGAAATCGGTTCAGGCGTCTTCGAGTAATCGGTGAACATACATAAAAAAAATAAAAAAAATAAAAAAAGATTCCGACGAATTGAGAACCTCCTCCTTTTTTTGAAGTCGGTTGAAAATAGCAAAACAGATGATCGATTTGTATGAAATGTCCAATTTTTTTATGATTTGAGCAAAGTCGTAGAACAAAATTTGTTCAGTGCGATGAGTTGAATCCCCAGTTAACGGGTCCTACACCAATTTTGTTACACCCTGTATAGAGACATAAAGCTTACTAGTATTCGTGATCATATTGTCAAAAGAGCAAGGCTAAGCCCAGTTCGCTAGTTTGAAATTGTCATTTATTTATAATATCTTATTTAGGTTAGGAGGATATATTTCCGGATCAAGTATCGTATAAATCTTTGTATTTATGACGAAAAGGATTAAATTATGAAAAAGCATGATGATTATTTTATGAGTAAGTTCTGATCTCGTTTTAATATAAACTTTTTCTTTATTAAAAGAAAAAATAATAAAGTGAAAACTTTTTCATCTATAAAGAACAATTTCCAAAAACGGTCCTATTTATTTAGACGGGCCTTAAAGAGAACCAAAATTACTTACATATCATAAATCTCAGTCAACGCATGAATTTTGGCCAACTGGAAGCCATAACAAAACCTTTGTTCCGAACACCGCTTTTAAAGTGGAGAAACTAAACATATAGCCGTCTCTTTCTGATCCTTATTACCAGCGAGATTGGAACTGAGATAGGGAGCGTTTCTCAGTGTTTCCGGAATCTTTCGCAATGTTTGGTTTAAGTCAAGAAAAGCCAGAGTGAAATGGGTTACTCGAAATGTTTTTGGTGAATTTTTCACATCGGGCCATTTTTGTCAGTCAGCAGTACTGATATACGAGTAGAACAGTTTTATTAGGTCGTAAAAAGTCCTCTCCGGAAAACATAAATAGGGTTTTCCAATTCTTCATACTGAACCACTTTCTCTGACAAACCCATAAAAAATGCAGTTTTTTTTTTTTTTAAATGGTTCCAAATCAGTCAGCTAATCGGCGAACATAATACGGGAAATTGTTTTTTTTTAAGAATTCAGCATGGATTTCTTGAAGCACCCCTTCACGTCAAAAAGCACTGTTCACCAACGTCTTATGTAAGAGTTATTGTAAATACGGTTTCTCAAGACTTGTAACTTTGCTTTGACCTATAACTTCGCAGTCGAGGGCACAGTCCGTGTATTTTACAACCTCAGAATCTACCTTTAGCTAGCAAAATTATTACAAGTACCAAACAGATTTATCTACTATAAACGGTATACTTGTAACCACAGACATGCATCCCGCTTCCCCCGGAGCGACGATATAAAACTTCTTTGCTTGTAACCTTTATCGTTTGAGACGGATAACCAGTCTCTTTGGAATAACTAACCTAACGCAACATAGATTCAGTAATTACGGTCCAACTAAGAAGTTTCATTTCTTTACTCCGCTCCGTGGAATAAGACCATAGATGCAAACTTTCCTATACAAGTGTAACAAAATTGGCGTAGGACCCGTTAACTAAGGATTCTACTTATCGTACTGAACAACTTTTGTTCTACGACTTTTCTCAAATCACAAAAAAATTTTTGGACATTTCATACAAATTGATCATCTGTTTTGCCATTTTTGTATGGAGAGTCCAACATTTATTTTTGCGATTTGAGCAAAGTCGTAGAACAAAGGTTGTTCAGTACGATGAGTAGAATCCCCAGTTAACGGGTCCTACACCAATTTTGTTACACCCTATATATTTATTTGAAGAAGAGGCTGATCCATCAATATGGTAATATTTTTTTTAATTTTCGTGTTTATTTTTTATTAATTAAAACGCTTCTCCTAAAACAATAGACCAACGGTAAATGTCGGAACAAAAACCTGATTTATCCCTTTGCCCTATCCATCATCCCCAGATAAGGAAAACCGTAATATCGACGCGGCTTTGCGAACGATCAATTATTTCTCACTACAGTTTACAGACTTTCAAAATTAACTCTTGTTTTGCTTAAAATATAAAAAAAATGTTATAATATGAAGATTGTCGAAAGTTTAAACATTTTACTCAGCAACTATAAGTAATGTGTAATTTTTAGTCTTATCGTATGTTATCTCTTATATTATGCCTGTACATACTGGAGGTGGCTAAGTATGCGAGACGTACCCTGGGGTCTTTTATTCGATGTGATAAGTGGCAAACGAGCAGACGGATCCCCTGATGGTAAGCGATTACCGCCGCCCATAGACACCCGCAACACCAGAGGAGTCACAAGTGCGTTGCCGACCTTTGAAATGGGATGGGGGATGGGGGAATTGGTGGTGGGGGGGGGGGGAAGGTTGGGCCTCCGGTACCCTCACTCACTCGGCGAAACACAACGCAAGCGTTGCTTCACGCCAGTTTTCTGTGAGGCCGTGGTATCACTCCGGTCGAGCCGGCCCATTCGTGCCGAAGCAAGGCTCTCCCACGATACAAAATCGCCACAATCACAACACCAGAGGGCGGCACCTACCGTACGTCCCTACGACAAGGCTCGCTAAGACGCAAAAAACTTTAAGCGTCCTTGCACCAAGGGTTTACAACGCAATCGATGAAGAGGTAAAAAACTTTTCTGTTCAAATGTTATTTTAAGTTAGTATAGTCTATTTTATTTTTTAAATCTTTGTAATTGTTTTGTATGAATATGTGCAGAACATGCCACCCGTTACTTGCTCAAAGGTTGACTGGAAGAGTCCTTTCTCCTTATTGTCCGGCTGTTTTCCAACTATCTGGAAAAAAGCTAATGTTATACCTCTTCCAAAAGTTTCTAATCCTTCTACTCCTTCTCAATTTCGACCAATTTCTATTCTTCCTTTCTTGTCCAAAGCGCTTGAGAATATCGTCCACAGACAACTCTCCAACTATCTATATAACAATAATCTACTAAGTCAATATCAATCTGGTTTTCGACCAGGCCATAGTACCGTATCTGCTCTTCTTAAAGTTTCTGAAGATATACGTTTCGCTATGGATAATAAAAAATTAACTGTTCTGGTACTACTTGACTTCAGCAGTGCTTTTAATTCTGTGGATTTTGATATTCTTCTTGGAATCCTCTCCTCACTTTATGTTTCCCCTGAGGCCATTTCCTGGTTTGCCTCGTATTTGAGAGGCCGCTCCCAATGTGTTCGTTCTAACGAATCATCGTCCGATTGGTGTGACCTTACGGCAGGAGTTCCTCAAGGTGGAGTGCTTTCCCCTCTACTTTTCTCTGTTTTTATTAATTCTCTAACAAAAGTAATTGCATCCAATCACCATCTTTACGCTGACGATGTGCAGCTGTATCGTCATTTCCCTCTAAGTGAGATTAATGATGCTATCAGTCTCATTAATGCTGATCTTGCTAAAATAAATGAATGGGCGCAGTCATTTGGTCTACTAGTCAACCCCTCTAAGTCACAGACTCTTTTGATAGGTGGCACCTACATGAGGAATCTTATAGATGCAAATTCTCTTCAACCAGTGATCTACGACAATGTTGTTATCCCATTTACAGACACCGCAAAAAACTTGGGCGTTATCTTTGATTGCAACCTCTCTTGGGGTAATCATGTGAATGAGGTAAGTAGAAAAATGTTTTATTCCTATCGATCCCTTAAACGTTTGCAAAAATTTCTGCCATTAGAAACAAAAATTTTACTAGCTCAATCACTGCTCTTGCCTATTCTTGATTATGCTGATGTGTGTTACCTCGACGCAACAGAGGTACTTGTTACTAAATTGGAGCGCCTTCAAAATTTGTGTATACGTTTTATCTACGGTCTCCGTAAGTATGATCACGTATCGGCGTACAGATCTGAGCTGAAATGGCTCCCAATCCGCCGCCGAAGGGATGTTCATATCCTGTCCGTCCTTTACAACTTTCTTTTTAACTCCTGTTCCCCTACGTATATGCGTGAACGCTTCGAGTTTATGGTACCCAGAGAACAGTCGTGTCGTAAAGCAAAGTCCCTTCTACTCAAATTCGCGACTCATACGTCATCTCGCTATGGCAGCTCTTTCACTGTCCATGCAGTGAGGCTGTGGAATTCTCTCCCACACGATATTCGTGATAGTCCCTCACTAAATGTCTTTAAACAAAGAGTTAAAGACCATTACCTCTCCAATACAGCATAAGTATGTATTATGATTATGATATTTATTTATATATAAAATATATTTGTGTATATATATGATATATGTATGTATGTATTTATGTATGTATGTATGTATGTATGTAAATGTATATATATATTTATTTAGGTTGATATATATATATATATATATATATTGTATAAATACTTCGCGTGCACGCCAACACAGCCTTCACATCTTGTCTCTTCATCACCTTTGGTATGTAGGAATAAAACTCTTACAGAGTTATTCATACCAATTGTACATAATATGTGTAATCATGTGTGTGTATCTTTCTTTTTTTAAGTGTGCAATAAATTTGTAAAATAAAATAAATAAATAAGAGTCCGCCTTTGTACAAATTGTTACTTTGAAAATCAATATTGTTCTGTTTTATGTTTTTGAACAATAAAGAGATTACAAACAAACAAACAAACGCCTCTAGTGACAAATTGAAAAATAATCTCATAGCGAATGCTTATAGACGTAAAAAACTTCCTAACCGCATCGTAACAGTCTCATTGAACCACTACTTTGACTGACTCAAGTGACTTATTGTAATCCTAGCATAAGTAATAATTTTTAACTTTTTAACCGACTTCAAAAAAAGGAGAAGGTTCTTTATTCTTAATGTACACCTGGTACTTTTATTATTAATTAACGAAACAATGTATTTTATTTTATTTTTATTGCTCTATTTGACATGAAAAATATTTTAACGAAATAAATTGAAATTGAAATTATTATTTAACCGCCTCCGCAAATCAGAAGGTCGTGAGTTCGATTCCCGACTAGCCCCAACTTTGTAGGACTCGGTTTGGTTGGTAGTATGGCATTTTCTGAACCCACCTGGCTAGCTTCCACCATCTTATGCATTTTTTTTTTTTTACCCTCAATTGGTAAGCCCTTGGCATCATCTCACCTGATGGTAAGTGACGATGATGCCGAAGATGGAAGCGGGCTTACCAAGATTCCCCAACGCAATGGGGAACTGGCTATCTTATCTTCCTGCCGGAACACATCAATGCTGTTAACATTGATGTTTGGCGGCAAGACTTAGATAATATGGTGGTAGCTAGCCAGGCGGGCTCAGAAAATGCCCTACCACCAACCAAACAGAGTCCTACAAAGTTGGACCCCGCCGGGAATCGAACCCGCGACCTCCTGATGTGAAGCGAGTGGACAAGCCACTGGGCTACGGAGGCGGTTAGAAATTATTGCAGCCAAACATCAGTGTTAACATTTGTAACTACATTGATGTGTTTATGTTATGATATAATTGCATTGGGGAATCTTGGTAAGCCCTATTCCATCCTCGACATCACAAACGGGGGCCAAGTCCGGATTGATGGAGGTTGTGGGGCTAGTGGCCAACCCCAGTGTACGAAGCTTTCAAGGCGCCTATAAGGCCTCCGACATGGCGCCTTAACGCCTCCGACTTAACGACTGCCATCTAGCCAAAGCAAAAGGCACTATCGGCTTATTGTGCCTTGCGAAGCACGGAAACGGTCGTGATAAATGCCACTAACAGTCAAACCAATCCAGGTTGTGACCGTGTCTGTAGTTAGTTAACCTGTGTGATCGACGCGACCACGCAAGCCGCACTGAGCCACGATCTATCTAGCTATAAGTCAATAATATTACTATTTCAGCTACTTGTAACATAAGTGTAGCCCTTAACTCTACAATCGCACCTCGTTCCCTCATATCGGCACCGAAGGGCTCATAAAAATAATATATCGATATTACTTTCCCGAGTCAACGGTACTCCTGTTGCATGTTGCTGTTAAAAGCGAAATTGGCCTTTAAGATGAAATTCTAGTTTAATGGAACTTGAGAGGATTTGAGCAAAAACGAAATGCCAATTGACTGACTCGGTGGCTAAGTGGTTAGCGATCCTGACCTCTGATTCGAGAGTCGACGATTCGATCCACACATAGGGCAAACTTTTCTGTGATGAGAAGAATTGTTTGCTCTGTATATGTATGTATTTAAAAGTATATGTGTATGTATATCAGTCTCTGGTTCCCAAGATACAGGGAATCCTAGTTTGGGGCCAGATGACCGTGAGTGATTTGTCCCAGATATTATTAATCTTTCAATGTAACTATACTTAGGCGTCATGCATCTTTTTTTTTAGACCCCTTGATCTATGGTTTAGTACGCCTTGTTACCGTTGATGATTTTCTTGATCACGCGCTTTATAGTCGTATTCATTCATTGCACTTGCGGCGCATGAATGAACTGTCAGCTACAATTCTGAACAAAGGGATGAAAACTTCCCATTGGTCAGACTAGCCTGACCATGGAACAGCCAATGGGAAGAACTGGCGCAGTGGATATGAGTAGAGTATCAGTACACAAAACAAAAGAAATTCAAACTCATCGCAAAAAAATATTCTTGGACTTCACCAGTCGCAATGAAGGTAAATCGATCAAGGTGGCACGAAACTAGTGTTAAAACTTATAGAATAGTCTCTTCCACACAAATAGAAGAACAATGTTTGTTTAAATGACTATTTAAAAAAAAGTGTTATTTCATGGATTTCCTAAAATAAAGATTACCACCTATCTACGTTAATTAATGTTTCTGAAAGTCCATTTTATAGGTAGAAAAATGAAATAAAAATACAACCCACAACAGTTCGCAAACACTTCCCAAAACGTTGAGTATACAATTTTTTTTTTTTTAACTCTCAATTGGTAAGCCCTTGGCATTATCTCACCTGATGGTAAGTATGCCGAAGATGGAAGTGGGCTTACCAAGACAAGTTCCGCGTGGTAGAGACTTTGTACTAGGTTGAAAAAAAAATACGATTTAAAAGCATGTGTAAAGCATCTAAAAAACATTTTGAGTTTCTGTGTGCAGTTAAAATCGAATAATTCGTAAACTACTGCACTGGATTTTTAACAAATATACCCAAGAATCACCGTGACAAGACCCGCTTTCAATTACCTCGTAAAAAACGCATTTAAATCGGTCCATCCATTAAGTAGCTATAACATCACATAACAATACGGAGATACACACCCTAGGTTTCAAACTAATAATATAACACGCTTTTTTCGTTGGTTTCAAAATTGATCATTCTCATGAATACAATCCTACTTTAAGTCATTGTTATATCTTTTGTTCTATCCTGTACATAGGGTCCTTCTGAAATACCTGAAAAAAATTTTACAGTGGCTTCTACTCATGAAACTGAACAACTTTCCCCAAGGAACCTATACTCAATTCGCAAAAAAATTTTTGGACTTCCAATACAAAATTAGCGGTTCAGTTCAGTATGAGGACTCTAAAAATTTTTTTGAGAATTGAGTATAAGTTCTTTGGGGAAAGTTGTTTAGTTTCATGAGTAGAAGCCGTGGTTTAATTTTTTTCAGGTATTTCAGAAGGCCCCTATATTAATCAAAATTTGCCCCAGGTTGTTAATGAACGAACGCATACTCAAAAGGTCTAACATGTATTTTTATAGACGCGCAGATTATTTTTATTACTACAACATAGACTTCTTATAACAAATATCTCACACGATATCAGTTTTAGTGTTCCGATGAAACTAATAATTGATTCTCGTTGGGATTATGTATTGTTTTCTCTTTCTTTCTTGGTTGATAGCCAATAAGATTACTTTTTCTCGTCTGATCGAAAGCATGATTTGTTGTTTGCTAAGTGGAGTTGGTGTAAAAGCATATAGAGCGCTAATGCTCCACTGAGCTCGTCTAAGCCTCATTTGGTCAAATAGTTTCATTTGCCTTTAATAAATGGGTGTTTTTCCATTGGCTGCTACGGCATCGACATCGGCACTATGGCGCCGGCACCGGCGGTCATCGCCTAACAAAATATAATGTATATGTATCTATATACATATTTTATGAAAACATTTCCTGGCTCGCAACTTTTATGTAAAGTATGCAAAAATAAAATCCTTATTTTTTTTTCAATTTTTATAGGTTGTATGTGAATTTGCCTATATGAGCTGGGTGACAAGTAATTTAAAAAGTTGTGAACGGGATCTAATGGAAAGGCCATACCCTATACAGACAAATGCAGAAAAAAGTAATTACCGCGAGAAAAAAACAATGTCATGATCATGATCCCATGGAAACACACCTCTTGGGGAATACACTACATCGTGCTACAAGATTCACTTTTACAATATTTCAAAATAAGGGATCGCAGTGAACTCAAGTGTGCATTTTAATCCACCGGTGGATCCAGTCAGAAGAGCCAAGGGGATCAAGGGGGACGTTTATAAAAACTGGGTCGGTGCAGGCGCTAATTTATGCCATGGCGGCCAGTGGAAAAACCCTCAATACATGAATATTAATCAGAAAACGACCACAGGTTAATATAAGTCTAACCCATAAAGTTCCACTAAGCATTGTCCTAAGCCATGATAAATGATATTTATTTGCTTGAATCACGGTAAATCAGATGACATAATAATATTAAAATAGAGTGCAAGACATGATTCGCCAAAGTATAATTTACAGTTATTTGCTTTTATTTTCTTGTAATCTGGCTAGTTCATCACTCCGCTAGATCTCGAGGAGTTCATCTAACATAAAGTCTTCCGATCAGTCGTTTTCACTCTGAAAAATTCAAATCAAATCAGAAATACTTATATTGTAATTTATTGCACAAAACGTAAAATACCTACATAGTATCATAATAGAAATTACTACGAATTTCCTTTCTATTTAATTAAATATCCATTTGAATTAAATTCTAGAATTCTGTTTAAGTGATCAGTACTTTACTTATTTTCACGTAAATAAGTACTTAACGTGACATTCTCAAGTATAGTTCTCAAATTGAAAGTAAATGAACGTGTTCTGGGAACTTCCAGAGTTAAGATCTAACACGGAACTTCAGGTGTTACTCGACGGGATTAAGGATTCTCGAAATCTTAAGTCAATCCATGCAAAATGGCAGCACAAGTTAGGTTCTAAATTTGAGCTCTCACGTTATCAAAGTACCTCCTTTTAAGAACTTAATATATCCTTGTGTAGGTATGGCAACCACATAGAAACTATCGCTATGATATTTTCGTTCAGTGAAAAACGTTTGGTTTTTTTAAGTACCAATTAAAACTCATCTCTTTTCTCAACTTAAATTGAGCAAGATCGAAACAAAAAGGATTTTTCTAGTATGTACACCGGATTATCATAATGAACAAAAAACTTCGGTAGGATATTAATACCATATTCAAAGCAGATCATGAAGATTCTTAAGACTTTTACTAGCCTAGTACCAATCATAATTCGAGGGTTCACGGGCGACTTGTATTAAGCGACATTTTTGGAAACACAGGTAACCTCTACTTTAAAAATTTATTTCTTACAAAATACCTCACAAAAAATAACTTCTGAATAATATTTAAAATATTAAGAATATCGAGAATCTATATAATACTAAGAAGTTAAGTTTTAATGATTATTTTTCTAAGAAATATTTTTTTAAATCAGTCTCCTGAACATTTCTAAAAATGTCGCTTAATACAAGTCGCCCGTGAACCCTCATTATTATCTCTAAATGTGAACTATAGAGGCTGATTCAAAGGATACTCATTCTCAGGTTTAGGTTTATATAGTTCACATTTTTGGTCCTTCTTTAACCCCTCAAGTACGTCAAAATGTTTGTTTTAGCAGATGTTTTGCACATACTTTTAAATCGTCTTTTTTTATACCTAGTACAAAGTTCCTACCACGCAGAACTTGTATACTCAACGTTTCGGGAAGTGTTTCCGAAGCGAGAAGAAATTCTTCTTGATTCAAAGCTCTAACAACGGATCTCTTTTCAGCTGGCGTTCGGGATGCGGTAGCCAGGTATCCAGTGCTGGTCTTCGTGCATGGTGAGAGCTATGAATGGAGTTCCGGCAACCCTTATGATGGGACTGTGCTGGCCTCACATGCTGGACTTGTGGTGGTCACCATAAACTATAGACTTGGGATACTCGGTAAGTTTATTGTCTTACTTTGTCTTTTTTTCTTTCTGCTATAGGTTAAGCATAATTTAATCTTGCCAATATAAAATTTATCTTTATTCGTCTTTCAGTATCTCTTTTTTTGTAAATAAGAAATTAAGTTTCGACTCCTTGAAGTATTTTATTCTGTCTTCTTTAGAATTGCTCTCTAACCTGCATTCGTATATACAAAAAATTGATTTCTAGTTGTGTATTTTTGTGTCAAATATCTAAATTTGAATCTGTATCAAGATTATACTTATAGGTTTTATTAGAATTATTTTTCTTATAAGTATTTTTTAAAACGATCTCCTGAACATTTCCAAGAATGTCGCTTAATACAAATAGCCTTTCAGTCGTTGATTTTTCACGAATTCAGTATAGGTTCTACAGAAAAAGTTGTTCAGTTCCATTAGGAAAACACCCTGTAAAAGTTCCCGGGAGTGGTATGTATACACCCTGTATAAAATAGAACAAAAAGGGAAAATCACACTGATGTTCAACCCTTTAATTACGACGTCGTCCTATCCTCTGGCGCTTGCATCATCTCACGCTAACTAATGACCCAAAAGGCTTCCAGTCCCTAAACTTTAATTCACAAAAAGGTTCCACCGTCCGAACCACAACCCATTAGAGTAATAGCTTTCTATTCATTAAATTTAAACAAAACAAACGATTCGACCAATAAGATTTAGTTTCGACGTTTTTAATAAACGATCAGTCAATTGTTTTAGGGAGTTTGAAGCGCAGGGAAAGTACCGCAGGGGGTTTGTAGGGATAATCTTATAATAGTACCCAACTAGCAAAGAGTGATAAAAAGGGGCCAGTCAAACACCAAATAGTGTTAAAAGGGTGATATAGAAGCAACGCGATGGCTGGCGTCACTAACTCTGAAATATCACCGATATATCACCAAATAGTGATAATCGTTGCTAAAATACAACCCATATATCACCAAATGCTGTTAAAACTGGGGCCATTTCGCGGTGCTTCACACGTTTCTATCACTGATATATCACCACTCACACTTTGCTAGTTGGGTATGGTATGGTATTCAAATGGGCAGAAATTTTGAGATTATGACAATTGTTTTTATTTAAAAAAGTGGAAAACCTCCATGGTGTGTGTGTGTGTGTGTTGTTGTCCTATGGTATCCCAGTGGTATAAAGGGTCTTTATGAGTTGACGCCATATCCCCATATCCCTCTGTTCTGCGCTTCGCTCCTGTTCGTGCTCCGGCTTCGCTTGGTGCTGCGATAAAAATTCAAACGGGCATAAATTTTGATATAATGATAATCGTTTGTACCGTATCCGTAACTTCCTCTGATTGTAATAGTTTACTGTCCCATCGGACAAAGGGGGGTAAGGATGAGAGAGTGCACCTGTGTCTGCGCGTACACTTGAGCACTTAAATATCTCCTGCGCAAATGACTGCATCTTTGATTGTTCGTATTAAAAAAAAAAGTGGAAAACCTCGGTGGTTCCGCGATAGTGACTCGGATAACTTAAGGGGCTCCATTCCATGAAGAATTTGCTCTAACGTATTTAAATGTAACGTAGAAGTTTTGTGTTGAAATCCTGGCCAATTTACCAATGGGTTTTTAGTCATTTACATAAAAATACGTATAATTACGTTTCATACCGATTGCTTGAACGGTGAAGAAATACACCGTGGGGAAACACATATCTCATTACTGATACATACGAAAGTTTGACTTAGCTAACGTCACTAATGTTTTTTCGCCTTTGCGTACATAAGAAAATTCGCTGATTTGTATCAAAAGTCTCTTGCGATTAAAGCAAATCCATTGAACAAAATAACACAGTATACAAGATGCTGAAAAAGTGCGTCTGAGATTTTAAAGGGTTACTCAGAATCAAGTATAGAATGCAGAAAAAATATTGAAAAAATCCTATCTACATTTTTTTCAGTGTCCCATATAATAATAATATCTGGGACAAATCACACACAGTCATCTGGCCCCAAAATAGGATTCCCTGTATCTTGGGAATCAGAGACTGATATACTTACACATATACTTTTAAATACATACATAAAATATTGATAAAATACACCCAGACTCAGAGCAAACAATTCTGCTCATCACAGAAAAGTTTGCCCTGTGTGGGGATCGAACCCACGACTCTCGGTTAAGAGGTCAGGATCGATCGCTAACCACTTAGCCAATGAGTCATAATATGAATTCTTGATTGACTATTCAGATTAGTATGGGAAACTCAAAAAAAATATGGTAAGTAGATTGGATTTTTCAATATTTGTCCTGTACCCTATACATACTTGATTCTGAATAACCCCTTTAAATTTCAAACGCACTTTTTTAACAATCTGTATACATCAGTACTACATACTCCCTGCCCTTCTCTAAAGATGACGTCATCCCTTGCGGGTAAGATTAGGTGACGCTTGTTTAGCGCAAGCTATACGCTACACACAAGTTTACGTCTGTACATGTACATATCGCACTCTTAATAAAACAAAGACCGAATTAAACATTTTGGCAAAATGAGTTTTGATAGAAAAAAGCGGCCAAGTGCGAGTCGGACTCGCCCATGAAGGGTTCCGTAGCAGCAAGTAGTAGAACGTAGAACAAAAGTTCTTGTAGTTCGTTGTAGGTAAATTGCGGTTTACGATTTATGATGTTAAAAAAAAACTACTTACTAGATCTCGTTCAAACCAATTTTCGGTGGAAGTTTGCAAAGTAATGTACATCATATATTTTTTTTAGTTTTACCATTCTCTTATTTTAGAAGTTACAGGGTGGGGACACATTTTAACACTTTGGAAGTGTCTCTCGCGCAAACTATTCAGTTTATAAAAAATATAAATTAGAAACCTCAATATCATTTTTGAAGACCTATCCATAGATACCCCACATGTACAGACTGTACAGGACTTTGACAGAGTTGGCAGTTGCTGCGTACAGACGTGCACATCAATGCAAAACAAAAATCCAATTCATTTTAATAAATTGTGACCTAGTTTACGCTCATCGTGTGTTGCATGTTTGTGCGCTCAGTGAATAGTTTAAAATAATGAACAATTTATAAAATACTTAGTGCGGTTCATACATATTTTTTTTTCGGAAATATGGAGCATGTTCGCTCCTCTCCGCCCTCGCCCGAAAGGACAAACCAAGGTGCTGAAGAAACTACAGAAATCGTGTCGACGCCTGAAATTCAGTCTTGGATGGCCTCCATTGAGAAGTATCTTAATGAAGTGTGCCTTATTGCTACTGAGGGAAAATTAAACACCGATCAGAAGCTAAGAATTAATAATTTATGCCGTAAAGTTGGACATGGAACTTCGCAAATGGCAGTTCTGTATCAATCGCTTAAGCAAAAAGTATTACTAGCGCATAGTTCGATACAAGCCCTTCAAGAAAAAACTAATATAGCCGAATGCTTATCCGAGTTCAAGCAGACCTTACAAGACTCCAGCACAAAACAAACCCCAACAAATGTTTCCTTCGCCGATATGGTAAAAAAGGGCTCTAATAACTTCCTGCGACCAAACAACTTGAGTTCTGTAGTTATATACCCTAACGACAAAATGAGTTCAAGTGATGAAACCAAAAACTTGGTTCAGAAAATAATAAGTCCAGAACAGATGAAGCTTCAAGTTCGAGGAGTGCGTAAGACAAAGAACGGGGGAGTCATTATTAGCACTGAAACCAAAAACGACATTGAAAAACTTAAGCAGTCTGTTCAGCTCTCTACCTCCGGCCTCACCGTCGATGAACCCTACAAGCGCAAACCTCGCATTATAGTTATTGGAGTTCCCGTAGCACTTGCAGAAAACGAGGTGTTCAAATGTATTTATGAGCAAAATCTGGCAGAAAAACTACCAAACATGACTAAGGAGAGGTTTTTGACCTTGATAAAATTGAGCCATAAATCAGGTAAAAAGAACACAGAGACTTGTAACTATATAATTGAAGTTCCAGCCAACATTCGTAAGGCTCTGATTACACAGGAGAGAGTATTTGTCAACTGGACATCCTGCCCTGTAAGAGACTTTACGCTTGTGACGAGATGTTTTAATTGTCAGCAGTACGGTCACGCAGCTAAATCATGCCGTGAGACAGCCCCTACATGCGGACACTGCGGCGAACTAGGCCATTCGATTGCCGAGTGCACTAAGAAAACTGACTCACCTAAATGTTCGTCATGCTTGCGCTTCAAAAAACCTAGCGACCACAAAACAGGTGACGACGAGTGTCCGGCAAAGAAAAATGCCGAGTATAGATATATCAATTCTATAGACTACGAGGGCGATTAATAACGTCCGTTGTTTATTTTTTGTAGTAATGCAATAATGTTTGTATGCGTATTTTTAAGTTATTTGTTACAATTTTGACGTTGACCCAGTTAACACGGTCAATATCACTTACATTAATATTTTAAACTATTTCAAACAATTATGTATTTAGATAATTTTTGTATTATGCTCGTAAGTAGGTATATGTTAGCACTTTGTTGCCTGAGATACAGGTTTACCCTAGTTCAGGCATCCATCAATATGTACTTTGTTTATTTTTAGAAACTTTTGTATATTAACCCTTTACAAATGAATAAATTATTATTATTATTATATTATTATTATTATTATTATGTATAGGTTTGATAAAAAAAAAAGTTTTGAGTTTCAGTTCTAAGTATGGGGAACCCCCCAAATTTATTGTTTTTTTCTATTTATGTGTGAATCTTAATGCGGTTCACAGAATACATCTACAACTTACCAAGTTTCAACAGTATAGTTCTTATAGTTTCGGAAAAAAGTGGCTGTGACATACGGACGGACAGACAGACAGACATAACGAATCCATAAGGGTTCCGTTTTTTGCCATTTGGCTACGAAACCCTAAAAAACAGTCTAAAAGAGCAAGCGACACAGTGTCGGTAAAAAAACACATCTATGTCTTAAGCAATAAGGTAACATAATATGTGCGTCTTTATTCGTCCCCCCGCACACGCGAGTGTCTCTCGTTTAGGTCGGTTTATTATCAAAACTTATTTTGCCAAATTTTGAATTTGGTCGTCGTTTAATTAAGAGTGCGATTTTTCATATGTTTATGTACTGTGTGTAAAAATCAAATTTAACCATTTTGAAAGGTACGTAAAGAAAACATTTTAAAGCTTTAATGACGACTAATATTTTTCAGATAGATTTTATTAATCATAGTTTATTTGATTTGAATTTTGTTGACTGTTTAAAAGCTTGAAATGATCTTGTTTCAATAACTGGAATAGTTATGAGTAAATAACATAGTAAAGGTTTGATTCAATATTAGTTACAATAACCAAATAATCAAACTGAATATTTTAATTAATTCATAAAGGACGAGTTGTCCACCTGTTAATATTGTTGTAACGAGAGTACGTTTTTTTAAACTGCAATATTTGTAAATTAATTTTCATAAAATAAAAAATACAGATAACATATAGAGATGTTTTTTAATAGAAGCTATAATAGAAGAATATAATTATTATTAACCAGGTAATTTTTCGGATTATAATGTGACAACTTTATTTTTGGCTACCTCATTAAAAAAAGACATGAATTCAAATTTTTGCCTTTTATTTAAAAAGTTGTAGAAAATAGCTATCACATTTGATCCGAAGAATACCCTCGTAATGTTTGTGAGTTTATGTAAATATAATTATATCAAAAATACGTCATATAGAATCTCATCTCATCTCACTTCTCACTAATATTATAAATGCGAAAGTATGGATGTTTGTTTGTTTCGATAGGTAGATAGATCAAATATTGGATTAACATATAAGCTACTTTTTGATTCGGGAAATGCATGGTTCCCGTCGGATACCTTAGAGACAGTCAAAAAGCGACATCTACGCGGGCGGAGGTGGAGCCGCGGGCAAAAGCTGTAATCATATAAAAAAGGCGGAATTATTCCGTAAATGGATCTCTTCCACTCAACCTCTTGATTGACCTAAAGGAAAAACAATGATAATATGCAAAAATCCGCCATTAAACATAATCTTGTAAATTAAATATACCAGGCAACCGTCGCCTACCTTACCTTGTGGATAGGACGGTAAAATTGTGCTACACGATAAGAGAGAGAGAGAGAGAGAATTAAATCTACTTCCTACCTATGCTTTAGTTTCTATTTTTAGAACTAAGTCAGATAATTAGCATTATAATCGTAGGATGAAAGCGGTTTAATGAGGCCAAGTCGCATCTTTAGGTGGATTTTAAGATTATAAGGGTGCGCTTACATTACACAAATTCCAGACCCTATTTCTATGTGGTTAATTATATTAATTTGAAAGTTGAAATCTCGTTTAAGTAAATGTTTGAAAGTTCGTCTTGTATTTCTACATTGTTAAGCACTAAGGTAGATCGAATCTGAATGTTTAATTAAAATTCTTAGTTAAGACTTAGTTATCACTTTGGAAATTAGTATAATTAAGAAATTAACATATTTTGTTTGAAATTGTGTATACTTTTTGAATATATTTTTGTCATCGAATATAATTTAAACAATACAGAAGATACTTAATTCATAAAAAATATAAAAATATTTCTATCATATCCCTGGTAGACTAATTTTGGCCTTAATTAAAAAAAAATGAAACAAAACATTCGTTTATTTTGGAACGAACATAAAAAATATTTAATAATTTTTTTTTATTATTTAAAAACGAAGAAATTTTAATAAACTGGGCGTTTTGTTCGAACGTCGCGTTGGAACTCGCATTGGTTTTAACCTTAACTAAATAGGATTTTATGTTCGATATTATTTTATCACATATCGACCTGCTCGGATTGACGCAGATTACATAATATAATAGTTATACTGTAATTAATGAGGTGATTCACATCCTTAATAAACCTTAACGAAAACCTTTATTTATTGTTTTTTTTTTCAAATGTTGGTAAGTAAATTCTTTAGTTTGTTCTGGCTTTGCTTAATAGCTTTTACAGTTCACTTTGTTTTAATAAATGTAAATAAAATCTAAACTTTCTAAGTTGTAAGAAATATTATTTTATCATAAATTGAATCTGAAACCCTGGCTTGTCAATAATACCAACGGAATAATGAAAATAAATATTAAAAAAAAAATCGTAATTCAGGAACGTCTAAAAATAAAATTGGCCAATCAAACGTTTTGATTGCTTTAAAAACATTTATTTTAAGAAGTCTAAAGCATACAAGAATGAAATTTTCTTTCGCAAACTTAAAAATTTTGGAATGGAAGCAGCTACCTTCAAGAAGTGTCAACATGCGTTTACTTTGGTTCCTGCGTTTCAAGGCTTTTATGTGAAGGACGAAATTCCAGTGACAACTTCCACAATGTGACAACAATGCACTGAGTTTGCATGCAAACTTCACAAAAGGATGCCTGAGTAGAAATTCCTTTTTAGTTTTTCGCTTAAAATAGTTTAAAAATTCTCCGTTGAAAGCATATCCAACTGAGTGAAATTGAGAAAGATTATTTTCACCGAAACAAATCCAGTCCAAAATGAGGTCAATATGATATTGTATTTCAAAGGGATATTAATATTGGTCTAAAACGTAATGTGGTGGATGTTTTGGATTAGTCACTTAGTGATAAGCGCTCCTCACATTTTATCCGAAGTTCGTGGGTTTTTGTGAATAAATTATTACATCGGCCTTTACATAAAAAAAAATATGATTTTGTATGGAAGACGACTTGTGAGGACCGACACTAGAGTGATTAATATTTGTTAACAACCCATATCGTCCCCTGCTGAAGCACACGTTTCTTCCCAAGTCCGGATTGGTGGAGGTTGTGAGACTAGTGACCAGACCAGCCCCAGTGTCAGAAGTTTTCAAGTCGCATGTAAGGCCTCTGACATGGCTAAACGACTGCCATCTAGTAATGGTAATCGACCCCAACGGTCGCGTACCTTGCGAAGAACAGAAATGGTCGAAATAAATACCCCTAAAATTCACACCCATCCATGTTATGACCGTCTCTGAAATCAGTTAACCTGTGAAATCGACGCGACCACGCAAGCCGCACTAAGCTACAACCGCTTGATTAAACTTCACTTGAAATTAAACAGCTTTTTCTAGGATTATGTGAATTGTACCCATGTATCCGTTACGCAATGCGGTCCCCTGTATCCGGTTCCTAATGCGGGGTTTTAATCCTCAGGGAACCTCATGTCTTTATGGTCCTAAGTCGAGGGTCCAATCTGATATTGTACTATGGATATTGGATACCAATACAGGTCCCTAGATAGTAGGTTTAAGTACTAATAAGGAATTTAGACATCTGCTTATCAAAATGAGCTATTTTAAAATGCGTAGTCAAGGAATATAACGCGAAAATTAGATAAATTACTCGTATTTAATTTTTATTTATAGAAATCAAAATATATATTGGATGTCATAAAAACTTGAAGCAGCAAAGTTTAAAATGTATTGTAATCTTGTTTGTGGGTCCTTAATAAATAAATAAATTTATCAAAACAATTTTTTTTTTATCGCTTATTAGTAATTTCAAACATGGGGTAGTTTAGTAAATTGATATTTTGGATTTCTACTAATGAAACTGAACAAATTTTTTCAACGACTTAAATAAAATACATAGTATTTTTTTAAACAAAAAAATTATCAGTTTTGTATGACACGTCAATTTTTTTTTTTTTTTTTTACCGGGAGTCCCCATTTTTTGAGAACCGGTCATATATTGGAGAAAGTTTTCAGTTTCTCAAAAAAAGCCTACGCCTTTGGGTTACATAATGTTATACTGTATATCATAAATGTCAATTCGATCAGTTATTAAATATGTTGCAAGGAGTTTCTTTTGGACCCGACGTTTCTTCTCTCTCCGTAAACACTTCCCGAAACGTTGGGTTTACGAGTTCCAAGTCGTAGGAACTTCGTATTAGGAAGATTAAAAAATACTTCGAATAAATACAGGCTGTTAAAAAAAATTCGTTTGAAATTTTAAGGGGTACTCAGAATCAGACATAGAATATAGGAAAAATCCGATCTACAACTTTTTTTTCAGTTTTCCATACAAATTCTTGATTCACTTTTCAGATTTAGTATAGGAATCAAAAAAAATTGAAGAACGGATTTTTTAAATATTTTTCCTGTATTCTATATTTGATTCTGAGTAACCCCATAAAATGTCAAACGCACTTTTCTTAAGACCCTGTAAATTTTAATTTTATTTGATTTCATTATTTCTCGGACAATCACATTACGAACAAACGTGCTATGTTAGGGTGAGTTGGGGGAAGCCGGAATAGTTTTTTAGTGATATGAGCAGTGTTGTGTTCAAAGCTTTGTTAAACAGAATGTAATTGACTTCTGTTGAAACAAAATGTAAGAGGTAAGAAAGCAACAATTTAATTTTGTATTCTGTCTATAACATTATGTTAATGCTGTCCCAATTCGTAATAAAAGATCATATAAAATACTTTTATCATAAAAATGAATCAGGGGGAAGGTGACGGGGTAATTTAAAATAGTTTCTTGTATCTAAGATAGATCTATGATTATCCAAGTTATATGAGACAGGGAAAGATTAAAAATAGACCACTTGATATGACAAAAACCACCTGACAGAAATTAATTCGTAACACACATACATCCACACACTCCTAGTGGTAACTGCCAACTGAATGGCCAGACGTAACAAAATTGCGGCCTGAACAATGTTGCCAGCACTAAATTACCATAATGAATTAGGCGATATTTTCTTTTTATCTTCCCCCCACTCACCCTACCTGTACCCAATATATAACTCTGTTCAATCCAAAACACGCCTAAACTTGACTATCTCTTTAGAAACAAAGCGTTGTCAAAGGATAATTTTCTCTTTAACCAAACCATTTTGGATTATTTCAACATTATTCAGAGACAAAGTAAGACCGTTTGAGTGAAGGCTTGACGTTAAGTTCAAGGAAAGGGAATGTCGTTTAAGCAGCCACCGACCTCGGGAAATTTCACCGGATTTTAGTTGAGTATTTGGAGTAAGCCGTATCATTTTGTTAGGTATATTATGTTACTAGCTTCTGCCCGCGACTTCGTCTACGTAGACTTCAGAATTGGGTCCAGATAGAAATAAAATGTTAAGACAGCGCCACCTAGTGGCGAAGTATAATTCTCAGTTTTTAGCCATTCCTTCGGGAACCCTTGAGTTTTCCGGGATAAAACGTACCCTATGTGTTAACCGAGTGTTTTATCTGTCTACCTACCAAATTTCATCCAATTCTGTTTCATAGTTTCGGCGTGAAAGCGAAACAAACAAACAAACATTCATACTTTCGCATTTATACGAGTAATATTAGTGAGATGAGATTAACGAACACCAAAAATGTAGGACTTTCATTTAAGGGTTAACCTCTGAAAAATTTATGAACTTTTCTGAAATAAAAATTCTGAAATAAAAAAGCATATACAATTAAATTTGCGTCTAAATCTGAACTAACTTCAAAAACGTCAGAGCTGCAACTTTGTATTAGTTTTCATGCTCTATTAGAATAATTTTTGAATTCCATTATTTTTCAATTTTGAACTAAACCAATGCTTTATTGTGATTATTAATGTTTATGAATGAATGTGTTTACGAGTTGGTCATGTGAATTTGAATAGGTGTCTGGTTTGCGTTTTGGATATTGCAATGGTGATCAGTCATATTTAAACTCTTACACAAATACCAGTATAGGCGTAACCAAACAGTTATAGAACAAACTAAACATTTAATCATTTTGGTTAATTATACAGGAATTATATATAAATACAAGAAAGGGTAGGATAGACTTATGAAGTAAATTAACAAATAATAATATATAAATAAAAATACTCGACAGTGTTAGGAAAACGGACAGACAGACAAAACAAGATCTAAAATTGTTATTCATTATCCCAAAAAATTAAAAATAATTTTCATTACAAACCTGCCACTATTTTTCTTTTTCAAAATCACATACCTATTAAAGTAAAAATAAAACATAAGTTTGTTCAAAGGAAACTGTAAGTTAGGTGTTTTAAATCGCCGGATTTGAAAAATACATTTATAGCAACGTTTGCTCAACCGTGTTTAGAGACCTACATTTTCGTGATTAATCCTGAATTCAGTAGTCCATATTTTAGGTGTGCTAACCTTTCGTAGTCAATTATTTAGAAACTTTGAATATTCTGGGAAAGGTAAAATCTATTTTGTATTGTAAGATAAATTGCTGTCTTTGTGTCACGACCTTTATAAAATACATAATCTACATCGAATTAATCTATAAAATACAATGATGTCGATTCGGTTTTCACGATTAAACTTATTTGACAGGATTAAACTTAATTTAAGTGTTCTGTCTTTTTCTTTGTATATCGAAAAGACAAGGACAGGACGCTAAAATTAAGTGTAGTCCTGTCAAATAAGTTTAATCGTAAACACCGAATCGACACCATTGTCTTAAAATTGTTCGACTAAATTTAAGTTTACACCCTTTAATTAAATTCTAGTGGCATTAATATTAAATTATTTGGGGCATAAGCTTATTTTGTTCTTAAATATATTATATACAAGTAGGATAGCACTACTCCTATTGAAAGATTAATTTCGATCATTTTCAACCCGTGCTAAAGAGATGGATGTTCTCGTAATAAGTGATCTTCGTCTGTCTGTCTGTTGCTTTGTAGCTCTCAGAGGAATAATGGCCCGATTTAATTTTTTTGTTTAATATTTGAAAGCTGGCTACATTAGCTGTGTTCGATGAAATTCGGATTTATGGTAGGACATAATGTACATGTTAACATGTTATCGTCCCCACTGTAGGGCCACGGGTCTCTTCTCATAACTCGGGAAGGTTACCCATCATACTCCACACATAGGGGCTAAGTCCGGATTGGTGGAGTTTGTGGGGCTAGTAGCCAACCCCAGTATCAGAAGTTTTTGAGCCATCTATAAGGCCTCCTACATGGTTTAACGATTCCAATCTAGTGATATGTCAAAACCATCAAACCATCCAGGTTGTGACCGTGTATGTAGTCAGTTAACCTGCGTGATTGACGCGACCACGCAAGCCGCACTGAGCCACGGCCGCTTCACATATACATACCTACTTATGTATGTACAAAAAGATGTATTTATTAGTAGATAGATATACCAAATAGTCAACATCTACTTATTTGCGTTTTTCAGCTGATTTTTCAACAACTGAATTTTTTCATTGTTAATATAGGATATATGTATTTTAGACAGGTTTTACCAATAATATTGGCTATTCATCAAGAAATTAAAATATCTCAACCATAAAGGATTTCAAAGGAAAGGAAAACTGAAACGACTATTCTCTGAAATTTCACTAGAGCTAATTATTTATTTTTATGGACAAACTTGATCCGTTATTTTCTATTGTTATTAAATAAATGAAGGTTAATTACCGAAACTCGGGGCTCTTGTGGGCAGACTATTGGAGATTTGTGTCTATTTATTTATAATGGAAGCTTTCATTAATTAAAAATTGGGAGGTTTAGCGGGTCTGTCGTTTAAAATTAAACTGAGAGGCGCTGTAGGTGTATCTACAGGGTGTAACAGAAAGGTGTGATAATACTTCAAGGTTGGCTTTTACCCAACAAACTGAACAACTTTTGTTCTACAACTTTGTTAAAATCGCAAAGAAATTTTCGGACTTTTCATACAAACTTGGTTCGCCAGCTGATCGATTTGTATGAAAAGTCCAAAAAAATTTTTGCGATTTGAACAAAGTTGTAGAACAAAAGTTGTTCAGTTTGATGGGTAAAAGCCCACCTTGAAGTATTATCACACCTTTCTGTTACACCCTGTATAGTTTTTATATATCTCTCTCTTCTCTTAGAGACGAGTAAAGTCGTTGTGACTCAGTGCGATTAAAGCGGTTAACTGACTATAGGTACGATTTTCACCTGAATGGGTTTGACTGTTAGTGGCATCTATCTTGACCATTTCTGTGCTTCGTTTATAAGCCACGATAAGCCGTTGGTGCCTGCACCCATCCCAAAATTGGCACCTAACCATCTCGATATATGAGAAGAGACCCGTGTTCTAGCAGTGTCGAAGTGTGTCGATAGATAGGTAGATATTATATTGACTTTAAATGTAATAATAATTGACTATATTTTGATATGGCTTGACATAGATATAAGGTATATTATAAATATATAAAGTGATATATAAAGTATCTTCTTATCTTATTTAAATAAATGTAGGTACATAAATATTTTTTTAATAATTTGTTAACTTAAATGGATGATGGGCTTAATGTATGATAATTTTAAATTGGAGAAATGACTTACATATTATTTTCTAATTGTATAATTAATATTTGCACACCTGCATGCAGGTAGAATTCATCTACTGAGAATTTACAATAAGACCTTGTATAAAAAACCTATGTATTCTTGCAAATAAACAATTTTTGTTTTATTATTTTATTTATTTTAGTTTGTTAAAGTAATGTTTACTAAAGGTTAATATAAGAAAAACATTCTCAGAAACTGTTCCACCAAGAACCTACAATCAAAAATATCATCTGTTCTCAGAAACTGTAAATAGGGATCGGTTTCCTTTATTTTAGGATCAAGCTACGCTATCGTAAAGCAAAAGGATTGAAAAAAAAAAGTCATACTACTAGCTTTTTCCCGAGGTTCAGCCCGCGTAGGTATCGATAGTTCTGGGCTCAAAGGGCATATACGCTAAATGGAACTTAGGCGTATACGCCCTTTGAGCCCAGAAGTTTTGATATCATTGTTATTTCGTCGTATGTTAGCTTAAAGACAAATCAAATAAAGGTTTTGAAAAATAATATTTATGCCTTCCTGTTCCATATGACTACCTCCATAGCCTTATGGCTTGTCCACTCGCTTCACATCAGGAGGTCGCAGGTTCGATTCCTGGCGGGGTCCAACTTTGTAGGACTCGGTTTGGTTGGTGGGAGGGCATTTTCTGAGCCCGCCTGTCTAGCTACCACCATCTTATCTAAGTCTCGCTGCCAAACATCAGTGTTAACAGCATTGATGTGTTCCGGCATGAAGATAAGGTAGCCAGTTCCCCATTGCGTTGGGGAATCTTGATAAGCCCGCTACCATCTTCGGCATCATCATCACTTACCATCAGGTGAGATGATGCCGCCAAGGGCTTACCAATTGAGGGTAAAATAAAAACATAAAACATGTAAGTTTCACAACAGAACTCTTCAATATTAGAATAGCATTGACGCAAATCCCTAAATATATTGTTTAGGCCCGTTCCAGAACCAAGGTAAGATTTAGGTAAGAGTCTGTCCCTTTTACACTTAGAAGATTTGCCATAGACTATCCTGCTGGCAAGGGTAAAATTACTCACAGGAAATGTTTTGGAACGCTTTCTTTGACTAATATTTGGTAAAATGAGGCGAAAATAAAGGAGGCGTGACAATGCATTCGCTTGCTTAAATTATTACTGCTCTTTATTTTTGTTTTCTTGCCCTGCTTGGGATTTGCGGCAAATTTATTATCAAATTTGTGTTTTTTTATGTGTTTATTCAGGTATTATACGTTTAAACAAGAGGGTACTTTACTGCATCAAAAATTAATTACAAAATATATATTTTTACTAAAGAGATATTTTATTGAAACTGTAGAGAAACTTACTATCGTAATTATTTACTGTTTCCTACAGAAAAATGCATGATTTTTAGTATAAAATATACATGTTCTTTAGTAGCTTATTTGTATGGGTATGTGCCTTAATTTATTCACCTACCTAGTTTCATACAAATTCATTTAGCAGTTTCGGAGTGAAACTAAAACAAATATGCATCCATTCTTTTATGTATATAACGTTAATATATTATAATTAAGTTATTTTTCGCCCAATGTTTGATTGGGAGAGTTAAAGGTTTTTTTTTTTTGGAAAGGTGCCTTTAGAGGAAAACCCCTATGGAACAGGGTGGTTTGTGATAAAGTTTTTTCGTTAGTAAGAATGAATTTTACTCCGATGAAGAGCGGTGATCCTTATATATAGAAGGTAGAACTCACAGAGAGCTGAAATTTAACCGTATAGTCTTATACGTGGCAGATATCAATAAGATCCCATAACTGTACAAGGAAAAAACCTGTTTTAGTTAAAAAATATATTTTTTCTCCCGTATAGAAGACAATAACTAATACAAAGGACTAAATTCTGAAACATTGAATTATTTATTTTAATAATACTTCATGGCCGGGGTTGCCATGTTGGATTTATTTTAAATCCAATCTACTTATTTTCTTACTTTACGTTGTTTTAGAATAAGAAAATATCCTTTGTCCTCAAGACAAAGTTTTTTGTATGGCGGAAAAAAAACATTTATGAATTAAAACATATATTTTCTTTGTATAACTTTATTGTATGCTCCTTTGCTTCAGGTTTTCTCAACCCAAGATCGGATGACTTCCCTCGATCGCCTGCGAACTACGGGCTGATGGACCAGATAGCTGCGTTACACTGGATCAAGGAAAACGTGGCAGTCTTCGGCGGTGACCCTACCAATGTGACTCTCATGGGACACGGGACAGGGGCCGCTTGCGTCCACTTCCTGTTGACGTCACTAGCTGTGCCTGAGGGTGAGTGTATTTTCTCAGTGTATTTTCTCTTAGAGCGTGGCCGTTTCCCAGGCATACCACCTCGTCTCGTTGTCTGACAGTCTATCTATTTAGTACCGTGTGGCACAATTTAACTGTGCTATCACAAGCGATAGACGGCAGATGCCGCTGTTGCACCCAGTATCAGAAAACTCAATATCAAGCTCAATATAAAAAATAAACTCTTATAAATAACAATATACCTAATACAATATAATATCGTACATACGACTGCATAAAAAAAAAAATTAAATTTAATATTCACTAAATACGTATTTTATTCATTTCGCAGAAAAACTTAGTTACTTACTTGAATTCTAATTAAGTACATGCGAAGTTGTCAGTAAAAAAAACTTAATGAGTATGGAAACTACTTTGAGAAATAATGACGTCATGGGTCACAATTTATTTCGTAAAATCACAATTTCAAACAAGAAAAGAAAAAAGTAACAGACGGCCAGTACCCTATTCCCTTGTGCCTTTCCGTTGATAGTTATTGCAAAACAGATTCGTTTCCTTTATCTGGAGAGTTTTGTTTTCACAAAACCGATCTTAGAATCCCGAACTAGGCCTATCCAAACCTATCTATTATCATATTACCGCCAAAAGGTATCTAAGGGTATTTGTTGTATTTGTAAATACAAACAACAAAACAACAACTTGAAGCTAATATAACACAATTTACATAGGACTTTCCTCATGTTTAACTTCTAACATTTGGGTATCATGAAATAGCGGGGTCTGATGGACGTTTAAACAAAGTTAGTCAGATTTATTGTGGACTTTGAACAACTTTCTCTAAGGAACCAATTCAATTGAAACAAAAAAAAATTTGGACGTTCCACACAAAGTTGGCTCATCGATTTGTATGAAGAGTCCAAAATTGTATTTGTTCCTATTGAATTGTTTTCTTAGAGAAAGTTGTTCAGTTTCGTGAGCAGAAACCACAGTGAAAATTTAGTATTTAGTTATTATTATATTATTATTATTATAGTCACGAAGCAGTTTCCAAACTGAATTTTGCTTTTCTTATGACTTTATTATTATACCACCGTGGAATTTCAAACATTGCTTTTTGATAATTCACCATAGTTTCCCTGAGGACATTTTTCTTCTTGTATGTAAAAATTTTTTTTCGCAAAAAAAATCTTGTGATCGTGTTTGTTTGTTAATATTTGACTTTTTGTTACTAATATTTTGTAAGAGTAATTTTTTCAAGATGAATTTCAGTTTATTTTGAAATATCGGTAAAGTCACAGTTAGGTTAAAAAAAAGCTTTATTTTATTTTGTGATACAAGCCCAAAGTCTTAGCTCGGTCGGATGACAGATATTGAATTGATCCGGAAGTATTATATTTTCCATTTCCCGAATGTTTATTTATTCAAACCTTTATAAGAATCATACACGGTATATTGTGATGAGTATTTATTATAAATTTAAGTATTTCACAGGGTTTCTAGAGATAAGTCACGAGCAAAAAGCGTCCACAGCACAGAGCACCGAATGGAAGTTGCGTAAGTATCTATATCCGCGAACGAGAGGTGGAGTGAGCGAGACGGAACGATTACGTTCCGTTCGTAGGGCTGCGCGTTACAACCTCCCCCTCTAGCACGAAAGAAGCGCCCTCGCATTCGTGATAGCACAAATCACAATGATGGGGTTTTACATTTCGTCGCGGCCTACCACGTCTACGTTTCTCATGGACGGCGGGCTGCACATCCCCAACGAAGGGAGTGAGTTGAGAGGTGTGATACTTGCCTAACAGGACCCCATCACTTATACGTTCTAGCAAGTAAGAAGTAGGACCGACAACCTCGCGCACTCGGTAGGGACCGTCCCTCCGAGGAATAAACTTAGGCGTCTGTCCTTTACCTGTGTCGTTGGGACCTTGCGTTTTTAGCAAAACGCGACTCCCTGGATCGTAGTCCGGAGCGGGGCGGCGGGCGCCGTCCGCACTCGCCTTCTGGCGCAGCTGAGCGCGCTCGTGCACGTCGCGCGCGGCCAGCAGCGCGGCGGCCAGCCCTCGCAGGTACGGCGTCGCGCTCGCCACCGCGGTGTCGCGCTCGGCGATGGCTCGCATGTCGGACGCGGCGTCTGCCGGCGCGCGGAGCTCCCTGCCGAAGGTGAGGTAAGCGGGGGAGTAGCCGGTACTAGACGTGACAGCGGAGTTCATAGCGAACCGCACGGCGGGCAGGTGCACGTCCCAGGTGTCGTGGTCGGTTCCCACGAGTATAGCCAGCTGGGGTTTGAGGTCCCGGTTTTTCCTTTCGATAGGATTCGCCTCGGGATGATAGTAAGAGGTAAGCGATTGTTTGATGCCGAGAACATAGCACACTTGCTGCATTATCTCTGAGACGAACTGTACTCCGTTGTCGCTAACCATCCGACGTGAGACACCGAAACGTAGGAATACCTCGGAAATGAGCACCTTAGCGCACTCCAAGCTAGTAGCGTTTTGTAGGGGAAATAGCTCAACCCATCGTGTGCACACATCTTCAACGATAAGGACCCACTTGTTACCATCTGCAGTCTCAGGTAAGGGACCAAACAAATCGACTGATACAACCTCGAATCTCCGGGTAACCGCGGGCGTCTCCACGAGCCCCGCTGGTTTCCTCGTGTCGGCCTTGTAGCGCTGACACGCGACGCACTGCTTGACGTAGTCGGCGATGTAGGTGCGCATGCCGGGCCAGTAGTAGCGCTGCGACACGCGCCGCAGGGTGCGCTCGGCGCCGAAGTGGCCGGCGGTAGGCGCGTCGTGAAACTCCGCCATCACCTGCACGCGCTCGTGCTCTGGAATTACGCGGCAGGCACTATCATCGTCCACGTCGCAGTCAGGTGCGTATCTATACAGTATACCGTCAGAGAGTACGTAGCCACGGTCCGCCCATTGTCTCCCCCTAAACGGAGCGTCGTCGGACTCGAGATCCTCTATGATCTTGCGTACCTCTGGGTCTTTCAATTGGTTTTCCCGAATATCGGTGGGAGACCGTGTGGGGAAATCGGCGGCAGCATAGCACAGGTCACAGTCAGTGTCTGCTCCCTGGGAACAAGGAGGGCGTGAGAGCGTATCTGCGATCACGTTGGACTTACCAGGCGTGTATTCAATGTGCAGATCAAACTCCTGAAGAGTGAGAGCCCACCTTGCGAGTCTGCCGCTGGGTGATTTGGTGTTCATCAACCATCGCAGAGGCTGATGGTCGGTCTTAACAATAACACGAGCACCCTCAATGTAGCCTCTAAATTTGTCTACAGCCCACACTACGGCCAGGGCCTCCCTTTCAGTAGTCGTATAGTTTCTTTGGGCTGCGCTCAGCTGTTTACTGGCATACTCAATCGGCCGCTCGTCGTGCCCCTCCCCCTGCATTAGGACAGCTCCAAGACAATACCCACTGGAATCCGTGCGAAGGATGAAAGGCTGCGATTCGTCAGCTTGCCGCAGGATCGGAGCCGAAGACAGGAGCGTCTTAATGCGCTCGAAAGCCTCTCGCTGGTCTTGGCCCCAGTGCCATACGGTGTCCTTCTTCAGCAGGTTAGTCAGGGATCGCGCCACCTCGGCGTAGTTGGGGATGAAGCGCCGGAACCAACTAGAAGTTTGTAAAAAGCACCTTAAGTGTTTGACATTCCGTGGTGGAGGCATGCTGGTGATAGCAGCTGTCTTACCGGGATCCATGTGGATGCCACCGGGTACGATTACATGCCCTAGAAACTTCACGGAGTCGCAAGCGAAGCAACTCTTCTCACGATTTATTCTTAAATTAAACATAGCAAGTCTGTCGAACACAGCTTGTAAATCTTTCACATGTGTGTTGAAATCAGGGGAGAGAAGAATCAAATCGTCCAAGTAACAGAGGACTGTACTATTTTCGAGGGACAGGTTAGACTTAAATCGATCCATGAGCCGCTGGAATGTAGCTCCTGAATTACGGAGACCCATCGGCATGCGAAGGAACCTGTACGTCCCCATCGGAGTGATAAAACAAGTCTTGTCCCGGTCGTCAGGGTGGACGCTAACTTGAAAGTAGCCTGATCTTAAATCGAGCGTAGTCATGTATTTGGTGGTCTTTGCGGCATGCAACACGTCCTCAATCCTCGGTAATGGGTACCGGTCCGGCTCCGTCACCTCATTTAGTCTACGGTAATCGATACAAAGACGCATACCTCCAGTCTTCTTTGGTACCATGACTACGTTGGCAGCCCACGGGGACTCACACTCTTCTATTACTCCGGAAGCGAGCAGCTTATCCAGCTCCTCCTTCAGAACCTCTTTGCGGTTCTGAGACATCTTGAACGGCTGGCAAGCGATGGGCGGTTGGTCCTCGCTGACCTTGATGCGGTGAGTGGCATAGTCAGTGGCCGGACCCTCCGTCGCGAATCGCTCCGCACTGTTACAAAGGAGATCATTAATAGCGGTCCTCTCATGAGCTAACAAGGCGCGACCTTCGTCGGCTCTCAACTGCAAGTTGGAAGTGTCAGCATGCATCAAGTCGGTAGGTTTTGATGAGAGAGAGTAAGACCGTACAAACTCGAATGTTTGCTCTGGAGTATTCACAAAACTCCAGCAGGCCTGGGGAGTATTCACAATTATCCCTGCATTCGATATAAACTCGTTGCCCAGTAGTGTTCTACAATCAGCGTTGGGGAAGACAATAAAATCTGTCATGACATCACGGCCTCCAATGCTTACCACTACCTTAGCAGTCAAAACATCACGTACCTGTCGTGAACCATCAGCCAAACCTACGGTGCGCTGGGAAGGCGAGAACTCTACGCCGGAGTTCACGAGGATCGTGTGAAGCGTGGGGCTGGCCACACTCTGGTTTGCCCCGGTGTCCAGGACGGCGACGCCTGCCTGTCCTGCGATAGTCACTGAGACGACGGGTCGTGAGCTGTCGGTGCACTCAAAACTATTAAGTGTAAGAAAATCGACCTGCTCAGAAGTAGAAGAAGGGGGTTTCCTATTACAAGTATCACACCTCGATTTTACTACTCCTGGTTGCCCACAACCATAACAATGAACGGTAGACTTAGTTTCGTTATTACCGCTAGAAGACTTACTTTTCTTACTTTCTAAAGCTTTACGGCAATCATTTACGTCATTTCCAAACGACTTACAATAATTACATCGCGGGCGAGAGCGCTTATATTTATTACCATCATCTGTGCTAGAGGTGAGTTTCGATCGAGAACTCGCGGTAGCGCTCGAACTGACAGTAGGGGTCACGCTGTTATCAGCGGTGACGTCACGCGGCGAGTCGCGAGCGTGTGGCGCGAACGCGTGAATATTCGAACTACATACCTCATTGATACTTTCCTCAACCTCTCGCACTCGGGATAAAAGCAACTCTACACTATTCACAGAATTGCGCGGCACATGTTTACGTATTTTACGACTTAACAGTCCATATATGATGTCGATTTGCACTACAGTCTCTAGTTTATAAGGTAACTTTGCAATTATAGAACGCAAACGCGAAACAAAGATATCGGCACATTCATCACTATTTTGTGTCGTATAAAACAAGTCGTGAAGCAACTTGTATGCGGGGCGCGGGGCTCCGAACATCCCCCGCAAGCGCGTCTTGGCCTCGTCCCAGGTGTTGATCTCGTCCTTGACTCCTCTCCACCAGGTAGCAGCGTCTCCGGTGAGCAGCATGGGTAGACCTCGCAGGGTGTGCTCCTCACTGACGTTCGTACACTCGACGAACATCTCCACTGAGTCGATGAAGGCCTCGACTGCGTCGGGGTTAGAATTGTTCCCGTCGAACCTCGCCGTGCACTTGGCGAGGTTTCCACATGACGCGGAGAAAGGCGAAGGCGCCGGCGGCGTCCGGTCACCGGCAGGGGTAGGCACGGCGACGGCGGCGGCGTTCTGCATCGCATTTTTCATAACGTTGGCTAGCAGGTCAGACAACTGCTGCTCTGTCAGCGCGACCATGTTGGAGCTGGGGTCTTGGGCACGGGTGCTGCGCGTGCCAGCGTCGTCGCGGGTAGGGGACGACGTGCTGTCCTGTGCGTGCGCGTCGCGCCGGCCGTGCGTGGCCGCAGCGTGAGCGGAGTTGGGCTTGCGAGTGAGGTCATTGACCTCTCCGGCGGCGTTCGTATTCTCGTTTGGAGCTTCGGCGCCCTGCCATCCTCGTACTACTCGGCTTCTGCTACGAGTAGTCATCACGTTTTTGTGGGTTTGAAGAGGTAGAAATAACGTTAGGCGGAAAAATAAGTCCAAACGCGTCGGCGCGGTGCGCGGTAATGGCGGCGCGCGCGACGAACAAACGACACACTGGAATATCACTCGCGGGCGCTGTTTCTCGCTACTGTCTCTCTGGCCTCGAGTTGTGCGCCATTATAAGAATCATACACGGTATATTGTGATGAGTATTTATTATAAATTTAAGTATTTCACAGGGTTTCTAGAGATAAGTCACGAGCAAAAAGCGTCCACAGCACAGAGCACCGAATGGAAGTTGCGTAAGTATCTATATCCGCGAACGAGAGGTGGAGTGAGCGAGACGGAACGATTACGTTCCGTTCGTAGGGCTGCGCGTTACACCTTGCTTATAGGAAAACATCCAAAACAAAACAGTATCTGCGTCAAATTAAAATACTTATAATTTCTATATTAAACAGGTACTTAAGAAGTTTCTATAAGATTGTATTTTATTGTATTGTATTGTATTGTTTTATTTCAACCTTTAGGAACAAAAAGTACACTGGGTTAGGTCTTAATATTAAATCAGTCTTAAAATAATATCCATAAATCATAAGTATTGTGTTAAAAAACATTAAACTTAATGTTATTACAGCTAATAATATATATAATAGTTACTAGAAAAACTTAAAATATACATGCTTGTACAGAGGCAACGTCAAAATCAAAATAAGATTAAATTAAATTAAAGCTGCTGTAAAGGGGCATTGTCAATAAAAAATAAAACATACAAAATAAATCACAAATAAATTACATAATAAAGTCGGTTAAGATTATGCACTTATAAGAACCTATTCTTCTGAAATACCAGAAAAAACCATGGCTTCTGCTCATGAAACTGATAAGGGAATTCCTATACAATATAAGGTGCTACTTTATTAGTGCCCGATATTTTAGTCAGTGCTCCTACTCTTGATTCTGATCAACTTTCCCCAAGGAACCCATAGTCAAATCGCAAAAAAGTTTTGGGACTCTTCATACTAATTTGGCCGCTCCGCTGATCGATGTGTATGAAGAGTCCAAAAAATTTTTTGGACTCTTCATACACATCGATCGGGCACTAATAAAGTAGCACCTTATACAGGGTGGCCAGAAGATTGACGTCAAAAAAAAAAAATTAGGTCCCTCGTATCGTGGGGTATCCGAATCACCCCCATGTATGTTCCGCGATTTTTCACGGTTCTCGAGTTATGATTTTTTTTCTGAAATTTCAACATTTTCGACCTGACCAACTTTAAAAATTTCTAAACAAAAAAGTAGAACCCTTTTCGATAAGTTTTTTTTTGAAACTTAATCCTCATAAATTGTACTTTTAAGCATAAAATAATCAGCTACGTAACTTTCATGAATATTAAGTAAATTTTGGTCACAAGAGAAAAAAATACGTTTAGTGAATTATGACTTAGATTTTCAAATTTAAATCAAAAATCTAAACAGATGACTTAGTGGTTCCTGAGTAGGCTTAAAAACTGCACCATTCTCTTAGTTTTCGTAATCATTAAAAAAAAGTAGTACTTAATAAGCTAGTTTTGTTAATATCGGCCTTGAAAGATAGGGAGGTCATAAATTTTTAAAATTAGCTATCTGATGAAAAAAAAAAGTTTGGTCATTTTATCATTCCTAAGGTTATTTAAAGATAGAGAATCATTCCTTAGGTTATTTAAAGATAGAGAATGCTAGAAACTAACATGAAAAATGCCGTAGAAGTTGGTTAAAAAATGTTTTAAGTAAAAAGTGGTTTTGTCAATAAATCAAAGATGATAAAGTAAAAACAATATTTATTTTTAACATTTACAACAGGTTTTCAAAGTGGCCACCTCCAACAGCAATACACATTCTACACCTACGTAAAAAATTGTCTTTTAATCGTCTAAAGGCTTCCCTGTTCTCTGTCACAACACGTCCGGCTTCTGCAATCTTTTGCCTTAATTCTTGTTCACTCGAACATTTTCGAGCGTATGCTATTTCCTTGTAATAACCCCAAATGAAAAAGTCAATGGGGTTAAGGTCAGGTGAGCGTGGTGGCCACCTAATTGGTCCACTGCGTCCGATCCATCTGTTGGGGTATGTCTCATTTAAGTGATTTCGGACTTGCGTCGCATAGTGACACGGAGCGCCGTCATTTTGAAAAACCATGGTTCGTCGAAGCTGAAGACTCACATCTTCCAGCAATATTGGAAGATCATTTTCTAAAAAGTTTCTGTATGTTGCTCCATCAAGTCTAGATGGCAATTCAAATGGACCAATCAGTTCACCGTTGAGGATACCAGACCACATGTTAACACTAAAACGATGTTGAAACGTTGAATCTCTCGCTTCGTGTGGATTTTCAATCGCCCAGGTGTGATAATTATGGATATTGAATATACCACATCGCTCAAACCGTGACTCATCTGTCCATAAGACTTTATTAAAATATCCAGGATCTTCTTGCTCTTTTCGTAGCATAGTTTGGCAAAATTCCACGCGCAATTGGTGGTCTGTAGGCAGCAAAGCTTGGACACGTTGGATATGGAATGCGTGGTATCCTTCATCGCGAAGTATGGCCTGGATAGAACTTCTTGGGATATCCAGAGCACGAGCCATTTTTCTCGTACTCGTAGACGGATTTCGCTGAACTTCTTCGAGCACCATTTCTCTGCGATCTGGATCAGTTCTAGGGATGCCTTCACGATTACCGCGTTGTCCAGGAATGCGGCCTGACATTAGGGTATTGTGCGTGTTAGTAAAAACACGATGGTCGGGATAATTCTCAGGTTGCGGCCCACCACGTCGTAGAAGTTGTTCGCGATACAATCGTGCTGCTTCAAGGCCGTTTCCTTGTGCAACTCCATAAAAATAATGCATTTCTGCATATTCGCTTAATGTGTAACTCATCACTTACACTTTCACAGTAAACAAAGTCCGAATCAGAATGAAAACAGTCGAGGAACAGAGCAAAGTAGTCAACAAGTAAGGCGAGCGAATGTATTCAACTAAAATGGCGGCGACGCGTGTAGCAGTAAACACAAAGTGAGTACGACTGAGGCAGGTATTTGTTTCGGGCTGGCTAGAGTGGCGGCCCCTTTCACTACCTAGAGTGAGAGAGATGGCAATAATTCTATCTCTTATCATCGCCGCCTATTGTTATTGCGGGTTTATTCTTTGAATTGCGCCTAAAAGTACTTTTACAACCCGTTATCCACCAGAATTGATCGAAAAGTGAATAAATGAAACCTCAAAATGTTTTTCTGCAGTAATTTTTGGTTAATTAACAGACTAATTTAACCTAAGGAAAGATAAAATGACCAAACTTTTTTTTTCATCAGATAGCTAATTTTAAAAATTTATGACCTCCCTATCTTTCAAGGCCGATATTAACAAAACTAGCTCATTAAGTACTACTTTTTTTTAATGATTACGAAAACTAAGAGAATGGTGCAGTTTTTAAGCCTACTCAGGAACCACTAAGTCATCTGTTTAGATTTTTGATTTAAATTTGAAAATCTAAGTCATAATTCACTAAACGTATTTTTTTCTCTTGTGACCAAAATTTACTTAATATTCATGAAAGTTACGTAGCTGATTATTTTATGCTTAAAAGTACAATTTATGAGGATTAAGTTTCCAAAAAAAACTTATCGAAAAGGGTTCTACTTTTTTGTTTAGAAATTTTTAAAGTTGGTCAGGTCGAAAATTTTGAAAATTCAGAAAAAAAATCATAACTCGAGAACCGTGAAAAATCGCGGAACATACATGGGGGTGATTCAGATACCCCACGATACGAGGGACCTAATTTTTTTTTTTTGACGTCAATCTTCTGGCCACCCTGTATATAAGAGGATCAAAGAGATATACGTTGATCAATTGATATGACTAATTTCTTTTCGAATTACTAGACAAAGAAAAAATCGATTCCTAGTTGACTATGGATTCCTCTGAAAAAGTTCAGTTTGATAAGTTTAATTTTGTTTAATCAGAATTTTTATAATTTTAGGTACTTTGAGATTTTATGCGTTGTCCTACACATTTTCTTACATTAAGTTCAGATAATGATATCAATTATTAAATAGAAATGCGTTTTATTTTATAATAATTTTGTTAAAATAAATATTTTATATATTCTAAACAATTTGCTGCATACCTATTACGGTTTAAAGATGCAGTTATTTTAAAAGTACGACCGACAGCAGTGTACGGAACTTACGAATATAAAAAAAGCAATGCTAAAAAGCACCATGTAGTTTTTTACCAAAAAGATGCCTTTTCACATTTTTTCCGCATTTTCACCGATGCAATCCCGTGACAGCCACAACTACTAAAAAAGAAAAAGAAGCAAGGAGATGTGTTTACATGTCGACAGCATTTTTCTCCAAACCAATCTCTCACCACAGCCCCGTTCGTTTTGGTAACCGTGAATATGCAAACTCATTTATGTACGAAACTCCTTGCTCTGAGATAGAGCACTCGCATTTTTCTGCTAGTTTGTTTTTCTTTTCTATAAAAACAAAAATGTTCTTTTAAAATATTTGGAATATCTTCATCTTTGTTCATCATCAAATTAAATTGTAAGTAACTATTTCTAAAGCACTTTAAACTTGAGAGAATTAATATCTGTAGCTTTAGTAGTAATTTTATTTGACAATTTTTTTAGGTATCGTCTGTTATTATTCATTTGCGCTATTACTTTAATCTGACATGAACTTGATAATGTCAATTATTTCCCTATGTAAATATTTCAGAAAAAAAGTTATTTTTTATTATTAAAGTGTTAGCATGCATGAGCTTTTTTCACATAGCAGCTGAACTTACAAAATACTTATGAGAATGAGATACCTTCATATAACTTACATAATTGACCACGCTGAATAAGTTAAAAACAACCGACTTCAATCGCAACAACACCAATTTTGCTATGTTTTTGTAGATTTTCTCAAAAACCGCTGAATCGATTTCGATAAAATTTATATGGGACCACCTGTGAAGTTATACCCTTTTATAAACAAAAACAGAATTTTCCAAATCGGTTCAGGCGTCTTCGAGTAATCGGTGAACATACATAAAAAAAAAAAAGTTCTGATCAAGCAAGCCAAAACCACTGTTGTTTTAGTAAATTTAGATAGCCCTTGTTTCATGCTGAGACCGCCATTTCCTTTCTAGACATAACTGTGTTTATTTAGGCGGCCTTTAGGGCCATTGGTTAGGATATGCTGAGTTTGAATAAACTGGATACTATACTTGGTCATTTGGATATGTTTGTTTAATACTAAACTGGCTATCTAGTTGTGATACCGATACCTACGTTTATTTTCGTTAATAAAACATTAATTACCGTGATTATTTCGTTTTGTTTCAATAATATAAACAAACTAGTTTTCTGCCCGCAACTTCGTTTGCGTGAACTTCAGAATTGGGTCCAGAGAGTGAAGAAAATTAAGACAGCGCCATCTGGCGGTGAAGTAAAAAGATCTGTTTTTAGCCATTCCTCCGGGAACTAATTAATTTTTCGGGATAATAAGTACCCTATGTGTTTAACCCAGTGTCGGATCTACCTACCTACCACATTTCATACAAACCTATCCCGTAGTTTCAACGTTGAAACGGAACAAACAAATAAACAAACATCTATTTATAATATTAGTGAGACGAGATTTAACCGTGGGAGAGCCATGCTTCGGTACGAATAGGCCCGCTCGACCGGAGTGATACCACGGCCTCACAGGAAACCGGCGTGAAGCAATGCTTGCGTTGTGTTTCGCCGAGTGAGTGAGGGTACCGGAAGCCCAACCTCCCCCCCCCCAATGCCCCCCTCCCCCCATCCCTTTTCAAAGGTCAGCAACGCACTTGTGACTCCTCTGGTGTTGCAGGGGTCTATGGGCGGCGGCAATCGCTCAGGTGATCCGTCTGCTCGTTTGCCACCTATCACATAAAAAAAGATGTCAGAAAATCTAAATGATTTTAGTTTAAGTAAATGCTTTACACATTCTTTTATCATATATTTTTTACCAAGTTCAAAGTACCACGCAGAACTTTCACTTAAAGTTTCGGGAAGTGTGGGAGTGATTTGTTACCTCACTTCGATATTCTTCTTGAAATCCTTAGATTTCACTGTGGGTAGCCTTGCGGAAGTGGTTTTATACATATGTAGCATAGTAGAATAGGATTTTGTATTTTCTTAGGAAATAATGATCATATTGTATGTACTCTTTGAATTAAATTTGTTGGTTTTCTCATAAAAATAGATCAGAAATCCATTTTATTTTTGCGATTTCAGAAAACTTGTATAACAAAGGTTGTCAGTATGATGACGAGAGCACCCGTTACTGTTTCTACAAAAAAGAAAAATACATTCTGTTAGCCTAATAAGATATACCTATTCAAATATTGATATCTTTTGTAGTCAGTCTTACGGCTTTCCAACAATAACTGTTGAAAGAGTGTCTAAAATGAAAAGCAAGATTATTATATTTGAATTTAGAGAACCTCCTTAAAAACCCTTTTTTTATTTTACGTATTTTGTGTAAATTCCTTCTATGCAATAAAGCATTAATACATACACACAGTATATTTTAGAAAACGATTTTTTTTGGGTGAATTGAAATAAATTAAAAGCCAAGCATAAAAGGCAGCTCCGATATGTTTCAATCAGTGAGTATAACTTTACTGATAAATGTATACGTACCTTTAGGTTCGATACAACCCATTCGTAAATTTGTATTGTCACGAATAGTGTTGTTACTGACAGTATTGTTTCGGATTCGGATATGTATATTGTTCAATCTGTTTATTTTATACCAATTTTTGAAAAAAAGAAGCAGGCTCTCAATATTTTTTGTGTGTAGGTGTAAACCAATAAATTTTAAGGTATTTTCTTTATTAGATAGGTGTTGTTATATCATATATGCGGTCTGATTTCTTATGAAGTATTTTTTTTTTATATGCAGTTTTTATGGCCCTTTTTGAGCCTGACGCTTCTCCTCACTCTGCAAGGAATTTCCGAAACGGTGAGTTTACGAGTTCCATACGAAAGTAGGACCATCGTATTAGGTACAGTCTCGTGCAAATAAAAGTATACAGCCAAGTATTGCAAGTAGTACTAGATAGCACGGCTACACTGTAGATTAACTTTTAGACACACGGGACTGTACTCCAAAAATATAACCATCGACGAGGGTACGTTCCACTGGTACTTTTTTTATTACTTATAATTACAAACATAATTTATAAAGCTTCTTTTTTGACAGTAGGTTATAGTACCTATAACGTTTTTTTCCCAATAAAATTTTCTTTTCGGACTTTTACTTTCGGTTACGGAACACTATAACATCTCTATGTTCATGAATTCGAGTCCAATCTCGATAGTCTCTGAGCTCAATGAATAAATTTCGAAAACAATATGCCGTGTTACGATATGAATCGTCAGAGATTATTTTTATTTATTCACATAGAAAATGTCCGCGGTGATGAATTTATTCGTATCGTATTTAATTTTGTCTAAAACGTTTTATTTAGTAATGTATTTTTTGCGAGGTTACTCACGCAGTGGTCCCACTTGAATTTGGCGAAGACCTGATTATGGACTTGGTCAGGAAATATAGGGTGACTTTAAATTAGTTCTTGATACCAAGGGATGTGTATGTGCTCATGAAAACAAACAACTTTCCCTAAGGAACCCATAGTCAAATCGTAAAAAAAAATTGACTCTTTATTCTAATTTAGCCGATCCGTTGACCGATTTGTATGGAGGGTCCAAATTTTTTTTGAGATTTGACTATGGGTTCCTTAGTGAAAGTTGTTTGTTATCACGAGTACATGCATAGCCTTTCGTATCAATATCAAGAACTAATTTAAAATCAACCTGTATAAATGATAAAAATGTTATTTATTTATTGTTAAATATTGTAAAGAGGCTGACGGCCCGACTGATGTAAAGCGATTATCTCTGAATTTATGTGTGAGGTGGCAAAAAGCTGACAGTTCACGTGATAGAAAGTAGCTACCACTGCCGCCTATGCGCTTCGGTAACCTTCAAAATGTATTTTTAACCGACTACAAAAAAGAGGAGGTTCTCAATTCGTCGGAATCTTTTTTTTTATAAATGTTCACCGATTACTCGAAGACGCCTGAACCGATTTGGAAAATTCTTTTTTTGTTTTTAAAAGGTCCCATATAATTTTATCGAAATCGATTCAGCGGTTTTTGAGAAAATCAACAAACACATAGTAACATTGGAGTTGTTGCGATTGAAGTCTGTTGTTTTTAACGTATTCAGCGTGGTCAATTATTTAAATCATTAATACATAGATGGAGCCTCGTGTATTTTTGACACGCGATAAGGCAATTATTGAAGAGTAGGTATTTACATTTTCTGACCAAGTCCATAATCAGGTCTTCGCCAAATTCAAATGGGACCACTGCGTGAGTAACCTCGCAAAAAATACATTTCTAAATCGGATGAATATTAAACCTTATTTTGTTATTAAAAAAAATACACACGAATTATATACTAACCTTATCCTCTTTAGGAAGTTGATCGTAAATATTGACGTTATTTTAATTCAAAAACTTATTTAAAAAAATACACAATTGATAAGCATGGCATCAACTAACTTGTAAGTCATTGTTTGTTTAAAATGTACACGTAATAAAAATTCAAGCTATTTTTTTGTAATTTCTGTGAAAGGAACAATAACTCTTAAATTTATTCTTGATGCATTCATCTATCCAATTAAATATGGCCACAGGCACAGCTTTAAAAAGTTTTCCTTAAAGAACGTACCTAACATAATTTAAAATTAATTTAAAAGTGAAAAAGCAGAATTACAACGACAAATTTCTGTAGCTGACACGATACTTGGCAGCAAAGTGTGTTTACATCTTTTAACAAAGAATAATTAAATTAAAAATGCGACGAGAACTGAATTTAATAAGAGCATATCTACTCATCTGCTTTAAGTGAAGGGTTTAAAAAGTTGACTTAAGGTAGGCTGCTTGAAGGATAGACAAAGCTTTTTTAAAAATGAGCAAAGGAGATTGAAGTTTAGAATGAAATGAAAAGTGTAAATGAATAGAGTGTTTTCGCTCAAGGATTAGACAAATAGTTACATTACACACAGGATTGACGAAAATACGTAAAATATGCAGGATAATGTAATTACTTAAAAAATGATTTTTCTTACTACAAATGGATCAGCTAGTAAAATTTGTTTTTATTAAAGTCCTTTTTTTCGCTATTTTACCTAAGTTAGGTTTACAGGTACACCTGTCAATCCTGTCATACCAGTCTCCCTGTATAACTTAGTTTTTTAAAAGAAAATAACAACACAAAAATCCGATAGTCTGATTATTGAGACAAACTTGTCTGTTATTTTTTCATGAAAAATCATTAGTTAAGAGATTTGTAGAGTTATTAGTGTTAAATACCTTTCAAAAAAGAATAAAAATAAAAAATAATTCTTTGAAAAGGGCAACTTTCTAAATTCCTCGACTGCATTGTCACTTTCCATCATTCTATTGAAGAATCATCAAGCAACTGCCGTCTATCTTTTGTGACAGTACCTTTAAATTATGTTACACGATAAGAAGGAGAAGATTAAAGAATTTCTTTGTTTCAGGTCTACTTTTCCACAGAGCAATCTTGATGTCAGGATCTGGCCTGAGTCCGTGGTCGCTGGTAGCTGACCCAAACAAATATGCGGCAATCGTCGCCACACATGCCAACTGTTCTCCTGGTAAGGTCTTAACGACTGCAATATGAAATTAAACGCGCTGGTACCGATAACTTGATATATTTAGGAAGCAAGCAACACAAAGAACAACAGAAGAAAAAAAAGTCATAAAAGACAGACAGTATAAAAAGTAAAACAAAGTATCAAAAAGAGGTGCGATTCCGTACATTTTATGATCATTAGAATGTTTTTGCTGAGTGAAAATAGGATTCAAAATTCTTGACCCATTTCGTATTGTAAGATTACATTAGGTTGGGCTATGGAAGTCTCATAGGGCTACCTACCAGCCTTATAAAAAGTGGCTACTGCCCCCTATGTGGTCAATCCCAGAAGGCGCTATCAGTGCGTTTCTAAGTTGACAGTGTCTTGCCGATCCTAGATAAGGCTAAAATAAAATGCCTCTTATCCCCGTTACTTTACCCTAGTTATCATGCCCTTCCCACCGGAACACAGCCCGCTGCTTGACGGCAGGTACAGAGTGAGCAGTGGTACTCACCTAGTCGGATCTTACATAATACGGTCCTGCCACTATTGACGCTAAATGCAATCAAATATTATGAACGTTCTCTAAAAAAATCGTCATCTTCTTCTCAATGTGGTAAAAATTATCATTTTTTCTTAGTTTTGCCTGGTGTTGCACTAAGTATTGCTCGGCAAGAAGAATTATATACAAAATAACACACATTCATATAAAACTCTTATTCTCACAGAATTGACGCCGCCGGCGCTGCTACGGTGCTTGCGAGAGAGGCCACTAGAAGCTTTGCTTTCTGCACCGGTTCAGGCGCCAGACTTCGCCTATGCCTTCGGACCGAGTGTGGATGGCGTTGTTATTGGTGAGTGCTGTATTATATTGTTTTAATACGAACATACGTCTCGCTTACCATCAGGTGATCTGTCTGCTCGTTTGCCATCTCTGTCATAAAAAAAAAAGATTAAAAATATTGTAGGGTCCCGTTGTCCTCTCTTAGGTATAATTCTTCTTCTTCTTGGCATGTGGCACAATTTAGCCGTCTATCCTTAGGGATACCATGGGGTCAAACCTTAGGGTTTACATACAAAAGTGACCCATGGTCACTTGTATGGCATTTAGATTTACACCTATGTTCAACGCAACCTTCATATTTTTTTTATGACATTCATACTTACACATCTAGTAATCAGACATTCTTGTTTCCTCACGATGGTCTCCTTCACAGTCAAATCAGTCGGTATGAAAATGTACGCAAATTTCGAAAACTCGTTGGGTAGGATTTAGACCCGAGACCTCTGGTTTGGAGGTTCGAGTCTATACTGTGGAGCAACCGATTTCAACACTACAGAGTGTTAAAAAAGTTCGTTTGAAATTTTAAGGGGTTACTGAAAATCGAGTATATTATAGAATACAGGAAAAATATTGAAAAAATCCAATCTACAATTTTTTTTTCAGTTTCGCATACAAATTTTTGATTCACTTCAGATTTAGTATGGTAAATTGAATAATTATCCTCTGATTTATATCATTTCATAATAGGTATAACATAATTGACCACGCTGAATACGTTAAAAACAACCGACTTCAATCGCAACAACTCCAATTTTGCTATGTTTTTGTTGATTTTCTCAAAAACCGCTGAATCGATTTCGATAAAATTTATATGGAACCACCTGTGAAGTATACCCTTTTAAAAAAAAAAGATTTTTCCAAATCGGTTTAGGCGTCTTCGAGTAATCGGTGAACATACATAAAAATAAAAAGATTCCGACGAATTAAGAACCTCCTCCTTTTTCTGAAGTCGGTTAAAAAAACACATTTGATCGGATTTTTTTTTAATTTTAATACCCTGTACAAAGTACTGTTTAAAATCATGCAATAGCTCTGAAACCGATGAAGCATAAAAAATCTAAATATTGTTGGTGTACCTACTTTTAAAAAAGCGAATTCCTTATTTATACTGAAGAGGCCACGTTCAGTCCGCCTAAATGGAACACCTCAACATAATGTAATTATAATCAACAGCTTTTAGCCCTTTGCAGAGTCTGTAAGCGCTTTTAAATTTATTTTCACTCGCAGCGAAGAGTCGTCTCCAACGAACATCTTAAGTAATTAATGAAAATTAAAAGCGTTTCGTCTCTAAAGGTTTTATTCGTATCTAAGGACCGGCTGAAAGTTTATTCAACTGAGCTTCACTAGTGAATCAACGCTAAAAAATAAAAAAATAATTTAAGACCTATTCAATGATATGCCGCTCAATGTGGTACGCAAGATTTTTCGTTTCTACCGCCATTTTGTATTTAACGGCCGCCATTTTGGTTTTTGACTACAAAACCTAGCACATAGCCATTGGACGGTTTAAGCAAATCGATAGACATCTCATTCATTAAAATCCAGCCGTTGGGATACTAGGAGATAAGAATATTACGAATATTACCGCGATACTTGACGGATTATAAAATATACAATAAATTAGTATTTAAGTACTCTTACGCTTAAAATAATAACCTACACAGTAATAATTTAAGTTTTTTAACAAGCTTTTTGTACCATAGTATTTCATCACATATGCAAAATTTCTGCTCAGTTGGATATTGGAAATCCCCTTGGAAAATTGGCTTGCAAGGATTTTACGATTTTTCACGTTTCATGCAGGTACGCCAGCGGACGAAAAGTTGAAGCTTTTAAAAGATTCAGTGGAATTGAAAGCTAGATAGAGGATATTTTAGAGTAAATAATTCGTTTAAACAATTTGGTAACTAAATTTTTTTGTTATTGACTCACTTTTCTTGTTGCTCTTGTGTCGAAAACAAATTTTTGGTTCGAATTTTTGGAACCATTTAATCGGGGCAAAAAAATGTTTGCACCTTCAATGGAAAGTTGGCTACTTAGCTCATCGATTTGTGTAAAAACTTCAGTTTTTTTTTGCTCCGATTGAATTGGTTCCTTAGAGAAAGTTGTTCAGTTTCATGATTAGAAATAGATAAAATTTCGCCCGCGACACAATATATAGAAAAAAATTTACTTCCCATACTAAGTTGGCCGATTAGCTGATCAATTTAGGAAAGCCAACATTTGTTTTTGCGAATTGACTATCAGTTTCTTTACAGAAATGGTTGTGTGTTTCATGCTGAATCTATTACTTTTCTGAGAATTATAAGCAAAAAGAGATGTAGCTGTTAAGAAGATATCAATAACGTAAATGAAATTAAACTGTTTAAAGAAATATGAAAGACAATTACTATAATGGCACTTGTAACACTAGGCAACGATAGAACGGTTAAAAATTGTGCCACACGAAAAGAAGAAAAAGCATTTTTTTATGTGATAGGTGGCAAACGAGCAGACGGATCAACTAAGTAAGCGATTTCCGCCACCCATAGAGACCCTCAACACCAGACGAGTCACAAGTGCGTTGCCGACCTTTGAAATGGGATGGGAGGATGGGGGAAATTAGGGGGGGACGGATAGGCCTCCGGTACCCTCACTCACTCGGCGAAACACAACGCAAGCGTTGCTTCACACCAGTTTTTTGCGAGGCCGCGGTATCACTCCGGTGTCGAAGATGAACGCGGGCCTACTAAGATTCCCCAACGCAATGGACAACTGGCTATCTTATCTGCACGCTACTAACATTCGGGATCGGGAGCCGGGTCGTTCCCTTCCCTCAAATATGGTTGAGGGGAGCGATGGCTGACTCTCGCGTTATACTCGTGATCGGGTGCTGTCCGTGTGAACTGGCCTGCTCTTGTCATTGGTTTTTGAATTGTTAGTCATTAGCTACAAATAATTTTTACTTTTATCTCTTTTGAATCCTTTCTTTCTTTATCCTTCTTACTTTATTCTTAATTTTGCATATTTTATTTACAGACATGACATTGTATAATTCATTTATTGATCTAGCATTAAGATGTAATAGAATATAAGACTTAAAAAAAAAAGTGTTGGAGGGAGTTTCTTTAGGGCCCGCCGTTTCTTCTCACTCCGCAAACACTTCCCGAAACGGTGGGTATACGAGTTCCGAGTGGTAGGAACCTCGTGTTAGGTAGATAAAAGAAAAACGTTCGAAAAGTGTACACTGCTACCTACTTCGAATAAAATATTTTCATTTCATTTCATTTCATTTCATTTCATTTCATTTCATTTCATTTCATTTCATTTCATTTCATTTCATTTCATTTCATTTCATTGATGTTTGACGGTAAGATTTAGATAAGATGGTGGTAGCTAGCCACTAGCTCTGAAAATGCCCTACCACCAACCAGACTGAGTCCTACAAGACCCCACCGGGAATCCAATCCGCGACCCCCAGATGTGAAGCAAGCAGACTAAACACTGTTTGCTTGTCCTAATTTCACGTTGTAACTGAGAAACGTCTAAAATGTTGTCATAAACAGGTGACATAATGAGAAGTGACACCGAATACTTTTTATTCCGAATATATTCATGGTTCCTGAGGGATCGGAAAAACGTTCTGAGACTATTTATGCTAAAACTAGTAAAACGACGACGTTACTGGGATTAGGCGTATAGCTAAGGGGCGAGAAACAAAATACAGTAAAACTTGGTTAAGTGGGACCAGGATAAGTGAGAAACCTCCATAACTGGGACTCATGCTGAGGTCCCGACACTTTTGCACTGAATTACCTCTGCCAGTGGGACAAAACAAACCTCTATGTATATCTGGGATTAGTTCTTTCAATTTTATCGTCATAATTACCTCTATAATTGAGGTCGCGAGTGTATTTTATCTCATTTACTGAGACTACATTTTCAAGAATCCTTTTACTAAATTATTTCTTTGAATTTCATAGATAGTAACCTCTGTAACTGATATAACATCAATTTAGTACCTCTCTAACTGGGACTTTCTTGTGTCTTTTATTTAATAATCGCATCTCTATAACTGAAATAACCGAAATCTATTTTCACCTCTACTAATGGAACCTTCTGTAAATGAGACATATTTTTATTTATACCTGAAGTTTGAGACACTGGGTAAGTGACCGCCGTGAACATAGCCGCCCCATTTCTTGAAACCCGCGTTTTTTAGCTTAAATCGTTAGTTCTTCGTTAGTTCCGATTTGTTCAGGCCAAATTTCGTTTGTTCCGTCACGCGAAATAGCGATTTTTTTAAAATTAATATGGAGGCGGCTATGTTCACGCTAGCCGCCCCATTCCAGCTTTTTTGATTTTTTTTCGCTAGAACGATAGGCATTCGTTAGTTCTGATTTGTTCAGAAGGAAAATCGTTTGTTCTAGTAATAGTTTCCGCGAAAAAAAATACCAAAGTGGGGCGGCTATCTTCACGTGAACATAGCCCGCCCCAAAGGATTTTTTTAAAAAAAAGTATACCATTCGATAGATATTCGTTAGTTCTGATTTGTTCTGAAGAAATTTTGTTTGTTCTAATAAGCATTTCTGAGAAAACAACAAAAAACCCTCAGTTCATTTGCCAATTGAAATTAAACTCTATACACTGGAGATATGGCTCAAAATACTTATCATATGTGTCGACTCCTAAGATTTTGGTCATAGCAACGAATCAATCGTAGTAACAGTTCATGGATCTGAACATAACGTCAAAAATAACTATGTCACTTTGCTTAAGTAAGGATATTGATTCCTCACCAGATTAACAATGCATAGGACGAAGTTGTAAAAAAATAATATAGGCTGAGGACAAAACCCTAACTTTGTACCCACGTTCGATTTAAATAATTAGCAAAACATTTCGTTTGTTCTGGTATTCCATTCTAGTCCAGTGGCGTATTTAGGCTGAAGACGATTTTCAAATACCACACCAAGAGGGGTGCGTTTGCTGTCTAAATTCTATTTGTTCTAGCATTGTGCCCGCTATTTATCTTCAAAAACATGTAGAACTACCTATTGGCTAACTTCATGCAAAATATTTCGTTTGTTCTATGAATAATTTCATGACCAGAATTTTATAAACTGAGATACACGGTTTTCATAGAAAATTTCTATAAGGTAGGACTGTAGTTAAATTTATCATTTGTTCTAGCCTTGTGCCCGCATTTGAACCTAAAAACCATGAAGGATGGTCTATTGGCTCACGTTAACCAGAATATTTCCTTTGTTCTACTATTCTTATCGTATCCAGAGACGTATTTAGGCTGATGGCGATTTTCAAATATCACAGCAAGAGGGGTAAGTTTGATGTCTAAATTCTATTTGTTCTAGTATTGTGCCCGCTATTAATCCTCATAAACATGTAGGACTACCTACTGGCTAACGTCAGGCAAACTTTTTCGTTTGTTCTATGAATATTTTCGTGTCCAGAATTTTTTTACTGTGACTAACTATTTTCATAGAAAATTTCTATAAGGTAGGACTGTAGTTCACTTTATCATTTGTTCTAGCCTTGAGCCCGCATTTGAACCTAATAACCATGAAGGATGGTCTATTGGCTAACGAAAGCCAGAATATTTCGTTTGTTCTAGCATTCGTTTCGTGTCCAGGGACGTATTTAGGCTGAAGATGATTTTTAAATACCATATCAGTAGGGGTAAGTTTGATGTCTAAATTCAATTTGTTCTAGCATTGTGCCCGCTATTGATCCTCATACACATGTAGGACTACCTACTGGCTAACGTCAAGCAAAATTTTTCGTTTGTTCTATGAATATATTCGTATCCAGAATTTTTTTACTGTGAGAAACTATTTTCATAGAAAATTTATTTAAGGTGAGACTGAAGTTCACTTTCTGATTTGTTCTAGCATTGTGCCCGCATTTCAATCTAATAAACATGAAGTATGGTCTATTGGCTAACTTCTGGCGGAATATTTCGTTTGTTCTAGCATTCGTTTCGTGTCCAGGGACTTATATAGGCTGAAGATGATTTTTAAATACCATATCAGTAGGGGTAAGTTCGATGTCTAGATTCTATTTATTCTAGCATAGTGCCCGCTATTCATCATGATACACATGTAGGACTACCTACTGGCTAACGCCAGGCAAAATTTTTCGTTTGTTCTATGAATATATTCGTGTCCAGATATTTTTTACTGTGAGAAACTATTTTCATAGAAAATTTCTTTAAGGTGAGACTGAAGTTCAATTTATGATTTGTTCTAGCCTTGTGCCCGCATTTCAATCTAATAAACATGAAGTATGGTCTATTGCCTAACTTCAGGCAGAATATTTCGTTTGTTCTAGCATTCATTTCGTGTCCAGGGACGTATTTAAGCTGAAGATGATTTTCAAATACCATATCAGTAGGGATAAGTTTGATGTCTAAATTCTATTTGTTCTAGCATTTTGCCCGCTATTGATCCTCATACACATGTAGGACTACCTACTGGCTAACGTCAGGCAAACTTTTTTGTTTGTTCTATGAATATTTTCGTGTCCAGAATTGTTTTACTGTGACTAACTATTTTCATAGAAAATTTCTATAAGGTAGGACTGTAGTTCACTTTATCATTTGTTCTAGCCTTGTGCCCGCATTTGAACCTAATAACCATGAAGGATGGTCTATTGGCTAACGAAAGCCAGAATATTTCGTTTGTTCTAGCATTCGTTTCGTGTCCAGGGACGTATTTAGGCTGAAGATGATTTTTAAATACCATATCAGTAGGGGTAAGTTTGATGTCTAAATTCTATTTGTTCTAGCAGTGTGCCCGCTATTGATCCTCATACACATGTAGGACTACCTACTGGCTAACGTCAAGCAAAATTTTTCGTTTGTTCTATGAATATATTCGTATCCAGAAATTTTTTACTGTGAGAAACTATTTTCATAGAAAATTTCTTTAAGGTGAGACTGAAGTTCACTTTTTGATTTGTTCTAGCATTGTGCCCGCATTTCAATCTAATAAACATGAAGTATGGTCTATTGGCTAACTTCTGGCGGAATATTTCGTTTGTTCTAGCATTCGTTTCGTGTCCAGGGACTTATATAGGCTGAAGATGATTTTTAAATACCATATCAGTAGGGGTAAGTTCGATGTCTAGATTCTATTTATTCTAGCATAGTGCCGGCTATTGATCCTCATACACATGTACGACTACCTACTGGCTAACGTCAGGCAAAATTTTTCGTTTGTTCTATGAATATATTCGTGTCCAGATATTTTTTACTGTGAGAAACTATTTTCATAGAAAATTTCTTTAAGGTGAGACTGAAGTTCACTTTATGATTTGTTCTAGCCTTGTGCCCGCATTTCAATCTAATAAAAATGAAGTAGGGTCTATTGCCTAACTTCAGGCAGAATATTTCGTTTGTTCTAGCATTCATTTCGTGTCCAGGGACGTATTTAAGCTGAAGATGATTTTCAAATACCATATCACTAGGGGTAAGTTTGATGTCTAAATTCTATTTGTTCTAGCATTGTGCCCGCTATTGATCCTCATACACATGGAGGAATACCTACTGGCTAACGACAAGCAAAATTTTTCGTTTGTTCTATGAATATATTCGTATCCAGAATTTTTTTACTGTGAGGAACTATATTCATAGAAAATTTCTTTAAGGTGAGACTGAAGTTCACTTTTTGATTTGTTCTAGCCTTGTGCCCGCATTTCAATCTAATAAACAGGAAGTATGTTCTATTGGCTAACTTCAGGCGGAATATTTCGTTTGTTCTAGCATTCGTTTCGTGTCCAGGGACGTATTTAGGCTGAAGATGATTTTCAAATACCATATCAGTAGGGATAAGTTTGATGTCTAAATTCTATTTGTTCTAGCATTGTGCCCGCTATTGATCCTCAAACACATGTAGGACTACCTACTGGCTAACGTCAGGCAAACTTTTTTGTTTGTTCTATGAATATTTTCGTGTCCAGAATTGTTTTACTGTGACTAACTATTTTCATAGAAAATTTCGATAAGGTAGGACTGTAGTTCACTTTATCATTTGTTCTAGCCTTGTGCCCGCATTTGAACCTAATAACCATGAAGGATGTTCTATTGGCTAACGAAAGCCAGAATATTTCGTTTGTTCTAGCATTCGTTTCGTGTCCAGGGACGTATTTGGGCTGAAGATGATTTTTAAATACCATATCAGTAGGGGTAAGTTTGATGTCTAAATTCTGTTTGTTCTAGCATTGTGCCCGCTATTGATCCTCATACACATGTAGGACTACCTACTGGCTAACGTCAAGCAAAATTGTTCGTTTGTTCTATGAATATATTCGTATCCAGAATTTTTTTACTGTGAGAAACTATTTTCATAGAAAATTTCTTTAAGGTGAGACTGAAGTTCACTTTTTGATTTGTTCTAGCACTGTGCCCGCATTTCAATCTAATAAACATGAAGTATGGTCTATTGGCTAACTTCTGGCGGAATATTTCGTTTGTTCTAGTATTCGTTTCGTGTCCAGGGACTTATATAGGCTGAAGATGATTTTTAAATACCATATCAGTAGGGGTAAGTTCGATGTCTAGATTCTATTTATTCTAGCATAGTGCCCGCTATTCATCATGATACACATGTAGGACTACCTACTGGCTAACGTCAGGCAAAATTTTTCGTTTGTTCTATGAATATATTCGTGTCCAGATATTTTTTACTGTGAGAAACTATTTTCATAGAAAATTTCTTTAAGGTGAGACTGAAGTTCACTTTATGATTTGTTCTAGCCTTGTGCCCGCATTTCAATCTAATAAACATGAAGTAGGGTCTATTGCCTAACTTCAAGCAGAATATTTCGTTTGTTCTAGCATTCATTTCGTGTCCAGGGACGTATTTAGGCTGAAGATGATTTTCAAATACCATATCAGTAGGGATAAGATTGATGTCTAAATTCTATTTATTCTAGCATTGTGCCCGCTATTGATCCTCGTACACATGTAGGACTACCTACTGGCTAACGTCAGGCAAACTTTTTCGTTTGTTCTATGAATATTTTTGTGTCCAGATTTTTTTTACTGTGACTAACTATTTTCATAGAAAATTTCTATAAGGTAAGACTGTAGTTCACTTGATCATTTGTTTTAGCCTTGTGCCCGCATTTGAACCTAATAACCATGAAGGATGGTCTATTGGCTAACGAAAGCCAGAATATTTCGTTTGTTCTAGCATTCATTTCGTGTCCAGGGACGTATTTTGGCTGAAGATGTTTTTTACATATCATATCAGTAGGGGTAAGTTTGATGTCTAAATTCTATTTGTTCTAGCATTGTGCCCGCTATTGATCCTCATACACATGGAGGACTACCTACTGGCTAACGTCAAGCAAAATTTTTCGTTTGTTCTATGAATATATTCGTATCCAGAATTTTTTTACTGTGAGAAACTATATTCATAAAAAAATTCTTTAAGGTGAGACTGAAGTTCACTTTTTGATTTGTTCTAGCCTTGTGCCCGCATTTCAATCTAATAAACAGGAAGTATGGTCTATTGGCTAACTTCAGGCGGAATATTTCGTTTGTTCTAGCATTCGTTTCGTGTCCAGGGACGTATTTAGGCTGAAGATGATTTTCAAATACCATATCAGTAGGGATAAATTTGATGTCTAAATTCTATTTGTTCTAGCATTGTGCCCGCTATTGATCCTCATACACATGTAGAACTACCAACTGGCTAACGTCAGGCAAACTTTTTCGTTTGTTCTATGAATATATTCGTGTCCAGAATTTTTTTTACTGTGACTAACTATTTTCATTGAAAATTTCTATAAAGTAGGACTGTAGTTCACTTTATCATTTGTTGTAGCCTTGTGCCCGCATCTGAACCTAATAACCATGAAAGATGGTCTATTGGCTAACGAAAGCCAAAATATTTCGTTTGTTCTAGCATTCGTTTCGTGTCCAGGGACGTATTTAGGCTGAAGATGATTTTTAAATACCATTTCAGTAGGGGTAATATTTGATGTCTAAATTCTATTTGTTCTAGCATTGTTCCCGCTATTGATCCTCATACACATGTAGGACTACCTACTGGCTAACGTCAAGCAAAATTTTTCGTTTGTTCTATGAATATATTCGTATCCAGAATTTTTTTACTGTGAGAAACTATTTTCATAGAAAATTTCTTTAAGGTGAGACTGAAGTTCCTTTTTTGATTTGTTCTAGCATTGAGCCCGCATTTCAATCTAATAAACATGAAGTATGGTCTATTGGCTAACTTCTGGCGGAATATTTCGTTTGTTCTAGCATTCGTTTCTTGTCCAGGGACTTATATAGGCTGAAGATGATTTTTAAATACCATATCAGTTGGGGTAAGTTCGATGTCTAGATTCAATTTGTTGTAGCATAGTGCCCGCTATGGATCCTCATACACATGTAGGACTACCTACTGGCTAACGTCAGGCAAAATTTTTCGTTTGTTCTATGAATATATTCGTGTCCAGATATTTTTTACTGTGAGAAACTATTTTCATAGAAAATTTCTTTAAGGTGAGACTGAAGTTCAGTTTATGATTTGTTCTAGCCTTGTGCCCGCATTTCAATCTAATAAACATGAAGTAGGGTCTATTCCCTAACTTCAGGCAGAATATTTCGTTTGTTCTAGCATTCATTTCGTGTCCAGGGACGTATTTAGGCTGAAGATGATTTTCAAATACCATATCACTAGGGGTAAGTTTGATGTCTAAATTCTATTTGTTCTAGCGTTGTGCCCGCTATTGAACCTCATACACATGTAGGACTACCTACTGGCTAACGTCAGGCAAACTTTTTTGTTTGTTCTATGAATATTTTCGTGTCCAGAATTTTTTTACTGTGACTAACTATTTTCATTGAAAATTTCTATAAGGTAGGACTGTAGTTCACTTTATCATTTGTTTTAGCCTTGTGCCCGCATTTGAACCTAATAACCATGAAGTATGGTCTACTGGCTAACTTCAGGCGGAATATTTCGTTTGTTCTAGCATTCGTTTCGTGTCCAGGGACGTATTTAGGCTGAAGATGATTTTCAAATACCATATCAGTAGGGATAAGTTTGATGTCTAAATTCTATTTATTCAAGCATTGTGCCCGCTATTGATCCTCGTACACATGTAGGACTACCTACTGGCTAACGTCAGGCAAACTTTTTCGTTTGTTCTATGAATATTTTCGTGTCCAGAATTTTTTTACTGTGACTAACTATTTTCATTAAAAATTTCTATAAAGTAGGACTTTAGTTCACTTTATCATTTGTTCTAGCCTTGTGCCCGCATTTGAACCTAATAACCATGAAGGATGGTCTATTGGCTAACGAAAGCCAGAATATTTCGTTTGTTCTAGCATTCATTTCGTGTCCAGGGACGTATTTTGGCTGAAGATGTTTTTTACATATCATATCAGTAGGGGTAAGTTTGATGTCTAAATTCTATTTGTTCTAGCATTGTGCCCGCTATTGATCCTCATACACATGGAGGACTACCTACTGGCTAACGTCAAGCAAAATTTTTCGTTTGTTCTATGAATATATTCGTATCCAGAATTTTTTTACTGTGAGAAACTATATTCATAAAAAAATTCTTTAAGGTGAGACTGAAGTTCACTTTTTGATTTGTTCTAGCCTTGTGCCCGCATTTCAATCTAATAAACAGGAAGTATGGTCTATTGGCTAACTTCAGGCGGAATATTTCGTTTGTTCTAGCATTCGTTTTGTGTCCAGGGACGTATTTAGGCTGAAGATGATTTTCAAATACCATATCAGTAGGGGTAGGTTTGATGTCTAAATTCTATTTGTTCTAGCATTGTGCCCGCTATTGATCCTCATACACATGTAGGACTACCTACTGGCTAACGTCAGGCAAAATTTTTCGTTTGTTCTATGAACATTTTCGTGTCCAGAATTTTTTAACTGTGACTAACTATTTTCATAGAAAATTTCTTTAAGAAAAGACTGCAGTTCACTTTAAAATTTGTTCTAGCCTTGTGCCCGCATTTCAATCTAACAAACATGAAGTATGGTCTATTGGCTTACTTCAGGCAGAATATTTCGTTTGTTCTAGCATTCGTTTCGTGTCCAGGGACGTATTTAGGCTGAAGATGATTTTCAAACACTAACGTCTAAATTCTCTTTGTTCTAGCAATGTGCCCGCTATTGATCCTCATACACATGTAGGACTACCTACTGGCTAACGTCAGGCAAAATTTTTTGTTTGTTCTATGAATATTTTCGTGTCCAGAATTTTTTTACTGTGACTAACTATTTTCATAGAAAATTTCTTTAAGAAAAGACTGTAATTCACTTTATGATTTGTTCTAGCCTTGTGCTCACATTTCAATTTAATAAACGTGAAGTATGGTCTATTGGCTAACTTTAGATAGAATATTTCGTTTGTTCTTGCATTCGTTTCGTGTCCAGGGACGTATTTAGGCTGAAGATGATTTTCAAATACCATATCAGTAGGGGTAAGTTTGATGTCTAAATTCTATTTGTTCTAGCATTGTGCCCGCTATTAATCCTCATACACATGTAGAACTACCTACTGGCTAACGTCAAGCAAAATGTTTTCGTTTGTTCTATGAATATTTTCGTGCTAGAACTTTTTTACTATGACTAACTATTTTCATAGAAAATTTCTTTAAGGTAACTGAAGTTCACTTTAAGATTTGTTCTAGCGATGAGCCCGCATGTCATTGTGATATCCATGGAGGACGGTCTATTGACTAATGTTAGGCAGAATATTTCATTTGTTCTAGTATTAATTTCGTGTCCAGGGATGTATTTAGGTTGAAGGCTATTGTCAAATACCACACCAAGAGTGGTACGTTTTCTGTATGAATTCTATTTGTTCTAGCATTGTGCCCGCTATCGATCCTCGTATGCATTTAGAACTACGTATTGGCTAACGTCACATGAAATATTTCGTTTGTTCTATGAATATTTTCATGGCCAGTATTTATTTACTGAGATAAACTAATATAAGATAAAAAAAATATCCTGGATACGAATATATTCATAGAACAAACGAAAAATTTTGCTTGACGTTAGCCAGTAGGTAATTCTATATGTGTATGAGGATCAATAGCGGGCAAAATGCTAGAACAAATAGAATTTAGACATCAAACTTACCCCTTCTGATATGGTATTTAAAAATCATCTTCAGCCTAAATACGTCCTTGGACACGAAACGAATGCTAGAACAAACGAAATATTCTGGCTTTCGTTAGCCAACAGACCATCCTTCATGGTTATTAGGTTCAAATGCGGGCACAAGGCTAGAACAAATGATAAAGTGAACTACAGTCCTACCTTATAGAAATTTTCAATGAAAATAGTTAGTCACAGTAAAAAAATTCTGGACACGAAAATATTCATAGAACAAACGAAAAAGTTTGCCTGACGTTAGCCAGTAGGTAGTCCTACATGTGTATGAGGATCAATAGCGGGCACAATGATAGAACAAATAGAATTTAGACATCAAACTTACCCCTAGTGATATGGTATTTGAAACTCATCTTCAATCTAAATACGTCCCTGGACACGAAACGAATGCTAGAACAAACGATATATTCTAGCATTCGTTAACCAATAGACCATTCTTCATGGCTATTAGATTCAAATGCGGGCTAGGCTAGAACAAATCATAAAGTTAACTGCAATCTTATCTTAAAGAAATTTTCTATGAAAATAGTTTCTCACAGTTGAAAAAAATCTGGACACCAAAGTATTCACAGAACAAACGAAAAATTTTGCCTGACGTTAGCCAGTAGGTAGTTATACATGTGTATAGGTATCAATAGCGGGCACAGTAATAGAACAAATAGAATTTAGACATCAAACTTACCCCTAGTGATATGGTATTCGAAAATCATCTTCAGCCTAAATACGTCCCTGGACACGAAATGAATGCTAGAACAAACGAAATATTCTGCCTGAAGTTAGGCAATAGACCCTACTTCATCTTTATTAGATTGAAATGCGGGCACAAGGCTAGAACAAATCATAAAGTGAACTTCAGTCTCACCTTAAAGAAATTTTCTATGAAAATAGTTTCTCACAGTAAAAAATATCTGGACACGAATATATTCATAGAACAAATGAAAAATTTTGCCTGACGTTAGCCAATAGGTAGTCCTACATGTGTATGAGGATCAATAGCGGTCACTATGCTAGAACAAATAGAATCTAGACATCGAACATACCCCTACTGATATGGTATTTAAAAATCATCTTCAGCCTAAATACGTCCCTGGACACAAAACGAATGCTAGAACAAACGAAATATTCCGCCTGAAGTTAGCCAATAGACCATACTTCATGTTTATTAGATTGAAATGCGGGCACAAGGCTAGAACAAATCAAAAAGTGAACTTCAGTCTCACCTTAAAGAAATTTTCTATGAAAATAGTTTCTCATTGTAAAAAAATTCTTGATACGAATATATTCATAGAACAAACGAAAAATTTGCTTCACGTTAGCCAGTAGGTAGTCCTACATGTGTATGAGAATCAATAGCGGGCACAATGCTAGAACAAATAGAATTTAGACATCAAACTTACCCCTACTGATATGGTATTTCAAAATCATCTTCAGCCTAAATACGTCCCTGGACACGAAACGAATGCTAGAACAAACGAAATATTCTGGCTTTCGTTAGCAAATAGACCATCCTTCATGGTTATTAGGTTCAAATGCGGGCACAAGGCTAGAACAAATGATAAAGTGAACTACAGTCCTACCTTATAGAAATTTTCAATGAAAATAGTTAGTCACAGTAAAAAAATTCTGGACACGAAAATATTCATAGAACAAACGAAAAAGTTTGCCTGACGTTAGCCAGTAGGTAGTCCTACATGTGTATGAGGATCAATATTGAGCATAATGATAGAACAAATAGAATTTAGACATCAAACTTACCCCTAGTGATATGGTATTTGAAACTCATCTTCAGCCTAAATACGTCCCTGGACACGAAACGAATGCTAGAACAAACGATATATTCTGGCATTCGTTAACCAATAGACCATTCTTCATGGTTATTAGATTCAAATGCGGGCACAAGGCTAGAACAAATCATAAAGTGAACAATAGTCCTACCTTATAGAAATTTTCTATGAAAATAGTTAGTAACATAAAAAAAATCTGGACACGAAAATATTCATAGAACAAACGAAAAAGTTTGCCTGACGTTAGCCAGTAGGTAGTCCTACATGTGTATGAGGATCAATAGCGGGCACAATGCTAGAACAAATAGAATTTAGACATCAAACTTATCCCTACTGATATGGTATTTGAAAATCATCTTCAGCCTAAATACGTCCCTGGACACGAAACGAATGCTTGAACAAACGAAATATTCCGCCTGAAGTTAGCCAATAGACCATACTTCCTGTTTATTAGATTGAAATGCGGGCACAAGGCTAGAACAAATCAAAAAGTGAACTTCAGTCTCACCTTAAAGAAATTTTCTATGAATATAGTTTCTCACAGTAAAAAAATTCTGGATACGAATATATTCATAGAACAAACGAAAAATTTTGCTTGACGTTAGCCAGTAGGTAGTCCTCCATGTGTATGAGGATCAATAGCGGGCACAATGCTAGAACAAATACAATTTAGACATCAAACTTACCCCTACTGATATGATATTTAAAAATCATCTTCAGCCTTAATACGTCCCTGGACACGAAATGAATGCTAGAACAAACGAAATATTCTGGTTTTCGTTAGTTAATAGACCATCCTTCATGGTTATTAGGTTCAAATGCGGGCACAAGGCTAAAACAAATGATAAAGTGAACTACAGTCCTACCTTATAGAAATTTTCTATGAAAATAGTTAGTCACAGTAAATAAATTCTGGACACGAAAATATTCATAGAACAAACGAAAAAGTTTGCCTGACGTTAGCCAGTAGGTATTCCTACATGTGTATGAGTTTCAATAGCGGGCACAATGCTAGAACAAATAGAATTTAGACATCAAACTTACCCCTAGTGATATGGTATTTGAAAATCATCTTCAGCTTAAATACGTCCCTGGACACGAAATGAATGCTAGAACAAACGAAATATTCTGCCTGAAGTTAAGCAATAGACTCTACTTCATGTTTATTAGATTGAAATGCAGGCACAAGGCTAGAACAAATCATAAAGTGAACTTCAGTCTCACCTTAAAGAAATTTTCTATGAAAATAGTTTCTCACAGTAAAAAATATCTGGACACGAATATATTCATAGAACAAACGAAAAATTTTGCCTGACGTTAGCCAGTAGGTAGTCCTACATGTGTATGAGGATCAATAGCGGGCACTATGCTAGAACAAATAGAATCTAGACATCGAACTTACCCCTACTGATATGTTATTTAAAAATCATCTTCAGCCTATATAAGTCCCTGGACACGAAACGAATACTAGAACAAACGAAATATTCCGCCAGAAGTTAGCCAATAGACCATACTTCATGTTTATTAGATTAAAATGCGGGCACAATGCTAGAACAAATCAGAAAGTGAACTTCAGTCTCACCTTAAAGAAATTTTCTATGAAAATAGTTTCTCACAGTAAAAAATTTCTGGATACGAATATATTCATAGAACAAACAAAAAATTTTGCTTGACGTTAGCCAGTAGGTAGTCCTACATGTGTATGAGGATCAATAGCGGGCACAATGCTAGAACAAATAGAATTTAGACATCAAACTTACCCCTACTGATATGGTATTTAAAAATCATCTTCAGCCTAAATACGTCCCTGGACACGAAACGAATGCTAGAACAAACGAAATATTCTGGCTTTCGTTAGCCAATAGACCATCCTTCATGGTTATTAGGTTCAAATGCGGGCTCAAGGCTAGAACAAATGATAAAGTGAACTACAGTCCTACCTTATAGAAATTTTCTATGAAAATAGTTAGTCACAGTAAAAAAATTCTGGACACGAAAATATTCATAGAACAAACGAAAAAGTTTGCCTGACTTTAGCCAGTAGGTAGTCCTACATGTGTATGAGGATCAATAGCGGGCAAAATGCTAGAACAAATAGAATTTAGACATCAAACTTACCCCTAGTGATATGGTATTTGAAAATCATCTTCAGCCTAAATACGGTCCTGGACACTAAACGAATGCTAGAACAAACGAAATATTCTGCCTGAAGTTAGCCAATATACCATACTTCATGTTTATTAGATTGAAATGCGGGCACAAGGTTAGAACAAATCATAAAGTAAACTTCAGTCTTACCTTAAAGAAACTTTCTATGAAAATAGTTTGTCATGGTAAATAAATTCTGGACACGAAAATATTCATAGAACAAACGAAAAATTTTGCCTGACGTTAGCCAGTAGGTAGTCCTACATGTTTATGAGGATTAATAGCGGGCACAATACTAGAACAAATAGAATTTAGACGTCAAACTTACCCCTCTTGCTGTGATATTTGAAAATCGCCATCAGCCTAAATACGTCTCTGGATACGATAAGAATAGTAGAACAAACGAAATATTCTGGTTAACGTGAGCCAATAGACCATCCTTCATGGTTATTAGGTTCAAATGCGGGCACAAGGCTAGAACAAATGATAAATTTAACTACAGTCCTACCTTATAGAAATTTTCTATGAAAACCGTGTATCTCAGTTTAAAAAATTCTGGTCATGAAATTATTCATAGAACAAACGAAATATTTTGCCTGAAGTTAGCCAATAGGTAGTTCTACATGTTTTTGAAGATAAATAGCGGGCACAATGCTAGAACAAATAGAATTTAGACAGCAAACGCACCCCTCTTGGTGTGGTATTTGAAAATCGTCTTCAGCCTAAATACGCCACTGGACTAGAATGGAATACCAGAACAAACGAAATGTTTTGCTAATTATTTAAATCGAGCGTGGGTACAAAGTTAGGGTATTGTCCTCAGCCTATATTATTTTTTTACAACTTCGTCCTATGCATTGTTAATCTGGTGAGGAATCAATATCCTTACTTAAGCAAAGTGACATAGTTATTTTTGACGTTATGTTCAGATCCATGAACTGTTACTACGATTGATTCGTTGCTATGACCAAAATCTTAGGAGTCGACACATATGATAAGTATTTTGAGCCATATCTCCAGTGTATAGAGTTTAATTTCAATTGGCAAATGAACTGAGGGTTTTTTGTTGTTTTCTCAGAAATGCTTATTAGAACAAACAAAATTTCTTCAGAACAAATCAGAACTAACGAATATCTATCGAATGGTATACTTTTTTTTAAAAAAATCCTTTGGGGCGGGCTATGTTCACGTGAAGATAGCCGCCCCACTTTGGTATTTTTTTTCGCGGAAACTATTACTAGAACAAACGATTTTCCTTTTGAACAAATCAGAACTAACGAATGCCTATCGTTATAGCGAAAAAAAATCAAAAAAGCTGGAATGGGGCGGCTAGCGTGAACATAGCCGCCTCCATATTAATTTTAAAAAAATCGCTATTTCGCGTGACGGAACAAACGAAATTTGGCCTGAACAAATCGGAACTAACGAAGAACTAACGATTTAAGCTAAAAAACGCGGGTTTCAAGAAATGGGGCGGCTATGTTCACGGCGGTGGGTAAGTGGGATACATATTTAAGTGAGACACATTTGCAGGTCCCTTGGTGTCCCAGTTATCCAGGTTTCACTGTAATAGTTAAAGAAGGATCTAGAATAAACGTTCCGTTAACACTTTCCGAAACGTTGAATGTAGAAGTTCCAAGCGGTAGGATTAGGAACTTTGTACTAGGTAGAGAAAAGTGATTAAAAGAAATTTAAAAATTCCGTGGGTCGCGGGTTCGATACCCGGCGGGGTCCTTTGTAGGACTCTGTTTGGTTGATGGTAGGGCATTTTAGAGCCCGCTTGGCTAGCTACCACTATCTTATCTAAGTCTTGCCGCCAAATATGAATGTTAATATCATTGATGTGTTCTGGCATAGAGATAGCCAGTTCTCCATTGCGTTGGGGAATCTTGTGGGGCAGGCCCGCTTCAATATTTGGCATCATCGTCACTTACCACCAGATGAGACAACGACTAATTGTAAAAAAAGAATGTGTCTGTACACATAACTTTTTTGAATGTATTTGAATAAAAATAAAAAATTGAATTGACGGTTCCATGCTTCCCTCATAAAAAAAACGTAACACCCGCCATTTGAGCCACGGCCAAATCAAGTATCAAAAATATATAGCAAAACAATAGTTTCCCACGTCACGTCATTCAAACGGTATCGAACTTACTCGTCAATTTCCACAGTGATCGCATAGCTTAAGAACAACTTGGTACAAATTCACTGCTAACTCAGAGCCGGGTACGTGACTCGAAAGAAGATAGGATAGAAACAAAACAAAATGAAAGCAAGTAACGCCCTCATAAAAAAGAAAGCCGCAAATTATATGGAATTTCCGTATACTTTGCGGCCTTTTTTGTTATGAGAGCAGTATGAGAGTGATACGCTAGCTGGGATCACGTATGGGGGTATCCGTCTGAATACGTATCAATGATAATAGGATGTATTGATTTTATTATCAGTCGATGAACACTATACGAGAACAGATTTTTCTCATTTAAGAGAGCCTAGAGCAGACTAGTACTGAAGTTATTGTTTTAATTATCTCTGATTTTAATTTCTTTCAATAAACTAGAAATTATATTTTTGTTATTGTATTGGATTCGTTTAAATAAACCAAATTTACATAAACTCATGGAGTTTACTAAAAGCTATCTATCGACTTCCTGTCACCTCTATGGAACCATATTATTGTATTTTCATCGGTATTATTTATTTGCAATTTTTTTTCAAGATTTGTTTACATACATACGAGTACTTAGTTAGTAATACTAAATTGAAAAAAGTACGCTAAATTCATTATGGTCTTTATGGTAAAGGGTTTTATAACACAAAAATGTAATAATATCTTGAAAACTTTAGTTAATATCCATCTAACTAACAAAACTGGGTACAGACTATCAGGTTAGATCAATTACGCGATTTACAAAAAAATAATTTTTAGCTACAACTATTACGTTATCACTGATGGGTTACGGGTTTCCCATAGCTGAGGAAGGTGAGATCATATTGCACACCGAGGGGCCAAGTCGGCAAACGGCAAATATCGGTGCCAGAAATTTTCAAGCCGCCCAATAAGACATCGCTTAACGGCTACATCTAGTGATAGCAACCGGTCGAGACAAATTTCACTAACAGCCAAATAGTGGTCTATCTCATCTCATCTCATCTCACTAGTATTATAAATGCGAATGTTTAATATACTCATGGACAATAAAATCGACACAAAGATTCATGCACGACTTTTGAAAAATTAACTTTATCTAGCAAAATAAAACTAAACAAAAAGTTCAAAAACTGTGTGTTTATTTTTTATGATTTTAGATTGATGGTTTTCTAGTTTTTTGCTTTTAGTGTTTAGCAGTTTTGTAAACTGAGTTATTTTTTCAAAAGTCGAGCAACAAATCTTGAGTGGATTTTTTAGTCCACCAGTGTAGTTTGTTTGTTTGTTTCACTTTCACGCCGAAACTACAGAACGGATTTGTTTGTTTGGTAGGTAGATAGATAAAGCGCTGGGCTAACACATATGATACTTTTTATACCGGAAAACTCTAGGGTTCCCAGAGAATGGCGAAAAACTGTAAATATTTACTGTGTCACTAGATGGTGCTGCCTTAACATTTTATTTCTCTCTGTTCTGACCCAGTTCTGAAGTCCACGCAAACGAAGTCGCGGGCGGAAGCTAGTGTAATAATATATAATATATGTTTAGAAGATATGACAAAATTAGTATGGGATCCGTTTAAGGCTTTAAGTAGTCTGAATAACCTTGCTGAAACGGAGATCGCTGAGAGTTTTGCAGACGTCAGTGCCATCTAGCGGCAACGGTCGGTACAGTTGAAATACTATAAAAACTGCAGAAGGGACAAGTGTTATTTATTAGTTATCCTACACAACTGCCTATTTTTGTTTGCACATCACTGCAACTGACGTCATCGTTACGTGCAAAGTGTTGAGTTTTATTTTTTATGACCAGTAGGCGTCAGGAACCAATACGAAGTATGTAAGTATGTAGAGCGTGCCTACAGCCAAATCGGATTCAACTTCTTTTGTCGGATTGCAGTATTTGATGTTATTAGATTTTTCTCAGTTGTGGGAGTGACATGGGGTACACTATTTTATTACTAGCTGTTGCCCGCGACAACAGAGAGAAAAATAATAAATCTACTCATCATAGAAATATTTGACCTGCACCGGGTGGGGATTGAACCCACGACTCTCGGATGTTGTCAGGGGCACAAACCACTGAGCCAACGAGTCCGTCAAGTTTATGTTTTTAGATTTTAGGACTAGGTGTGATATAAAAAATATTCTTCTAACTGTGTCTAACTAACTATGTCCCAAAACTAATGCGACGAAGGAGATCATTCAGGCTCCATACATTTTTTGGCCTTTTTTTTAAGTGCCGGTCAACCAAAAAAAAAATGTATTATTAGAACTTGCTATTTGGAGCAATAGTTAAAATGACACAAAAGTTGTAGGGTTTTTCTGAACAATGTTATATAAGATGGATGAATCGTCATTTTCATACATTTATTGATTCCTGAAAGCTCAGATATAACTAGAGTTTATCATCTGGTACAATTTACATTTTTCAACTTTTGTGTCATATTAACATTAATTATTGCTCCAAATAGTTCTAACAATTCGTACTTCTTTTTTGTTGGCCGGCACTTTCATAAAAGGCTCAAAATTAATGATCTCCTTTTGGCTGGTGATAGCTTTGATCAAGACCTATCAAAATAACGAAACATATGTTCTGCAAAAGTTTATAGTTTTCGAGGTATACCAGATTAATAAAAAAAAAAACACTACTATGTTTTTTAATTAATTTGTTATTTGGACTCAAATATCGTTGATTAGTGTCTCCACTCGGATTCACTACTTTATTCTACAAAAAAATTAAAGATGCCATCAGAAATACATCATCAATTAAAAAAAGCTTTAAAATATTCGATAACGAAACTTTATACATCTGCGACGTAAAAAAAAATACTGAATAATTTTTGTCTCACATTATAAGATAGAGCATAGTATGCTATAAAAATCCTTGTTTCATGCCCATTTTAGAAATGTATAATACTTGGATATTTTCCTTACAAACAATGAGTTAATTGCTATTTTTGACCTCAAGGTGCTGACTTATTATATTCGAGGTTTTCAAATAAAATTAATTAGATTGATTAAAAATAGAAAGGCGATCATATTATGTTTGTTCTAGAAGGTCACCGTGACTAACTACCTAAAATAAAAATAAAACTGGCCAAGTACGAGTCGCACTCGCACATGAAGGGTTCCGTACTATCGTACAAGAAACTCTAAAAAACACGTCTCTTGTATGAGGAGCCCCTTTAATTTTTTAATATTATTTTAAACTCTGTGTAGTGTTTAAACTCTGTAGCGATTCAAACTCTGTGAGCATTTCATTTAAATCGCAAGAGTGAAAGAGCAGCGGCGACACTGTGGGACAAAAGTACCTACCCTAATCGGAGACAACTGTACTATTAGATTTTTAATACACCCAAGCTGCTGATTTACAGACTGCCTGGCCGAAGTAGAGATGTTGTTTTGGAAGAAAGATAGAAAAGTGGCGGCAAAATTTATCTTTTTTAGGGTTCAAAGTTCAAAAGCCAACGGGACCCTATTATTAAGCCTCCACTTTCCGTCCGTCCGTTCGTCTGTATATCTGTCAGCGGGCTGTATCTCATGAACCGTAATAAGTAGAGAAATGAAATTTTACAGAGTGTGTATTTCTTTTGCCGCTATGACAATAAATATTAGGCTGTCCCATTCAAAATGACATCTAGTAATCTTATGATTTCCCAAAAATGTTTAGAGATTATTCTATATGATCGAATCACTAATTCGAGTGCTATCACCTACATCAAGCGTTTAAATTTTCTGCTTCGCAGTGGATCGCCAAAACTAAATATTTTGCTCTATGTTCTTCAGCAATCATGGTGATTGTGAACATTGACTTACCGTTGACAGACCTACCACAAATCCGTACTGATACTGGGAGTCATAACATTCCTTGCCAAGTTGACCTCTGTGACTCAATCATCCAACTTCATCAGTTTGATAGGTAATGTATTAGTAGCATTTGGTATATTTCCTTTCCTGAATATCCAGGTACTTCTAAACACATAATCAAACGCAAAACTACTCCCAGGTCTAGAAGGGATTAAGGGTCAATTGCTCTATGTTAATCAGCAATGATGGTTATTGTGAACATTGACCTGCAGTTAATAGATCTACTACAAACTAGAGAGCGAACATTCCCTGCTCAGTCGACTACAAGTATCTATGACTCGATTATCCTACTTCATTGTTTGATACATCACCTTGATACCACTATAGTTTTTATACTCGTATCGGCTGTATTCGCGAAGTTCTCAGTAATATCCTAATTGTTGATCAAGATCCTGAAAGAGTTAAATTGCGTACATAACGTTATATACCTATTGAGATAAAATCGCTAATAACAACCCAAGAGTAGTTAATCTATGTTTTGAATGTCAACACTTCAAAAATATCAGTTCCTGTTGAAAATATAATGTTAAAACCAGGGATGGGACGTATAGTGTTTTGGCCGGATAACCGGATACCGAATATTCGGCTAAATTATCCTGCCGTCTAAAAATGTCTGCAAACGGATGGCAGCCTTAATTGCTATGACGTGACTATGCGCAGCAGCTGCGGGAGGCTGCGTGGCGCCCACGCTTTGCATTGATTCGGGCTTTCTTCGGGCTGACACCTAGCGAACGTGGACAGTTACTTTACTCGCTTGTTTTGTTTATGTATTCAATCAAACAATCACAACGTTTTTGATTGATATACTCTTTATTGTACACACACAAACAATATATAACAACAAAAGGCACAATATTAAAGTTACAGTGGTAAAATGTAGGCGATCTTATAGCTTATAGCGATTCCTTTTTTAAGTTACTGATAAAATTTAATCGTGATAGTGGTCCTAATTTAATTTGTGTTTGTAAAAATGGCAAGTGTACAGAAAAAGTCGCCTTTATGGACGTATCAGCTTCCGTCCGCGACTCGCCTGCGTGGACTTTAAAATTGGATCCAGAGAGAAAAAAATGTTAAGGTGGCGCCATCTAGTGACGAAGGGTAATTTTTGAGTTTTTAAGCATTCCTCCAGGAACCCTTAAGTTTCCGGCACAAAAAGTATCATATGTGTTAGCTGAGTGCTTTATCTATCTGCCTGCCAAATTTCATCTACATCCATTCAGTAGTTGTGGTGTAAAAGCGGAACAAACAAATAAATAAACTAAAATACAAAATAAACTAAAATAAACAAACAAACAAAAACACAAACAAACATCCATAATTTCGCATTTATAATATTGGTGAGATGAGATGAGATTTCGTCGAAGAGGAACAATTTTCTAAGTGTAATTTATGTGAGGTGATTTCTCGAGGTATCACTGGGAAGAAGGCAGAAACGTCGGCGCTCAAAAAGCATAATTACTACCTCATTATTCTTCTTATCGTGTGGCACATTCAACCGTTCTTCCCACAAGATATAGACGGCGGTTGCCTAGTGTTGCACTTAGCATCACCCGCGGTTACGTGTAGGGCATTTAGATTTACACCTACGGGCGTGTGCAACGTGACTATCATACAAATCTAGAAATCAAATGTGCAGGTTTCCTCACGATGTTTTCCTTCACCGTTAAAGCAGTCTGTATGAAAATGCACGTAAGTTTCGAAAAACTCATTGATGCAGTGGCCAAGATTTGAACCCACAACCTCTGGTTAGGAGGACGGAGTCACTAGCCGCTGCGCCACCGACGCTTTTTTTCCTACTCTACTACTCTTTTTCTCCTACCTCATTAAAGAGTTCCATTGGACTAGACTAAAAATTGGTTTTGTGTTTTTTGATGTTCATTTACGAAATTGTAACTATCCGGCGGGGGCCGGATTATTGAGCTATTATCCGGTATCCGGCCTACTATTAAATACTGGCCGGATAGGCCGGATACCGAATAGTAACCGGATATCCGTCCCATCTCTAGTTAAAACCACTTCCTGAAAAGTTGTCGTTTTGCAATTATGCCCTTATTCGTAAGATACGACGATATGTTACGTTATTTTGTTAGGTCTTGCTCAAAGCTATCACCAGCCAAAATTTGTCGCATTAGTTTTAGGACAACCTGTATATTATTTTATTTATTTAGATTTCGGTCAGAGGGTTCTGTGCAAATATCCAAAAATTATAAGATAATAAATAAATATCCAGGACAATTAACATACAATCATCCTGCGGTCATCTGGCTTCATACTAGGATTCTCTGTAATATGGGAACCAGAGACGAATAATATACATATGTAAATAGATACGTTTTTGGAATAAAAACATATATAAATATTATACATCCAGACACAGAGCAAACAAATCTATCGTTAAAGAAATGTTTGCTCTGGGCGGGAATCGAACCCGCAACCCGTGGATCAGTAGTCAGGATAGCGCTCCTGATCACTGAACCAAAAGTCATAACATCAGTACTCTTGTAATCGCCGTCCTGCTTTAACAGACTTAATATTTTTTCTTGTATTTAGGCATTTCTATTACATGAAACAAACAATCGTTGGTTCCTTTTACTTTGACGAGATAAAAAAAATATTTTTTCGTGAAAAAATATTTACATTTACTTTTCGCCCACTAATGCGTAGAAAATATCTTAACTAAGTTACTGATATTAAAAAAAGTATGCACAAGTGAGCTTAGTCTTCAAAAGCGAAGTGTTTTTGTCAAGGACGTCGCTCCGAAACAGACGCGCAGTCCACCCTCGATGAGATCGCGACGCGGACTGCCGGCAGAGTCCGCGGGGGATTACAGGATGGTGGAGCAGGCAGGGTCGCGCGGATTTACTTCCATTTTGGAGAAATAAATACTTTTCACGAATAAATTACGCAGTAAAAATAAAATATTCAAGACAAACTGTTAATATTGTTAAGATGTTTATCATGTGTAAAAATTAACACGATATCTTGTGCCGTTTCCGAGAGAAAATAACATTTATGGCAAAATAGGTGTTCTTTAGGGATTTTTTTTCTGAGAGGCGGTTGTCAAAAATATAATTTTGATCAAGACAAAAGATTAATTAAACCCTTGTCTATTATTGTGTATTTTTTATTTATAGATTAGATTAACAGTTATTGAAACAATTTGCCTGAAATATCCAAGAATTTGGACATTTCACATATCTTAAGGCCTTTAACTGACACTTCAACTGATCATACTGAACGACTACTGTACTACGAAATTGCCGAATCACCCACTACAATAAATACAGCTTCACTAAAACCCTCGGTTTCCAACTCACTACCGAGTATGAAATCTAGTACAAGTGGAATATAAAAATATAGTAAACATATAAAACATGTTTCCACCATTTCCAACTTTGTGCAGAATTTTACAAGAATATTAGACCTCGAGATGCCACAGTCACGGAGTGCACTCAAGTCTTGTGACAGGATAATATACAAAGAAAACAGTTGCAATTTCTTTTCCATCCTGAACCCCAGTTTATTCGCCAACTCGAGCAATAAAAACAATAACGCACAATCTTGACTTACATTTGAGATACCCATAGCAATAAGAATCCCAGTTTTCCTGTTGACAACAAACAAAGAAGCAACGATATTAGCTCTTTATCTCATAAACGAAATAATGTTCGTCGTTTTTCTTTACAAAACTATATTAGGGACATGAAAGCGAAGCGTTAGCGAATGAAATTATGTCATTACCGTTTTAGACGTTCTGCCTAAATTAAAAAGGAAATTACGTTAGTGACTTTTTAAATTATTTTATATTTAAGGTCAATCTGAAAGAAAAAAAACTTGAGAAAATTTACGGTGGTTTTTACTTATAAGAAATACTGCAAAGCCTTTGGCATCATCTCTCCTGATGATAAGTGATGATGATATTGAAGATGAGACGAGCTTACCAACATTCCCCAAGTCAATCCTCAACTGGCTATCTTATCTTCACACCGGAACACATAAATGCTGTTAACATTGATGATTGGCAGCGACACTTAAATAAGATGGCCGTAGCTAGCCAGGCGGGCTCAGGAAATGCCCTCCCACCAACCAAACCGAGACTTACAAAGTTGGACCCTGCTGGGACACATCCCCCTTTCTGATGTGAAGCGAGCTGACTAGACCTTAGACCAAGGAGGCGGTGGCCCCACAATCTCCACCAAATCGGACTCGGCCCCCGTTTGTGAAGCATACTCCATATACGGCATACGCCTTTTAAAAAAAAAAATAAGTTGTAAAGTAATTAACTTCATAGGCTGTAAATATTATTTTTGACTAGCTTCCGCCCGCGACTTCATCTGCGTGGACTTCAGAATTGGGTCCAGACTTCCAGAGATAAATAAAATGTTAAGGTTAATTATAAATAAATTAAAATGTTAAGGCGCCATCTAGTGCCGGAGTAGAAATTTTGACTTTTTAAGCATTCTCCTGGGAACCCTTAAGTTTCCTACGTGTATCCCTTAACCCTAGTATCCTATGTGTTAGCTGAGTGCTTAATCTATCTACCTACCAAATTTCATCCAAATCCGTTCAGTAGTTTCGGCGTGAACGCGGAGCAAACAAACAAACATCCGTGCATTCAAAATATTACCGAGATTAGTGAGAAGTCGTGTGTTGGCTGGTAAAGTATCACTTATCGGACAACTGTAAAAAAAAATATACATACAGATACTATATTAAACTGATTTTAAATAAATGCTTATGTTGGCTTTCAATCTGTGTATGTGCTTAAATTATGCAACTTTATGATAACAGTTGGGGAGATGGGTCTTATTAGCATTTGTCTGCCCGTCTAGGAGAAGGAAAACTCCGAGATCAAACCCGGCGTGGGATCTCCCTTAGGCGCGAGTAGGATCTAACCCGAAAAGCGGCGGTCTCCTGCAGTCAAACTAGCTCCACACTATTGGCTTGCCTTTCATGTGGAATCAGCCAGCGAAGCCCAGAGGGTAACGCAAGTCCTGGGCAGCCCTGCGTTTCCTTAACTCCGTCCCAGGCAGTGCAGTGTCTGGTGAGAGGTTGCTCCACCCGCAGTAGCTTTGCTGCTTGGTTAACAACACGGAATAGCGCCAAGACGCTGCAGTAAATCGACTGTAATAGACGCAGAGGCCATAGATGACGACAACGGTATGGGCGGTAGTATTTTATTTTTATTTTATTTATTTAAGGATTACCAATAGAGTTTACAATTTTACATGAAATAAAAATTAAATGTTAATAACAAATACTTATTGCAACTCTTATTACAGGCAGCCACATCATGCACCAAATATTACAATAATAAAAGGAAAAATTTAAGACAACAGTATAATTATAAAATTAATTCAAGGTTCAACAAACACATCTAATATTTGTTTTTTAAATTTATTTAGAGATTTATCAAATAAATCTATAGACTCTCTTTTGCGTACTAGTTCGTTATATAAACGTGACAAGCGAGGTATAGGGGAATATTTGCCCAGGTTCGTTCTGCTAAAGCGAACATGGAATAACGGTTGACGTTTATGTACGATACTGATTCTAAACAACAAAAAACTTTTGACTTTTCACACAAATCGGACCGCGTGATCGGTCAACTTTGTTTAAAAAATTCAATTTTCTTTTGTTAATCCATGACACTTTTTTGCCTACTGTACCTACATAGGCTGTTCATATTTTCGTAAAAATAAATAGATAGGTACAAAAACCCATTAAGTATCAGAAGCAACTAACCCGTATGTTTATATATAACTTCATGTAATATCAGCTTAATTTATGGTCTGTTTACACGAAGCTCGCACAAACCGCAGCGCGGGGCGGCGCGACATCGAATTTATTATCGCTATAACCCAAAAAGATTTCGCATTATTATACCGATCTATCACTTTCCCTATAAAAGAACGCTTCACTATCAACCAGCCAATTTGCGGGACCACCGTTTTCTTTACGAGCAATATTATTTCGTATGCGTAGACGTAAACCGTTAATACCTGGCCATTCAAATAATTTGTTTCATACAAAAAATCCTTACAACATAATTCGACTTTCATAGATGTCAGAGTCTACATTCATAAATCACCGAGACATTCTGACCTTTTTAGAGGAGCAGGCGTGATAGTTATCAATTCCTTATTTATATCACTAATTCGCACACACTGCAACCTTCTTTCTGTTCATTGACACCGAGATTAATTTGAAAATATTGCCTACGAAATAAAATTTTAATCTACAAGAATATAATTATATGGTAGATATACCACCTTTTTGTGCATAACTCCTTTCCTTATGGGGAAGAAAACTGACAAAGCTCGCCGATAGAGGCGCTGATATCGCTTGACTCATACTAACTGTCAAAACGTATAGAAAAAATTATTTACGTGAACTAAACCTAAGATTAAAAAAAAAATGCCGCGTTGTGTGGCGATTGGTTGCAATAATAATGGAAATCATTAATTTCCTAAAGATTCTCGGATGAAGAAGGCGTGGGAAAAGTTACATTTTCAATTGTGTACTTTTCAACTTCGCCTTTAATTGAGGAACAGTCCAAGTCGCATACATTTTCCATTTAACAATTTTACAGAAAAAAAACTAATTTATAACACCTCGATAATAAAAAACGCGGAACTAATTGAAAGTTGTTATGAGTGAAGCGTCCGTAGCGCCATCTGCAAATAGCTTTGCGTTTTCTTCCCCATTCTTTCGTCTTGACTCCTGAATGACCTAGTGAAGGTCGCGGGAAGCCTCTGAATGCGGGTAGCGTAAGATCGGCGTGGAAATCTTTGGAAGTAGTCTTTGTTTAGCATTGGTCTTCTTGTGACTGATGATGATGTTGATGATACACTGCATTGAATGTAATTGTTTCCCAGTGTCATGTTGGGGAAACATCTGTCTTCTGATATAGAGATCTTCAAAGTAACTGTGAGATGGCATTGTTTGGGGCTTACTTCGTCAGTTGACAATCACAGAGTTCGAGTCAAACATTTTCAAATAACCAATTTCTACTTGTACTCGAAAAAAAAACGTGAAAGGCCAAGTCTTTACGAAGTAATACAAGGTCTATGACTGGACGTCTCAAGTTTGCAATGTAATAATAAACTCATCGATGGCTCGAGATAAGCTCGAGTTGGACGACAAAACTGTTCTGTAACTCGGTTGTGATGCTATAAGGAATTTGTTTTAGCACTTCTTCGGGGACTGATAGAAAATAAAGTATCTTGGAAGGTGATGTGAATTATTCTGATGATTTTTTTATTGAATTGAGAGATTTAAGAGCCTTTAAAAGTCATGTTGTTTATTCTAGAATAAAAATAAATCCAGACGTGTTCATTTTGGAAGAGCGTGTCCATCTTGAAGTATGTACAAATACAAATCATTTATTTACCATAAGCTGTAGAAACAAATAGGTTATCAAAATGAAAAAGGTAATTATAACATTATATAAAGTTAGTTAATAAAAATCCTTAAAAGTTCCTTCGTTGAGGTGTTAACAATTCTTCGCCATACATTTCTGTCCTCTGCTTGCTTCAGGGCGGATGGTACGGTCAGTCCTGTGTCAGTTTTGACTTGGTCAGTCAACGGCTTGGTGATCGCCGTCTCGGTCGTTCGCCACTTTTCACTTTGCCTTCACTTTACTCAAATTTACAATAGGTAGATTCTTTTCTAATGAAATGTTCCTAGACAAACTAAGGATCACAGCAAACTTGGTCTTTTTGGAGAAAGTTCAGTTACTATTGTTTTAAAGTCTATGATTTAAATATCACACTATATGTTCATTGTCTATCTCATTACTTGCACCCATAATAACGCGACCGAAATTGAGACCTCCAACTTTGTAGTGATGCCTAAGCTCAGACTAAGAAACTTTATTTCATAGTATTGCTCGAGTTGTACCGCGGCATACTTTCCTCTTGTCAACCGACGGGTCGTTCCGGAGGCATTATTAAATTGTCCCCTACAACTTTTCTCATCTCGGCTCGTCTTCATCGTATCTACCTCAGTGTTAACAGCTCATGAATTTTCCCCTCAAGTTCAGGGGAAAAACAGGTAGAAAGTTAAGGAGTAAATACAGTCATAGCTTCTGCCATTTTGTAAGACTGGCTTTTGCCCGCTGCTCCGCCGGCCTTGTTGTCGTTTCTAGGACTGTTGTTGAGAATGCGCAGTGAGCAAGCTGCATGGCGTGCAAGATAAAACTATTATATGTTGTTCCCCGCCCTCTTTCTAAGTTCTCGACCTTATTTTAATGAGATCTGTTGAGTAGTTATAACAATAAATAGACGTAATTTTTCGAGTTGTAGTGAGTAAACTCTTCCCGAGGAAATTCTTTATTTTTACAGCATACAATTTAGCCTATCTCGGTGTTCGTCCTATCAAATATCAAAGTGCACAAAATAATATATTTGTTTAAGGAAGAACAAAGAAATAAATAAACTCACTTTCGCATTTGCCAGTTAGTTCTAGTAACATATAAATATGTATTTACACAATATAAATATTTATAATACACAAGTAAAAATTATACGGCAGATTTTTATGTTTTCTCAATATAAACTGGTAACACTCACTAGTTCCCTGAACACTTCGTTTAGTTCGTTGTAGTAAGTACAAGCTTTGTTTTTCTTTCATATCGAGAATGTTCTTTCCTTTTATCTTTCAAGTTCACAAAGACTGAACCTTAAGATGACACTTGTGATTGATTATGTATGACAAAAGAGCTTTCATTATACTTCTTGCTACCAAGCAGTGAGATAGGGTGTCAACGCGTCTCGGACTCTGCGGCGCTATATAGGGTGACTTTAAATCAGTTCTTGATACGAAATGCTATGCATGTGCTCATGATAATAAAAAACTTTCCCTAAGGAACCCATAAAATTATAGGCATTCCCTCTTACCATTCAATGATACTCTTCCATGTAAACCACTTTCAGAAAGACCGTCCGTCAGTCAACTGCCTCAGTACAAAAAGAAGAAATTCATACGATAAAACACATTTAAATAAAATTAATTAATATAAAACTAAATTGTTGTTTTTCTTACTAGTTAATTTTATTTGCTGCGAAAATATTTCCATTGCTTACTCAATTTGTTTTCATTCTCTAATAACGGCGTAGGTACAATTATGTTTTTTTTTGATGACATGATGAATCTATGGTATTAGTTGAGTATCAGAATAAAATTAAGTAATAAAAGTTTTTTAGTTCTTGTCATTAACAAACCGTTTAAGTATTACTATGGGGTTAGGTGGTTTCTTTGCTGTTAACAATTTCTTCCATACGGCCTTTGAAAAAGTATTGTGGCTATGAACCTTTATGACTTTATACGATATATAAACCTCCTTCAGTTGATGGTTTTATGAAATTTAACGTTTTAACTAAACTTAATCATTCTTCCTCAGATACAGGAGATCTTCTCATCAACCCTGAGAATGGGTACGAGTGGGGAGGTCAGCCAGTAGCACGTCCTGCCGGCAAAGAAAATGCTATCAATGTTATCAGTGCGGTCCTGATGAGGAAAAGCGCTGTTGCGCAGCTCACCAAGTAAGTTTTGTTTAATTGATTTAGAGCTTCAGGGGACTGTTTCATAAAAAATATTAGTCGGATAATATTACATGCTTACTCATAATATGAGTAAAAATATTAGAATAACTCAATAATATTCCTAATAATATCGGCTCTTCCATAATTATCAGTTATTTTATTACTAATTATATGAGCTAAATGCCAATATTATCAGTATTTTGACATTGTGTGTCATTATGTCATAATAATTTTATCTCATAGTATTAGTTGATTGTTATTAGTTTTGCGAGTACAATAAAATTAAGTGTTTCAACTGAAAATAATAATTTAATCAATGTTAAATCTAAGAATGAATTCCGATTGAAGTGTCGAAGACTTATTATTACACGGAGGCCTCGAATTTTCAGAATGAGAACAAGTTATGCGTTTTTTAGAGACATTCGAATTCAGTGAAAGATTTCGGTTGTCTTATAAAAAGTTTCATTTCATATTGACAAAAATTGAACATATTTTGAAAGTTCCGACACGAAGAAAGGAAGCCCTATCCCCAAAGCAGCAGTTAATGGTCGCTTCAAGTGCTTAGTAGGTAAAGAAGACTAGAAGCTTTGTGACTAATATACCTACATACATACGAACGAAATATCTCATTTGGCCGTAGTTATGCCTTAACGATCCAACTGATTTAAAGTAAGCGAGGGATAATGTACTTTATCCTTTGCTTTTTTTAAATCAGTTGGATCGTTATTGCATAACTATGGCCATTTCATCTCACTAATCTCATCTCACCTCGTCTAACTAATATTATAAATGCGAAAGTATGCATGTTTGTTTTTTACGCCGAAACTACTGAACGGATTAAGATTTTTGGTAGGTAGATAGATAAAGCACTAGGCTATCATATATGATACTTTTTATCCCGGAAAACTTAAGGCTTCCCGGAGGAATCCTTAAAAACTCAAAATTTCCACTTCTTTACTAGATTGTTAAATAATCCCTTGTAAAATCTTTTTTACCTTACCACAGTTATATCCATCTCTTTTATTATTTCAATCGATCTTCTCGATCCTATTATATCACTGGTGAAATCATAGAAACCCCCAACAGACATAGAAAACACTCAAACGTCAACACATGCATGAAAATTAGATCTAATGTTCTCCTAATAAAATTAGAGCTTGTAATATTAGTAATTTAAGTATGTATATAGAGATTTATGAAACAGAATACGACGATCATAATAATATTAGAATTGGAGACAAATATTATTCAGTAATATTATTAGCACTTTTATGAAACAGACCCCTGGACTATAGTGAAAATCAGTACTAGTATCTGTAAGGCTTAGGCCAGTAGACAAAGTAAATATTGATTATATATTTCTATGGTTTTTGTGTCATAAAATACTTTGACTTTAGGAATCATATTAGACTAATGTCATCCTCAACCTCGTCTGAACTCGCTTCTTACGTTTTGACAATTTCTTTTCTAAATCAGTGACAATAAGTTATAAAGTTATGTTTAGCGTGTACTTGGTATGCTCTTAGACCCTTGCAAATCAAGCAATCTGGCGTGAATATTGTTCACAATATTCAGCTACTTATGAAAACGTTGATCCCAAATTGTGAATCCCAACGTGTTTGCAATCTCATAAGAGTTCACTGAAACATTTTCCTTCCTCCATTTTATTTGTAACCTCCATGTTCCCAACAATTTTCCGTCTCGTCTAATCCATTGCTTCTTTTCCAGGTACGATTTGATGCTTGGCGTAACAAAAGCGGAAGCGTACTTCGCATTCAGCGGAGATGACGCCCAATACGGCATAGAAGCTGACCGGAGGTCGAAAATTCTGAAGGCTTTCGTCCGGAATACGTACAGTTATCATTTGTCAGAGATATTGGCGACTATTATTAATGAATACACGGATTGGGAAAAGCCGGTTCAACACCCCGTTAATATAAGGTGGGTAGAGTATAATTAATGATATATGAATTGATTGCCGTGCGATTTGTTGGACAGGGAATGAATGAATGTGGAAATGATGGTACTGAATGCATTGTGTTTGGAAAAAAACTATATACCAACCTATACAACGTATAATATACACTTGCTGGCTTGCATAGTAAGAATCATTTTATTGGTCTCACAAGAGCTTTACTCTTTTGAGAATAAAAACATAATATAAATACCTATATCATATTTAAAAAACCAAGTATAATTTTTTATAATAGTTAACAAAAAGAATAGTCGAAGTAGATTTTTAAAATTTGATACACTACATTCTTGTAATTCTACCGAATAAAGCATTCTACAATCTTCAGTTAATGAACGCATTTTACATTAAATACACAGAAATGCATAACCAGCTACAACAGCTGCTGGCGAGGCTGCACTACCTAAAACTATACAATTACTGTCTAAATACTAACAGAAACTACTAAGAAGTAGATACATTCTAAACTCCCTAAGTGTATTCCTCAATCTTGGAAACCGCTAAGGTCCTTAGTTTTGAGATGTTAAATAATTTGATTTCCGTTAATTAAACGTTTAAAAGTGTTGAATTAAAGGATATTAAGACTGTCAATAAAATAGGGTTTAGACGTTTATTTTTATTGCTAAGAAATACTATTAATATACACAGGTTGTAACAAAATTTGTATAGGACCCGTTAACTGGGGATTCTACTCATCGTACTGAACAACTTTTGTTCTACGACTTTGCTCAAATCACAAAAAAATTTTGGACTTTTCATACAAATTGGTCAATCTGTTTTGCCATTTTTGTATGGAGAGTCCAAAATTTTTTTCCCTGTTAACGGGTCCTACAGCAATGTTGTTACAACCTGTATACACCCTGTTATACCTGTTTTGAATTTAGTAGGTAAAATAATATCGACAACACAAGATAAACGAAAAATCTATCAAACAATTATTGATGTAGGTAAGTAGTTTGGTATATCAAAGCTGGAATTTTAAGCTTTGTAAATATAATACTGCAGGTAATTTGTTAGAAGTGTTTACAAAAACCTCTTCAGATGGACTAATTTAATACAAAGGACTGCTTTATGAGAAATACAAGTCCAGTCTACTAAGAATTACCTTTAATGGATCTTCTTTTGCGTACAAAAGGAGCGCCAGCGTTTTTATGCTTTATTAAATCATTTGAGATCACTTCAATAAAATGTTTTACTTTTTACCAGCACAGGTCGTTTAGTAAAATAGAAAAGAGATTTCTTCACAAAACATATAATATTCTAAAAACCGACTGAGTGTTAGTCGAATTCGCTGTTAGGGAATCCAAAATGAATAAAAGAAATCTCTTTTTTATATTAATATTCAACATATACTCTGTGGTGGAAGGAATCCCTCTCTGTAGGAGTTTGACTCGCATTTGGCCGGATTGTAGTAAAATGAGATCAGGTATTTTCCTTCAAAGGAAAATGTTACTTAATACTCCAATCATTATTATACAGAATATCTCCGTAATACGAAACTCCACACAATACAGGCTGTGCAGGCCTTGTTCCGCAAGGAGTCCATAGTCAAATCGCTAAAAAAAATTGGACTCTTCACACAAATAATGATCAGTCGAGCGGCCCGACTGACCCGGTGGCTAAGTGGTTAGCGATCCTAACCTCTGATCCGAGAGTCGTGGGTTCGATCCCAAACCCACAGCAAACTTTTCTGTGATGAGCAGAATTGTTTGCTCTGAGTCTGGGTGTATTATATCTATATATGTATGTATTTAAATGTATATGTGTACGTATATCAGTCTCTGGTTCCCAAGATACAGGGAATCCTAGTTTGGGGCCAGATGACCGTGTGTGATTTGTCCCAGATATTATTATTATTATTAAATCATGAAGAGTCCAAAAAAATTTTTGCGATTTGACTATGGGTTCCTTGGGGAAAGTTGATCAGAATCAGGAGTAGAAGCACTGATTAAAATTAGACGCACGCCTACATTTACAACCTGTATATTTTTTTCAATTTTGCCCCCAGAGACGAAACTCTAGAAGCATTAAGCGATGCCCAGGTAGTGGCCCCGATCGTGCAAACAGCGGATACACACTCAGCTTGGAGACGAGACTCCTACCTTTACGTCTTCGACTACCAGTCCAAGTTCGGAGACTATCCTCAGGTGAGTTGAAATCATTCGTATCATTAATTTCATGGACCAACTGACATCTTATCCTTCCTGCCCTGTTCGCGGGAGGACTTGATGCTGGCCACCGAGGATTTTGGGAGGAATCTATTTGATTTTCCATCAACTCGAGAAGAAGAAGATTAATTTCATCAACGGCAGCATATTTGTCATATTGTTACATAAGACAAGTTTACTTAATATCATCAGTTGCATTGAAATCATTAATGTATTATTAAAACAGCAGTACAAACATTTTCACACTCGGTGGACCAATGACCTGGTGAAGGTTACGGCAAGCCACTGGATGTGGGCAGCACAGGACCGGTCGGTGTGAAAATCCTTGGGGTAGGCCTTTGTCCAGCAGTGGACGTCTTTATGGTTGATGACGATGATGACATTTTATCATATTTTTACCTCAGTTGAGATTAGTATCATTAAGATTATCAATATGAACAACAGCACATATATGTCCGAAGGGAAATTCTCGCCTTGGTTTAAACCTGGAAGCAGTAAATCATTAATCGCTCTTTGGTTTTAAAATCTGTAAAAAAAATTAAAATTTTTGCTAGCGCGAAAGGCAGTATAAAACTGACATGGGCTTATAGTGATCAACTATATGTCAGTTTTTCACTGGACGCGCATAGGAAAGCCGTTGGAATCGGGCAGCACAATACTGGACGGCGGCGTGGAGGCTTATTTGGCTGCTGTTTATAATTGTACATGTACACAAGAATTATGTAGGTAACGTTGTTCTTCGTAGAGAGTCATCACTGCAAGGATGGTGTGTTCTTCCTCTTCAGAGGAAAAAGGAAATTTTTGCCAGGTGGGATAGTATACTTGAGGACCTGCTGTGGTCGAAGTGATATCGTTTAGATTTGTATATATCTATTCTTTCGGAGAAACTCTAATTTGTTAGCGTATTTTGGGAATGTATGTTGAATTTGACGCCACAAGTAGAATAGTATAAATTGGGCCTACTCCAAGGTTAAACTTGAAACTATTTTGGTTCTTCACATCTTGCTGTCTCATGCCACGTTGCACAAATTTATTCGCCTATACTAAAGTGTCACAGGATATGTTAGTCTAAATTCTAGACTAAGTCAAAGGAAAAGTAATAAGGGCTTTAAGTATAAATATATAAAAGTTGCAAAAAAATGCTTCATGTGAGGGTAAATATTTACTAAACTTTGAACATTTTCAACTAGCTGATTTCCTTCTTACTCATTACATATTAGGTGTACAAAAATTTCTCAAAAGATGTCAACTTCTAAAAGACATTTATGTTTTAGTTAACGATTATTATACTAGAGTATACTGTTACTTGTAATCTACGCACACAATATGTTTATTGGAAAATCAGAGCATCCTTAAGTAAAATAAAGATGGAAGTAAAATATTGAGCATATTCGACATTATGAGTACCTACCTACTTTATGAGTTTTACCAAGGATACAGTGATGGTGAAGCTCATAGAACGATATGTTTGACTTACGGTGAAAGTATTATTGATGACAGCATGTGCCGGAAATAGTTTCGAGAATTAAAAAACAGAGATTTCGATTTAGAAAATAAATCACGCTCTGACCCACTTCAGAAAGTCTTAAACTTAAACTGCAAGAGCTACAAACACAATATCAACTTGCAAAGACATTATTAGATGTAACCCAAAAAGCTGTTTCTGAAAGACTATGTGTGTTGTGGAAAATTAAAAGAAAGGAATGATGGGTCCCGTTAAAGACGAGTTAGTATGTGTCTTTAATTGCTTTCAAGACTGAAACAAAGAGTTTTTTGTGGAAACTATTTACATGGGATGAAAGACAGAGTTACTATGGAAATCCCAAAAGTAAAAAAAAATCGGTAGATCCAGGACAGGCGACAACATCAACACCAAAGCGCAACATTTACAGTGAAAAAGAGTGCTCTGTATTTGATAGGTTGAATGAGGTGTATTGTTTTACAAACATCTTAAATCATATGTAAGTATAACAAGCGAACCTTACGCTGTACAATTACAACCTTTGCTTGAAAAAAAAAATCATGAAAACCGACTATATTCTAGTAATGGCCGTCGACCAGTGATACTGCAGCATGACAATGCTCGGCCACATAGAAGTTCTGTGGTCACGAAAATTATAAATGAACCGCAATAGGATATTTTACCGCAGCCATCGTACTCGCCTGACATTGCACCATGCAACTACCACCTTTTTAAATCGTTACAAAACTACTTAGCGGAGCAGCAATTGCTAAATGAAGATGAAGGTAGAAAAGAAGTCGATGAATTCATAGCGTCGAAAGAACAAGACTTTTTTCTCGAAGGAATCAATGAGCTGCCCACACGTTGGCAGAACGTAGTAGAAGCTAATGGTCATTGAATTTAATAAGATTTGTACTTTGTTTCATTTTTATATAAATTTTATTTTGTTCAAAAACGGGTAGAAGTTTTTTGTACACCTAATACTTAAATATTTAAAGTAAAACTAGATGTACTACTAGAGTATACTTCTTTTGAAATGTAAATCAAATTAACTAATTACTAAATTAACTTATCATAAAAATCACAAATCAACTAAAAGCACTTATTGAAACGCAACTGCTTACAAAAAATACCTTTTTTCTGAAATTTAATTAGCCAACCTTCACATAAAAGAACGGACGCAAGACATTTTCATTTGCAAGATGAAACCTATTCATACGGAGCTCACAGACGTAATATTTTTGTATGAGAAATCCTTTTCATCACTGCATCTTATTTGAATATGCCAGGAACTTGGCCTTTAATAAAGAACGTAGGAAACGTTGGTTTACGAAACTACTTAGATGATATAATATCAGCACTAGAACATTTTGTGAAGAAATTTAAGGAACTTTAAGGAATTCAAGAGCGAGTCGCTTACGTTCTAAACTTTTAACTTAACCATCATAAAAGGAGGATAATGGATGTCAGTACATGTTATTTATATAGGTATAATAAATTGTATGTCTGTATCACTGAAAATGTGAATCAGTTCTTAACTTGTACAAAAATGTTTATGGTTATCAAGACAAAATAACAAAGAAAATAAATGACAAACAAAATAAGCGTAAAGTCTATTATCTAATAATTGACCACGCTGAATACGTTAAAAACAACCGACTTCAATCGCAACAACTCCAATTTTGCTATGTTTTGTTGATTTTCTCAAAAACCGCTGAATCGATTTCGATAAAATTTATATGGGACCACCTGTGAAGTATACCCTTTCAAACAAAAAAAGAATTTTTGAAATCGGTTCAGGTGTCTTCGAGTAATCGGTGAACATACATAAAAAAAAAAAAAGATTCCGACGAATTGAGAACCTCCTCCTTTTTTTGAAGTCGGTTGATAAGCGTAAAGTCTATTATCTATTAAAGTGTTATCCTAAGGCCGTAAACTGTTTCATCTACTCATCATACTGTTCAAACGTTCTATGACTATCATCTTATTTTGTATGGAACTACAAAAATCTTTTTGCACTTTGTATGTAGAAAGTCGCAGAAACACCAATTACTGGGTCCTATACCTATTTTGTTAATTCTTCTTCTTCTATTTAAGAGCAAAATTCTAGTCGGTGTAGCAATCTCCAATTGTTCCTGTCCTCAGCTAGCATCTTGACCTCCCGATACGATACGACAGCGACCTTTTCCTTATGTGTTCCATATAATTTCATCTTGGTCTTCCTCTTTTTACCTCTATCTTTCCTTCTATTATGGTTTTTGGAAGCTGTCGTGTCTTATCAGTATTTTGTTACAACCTGTATAAATATCCTTACCTACTATAAACACACTAATAAATCTTGAAACTTTCGGTTCCCTAACGATAATTTCTCTCGAAACTGACTTAGTTTTCAAGGCATTTCCTCAAACAAAGTTATTGACTTGCTATCTTATTAACTCCTACATCCATGCGAGTTTCAAGTTTGTATTAATAACAGGGTAAGCTCTAACAAATCATCCAGTATAGCTTGACACTCGTGTACAACATTACATGGTACTTCTGATAGGTCTTGAAAAACTGGTGCTTGTTAATTACTTTATTAAAATGAAGTTAGTTTTCGACGGTGTCGGAAATTGTACGGGTGTATATTGCCTTTATGGCAAGCACAGTGTGTGGTTTACTCGTTTTTGGTTATTTATTGAATAGTTTTATTTAGGTTAACGAAGCGGTCGTGGCTCAGTGCGTCTTGCGTGATCGAGAAGGTGACTACAGACACGGTTATAACTTGGATGAATTAGTGGCATTTATCTCGACCATTTCCGTGCTTCACAAGGCACGTTAAGCCGTTTGTTCTCGTTGCTTTCATTAGATGACAGTCGTTAAGCCTTGTCAAAGGCCTTATAGGTAGATGGATGATGAGGTGGAAGGCCTACTTAAATACACGTTTTAATAAATACACACACACACACACACACACACGCACATGCACGCACATACACACACACACACACACACACACACATACACACACACACACACATACACACTCACACACACACACACACACACACACTGTACCTTAGATCAGTATTAATATTTTTAAACTTGAGTAATTATCTTCATAGCATCTACTGTTTTGTACTTTAAAACTGGAGTAACAATTTTTATGAAATCTACTTTTGTATGTTGTTAAAAAGAGCGGAAACTTCTGACACAAGTAGTTTATACTACTTAAAAGAAGTTTTCAGAAACTGTTTACTTGTTTTTGTAAAGTGGTTTGATGAAATAAACAATTTATTTATTTATTTATTATTTTATGGATTGAAGAATTCTGACACTTAGCGAGATCGTTTAATAATTATTTATTAAAAAAATGTTTTAATACAGTCCAACAGGTGTTTTCTAATAAGGTACTTCAAATAAAAGCCTTTATTGTCTTCCAACAGTAGTAAAACGTGTATCCAATTTTCAGCCTACCTAACACTAAATTCGATCCAAAAATGTCTCTGTACGTAGGTACATAAAATCATTTACGAAAATCCAATCTCACCTTATAACCTCATAAAATTGCTCGTTCATGCCTATTTCATATTCATAATCCCCGAACACGTCGTTAAAATTTATATACCTACTCATCTAAATTTTTTTCGCAGCGTCAAGGTTGCATACACGGGGAGGAGCTGCCCTACATATTCGGGGCCCCCCTGGTGGGGGGGTTGGCACACTTCCCCCGAAACTACACGAAGGCCGAGGTGGCACTTTCCGAGTCTGTCATGCTGTATTGGGGGAACTTCGCTAAAACTGGGTAAGGAATTTTGATCGAGAAATATTCTGTGCGTAATTTTATTAAAAGCCGCTTGGGTGTACGAGTATAGAGGGTGTTAAAAAACGTGGAGTAATACTTTAAGTTAGGATTCTTTTATTAATTTTAACAACTTTGTATCTAAGATTTTGCTGAAAAAAATAAAAAATTCATCAGTTAATGAGACTTACAAAATTTGTTTGACGATTACTGTAAAGTCGTACAACTAATTTCGATCGAATTTGTGAAATTCGTGATCTTTGTTGAATCTGATGCAAATTAAAAAATATAATAAAATTTTTGTAACAGGCGATTTCGTTTAAGGAATTTTGATAGCGCATTTCACTGAAAGAACTCAAAAAATTCGGTACTGAAATAAATAATGCTTTAAATTATCTTATTTAGTCGAAAAAGGACTAGGGTATGTTAATTAGTTACATTAGGTTACTGATGCTATACTGAGTTAATTATATTAAACAGATTTATTGACAAAATGCATGTTACGCAGAAACCCGAACGAAGCGCAAGAGAGTGACCCCATAAGAGCTGGAAGACAAGAGAGAGTGAGGATGAAGAATCTGGAGTGGACGGCGTATGAGGCAGTCCACAAGAAGTACTTGAACATCGATCTGAAGCCAAAGCTGAAGAACCATTACAGAGCTCACAGGTATGGCTATAGTAAAGTAGAAACACAACAGTAACAAAATTACAATCAATCCAACTTGAACAATGAAGTTAGTCAGTAAAAGTTAAATTAAAACATTTGACTTTTCCAAAGTCTCTCCTGATTATCAATTAACTGTAGTTTTAACTAACTTTTGCATCAATAAAAAGCGAGAATTGTTAAGATATTTTGACAAATATCCTTTGTCAACAGACTGTCCTTCTGGCTCAATCTAGTGCCAGATCTCCACCGGCCTGGCGGAGAAGATGTACCTCCTTCTCATCATCAACTCGAAAACGACGATGTGCCACTACAACCAACACTTAAGACCTTCACACCACCTTTGAAGAAAACTACCGATTTAGTCATCACTGATACAGGACTAGCTACCAAAGTTCCTGTTGTCAGTATTCTAAATATAACACCTCCACTGAACTTCAATATCGTTGGTCTGAATCCAGTAACACAAAGCCCTGTAACTGAAGTATCAAAACATGACTCATCAACTACCTCGCCTCCAGAAGATGGCTTTGCAGCTTATTCCACAGCTCTTAGCGTCACCATAGCTATTGGATGTTCGTTACTCATACTGAATGTCCTAATTTTTGCTGGGGTTTACTACCAAAGGGATAAAACAAGAATGAACGGACAGGAGCATACTAATGGGGCACATTTGAAGAAAAGAGCTGAAAATGGGCAAATGCCAAATAATATTTGCGGTGATTTAGAAGGTGCTTTGAGCTACCAGACTAGTCTGAAGAATGATCCAGCTACTATTTTGAGCCATCATCATACACATTCGCACCATCAACTACCTCCACCAGAATTTGCTGATTTGCCAAGTAATAATATTGTATCTGGGATGGCAACATTACCCAGAGCTCCGCCGCCTCCCAAAATTGGGAAAACAAATATAAATACATTAGCAAGCGGGCAACTTCAAGAGAATCAACCGCTTTTATCAGCACATCAAATGCAGATAATGAACACTAGCACCTTGACGAAGAAGAATACGCAGTTGAACGCAAAGTCTAATGTGACAATGGAGGAGCTAAGGGTGTGACGTCAGAGGGCCTGACTGCAGCGGACCGGCAGTTGCAGTGACGTAGCGCACCAGGATGAGATCGTGTGACTCGAGCCGGACCTTCTCAAGTGCGTCACAGATTATATTTAAATCTCAGACTATGAAAATTTGATATTAGATATATTTTGTGACCTCTTGATCAAAGAAGGTAACAGTGACTTTTATGCAACCATATCTAAAACAATGAGTGAAGTGAACATTAAACATTTTCGATTTAGTGGACTCTTTAAAGTTAGGTAATTTCAATGTATACAAATTTGTAAATAAAGGTATAGTAGTTATAACTAATTAAAAATGTGTAAATAATATAGCAGCTCAGCCGCATATCCATCCTAATAAAAATATTGTAATCAAAAATTAGGAATATTGTGATTTGATATTAAAAGTCAAACTTACTATTAAAAATATTAACTTTAAACATTGTAAATGTTTACAAATTGGTGATTTATAATCACACGGTTTGTTAGATGACTGAAGCATTAAAATATTGCGGTAAAGTAGGAAAACAATACGAACAATTGGGACACCATAATTTTGACGTTTCTTATTTATAAGAAAGAAAAGCAATAAGTATTTATAGGATTTAATTTTCTGAACGTATTATTTCTTCTCGTCATTCTTATTGAAATAATATATTATAATTATATATATGCTTGATCTTTTAATCTGAGTGATGCTACCAAGGAATTTGTCACCGAATCACTTGATATCCTTTTTTGTTTTTTTTTTTTTCATGGTAAAATACCTTTAAATTACTATTATTTCTGACATAGACGGACCAATAGTGTTGTGTAAATATGTAAATACGTATAGTTTTTAGATGAAGGTACTATATTATAACATGTTGTATAAAATTCTTCAAATAGTTTATCCATCTAGATAAATCCACCGTTGACTGAAATATTAATTTGTGTTACTTCATTAATAAATTTTTTAACAAAGTAGAACCCAGTAACTGGGTCTTTTACTCATCAACCGTTTTTTGAAATGAAATGAAATGAAAATATTTTATTCGAAGTAGGTAGCAGTGTGCACTTTTCGAACTTCATTCTTTTATCTACCTAATACGCAGTTCCTACCACTCGGAACTCGTATATCCGCCGTTTCGGGAAGTGTTTGCAGAGTAAGAAGAAACGAACGGGTCCAAGGAAACTGCCTCCAACACATTTTTTTAAACTTCTATAAAATCTTAATGCTAGGTCAAGCGATGATTTATATAATTTCATGTCTGTAAATTAAAAAAAGAATAAAGAAAAGGAAAGGACTCAAAAGAGATAAAAGTAAATTGTACTTAGAAGCTAATTACTAACAATAACAAAAACCATTGACAAGAGCAGGCCAGTCCACATAGACTGCAAAAGAATTTGCTGTAAGGCTTTACTGAAATCGTAAAAAAGGGTTCTTCATACAAATTACGTACAGTTTATCTCCAATTTTGTATAGAGAGTTCAATTTATTTGCGCTTTGAGCATAGACGGATAATAAAAGTAGTCCAGTGTGATGAGTAAATATCCCAGTTAACTGGTCATAAACATACAATATTTTGTTAGTCTCTGTATACAAAAATGATTTTCCACAATTCATTCTGTCAAAATGACTAGGTATAGCCTAGTTTGATTCAAGAAAAAGCAGACGGTGATTCATTCTGTCAAAATGACGAGAGCCTAGTTTGATTCAAGAACCAGCAGACAATGGTCATATGTATTTAGATTTTTTTCACTTAATGTTTTTATATCCCTGAGTAAATCAAACCTTTATTGCCAATGACTTTATGGTCATAGCAATAATAATAATATCTGGGACAAATCACACACGGTCATCTGGCCCCAAACTAGGACTCCCTGTATCTTGGGAAACAGAGACTGATATATATATACATACATATATAAATATAATACACCCAGACTCAGAGCATACAATTCTGCTCATCACAGAAGTTTGCCCTGTGTGGTGACCGAACCCACGACTCTCGGATCAGAGGTCAGGATCGCTAACCACTTAGCCACCGAGTCAGTCAGCAATGCCAGCAAGGGCGGCATCAGTACCTACATCTGTTGCTAACTTTCCCTGTCAGGCCTGCGGGCGAGTCTGTCGCGTTCGCATCGGCCTGATAAGACATCAAAAGCTTTGCGCCAAGACACTGCAGCGACTCATCTGTAATTGACGCAGAGGTCATTGATTGATTGATGCCAGCATGACCGGTATTTAGTTCTTGCTGATTTGTTCGAATTGCAAAACTTCTTTTTTAAATCATACATGTTAATTTTAATGTCTGCGTCAGTTATTAGTTATCAATGATCATTTTTTTATTAACAAGCGAATTAAAAAACAATAACTCGTAAATACTGGTGTCACAGGAAAGGAGCAGGACTCATTAGTACATTGGAATTAAGACTTCTCATTATACTGAATAAGGCGGATAATACACTGCTCCGGAATCTGCTCTAGTGCGCGGTGCGGCGGTTTTTTTTTTACTATGGAAATTTTGACATAAAAACCGTAGTTGTTCTACGGCTTGGTTGGTTGAAATTAATTTTTCTTTTGTTCAAAATACAACTTTTTTTTATGAATAATCACTTTTCTAATTAAGGTTCTGCAAAAAGAACAAAAGCTATTCAGTATAGTAAGTAGAAACCTCGTATTAATGGGTTCTGTGCCAGACATCTATTTGGTTTGACCCTACATACATAGGCAAAAATCCACTTTAAATATAATGTTAACTATTTGTCCCAAATATTTATTTGATTGTATTTAAATCGCCTAATTCAATTGCACAATTTTGTTACCACTATCATGTTAGCGTACTTATAAATAAATATATCGATACAGCCTGTAAGGGACTTCATGAACTTCATAATAAAAGCAGACTAACAATTTTAATAAAATATACAATTGAAAAATTTCAGTCTTTTTCTTTTAAGTTTAAATGAACACTTTTTACTACTACGCTTTCATTTTTTTATTTTAATCTCACTCATTATCCTCATAAAAAGTTAGTTAGTAACTGCAAAAAGTTCTGCAACACAAATCAGGGTTTACTGAAAGTTTAACGATTTAAGCCAGTACTTTTTAAATAAATTAGGGGTGTTTAGAACCTTTTTAACTGACTTTAAAAGAAGGAGGAGGTTCTCAATTTGTCGGAATCTTTTTTTTTTATGTATGTTCACCGATTACTCGAAGACGCCTGAACCGAGTTGGAAAATTCTTTTTTTGTTTAAAAGGGTATACTTCACTGGTGATCTCGTATAAATTTTATCGAAATCGATTCAGCGGTTTTTGAGAAAATCAACAAAAACATAGCAAAATTGGAGTTGTTGCGATTAAAGTCGGTTGTTTTTAACGTATTCAACGTGGTCAATTATTTGTCTAATTGTCAAAGTTTCAGGTTCAGGTGTTTAGAGTTCAGTGTTCAGGTAACTTCAAGGTGCTACACATGGTAAAACAAAATAAGTTATGAACCGTTAAACGAGAATTCTCTTCAGATTGAGCAGCTATCTTAATAATCGACAACGCTGAAAGCGTCAAAAAACCGACTTCAATCGCATAACATACGGGTCAAACTGAGAACCTCCTTTTTTGAAGTCGATCAAAATACTAAAACCTTCTTCTAAATGTAACAAATACTTTTCTGAAAACCGCATTAAAATCGGTTCAGGCAAACGCTAGATAATCGCGGTCAAACATACATACAAACATACATACATACATACTGGTCAAACTGAGAACCTTCTTTTTTTCTGAAGTCGGTAAAAAAAAACAGAGCAATTGTAAATTATCAAATAAAAAGTTTCTCTCCACGGCCTTCTCTCACCCGTTATACTCACCTACTTTTTCCAAAGAACCCATACCTGAAATCGGTTTTTTATTTGGAAATTTCATAGAAATCAGAAAGCTGATCGGACAAGAAACAGTATCGTTTTGTTGGAAGAAGTTGATCAGTATGATGAGTATATAGAAATCCCTCTTTAATTTAAGAGAGAGATCTTTTTATAATCTATCTGTAATATGAAAGTATTTTATTACATACTTTCTTACTAAATTCTGAAAAAAATCTTGAAAAATATAATATGGTTAACTCGTCAAGGAGAATAAGGTTCTCAAATTAATATGCTGATAATGAGAATTCAAAAACTTTATTATGTGTTTAAATAAATTTCTTGAAAGGACTTATTCAGAAAACAATTCGAAGCGTTAATAAATTGAGAGTGGAAAACAATAAAGGCTCGGATTTCTAGAAAGGTCTAAAACAATGTCTAAAACAAAGATTATAACCCTGTTATTGACACTCGAATATCAGAGAATGACTCAACGCCTGCGGCTTTTGTTTTAATAACTTCAAGAAACTAAATCAAAGAGCATAAAATTACTGAAATAACAAATTTACTTGACCATTCGCTTTTTGGGTAAATCATGCGCCAAGTGTCGGAAAGATACTAGATTAACAAACTACATAATATCAGAATATCTACATCAAATTAAGCTTATTCTCGTCACACTGTCAAATTTTTCATTACGGGATTTATACAAAAAAATGCGTATACTCTATATCTGATTTCTCTAACAGCTACTTGGTTTTTTATACTAATTTTTAAAAAAATCTTATGATTTGCAAACTGACTTTGGATATTCCAGGTTTCGTATGATGACAAGGACTCTTAGTTAATATAACGGTTTCAAACAATTTAATAAGTCCTGTATAAAATCTAACAAAAACAGTTGACTGAACAACTTTCCCCAAGAAACTAATGGTCGATTCGCAAAAAAAAAACTACTTTTCGAAAGAGTCGATCAGCTGATAAACCTATGCAGTATGAGTAGTCAACCAATTTTTTTTTCTTCATAATGGGTTCCTTTTTCTACAGAAGTTTGTTCAGTTCTTGAGGAGAAGCCCCATCATCATCAGCCGAAAGACGTCCACTGCTCGACAAAGGCTTTCCCCAAGGAAACACATCGACCGGTCCTGCGCTGCCCGCCTCCAGTGGCTTCCCGCAACCTTTACCAGTTCATCGATCCACCGAGTGGGAGGCCTGCCTACACTGCGTTTTCCGGTTCGCGGTCGTCACTCGAGAACTTTAATCCCCCAACGGCCATCAGTTCTACGAGCTATGTGCCCTGCCCACTGCCACTTTAGTTTAGCGATTTTGTGAGCTTTGTCGGTGACTCAGGTTCGCCTACGCATATCTTCTCATTTCTGATCGATGATCGATCACGTAGGGAAACTCCAAGCATAGCACGTTCCATCGCCCTTTGGGTGACCTTGAGCCTTCATAAGAGGCCCTTCTTTTGGGGAGAAGCCCCACTTTGAATATATTCATGTCATTATGATTTAATTAGACCTTATACAGAGCGTTAAATAGTGCGTTTGAAATTTTAACACCGTGTATGTAGAATGTAGAAAAAGTCGATATACTTATCTTCGCAAATCTTAGGCTAAAGAGTAAAATTACTCAGCCAGACTTATTTCTTGACCCCTCTTGGCAAAAGGTGGCTTCACAATCGGCGTCCCACTTGAACAGCTGTCGTAGTTAATTGCTTGCTAGCTTTAAGTCGAGGGCAAGTCTCATTAATTATCGTTTGAGAAAGGGGCTTGAGTTAAGAGCGCCGAGCGTTTTGGGGGGTATCGTTTGTATTAAATCTTTGAAAGCATAATGGGCGTTTAGGCGTCGTTCTTCACTAAGCATTTTAGTAATTTTCTATACAGAGTGTTATGTAAAAATATTGCTAACATTTATGCTTTGAATGAATGAATGAATGAAAACACTTTATTGCACAACAAAACAGGAAAATAAAAAAATAAACATTTAAAAAAAAGTTATACACGTAGGCTTTGATTCTACTTATTAGTTTAAAATACCTTAAAATATTAGGCTAAGCGACCTAAATGAGTGGTAAATTAATCATGATATTACTTCAAACGTTAGTGCTACAAGGAAGGTGGCGTCACATGTTCACAGTAGCAAAATCAATCAAATGCAATAGCCCTAAATGTAAGAAATCGCGCCTTTTGCGACTTTAGCCACTTCTGCCATGTGATCATTTAGTCACTCTCGTCACGTACAGGACTTTCGAGGATCAATAGATGCATGCACTTTTAGATGTGACGATCGATCTTCCGTATCGATTCGAGTGACACTTTCGTGGTAAATTAGCATTAGATCTAACTGTTAATTAGCTGTAACTACTGTTATGAATTCGGTGCAGTCAAGAATTACTGATCAAATTACATGAGTGACTTTGTAATGCGATGATTAAATTGGCACAGGCTCCCAGTTACATTTCTACTGACATAACTTTTCAAGTAAGAGAAGTTTTATATTTAAACCACAAATAATTAAATTATCTGAAATAATTACATGAACGTAAATCTGAGCTGAAGTTGAAGAACGTGTACACAATAAGTACATTCATTAATTATGATGAGATTAATCTAATAAAGGAGTAGCAGCACACGAGGACAAAGGCATGGTTGCTATATGAAAAGATAGATATCTGATTAACGTTTCCGGAAGTTTTTACTCTAAAAGAGGCTTATAATTACATAGCCTAATAACAATAATTAGTAACACAGACTAAAGCTTACAACTTAGACCACACGCCAAAGAGGCTTGCTAACAGAAAATTACATCGTTAGGAGTAATGGCCGACATTTGTTTATAGAAGTATCACGCGAACAGCTGAACTAACATTTATTTTCATAATAACAGGAGATAGTTGCAACTCACGTCAAGATGATAAGATAGTGAAAATTTAGAATGGCCGTTACGAGTAAGAATGAAATAGAAACGAAGGGAAATTTTAACCCCTTACTAGTTTTTGTATACGATTTTAAAAGCACGACGAAGAAACTTTAAATAAAATAAAAATATATTTTACAAGAGCAAGTTTGTATGGTGTTTGTTATAATATTGGCCAGATTAATTTAATTACACTATATTTAGTGTTATGAAAAAATATGCAATAAAATCGCAATAATAAAATTAAAATAGGTACTAGAAGATCACTACTATGCATTCTGTGGTAGCATTCAAGCTACAGTGCTGGTCGTCCGTTGTAATTTTTCAGAAGGAGCGCAACACTACGCAAACAAAACAACGTCTCCAGCTGAATAAAAACTAAGTTAACATAAAAACTAACATCTTCAGTTTTATAGTGTAAAAAAAAATCGGCTACCGTACTAATAAAATGACTATACAAGCGAATTATCTATGAGCTACTTATGGAAACAACCGATGAGAGGGTACTGAAGATGGCACAGCTTCCCAGTTTCACGGCTTTGCTGAAACAGCGACGCCTACTACGGTGGCTGTGGCATGTGTACCGAATGCCCACTCGACTGCCGCGACTTGTTATGCTGGGTGCAGTTGCGCACACGAAGAGAGATGTTGGGAGACCACTCTTACGTTTCATAGACTGCGTTAAGCGCGATATGGCGGCTTTTACCATCGATTCCAGAGGCTGGGAAAAGCTCGCCCTAGACAGGGACGAATGGCGCAAGTGTGTGGGAGATGGTCGCAAGGCGTGTGATGAGGACTGGTTCAACCTGTTGTCCTAGTGGAGGAACCGTAGACATGTAGCCGCTTCTAACTCATCTGTTGGCAACTTTCCCTGTTGGTCCTGCGGTCGACTGTGCCGATCTCGTATTGGGCTGTACAGTCACTCAGAATATTGTAGGTATCCGCGACACTGACTGAATAATCTATCATAGACGCTTTAGGCCAATGATGACGATGAATTATGGAAGTTTTTTAGTTCAATGATTAGAAGACACAGTTTAAATACTCCTCAATATTTTAATAGTTCCTCTGGTGTTGCGAGTGTCTATGGGCGGCGGTAATCTCTTACCATCAGGTGATCCGTCTGCTCGTTTGCCACCTATCACATTAAAAAGAAACTACTTTCAGCTGATTTTGTTATACCTCATACATACAAACAGTTTCTTGTGCAACTATATGTATTTGGTCGTTCACCAGTCTTACAATGTAATAGGCACATTTGATCTGCGCACTCGGTATGGTTCTTTGAAAATCCACAATTGGATAGTTATTGGCATCATCACATCTTCCTATCCATCACATCATGTTCTCCTTGTGTGCAATAAAGTGTTCATACATACATACATACATACATCTTCTACAGGATATAGTGGTAAGTGATGATAACACCGAAGATAAAGGCAGGCGTACCATTATTTTCTAAGCAATGGGGGACCGACTATCTTATTTTCATGCCGAACATCAATTCGTGGTGGTGGCCAGCCAAACGGGCTCAGGAAATGTCCTACCACCCACAAAACCGAGTCCCTTGAAAATGTAAATGTTTTTAGAAGTAAGTAAGTATATTTAGTGTACACTTTTCGAAGGTAATTATTTTGTCTAATACAAGACTTCTTTCACTGTCGGCATGTCGACACAGTCTTGGAACTCGTATACTCGCCGTTTCAGCAAGTGCTTGCGGAGTGAGACGAAATGACGGTTTCAAAGAAATTCCAAAAAGTTCAAAGTGGGACACCGCAGGGATTCGACTTTGTGACCAAGCCGGTTAACCACTACACCACGGAGGTGGAACAACTATTTTAAAGTCATATTATTTTTAGTTTAAATTAAATTATTAAAATAACAGACAGCTGATACCTAAATAGTTCTATAGTCTATCAGCTCTAAATGCTTTAAAACAAACGCGCCTATACTCCCTACAGCCTGTATAAAGGTTTCTAAAGTCGAGATGATTTCCCTTTGTCAGAAGGGCCCCACAAAAATATGCAAATATTCTCTGAAAGCTTTGCAAAGCTCTTTAAGTCTTTACCCTTTAGGTGATGTGATGGCTAAATAAATAGCTGTGACAAAACTTCCAACTCTTTTCCTTTCACTTTCACTTTATGCCTACTTGAAGTCGTAAAATATGTCAAAGTGCTAAGGAATTCAAAGAAAAATACACCATTAACTTTATTAAAAGCAAAGTTTTAGTTAGCATTTGAAAAGGTACAAAGAAAATCTCTTTAATTGCGTCCAAGAAAAAGTTGAGATGTGTAACATTAAAGGTTGTTCTATCATTTCAAAAAAGGAAACCTGAATACGTTTTGAACAAAAAAGTCGGGTTTGTTGAGTTTTTATTATTGCTGGAATACTATAAAAGCCTTGTGGTTTTGGCTTAAAAAGTTTAGACTTAACCTTACACAATAGAAACAAAAACTGTCTCGGGTAATGTCAACACTGTCGACTCGACAGCGCAATTTTCACTCGACATCCACAAAGAAAAAACTTATATTTTCAGGGTGTATGTATGTCCGTCTGGTGACTGACTGGATGACGTATTGGTAAGCGCTACTAACTTCTACGCTAAGGGTTGTGGGTTCGATCCCCACTCAGAGCAAATATTTTATGATGAGCAGATTTGTTGCTTTTCAATGTTGTTTAATATTTAGGATTTACTAACTTCCGCCCGCAACTTTGTCTGCGTGGACTTCAGAATTGGATCCAGATAGAAATAAGGTGTTGCGGGTGTCTATGGGCGGCGGTAATCGCTTACCATCAGGTGATCCGTCTGCTCGTTTACCACCTCTACCATAAAAAAAAGCGGCCAAGTGCGAGTCGGACTCGCCCATGAAGGGTTCCGTAGCAGCAAGTTACATAATATAGAAGTTCTTGTAGTTCGTTGTAACTTGAATGAAAGGTAAATTGCGGTTTACGATTTATGAAATATAAAAAAAAAACTACTTACTACATGTCGTTCAAACCAATTTTCGGTGGAAGTTTGCATGGTAATGTACATAATATATTTTTTTTAGTTTTATCATTCTCTTATTTTAGAAGTTACGGGGGGGGGGGGGACACACATTTTACCACTTTGGAAGTGTCTCTCGCGCAAACTATTCAGTTTAGAAGAAAATGATATTAGAAACCTCAATATCATTTTTGAAGACCTATCCATAGATACCCCACACGTATGGGTTTGATGAAAAAAAATTTTTTGAGTTTCAGTTCTAAGTATGGGGAGCCCCCAAAATTTATTGTTTTTTTTTCTATTTTTGTGTGAAAATCTTAATGCGGTTCACAGAATACATCTACTTACCAAGTTTCAACAGTATAGTTCTTATAGTTTCGGAAAAAAAGTGGCTGTGACATACGGACAGACAGACAGACAGACATGACGAATCTATAAGGGTTCCGTTTTTGCCATTTGGCTACGGAACCCTAAAAATAAGGTGGCGACATCTAGTGACGAAGGGAAAATTTTGAGTTTTTAAGCATTCTCCCGGGAACCCTTAAGTTTTCCGGGGTAAAAAGTTTCCTACGTGTTAGCTGAATGCTTTATCTATCTACATGGTACTAAATTACAATCCAAATCCGTTCAGTAGTTTCGGCGTAAAAGTGGCACAAACAAACAAATAACCAATCAAACAAACATCCATACTTTCGCATTTATAATATTAGTAAGATCAGATAAGAAGTAAGATGAGCTGGCAAATACGTATAAGTTGCTTTTAAAAAAATAAGGTGGCGCCATCTAGTGACGAAGGGGAAATTTTGAGTTTTTAAGCATTCTCCCGGGAACCCTTAAGTTTTCCGGGGTAAAAAGTTTCCTACGTGTTATCTGAATGCTTTATCTATCTACATACTAAATTACAATCCAAATCCGTTCAGTAGTTTCGGCGTAAAAGTGGCACAAACAAACAAAAGACCAATCAAACAAACATCCATACTTTCGCATTTATAATATTAATAAGATCAGATAAGAAGTAAGATGAGCTGGCAAATACGTATAAGTTGCTTTTAACCTCACCATCATCATCAGGATCTTTCTAAAACGTATCAAGTTGTTTTAGCTACAAACTATATGCCCGTCTCTGGAACAACCTGCCAGTCGACATTAGGATGTCCCCTACCCTCACCGCCTTCAAGACTTGTCTGAAGAAATACGTGTAAATTTTCATAACCCGATATGTATGAGCTTTATATATATATATATATTTATCACTGTATATTGTATTGTGTATATTATTATTACATATTTTAATCATATCTATAAGTTAATCAAGTTATGGTATTGTGTGTTAATTAAGTTAATGTTGTCTCTCTATCTTTTTTTTGTACGATTACGCTGCTCCTGCTACTAATTTATAAGTCTCTTTTATATTTTTAAAGGTTGGCTGGAAGAGATCCCTTTAAGGGATAAGCCCGCCTTTGTGCACCTATATTATTCTTGTACTTTATGTTATGTGATTTTATTGTACAATAAAGAGTTAACAAACAAACAAACTATTGAAACAAAACATGCAAACAAACTTGGGTAGTCGGGTAGGAAGAGTCATCACATTAACGCTCCACACGAAAATAAAAACTTAATCTCAACACAAAAGTCTTAGAGCAACGTTACAAGGACAGGAGTAAAGAAATAATAAATATCATTACTTGTTGACTTCAAACATTTGCCTTTCCAATCAATGTATGTCCCATTTTCGATGTAATTCAATAATAATATCGTATATAGAAATGTAAGTATGTACATACTGTCCCTAATAAATCCAACTCAATCATTAGACTAATGGCATAGATACGAGAAGGCAATAAAAGAAAATTACAATACATTCCACGAAGGCAGTCAATGTACATAACTTTATAAGCAAAAATACCGGTCAAATACGAAGCGGAGGCTCGCACTGAGGGTTTCGTATCACATTTTTACATCCAGAACACTTTTTAGGGTTCCGTAGCCAAATGGCAAAAAACGGAACCCTTATGGATTCGTCATGTCTGTCTGTCTGTCTGTCTGTCTGTCCGTCCGTCCGTCCGTCCGTCCGTCCGTCCGTCCGTCCGTCCGTCCGTCCGTCCGTCCGTCCATCTGTCTGTCTGTCTGTCTGTCTGTCCGTCTGTCCGTCCGTATGTCACAGCCACTTTTTTCCGAAACTATAAGAACTATACTGTTGAAACTTGGTAAGTAGATGTATTCTTTGAACCGCATTAAGATTTTTATTTTTTACACAAAAATAGAAAAAAAACAATAAATTTTGGAGGTTCCCCATACTTAGAACAGAAACTCAAAAATTTTTTTTCATCAAACCCATACGTGTGGGGTATCTGTGGATAGGTCTTCAAAAATGATATTGAGGTTTCTAATATCATTTTCTTCTAAACTGAATAGTTTGTGCGAGAGACACTTCCAAAGTGGTAAAATGTGTGTGTGTCCCCCCCCCCCCCCTGTAACTTCTAAAATAAGAGAGTGATAAAACTAAAAAAAATATATGATGTACATTATCATGCAAACTTCCACCGGAAATCGGTTTGAACGAGATCTAGTAAGTAGTTTTTTTTTAATACGTCATAAATCGTAAACCGCAATTTACCTACAACGAACTACAAGAACTTTTATATTATTTTACTTTACTTTACTTAATGCTACTATTATAAAACCCACTCACTGGGGCCGGATTGGTGGAAGGTTGTAAGGCTAGTGGCCAACCCCTAGTGTCAGAATTTTCAAGCCGCCTTTAAGGCCTCCGACATGGTTTAACGACTGCCATCGAGTGATAGCAACGGCACCGACGACTTAAGGTGTCTTGCGAAGAACGGAATTTTTTTTTTATGTGATAGGTGGCAAACGAGCAGACGGATCACCTGATGGTAAGCGATTACCGCCGCCCATGGACACCCGCAACACCGGAGGAGTCACAAGTGCGTTGCCGACCTTTGAAATGGGATGGGGGATGGGGGAATGGGGAGGGGGAGGGGGGGTTGGGCCTCCGAATAAGTTAAATAAAGTACATTATAAAGTTTAATAATTTAAAAAAGTTATCTATTGCTTTATGATATTTTACTCAATTCAGGATCGTAAGCATGTATCCGGTCCGACTCACACTTGTCTGTCTTTTATTAAATTGTTGTTAATGTGTGCAACAGCATTTTCTCTTTCTTTTACCCCCAATTTTTACTTTTTTTATTGTTTGTTAATATGCGCCTACCCTTTCTATTTTCTTATTAGGTGTTATTATATGCGCCATAACTAGAAATATTTTATGAAAATTTTAACCTGCTACCTTTTAGAGTACAAAAAATTTACTAGAAGAAAATCATACGGATGTAGGAAGTAGGTATTAAAAGGGTTCCGACGGCACATTTAGGCTACGTAACGCTAAAAAACTTCACAGACAGAAGATGAGAATATTCGTAATTTTGATCAATATCGTCGTACTGACAATTTATTTACTGTTAAACAAGAACTTTAGCAGGCAGACTGATTATCTATGTTATTTATTTATTTATTAAAGCCTATATAATAATTTTACATAGCTTTGCTCTTAAGTTTATTCTTATTTTTTTTATTATTATTATTATTATTATATAGGGTGACTTTAAATTAGTTCTTGATACGAAAGTTTATGCATGTACTCGTGATAACAAACAACTTTCCCTAAGGAACCTATAGTCAAATTGCAAAAAAAATGTTGGACTCTTCTCTTCATACTAATTTGGCCGGTCAGTTCATCGATTTGTATGGAGAGTCCAAATTTTTTTTTGCGGTTTCACTATGGGTTCTTTAGGAAAAGTTGTTTGTTATCATGAGTACATGCATAGTCTTAAGTATCAAGAACTAATTTAAAGTCACCCTATATTTCATCCCACTGCTGGGCAAAGGCCTCCCCCTTTTTTTCCATGTTTCTTTACATCTTGCATCTCTGAGCCATGTCATATCAGCATATGCAACTATTTCGTCCCTCCATCTTGTTGTAGGTCTTCCTCTTCCTCTTTTTGCATATTTTGGACACCACATTGTAGTAAGATTACTCCATCGGTTGTCTTCGTTCCTTGAGATATGCCCCGCCCAGTTCCATTTTCCAACTTTTGCTATTTTTATTACATCCTTTATTTTTGTTTTCTCTCGTAAGGCCTTCTTTGAAACTTTGTCAATTAGTCTGACTTTTAAAAAAACACTTCTGTGTTATAATTGAGGCTTATTAAGGAGGAGGAAAAGGAAGAATTCTGGCCGAAGGGTGTAGTGTTTCGGAGATTCCGAGGAAGTTCGCCGACCACTGCCACCGAAATAGTACCGACACCTCGTACTAAATAATATGATATTTTAGTTAGTTAGTTAATATTAAGTATTTATGTATAATATTTTAAGTATAAAATGTGTATTATTGTATATGTTATATGGGCCTCGTTGCCTGAAATAAACAAATAAAAAAAATATATATACCTACTAATAAACACTATAATACTTTTAATACACATACATAATAATAAAAAAATCTACTCATCATACTGTAACAACCTTTGGTGTACATCTTTGCTAAAATGAAAATTTTGGAATCTTCGTTCAAAATGTCCAATTGTTATGTATGGATAGTTAATTTTCAACCGACTTCAAAAAAAGGAGGAGGTTCTCAATTCGTCGGAATCTTTTTTTTTTTTTTTTCTATGTATGTTCACCGATTACTCGAAGACGCCTGAACCGATTTCAAAAATTCTTTTTTTGTTTGAAAGGGTATATTCACAGGTGGTCCCATATTAATTTTATCGAAATCGATTCAGCGGTTTTTGAGAAAATTAACAAAAACATAGCAAAATTGGAGTTGCTACGATTGAAGTCGGTTGTTTTTAACGTATTCAGCGTGGTCAATTATTTTTTTTGCGGATAGGGCAATAAAGTGGCAGAACAATAGTTGTTTTGTATGATGAATATACGGGGTGTTAAGAAAATGTGTTTGAAATTTTAACGGTTTACTCAGAATCAAGTACTTATAGAAAAATCTTATTTTTAATTTTTTTTTTATTAGTAGATCGGATTTTTTCAATATTTTTGATTGATTACACTGATCAACAAAATAATAGCTTTGTTCTCCCACCTAAGGAAGATATATATATATTTGTAATCATCGTAGCCAAGGTATAAACGCACGATAAATACGCACAACCAAACTGTGGAATGAATTATCGCCTGCGGTATTTCCGGACCGATACGACATTCAAGCAAAATCAAAATCAAAATCAAAAATCTTTTTTATTTAAGTAGATGCTTTATACATACTTTTAAATCATCATATTCAAGAAAAGAGCGTACTCCCATATCAAAGGCTGGCAACGCACTTGTGACCCCTCTGGTGTTGCGGGTGTCTATGGGCGGCGGTAATCGCTTACCATCAGGTGATCCGTCTGCTCGTTTGCCACCTCTGCCATAAAAAATAATAAAAAAAGTCGGAGTTAGCGCTTGGTTTATTTTTTTGAATATTAATATATATATATTTTAACTAAAAGAATAAATATTTTACGGATCCCTTGTTTTGTGGAAAGAAATTAAAATGTGATTGCAAAAAGTGTATTTTTAAGGATTTTTAAAGATCAGTGAGACAAAAACATGAAGCTTCGCAAGGCAAGTTAAGCTGTTGGTGCCGGCTGCTACCACTAGATGACAGTCGTTAAGCCATGTCGGAGGTCTTATAGGCAGGCGGCTTGAAAACTTCTGACAATAGGGTTGGCATCTAGCCCCCCCAGCCTCCACCAATCCAGACTTGGCCCCCGTCTGTGGAGTATGGCCTAACCTTCCCGCGGTATGGGAAGAGACCCGCGCCCCTGCAGTGGGTACAAGACACAAAAATAGCATTCAGTAATGTGATATTTTTGTTCACGCCAAATGACCGGTTTCGGCGGCGACACAATTTTTCCTAAGACCAATCGGTTAGGTTTTTGTAGCAAGTTCTACAGCGTACATGTGGCCCCCACGATTTATCTGGATTGGCAACTAATTTTAAAATATTTAAACACTCTTCAATAGGTATATGGAGTAAAATACTTTTTTGGCTATCTGCTGTGAACTTTCCACACTCGTAACAAAACTGATCGGGAGAATTTATGCAGCTGCGTGACATTTTTGAACCTGCAAGAATTCTCCATTTTATAAAATATAGCATTTTGTTGATTGCGATATTTTATAAAATAAGCAAACTATTGAAACAAGTTCAGTTGTGTTCGAAACTCACTGTATTGAGTTTCGAACACAACATGCTATATTTTATAAAATGGAGAATTCTTGCAAGTCATTTATTTCGATAACGGGAGCTAAACAAACGTTACTATTATTATTTCTATGGTTAGGTGTAGGATACCTAACAAAAACAATATAAATAGCTTAAGTGGTAGACCCCTTGTTGACTAGTGTTATGAGTAACCCCTAAAATTTCAAACGCACATTTTTTAAACCTATTTAGAAGCATAAATTAACGGTTCCTATACCTATTTCGATACGCCCAGTATTAAAATTAAACACCCAGACATAAAGTAAACAAATCTGATCATCACACAGTTTTTTTGACTACGTGGAGATCGAATTCACACCCCTCGGAACAGACTTCAGAAGTGCTAACCACTCAACTGACTCAGTCAGTAAGTAGAAATCTACGAGATCTCCCAGCTGAGAGGGTCATAACATTTCAACTACAAACAAATACAGGGTCACTATGATTTCAGAATTTATTGTTGTCAAAACAAGCTATTTTCCATTATTCTATAACTATTTTATCCAGTCCTTTACGGCTCTATAGTTTCCAAACAATAACAGATATGAGCACTCTCATTGTTTAGTATTCAATAGTTTGTTTACTATTCGAATCTGATAGAATCTAGTTTGTATATTACCTGAGCCGAATGCCACTAAGGATTTTAATAATATAAAAATATAATATCTGGGACAAATCACACACGTTCACCTGGCCCCAAACTAGGATTCCCTGTATCTTGGGAACCAGAGACTGATATACATACACATATACTTTTTTTAAATACATACATATATAGATATAATACACCCAGACTCAGAGCAAACAATTCTGCTCATCACAGAAAAGTTTGCCCTGTGTGGGGATCGAACCCACGACTCTCGGATCAGAGGTCAGGATCGCTAACCACTTAGCCACCGAGTCAGTCACATTAATCACAGTTCATTTGAATCCAATACTCAAGGTTAAAATAAAGCGTAGTCTTCATTGGCATAGTATTCACAAACGACCTAATAAAACAATATTTACGGTGCTTTCACATTCTTTTAAAAATATACGATACATTTGACGTGTGTTTACATAATCAACAACGCTGAATACGTTAAAAAACCGACTTGAATCGTAACAACTACAATTTTGCTGTTTTTTGATTTTTCAAAAAGGGCTGAATCAATTGAGATGAAATTTATATGGGACCATTTCTAAAGTATTACCTACCAACAAAAAAAGAATCATCAAAATCGATTCACAATTAGCGGAGTAATCGCGTAACAAACATACAAAAAAAACATACAGTCGAATTGAGAACTCCTCCTTTTTTGAAGTCGGTTAAAAATGTATTGATTCGCTCATAAGTGTTAAATAGAATAGTAAACGATTTTCATAAAACTGCAGAAACCAATCAATACTGTCAGAAAATAACGATTAAGCAAAGAACGGGGAACCAAAATATCAGTAAGCTCCGACAGTACCGTAGTTTCTTCGGCAAAATTGTCCAGTTTCGGTTTTCCAGTTACCGCTTTTAAGCGAATCAAAAGTCACCCTATATTTTTTGCGGATACAAAGATTTACATTGGGTTATGTTTTATATAAAATCAGATGCATATACATAATATCTGGTGTGGGATGTTAGTGGATGATGTGCCATTCCCCCATCACACCTTATTTCTACCACACTATCTCAAAACTAGTGGTAAGGGTTGGCGGGGGAATGACTCCCCATTCCCCAACATCGCATTTTCTCACCAACACCTCCCAATCTACCATTAACTAGAGTTGATTGAATTGGTCTTATACTAGTTTTACGATGTGATTGTGCTGACATGTTGACAAGAGAAGAAAGAAGCTAGATTGGCAGCCATTTTAGTGCGCAAAACTGAGGAAATAAAACAAAACGTGGAATATGCATGTAATTTATTATCAGTATTCTCTTTATTGTTTAATTTTGGTGATTTATGTTTTACTTGGAAATGATTTCGGTCGTTGTGTTTACTCCATGGATTTCACTGGAAATCATCAGAATATTATTAGGCGTTACTACGAAAAACGGAATGTAAGTATTACTCATTATAATGTTTTGAATTAATAAAGGGCGTAAGTAGGTAATTAAATAATTTTGATTATCCATAAATAGTTCGACTTATCAGTTTATGTTTTTTTATTTTATTATTTTGATAATTATTATTTTTTATTGATTTGATTGTTTCTTTAGATGCTTTGAGGAAAGTTCAGTTTTCAATCAAAAATAAAAAAATCACGCTTATAGTATTATCCTGTTAAGTGACTGCGCATGAGTGCAGTGCATGCGACTAAAATGTGTCACTTGCGACCAAGCAGATGGCTTCTTCAATATTTATTTTATTCAGTGACGGAATTTATTAATGTAATTTTTATATTTCCTACATGTCATGAACTGCATGGCTGAGCTTGGTGATCTGTATTACTAGAATTAATTAAATAATCTTAATACCTTAGACCACATTGTACCCAGTTCAAGAGTAAATAAAAATTCTATTTAAGCGCTATGTTAAATAATTATTGTTGGTTTAGCAAAAAGACAAAATATTTGTTTAGTCAAGTAAATGGTGAAGATGCCGAAAAATGGAAGCGGGTTCTCTTTATCTTCTATCAAAATAAAAGCTTTAAGAAACTCGATTTAAGTTTTGTTGACACAAAAAATCTATCAAGTAATCCTTAATACGTGATTTTATTCATCCTTTTTTTCAGATCTGGAATACGTCAAATCTGGGAAGCATCTTGTTTAAAAATGTTCCTCAAAAAATATTAAGCAACAAATCCAGAGGAATAAAAAAATATGTCATTCTGTCGTGGGATGTTATCGAATTTAAACATAAAACGTATGTAAAATAATACAGCCGTAATAATAAAGATGATAGATTTCAATCTCTAGTCTTTGTGACATAATATTACAGAATGAGATTTTTTTTTGAATTAAAAAAAGGACGTGACTCACCTTCATTCAGTTGACAACGGTCTGATGATAAAGATTATGAAATAAACGTAATACTTACAATGCTTAGGTTTGCGGTGATGAGATCGAATAAAAAAATCTAAGTATCGACTGAGCAAAAAAAAATATTGGTCATATTATCGAATTGTGACAATCAAAAATATTTGGTGAACGCTTTGACCAAGGCATTTGTAACAAAGTCATATCGCCGTGTCACTAACTGTGTATTTTACTTATTTTTAGCTCAAGCATAATGTCAATATAGTACGGGCAAGTTAGGTGAAGCTAGTATGGCGAGGTGGAAAAAAAATCCTAAAGCTGATTTTAGCACAGTCGTTTCTTGGGACCATAGAAGTATACCCTGAAAAGTCCCAACTCCTAGGGTGCCGGCGTCCCCCTCTCCCCCCCCCTCGAAAGGTCCCGATTTTTTTTTTTTTTACTCAAAACGAGGAGTTAGATGAAAACTGTCAAAGAGGCAATTATTCCTTATTAAATTACCTATCAAACGGTACTACTTTCATATCAATAGGAATTTTAGTTATTGAGATATGCTTGTCTATATATGACAAAAAATTGAAAATACCCAATTTTGTACCGATTTCTTGATTTTCTGAGAAAACTGTAAAAGTATTTATAAAACATTGTTAGTAAAAATTATTCCTTTCATGTTTAGCAACAAAACGAGACTACATTAATAAAAATTTACAAATAATTAATTAAGTTGTAGTTCATTACATCTCAGCTGATAAATATGATTAATTTTCTACATATAAACAACTCTAAAACATCGTGACTGAGAACTTGTAGTTATTATCTATGTATAAAATTGTCACATGGATACAAAAAAGCCTTAAAATAGAAATAAAATAAAACATACGATTCTTTAATATTTACGAATTACTATATTTATTCGCCCTTTTGATCATCGATCTCTATGTTATCTTATTATTTACGAGATGAACCACGGTGTCGACCCATAGTGCCTGCCACATTATATTAAATAGTACTATTTACATTAAGTATGAATAATCCCTGTTGCTCTCTGAAGGCGACCCCACCACCCCTAAGGTCCGGTGACAGTCCATACAGTCGCCAGTCGACACTCGTCACTCACTTCTCGCTCGCGTCTACATTTTAGATAGGGAAATTTTAGTAGGTAAATAACTCAAATGATTAGTATGGAGTGTCCAGGATGTGAATCTGCAACTGGTTTAGTGCAAATGGAAGCTGGGTAGCCACAGGTATAACGCTTTACCCCAAAATTTTCCACTCCAATCCTGAGGATTCAATTATTATTGATGTCCATCCAAACTATTCTTGTTTTTCTGGTACACGTGCAGTGGATATTGCGCATACGCATCAGAGGTAGGTGGCAAGGATACCAGTCGCAATGAAGCATTTACTTGCATGTTTGGATTTTGCACAGATATTTAAGGCTTTTTTATATCCATGTGACAACTTTATGCATAGATAATACCTACAAGTTGTCAGTCACGATGCTTTAGAGTTGAAATTTATGTGTAGAAAATTTATCATATTTATCATCTGAGATGTAATGAACTACAACTTAATTAATTATTTGTAATTTTTTATTTATGTAGTCTCGCTTTGTTGCTAAATATGAAAGGAATAATTTTTACTAACAATGTTTTATAAATACTTTTACAGTTTTCTCAAAAAAACAAGAAATCTGTACAAAATTGGGTATTTTCAATTTTTTTGTCACATATAGACAAGCATATCTCAATAACGAAAACTCTTATTGATATGAAAGTAGTACCATTTGATAGGTATTTTAATAAGGATTAATCGCCTTTTTGACAATTTTCATCTAACTCCTATTGGTTTTGAGTAAAATGAAAAATACTGAAAATCGGGACCTTTTGAGGGGGGGGAGAGGGGGACGCCGGCACCATAGGAGTTGGGACTTTTCAGGGTATACTTCTATGGTCCCAAGGAACGACTATGCAAAAAATCAGCTTTAGGTTTTTTTTTGACCCTAAACATTAAATTGCCCGTACTAATTAATAAATCTACTAACAGCTTTCATTTGTATATTTTTTTAGGAAGGATCCTTTAAAGGAATGCAGTGTGAAAAACTGCATATTCACGACACAAAAAGGCAAATTAGATAAGGCAGATCTCGTTGTTATATCGACAACGACAGCCGCACGGGTATACCACCACGTTAAGCGAAGGAAGAAGCATCAAAAGTGGGTTATGTTTACAACTGAATATCCTCGAGGAAAGTGGAAATTAAAATATTTTGCTGGTTTGACTAACTGGACTATGACTTATAGGTATGTATTGTTAAGGGTAGTTGTTAAAAAAGTAGATTGATGCTGTATACCTACATTCTTTTAATTCGTCTTTTTTTTTTACCAGCCCAATTTGTCCCACTGCTGAGCAAAGGCCTCCCCTTTTTTCCGCCACTGTTCCCTGGATTTATCTAATTCGTCTTTATCTAAGGAATATTCCAATAGAGAAATAAATATTGACAAGTTTTAAGAAAATCAGAAGAAATTATTTAATCTAGGCCTTTACTAATGGAACCGAACTCCCCAAGGAACCCCTAACTAGTCAATAACTTCCCCCCCTACCCCCCCCCCTACTCACTACTCATAACTAGTCAATTCGCAAAAAAATGTTTTGATTTTTCTAACGAGTCCATCAGCTAATTACATAAATGATTTATCGGCTAACATCGGTTCTTGGGTAAAGTTGTTGATTGAAATGAAACGATCTTGTTTGATTTTAAATATCTTAATATCATTTGATTTTCTTAGACCTTACATATTTGAAAATGTAGAATGAATAGGAAACAGAATCATAGATCTGAGTGCGAAGAGGAATAGTCTGTAAACTCATTTGTTTGGTTGGTCTTAAGTCTCAATGTTGTTTCTTATACAATTTTTTAATAAAATTTTCCTGAAAGTTATAAAGACGCTGCTAATGTTTTTTACACACGCAAGCAAAACACAAAATTATTAATACGTGCGTTTATTTTTTCGAAGAATAGTTATAAAACTAGTTAGAAAACTAAACATTTTCTCAGGAACTTTTTGAATAAAATACCTACTTCGTATTTTTATTATTTTATTAAAGTTAATTAAAAAGGGTTAGTATCGAATGGTCGCGAACGTAAAGTGGTAACTTTGCAACTCGTCTAAATATCAACTCGTACACAATGCGTTTTATCAATTCGTCTAAATAGTTATTGGTCTTAACTGATATTTTGTCTAATTTGCAACCTAACTTATGGTATGGTATGGTAGGCGATTATTTTGAGAGACCTTATGGGTCTTAAAATTAAGTGTAACTTAATTGGAAAATGTGTTTCTTCAGCACCTGAACTTGGTAAAAAACATGTAATAATCTTTTAAAATGTCCATTATCCAAAAATAAATATAACTAGGAACTTTTTACTAGGTAGAAAAATCAACGATTTAAAAGTATGTGCAAAACATCTAGTTGAATAAAAAAACATTTTGACTTTCATTACATTTCAGGATTGAGGCGGATATACCAGTTCCATACGGCAGAACCGTTCCTCTAACCAAGCCTCGGATGACCAAAAAACAGTTCGATCATGCGCCTCTTATTAAGATTGTCCCCAACTGGGCAGACAAGAAAGATGTTGAGTTGGCAACTGTACATAATACTGATACGCCCACTGCAAAGAAATACTTGAAAGAACTCTCGAAGTATATTAAGATTGATGTGTATGTATACAGGAGTAACAAAAGTAGTAGAAATTATAGTGAACTTTCTACTTATAAAAATGATAAATTTTTTCCTAAGACTTTTTATCACAGAATCCGCAAAACCATTCGTCTGCTCGTTTGCCACTTATCACATAAAAAATCCATACAAAGCTGATCAATTATTAGTCGTTTTTAAAAAAAATGTTCAAATTAAGATCACAAGTTTTGATGTTTTTCTTTAAAAACTTAAAAATAAAGTTGAATTGATTTTTTACCGCTACTCCACTGTTTTGCTACCTTATTGGCAGCGGAATTATTTGGAAATTATAAATTAACATTCAAATTTAAAATTCGAAATACGTATATGTTTATTCGGGTCCCTTTTTTCACCTAATACGAAGTTTCTATCACTCGAAACTCGTATACATTTTTAGGTGAGTTTTTTTTATTAAAGAAAGAAACAAAACGTAACAAGTTCTTAAAGATTACATACTTAATGACGCAGTGTCACCATCAAGCAAATTTGACAGTTTTGAATGTCATTTATCATTATCAAATCTGATCTTTTACGACTTTTTCGAAGAAAAGCTGTGAAATTATTTTCTCAGATGTCATTGAAATAAAATGAAAATATTTTTTATTCGAAGTAGTTAGAGGTGTACTCTTTTCGAAGGTCATTCATTCTTTTGTCTACTTAATGCGAGTTTCCTTCCATTTGGAACTAGATTACTCTTGTATTTGAACCACAAATTTCAGATCAGCAAATAAGTGTCAGTTTGGAAAATCCTCATTATGGTTTCATTTCAGTTGCTCCAGCTCGAAAAACAAATGCAAAAACGCCGTGGATTATTTATTTTATTTGGCATTCCGAAATGTGAGATGTCATCAATATATAACGGAGGATATATTTTACCATTCGTATCACAAAGGCGCAATACCAGTGATCTTGGGTGTGTCCTTGGAGAACTGTGAGGCTCTTCTGCCACCACAATCGTTTATGCATGTGGACCAATTTGCTTCTGTCAAAGAGCTTGCCATGCATATGAAAAGTGTTGCTAATGATATCTTAGCTATAAGCGGATACCACAGATGGAGGAATCACTTTGAAGTAGTAATGAACATGGAGTGTTTGGTACCCCGACTTACCACTTTTGCAGGCTATGCCAGGCCCTCAACTTTAACGAGGACGATACACGCATTTACAGTCAAGATGATATAAATTATTTTTTTGACAAAAAGAGAAATTGTAAAGACGATTGGAGACAGCAAAGAACTCATTATTGGCAACCAAAGAAGCAGAATGTTGCAAAACATTTTGTTCAACAGAATAGAGTTAGAAAAAAGTTTAAAAAGAAGCAAAGTAATAATGGTAGAAAGAGATTTAAAAAGCGTATTTGAAAAATGTATTGAACGTTTAATAAATGTGTAAATTGGTTATTTATTTTCTTTAAAATATTTTTTGAGTATCCCCCTTATCTAACGTCTAAAACCTCTCCCTTCTTTTTTTTAATCCTGGCCAGGAACAAAATTAATTTTCCTACGATTCCAAATATTTTGAAACTCTTTGTCACGAATTTATATTTTAATATTTTATTCCCAAAATCCTTAAGGTTTCGGTAATAAAAATGGTGATTCTATTTCTTTGAATGAAATTGAATCTTTGGCGTTTATACGAAATACTGAACAAAACAAATAATAATAATAAAAAATATGACTCAAAATTAACTCCACAATAAAACAGTAAAAAACCTCAATTATACGAAAGAAAAGTCTTGTTGGAATAATCCAAATATTTTCAACTCGAGTTCATTTTGAAATACACATTTTTATCCAAGTTTTCTCATATAAAAAAATATACTTTTTTTATTTTTGAGGTCGCCCCGTTGCTTCTAACCTGTGCCTCATTAAAATTGCAGACACCAACTATGAATATTCATAACATCGACGTACTAAAACCAAACGTCAAATACATCAATCTATTTGATATGTTGGGGTAAAAAGGGGTTTTTCGGGCTATCGATCATGATCGAACACATGTTCAGTTTGCTTAGGTTTCGTAGATCTTACGATACGATTTAAACTCGTATACTCCATTTTTTCTTACTTGTCTTATTTTGAAAACATAATAGCGTACCTTACTCACAATTACTGATATTTCATAGAGTTGGAAAATATATTTATTAAGTTTCTATAACGAACTTCATAACAAGATTTCCCTACACTATGAAATGTGAATGGTAATGAGCAGGTAAACTATTATATTTTCAAAAATAAGACAAGTAAGAAAAAATTGAGTATATTATTATATTACTCGTATGTCTAAGCACCTCTATACTTTCTATTCTTCGTTATTGTATTAGGTTGTATAATTTTAAGTTCATAAATAGTATTTCGTCGTCTTCGAAGCGGTCGCGGTCAGTGCGTCTGCACTACAGACACGGTCATAACCTAGATGGGTTTGAGTGTTAGTGGCGTTTATCTGGACCATTTCCGTGCATCGCAAGGCACGTTAAGCCTTTGGTGCTGGCTGCTATCACTAGATTGTAATCGTTAAGTCACGTCAGAGGCCTTATAGGCGGTTTGAAAACTTTTGATACTGGGGTTGGCCACTAGCCCCACAACCTCCACCAATCCGTGCTTGGCCCACATGTGTGGAGTATGGCCTAACCTTCCCGAGGAATGGGAAGAGACCCGTGCCCCTGCAGTGGGCACGATATGGACCTGATAACTGGGGCTTCTTCACTTTAATCTGAACAACTTTTGTTGTACGACTTTGTTCAAATCGTATGAAAAAATATTTTTGGACTCTCCATACAAAAGCTGAACAGCTGATCGATTTCTATGATAACTGAATCTCAAAATTATTTTACGATTTTTGGCGCAGCTGTAGAACAAAAGTTGTTCAGTTTTATGAGTAAAAATTGCAGTTAACGGTTCGTGTAGTTAATTTTATAGGGACTTTCCATAATATCAGAAATTATCTAATCCGTTTTCCACTCTTATGAGATGCGTGAAAAATTAGCGGGATGCGTTTGTTTAGCAGTGACTAAGCGATTAAGCGTAATTTTTACTCATGAATCTGATCACATTTTTCAATTTCTTTGCCAATTATGTAAAGGTTGTACATAATTTGCAAAAAAAAACTTGTAAAGGGAACTATATTTACGGTACTTAGGTACTTTACGGGAAATATATTTAAAACAGTATCCTCCAAATACGGCTTAAAGCTAAAGTCATCCTCTAAAAATTTTCATCTTAATAAATCACCTATATACGAGATAGCGCGTTTAATATTCACAGGGTGCGCACGATCCACCGATTTGCGGTCTGATGCCTAATGGAAGCTAGGAAGGGTTGCCGGATGCCACAAATTCGGATAGTTATCGGAATTTGACAGGTTATTTCTTGCGTTCATTATTTAATCCATTAATAAACTTCTTATTAATTATAATATAATACGTCGAACGGGTATTTTTGTTAGCTTGGACGAAAAGGGTAAAAGTATTTTGTATTTAAATCAGAAGACAACTTTTCAATGGAAAATTGCTAATTTTTAAAATAAGGTAAGCCTGTGTTTTGTTTTTTAAACCTATACTTAAGTCAGTTGTAGTTTAATATCTAGGTAATAAAATAAAATACCGTGAGGGATTTATATTTATTACTAGGTTCCGCCCGCGACTTCGTCCACGTGGACTTAAGAATTTTGCGGTAGCGCCATCTAGTGACGAAGTGGAAATTTTGTGTTTTTAAGCATTCCTATGGGAACCCTTAAGTTTTCTGGGATAAAAATTATCCTATGTGTTAGCCGAGTGCTTTATCTATCTATCTTCTAATAAATTTCAGCCAAATCCCTTCAGTAGTTTCGGCGTGAAAGCGGAATAAAAAAACAAACAAACTGACAAACAAACAAACATCCATACTTTCGCATATTATAATATTAGTAAGATGAGAAGTGAATTTTTAAAAATAAAGGGCGTCACACACTACAGCGATACTGTGCTATAAAATTCGCCACACTCATGGACGGATATTCTAGCATGGGGCTTATAACTTCACTTTATAGCACAGTATCGCTCTAGTGTATGACGCTCTTAAGGGGTTACAATGTTAGTTTAAGATGGTCAAAGTCCGATTAGTTCATTCGGTTTTCAAAATTCATAGTTTGGATAGTGGTAACACTTTTCTAAGATAACTTATCTATTCTGGACAATACCATTGGATTCACGAAGCTTTATTACTAAGTTATACAACTTGAAAGTTTAGTCTCCAAAAATCAATATGAATAGCACTGATTTAATATGTATGGAAGAGACCCATGCCCCTGCAGTGGGGACTTCTTGCGGCGTTTAAGCGTCAAAATAGAACGTTTCACTTACAAGCTGATCCCCGCGACTTTGTTTGCGCAATAAGAATAAAATATGATGAATTGTTATATCCATAACTTGCGAAAAGTTAGTGTCTCCATCAAATAACATCACCTATTTCACCTTCTTATTCTTCACCTCTTCTTCAAGGCCTCATCTACCTCGATACCAAAATCTATCGAAATTAGTTCAGCGCTTTAGGCGTGAAAACGTAACAGACAGACAGAGTTACTTACGCATTTATAATATAAAATAATATAGTTTGGATTTTAGTTTATGTTAAACAACTCAGGGCATTGACTTCTAAACTATTTAGTATTCCAAGACTCGCTTTATCTTCCATAGCAACTGTATCAAATTATAAGTAAGAACACGTCGTGTTCGTGACAGTTACAGCGACTGGCACGTTAATTACTACATCAGAGTTAAGGCGCATAAGTATTGTCTTAATGCTGGCTGCATGTAGCGGTATGTTCTCTTCTGTTAAGTCTCACTAATATTATAAATGCGAAAGTATAGATGTTTGTTTGTTTCCACTTTCATACCGAAGCTACTGAAAAGATTTAGATGAAATTTGGTAGGTAGATAGATAAAGCACTCGGCTAATATATAGGATACTTTTTGTCCCGGAAAACTTAGGAATTCTCGGAGGAATGCTTATAAACGTCACTAGATGGCGCCGCCTTAACATTTTCTTTCTCTCTGGATGCAAATCTGAAGTGCACGAAGACGAAGTCGCGGGCGGAAGCTAGTTATAGTATAAATACGTTAAAAACCCATAACGTTCTTACTGCTATAGGATGGGTCTCTTCCCATAGCTTGGGAAGGTTAAACTAGAATCCACACACTGGGGCCAACTTCGGATTGGTGGAAGACTCAGGGCTAGTGGCCAGCTCCAAGTGTTAGAAATTTTCAAACCACCTAGAAGGCCTCTGATATGGCTGATGGCTCACTCCCTCCCTATCTAGTGACAGCTAACGGCACAACTACTTAACATGTCTTGCAAAACACGGAAACGGTCGAGATAATTTTTTTTCTTTATTTTTTTTTCGTTGGGAAATCAACAGCTTATATAGTGTTACCTACATATAGTTGATGAAGACATATTTAACAAAAAACCTTTGCAGATTTCCACAAATGCGACTAACAATCAAACCCATCCAGGTTATGGCCGTGTCTGTAGTCAGAAAACTTGCATCATCGTTGTGACTACGCAAGTCGCACTGAGCTAGTATCGCTTCTGGCTTAATAATCTTCTAGAAATTATTATGGGGTGTCACCTTTCTGTAAGGTGACTATTAAGCACTTAGAAGTTCCTTCGAAGACACACCCTTGTCGTCTTAATAAAATTAATAGAGAGAGCTAAGACGTAGTTTGTGATTAGTTGACGTGTTGACACAAAGGAAATTATTTATGAAGCATCTCTTAGAACATAGACGGTAGAAGGTAAAATGTTGTAAGGACAAATGTTGGTTCATATATTAGTGTCTCGTGTTAGACTTACTTTGCTAGGTTAATGATTTTAACTCCGACACCTACACCTACGATTCCTAGTCACCTCACCCACACACATTTATTTTGTGTTATGTTTAGATATTTTATAGACATAGACATAGATATATCTTTATTTTTGGGACTATAAATAATAAGTAGTTAAGCCATGTCGGAGGCCTATTGGTGGCATGAAAACTTCTGACACTGGGGTTGGCCACCAGCCCCACAACCTCCACCAATCCAGACTTGGCCCCCGTGAGTGGAGTATGGCCTAACCTTCCAGAATTATGGGAAGAGACCCATACCACAGCAGTGGGGACGATATGGATTGTTAACAAATAACATGTTTAGAAGATAATAACAAAAAAAAATACAATTAAAAATAAAAAGAAACATCATCAAATATTACCACTTATACGTATCTGCTATATTTTACTTATCTGGGTGCTTAAAATAGATTTGTGTTCACTTTAACGTATATAAAAAATAAATTTCTTTTATTTCAGACCTTTGAGTCCATAGAAAATCATAATCATAATCATAATATTTTATTGGTAAAAAATAAATTTACATGTCAATTTAGTAATTTTTGGTTTTCAATAATGTGATGTCAAATACAATTTATATAAAAGAAAGTTATAAAATTACTACAAAAAATAGCAATAAAGAAATTAAAAAAAATAATAATTAAAAAATAAAACATTGAATCGAACATTAAATCAAACATTAAATCAAACAAAATTACACAAAAAAATAAAAACAATTGGTACATATTTGTACACAATGAGTTACTTTTGTAATTACTTAAAATTTAAAAATTCATTGATACTATAAAACGTGTGCTCGAGAAGCCAGCGTTTTAGTTTCAATTTAAAGCTTGATTGTGTGAGAGCTTCAGTAATATTAGTAGGCAGTTTATTATAGACTGAAGGGCCCAAAATATGAGTCATCTTCCCAGATTTGGCGAGTCTACATGGCACAGGTAAGAGCCGGTCCATATTGCGATGATTGCGCGTGTGCACATCTCTCGGTGTCACGTACTCGTGTCGATTGTTGTACACATACACAGCCACCTGATGGATCAGTAGCGAGGGTAAGGTTAGTATGCCTAAACTTTTAAAGTACGGCCTCACCGATGTGAAGCGTGATACCTGCACTATTGCCCGTACGGCCCTCTTTTGCATACGGAAGGCGCGCTCCCAGTCTGCCGCGCACCCCCACAGCTCCACACCATATTGCAAGATTGCCTGTGCCGTCGCAAAGTAGCTGGACCTCACCACCTCTCTCGGAACCACCCAGGATAGCCGACGTAGAGCAAAGCTAACTCCACCTAGTTTCCCACACAGTTTTGCTATGTGGGATTCCCAGGTGAGACCGCGGTCAAGTTCGAACCCGAGGAAGGTGGTGGCTTCCACCTGGTCGATGTGTACTTCACCTACTCGCACGCACATACGTCTTGGTAGTTTTCCCCCTAGGTGGAAGTGTAGGAAGTGGGTCTTTTTGATATTAAGTGCGAGTCCATTACATCCGAACCAGAGCGACAGTCGGCTCATGGCACTGTTAAGTCGCTGCTCCAAAGAGACCACATCGGATGCACAAACGACGATAGCGACGTCATCTGCGTACATGAAGACGTCTCCATCTGGTACGGCCTCCGGTAGGTCGTTCAAGAGCAGCGAAAACAGGATGTTCGATACCGAAGATCCTTGAGCGACGCCCATCGTCGTAGTGAGTGGATCCGACCTAACCATCCCACCATCGCTCGTTACAATCTGCGACCTGTCGTATAGTATATCCGTAAGCAAATCGCCGGCCCGGCCACCGATGCCGTAGTGCTGCAACTTAATGGCGAGCACGGCATGGTCTGCCACGTCGAAAGCTTTAGACAGGTCGCAGCACAGCACGGCCACCTGCTGGCGCCGCTCGCGCGCCTCCAGCACGCGTCGCACCACCTGCCGCGCCAGCGCCCCCGTGGAGCGCCCCGCGCGGTATGCGTACTGGCGCTCCGACAGGGTGCCGGTTGAATCCAGGTATTCAGATAGGCGAGTGCACAAACCGTTTTCCATCACTTTGGCTATTGCCGGAATGATGGATACCGGTCTGTAGCAGTCTAAATCTTCCCTTTTGCCTTTTCCCTTGTACAGAGGCGAAATTTTACTTATTTTTAATGGGACTGGGTAGGTTCCCTCTTTAAGGCACCGGTTGTACAGTTGGGCAAGTACCGAGGACAAAGAAGGTGCGACTGCGTTTAGAAGGTCCATTGACACGTCATAGATGTCTTTTGTGGGTTTGTGCGGTATACGGGTACTGATTATGCGGAATACTTCATCAGCAGTGAAAGGACGCAGGTGCAACGAACGGTCGGAAGGCGCGCGAGCGGCGCTCAGCGCGGCGCCGGCTCGCGCCACGTCGGCGCACGGAGCTCCGCACGAAGCGGCGGCACCTACGAATCTTGCGTTCAAGGCGTTAGCAGCATCTTGCTTCGAAGTATATCTTTTCCCAGAAGCGTCAACGACGCTGTCCGTAAAATTAGCTAAAGGGCGGCTACACCTGCCTCTTTCTTTGTTTACGATTTCCCACATTGTTTTATTCATATTTTGGCTTCCTGTAATGACATTTGAGTAATAATTAAGCTTTTGACTCGTGATTAAGTTATTATATATTATATTTATAGTATTTATTCTATTTTTTAAGACGTCATTGTTAGGGAATGTTTGTCCTAATTTTATCAAATCAAATAATAAATATTTATAATTAATAATGTCATCTGTAAGCCAAGACTTAGTTTTCCGATTCGATTTCTTTTTAAATGGGAAACATATGTCAAATTTATTGAATATTATATTTAGCAAAGACTTGGTAATAGCTAAGGCGGAGGTGCCACTTCGTGCCCATACATCAGCCCAGTTTATACTATCAATAGACATGACAAAACTTGAAAGATTCGATTTTGAGTAGTCACGACCAATTTTATTCGGTGCGGGTTCGATTCTCTGACGCGTCATTTCTGTTCGCACTGCGAAGTGATCAGACAGGTTTGTTGTGACCGGAGACACGTTAACTTCCCCCGCATGTGTGTTTGTGTACACATGGTCCAGGCTAGAAGAAGACTCCGGTGTGACTCTCGTAAAAAAATCTACCTTATTACTAAAATCATAGGCTGACAAAATATCAACTAGTTTTTTTAAATCAGGACTTTGCTTAGCGGTGTTTATATTCATGTCACCTACTACAATGCAGTCTTTTCCACTTTCGCTGGCTTTCTCAAGCACACGTTCGAGGTAGGTCAAAAAATCGGTAGCACTTATTAAGTTTGTCCTGTATATACAAATAATTATTAACTTCAAATCGATAAGTTCTATTGCGGAGATTTCACAGAATAATTCATTAGACAACTTACATAAATCACTTAATTCGATAGCTTTATAAGTGTCCTTCACAAATATGCCTGAGCCTCCATGAATATGTTGCTTTCGGCAGAAACTCGATAGCAAGGTGTACCCGTCTATGTTAATGCACTGAAGCTGGTCACTTGTCAGCCAGTGTTCAGTAATTGCTAGAACGTCGCATTTTAATTCATTAGTAAGTAACACCTCAATTTTATGGGTTTTATTGTTAATTGACTGTACGTTTTGGTGACAAATGACCAACTTACGTGTGCATGTATTGGGTGTGTAGTTAGAATCATACACTGTGCTCGTCGTCGGCAGCGGTGCGCGCTCACTGCGGCCGGGCGAGCGCGTGATCGCCGGCCCGTCGCGGCGGCGCAGGCGCTGGTGGTAGGGATCCCCGCAGCGTGGCGGGGGAGCGGACGAGAAACCAGTCGGAGAACCGCACGCCCGGTGGCCACGAAGTCGGCGAAGCTATACGCGCGTACAAGCTCTCGGGGAAACCAATAATGAAGGCTGAGTGTCTATTGGTTTTTATTTCGCGCTTCTGGACTACGAAATCCTTAGATGCTTCGATTTTGTTGAGGAAACATATAACTTGTTCCTCAGATGTTTCAGGTCTGAACGACCAAGCCTGGATATATTTCAGTCTTTCTACAGATTGAAGGTTTATGTCTTCATTCCCAGTTCCCACAGTAACTGTTGGCTTGGATTTACGTTTCTGTCGTCTAACTTCTTGCCATGGGGTTGAGGATTCAGTTTCGATATTCGCAGAATAATCGTTGTCATTGTTTGATGCATCCGCCGCCGCTGCCGCCGATTTTTGTGGCCTCACTTGCACTTGTAATACTTCGCCTATCACCGGTGGTGAGAATGCTTCATCAGCTGTCTGATTATTTGCAGTTGTCTTTGTCTTATGTATGGAAGTCTGTTGGTTTGACGGTGTAGTTGTCGTACTGGTCGAATGCTTGCTGTTTCGTGTCACCGCTCGTCGTGCCCGATCGGATAGCGTCGGAGTTGGAACAGAGGAGGAACTCTTTTGGCTCTTGATGTTGGGGAGTACTTTTTTCTCGCTCGACGCAGGTTTCTTCGACTCACACATAGGTAAACGGGTGTCTAATTTTGCCACAAGTTCATCGACTACCTTCTTCTGGCTTTCGATAAGGCGTTGTTGTGAATCTATTTTCTTGCATTGTGTCTCTATTATTGTAGTTTGTCCAGAAATTTTGTTAGATAACAATGTTATTTTCTTCAATACTTCTGCAAGTGTCGTTTCTATATCAAATTTAGACATTTTCACAGTAAGAATCACAAAAAAATTGGCAGCTCACGAGAACTCGTCTGATCGCGGCAAGCACACACACAAACAGTTTACATAATATGGTTAGTAAATAAATGAAAAAACTGAGAATCGAATTGTTAGAAATTTAAGAGTGAAGGAAGTCTGTTTCTCATGGCACAGGGTAATTCTTGTTTTGAGCAAAATGACCGTGTGTGATTCGTCCCAGATTATTTGTTAATAACCCATATAGTCCCCACTGCAGGGGCACGGGTCTCTTCCCATACTTCGGGATGGTTAGGCCATACTCCATCCACTCACGAAGGCCAAGTCCGATTTGGATTGAAAAATAAAACACTATAAAAGATAATTTCCTTGGGGAAGCCACAAACCTAAGTCATGAAGAAATGATGCAGAGTGGAGAAATAAATATAGTCATAGTGTAACGTAACTTAATAAATAGATATATGAAGAAATACTTTAAGGTTTGACTAAAATCAAACAACTTTAGTACTATACTGGAATTGCAAAACAAAATACTTATTTAATTTTTCCGTACAAAATTCGGCATGTAAAATCTAACCTCTACACACTGGGTCAAAACATCTGCGAACTAAATTATTTCGAATTAATTTTTATTCAGTTAAATTTAATATGCTTTATTGCAATAACATATACATTTATTGTAGGTAAGTACTTGTTCGAAAATCAAAGCATGTAAGTTTTTTGCCATTTCAATTAAAATCTATTTAGTAAACAAATATCGTATTTTGTAATTATTTGTTAAGCAATCATCTCCCGGATTTTGAATTAATGTACATTTTATCATCAGATTTAAATTTAAAGGAACCGAAACCAAAGTACGAAACAAACAATATGCGTTATTTAAACTTCGTTATTGAAATTTTCGTGACAGTTTCACTACCAATATACGTAAAAGGAATAATCGATAGTGCAGCCACCTGTATCTGGGTGGACGAAAATAGAGTGGCCTAGTGAGGTGACGTCATCACGACGAAACGATGCAGCCAATTTCCTTGAGGTGAAAGTCAAAATAAATAACTCAAGTAAATAAAATAATTCAACTTTCCATACAAAATTAGTGTATTAAAAGTGATTTTTTTCCAATATATTAATAATAATAATATCTGGGACAAATCACACACGGTCATCTGGCCCCAAACTAGGATTCCCTGTATCTTGGGAACCAGAGACTGATATACATACACATATACTTTTTAAATACATACATATATAGATATATACTCAGAGCAAACAATTTTGCTCATCACAGAAAAGTTTGCCCTGTGTGGGGATCAAACCCACACAGCAGAGTAAGCCGGTTAACAGCTTTGATGTGCTCCGGTATGAAGATAAGATAGCCAGTTCCCCATTGCGTTGGGGAATCTTGGTAAGCCCGCTTCCATCTTCGGTATCATCGTCACTTGCCACCAGGTGAGATAACGATGAAAAAGTTGTTTATTTTCATAAGTAGCTAGCTACCTTAAAGTATTCTTCTTCAAATTTAAGAGCAGGGCTCTTGTCTGTGGAGCAATCGCCATTTATCACTGTCTTGTGCTAATTCCATAAACTCCTAGTACGACACGACATCAACTTTTTTCTTTTATTTGGTCCATGTATGTTCACCTCGGTCTTCTGCGTGCTCTCTTCCCTTCGATTTTTCCTTCCAAAAGGGTTTTGAAGAAAGTGTGGTGTCGTACCGAATGTCCAATCTTAAAGTATTAGACACCTAATTGTTACACAATTTTCGTCATCGTGAAGTCTGACTGATGAGATGACCAGTGTTGATTATCCTCGAGATAAATGTAGTACAGTCAGGTTGAAATTGCATTTCTACTCGAATTGCGATAATAAGTTCGATCTATGAGAAACGAGGTATTTTTTTCTGTCTCATTAAAACTACATAAAGATAATTATCATCGTCATCATCATCAGCCGAAGGACATGCATTGCTGGACAAAGACCTCCCCCAAGGATTTCCACATCGACCGGTCCTGCGCTGCCCGCATCCAGCGGCTTCCCGCAACCTTTACCAGGTCATCGGTCCACCGAGTGGGAGGCCTGCTTACACTGCGTTTACACATAAAGATAAACATCATCATAATTATGAGAGCAGTTTAAAGCAGGGTTCGGAAACCGGTTTATTTTTTAAACTGGTTTCGGTCATTGACTCCGATATCTAAATAATTGTGGTTAAGGTTTCGTTCAGGTTACGGTTACCGGTATATTTAACCGGTTTAACCAGAACCAAAATTAACCGATTAATTTGAAGAATATGCGACGTTATAGGTATGTTTGCCACGTGCGATCAATTGAAAGCGTGCGAGAAAGTGAGCAGAAAACTTAGGCAGTAACACCCGCGCGACGCGCCTGATCTTGACTAAGTTTGGTTTTAACCGGTTAATTTCATTCTTATTACGGTTAGAAAACCGCTCCCTGATTAACCGATATTTTATTCAAATGAACCGGTTAAGCTGGAAACCGGGTTTAACCTGAACGGAATCGTTAACCGAAATTCGAACGAAATTAACCGGTATTTGTTAACCGGTTCCGAACCTTGGTTTAAAGCATAAAAAAGCCATGACAGCTTTTTAGGTGGCTTGAAAACTTTTGACACTGAGGGTTGGCCGCGGCAACCTTCACCAATCCGGACATGGTGCCCGTGTGTGAAGTTAGGCCTAACCTTCCCAAGCTATAGGAAGAGCACCATGCCCGCAGTAGTGTGGACGATATTTGTTGTTAATGATTTAACCTTACTGTATATGCACTTTCTGACCCAACGTACCGAAACATTGGCTATTCACAAAGTCTCGCAAACATTTCAATCTGTTTTGAACGTTTCCAAGGATCTGTTAACAAAATTGATTACCGTTGTTGCACTAAACTCTCGAGTAGATCAATATCGGGGATTAGTTGCAACGAACGTTGAAAGTGTTAACGCTTATGGCTTATTGGGTTTTGGGAATTAGCAATAAACCTTCTACCGCGTTTTCGCTGTCGCCGGTTTAATTCATAGGCGACGAGCGGGTCTTGTTGGAGTGACTTCAGGAAAGGAGCTTATGTAATCTATTTGGCTGTAATGCTATGTATATCTGCGATTTGCTTGGAAACTAGATGAAAGAATTGCAATTATAATGAAAAGTAAAAGAGATTTTTGAAAGTAAGCTTGTAGCAGAAATATGGTCTATGTTTTTCAAAATTTTTATAGTGATTTTTTTACATTTTCAAAGTTTTGAACATAGCATTGCATCGCTCGTTAATGTGTTTCTCTTTTCCGTACAAAAAAATAAGAACGTAGCTGTAAAAAGTGAAAAGCGACTTCAGTGGAAGTCGTGGACTTAACTATTTAAGCCAATAATGAAATTAATAAGTACCTTGGTAGCTTACATCTTTCGGTTCGATCGATTTGTATGTATATTCGTTTGACTTTAGTATGTCAAATAAAAAAAAAAACCCTGAACCATTATACATTGTACTTAAAGTAATATGACATATATACCATCAGGTGAGATAATGCCAAGGTCTTAACCAATCGTGGGTAAAAATAACTATTTACATTAATAAATGTAAAGTGCTTTATTATACTGGGTGTAAAAAGACACTCACAGAAACTTTAACTGAATTTGCAAAAAAAATATTGAAGTCATCATACAAAATTGGCAATCCGATCATTTTGTGTGAACACTTAATTTTATTTTGCTAATTCACTACAATTCATTGGAACAAATCCTTGAGTTTCATAATACTATTTTATATTGTAAGTCTAAAAATATTTTAAAATAAAAGTACGAGGATTTTTGTGTAAAATTTAATAAGTTTGTTTGCGTTTTACGTATTGGACTTTTAAACCCTTTTTTATCGACAGTTGGTAAGCTCTTCATCTTCTGTAAAGGGTTTAACGAAAATACTCATACCATATTATTTATCATTTTGAAGAGTCTATCTAATGCATGTATAGTACACTCAAAATACGAAAACTATCCTATGTCGAAACACGCCACCCGCCTTTGAATTAAACCCCAATAGACGGAATCTAGTGCTTGCGGCTTCAATTAGTATTTTCTGACTAGACTTGGGAAATAAAGCTCAAAACATTGAACCGGCTGGCTCTCACCACTTATTAGCAGCGGTCGTCTTTTGTCAGGTTCAGTATTGCTTCTGTTTACACTGAAATTCATGGTTCAATGCCTTATAGTAGTTCCGTCGGGAAACACTGTCGGTTGACTAGTTAACAAAGTGGATGAAGAGACGAGATACCACATTTTGTATAATTCGTTGTAATTGAAATCGGGTAGTATTAAATCGAGTGATTGTGTGTATAAATTGGATGGGTTTCTGCGAATTTCTTCGGTTAGGCGGTTGTTAATTCTAGGAACTGTTGCTGCTCTAAAATATAATGTATAATCACGATTAATGTCGCTCACGAATTGTACGGATTTTATATTCAAGTTTAAGATTTTTTTTTAAGTTAAGTTTATATTAAGGAATACCAAAGAGATGTAATCAATAAAAAAAACTATATTTATTTAAATATATTTCTAATTTTCTTTAGATACTAATTTAAAAATAACATATTTAATTGATTATTATGGTAAAAATAACAATAAAAATTGCCTACTATAAGGTTAGTACGTATTTATTAATCGCCACCTTTTATATTGTACGAATTAGTTATGTTAATAACATACATTAAAATGAATGTTTAAAGTATACACCTAATACACAAGTTATATGGTTATTTACCTTAAATAACAGCTTAATTAATTAAATTTTCCTACTACTAATTTTATGGATTTGAAAGCTGTTACTTTAATTATCATATGATACAATAAATACTTTTAGGATAACATGTAAGTAAGTGTTTCAGTAACTGCTACGTTAAGTTACTGTTAAATTACGATACTGCTAAGTTATGGATTTTTAACTAAATAAACAATTATTTTATTTTATTATTTATTTTATTAAGAACCCTGAAACTCTCATGCTGTCAAAAACGATTTAACATTACGTGTCATACCCTCTGTGCCACACAGCTATGAGATTTTACATGCTACAGCTTTAATTATTGATTTAACTAATAATATACATTCACATAAACCATTATTAAATCAGCAAGAAATTAATAATTTTAATAATAATGTTATTATTGATCAAGAAGGAAAACATCGTGAGGAAACCTGCACATCTGATTTCTAGATGTGTATACACACGTCCGTAGGTGTAAATCTAAATGCCCTACACGTGACCGCGGGTGATGCTAAGTGCAACACTAGGCAACCGCCATCTATACCTTGTGGATAGAACGGTTAAATGTGCCACACGATAAGAAGAAGAAGATTGTTAATAGCTCGTAGATCAGTTGACCGTTGGAGCCTTAAATTTCTCGAGTGGCATCAGTGCAAAGGTAGAGGTAGCGTAGGCAGGCCTCCCACTCGGTAGACCAATGACCGCTGGAAACCGCTGAATGCGGACATTTCAAGATTGGTCGTAGAAATCGTTCGGGGAGGCCTTTGTCCAGCAGTGGGCGTCTTTTGGGTAATTATAATGATAGATTTAGAATAGATTACGAGTAGATTCATCTTGGCATACTCTTCTATCTAAGATCATCTACACTGTGGACAAAAAAATCAACTCAAGATTGCTTGCTCGACTTTTGAAAAATTAACTTAGTCTACATAACTGCTAAACACTAAAAACAAAAAACTAGAAAACTACCAAACTAAAATCATAAGCAGGCAACACACAATTTTTGAACTTTTGATTTTGTCTTTTGTATTTTTTTGCTAGATTAAGTTAATTTTCCAAAAGACATGCAACAAACCTTGAGTCGATTTTTTTGTCCATGAGTATAGATCAAAAGGAAAAATATGTTTTATTCAAATTATCAATTTCAAAGTTCAACAGTAGCTTAAAAAAATGAAGTACCTGTGATCGTTAAAATAATTTAAAAGTCAAATACTGTCAAAGAAATAAATAATAGGTACATTTTCTTCATTACTCGTCACAAACACGGATCTAAAGAAAGTAAGTAAACATTATAACATATTTCAGTAATGAGGCAATAGATGAGAGTCAATTTAAAATACCAATTTAGGTATTTGTCTTTTCCTTTGACACTTGCTTCTTTAAATTTGTAGCCATCATGTAATTGACAGTTTTTTGCCCCAAGTTATAATGTTATTTTTTTATAATTATTTGAAATAGTAAAGCAATATTAAAACATCCATTTTGTTTCAAAGTAATTAATTACACATTCCCCGAGTTCTTTTTTTCATCCATTTTATAAACATAAAAAATAGCTACTCTTATATACAGGTTGTAACAAAAAGGTGTGGTGGCTTCTTTCTACTCATCAAACTGAACAACTTTTGTTCTACAACTTTGTTGAAATCACAAAAAAAAATCTTGGACTTTTCATACACACTTAGCTCGCCAGCCGATCGATTTTTGTGAAAAGTCCAACATTTTTGCGATTTCTGCAAAATTGAAAAGCAAAAGTTGTTCAGTTATTATGTGTACATGAAAGGAGGATTGTCAGTCTGTACGCGTTTACCAATAACAGCAAAAGTGTAAAATTAAATAGCTACCAAGGGATTTTTAGGCTAGTTACAGCGAGAGGCTATCTACTTTTTTATTCAAAAATGCCTTAATATGTCTCGTTTGCGGTGGCGCTGGTGGACGGTAGTATTTCTCATAGACGCTCTGCCAGAAAGCCATGCGTGGCTCCTGAAGAAATCTACGCATTCTCATCCATATAGGCAATGAGAACTTCGCAGTTGATGCAGGTTCGCTGTGGGAATAAATAAAGGGTGTTATTAAAAACATTGACCAGAGCCTTTACTCTTAAAATTTAACCACTTTTCGCATGAGACCTTACGTCAAATCGCGATTTTTTAAAGACTTCTCAAACAACTTGATTGGCTGTTCAACCGACATAGGCAGTTTTTTTACATTTTTGAAATTTACTATAGGCTTCTTTTCATGTAATTAAAGAATTTGCCTCAAGAAAGTCGTAGTAAAAGGAAAAAAATTGGGATTTCCATAATCATTTGGCTGATCAGCTGATCCATTGAAAAATTGTAACTTTTTTCGCGAATTGAGTCTGGGTTTTTGGGAGAAACTTGTTTAGTCTCGTGACTCGAATATATATTTTTTGATAGATTCGGTACTAAGTATTTATTAAATCTTGATGAGCTCGCTTCGATATTTCGTAATCATCATCTCTTAACAGGTGAGGTAATGCCTATACGAATTGGGAAAAAGTGCTCATACCAAAAATTCTTTAATTTATAATATTTAGCTTCTTAATTTCGTTTTTTTAAAGTAGAGTACAAAACGTAATATACGTACGTACCCCTTTCTTATAAAATTCAGCCACATACTTCGCAGTATAGCCTTCACTTTTTTGTAGTTTTTAGGAAGTACATTTTCGTCATTTTCGTCCATCAAAGCTCTGGTCTGTGCGCTGTGATAACCACCCCCATACGAATATTCATACAAATATATTTTGTCATGGCCAGCTTCAATGTGTAACTTTACTGCTCTTAACGTTGGATAAGCAAACAAAACATCGGTAAAGTAATCAGTATAGCCATCTGTTTTGTTTTCTTTATCTAAGCATTGATTAGCTTTACTCGGTATCGCACATGTGTCTTTTGTACCATAGCTTATATTTTTTATGTCACTAGAAAAATATAACTTGTTTATTCTCCTTACGACCTTTTCTTTTTCTTTTTCTGTTAATAGTAAATCGGCTGGCAGAAAGTCTGAAAATTTCGTATTCATTTCATTACGAAAGCGACGAAATTTTCCTTCCTTGTTAGAAAAACCATACAAGATCGGTACTTTTTTATAATCACCGCTTTTCAGTATTTTAACTGGTGCATCGTGCAGAAACACATTTTTTGTTTTAGATATATTATCAATACATGGAACAAATCCAAAAGTGTTATCAGGATTTAAAACAATTTCACTAGTCAGTTTTTTAAATTTGGCAGTAATGTAAAATTTTTCAAGATCATCAATATTGTCTGTGTTATTAAACTTGAATTTTTTTGCATGAGCAGTGGCTATTTTTATTGGATTCAGTTGTACTGACCATACTCCAACATTAGCACCGCTTTGAGGTATAACTTTATGGAAAAGTCCCTTTGCCATTCTGGAAAGCATAAGTAGGTCTACTGCACTAGATCCTGCACCGATACCACTAAGCGTGACGTCGTGAGGGTTACCGCCAAATTTAGCAATATTTTTCTTCACCCACTGAAGCAGAGCCACTTGGTCTTTCATGCCGGCATTACCAGGAGCATTTTTAGTACCAAGACAAAGAAATCCATGGGCGCTAAGACGATAATTAAAGTTAACAGCAATAATTCTTTTGCTATTCACTAAATGTTTCGGTGTTTGCATATTGCCATAACCCATTTGATATGCACCTCCGTGAACATGCACCATGACAGGCAGATTAGTTGCATTTGTATAAGGTACATACACGTTAGTGATAAGACAGTCTTCTTGCATAAGTTTGCCTTTTGCGTATTTTTTACTTTGTGGACACACAATATTTCTATCAACAGCTTTCAATGTTTTCTGCCATATCGGTTCGGGGAGAGGAGCCTGGAATTCAAGACAAATATACGTACCGTTTTAAATTTATTTATCAATTAAATGATACACAATTTTGGGTTAGGTACTAACTTTAAATTTGTTTTTCCCAACAGGTGCAGTCGCATATGGAATACCATGAAACGTAAATATGTCAAAATCTGGATCCTTATAACCTTCCACTGGTCCGCTAGCGGTATTCACCAATCGCGATTTTCTTATTTCAGCATATACATTCAAAAACATTAACGCCATTAGAGTACGGTATTCTAATTGAAAATTCATTTTTTACTTTGAAAATAATTTGATGATGATGATATTTTGTCTCAATAAGATGTTATATTATTTTGCTTCACTATGTCTGTATCTCGTGTTTTGTGTTTAGGGTTTCATTTTCACTAAACAGAACTCAAAATGTACATGAATCTTAAGGGTACGTTCGTTGCACATCCTTTGAAGCTTGGCACATATTATTTTTAACTTCAGTATTTTCCGTAAAACGACTTTACTCAGCTCAGGTGTTGTTGATAACTGATTGGTAGTTCACATTTCTGACATTGACAGATGACCACTGCATTCACTATTTTGTTTCTGTATTCTGAGATTATATGTATATTTATTCAATAAATAAGTATAGACCACAGTACTATAGTACAATTGCTGGAGATTATTACGCAATTGTTAAAATTAAATAAATAATAACATCTATTCACAGAAGCGCATTGAGAAAAGTTGTTGTTAACCATTGAACTCTGTGGTATATTGTCTAGTTTGTTTAAATTAATTTAATAATAACTGGGAAAAGGTGTTTTTTCTTTTTGAAAGGCTAATAACATCGATATGGAAAATCAGTAGATATGGTTAGTCGCTCAGTTTGTTACAAAGCCAGCGTGTTCGCCTTGCGGTACAAAAAGCGGGTGAAGCGGAGAGACATAGTTTTGATAGTATTAAATTATTTAATTAATATCCATAAAATTGGTGTATTTATTTGTTAATCTATTAGTGACACCCAACAGCTTGTAGTATGATTAAAACTTCACCCGAAAATTAGTATTAGCATAGAGATATAACCTGGATTGTTCATAGTGGAGCAAACCACTAACAGCGACTTCGTTGTCGTGCAATATTACCAGCATCTACTGTTCTTCCCCATCGATGGCTAATAGCCTATAATGGTGTCAGAATCAGTCAGATACAAACAGTACAACCAAAAACGTTTGATGACTACTTCATTTCATACCCACAAACTACGAATAGACTTTCTCCCCAAAATATTATACTCGCATGGGTTATAAGAAATGAACTTATTTTATTCGAGTAGGTAGCAATGTACACTTTTCGAACGTGACGAGGAGTGAAACTCGAACCCGCCGATTCGGGAAGTGTTTGCGGAGTGAGAAGAAACGACGGGGCCAAAGAAACTCCTTCCAACACATTTTTTTAAAACTTCTTATATTCTATTACATTTTAATGCTAGGTTGAGAGATGAGTTATATAATATTATATCTGTAAATTAAAAAGAATAAAAAAGAAAGGATTCAAAAGAGACAAAAGTAAATTGTAATTAGAAGCTAATTAATAACAATTACAAAAAAATCAATAACAAGAGCAGACGATTAGTAATATCCAGTGCATTTCCATAATGTTCCCTCCTGAAGGTAACTCCGCTTTCAGCTGTCACGTCGAAACACAGCGTGCATTTGCGCACATTATAAATGTCTCAATCATGACAGGTGGCGCTATTAATATGCGATTTCTGACGCTAGTGACGTCACGCCAGCGAGTGTTGCGTCATTCACAGTTAAATGAAGATCGATATGAATTGTTATTACCTGACTGCGCCAGAATGTTATTCGAGTGTATGTATGTATATTTCTTTGGTACACTCTGTAGCCTAAACGGCTTGATCGATTTTAGCTTGAGAGGTGTCTTTAGATTCGTCTCGATCCCGAGACTGACACAGGATATATTTTAATGCAGTCGGGTTAATTATTAAAAAAAAATTACGTTAGGGTATTATAATTGTTAATTTGTTGATTTAATATCGTAGTTGCTTCTTTTTCTTGTCGTAGTTGCTTTTTTTGACTGACTCGGTGGCTCAGTGGCTAGTGCTCCTGACTACTGATCCGAGAGTTGTGGGTTCCATCCTCACCCAAGGCAAACATTTCTGTGATGACCAGATTTGTTTGCTCTGTGTCAAGGTGTATTATATCTATATATGTATGTATTTAAACGTATGTGTGTATGTATATCAGTCTCTGGTTCCCATAGCACAGGGAATTCTAGTTTGGGGCCAGATGACCGTGTGTAATTTGTCCCGGATATTTATTATTTTTTATTTATTTCTGGTTCTGTTTTTTCATAAAATAAAGAATAGTTAAGAAGAAAAAGAAAGAATCGGTCTTATTCCTTGAGCTTATTTGCTTTATCCTTACTTTAAAGATTTCTTTACGAGAACCGAGTAGCGAAACAGTATAGGTTAAGTTTCGTCTTGAGTATATGAAGACCTTAAATATTTTAGATAGATAGATAGAGTTGTTTATTATATTCACCAGACTTTAAAAAAAGAAAATAACACAAAAAACAACAAATGCTTATTAACATTTTAACCTCCCCTAGGTTAAAATTTTAATAAGCATTTGTTGTTTTTTGTGTTATTTTCTTTTCTATTTACCTATTTATTTATTTATTTATTAACACTATTTTGTGGCGCGCGCGCTGGATCTGCTCAACTCCGTGCTCGCCGAGACAGTGCATATCGATGTATTTGACTGTAATAATAATAATAATAATAATAATAATAAAATGTAGATTGGTATGTTTGTTAAACGAATGTAAGAGAGTAATTGAGGGAAGGATGCCACTTAGTTCTATAAACATGTAACATAAAATGATATTTGTAGCGTAATGGTTTAGCTGTAAGCTGCAAATGTAAATTTATTATAATAATAAATAATAATAATAATAAATCTTATATACAGGGTGTAAGGGACAGGTTTCCGAAAACTTTAAGGGCTTTCAGTAGATGAAACTGAATAACTTTCCAAAAGATTTTTTTCAGGAAACGACAAAAAAATCGGCTTCTCCATACCAAATTATAAACTTGATTGGACAGTTTGTATGGAGAAGCCAATTATTTTTTCGTTTCCTGAAAAAAAATCTTGTGGAAAGTTGTTCAGTTTCGTCTACTGAGCAAGCCCTTCAAGTTTTTGGAAACCTGTCCCTTACACCCTGTATAGGAACTTAACTTTTTCTGTAGACCTTAAATATTATATTATATTATTAATCCACATGACAGTGCTGCTCTTTAAAAAATGTGGAACCCCCATTTTAGGCCTTATGTTCACTAAAATTAGAACAAAAATATCGCACGTTTAATCCATGTTTACTGTTTATATTTTTCTTTCTGTTTTGTGAAAATAAATATTTCTATTCATTCATTCTTAATGGTTGACTATAAACTTTCATTCTTAGTAATCAAACGTCAATAATTTTATTTATATATTAATTGATATTTCTAAAAAGATTTTTAAATGCCATGTCAAAGGAAAATCTAAAATATTTTGTGAAAAAAATAATAAATTCAGGTTTCTATCCGTTGCTACATGTACTAACAAACCCTGTACTTTGTACGACAAGCTTATCTGCCCTCATAAGAAAGAAGACCGCAAAGTACATTCAGTTTTTTTTTCTTTTTTTTATGGCGGAGCGGAGGTGGCATACACGCAGACGGATCACCTGATGGTAAGCGATTACCGCCGCCCATAGACACCCGCAACACCAGAGGAGTCACAAGTGCGTTGCCGTATATTAATACTTTACGGCCTTCTCTCTTAAGAGGGCATTTATTTTCCCCGAAGCTATTGTAACAATGAACTACAGCCGTCTCTTTGTGAGGCGAAATTAGTTCCTGACAATATGAGGTAGGATTTGAGAAGAACGAATTATCCAGTATCTGATTATCTGTCCGTCCTCTGTTACTCTGGTACACTAGGCAAATTGATTTTCTTTGACGGGGACGATAATGTAACTGGAGTACTTACCAATGTTATTAAAGAAAAAGCTTTTTTAAATCCATACTAAACAATATGCAACGCATTTTTGTCCTTTTATAACAAGTTAACATGTTATTGAACAACCTTAGAAACATTGCTTTTTCTTTAGTGTATTTTTGAGAAAAACCTTAGTGCTTACTTTTATGGCGTGACCAATAAAGCGCTAAAACAGGGGTCCTGTCAAATCGCATACAGCATGTGACCGCAAACTAGGTTTCCCTGTATTATGAGAACCAGAGGCTGATATACATGCACACATACACATATATAGGGTGTAACAGAAAGGTGTGATAATACTTCAAGGTTGGCTTTTACCCATCCAACTGAACAACTTTTGTTCTACCACTTTGTTCAAATCGTAAATTTTTTTTTTGACTTTTCATACAAATCGATCAGCTGGCGAACCAAGTTTGTATGAAAAGTCCGAAAATTTCTTTGCGATTTCAACAAAGTTGTAGAACAAAAGTTGTTCAGTTTGATGGGTAAAAGCCAACCTTGAAGTATTATCACACCTTTCTGTTACATCCTGTATATTCAAATATAAACGAATATGCGTAGACAGTATACACCCAGACACAGAACAAACAAATCTGCTCATCACAGAAATGTTTGCCCTGGGTGGGAATCGAACCCACGACTCTCAAATCAGCAGTCAGGAGCACGAACCACTAAGTCACCGACTCAATCAACTATTCGGTTGGGTCAAATACGACCACCGAGTGTACCATCACAAAACTCAAATATTTGAAAATCAAACTGTTAAAAATTTAAATTTGAATCCGTCCTACAACACAAGCGGTATTGTCTATGGTACTCCACTCCTCATAAATTAATGGCGCCAAAAATCATTTACACGTGAATAAAGGGCGCTAAACGATCCATTGTCCGCTGACGGTGTCGACTCAACGAATAATTAATGACCCTGTGAAATTTTGTACGTTTTGCTGAATTTTAACATATTCGGTTCCCAAGCCACATCCCGGGCACGGAATCAAGCTGTCGCATTAATATTATCTTCTACTACTATACCTTTTTTTTAATTAAACAGAAGGTCAACAAACGAGGTTGCAAACTTCTGACATTTTCTTTTTTTTTCTTATCCAACGGGAAGAAAAGAACAATCCATTTGATGGCCACATCACAGATCACAGCACACTTTTATTAATAATTAAACGAGGCTTCGTCTCATCGTTCTAAGCAACTTTCTCTAAAAACCTAAAGTCTATTCTCAAAACTAAATTACATATTCAAAGTTTTTCCAAAACTAATACATTAAGTCATGGAAGTAGCGAAGAACAGGTGTGAAAAAGTTCCAAATAATCTGGATTTGTTTGAGTTATTCAATGAAAACATGTCACATGTAAATAATATTTTTTTACTTCTGTCTAATGTTAAAGAAACGGAGTATAGATAAAGATATGATGTTTGTACACCTCGATATGTGTGTTCCTGTACAAACTGTACAAATTTGCTCGCCTTTAGAGAGAATGACAGACTAATGATTTTTTGTCAATAATTTAAAAATTTATAGAGTAGAATGTTTTCCCATTTGACTCGAATAATAGCGTGGATGGTGGTCATGGTGATACTGCGAGTTACTGACTTCAGACACGGTCATAACTCGTATGGGTTTTACTGTTAGTGGCATTTATCTCGACCGTTTCCGTGCTTCGCAAGGTAAGTTAAGCTGTTGGTGCCGGCTGCTGTCACTAGACAGCAGTCGTTAAGCCATGTCGGAGGCTTTATAGGCGGCTTGAAAACTTATGACACTGGGGCTGGTCACTAGCCACACAACCTCCACCAATCCGGATTTGGCCTCCGTGTGTGGAGTATGGCCTAACCTTCCCAATTTATGGGAAGAAATCCGTACCCCTGCAGTAGAAACCCCAGTGTCCGAAGTTTCTGTAGTCAGTTAACCTGCGTAGTCGAGGCGACCACGCAACCCACACTGCTGCCCTCGGATGACAAAACGTGGCAACCCTGGTTACCGCGTTTTGTTGTAACATAGCTTCATTTGACCTACTACTCCTGACCTATGTCGTAATGTGGCCAAAATTAATTTACTCCATTTAAAACCGAAATACAAAAAACAGAAACCTCAAAATCCTATAGAATGTCTTAACAAATCGCGAACTTTAAACGCGTTTTTCTCAACTTCACTAGTTTTAGGTTACCGCGTTTTGTCATCTGAGGGCAGACTGAGCCACGACCGCTTCTATGGGTTAGATGTAGGCACCCATTTAACCAACATGTAGCACATGATTTGTATCTAATGACTTGGTACATAGCATCTAGATAGTTTAGATCCCACTATCCTACCTCCAAGTAAGTCATTAAGACAACACAAGACATGCATCTCAAGTTCGGTAACGATCCAAACTTCACACCTGAACTTGGTAAATTACTGTTTAATTAATCGATCAAATTGCTTTACAGTAATTGGACATTTTGAAATATGTAGAACTATAATATCAATAGGCACTTAAAAACGACAAGAGGTTTACTTTTAAATTTAAGTTTTCTTCAAAAACGTCTTTTACCACGCACCTCAGGATTCAGGAAGGTTAAATAAATATCCGGGACAAATCACACACGGTCATCTGGCCCCAAACTAGGACTCCCTGTCTTATGGGAACCAGAGACTGATAAACATACACAATAAGCTTTAAATACATACATATATGATACATCCAGATACAGAGCAAACATATCTGCTCATCACAGAAGTGTTTGGTCTGGGTGGGGATCGAATTCACGACTCTCGCTTCAGTAGTCAAGAGCGCTAACCACTGAGCCACCGAGAGCAGGTCCATACTACATAGGAGTCCCGATTGGTTAAGGTTCTGGAACTAGTGGCCAACCCCAGTGTCTGAAGTTTTTAAGCCCTATAAGGCCTCTGAATTGGTTTTGTAAGAACTGGCACCAACGGCTACACGTGACATGCGAAGCTCTGAAATGGTCAAGATAAATTCAACTAACAGTCAAACTCATCGATGGTCAAACCTATCCAGGTTATGACCGTGTTTGTAGTTCTTTAACTTGCGTGATAAAGGCGACCAAGTCGAACTGATCCACGACTACTTCATATAATTGTAATTGAATTTCCTTTGTAATCTGAATTGACTACTATTAAGATAAATGGTAAGTCATTAATGAGTCAATAGGCAACTATGAAGCTTTTCAAGAGTCCTGTAGAGGCAAAATCGCGCGTGTATCTAAGCTATTATCACAACGTGTGGGGCAGTCATAAATTTTGATTGTCTACAGGGCGGTAATCAGGTTCCTTATTAGAAAAAAAATGAAAATACTTCTCTTGACAATAAAAGTCGAATAAATCGAACCAACATAGCTATGAGTCATTGCGATGAAACCTGCATTCCAAATTTAAAAAAGCGGTCAAGTGCGTGTCGGGCCACTCGCAGTTTAGGGTTCCGTAGTACACTGGCCCACAGAGATATTTCAAACCCTACTAAAGCTATTCGTGATACATGTTGGTATACGGAGAAGTTCAGATATCTTCTCGTTAACTTGTAAAGCCTACTTAGCTATTATAGTTTTCCTTTTAACTTCGTTATACATATATACTACTGCCGTAATTTTTTTCACATTTCGAGAAACAACCGTTTAGCTGGCAGGGGGAACATATCACTTAAACAAAATTTGCATTTTGAAGCGTAATATTTTGAAAACGGATCCCTGAATAGAAACATGTTTGTCACAAATCTACGTATCAGTGCTGCGGATGGGGATTCTAGCGCCAAATTTTTGCTGAAGCCGGTAGACTTTATTCAATTTGTTAAATTAATTATCCCCTCCACCTGATTACGGCCCTTTCCCCCTCATGACCTTGTTGTGGGATTAATGTCGTATCGATCGGCAGTAAACTTCGAAAGGTTAAGGATTGCGTAGATAAAATTAGCCCTGTAGAATATTAGGCAATACTAAAGAGATTGTAATAAACAAAATAGAGATGACATAACAACGAAATTATATTGTAGGAAGAAATCTCCTATTGTTTAGGAAGGAGTCAAAGAAGCCATGGCTGGTCGGGATGCCTGGCTTTCAGGCGTACTCTTGACTCGTAGCTGATGCAGATCGGTTGACTTTGTGTCTTTCGTGTGTCCTATACTCTTATCACATTTTTGAATTACAAAACTATTATGTATATGTAAAATGTTACAATAGATGTACTTATTCAATTTGTGAGTAATTATTTCACTAATTATTATTATTTAAATTAGCTCACTTCTAAAAATAAGTATATTATACCTACCATGTTAACTACCCATATCATCCCCACTGCAGCAGCACAGGTCTCTTCCCATACATCGGGAAGGTAAGGCCATATTCTAAATACTGAGCTACGACCGCTTCTATTGTTATTATTCTAAGATCGTAATTTTAACGGATTTAGTAACCACGGTGGCTATCACTAGGTGGCAGTCGCGAAGCCACGTTAGATATCTTATAAGCGGCTTGAAAATTTTTCTGACACTGGCATTGACCACTAGCCCCGCAATCTCCACCAATCCGGACTTGGCCTTCCTGTGTGGATAATACTGTGGATATAGCCTCATCTTCCCGAGGTATAGAATGAGACCCGTGGGCCATATGGCCCAGCGGTGCAGACTATATGGGATATTACAGAACTAACTAACAACATATTGTCGCTGCGATAATACTCAGATTTTGTTACAAACGAGAATGTGGGGAAAATTCCAAGTTCCTAAACGATACGAATATGAATTTTCGGGAAATACCATGTACTTACATTACACAATTTGCAAACGTATTTGTCAAATTTTCCCCGTGCCATTTTATACGTGGTTCATGCGCAGAAAGTCTGTGGAGCATAATATCATAAAAACAAAACGTCCAACTTCGGAAACTTTTTTAAATTGTATTTCAAATAAAATTCGACATCAAAGACTACATCTCAGATCTTGACAGATAGAGTTACTTTAGTGTTTGGGGATAGCTAAATATATAAAATATATACTTCCATTTAACTTCAACTTGTCTTCATTGACTGATGTTCTAATCTGAAGTTGAAGGCCGATGAGTGAGCGTTTCATTTTCAACACTACCCGACCCTCTATAAACGATTTGCGCCATTCATGCCCCTGGACTGACTAAGATACTAATCTCCAAATCGTCAACTAAGCATTGCAAAAATCTCACATGGAAATACTCCTTCATTTAAAAGAAATTTTGTAATTTTGTGCTGTGCAAATTTACTGTGTACTGTTTGCCTAGACATGGAGATTATAAATGGTACAGAAGCGGGAATAAGCAAACAACGACGCCGATAAAAAGTTCAGACTCGAAACTGTCTTTCCAATAATACACGCATAATTATCAGCCTACAGTAAACGTAGAACATGAAAATTCTTGTTTATATTTGAACCACCTACGTACAATAACAGTACGCTGTTCCATTTTCACATGTAAATAGTAGAGATGACAGCTGTCATTCACGGAGTTAGTATTTAGTTACGATGGACTGTAGAGGTGGACGCAAATTTTGAGCCGCCACGCTTTTCAATCACATTAAGTATTATATTAATTACTCATGTAAAATGAGTTTTCACATGCTTATCTCATTTTCTAAAAATAATATAAAATATAACCAAATTTACTACCTGTTGCTCAACGTTATTTTTGTGATGGGGAAACAGCTGTGATTCCATTTCAGTGGTAAGCGGTCATAAGAAGAGGATTAACTCGGGAGACAGCTCTGTTTTCCGAGTTCCAGCAGCAAACCATCACGTAGAGCGTCTTTTAGCGCCCATCACCCTTAGAGCCGCGTTTTTCACTTGACATTGGCGTTTCGCCATTTTTTTCATTGAAGATTTCCCATTTTTCACTTGACATTGGCCTTAAATAAGATGTGGAATGCCAAATAGAAAAATAGAAGAGAAATCAAATACTGGCATCGTCTGGCTACCATAGCTATTAAAAGTTTTAGTAAATGATTTTGACATTTTAGGAATTGGACAATCTGATATTACTTGCTGCGTACTGTTTACTCAATGCTGAATTTCTACCTCCAAATCTTAGGTGGGTGGGTATGGTACCGGGTGGCAATCATGCGTACGGTTGACAAAAGAAATAAATTACTTAGGCAAACTTGGAATTGTTGTACATTTTGTCGCTCCGTTATGTGTGTTAATGCTTGGCTATGGTTCGTGGCCTCATTATTTTTCTTTTTCCTCCAGATTTAATCTTAAATATAGTAGAAATGATTGACAATAATGATTTTAGTTTTTATTAAAGTTTATTTTGTTATAGGTACTGTGTAATATACCTACGTATTATTGTAAAAGTTTTACGAAATTAAAAAATCTTCTATATTTGTGACGTCAACAAATATCTCCATAATACATTTCTATACTATTTATTTTGAACACCCTACGAAAAATGGGGATGTTATCACTATTAGTTTAAAGAATAAACGTGTCAGTCTGTAGTGTGTGTGTGTGTGTGTGTGTGTCTCATAATTGATACGCTTTTTCAATTTGAAAACAGATTTCATCGCGGTAGTTCTTAAGCTATGTTTGGTGAAAATTGGTTCAGTGGTTTTCAAGTTATTCAATCTTTACTATCAGGGTTGATATAATGATTCATTGTTATTTACATTTACGGACTTCTGGTCCCAGAAAGGGATATTATTATATTTGACTAGCCCTTACCTATCCTAACGGATGGGACACATGTGAACCTGCATCTTTTGATCCTATTAAATAGTTTCACTGGTGTTCGGTGGATGGTCCGACAAACGGAAATGGGAGACAGGTTGGGACATTTGAGACATATTTGCTCTAGAAGCTAGTTATGGAGAGAATTTCATAAACATAAATCGATGGTTATTTTCACGATTGCCCAATAACTAAACAAATAAACAAGAAAAGTAACACTCAATTGTACATGTACATACACATATTTTTTAAAAAAGTGCATTTGAAATTTTAAGGGGTTATTCAGGAATCAAGTATAGAATACAGGAAAAATATTTAAAAAATCTGATCTACAATTACATTTTTCAGTTTCCCAAATAGATTCTTGATTCACTGTTCAGATTTAGTATGGTTAATTTAGTAGAAAAAAAATATATCAGATTTTTTAAATATTTTTCCTCTATTCTGTACTTGATTTTGAGTAACGCTTTCAAATTTCAAACGCACTTTTTTTCGTAAATATGAGAGATACTCGTAAAGGTGAATCTAAAAAGGTGAAGATACCATACGTGCATAAACAGACACACACACGCACGCACGCACGCACGCACGCACGCACTCACACACACACACACACACACACACACACGCGCGCGCGCGCGCGCGCATACACACACACACACACACACACACACGCACACACGCACACACGCACACACGCACGCACACACACACACACACACACACACACACACACACACACACACACACACACACCACACACACACACACACACACACACACACACACACACACACACACACACACAATCACTCACAATCACTCACATTTTATTTATTTTATTTTCTTTGAGATGTTTAGTTTAACCTTTGTTTTTATTATGTATGTAAATAAATAAATAAAATTGTTTATTTTTGTAGAATTTTTTACAAATATGATAGTGGCTGGAACCTCCTTTTAAGCTTAAGCCTGTGTCAGGAGGTACCGCTCTTCCTTATCTAAGAGTGTTTATGAAATATATTAACAAAAGTTAAAAACTAAAGTTTCAAAACTTAAAACCGAATACTTATAATAATAAAAAACAAGTCATTTGCAACCTTGTCATGTTAGTAAATAGTAAACATTGCTATTGTTAACAACATCAGGGGTGGCGTTATCAGTGCGCGACATACAAACAACATGATCGTAATTAAATGACAATACATTTTAGAACTTCCATAGTGTGACGTGTGTGCTATATGTACGTATGTACCCTGCATTATTATAATTTGTTTCTTTTTCTTTTTTTCCACTTTTATCTCTCTGCTGCGTATTTTTGTCATACCCATTTTTTCACTGTTTTTGATAAATGGCCTAGGGAAGAGACTAGTACCCCCAACACAGGGAATCCTAGTGGGGGTCCTAGAGAACTACTTATTCTTAAGATTGCACTGTATTTTTTATATGAAATAAATAAACTATGAAATGAAACCACTTACTTCAGAAACTAGAAAGCTGTTATAACTACTGGTGGGTAAAGTTAAACCTAGATACGAACACAATAAAAACAGGTGAAATGGAGCTCGTGGAGCATTGGTGCGCTTGTCAGTCAAATACGGTATTGTTTTAATTCATAAATTTCATAATACATTTATTTACGCTTTCATGGTGTAAAATAAATAGGTGTAAAATATATTGTAAGAGCACACATGAACACCCTGTAACGGCACTGCAGATGCATTTTATACAGAGTGTTTCAAAATAAGTGTAGAATGCTTTAACTGGGGCTTCTACTCACCACAATGACAAATTTGTTAGTTCAAAACTCCTATGATATAGGTATTTCCATCGAACTGCAATATAAACGGTTTAATAAAAAAAATAACGAAGAGAGAGGAAGCTATTTTTTGGTTATTTCTTTTTTCGGCTTTTAAATAAGTACACCGCATAATTATGTTCGTGAAGTATCTTTTGGTTTAGCGAAGAGGTTTTTTTAAGTTTTTTTTTTAAGTCTTTTGAGCAATACAATAAACTATTCGTATTCGTATTCGTACACGTTTTTATCAATTGTCGTCGATATCCTTTAATATAGATTATGAATAGTTGCGCTTCCAAAACCCCGAAATCGAAAAAACTTTTGAACATGACAATTATCTCGGCTATAGAAAAGCCAGAGTGTAACTTTCCGCGTTGAGACCATGTATAACTTACATCTACCTCTTAATCCAAAAATTGCTACAATATTTGTGCAAATGTTATAAAATCAAATGATATCCATATGGCATCTTATTTAACTAAATTGTTACATAACTGTTCAAACTGAGTTATGTGATAAGTAAATCCAATGAGACAAAATGGCTTTATACGATTAAGTTGTGACTGATTAACGACGCATGCGAACTAATTTCAATTAAAATTGGAATGTGTGGTAAATGATTTATGTTAAAATTTTAATAGTGTAAGGAAATATTGTTAAGGCTATGTGGATACCATTGCTTGGACTACACCCCAGACGCCTAAACCAGCTTCTTCTTCTTATCGTGTGGCACATTTTAACCGTTCTATCCACAAGGTATAGGCGGCGGTTGCCTGGTGTTTCACTTAGCATCACCCGCTTAGCTTAAACCAGCTGTCAAGTTATTATTCCCTATTACTTCCTACCTACACGTACATAAACAAGTGTACACGTTTGTATACTCGTAAATTTGTGTTGCGTGGAGTAAAACCTAGAGTAATGGGCACCAGATCTTACCCAGACGAGGGTCGTAGAGGTGGCCATAAAGTGGCCATACTCAACGAAATGACTAATAATATAGGAACATACAATAAGCGGTCGTGGCTCAGTGCGGCTTGCGTGGTCGCGTCGGTCATACAGGTTAGCTGACTACAGATACTGTCATAACCTGGATGTGTTTGACTGTTAGTGGCATTTATCTGACTGTTTCCGTGCTTCACAAGGCACATTAAGCCGTTCGTGCCGTTGGTGTCACTAGATGGCAGTCGTTGAGCCATGTCGGAAGCCTTATAGGCGGCTTGAAAACTTCTGATCGTGGGGTTGGCCTAGTGATGTAAATAAAAATAAACAAAAAAGTTTTGCAAATTTTTGAAAAAGAAAAGAAAAAACACGGCACCGTCGTTTTATTTCAAAACTTGTTTTCCTTTTCAGAGAACGGAAACACAATTAAAATAGATAAAAAACTAAATTTATTATTTTATTCTAATTTTAATTGATAAAATCATTTAATTTCTACGTTTATAAAAAATCTAAACCAAACAGGGATTGGAGAAATCCTGTCCCTCAGTAAACATTAAACATCAGTGAGTTCCATATATGTATTTTGAGCTATTTGATTACCATAAAAAACAAAAACTTTAGTTCCAAATGTTTACATTAATAAACAAAACATTGATAATCAACATATATTTATTTAACGATGAAAATATTATAAAATTAAGCTCAGGTATATACAATACAATAACCTGAGCTTAATTTTATAATATTTTCATGCACTTGAAAAAAAACCTGCGTAAGTGCGTTTTCTTTTCCATGTGAAAACGGTTTTTTACATCTATAGATTGTCCACTAGCCCCATAACCCCCACCAATCCGGACTTGGCCCCCGTGTGTGGGTGGAGTATGGCGTAACCTTCCCGAGGTATGGGAAGAGACCCGTGCCCCTGCTGTGGGGACGATATGGGTTGTTAACAGCATAACATAAGGTGGGATTTCCAATCATGAACCTCAACTACTTGGCAGACATTTTGAGAGTACCTTATAACTATACAAAACCATGTATTGTAAAAAGTTTTCATTTTTTTTTTTTTTTTTTTTTTATGTGATAAGGAAGGCAAACGAGCAAGTGGGTCACCTGATGGTAAGTGATCACCACTGCCCATAGACACCTGCAACCCCGGAGGGGATTGCAGATGCGTTGCCAACCTAGAGGGCTAAGAAAGTTTTTTTTTGTTTTATGCCTTGCATCGGTATCTGTCCCTGCCGCCAAGCAGCAAGCTGCACTATGTGTTCATGATTAAAAGAGTTATTTCATCCATTTTAGTCTTCAAAGTATAGGAATAAAATACTGCTCGCTCTAATCTTACGTGTTGCAAAGCAACCACGTAGTATGTAGTAGGCACATCTTTCAGTCGACTTGCATGGAAAACAATACAATACAATACATTTATTCAGAAAAGAATACATTACAAAGTTAATAACATACAAACAAACATGACAAAGGAAAATTAAGATAAACAAGAAATAAAATAAAATAGGAGAATAACAAAAAAAAAACACACTTAAGGCGCTAAGTATAGCCAAATCGCAATATTCAATTCAAATTCTTGAAATAATGGTTAAAGCTATCACCATGGAAAAAATATATAACATACTTCAAACAATGAAAAACAAATTGTCTTGAACAGAATCATAAAAATCACAAAAACTTTGATGAGAAAAAATATCCTGTAGACCCTGTATTTTGCATTAATTGCAAATTCTCTCGGAAATACAATATTTGTTTATGTTGAAACCAACACACAAAATTCGGCCATTTTAATACCTTCAATTTATCTTGAACGCTTTTTTTTTAACTTTTTTGAAAGCCAAGAAAAGTAATAAAAACATCGAAATCTCGAGAATTTTGCGTTCGGCCTTGACGTAACCGCCGCGATGGTACCCACACTGATCTGAACTTAAAATGAGTAGGGCGTTACGGTTGATATTATATTGTCATGCATCAACCTGCTCAGATTCAGTGTACTTCGCGCCTTAAGTATCCTAATTACAGCTGTGCTGCTTTCCGAACCGGTCCCGACTCAGCATAATGCTGAAAGTAGATAACTACCTATAGTGCTGTTATTCTACCGGAATGTCAGTAGGCTAACATTATCCATGGCCACAGGTCCCTGCGAAGAATATGAAACATAAACGTTGAGTGTAGAAGCGGTCGTGGCTCAGTGCGGCTTGCGTGGTCGCGTCGATCACGCAGGTTAACTGACTACAAACCTGGATGGGTTTGACTGTTAGTGGCATTTATCTGACCGTGTCCGTGCTTCGCAAGGCACCGTAAAGCCGTTGGTACCGGCTACTATCGCTAGATGGCAGTCGTTAAGCCATGTCGGAGACCTTAAAAACTTCTAACACTGGGGTTGGCCACTAGCCCCACAACTTCCACTTATCCGGACTTGGCCCCCATATGTGGAGTATGGCCTGACCTTCCCGAGTTGCAGTAAGAGACCCGTGCTCGTGCCCCTGCAGCGGGGACTTAATGGGTTGTTAACAACGATTTAATAGAGAATTTAATACAGCATCTACCTACAAAAATAAAACTTCTTGATTTTGATATTTAAATAGATTGTCTCAATAATATGTACAAAGTTGTTACACTAACGGTCCACTGAAGACAAACATACAAAGGTCACAATTGACATTGTTTCTACTACAGCCAGAGTTTTGAATTGAAAATTGTACTATACAAAGTAGGGTCCAAATACAATCTCCACCAAGATATTCTCAGAGCTAGTTGTTGCACAACTTGAACAGTCCGTTTCAGTTGAAAATGAGGTCATACTATAGCAACATTGCAGCTAAAATGTAAGCAAATATCCTCGGAGTGCGCTGGCTACAATGAAGGTGAAAAGTTTCCATGTATCACAAGGAGACATATTCTGCATTTGTTTTCTTTGGTGCTTGTATGCAAGATGTTATTGCAGTAAAGTACAGAAGCGTCGTTGGCTCTGCGGTTAGTGACTCCGTCCTCCTTACCAGAAGTCTCGGGTTCAAATCCTGGCCAGTGCACCAATGAGTTTTTCGAAATTTACGCGCATTTTCATACCGACTGCTTTAACGGTGAAGGAAAACATCGTGAGGAAACCTGCACATCTGATTTCTAGTTGTGTATGATGGTTGCGTTGCACACGTTCGTAGGTGTAAATCTTAAATGCCCTACACGTGACCAAGGGTGATGAGTGCAACACCAGGTAACCACCGCCTATACCTTGTGGATGGATAGGACGGTTAAATTGTGCCACACGATAAGAAGAGAAGAGTAAAGTACAATATTATTAAGGTTAATAGGTACTATAACACTACCGTAGCAGTCATGGCTCAATCCGGCTTACGTGGTTGCGTCAATCACTCAAGTTAACTGACTGCACACAGGTCATACCCTGGATGAGTTTGAATGCCAGTCGTGAAGTCACGTGTCGGAGACTTTTTAGATGGCTTAATTTTCGACATTGGGGTGTAGCACTAGCCCCACAACCTCCACCAATCCGGACATGCCCCCGTGTGTGGAGGCTTAATCTTTCCTAGGTATAGGAAGAGACCCGTGCCCCAGAAGTGGGGATGATATGAGTTGTTAACTAAATATAACTACGTAACGAAGTTACACACAATTTTCTTCGCTTATATACGAGTATCGCCGCCTGCTACGAGTAGTAGAGTAATCACACCCTGAAACAATTTAAATGTATATTTTAGTAGGTAACTGGTTCAGGTGTTCCTAAGATATTTAGGTTTTTAACCGACTTAAAAAAAAGGAGGAGGTTCTCAATTCGTCGGAATCTTTTTTTTTATGTATGTTCACCGATTACTCGAAGACACCTGAACCAATTTGAAAAATTCTTGTTTAAAAGGGTATACTTTACAGGTGGTCCCATATAAATGTTATCGAAATCAATTCAGCGGTTTTTGAGAAAATCAACAAAAACATAGCAAAATTAGAGTTGTTACGATTGAAGTCGGTGGTTTTTAACGTATTCAGCGTGGTCAATTATATCCATGGTCGATGAAGGGACCCTATACCTACGTTAACAGCTAAAACATCTTTTTAGGGTTCCGTAGCCAAATGGCAAAAAACGGAACCCTTATGGATTCGTCATGTCTGTCTGTCTGTCTGTCTGTCTGTCTGTCTGTCTGTCTGTCCGTATGTCACAGCTACTTTTTTTCCATAACTATAAGAACTATACTGTTGAAACTTGGTAAGTAGATGTATTTTGTGAACCGCATTAAGATTTTCACACAAAAATAGAAAAAAAACAATACATTTTAGGGGCTCCCCATACTTAGAACTGAAACTCAAAAAATTTTTTTTCATCAAACCCATACGTGTGGGGTATCTATGGATAGGTCTTCAAAAATGATATTGAGGTTTTTAATATCATTTTCTTCTAAACTGAATAGTTTGCGCAGACACTTCCAAAGTTGTAAAATGTGTGTCCCCCCCCCGTAACTTCTAAAATAAGAGAATGATAAAACTAAAAAAAATATATGATGTACATTACCATGCAAACTTCCACCGAAAATTGGTTTGAACGATATCTAGTAAGTAGTTTTTTTTAATACGTCATAAATCGTAAACCGCAATTTACCTTTCATTCAAGTTACAACGAACTACAAAAACTTTTATATTATGTTACTTGCTGCTACGGAACCCTTCATGGGCGAGTCCGACTCGCACTTGGCCGCTTTTTTTTATCCGTTATGGGTAGCCAGGTAATACAAAATTTTAATATCACAAATAAGGAAAAAAATATGTTTGAAATGTAAGTAAACGGAATCGAATGTTACACTTTGCTACGTTTAAAAGATGTACCTTTTTAAACAGAATCAAAGATTCAAACCTAACCTATCTGTTTACGTTTGCTGAACTCCAGAAGTCTGTGTGCCTTATTGCACTTCGAGGAAAAGTTTTGAAGAAAAATAGCTGTAAAGTTTCCCAACTGCTAGCTCCGGAAGCTAGTGACTCGATTTTCCTTTTGAATTCAAAAGTAAAGTTAAAATGTCATAGAAAATGTTAAACCTGTTAATTAATTGCATTAAACAAACAAATGAACAGTGAGAAATAGATATTTATGTGTAGTGTAAGAGTCGTGGCTCAGTGCAGCTTGCGTGGTTTCATCGATTACGCAAGGTAACTGACTAAAAATACGGTCAAAACCTGGATTTGTTTGACTGTTAGTGTCATTTATCTCAACCGTTTCCATTCTTTACAAGGCTAATCGGTGCTGGTTGCTATCATTAGATAGTAGTCGTTAAGCCATGAGATCTTCTTGGCTGACTTGAAAACTTCTAATACTGGGTTGGCCACTAGCCCCACAACTTTCTCCAATCCGGACTTGGCCCCGTGTGTGAAATAAAGTCTTATCTAGCAAAGGAATGGTAAGAGGCATACGTGCTCCAGCAGTGGGGACAATATTGGTTGTTAACAAACTATGCATAAATAGATCGCAGAGGAAATGACATATAGCTATTTATTGTTCATGCAAGAAAAGAAAGGTAGCTCAAAAACTTTTGAAATGGTATATGAGAGCTTTGGAGGTTAGCTACCGTTAACTATGCAAAACCTCCTCATCAGAGGTTGACCTCTATGCCCACATATTTGTTATTCATATCTGTTAAACAATGTATTGTCTTCACCTTATTGAAAAACTAGTAGCAGAAATAAATCGAACCCGCCATTTTTAAAAATGGCCGCTATAATAATGGATTTTGTATAGGCAAATTTTGTTGGTTCTGGTATGGAATTTAAGCTTTTTACAGCCTTTTTAAGGATTGTGTTCGCTAACATAATTTAATACCAAGGCTTTACTTGCCTCATACATTTGCATACAGCTTATATTTCTTGGAGCCCGTATAATTTATAATTTGTTAGACCTCTCTAAACTCAGCGCACTCCATATATATCATCCTTTAACAAATTATAGGCTTTTTGGGAAAGCGACTTCCAAACTGGGTCACGAGGCGATGGAGACAAATGACGTCACAGGTCTAACAGTGACGTAACAGGATACTTAATTTGGTTCGAGGAGATTGGCTGGCAAAGAAGTTGGAGGTTTTTGAAACAAATGCTTTTCTATCAGTTCCCAAGATATTTTAGCTTAGCTATAGCTTTTTTCAATGGTCGATGAAGGAATCTTATACCTACGATAACGGCAAAAACATCTTTTTTTTATTTATTATCCGAGCAGAGTTCTACAGATGATAACAGCTAAAATATATTTTATTTATTTGTTATCCGAGCAGAGTTCTACAGTGGAGACCGCGTTTGGGCAAACGTAGCGTGGGACGTCCCCCGGCTAGGTTGAGCGGTGATTTGCGCAAGGTTGCTGGTAACAGCTATACAGGATGTTAAAAAAAGTGCGTTTGAAATTTTAAGGGGTTACTCAGAATCAAGTACAGAACCCAGGAAAAATATTGAAAAAATTCGCTCTTCAATTTTTTTTTGCAGTTTTTCATACAAATTCTCGATTCACTATTTAGATTTAGTATGAGAATCTGAAAAAAATAATTGAAGAGCGGCTTTTTTCAATATTTTTCCTGGGTTCTGTACTTGATTCTGAGTAACCCCTTAAAATTTCAAACGCACTTTTTTTAACACCCCGTATAGATGCGCGTGGCCGAAAATAAGTATAAATGGCGTGCATTGGGGGAGGCCTGTGTCCAACAGTGGACTAATACAGCCTGATGATGATGATGATGACGATTTTCTATCGTTTCTTCGGGAAATCTGTGGAAAGGGTCTTCACTTTCCTCCTTTCTATGTGATTTCATAGTTATTATATGAATGTATGAGTAAATTAGAAAGTTGCAAATATACCAGATGACCGTGTGTGATTTGTCCCAGATATTATTATTTTGAAATATGAATTTGGGCTACTCTGACCACTTCGCGCTCGGCGAAGTGGCAGGAGCTACTCCAGCAGAAGCACAGTCGGCTGGAGGTCAGGTCAGGTCTGTGGTTAATAATAATATTATTATTATTATTATTATTATTATTATTATTATTACTATTATTATACAGCATGATGGTCACTTTATTCATCAAATTATAGGAGTCAAATTATAAATGTTATTCTTAACGTACTCATAAAACCGACCCACTTTCTTCAAGGAACCTATACAATATCGAAGAATAAAATATCTTTCTATACAAAGTAAATCGACTGATTAATAATTATTGCCCAAAGCTGATAATGATGACTATTGCATTTTCCTTCCTTTTCTTACATATTCTTTGGGGAAAATTCTTCAGTTTCATGTTTTTTTTTTTTGTAATTTTATACTTGTCAACAAAAAAAATATATTTAACTTTATCATCCACAAAACACTATCGATCTATCAGAAGTACACAAATACATAGTTGTTTATAATAATAATAATAATATCTGGGACAAATCACACACGGTCATCTGGCCCCAAACTAGGATTCCCTGTATCTTTGAAACCAGAGACTGATATACATACACATATACTTCTAAATACATACATATATACATACATAGATATAATACACCCAGACTCAGAGCAAATAATTCTGCTCATCACAGAAAAGTTTGTTCTGTGTGGGGTCGAACCCACGACTTTCGGATCAGAGGTCAGGATCGCTAACCACTTAGCCACCGAGTCAGTCTAGCTTTAGCAAATTGATATTTTTTCTTCTAGTGGTGATTTTAGTAAAACAGCCCGATTCTACATGTATTATCAACTTTGTTCCAAACTGTGTAATATCACCCTCATTCCAGATTCCGTATCAGCAGTTGAGCCTCTCGAATGGGGGTTATGGGACATTGAGATGCTATCGCGCTACGAAGGTGGACTACTAGTTAGCGATTAATTAATAGGGTTACCTATATAGGGTGTAACAAAATTGGTGTAGGACCCGTTAACTGGGGATTCTACTCATCGTACTGAACAACTTTGGTTCTGAACGACTTGGCTCAAATCACAAAATTTTTTTGGACATTTCATACAAACTGATCAGTCTGTTTTGCCATTTTTGTATGGAGAGTCCAAAAATGTTTGCGCGATTTGAGCAAAGTCGTAAAAGAAAAGTTGTTCAGTACGATGAGACCCCAGTTAACGGGTCCTACACCAATTTTGATACATCCTGTATAACTATGTTATAATATGTTATGTAAGTAAAACAGGATTAGGATATTACCAAAGACAATTTACAAGACCTAGACTAACAATCTCTATAGTTAGTATCGTAACATAATAGGGTTTTTCACCATTTTTTGAAAAGTATCTCAAATTGATCATTAGGTGGGAAAAAGTAAAAAATATTTTTTTAATTTTTTTTTGAAACCTATAAGTACCCCAAAACTACATTTTAAATGACCATTGCCAATAAGCGCGCGAAAACGATAGTCGCCATGATGCTTAGGTCGTGACGTCATTTCAGGAGTAAATAAAACAGCTCTGTACTAAAATTTAGACACATATCGCGAACAAAATGTCATTGTTTACCACTATTGTGACGTCACCTGACAACCAGCATGGCGGCTGTCGTTTCAGATATTTGAATAACAGATTAAAAAACTTGATTTTTGTAAATCAAAAATAAAATGTTTTTTCTCATTTTATTGTATAGAAATCATATTAAATCGATTATGTATTATAAATACCACAGTAAATAAGCAGTTTTACATTTTTTCTTGTATAGAGTAAAATACCCTATTATAAGCGTCATCTAGTGATTACGTTTCTAAAGTTCAAATTAAATTATCAGTAAGTCCTGGATTCGAACATTTTAGCAAGTTAATATTCGGTCTTCATATAAAACTAGCTTTCGCCCGCGACTTCGTCCGCGTGGACTTCAGAATTGAAAGAAAATGTTAAGATAGCGCCATCTAGTGACGAAGTGGAAATTTTGAGTTTTTAAGCATTCTACTAAACACTTTGACTTGATACAATAGCAATAAATGATTTGGTCGTACTCTAAAACGAAAAAGTCCATTTATGCGGTTAAAAAACTTCAGACACATAACCCATGTGTCACCAGTTTCACCACATTCACTAATGTGGAGTATGACCTAACCTCTCCGAGGTATGGGATGAGACCTGTGCCCCTGCAGTGGGGATGATACTTAATTACGAAGGTAATATACCTACAGAAAGGAATTTTATTAGTGTCCTAGTGACTGTGGATGTGGCTGTGGCCTCTATTTATGAAGCAATAATAATATTCGTTTATTTATCTTTCACAAAGGTAACACTTAAAAATAGATACTATAATTAATTGTGTAACATAGTAAAATTATAATGTTCCTTTGTAAGAGACTGGTGTATGTACTAGGGTAACCTGTATTAAGTGGAAGTTCAATAGTTGTTTATTTCATGTTAATGCTTCACAAGTTTTCAATGAAGGCTTTGACTTTGACAATTACTTTTTTTATTACCTATTAAATAAAAATAGCTGATAGTGCGGTTCATTATATTTGAAAAAATAATTATGTCTCATGAATACTAATTTGCTTAGCTAACTACCCAATTTGTATGGGATCACAGGTTTGTTGGGGAAAGTTGTCCTTTTTCATGACTAGAAACCAATATTAATATAAAACGAGGAGTCCAAAAAACAGGTAAATGTTTGTAATAAATCTATCAAGCAGTTATTAAGTTGGAGAAATATAGTTTTTGAAGCAATCCAGCCTTCTTCAGTCCGAAAAAAGTGATCCAGATTTTTCATTTGATAATTTATACTCTGAACAACGGTTTTCCGCGATTTTTATAATACCAGCGAGTGCTAACGTGGCCGTGCTCTATCCTATGATCTAAGGTAGCTCTGCTAATGGCCAATAACTTTGCATGTTGTTGACAATGTGGAAAAATATTCCTTTATACATAGTGACATTGACTGACTTGGTGGCTAAGTGGTTAGCGATCCTGACCTCTGATCCGAGAGTCGTGGGTTCGATCCCCACACAGGTCAAACTTTTCTGTGATGAGCAGAATTGTTTGCTCTGAGTCTGGGTGTATAATATCTATATGTGTATGTATTTAAAAGTATATGTGTATGTATATCAGTCTCTGGTTGCCAAGATACAGGGAATCCTAGTTTGGGGCCAGATGACCGTGTGTGATTTGTCCCAGATATTTACTTGAGAAAAGACGGTAATTAGTCTAGCTACTCATTCTTATCCTTTTCCCAATTTTCTCCAACTTTTCCCAAGGAACCTATAATAATAATCGAAGCAAATAGTTTGTTTTCATGCTGATTGCGAATAAGTAATTGAACAGTAGATTTGAAAACTTTGCGTGGAAGTCAAAATATTTAGTGCCACGACTATGTTGGTTCCTTGGCTTCCGTTTTCGGAAGGAGTCTTGCCCCAGCATAAAATCTACAAAATGTAAGCAATTACTGATCTAATTGCTTTATTTTTTTACTTACCTGCTGAGAAATATTACCAAATACGAACACCCTATTGGTTTTATTTGTTATATCTAAAACGTAAGGGCAAGAAATGTTACAATATTTATATTGTAGCGTCCTATAATTATGCAAATATGAATTAAAAAGAAAAAAAGGCTTAGTTTATTTAATTACAACTAATTTCCAAAACACACTTCGCAACTATCCCAAAAGCGCACATTTACCACTACTTATAATAACATGGTTGTCGCGTAGGTATATTTTAAATATCATATATAGGGTGGGTTTATACGTTGCCTCGACGACGACGACGATGACGTCACAGAGTCAATAACACCTTTAAACATATACAGAGAGATTTTCTGAGTAAAGTCTGCATGTGTGAAATCACTGACCTGCTTACAAGCGATCTTTGTCAGTTTTAGCACAAAATAGAGACAGAAGGTCCGCTCAATACAAACCACTAAAATCGTAAGCATATAATAATAATGCTTATAGAAATATACGGTCGTTCGAGGCTAGGTCACGCGGAAAGTATCACAACAAAATTCAAAATTCAAAATGTTTTTTATTTAAGTAGATGTTTTGCACATACTTTTAAATCGTCTTTTTTTTCTACCTAGTACAAAGTTCCTACCACGCGGAACTTGTACACTCAACGTTTCGGGAAGTGTTTCCGAAGCGAGAAGAAACGTCGAGCCCAAAAGAAACTCGCTTCAACACATTTTTTAAAATAATACTTAATTACTAATACAATGTTTGTTATCAACAATACAGTTATCAGGAAGAGCGCTTCCATTCCAAATGTCTTTCAATGACAAAGACATTCCCAAATGTCTTTGTCATTGACATAACCTATTATCTTATAATAACCTTTTGAGCACAGACATTTTTTTACATGCGTTTTGAATTTGTTTTCAGGCAGATTTGTTACAAGTTCTGGTATTTTATTATAGAATCGTACACATTGCCCTTAAACGACTTTTTAACTTTGCTCAGTCTCGAATAAGCAATATCAATGTTGTTTATATTCCTTAGGTTTAAATCATGCCTGTCACCGTTTTTACGAAACAAATGCAGATTCTTGCGGACGTACATAATGTTCTCATATATAAATTGACTAGCAACCGTTAAAATATTAATTTCCTTAAACTTATTCCTCAACGACTCGCGGGATCGCATCTGATATATTGCGCGAATTACCCTTTTTTGTAAAACGAAAATAGTTTCAATATCAGCTGCATGTCCCCAAAGTAAAATTCCGTAAGACATAATACTATGGAAATAACTAAAATACACTGGCCGTGCAGTGTCTACATTTTTTAACTGCCTATTTTTTTTGATGGCATAAGCAGCTGAACTAAGCTTTCCCGCTAAAGTTTCTATATGTGGACCCCATTGCAATGTAGCATCTAAAGTTATACCGAGGAAAACAGTACTATTGACAAATTCCAATTCATTAATATCTATGATTACACTAGTGTCAATATTTCTAACGTTTGGTAATGCGAATTTTATACATTTGGTTTTTTTAGCATTTAAAAGTACATTGTTTACAGTGAACCAGTTGAGTATCTTTGAAAGAGTGTTGTTTACTTCATCAGTTTTGTTAAATTTTCTATCAACTTTAAAAATAAGAGAAGTATCATCTGCGAACAACACTATATTTGCGAAATTTTGAACCATAAACGGCAAATCATTAATATACGCAAGAAAAAGGAAAGGACCTAATATTGATCCCTGGGGTACCCCCATTATCACTTTAGAGCCGGAAGAATTGATGCCATTTATTTGAACTTTTTGTGTTCGGTTGCTAAGGTATGAGTTAAGAAGACTGAGAGCCCCGTTTTCTACACCGTAATGCCTTAATTTCATAAGAAGTATTTTATATTCAACACAATCAAATGCTTTAGATAAATCACAAAATACTCCTATTGCATTCTGTGAATCCTCAAAAGCATCATAGATATTGCGAATAAGTGCTACTCCTGCATCAGTTGTACACCGACCTTTTGTGAAACCAAATTGTTGGTTATGCAGGAGGTTATTATCATTAAAATGTTGTATCATTTGATTTAGCATTACTTTTTCAAAAATTTTACTAAGAACGGGTAACACAGAAACTGGTCTGTAGTTTCCCGGGTCAGTTTTGTTGCCAGACTTATAAAGGGGTATGACCTTACTAAATTTCATGAGGTCTGGAAAAACGCCATTATCAATGCTAATATTAAAAAGACAAGCTAAATATGGAGCTAAAGTATCAATAACATTTCCGACTAAATTTACTGAAAGTCCCCAAAGGTCCTCGGTTTTTTTCACTTTGAGAGATTTAAAGGTTTTTACAATAGTATCTGGTTCAATTTCTTTAAAAGAGAATTTTTGATCACAAGTACTGACGTTTTCTTCTAGAAATATTTTGGCATTTCTAGGTGACGAATTCAGGGCTTCAGTAGTCTTTAGTGGGATATTTGTAAAATAAGTTTCGAATTCTTTGGCTACTTCAACATTTGTTTTTATTTTACCGACATCTGTTTGCAAGACAAATTCTTTATCGCGAGGCTTAACCTTCCCAGTTTCTTTGTTAATGATATTCCAAACAGTTTTTATTTTATTATCGGATAATTTGATTTTACTGGATAAATAATTAGATTTAGCTACGCGGCATACCTGTTTGAAAATTTTTGAATATTTTTTCACGTACTCTTTAAAATTATCATTAAATATATAAGTTTTCATGTCGTATAGGTCAAATAAAGTTTTTCGACTTTTATGAATACCTGTAGTAGCCCATTCACAAAATTTTAGTTTGTTGTTTATTACTATGGCTTAGTTTTAAATATAGATTGAAATTCCCTGTCCAGCACTGTAAAAAAATCTGTGTAAAAACTATTTTTAGGCAGCTTTTTAGTTAAGACCTTTTGAAAATGTTCTATTCGGTAAACAGTGACAGGTCTTGTTTGAACTATTATTTGCTCTTTATTTAATTTCGTTGGAAAACTAGCCATTAATCCACTATGATCGGATCTCAAGCAATTAATTACTTTTTTCTCTACAAAATTACAATTACAAAATATATTATCTATACAAGTGGCAGAAGTCTCCGTTTTTCTCGTTGGTTCTAAAAAAATGAAATCTAAATCAAATGATTTGAATAGACAAGTTATTCTAGTCGTCAGAGACTTCTTTTCAAGCAAATCAACATTAAAATCGCCACATACTATAACCGATTTATTACTTTTACTAATTAAATCTAATGCATCCTCCATCACCGACTCGAAACCAGCAAAGTTGTCATCATATGGGGGTCTGTAAACGCAAATAATGATGTGGGTTTCCAACTCCACACAGGACATTTCGATAGTTTTTTCAATCGAAAGACTGACAACATCCTTCCGTTCTTTAATCTTTATATTATTTTTGTAAAATATAATGGAACCACCACGTTGCGCAATCTTTCGATTAAAAGTACTGGCCTTACTATAATTTTGAAAACTAAAAAGCATTTCATGATCCTTTAGCCAGTGTTCCGTAATACAGAAAATATCAATACCGTAATCTTCCAAAAATAGTTCCATTTCAAATTCTTTGCCGAGGAAGCCTTGTATATTTTGGTGGACTAACTTTAAAGTGTTAGGCTTCCTAGTTGTCTTTGGATCTAGTTTAAATCCGGAGTTTGAGTCACATCGCAAGTGACGGCACCGCAGGGTGTACTATCTTGTACATTTATAGGCGGCTGCGTCATGTCTACGGTACCGCCACCAGCGGCGGGCTCCTCCGTCGTTAAACAAGTAATTATCGACTGAATACAGTCGGTACGATGTATAATACTGTAAGCTAACGCATTAGCTAGTCTTTTTCTTTGTATATAAGACAGATACATAGTATCTTGAGTCAATCTAAATTTATTTACAAAGCTATTTGTATCAAAATGTAATACGCAGTCACTATGACTACATGTCAAATTATATAAATATAAATTTAAATTGTATAAATTTTGATTGTAGTTGTGCGTTTCATTTACACAGTAGGGAAACGCACAAACTGTTATTTTACATTTTTTCTCCTTACTTAGGTCAACAAGCCGGTCGACAGGTCTTTTTATGTGAGATTTATTTATATTTTTACTATTTCCTAGCATTAATACAACTGAGGAGTATTGGTCAAAAGAACTTTTACATATATTGCCTACTAGTTGTTCTAATGAAGCGTCAGGGTAGCACATATTTACCGACATCGAGTCCTTCAAACTACTCGCAAACAATGGGCCAACAGTATCATGACCTTGCCTACAACGACCGCATACGTTTATAAGCATGTACATATATGCTTAGGATTTTAGTGAGCGTATTGAGCGGACCTTTTGTATCTGTGTGTTTTGTGGTTTTAGCCTAAACAAAGAAAGGGAGAAAGAAGGTAAATAAGTTATATTTTTTTTATATTCTAATTCTTATATTTAAGACCAAAGCTGTTGTCGAGATAACAAGCTCCAAATTTTCATGTCCTCCTGATTTGATACGTTACATAAAATGTATGTAGGTATACAGAGTGAAATTTAGTTTTTTGTGAAACTGAACACATTTTTCCAAGTAAACTATGTTTATAGAACAAAAAAAAATTACTCTAGATACAAAAGGTAAAATTAAAAATATGTTTTGTTTGTAAACTGTTTATTACAATGAAAATACAATGTAACACAAAACATCAAAAGAACTCAGAAATAAAATATACAATGGTGGACTTATCTCTCATGTTTTTTATGAGCACATCAACTTTTTATTACTAACGATAATATTAGCTAAATAAAACTTTCAGTAAGTAATAGATCTGTAAATTTACTGCAGTGTGGTAGCAGTCCATCGATATGGGAAACATTAGATAAGGTTACTCGCTCTGTTTGTTTCTGATCCAGCGTGTTCGTCTTGCGGGGGCTGAAGCGGGGTGAAGAGGGAGGCATGTATTTAAACAAATATCGCCGTTGTGTGATAAGCTTAAGGTTTATGTATTTAATGTTATCTACTAGCGACATCTAGCGACGAGTATGGAGGCATGTATTTAATTAATGTTATCTACTAGCGACATCTAGCGACGAGTAGCGTAGCATCACTATAAAATGTCAAAATATTCATAAAATAACAAGAATAAAGTGATAAGAAATGTTGCTGTTAGTTTTGTTCTTTATTTTTTTATTGTTTTAGCACATTTCACTGCTCTGTAAGACATATTTTCAATTAAACACGGAATGTTTACTCGTAGCTTGTCAGATTGCGAATGGTGCGCGAAAAGGCGGCGCTACTCAACATAGGGGAGCAAACCACTATCAGCGACTACGCTGTCGTGGAGTATTAACCACATCTAATTGTTCTCTTATATCGATGTAGCAGTCACAATATACAGTTTTTCACCGTTGAAAATTATCCATATAAGTAGAGTTTCCCATTCTTTTGCCGCTTCATCTTCTTATCGTATAACACACTTAACCGTCCTATCCAAAAGGTATAGACGGAGGTTGCCTAGTGATGCACTTAGCATCACCCGCGCTCACGTCACAAAGTAGATACAGAAGGTCCGCTCAATACAAACCACTAAAATCGTAAGCATATACCTACATGCTTATAGAAATATACGGTCGCTCGAGGTAAGGTCACGCGGCAAAGTATCACAACAGTATCGTGACATTGCCTACAACGACCGAATACGTCTATAAGCATGTATATGCTCAGGATTTGAGTAAGCGTATTGAGCGGACCTTCTGTATCTTGTGTATTTTGTGCTCACGTGTAGGGCTGCTCTAGTGGGACCGCTTTCTAAACATGTATTAACGAGTCGAGATAAAAACTGCTGAGTGAAAAAGAGCTTTGGCGTTCGATTGATTAACTGACAGCTTTTTAGTCTGTGCTATAATATAAATGATGATTGATAACAAAGAAAAGAAAATATTTGTCATTCACAGAGTTTATATTAAAGAATTCAAAAATATCAAATTGAATACGATGTAACAAAATTGTTGCAGGACCCGTACTAGGGTATAATATTACCTAAATAAAGACTTTTTTTAGTCTGAGTCATATTTTTTTACAGTTTAAGTATTTTATATAACTTAAAAAAAATAAACAGATTGTTACAAATCTATAATGTGATAAAGTTATATAAAAATGAAAATAACATAATAATATTTTAAATGTAACAATATTTTAATAACTCAATTTGTAATATGCCCCTGCATTATTTATACTATTTTAAGAAGTTACCTAAGATTTTATTTCTTACAAAGAATAAGACGAATAACATTTCCCCATTTCCTTTACTTGCAATTTTCCGGTTGTCGGCATTGTGCAGGTGGCCTTATTTGGAGCTCGACTCGATGCTATCAACTGAATAGCTTTCTAGAAGCTTCTCGTAACATCTCTGATGGCCGTAAGAGAATGAACTCGTGACAAACTTGCAATAAAGTGTCACTATGAGAAATTGTTTTGTTCTTTACAATTTCTCTGTTTTTTTAAAGTATTTCTTCAATCAGGTGATCCGTCTGCTCGTTTGCCACCTATCACATAAAAAAAAATCTGTTTGTTGTAAGTTTTCCCATAGGAGAGGTAGATTACTTTTACTTTCACTTTTATCCTTTTGGATGACAAATGTTTATATATCATTTAACATTACGTTAAAAAACCATTTTTCATAATACTGAAAGAAGATCACGCTATACTCCACAAATGGTGCAAAATCCGGATTGGTGGAGGTTGGGAGGCTAGGAACAACCCTAGCTTCAAAATTTTGAAGTCGCCTATAAGCCCTCTGATCTGACAGAATTAATGACTGCCATCTAATGATAGTAACCGGCACCAAGTCATTAAGTGCCTTGCTAAACACAAAAAAATATTATTTATGCCACTAACAAACTAACTCATAGCTTGGTTATGGCTGTGACTATAATCAGTTAACTTGAATGCTCGATGCGAACGAGCAAGCTGCACTGAGCCACGATCGCTTCACCTATACCTGTATTTGCTATATGATTTTATATTATTGAAAAATTTAAAAAAATCGCGAATTTATTGTAGCCTCTTCATTCAAAATTGTATCTCAAGTTGGTCGATTTGTATAAAAGACCAATTTTTTTACAATTTCAGAAAAGATTTAGAAAAAAAGTTGTTTAATTTTATGGGTAGAATTACTACTTAATAATTTTGCAGCAATTTATCAGGCACCACGTATAAGATTTTTATATCAAAGCAGCAAAGTAAGCTGACGTCACTTGCCTATATCTTCCCCTGTCCGCCATTTTGTCGTATCTGCCGCGCCGTTAAAAAGATGGATACCCGTTACAACTCCATACACTTAATGGACTATAAACCTAGTCTTAAATCTCTCGGGCCTAGAAGGAAGCTAAACGGTGGATAAATTTATCCTACCACCTGCTTCTTTAGTAAATGAGATAAAAATGTAGCATGAAATTGAATGAAGTACCTACGTATTCTATAAAAAATATAAATTATAAACTTAATCAATTTACTTATCATTTTAATGTTGCAAATATATAATTTTGTATTAAAAACTTCTTTTAGTTTCATAAATTATAAAAAGTTAGGTGAAGCGCAGGAGGGTTGCCGCTAACAGTATAGTGCAGGTCGAAGATAGGTGGAATGCCTTGAGGAACGCCTATGTCCAATAGTGGACTAATACAGGCACTCTTGTGGTCCTGTGTTTATTGAGCGTATTTTTTTTTTCAATTCAATTCTTTATTTGCATGAAAGTACGTTTTACAGGTCTTAATAAAACATAATACAGAATCAGTACAGTCAACCATATTAAGGCATGCAAAATATTAACAATATAATTACAATTTAAATAATATGTCACTCTTAATTTAATTACAAGTAAAATAATTTAAAACAAAAAATAGGAGAAATAATAATAATCACTAAATATAATAAAACATATTGTCAGAAATATTATAAGTATGTCAAGTCATTCAGAATATAAGAAAAATATTTAGTTATGTCACAGTATATTAAAATTATTAAATGTTTCAAGAAAAATAGAAATATCACATAAAGAGTAAAACAGGAAAATAATTAAAAATAAGAACATTGAAACAATAACAATTAAAAATGAAAATAAATTTATATATTCAATCTATTAGTTTATTTAGGAAATTTAAATTTAACAAACTCCTCTACGTCATAAAAGCAATTTTCTGAAAGAATTTTATATAGTTTTTTCTTGAACAATGTAGTGGGCAATTCTCTTAGTGTAACAGGTAATATGTTATAGAGCCTTATGCACATACTATAACTATTCATCTGAAAACAAGTCGTGTTACATGGTATGCTTGCTAAGTGATTTGGATATCTGGTCGAGAAATTACATGTTTCATATTTCTTTTTAAACAGATTAAGATTTTTGTGGGCAAACAAGCAAATTTCGAAAATGTTTAGTGCCGGCAACGTTAGAAGATTTAATCTTTTGAAAAGAGGTCTGCAGGATTCCAAAGGGCCAACTCTACATATAGCTCTAATACATTTCTTTTGCATAATAAAAACACAATTTATCTCAACTGAATTTCCCCACATAATAAGTCCATATCTTAAAGTTGAGCATACGTAACCGTGATATGCAGCTAAAGCGGTCTTTTGGTCGCAGTGTTTCGTGAGACAGTACAAGGCATATGCGAATCTGTTTATTTTTTGGCATACCGCCTCAACGTGTTGTTTCCAGTTTAGATGGGTGTCCAGGACAATACCGAAAAATTTTGCAGATGTGGACTCATTAACTGGTTCGTTACAGTGAGCTATTGATAATTCCAAAGGTTTTCCGTTTTTATTAAGGAACTGAATATATGTAGTTTTGCTTAGATTTACCTGTAGATTATTACATTCCATCCATTGTATTATTTTACATATCGTGTCGTTAATTTCTCTCTCATAGTCAGTTTCAGGTTTTTGGTGAATAATTACAGAAATGTCATCAGCAAAAAGTGTGCATGGATATGGGGTGACAGCCAGTTCACATTGTGTAAAGTGGTAAAATACTGCCCATTCGCTGGAAATTGGTGCTACTGTGCGTCTGTAACCTCAGAAGAGTTTAAACTAAGCTTTCTTAACAATTATAGAACAAGCAGTTGCACCCAGTCTAAACTAGCGTAATAAGCTACTACTACTAAAGATGGTAAACAAAAAAGTGGTATATAAATTGCCAACGAAAAATAGACAATAACTTTGAAACTGCAAAGAAGAAGATTGCCTTTTTAAAGAAGCTAGAATACAAAAAAATTCCGAGACAACTGTCTCCGGTTACTCTATTTGTAACAATTACATTCAACTTGTGTGTCCAAGACTAACTACTTAATTAGACTAAGTAGACTTTGTACAATTTACTAATGTACCTCACTTTGACTCTGGACAGGGGCGAAGCTAGGAAGGGTCCTCTGGTTGTTTTGAAGGGGCCCCTGCAAGAAGATATCTCCCATATAAACCTTAATTCTTGAAAATTACTTAAATAACAATGTGTTTGACTTTTGGAAAAACAATGTCGTCAAATAAAGTAATTTGAATTTAAGCATATTGTAATACACATCGCTGGATTTCAGTAAATTTTTTGAACCAACGCTGTTCAGTTTTTGGAGTCTAAACACATTTATAAAATGACGTTTTAAGCTGAGTTTTAATAAATGATATAGTGCTTGAACTAAATAGTAATAAAAGATTTTTAATAAGCACAGTATTTGAATCAGTACAGAGGTGTTGAATTTGTTCAGTTTTATTATTAGAAGTGACGGTCAATAACTTGCCGCTCATTTTCTACCACGTTGTACAAAAAATACGAGATACATAATACTTTCTTAGTAGATGGTAACTGTGTTAAGGTAATTAGTTTACCGCTGACCCTAATTACAGCCCTGTGGCTGGCTCTACTCAATTAGAAGGTAAGATAATTATCAAAAAGCTTTTTTGTACGTATATGAATATTTAAGATTATTTATATATATCCAGTTCTTAAGCTAGGTAACAAACAGTAAATTATCTAGAATAACGTGGGTACCTTTATGTTTTAAGGTAAGTAAAAGGGAATCAATTAAAATCGTTAACAGTATTTCATTACTCGCAGGAACCTTATGTAGGAATATTTCAGCAGGGTTACTTACTCGAACTTAAACAAATTATAATTGTTGGTTTGCTCTTACAGTCATATTTTATCATTTATCTTGTTTTATGAACACTTAATTAATAAGCAGGTATTATCTCACGCTTTTTTATGGCAGAGGTGGCAAACGAGCAGACGGATCACCTGATGGTAAGCGACTATCGTAAGCGATTTTCTGTTATAATTTTATAAAAGAAGGTATTCGCTAATAATTTCGCGTTATGCAGACGCGCATGTAGACTGCTTTTACGCTACCATGCGCAAGAGGTGCGCGTCCCTGGTGCGCAGGATGCGGGCCAGCCCCAACAGCATCCTAAAAATGATAGGGGACAGGTTTGACTGCCCCTATATGAATCACTGCTGTGGGCTTCATGTCCCCAGCATAGTATGAATAAGTTTTATGTATTTTGTCTAGTCTAATTTATGATACTAACATAGTTTAAATAATTTTCTAACACATTGAGTCCTGGTCACTTTAAATAAAAACTTTATTATTATATTATTATTATTATAATAACCCATATCGTCCCCATTGTAGGCGTACGAATCTCTTCCCATATTTTATCTTCCATAAATTATCTCTTTTCCTAAAAGTATACTTTAGAATTTTATTAAATACTTGCTTTTGTCCAGGATTTTGTATTTAATCTCCTTGGAAAAAGTTGTTCAAAATGATGAGGAGAATTTTCCGTATGATTTTCTGAGAGGTCTATTTTACCACTCTTTGTAAAAGTTTTTTGGACTAGAAAGTAGTCCAATTATTCACGGACCCCTACTCGTATCCACTCACGTACTCAACGTCAAAGTGGCCTAGTTACCATTGATTTTACCCTATCCCTATCACATTATGTTGGTCAGGATATTCGGCATCCCAAATTCCACACCCCTATTCACGCTGTGCACGGTTTATACAGGGGACGAAATGTTTAAGTGTTGTTCAATGATCATCCATGTCTTGCCGCCAAAAATGAACGTTGACATCATCGATGTTTTCCAGCATGGAGGCAAGATAGCTTGGGGAACCCAGGGAACCATTGAGAGAACCCTTGGAAATCCAGTGCGTTGGAGAATCTTGGTGAGCTCGCTTCTATCTTTGACATCATCATCACTTAAAATAAAGTAGGTGGTTTTACTCTAAGGTGAATTATAGTTTCTATAATCAAAAATTTTATGAAACTCAAAGTTTTCTAAAATAGCGAAAAACTGATCATTAGCCAAATGCGTCTACAACTGAACCTCCCCCCACACATGGTGCGATCGCCACCACTCAGGAATTTTAATGCCCCAACGGCCGTCTGTTCTATGAGCTATGCACCGCAATATAATAATAATAATATCTGGGACAAATCACACACGGTCATCTGGTCCCAAATTAGGATTCCCTGTATCTTGGGAACCAGAGACTGATATGCATACACATATACTTTTAAATACATACATAATATATAGATATAATACACCCAGACTCTGAGCAAACAATTCTGCTCATCACAGAAAAGTTTGCCCTGTGTGGGGATCGAACCCACGACTCTCGGATCAGAGGTCAGGATCGCTAACCACTTAGCCACCGAGTCAGTCATAATATCTCGTTAATAGAAATATCTCGCCCACGAAAAAAATCAGTACCTACATGAAAATCCAAAATAAAAGACTAGAGCACCGTTAAGTTTGCTGTCACTGAATTTTCGCTTGACTGCTTTGTGTGACACCCTGTATACTATTTTCCCAATAAGGTAAGGTAAGGTTAATCCACAAAGTAATTCCTTCACGTCCGATTTGACAAGTACCCTGAGGCCTCGTTCAGGGAGACGCGGGGCGTTGCGTGGCGCGTTTTTCAGTACAAACAAAATGCGCATGATGAAGCTTCTACATGAACGCTCTCATAAATTACCATATCTTTGATTGGACCGCGCCACGCGACTCCAGACGCGCCGCCCAACGCCCCGCGTCTCCCTAAACGAGGCCTAAGCATAGACGGGTGAAATGGGGCGTATGATCTGACCCACGCTCAGGGATAGTTTAAGTGTCCCCACTGCACGGGTTTCTTCCCATACCTCGGAAAAGCTAGGCCATACTCCACACACGGGGGCCAAATCTGGATTGGTGGAGGTTGTGGGTCTAGTGGCCAACTCCAGTTTCAAAAGGACTGCCATGTAGTGATAGCAGCCGGCACCAAGAGCCTAATGTGCCTTGCAAACGGGTCCTGCACCATTTTGTAAAACTTCACTTTTTCTTAAAACTTGAGGAAACTTTCAAATAAGCATTTGTCAGATTTTCAAAGCACTAAATGAAACACACACATAAATTTTAAATACCTATTCAACACTACAAAGTGAACGTCGCATGTCATATACGACGTCTATACGTTTAAAAATTTATGGATGTCTCTTGAAAGTATCTTTAAAGTTATCGGGAAAGACTACATCATCGCATATAATCGCGATACATCGAAGAGTGGACCAACTATTTTTGTAGACACTCCGAACTTATGATATCAGTATACAATATGAATTATAATAGCGGATATAAACTTAAATGATATTTTCGGGTGAAATATGACAACTTTTGTTCTACGAATACCAGCAATTTTATTTATAGGATTTAAAAAAATATCTGATTATTGTAGATGAAGTTTATTAATTTTAATTAATTAATTATTAAGAATAAAATGTTTTTTTGCCTTTCCTTTTGCACTACTGATACTGCCAAGAAGTAGGCCTTATTACAGATAGGAAAATTACATTTAAAATCTACTCCCTTTATAATACAATCTACGAGTATGTTAAAATAAAATGACGACTTTTTTTTTATTTTGATAAGAGATTCTACTGTTTTCTATTTATATTGTTATTATTATATTGTTATTATTGTTATTATTAGATATTATTCATATTGTCTGATTTAACTGCAAAGAAAAAACAATAATTGTATTTGTAAAAAAAAAACGCGGAACAAAGAGTTTCGCTTCTTCTCTGAGTGGAGTTTCGTAACTACCTACCATTCTCTTTGTTTAGTATCAGAAGACAGATCTATCAGTTACCTTCATCCGATCAAACGTGGACTCATAAATATGCGGAGAGCCCGAGCGGAGTTCGTATCGGCTCCTGAATAAAATCTCAAAGAGTTTCACGCTCCATCTGCTTTCACTTACAATGCGCGAGGGCAAACATTGTATTCATACTTTTTAACACAAAAGTTACGTAGATCCACCCTTTGTCGATAAAAAGTTTTTACTTTGTCGTTTTTAGGGTTCCGTAGTCAACAAGGAACCCTTATAGTTTCGCCATGTCCGTCTGTCTGTCTGTTTGTCTGTCTGGCTTAGCTCAGATACTTTTAGTACTAAGGAGCTGTAATTTCGTATGCATATTCATCACACCGACAAAGTGGTAAAATAAAATCTTGATTTTTTTTGTCTGGGTACCTCCCCTACAAGTGAAGTGGGGATGAATTATTTTTTCTCAAGTATTCCTTGGTGTGGGGTGTCGTTGAATACCTAGGTCTTTCAAAAATATTGGGTTTTTGAAAACCATTTTTCTATTCAGGGATCCGTTTTCGAAATAGATTAGATTAGATTTATTTATTTCATATCATCTATGTCAAGTTTACAATAATATTACAAAAATGTCACAGAATTATATGATCATCAAGGTAATAATTATATATATATATATATATATATATATATATATATATATAATTATATATATATATATATATATATATATATATATATATATATATATATATATATATATATATATATTATATTTTATTTTTTAGTTATATATATATATTTTATTTATTGATCCACCAACAGTTGTTACAATAATTCTTATAATCTAATTTACTACATAATGTTTTATGCTTAATGTACAACCAATTACAGGTGAATACCGCATGCACCATACAACAGAGAGAATAATTATTAATTTAATCAAACAAACATAATAAACTACGCTAAATAATAAGAAAATTTAAAATGTCACACAGAAAAAATATAAGTATATCTAATAATGTCAAATTTAAAAAAAGAGTACATTTCAAAAATGTATGTCAAACAAAAATATAAATATCAAATTAAAATACATGTCAATATTAAGCTTTAAAGGCCTTTGTCCAGCAGTGGACGTCTTTCGGCTGATTGATAGATTTCTATCTTTAGAGAGTTTCTTTATTTCTAGCTTTAAAGTGTAATTTTTTGTTAAAGTTATTTGTCCCCCTACCAGCTAAACGGTTGTTTCTAGAAATGTGAAAAAGTTTACGGCAGTAGCATATACAATGAAGTTAAAAGGAAAACTATCACAGCTAAGTAGGCTTTACAAGTGCACGAGTAGTAGACAATTTTGTAAGACGGGATAAATATTAGATTTCCCCTTGAAGCAGTGTCTGTCGAAGTACTACGGAACCTTTCACTACGCGTGGCCCGACACGCACTTGACCGCTTATATTTTAAAGAGAACAAGGGAAAATTCCTTTCCATACCCAATGGGTCTGTCTTTATTCCGACCTACAGTGTAAAAAATATAGCAAACGAAACTACTATAATTGAGCGAATGAGCTTTATAATAATTCAGTTTTCAGTAAATTGTGTAATGCATTGTCAATTAAACGCACAATAGCGACACACAACTGAAAAACAATGCTAATTATCTTTCGAGCAGCAAAAATTAACAACGACAAACAAGTACTGCCATTAAAATGGCACCCATGGCCGCTCCAAGCACTTTCCCGCCAATTTGCATAGAGTTACAATGAAATTAACAGCAGGAAAAGTTTCGGAACTACTTTAGGAGCGCAGCGCAGCGCTATTCTGAAATGTATTGTTGTTATTTTCGGGGTTTTTTTGCGTACTTTGCACTACCTACAAGTGATTTTTTTTATCACTAGAAACTTTGTACTTTACACTGCAGATGTTTTTTTTATTACTTAAAACTTTTTTTTCGTTATTTAATGTATTGTCAGTATTTTGCGTAAAAATAAGCCATATAAGTCACACAGATCATTTATTTATCATTATTTTTATCATTATTTATGTTTTAACTCATCTCCCTGACAGTGGCCATCTTAACTACTCGTATTATACGAATATTGGCGAGTCCGCTTGCTTTTTTTATGGCAGAGGTGGCAAACGAGCAGACGGATCACTATGGTAAGAGATTACCGCCGCCCATAGACACCCGCAACACCAGAGGAGTCACAAGTGCGTTGCCGGCTTTGTGCTTCACATTAAAAGGTCGCGATTCTGAATAACAACGGGCTCCTTTACAAGTATAGTACTCGGTTTGGTCGATGGTAAGATATTTTCTGGGCTCGCCTGGCCAGGTACCACCATCTTGTCTAAGTTTTGTCACGAAAACGTGTTCCGGCATAAAGATAAGACAGCCAATTCCTCAGTGCGTTTGAAAATATTGATGTATTTTGGTCTTATGACTTAACATCTGGTTAGATAATGCCAAGTTGTGGTAAAAAATTAAACTTCACCTTTCAAAGCTTCCACCAAATACACTGAAGTTCTCGTGGTGCAATAAAAAAATGTTTACGTGCGAACCTTCGGGCAGAAAGCTAGTATTCAATAAAATAAAAATTTCAGCTTCTATTTTTAAACTAAATCATGATGTACGGTAGACCTGTTTCGCTTCAAAACTTTTTTATACTTACTTACGCAACATTCGGAACAAAGCTTGAAATTGCACTAGCAATTATCAGATTTACATTATGCGGCGTGAGCCACCAAGATTAAGTTCCAGAGAGTTCCAAACCGAAAATCTGGGTGACGCAGAGACGTCCCAGTTTCATACGGTATCTCTTGTTGCCTAATTGTTGAATCCTTTGTAGGTAACTACAATGTAAATTTAACTTAAAGCCTTAAGAATTGTCAAACCGTAATATTAGATTCAAATTATGTAAACATTGCATGACACTACGAGAAACAATATAAAATGTTTTTTTAACAGAAATTGTAAAAATGTTACCAACTTTGATGTAAACAATATGCTGCTGTCTGTGTAAGCCCTGTTTTTGGTATTTATTGCTAAATACCTCGGAAATAAAATATTGTTTTATGTTGAAACCAATACACAAAAATGGCAAAATAAATACTTTTTTCACTGAAAAAAAAATTAGGTATCTAAAAGACAAGAAAAGTAAGAAATCATGTAAAACCATAATTCTGTCGTTTGGTTTCGACGTAACCGCTGCAATAATTTGAACTAGAAATGGGCAGCGTTAAATTCGATATTATTTTAGGTATCACGGATGACTTCCGCAGACTAAGTCGCCTTAAAGCTTTAAGATAAGTTGGAGTTCAGCATTATAGGAGCGTAGCAGTTCGGCTTGGACCCGTCGATTATGTTTGATAACTGTCTTCAGACACGGTCATAGCCTGGATGGCGTAACTGATATTGTAATTTATCTTAACCGTTTCCAGTGCTTCGCAAAGCTCACTAAACAAGGTGTTAGTTGCTTTCACTAGATGCTAGTTGTTACGTCATGTCAGAGGCAAAATTCTAGGTATCAAATCCATACGACAGGTGATAGAGAGGTTTTCACAAATTAAAATTTCGCATAGTAATTTGGAAATAATTTTCCTTTGGAAAGTCTTTAGAATAAAACTACGTTTAAATATTGTACTAGCGGAATTGTAACCATAGCGAAGCTGAGTTAGGTGGAGCCGTATGGAGTATTGACATTGTAGATCGCGTAAATATGAATCTAAGCAAACGCAAAGAGCGTACTCCCAAATCAAAGGCCGGCAACGCACTTGTGACTCCTCTGGTGTTGCGGGTGTCTATGGGCGGCGGTGATCGCTTACCATCAGGTGATCCGTCTGCTCGTTTGCCACCTCTGCCATAAAAAAAAAAAAAAAAAAAAAAAACGCATACAAACTTTTCATACAAATGGATCATTTGTTTTGGCATTTTTCTATTGAGAGTCCAAAAAAAAAGTCTTAGAACAAAAGTTGTTCAGTATAATGAGTAGAATGCCCAGTTAACGGGTCCTACACCAATTTTGTTACACCCTGTATAATAAAGATTATCGAATGATTTTTATGTCCACATTTTCTTATCATGTTGTTTTTTCTCTTGATTTTTTTTAATGCATGCATTAATTATTTTAAAACGATAAGTAAACAAGATGTAAACTTCTGAGGTCTGAAGGTACCCCAAATCCAAGCGTGCGAAGTCGCGGGCACCAGCTCATTATAGATAACACTCGTAAAAAGAATATTCCAATTCCTTTTCCTCCGTAGATACTCTTCTCTTCACACAATCATACCCCGTATATCCTGTTTTCAGATAAAATGCAGATGAAATATATTTCTTTAAGAATTTGCATTTAATCAAATTTTTTATCTCTCTGTTGTGAAAATTTCTAGATATTTTTTTTTGATTGATACATAAACAGCGTGTATTATAAATGTACAGCGGAACTTATTTTTATTTTTTATTATTAAATCGTTTATTGCAGGCACACGCCCAAATATATTTTTTTTACATAATACATGACAGTAATATTTAAAAGAAAACAGCCAAAAGCCTTAGTATATGCCCATAAATTGTTAGTATTACTTATTATATGTTAGTAATTAGTATACAGTTATGGAGGCCTTTTATTCATCAAACTGAACAACTCTTGATCTAAGCCTTACATTAAAATCGCATAAAATATGGACTTCCCTTACAATATTTGCCAATTAGCTAATGGATTTGTATGAGAAGTAAGTATGTATTTTGTAATTTCGGAAAACCCATAAAACTTTTTTTTTTTTTAATTTTATGATTATCCGTCTGTTAATGACGAGAAATTTTTAGCAACTTTTTCGACCCCCCCTCCCCCCTGGTGATACGTGGTGAGGTTTTGCACTACCCCCCCACACCCTACCCAACATCACGTGTATTTTTTTGGTACAAAATATTTTCTTTAAATAGTTATAATGTAATTTAATTCTGGAAAATTTTGTGCTTAATTAAGCACCGTGATAAAAAAAATTCCAGACCGACATTAAGGTTGCAGGTTGTTTCTCACTGCCTGAAGCCGTTTCGAACTTTGGGAAGAGATAAAAACAACATAACAACAACAGTCCGACGTTTGGAAATTACTCTAGAAATCGCGCGTTCAACGAAAAAAGAAATACACGTAACATCTCAGTACACCCCCCCCCTCCCCCCTTGTGATATTTCGTGATTTTTTCTGAAACCCCCCCCCCTTTTGAGCCTCACGTGATTAATCGACGACACCTTAGAATGGAAGCCCACCTTTAAGTGTTTCTAGTTTTTTTTTACACCATGTATTCTTTTATTTCATAAGATATCGTCAGATTTACACACCAGATAACGAAACAAATGGTACAAAGAGTAAGATTATATTTTTGAAGGAATGCTACAAAAAAATCGCTGATTGAAATATAAAGGCTGATTTTGAATTCGCTGACAAGTGGCAAATTTTATTTACAGAGTGTAATGAACTCGCTGTAAAACCCATAACCTCGTAATTCTACTGATCATTCTGAGCTTTTGTTCTAGGACTAGAAAAAGAGATTTTTTATTTAACTCGCTGTACAAAAATGCATGAACAGATGATTAACTAAATTTACTAACAAACTAAGTTTACTAACAAACTAAGTTTACTAACAAACTAAGTTTACTAACAAAATGGATCGCTGTTGTCTGAAAAATAAATGTATTGAATGAAATTGTATGAAAACTTATTCCTTTGCGATTTGTGCAAAGTGGAAGAAAACAAGTTTTTTAGAATGACGAGTGGAAGCCACCGATTTTGTTACACACTGTAATACTCGTAAACTGAACAACTATACCCATGAAACCAATACAAATAGAGGAAAAAAAATACGATTGTAATTACGAGTATGAAAAATTAATCAGTTGATTAGCAAATGACGTAGCAAATAATTATCAACCTTCGTTTGTCACAGAATAAAAACTTACAACTTAAACGACTCATCTTTCAACGAAAAAAAAGTATATTTACAGCATAAAAGTGAAAACTTAAAACTAAGCGGTTTTTTTTAATCACGACAGAATAGTGTAGGACAACGCTCGGTTTAAAGAAAGTGTCTTTAAGTGAAACATCACATCTAAGGCTTCACTAAATGCCTTAGCGTTGCAAGTCCCGGATAGATCCCGCGGGACAATAGAGCTAGCGATCTGAGGAAACGGTTTGAACGGACCTCAATATATATTCTATGTAACTTTATTGCTTATTGGGAGTTAGCAAAGAATAATAACTATTTCTTACTGCAAAAAGACACTCATCCACCCCCTAATATATCGTCGTCTGCGACCAAATACTGTATAATTAAAAGAAATAAAAAAACTGTAATTTGCAGTATGGTCAATTTATGACAAGTCCTAAATCGATAAATCAACGTAATGTTTATCGTGTAAAGATAAATTTTTTTTAAAACGATTTAATGAAACAGTTCTACATGATATTAACATTTTTTATTTGAAATTTACACTTAAGCGTTTCGTCTTATAAAAATGTTAAACAAATAAAAATACATTATATGATAAGTGTTATATGAGAAATTGTGTCATCATCATAACAATCCCTAAAAATTTTTTGATTGAAAAGGGTTTATACAGTTTTTATTAACGAATCTTTAGGTAATTTTTTATAACCTACTTTTCACAAACACGTAGAAAATACAATTACTCAAGTACTGTTGTGTTTAAAAACAAGAGTGTCCCGTCTCGACTCAAAATGAACAATTCCCCAGTTAGAACTTAATGGGTCATTATTGCTATAGCATTTTTTTTATTTAATTTTATTTATTACTTTCACAAGATTACTTTCTCTGACTGGTTTATTTTACTAAATTAAATAAATTCCTATTTTTCACCACGCTCAGAAGTTCATAGAAATACTGTAAAGCTTCTTATAATAACAGCTACGGTTACTTAAAATAAGTATAGAGACCTGAACCAGTGCTCTGGCGATCTTGAACAACGAGAAAACGGGGGACCATTATTTAGAGGCCGTTGACGGGAGCTCTCTCATTTTATTTTATTTTTCTTAAACGCTGGAGCTCTATTTGCGACGACGGTTGACGGCGGAACGAAAATCTCCTTGGAATAGTACTGAATTTGAATTTCAGTGGACCAAGTAGTAATACAGCCACATAAGAACCAATGTGGGTTTAGAATGTTGTGGATATCGCAGAGTGCGGTTTCAAAGGTAAGTTAGAATGTTAGAATAAAGAAGAAAGAATGTATTTTGTATTTTTGTCTCTTATTTGTGTTTTTTAAAATATGATTAAAGGAGACGTTTCACAGGACTATGGAGCTTGGACCTGTGTATACTAAACATCATAAATAGGTCATTAGAAACGTAGTCTTTTCTAATTGTACATTTCCTTCGATTTACCTTCGTTGCGAAGTTCATCTAGATTCTCAGATTTAACAATCGCAACACATAAATCACCTAACAGCGCGCAATTTTGAGTATTTTACGTTCAGAAACTAGATTTTGTACATACCATTGAAATTAATAATTTAGTTGTCCGACGAGTAACTCGAAAACCAGCTGTTATGCTTGTAAAAGAGGCAAGGCATATCTGCAGATTTTAAAAATCGTACACCAATGTCAGAAGTCAGAACAGAAGTCAGAAGGCTTTCAGTCAGTCAGAGTCAGAGAAAGCATCTGAGGAATATGTGGACGAAGCCGTAATTTCTGAACGTGACCTACTATTGCAAGCTTCAGTGTTACCATTTATATTGTAAAAAGTGCTGACAAAACATTACGCTTGAACCACGCAACCCTGCTTCTAATATTTTTTTCATTATTTTTCCTAGAAAGCCCATATTTTTGTATATTTTTCGTACTCCGCACATGTCCAGGTACAAAACGAAACATTTCCTTTGTGATAACTTGAAAACAAGAGAATAAAAATAGAACTTTGAAACCAAAAATAATTAAAAAAAAATAACTTTTTTTTCTTCTATAAGATGACTTTCAGTGGCGGATGTGATGTATATTAAAATTGAGGTTAAATGTGTTTTTCTTAAAATTTTTATTAAAAAAATATCAGTCCGACTGATCACATCAATAACTAAGAAACGGCCTAGTGCATGAAGAGTGTTTTTATTTTCATGAGTAGACTACAAGTTTTTTTTCATTCTGTTTAAATAAATAATAAACATTCTTCTTTTCAGGGCTCAAGAAAAGTGAACTATAAATGATTTCTTCGCAGCCAACCGCCATTCTTCACATTCGCTCTTCATTTCCTAAAGATAAGCCTTAAGGCGTCTAAAATAAAGGACTCTGAGCTCCCTCCATATTTTCTGAAGCACTCCCGAATTGAGAATTAGGGTTGTCATGTAGTAATTGCATGCACGCTTTTTGTTATTACTTTTTTAAGTGTGTTTTGAAGTAGTTTGAAGTGTGGCAAAAGTGTCGCTATGTTTGAAAGTCATATTATTTTTATTGAAAAGGAAAGTCGCAAAAAGATTTTATAAATAAGACAGATAATGGTGTCGATTCGGTGTTTACGTTTAAACTTATTTGATAGGACTAAACTTAATTTAAGCATCCTATCCTTGTCTTTTCGATACAGAGAGAAAAAGACAAAACACTTAAATTAAGTTTAGTTCTGTCAAATAAGTTTAATCGTAAAAACCGAATCGATACCATTACCAGACTCCATAGATTAATAAACATTTTATATTAAATAAGAAGTTACCAAGATTCAACCTTACTTGACAACCTTTAAAAAATATCATCAAATTATAACAGAGCTACATGTGATAAATAACAAACTTATTTTCTTTAGCTGAGTTTTTCATGCCATACCTTATGAATATTTTTAAGTTATGAATATTTGAAATAAATATATTAAAAAATAATTTTTTCGATTTAAATTTTTGCTTCTGCCAACCCTATTGCAATTTTTTGCCTCTTATACATTATTGATGGCCGACATACAAGGGCGGAGGCTTTTTATGTGATTAACTTAGATTTCCGCCACCTGAGGCTTACTGACCTTCCCGAGATCATCTAAGAATTCCCTTGTTTAATACTTCAATAAGTTTTCTTTGATACAATTATATTTGAACTAGCTTTTGCCAGTATTAGCTACATTGCTACAGTTTTATCTGTTATATTTATATGTCTGTTATGGTCTATTTCCCTATAAGAACTGGCGTAACTCGTTTCATTAGCGACATCTAGTGACAATTTTAAAACTTCACATTTAATTATCAGTAAGTCTTGGTTTCTAACGTATTTTGATGACATTTGAAACACGTTAAAACTCGGTACTGAAAAATGTTTTTTTTACAAATTTTCTACGCAAAATCATTTACTTTAAAGCTAAAAACTGATTAATTCATAGCGCCATCTAGTTTTAAACTAAGTACCTTAACATTCCAAGCTATAAATCTACGATTCTCTAGAGACTAAAATAAAAATACATAGTTATGTCACAGTTATGAGAAGTGGAGTAAAAGCCTCACATAAAGTTACATTGTTTCTAGTTTTACGGTTTAATTCTAGGTTTAGTTGCAGTGTGTTCCTGTATCTCCATTTATGGTGTTTTTATAGCTTACCCAAATCCCAAAGAGCCATGGAGCGCGCCATGCTAGTTATATCTCTTGTAGTTCGCGTAGGTAACGAATATCGAGATTCGAATCAAAACAAAAGCATGGATATTGGAAAGCGCATCACATAACTCAAGAATTTGCAAGAATTATGTATCTAACAAAATCCAGAAATTAAAGCAATGAGCGTGAAAAGCGTTTTTGTGGGTGTAACTTACATCTACATATAACCTAACCTAGTCCACGGCTACAGCAAGATATACACACCAAATCTAGAATTCCCTAACTCGAGTGAGCGAGCGATCCTAATTATTCCGTAACTCGAGTGAGCGGACCTAATTATGTCACTTCCTCACGGAGCCGCGCAAAAAGTACCAGGAGGGCATAAATTATGCAGTGGCTATTAGGTCGGTCAACCACCAAAATATAAGTATCTGTTTATAAGTTTGAAATTACGGCGTTTCGGTCATACTAATCAAGATATTATGTGGTTTGCCAGTTAAATTTTAATCATTATCGTCAACCGAAAGACGACCACTGCTGGACAACGGCCTCCTCCAAGGATTTCACACCGACCGGTCCCGCGCTGTCCGCATCCAGCGGCTTCCCGCAACCTTCACCAGGTACATTAACCCGGATCAAATTGTATTATAAGATTTTCCTTGGCACAAGATGTTACAAGATTAAGTATAGATATAGGAGCTCAAAGTGTCTCACATAATAAAATGTTCAGTGTTCTTTATACTACCACAAAAATAGATTATTATTTTTTTTTTTTTTTTTTTTTATGTGATAAGGAAGGCAAACGAGCAAGTCGGTCACCTGATGGTAAGTGATCACCACTGCCCATAGACACCTGCAACCCCGGAGGGGATTGCAGATGCGTTGCCAACCTAGAGGGCTAAGATGGAATGCCTCTTGTGCCTGTAATTTCCTCGGCTGTCTTACTCTCCACACCGGAACACAACAGTGCAAGCACTGCTGCTTAGCGGCAGGATTAGCGAGTAAGATGGTGGTAGCGATCCGGACGGACCTCGCACAAGGTCCTACCACCCGCAAATAAATTGGTGTCTTCAGACAGAAACTCTCACTCACCTCATCATGTTGTCTCTTCGGATATTCCAACTTTCTTCGCGTTCTTACGCCTACTATGTACTACTACAACGTAAAGGGTAAACTGAACAGACAGACAGGCATGTTTGTTAGAGGAAGTTTTTTGGACCCGACGTTTTTTCCTCTCCGTTAACATTTCCCAAAACGTTGGGTTACGAGATTAACAGATCCGAGTGGTGGGGACTTCGTAAAAAAAATCAATCGAAAGGTGTGCAATACCACCTACTTGTATACAGGCTGTAAGGGACAAGTTTCCGAAAACTTTAAGGGTTTGCTTAAACTGTCCAATCAAGTTTATAATTTTGTATGGAGAAGCCGATTTTTTTTTTCGTTTCCTAAAAAAAATTCTTGTGGAAAGTTGTTCAGTTTCGTCTACTGAGCAAGCCCTTAAAGTTTTCGGAACCCTGTCCCTTACACCCTGTATACAGAATGTTAAAAAAGTGCGTTTGTAATTTTCAGTGGTTACTCAGAATCAAGTATAGAATCCAGGAAAAATATTGAAAAAATCCGCGCTTCACTTTTTTTTTCAGTTTTTCATACAAATTCTTGATTCACTATTCAGATTTATTATGATTATCTGGAAAAGAAAATTTGAAGATCGGATTTTTTCAATATTTTTCCTAGGTTCTGTACTTGATTCTGAGCAACCACTTAAAATTTCAAACGCACTTTTTTAGCACCCTGTTATGTATATTTTAATTTGATTTGATTTGAGTTAATGTTCTTGTATCGCATAGCTCATCCAACATAGAAGCGCCCCTAAGCTGTTCACTCAGTGACATATCCACCATGAAATCTAATTTCTGGCCAACGAATGCTACCGGATAATGTATGCAACTACCAGCTGGAGGCTAACTACGTATCTCCATAATAATTATGTCCCCCTGGTGAGCGTTCGTTCAGAAATTTAATACGGTTCGTGTTACTTGTTGAAATTTTATGTTTGCGTTGTGTTGCACGACGAAATAATGTGCGCTCAGCATTTGGGTCTTCTTTTTATCGTGTGACACAATTACCCTTCCACTCCCAAGGTATAACGGCCGGCGGTTGTCTGGTGGTGCACTTAGCATCATCAGGGAGCATCAGGGTAAATTCGTAGATAATAAATTCAATGTCAGGTCTATACTAATTTCGGATCTTCGAAATGGTTCACTTTGAAAAAGGGGTACACTTACTTCTCTCTGTTATAATAGAATGCATTTTTATTCCCTGTAAAATGATAGATCATGGATATTAGTCGTGCCATGACACTGAGCGAATTTATTTGAGGAACCTATACTACAAAATAAAAAATCTACTGTTCAGTTGTTTAATAAATTAATATGAAAATAATATGGAAACTTATTAGGTTGTTGGTTTTTTAGGGAAAGTTGTTGAGTTACAACATGATGTGTAGAATCTCTATTTTGAGCTTTTCGGCGAACAAAAATTCAACCTACATATATAAAAGGCTATTTTCAATACTAATGGAATTAAGTAGGCTTATCTTGATTGGCGTACAGCTAAATGGGTACCTGACACTAATAAGTTAATCTATCAATAATTCCATATAGCATAATTAATAATACAATAATTATAGTGTAAGATGCAGCTTCTTATTCTTGTCACGCCTGAAATATCTGAAAAGCGTCGGCGTTGGCTCCAAGCAAAAAAAAGACTGATAATAATAGTAATATCTATAATAATATCTGGGACAAATCACACACGGTCACCTGGGCCCAAACTAGGAATCCCTATATCTTGGTAACCAGACACTGATATACGTACACATATACTTTTAAATACATACATATAAAGATATAATGCACCCAGACTCAGAGCAAACAATTCTGCTCATCACAGAAAACTTTGCCCTGTGTGGGGATCGAACCCACGACTCTCGGATCAGAGGTCAGGATCGCTAACCACTTAGCCACCGGGTCAGTCAAAACGCCATAGAAACTACCTGTAATTTAAGACAATATTTAAGATAGGTGAGGTACATATGATTCTCAATATAAAGAATAACAAATTTATTCTGAATAAATTTAATATTTTTGAACGAAAGGAAGGTAATTATGCGTCGTAATTTATAAAATTGTAATTATTAATACAATCTGTGTTCACAAAACTCAAAACTCAGACCTTGTAAGACACATTTTCCGAAACCTTGAAATGTGTTAGAAATGGTGTTTAATAATTTTAATTTATTAAAATACATAAGCATACAGTTAAGGGTTATCACACACGTTCCGATGATAATCCTAAATAACTGAAAACCCTTCATAGGCGGCGGATGCCAGTTTCCATCAGATGGGCCGTCTCAGCCTTTTTAACCGACTTCAAAAAAAGGAGGAGGTTCTCAATTCGTCGGAATCTTTTTTTTTATGTATGTTCACCGATTACTCGAAGACGCCTGAACCGATTTGGAAAATTCTTTTTTTGTTTAAAAGGTAGGTAGTCCCATATAAATTTTATCAAAATTGATTTAGCGGTTTTTGAGAAAATCAACAAAAACATAACAAAATTGGAGTTGTTGCGATTGAAGTCGGTTGTTTTTGACATACCTATTCAGCGTGGTCAATTATGCCATCTTACACAATAAAAAAAACACATTTCACGTCAAAACACGTCTTTCAATTCGCAGTCACCCACTGCCACTACAGTTTAGCGATTTTGTGAGCTATGTCTGTTATTTTAGTTCTGCTTGTATCTCCTCATTTCTGATTCGACCACTCTTCACGTATCTATTGTGTAATACCAGAAGCCAAATCGCGTTGTGTGAATCAGTCCTTATGACAAGCCTCGAGGATACTGTTCGCATTTGCGAGAATGTCGGAAATTTTGTAGCACAACTTTTAATTAGTTTCAGAACGTATCTCCGAGATGGGAACGTCGTTTAGAGTTTAGACCTCGCCATCATTCATTTCAAAATCATAAGTATTTATTAAAGTTTTTGCCATATTAATTAATTCGGATGTTGGTTAAGTTTAAAATTATTTCGTGTGCCGCTTTTTATCTATTTTTTATTATAATTTTGTTTGTTTTTAATGTTTATTGAGAATAATATTAATAGATCAGCTGTGTTGTTATAACTATTCTCGTTAAGTGAAGCTTTCCATTATAACACTAAACTTTTGTGCCACATTTTTTATATATTTTTTTTCTCCTTAATTATTAAGCCCTTGGCATCATCTCACATTTTTCTGGACATTCCCAGTATACATAGTTGGCATGAGCGGATTGATTTTATGGTAAGTTTAACATATTTCATTTTACAATTTACACAAGATCGTAGATGAAAAATTGTTGAGTAACATGAGTAGACAGATGGGCCAGTTAACAAATTCTAAAGCTATTTTGTTATATCGTGTATTATTTGTCCACATTGTTTCCTAAAAGAGCTGAATATATTTGATATTAGCCTACACATACATAGAGGATCTTTATTATTAGTCCTATTATTATCATTTTTTTCTTTTTTTAACACACTGAAACGCCCAACGCAAGAGCCTAATACAGAAGCGGAGCAACGATATAAAACTTCTTTGACGGGCGCATATTCATTCATTCATTCAAGTCACACACAGTGCACCTCACTTCGCCTCCTAGTTGCATCTGCAACTTTGACAAATGCGCTCCCATAATTTGTACAATCTACTCCGATTCAACCACTTTCACCTGACCTTCCTACCCCTTCTACAGACTTACTAAAGATAAGATATCAAAGGAATGTGTTTGATTTTCAGAGCTCTAGGAATTTCGGTTTTCTAGCGCATGCAACGTGAGCTACCGCGCTCTTCTTTGGACTTCCCTCAGTGGAGTGTTCTAGAGGGCGTATAGGAACATTAGGGATCAATTTATACTGGTTTTCACTAACATCAGTTAGAGGTGGTACGAACCAGTAAATGCGGAGTCAGGGTCTACTTATCAGGGCCATTACTCAGTACTAAGTGAAAGGTATTTGCATCCACCACGCGTTCGAATTTGAAGGCCGTGTGATTATTATAAATCGCTTCGGGTAGTGGGTTCTACCTTATCTCAGGGTAATTTGCCAGTGCCCGGGATAGGTATGGATGATTTATTGATAGTTCCTGACTTGGTTCTGAATAGTTTATTTGTGAGATCAATTGGACTAAAGAGGTAGTTACAAGAGGTTTTACCGCGGTCCTCTCTCTTAAAGAAATACTACCATAAGCCTCGAGATATATATTAATTAGTTCTTGATATAAAAAGGTGTAAAAGTGCTCATAATAACAAAGAACTTTTCCTTAGGAACCTATAGTCAAAACGCAAAAAAAAATTGGACTCCCCTTACAAATCGATCAACTGACCGGCCAAATTTGTATGCCAAATTATAATAGTATAATAGTATTTCAATTTTTTTTATTGCGAATTGACTATGGGTTCCTTAGGGAATATTGTTTATCATAATAAACACATGCATGCCCTTTCGTATCAAGAACTAATTTAAAGTCACCAGTTTATACATGATATTACGCTTTAAAAATTTTATGTAGTTCGACTTCATCAACAGAGTTAGCGAATCGACTGTTGAATTTTTCATAAAAGGGATCATGCACAAAACTAAATGGAGATTTGAATAACTTACATATCTAAAGTAGTCATTTCTGATTATTTCTATTAATAACTGAGATATTGCAATTAAAATTAACTTCTGACGCTGGGGTCGGCCACTAGCCCCAAACTGTGGAATGAATTGTCGCCTGCGGTATTTCCGGACCGATACGACATTCAAACCTTCAAGAAAAGAGCGTACTCCCAAATCAAAGGCCGGCAACGCACTTGTGACTCCTCTGGTGTTGCGGGTGTCTATGGGCGGCGGTAATCGCTTACCATCAGGTGATCCGTCTGCTCGTTTGCCACCTCTGCCATAAAAAAAAAACCATATGAGAGTAGTTCGTTATTTACCCTGAGATAAAGTATTACACTTACTGGAGCGACTGACGCTGTTAAAAATGTTCCAATGTGTTTTAATTTTGTTTTCCTGATTCCTTTTTTGTACCTGATCCATATGAGAGTAGTTCACCATTCATTGGCCAAACCTCATTAGTTTTAATGAGAGCCCACGTACGCTCGTTACCCAATTGATTTAAATTCATTAAGCAAGCAACAAGAGACAAATAGGCAAAAAGTTTTTTTTCTGATGCAAGACATATAAATTAAAATAAAGTATTAACTAGACTCCTAGGAGCAGATGCTAGTCAGAACTCTAACCATAATTGCACACAAATACAGTTTTTTTTACCCGCATTTGGTAAGCCCTTGGCATTATCTCACCTGATGGTAAGTGATGATGATGCCGAAGATGGAAGCGAGCTTACCAAGATTCCCTAACGCAATGAGGAACTGGCTATCTTCATGCCAGAACACATCAATGCTGTTAACATTTATGTTTGGCGGCAAGACTTACATAACCAATCCTACATAGTTGGACCCCGCCGGGAATCGAACCCGCAACCTCCTGATGTGAACAAGCGGACAAGCCACTAGGCTACGGAGACGGTTTAAGATAATTATAGAAATAAAGACATGTTATGGAGTACTGAGAATCTAAACTTCAGAAAATCGGAAGAAGTTACCCCGCACGGTAGTGAGGATACCATAGGCTCTTAACGAACAAGGAAACCAGTGCCTTTAATAACTATTTGCACAACAAAACAGTAAATTGATTTAAAAAACTGAAACGTCGAGAATCGCAGTCCAAACAAAAACGTGTGAAAATATTGACGGCCAGTTGAAACAGTTCTCGATGACGTTGCAGTTTTCCTGCTTTCTAAAACGAGAAAAACAAAAGGCGGTCGCCGCGCCACCATTTGTTTGAATAGATATCGTTCATAGATAAAAGAATATCGGAGCGTTTCAGGCGCGCGTTAGTCGCTCGTGAACGAGATTGCAAATTATCGGTCAAAAGTTCTTCACTTGACAGGTCATAAATCGGTAAAATAAGGTTTTATCAATAACAGTGTAGAAGTTCGTTTTTGATACTTTAAGCGGACCAGACACGGACGGACCAGTATAATGTCAGTATATTGTCATTACTTGGAAATACTGTCATTATTACTGATAGTGTAGTTGTTGTAATGATGGTCTGACGCATACTAAACGATGGAATGTCAGTATACTGATGTAAAAATACTGTCATTATTACTGATAGTGTCTGGTCTTAAACCACCTCCGTGACGCTGTGGCTAGTCCGCTGGTTTCACGTTAGGAGGTCGCAGGTTCGATTCTTGTTTTGCTTGATGGTATCCTTCCATCCTAGTTCCTTATTTTTTATCGGATTACTAGCTTCCGCCCGCGACTCCGTCTGTGTGGAATTCAAGAAAGAAAATGTTATGGTGGCACCATCTAGTGAAGAAGTGGAAATTTTGAGTTTTTAAGCACTCCTCCGGGAACCATTAAGTTTTCCGGGATGAAAAGTATCCTATGTGTTAGCCGAGTGCTTTATCTATCAAACCAAATTTCAATTAAATCCGTTCTGTAGTTTCGGCTTATTTTAACAATTTTTGAAAGAAAATAAATAAACTAAACAAACAATATACTTTCGCATTTATAATATTAGTGAGATGAGATGAGATTAGATGTAAATATTGAAATATACGTATCAACATGCAGTAATTATAAGAAAATATATGAAATTTCAAGAGAATTTCCCATTTTCACTGACTGAACGATTTTTACAACCTTTACATTCGGTACAAAACAATTAGCGCCTAACTTTAATGTCTAATTAATACCTAGTTAAAGAAAGGCCTAGTTAATTAAGTGATATTTTCTGAAAGTCATTGGGGGGGTCGACAATTTCGTAAAATTAGCCTACCCCCAAGCATTGACCTTCCCTTAAAGTTTTCCAATTTATAAAACTGAGTTATATCTGAATTTAAATAATTTTATATCGATAGAGAACTTGGGCCATAACTTTGTGAATGTTTCTGAGTAACTTGCTTTGGGCTAGGGCTTCCATGTTCCATATTTATTTGTTTGTCTCTTATTTTTTTTATATTATTGGACAGGAGGTAAACGAGCAGACGGATCACATGATGGTAGGCGACTACCGCTGCCCATAGACACCCGCAACACCAGAGGAGTCACAAGTGCGTTGCCAGCCTTTGTGATATCTTATACCGAAAATGAATATGTTAATAAGTTTTCTTATTATCTATGATAAATCGTCATCTCAATCATTTATTTATGATGAATATAAAAGAAATTATGTCAAATAATCCGGATTAAATAATATGGAAAAAGGAAAATACATATTTTAAAATCTCTACTTTATAAGGATCTTATACGTAGCACCTTACTCTGGTTATGACCCAGCATGATACATTTAGGCCATCACGCCATTTATTATCCAAACCGAAAATAATCATTAAATTAAATAAGATTTTTTTGACGTTTTTCAAATTATGTTTATTTTGGACTAGTTAGTGATATTTTAAACAGTTAAAATTACCCCAAGCGCAAATTGTAGCCTTTGCAGATGATACTGCCATAATTTTTCACGCAGATACCTGGAAATCGGTGACAGCGATTACCGAACACGGTATGCGACAAGTATCGAACTGGTTACAAAAAACCTTCTAACACTCAATGCAACCAAAACTAAATACCTGTCTTTCCATATATCGCAACGCACAGCCCCTGACAGTGACCTTAATATAAAAATTCATTCCTGTAAACCAGAACAATTAGTTTGCAGTTGTCCAACAATTGAACAAGTGAAATATCTTAAATATCTTGGGGTCGTAATTGATGAACGTCTAACTTGGGAAATCCAAACAGATAAAGTTCGATCACGTGTCCGCAAGCTAATTTACATTTTTAAGCAGCTAAGGAAAATTGCTGATGCAAATGTTGTCAAAATCGTTTACGATGCTTTATGTAATTCCGTACTTAATTACTGTGTCGCAGTTTGGGGGGGTGCATGTGCAACATATCTTTTGCCAGTCGAACGAGCACAACGGGCAATCCTTAAAGTTGCGAATAAGAAGCCCTTTAGGTATCCAACAACTATGCTTTACCATGACTGTAAACAACTCACTGTGAGACAACTGTATATTGTCGGAGTCCTCTTAAATTTCCACAAAGTCGCCCCTCAATTCCTCACCAACACTTATAGGTCTAGAAGGTATCCGATATGGACAAACAACTTAACAAAAACCACCTTTGTTACACGTTTCCTGTCATATCGCGGACCATTTTTGTACGCTAAAGCCCAAAAACATGTAGATATTTTTAATTGCTCGAGATATGTGTGTAAAAAAAAGATCAAACTGTGGTTAACCGATATGGATTATTATACGACGGAGAAACTGTTACTGCCATTACAGTAGATAGAACATCCGGGAATACAAAATACACACTCACACACACACACATATATATATATATATATAAACATATTATAAACATAAACACATCATACATCTTCATTTCAGCAATATTTTTCTGTCATTGTAAAAATCTATTGAAACACAATTATTTCTATGGATAAACACTGACACTTCTGGCTAGCACTTAATCTTTGACTGTCCCCATGTCTAATGAATAGATGGCCGTCACCACACTCAAGTCTCGCGGTTATGCACAGTACATAACCGTGAAAGTCCTTTGCACATATACATAGCGGTCATTCGGTGTCGCATAATCACGCAGGTCGTACGTGTTGCTTGCCTATTTTTTATGTTTTATTTGGAAGATATAGATAAGTACCCACAGTACAGTGCAAAAAAAGTACCTATTAATCTTTTCGTGCTCTATTTATAAATTCAGTTTTTTAAAAAACAAATAGTTCTACTGTCGATGTCGTAATCTATATTTCCTACATACACTATACTTACACTTCTGATACTTACCCACTTACCTACTTATGATACTTTTTACTTTTCTTAGTTGCTTTCCTAAATTGTGAAATCTTAACTTATCAATTGTAACTGGGAAGAGACTAATTCTCCCGACACAGGGAATCCTAGTGGGAGAGTTAGTGTCGCATTATATTAATTAGCTTTTAAGAGTTAACAACTATGTTTATACCTACCCATGTTTTTGTTCTAAATCCTAAACTTGTTTTTTTCACAAATAAATAAATTATTATTATTATTATTATTATTATTATTATTTGCGATAAAATTCGATCTTCATTTCTTCACAACTTCAAAAGCTGGACTTTTATCAATATATCTTACACCATTCATTCGTTTTTAACGCCTTCGGTTTTCTTTTACTTATTCATAAAATTAAAAATATTAATTTCACTCCAAAGTCTTACGTCAACAAAAATAAAATTGCGAAATCTTTCACACCCCTATCAAAGGAACCCTTCAGTAATAGGCACACTTTGATTAGCCAAATAAATGGTTCTATTACGATTTTAAACATTAAACTTTGGACTCAGTTGACGGGGTGATTAAAATGTTTTCGGCCAACTTGAGTTATTGCTACTCGCTGTTTCCTTCCTCGTAACAGAGTTTCGGGAGTATCCGAAAAACAAATAGTACACCAAAGTTGTTATGTTACTTTGATAAGTTGCTTGATTATGTTCCGAGTTCTGACTGTTAGAGAAATTTGATGTGATTTAAATAAACAATATTTAAGCTGCTTTTAGATATATTAACTCATAATTACAGCATTTTTTTCGTTTCGGCATCACCATCACTTACCATCAGGTGAAATTATGCCAAGGGCTTACCAATTGAGGGTAAAAAAATGCCCCTTACTCGTATTTTTTATATGGGTATTCTGGAAGATATTCATAAATAAAATTCATAAATAAAGGAAAGTGGTTATCTTCTTAATGGAATACATCAAATGCTGTTAAAATTAATGTTTGATAATAAGATTGCAGTAGCTATCAAGACGGGCTTGGAAAATTCCCTACCACCAACTAGATCAAGTCCTATAAAGTTGGAACCCGTCAGGAATCAAACCCGCGACTCTGACGGGTAGCGAGTAGACTATCCACTACGCCACCGCAGAGATTGCTTGAATAAGATTATAAGAAAGATATTTTCCAGGAAGCAAACTAATTTTAATGATAAATGAAGGTGGTGCTGTGTTATAGGTGTCCAGACGGTCTTAGAAAATGCCCTACTACCAACCGAACCGAGTCCCTTAAAGATGGAACCTCCAAGGACTCAAACACGTGACTCTGATGGGAACCGAGAAGACTATCCACTGCGCCACCACAGAAATTGTTAAAATAAGATTATAAGAGAGGTATTTTCCAGGAAGAAAACCAATTTTACTGATAAATGAAGATGGTATTGTATTCTCAAAAACCATCCTTCACAATACATGTTTGTCTAGAATCTTTAAACTAATAAAAGGACTAGAAAACTGCTCAGTTCATTCAACATATTCGAAAAGTACATTCATTTCCTTTACCCAAAGTATACCTACTACGTGGATTCATGCCAAAACGCCATGCGAGGAGCAGCACACACAATTTATACAATCTCGCCGAATGGACGAAACAAACTTTTGAAAATTTAATACGAACTGAGGAGAATTCATTTTAGCTAGATGTCGGACATCGAACTGAAATTGAGACGGTTTTTTTTCTAGCCAATATTTTTATTATTTATTTTAATTTTAATATTGCCCCACTGTTGAGACGGTTAAAATACATCTTCGTAATCATACAGTTTCTTTTGAGTTCAACGTTTCTTAACGCTTCGGAAACACTTCCCGAAACGTTGAGTGTACAAGTAGGAACTTTGTGCTGGGTAGAAAAAAAAGACGATTTAAAAGTATGTGCAAAACATTTAGATTTTTGTTTTTTTATAAAATAATAATTTAATATTTAATTTAATTTAAAGCAGAGACCAAGCGTTAACAGCGTTGATGTGTTCCGGCATGAAGATAAGATAGCCAGTTCCCCATTGCGTTGGGGAATCTTGGTAAGCCCGCTTCCATCTTCAGCATCATCATCACTTACCATCAGGTGAGACGATGCCAAGGGTTTACCAATTGAGGGTTAAAAAAGACCCATTTTTAATACATTAATCCAGTCAATCATTTTTTTTTGTATAGAGCAGATTGCATTAAATGCACTTTGGGTGAAAATTTAGACGTTTCAGTTGAGTAATTAATAAATTAAAAATCACAATAATCTCTTACGGATATTTCATAATTATTGGATAATAATAAGCCCGAAATAACTTAATTTAAATTAGATCTCAAAAATACACCAAATAATCGTTTTTCACTAATAAATTAAGTAAACACACGAGCAGGGAAGCGTTGTCATCAAAAAGGTTCATTGTCAAACATAATACCAATCTATATTCACTAAAAATCACACCAACGCTCTCACAAAGTGGATAAAATTGAGTACCGGATTAAAAAAAACATGGAAGAGGAGAGATAATTAACTCGGTAATTTGTCGACGTTCCCAGTAATTGGTGGAACGCATTCGCTCGTTTCGCCTCCTATTCCACGGAGGGTTAATTCTGGTTACTATAAGGTTAAAGACAAAGCTTCACCAACTAGATAAGTTTTTGGCAATATAAACTTTTTTCATCACATCGTCATCATACAAAATTTCAATCCGACCGTTTGTTAATTTGTTCGTGGAGTATTTTAAAAATTCTAGAACAAAATTGACGCATTTGACCTTAAGAAAAGCCTGGATATGTTCATTTCTTATTGATTTATTGTGTATCATCATCATCTATAAACCCCAGAAGGGTTATCAGTACCTTGCCAATACTTGAGGGCTAAGATGGAATTCCTCTTCCACCCCATATTACGCTGGCTATCTCGCGCCACCCGCCGGAACACTGAACGCTGCTTGGCGGCAGGTATAGAGTGAGGAGTGTGTAGGAACTGTGTGTTCCCACTCTTCGGAGGAAAAGGAGGTACCTCCGCCAGGCGAGGTGATACAACACCACACACAGGCATACGCCTGGGGACCGGCCGTGGTCCAACCAATGATGGTTGGAAGTTGTATATATAGTTAATCCGAAGAAACTTTCAATAGCGCGTTCTAGGTTTAGTTCGTGACGGTGCGATAGATGTCGCCACAAGTGGTACTCACACAATCAGACCTTGCATACCTACCGTTTCAGTGATCCCGCCAGTATTTAAATGATGATTTTTAGAGTGCGAAATCGTCTTGATCCTGAGATTAAGTACTAAGGATCATCAAAGGACATAATATCTAAAACAGTCAAGTTTTAAATTTTTATTTATAAATTTATTGGGTTGTTCAAAGTTAAAAGTTTACTATTACCGTCGTTAATCAGCACTGCGTGGGGTTTAGATTTAGATGTAAGGTACTACTTTTAGATTAACACCTATGCTACGGACGTGTTTAGCGCGACCATCATACCCATATAGTAATCAGATGTGTAGGTTTCCTCACTGTTTTTTCCTTCATCATTAAAGCAACCGGTATTTAAATGACCGCGGATAATGCTGATTCACGCTTCAAAAAATAGGGCTATATACGAGCCTGTACGGTGTCAGTAAATTGGTCCAAGCGTTTTCAGTTTTAGAGTATTGACGTTAAAGATGCACATAAATCAAAGGAAATCTTGAATTTCCATACCAAACTGAAGAAACTTTTTCGCCGACCTAATTATCTATATGACTGGCCAACCAGATGATCAAAATGTGTTCAATTTCAAATTCAAATTCGAATTCAAAACATTTATTGCATGCTATAACGTAGGGTACATAGAATAACAGTAGTACAGAGGTGGAAATAACATTATAGCGCCCTGTTAGGGCATGGCAATGCATTATAGTTATAAATTATTTACATATTTTAAAACTAAATTATCTAAATATTTAGTAACATTATTAGATTAATAAAATTATTTTATAATATAAATAAACAATTCCATGATTAGAAACTCCAGCTCCTAAACCAAGTTAGTTACAAATTATATAACTAAATATTTTCAAATTTCACATACTCACACTGAACATTTATTATTAGATCAGAAGCGTGAAAAATGGACCTGTATCTAAAAATAAAATGTATACGACATCCTCAGTAACTAAACCTGCTCCCTTAATCCATCCCTCGAGGCTATTAATTGACAAATTGCGCCGCGGGCGGCTCAGATTATTTTATCATGTTCCCAACTCCTGACCTGTTCCGGACCCGTCTCGTCTAATTAACGATCTCAAGTTTTTTTGCACCCATTAATAGCTGTCCGGTTTGTTTGATGACGTCATTAAGACACTTGTTTCGAGAGAGTTATTTTGGCTGTTCAGATTTAGTGTTTTTTCACGTGATGGAACGCTGAAGGATTTCACTTTACGATGTTGTGAAAATGGGGACTGCAGTCTTTATTAAATGTTAGGAAAGTTGGTTTTTGGTTTATGGTTGGGATGTCTGTTCCTTTATACAGGGTGTTAAGAAAAGTGTGTTTGAGATTTTAAGGGGTTACTCAGAATCAAGTATAGGGTACAGCAAAAATATTCAAAAAAATCCGATGTGCAATTATTTTTTTCACATTCCCATACAAATTCTTGGTTCACTATTCAAATTTAGTTTAGGTAACTGAAAAAAAAATTGATCGGATATTTTCATTATTATTCCTGTACTCTATACTTGATTCTGAGTAACCCCTTAAAATTTCGAACGCACTTTTTTGAACACCCTGTATAAAGCCGAAACTGTCTAACGAATACGTAGTAATATTGTAGAATATAACCTCACACAGATGAAAAATAATTCTTATTGCTTTTTCTGTTATTGTGAACACTTTAAATCGTTTATTTTCGTTGAACTTTAAAAACCAAACTGTTTGGATGATATTCTGGATTTTAAAATACAAGGCCTTGAAAGTTTGGGGGTTGAAGAGCGGCAGATATTTATTGATATTACCGACCGATATTTTTAAGACTTTTTTTTTCTAAATTAAATAAGATGCAATTATGCTCAATTTTATTTCAAACGCTTCCCATGCGAGAGGTTTTTCCTAATATCAATGCGCCTGAATATTTTATTTTTGACGTCAACATTTTGTATCCACTATTGATAATCACTTGGCATTATATCACATATTGGTAAGTGATAATGATGCCGAAGACGGACGCGAAGCGGTCCTAACAAGATTACTCAACGCCAAGGAGAACTGGCTATCTGATCTCAAGATTTCGATAGCATAATGGTAAATGGCAAGTTTTTTATCATTTAGTCAGCCGGGTATCAATCCGGGTAAAACATCATCATAAGTGAAAAGACATCCACTTCTGAACAAAGAACTCCTTCAAGGATTTCCACGCCCGTGGATCGTTCTTGCTCCAACATGGGGCCGATGGATCTAAATGGATGGATGGTCTGGATGCGAGCTTCAAAATTCACATCTAACATTATAATTACCCTTCCCCCTCCAATCAAGTCTCGTCAACATGAAACGTGTGAAACCAACAATCTGCCAAAAAATTTTATAGTTATGCCTTCTATCGAATCAAACTTAAACAGCTGGAAATAGCCGGAATGAGAGTGTGATATAATGAACAAGTTCCTAGTAGTAATCAACACCTATGAAATTAGGAACTCGATTCTGAAATGTTCAGATTTCAAGCTGAAGTTGGCTTTGGCGTAGGTTCAGTTAAGTTTAGGCAGGACCGCAGTTAGGTCTGGTCAGACTTTCAAGAAGTTAGCACTGGACGCAAGTGGCTCATAATTGATAACATTCAAAATTTTAAGGTCTCAGTTTTTAGATAAAGAAGAAAATGTCATACAGAATTTTCAAGAAAAAAATATCTTCCCATAAAAAAGCCGATCAGCCGACTGAGTTGTATGAAAATGTCAACAACAATTCAGTGGTGATTTCTTTGTTGTTTAGTATGATAACATTAAAATTTTTAATTTTTCACTCGGTATATCCCCTCGGCAGACTGTGGAGAAAAATTGGGTGTTTTCCCAGTCCTTGAAAACCTCGGAGAGTCTCGCCACATTTTGTGTGATTTAGGGAATATACAATTTTATTATGATAAGTACTTGCGTTTTAAATACAGGGTATTTTATGACGGACCACATTTTTAATATGGGTTCTACTCATGAAACTTAATAATTTTCTCTAAGGAACCAATTCATTAAAGCGCATAACCGCGCGCGCTGAGACATGGTTCTTACGACCTACTCTCTGACCGCGTTGCACGAAAATAATAAATAATTAAACAACTTTCACACAAAAGGCTTACCAGTAGTGGATCCAAAAAAAAATACAGGAAACGCAAAACAATTTTGGGCATCTCCACACAAAATAGGCCTATCATGTGATCAAACTGATAGTATGAAAGTCCCAAAAATTTTTTTAGCGAATTGACCATTAGTTATTGGGAAAAGTTGCTCAATTTTATGAGTAGAAGCCACTGTGAAGTTTTGGTGGGGGGTCCAAAAATAACTCCGTATTTCAGCGTTTTTGGGGTAATGGGAGCCTTAATCCTGTCCTGTTTAGCAGCTACAATCGATAACTGACACTAAACTGGAAACACCGAGTGCAAGCACAAAGCTTGTTACTTCGACAAGTCGTTAATTTTGTAAGTTATTAACTCAACGTTTGAGATCGGCGCTATTTAAGTAGAACATACTGTCTTGCTTGAATTGGGGTTTGCTACTAAACTAGATAACTGAGATTTAAGACTTTCGTGATTGTCTTCCAGCTTCGTATATCTTGCATTATCTACATAGTATACAATTGTGTCAAAAGGACACTATTCTGACTCTCGCGTTACACTCGTGATCGGGTGGTCTCCGTGTGGACTGGCCTGCTCTTGTTAATGGCTTTAGTAATTGTTAGTAATTAGCTTCTAATTACAATTTGCCAAAAGATGGAAACTTGCTTAAATTTGCATTGTCTAACGCTATATTGAATAGGCTATAATAATATCTTTATATACTGACATCATAAATGTTATCCGACTGCATGGTTTCCATTGTTCAAGTCCATGATTACAATTTTACACTACACACATTTCTATAAAGAGGTATTTAAATTCTTATTATACTTCCAGATATATATGTACAGACGTAGTGCTAGAGAATTTCAAATTATTATCTAAAAGCCCATTCAACAACGCAACTCAACCATTGTAAGGAATAATTCCACAGTTAAAAATGCGCAACAAATTCAAGACCTGAAAAAACCAGAGAAACAAACAATTCAAACTATAAACTAAAAGTAGCATTAAAATTAATTTTTATATCACACAAAAATGTATCGCATGGGTACTTTAATTTCAGTACCGCGTAAAAATACGCCGCGTCCTTGCTAAACGCGCGGTTATCAGTGACAGGGCTTAAATGAACCGTAGCATATAGAAGAATCATTTTGGCCGAATCCCAAAATGTCACGCTGTACCTACATTTTTCGTTCACATAACAAAATCTTATATTTAGCTTTTCTCATTTTATAACATCGACTACGTAATAATAGTCGGATTCTATTATACTCCTCTGGTGGCTTTAAGACTAGAAATACGAATTAACAGTAAAAAATATTCGATCCTTTCGATAAAGCTTTCAGCGAAAACCCTTAAAGGACTTTACACCATCTCTTCTGTTCTCATAAAACTATCACTTTAAAACGTTTCGCAGATTCTATAATTCTCGGTACAAGTACTCTGACTAAGATGTAGTACTGGGGATCTTCAAGGCGAGAATGAATAGGCATTATTTGCGTGTAGTATCCTCGTCTACATCATCACTTTCCATCAGATGCGATGTCGTCATGTGATCAAACGCACTCAAACTTTTTTTTATAAAAAAAAGATCGGCTAATACACATTTCGATCAGAAAAGTGTTAACGCCAGCTTTTAAAGATCATAACAAGTAGATATTTTGCACCTAAAGAATGATGGCGAGGTGCCATGTATTTTGGGACCCAGTCTTTTCATCAACGTTCTTTAATGATATATGGTATTTCTGGAATATTTAATTACAAATAACAAAAAAGTAAATTGTGTGTTTATTGCACAAGTTGGGAGAACTTTGAAATAGCGATGTTTGAAACTGACCATTTAACATTTTTTAGGTTATACCTGGAAGACCGATCTTAACCTATTGACCTCTACACTACTCTTTGAAAAATAGTGCCCCCACCGTCAACGTTGGCTCCAGCCAACAAAAACATATGAAAATTTCAAATCTTAACCATGGCTGACTGTATCATTATTAGCTTATTATTATACTTTAAAAATCCCCCAAAACAAAGACAGCTTCTTAAGTCTGACAACACTAGTTCCTGAGCCGCGTTCCGAGAGTGCCCTCTGACAGCAACCGTTCTGTATCTTCTCTTTCACACTTACGCGATTTATAAAAAGCACTCGTGTCTGTCCAGTGTATAAGGGCAAAGCAGAGAAAACGAATGTCGATGGTTACAGGCCTATAACTATAGTACCAAACATTTCTAAGATTATTGAATCAATTTTATCTAAAAACATAATGTCATACCTTGAATTAAATCAACTTATTACAGAAACACAATATGCGTATAGAAAACAAAAATCCACAACCAGAGCCGCACATCAACTTATTGACTCACTACTGACAAATATCGATGGCAAATTCAAAACAGCTGGTTTATTCTGCGATTTAAGCAAGGCATTTGACGTTATCCAAAATGATTTACTGTTAGAAAAGCTATCTCAGTACGGAATAGTCGAAAAATCTCATGATCTGCTAGCATCTTTTCTAAGCCACAGGCGACAGACCGTAGAAATCACAGTAGGCGGGAAAAAACTGAAATCTGATCCTGGTGACGTCACAATAGGTATTCTACAGGGCTCCCCCCTTGGAAATACCCTATTTTTGTTATTCATCAACGACTTAGTGTCATCTATATCTGACGGAATGACGGTACTTTTTGCAGATGATACAACAGTAATAGTTTGTGCGCGAACTTATGCAGAACTGAATGATGAAATTAATAAAATTTATAGGCAGCTACAAGATTGGTTCACAGTTAACGGATTGATATTAAACACTACAAAATTCAATGTTATGTTGTTCAGTGGAAGACCAATACAAACGCCACTAGAAATCAATAGTCCCGTTCCTCTATGTGATAACTGTCGCTTCCTGGGTTTCATGTTGGACTCCAACCTAAACTGGAAACAACACGTACAGGTACTTTGCGACAGACTGAGTGGTGCAGCGTACGCACTGAGGAAACTGCGACCTCTTGTGTCTCCATAGATCCTAAGACAGGCTTACTTCGCTCATTTCCATTCTATTATGTCATATGGTATCATCCTATGGGGCGACTCAACGCACTCAAACCGAGTCTTCGTCCTGCAGAAGAGAGCAATTAGGGTTTTGTTAGGCACATCCTCAAGAGACACATGCAGGGAGCAGTTCTAATCACTGCGTATTATGCCGCTCTACTCATTGTACCTGTACGAGTTGTTGATGTTTGTCCGACGAAATCTGTCGACCTTCGATCGACGCACCACAGGAGGCAGACAGTTGCGTAACACCGGCCGGCTACAAGTAGTGCTACGACGAACAACACTTGCGAGCAAAAACCCTCGCGTTATCGGTCCAACATTATATGTGCGACTACCCGCGTTGATCAAGGATGAACACAATGACGAAACGTTTAGTCTCCAACTGAGAAACTTTTTGTTGGATAATGAATTCTATTCGGTTAATGAGTTTGTTATTAAGATGACTTAATTTATTTACATTTTATTACTTTATTACAAGTTGTAGTATTGACATGTATTTTAATTTGATATTCATATTTTGTTTGACATACATATTGAAATGTACTTTATTTTTAAATTTGACATATTTAGATATATTTTTTATGTGTGACATTTTAAATTATCTTATTATTTATTTAATTATTGCCTTGACGATCATATTATCCTCTGACATTTTTGTAATATTGTATTATTGTAAACTTGACATTGATAATATGAAATAAATAAATCTAATCTAATCTATATTATGCTATCCTGTTGTCAGAGTGAACGGTGGCTGTCATGGTCTGTTGTCTGTTGTACCGTTGCGTTTTTTTGGTACATTGCTGCGTTTTTGTTTGAATTAGTGTAGAATCAAGGCTTTTTTAAACTATTGATTCCCTGCTTCTGCTGGAGTCATTTCTTTTTATTTACATACTCATATATTTAAATATATAATGGAAATAATTTCGTAACTGAATGGGTCGTCTTTGATTTTTTTTATTTGGTGGGTCCCAGTTCGCCATACTTCTTTATGTGTAACTATGACAATTTGCATATATCTATTATGCGCCTGACTAAGATAGTGTAGTATCCATGCAAATATTGATTTCTGTAAACAAAGTGTTTATTGCCTGTTGTTAGACATCATAACAAATTGGTATTTTGCACCTACATTTTTTGTGATTTTTTGTGACAACTTGCATATCTGTCCATATGCGCCTGATACCGCGGCGTGTGCCACACGTTTACTTATTAAAATGGTAATTACGTGCGCTCCTGCGGGGCGTCACTTCGTATCCAGTGTGAAAGTCTATTTTGGTTAGTACAGTAATTATTTTTGGGTTGAATTTGTTTTCGTGATACTGTTACTGGATTGTTGTGTAAATAAAGACAAACAAAGCTAGTCAAGTTTCAGGGAGCGTGATGGAGCTTTTTAAAAACTAAAATTAATTATTAAATCTAACCTTAACTAGTCAACCGAACAGAAACTCATGCTCTGATTGAATGCGCTGTGAGGCCCACAGCGCCTTACGGCTAGCCTAAATGTTTAGTCTAGGCGGGATGGCGTGATGACTTCCCAGAATATAGAGTGCGCACCTTTCATGCTTGCACTGTTATTGTCTGGGGTCTAGGTGAAGACATAACTCCTCCATCCCCAAGAGCGAAATTATCTGACGACATTGGAGTCTGATGATTTCGCCAGCAACTTATAATGCTAGGCTTAAATTTATATATAATAGATCCCATAAAAATTAAGATTAAGACTATGTAGAGTAATACGGTGGCTAAACTAACACTTTCCGTATTCACTGCACTAAAACTTTTGTGTCCACTTTCACTTTTAAGCTCGTGCGACAGGTGTTTCAGATCATCCAGGTTGACACCCTTCAGGTTTACGAAACTGTCATTGACAATGCTGTCTCTCCTCAGCTCAGGTAGAGTTAAAACAGGAGCCACGGTGTATTTAAGGTCTCCAACGTGATTCCTAAGGCGTTCCAGCTTTCTGCCATCCAGATTTACATCGCAGTTTTCATCAATCTCTAGAAGGTAAGTTCCTTTCAGCTGTTCTTTGTTCACCTCATCAGGGCAAGATTTAGTGAGTAAGATGTTATCTCGTGTGTATATTATCCAGCTATTGGCTGCGATTCTTTGAACTTTGATGGTTTCCAGGTTAACTATCTGCGGACAGCATAAGCTCAAGTTCTTCTCAAACTTCATCAGTCATATTTCATTGCATCATCATGATCTAAATTTCCAGTTATTAATTTGACTATAGAACCAAGGGGATCAATAAGTCCTCTTTTAAATCTTTTTGAGGGTACAAGTTGTTGAAATTTAGAAACAGTTGTTCGATGCAGATAATCAACTTGGGTTTTAATCGATTCGAATTCATGTTCATATGGCCTATGTACATTGACCAATTTCTTAAACTGATTATATTTTAAAATATTAAACTCTAATATGTTACCTATTCCACTTAAATCTAATTTCTTAACTAAAAGCCATCGGTCTTCCTGCTTGAAGGCTTGACCTAGCTTTACGGGTAAAATACCAGGGTTTTCATTATTAACCTTTTGAAGTAGATGGGCGTGCCCCATCGGGATCAGGGTCCAGGTTATCACGACCAGCCACCACCTGTGGAGGGCGTTTGATGTTTTTAATAGGCACTTTAGTTAATCTTTGTCCTATTGTTACTGGTACTATATTTCTGCTAGGGGATCCTTTAACCTTTGCTTTCCTATATCTTGGTTTATCCTTGCTTTTCCTTACGTTAATGTCCTTTACATAAATAATCTTTTCTGCATCTAAATCTAGTTCTGACTCTCCTCCTCTATCTTTCCTGATCTTTTCCTTTTTGGTTAGCATTTTCTGATAAATGTATTGATATAAGCCTTTTGTACGTTTAGCATGGTCTTTTACTAGTTGTTGCGTGTAACTTTTTTCGAACTGTATATCAAAAGGTTTACCGGCATCAGTATGTCCGAAGACAACTTCAAACGGGGTGAGGTCTGTAGTACTATGTATTGTATTATTATAAGCTAATACTGCGTAAGTCATTACGGAAGCAGCGTCAGTACACTTCTTCTCGTATCTTGCTAAGCGATAGATTTCAATGATTGTAGAGTGAAATCTCTCAATCAATCCAGTAGAATTAGGGTTGTTTGGGGTAGTTATATGGATTTGGATACTGTACATAGATAGTAGCTCACGCATTAACTCGTTGTTAAATTCAGAGCCTGGGTCACATGAAATTTTCTTCGGGATTCCATAATAGGAGAAATACTTAATCAGGGCTCTAACAACTTCGGGGGTACTTCTGTTGGAGATTTCTATGGCCTGAGCCAGCTTACTAAAAGCGTCTATTAGAGTTAGGTAGTATAATCCTTCTATAGTAAAGAGATCTATGAAGAGCTCTTGGAACGGAGCATCCTGAGTTTGGGTAAGTTGTAAAATTGGTTTTAATGGTTTTCTGTCATACTTCATCTCCTGGCAAGGCTCACATCCATTCAACACAGCTGCTATGGTATCTAACATGTTAGGCCAGAAATAGTTTCTACGGATCCTAACCATTGTTTCCTTTATGCCGCGATGGCACGTTTTTCCTAGATGGTATTTCAAAATTATAGCCTTCTGTTCATTCTCATCCTCAACATAAACTACTCGCTCGGTGCACTCTAAAAATTCAACGGAACCTTTCTTAAATAATTCTATAATGATTTTACTAAACTCTTTTCTATGTTCTTCAGTTTCAAAGTAAATGAAATACTTTAATTTTGGTCTTATATACTCCTTTAGAAAATCTTTTATCAATGTTTCGTTTCCAAATGGTAGGAACACTTCAAGAACTTTCTGCTTGTCTCTTGAAAGATCCTTAACGTCCAGTTGATTTTTAAACCAATGAAATACTAAAATTTGATTTGGCTTTGTATCGATTGCTTCCTGTAATATAGGAATTCCTAAGGATTCTAATTCTGGTCCTGAATGTACTGTGTCAGTTTTGCTACTACTAGAAACTGGTGGTAGAGGATAGTCTTTTTCGTTTTCATTTTCAGAAACGGTTGCAGTTGCAGATGAATCTGAGATAGTAATGGTATCATAGTCATGTAAGTCAGTGTCTTTAGTCTTACCGAGATTAGTAATTTGATCAGTCAGTTCTTTTAAGTACTTGTTTAGATCTTTGTCTACATTAACCTTTATTGAGTCATCGTCAGAACCTAAGGCGTTTATTTTGATTCGGGAAAGTGCATCTGCATTGGTGTTTTGTTTCCCATTTTTGTATATGACCTCGAAGTCATATTCCTGTAATCTAAGTCGCCAGCGGGTCAGTTTGCTATCTGGTTCTTTAAGTGAATAGAGCCAGGCTAAGGGACGATGGTCGGTATATATTTGGAATTTATTGCCGTACAAGTACGGACGGAAGTGTTTTACGGCCCAGATTATGGCTAGAAGTTCACGTTCAATCGTGCTGTATCGAGATTCGGTATCTGAGAGGGGACGACTTGCATACGCTATGGGTTTATCTGCACCAACGGGGCCTTGCGAAAGCACGGCACCAAGTGCTATATTAGAAGCATCTGTTGTCAGTAAGTATGGTTTGTTTGGGTCAGGATACTGTAAAAGTGGTGCTGTTGTCAAAAGTTCTTTACATTTTTCAAAAGAGTCCTTGTACTTTTGGTCGATCACAATTTTGTTTCGTTTCTTTAAACATGATGTCAGTGGGTGGACTATTGTAGCGTAATCTTTAATAAATTTTCTGTAATATCCCATGAGTCCTAAAAAGCTTCTAATTTCAGTCTGAGTCTTAGGGAGAGGATAGTTTATTATAGATTTAACTTTATCGTCATTTGGTTGTAGTCCTTTTGTAGTTATTTTATGTCCGAGGTATAACACTTCTTTTCTCAAAAACTCTGATTTGTCGAGCTGTACTTTTAAGTTAGTCTGTCGTAGTCTGTCAAAAACTTGTCTTAGTCTTTCAAGGTGTTTCTGTAAGCTAGGGGAATATATAATAATGTCATCGAGATAGACCAGGCAGTGAATACCTTGCATACCTCTCAACACATTATCCATTGTACGTTGAAACGTTGCAGGTGCAGTCTTGAGTCCAAAGGGCATTCTAAGGAATTCGTAATGTCCTGCTTGTGTACTAAACGCGGTTTTTTGTCTATCACTTTCATTCACCTCTATCTGATGATATCCACTCGCTAGATCTAATGTCGTGAAGTATGTACTGTTTCCTAATTTGTCAAAAATATCTGTAATGTTTGGTAGGGGGTATTTGTCGTCTACTGTAATGTCGTTAAGTCGTCTGTAGTCAATCACCATTCTGTATTTTGCTTCACCGGAGGTATCTGCCTTTTTAGGGACTAAGTGCACAGGGGCACTCCACGGAGAAAAGGATTCTTGGATAACATTGTCTTTTAGTAGTTTATCAACTTGTCTTTTAATTTCTTCGGTCTGAGCAGGGGGTTGTCGATAGGGTTTAGTATATACTGGGTCCTCATTCTTCGTTCTAATAAAATGTTTTACTTGGTTAGTAAAAGTCAGGGGAATTTGGTCACAATAGAAAATATCCTTATATTCTTCACACAGTCTGTAAATACTCTCTCTTTCCTCTTCATTCATATGGTCCAGTCGTAATTTAGATTGTAGATTTTCTAATAACAGATTGTCAATGTCACAGTCTGTAGTATTACCAGTAAAGTTTACCTCACACTCTTCCTCACGATACTCTAAAACTTTAAATGGGGATTTTATCTCTAGGATTTTGTCTTCTTTCAAATTGTTTTGTATTACGGTGCTAGCGTATCCGTTAACGCATTTAACTAACGCGTTTGGCATTCGAAGTCCTTCACAAAATTTAGTAAAGCAGAGAATACCTACTCCAGAATATAAATCTGTCGGTAATTTTACTACATTGTCACATCGTGCGGTCAGTTCTATTTCATACTGTAAGCACTCTTGCACTATAGGTATGGTAGTAGTGCTTGTTTTTAGTACATGTTCCTTCAGGTTGATTACAGCTTCTAGTTGTTTAAGAAGGTCATTGCCTATAAGGCCGTCGTAACGAGAATCGACATTATACACATAAAATTTATGGAGGTCAGGGTTTCTAAACGTGGGGAATAATGGGATTCGAATTACTTGATCATGATTACTTGAAGCATGTGTGCTTATAACCTCGAATGGTTCGTAAGTAACATAAGACGAAAAGTATTCATAGCATTTTCTGGGGCTTATAAAGGAACGCGTACTTCCTGTATCGATCATAAATTTTGCATTGATTTCCGGAATGAAAATGTATGGTAATTTTAACTTCGTATCACAATTAAGTTCTATTATCTCTTTTGATCGGTTGAGGCCTTTACACAAAAATTTTGTTCAGTTTCCGAAATATTTTTATCATCAGCTAATGTCGGCTGATCATTAGAATTCAGGTCTTCATACTCTATCTGCGGTGTTAGTTCAGATAAGTATTCGGCTTCATACTCGTTGCGTAATTCCGCGTACCGATATTGGTTGCACTCAAAACTACTTGGTTCGTTTAACTCGTCACACATAGAGTAAGGGTCATATTCCCATAGGTCAAGTTCATTCACACGAAAACCTTGTTGAGGTCGTGGTACTGCTGATCTCATAGATACGTCATTAGAATACTGATGAGGGTATCTAAAACCTTGAGGGGCATTATTAAATTGTTGGGGTTTCATTGAGGTTTGTTGTAGGATACCTGGGGGTCTGTATCCGAATTGAGGGGGCTTATATCCAAACTGAGGGGGTTTGTAGCCAAACTGAGGGGGTTTGTAACCGAATTGAGGGGGTTTATATCCGAAATTTTGTTGTGGGGTGTAGATTGGTTGAGGTCGGTAACCAAATTGTTGTTGGCTTTGATAATTAGGGCGATTTCCTAATAAGTTAAACTTTTGATTTTGGTTGGGTACAGTTCTAAATATCTGATTTGTCTGAGTGGGTTGCATATTAGGTGGCATTCCAAATTTAAACATAGGCTGTGTACTATTTTGTGCAAATTGGGGTTTTTGCGTAGAGTTAGAAAGCATTTTATTACGCATGTGATATTGATCGTTAAAATTCACTTCTTCCATTACGATACTAAGGGCTTCTTCTAATTGAGTCGGTTGCTTTAGGCGTACAATACGTACCATGTTTTCAGGCAAGTTATATAAGAACACGTTTAAAGCCATGTTATTATAAATTATTATTTTACTAGCGATCATAGCTGCATCTTGTAACTGATGTACTTTTGAAATTAGCACTGATTTTACGGACTGTACTCGCGAACAAAAATCTGAAAGGGATTCGTTATGTCGTATCTTTAATGTTTCAAGTTCAATGGCTATGCACTCTTCACTTCGCGGATCTCCGAAATGCTGTATAAGTAAACACTTCAATTGACTCCACGTCATAACATCCTCTCGCTCGCTTATAAGTGCGGCGGCATTTTCGATTAACCTACTAGTTATAGTGTGCATTACATAAGCATTTTGATGGGGTGAAGCGCTACTAAATTTTTCTATCACGTATTCACATTTACGGAGAAAAAGATTTAGATGCCGTTTATCACCTCCATACAACGGGATTATTTTAGCAAAATCACTGGGAATTAGCGTAATCTGCTCCATTTTTATGTATTTATTTTTAACTAACTTTATATAGGTACTGTATTTATGTATTACACACTTAACACTTTACTTAAATCACCTATTAAATCACTTAACTAAATATCGAACAAATACGATTTATTTCGATGTTGAACTATACAGGGTGTGCATATTTATAACACACTTAATAATTTAATTTAATTACTTCACTAAGACACTTAATTAGATATTGAACAAATACGATTTATCCAATGTTGAATTATACAGGGTGCGTATATGACACACTCAATGCTTTAATTTAAATAACCCTTTAACACTTAACTAGATATTGAACAAATACGATTTATCCAATGTTGATTATACAGGGTGTTTAAATTTTAATTCTCACTTTTATTAATTCTTTATTACTTTACTTTATTTTATCTCACTTTAAATATACTTAACTAAATCCTTAAAACCAGAAACGTTAAAATGGGCGAAGTTCTATCCCAAGGTAACAGAACGATGAGGGTGGGGAAGGAAGGTGAAAAGTTTTACTCACCAGCCAGTCACTCTCATGTTCAGCTCCAGCATCCAGCACTTTGACAAATTTGTTTGGTTCGAGGATTGCACCAGCCGCACACTGTCCCAGCGACACGTCACGGAAAGAGTTTTATTCCCGAAAACACGCGCATATAAGACCGTGCAGCAATCAAGCAATCCTACCGGCTGCGCCAGTCAAGTTTCAGGGAGCGTGATGGAGCTTTTTAAAAACTAAAATTAATTATTAAATCTAACCTTAACTAGTCAACCGAACAGAAGCTCATGCTCTGATTGAATGCGCTGTGAGGCCCACAGCGCCTTACGGCTAGCCTATATATATATTGTATCTACGAGTATATTTGAATGGCTATGACAAAGGCTAAAGGCCTGATGGTATGTTGCTACTGCTAATATTTCACCACGGAAGGGTTATCATATTAGTGCTTTGCAGATCCCCAGGGCTTCTTCTTTTTGTGTGGAAGTATCAATTCCCTTTTATTTAAAACTAGCTTCCGCCCACGACTTCGCCTACGTGGACTTCAGAATTGTGTCCAGAAAGAAAGAAAATGTTAACATAGCACCATCTAGTGACGAAGTGGAAATTTTGAGTTTTTAAGCATTCCTACGGGAACCCTTAAGTTTTTCGGGATAAAAAGTATCCATTATGTTAGCCGAGTGCTTTATCTATCTACCTACCAAATTTAATCCAAATCCGTTCAGTAGTTTTGGAATGAAAGCGGAACAAACAAACAAACAAACTGACAAACAAACAAACATTCATACTTTCGCATTTATACAGAGTGTAAGGGACAGGTTTCCGAAAACTTTAAGGGCTTGCTCGGTAGACGAAACTGAACAACTTTCCATAAAAAACTTTTTCAGGAAACGAAAAAAAATCGGCTTCTCCATACAAAATTATAAACTTGATTGGACATTTTGTATGGAGAAGCCAATATTTTTTCGTTTCCTGAAAAATTTTCTTGTGGAAAGTTGTTCAGTTTCGTCTACTGAGTAAGCCCTTAAAGTTTTCGGAAACCCTGTTTATTTAATAATTATGATTATAATATTTTTTTGTGAGTATCGTGCCACTTCGATCAGTAAGATGGACTTACACTAGCTAAGTATCTCGTCGACCCGCCGACCCACCGTAACCGTTTGTTCCCCTAGGCTCAACTGCGAGGCTCAACTGGTTGAGCCTCGCAGTTGAGCCTCGGGTAATAAACGCACCGTAACACAGCACACTACTTGGTGACAAATATAGAGGGATGGCACCCACCCATTCAGACCTATCAAAATAAAGTCCTGCCACTCTAGTGACGGGACTTTGCGTGAGTCAAGAAATACAAAAAAGATTGATCTCTAAAAATGCCACAATAACATTCAACAGGATCTTCTTCTTTAGATTAAAACAAAAGATAAAATAATACTTATAAAAGACCATAAGTAGAGCTACTTTTAGCTCAGAACTTAGAGACTGACAAAGAAAGAGACTAGTGTTCTGAGCTATAAAATGACGCCATCAACACATATCGAAACTAGTAGGAAAGTGTAGCTTGTAAAGACATAATCTTTTTCTAAGTAAAAAAAAATGGCAATGCGAGTCGGACTCGCCCATGAAGGGTTCCGTAACAGCAAGTAACATAATATAAAAGTTCTTGTAGTTCGTTGTAGGTAAATTACGGTTTACGATTTATGACGTATTAAAAAAAAATTACTTACTAGATCTGGTTCAAACCAATTTTCAGTGGAAGTTTGCATGGTAATGTACATCATATATTTTTTTTAGTTTTATCATTCTCTTATTTTAGAAGTTACAGGGGGGGGGGACACATTTTACAACTTTGAAAGTGTTTCTCGCGCAAACTATTCAGTTTAGAAAAAAATGAAATTAGAAACCTCAATATCATTTTTTAAGACCTATCCATAGATACCCCACACGTATGGGTTTGATGAAAAAAAAATTTTTTGAGTTTCATTTTTGAGTATGGGGAACCCCCAAAATTTATTGTTTTTATTTTTCTATTTTTGTGTGAAAATCTTAATGCGGTTCACAGAATACATCTACTTACCAAGTTACTACAGTATAGTTCTTATAGTTTCGGAAAAAAGTGGATGTGACATACGGACGGACAGGCAGACAGACAGACAGACATGACGAATCCATAAGGGTTCCGTTTTTTTGCTATTTGGCTACGGAACCTTTAAAACAGGTTAACTTTCTTCAATACGGCAATTTCATAGTTCAATCCGTATTACTAAACTGATGTAGAGGCCGATGGGTGTACATAAGCTACAAAAAGATCGCAACATAAATTTATTTATCGCATTAAGAAATCTCGTAAACACGATAATTATATTGCTTTGATTTAACGCTTTATGAGCAGTTTTTATGGCTATAAGAATATTGAGATCGCTTTAACTATTCCGAATGTCACGATATTTCCAAGTAAGTAGATGTTAAATACTCAGATAACGAAAAAAAAACTTTGATCATAATTATTTTGATAAATGTTTTTTAAGGACTTGACTAAAGAGTATTTAATCGAATAAATGTATGAAAACTTTCTTTAAAACTTACAAAGAAAATCTATCACGTTATAACAGTAAGGCACTTTAAACTAATTAGCACTAGGCGAAAAACATTTAAAAAAGTCTTAGAATTCTCGCCTAATTCAACTGGCCAATTTTACCTCATGTAATAGGAAACTCCATTTCTCGAACTTCTGAGTTTGTTATCGTGGTTAACAACCCATATCGTCACCACTGTAGGGGGACGGATCTCTCCCCTAAAGCTTGGGAAGGTTAGGCCATACTCCACACACGAGGACCAAGTCCGGATTGGTGGAGGTTGTGTCAGAAGTTTTCAAGACGCCTACCTGCCATCTAGTGATTGTAGCTGGCACCAACGGCTTAACGTGCCTTGCGAAACGGTCGAGATAAAATGCCACTAACAGTCAAACCCATCCAGGTTGTGACCGTTTCTGTAGTCAGGTAATCTGTGTGATCGACACTACCACGCAAGCCACACTGAGCCAAGACCGCTTCGACCGCACGATCACTTTGTGAGTGCGAGGCACTTATCCAAGCCAAGAGCCGCTTAACAGGTTAAAACCAACCGACTGTAATCGTAACAAGTACAGGCTATCTTAGTTTTTTTGTTAATTCGCTGAAAACGAAATGATTGTAATACAATTTACATTACACACACACACTACCTATTCAAATCTAATTTTAAATAAAGAATCTGTTTCACTAAATATTAATTAAATACTAATAATAACTTTCGACATCACCCTTTTCTCATATTGCGATACTTTACAAAACCTAGATAAAAGACCAATCAGATGCATGTACATGACAGCAATAAATAAACTGAATTGAAAACATAAAGCAACTGGAAGAGATTGCTTATAGCAATAAGATCACCTACCTGTACAGTACCATAATTATATACTAGTTATAATTATTTTTAGTTTTTTATGTACAAAAAAGTGTAAATAAATAAATAAAGCATACAGGTAAAATCGATTTGAAAATCAGTTAAAAATAATGATCGAACTGCTCCTTAACCTTTTCGCAGCTTCCACATAAATTCACTGGAAATTTTTGCTCGATCGCCCTCATATTTGACGGACGCCGTCGGCCATGGCAGTAAACGCGATCACTTGCTAAATGAGGCGACACTCCATCACACCTACAGCTAAAATTTTAACGAGCTCACGCTGTATTGGTAGATTAAGTCTTTAATTTTTTTCCCATAAAAATGTTATGAGGTCAGTTTATTCAGTATACTGGGAAAATTGGACCAAGAATATGCTACGTAATGTTTTGTCACTAGTGTATTTTTTCGTTTTGATGGGTGACGTGATTCCAAGTCTTTCCTAATAAATCGATTATATGTATGGATGCATGTGTAATGAAATGACAACACTGTCCAATGTAAAATGGGTTTATTGTAAATGCATTCTTTTCTAAACGCTTGTACTAAATGGATCCATAAACGCTTACCATCAGGTGATCCGTCTGCTTGTTTGCCACCTATCACATATTAAAAAAACTGTTAAGTAAGACTATACTTTTTTTCCAAAAATCAATATGGCTTACAATCTCGAATGGAATGGAAACTCTCGTCACGTTTCTTCAGAAAATATGCAGAAAAACACATCAAAATGTATTATTTCTAGTACCATAAATTTCTTTTAATCATTTCAGCGCACACTCTTTTCCTAGTAATATCATCCTTCACGAAATCCAGCCTTCCGCATTAAAAAACTCCATTCAAAATTCTATTTAAAATTTCAACACAGCTACAAAAACCCTTTCATTCCCTCACAAACACAACAGTTACAAGACCAGAAGAACAGTCAATCCCTTCCTGGCTGTACGTACATAATTCTGCCGTCGTCGGCACTCACCACGGGAAGTTGTTAAGCCGTTTATGTGCATTACTGTTAAGCGAGTGCATTTAGCCGGCTAGTGCCCGGGCGAGTCGCAGTATGTCGCGTGGCAGCTTAAGGGTTAAACTGTACTGGTAACGCTATGCTATAACAAGCGATGCAAAGCTATAATCTCTGTGACAGTTAAAGCTTTAATATTTAATATAAGCTTTAATCAAAGAATCTTAAAAGTTATTACTAGTATTCCGGCGAGTCACGGAATTGACAATTATGATTATGGTTTCGTTGTGGTAGTTCTTAAAAAAACGATTGTATGGTTTTCGAATTATTTATTTTTACTGTAAGGGGGACCTGACTAGTAAAATTTAAAATTTTAGTTAATTATACAATTTAAAAAATACTACCTCTTTTTATACTGTGACATATCACCTCATAAGTCGTTTATTATTCCTGCCACTTTCGGTCTGCAATGGCTTTTTCAAGTAATTTGTGTGAGCAATTTGAAGTTATGTTATAGAAGCAAATTGAATCACGTAGGTATTAAGATACTCGCTACAATTTACGAGCAGATTATATCGTAAAAAGTTGCTATTGGTCTATGGTATCTATCGGTATGGTATGGTCAGTGTGAAAATCCTTGGGGGAGGCCTTTGTCCAGCAGTGGATGTCTTTTGGATAATAATGATCTCTGAAAATTGGATCCTACACAATTTATTCAGCTACGGAGAATTTCGCCAACTCATGGCTTCTCAGCCAAGATCTGCTTCTACCAAGATGCAAGATGATTTATTTATAGATAGCAGTAATATTTAGCGTAGCCCATTGTCTGGTCAACCGTCTTTACTCACAAATTCCTATGTCATGTGCGCTGCGCTTAATGCAGCGTGTAATCTCTTCTGAAATGTTTGTTGTGGCCCGAATGTAGCCTTAACAGACCTACTCGGTACCAAGGAATTCAAATGTACCTAATATATTATGAAATAAAGACTTTTTTAGTCTGAGCTAACACTGCCTAAAAGAATTAAAATAAAAAAAGGTATTTTTCTTTTCAAAGGATATAAGCTCTCTTTTGTGTAAGGATTTGAATGATTTAATGTTTTACATTGGAAATTAGAAAGAACGTAATTAATTTGTTTCTTACAAGGTACATAAAACTATTTACTTTTAATAATTTAAAGCGGTCGTGGCTCAGTGCGGCTTGCGTGGTCGCGTCGATTTCGCAGGTTAACTGACTACAGATACGGTCATAACCCGGATGGGGTTGACTGTTAGTGGTATTTATCTCGACCATTTCCGTGCTTTGCAAGGCACGCCATACCTCGGGAAGGTATTGTAATAAGGGTTATAGGGTATACCATACTTCACACACGAATGTCAACTCCGGATTGGCGGAGGTTGTGGCGCTAATTTTCAAGCAGCTTTGGACGTGGCTTTCGACTTCACCAACAGCTCAACCTGGCATGCGAAGCATGGAAATGGTCGAGACATAACCGCCTCCGTAGCGTAGTGGCTTGCCGCTCGCTTCACATCAGGAGGTCGCAGGTTCGATTCCCGGCGGGGTCCAACTTTGTGGACTCGGTTTGGTTGGTGGTAGGGCATTTTCTGAGTCCGCCTGGCTAGCTACCACTATCTTATCTAAGTCTTACCGCCAAACATCAATGTTAACAGCATTGATGTGTTCCGGTATGAAGATAAGATAGCCAGTTCCCCATTGCGTTGGGGAACCTTGGTAAGCCCGCTTCCATCTTCGGCATCATCATCACTTACCATCAGGTGAGACGATGCCAAGGGCTTATCAATTGAGGGTAAAAAAAAGACAAATACCACTGACAGTAAAAACCCATATAACTTATGCCATGGCTGTAGTGATTTAGTTATTTATGTAGTCAGATAATCTGCGTAAGCAAAATAGCTACGCAAACGGCACTGGGCCACGATCGCTTTTTGTTATTTTTTTTACTTCCCGTTTAACATCCAAACATTTCTTCCCAGAAACACGATTTAACTCTGCTCTGTCAGTCATACGGAATCTTAGTGACAGGATCTGTTTGTTGTTGCCAGCCTTTGTTGATGGAAACCTGCACACAAACAAATACAGTAATAGACAAAAGAGGTACATACGTGTGAAATTAATGGGTACCATAAAGAAAATAAATGTACCGAAATAATTTAACGTTGCGTGACGTTTTAATAATTTTTAATGCTGGTTAATCTTCGTATAAGACAAATTATGGCATGGGGATTATGAATGGTTTAAGTATTGTATAATGAGCTTAGTAGAAGGCCTTCAGATCTAGGTTAGGTACAAGGTTTGGGTACAGACCTATAGTGGCTAATATTAAAGTCAAAGTATTAGTAACGTAAGCGTTTTTATAAATGCTGAAATCAATAGGTATGGCAATTTTTAATGTTTGGCTTTTAAGATCTTAGACCTCTACTCGGCAAAGTGAACAACTTATATTCTACGAGTTGGTTAAATTATCAAAAAAATAAAACTTTAAAAACAAGATATTTTCCTAAAATTAACCTTCTATTAAAAATACGTCGGAAGCTGTTTTGGACCCAAATCTGTGCTCTTAGAGCTGCTGTCTGCTTCAAATAAATATATTTTATTAAATTTTATTATGTTTATACTTTAAAATTCACTTTATGACCTTTGACATCATACCTAATCATTCATTTCTCTGAAAACCAAACGGCAAGAAGAACAGAAACGAACAACGTCGCATTTTTCCAATAACTCACCGATTCCAATAGACATTTTTCGTACAGAATTATCATAATAAACATAGTTTGGTGGACGAAGTTTTTATTTTATATTATATTCAGTCGGAAGTTGGGGGGAAGTTCAGCGAATTCCGAACTTGAGCGCTGAATTTTAATGTCCTGTGCCTGAATGCTACGTGTCACCGGCAGAAGCTGGGTATAGAAGAATTTTATGGAGAGAAATGAATTTTGAATACTTATTTGAATATTCGGTCCAAAAATACTCACAGAAAAAATATATTTAGACTAGTTCTTACCGCGTGGATATTGTTTATTGCGAAGAGCGCTTCACGAATAAGGAAATGAGCTGGTTGGTATAAAATTATTATATGATATTCCCCGCACTCTATTCAAGTTTTTTCTAAATTTCAATGACATCGGTTGAGTTAATGTTTGCAAGAAATCCATGGATGTATGTTCAATGGTATTACGTGAAAATCTATGGGAAGATTTGGGTTACGAGAAGTGGGTGTTTTCGGGACAATCATAGAGTGCTCCACTTGGCGTGAGACACTTCCGTGTCCCCAGATCGGTATTGTACGGCCAACTATCACCCGTATAAATCGTGACTTTCTAAATGATCTTTACGTTTCAGCGAAAGTGCTACCAACCGTGAAGTGACTGTTGGCAGCCGTGTGTCAGTGTTGCCAACCGTGAGAATTGCTGGAGCATGACTATAGTTTAATTTATTGCTATAACATACATTTCCGCACGTAAGCGCTGCGTCTCGTTGTTTCCCCTTTGCGTACATACTCTGACGCAAACTCAAGCAGGAAATGAGTCCTTAGAGTTAATGTTTGCTTACTATTTGCGCTTAAATTTATTCTGTAATGATTGCAGTAACGAGCGTTAAACCAGTAGTACCACATCGCATTATCCATAGGCATAGAATGCGATGCACAACAATTAGGTTGATTCGACAATTTCGATACAGATACAATACAGTTGGTAGTAGGAGCACAGCTATCACAGCCTACTTTGCGTACGTTAAAACGGTTCTCAGATACGGGCTCTTGGTCTGGGGAAACAGCTCTGACATAGAAAGAGCATTTGTAGCACAAAAACAATGCATACGGGCCATATGCAACATCGCACCTGATGTTTCGTGTAAGCCGTATTTTGAGTCCCTGAAGGTGTTGCCGTTACCATGATTATATATAAAGCCTGCAATTTCGTGAAACAAAACTATAATATATTCACTGAACTCAAAGCAGTTACCCAAAGAAACTTGAGAAACACCAGCAAGCTAGTTCTAACAACTGTACCAAAAACGAAACGTTTCCAGAACAACTGTTATGCTATGTGTAAAACTATTGACAATAAAATACCTGAATCTATAAAATTACTACCGCTTAACAGGTTTAGAACGGTTCTGCGGAGATGGTTAATTGAAAATCGGTTTTATTCCGTCAAGGAATTTTTGGAATGCAGAAAACTGCCTCCTGTAACTAATAATTGATTGTGTGTGAAACTCTTTTTGACATTAGATTCTTATAACTGTTATCAAATTGACATCTTAGTTTATGAATTTCTTTCATCAATCTTAAAGCTTTAAATGTATTAATATTTCCGCTGAATGTATTATTAATTTAATTTGTGTATTTCTTATAATATTATTTCTAATGATTCTATTTCTGTGGATCTTATTTGCATGCTACTAGTAAATAGCTAAACAGACTTGACCACTGTAATTTTGTTAATAACATCTGACATGTAAAATACTCTGTTTAATGGCAAATGACCGTGTGTGATTTGTCCCGGATATTATTATTATTATTATTAAATAAATATTATTATTATTGAAACATGAAATAAAGTTTTTTTTAATCTGTGGTTGAAATGAACAGATAATGGACGATTAATAAATGTGAAATTAGGGTTACCTTTTTAATATATTTTTAAAATTTTCCGGGTAAAACTCAATTCTTAAAATCAAACGATGTGATATTTGGATAATTTGTCTGGTAAAATAACATGTCGTTTACAACTGTGCTTAATGTAACTACATAAATAAAACATGATTTAGATTTGGGGTAAATTTCAAGTCACCTTCTATTATTTTTTATTTCACATTCTGAAATTTCATTTTGACTGACTTGGTGGCTCAGTGGTTAGGTTAGGTTAACTTATATAAATAAAAATAAAATAAAATAAAAATCATTTATTGCAGGTACTGAGTCCCATAAATTATAAATAAATTACAAATAATACAATATTATTATTACAATAAAAAAATATATAATTAAAATAATACAGTACAGTACAGTAATATAGTAATACAGTCAAACTAATTCAAACTTATAAAGCTTTGTCATAAATATACAGTGTATTAAATACAGCCTCGATAATACTATTATTGCACCTCAAGATACGGCTGTGAAAGGAAGCCTTCATATGTCGCATGACCGCATAAAAGTCGTCAGTTCTGTAGTACGCAAACATGCCAGACGCGCTACACCGCCACGGCGCAGGCCGAGCATCATTATATTCCAAGAGTCGTGGATTTAATTCCCATCCAGCCCAAACATTGCTGTGATGAGCTTTGTTCGTTCTGTCTCTAAATGTATTATCTATATAGGTAGGTACTCGTATCTTTGTATGTATTAAAACGTATTATGTATGTTCATCAGTCGCTGGCTATCATAATACGGATAATTCTAGTTTGAGACCGAATGACCTGTGATCATGAAAAATTTGTTATAGTGATATATATGATATATCTCTCAGCATTTTGGCGTAACAGTCGCTCAACCATGTGCAAAGCGCTAAGCTCCGAGCTATTTGTACAACGGATTCAAGTAGACGCTACTGAGGCAAGTGGACTGTCTTTATGTTCTCGCTCCTATATCCTGCGACTAATATTTGAGTTGCTTGCGATATGTTTGAGCTATGAAAGTTGATAATTCATCTTGGTGTTAGTGTGACTGTAACTGTGCATTTGGTTTGCAGGAGTATGTTTTTGAATTGATATTGGTACTGGTAGAGTGAACGAATGTGATTACCTATGTGAAACTGTGACAGTTTTAGAAAAAGAGATTTGTTAAACATTATTAACAAAATTAAAACTTTTCATCACACTTGATTAAGTTCTTTCCGTCGTCTTTTTTTCTTTTGTTTAATGTTTTACGTATTTATTTTCCTGCTCTTTTATTAAAAGTGATTATTTTAAATCTTACTCTGTGAATCTGTGATATTCTGTCAATTTGAGTAATTATAGAAACCGCCGCCTTTTCTTTAAGTGATACCATTAGAGAATGAAGTAATAAGGCGAACTATAACTTCTTACCGTACCGCCGACTGTACCCTCAGGGATGGTCGGTTAACTGTGCTACTCGATAAGAAAAAATACTAGTTTATTAGGTTCTATTGTACAATAAGGTTTTGAATTTTATCAGAAAGGTGAATCTGGTGGCTTATACCAAGAACATAAGATGTGCGCAAAATCAAAAAAATACCTATATCGTAATTTAAATTCTACATTATAATAGCAATATTTTTTACTTATAAGATTTTTGTACTTCAGTTTTTCTGTTATGTGAAAAAATAATGAATATTGTTAAGGAATCTGACACTAAGAAGGATATCTGGCATTAAGCCACCTGACTTAAGAAGCACAGCATCATACCACAAAAAAAATACACAGATACAGAAGGTCCGTTCAATACGCTCACTAAAATCCTAAGCATATACATACATGCTTATACGGTCAATGTAGACAAGGTCACGATACTGTTGTGATACTTTTCCGCGTGACCTTGCCTCGAACGACCGTATAATTCAATAAACATGTATATGCTTACGATTTTAGTGGTTTCTATTGAGCGGACCTTCTGTGTCTATTTTGTGATCCTACACTCATACTGAATATGAAGCTGGATCGGAAACACTGCTATCTACTTACCTGAAGTATCTAAGACTGATGTTACTGAAATATGAAGATCTATCGACCTCGGGTATCGAATTCCACTAATCAAGCGTTAGTTAGAGGACGGTTGAGGATGCACTCAGGTTATTATCAGGCTTCGGATTAGACTAGGGAGGGGGTAAGTCGATAAGTAGGGATAGAGTGAAGATATTATATTTAATTCAAGAAACTCGGCGGTAATCGCTTACCATCAGGTGATCCGTCTGCTCGTTTGCCAGGTATGCCATAAAAAAAAAAACAGTTTATGTTGTCACGATGTATCTATGACAGTACAGTATCTTCTTTTGATTTTATCAAGAACAGAGTATTCAATATAGTGATTCGTTAAGTGCGCTATATCAACAACCACATAGATGTATTGATAACTTCTTCAGTTTTTTTTTAGAACTATCTATACTGAAAATGACTATTATCAATATTTTTGCGACCGCGCACCGGAAGACGTGCAGTCAGTGTAGGCGTCTGACTCGGTGGATCGACGACCTGGTGAAGGTTGCAGGAAGCCGCTGGATGCGAGCAGCACAGGACCAGTCGGTGCGGAAATCCTTGGGGGAGGCCTTTGTCCAGCAGTGGACGTCTTTCGGCTGATGATGATGATGGTATTTGAAAATTAATACGTTGTCGACTTAGAATACCTGGCTTCGTTAGAGATACAAAATTATTTAAAAATTTGTCGATTCGACGAAGTACAGGACGTTCCAAAATGGTATTTACTATGTTCGCAGGGAATCGATTTCTAGATTTCGATGTTGGCAACACTACAGCCCGCTAGCCGGAGTTGCTAATCCGTTTAGTCGGCATGGCGTATGCTGCTCCACATTTATATTATCCGGTCGAGTGAGTGGAGTGTGTGCACGCTGGCAACACTTACGGAGAATTAACTTCAGTTGAAGTCCAAAATCTTAGCATGAAGTTTGAATAATAATTTATTAATTATTTTTAGCCACAAATATTAGCAATGCTTTTTCCGCATATATGTACATATACTAAGTATTAAAAATGTATAACAAAATTGACTTGTAACAAAATGTTATCAATAAAATATTATTATTATAAGGTATTTTTTAATGGCAGATGTGACATCAATTTCTGGACTCTTCATATAAAAATGGTCCATTTGTATGACGAGTTTTGAAGTGTTTAAAATGTGATAGTACAAAGTTATTAAATTTGACCCGAATAATATAGCATAGCTATGTAACTTTTACAAAATCGCTTGTATTTTCTCCATTTTGTCAGAATAAATCTCCGTTATCTATGTTAAATGGGTGTAATTGTATTATTAGGAAGTAACTAAAAACTTTTTTCTGTATAAATATTTATATATTTTTTGAACTATTAAACCGTAATTTTCTTCTTTGCACGAAAAAAAAAAACAATTAGAAAATTAAGAAAATTTCTAAAGATTTTTAGAGACTGTTTACAGCACTACGAATTTGCAATGGATCTGAGAAAAACATAGATTTGCTCAGTCAATCAAGGGGCCCCCAGTATCTTTTCCCATATATGTATACCCCTTAATAAATGGGCAATGTTTTACACTTCCGTCGCGTTGGTTCGTGCATTAAATACACGTGCTCTTATTTATGGTGCAGTCTTCTTCATAAGTATGTCATACTTAATTTAGGTACAGTGTTATATCCTGGTAGAATGTTAACCAAAGTTTAAAGGTACTTCGCGACATTTTCCACGCACCAAGAGAAGGTCAACACGAGACGAGACGTTTAATTTGCTTTTTACCTTATTGTATTCCTAATTGTGCGGCTTGCTTGATCGCATCGATCACGCCGGTTAACTGACTACAAACGAGGTCATGACCTGGATAGATTTATATGGACAGTTTTCGTGGTTCGCAAGGCACGTTAAGACAGACACGGGCGGCTCTTCCATACATTTCTAGTATTTAGTATTGTCGTGTGCATCAGTCGCGCGCGTCAGCCGCATTGGCAGTGGCCCTCGGAAGTCAACCTTAAAGGCTTTGTCACACTGGATGTTTTCTGCGATCTGCGGTCAGGTCAAAGCGATCGCAGCCCGCATTAGACATGATCAACATCGTCGGTCAGGGCAATCGGTCAGCGTCTTTCGCTCCCGACCGCTTGCCCGGTGCATTCTCTGCGTTTCTTTGTGATCGTCCGGTCAGATCGCATCTATACAAAAAATATAGAGACCGACAATATTGTTCATACATGATGCGGGTTGTGATCGCTTTAATTTGACCTGACAGCAGACCGCAGAATGCATCCAGTGTGACAAAGCCTTAAGGGATCTGCGGCCACGATCACGTTCAGTGTGGCCGCAACGACCAAGCGAGAGCCTTAAGCCAATGGTGGACACTGATATCAGTATATGGTAGTCGTTAAGCCACGTCGGACACTTATGGGCGGCTTGAAAAACTTCTGATACTGAGGTTGGCCACTAGGTCCACAACCTCCACCAATCTGGACTTGGTCCCCGTGTATGGAGTATGGCCTTATCATCCCGAGATATGGGAAGAGAACTGTGCCCCTGCAGTGGGGACGATATGGGTTACTAAAGTAATTCTATCTTACTTGTAAAAGAATGTTACTGCAATGGCTGGTAAATAAGCGATTAGATGTCGAGCCTGAAATATAATAGAAAGCGTAGGCTTTGGAAATGCAAGGAAATAATAAAATTGTACATTTCAAATATAAACTTGTTCATTTCTTAAGTGGTACAGAGAAAAAAGTATTTATTTGAAAAAGTATTTTGTTTTTTAAAAATGAAATTAAAAATATTAAGTGATTCTTGAGTGGCGACGGCGCAACGAAAGACGTAGCGTAGACAGGCCTCCCATTCGGTGGACCGATAATCTGGTGAAGGTTGCGGGAAGCCACTGGATGCGGGCAACACAAGACCGGTCGTAGGGGAATCCTTGGTGGAAGTCTTTGTACAGCAGTTGACTCCTAAGGCTCATATATATTGATGATGTGAATAAAAAATTAAAGCTTAAAATATTTCAGGCTTTTTATACATAAAAAGCCTGAAATATTTTAAGCTTATAAACGCGGCAGCTGAAAATCCAGTCTAGTGAAGGCAATTTTCAGATTTTCTGTCAAAGTTATTCCCATCTGTCTATACTAACATTTTCTCTATTTGTGACCAATAGGAAATTTTGGTTGATTCTTTGAAACAAGATAAATTACATTGTTGGTTAACGTGTTCTGAAGACACGCGACTTTATGCTTAAAATAGGAAAAGAGTTTTCTGTGTTGTTATAAAATACAAGTAAAAAGCTGGTAGATAGAAGATATCAGTCACACTTCATATTTTAAATTTGAAAGTTTATTGTGTATATTTTGGCTTTTTTTGCTCAATCACTAAAATCGGGTAAAAGACACCACATATAGTTTTTAATCTGAATTACCACATAGGCTACTTTATTTCACAAAAGTGAATGGGAATAACTGAAAACAGCACAACTTCCACGCGTACGAAGTCGCAGGCATAAATAAATAGTTTACCTACTTGCCACAAGTATTTCATGTAATGTATCATATAACATTAATCATGTATCTTCACTAGTTAGTAGAATGAAAAAACTCATTTTATAAACAACTGGGAAATCTTTACTCTTTAAAAATGCAAGCGTAAGCTTGAAATACGTTTTTCATATTTTGCATATCGCTCGGAATAGAGTATTAAGTTCGATATTGTAAAAATAAGAATAAAAATGTATTTTAAGATAAACGACGCAATGCTGAGATTTTCTCTGTTTTGCGTTGTGGTTACTGTTTAAATGTTAGATAAGAGAATTTCAGATTCTCAGATAGGGAGGGAAAACTCAAACTGAAAATGTTTCTTTATTTAAATAGATGTTTTCGTTCGTTTTAAATCGTATTTTTTTCTAGCTAGTGCAAAGTTCCTACCACGCGGAACTTATTGTAAACTTGGAGGATTGTTTTCTATGCTTGTTGTCTTCTACGGGTACTGACAACTAGAGTCTCGTCTTTTGGGGGAAGTGGAATATTGCACTCTGTATAGTAGTGTCGTTGACTGCACCAACAATTAATTATGAGATATTATAAATAGCTTATTGAAATATTAGAAAGAGTCGGTAGCTTTAGATTTCATTACATGTGCAATTTTTTTCTAATGAGTATGGAAACTACTAGGGTGAGTGGGGGAACATGAAAAACGGGGTAAGACAAAAAGTCTCCCCTATCGCTTTAATTCATGATGGTAATTTTAGTGCTGGAAACAATGTTAAGGCCGCAATTTTGTAACGTCTGGCCACTCAGTTGGCAGTTACCACTAGGAGTGCGTGGATGTGTGTTACGAATTAATTTGTGTCAGGTGGTTTATCTCATATCAAGTGTTATTTTTTAATCTTACCCCGTCTCATATAACTTGGATTATCTAAGAACTATCTTAGATACAAGAAACTATTTCAAACTTACCCCGTCACCCTTTCATCTTCCCTCTGATTCATTTTTATGATAAACGTATTTTACATAAACCTTAATTACAAACTGGGACAGCATTAACATAATGTTATAGACAGAATACAAAATTCAATTGTTGCTTTCTTATATCTTACATTTTGTTTCAACAGAATTCAATTACATTATGTTTTACAAAGCTTTGAACACAACACTGCTCATCTCACTAAAAAACCATTCGGTCTTCCCCCCTCACCCTATGGTCGTCGGTGGCTCCACGCGGGTAGTGACTTCGTCCTCCTAACCAGAAGTCTCGAGTTCAAATCCTGGCCAGTGCACCAATGAGTTTTTCGAAACTTACGTGCATTTTCAAATCGACTGCTTTAACGGTGAAGGAAAACATCGTGAGGACATCTGCACATCTTATTTCTAGATGTCTATGATGATCGCGTTGCACAAGTCCGTAGGTGTGAATCTAAAAAAAATCCCTACACTTGACCGCGGGTGATGCTAAGTGCAACACCAGGCAACCGCCGCCTATACCTTGTGGATAGGACGGTTAAATTGTGCCACACGATAAGAGAGAGAGAGAGAGAGACACGTCATTTCAAAATTTTTAGAACAAATTGTAATTTTTGACATTAACTCAGATGACAAGCGATCAAGTCTGATGACTGAAATATAATAATTCAAATGATGATGATGAAACGCTCTGTTCTTTACAAACAATATTTTAGGAAATAAAGGCTTTGAGATTTAAAAAATGTTTTGGACTTTTTATACATATTTGTCCCAAAAGTTGATCGACTAATATGAAAAGTATTGTTGTTGTTGTAACCCTTATTTTCTCAGTTTCATGAGTAGAATCACATGTTAAGTGAACTGCAGATATGTACTATTCACCCTGTATAGTATACTAGATTATGTTTGTGTTACTGGTAACCGCTATTTCAGTTTTAAAGGATAATGTCCTTTTGTGTATTTAATTTTTAACCAACTCTACTAAAGCAAAGATAATTTATGTTTTTCACGCGTATGTATGTATATGGCATTCTTTCTACTCTCGAATCATCGCAATGGCTGGATGGGCTTTTAATGAATGAATCTATCAATTCGTTTAAGCCGTGCGATAATTATATTGTAAGCTAGGTTATGTTTGATAAAACCAATATGGCAGCCGTAAAATACAAAATGGCGGTGTAGAAGAGGAAAACATTGCGTACCATACTGAGTGGCATATCACTGTATAAGATGTTTCCTAGAGTATCTAACAGCCATCCCATAAGTCCATTTTACACAGGTTACACATTCACATGACAGACCCGTGCCCCTGCTGTGGGGACGATATGGGTTGTTAATAACAACAACAACAAATCCACATGTTCCTGCGTCATTTGTTTTTGTAAGGCCCACCTGGTGGGAAGTGGCTACCACTACCTATAGGCATATTTTTTTATGCAACCAGTGAGGTATACAACAAAAGTTGTAATGCAGTGTGATGAGTAGAAGTTACCTTATATCCTGGTATATTATAGTACCACTATTAAATTCCAGTTTTAAAGCTATGCTATTTTTAAACATTGGCAATTTTTTATCGTTGCGTTTTGACAATCCCGTCACGTATAGCAATCTCCGCAAAAACTCTCGAAGCGACGGACAAATTCAAAAAGAAACAAAAATCCAACAGTACACGTATTGTCCGAGTTTTCAACAGCTTCCGTTTAAGAGGAATAAATATTTTATTACTCGTTTTTGAAACCTTGCTCAGGATTAATGCCTATAAGTGAAGTGTCAAGCCGTTTATTTAAAATCCTATTTAGTGTTTTTGCAACTAAATAAGGTCTAGAGACAAATCACACCCTGTCATTTGAACTAAAACTAAATAATTGAGGACCAATAGAGGATTACATAAGCCATGGCTTACGATCTAACAGCCAAAAGCCTTAACTATTAAGTACACCTTAGTGTGCCTTAGTTAAGCTAATATTTTATAGTAATTAAGTAAGTAAATATACTTTATTGCAAACCAACATGACAAATACAGTTACTTATAGGCTAGTTAAAATAGAAAATGTCCAAAGACGGCCTTATCGCTCGCAGCGATTTCGTCCAGGTAACCTTAAGTGATCGCGTCCATCACGCAGGTACATTAACTACAAACACGGTCATACCCTGATGGGTTTGATTGTTAGTGGCATTTATCTCATCATCATCTGTCTCATCGTCATCTGAAAATGACTTCTAATCAAAGTGTCAAACTACATATTCTTCAATAAATATTTGAAATAGTAACAAACTAATAACAAAACTTCTATTGTATTTTATATATACCTATTACAAAAAATATAAGATTCATATTCTATGCAAAAATAATAATTGAAGCGAGTTATTTTTTTTTGTGCACGTAACAAAAAAGCTATTTTTTAATGAACTACATTTCATAATTTATTTTAAATGTTATTTCACATATGGTACCTATTTGACATACAGACAAACGACAGTCAGATCGCTGTCGAGTTCACGGTTCGTTTGCTTTTAAAACTGTCGTGTCACTGAGCAGCGCCATCTGTGGCTTGGGCGAGGCTCCACTGTTTTCCTACTTTACCTGGCTTTCTTCGTCATTCCCTCATTGCTAAGTATCGTGTCTACGTGTGATCTTCCTCTGGACCCGATCTTGGTTCAAGTGAACAGCTCGGTGTAGACTGCCGCCACTTTATTTTTTACGATATTATTATTATTATTTAAACCGCCTCCGTAGCGTGGTGGCTTGTCGCTCGCTTCACATCAGGAGGTCGCGTGTTCGATTCCCGACGGGGTCCAGCTTTGTGGACTCGGTTTGGTTGGTGGTAGGGCATTTTCTGAGCCCGCCTGGCTAGCTACCACCATCTTATCTAAGTCTTGCCGCCAAACATCAATGTTAACAGCATTGATGTGTTCCGGCATGAAGATAAGATAGACAGTTCCCCATTGCGTTGAGGAATCTTGGTAAGCCCGCTTCCATCTTCGGCATCATCGTCACTTACCACCAGGTGAGATGATGCCAAGGGCTTACAAATTGAGGGTAAAAAAAAATAAAAAAAAATATTGGACCATCTCGTTGGTGTTCATCCTCTTGCAAGTTTTCTTTCAATCTGCCCCCAAAAAATTGTACTCATTTACCTTGCTTTACACTGCATGGATTTGCTTAAAAGGTCATTGTAATATATGTAATCTGGTATTACACCCCTTTTTGCTTTGATGATTTACTGTCAGTGTTATTTGAGAGTAAATAAACAAAGCATTTTTAACCGACTTTAAAAAAAAGGAGGTTCTCAGTTTGACCTGTATGTATGTATGTTTGTCCGCGATTATCTCGCGTTTGGCTAAACAGATTTTAATGTGGTTTTCAGAAAAGTATGTGTTACATTTAGGAGAAGGTTTTAATATTTTAATCGACTTCAAAAAAAGGAGGTTCTCAGTTTGACCAGTATGTTACGCGACTGAAGTCGGTTTTTTAACGCTTTCAGCGTTGTCGTGCATTTCATCAATTGACACCATGCATTAAAATAATCCAAACGTAGCCGATTTTTCCAGTACATAAATATAAACTTTCCAAAAGAAATAGCTCAGCTAAGTAGTTTGCCATGTTAAATACCTTAAAACAAATTCACAGAAAATGAAATGTGTTTTAGTTATATCATGCGCTATAATTTATGCATAATATAACGCACTGTTAATTATTTAATAACAATCGCGGATAGGTTCTCACATGTTCATTATTGCGATTGTATTAATTAATAAATAAAGGGAAAATTGACAGCAATTTAACAAATTATTAACGAAATAATATACCGATAGCTCATTTCGAATGCAGGTTGTCGAATTTTAATACAGTGAGCATTTCACGAAAATCGGTCGGATAATCACAGCTTTCATATTAATTAGTTCTGGTAATAATCAAAAATAAATAAACCTTTTGAATATACGTAATTGCATAGGTTCCCTTTGAAATACGAGAAAAAAAGTTAACTGCACACCCCGAACACTTCATACAAATATCACGTTGTTGTTTACTACAAAGAAAGTTGACACTTCTTCATATCTGTACACGTGTTAATGTGTGTGTGAGTATCTAGGGCTGCTTAGGATAAAGCTTCTTGATCATAGAATATAAGACTTTTTTCAAAAAATGTGTAGGAGGGAGTTTCTTTAGGGCCCGCCGTTTCTTCTCACTCAGCAAACACTTCCCGAAACGGTGGGTACGGGTTCCGAGTGGTAGGTAGACAAAAGAATGACGTTCGAAAAGTGTACACTGCTACCTACTTCGAATAAAAATATTTTCATTTTTTTCATTTTTTATTTTTTTATTTTTGATTTTTGAAGGCTACACTTACACCGGTGTGTTATTCGTTACCATATGTATTTTTGAACATATTGCGCATAATTCGAACAACAACTTTCAGATAATTTCGATTTTTTTTTGGTAGAAAAAATTTACCCAATTGACCTCTAACTTTCTCGTACAAAGTTGGTGACTCTGCTGATCATTTACTATGTGACGTCCATTTTTAGGGTTCCGTACCCAAAGGCCAACGGGACCCTATTACTAAGCCTCCGCTGTCCGTCTGTCTGTCCGTCAGCGGGCCATATCTCATGAACCGTAATAGGTAGACAGTTGAAATTTAGCAGTGTATGTATTTCTGTTGCCGCTATAACAACAAAAATAAATTAAAAATTAACTCGTAACAGGCTCGTAATTGGGCGGTTTTATTTTTATAATGAACTATAGATTATTTGAAAAGTGCTTGACTTTCATGAGAAGAAAACAAAGTCAACTATTTCTGTTTTATGTTGTGCAATAGTGTTTCCATTCATTCAATTTTTATAGGTATTATAAAGGGCCCTTTAAAGATTAACTCCGTCCGGGCAGAGTTTCATTGTCTCCAATGACAGACTCGGTGGCTAAGTGGTTAGCGCTCCTGACCACTAATCCGAGAGTCGTGGGTTCGATCTCCATCCAGGGCAAACCTTTCTGTGATGAGCAGAATTGTTTGCTCTGTGTCTGGGTGTATTATATCTATATATGTATGTATTTAAACGTATATGTGTATGTATATCAGTCTCTGGTTCCCATAACACAGGGAATCCTACTTTGGGGCCAGATGACCGTGTGTGATTTGTCCCGGATATTTATATTATATTTATATTATACTCCAATAGAAACCTGGAATTTAATCTGCTGTTATTTATATAAAATAATACGAACTTTATCAAACAATACGTCATGTCAGCAGATTCTGATGTCGAAGCGGTATTCTTTGACAAGCGGCAGTGAGTTAAACTATTTTAGTGAACGAGGTTTAGCAACAGTACTTAGCCATTTAGGTTATTAAATATAACTAAAACATACTACAAAAACACGTTCGTTAACAACCCATATCGTCCCCGCTGCAGGGGCACGGGTCTCTTCCCATATCTCGGAAAGGTTAGGCCATACTCCACACACGGGGGCCAAGTCCGGATTGGAAGAGGTTGTGGGGCTAGTGGCCAACCCCAGTATCAGACGTTGTTGGAAATTTGGTTTTCTCACTAATTTTATTTTATTTCAATGTTACTCAATTTTTTGGCTTCAATTATATTGTATAGGTTTATTGGGGGAAGTTTATCTGTTTCATGACTAGCAGTTACAATTTGTCACTTGTCAAATGAATAAGCAACAAATTAAAAAAAAAACACGACTTTCGTGAAAATAGGTGAACGAAAAAGTCTAAAACAAAGGTAAAAGCCTAGGTTACTTGGGCTAGCACAAAGATTCTAATGATACTACAAACATCTAAATCGGTTCAACCATTTAAAAGTTATAAAGGAAACAAGAAACTCACCCTCATACTAACATAAATACGTACATACATGAACCGTAACAACATTACACTCCTTTTTTGGGCAGTTGTTTAAAAAGTTCCTCTGTATACAAATTTACCCCCTATATCTATTTCCTCCGTGGCTCAACGCCTCATCCCATATGTTCTTATGTATACAATATACAGGATGCGCAAAGTTCAAAGAGTTCGTAGAGACTACGCAGAGCGTGCTTCTGAACAAACTAGCTAATTTTCACTGCATGTAGTTTTGTTCCTGGTGATTCTGACAATAACTGGTTAAGGAGCGTTTTTTTTGCTTAGGTAGCAGATTTTCTAGCACAGTGTTTTTCAACCTTTTTTAATACCCGACCCCTTTACAAGTTAAAAAATTCTTGCGACCCCCCTAGGGCCACAAAAATACAAAATGTTAGTGATTTAAAAGGATACGTTTATAATTTTCTTCAATTAGAAAAATGATTTACTTATAAACGTCTCCAAAATAGAACCACGTTTTCATAAATTGTTAAAAAATAAACAGGACCAGCCTTCTCACTGAAATCGTATTGCAGTGTAGGACCTATAACTACTTACTTTTTCTTTTCCCGCGACCCCTTTAGGAAGGTTGAAAAACCACAGGTTGAAAAACACTGTTCTAGCAGGTTATTGAGAGATAAAAGAGAAATGGCGATTTTACATGAAAACCTAAGATAAACGATACACGAGTTCTCTAAAAACAAATGGGTTCGTTTTTTTTAATGTCATAGGTGGCAAGCGAGCAGACGGATCGCTTGCCACCTATGACATTAAAAAAAACGAAACGCAACACTAGAGGAGTCACAAGTGCGTTGCCGACCAATCGTAAGCCCTTGGCATCATCTCACCTGATGGTAAGTGATGATGATGCCGAAGATGACAGGGGGCTTAGCAATATTAATAATTGGTAATAGGACATGTAAAGCTAGGAAACACGAATTACAAAATGTAAATCACCGTCTCCAAAAACTGAACAGTACTTGCACTTGTTTAAAATTAAACAACGTATAACTATCTGATGATATTAAGCATGCTATATCCGACAACATAAATGTTATGGTGAAAAAAAAAATACGTTCAGCATTTTACACTGCAATTTGCCAATGTGATTAAATACAGGTTGTTACAAAATAGGATATTAATTAAGTATTAATTGGGACTTTACTCATAATACTGACAAACTTTTGTTATTTTCACATGAAATATCAGCTGACTGGTCATTTAATGTGATGTCAGCAGTGTTAGAGCATACTAGCTACCGCCCTCGACTTCGTTTGCGTGGACTTTAGAATTAGATCCAGAGAGAAAGAAAATGTAGTGACGAAGTGGAAATTTTGAATTTTTAAGCATTCCTCCGGGAACCCTTACGTTTTCCGGGATGAAAAGTATCCTATGTGTTAGCCGAGTGCTTTATCTATCTACCAACCAAATTTCATCCAAATCCGTTCAGTAGTCTCGACGTGAAAGCGGAACAAACAAACAAATAAACATCCTTACTTTCGCATTTATAATATTATTTCGCATTGATAATATTATTTCGCATTGATAATATTATATTATATATTATTAGTGAGAAAAATCGTTTAATATTTTCAGTTAACGGGTCCCCACAGATTAGATAATAGTATCCCCTGTACCTTTTTCCTTTCATAACTAGATAGATAGATAAATCATTTTATTCAACACACAGCATATAAAGAAAATACATATGTTAGAAAGAAACTTAAATACTAAATTTATATAAATAACAAAAATACAGAAAAACCGTGGCTGTGACTGTGCATTGAAATGGCACCGGTTCAGCTTTATGTTGCAAGTTCTGCAACGCTGTTATTCTACCGGGGCCAGGGCGCAGAGTGAACATGCGCACACCAACAGCGCAAACATTATACAAACTAAAATAAAATAATGATATATAATTCCTGTGTGACCATATACATAGTACGTATAATCTGAAATTTTAAAATTTATGTCTACTACATTGGCTATAAAAGAAACATATATTAACAAAACATATAAAACAAAAAGTGAATCCGAAACAACAAAAACAGCAAAATAAAAGGGAAAAAACAAAAGAGAAAAAACAAAAGGGAAAATCAAAAGTAAAAAACAAAATAAAACAAAAGAAAGAAACAAACAAACAAAACACCAGATGTAATCGCGATATCCCGGATCATATACATAACAGCAAAGACGTAAGCTGTATGGGGATAGAACAGGGAATAAGACGGGGAAGGAGAAAGGATAGGGAAAAGGGAAAAGAGAAAGGACAGGTAGACGGAGGTTATAATTTTAATTGCTCTTGAAGAAGATAAGACCGATATAGCTTTTTAAATTTAACAAGAGAAGTAACACCACGAATAGGTGGCGGCAGATCATTCCAGCATTTCGTGGCTAGATACTTAAAACTGCCACGAAATGCTGCCGATGCATGCCGTGGACAACATAGTAGATATTTAGATGCTCTAGTTCCATAGCTGTTTAACTGACTAGAGCAAACAAGCTTCTTATATAAATAGTCAGGTTCTTTGTATTTAATGACGCCGAACAGTAGAGTAGAAAAGAACAACTTGTGTCGTCCCTCCATTTTAAGATGATTTGCCTTATTTAGAAATGGAGTTATGTGCGTTCTGGGTGGAATATCAAAACAATAGCGTTTTGTACACGTTGAATCAATCGTTTACCTTTCTTTATTGTACAAGACCCATAGACAGATATACAGTAATTAAGTCTAGATAATACAAGTGACTCACAAAATCGCACTCGAAGGGAAACGTCAATTAGTGTACGGATTTTGTATAGAGTTTTCAGCCGAAACAGGGAGTTCCCAACTAGCTCAACTATATGGTTCTCAAATCTAAGTCCGGAGTCCATAAGAACGCCCAAGTTACGTGCTAAATCTACTTTTTCAACAGATACGTCTAAAATACTTATCGTAGGATTATAACTGGAGATTTTATCTATTTGCTTTACTGAACCCAAGATTAAATATTTTGATTTTGTAGGATTTAAGACTAATGAGTTTTTAGCTGCCCAGTTTGCGATTCGATTCAGATCTTCGTTTATAAGATTAATGGAAATAGATGGGTTTTCAATATTTACTGGAATATAAACTTGAAGATCATCCGCATAAAGATGATAGTGGCAATATTGAATACAGTTGATAATGTCTGAACTATATAAGGTGCTTCCAAAATATATGCCACCGCTGCAATGGGAGTAAGAGTCATGCATATAGATTACAATAGTAAAAAAAATTCGTTCCCCGGAGTCGTTAAATTGATTTGGGAGACTAAACAATTTTTTTTTACTTTGATTCAATTTCGCACAACACGGTCCGTCAAGTACGTACGCTCCGTCATGAAGTCATGAATGAACTCGATGTCATTTCACTGAATGAAAGCAACGCACGCTCGTAGGTATCTCTTTTTACAGGTTAATTTAGTGAACAGCTGATTGTCTTTAAATTAAATGTACGTAGAGCAGAATAAACAAACTTACCAGTTATTAAAACGGCTTATTCACGTAACAAGGTGATAAACTTACCATCGCACTTTGACAGGCTTTGGACTGTTAAATTACGTACTTGTCAGTATCTGTAAAAAGTTTAGGTAGGTAAGGCATCTACTCAAGAGTAGATGCGTAAAATTAAAAAGAACGTGTATTACAGTAAGTAACTTGGCGTGTTTCTAAGTTCATCACCTTATTTACAAGGATTTGCACAACACAACACTGGTGGCTGGTTGACTCACACCAAACCTCTGTTCATACGGGTTTACGGCAAACGCAGGGATGTTATTTGCACTCGCGGTAGTAGAGTGTCAATCACCTTATTTACAAGCTATTTCACAACACAACAAAGTTTTACATCAGTTTTACAACACAGTAAAGTTCTCGAGTGGTGACTGCGCACTGGAATACGCAGTGTGGGCAGGCCCCCGACTCGGTGGACCGACGAAGACCTGATGAAGGTTGCGGGAAGCCGCTGGATGCGAGCCGCACAGAACCGGTCGGTGTGGAAATCCTTGGGGGAGGCCTTAGTCCAGCAGTGGACGTTTTTCGGTTGATGATGATGAATTGATGACACAACACAACACTGGTGGCTGACTCTTACACCAAAACTTTGCTCATACAGGTTTACGGCATGCGCAGGGATGTTATTGCACTCGCGATCAGAGGGTATCGCGGTAGCAGAGTATCATTTCAAGATACTCTTGATTCGTATGTACGTCTGGGTGACATCGTTATCTCACTCGCGGATGGGGGCGCAGGCGGTGCAAAACGTTCGCGTCACGCCTGCGCGTCACCGCTGCGCATAGCGAACTGACCTGACCTCTGACCTGTACGAAGGGCGCGCGGGCGCCAACCGCCCCCGCCCGCCGGGTCCCGCCCCGCTCCCGAGTGAGTATGCGAAAGGGTGCGGACAGATCAAAGCCTTTTGTAGCACGACACAAGTGCCGAATTTGTTTGATGTCTAGCCGCAACGTCGGAGCGTTTAAGCATGTTTTCGCGCGCCTGGTTTCATTCAACACAATACGGGATGGCTTAATAAAGTAAAGCAATTTATTTTTATGATTGTTATTTTTTTGTATGGAAAAAAAAAGAACAGTTTCCGCACATGAATGTCTCATTTTCGTGATCACTATACGTGATACTTTCTCCCATTTCAGCCGTGGCATATATTTTAGAAGCACCCTATAGATGATGAAAAGTAAGGGACCGAGAACAGAGCCTTGTGGCACACCCCTGATCAATGATTTCAGCTCAGATTCAACAGTCAAACCATCAGTTCTACGCAGAACTACCTTTTGATGTCGATTAGTAAGATAGCTATCGAACCATTTTACAGTTGATGTATCAAATCCATAATAAGATAACTTAGAGAGAAGCAATGGAATATTTATTGAGTCAAATGCTCTAGAAAAGTCTAGGAGAGTCAGAATTGTACCGTTACCTTTATCTTGTTCCGTTAAAATATTGTCAACCACGTCTAAAAGTGCAGAGCTTGTACTTCGACCTTTTCTAAATCCTGATTGATAAGAAGATAAAATATCGTTAGCTTCGCAATAAGAAATTACTTGTTTATAAACAACCTTTTCCATAGTTTTTGATAAATAAGGTAGTATACTTATGGGCCGAATATCTTTTTCACTTTCTGGATAATTGTTTTTTGGAATAGGAGTTACGAGAGCATTCTTCCAAAGAGATGGAAAACAACCTAATAAAATAGATTTTGAATACATTTAAGCGAGCACTCTGAACGGATTAGGCTTGTACTGCGTAATAATAATAACAAATATCCATGGCAACGAAGCAGCGATAGTTGCATAGTTATGTAATTGGAAATAAAAATGATAGTTAATTTATAATGGAAAAATAAGCTTAATCTTAAGAAAAAAGCATATGAGATTATTTGTTTAAGCAGAGAGAAGCTTATAGTGTATTTGTAACAATGTATTTGTTTGTTTGTTTCATGTGCGGTTTTAATATTTTTCGGCATAGGGTAATTTATATGTAAGCTATATAGCAAAATATAACTTTTTTTTTGTAATAATACGTAAAGATATTTATATTATTTATTATTTGTATACATAGATATATCAAAATCATATTTAGTACATCCTTGAACATATAGTATAACATATTTTTTGATCTTAGCCCTAAAGCATAGAGATAAGCAGCAAAATTAAGTGAACAAAAATACCTATGTAAATAGCTATAATTAAGATTTTCATTTAAAAGCGCAGATTCACTCGTAAATGGACTTAATTTTAACATTTTGTGACTTATCCGCAATTTAACAATAATAAACAGCAAGAGCAAGGTTATTCAATTAAACACTGCCGGTTGACAGTTCGTTCTCCGTATTTAAATTAATTTTATTATAATTTAAGTGGTTAATTATCTTAAAATATAGTTAAATTGTGATAATCAGAAGATAATCAAACGACGAAAGTATTTTGCACAAGTTCTGAGTGGTTTTAAGCAAAAAATAAGCATCGTAAAATAAAACAGCTGAGACCGCCATTCATAACGGACGACCTACAAGGATTTAAAAAACCTAACGCATCGAAATTACATTGGATTTAACCTGGGGAGTATTGTTTTCATTATAAATGTACTTACAGTTAATTTAGGTATTTAGACACCCACATCGTAACCCTTTTTCGAATAATATTATTGCACTTTTTTTCTGTGACTGGGTGAGCGTTTGGTATCCCTTTGTTTATCACTATTAAAATACTGTTGGATGATATAAACGTTACACACGGTCACTTATCATAACAAATTAAGTAAATATCTCTGCTAAGATACACATTCTACAATTTTAACTTGTGTTGGTCCACGAATCCTTTCTTTTACGCCGCGATTCCGAAACAAATCGTGTTTGTTTACCGTGTCTGCACTCAGCAGCAGCAATAGGTACTAAACGAGCAGGTAGATAACGCACATTACTGGATGTCGCTTGGCTGGCATGGCTATACTTAGTTATAGTTATTGCTGAGTTATAAGCACGATCTGGACTGTATCACACTAGCTAGCATTTACAGTAAACAAATAGTTAGGCACATAGTTAATTATATTAAATATAGGTTTTACTAGATTTAAATTTGCATAAACCTAGCATTCCAGAGAAATGACTACTAGAAGTATGGCCAAGACACTTGAGCTGGACTCCAAACTGCGTTCTGCCCTGGACCAACTGAAATCAACTCGGGCTCTGTGTGACAAACTACTAGCGGAACGCGAGGACAGTGAGGTGGAGCTCCAAAGGATTTTAAACAAAAACAAGGAGCTTAAAAATGAGCTAACTGAATATGACATCTGGTACCACGACATTCTTGACCAACGCGACCGGCTACAAACCACCGTCTCCACATATGACCAGTGCAATGAACTCTATGAGGAGGCGCTGGACCGCGTCAGACACCTGGAGCGCGAGCTGTCCGCGGCGCAGGGCCGCGTCGAACAGCTGGAGGCGGAGAAACACCAGCGGCAACTCAAGGACACTCAAACCCTGTATGATGAGTTGGTTGGTCAGAAGTCTAGGCCGTTTGTAGGCATTTGTAATAGCCGTAACATTTGTAAAAAATATGGCAAAATTAATAGATTAGTTAAGAAGTCTGCGTTTCAGATAAAAAAGTATTGTAGCAAATGCAGGTCATCGGATAAACTTAGAGCGGAACGTAGGGACTTATTAGCGCAATTGGATACATATAGTGTTGAATTAGATAATTATAAAATCAAATATGACATCCACTCGCGGAATTTAGAGTCGGAGATTATTAGATTAACGGACCGTCTAACGGAAATGACACAAAAATACGAACAAGCTGAGAAGCAAATAGACGAGCATGTTTTGGCCACGGATAAGTTATTGGAACTATGTAAATATAATTCAGAGCGATTTGAGTCTTTAGTAAATAATCATCAGTGTGACTGCGCGTGCGGCCAGCCAACTCTCACCGGCGAGGGGCCGGCCGCAGATCCGTGCGTAGGCCGAGCTTCGGAAAGCTGTCGGGATGTGTCGCCAAGCGCTGCTCCTACTTCGCCTCGGGTGTTTACACGGAGCACCGAATTTACATCACTTAATCCTAAGAAAAGAACCATTATTTTCTCTGATAGACTAGGTATAGGTTTCGGGCCGCTGTTTTCAAGTAGCATTGAATCTTCCAGGGTGGTAAATAGGTGTTATCCCGATGCCTCATTAGAACAAATAGTTGATAAAATTTGTAGTAGTTCATTTGATCACAGCTCCTCAGTTGTGTTAATGTTAGGTAATAGTAACAATGTTAAAAAATCTCACATTAAGAAAACTGTCGACCGGCTTGTGGAGCTAAGCATGGAGAAGAAATGTAAAATAACAGTATGTGCGTTTCCTTATTGTACTAATGCAGCGCACGACTATAATAAAAAAATTGCATAATTTGAATTTGTATTTATACAATTTGACATGCAGTCATAGCGACTTTGTTTTGTTTTTTGACACAAATAGTTTTATAAATAAGTTTAAATTGACCAATGATACAAATCTACCATTTGTACAGAAAAAAAGACTAGCTAATTCGTTAGCTTACAGTATTTTACATCGTACCGACTGTATTCAGTCGGTAATTACCTGCGTAACGACGGAGGAGCCCGTCGCCGGTGTCGGCACCACAGGTATGGCGCAGCCTATAATTGCACTAGACAGTGCACCCTGCGGTGCTGGCACTTGTAGCGGGTCTCGAACTCCAGATTTAAACTAGGTTCAGAGACAACGAGGAAGCCCAACTCTTTGAAATTAGTACACCAAAATATACAAGGCTTTCTCGGCAAAGAATTCGAAATAGAATTATTTTTGGAAAAATTTAATATAGATATTTTATGTATTACAGAGCACTGGCTCAAGGAACATGAAATGCTTTTTAATTTTGAAAATTATAATATGGCCAGTGCATTCAATCGAAAGACTGCGATTCGCGGTGGCTCCGCTATATTACTTAAAAATACCCTAAAGACTAAGGTACGGAAAGACGTCGTAAGTCTTTCGATTGAAAGAACTGTGGAGCTATCTTGTGTGGAGCTGGAGAACCACATCATTATCTGTGTATATAGGCCCCCATGTGACGATAACTTTGCTCGTTTCGAATCAGTAATGGAGGATGCTTTAAATTTAGTAAGTAAAAGTAAAAAATCTGTCATCGTATGCGGTGACTATAACGTTGATTTATTAGAAAAGAAGTCCCTAACAACAAGAATTATTTGTCTTTTTAAGTCGTTTGATTTGGATTATTTATTCTTAGAACCAACTAGAAAAACAGAGACTTCTGCCACATGTATCGATAATATTTTCTGTAACTGTAGCCATGTAGAGAAAAAAGTAATTAACTGCTTGAGGTTAGTCATAGCGGACTAATGGCTAGCTTTCCTTTCAGGTCAATTATTAAACAAATTAAAATACAGTCGAGGCCTGTCACTGTTAAAAGAATAGAAAAGTATAAAAAAGCGTTAAATGACAAGCTGCCCATACCAAATTTTGATAATGAACCAGAAGCCAACAATATGTACAATGATTTATTTACAGTAATTGAGCGAGATTTTCAGGAAATTTTTAAAACTAAATCTATAAATATTGATAATAAATTTAAGTTTTGTGAATGGGCTACTGTAGGAATTTATAAAAGCCGTCAAACCTTATTTGATCTTTATGAGAAAAAAAGTTATATATTTGATGACAATTTCAGAAATTATGTAAAACGTTATTCAAAAATATTCAGAAAGGTATGCTGCGCAGCCAAATCTAATTACTTAGCCAGAAAGATAAAACTATCTGATAATAAAATTAAGACGGTTTGGAATATAATAAATAAAGAAACCGGTAAATTCAAGAAACACGATAAAGATTTTGTTTTACAAACAGATAAAGGCAAAATATCATCTAACGCAGAAATAGCTACGGAATTCGAAACGTTTTTCACAAACATTCCACTTAAGCTAACTGAGGTCCTGGACTCATCACCCACATATGCTAAAAAAATATTAGAAGAAAATGTCATTTCTTGTGATGAAATATTCTATTTTAGAGAAATTGGACCTGAAACTGTTGTTAAAACTTTTAAGTCGCTTAAAGTGAAACAAACTGAGGACTTGTGGGGTTTATCAGTTAAATTAATTAGTAATGTAATTGACGTATTAGCACCACATTTAGCATACCTTTTCAATATTAGTATAGAAAGTGGTGACTTTCCAGATCTCATGAAGTGTAGTAAAATTATACCTCTTTATAAATCAGGTTCCAAAACTGATGCGGGAAATTACAGACCAGTTTCTGTATTACCCGTCCTTAGTAAAGTCTTTGAAAAAATTATGCTCAACCAAATGCTACAACACTTCACTTTAAACAAACTTCTGCATAACCAACAATTTGGCTTCACGAAAGGTCGATCAACTACCGATGCAGGAGTAGCACTTATACGAAACATCTATGATGCTTTTGAGAAATCACAAGATGCAATAGGAGTGTTTTGTGATTTATCTAAAGCATTTGATTGTGTGGAACATCAAACTTTACTTCTTAAACTAAAGCATTACGGTGTGGAAGATAGGGCTCTCAGTCTTCTCAATTCTTACCTTAACAATAGGTTACAAACAGTCCAAGTAAATGGCACAAATTCTCTCGGCTCTACAGTAAAAATAGGCGTTCCCCAGGGATCTATTTTAGGCCCCTTTCTCTTCCTTGTTTATATAAATGACTTACCATTTATGGTGCAACGTCTCTCAAATATTGTGTTGTTTGCAGATGACACATCTCTTATTTTTAAGGTAGACAGGAAAGACAGCAAAATTGACGAAGTAAACAACACACTTTCAGAGATAAATAAATGGTTTACTGTTAATAACTTGCTATTAAATGCCACAAAGACAAAATTAATAAAATTCATATTACCAAATGTCAAGCAAACTCACGATAATGTAATATTAGATAGTAATATTTTAGAGTTCGTAAATAGCACTGTTTTTCTTGGTATTACTTTAGATGCTTCTTTACAATGGGGACCACATATAGAAACCTTAGCAGGAAAGCTTAGTTCAGCTGCCTACGCCGTCAAGAAAATAAGGCAACTAACAGATGTAGATACTGCAAGACTAGTGTATTTTAGCTATTTTCATAGTATAATGTCTTACGGCATCTTAATTTGGGGACATGCAGCTGACATAGAAACTATTTTCATACTGCAAAAAAGAGCCGTTCGCGCTATCTATCAGATGCGATCTCGAGAGTCATTGAGGAACAAGTTTAAAGAAATAAATATTTTAACTGTTGCCAGTCAATTCATATATGAAAACATCATGTATGTTCGTAAGAATTTAGATTTATTTCCAAAAAACAGTGACAGGCATAATTTTAATCTTAGAAATATAAATAATATCGAAGTTGCTTATTCGAGACTGAGTAAGGTAAAGAAGTCGTTCATGGGGCAGTGTATAAAATTCTACAATAAAATACCTGAAAATGTAATTAGTTTATCCGAAAATAAGTTTAAGACCTATGTAAAGAAATGCCTGTGTTCAAGAGGATATTATAAAACCCAAGACTATGTTAATGACAATGATGTATGGACATGTATAGATCTTCCAGCTCATAGCTTTAGTAATGACATCAATTGTAATAGATATTAAGTATTTATTTCAAAAAATGTGTTGGGGCGAGTTTCTTTTGGGCTCGACGTTTCTTCTCGCTCCGCTAACACTTCCCGAAACGTTGAGTGTACAAGTTCCGCGTGGTAGGAACTTTGTACTAGGTAGAAAAAAAAGACGATTTAAAAGTATGCGTACAGCATCTACTTAAATAAAAAATATTTTGACTTTGACTTTGACTTGACTTTGAATCATAAAGTAGGCAATACACATACAAAACTCATACGTATACATACTCACCCGAAAAATATTAGTCTTCGATGGGACAGTCAATATAAAATCAAATCATTTCCTAAAATCATGAATAGCTCACTGCAACTTTGCATCGCACTAAAATTGCCGCCAAAGTAACTATGTTTATCCAGGCCAAATTAGCGGCTTTGTCATGCAAATGTATGAAAACCCATTCAACCAATGAATGTTTTGTTGTACTAAAACTTGGTCCGCCAAGTTGGATGGGAAGCGCTGGTCGTTGTCAGATACTTGGATTCAATTAGCTAGTAAAGCGAACTAGTATTCTACCCTCATAATAAAGGAGGCCGCAAAGTATACGAAAACTCCATATAATTTGCGGCGTTCTTTCTTATGGGGAGTTTCTTATGGTATTAGTGTCTTTTACCGACTGCTGCAGACGGAGGGTGGGTAATGTTTTTTTGTATATTTATGAAGCGGTCGTAGCTCAGTACGGCTTGCGTGGTCACGTCGATCATGCTAGTTAACTGACTACAGACACGGTCATAACCTGGATGGGTTTGACTGTTATTGGCATTTATCTTGTCCGTTTCTGTGCTTCGCAAGGCACGTTAAGCCGTTGGTGCCGGCTGCTATCGTTAGATAGCAGTCGTTAAGCCATGTCGGAGGCCTTATAGGCGACTTGAAAACTTGTGACACTGGGGTTGGCCATTAGCCCCACAATCTACACCAGTCCGGACTTGGCCCCCGTGTGTGGAGTATGGCCTAAGAGTGCCCCTTCAGTGGGGACTTTATCGATTGTTAACATATTTATGTAGTTAAAACCGTATCCTTAAAAGCTTGGTAGATTTTGGAGTGTTAGTTGTCATTTTTGGACTATAGTTTTTAGTAATTTTTAATCAAATCATTGGTACCTATACGCTCAGTTATTGGTTAGATTAAAAGGTGAAAAAGGTATTTTTTTGTTACTAAATTTTCAATATAATAATTTTTGGAGTGAATATTAATTCTTAATATTTTAAAAAATATTCTTCTTCGCTTTTGTTATCGAAATTTCTCGGCTGGGGATAATGTTCATAGCAATAAAATTTCTTATAATTTAATTTGTTGCCTGTATTTCTTGTGTACTAAAAAGGAATACATATTTTTTTCTTTTAATTTTCTATACTCGCTTGATAAAATCGTGTGAATATTCCTTCATTTTAATTAAAAAGTATACAAAGCCCCAGGAATGAAATTTATTGTTTATTTTTGTTATTATCAACAATTTGGAAATTTTTCAAATGGAACCCTTGGATTTAAAAATATGTTACGTTCAATTCTAATAAATTAGTGATGCCTATAAACATTCTGAATAGTGAAATTGTTTTATAAATAAATGTTATCAAATCGACTACTTTGAATTTAAAACTAAACTAAGCCGTCAAGACTAAAAAATCTGCTCAAAACGTCAGGTTGTTACGGCCCTAAGTACCTTCACATGCTGCCTGACAACCAATTACCCAATCACCAAGATTCTAAGAACCTGTGAGTATCCACGGGAAAGACCTGTCGATGATGTAGTGTTGTACAAGTGTACTGTGCTGTGGTGTGAAGCCTTTCTGGAATTTTTAGACAGTGCCTTTCTGCTCATGACCGCCTCGCCGTAACATTAGGACATTTAGTTTAAGTTAATAATAGTTTTTTATATTCTTCTAAGAATTAAATTTAATTATAAAAATCTTTTATTTTTAAAAACTCCTACCAACAGTCAAATATCATATCTAGGTTAAAAATATTATTGTTATTGTAGTTAAATATGTAATAATAATAGTGCCACTTTACTTCTAAATTAAACAGTCTAACGGAGTTTCTACTTCTCGAGATTAAGTGTACTAGGTAGAAAAAAAAGACGATTTAAAAGTATGCGTACAGCATCTACTTAAATAAAAAATATTTTGACTTTGACTTTGACTTTGACTAAGGAATTTAGACAATATAATAGTAATGAATATCTGACCCCGAACTAGTATTATGGAACCAGAGCGCCCACTCAAATCTGGAATTACAATAAATGTTTGTTCTGGGTGGGAAACGAGTCACTTTGAGAATGCACAGGAACATCTCATCGAAAGGTTTGAAGTCAAATGGATCGGTCGTGGAAGATCCGTCAAAAAAATATCTGAATTAAGTTTGAAACCCTGCAATTGTTATGCTAAGAAAAAAAAATACCAGTTAGTTTTTATTTTGCATTGGAGTCAAGTAATAATGCCACATAAGACTATATTTCACTTCTGAAAAAGCACAAATCACCCCATTTTCAACAATCCATTTCTCTTAAATCCCGTGCTAAAGTGGTACCAAACGAACACATGGATATACATATAAGAAAAAAATGCTATTTAAACTGTGCCTTTAGAAAGAAAGTAAGTAAGAAAATAAGTTTATAAGGCAAATACAATTTAGAAAATACAATATTTTTTATCAATAAATAAGTCAAAGTCAAAGTCAAAATATTTTTTATTTAAGTAGATGCTGTACGCATACTTTTAAATCGTCTTTTTTTTCTACCTAGTACAAAGTTCCTACCACGCGGAACTTGTAACAAGAACTAAACTAAAACTATTACAATTATTGAGTATGACTTTGACCTATTGAGATATATTGCGAAACATACCATTCGGGAGGTAGCTTAAGGCGCTCTTGTAACAAAATGAAGTTTTTTCAAGTCTAAAAATGTCTAAAAAAATAACTTTTCGTTTTGTCTATATTTCCTACGATCGTATGCCATCCGAAACACGATTAAACAATTTCGGCTCGATAAAAAGAAACCAAAGATTGGTCTACAGCGAAATTTTAACTCACTGGCCGAACCCTACGTACACCTATCCATAACAGCCTTGTCCACATAGCAGGTAACATTCAAAACGCGAAATCATTTCACACACATCACCCCACAAAGGAGACACAACACCTGAAAACAAATCCCTTTCTGATCCGTCCACATATTTCAAATGACAAAACGTCCCTTGGAAACGTGTCATCTATCCCCCACTGAAATATGTGCGGACTACCCAGCGAATGCTTTGAAAATTGTCATAAAAAGTAATATATTGTTATTACGTGGCATAAATTCGATTATGGGGACCTTTCTGAACGTTATCGTGTGTGGGAGCTGTCGTTACGTTTTCATTTCGTGGGTAGTTTTCATAACATAATTGTTCGTATATTCAGTGGTGTCAGGTAAGACCTTAACCTGAGTGTCTTATACAATATAATAACATGTTGGTAAGTACGAGCAAAGTGATCGTTAACAGCCCCTTAATAGTGCCCTGCTGGGCCATGGGTCTCTTCCCATTGCTTGGGAAAGTTATGCCATACTCCACACACAGGGGCCAAGTCCGTATTGGTGGACGTTGTCGGGCTAGTGGCCAGCCCTAGTGTCAGAAGTTCTCAGGCCGCCTGTTCTCAGGCTTTATAGCCTCTGACATAGCTTAACGACTCCCATCTAGTGACAGCAATCGGCACCAATGGCTTACCGTACCTTGCGAAGCATATCTGTAGAAACGGTCGAGATACATAAATGCAACTAACAGCCATACACATCCAGGTTATGATTGTGTCTCTCGTCAGTTAACTTGCGTGATAGATAACCGTCTACACAGGGTCTAACAAAATTGGTGTAAAACCCGTTAACTAGGGAATCTTCTCATCACACTGAATAACTTTTGTTTCTCGACTTTGCTCAAATCACAAAAAAAATTTGAACATTTCATATAAATTGATCGTCTGTCTTGCCATTTTTGTATGGAGAGTCCGAAAAATTTTTGCAATTTGAGCAAAGGCGTTGAAGAAAAGTAGAACAACTTGTACGATGAGTAGAATCCCCATTTAACGGGTTTTACACCAGTTTTGTTAAACCCTGTATAAATATGTAATCCTCTTCATCACAAATTATTAACAGTTTAAAATTAGAAGGAATTTGAATCTATTACTTATAAGGGATTGACTAAACCAGACGAAAGTTCATGACGGAAACTCTGTAAAACTTAATTTTGGTCTACGTCCTGGGATTTTCTTGCTAGTTTAAAATTCTCAGCAGTAAAAAGTTGAAAAGTGCATTTAAAATTTGATAACCCCTACTTAGAGAAGCGTCCGAGAAATTCAACTCAAAATAGAAGTAAAAGTTTTTATGTTTTAGTTCCTCTGAAGCTATCCTTATTTATTATTTAGAATGTTATTTCCGTACGATTTTGGTGTCGTATTTTAATATGACCACCTACGGGGTCTAGTTACTAGTCGGCTCGCTTGACATCAAAAGGTCGCGGGTTTGATTCTGGCGGAGTCCAACTTTGTAGGACCCGGTTTGGTTGGTGGTAGGACAATTTCTGAGCCCGCCTGGCTAACTACCCTTATTTTATCTAGGTCTTGCCGCCAAACATCAATGTTTGATTATAATGTTGAAATTAGCCCATACCATAGAAACCATAAACCCACTAAGAATGTTTATTTCTGATTTGATTGGACAAGCCTGTGCATTATACGCCTGACACTAAAAAACTTTGCGAGAAAGTGTACACAGCGTGGCTGTACAATGTTGTTTTCTGATTTTGAAAAAATAATTTGGCTGGAGAACTTATGAACTTTTAAAAGCATCTCAACATCCACGCGTACGAAGTCGGGGGTACTAGCTAGTTAATAATAAATAATAAAAAAATATCCGGAGAAAAATATATCACACACAATTTTCCGACCCCAGAGTAGGATTATGGTAACCAGAGACTAAGATAAACACACATAAATGTTTAATTAAATACATAACATAACATATAAATTAACAAATGTATCACGGAAATTTTCCCTTGGTGATAATCGAACTAAGCGACATAAGATTTCCTTGGACGCAGCGCGCTTCAAGGAGTTGTCTACCGATCTCGATGGGCATGGCTGCGTATAGAGCGTTTCAACGAATAGTTCCTATGCCTTTATGTTGGCTCCCCTGTCTATCAACGACATCAACACGCGAAGACGCTTCTACCGATTTTGTTAGTGTGTGTCTGCGTTCTATTTAGTGTGTGTCTAAGTTTTATGTAGTGTGTGTGAAAAACATTGCTGCCAACATAACGGCATAGGAACTATTCGTTGAAACGCTCTATAAGCTTCGGCGCGCGTCAGATTGACAGTTCTCTTTTCAGCCTTTTTTATTTATTTCTACATTCTACACGACTTTTGCATCAGTAGCTAAGTATATTAACTTTATGATCAGTAGCATATCAGTAGTCAAGAACACTTCAAACGAGTCAGATACAACAAAAAATATACCACCTCTTTGTCTGCCCCTTTTTTATTTTTTTACTTTAAAATATTTTATGTAAAGCTTCTTATAAAAAAGTAAAAAGTAAAAAGGTACTTAACAAAACGTTAGATTCCTTCATTGTCCTAATTCGGAACGTAATTCGGGAGACCCTGGAAGGAAAGCTTATAAAAATAAAACAAAAGAACGGACTCATGTAAAAAAGGAAAATCCTTCGGACTTGTTTTTGAATAATTCATTTTGATTCGATTACTTTAGACATTCATTCGAATCGCGGGACAAAGTTTTTAATAAAACGATAACTTTTAGAAACGAACGTTGTTCAAATTGGGTTAAATATATATTTGATATTGATATAGGTATTTATTTGGAAATTCAATAGATGTTTCATAGCTTAGTATCACTGCAAAACCACTACAGATAAAATTTTTATTAAAACAGTTCACCCGTTTAAGAGCTTTCGATGTAAACAGAAACAGGCGGAAACAGAAGAGATTTCCACTTTTTTAAGAAAGTCAATAATATCTTCAAAAACAACACAATAACTGTAAGCAATATAACAAAGATACTTTAAATCACAATAATTTACACACTTATGTATTTAAAAGTATAATGTGTATGTATATCAGTCTCTGGTTCCCAAGATACAGGGAATCCTAGTTTGGGGCCAGCTGACCGTGTGTGATTTTGTCTCAGATATTCTTGTCTCAGACTTTGCTGTGCAAAATACAAAATCTCATTAAAACTCTGTCCACGCCATTTTCTTTATTAAACTAACTCATAATTTCCCAAGTCCAGGACTAAATTGCACCTGGAACTTTCCAAAGGGACAACTTAGCTGCTTCATTAGTGCTCCTATTAAGAACATTTTGTTTAAATAACGCTCCTTTTGCTGTCGTGCAGTCGGGTAAAGGACTTACAGAGCTATAACAGTAAGCACAAGCACCTTCCTAATAAGGTATTTAATTTTCGTAAATATACCCTTTGGTAATATACATATAGCATGAAACAATTTTACCACTGGACTTTCTAGTCGTGGGAGAGCCATGCTTCGGCACGAATGGGCCGGCTCGACCGGAGTGATACCACGGCCTCACAGAAAACCGGCGTGAAGCAACGTTTGTTGTGTTTCGCCGAGTGAGTGAGGGTACCGGAGGCCCAACCCCCCCTCCCCCTCCCCATTCCCCCATCCCCCCCTCCCCCTCCCCATTCCCCCATCCCCCATCCCATTTCAAAGGTCGGCAACGCACTTGTGACTCCTCCGGTGTTGCGGGTGTCCATGGGCGGCGGTAATCGCTTACCATCAGGTGATCCGTCTGCTCGTTTGCCAGCTATCACATAAAAAACAAAAAAAAACAAATAAACCACGGCTTCTACTCAAGAAACTGAACAACTTCCCCAAGAAACCTATACTCAATTCGCAAAAGAATTGGATGTGGATTCATACTAATCGATTTTGTATAGGAAATCCAAAAATGTTTTGCAAATTTAGTAATCCTATAATCTTGACCAATATACAGGGTGTAAGGGACAGGTTTCCGAAAACTTGAAGGGCTTGCTCAGTAGACGAAACTGAACAGCTTTCCACAAGAATTTTTTTCAGGAAACGAAAAAAATTACGGTTTCTCCAAACAAACTGTCCAATCAAGTTTATATTTTTTTCCCTTACACCCTGTATAGTTCCTTTCGGAGAGCCCCCGGACCTCTCATCGGAGCCTCCGTACCAATATCGTGTTGTTTATACCTACCGCTACTACTACATAAAAATATAATAATAATAATCCAATGCCCGGATTGTCCGACGCTTTCTCTCCTCGTCGTACTGACCTCCAGCCGACTGTGCTTCTGCTGGAGTAGCTCCTGCCATTTGACCTAGCACCAAGTGTGCAGAGTAGCCCGGTTTTATATTCCGAAATAATAATAATATCTGGGACAAATCACACACGGTCATCTTGCCCCAAACTAGGATTCCCTGTATCTTGGGAACCAGAGACTGATATACATACACATATACATTTAAATACAACATATATAGATTATACACCCAGACTCACAATCCGAGCAAACAATTCTGCTCATCACAGAAAAGTTTGCCCCGTGTGGGGATCGAACCCACGACTCTCGGATCAGAGGTCAGGATCGCTAACCACTTAGCCACCGAGTCAGTCTAATGACTAAGCTAAGTGTGGCTTGGCTTGAAGTGAGCATCCTTCACCGAATCGTCTTCGCCATCATCACCAAAGGAATCACCGCAGTTGGGTAAGGTCGCCTTTAGGGGCGACAGAGTGTTCATACGATATGCAGTATGAATGTATGTATATGTCGCTGCCAGATCTTAGAATTGTTCTGATCTAAAAATCACTGGCCAAATGAAAATGAAAATGAAATATTTTATTCGAAGTAGGTAGCAGTGTACACTTTTCGAACGTCATTCTTTTATCTACCTAATACGAGGTTCCTACCACTCGGAACTTCGTATACCGACCGTTTCGGGAAGTGTTTGCGGAGTGAGAAGAAACGGCGGGCCCTAAAGAAACTCCCTCCAACACATTTTTTTTTAAAGTCTATTCTATTACATCTTAATGCTAGATCAATAAATGAATTATACAATGTCATGTCTGTAAATAAAATATAAAAAAATAAGAATGAAGAAAGAAAGGATTCAAAAGAGATAAAAGTAAAAATTATTTGTAGCTAATGACTAACAATTCCAAAAACCAATGACAAGAGCAGGCCAGTTCACACGGACAGCACCCGATCACGAGTATAACGCGAGAGTCAGCCATCGCTCCCCTCAACCATATTTGACAAATCGTTGAGGAGTTCCAAAAATCTCTAGGTTAGGTTATGGTTGTTGAGTCATGTTGTGCCTATGAGTAAAGGCCGTTAGTGTTTATATATTTCGTTAACTACATATAATAATACCCGTGGATTTCTCTGTGGGTTGTGTACCTATTTATGTTCATGTAATTTACTGTTTTTTTTAGTGAAATTTTTGTACACAACTGTTTGCTACCCCAAAAAAATCAAATTAAAAAAAGGTTGTGTTATCTGTGTACAGCGAAGCAGGGCTCAGGACAAGGCCCCGTTGACACTGTTTTGTTAGAGCTCCTCGATAATATAGCCAGTCATTTCATGATCTGGCCAATTGCTATTTTCTGGCCACGACATATACAGGATGTAACAAAATTGGTGTAGGACCCGTTAACTGGGGATTCTACTCATCGTACTGAACAACTTTTGTTCTACAACTTTGCTCAAATCGCAAATAAAATTTTGGACTCTCCATACATAAATGGCAAAAAATAGCAAAACAGATGATCAATTTGTGTGGAGAGTCCAATTTTTTTTTTGCGATTTGACCAAAGTCGTAGAACAAAAGTTGTTCAGTACGATGAGTAGAATCCCCAGTTTAACCGGTCCTACACCAATTTTGTTACACCCAACAGTATACTAATGAAAGTATGATATATTCTGTTTTTTATCCACAATTGGTGAACCCTTGGCATCATCTCATCTGGTGGTAAGACATAAAATGTTTCCACCATATCGCATTCTCTCTCCGTTTCATTCGCTGGATGCAACTACCCCGTCACAAATCCACTGACGGTGCTTTTTTTTATGGCCGAGGTGGCAAACGAGCAGACGGATCACCTGGTGGTAAGCGATTACCGCCGCCCATAGACACCCGCAGCACCAGGGGAGTCACAAGTGCGTTGCAATCCTTATTTTGTCTGTTCCATTCTAGTCCATTACAACGTCGACTCCAATATAACAGGTCGGCATGGAAGCGGGAATCCCGCGGCGGTGGATCGTTTCCGGTATCTTATCTCTGCGCAATGTCGGAAATACAGAAATTATTCTTTGTTGAGTTGAAGGAAAAATAAGGTTTTATTTTTATTTCATCTCTTTGTCGCTTGCTTTGTGCCAGTACTTTATTAAGTAGATGTAAAAAGGAAACAACAGTCTATAGTCCAGAGATGTCTCAATGTTACGTCAGAAGGTAGACAATAGTTATAGACGACAGAGCAAAGTTCGTTGCTGTGCTGAGTTTGAAGACTGAGTAAGCGACGAATAGGTATGCTCAGGATTCAAACTCAGAATTTCTACGTTCAGTCGTGATTTAATTACAAGATTCTGGGCAAACGACCTATTCTGGACTATTCAACAATAAAATAAAAACGATATTATTTATACTGAGTTTCTACCAAGGAAACGAAAATTGTTATTCATTTAATATTTTAAACCATTTTTAGGGTTCCGTAGCCAAATGGCAAAAAACGGAACCCTTATGAATTCGTCATATCTGTCTGTTTGTCTGTCCGTCCGTATGTCACAGCCACTTTTTTCCGAAACTATACGAACTATATTATTATACAGGTTGTAACAGAAAGGTGTGATAACACTTAAAGGTTGGCTTTTACTCATCAAACTGAACAACTTTTGTTCTACAACTTTGTTCAAGTCGCAAATTTTTTTTTGGACTTTTCATACAAATCGATCAGCTGGCGAACCAAGTTTGTATGAAAAGTCCGAAAATTTCTTTGCGATTTCAACAAAGTTGTAGAACAAAAGTTGTTCATTTTGATGGGTAAAAGCCAACCTTGAAGTATTATCACATCTTTCTGTTACATCCTGTATATATATACTGTTGAAACTTGGTAAGTAGATGTATTCTGTGAACCGCATTAAGATTTTCACACAAAAATAGAAAAAAAACAATAAATTTTGGGGGTTCCCCATACTTAGAACTGAAACTCAAATTTTTTTTCATCAAACCCATACGTATGGGGTATCTATGAATAGATCTTCAAAAATGATATTGAGGTTTCTAATATTTTTTTTTCTAAACTGAATAGTTTGCGCGAGAGACACTTCCAAAATGATAAAATGTGTGTCCCGTCCCCCCCTGTAACTTCTAAAATAAGAGAATGATAAAACTAAAAAAATATATGATGTACATTATCCTGCATACTTCCACCGAAAATTGGTTTGAACGAGATCTAGTAAGTAGTTTTTAGGGTTCCGTAGCCAAATGGCAAAAAACGGAACCCTTATGGATTCGTCATGTCTGTCTGTCTGTCTGTCTGTCTGTCTGTCTGTCCGTATGTCACAGCCACTTTTTTTCCGAAACTATAAGGACTATACTGTTGAAACTTGGTAAGTAGATGTATTTTGTGAACCGCATTAAGATTTTCACACAAAAATAGAAAAAAAACAATAAATTTTGGGGGCTCCCCATACTTAAAACTGAAACTCAAAAAAAAAACATTTCATCAAACCCATACGTGTGGGGTATCTATGGATAGGTCTTCAAAAATGATATTGAGGTTTCTAATATCATTTTCTTCTAAACTGAATAGTTTGCGCGAGAGACACTTCCAAAGTTGTTAAATGTGTTAGGTCCCCCCCCCCCGTAACTTCTAAAATAAGAGAATGATAAAACTAAAAAAAATATATGATGTACATTACCATGCAAACTTCCACCGAAAATTGGTTTGAACGATATCTAGTAAGTAGTTTTTTTTTAATACGTCATAAATCGTAAATCGCAATTTACCTTTCATTCAAGTTACAACGAACTACAAAAACTTTTATATTATGTTACTTGCTGCTACGGAACCCTTCATGGGCGAGTCCGACTCGCACTTGGCCGCTTTTTTTTAATACGTCATAAATCGTAAACCGCAATTTATCTTTCATTCAAGTTACAACGAACTACAAGAACTTTTATATTATGTTACTTGCTGCTACGGAACCCTTCATGGGCGAGTCTGACTCGCACTTGGCCGCTTTTTATTAATTTTATTTTCACTTAGCACACAAAAGTAGTTTGTCAAAAACTCTGAAGTCATAATTGACTATGTTAAAAATAAAAAATAAAAAAATGTTTATTGGGATTCATGTAACATCGTCTTCTAATATATAGGGTGACTTTAAATTAGTTCTTGATACGAAAGGGTATGCATGTGCTCATGATAACAAACAACCTTCTCTAAGGAACCCATAGTCAAATCGCAAAAAAAAATTTTGGACTCTTCATACTAATTAAAATTTTTAGAATAGTAACAAAGTTAAAATAAAAATAGGTAGTTTACTTTCTGTTGTAGTCAGTTCGCAACGTTCTAAATGCAAAACACTTTTCTACACTGAGTTAGCAAATTTGACTATTGCTCAATGGTTTTAAGCAACAATGGCGCACATTTTAAACCAGTTGGATAAAAATATGTTTCCCGTTTAACTTCATAGTAGGTAATCAAAGTTTAGGTACACTACGGATATCCGACAAAGTTTCAATAGGTAGTTCCGAATTCTTTGTGCGTTTAGTTTCACGTTTACTTTCAGCGAAACGAAACACTTTGTGTCTTTGCCGTTTTTGAGGCAGGAGGACTGAGTGTCAGAATGTCTAATATAGATTTCACTTTATCACTAAGAGACTTTATCTAATAATCCCAGTGACTACGTAATACAGGAAGCAAAAAGCTACAGCAATAATTTAAGGGTTCTATTTCTCGTGAAGCGAAATATACAGGAACTTCGCAAACACTTCCCGAAACGTTGAGTGTACAAGTCCCGCGTGGTAGGGACTTTATCTATCTATCAGCCGAAAGACGTCCACTGCTGGACAAAGGCCTCCCCCAAGGATTTCCACACCGACCGGTCCTGTGCGGCTCGCATCCAGCGGCTTCCTGCAACCTTTACCAGGTCGTCGGTCCACCGAGTCGGGGGCCTGCCCACACTGCGCCTTCCGGTGCGCGGTCGCCTTTACTGCCCCAACGGCCATCTGTTCTACGAGCTATGTGCCCTGCCCACTGCCACTTAAGTCTAGCGATTCTGAGAGCTATGTCGGTAACTTTAGTTCTCCTACGTATCTCCTCATTTCTGATTCGATCACGTAGGGAAACACCAAGCATAGCACGCTCCATTGCCCTTTGGGTGACTTTGAGCCTTCTTATAAGGCCCATAGTAAGCGACCATGTCTCGGATCCATATGTCATCACTGGCAACACACACTGGTCAAAGACTTTAGTCTTGAGGGACTGCGGTATTTTGGACGTAAAGATATTGCGAAGCTTCCCGAACGCTGCCCAGCCGAGTTGGATTCGACGATTGATCTCTTTCTCGAAGTTGGACCTACCTAACTGGACTGTTTGTCCCAGGTATACATATTCGTCAACAACTTCGAGTGTAGAGTCTCCAACCTTCAGCGGAGTGGGTGTAACACGGACATTTGACATGATTTCGTCTTATCCATGTTCATTTTAAGACCCACTTGTTGGGTACTTTATACTAGGTAGAAAAAAATATTGACGATTTAAAAGCATGTGTAAAGCCACTACTTAAATAAAAAACATTTTGAGTTTGAGTTTTGAGTTTTGAGTTTGAACCCGTTAACTGGGGATTCTACTCATCGCACTGAATAACTTTTCTTTTACGACTTATTGTTAGCTCAAATCCCAAACAAATTATTATTATTATTACTATTATTATTTAGTAATAGGCGAGCAGCTAATAGCTGATATGCCTATATCTGTGTTGGTTAATTTTTGGACATTTCATACAAATTGATCATCTGTTTTGCCATTTTTGTATGGAGAGTTCAAAAATTTTGTTGCGATTTGAAAGTCGTAGAACAAAAGTTTTTCAGTACAATGAGTAGAATTCCCAGTTAAGGGGTCCTACACCAATTTTGTATTTAAACCTGCCTGTATTTAAAAGAAAAATAATTCAAGGTTTGAGTGACTGTACATTACACTTCTTATGTTGCAAGTGACCCTGCCTTATAATTTAAATCTAAAAATAATTTTGTTTATGGATGTTCATGATCCTACACCTAACAAACAACGACTGAATAATAATAATAATAATTTTATGCGTAAACAAAGTACAGACATCTTGATGCATGTTGAGACCTTCTTTTGGGTATTTAAATATTACCTGTGCCAGAAAGTCTCGCTCTTCCTTAACATTTTAGTAAACAGAATTTAAAAAGTTTAGAATAGTAACAAAGTTAAAATAAATTAGTTTTTTTTATAAATTTGTTATCTTTAAATACTTACGACCAGCCCAGCCGCTTTATACCAACTATTTTTTGTTTATTCACGTGTTAAGCTTATCGCAGGAAATGAATGCCATTTTATCACTAAGACATTCTGGCACAGACAGAACCTTTTTGGCGAGGTACCAAGGGATCTGGTTTCAGCTTCATATAGGTCAAGAGTTGAGTATTGAGCTGTTTTATTTTGAGAACTGTTTTCGGTGGCTTATTGTTTTGGTTTAAACTTCGTATAATGCATTGTTATGATCACAATCAATATTTTAAGTCAATCGCAACCCCAATCCGTCGTTCTCTCAATGCTGAGGATCGTAACCGTCATGGCCTAGACAGGGCGCAGAGTGCTCTCCAACCGGCTCTGTCGCTCGCTGCGTGCACTGCCTACTGCAGCTGCAAATTGGTAGGTCACTGATGACTTGGCTGGACCACTTAGCAGGAGGTCTGCCTCATGGTCGCTCTCTTGCCCTCGATCTTTCCCGCCATAAATTGGTATTATAGGCTGTTTTGTCAGCGTAAGCAGTGTCCCAAGAAAGAGAAACAAGGCATAAGGACACATGGATTTTCGCGCTGCGAAATTCTCGAGTTGTGATCGCGCACCGGAATACATAAGTAGGTTTCCCACTCAATAGCCCGATGAAATAGTGAAGGTCGCGGGAAGCCTCTGGATGAGGACAGCGTAAGAGCGGTCGTTGTGAAATTCTTGAAGGAGACCTTTCTTCATCAGGGGACGTTTTTCGATTGACAAGATTATCATAATCAAATCGAACATATTTAATCGAAGTTTAATCGAAGTATACACACACTTACCTCTTTATATGTTTTTATATCTCCTGTATAAAGAAATTTGTATAATAATATGTCTTTAGTAACTAACAATTGTAACTAAAATTGTTTTAGTTTGAACCCACTTTCATCTGGAGCTGGGCGTAAACAGCTGCGACACAGTTTATACTAATGTAGCTGTTTACGTAATATCAATTATGTTCACATTTTTGTTGGTTCATAAATAAAATCTTTAAATTTTTATGTAATTCAGTAACTTGTTATAATTAATAACAGCCTAAAAAATAAAAAAATAAAAATTATTATGTTTTCTGAAGTCGTTATTACTGTATCCTGTCTCTTAACTGTAAGCTCTTACTCGAACTAGCTTAGTTGGAACTCGCATACCTAATATTTCGGAAAGTATGTGCAGAGAGAGAAGAATTGTCTGGAACCATTACTAAAATATCTGGAGTCTTAATCAGTGGCGTGCAGTCCATAGAGGCAGAAAAGCACTGCCTACCCTGGTAAATCTGCCAGTTTTCAAACAAAAAAATGAAAACTTACGTATTTATATTACACGATACTTTTACCGTTACGCCCTCCGTTTTCATTTAATATAACGCTCAACTCGTAAACAGCGCCACCTACAGATTTTGAGAAAAAACGCAGTACTGACGTTAGTTAAACGAATAGATAAAGACAGTGCTGCCGACTGGTGTCATAAGCAGACAAGATTCTGCCTGTCTTTCGCCATGTTTTCACAAACACAAGTACAGTATTTTATACGGTTACAGTGTAGCCGCTGTCTGTGTGTGTTCCGTGGTGTGTGTGAATAATTTTGTACTGAAAATGCGCGTGTGTGCGTGATTTGTAGGCACCACTGCTTGTTTGATTACACGGCCCTTTTAAGAGGGCTAATATGAAAGTAGTTCTAACAAAAAATTAGGTAGTTAGTATTACAATTTGCCGTGTATTTTTTAGTAGCTGCAAGATGGTTGCAAGACAAATGATGCTCTTCGAGTTTACAAATTTCATTTTATTATTGTCATTTGTGAGCCCATTGTTTTGAAATTATTTAAAATAACGCCATATTCTTTGTTTACTGGTTGCAAGCAAAGAGTGAAGTAACTATACCAAAGTTGCAAGTGTAACGAAGTTTGAAAGAAAATTATTATAAATTAGCTTATTGTGCGTTTGTTTAAAATTGATAATATCTATTTCTTGTTGCTGAATGTTTAGTAAGTAAGTCAGGATAATCTGTGCATTTTATTGTCTAACAGTAAAACAGTTTGGAATGACACTGGCTTTAAATGTAGCGTCAAAGTAGCACAATCTCTGTGAAAAGCACCTAGAGTCTTGTTTAAAGTTTCACATAATATTTAAAAAGTCATAGGTATCGAGACCAGTTGAAAAGGCCAGTTAAAGTTAACCGATATACTTATGGTAAGTTTTATATTTTTATATAAAATTTTATTTCTGCCTACCCTATGTATAAACTCTATGCACGCTACTGGTCTTAATAGAATCATACATTCAGTGCTAGCATTTATTAAGAGAGCTTAAAATTACCTCAGTACACAGGGGGGAGGATTAAAAGAACTCTATGATTACCATCGCCATTGTGTTTTTACTATTCAAGCTCAAAAGCTTATAAAACGTTCCGCTTTCCGACGAAAATACGTTTTCTTTGGATAGCGTCACAGAGTAACAAAGGTGTACAGAGCAGACCATCCCCACCATACGCAAATATTAGTTACATGTACCTTACCTACGTCGATTACAGTCTCTAACTTGCACTCAACCCTCAATCATTCCCGTGCTGACCTGGTAAATTTATGTGAATAGAAATTATTATAGGATTGCTTATTTGGACCCCCTCTTACATTAAAGTGCGCATATCAAATCGGTTGTCCTGTCCTGTCCAATAATAATAATAAATTCGCGATCGCCACTTTAGAACCTTTTTGTATCATCGGGTTATCAGTTTTTTTTTTTATGGCAGAGGTGGCAGAGCAGACGGATCACCTGATGGTAAGCGATTACCACCGCCAATAGACACCCGCAACACCAGAGGCGTCACAAGTTCTGTAAAATATGACTTAACACTTCAACCTGTTTGTTCTGTGGTCTAATAGTCTTACTGTCAGACTCAGCCTTTCAACCTTTTTCATAAATTTTAATGTGAGTGACCGTTCTGATACTAAATGGATTAAGTTCTTTGCCTTATGCTCTATGACTGTGGTGAAACTTTGAAAAGTAGTTTTCCAAGTACTTATTATTAGAAGCGGGGTTTTAATTAACGGTTTGCTCAAGCAGTTCCTAGATTTTTTAGGGTTCCGTAGCCATATAACAAAAAACGGAACCCGGATTCGTCATGTCTGTCTGTCTGTCTGTCTGTCTGTCCGTCCGTATGTCACAGCCACTTTTTTCCGAAACTATAAGAACTATACTGTTGAAACTTGGTAAGTAGATGTATTCTGTGAACCGCATTAAGATTTTCACAGAAAAATAAAAAATAAAATGCTGCGTGAACCATGTAATTTTCTGGGACAAAAATTAACCTCGTATATATTAAAAATTATTATATATTAAAAATATTATAAATGTTTGTTTGCTTTTTCCGCTTTCACGCTAAAACTGAAATGAAATGCTAAAAATGAAATTTATAGCTCTAGAAATTCAAGAAATCCTTCAGTAGTTTTAGCGGGAAAGCGGAAAAAACAAACAAACATTTATAATATTAGTTGGATGAGATGAGATTTTTCAAGACTGTACGAACGTAACTTTTTAAACCATCGCTGTGAATAGCAGTATACGTTGATCGAAGTCTTTATATTTTGTCTTAACAGCTAGCTTATTATCCTACTTATAACATACTTTATTTCACTTTAACATTTTATTTAGGTAGCCGCCTGCGATACGCAACAATTTATAGAAAAAATATTCTCTTCATAAGTAATACTTATGCCAAATAAATAAGTGGTTTTTTGAGGACACAGAGCAAAAACCTTTCAGTATAATGAGTAGAGTAACCAATTAACAGATCCTATACCTATTTTGTTATACCCTGTAAGGAACGTCACTACCTTATTGTTACGTGAATACAAATGCAATCGATACAAGATCCACTAAAGGAAAACAGTAAATGCTAAATCATTAACTTCAAATCACGACACGAACGTCCTAAAAATATATTAACAAGATATTTTTTATTCCGAAATCAGCACAACCGATTCTAACGAACAGAGTTAAGTTCATTTCAAAAGGCCGAGAAGAGAGCATACTATACGAATCGCAAATCGCATACGGAATCTACATTTCACGCCTCGTTCTAGTACTCCCGTATATTGGAAAAGTTTGCGCTCTCCGCCTCCTGCCGAAGTTTCGCCGCGCAGAAATAGTTGAGCAATAAAATCCGAGTATCATGCGGCAGTTTTTCGATGTTTCGATTTTCGAAATTCGTTACATTATAATATGGGTGTTTAGTTCATTCCGACTGAGATAAATAACAAAGATAAAGATAATTTATTTTTCCAAAAAAGCATTAGTTAAATGTTAATGTTAAAATAATGTTCTACAGATAAATGTTTGCTTTGCAGCGTAAAAATACAAAAATGTTAGTCGCAGTCAAATTTATACATATTATAATCAAAATTAATTTTAAGTTGGATCACAATTTATTATTTAAAAATTCATTTATTGTATAGTAACATTGCACATTTGTTTACCTCTTATCCTTCTTTCCTTGTTATTGTGTGGCACACAGTAAAATCGTGCTATCACAAGAGATAGACGGCGATTGCACTTAGCATCATTGAAGGGCATTGTAATCAAGCGCAGATCCAGGGGGGAGGCAATGGGTGCAATTGCCCCCCCCTGAAGCCTGACCGAAGTACTAAAACTTCTATGAAATTCAAATAAATAGAGGCATTTCTTAACTATTAAAAAAATTTCGCGCTCGCTACGCTCGCGACTTTTAATATGAATGGGCTAATACCAACGGCCGCTTCATAAATACGAGTACACTGAAAATTTCCCCCCCCCCCCCCCTGAACGAAATCCTGGATCCGCGCCTGATTGTAATAGATTTACATAAAAGTATTCATAAATATGAGTAAATCTTTGAATCCTACGATATCTGACTAAAGTAGAACCATTACATAATATTGGTGGGCTAGTGTTCCATCATCATAAAAATCGGTCAAGTGCGAGTCAGACTCGCGCATGAAGGGTTCCGTACTATCGTACAAGAAACTCCAAAAAAATGCGTCTGGTATGGAGACCCCCTTTAATTTTTAAAAGTATTTTTTATAGCGTCTACCTGTTGCCATTATAAAGATCGAGCAAAAAACAAGTTTCTAGTGGGAGACCTCCTTTAATTTTATTTTTATTATTTTTTGTTATAGTGGCTACAAAAATACACACTCTGTGAAAATTTCAACTGTCTTCCTATTACGGTTCATGAGATACAGCCCGCTGACAAACGGACGGACGGACGGACAACGGAGGGGTCCCGTAGGCTTTTGGGTACGCAACCCTTAAAAAGCCCTCACGTAAATAGCTACTCAAATAAAGGGGACATTGAAAAATAGGCGCTTATCTCGAGATAAGTCTTACAATTTCTTAGAACACGTAAGAATTTAAATATTAAAATGAGAACTTTTCAAAGAAGTTCGCTCAAGATACGAACTTCTTCGGTACTTTTTATCTGTATCCGAAGGATATGGGAGCGAACAAAATTTTTATCTGAAAAACTTAGGAATCAATTTTATTTGCTTCTGAAGATTGGTGGGGTCAGCTGAAACAGGTATTTTTTATATTTTCAAATTAAGCGGTCATGGCTCAGTGCGGCTTGCGTGGTCACGTCGATCACGCAGGTTAACTGACTACAGATATGGCTATAACCTGGATGGGTTTGACTGTTAGTGGCATTAATCTCGACCGTTTTCGTGCTTCACAAGGCACATTAAGCCGTTGGTACCGGCTGCTATCGCTAGATGTCAGTCGTTAAGCCATGTCGGAGGCCTTATAGGCTTGAAAACTTCTGACACTGGGGTTGGCCACTAGTCCCACAACCTCCACCAATCCGAACTTGGGCCTCCTGTGTGTGGAGCATGGCCTAAACCTTCCCGATATATGGGAAGAGACTCGTGCCCCTGCAATGGGGACGAAATGGGTTGTTAACAAGAGAGAAACATATTCACAGTCTAAGATACTTAAAAGTTGATAGCCCTTTGGAAGCTAATACAAGTTATACACACATGCACAGGCACGCACGTAAGCGTGTGCTTACATGCACGCGCTCACGAAAATTCGCTCCCGAAAGCGCTCACTTCAAAAATAAATTCTTTCTTTTGCTACTGTACCGCTTAATTTAACTTTTTTTTATGGCAGAGGTGGCAAATGAGCAGACGGATCACCTGATGGTAAGCGATTACCGCCGCCCATAGACACCCGCAACACCAGAGGAGTCACAAGTGCGTTGCCGGCCTTTGATATGGGAGTACGCTCTTTCCGTGAAGGTTTTCTTGAACTACAGGAATATAAGTTCCGTCTAAAATAACTGGAAAAAAATTAACAGTTACTTCTGACCGTGATGCTCAACTATCTCTAAAGAACCTATAATGAATTCGCAAGAACATTTTTGGACTTCTCATACATAGTTGGCGGGCTAGTTGATCAATTAGTATGAGAATTTCATAGATTTTTTTGCTAATAAAGTATAATATTTTGTTTTGGGAAACTTGTTCAATTTTACGTGTAGAGGCGTGGTTATTTTTTTTTAATATAGACCCTATATAATGCCTACCTTTTAACCAATTCGGCATCACGAGTAATATATGCAAATGCAGTTTCGGTCTAGAAAATATAGAATTCCTAGGACATGAGGTTTCAGCCAAAGGTTTGTATACACTTGAAGAGAAAATAAAAGCTATAATAAAAAAAAACTATATAAACTATCCTAAACCCGGAATAGTAGCAGAACTCAGACGTTTTCTCGGAATGGAACGGATATTTTTTATGGGCCATATATTCCAAAAGCAGCAAAATTCCAAGAAAAATTAAACTATATTTACATACCTAACATAAAAAATGAACGAATAAAGTGCATACTCTATACAAGGTGTAACAGAAAGGTGTGACAAAACATCAAGGTTGGCTTTTACCCATCAAACTGAACAACTTTTGTTCTACAACTTTGTTGAAATCGCAAAAAAAAATTTGGACTTTTCATACAAACTTGACTCGCCAGCTGATCGATTTGTATGAAAAGTCCAAACAAATTTTGCGATTTGAACTAAGTTGTAGAACAAAAGTTGTTCAGTTTGATGGGTAAAAGCCAACTTTGAAGTATTGTCACACCTACTTTGAAGTATTGTCACACCTTTCTGTTACACCCTGTATAGTAGTACCTACCTATACTTACTCACTTACTATGACCAGCTAGATATTTTTAGACAAATCCAGTAATCTTTGAGGTTCTACAGAAATAACTTCATTTTCTATAAATAATTCAGAGGCGTCGAAAGAAATCGCAAGGCACGACTCAAACTACATTGACGTTTAAGGAAAAAAAAATGTAAATAAAAATTGCAAAGGCATCTCGGAGTCGTGAATTCGCAGACTTTTTAATCTGTGGTTCCACAGAAAGAGGTATTGCGTCCGTGCAAAGGACTTCTATTGTCCGTGAAATCCCTTTCAGCTCTTGTTTACAGTGTTGCAAGGTTAATAGATTGGAAACCCTCAAGATTTTGACTGTAAAAATAATGTTATCCACCTTCTCTGTGATTTAAATTCACTTAACTTAAAATATTTCTGTGGTGATCCCTTTCGATTTTGGCGCGAGTTTTTTTTATCGAGGTTTTATGATTTTCGATTCTAGTTGTTTGGTAGGGCCCGGAAAAATGGTCGTTATATATTATTAATATTCAACTATTCCATAGTATAGACACATACAGTGTGAGTCTTTATAAAGTGCACATATGAAAGGGGGTAAAATAAGACCCAATTTTATCGCCCAGAAAAATATTTAAAAATATAAAAAAGTTAAAAAAAAATCTTGGACGTTTATTTTTTTAATAACATCTGCTGTCCCCAAGCAAACAAAACGTTGTAATTTTTAAATTAATCAAGCTAGAATGTTAAAACAAGAAAAAACGATGACTGGCAGTAGATGGCCGTGCCACACAAATAAAAAAAATACACAAAACTAAGACTAAGAAAACTCAAAACTAGCATTTAGAGCTACAGTGTAAAAAATAGCGTATCTGGAATACCATTGTTTAATCGCTCATAGCAAACGTTATGTATTGGTTAAAAACTTGGAGTTTTTATAATATTATTTGAAAGCTAAATTAATGTCAAACTTTTTAAAGCAATAAAAAATAAGGTTAATATTTTTTTAACACAAAAAATTAAAAAAAAACTGTAAAAAAATGCTTATATTTAATTGATGGTGTTTATTTATTGTGTAACTTTTTTACACGGTTACTACCATCTACTGCCTGAGGATCGGCTTTTTTATTTTAACCTTCTAACCTACTAATTTAAAAGTTACAACGTTTTTTGACTTGGCGACGGCAGATGCTATTAAAAAAAATAAACGTCCATAAAATTTTTATTTTTACTGTTTTATTTTTTGGGCGATAAAATTGGCTCTTATTTCACCCCTTTTCATATGTGCAATTTATAAAGACTCACACTGTATATGGGCCGTTCTTCTTTTTTATCGACAATGAGTTGTCTCCAGTAATGTATGAACTATATAGCAAAATATATAAGTACTACAAAAATATTCCTAATTTGCCATAAAATGACACAAGAATTGTATTGTCATCTCGTAGGTACTTTACTTCATTATTTAACTTACGAAAAAGTTACAAAGCGTGACGGAGGTGTCAGTAATACTGTTTTTGGAGACCGTGACGGAGGTGTATATTTTGATCAAAAGTTTTGCTAATAAATCAAATTTTACATGGTACGGTAGTCCATCTTAATAACAAATCATCAGTAGTACGTTATGTAAATGTTAAATATTGATTTGTAAGTCTTGCCCATTGTCACAAAAAAAGAAGAATGACCCATATATAGTATATTAAATTAGGAATGATAGCATTATCCCTCTTGTCTGTTATTTACAGCTCTTTCCTCAGCTAGCATCTTAAACTTCTAATACGGCACAACAGCCATTTACTTTCATTTCTTTACAAAGTTTCAACTTGGCCCTCCTCTGCCTCATCTCCCATCTATCATATGAGATCAGGCTAGCCAAAGAATTAACCATTATAAATTAAAAATATACTCATTTTAGAAACCCCTCAATGTGGGGGATTTTCTACGCATAGCCATCACAATTTGCCGACACGTTAATTAAATGCTGTGCGAATTGAAAGAACCTGTGAGAGGTACTTAGAGGTGTAGCAAAAATACATAGTGAATTTTATTTTTATATTTGTTTTGTTCCCGTTAAGTGGGGTTTCTGCTTATGAAACTAAAACACTTTCCTCTAAGAACTGGTACAATAGTAGCAAAAAAAAAATATAATCACGTTTATTGACGCTTTGTGTCGAGAGTCAGATTTTTTTTACCCCCATTTGGTAAGCCCCTGGCATCATCTCACCTGATGGTAAGTGATGATGATGTTTTATTCACTTCAATCGTATACAAGTTCTTTTTTAAAAAAGCTGTTCTATTTCATGAGTATAATGTACATAATATTATGATATACATTATAAAAATATTTTTATACAATACAATGTAACGAAATTATAATAAGAATGTCAGTTTATGAGGCGATTAATTTGAAAACTAATGAACCGGTTTTGATCAAAGTCAAAAGATTACTCAATGAATTCTGCTTTCAAATATTAACAAACCGCATACAGACACTACTAATACTTAGAACTTGTAGATAAAACCATTTAAAAAATGTTTCTTCATATCTATAACTAACTGGCTGCTCAAATAAAACTAAAATTTAAGAAAAGAAAGGTACTGTAAAGGTCTGCAACTGGACATAGTTTTAGAAACTCCTTCGAATCAGACTGAATATTGGAGCTCCCGAACTCCGCCGGACCGTAGTCCTTTGATGAATTGGAAACAAGCTTGTTGTTTGCCGCAAGTAACAAGCGATGTAATATAGTTTAGATTTCATGGTTTTCCTTTCATTTAACTTACCATGTTTGTAAGAAAGATTTGATCTTTTTAACTGACCCTATCGATTAATGCCATAAAAGTATAGAATGTTATTTTTTCGGACTATACCCGGTTCGATTCCTGGGTGTGACAAAAACAGGGTTCGGAAACCGGTTTTTTGAAAAAACCGGTTTTTTGAAAAAACCGGTTTCGGTCTTTGACCCCGATATCGAAATAATTGTGGTTAAGGTTTCGTTCAGATTTTGGTAACCGGTATATATAACCGGTTTAACCAGAACCGATATTTTTTCGTTCGAACGGAATTAACCGGTTAATTTGAAGAATATGCGATGTTGTAGGTATGTTTGCCGCGTGCGATCAGTTGAAATCGTGCGAGAAAGTGAGCAGAAAACTCGGGCAGTGGCACCCGCGCGACGCACCTGAACTTGACTTAAGTTTGGTTTTAATTTTAACCGGTTAATTTCGTTCTTATTTCGGTTACAAAACCGCTCCCTGATTAACCGATATTTTATTCAAATTTACCGGTTAAGCTGGAAACCGGGTTTAACCTGAACGGAATCGTTAACCGAAATTCGAACGAAATTAACCGGTATTTGTTAACCGGTTCCGAATCTCGGACAAAAATCATACTTTATCGTATTTTCAAAAATCTTTGAATGTAGGTTTGCTTCTTTTTAAAAGTTAAGGAATGTTTCCTTTGAGTAAAATTTGTTATCTCCAGCATTTAGAGTACTTTCCCTCCAGGTGAGGTTACAAAATTCCACCCTGATAGTTCATTCCAATCAAAAAAATGCAAAAGGTAAAAAAACTTATTAGGCAGCTGACGTTGACATGTGTCAATTCCACAGTAAGTTTGTTTACCTTATGCTTTTTCTTAACTAGGGTCCAATAAAGAATAATCAGTGCCTTCTACTCATGGAACTGTCAAAAGCCAAGAAAACTAAACTCAGTTCGTAAAAAATAAAAAATGCCTAACTGACACCTCTCTTGACACCTCTTTCTCTTGTGTCATTATAACTATCAGTGAGAAAGAAATGGTGGTAGGTACATAAAGAGTGCCAGCAAGTGGTCATATTGACTCGAAAGTACAAAATGTAGCTCTTACTACTATATAAAAAATTTCATTTTTACAAATGTAAATTGCGCTAAGCAACCGTCAAAGGATCTTACTCATCGAGGCAAGGTTCATTTATTCATTCATTTATTCAAGGTTGCCTTTAGAGAGGGGCAGAAAGAGTTCATACTGCGTGTAGTCTTAAGTGTATACCGTGATAATACTGTGACAGTAAGTAAGAAAGTAAGTAAGTTAACGTTTATTTGTAACAAAACACACTCAAATTACAAAGCACGAAAGTAAAATATAAGCATAAACAAAAATTTGGTTAAAAATAAAATAATAATAAAAACAAAACAAAACAAAAGCAAAAAGAAAAAGAAAAACAACAAAAAATAAAGACATTGTTAAAAATAAAATAATGATAAAACATAGGAACATAAGAAAACAAAACTAAAATAAAAAACAACTGATGAGTGTGTTGTAATGTAAATAGGTCCTAGCTCAGTGTAATTAACTTTGCCCCTGTGTGAGAGCAAAACACAGATTTTCAGGTATAACCAGTAAAAGTGTTGCTTTTGTATGACAAATCATATCTAGGTATTGTCAATTCACGATGTTTGAATCGTTGTCTCCTATAACTTGGGCCGTACAATCTCGATACTTGTACGACGCGACGCTCCAGTTAGAAAGTTTCGAGTGGTCCCTTGTCCCGCCCGAATGTCCAAATTAAAGTCGGAAACATTTTAACAAGTTGCCTTAGCTTTTATGTATCTAGAATAGTACCATTGCCTCTTTCGGGTATACGCGATTTCGTAAATAAAACATTATGTTTGTAGGGTCAATAGGTGAAAGGTTGTTTGATAAACGATAGTCCTTTTTACTAATCTACTAATCTAATAAATTATAGATAAGATAAGGTAAAAAGTAAACTAGAACTAGGTATATTGTTTTATAATATTTACTTACGTGCTCAGATTATAAATTGGTTAAAATTTCTAAAATGAACATTGGAATGTATGGACATAACTACGTTCTATATCAAAAATTATAAAAGGGATGTAGCGTGCGCTTTTTAGCGCGTTTATAAAAAAAAACATACTGCACTCTCTCGTACGATTCAATAATTTTAAGTCCAAACAGAGTATACATTATTAAAAAAAAATTGGACTCTTCATACAAAATCGATCAGCCGAGCAGCCAAATTTGTATGAAGAGTCCAACAATTTTTTTTTTCGATTTGACTATGGGTTCCTTGGGGAAAGTTGACCAGAACCAGGAGTGGAAGCACTGATTAAAATATGACGCACGACTAGATTTACATCCTGTATGTATGAAGTTGATGTCAAAATCAATGCAAGAAAAACTAAACGTCGTCGGGTCCAAAAGAAACTCCTTCCAACACATTTGTTTCGCCATATGTACAGGTGTAACAAATCCCAATGAGCCTGTCGAGCACAGAATCCTGAGAGCCGAGCTAAATATGCTAACTCAACATTAGTCTATTGTGAACTTGGTTTAGCTTAGTTGAAATAAGCTTTGGGGGACTTAGCTTGCTGCATTATTCACGTTTGTACTGCATCAGTTCAACTAAAATACACATAACCTATCTTGATGATCTAGTCGTGCCAAGTCTGTTGAATGTATATGTATGTGTATGTTTTTTTTATTTTTTTATGGCAGAGGCGGCTAACGAGCAGACGGATCACCTGATGGTAAGCCATTGCCGCCGCCCATAGACACCCGCAACACCAGAGGAGTCACAAGTGCATTGCCGGCCTTTGGTATAGGAGTACGCTCTTTTCTTGAAGGTTTGAATGTCGTATTGGTCCGGAAATACCGCAGGCGACAATTCATTCCACATTTTGGTTGTGCGAGGCAGAAAGTTTCTAGTGAACAGTTGTGGACTGCGAACCATCTAAGTGATGGGGATGAATATATTGTATGTATATGACTCAAACTGAGAACCGTGCCACAATATTATACATTATTATTATAATACACAGCGTACAAGCATTCTCTGCCCCTCTTTAAAAACGACCGTACTTCCCTGAGGGTAAGATCAGGTTGCTCAGCGCAAGCTACGCAAAGCACACATTTAAGCGTGTACAAACGTCATATTTTTATACAGTAGTAGTAGGTCCCAGGCCCGGAAGTTTGCCCGCTGTACAAAAGAAATCAAATCAAATCAAATCATTTATTCATCCTGTAGCATATAACGTTACACTAGGTAAGTCAGTTTACAGCGGACTTATTTCTATAAATAACACCCACATTATAACACTTATATTATTTTCTTGAAATATAAATTTGGGCTACTCTGACCACTTGGCCCCAGGCGAAGTGACAGGAGCTACTCCAGCAGAAGCACAGTCGGTTGGAGGTCAGTGCGACGAAGAGAGAAAGCGTCGGACTATCAGGGCATTGCTGAGGAGGACTGCCTTTTGCATAGCCTATATTAGATATGATAAAGTCTTGTAAAAGTAAAAGTAAAAGATGTTAACGTTACGTTATTTAAGGCGTATTGCCAGTCGTTCTACACGTGCAGCCTCTGGGTCAGTTATACGCAGAAGGCATACAACACTCTACGTGTACAATATAATAATGCCTTCAGGGCGTTGATGGGGCTCCCACGATTTTGCAGCGCATCGCAGATGTTTGCGGAGGCGCGCAAAGATGACTTTATTTATTTATTTAATATTATTATTATACATTTACATTTGCAGCTTACAGCTAAACTATTACGCTACAAATATCATTTTATGTTACATGTTTATAGAACTAAGTGGCATCCTTCCCTCAATTACTCTCTTATATTCGTTTAACAAACATACCAATCTACAGTCAAATACATCGATATGCACTGTCTCGGCGAGCACGGAGTTGAGCAGATACAGCGCGCGCGCCACCGGCGCCTTTATGCCATCATGCGCAAGCGAACAGCGTTTTTGATGCAAAGGGTCCGGGGGAGATCCAACAGCATCCTGAAAACCATAATAATATCAGAGAAGCCGGACTGTCCTATATTGGGTCTCTGGATGAATACTCACCTGTACACACCCAATGTCCCAAATAGATACAAAAAAAATTAAAATAATAAATCATGTCATGAACTGAATGTATATGTCGCAGATTGATTGCAGAATTTGCTGTTTTACAAAACCGCTAGTGATTTTACAGAACATTTTGTAAAACAGCTGAACGACCTTTAGCGGTTTTCCATAATAACTGGGCTATATGCAATACGCAGAATTGCATAAACTTTTTGTGTTCGTCAATGCAGCGGGTCAATGATTAGAGGTTTTGCAAAACAGCATGAAATAAAACGTCAGATTGTAGATTTTAGCTCTGTATGTCATAACAATAATAATGGCGTCCGAAACAGAAAGCGTTTGCCGAAATTAATAAATAATGTAATATTAGTAATATGAGTGAAAATGATCCTTACTCAAGTGGAAACAGTAAGTAAATTTATAACGATGATTCAAACTTATTAACTCGTTGTGGCTGCAGATAAGCCATTCTACAATACGTCTAAACGTTATTAGCAGTTTTGTAAAACGTAGCGCAATGGCAATCTATCTGAACGTCGTTCAGCTGTTTTACAAAACGACGCTGTTTTCAAAAATCGCTAGCGGTTTTGTAAAACAGCTGATTATACAATCCATCTGCGACATATCCACTAACATATTTAAGGTTTTACTAACAACCACTATGACTCTGTCGAAATAAATTATTATTATAATAATACAAGGAATTCTAGTTTGAGGCCAGATGACCGTGTATGATTTGTCCCAGATATTTATTTGTTATTATTTTATATTGCAAGAGACCGAATCCGCTTTTGATGCTAGGCGGAGCCTGTAGCGACAACACAACAATATTGTTAGTGTTACTTTAGTATTATTTTACCAAAAAAAGCATTTTTCTATCAGGTAGGTCGAGCCCGTCTATAAATTTGGACCCTCCTAACTTGCGGCCCATAAAGTAACCCCCCTGGTTCCATCTAGATTGCCTTTATCGAATATTGCCTGTTCCATTTTTTTTTCTCTTTATTGTATCGAGTGTTCGTGAGTGGATTGGAGACTGTAGCTAATTGGAGTTGAAATAAATTAATGGATAACTTGACATTGCTTTAAACCACCGGAATGAAACTGAGCTGCATATAATTGTTGAGATTTCACAGATTTTATGAGGTGTTATTTCTGGAGTTCTCGATATTTAAAAAATGCTTCTATGCATATTCCATACTTTTAAGGAACTTAAATCCCACTGCAGGGGCACAGGTCTCTTCCCATAATTCGGGAAGGTTAGGTTAGTCCACACACGGGGTCCAAGTCCGGATTGGTGGAGGTTGTGGGGCTAGCACTGCAGTTAGTGGCCAGTATCAGAAGTTTTCAAGTCGCCTGCCTATAAGGCCTCCGACATGGCTTAACGACTGCCATCCAGTCATAGCAGCCGGCACCAACGCACTATGGGGCCTTTGTTCGGTATCAGCGATCGAAATACCATTTTTGAAAATATTGTTATAACTACATTTTTTATATTTATTTACAATTTTGAGACATCTTTCCATGCCTTTATAATATTTTTACCCAGTTTTATGAACAGAGTAAATATTAACGGCACTTCAAACTTAGAATTTCGTCGCAAAAATTGTTTGGAAATTTTCGTTACGTTCAGTAATGATTTTTTTTCTCGTCACTTTGGCAGACAGTGCACTCAGGTATTGAATGTTTTCAAAGTAGGTTACTTACAGGATCTTATTCATATTTTTAACATCATATTATTACCTTCCGTAATGACACAGGCCGCCATGAACAAGACCACTTCACTTTTCTATATAGGCGCCTGTAACTTTTGTAAAGGCAAAGCGCCAGACTTTTTTTGTACCTTAATTTATAGGTAATATATAGTTACTTAATAAACTACATTCAAAAGTTATGGCGCTTTGCCTTCGTAGAACTTTTCATCATATTTTTACTAAAAGTGCTTATTTGAAAAATATTTCAATAATTTATTTCAATATATTTTTTAAACATTTTATTTAATTTGAGACGTTATATATTTAATTCTATAATTTATTTAATTTTTAAAGTCATTTTCCATAACTTCTGCTTTAAAAAATAATTAATAATTTGAAATTTATATTTTCTGTAAATAGTTTTATTCAAAATGAGGCTTAAAAAGATAATATTATAATACTTCTATATATTTGTATACAAATATATAAATAAATAAATAAATGTTATCTGGCTCAAATCACACACGTAGTTTTGGCCTCAAACTAGGTTTATCTGTATTACGGGAAACAGAGACTGAAATACTTAATAGATTTTGTATCCAAAATTGGTAGATACATTTAAATACATACATATATAGATATAATACAACCAGAAACAGCAAACAAATCTTCTCTTCGCAGAAATGTTTGCCCTGCGTGGGTATCGAAACCATGTGGTACTACATACGCCCCTACGTGCATAAAATACTGATTCATGGTTATTTAATAATACAGACAACCGTATTACCCATTAGGCAGCTATCTGATGAGGCACAAGAGACCCGAAATTAAGATTTTAAATTTTATCGGGAACACTTCAGCAGAAAAGTATCAAGGACGAGTACAATAACTGATATCTTTCAAAAATGCTCTTGTCTTCAGATCCGTATGTAACTTTGTCCAGGAAGATGGAAAATAAGAATAAAAAACACCTTGTTAAAGAAGTAATTGATTTGCTGCAGCAGAAAATGTTGAAAAGTCAGTACCCACAAGTGATTATTTTTTGTATATATGTTACGCGATTACTCCGCCAATTATGACTTGATTTTGATGATTCTTTTTTTGTTAGGTAGGTAATACTTTAGAGGTGTTTTTATAAAAAAATATCGAAATTAATTCAGCGCTTTTTGAAAAAAATCAACGAAAACTTAAAAAAAACATAGCAAAATGGTAGCTGTTACGATTGAAGTCGGTTGTTTTTAACGTGTTCAGCGTTGTCATTAATAGTTTAATCACTCTAAAGACAAAATGAACGAAAACATAATTTTGATCACGTTTTTGGAAAATGGCCCCACTGTGCAACGGTAAGCCGGTCACATGCCTTGTGAAGCGCAGAAACTGTCGAGATAAATGCCACTAACAGTCAAACCCATCCAGGGTGTGACCGTGTCTATAGTCAGTTAACCTACATGATCGACGAGACCACTCACAACGCACTGGGCCACGACCGCTTCAACTTGGCAAACACACTTTGCATATAAACATTTAAAGTCTACTTCTGTAACAAAGTGAATGTGACCTGAAACCTAGTGATACGTTACAAGATACATCTTAATGACATGTAAATATACAGGGTGTAACAAAACTACTTTAGGACCCGTTAACTGGGGATTCTTCTCATCATACTGAACAACTTTTGTTCTACGACTTTGGTCAAGTCGCAAAAAATTTTTGGACTCTCCATACAAAAATGGCAAAAAAAAAGTATGAAAAGTCCGTTTTTTTTGTGATTCAAGCAACGTCGTAGAACAAAAGTTGTTCATTACGATGAATAGAATCCCCAGTTTAACGGATCCTACACCAGTTTTGTTACACCTTGTATAATGGACAACGCTTAAACATGTTCAAACTTTTTTTTTTATTTTTTTTTTATTAAAAATTTGAGTGCGTTTGACTACATCTCACCTGATGGAAAGTGATGATGTAGTCGAGGATGGTACACGCAAGCTCAAATAATGCCTATTCACTCTCGCCTTGAAGACTTAAATCTAAAAACTTAAATCTAAAAAAATACTATCATTTTGTTACTGTCTTTTTTTTAATTTGCTTTATACATTTTTGTACAAAAGCAAAGCCTTCAGTTCCATACTAAAACTTTATACATACATAATGTACGTATTGCATTTCCTTTACATGTGTAAAATCTAACAGAGATAACATAGATAGCGCGATTTCCAAATATTTCGTAAATTACTCGATTCCCTATCGAGTAATAGTCAAGGAGTAGGAGTCACATGCATTTTAACATGCACGAGTGCAATTATTGAAGAGTATTTCAATTTCCTGATCAAGTCCATGATCAGATGCTCGCCATATTCAAATGAGACCTCTGTGAGTATCCTCTTGCAGACAAAAAAAAAATATTGCATCAAAAAAGTTTTTAATAACACTTAATGGAATCCACAACAAAATGAAAATTAGCAAACAATAAACTAGGTTGAGTGTTAAAGAGATGGGATATAAAACAGTATTAGCTATTAAGCTGGTAACTAAATCGAGTACATGACTGGATCATAATTATTAAATACTATTATGTTTAAAATCGCAGAAAAACATACTAGCTTTGGTTTTCTAAAAACTGTGTAATAAGTATGGCAACGATTACATGAAATTATAACATCACAAATCACTATTTTTTTAAAGAGGTGTCATTTCTCTTAAATGTCTAAGACCCTCAAAATAATATAATGCAAGAACCTCATCAAACTGAATAAAACCTGAAAAATCTATGTTTTGTAGGGGCAGTTTCACTAAGAGCGATTTTAAAATTCTCTATATTCCCAGGTATGACTTGTTATTAATATTATCATTTCAAAATTCCATAATATATGATTTTACTTAATTTACGACTCTCGCAGAACAAGCATAGCTCGCACAGCACTCTCAAAAGATCAAAATATCTCCGCAAAAGTTCAGTCTCGGCTAAACAGCTAGTTAATAGCACAGCACTAGCACTAGTGCTGACTCATAATGACCGGCCCGCATCCCTCGGGATCCATCGCTCCGGCCCGATCCGATATCAGGTTATGTTGATTTTATCTTGCTCTGGAGATATCTCTCATACACTCTATGTGGGTTAGAGAATCGATTTTTAATAACGGCTATACAAGCTTCACTCGAGCTCACCCTGGACAGTTTAAGTAGGTATACTTAAGTAAGTTCACGTATGTTCTCACGTAAATGTCGTGTGTTTGAAATGAAAATATTTTATTCAAAGTAGGTAGCAGTGTACACTTTTTGAACATCATTCTTTTATCTACCTAATACGGGGTTCCTACCACTCGGAACTCGTATAACCGCCGTTTCGGGAAGTGCTTGCGGAGTGAGAAGAAACGACGGGTTTCCGTCGAAGAAATGAATGATTTTCTTGATTTTGACCCCCCCCCCCTCCTTGTCACAGATGGTCCCACAAAGACCACCCCCTCACTGGTGTGACGTCACTTATTTTGTAATTTTTTGCCCAGAACTGAATAAATGAAAACGAAAATGCCAAAATTATATATTTTGTTTTTTATTTACAATGTGACGTCACAAAGTTAATGACCCCCCCCCCCACCTCTTGTCAGGTAATGGCACACTTCGTTGACCCTCTATTTATGGATGATCCCTAAGTATCTAGGTTTGCATAAGGCAGCAAGGGAGTGCTTGATCTGACATTACCTGACTTTTTAGGTATCCATGAAAATTTTATCCACGCTGAAAAAAGTTATTAGAAATTAATCGCAATCGCATGTGGCTTCTTCACGTAGTGATTAAATTTTCTTGGTTTGCACATCCTTGAAGTCCGTCACTGTACCCACAGGGGTGGTGAGATAGCCTTTACAGACATGTAGGGAGTTTCTATATATATTTACTAGTTATTAAAGTATTCTTTGAACGGGTGACCCGAGTACACATTTTAATTCTTTATTTCTCGAAATTAATCAATTTCAAAAACTAATCGTATTAGCAACTTTTTATTTAACTGTGAGCCTTAATTTGAATACCTTTTAGTCTCGATCACAGATAACGAAATCGTTGTACTTACTGTACAGCGGAGTGCATAAGTTTCGTTATACAGGTATTTCATTGTCTTCTCTCTTATCGTGTGGCACAATTTAACCGTCCTATCCACAAGGTATAGGCGGCGGTTGCCTGGTGTTGCACTTAGCATCACCCGCGGTCACGTCTAGGGCATTTTAGATTTACACCTACGGACATGCGCAACGCGACCATCATACACATCTAGAAATCAGATGTGCAGGTTTCCTCACGATGTTTTCCTTCACCCTTAAAGCAGTCGGTATGAAAATGCACGTAAGTTTCGAAAAACTTATTGGCGCACTGGCCAGGATTTGAACCCGAGACCTCTGGTTACGAGGATGGAGTCATTACCCGCGGAGCCACAGACGCTTTTAGGTATTTCATTGATAAATAAAATTAAAAATTGTTTTAAGGAAAAACCTTCAATCCTAATAGAGCTATCACTTTCTAATTCAGACAAGGGATATTAACATAACGAGCCCTGCGCACGATGATGACTCTCTTACTCTACAAGATCAGTTTTAATAGAAAATCATCTTTCCCACCTTGACGGTAAGGTCCACATTTGTTTATCCGGAGGTAAAGAATCTTTGGTCTAATTTGTATTCTCGCTGGATGTGACGTCATGGTTGGTAGACGAAATAAGGGCTGATTCCATTTGGTTCCGGTAAATCATACCGTGCTTGCATTTTTTTGAGGTAAATTACACTAACTTGACTCGGCTATTTATTTTACGTAGTACTGATATTGGCCTGTGGTGTGGCCTTAGAATAGCACCACCCCATCTCTTCCCGTGGGTGTCGTAAAAGGCGACTAAGGGATCCATAAACCGGAGGATGGGCAGCAGCGTCTTTCCCGCGTACCATCTTGGCTCACGCCACACTGCGATCGCCAACCCGCATGCCAAGCGTGGCGATTATGGCAACTACCCCCCAAATATGATTAGGAACCCGAAACAACGGCCCCTAGTCCCCGGCAGCCCCGCTATTCCTGACTCCGGTAGCGGCCACGGTAACGGCGGGGCATGGGGTGCGAAGAATCTCCGGCAGAGGCCAGGCTACCAAAAACAAAAACCTTTGGCCCTGGCAACCTATAACACGCGCACACTGCGAACGGACGAAAGACTCGCTGAACTGGAGGAGGAATTGAGCAGGTTACGATGGGATATTGTGGGATTATGTGAAGTCCGAAGAGAGGGTGAGGACACCATGATCCTTAAGTCCGGAAACCTGCTCTATTTCCGGGAGGGCGACCAACTGTCCCAGGGTGGTGTCGGGTTTATTGTCCACAAGTCCCTAGTCAACAACGTGGTCCAGGTCGAGAGTGTTTCGACGAGGGTAGCGTACCTTATACTCAGAATCACCAAACGGTATTCGCTGAAGGTCATACAGGTATATGCGCCGACCGCGGAACACCCCGACGAAGAGGTGGAGGCTATGTATGAGGATATCTCCAGAGCCATACATAGCTCCAGGACCCATTTCACCGTTGTGATGGGGGACTTCAACGCGAAACTAGGCAAACGAAGGGACAACGAGCTGAGAGTGGGGAAATTTGGATACGGAGAGAGGAATGCGCGGGGTCAGCTGCTGGCTGGCTTTATGGAGAAGGAGGGCCTCTTCATGATGAACTCCTTCTTCAAAAAGCCAAAACAGCGCAAGTGGACATGGCTGCATCCCAGTGGCGTAGTAAAAAATGAGATTGACTTCATTTTGTCGACAAAAAGGCAAATATTCAATGATGTCTCTGTGATCAACTCGCTGAAGACAGGAAGCGATCACCGAATGGTAAGAGGCACATTGAATCTAAAAACAAAGCTAGAAAGATGTCGAATGATGAAGTCCACGCTCCGACCAGCGCCTATCCAACTCCAAAACCCCGAAAGCTTTCAACTCGAGTTACACAACCGCTTCGAATGCCTAGGAGAATGCGAAAATGTGGACAATAATAACGACAAGTTCATGGAAATTGTCCAAACAGCTGGGAATAAGGCCTTCAAAACCGGCCGTTTAAAAAGAACATCTCGTATCTCGGACCTCACCAGCAAGCTCATGGAGGAAAGACGAAGCCTGATTCTGAAATCCTCTGAAGATGCTTGTCAGTATCGGCGACTAAACAGACAGATCTCCAAGTCCTTGACCCGTGATATACGCCAATTTAATACCAATCGTATTAAAGAGGCTATCGAGCGCAATAAAGGGTCAAAAGTATTCGCAAGGGATCTGTCTGCTGGTCAAAGCCAACTGACAAAGCTGAAGACCGAGGATGGCAGAGTCGTGTCGTCCAAGCCCGAGCTGTTGGAAGAGGTTGAGAAATTCTACGGACAATTATACATGACTACACGCTTACCTGTCAGCAATCTGGCTGAAGACCCGAGAGCCAGATTGTCCCGACACTATACCGAAGATATCCCAGACGTCAGCCTGTGCGAGATTAGAATGGCTCTCAAACAGCTTAAGAACAACAAGGCACCGGGTGATGATGGAATTACGGCTGAGCTTCTGAAAGCAGGTGGAGAACCGGTACTTATAGCTCTTCAGAAGCTATTTAATTCCGTCATGCTCGAGGGACGAACGCCTACAGCATGGCACAGGAGTGTGGTGGTGCTCTTCTTCAAGAAGGGTGATAAGTCTCTGCTGAAGAATTACAGACCCATCTCACTCCTGAGCCATGTCTACAAGCTGTTTTCGAGAGTCATTACGAATCGTCTCGCACGCAGGTTTGACGACTTCCAGCCTCCCGAACAAGCCGGTTTCCGAAAAGGCTTCAGTACCATAGACCACATACATACGCTGCGGCAGATTATACAGAAGACCGAAGAGTATAATCGGCCACTATGCTTGGCGTTTGTTGACTATGAGAAAGCCTTTGATTCGATCGAGACCTGGGCTGTGTTGCAGTCTCTCCAACGGTACCAAATTGATTATCGATACATCGAAGTGTTGAAGTATTTGTATGAAAACGCCACCATGTCGGTCCACCTCCAGGACCAGAATTCGAAACCTATGCGGCTGCAGCGTGGGGTGAGACAGGGAGACGTTATATCTCCGAAACTGTTCACCGCTGCACTGGAAGACGTTTTCAAGCTTCTGGACTGGAGAGGACTCGGCATTAACATCAATGGCGAGTAATTCACTCACCTTCGATTTGCTGACGATATCGTGATCATGGCTGAGACCTTGGAAGACCTAGGCGCAATGCTCGAAGGACTTAGTAGAGTCTCCCAACAAGTGGGTCTTAAAATGAACATGGATAAGACGAAAATCATGTCAAACGTCCGTGTTACACCCACTCCTCTGAAGGTTGGAGACTCTACACTCGAAGTTGTTGACGAATATGTATACCTGGGACAAACAGTCCAGTTAGGTAGGTCCAACTTCGAGAAAGAGATCAATCGTCGAATCCAACTCGGCTGGGCAGCGTTCGGGAAGCTTCGCAATATCTTTACGTCCAAAATACCGCAGTCCCTCAAGACTAAAGTCTTTGACCAGTGTGTGTTGCCAGTGATGACATATGGATCCGAGACATGGTCGCTTACTATGGGCCTTATAAGAAGGCTCAAAGTCACCCAAAGGGCGATGGAGCGTGCTATGCTTGGCGTTTCCCTACGTGATCGAATCAGAAATGAGGAGATACGTAGGAGAACTAAAGTTACCGACATAGCTCTCAGAATCGCTAGACTTAAGTGGCAGTGGGCAGGGCACATAGCTCGTAGAACAGATGGCCGTTGGGGCAGTAAAGTTCTCGAATGGCGACCGCGCACCGGAAGGCGCAGTGTGGGCAGGCCCCCGACTCGGTGGACCGACGACCTGGTAAAGGTTGCAGGAAGCCGCTGGATGCGAGCCGCACAGGACCGGTCGGTGTGGAAATCCTTGGGGGAGGCCTTTGTCCAGCAGTGGACGTCTTTCGGCTGATAGATAGTACTGATGAAAAAATATACGTATACTTCGTTTTTTAGGCGTTTTAGTAGATAAACATAGACTTTAAATTCAACAGGAAGGACCGGCTGATTTCAAAAAAGGTTAATTTTATTTACTGAAATGAAATGAATATTTATTTGAGTACATTTATTTATGTCCATCCAGTATGCATATTTGAAAAAAATACTTAACTGAAATCGAGTAATATAGCTATAATCAATAATATACCATCGAGTGAGATCACACCAAGGGCTAATCCTTTGACATTATTTCAAATTGACCCCCAGTTTTTTGAGTGTTTAATGTAGAAAATGCAATAATTACACATCAATATCTATCCTTTTTTTAAATAGTTACATATTTGGCGATAAAATATTTTCTCCGGTATCCTCACTCACTCGACGAAACACAACGCAAGCGTTGCTTCACGCCGGTTTTCTGTGAGGCCGTGGTATCACTCCGGTCGAGCCGGCCCATACGTGCCGAAGCATGGCTCTCTATTTAGAGAAAGAAACAAAAAGTCAAACAAGATTTTTTTGTGATAAATCCTCTTATCATAAACCCACACTTACATATTTGTTACGCGAATTACAGGCGAATATATATCATAATAGGGTTGCCAGCGTTTTCTGAAGACCTTTTCTTTAGAGGACATAAATCCTTCCTTAGTTGTATCGATTGAATGAACAAATATTGCATCAATATGACTGACTCGGTGGCTAAGTGGTTAGCGATCCTGACCTCTGATCGAAAAGTCGTGGGTTCGATCCTCACACAAGGCAAACTTTTCTATGATGAGCAGAATTGTTTGCTCTGAGTCTGGGTGTATTATATCTATATATGTATGTATTTAAAAGTATATGTGTATGTATATCAGTCTCTGGTTCCCAAGATGCAGGGAATCCTAGTTTGGGGAAAGATGACCGTGTGTGATTTGTCCCAAATATTATTATTATTATTATATTTCTATTTTCATAATAGTTTCGTATCGGGAGGTCAAGATGATAGCTGAGGATAGGAACAGTTGGAGATTGCTCTACTGACAAGAGCTTTGCTTTTAAACGGAAGAAGAATTCTCAAATCTTCCTTAAAATATTCCCAGAAAATTATTTCGCATTGTTTGCCTATTACGGTAGGGAATCTGAGAGCTTCAAAAAAAAACAACCGACTTCAATCTTAACAACTACAATTTTGCTATGTTTTTTTTGTTTATGTTATTTTTTTCAAAAAGCGCTTAATCAATTTCGACAAAACTATAACATATGGAACCACCTCTGAAGTATGACCTGCCAAACAAAAGAAGAATCATCAAAATCAATTTATAATTGGAGGAATAATCGCGTAACAAACGTATAAAAAACATACAGTCGAATTGAGAACCTCCTTTTTGAAGTCGGTTAAAATTCATGTGGATATACAGGCTGTAAATATAGTCATGCGTCATATTTTAATCAGTGCTTTACTCCTGATTCTGATCAATTTTCCCGAATGAACCCAAGGTCAAACCGCAAAAAAAAAATTGTTATGTTCATATAAATCGGTCAGCTAACCAGAATCAGGAGTAGAAGCACTGATTAAAATATGACGCACGACTAGATTTACATCCTGTATACCGAAATGCACCTTTTTTCTACATCGCTGTATAAGCTCGCTCCATAGCCGCATTACGACAAATGCCGTGACAAAAGAAATGAAGAGACATTTCACAAAATTGACTGTCCCGATATTAATGGCTCAAACGAGCCGTTGATTTATGGAGCCAAAGAATTAGGCGGATTTACACGTGCGATAAATTTTGGAAGGGTTTTTTGGCTTACTTATGTGACTTTAAAACAGTACGTGATTTGACGTGGATTTGTGTTGGGAGTCGATATTTCATTTTTGTCTTTATGATGCTTTGAAGATATTTTTTCCTTTCCCTACAAATATTTCACCATAATTAAAATAGGTAGTCAAATGTTGTTGTAAAATAAAATAATAAAGGAAAATGTATTTGCACGTTATAAAAAATATTTTTTATATCATATTTTTATGATAGGTATGTTTCACATTATTGTTTTGAAAATGAATGTATAAGCAACTTTTAAAGAATTGGTTATGTTTCGGTCTCTGACACTTTCCAAAAAATAACGAAGGTCACATTTTGTCCTCTTTTATAAAAAAAAAAAGTGAATTGTCCTCCATTAAGATAAAGTATAGGCTTTAATTATCTCATTACTTTAATTATATCCATGCCGGTAGTACAAAATGAAAAGGTACTTCACAACAGACGACATAATCGTTAGCACGTATTGTACTTCAAGGTCCGATCTCTCGTATCGAGATCGTTATGTGTTTAAAATAAAGAAGGCGGTAGTTGTTTGGTGACAGATCTCATCTCATCTCGCGCATATTATAAATGCGGAAGTATGGATGTTAGTTTGTTTGTTCCACTTTTACACCAAAACTACTAAACGGATTGGGATGAAATTTGGTATGTAGATAGATAAAGTACTCGGCTAATATATAGGGTACTTTTTATCCCGGAAAACTTAAAGGTAATGCGTAAAAACTCAAAATTTCCACTTCGACACTAGATGGCGCCACCTTAACATTTTCTTTCTCTCTGAACCCAATGCAGATTATGTTGATGTTATGCCACTGCGTACGCGCTATAGTAGGGCTACGTTCCATGGATACACCCTGACAGCAACCGTTCACTCTGACAACAGGATAGCATATGTAAATCCTGTAAATGCGAAAGGGAAGAACAAAACGATTGCTATCAGAACGTACCCTCAAAATGCACGGTTGTATGAGTGACAAAATCAAAAATCTTTTTATTTAAGGTTAAACGTTAGTGCTCCCTGGTTGAAAAAATCCGTTAGATGGCGTTAATCTGACTATAACTTGGTTTCTCGATTTAAAAATAGTATAAATAACCCTAAACTATACTACGTAAAACAGCGAGCAGCTACATGATCAATGTACGCTAATAAACCATAATAATGTTAATTTAATAAGGATTTCGATATATTTGTCCCCTTACAATTATAGTTTTGCGTTTATCTCGTATGAATAAGGGCTCAAATTACCCACACATACATAATTTTTTTACGTATATGATGCTTATTTTTGACTAACTTCTATAAGTAGTCCATAACCCAGAGGTGCAGGCGGCAAATTTTGTACGAACTTTGTACGTTATTGCTTTTAGGTCCGGGTTCGTATCCTACGAGACTTTATTGTTTTTGTCTTTTAATTTTTTTATTTAGTATGAACATAAGTAAATAGGTAAATAACAAGACCCAAGAGCGATAAAAGAAAAGATTTTTTAAAAGAAAAAAATCATTTATTGAATAACAATGTCGCATAGCAATCATTCATAGCATTGGCCTGCAAGGATATATGTATCACGTCTCCCCCGCGAATCAGGACACAGCAGCAGCTGGTCGAGGTGACGGATCCACAGGAGTCCCCCATCGGTTCTGACTTCATAATGTACTCCACCCAGACGTCGGGTTATTGTGCCGAATTCAAACTTCTGGGCAAGAGAGGAGTAACTCCTGGCCACCTTGTCTCTAGGAGAGAAATGCCTCCTTGTCCTCTGACTACGTGGCTCCGGTCTAGGTATGGGACTAGCATGGCATGTAGCTTCGTTCTGAACTCTTTTCCAAACATCAGTAGGTAGGGAGTCCCTCTTGGAGTTTCTGTCTGCCTCAAGCGGACTGAGGTCTCCCCTTGAGTGGTGAAGCAATACTTAGTTTTCGTAATGTAGTTTTCAGTGCTATACACAACTCCTCAAACTCGAATATGTAGAAGGTTTCTTCCTCAAGATGTTCATCTTCGGTTTCTAGTTCTATGTTGTTCTGTATTTCGTGAAATTCCTTTATTGTTTTGTCGAGTGACTCCAAGCGGGGCTATATACTTACTTGGGTCTTGAGTGTCGAGCACATTTTTTGTGCGCGTTAATAAACTGTACTGAGCTTCTTGTACGTTTTAATTTCTTTAAATCCATTGAATTGGCCTCGTCGCCAATATTAAAAACATAAAATATCTGTTCAGTCACATAACATTTATTGAATAACAACGTTGCCTAGCAATAGCCTGCAAGGAGATACGTATCATGCAAGGAGATACGAAGTGATGTCGAAAATTTGTGGAGGCACGGCCTTGCAAGCCTTTACAAGCCAAGTCTTACGCTATTTGGAATCACGGTAGTGCCTCCGCAAGCTAAGGAGAGTATCAAACTTATTTAATTACTTTTTATGTATATGTCATAGGGAATGGCCCCATGGGAAGTAATAATTCCGTGTAGTGGCAGCATGAAATTAGTTTTCATTGTCGAGAAAAATAGATTCATTTTTTTATTAATTTTTTCAATTTATTTTATCGATACAGATGAAAGTTTTTCAATTGATAAAATTGATTAAGAAAAGTTGATGTTTTGTTAATTAAAATAACATAATTATCAGTATAATCATTTAAAGAATAATAAATTACTCCAATATACATTTAAATTCAGTCACTCACTCTCACGGTCTCATCAGATTGATTGATAATAACACATTCGCTGGGATGATAACCATCATAGTTACTTATTTAACAACCCAATATCGTCCCAGTCACTGAATTTAAATGGGTATTATAATTTTAAAATAATTCATTCTAATATAAATAATGATACTGACAATTTTCTTATTATATTGAACTAGCTGGGAGATCGAGCGTCGCTCGTTCAATCGGAGTTTTTATAAACTAAGATAAATTGTTTAGTAGTACATATAAGATATATTTTCTATGAAACATTTTGCAGGGTGTTGTTTTAGTCGGTAGTGAACGGACGAAAGGACAAGCAATATTTGTTCTGAAAATATCTATAATATTTTTTTATAATTTGATTCTATTGAAAAAAATACATGCAAATCATCCTTTTTTTTGATAAAAAAAATAGAAAAATATTCAATGATACGTAATATTAGAAAGTTGTTCATCATTTATAAGTCAGTAATATCAATCAGTTTTGGCGACTTTTTAGAGATTTTCTTATTGCAAATGTTATCAGCGCCATCTGGTTGAGTTTAGAGAAAACCTTGGAAAATTTCCTATTTTCAAACACGGGACAGAGCGGCACAATCACCAGGTATATTATTAACTTATATGGCCAAAGATGGCGCTATTTGTCTCTAAAATACAAAGAGGCTAAAATATATTTTTTATCACTCTTAAGTCTTTATATTTATTTTCATAATATTTACATAAGTTCACACAAAATAAAAAAATTAAAAAACAAAGAACTATAAAGTCTCATGGGTGGTATTCAAATCCGGCGGACCTAAAAGCAGCAAAACGTAAGCGGCTCGCACCAAAACCGCTAGTCTACCAATGTACCTATAAGCGATGGTTAAATTTAAGCATCATATGCGTTCTCCTTATATGTAATTTCGATCATTAAATGAATTCTCCCTTAAATGAATCTTTTCGAAGATAATTCTCTCATAGATCTGGATTTATGGTGATTTTTAACCCCTAATCCTAGATTTTCATCAAAAGGTTTCAAGCCGTTTTCAAAATCGTCGGGACACTTAACTCGTTTAATAGTATAGGATAAAGCATCTAGTTTTTTAGGGTTCCGTAGCCAAATGGCAAAAAGCGGAACCCATATGGATTCGTCATGTCTGTCTGTCTGTCCGTCCGTATGTCACAGCCACTTTTTTCCGAAACTATAAGAACTATACTGTTGAAACTTGGTAAGTAGATGTATTCTGTGAACCGCAGATTTTCACACAAAAATAGAAAAAAAAATAACACTAAATTTTGGGGGTTGCCCATACTTAGAACTGAAATTCAAAATTTTTTTTTCATCAAACATGTACGTGTATGGTATGGATAGGTCTTCAAAAATGATATTAAGGTTTCTCATATCATTTTTTTCCAAACCGAATAGTTTGCACGAGAGACACTTTCAAAGTGGTAAAATGTGTGCCCCCCCCCCTTTAACTTCTAAAATAAGAGAATGATAAAAGTAGAAAAATTATATGATGTACATTACCATGCAAACTTCCACCGAAAATTGGTTTGAACGAGCTTTAGTAAGTCGTTTTTTTTAATACGTCATAAATCGTAAACCGAAAATTACCTTTCATTCAATCAACGCAAATATAAAAAATATAGAGTTCAAGACATGTGTGATTATGAATTTATACGGAACCCTCGGTACGCGAGTCCGACTCGCACTTGGCCGGTTTTTTTTGTTGTACTGATGATAAAAAATGTGTTTTAAATGTGCCATTTGTAACTTCTGTTCTGAAATACATTTAATTTTATTTGAATTCTGGATACACAAGGTAACTTTTTTAATGGCGGATATGAATATTAATAAATAATTCATAATTAATTTATTTTCTCTGTACAGGATAAAATACAAAAATACAAGGTACCTAACATAGCACAAATAATTCTTTTAATTTAAAAATTCTTCCTTCACTGTTGGCACCTGAATAGTGTAAGCTTATATGTATCCGAGGTCAAATTTTATGATTAAAGAAAACCACTTGGCACACGTATATGGTACATAAATAGAAGCTGATTTAGCCCGGTAGCCACCCCACACCCCCTGGCAGGTCTATTTGACCTATTGTCTTGAACTTGGTATCGTTTTCGAATAAACCGAGAATGGAGCTTTCATTTTTTGTATTACTTTTGTTCAATCTATTACTCATATTGTGAAAAAAACTAATAAAATAAAAATAAAAAAAAACCAACAAGATGCTATAGTTTAAAAAATGTGCACTAATGGCATAAACAAAAATTTTTTGTAGAAAACCAAACTAATCAAAAATAAAAAAACAGACACTAACGGCAATTACTAAATAAAAAGCTTCAGAAATAAATTTTGAACGTTGCACGGCGCAAGGCATGCGTGAGCGTTTTAATCTGCCGCGCTTCAGTTATCTATTATATTGGGCAATAATCTTGAATTTGGTGTAGTTTTCGGATGAACCGAGGATGCAGCCTTCAGTTTTGGATTGATTTTGTACCATGTCAGACAAAAAAATTAAAATTAACAAAAATCGAACCTGCTATTTTTGATAGCGATAAGACCGCCTTTGCATATCAATGTTTAAATATTTTATGTTTTCGTTGTTATTTGTACTCTTTTGGTGTGCAATAAAGTATATTTATCTTATCTTATCTTAACTATTTTTGTTTAAAAAAAATATTACTGTCCATTTCCTATTCCCTCTTAAAATATTTAGCACCGTATCCTAAAGGGCGGGCGATCGCTTCGTCCAGAATCCAGATGTGTAAGTACCTCACTTGCACAACAACTAGTTGGGAATAGGGAAGCTTATGTTTTATTAGGCCAGAAACCCATGACTAACCTTAGTTCTAGCTGAGTGCTCATTCTTCCGACATTTGAAAATGTGAACTGCAAAGGCATAATTCGGGGCATTTCATTTGTTTTTTTTAACAGTTACATCTAAAGCCACAATGTGATTTGAACTGCATTTGCACCAAATTAGCTCTAAACAAGCGGTAGCAGCCACAGCAGTAGTCCATGTCGGTATCTACTGATTATTTGTGGTTATTTCCCACCTTCACTAAGCCGGACGTGAGAGATTTTGAATGGGCACTAATGTCTGATCCCATACGTGGACACCCTGGCATAGTGCTCTCAGAAGATGTTGTTGAAAACTTTTGTCCATTGATGGAATATTATATATTTGTCGGTCTCTTTTAGAGAATAATTCTCGCCTGCAATCGGTTAAGCTGGTGCACTAGCTGGATCTTAAAACATATTTAAAACAAATCAATTTAAAATAATTTTATACCACAAACAGAGAAATCTATGTACAATTCAAAAATATAATTTTATTCAAACTGTCTTGTCATAAGTACATGGTTATGATAAATTTTTCGAAAGCTTTTTTGGCGCTTGCAATGTCTCCACAAGCCAGCGTTTTGAAACCGAGAGTTGCTGGAGAACAAACAGTCCAGGTTTCGAACGCGGTTTTCTTTCGTCCTCCATTAGAGGCTGGCACGGTGTTACACCCTGTTAGAGCATAGAATAAGAACAACATTGTTCCTTTTTTGGTCTTGTAATAGAATTAAATCAGGAGTTTCGTATTTACAAAATGTATCTAAAAATAAAGTTTTCGTATAGGTAAGTAATTTAAAATAAAACCTTAACATGCTGCGATTTTGACACAATTTCAAGAACATAAAAAGCAACAATGCTGCCTATACTTCATGCTCTGATAGGGAGTGATACTGTTTTTTAGCCTTTAATTGAAGAGATAAGAAAACCGCGTTCGAAACCTGGAATGCCTGATAATTTTTTCCAAAGTATTTTGGCGCTTTCAATGTCTCCACATTGAAAGCGCCAAAATACTTTGGAAAAAATTATCATAACCATGTTTGACAAGTAAGTTTAAATAAAACGAGGGTTTTGTACATAGACGACTATGTTTAGGAATATATTTTGGTGACAAAAAATATTGTGTAAGTGAATAACTGTTTATCCTTTTGTGAGAAATAAATTATTCTATAACCTGAAACTTTGTGCTACATGGCGTGAATTCATTACTTTTTACAGTCGAGTCTATAAATATTGACGTGTAAGACATTTTACTTGATATGTGAAACTTTTTGTCGGGATTTTACTTTCCGTGTATGAAAATCTACATATCTAAGGTTCGGGTTGTATCACGTGGTTGCTGGTAACTACTTACTTTTTGTCAAACGAGACAATAATAATACTCCCGGAAAACCGCCTCCGTTGTCTAGTCGCTCGCTTCACATCAGGAGGTTGCGGGTTCGATTCCCGGCAGAGTCTAACTATAATATGTAAGACTCCGTTTGGTCGGTGGTAGAGCATTCTCGGAGCCTGCCTGGTTAGCTATCATCTTTTTTTTTACCCCCAATTGGTAAGCCCTTGGCATCATCTCACCTGATGGTAAGTGACGATGATGCCGAATACGAAAGCAGGCTTACCAAGATTCCCCAACGCAGTGGGGAACTGGTTATCTTACCTTCATGCCGGAACACATCAATGCTGTTAACGTTGATGTTTGGCGGCAAGACTTAAATAAGATGGTGGCATATACCAGGCGGGCTCAGAAAATGCCCTACCACCAACCAAACCGAATCCAGAAAGTTACACCCCACCGGGAATCGAACCCGCGACCTACTGATGTAAAGCGAGCGGACAAGCGGAGGCGGTTAAAATTTGAAATGGGGCATGGTATGGGTCTAAAAATTTTTGAATGCACCTTATACAGGCTGTAACTTCTGGAAACTTTAACATACCAACCCATACAAAATTCGCATAAAAATGAAGTTTTCATATAATATGGTAAGCTAACCGACCAATTTTGTATGGTGTGTCCAAAAATTGTCTTTAGTATTCAGCATTCTTAAGGTTCATTCGGAAAAGTTGTTCAGTTTCATGAGTGGATCCCATAATTTAAATTTCCCGGAGTGATCTTTTTACATCCTGTATAAGTAAAAATATCAGCCTGTATATCACAAATATCGAGCTGAAACTCACAACTAGACCTTGTTGAGTGAACAATATTTTCGTCTTTCAGATGTCCCTGACGTGAGACTGACAGCGTCTTTTTTTCTGAATATAAAAAAAGTTTGCCAGCATAAATTACTCAGACTAAAAAGTCTTTATAATAAATTTGCTACTTTGGTAATGCTCAAGCAAAATGCAAGATGGCGCTAAAAACGAAATCCTGGGCTAAACAAAGCTTAACAGACTAGTTGAGATTGTAGTTACTGTAATATCAGAAAGGTGGTGCTGAATTATACACCACTACATGCGTAAAATTTATGATATTTTACTGCAGTTTTTAATGATATTACAGAAATAAATAATATAATTATATACATTTGGAGAAAATAAAAGGTTGCAAAGTTTACGTTGGACAGATAAAATCGAAAATATAGTGGTTATTTGTGTAGTTAATAGCCAGGTAAATTTGTATGAAATAGGGTGACTGACGTTTAACCTTAAGTAGATGCTTTACACATACTTTTAAATCGTCATATTTTTCTACCTAGTACAAAGTTCCTACCACTCGGAACTTGTACACTCAACGTTTCGGGAAGTGACATCACAGTATAAGGACATTATACAATATGGACACTCCCTGCCGCTCTCTGAATGCTACCTCACCCCCTCTGTGTGACCGATGTGTGACCATTGGTCAAGAGGTTAGCAAACCAAAGCACAGTATAATAATCAAAGACAATTTTCTTTTTTTAAGGAAAGAGTTAATGCCTTGTCTGGTGTATACAGCCTTCACTTTATTTGTAAAAGTCAGCTAGACTTTTCAATAAAGACAGTGAGGGCTAATTATTGAATTTCGGTTCAACCCTAGTACATCACGCACACATTTACATATGTACAAACATGAATGTCTATGTGGTAAACAATAGCGCGGTGTGGAGTGACATATAGCCAGCTTTTCATTGCATTGGAGTGGATATCTTTGTACTCAACATTGCTTCTTCTTTCGCATCATCACTTACCATCAGTAGTGATAATACCAAAGTCTTATTAACTATCATATTCATCATCATCACATCACATCAGTACATCAAACAGAATATAAGCCTTCCACAGACTTCCACTTAACATGGTTCTGAGCTACATGAAGTGACTTCTTACTATTCTAACTAGATAATCTTTCTATCTTTAGAAGGGCAGTCCAACACTATACAGGGTGTTAAAAAAGTGCGTTTGATTACACAAAATCAAGTTTAGGAGAAGTATACAAAAAATCCCGACAACAGATCAACATCCAGTGTTCTTTACGACCATAGATAAAATTGTATTGTCTATTGCATTAAAAAATAAAATGTCACTTCCTCTTGTAACATCACGTTGTGCGTTTGATTTTATTTCCTCTACGATATTTAAATTTATCTTCGTGTGTTATACAGAAGAAAAATGGTATCTTTATCTGATCTTTCTTTATCTTCGTGTGTTATACATCCAGTATACAACAAATTAGTTACCCACACAAATTCTAGATTCACTATTCAGATTTAGTATGGGAAACTGAAAAAATATTGTAGATCGGATTTTGTCAATATTTCTCCTGTATTCTATAATTGATCCTGAGTAACACCATAAAATTTCAAATGCACTTTTATTAACACCCTGTATAACGAGGTTTACAATCTCCACTAGAACTTTTCTTCTCTATCCGTTATCAGGTCTTCAAGACATGACCTGTCATTAATATACTACATCATCATCATTGGCCACAGCATCTATGGGGTCGTCCATTAATCGAGGCTCAAAAGGGGGGGAGGGGGTTCAGAAAAATCACAAAATATCACAAGGGGGGAGGGGGAGGGGGGGGGTGTACTGAGATATCATGTGTATTTATTTTTTCGTTGAACGCGCGATTTCTAGAGTAATTTCCAAACGTCGGACTGTTGTTGTTATGTTGTTTTTAACTCTTACCAAGTTCAGAAACAACCTGCAACCTTAATGTCTAGAAATTTTTATCACGGTGCTTAATTTTCCAGAATTAAATTACTTTATACATGTATTTAAAGATAATATTTTGTACCAAAAAATAGAGGTAGGTAGAGGGTGGGAGGGTAGTCTAAAACCTTACCAAGTATCATCCTAAGACCCCCCTCCCTCCTGGACGGGGGGTCTAAAAAATTGGTAAAAACATCACGTGATTAAAGGACGGCCCCTATTGCAGATGATCGTTCGTTGCAGCAATTGTTCACTTGCTCGAGGATTGTCCACAACGGCGCCGGTGACTGTACAACCCAATGTCTGCACGGCATTTCTTGCCACACCTATCGCAGACGAAACGTGTCTTGAGGTGACCCTGCAGTATTTCGAAGTCTTGTTCTTGTTTATTTTGTCTGACTCAGTATAATTAGCTTTACACAAATTATTGTATAATAGTCCGTAAATAAAGTAAATCTGCCACTCGGAGGAATCCAAGGAATCTTAGAAGGATCTGGAATTGCGCCAGCTCGCTAACTGCTGCAGAGCACGGGAGTTGCCACATTAATGCTTTATAGCCCTCTTGTGGGGAATATGGGTTGTATACTGTCTTCATAAGAAACAAGACCGCAAAGTACTTATATGTAGTTTCCATATCCTTTGCGGTCTCTTTTCTTATGACTAGGGTTGCCACCTTTTTTTAACAAATATAGTATTTTTCCCAAAAAATATGCATAAATATAGTCTTTTTGGGAAAAATATAGTACTGCTGTTTGGTTTCACTATGTTTCACCTGCGAACAAGCAACAAAAACATGCTCCAATAATCAGACCAGACAAAAAGTACCCAGTACCAATAACCCAACTAAACACATGGATCATGGAAACCTACTTACCTAACCCAATCAACCAATTAATACCAATCACCTGGCCAATCCCACTATACTATACTATACTACGTTCCAGACTTCCAGTTATAGTTAATATAAAAAAGCGCGACAGTTAAATTAGGGATAAAATATAGTATTTTGCGTACTATATTATTGTTCTATAGTACAATTAACGGAAATGTGACGTGGGAGAGCCATGCTTCGGCACGAATGGGCCGGCTCGACCGGAGTGATACCACGGCCTCACAGAAAACCGGCGTGAAGCAACGTTTGTTGTGTTTCGCCGAGTGAGTGAGGGTATCGGAGGCCCAACCCCCCCTCCCCTCCCCATTGCCCCATCCCCCATCCCATTTCAAAGGTCGGCAACGCACTTGTGACTCCTCCGGTGTTGCGGGTGTCCATGGGCGGCGGTAATCGCTTACCATCAGGTGATCCGTCTGCTCGTTTGCCACCTATCACATAAAAAAAAAAAAAAAATAGTACGATACTATATATTATGGGTGGCAACCCTACTTATGACAGTAGTATAGGGCTAACAATTTGTAAGTAGTTACTGGCACTGCTACAGAGATGGCACCATTTGTAAGCTTGAACGAATTGGCTGAGTGATCATGAATTACTTAGGACAAATCTTTAAATTGCAAAGAGAATTTCAATTATATTTTACCCGTTTTTTTTTACAGATACAAAATTTCTTAATTTTTAAAATTTCAACAAGAGCTTACAGTTGCCTAAGGCATAATTAATTATGACTAAGAAATACTCTTAAATGAAAAACAACAGTATTTATACTATTTTCAAAAATGTCGATAAGTTGGATTTTATCAACAAACGCGTTAATTAGCTAAAGAGCGCGCTGCGTGGGCACGTGTTGGCGCGTGCTGCGCTGGAATAACGTTCCAAGGTATCCAAAAGATAGGAGAGGAAGAAACGTCTAAGCTCTCCATGTAATAGATAAAAAATATAGACAAAAAATATGTTTATACTCCACCTACTTAGAAAGTATCTTAATACTTTATCAAATTTGAGGCAGAAAGTACGTCATTACTATCGTACAAATATGCGGGAAGAAAACGCGCTGAGCGGGAGGGAAAAGTGTATGAAAATCCATTACTAACTTGCTTTTTTTAATTTTGGGTAAGACTATGTATGCTTTTTCTAAACAGTATTTTGAAAAAAGAACGTTGATTTTAGCGCCAGTTTTCAATTTGTGTAATATTGTGTGTTGTGAACTCAGTTTGTTAGTCGAAATGTCGTCGTCAAGTAGTGAACGTGAAAAGAATTTTTATTTTCCTCGTAGGTGTAGTATAAAGCACTATGTATCACTCGGAAGAAAGTGCGATTCCCAACTCAAGTGTATTAAGGCCCTCGGCTGCACCCCGGGCCTCAAACTACATCTCTCGTTGGTAATCGGTCACTTTCTCGCCTTGATGAACAATGTATTGTACTATTGAATTTGACTGACTCGGTGGCTAAGTGGTTAGCGTTCGTCTTATCTGAGAGTCGTGGGTTCGATCCCCACACAGGGGAAACTTTTCTGTGATGAGCAGAATTGTTTGCTCTGAGTCTGGGTGTATAATATCTATATATGTACTCGTATGTAATTTAAATTATATGTGTATGTATATCAGTCTCTGGTTCCCAAGATACAGGGAATCCTAGTTTGGGGCCAGATGACCGTGTGTGATTTGTCCCGGATATTATTATTATTATTATAGTCAAGTTTGTCAATTTGTAGTAATTTTTTTTGTAAATTTTTGTTTCCGTGCTACGCAATACAAAACTTAAAGGTTTAAGCCGTTATGGTGATGGTTGCTATCACTTTTGTTAAGCCATATCGGAGGCCTTATAGGCGGCTTGAAAACTTCTAACAACTATCCCCACGACCTCCAGCAATCCGAACTTGGACCCGTGTGTGGAACGTAACGTAAGTGGAGAAAAGAAAATACGAGTTGTTAATTAAATGTTAGTTCAAGTAGTTTTTTTGTGCATCAGAAAATTGTTCCATTTAATGAGTAAAAGAAGTAAAGGTAAACGAATCTAATGTCACCCTGTATCATCGATACTTGCATCGGTGTTCAGTATTGACCCAAAACTTCTTAATCGATGAAATTAAAAAAAATAATAATAATTTAAATATTTTATTTTATGAGGTTTTTACAATCGCATGCAGTCGATTGGGAGAAATTAGACTTCCGTCTTCATTTTGAACAACTTTTTCCAAAAGATCCATACGTACTATATCTATTTTCAAAATTGAAAACTTGACTGCCTACTAGGTACTTTATAAGTACCATTACCATTACCATCAGATGAGATGATGCCAAGGGCTTACCAATTGAGGGTAAAAAAAGTAATTTATTTATTATATGTAATTTTTTTTTACTAAACGTACTTTTTACATAACGAAAAGAACTGTGCGTTTCACTAACGTACTTTAACTTATGATCATCGTTAAGAAAAAAATATTGTATTATTATTTTTTAAAAAATGGGAAAAAAACAAAAATTTACCAACAGCTGACCGAATATAAAAAGCCCAATTACACCAAACTTGAAGAGCAAATGTTGTTCAGTGTATTATGTAGAAGCTCCAGTTAAAAAGACAGACACAGACATAGACATATATTTATTTTTGGCATCATAAATAACATATTTAGAATAAAATAACAAAAAAAAAATTATACACCCTGTATTAATATTTTGTTACACTCCGTATATTTAAATGTAATACATATTATGCGTGCAAGTATTGCAAAACCAAGGTAGAAATTCTAGTTCCTTGCTGCGAACCGGTTCTAGTTCTTATTAAACGAACGCCGCAGTATTCATTTCACTACAAAAATGAATTGTACAGCCACGCTTCACATACTTTCTCGTTAACTCTTTTTCATCGCCTGGTATAAACAAGATTGTCATTGCTCAACACAAATCAGAAATAAACATTCGTAATTATAATCAGTAGCAAGGGATAGGGTTGGTAGATTTTTCAAATTAAAAAAAAATATGGGAGCTACCTTACTCCGATTATATGTGGAATAATATATACCTATCTTTTATCATAATGGTAGGTTGTTATAAGTTATCCTCCTCCTCCCTCCTTGCGTCGTATTCCTCAGTGATGAGGGTCGTGACCTCCCTTTGGTAACACTTTCTCGGTGATGATCTTTCGCCATTTCATTCTGTCTTCAGCAATATAAGTTATAGTTATTTACAAAGTTTCATTTAAATCGTTACAGCTATTTTTGAGAAAAGTTAACAAAGAAAATCGGTTTGTATGGGAGGTATCACAGATTTTTTCCGGAACAACCAATTCTCTAGTGTCGTAGGCCGTACAAAAATATGATACTGTACAAAGTTTCATAAAAATTTTATAAGAAAAAAATATCTCCTTTTTGACAACTGTGGCAACCCTAAAAATTGCGTTAATGAAAAAATTAAAAAACGGCCGAAGATAAAAAATGTTGCCCTCACCCTCATTACACAGTGATTTTTTATTTTATAGTTTTATCTCCATAAAAACTGTAAGTCGGATTTTTTGGCATGACAAAATTTCCTTTCTCCTTCGTCGTTCTTTAACGCTTGCTCCTCAGTCGCTCGAAAGTAAAAAAGGTTAGGTTTGCCGACTGCCCCAGATAGAGTGTTAGATATACATATATGTCTGTTTGTTTGACTTGGTCTTTAACCTAAACTGCTCGAAGCATTATGAGTAAGAGGTGCTGAGTTTTTAAAACCCTACAGTGTTAGAAAGATAAAGGAAAAAAAAACGAATTCCTCGTTTTTAATATTTTGTAAATAACTGGCTGACAGGTAATTATTTATACTAAAATACATAAAAAAAAAGAAATTTTATTTTTCGAGATACTAAAATATGTATAAACAGCATTAGGCTAAAACTATGCTAATAAACTTGTAGCTATAAGTTTAATAAACTCAATTTGAATCAATTAGTTACCTAATATAAAATTTTCGGTATCTTGCGTAAAAAACTAATCTTTCTTTCTTTTATCGTGTGGCACAATTTAACCATTTTATCCACAAGGTATAGACGGCGGTTGCCGGGTGTTGCACTTAGCATCACCCGCCGTCACGTGTAGGGCATTTAGATTTACGCCTACGGACGTGTGCAACGCGACTATCATACACATCTAGAAATCAGATGTGCAGGTTTCCTCACGATGTTTTCCTTTACCGTTAAAGCAGTCGGTATGAAAATTCACGTAAGTTTCGGAAAACTCATTGGTGCACTGGCCAGGATTTGACCTAATCATACTCATTAATTCCTTCTCTTTGATATAGATGGTTTCAAAAAAAAGCATCATTGATATCGATTGCATTATCAATAAAAAAATTGCATAATTCTAAAACAATCAGCGCTACCAGTTTTTAATTGACAGATTGCTCTTAAATGTTCGAATTTTTTATATTAATAGTATTTGTTATTTAATAATTCCATTATTCTTGAAAATCTTTATCTAATGTTATATTTTTGCTTATTCCAACAATTTTCTCAGACACGTCCCATAATTTCCTTGCGAGCTCTGCATTTTTGGCTATTTTAGTTGGCTCATCTAGTTGACAATCACTGAAATACTTTCCACTAACATTTGCCACTTCAGGAGACACAGCCAAATATATATGTGTCTGTGCGCCTTCCCAAACAGTTTTACTGAAAGGATAGACTATTAAATTTAAAATTTGTAACCACATCACTTTAACACCAGTCAGTATTGTAGTCATAATTACACCCGGATGCAAACAATTAACAGTTACACCACTTCCTTCAAGTCTCTTTGCTAATTCCACGTTTGTTAACACGTTGCATAATTTCGAATTGCTGTATACTTGAAAAAAGCCGATTGATTTATTCACAAACTTTGATGAATTCAAGTGTTCTAAATCGATGTGTCCAAAAATGTGTAACAATGATGTTACGTTCACTATTCGGCTCGGGGCTGAAGTTTTTAGTAACGGGAGCAGTAAGTTTGTTAGAAGGAAAGGTCCAAAATGATTTATCTTCATACCGAGAAGCATTCCATCCTCCGTGATCTCGTCGGAACCTTCTAAAATGCCAGCATTATTGATGAGTATGTCCAAGCGTTTCTCCGAAGCCAGTATGTTAGCAGCGAACTCTTTTACTGAATCGAAAGATGTAAGATCCAATTTTCTGAACTGGACATCAATGTTGCCAGTTTCTTCGATGATTTTTTTGACAGCTGTTTCGCCGATTTTTACGTTTCTGCTTGCAATGATGACTCGAGCACCGCGATCAGCTAAGTCTTTTGCTGTTTCGTATCCTATACCAGCGTTTCCGCCAGTTACTATCACCACTTTTCCCACTAAATGTGTACTACACTTGCAAATGCCACATTTTAATTTGCAGTAAACCCACATAATGGAAATACTGAGAACTAAGAGCGTAGATAATAATATTATTAAATAAAACAGAAAGGACATGTTGGTATGTCTAAGTCCAGCTACATACTAAAAGACGCCTACTGCAAAATAGGCATTTATTAAGTTTCTAAACGCTAGCGCGCAAACCTATAGCGCTAGTTTTTAAGGGCCCATGATAAAATGATGTACAAGCTGCTTAGAAAAAATATTAATGCAGTAACCTAGACGATGTGAAATAGAAAGAAAATCTATTTGGCTTTCCGATCTATATTATTTTACTTGCGCGTAATAATATTTTGTATTTTCTTTGCCCAAGCCTCTAAACTAAATAATGCTGTTCGTTTCTGCTTGATCTATTTATGACACTGCATTTTAAAAAATAATTTTATTTATTTAAATAATACTGAAACCTGCCAAGCCTGACTGTTTATACAGGGTATCAAAAAAGCGTTTGAGATTTTAAGGGGTTACTCAGAATCAAGTACACAATACAGGAAAAATAATGAAAAAATCTATAATACATTTTTTCAGTTTAGCATACAAATTCTTGATTCACTATTATTCAGTTTTATCATGGGTAATTTAAAAAAAATTGAGATCGGTATTTTGCAATATTTTTCTTGTATTCTATACTTAATTCTAAGTAACCTCTTAAAATTTCAAATTTACTTTTTTAAACATTCTGTATAACTGGGTATCACCTGCTCAGGGGATCACTTTCACAGGGTCAGAGCAAAAAACACAATTTAAACCGTTTAATGTCACGAGAAACGCCTCCATGATCCAGTGACTAGTCGCGGGTTCGATTCCGGGCGGGATCCAACTTTATATGACTTGGCTACTATCTTATCTTGCCGCCATACATCAATGTTAATTACATTGATGTGTTCCAGCATGAGGATAAGATAGCCTGTCCCTTTTGACTTAGGAAATCTTCGTAAGTCCGCCTCGATCATCCGCGTCCGCGTCCACACTTACGACAAGGTCAAATGCCAAGGGCTTACCAATTTAATATTTGTATGTATGTGGAGTTAGGTCGTGGCTCAGTGCGGCTTGCGTGGTCGCGTCGATCTTGCACGTTCACTCACTAAAGACACGGTCATAACCTGGATGGGTTTGGCTATAAGTGGCATTTATCTCGACCGTTTCCGTGCTTTGCAAGGCGTGTTAAGCCATTAGTGCCGACTGCTATCACTAGATATCAATTGTCAACCCTTGCCGTAGGTCTTATAGGTGCTTGAAAACTTCTGAGTCTCGAGTTGGTCACTAGCCCCAAAACCTCAACCAATCCGGACTAGGTCCCCATGTGTGGAGTATGGCCTAATCTTCCCGAAGATTGGGAAATGCCCCGTACCCCTGCAGTGGGGACGATATGCGTTGTTAACAACCTCGTAAGTTATAAGTAAAATATAAGTAATAATAATTATATAACCTTATAAGTAATACATACTTCCTCACATCATTATCCTCCGCCGTATTCTGTTCATCTAAAATAAGCACTGCTTTTTATAGAAATACACTTATATTACAGTTAACACTCTCTCTCATACACACACACACACACATACACACACACACAAATATCAGTGAATTGAATTCATCTCGCAACTCTGTTCGGGTGGTAGCAGAATACCAGTGTTTTGCCTTTTAAAGGCAAAATTACACTGAGCTATGGCCCTGTTGTATTGTATTATTTTTTGTTGTATATTTTAAGTTACTTTATTTTTGTCTCTTGTATCTGAAGTTTTTGTCTTTTGTTATTTTTGTAATGTGTGCAATACAATAAACGGATTATCTATCTATCTATCTACCTACGACACAATTGTCAGCTCTACATTTCCCTCTCCCAAGTAAATTTACTTGCAGCAACTCAACAAACATTTCTTACAACTTCCTATACTTAAATTCCACTGAACTTTACCGAGAAAACCTTCTTTAAATGCACACCAATTTCGCCTTGAGTAGCTATTGGTACCTAGGACTAGGTGTTGGTACGAAATTTTCTCAGGGCTTTTTGATATTTGACCACACGCAAGTACTCAGCATCAAAATAATGTGGTAATAAAAATATTGTACCAACACGAATTTTATAGGCAGATTAGAGAAGTATCTGTTAGAAATAGGAGGGACCCTACTAGGCTAGTTATTGATGAGATTCCAAAAACGACACGATTTAAAAAAAAATGTTACTGGATGGGCTACACAATATTTAATAAAATACCGCGTTCAATTCAGTAATTGCCATTTATTAAATTTAAAGTAGCTGAGTGGCTTCTTCAAAACATGTTCTATACGGTTGACGATTTTTTGAAACATAAACAATGTTAATGTGTATAATTATCTATGACATGTAAACTAATTGATTTGTACTGAGAATTTGTAATATTTTGTGTTGATAAATATTTGAATGCTTTCATTTATATAGCTAAACAAGAGAATCTATAATTTTATATCTAAGATCTCACCAATGTACCTCGTTTCAAAGCAAATAAAGTATTCTATTCTATTGTATTCGCAGTCGAAAAAATCTGTTTCAGTTTGATATCGTAATCTTTTTTTATGAATATATGTTGCGCCCGACCCTGGATTGGGAACCGGGCAGGAAGAAAAAGACTGTGGCCCACGCTTACCTTGCTAATCGGTCTGTATGAAAAGTCAATAAAAATTGCTATTTTATCAAAATTATAGAACAAAAATTGTTCAACTTTATAAGTAGAATCACCGAGGTTCGCTGGTATGTATACCAGCCCTGTAAATCTTTTAGGTACGAAAGGTCCATAACACCAAAAGCTACTAAACTAAGCATGTTATCGAGACCCCGACCGACCTGTTTGACCTCCCCCCGCACAAATTGTTGCCCACTGGACGGGACAGGCAAACTTGGAACTCGCACTGACTTCGCTTATTAGTTTCATCCAGCAACTAACTGGAGAACATGTGTGTTGTTACAAGTTGCGATATTTTGTTTCGCCAAGTACTGGATTGGGAAAGTATTGGAAGGTGCAGGCGAAGTTCGTAGTTAATATTTTTTGTTTGTTGTTGTCCTAGCTAGAATGTTTGGATAGATTTGGGGAATCTTTAAGCCAATTCATAGAGAAGACCGTCAAAGTTTTGCTATACGTTTAAAAGTCAGAGCTGCGTTTCAAAGACTGGCAAAAGATGGCAGGGTTCATAAAAAAAATCACATACAAATATTACTGTTTCATGGGGGTCTACCATTTTATGGTTACATTGCTTCTTCTCAATGACAGACAGAAAACAAACCAATCTACGCATTGATCAAATATTTTCCCTGATCGGAGATCGGACCGACAACTTTCGGCGCAGAAATCAAGAGCGAACGCTGTAACTACTACGCTACCAATTCAGTAATGCGACAATTTATATTTGTTTTTTATCCACAGTTGGTAAGCCCTTGGCATTATCTCACCTGGTGGTAAGTGATGATGATGCCAAAGATGGAAGCGGATTTACCAAGATTCCCCAACGTAAACTGCTAAGTACACTTGTAATACTTAAAAATCGTAAACTTCAACTTTAAACCATTCAAACAAGAAATACTGTGTCTAAATAAATATTGTGAAGTTACACAGTTAAACAGATAAATATTACATTAGATATTATTATTTGTTTTAACAAACGGTCTGGTACATGATTACATCGTTTACTTTATATCAGCTATGACCAACTGCCGGCCCGCGAGCCCGATACGGCTCGCCACAGTCTGTTTTCATCTATCCGGGAACCGTCTCAAAATTGGCATAACATTTAAAATATTACAGTTCCTGCAAACATTAATAAGCATTCAAGTGATAAAACAATCATTTTATGCGTAAAAACTTGTCGTCCTTATGTTTTACTCACTTTTTTACTTGCGTGAATAAAAAACCTTAGTGAAGGCACGTATAATAGATACCTAATTGGTGAAGGCTTTGGTATAATCATTATCGTTAACAACCCACATCGTCCCCACTGCAGGGTCACAGCTCTTTTTCTATAGAAAGCTCAGGAATGTCTTAGTTAGGCCATAATCCACCACGAGTGAGTGTGGGTACTGGACGCCCAATCTCCCCCATCCCCCATCCCATTTCAAAGGTCGGAAACGCACTTGTGACTCCTCTGGTATTGCGGGTGTCTATGGGCAGCGGTAATCGCTTACCATCAGGTGATCCGTCTGCTCGTTTGCCACCTATCACATTAAAAAAAAGCGGCCAAGTGCGAGTCGGACTCGCGCACCGAGGGTTCCGTATAAATTCCGAAAAAAAGACGATTTAAAAGTATGCGTACAGCATCTACTTAAATAAAAAATATTTTGACTTTGACTTTGACTTTGATTCATAATCACACATGTCTTGAACTCTATATTTTTAGGGTTCCGTAGCCAAATGGCAAAAAACGGAACCCTTATGGATTCGTCATGTCTGTCTGTCTGTCTGTCTGTCCGTCCGTATGTCACAGCTACTTTTTTCTGAAACTATAAGAACTATACTATTGAAACTGGGTAAAAAGATGTATTCTGTGAACTGCATTAACATTTTTACACAAAAATAGAAAAAAAACATATTTTTTCGAGTTTTATCATTCTCTTATTATAGAAGTTACAGGGGGGGACACACATTTTACCACTTTGGAAGTGTCTCTCGCGCAAACTATTCGGTTTAGAAAAAAATGATATTAGAAACCTCAATATAATTTTTGAAGACCTATCCCACACGTATAGGTTTGATGAAAAAAAAATTTGAGTTTCAGTTCTAAGTATGGGGAACCCCCAAAATTTATGTTTTTTGCTATTTTTGTGTGAAAATCTTAATGCGGTTCACAGAATACATCTACTTACCAAGTTTTAACAGTATAGTTCTTATAGTTTCGGAAAAAAGTGGCTGTGACTTATGGACAGACAGACAGACAATAGACATGACGAATCCATAAGGGTTCCGTTTTTTGCCATTTGGCTACGGAACCCTAAAAACACGAGACCCAAGTACGATTGGCAATTTTTTTTAAAGAGAGGTTTACTATACATTACACCAGCTGCCTATTATGTTTCATTGTTATTTTATGTTTAACTTCCTTTACATTATAATATGTGGCCCGCAATATTAAAAAGTTGGACCTATCTGTTCTACACATTAGAATTAAATCAGTGGAGGTCATTAGGGACCACTAAATGTTAGCATTAGTGCCCTTTAATGAGCTCCGCGGTTTCTTTAGGGTCTATACAGACGATCTAGCGGTTAAGATGCGATTTTATATGCAGTTTGCTTGCAGTTAGCACAACTACATCAAAACTACTAATGACTATATGCAGTTCATAGATAAAAGCAGCCTATTTGTGATGCAATCCTGATGCAGTTAAACCAATTGCAATAGACGAATTTGAACTACACAGCTGCCCCGAGTCCCCATTCTACGCCAGCCGGGTTTTGGTTTCTGCCTATTTACAATATTTTACATTTGAAATTTCATACTGCAGATAAAAAAGATTTTACTTAGTTTAGTAGTTGTTCACTTTCTACTAAGTTATAGGGTTAGGACTAAACGACTAATCTACATTGATACTTTCCTTATTATGGTATCATAGTATGATAGGGCTGCATTAAAAATACCACACACTTTTCATGGAACCTGTATCAAGAGCTATCAAATGTCGCTGTCAGACGTTGATGTTGCTCTTGTCATAGAGTTTTTTTTTGAGGGTTGGTTGCCGGGACTTGTATCGAGCACACGTCGGTTGAATAAATTTTACAATTATTACCGTTTTAGATAAGTTTCAACGTTATCTTTGTGATGGAGAAATAGCTGTGATCCTGATTCGAGATAAGCGATAATATGAAGAGGATTAACTCGGGAGACAGCTCCGTTTTCCGAGTTCCAGCAGCAAACCACCACGTAGAGCGTCTTTAAGTGCCCATCACCCTTAGAACCGTCACTTTCACTTGACATTGGCGTTTCGCCATTTTTTTTATTGAAGATTCTCCCATTTTTTACTAGACATTGGCAAAATCACGCTCGATATGAGATGTGGAATGCCAAATAGAAAAAAAGAAAAATATAATAGAATAGAGAACTTTTTTAGCCTGAGCTCTTATTGTTCCATTCGTCTTAAAAAGGAAGACAAGTCAAAATATATCAGTCGGCAGTATCGGTGGTTCTGTGGAATATTCAAACAAACTTCACATAGACCGCGCCGCGCCGTTCCCGAACTGCAGAGAGGCCGTCTGTATAGACCCTTATGCGACCATTAGTTAAGTACATCTCTAGCAGTGTTATTGCTATAAATGGGTCGATCATTCGATTAAGTTGCATTGTTGTCAGACTGCAGACAGTATACAACATGCGGCTCTTGGTAAGTTAAAAAAATATATATATTTAATTTGGCTGATTCCAAAAAGGAGGAGGTATATAAGTCGTCTGTTTTTTTTTTAAATATAGTTTACATGTCCGCGCATACGAGTTTTATCCGATTTTGAAATTATTATTTTTTTGAATAGAGAATACTCACGCAGAGAGTAAACTAAGCTGTATTTCATCAGCGTCATCATCATCAGTCGAAAGACGTCCACTGCTGGACCAAGACCTCCCCGAAGGATTTCCACACCGACCGGTCCTCCATCCGTATCCAGCGCACTGTATGCCAAGAACCCTTCGGATCGGACATTTTGAGCTAAGCTTAGAGATCGATGCGTTTCGATATTCTAAATATCAGACAAAAACTCCCGAGTGTCAATTATTTCTAGTTTTTGAGAAAAGAAATTCCAAAGTTGGTCGATATGTTCTATTTAGAAAATACAAAAAAAAATTTTTTTCCTGAATAAACTATGCGTCCGTGAAGCTGTTTACGTCAAATTATAGAGCGTTTAAAACAACATTTATTGATATGTACCGCTAGTCGAAAACGCAAGCGTAACGTGAAAAAAGATTTTTTTTCCTTTTAACGGTTTTTTTTTTTTTAATAATATTTGATGTTAGTAGCATCCAGAAATCTACTCACAATGTAGAGAATTAAGTTGTGCATCGTCACAAAAAACGCAACTGTTAATACCGTGGGATATCGGAGATACTCGTTAATATGTTAAGTTGACTGACCGTTTTGACTAGCAATATTTTAATTAAGTTTTTGCTATGAAGATTCAATTAGGCGCAGTAAACAAAATCAAAGTCTTTGATTTTCGAATGCCTGCGTAAAAGAGTGGTGTTTATGTGTGAGTTATGTGCATAAACTTGAGTAGGTAATTGTTTTTTCTTCTACGTCCAATTTCATACAAGGAGTAACAAAATTGATGTAGGACTAGGGATTCTACTCATCGTACTAAACAAGTTTTGTTCTATGACCTTACTCAAATCATAATAAAAATTTTGGACTCCTCATTCATTCTGTTTTGTCATTTTTGTATGGAGATTCCACATTTTTTTTGCGATTTGAGCAAACTCGTAGAACAAAAATTGTTCAGTACGATGAGTAGAATCCGCAGGTAACGGGTCCTATACCAATTTTGTTAACGCCCTGTATACCTACACTTGCTAATCAAAATTATTTTATTATAAATTTTATTGTAGTTTTATTATTTATTTTTTGATTAATTAATTTATTTTTAATTAATATGTATGTAATTTAATTTATTTAATTTTCTATTTGACTGCTCAATAATGTATTATATTTGATATTGTTTACTGCGCCTAATTTAATCTTCATAGCAAAAACTTAATTAAAATATTGCTAGTCAAAATGTTCAGTCAACTTAACATATTAACAAGTATCTCCGATATCCCACAGTATTAACAGTTGCGTTTTTTTGTGACGATGCACAACTTAATTCTCTACATTGTGAGTAGATTTCTGGATGCTACTAACATCAAATATTATTTTTAAAAAAATAAAACCGTTAAAAAGAAAAAAAATCTTTTTTCACGTTACGCTTGCGTTTTCGACTAGCGGTACATATCAATAAATGTTGTTTTAAACGCTCTATAATTTGACGTAAACAGCTTCACGGACGCATAGTTTATTCCGGGAAAAAATATTTTTTTGTATTTTCTTAATAGAACATATCGACCAACTTTGGTTTTTTTTTTCTCAAAAACTAGAAATAATTGACACTCGGGAGTTTTTGTCTGGTATTTAGAATATCGAAACGCATCGATCTCTAAGCTTAGATCAAAATGTCCGATCCGAAGGGTTCTTGGCATACAGTGCAGCGGCTTCCTGCAACCTTCACCAGGTCATAGGTCCAACGAGTGCCAACCTGTATTTGCTATCGGTCAATCTCAGCTTTAAACATTTAAACAGTTTTTTCCTCAACGTTGATATTGACATAATTGTTTAAGTCGTAGCTATAATAAAAGACAACATACCTACAAGCTGTAGCAAAATAGGCATATCTATAGTACCTAATACTTGACTGACTCGGTGGCTAAGTGGTTAGCGATCCTGACCTCTGATCCGAGAGTCGTGGGTTCGATCCCCACACAGGGCAAACTTTTCTGTGATGACCAGAATTGTTTGCTCTGAGTCTGGGTGTATTATATCTATATATGTATGTATTTAAAAGTATATGTGTATGTATATCAGTCTCTGGTTCCCAAGATACAGGGAATCCTAGTTTGGGGCCAGATGACCGTGTGTGATTTGTCCCAGATATTATTATTATTATACTGACTATACAGGGTGTTAAAAAAGTGCGTTTGAGATTTTAATGGGGGAGGGAACTCAGAACCAAGAATAAATGGGGAAAAATATTTAAAATATCCGATATTCACTTTTTTTTAGTTTTCCATACAAATTCTTGATCCACTATTCAGATTTGGTATTGGAATCTGAAAAAAAAGTTGAAGAGCGGATTTTTTCAATGTTTTTCCTGTATTCTATACTTGATTCTGAGTAACCCCTAAAATCTCAAACGCTGTTTTTCCTGTATTCTATACTTGATTCTGAGTAACCCCTAAAATCTCAAACGCACTTTTTTAACACCCTGTATTATTAAGAGTATTTCTCTGTATAGAAAGTTCCATCTAATCGTCGTTTTTTGGGAATTTCAATTTTTTTGTTGTAGCTTTTGCGATTGTGGCTCATGTGTGGTGGCGTCGATCACGCAGATTAACTTACTACAAACATGGTCATAACCCGGATATATTAGAATGTAAGCGCCATCTATCTATCGTTTCCGTGCTTCGCAAGACACGTTAAGCCTTTGATGCTGGCTGATGGATGGCTAGATGGCAGTTGTTAAGCCATGACGGAGACCTTATAGGCTTGAAAGATTCTGACCCTGGGGTCACCCCAAACTACACCATCTGGACATAGCCCCTCTGTGTGTGGTTTACTCTTCCCTAGGTATGGAAAGAGATTCGTGCCCAAACAGTAGAAATGCTATGAACTGTTAACGATATCCAGTCAGACATAAAGAAAAACCTTTTTTTTTTTCAGACACCGTGATAAAGTAAAATATTTTAAAATTTGAGTTAAACAACAACTATTTTTTTAATTCCAGATTTTCCTCGCCCTCGTAGGAGCTGTTTTCAGCGCACCTACACAAGAAAACAAACTACCCATTTCCAGTTCTACTGCTAAATCAGAACTAGAGGTGAGAACCACTGAAGAATTAAAAGGTTCTACTGTCCCCGTGTCCGGAGAACCTCGGCCGTCAGAAGAACCAGAATCAAAGAATGTGAGCCCCATGGATCATCCATTAAGGGAACCCTACAATATCGAACTGTTCCAGTTACACGCTATCCACGCTCCTGTTTCGGAACCTGCTCCTGCTTCGGAGTCTGCACCCGCTTCGGGGAAGGTCTGATATTTGAAATGTTTGTGTCCGTAAAAAAAAATTATAAAATTTTATTGACTAAGGGAGAACAGAAGAACAGTAATAATAATGACAAAATAATTTCTCAGTTTGCTTTACCTCTTCATTTGTTCAATTAATTCACCCTGTATTTTATTGTTAGCATCAGAATATAGAGTCACTATTCGTACTTAGAACTGAAAAAGTACACACTTGCTTCCTTTTTGCTTCTGTTAACTTTTGCTTCCGTGATATTTCAGAAGAATTAAAACATATCAATAGTGAATGTTCATTCAGATGTCAAGATGGCTGGTCACCTGACAGTAGTGTACAATTCTACATGCTGTTTCGAATCAATTATATTTGAATAGGCCAACAATTGCTTCCTCGTATATTCCTTGTAATTTTTTAAATATGAACTCTGTAACTATTACAGAATTACAGATATGGATATAGTTTCTTAAAATAACCCATAGTGTCTGATGTAAATATAAGAGCAAAAGTGTTTACTTTCAAGAAAAATAATTAATATGCTGGTTGGACTATGTATTTAAATATACTTATAACTTAGCAAATAGTACCTAAGTAAAGTTTTAGTTAATTTTATTTTTTTAACCATTAATTTATTGTTTATATTTTCTCACTATAAATGAAGTTACTCTCATAAGTAAGTAAAGTCATTTTATGTATAAAAAACTAAATACATCTATGATGTAAGTATTTTTTACTTGCAGCTTCGTCCGCGTAGTCTAACAAAAGCGGTTTCACTATCCTTTTATAATATTATCAACATTTAAACAGTAAAGTTTGTTTGTTCGTTCGGCATTAATCTCAAAATAACTGAGCCTACTGAAGTTTTAGGAGAAGTCACTAAGTAGTGAAGGTGAAGAACGCGTGATCAAGAGAGTTGAAGAGTTGAGTCAGTGAGAGGCGAGTTTGCATCTAGGGAGTTTGAAGAGGACGTCAGAAAGTGAAAGAGGCTGTCTGCGGAGTTTAGGAGAATTTCAGTCAGTGTCAGGGGAGAGTGGTTTTGTCGAAGGAGGATGTCTTGCTGTCCAGCATCCAGCGTTTTGCGTCCAGCGTCAAGCGTCCAGCGTCCAGCGTCCAGCGTCCAGCGTCCAGCGTCCAGCGTCCAGCGTCCAGCGTCCAGCGTCCAGCGTCCAGCGTCCAGCGTCCAGCGTCCAGCGTCCAGCGTCCAGCGTCCAGCGTCCAGCGTCCAGCGTCCAGCGTCCAGCGTCCAGCGTCCAGCGTCCAGCGTCCAGCGTCCAGCGTCCAGCGTCCAGCGTTCAGGGTCCAGTTTCCAGCGTTAAGAATGCAGAAAGCAATCCAGCGTCCAGCTTCTAGTATCCAGCATCCGATATCGGACGCAGGACGCAGGACGCAGGACGCAGGACGCAGGACGCAGGACGCAGGACGCAGGACGCAGGACGCAGGACGCAGGACGCAGGACGCAGGACGCAGGACGCAGGACGCAAGACGCAAACCGCAGGACGCAGGCCGCAGGACGCAGGACGCAGGACGCAGGACGCAAACCGCAGGACGCAGGCCGCAGGACGCAGGACGCAGGACGCAGGACGCAGGACGCAGGACGCAGGACGCAGGACGCAGGACGCAGGACGCAGGACGCAGGACGCAGGACGCAGGACGCAGGACGCAGGACGCAGGACGCAGGACGCAGGACGCAGGACGCAGGACGCAGGACGCAGGACGCAGGACGCAGGACGCAGGACGCAGGACGCAGGACGCAGGACGCAGGACGCAGGACGCAGGACGCAGGACGCAGGACGCAGGACGCAGGACGCAGGACGCAGGACGCAGGACGCAGGACGCAGGACGCAGGACGCAGGACGCAGGACGCAGGACGCAGGACGCAGGACGCAGGACGCAGGACGCAGGACGCAGGACGCAGGACGCAGGACGCAGGACGCAGGACGCAGGACGCAGGACGCAGGACGCAGGACGCAGGACGCAGGACGCAGGACGCAGGACGCAGGACGCAGGACGCAGGACGCAGGACGCAGGACGCAGGACGCAGGACGCAGGACGCAGGACGCAGGACGCAGGACGCAGGACGCAGGACGCAGGACGCAGGAAGCAGGACGCAGGACGCAGGACGCTGACGCAGGATACAGGACGCCTCTCCCTGACTCAACTCTTCAGCTCTCTGGATCACGCGTTTTTCACCTTCATTACTTATGGCCTTTTTCTAAAACTTCGATGGGCTCAGTAATTTTTAGAATAACCCCGGAAAAACAAACTAAATTACTGTTTAAATGTTAAACAGATTATTGAGCTAGGTTGAGTGAAATAATAGTGAAACCGCTTTTGTTAGACTAAGCGGCCGAAGGTGCAAGTAAAAGTTACTTCACTACATAGTATAAAACAAAGTTGCTTCCCGCTGTCTGTCTGTCCCTATGTATGTTTAGATCTTAAAAACTCCGCAACGGACTTGATGCGGTTTTTTTTAATACATAGAGTGATTCAAGAGGAAGGTTTATATATACAATACATTGCACCCGTGCGAAGCCGGGGCGGGTCGCTAGTACACTATAAATGTATTAAGTTGTTTATATTTTCTTACTAAAATTACTCACTAATGAGGGTAACTTCATTTTAGTGAGAAAATACGATATAAACAATTTAAATAAGATTTCATAAATAAAGGGACTACTTTAGAGGGTGTAACAAAACTGGTATAGAACCCGTTAACTGGGGATTCTACTCATCGTACTGAACAACTTTTGTTCTACGACTTTGGTCAAATCGCAAAAAAATATTTGGACTTTCCATACAAAAATGGCAAAACAGATGATCAATTTGTATGAAATGTCCAAATTTTATTTTGTGATTTGAGCAAAGTTGTACAGTGCGAAAAGTAGAATCCCCAGTTAACGGGTCCTACGCCAATTTTGTTACACCCTGTATATTGCATATTTAGGTACTATTTCATTACTTATAATGTATCAAAAAACATTGTGCAACCAGCATATTAATAGATACAGGATTCATATTAAAAAAAAAGGTTATGAGAAAGCAATTGTTGACCTTTCAAAATATTATATAGGGTGACTTTAAATTAGTTCTTGATACGTAAGGCTATGCATGTGCTCATGATAACAAACAACTTTTACTAAGAAACCCGCAGTCAAAACGCAAAACAAATTTTTGGACTCTTCATTCATACTAATTTGGCCAATAATTTTATCGTTTTTTTTGCTATTTGACTATGGGTTTCTTAGGGAAAGTTGTTTGTTATCATTAGCACATGCATAGCCTTTCGTATCAAAAACTAATTTAAATTCAACCTATATAATCGATTCTTAACAATATTTATGTACATTGTACACTACGGACAGGATACTTCTGAAATATCAAGGAAGCAAATACTCGGGACAAGTGCTTCTTGAATAGAAGCAAAAAGAAAGCAATTTTGGACCCTATTTCAATTCTAAGTACGACTAGTGACGACCCTAAGTTTGTAGTGACTCTTCTATTGTGAGCAAAGGTGCACGTTTAGAGTTTTTTGTATGTTTGTTAAAAAAACGTTGTTATTAAAGTGAATAAAGAGTTAAATTTAAAGGTAAATGGATTCTCATTTAAAAAATTAAGTCATTTACGTGATAAACAGTCACAAATTATCACGAAACAAAATATTATTAGAACCCCCCACACCTCAAAGGATTACTGAATGTTAATGTTACATACTGTATATCGAACACTCATGCGCATCCTGGCGGGTGACTAGTAGGTACGTGATTTCTCAAGGCGACTGATTTGAATGGGATTTGCGCTAACTCTGTCTGTTAGCGCAAATCCCATCCAAATCAGTCGCCTTGAGAAATCACGTACTAAACTGCCTTCTTTATAAGGATAAGAAGAATAGTTTCTCCCCAGTTTCTACTGCTCACACAAGTCATATAAATTATAAGTTTCTACAATACTTGCCAATCCGACCACTGCAAGTACTGTGTCTAATTGGTTCTTAGTTAGGCAGTTACCACACGTAATAGCGTCTGCAGCGCGTTGTTGAAACAATTTTATCTCACTAATCTTATCTCATCTTATCTTACTAATATTATAAATGCGAAAGTATGGATGTTTGTTTGTTTGTCAGTTTGTTTGTTTGTTCCGCTTTCACGCCGAAACTACTGAACGGATTTGGATGAAATTTGGTAGATAGATAGATAAAGCACTCGGCTAACACATAGGATACTTTTTATCCCGGAAAACTTAAGGGTTCTCGTAGGAATTCTTAAAAACTCAAAATGTCCACTTCGTCACTAGATGGCGCTATCTTAACATTTTAAATATTTGGATGCTCCAATTCAAGAAATCACTAATCACCAAAAAGTTTGTGCGGGAGCTGGGGCGGCGCCTGAATGACAGGTGTGGTGATCCCCGCTCCGGTTCGTACCTGGTGCAACGCATCTCGCTGGCAATACAGCGGGGTAACGCTGCAAGTGTTATGGGCACATTTGCACCAGGGGCGATCCAGGGCGGGATTTTTGACTAAGGCTTAGCCGTAATCGTGTATATATTTAAATAATTGTAAGAATGCAAATAAATAAATGATCACTAAGATGATTTTGAATTGTTTTTTTTTTTCATGACATTCATTGTTGACATAAGGTTATGATTCTTTTAACAAATAAAACAGCTAAATTATTTATATTACTTTAACTTTTCATTATTTTTTTAACCTGCGCATATTATTTCAGAACACATTTAAAACATAATAACATTTAATATTTAATATGTCAAAAATAACTTTTGGGCTTAGTGATTTCTTGAATTAGACCATCCATTTGTTTCTGGACACAATTCTGAAGTCCACGCGGACGAAGTCGCGGGCGGAAGCGAGTTGTATTTAAAACTGTCTCTATGAATTGCCTGATTGGGCGTAAGGCAACCGCGGTTTCTTACATGCATCTTGATAATCGCAGTGCAACAAACTACCCCAAAAGGCGCCACAATGTGAGCACGGCCTTAACATAGTTGGTTCTTAGAGTTATCTTAGGCGAAATTCAATAAACTCCAGTGCACAAAACCGCTTGTAAGTTCTCCTGCTCTCCCAGCCAAGCATAGTTCACTACAAGGTAAAGAGCAGAAATATTTTAGACTCGTCCCTCCCGGAATACCTAAGTTCCCCCTAAGTTTGAATTTTGTCTCAGACGTATCCTCAAGTTGGAAGTTTAAAGAAACTTTCTAGGTAACGTGACCCTAGGCAAGCTACATATTTTACTAGGCGAGCGTATAACATAAAGGGTAACTGACAGACACCTGCAACGTGCAAACCTCTAACCTGGTGATTCTATTCATTAAATTGAACAAATGTTGTACTTCTTCTTCAACTTTTCTTCTTCAACTAAAAAAGCGTCGGTGGGTAAACGGTATTTGACTCCGACCTCCTAACCAGAGGTCGTGGGTTCAAATCCTGGCCAGTGCACCAATGAGTTTTTCAAAACTTACGTGCATTTTCATACCAACTGCTTTAACGGTGAAGGAAAACATTGTGAGGAAACCTGCACATCCGATTTCTAGATGTGTATGATGGTCACGTTGCACACGTCCGTAGGTGTAACTCTAAATGCCCTACACGTGACTGCAGGTGATGCTAAGTGCAACACTAGGCAACCGCCGTCTATACCTTGTGGATAGAACGGTTAAATGTGCCACACGATAAGAAAATAACTTTTCTTCCTTTTCATCTATATATTCGGTAGTTTCATACAGAGCGGTCTTGGCTCGGTGTGACTCTCGTGGTTGCGTCAATCACGCATATGATCTAAATAATGACACGGTCATAGCCTTAATGGGCTTGATTGTTAGTGGCATTTATCCTTATTTATTCAAGAGACATTATAGAAAGCTTGAAAACTTTTGCGCTGGCGTTGGTCACTAGCTCTACAATTTCCACCAATAAGAACAGCCGCTAGTATGGCTGAACACAAATTCTTTATACAAACAGACAACAACAAGCTAATGATTTTTCCTCGGCCGTGTGCATATAATAATATGACCTCCAACATACTGTTGGACCATGGCCAGGTTTGTGTTCAAGAAGTGGAAACACACCGTTTTTTTTCAGGTAAAAGGTAGCTCCGTTTGTGTCCGATAAGTGAGAAACACACCGTTTCTGCCACTTTTTTATCGCATTTTCTCTTGGTTATGTTATTCTTTATCTCTTTGACTACCGATAGGCACCACATTGAAGAGCGTCACACATTAGCGATATACTATGCTATAAAATCCGCCACATTCATGGACGGATGGCGATTCGAATGGGGTGACTGTCAAGTTAGAAGACTCATGCTAGTATTGCCATCCATAGGTGTGGCGGATTTTATAGCACAGTATAGCGCTTATGTGTGATGCCCTTTATTGATAATCAGGAACATTTGCTAAATACCGTTTATTTTTGGAACCACAAACCCAAACTTAGGGTATGAAATCCAAAACTAATCGCCCATTATACGTACAAATGATGAAATTATATCAAAAAGGTAACAACTGCGTGTGAAATTTCCAACTTTCAACATTTAGATGGAATTTAATTGAGCAATTGAAAGTTTCGCGTCAATCCCTTCCTGATACAAATGTGTTAGTTGATTTGGGTTTTGTACGTGCAATAGTTCCAATTGATGTTATTTTATTACTTCAAACGAGTCAGAAAATTGAGTAAATAATTGTCTATTAATTTATTTAAAGGAAAGTTATGATTTTAACAAGTTATTTATGAGTATAATTCTGTTAACTCGTTAATCCGAAAGTTTCTGTCTTTGTGACAAATACACTATCGTTAGAAGCATTTGTGCTGTTCAAAGTTTTTGTATTCAAGGTGTAAAGTGCACTGTAATGTCAATGTAAATGTCAAGGGGTTGTCACTGAGTGTTCCACCGGGATTTTGTCAAAATTAATAAAAATGCAAACGAGATGTCAAAACGGCTTCTAATTGAACACTAAATATATGCTAAGTTGCTATGCGTCAATGCACTAAAATGTAGGTCGCGACCAAAGTACAGCATCGGTACGTGACTTCGTTCGTGTTGTTATGCAAACTATTTTAATATAAAAATAGTACAAAATTAAATTAATGTACACAAGGCTTTATAATTAGGTGACATTTAGTGGAGTTAGAACAATGTAACGACACCACGGATCCTATAGGTTCGACCAAATAAACTGATATACACACATATATACAGTGAGAAGAAAAATATTAGAAAGAAGAAGAAAAATGTTGTAATATTTTAAGATAGGCCAGTTGGAAGTATTAAAATTAAAGTACAAACCATTGTTTTTAAATCTGAGCAATTTTTTTTTTTTTTATTTATTAAGTGGTTTTAAGGAGGAAATTGTCTATATTACATTTCTAAAATATTGCTAGTTTCTAGAATATTCCACACACTGTATATCCAATTATTTTATATCACCCTCTAGTTTTAAGATAGTATTTTACATACGATTCTCCGTATATTATACTAGCTTCCGCCCGTGACTTTGTCTGCGTGGACTTCAGAATTGGGTCCAGAGAGAAATAAAATGTTAAGGCGGCGCCATCTAGTGACAAAGTAAAAATTTCAGTTTTTAGCCATTCCCCCGGGAGTCTTCAAGTTTTCCGGGATAAAAAATATCCTTTGTGTTAGTCGAGTGCTTTATCTGTCTACCTACCAAATTTCATCGAAATCAGTTCAGTAGTTACGGCGTGAAAGTGGAACAAACAAATAGACAAACAAACATCCAAACTTTCGCATTTATAATATATGTGAGATGTGAGATGTAAGATGTGAGATGAGATGAGATTAGTGAGATTTTTTTGTGTTAGTCGAGTGCTTCATCTGTCTACCTACCAAATTTCATCTAAATCCGTTCAGTAGTTACGGCGTGAAAGTGGAACAAACAAACAAACAAACAAATAGACAAACAAACATCCATACTTTCGCATTTATAATATTAGTGAGATGAGATGATATTAGTGAGATTTGGTGAAATTTTATACTAAATTTTAATCATCCCAAATTCATTCGTTTGGTACGACAATATTCCATAATAACATACTAGGTTCAATAATATGTTTCGATGTCGTATAAAACCACCTTCAAACTCTCACGAAACGGTGGTATCGAGCTATAAACCTCCAAAGAACAATAGTCTAATTAAAGTTGTTTGCTATAACTCCGGTGTATTGGGCGGGTGTGGATTTATTAGAACAATGCGCATAAAAGCCTTTATATGCCATAAATCAGTTAAGTTTCGCCTAGTAGTACATTCAACGTACTTGCCTATTAATAAAAGGGTTTCATATTTTCACAGTTATAACAAATCTTTTTAAACGAAAGGATTTATTTATTTATGGGCTGATATAGTTTTAGGTAAATGTTGTTTATTGTACCAATTTAAAATTAAACTAAATAATTGACCACGCTGAATACGTTAAAAACAACCGACTTCAATCGCAACAACTCCTGGCTATGTTTTTGTTGATTTTCTCAAAAACCGCTGAATCAATTTCAATAAAATTTATATGGGACCACCTGTGAAATATACCCTTTTAAACAAAAAAAGAATTTTCCAAATCAGTTCAGGCGTAAAAAAAAGATTCTGACGAATTGAGAACCTCCTCCTTTTTTGAAGTCGGTTAAAAAGGTTTGAACTCTCCATACACATAATATCTGGGCCAAATCACACACGGTCATCTGGGCCCAAACTAGGATTCCCTGTATTATGGGAACCAGAGAAGGATATACATACATAGATACGTTTTAAATACATACATATATAGATATAATACACCCAGAGACACAGAGCAAATAAATCTGCTCATGACAGAAATGTTTGCCCTGGGTGGGGCATCGAACCCACGACCCTCGGATCAGTAGTCAGGAGCACTAACCACAGCGCCACCGAGTCAGTCGGGTCATATGGATCGTCGGTTTGACTATATTTGTATGAAAGGTCTAAAATGCCACACATCCACCGCAGCATTTGCATCTCCGTGTGGCGAATGCTGCTGGACGCCTCTTCCAAGGTCTTGCCACGTCAATTAATTAGCTAAAACCCTTACTCCCTAGTTATTTTTGCATAATTTAACCCATTTTTAGTCCTCGAAACAATAGTTTTCCGCTCGATTGAGTTACAAATAAAACTAATGTGGTGGCAACACGGTTTTTTGCGCTGGCGCCGCCGCCCGTTGCGCCCTCCCTAGCGGCCCCGCTCTTAATTAAAATCGTGTGCTAGTGTTGTTAAACAAACTCGAATGAAAAATATCGATATTAGTATAACGATACATAGTAAATATTTTGAAGTTGAAAAGCTGATTCTGTGACGGTTTCGGTAGATATTTATTTATATTTTATAGAAGAAAGACACGACTCCTATAATTCGGAAAGAAAGACAAATTACTTGAATAAAAATTATTGTACTTGATTGTAGTTTATAATATTAAGAATCTTAAGAAATTTCGAATAATATAAATTATAATAGTTTTTTTTATATATTATGTGGAAATATATGTGGAAAGGGCACATATTTTTTTATTAACTTTTGTTTCTTTATCAAACAACGTGTTGAAACATAATTCATGCAAATCAATCACGAAATAAGAAACTTAATTTTATTAATTCTGATATTAGTATTTAACAGCACTCTATCTTATGTCAGAGTTGAGTGAAGTTTGGTTAGCTGAGATAAAGAAATACTAATTTTGTTTGCAATAATTTAAAGAAGAATTAAATTCCAAGGAACATTATGAGGAATTCGAAAAAAAAACTCACGAGATCTCAAGAAAAATTGGCAAATAACTTGGTAATTATTTGAGCATTGTCGTACAAAAATTTACTAGTTACACAAGTACAGTAAAACTCCATGGTAATAATGATAACGGGTGTGCTTAGTCCATTTATTTAGGTTCATGCTAAATTTCCAAAAAAACAAATAAATTATCTTGGCAAATGGTAAGTAATAGACATACAAACAGACAGACACACTTTTAGATTTATATGTGTGTAGTAGTTCTGCTTAATACCTAATTATTCAAAATAGCTATTTCCTAATAAAAGCCTAATTACTTGTAGTTTAGTGTCAGTTCTGTCGGTTATCGATGTCACGGATACAACACTACGCAGTAACTGTTCGTTGCTTTCTAAATTGACTCTTTAAAACTTGTAATTTGAATTCATTTTTTTCCAGGATAAATTTGAGCGTCATTCCGGGAAAAGATTGTACAGTGAGATCTGAGAAATAGTCTGCACCAAGCTCTTTTTTTTGGAATGCGTTTTATACTCCCTCAGAGTACATAGGACATGATGCAACTAAAAACTTATTCTGTTCTAGCTAAAAAAGAATATGGAACAGATAAGATATAGGTACCTATCTCTTTTAAAAATAAAGAAATAATTTCAAATCAGCCGATTATTGTCATCAAAATTCAAATCCTGGAAACAAGACACACTCGTTTACAATTATAAAACTAAAACAAACATGAGCGACTTCAATTTCATTTTCAACCGACTTCAAAAAAAGGAGGAGGTTCTCAATTCGTCGGAATCTTTTTTTTTTTTTTTTTTTTTTTTTATGTATGTTCACCGATTACTCGAAGACGCCTGAACTGATTTCAAAAATTCTTTTTTTGTTTGAAAGGGTATACTTCACAGGTGGTCCCATATAAATTTTATCGAAATCGATTCAGCGGTTTTTGAGAAATACAACAAAACATAGCAAAATTGGAGTTGTTGCGATTGAAGTCGGTTGTTTTTAAAGTATTCAGTGTGGTCAATTATATCACTTAGCATTACAAAGTGAAAAAGAAGTAATAAAAAACCGAGTGTCTTTTCTTTTGTCGCCGCGTTGGAGTACCCACTGATTTGAACTTAATTGAGAGTTCTTTCTAGAATTTTTTATAAGTAATAATCTAATTCAATTTTCAATTTCACAAACATGTTCCATACAATTCACATTAGACTAGGGTTGTCACAAACAGACTGTTGTGCATCAATCTGTGTCAAAGCTAATTAGTCACGAATTTATGCCACAAATGAATGATTGGTGACCGCAACTCTAATCCGTTCAGCTGATTGGTTCAGGATTCGCCGGATGCCAAATGAAGCTCTTAATTTTGGTTGTTTAGTTATTTTAGGCCTTAGCTATGTATTCATTAATGTTAATTTTGGTCATTAATAACATTGATGGCCGATTGGTATTTCTATTTTCTGCAAAGCCTCCTGGGCAGCTAGGATTTTAGACAAACCTGTGTTTTTGAGAAGGAATGTCAGATAAAGTAGTTACATCCCATTTCTTTAGGAACTTATCAAAATGTGTACAACTTGACAAGTATTTTTATTGAAATGTAAATGTTAACATTCTTGCAAACGTAGTAGTTACAAATTTGATTTTGCATTTCTATAAAAAAATGTGTTGGAGGGAGTTTCTTTGGACCCGTCGTTTCTTCTCACTCCGCAAACACTTACGGCGGGTATACGAGTTCCGAGCGGTAGGAACCTCGTATTAGGTAGATAAAAGAATGACGTTCGAAAAGTGTACACTGCTACCTACTCCCCCCCCCCCCCCTGAGGACCCCGAATGCGATGAAAATTGAAATGTAATCTAGTTAATCGTATTCGGGGTCTTCCGGGACGGGTGTCTCAGGAATCGGGGCCCTCAGGGAGTAACCCTAATAAAACATCGTTGAAGAATTTTACATCAAAATATCCATACTAAAAATACATGATACGTATCATGTTTGGTAACATTTAATTAAATACCTCAAGAAATGGAGTAACAGCACCAATGCACTTAGGTGATGTTTAAAGTTATGAGTATAAGGTGATATTTAAATGGTGGATACGGAAATATTTAGCTACTAGCTGGTGCCCGCGACTTCGTACGCGTTAGTGTTAGGGATTTTTACAATAGTTCATATGTTTTGCTAAAGTTTTACCTTTTCTTTAGAAATAAGAACATAACAAAATTTTGTAAACAATTAAACGGCTTGAAATGATTAAAAAGACTGGCTTTAAACTGAAGGAAAAAAGAAAAACAAAAAAGGAAAAATAAAAAATAAAAAGAAAAAAGATAAATGAAAAATATTATAAAAGAAAATAGAAAACAGAAAAAAGAAAAAGGAAAAGAAAATATTATTGCATGAAATTTATTAGATAAAGATAGACATTTAAAATTATGGTTTTTTTTTTTATTAATAATCGAATTTATGTTCGCAACCAACACTGCTGGGGCATGGATCTCTTCTTATAGCTAGGGAAGGTTAGCTCATTCCTCTCCACACACAGGGTCCAAGTTTGGATAGTTGTAAGATGTGAGGCTAATGGCCAACCCCAGCTTAAGAAGTTTTTCAGCCGCCTAATATTAGGTAGTTATAGAAAAAGTTGAAGTATAGGTCCAGTGTAATGGGTAAAAGCTCCAGTTAACGGGTCCTACGCCTGTATACCACCACTTGATAAATATTGCCCTACACTTGAATAGTTGGGTACAAAATAAAAATACCATTTACAAACTAGTTTGCTTTGCTTGTTTCAGCTTCAAAGGGCTTCACTGTGTTATACGTATATTTTCAATATTCTACAGCTACCTACACCGTAAAACTACAGACATATCTCATCGAAAGAGAGGATCCCGTCAGTTCCCTCGTGATATCCTTGACATTTCCGGATCATGAATGTTAACTGAATATACCTTTGAGTCGCGTAATCTAAGAGTGAAGGTTTCACCTTAATACTTTAAGTCATTCCATAGATACAGTTTCCAGCTTTTCCCTCGGGATTCCTTTGAATTTCCAGGACCAATAGTATGCATCGAATGATACGAAAGTACCATAATCGACACGCCTTTTCAAAAAGTTAAGGTTTCTTAATAAATTGAGTTTTCCTGTGGGAACCCTTCATGAAACCGAGATGAAAAAATGTAGATGTTTAGCAGTAATGATAAAGTATAATTGCGACAAATTAGAATAAAATCGGCTTCGTAGTTTTTGAGTAATAAGGCTTTTAAGAATTAAAGTTTTTATGCATTCCTCCAGGAATCCTTGAATTTCCCGGGATAAAAAGTATCTAAGATGTTACTCCGAGTTACGTAGTACAATCTTACAAAGTTTCATCAAAATCAGCCCAGCCGTTTTTGCGTGATGCGCGGACAGACAGACAGACAGGCAAAAATTCCAAATTAAATTATTTTGGTCTCTTTATCGATAGATATGTCCCCTACAGTTATTATTTTCAAAAAATATTCCATGTACAGAATCGGCCCCATTACAGTTTTATTATATATGTATAGATTATTCGGGTAAAATGTTTTATAATATCGGGTCAAAAATCTTGTATGATATTTGATATTATTTTTTGTATTTTTCGCCGACTGTGTCCACGCATTCTTTGGGAACGCAGAACATAATATTTTCTGTTAAACATAAAATTATATGTAAATAATGGAAAAAAAGATAAAAATTTGGTTGTTTTTATATTGCATGACAGACTCGGCGGCTTAGTGGTTAGTGCTCCTGACTACTATCCGAGAGTCGTGGGTTCGATCCCCACCCAGGGCAAACATTTTTGTCATAAGCAGATTTGTTTGATCTGTGTCTGGATGTATTATATCTATATATGTATGTATTTAAAGGTATTTGTGTATGTCTATCACTCTCTAGTTCCCATAATACAGGGAATCCTAGTTTGGGGCCAAATGACCGTGTGTGAAACGCACATTAATTGGATGTAAAAAAAAATTAAATGTGGCCAATTATGCGAAACCTGAACCCTACTGCAACCTACAAGTACCTTTCAAATATAAAACGTCCGTAAAAAGAATTAAAGCGTCCGCAATGGACAGGCCTTGCGATGCGGAAGATCAAAGGGACAACTTTCTGTCACTGGGCACCCCTCTTTCTGCCCGCATAAAAAAGAAAGCCGCAAATTATATGGTGTTCCCGTATACTTTGCGGCCTTTTTCCTTATGGGCAGCTTCGGTACCCTTATCGCAACGTGGAACCGTCAGCCATTTAGCGAAACTCGAGCAGATAACAAAAACGGCGAAACATACGAAAAATACACCAGAGCGGTACGGAGTTTTAAAAATACAGTGATACGTAACGGAAGAGGAGTAATTGGAATGTTTTGAAAAGACTCGGAGCTATTGTTGACTATATACATGTCGCAGTGATATTGTCAAACTCGTGATATTATAATCTGACTAGTCAAATTATAATACACGGATTTTTGTTAATCTCCTCCATTTCTCCACAATTTCACTAACTTGTTTCAGTGAAATTATAATTCCACTAGACGTATACCGCAATATTAAGGCAACGATATATTGTTAATTTTATTGGACGTGCAATGCAGTTTGATTGTGAGACGCTTACTGATTGGTCCGTTTTCAGTGAAGGTGCCAGATGAAAAAGAATCAACCAATCAAAACGCTCGAGGACCTCTTCCAAAAACTCGACTCTTAATGTATGTACCTAGTTAGTATAATATCACTTTAGCGGCCCCGTGTGATTATAAAAAACACTAAAATATCACGAGTTTGATAATATCCCTACGACATACAAATATCTTGTGAACGCGGATGAAGTTGAGGTGTTGCCGTCAAAGCTTTTTTCACAGAATTAAAAAAAAGCTAAGTAAATATTAAATCAATTTCCAGAGACTTATGTACCTATCACAAAAGGTCACCCGGTCCCAAACTATTGCGGAATTTCTCTTCAAAAATGGGCCCAAAGATGCCCTAACACCAACTAATCAGAGTCGTAGAAATTTAGACCCCGCCAGTAATCGAACCCGCGACCTCCTGATGTCCAGCAAGTGGTCTACCCTCTAGGCCACGGAGGCATCAAAAGAAAGAAAGATAAATGTTCAAGATGGGTTCCTTCCTAATTAACTCCTTCCCATAGGGTCTATTTTCAGTGTCTAGATTTACTAATCAATGAGAAAACATTCCTTTGTTCTTATCGGACCACTCTAACCATCTAACTGGGTGGTCGGTTACCAATTTTAGTCTTAACCGATCATCTAGACGTAAGACTGTCAGTAAAATTAATAATATTTAATAGATCCATGGTTCCCTATAGACCCGTAAACTTACTAAGTAAATATCTTCATCACCCAAAACACGACCAATGCTAGATAAATACCTCCCCCAGAGATTTTCACGTCGACCGTTTGTGCGCTGTCTACATCCAGAGACTTCCCGCAGCCTTCACCCTTCACCAGGTCCTCGGTCAAATGAATGGGAGGCCTGCCTACGCTACAAGTTTCGATGTGCGGTCGCCAGTCAAGATATTTAATGCCCTAAGTAAATACGGTTTTTTTTTATGGCAGAGGTGGCAAACGAGCAGACGGATCACCTGATGGTAAGCGATTACCGCCGCCCATAGAAACCCGCAACACCAGAGGAGTCACAAGTGCATTGCCGGCCTTTGATATGGGAGTACGCTCTTTTCTTGAAGGTTTGAATGTCGTATCGGTCCGGAAATACCGCAGGCGACAATTCATTCCACAGTTTGGTTGTGCGAGGCAGAAAGTTTTTAGTGAAACGCACAGTTGTGGACTGCCAACTATCTATGTGATGGGGATGAATATATTGTCGCGTAGAATGATGGCGAAAAGAGGCGGCAGGGATCAAACCGAACAATTCCTCGGAGCACTCCCCATTGTACATGCGATAGAGAATGCAGAGCGAGGCTACATCTAACAAAATAATAATATAGCATTGTATAATGCTTTTACGTAAGTGTAAAAATATTATACAATGCTACTTATCATATATTTTTTATATTTCTTTTGCAGATTCACATACGAGGGCAAAGTTTAAATCTTTAAATACCTACCTTTGTTAGACCTTGTATTTTCCTCTTTCTTTTATTTGATCATTAATTATTCTGGCAGTACCCAGATTTTCCGACCACCTTCAATCCTGGCAGCCATATAGAATGCGTCACCGGGCGAAAAACAAAAGAACCGATTAAGGGATTCCACCCTTCATCCCTTTGACAAAGGGATGTCAATTGGCAGGTTTTTAATTAAACTGTGACGAGCAACCTTCGCGATCGCACCACTTTTGTCATTGTTAGAGTCAAGAGCATTGTAACATAGGAAATTTTTTCTGGTTTCGTGAAAGTAAACGAAAAAGTAAGGGATATTTTATATTTGTCTGATATATATATTAATTGACCACGCTGAATACGTTAAAAACAACCGACTTCAATCGTAGCAACTCCAATTTTGCTATGTTTTTGTTGATTTTCTCAAAAACCGCTGAATCGATTTCGATAAAATTAATATGGGACCACCTGTGAAGTATACCTTTTCAAACAAAAAAAGAATTTTTGAAATCGGTTCAGGCGTCTTCGAGTAATCGGTGAACATACATAGAAAAAAAAAAAAAAAAGATTCCGACGAATTGAGAACCTCCTCCTTTTTTTGAAGTCGGTTGATAAAACAAGCTTTTGCCCGCGGCTCCGCCTACGAGGATGTCACTTTATGACTTTCTCTAAGGTATCCTATGGTAACCATGCATTTTCCCGGAACAAAAAGTAGCCTTTCACCCAAATTCGTTCAGTAGTTTTGACGTAAAAGTAAAACAAACAAACATCCATACTTTCGCAATTGTAATATATTAATATGATTATATAAATATATTAATATTAGTGAGATATTTTGTTTTGATAGGCATCTCACAATTTTAGTCACATTGTCCTGTAAAAACAGCGCGTAAACAGTTAAACATGGTAAACTCCATATTTAATGACAAATTATGTTGTTATAACCTTAAAAAATGACTGATATAAGTACACTAAGCTTGTACGAGGTAAGCATTTATCGTAGCATTTTTCGCATATTTTTCTTCGAAAGCCCATTTTCTTCTAGTACAGTAAAACCTGCCTATCAAGGTACCTGGAAATTTTTCTCACTTAACCCACTTACCCATTGTCACAGATATCCAGGTATAAATAAATATTTGTCTCATTTACAGAGGGTTCCTTTTATAAAGGTGAAAATAGAGGTTATTCCAGTTATAGAGGTGGGATTATTAAATAAAACACACAAGAATGTCCCAGTTAGAGAGATAATAAATGGATGTTATCTCAGTTACAGAGGTTGCTACCCATGAAGTTCACAGAAAAAAATAGTAAAAGTATTTTTTAAAGTTTAGTCTCAGTAAAAGAGGTAAAATACACTCGCTGTTTCAATTATAGAGGTAATTATGGCGATAAAATCGAAAGAACGAATCCCAGATATAGAGGTTTATTTTGTTCCACTAACAGAGGTAATTCAGTGCAAAAGTGTCGAGACCTCAGCATGAGTCCCAGCTATGGAGGTTTCCACTTATCTAGGTCCCACTTATCCAAGTTTTACTGTATATCCATGCACTGTACAATGGTCCAGGCCCAGGATGAAAACCTCCATCAAAGATGGCGCTAGCTAGCCAGACAGGGTCATAAAATGCTCTACTACCGATCAACTAAACGGTCCCTAAAACTTGGACTCCGCCGGGAATCGAACCCGCGACCTCTTGATATGAAGCAAGCGGGCTAGCCACTAGGCCACGGAAGTGGTACAATTTAGCAAGACCGTTTAGCGGAACCTTCACAGAATGAAGACATATTTAACCCCTCTCCTCCCATATACCCGTACGTGTCTTTCCTTACGGCAGGCGGCGGGGCAAACAATAAAATCTGTGCTAAATCGTCGATTTCCTCTACCCCCGTATTTCAGCCGATAATGGGCCCAATAAATATAACATGGCCACGGGGGCCCTCGACAATGACAGATGACTCTTATCATGGTACTAGAAGAAAATGTATTATATTATAAGGTAGTTACGCTGTCAACGTCCTGTTTTATTTGAAAACATCGTGAAGAGAAAAATAATTCTAACTAATAGGATAAATCTGAAATTACTTTGTCTTTTTCTCAAGTAGATCTTGTCGGATAGTTAGAAACTGTTTGCGAATAAAACCACGGGCTGAAAGCTAGTACGATATCTACGATAAAAAACACCATTACCAATTTCCCCTTTGGCAATCCGTTAACAACCCATATCGTCCCCACTGCAGGGGCACGGGTCTCTTCCCATACCTCGGGAAGATTAGGCCATACTCCACACACACCTTTGGCAATAATATAAATTAATTACAGCTCGCGTCACGTAAAAAGAGCGCTCGCGGGCGTTCCGAGGGCACAACAGTTCACTCTGACAACAGGATGGCATAATATAAATCGCGTAAGTGTGAAAGAGAGGGCACTAAACAGTTGCTGTCAGAGTGCATCCTCGGAACGCCATGCGCCAGCCAGCGCTCTTTTTACGTGACGCGAACTATACTTAGCTACAAGTCGACGGTTAACCCTTTTTCCTTATACCGTGACTCTTATAAGCCACTAGCTCTTAGTGGTTGTCCACTTTGGAACAAAAAGGTAGGTACGGTAGTTTAGTGGTGTTTCCTAAGGACTTCCGTTTGAGCAGTTGGTTCTTGAGAAACTGGAAGACTTCTCAAATGAACGTCCTTAGGATTTCTTTTGAAAGAAAAATAAATATAGTTATATTTTATGAGCTTATCTAAACCACTTATCTGTCCAAGAGACTGAACAACTTTTATTCTAGGAACTCTATCACAGAATAATAATCTAACTACTCAATGACCACGCTGAATACGTTAAAAACAACCGACTTCAATCGCAACAACTCCAATTTTGCTACGTTTTTGTTGATTTTCTCAAAAACCGCTAAATCGATTTCGATAAAATTTATATGGGACCACTTGTGAAGTATACCCTTTTAAACAAAAAAAGAATTTTCCAAATTGGTTCAGGCATCTTCGAGTAATCGGTGAACATACATAAAAAAAAAATAAAAAAATATCCGACGAATTGAGAACCTCCTCCTTTTTTTAAAGTCGGTTAAAAAGCCTCCGACTGCATAAAAGTAGGCTAAATAAATAAGGAAACTAAAATGAATTTCATACAGCTTTTCCTACATGCGAAGAAAAAGATTTCTAACTCCCGAAGTTACAATGAAAATTTAAAAAAATACTGAAAATACTAGTTCTTTGATGTAGGTTTCTTCACACTTAAGCAATAATCATGGTTCCTTCACCTTGACGTAAGCGTAAACTAAAATGCTAAGCTAAAGTGCCAGTGTTCGAGGCACATAGATCATAAAGCAGATGGCTGTGGTGGCATTAAAGTTTTTGTGTGGCAACCGCGCACCGAAAGACGTAGCGTAGGCAGGCTTCCCACTCGGTAGACCGATGACCTGGTGAGGCAAGGCCGCCTCCCACTCGGTAGACCGATGACCTGGTGAAGGTTGCGGGAAACCGCTGGAGGTGGGCAACGCAGGCCTAGTCGGTGTGGAAATCCTAGAGGTTTTTATTCACCAGGATATAGGTAATTACAGGGTAACATTTTAACTAAGGGACGTCAACTCAATTCATTTTTGAAATTCCAAAACTGTTTTTTAGGGTTCCGTAGCCAAATGGCAAAAAACAGAACCCTTATGGATTCGTCATGTCTGTCTGTCTGTCTGTCCGTATGTCACAGCCACTTTTTTTCCGAAACTATAGGAACTATACTGTTGAAACTTGGTAAGTAGATGTATTTTGTGAACCGCATTAAGATTTTTACACAAAAATAGAAAAAAAACAATAAATTTTGGGGGCTCCCCATAGTTGGAACTGAAACTCAAAATTTTTTTTTCATCAAACCCATACGTGTGGGGTATCTATGGATAGGTCTTCAAAAATGATATTGAGGTTTCTAATATCATTTTCTTCTAAACTGAATAGTTTGCGCGAGAGACACTTCCAAAGTTGTAAAATGTGTGTCCCCCCCCCGTAACTTCTAAAATAAGAGAATGATAAAACTAAAAAAAATATATGATGTACATTACTATGCAAACTTCCACCGAAAATTGGTTTGAACGATATCTAGTAAGTAGTTTTTTTTTAATACGTCATAAATCGTAAACCGCAATTTACCTTTCATTCAAGTTACAACGAACTACAAAAACTTTTATATTATGTTACTTGCTGCTACGGAACCCTTCATGGGCGAGTCCAACTCGCACTTGGCCGCTTTTTTCTATTGTGTGATTAAAAATCGCCATTTGTTAAGTTTAAAGAGAAATTATTTTTAAAAAGTAAAAAATCATTTGTATGAGCTCGTCTTTGATACCACCACATTGGACCCAAATTCAGTTCCAGTGCGATCTTCGTTACATAGGTAGGTATATTTTATTCAGAAAATCTAGGTAGGCTTTATCAACCGTCCGGCGAGGCATTTAGTCGTGACAATGACAGCCCGATAGGCTTTTCCAACCGTCGAGCTCCTAGCTTTGTAGACTGGAAGGTTTTCAGGAGCGTGTCAGAAACAATTAAATTTGATCTTGAACAGGGTGAAAATGAGGACCAAATTTCGACTGTGGCTTGTAGTCATGACACTGAACAACTTTCTCTAAGGAAGCAGTTCAATGGGAGCAAAAAAATTTTGGACTTTCCATTCAAAGTTGGCCTCACTCATCTCAGCTTAGCTCATCGATTTGTAGGTAGAGGATATTACAAAAAAAAATATATAGCTGAAACAATTATGTTATACAACTTTCCCAAACATAGTATAAACATTATACAGTATGGACCGCTTTCTGAAGGCTACCTCACCCCCCCCCCCCCCCACCGGTTGTTCACTAGCTTCCTCCCGCGACTTCGTCTGCATGTTCGGCGTGAAAGTGGAACAAACAAACCAAAAAACACCTATACTTTCGCATTTATAATATTAGTGAGATGAGAAAAAGTAATCAATTATTTGATTGATTAGATCTACAGATTTATACTGTTAAAAGAGTGGCCTAATAATAGTGCCTAAATAAGGCTTCTCGCCTGAAGCAAGCAATATATTTACGAGAATTTTGTTAAACTACAGTAGCAAATAACGACTCTGTTTATAGTTAAGAGGAAAATGGTTTGCTTGTCATGAAAAAATATGGAAGGAGTAATAGGATAACTGACCACGCTGAATACGTTAAAAACAACCGACTTCAATCGCAACAACTCGAATTTTGCTATGTTTTTGTTGATTTTCTCAAAAACCGCTGAATCGATTTCGATAAAATTTATATGGGACCACCTGTGAAGTTTACCCTTTCAAACAAAAAAAGAATTTTCGAAATCGGTTCAGGCGTCTTCGAGTAATCGGTGAACATACATAGAAAAAAAATAAAAAAATAAAAAATAAAGATTCCGACGAATTGAGAACCTCCTTTTTTTGAAGTCAGTTAAAAATCGCTTTTAAAATAAATACTGCTACTTTTGATATATTTTTCTTAAATGTTGCGGCTCCTGCGCAACCTATATTATCGTAATATTTAATAATAATAATAATATCCGGGGACAAATTACACACGGTCATCTGGCCCCAAACTAGGATTCCCTGTATCTTGGGAACCAGAGACTGATATACATACAAAACAAATAAAAAAATTAATAATTTAACCATATTCATAACATTATTAGCCGAAAGACGTCCACTGCTAGTCAAAGGCCTCCCCAAGGATTAGAACAATTCCATCTTTCAGTCTGGTTTCATAATTTATACCCATTAGGTTTTTATTAGTAATTTTGATTATTAATTCAAGTGGGCGGGGCACGACTTTTATAATTTTACAGATCAGGTAGGTAATCAAAAAGTATACTTGGATTTTTTCTACTACTATTGTCAATAACAAAAATACTTACATTTCAATTCACAAACAAAAAATAACTTTTACCAAACAATTTCATGACTCTCTCCCGCCATTGTTGAAAGCTTTATTGTTAGCCTGTTTTATTTTTATTTTATTGTATGACGCAGTAAGGCGTCTAGCTGTTGAGGACGACATTTTACAAGTTCTGGAACACTGTAAGAACTTTGTGCGTACATAATAATATGAAAAGTCGTTATTTTTTTGTTCAGTTTCTTCACATGGAAGTACAGGTCAAATAGACATAATTATATATTGAGCTTTGGGTCTAAGGACCCATAGACAGTTTATACATATTAGCGCAATATAGACTTTCAGGGGGCCGATAATAATAATAATAATATAATAATAATAATATCTGGGACAAATCACACACGGTCATCTGGCCCCAAACTAGGATTCCCTGTATCTTGGGAACCAGAGACTGATATACATACACATATACTTTTAAATACATACATATATAGATATAATACACCCAGACTCAGAGCAAACAATTCTGCTCATCACAGAAAAGTTTGCCCTGTGTGGGGATCGAACCCACGACTCTCGGATCAGAGGTCAGGATCGCTAACCACTTAGCCACCGAGTCAGTCATAATTATGATATCGTTTATCATAAGGTTATTTCAAACTGTTTTATCTTTTGTGACTAACTAAAATATTGATGTTTGATGGCGGATAGATGTTTGTAGTGTACTTTGGCTCCTAATGAGTTAATAGCCCATATCGTCCCCACTACAGGGGCACGTGTCTCTTCCCAAAAGTCCAAGGGGGCCAAGTCCGGATTGTTGCAGGTTGTGGGCTTTGGAACTTAGTAATGACAAAATCTCAAAATTTCATTAAAGTGAGATATTGGTGAAACGTTTGAAATATCATTACTAAAATAAAATAAAAAAATGGAAGACAAAATGAAAATTGGTTCTGAAATCTTTGTTTTCTTGAGTTTCTTTTAGATCTTTCATCGTACTATTTGTAAAATATCCACAGTTGCCACATAGACTTTTAGGCAATGTTCGAGCCAAACCACCTGCTAATGCACCCTCTGCAAACCTCACTTGATCTCCAGTCCTGGCCTACATATCTCTAGTAATAAGTGTAAAAAACTAATCCCGTTTAAATCTTAAGTACATATTAATCATATTAATGAAAATTCCCGTTACATTAAACAAAAATACGGATACTTCAATAGTTTCTAAGAAACACCTTCTTTAACTTTATTGAATTTTCCCATATTAACGTGAAAATTGTATAGAGTGGGTTGATTGAATACCTTTTAAGGTTACCTTTTTTCCTTCAAGATCTATGTATATTTATACTGATTTTTTAATAATTTTTAGGGATCCGTACCGAAAGGCCAACAGGACCCTATTACTAAGCCTCCGCTGTCCATCCGTACCCATACCCAAAATGCAATTAAAAATCAGTTAAAATATTTTAGATATTTTGACATTGAAATGAAAAATAAAACATTTATTTTTTTATCGTTCGGATAGTGAGATATTTTACAGGTGTATTTAATATCGGACTAAATTTTAACTGAGGTTTCTGCTCATCCACTGAACAACGTTCTCTAACTAACCAATTCTACATGTAGGATATTACAAGGGGAAGCAAATTGTCGATTTATCTTTATCCGAGGTGATGGAGTGTCAAAATAATGGTAGGACCACCAGTTTTATAAGTCGGAAATAAATCGCACAAAAACCTGTATTTTTTATAAAATAGGTAATACCTATTTATAATTAAAAACTGTTAGCTCTATTTGTAAACAATTAAAACAAAGATAAGTATAGGCACAAAACTCGTCGTTGGCAATTACGTATTCGTATTTCTCTTTGATCTTAATTTTTGAAGACGACAAAAGCTCAAGTAAAAATGTTAGGAAAAAATCCAATGTTCCCCTAGTTTTGCAAGACAAATTTATTTCTGTCAGTTTTCTTTGTACCCAGGAGTCCGGATTATGGACTTTTCCCGGGAAGCAACAATAATGAGTTCTTTTCAGACTCGATTCTTCCCATTTGGTAGTTTTTTTGGTCTTATTTGTGCTGGGGATAATGAGTTGGAGAAACGTTAAGAGGTTCCTAGAACATTGCTTGCTTCAGAGCTGAAAATGTTTTATGGGAAATGTGGAGAGAGGATAATCTACGAAAAATCAGTTTTGACAGGTTTTTGATAATTTAGAGATGATTCATATTTGTCCAAAATATTTTAAGTTCAACATTACACTTATTTAACAACATCTCTAAGAAACAAAATAGCATGTGAAATTTAATGTGGATTTTATAAGAGAAGATCCTTTTTCTTTGACTGGTATTATATTTCTAACCGCCTCCGTAACCCAGTAGCTTGTCTGCTCGCTTCACAATAGGGCAAGTTACTGTGCGGATTCGATTCCCGGCGGGGTCCAACTTTGTAGGACTCGGTTTGGTTGGTGGTAGGGCATTTTCTGAGGCCACCTGGCTAGCTACCACCATCTTAGCTAAGTCTTGCCGCTAAACATCAATGTTAACACCCAGTTCCCCATTGCGTTAGGGAATCTCGGAAAGGCCGCTTCCATCTTCGGTATCATCACTTACCATCAGGTGAGATGATGCCAAGGGCCAATTGAGGGAAAAAAATAGTTCCAGCTTTAATAAAAAGAAACAAATTAAAAACAAACAAAGAAACAACTTCTGAAGTTGTTTAGTTAGAGACGTTATTAAGGTTTTTCCGTTATGTTTTGCATTTAGATATTATTCCGAAACAAAAATCTTCTTAACCGACTTAAAAAAAGGAGGAGGTTCTCAATTCGTCGGAATTTTTATATATTTTTTTTTATTAATAATTTTTTATGTATGTTCACCGATTACTCGAAGACGCCTGAACCGATTTGGAAAATTCTTTTTTTGTTTAAAAGGGTATACTTCACAGGTGGTCCCATATAAATTTTATCGAAATCGATTCAGCGGTTTTTGAGAAAATCAACAAAAACATATCAAAATTGGAGTTGTTGCGATTGAAGTCGGTTGTTTTTAACGTATTCAGCGTGGTCATTATCAACAAGAATTAACTCTTATCCTTGAAACCTTAAGCGGTTGCGATTAATTATTGACCCATCTCCAAATCCAAGGCTCTATGACAGCTTGATAGATGCTCCCTTTAATTGATTGGGCCTCCTCCGCTAAGTCCTGACGTCGCATCGTCTTAGCGTATTTCGTAAAGAGTCGCCATCGTTCGCCATCGTTTCACGCGACAACAATTTCATCCCCATCACTTAGATGGTTGGCAGTCCACAATCCACAACTGTGTATTTCACTAGAAACTTTCTGTCTCGCACAACCAAACTGTCGAATGATTTGTCGCCTGCGGTATTTCCGGACCGATACGACATTCAAACCTTCAAGAAAAGGGCGTACTCCCATATTAAAAGCCTTTAGGATACGCACTTGTGGCTCCTCCGGTGTTGCGGGTGTCTATGGGTGGCGGTAATCGCTTACCATCAGGTGATCCGTCTGCTCGTTTGCCATAAAAAAGAGCTTAAAAGTTGCATAAAAAATTATAGAAATTGTAATATATATATAAGGTGCTACTTTATTAGTGCCCGATATTTTAGTCAGTGCTTCTACTCCTGATTCTGATCAACTTTCCCCAAGGAACCCATAGTCAAATCGCAAAAAAAATTCTGGACACTTCATACTAATTTGGCCGCTCGGCTGATCGATGTGTATGAAGAATCCAAAATTTTTTTTGTGATTTGACTATGGGTTCCTTGGGGAAAGTTGATCAGAATCAGAAGTAGAAGCACTGACTAAAATATCGGGCACTAATAAAGTAGCACCTTATATATATATATAGGCCACACCTGATAAATCCGGTAGTTGACTTCTAGTCATCCTAGATACTTTTTATCTAATGTCAAAAAGAGATTTTGTTCTAAAACTGTTTGAAATTGGGCACAATATTCATCTATCGTTTGAAATGCTTTCTCGATTTTAACAATCTTAGTAAGTTTTTAATTTATTTTTCACAATATTTTTACATGTTTAATATCTTATATGTATTGATATGTAGGTAATCTGACAATTCTATTTATAGCCACCATAGAAAAGAATGCGGTGATGGCTTTTTGGCAATGACGGGTCTAGGGGAATTAAACCTAACGTATATGCCGTGCTGGGAAAGCTTCATCTTCCCGCCGCAGCAACCTACACAAAAAGTTATAAGTATATTAGTATTAAAGTTATATAAGTAATCATAAATATTATAAAATATAAAACAGCCTTTGATTAATTCTTTAATTTTGTTTAAAAATTCATTGAATGCTTTAAAAAATAATAATAAATAAATCAATTACAACATTTACATTATAATATCCTAATATAAATATTTATCTTATTTAATTAATTAAAAATATTTATTTAAAGCGTATAGTTACCACATCCTCTACCCCCTGTGAAAAAAGTACATTTTTGTTTTGTTAAATGTACCAAAAAAAAAACAATTTTGAAGAAATAGGGTAGTTGACTGTGAGTCATCCGAGTTACTTTTTTATCTTCTTCAAAAAAGGAGGAGATTCTCAATTCGACTGTATGTTGTTTTTTAGGGTTCCATAGCCAAATGGCAAAAAACGGAACCCTTATGGATTCGTCATGTCCGTCTGTCTGTCCGTATGTCACAGCCACTTTTTTCTATAAGAACTATAACTGTTGAAACTTGGTAAGTAGATGTATTCTGTAAGTCGCATTAAGATTTTCACACAAAAATAGAAAAAAAACAATACATTTTGGGGGTTCCCCATACTTAGAACTGAAATTCTTTTTCACTTTTTCATCAAACCCATACGTGTGGGGTATCTATGGATAGGTCCTTAAAAAATGATATTGAGGTTACTAATATCATTTTTTTCTAAACTGAATATAACCACTAAATGTTTGTTTGTTTGTTCCACTTTCACGCTAAAACTACTGGACGAATTTGGATTAAATTTGGTAGATAGATAGATTAAGCACTCGGCTAACACATAGCATACTTTTTATCCCGGAAAACTCGCGGGTTCCCGGAGGAATGGCTAAAAACCGTTTTTTTTTCTTTGTTACTAGATGGCTCTGCCTTCACATTTTATTTCTCCCTGGACCCTATTCTGAAGTCCACGTAGACGAAGTCGTGGGAGGAAGGTAGTTGTACTTTAAAGTCAACGAACTATTGGGCGTTGGATCAGGTACATTGGTTTTCTACCAGGTGATTCAAAGTAGGAATACCAGAATAAAAAATAGGGCCTTACTTGTGGTTGTCGTCGCTATGATATTATGAAATAATTGTTATTAAGACATGATAATAAATAGCATTTCTCCTAAAAACAAAATTGAACATTTTGAGACTTAAATCTACGATATTTATTTCTCAAATACGATCAATAGTTGGTAACTGAATTATCTACGTGGAAAATATCCGAATGGAATTTTTTTTCTAATTTCTCGTCACTTCCCTTTAATATAAGTAGGTCGGTGGATCCACGAGATAGCTCTGTATAGTAAAAGTAATATGATAATTTCTGTGATTCCACGGCATTCGCTCCGACCTCCTAAGCAGAGGTCTCGGTTTCGAACCTGGCCAATGTACCTATGACTTTTTCGAAACTTAGGCACGTCTTCATACCGACTGCTTTAAGGGTGAAGTAAAACATCGTGAGGAAGGAAACCAGCACATCTGATTACAAGATATGTGTGGGTGATGTGACGTCCGTTGGTGTAAATCTAATGCCCCACACTGAGAAAAAAAAGCTCCTTACAGAACGCAATTTTGTAATGTGCTTGCAATTTGCTACTTACTACGTTAGTAACACACGTAATAATTGTGGCGCTTCCTTACCAATGGAACATCATACTGACGTGAAAGTATGAAACCCAATTTTCAATAATGGTATTACAGAAACGTATGTATCATACGTAGTAATTATGTTTCATCATGACAATAATGAATCAGCAGACAATTCGTACGAAATTAGGCAACATCAGTAAGTTATACCTAGTGAGCCTACTTGGTCAGCATGCCGGCATAATTACAGCTTGTGGCTACCTACGTACAATAAGTAGCCGATATCTTGCTGTTATTAAGTAAGCCGGCTGCTTATTTAAGGTGGACAGCTATATTACTTTAAGTAGGCAGCCTATAATATTTTTGTGTGAAAATAACACTTTCATTATTTTTATTTAACAAAATTAACTCAAAAATAAAATAACAACATCATAAGGATTTCACGCTTCCGCCGAGAATCGAACCCAGGTTTAATTAAATTGAAGGCTAATCTCGTAATCGATTGAGCTGCCTCACTACTTACGTAGCCGATGGCATTACGTTTGTAAACATCATACTTTCAACTAGTTTAAAGCTACATTTTTTACGTTACACATGGCATTACGTTTGTAAGCATCATACTTTAACAAGTTTAAAGCTACGTATTATACGTAGCCCACACCATTACGTCTGTAGGCAACATACATTTGAACAAGAAGTGGTATATCTTTGGGAAGTAGTCCGGGCATTACAGTAAGTATTCGGCTCCGGTGTTTAATTATACCGCATACGTACACACAAACGCTCTCAGAGTGTTATCAACTTAGGGTGATTTACCCTGAATTTACGGGAAAAAATTAAACAAGCGGTTAATTTTACGTTTAGTATTTTATACATTTATAAGAATACCTTTAGCGTAATGACTTACTTGAGGGATTTTTTATGGAAGGCTATCTAAGTATCTTTGGTCACATTATTTAAGGTTTATTTAGCTTAGAATAATGTCGAGGGTTCACGGGCGACTTGTATTAAGCGACATTTTTAGAAATGTTCAGGAGACTGATTATAAAAAAATATTTCTTAGAAAATAATCATTAAAACTTTACTTCTTAGTATTATATAGATTCTCGATATTCTTAATATTTTAAATATTATTCAGAAGTTATTTTTGTGAGGTAATTTGTAAGAAATAAAATTTTAAAGTAGAGGTTACCTGTGTTTCCAAAAATGTCGCTTAATACAAGTCGCCCGTGAACCCTCGATGTTTAAAGGTAGTTTTGGCAATGTTGTCTAAGGTTATCTTTGGCCGCTTGCGCCTCGTGTTCCGCATATCTTTGAGAAGTGTCCCTCACTGAAAACGTAATTTTTTAAACAGGAGTATTCGTAAACCAAAAGTGATGGAGTGTTAAAAACTAAAACATGTTATTTATTGGTCTTCTATTATAAGTTAAAAATAAACAGTGTTTAATAATATTTAAAATGAAATCAAAGTTTCGCTTCCTTTTGTACCTAAAATCGGTTAATAAAATTCAAGCAAAAATTTAAAGAGTATACTACCACTGTACTCAAAATACTGCACAATTTTTAATGGGGCAAAAGCGTTCATGTGAAAACGATTTTCTCCATTTTTTTATGCTAGAGTTAATGCGCAAGCGAAAATTTAACGTCGAAAAAATAAGTATTTAAAGTATTTTATTTTTTAAGTATTTAAAGTAGTAAGTAAATAGTGTTTTTTTTATTAAGTACAGTTAACCATATTGGGACTTATAATTTTTTCTTTCTTCACAGATCAACGACTTTCAAACCGTTCACAATTAATAATAACCTATGCCAATCTTACCTTCTCTGTAAATAATGTGCTCTCTACTAAAAAAAAGAAAACTACTCTTAAAAATGTGATGGTGTGGTCCTATTGAAGTCAATAGTGGAGATGGGTAATGACCCGTGTTTTAACCCACTGATGTCTTATAACCCAGTTATCACCCAGTTCTAACCCATTAGGGTGGGTGAAAACAAACTGCTTGGTGGAGGGTAATTTTTTTCAAGTATATGTATATGGTATGTATATTATGTATAAAATATACATACGTTTATTATGTATGCATGTATGTATGTCCTTAAACCGTCTGTAGTCCAAAAGCAATGACGTCAGTCAGTCACAAATTTTATTTTTTCCGCTTGCATCGACAACGTCAAGTGATAATGAGGGCAGTTAGATATAAAAACAAACTGATTACTGATATATCTTTTTGTTGAAACAAATAAATAAAAAGTACCTGAATGATTTTGAGTTCATCTTTTTTCTTTCTTTGTATGTAAGATTTAAGTAAACTAATTATCAACCAGTGTTGGCAATTTAGCATTCATACATTAATTTCTTTTATCATTTAATCAATCGATTGAAAATGTAATCGAGATTTAAAAATGAATCGATTAATTTAAGTTCTCTACAATCTTAATCTGGTTAAAGAAGGAAAGAAAGAAGAAAAAAAATAGTAAAACGATTAACGATTAATATATTAAATATTATATTATTATATTATATTATTTAAAAGCCATACGTCATATTGATTGGATTTAGTCCGTATTTGTAAAAAGATGGGTATATAAATATATTCTGTATATTAGTAATGCTTGGTGAGGGTGACAGTGGATTTTTGCATTGTCTTAAAAGGCGAAACCTATGAATAGGTATGCGTTTCTCGAAAAGCATTGATATAGGAGTAATTTTTGAGTAGACCAGAACAAAAATAGCATCTACTTTTGAAGCCAAGATGGCGGACATGCATTTTTATAAATCGATATGGGTATCATTTTAAAAATTTTTCGAGGTGCTGATTACGAAAATGACATCCATTTTTGAATCTAAGAAGGCGACCATGCATTTGTCAAAAAATATCGCCATGGGCGTCATTTTCGAGTTTTAGCAGGGTGCTGATTACGAAAATTATCTTTGTTTTTAAACTTAAGATGATGGATATTTTTAAAACAAGTATTGAATGAGTGGCATATTCGATATTTTTCAGGGTGCTCACAAAAGCTATACTTTTTTCCGAAATCCGAGATGTCGGATATGTATTTCTCAAAACATTTCAATATGGGTGTTGTTTTTAAGGCTTTTCAATGTCATCATCATCATCAGCCGAAAGACGTCCACTGCTGGACAAAGGCCTCGCACAAGGATTTCCACACCGACTGGTCCTGTGCTGCTGGCATCCAACGGCTTCCCGCAAATGTGCTCCGCCTACTGCCACTTAAGTTTAGCGATTCTGTGAGCTATGTCGGTTACTTTAGTTCTCCTACGTATCTCCTCATTTCTGATTTGATCACGTAGGAAAACACCAAACATATTACGTTCCATCGTCCTTTGGGTAACCTTGAGCCTTCTTATTAGGCCCATAGTAGGTAAGCGACCATGTATTGGTTCCATATGTCATCACTGGCAACACACACTGGTCAAAGACTTTAGTCTTGAGACCTTGCGATATTTTGAACGTGAAGATATTGTGGAGCTTCCCGAATCATTTTAAGTCATCTCATTCCTTTCCCACGTTTTCACCCACTAAAATAAGCGATAATGGGTTATAACTGGGTTAAAACTCAAAAAACCCGGTTTTAACCCAAATGGAATGAATGCGTTAAAACCCACTGCCCATAGCGGTAAGTCATGGTAAAAAAATAAATATCACCATGTCTTATTTTATGAAAACTCTTAAAAAACGCCTATTGAGTCAATAGGCGTTTTTTGTTGTTGTGTTTTATGAAAACTCTGAAAAAACGCCTATTGACTCAATAGAACACCAGTTATCAGTTTTCATAAAACACAAGACATGGCGATATTTATTTTTTACCATGACTTACCGCTATGCAATCACAAAAAAGTAAAACTTTACAATTTTTGTTTAAAAATATTCAAAGATAGACCACTATTTTCAAAGAACTACGAAATATGTAAAATCTAGGGTAAATTGAGACGAGGCCACGGGGTGAAATGAAAATCAGACCGGGCAACACTGTTTTAGTGGCCGGCATTGTTGTTCCGCGCGCCCGCGCCGCCGCCGCGTGCGTTCACAGAGAACCTTACTACAAAAAGAAAGCCTGGAAAATGGAAGAGTTTTTAACTAACTGTGAAAATGTAAGGCTCAGATTGAAAGAAGTTATTTGTTTGTGGTACGTAAAATAAATATTAGTAGCTAAATTCATGATGCGACGTCGCATTGTAAAACGCGCGAATTCACTTCCTGTTCTTACTTTGTTTTTAATTAAATACAAAGAAAATTGCCTTTTTCAGAAAACAACATTGAGCTCTTGCTTTTACTGGAGACTGAGGATTTTCAAGAATTAGTATCCAAAATTGGGGACTGGGTTAAAATCCAATAATACATTAAAAACAACTCCAAGATAGTATTACAAATTCGGTAAGTTAGCTTCTTTATTTCATTTACTTATAATAGCTTCTTCCTTACATGATTTAAGTGTGTTAAGATCTATAATATGAGCCCATTCATTCATACTGAAGCACTTACTAAACGATGATGTAAAGGCGGTCGATCTTTATTTCTTAGGTTTCCCTTATATAATGTATTTTGGATAAATTTCAGCTCCTGGATCCTGATTTCCTTGCTTCAAAAACAGAGAAGAACAATGTAGAAGCTTTGCCATCATTACCCATAGCGGGATCTGACATTATACAGGAAAGGAGACAGAATCTATGTCATCTTTACCCGTAGCTGGAACCGACAACAAAGATAGTGTGAGTACATAATAATATGTATGTTTTTAAGGTTCCAAAGTCAACAAGAAACCCTTTGTCATGCATGTGCAGTTGGATTTTTAAAAGTTCAAGGTTTTCATACAAAATGTTTATAACTACAAAAATCATTTTGTTTTTTAAAATATACATTTAATTTTTTGAATTTGAATTTGAACTATGGAACCCAACTTTGAACACGCACGCACTTGGCCACTTTTAATTGACTTGTTATTTTCTGTTTCAGGTATACAGAATACTAAACGTAATCAGTTTATATTAAATGATGTATTTCACAAAAATATACAGTTAACTCCGTTATCATCTGGGACGCAAAAAATGGTAGCAACGTCTGAGGTATTCAGTGTTAGGTTAAATTTCCAACCTGAAGATATTTGTGATGATTATTGTAACTCAGCATCATGGTATAAAATAATTATTGACAATTTTATAAGATATTTCGGAATCGACATATTTGTTGTTTGCGGAAATAATAGATATCTATTATTAATGACATTGTAATATAATAAATAACATTAATTTGATTAAATATAATGTTACATATTTCAGTCTGTTACATGTATTTTTTTAATAAATGTGATTCAATTTTCTATAATGTATGATTATTAATTTTTCATCCTTATCTAACAGATACAAAAAACACATGTTTATTATTTGCTGTTTATTTACAGGTGATGTAATTCCTACAATACTGGCACGGGACCGCTAAAGCATTGAGTTTACTACGTATGTATTGTTGCTTCACAGGTTCTATACTGGGCTAAGCGTCGCGCCGTAGGGCTTTGAGTCTTATGTACTGATGATGGATGCGTAGAATACTAGCACGGGATCCGTAAAACATTGTATAGCTACGTATGAATTGATGCTGCAGGGTCTGTAAACACATTTTACCCTGTATGATTCTGCAACGATCTTATTAATTAATTGCGAGATAAGGTTAAATCTGTAATTAATAGATAAAATCATTGCGGAATCATACAGGGTAAAATGTGTTTACAGAGCCTGCAGCATCAATTCATACGTAGGCTACACAATGCTTTACGGATGCCGTGCCAGTGTCGTACATAAGTAGGAGACTCCATGCCTTACGTAGCCTAGCCCAGTATAGAATCAGTGCAGCATCATTTCATACGTAGGCTACACAATGCTTTACGGATCCCGTGGCATTACTGTACGCATACATCACCAGTGCATAAGTAGGACACTCCATGCCTTACGGAGCTTAGTACAGTATAGAACCTGTGCAACAACATTTCATACGTAGACTGCACAATGCTTTACGGATCCCGTGCCAGTATTCTACGCATCCATCATCAGTACATAAGTAGGAGACTCCAAGCTTTAAGGAGCCTAGTCCAGTATAGAACCTGTGAACCAACATTTCATACGTAGGCTACACAATGTTCTACAGAGCTTAGCCCAGTATAGAACCTGTGCAACAACCTTTCATACGTAGGCACCACAATGCTTTACGGATCCCTTACCAGTATTGTACGCATCCATCACCAGTACATGAGTAGGAAATTCCATGCCTTGCGGAGCCTACGCCTGTATAGATATTCCTATGTACGTAGTAAACACCATTCTACCAGCTACTTACATATGTAGCAAAACAACACAGCAGTAATTTACGTATACCGGTTGATGACAAACTTCATGGCACCGCCTACTTAATACTAGCTACGTATGCGACACGGTTCCGGCTACAACTGTCATGCTGTACTGTTTTGCTATGTAAATTACGTAGCCCGAATACGTATTTTTTTCTCAGTGCACACGTGACCGCGGGTGGTGCTAAGTGCAACACTAGGGAGCGACAGATCTGTCACATGATAAGAAGAGTACGGTCCGTCCACGAACTATTGGGTTTTCGATCGACATTGGTTGGTCACAGATAAAAAAATACTTACTAGTGGTAGATGTCGCTATAACATTTATAAAAGATATTTCTTATTAATTAAAAAGTTAATCAAAGGTAAAAAAAGTTATTTTTAGCGGTCCAGCCCTTACAATGGACTGACTCGGTGGCTAAGTGGTTAGCGATCCTGACCTCTGATCCGAGAGTCGTGGGTTCGATCCCCACACAGGGCAAACTTTTCTGTGATGAACAGAATTGTTTGCTCTGAGTCTGGGTGTATTATATCCATATACGTATGTATTTAAAAGTATATGTGTATGTATGTCAGTCTCTGGTTCCCAAAAACCAGGGAATCCTAGTTTGGGGCCAGATGACCGAGTGTGATTTATCCCAGATATTATAATTATATTAATAGTAATCAATACAAAATATTTTAAATAATATTCAAATCTAATTACGATAATAAGTATTATGAAATTAACATGCTCATTACTGCCCTCATAAGAAAGAAGGCCGCAAAGTACCGGAGGCCCAACCCCCCCCCCCCCCCCCCTAATTCCCTCCATCCCCCATCCCATTTCAAAGCACTTGTGACTCCTCTGGTGTTCCGGGTGTCTATGGGCGGCGGTAATCGCTTACCATTAGGTGATCCGTCTGCTCGTTTGCCGTCTATGTATCACATTTAAAAAAAGCTGTTTTCGTATACTATGCGCCCTTCTTTCTTACGAGGGCTACTAGATTTCTTTGTGTCAGAAGTTCCCAAAACATGAACCATTGAAAAGAAACATCCTCGACAAAAAAATGTGTTTTCTATCTGAAAACACATACAATGGTTTTATGTCTGATGGTTTAAAGGGGAACGAACGAAAAACAAAATATTTACTCACTTGTGGTAGTTGTTGCTGTAATATTTATGAAAGAAATTATCTTTATTTGTTAGTAAATTAAAAATAAATACATAAAAAAGCGTTATAAATACCTAGTAACTTTACAACATAAAACTAGTTCGCCAAACTTATAACACATTAATGACGTCATGCATTTGTAAAACACGATCAGTTTCTGAGCAAAAGAGCGTTTATGTTTAACAGATCGTAAGTTTGACAGATCAAAAAAAGTAATTGATTTGTCTACGAGTTGTAAATACCTTAAAGATTTATCTACTTTTCCCGTACTTAGTATCACAAGTACGGGAAGAAGAAGAAGATCCATCTGAGTATGGAAGTCCACAAATTATTGGTTTTCTATAAAGTGATTTAAAGGAGAATACACCAGTGAACAGAACAACTTTACCGTGGGAGAGCCATGCTTCGGCACGAATGGGCCGGCTCCACCGGTATGATTCCTACCACGGCCTCACAGAAAACCGGGGCGTGAAGCAACGGTTGCGTGTTGTGTTTCGCCGAGTGAGTGAGGGTAACGGACGCCTCTGTGACTCCTCTGGTGTAGCGTGTGTCTATGGGCGGCGGTAATCGTTTACCATCAGGTGATCCATATGCTCGTTTGCCACCTGTCACCTAAAAAAAAACAAAAAAAGAACAGAAAATAAAATACTTACTACTAGTGGTGGGTTCCGCTGTGAAAATAGTAAAATATATTAACATTTTCAGAAAATACCTTTTTTTTAATGCTAATATTAAGATACCTAAATGTAAAAGGTCGAGATGGTATCATGATAATAATATAATAACGATTATTAACATTATCAGCCAAAAGACGTCCACTGCTAACCTAGTGGTCCTTTGCTGCCGCATCCAGTAGCTTCACTAGGTCATCGGTCCACCGGACCTTCACAAGGTCTGCTTACACCTTCCTCCAAAAATTTACCTACGATAATTAACCAAACTTCTCAAACCAGGCTGTTATTTTGAACTCTTTATGACAGTGTTCTACGAGCTATGTTCTAAGCTGCCACTTAGTCTAGCGATTCTGTGAGCTATGTCGGTAACTTTAGTTTTTCTACGTATTTCCTCATTTCTGATTCGATCACGCAGGGAACATCAAGGTCAGCACGCTCCATCGCCCTTTGGGTGACCTTGAGTCTTCTTCAGTGACTTACAAAAAAAATCATTTAGATCGTGACGTTAAAATGAAACATTTTTTTTTACTTCTCTGCTTTTCCCGTACTCGTAAGTCAGTCTATAAAAGCCATCTGTGTATAGTCAACAAACTATAAAGTGTCTTAAATTCGATATTTTTTTGTTTCTCATATGTTAAAATCGGTGATCCACATATGGTATCTAACACTTCAAGTTATCAGAATTACTGTATGTTTTTATTATTTCTGGTAATAACATCATAATTATTAATTTTAATAAAATATAAACATGTAGAACTGGAAATCGAAATACTTACATGTAGTAGTTTCAAGCTCCTCATTAGAATCTAAGAAAATTTGGAAAAGTTCCATTAACTCAAAAATCGGTGATCAAATTATATATATGGTATCTAATCTAACACGTAAAGTTACCAGAATTGCAGTGTGCTTTTAGATATTCCCAGATTGTCCTACCAGATGTTATAACACCGCTGAAACCTAATTAAATACAGACTTATTTATTGACATCAAGAGCAAAATATAGTGATAGATTTTGGTAATATGGTGTTTGAAAATAACATTAGAAAATTATTTAGCAACGTTAACGAAAAATTATTAACTCAAGCTTTTTTAACCCATAGTCAAATCGCAAAAAAATTGTAGACTCTTCATACTAAGTAATTTGGCCGATTTGTATGGAAAGCCCAAAATGTTTTTTTGTGATTTGTCTATTGGTTCCTTAGAGGCAAATTTGTTTGTTATCATAAGCACATTTAAAACCTTTCGTATCAAGAACTAATTTAAAGTCACCCTATATACGGTCTTTCATTAAGCGTTTAAGTGTGTGTAAGATATCATCGAAATTTTTTATTCGTTTGAAAGGCCTGTCGATGCCATTATGTGCGGAATAGGTATAACATATTTCAAATGTCCGCTGCGGCTGCTATGGTTGGCGCGCATCCGAAACGTCCAGTTTTTCATTACTCTAGGGCATAAATTAGTAAGAATTTGACCGATGGCATTGGTTATGTTGGCTTTGAGGGTCGCTGTGGTTTGTGGCCAAATAAAGGACCTTGGGTGGTAATGACTAGAAAAGCAATAATTGACCACGCTGAATACGTTAAAAACAACCGACTTCAATCGCAACAACTCCAATTTTGCTATGTTTTTGTTAATTTTCTCAAAAATTTCGATTAAATTTATATGGGACCACCTATGAAGTATACCCTTTCAAACAAAAAAAGAATTTTCGAAATCCGTTCAGGCGTCTTCGAGTAATCGGTGAACATACATAAAAAAAAAAAAGATTCCGACGAATTGAGAACCTCCTCCTTTTTTTTTTATTTATTCCAGAAACACAACACATACATACATTATTTATAACAAAAGTGCCTTAAATGTATTAATCAATACAATAATTGTAATTGTTTCATCACTAATTTCTAAATAACATACAAGGAGCTATTACTTCCTTTAGTATATTGAATAGAAAAACACATACCTTCCTCCGTTTCTGTTTCAGTCATAAAAATATAGAAAATAGAACCTTGCATAATAGAACATACTCGTAAAACATAGTATGTTTCTTGGTGGATTCAGGAGTATTGAAAAAATAGACTCTCCTTAGGTAAAATGGGGTGTAAAAAATATCAGGGATGTAAAAGCTGCGCAGGACCGGTCAGTGTGGAAATCTTTGGGGAACCCCTTTGTACAGCACAGAACACCTTATTCTAATGATACCACTTACCTGTTATTATAATCATCCGCCAAAAGACATTCATTGCTGGACAAAGGCCTCGGATTTTTATAAAAATCTAATGCCATCAATTCTGCTATTATATTATAATGGATCTTACAACCTAACTGCAGCACACAAATATTTCGAAATGAAATAAAACTTATTGACATTTCAGTACAATGCGTATCAATATAATATTTAGATACCAGCAGTGTTTATATGTCATTACGATATCACTCCCGTAATGGCTCGAAGATAAGGTCGGAAGTGATCCCTACTTGCTCAAACATACGCTAAATACTTTTTTGCACCTTTTTCCCCTCAATTAGGTATCAAAATGGACTTTTATATCCTTATCTCTTATCATCAGATGATCCGTCTGCTCGTTTGCTACCTATCACATAAAAAAATCAAATTTTATCTGTGTTACTGATAGTCAATGTCAATTGTAAACAGCGAAACACAAAGACCTACCAAATACAATTACATTTAATTGTAAAAGTGCCAATAATTGGCAATTACAATTAATTGAAATTATAATTGTTTCATCAGTAATTACTACATAATATACAAGGAGCTATTATTTACTTTAATATATTGAATAGAAAAATACTTACGTCGAGGTTCTGTGTCAGTCATAAAAATATAGATAAGTGTATTTTTTATACATGGAATAAATTATTTAATAAAATTTAAACCACTAAAAATAGAACCTTGAATAATAGTACATAAAACATAGTATATTTCTTGTTCATCAGGGATGTAAAAACCACTGGATGCAGGCAGCGTAGGACCGGTCGGTGTGGAAATCCTTGGGGGAAATCCCTTTGTACAGCACAGAACACATTTTTCTGATGATACTACTTACCTGTTGTTATAATCATCATCCAAAAGATATTATAATAATAAAAAATAATAATAATATAATAATATTCATTCCTGGACAAAGGCCTCTGATTTTTTACAAAAATCTAATGCCATAAATTATGCTTCTATATTATAATGGATCTTACAACCTAACTACAGCACACAAATATTTCGAAATTAAATAAAACTTATTTACATTTCAATACAATTCGTACTAATATAACATTTAGACACCAGCAAAGTGTTTATACACTACCGCTCAAAAGTATATGGCCACCTGCATTTTGTTAAGTTACAAACAATACATAGGCCAGTCAATAAAGACATTTCTCATCGCAAACGCGCATGTATCTACGATTTTTTTATATGTTGTTAGGACCCCTTACAGAAGTTTATTCCTAAGTTTGCAACACTGAAACCCTGTGCCACTCCCGTGGTGCTCGAAAAACGATGAAATTGTTTTTTTTTTTTTCGAGAAAAACTGAGGTAAAGAAGCGTTTTTCGGGTATCTTTAAAAGGCATTTATGTAAAGTTAACAAAATTTCCTATAATTTGCACCAGATTTAGAGTCTCTACGTTAATTAGTTGCAGATATTCAGCTAGTCAAAGATGGTATTTTTTTTAAAGTGAAAATGTTCTTTACGCTCATATTCCAAGAAGCGTACTGGCTAAACGAATGGTCCCAGAGAAAAGTTGTAATAAAATAATTTGTAGAAAATTTGATAAGCTTAAATATGGTATCAAATTGGCGCATTTAGGCCTCATAGTTTCTTCAAAATTAAAAAAACATTGGATTTTCGGATGAAAACATTGTACTGAATAATATTGGTAAGTTTTATATTATTTTATGGCAGTGGTGGCAAACGAGTAGGCGGATCACCTGATGGTAAGCGATTATCGCCGCCCATAGACACCCGCAACACCAGAGAAGTCACAAGTGCGTTGCCGGCCTTTGATATGGGAGTACGCTCTTTTCCCGAAGGTTTGAATGTCGTATCGGTCCGGAAATACCGCAGGTGACAATTCATTCCACAGTTTGGTTGTGCGAGGCAGAAAGTTTCTAGTGAAACGCACAGCTGTGGACTGTCAACCATCTATGTGATGGGGATGAATATATTGTCGCGTAGAACGATGGCGAAAAAAGGCGGCAGGGATCAGTCTGAACAATCCCTCGGAGCACTCCCCATTGTACATGCGATAGAGAATGCAGAGCGAGACTACATCTATACGCAGCGCCAAGGAGTCAAGCCGATCTGAAATATCCTGGCAGCCGACGATTCGAGTTGCTCTCCGTTGAATGCGGTCCAGAGGGAGAAGCTGGTACTGGGGTGCCCCTGCCCAGAGATGAGAACAGTATTCCATGTGAGGCCGAACCTGCGCCTTATAAAGAAGCAGGCGATGGGCCGCAGTGAAATACCGTTGAGCACACCAAGCTTCTTCGAGGCTAATTTAGCCTTACCCTCTAGATGACCACGGAACTGGACTTCACTCGATATGTCGACACCAAGGATTCCGATACTAGCTGAGGCATTAAGGGAAGTGTCCTCAAACCGAGGTGATACGACAAATGGCATTTTCTTGGCAGTGAAAGCGCAAACCTGTGTCTTAATGGGATTAAATTGGACCAAGTTAAGCCGACCCCATTCTGAGACTTTCTTTAAAGAGTCCTCAATTTCCGATACATGTTTGTTTCGGCTCTCGGTGACGTTTTCCCGAGAAATGTTAGCACGGCCGTTGTAGAAGGCATCGGCATGTAGAAGGCAAGGAAGGAAGGATGGTCTCTCATCCGCATAACAATATATGCATTTATATACATAATTAAAAATATATGCAGAAAAAAATAAAGGATATGAATGAGGCTTCGAATAAACAAATAAAAATAAACTTAAATATAAACTAAAATATAGTGTTTACACAACCACAAAAACCGCAGCAGTTTAGACCTTCGTCCTTTTGGAAGGGCCGAGTCTCATCTCGTCTAGATCAGTGGTGGTGGGAGTGGGATTAGGCACGTTTTCTCGACGTCATTTACTGATGGGTTGTCCACATCTTCGTCCTCTTCATCTAGGAGGATGGCGGCGACGTTGCTGCAGTTTCGACCTTGGCAAATGGCACAAATGATAGAGCCCTTGAGTCCTGCCTTTTTGCAAGTACATGACCCTAAGTAACCTTTTTTGCATTTGCACGCCACCATTCTAAGCAGGGTTTGCGGAGCGGGCTCTGCGCACGTTGTGATGACAGGCATGAGACTCCCATCCATTTCTGTACTTGGTGGTAAGGTCACAATGTGGCAATTACAATTAATTGAAATTGTAATTGTTTCATCACTAATTTCTACATAATATACAAGGAGCTATTATTTACTTGAATATATTGAATAGAAAAAAACTTACCTTCCTCCGGTTCTGTTTCAGTCATAAAAATATAGATAAGTGTATATTTATTGTTAGAATATTGTAAATCTTATAAATATTATAAATGCGAAAGTATGAATGTTTGTTTTTTGTTCTGCTTTCACGTCAAAACTACTGAACGGATTTGGTTGAAATTTGGTAGGTAAGGACTAACACACAGGCTGCTTTTTGCTCTCGAAAAATGCATAGTCCCCGTGGGATACCTTAAAGACAATTATAAAGCGACATCCACGCGGGCGGAGCCGCGGACAAAAGCTAGTTGTTCAATAAAATTTAAACCACTGAAAATAGAACCTTAAATAATAGAACATAAAACAGTATGTTTCTTGGTGGGTTCAGGAGCATTAAGAAAAAAATAGACTCTGCTTAAGTAAGGTAGGTATTTACATCTAAATACAATGCGCACCAAAAATATACAGATTTTAAATTAAATAATCTGAAATCAATATAATATTTAGACACCAGCAAAGTGTTTATATGTCATTACGACATTACTCCCAAAATGGCACGAAGATAAGGTCGGAAGTTATCCCTGCTTGCTCAAACCAACGCTAAATTCTTATTTTGAACCTTTCTTCCCACAAATAGACGTCAAAATGGACTTGTCTATCCTTATCTACTTTTATCTGTGTTACTGATAGTAAATGTCAATTCTAAACAACGAAACACATAGACCTACCAAATACAATTACAATTAATTGTTAAAGTGCCAATAATTGGCAATTACAATTAATTTAATATAATATTTATAATTATCCTTCCTTGTCTTCTAGATTTAATTGGTTAACATGTAGTAGTCCTCGTCTACGTTTGACCCACTCGCACGTAGTTTAGCGCCATAAGAGAAAAAGAGACAGCTAGGTACTCTCCCACCTCGGCGCCATTGCACGGTCCAAGCCTCATTCGTTTTCGTGCGCGCACGGCTACCGCACGTAGTAAAAAATATTTCTTAAAAAGTTCGTTAATTATTTGAATTTAACAAGTGTGCAAAAATGTGCTTAGAAGAAAATAAATCCTTGCGTTACTTTTAGATAAGGAGATTATGTGGAAAAGAAATACAAAAATCATTTTAAAAAAAAAACAAGTGCAGTGAAAGTTATTTTTATTTAAACATGATGGGAGAATATCAAATAATTTTATTTTGCTTCGAGTCAACGCGAGACGTTGACCAATAGGTATTTTTGCTTCGAGTCAATGCGGGACATTGACCAATAGCCAGTTTTGCTTCGAGTCAATGCGAGACATTGACCAATAGCCAGTTTTGCTTCGAGTCAATGCGAGACATTGACCAATAGCTACTTTTATTAGAGTTAATGCGAGACATTAACCACACTATAATATTCCTGTTTCGTATGAACTGGAATCATCAGCTTTCTAATGCTTATGCGGCTGCTCCATCAATCCTCGCTCGCCGCCACAGGTGAAGCGTTGGCAGCATCGTGGCTCATTTCACTGCACTGCCACCACAGCCACCGCCGCTTATGCAGCTGACAACGATGCTGAAAAATCGACAACGACGATGGACGGATTGCCTCCCGAAACCTCCCCAACGGCGCTGCTGTAACCGCCGTCCGCCAAAACCGCTGCCGGCGCCGCCACCAAAACTGCCGCCGCCTACAGGTGATATGTACCATAAGCACCATCACGTCTATTTAATCTTCCGGCACATATCCACCGCCATCGTGCGTTTATACTGATGCCTACTATCTGCAGTTGAGATTCCTTCTAGTGTTTCCAAACGCGTGTGTTATTATTTCAAAACCAACCTCGAGAAGGACGGTCTATTTACAAAATAAAAACAATTTTCTCGAGTTTGTCATCTGACAATAACTCCAGAAATTGAGGCGATGCTGAACTATTAATCTAAGACGGAGACAAAAACAAGGATTTTATAGCTATTTTTCTTAACCATAACGGTTATGTCCAATAACTACCGCTAACCTGATTTATTGAAACAACAGACATCCTGTCATTTCAGTTTATATTACTGATTGAATGAATGAATGAAATACCCGACCGATTCCGGTCATGAGTCATGGCGACCACTTCGACTCCTAGTTGACTTGTTGACTGTGGGGCGCCCGAAAATAGCTAATATAGCCAATCTTCGAGGCAAACCCCCGTGCACAGTGCAGTTTAATTAAGTTATATACCAGCCTTTTATTTATTTCTTCATCATATCATAAAATACTTATCTGTGAGTAATAGTGTTCTGTGATACTTATACACTGGAATCGAAAGGGAGACATTTATTCGGTGTTGTGTTCGGTGGTTTTGTGAAGATGTTAAAGGGCATATGCAAAAAGTTAAAAGAGTTGAGTTGCGTCGGATAGCGAGCAGGGAGATACGTATGTATGTATGTATGTGCCACTGCCGCTCAGCCAGCCCAAACGCAACCCGTCGCGTCACCGCCGCCGCTGCGCCGACGACGCTCTGCCGCCGCCGCGCTGGCGCGCTGCCCGATCGCTGCGAAGCGCGCCCTCCGCAGCTCAGCCGCATTTTAAGGTAGCGGGTAGATGGAAATATTTTATGGATGCATTAAAAAGGTATTGTTTGGTATAACTAGACCATTTTACACAACATATTGAGATAAAGATTCTCATTACCCCAGATGACTTCTTTGCCCCTGGACAAGCCCTGGGCCAAAATATGGTATATTTTTGATCAAAATTGTAAAAGTTAACGCAGCAACCCTATGAAAAACTCCTTGCTTCGAGTATTATTTTTATAATCCGTAAAAGTGAAGACAAGTTTAATTTATACTGGATTTAAAATGTTAATCAAATTTTGAATATTGATAATTTGTAATCTATTTTATCAGCAGTTACATGGTAAAAGCAATAAATAAAATAGACCGATATCCTCGTGCTCATGCACGATTTTATCTTACTTAAAACACTTTTTTCTATATAAGTACTTGTGTTTTACCTTTCAGCCTGTGCTCAACTTTTATATGACTATAGTCCTATGAACACTATAGTGTTCATTAACTTTATGAACAGACTAAGGAGCTTTTTCAATCTGTTTTTACTATAATTATTATTATGTTATTCTTCTTTTCGGTCGATAACAAACCAAAATAGTCTCGGCCCAAAATTCAGCCACGTGAATTGCACTTTCCGTGGCACTCATTACATCTGCCTGCCTGCAGTTATCTGGGCATGCAGGGCACGACGTCAAATACTCCATTGTTTGGGGAACTACGCCACACTAAAACTCCAACTTGGAACCATCTGAGGATATTATATTATTACCACCATTATATTATTATCTTATTGAGAGGTGTTAAACTTACCACCAAGTATATTTTAAATCAACGAATTAAATATATGTACAATTGTACACATTAATTCTTTAAATAATTAATTGATAGAAACGAGTTCGGTATACGATTCAAAACCCTTTCGATTTACAGTTACCATAACTGACAAGTAATCGTTAATAATTATAATAAGAAAAATAAAAGTATTTTATAAAATAAGGTTTTCTGTACCTTATACTTGAAATTGTCTTTTTTGTACCTAGCTTCTGCTACTTACACGAAACTTGCAATGACAGCGTTTCGGGAAGTATTAATTATAATAAATACATATACCTACGTTATTTTTTCTTATGAAGCCATGTCTTCAGTCTAGATGACAATGATTCATAGGTGTGCCTGTTTTTAAGTTTAATGCAAGTTAAGTCTTAATAAAGCTGCCGCAATCACCAGATAAGAATAAACAATAATGTTTGATGGGTGAAATCTGTGAATTCTTAGATGGTGGATAATCAAAATTTTGACTTTTGCATAATCAAAATTTTTGTTGATGCCTCCACAGTACACTGGAGATTTCCTTGTGAGGATGGTGAAAATTTTTTATTGGCATTGTTTAAGATCACCTATAATCAAAATATTTATATATGTTGGATGAATTAAAAATGAAAAATGTGAACGTCAGCGAATTTTGCAAAAACAAAATTATTATAAGTCATAGCTTACGTGAAACTTCTGGTATATTTTGAACTAAATTATTTACAATTGAAAGTTTATTAACCGCGATATACTTTCGTGGCTATATAAAATTACAGCAATTTTTTTCTGTATAAACCAAACAGGTAGTTTCTTTTTTAAGTAAACACACAACAAAAGAACGAGAAATTAAAATGTTAAAAAGTTGTGACAATAGAATACTATTGCTGGTATTGACAATAGAATACATATAAAACTTGCTGAAATTACCGTTATCGATACAGTTTAGATAAATATACTAAACATGTTTTCTACTGCATTCCAAAACTTATTAAATAAGCTTATCCAGCCTAAAATAATAATTTTAACTTAAAGAATAAATACAAAATGTAATAAGTACATTTTTACATCTTTGTAATGTTTTCCGGTTATTTGTGTAACTATCTTCAACGGTTCCCACTTTTTCCAATTATTATGAACTTCATATTATTATTTCGAAATTATGACTTATCTATATACTATAATAAAACAGTAGAAACCGCGTGTCTGTACATTGAATATTTTTACCAAAAATAGTAAGGAGGTGATAAAATAAGAGTAATAGAACACAAATAAACAAATTTAAAATTTTTTGTCTGTCTGTCTGTCTGTCTGTCTGTATGTCTGTCTGTCTGTCTGTTCACGCTAATCTCCGAAATTACTGGACGGATTTTCATGCGGTTTTCTCGAGTAGATTAAGCTTAGTTTGGAGCATTATACAGTCTTTGTTTCATCGAAATCCAATGTCAAGAAAAAAAGTTGTCGTCCTTTAAAGATAATTTTAAATTCACCGCCTGCCAAAAATTACATAGCAAATGGGTCGAAAGAATGTTCGGAAGCTTAATTTATGTAGGCAATCGATTATAATTTTAATTTTAACATTTTTACATAAACAACAAAACATCTACTTATTTAAAGTTCCGACCCTTCGTTCGACCTATTTACTATGCAATAGTACCTATAGATGTAATTTTTGGCACACGAGCGGCGAATTTATTACTATGTTGGTAAAAATATGCAACATCTATACATAATTATAATAAAACTGTAACGGGGCCGATTCTGTACATGGAATATTTTTGAAAATAATACTTGGAGGGGACATGTCTATCGATATAGAGAAGAAAACAATTTAATTTGGAATTTTTGTCTGTCTGTCTGTCTGTCCGAGCATCACGCAAATACGGCTGGGCCGATTTTGTTGAAACTTCGTACGATTATACAACGTAACCCCGAGAACCATCTTAGATAATTTTTGTCCCGGGAAATTCAAGGGTTCCCGGAGGAATGCATAAAAACTTTAATTCTTAAAAGCCTTATTACTAATAAACTACGAAGCCGATTTTATTGTAATTTGGCACAATGATACTTTATCATTACTACTAAACATCCAAACCTTTTCATATAGGTTTCATGAAGGGTTCCCACAGGAAAACGACAACACCGTATCTCCACAATAACTCAGTTTATTAAGATAAAACCTTAACCTTTTGAAAAGGCGTGTCGATTACGGTATTTTCGTATCATTCGATAAATACTATTGGTCCTAGAAATTCAAAGGGATTCCGAGGGAAAAGCTGGAAACTGTATCTAAGTATTAAGGTGAAATATTCACTTTTAGATTAGGCGAATCAAAGGTATAATTAGTTAACATTCTTGACCCGGAATTGTCAAGGGTGTCCCGAGGGAACTGACGGAATCCTCTGTTTCGATGAGATATGTTTACATTGTTTTACGGTGTAGGTAGCTGTAGAATATCGAAAATATACGTATAACGTAGTGAAATAAGCAAAGCAAACTACATTTGTAAATGGTATTTTTATTTCGTACCCAACTATTCAAGTGTGGGGCAATATTTATCAAGTGGTGGTATACAGTGTTTTATAAAGGCGTAGGCATTCTACTGGACCTGTTCTTCAATTTTTTCTTTAACTACCTAATACAGGATTTAAAAAAAGTGCGTTTGAGATTCTAAGGGGTTGCTCAGAATCAAAATATACACGAAAAATATTGAAAAAATCCGATCTGCAATTTTTTTACCCTTTACCATACAAATTCTTAATTCACTATTCCGATTTAAAAAGTTGTAGACACGATTATTTTTTCTGTATTCTATACTTGATTCTGAGTAACCCCTTAAAATCTCAAACGCACTTTTTAACACCCTGTATAGGCGGCTGAAAAACTTCTTAAGCTGGAGTTGGCCATTAGCCTCACATCTTACCACTATCCAAACTTGAACCCTGTGTGTGGAGAATGACCTAACCTTCCCTAGCTATTAGAAGAGATCCATGCCCCAGTAGTGTTGATTGTGAATATAAATCCAATGCATTTTCATTTTCTTTCTCTCTTTCTTCTTATTTTTTATTGTTCTTTTTCCTTTTTTTCTTTATATTTTTTCTTTTACATTTTCTTTTTTCTTTTTCTTTCAGTCGTTTTATTGTTTACTTAATTTTGTTATTTTCTTATTTCTAAAAAATAATTTAGCAAAACATATGAACTATTGGGAAAACCCCAACACTAACGCGTACGAAGTCGCGGGCACCAGCTAGTTATGTAATAAGTCTTAAAAAAAATGCTGCTCAAGCTACTACCGTTTTCATACCTGACGTAGGGTCTGTTATGAAATCAGAATTTATCTATATTTTATTTCTTATAAGTGAACCTGAAACTTATATTTTCAAATATTGTTTCAAATATTTAAGTACTTATTCATTCGTATAAGGAACGAACAAATGCATATCGTCAGTGCTGGATATAAAATTCCTATCACTGGTCGATAATACCAAGTTTCAGTTCACGTCTAGCTTTTTTTTTTTTTTTTTTTTTTTTTTTTATGGCAGAGGTGGCAAACGAGCAGACGGATCACCTGATGGTAAGCGATTACCGCCGCCCATAGACACCCGCAACACCAGAGGAGTTACAAGTGCGTTGCCGGCCTTTGATTTGGGAGTACGCTCTTTTCTTGAAGGTTTGAATGTCGTATCGGTCCGGAAATACCGCAGACGACAATTCATTCCACAGTTTGGTTGTGCGAGGCAGAAAGTTTCTAGTGAAACGCACAGTTGTGGACTGCCAACCATCTATGTGATGGGGATGAATATGTTGTCGCGTAGAACGATGGCGGAAAGAGGCGGCAGGGATCAATCCGAACAATTCCTCGGAGCACTCCCCATTGTACATGCGATAGAGAATACAGAGCGAGGCTACATCTCTACGCAGCGCCAGGGAGTCAAGCTGATCTGAAATTATGGAACCAAACTATGGAATGAATTGTCGCCTGCGGTATTTCCGGACCGATACGACATTCAAACCTTCAAGAAAAGAGCGTACTCCCATATCAAAGGCCGGCAACGCACTTGTGACTCCTCTGGTGTTGCGGGTGTCTATGGGCGGCGGTAATCGCTTACCATCAGGTGATCCGTCTGCTCGTTTGCCACCTATGCCATAAAAAAAAAAAAATAAAAAAAAAAAAAAAAAAAAATATCCTGGCAGTCGACGATTCGAGTAGCCCTTCGTTGAATGCGGTCCAGAGGGAGAAGCTGGTACTGGGGTGCCCCTGCCCAGAGATGAGAACAGTATTCCATATGAGGCCGAACCTGCGCCTTATAAAGTTGCAGGCGATGCGCCGCAGTGAAATACCGTCTCGATCTATTGAGCACACCAAGCTTCTTCGAAGCTAATTTAGCCTTACCCTCTAGATGGCCACGGAACTGGACTTCACTCGATATGTCGACACCAAGAATTCCGATACTAGCTGAGGCATTTAGGGGAGTGTCCTCAAAACGAGGTGATACGACAAATGGCATTTTCTTGGCAGTGAACGCGCAAACTTGTGTCTTAGTGGGGTTAAATTGGACCAAATTAAGTCGACCCCATTCTGAGACTTTCTTTAAAGAGGCCTCAATTTCCGACACAAGTTTGTTTCGGCTCTCGATGACGTTTTCCCGAGAAATGTTGGCACGGCCGGTATAGAAGGCATCACCTGTGCTGTCATCCGCATAACAATGAGTGCTGCTGATTTGCAGCATATCATTGATATGCAGAAGGAACAGTGTAGGCGAAAGCACACAGCCTTGAGGGACACCAGCATTCACAGACATAGAATCTGAGCATGCACCGTCGACTACGACCTTTATGCTTCTGTCTGCAAGAAAACTAGTGACCCATTTGCATAATTCCTCGGGAAGCCCATAAGAAGGAAGCTTCGCAAGAAGTGCTTTGTGCCAGACCCGATCGAAGGCCTTCACTATGTCCAAACTAACGGCCAAAGCTTCCCCCTTAGTCTCGATCGCCTGTGCCCAACGATGTGTCAGGTAGACAAGAAGATCACCAGCGGACCGGCCCTTACGGAAACCGTACTGTCGGTCACTAAGCAGCTGGCGGTCCTCTAGGTACCGAAGGAGCTGGCTGTTGATAATGGACTCCATTATCTTTGAGAATAAGGAGGTTATGGCTATCGGCCGGTAGTTGGACGGATTCGAGCGGTCACCTTTTTTAGGGATCGGGTGCACCAAAGCTGTCTTCCATGACTTCGGGACTACGCCAGTGGAGTATGAGAGCCGAAAAAGGCGCGTTAAAACTGGAGCCAACTCTGGAGCACACACCTTCAACACGATAGGAGGGATTCCGTCGGGCCCACTCGACTTATGAATGTCGAGGGAAAAAAGTGCTTTACGCACTGAGCGTTGGTGGAACCGGATATCCGGCATACAGCTCGTGCACCGCGGTATGGTCGGCGGCTCGTTTCCCCCGTCATCCAACGTTGAGTTGGACGCAAAGAGTTTGCCTAGAAGATCGGCTTTCTCCTTTGCGTCGTGGGCCAATGAATCATTTCCCATGTGCAGTGGTGGAAATGATGGCGTGCAGAAATTCCCCTGGACAGCTTTGGCCAGAGACCAGAACGCACGAGTTCCCGAAGGAAGACGCTCTAGTCTCTCGCCAATTCTGCCTATGTGCGCTGACTTTGCCCTGGCAATGTCTCTTTTGAAGGACCTGGAGGCAAAGTTAAACTCCTTTTTTAATACGCTGGTCTTTTCATCCCGTACCTTCGCCGCATTTGCCCAGGCTTGGTAACATTCCTGCTTTCGGCGAGAAGCCTTTTTGCAGGACCGACCAAACCAAGGCTGGGATTTGCCGCCAATGGGGACCACTGAGGATGGGATAAAAAGCTCCATACCCTGCAGCACCACATCAGCGACAGAATCGGCAGCGAAGTTGGGATCATCCGGCGTGAAGCAAACCTGCCCCCAAGGGTAGGACGCAAAGAAAGACCGCATCCCATCCCAATCTGCTGACTTGTAATGCCACACACGACGGCGACAGGCGACTCGCGGTCGCGGCGGGCACGTGAGTGGCACCGTACTCCGGATAAGGCAGTGATCCGAAGAGCCGAGTGAGGCGTCAACGGATACTTGGTAGCCGTCCGGATGAGAAGTCAGCAGAAGGTCCAACAGTGAAGGTTCATGGTTTCATGCTTTGGTTCAAGCTTTAAACAGTGGGGGAATATTATCGATCAGGAGTATAGATTCGTTGGTTTGTTCACGGCTCATCCCCATTGCGGGTATACCTATAGTTATTCGGGTTTATTTTGTGTTACATTTTTTGTCAAATTACCTAAAAATGAATTTCAGATGTTCAACGTGAATTATTCAAGCAGTACATGAAAGATGTACAGGCTAAAACCATATTTGTTAAAATACGATAGGTACATAGTGTAATTAAGGTACCAGAATATCGTATTAGATTACCATCTTAGCAGTTCTTTGGACTTAGAACAGATTTTCCAAATAGCTAAAAGGATGGAAATGTCAAACAGGTTCCCGTATGAAATTTTCAAGTATATATCAATAGATTATTCATTAATTACTAAAGTAATGCATATCCGGTTATGTAAGACGTCTAGAAAAAGCATACTTAAACGACGCTACATATACCTTTCATAAAACACTATCGTCTATCGCTACACTTATGCTAAGTGTAACCTCATCACTCAGAACCTAACGTCAAGTTCAACTAACAATCCGACTAACAATCACATTTATAAAATTGAACAAGATTTAATTTTATTTTCATATTGTTTATTTGATAACCTTCTACGAAGTGTTATTTTTTAATAATTTATTGTGTACACAAAATGGGCATAATATAAAAGCTTACCATCAAATATACGCAAGGGGTGCAACTTGTTTCTAAAAGAAATTTCTTCCAGAAATAAGTTTCTGTTAATTGAATTGCAGTTATAAATTCTCTCAGATTATATTTTATTGCAATAATTCTCATACTTATTACCTACAACATTGTTAGTCTCTCTAAACATCTACATGTTAACCAATTAAATCTAGAAGACAAGGAAGGATAATTAGATGATCAAACGAACTTACCTCAAGTGAAGTTCGATCTTAATTATCCTTCCTTGTCGGAGAGATTTAAGGTCCCTCCCTGCCCTAGAGTAGACAATACTAGGATGCTAGTATTAAAACCCCTAATACCAATGTTGTAGGATGTAGGTTGCCTTTTTTAATCTCTAAAATGAATGAGGCTTGGACCGTGCAATGGCGCCGAGGTGGGAGAGTACCTAGCTGTCTCTTTTTCTCTTATGGCGCTAAACTACGTGCGAGTGGGTCAAACGTAGACGAGGACTACTACATGTTAACCAATTAAATCTCTCCGACAAGGAAGGATAATTAAGATCGAACTTCACTTGAGGTAAGTTCGTTTGATCATCTAATAATAGAACATAAAATATAGTATGTTTCTTGGTAGGTTCAGGAGCAAAGTAGGTACATCTAAATACAATGCGCACCAAAAATATACAAATTTTAAATTAAATAATCTGAAATCAATATAATATTTAGACACCAGCAAAGTGTGTATATGTCATTACGACATCACTCCCGAAATGGCACGAAGATAAGGTCGGAAGTTATCCCTGCTTGCTCAAACCAACGCTAAATTCTTATAGAATAGACGTCAAAATGGACTTGTCTATCCTCATCTACTTTTATCTGTGTTACTGATAGTCAATGTCAATTCTAAACAACGAAACACAAAGACTTACCATCAATAACACCATCAGATTTATCCTGCGCTGTAAAATTTTCAAATTTTAATAATGTTTTTGAGCAACCGAAGCAAACCAAAGAACGGTTATGTTTTTAACGCCGAGATCAGCGTCGCGGCGCCGCGCCCCTCTGTTGTGTTTTCGCCCTTAGACTACGATTTTTAACCGACTTCAAAAAAAGGAGGAGGTTCTCAATTCGTCGGAATCTTTTTTTTAATGTATATTCACCGATTACTCGAAGACGCCTGAACCGATTTGGAAAGTTCTTTTTTTGTTTAAAAGAATATACTTCACAGGTAGTCCCATATAAATTTTATCAAAATTGATTTAGCGGTTTTTGAGAAAATCAACAAAAACATAACAAAATTGGAGTTGTTGCGATTGAAGTCGGTTGTTTTTAACGTATTCAGTGTGGTCAATTATGATTAATGAGGTGTAAATCGATTTAGTATGATCCGTGTTGGAGGCTACATTTATTTGAACCTTAAAAGTATGCATAAGCAAGGTATAGAGCACGCGTATCACTGATGATCAGTGCCGGATTAACCTATAAGAAAACTAAGCAATTTTTTAGGGTATCACGTCTCAAGAGACACTTTAAACAGCACCAAAAAAATGTCTCTCGCATGGAATTTGAAAATCGAATATTTAGTTCAGATAAATTTCATGAATACGCGCCTATACGGAAAACAAATACATATACTTACAATTTACATCGTCTGAGGCTGTTAAAATCGTGAGAAAGATTATGTTTTGTGTAGGAATAAACTTCAGTATTTCTTAAAATTTCTAACAAAATCTGTTCAGTAACAAGTAAAAAATATATGTAACTATACAGGGTGTAACAGAGAGGTGTGATAATACTTCAAGGTTGGCTTTTACTAAGGTAAGGTTGGTTTTTAACTACATATAAATTCAATATAAAAAACACATTCTTTCTCGTACTCTTGAAAGCTTATTAAGCTAAGCACTACACCGCAAAAATATTTCCCCTGGCAGACTTAAACATACAGATATACATAAATTAAATGTCTACTTACTTCAGACCGTTTAATATAACACCCTTCTTTTGTTATAGATGTAAATTTCTCATTACGAGGAATATCGCTAAGCTAAGTTCCATCTTAGGCATCACCATCACTTACCATCAGGCGAGAAAATGCCGGTCTTACCATATGTGGATAAAAAAAAGATACATACGGTCATATCCAAGATTCTTTAGAAATTCATCTAATATTATCTTGTCTCGCTTTTGTCTATCGCCTGAAATAAATAAAGATAAAAAAGTGAAATATTATTAATAAAATTATTGACTTTTTGATTGATTTCCCAAGAGGAGGAGAGATACAAGTGTTTTGTATTTTTATACATATAAAAATATGTCTACTTATAAAAGTGTTAAAAAATCTGATTTACAAAATTATTATATCGTATTTAACACATTCCCTGCGCATGACGCTCTAAGTCGTCACGCGGCGACAATAGGGAGCGGCGCATGACGACGATACGCGGCATGACAAATTCAATGCATAATCCATAAATTACCCCTTTTTACCGACATAGCTCACACTGGCTATCTCACTGGCATGGGGCGGGGCACGTAGCTCGTAGAATAAATGGCTATTGGGCATTAAAGTTCTCGGGTGGCGACCACGCAACGTAAGACGTAGCGTGGGAAGGACTCCCACTCAGTGGACCGATGACCTAATGAAAGTTGAGGGAAACCACTGGATGCGGGAAGACAGGTCGATGTGGAAGTCCTCCTTTGTCCTGTAGTGGAAGTCTATTGGCTGATGATGAAAAATCTATGGAAAAGCCCCTATTTGAGAAAGTCACAGGTTGGGATGGAGCTGATGAAAGAACTGGCGACTTACCGGGTGGGTGGCGGATGCATCGCCTTATATGCATGCATATGGAACTATTTTTGCCGAGACCACAGCAAATCAAGCACCCGTTTTCATTTCGAAATGTCCTTCCCTTTCCCATTTTAGCTTCAGGACCTATAAAAACATAAAAAAACTATTAGAAATCCCGACGTGTCAGGATGCGATATCAAAATTTTGGGTAAACTTTGGTTGGTTGGTGGTTGGAATCTGGAAAGATCCAAAAATTTTTTCAGTTTTACATACAAATTCTTGATTCACAATTTTATTCAGATTAAGTATGGTAATGTGAAAAAAATGGAAGACCGGTTTTTTTCAGTATTTTCCTGTATTCTATACTTGATTCTGAGTAATCCCTTAAAGTTACAAACGCATTTTTGCACCTTGTATATAGTTTTAAATGCACCCTGACAGATAATATTTGCGTGAATTTTAGGTAAACGGTAATATTTATGTAGTTGAAATACAACTAAATACTTACTGTTTTAACACTAGAACCGAAAACAAAGAAAAAACTTACGGCATTTACTATGTATGATGCGAATAAATGCACTTGTAAGCCTTATTATGTGCGCATTTGCACTTAAAGCAATCGGTGCTTTTAAAACTGTTCAAACGTTCACCGTTGTTGCAGAAAGTCATATCTGAAAACACAATCAAAATACATGTAATTGACCACGCTGAATACTTTAAAAACAACCGACTTCAATCGCAACAACTCCAATTTTGCTATGTATTTGTTGATTTTCTCAAAAATCGCTGAATCGATTTCGATAAAAAGTATATGGGACTATCTGTAAAGTATACCTTTTTAAACAAAAAAAAATTTCCCAAATCGGTTCAGGCGTCTTCGAGTAATCGGTGAGCATACATTAAAAAAAAGACTCTGACGAATTGAGAACCTCCTCCTTTTTTGAAGTCGGTTAAAAATGGGCTCCTTCAAAATAAAAATTAAGCCTTTTCAAACAGGTTACCTATGACTGTGTTATGGTACTGTACGCGGAGGGCAACAGCCTTTTCTCCCGTTTCCTTATCCCTTAGTCATCTCTTACGACACCCACGGGAAGAGATGTTGTGGTGTTATTCGATAGCCACACCATAATGTATTAAATCGGTACTAATTTAATAAATTTAGACGAAAACGACAAAAACTCACATATACCTTAGATTTTCGTCATAATATGTTTTTGGTGCCATACGCATATTTGATAAAATAAATGACTCTAAAATAGTTACAAAAATATTGTAAGACTTTTAGAAAAATAGGAATATCTAAAATAATAAAGTCCCGAGTTATGGGAAGAGACCCGTGCCCCTATAGGGACGATATGAGTTGTTTAAGGAAAATAATAAATAGGGATATATGAATAAAAATGGTAAGAGAAACTCACATTTGTCGTAGGATGGATCCATGTAAGGTTTCGTGATGAGTTTTTTTCTATCACTTGACTTCAATAGTCTTTTTTGTAGCTTTTGCGATATATTTGTCATATTCCTTACATTGTCGAGGCCGACGACTTCTACTAAATATTTGTATATGTCTAGCATTGAAAAAGGCTTGTCAGTATCTGTGTCTCCTGCAAAAGGAATTGCTTTTTACCACATTATGTTACTGAAGGTTATATCGGAATAACAGAGAACCCTCCTGCGTGTAAAATCCAGTAACAATTCAATTCAATTCAATTCATTTATTTATTAACAATATACATTGTATTTGAATTTCTTACATTAAAAAAAAATTGTTCAAAAAATTCTATACAATATTTAAATTAAATTAAACACAGAAATAAAATATTGATTTAACACAAAACTGATAATAATTAAAATATACACAATAAAACTATTATTAAATTATTAAAATAAATCATACCAATACAAAATTAATAATGACAATACGTATAATAAAGAACCAAAAAAGTAATTATATAACGTAACAAGAATAAAATGTAAATCAAGAATTGTGGTAAAAATGTCAAAAAATAAAATTAAAAATTAAGTTCATTTAAAGTATATAAAAATAATGATTATAATGATATTTAAGAATGTCAACATATAATAGGTTTAGAATAAAATGTAAAATCGTAAATCCGGAATTATGGTAAAAATGTCAAAATTATATAAAAATGTCAAAATGATGGGGTCAACAAGTAGTTACAACGTAAGTATTATTTTCCATTGTCATTGATGTAGTCCTCTACGCTATAGAAACATTTTTTTATCAGGTAATCTTTAAGTTTATGCTTGAAAGGAGTCAGGCCTGTTTCATTTTTTAAAGAAATAGGTAAGGCATTGTAAAGCCTGACAGCCTGAAATTTAGGGCAATGTAGAGCAATATTTAATTGAGGACAGAAATTGTGCTTTATATCTTTCCGACGTGTCTTCATTCTCTGCTTGTTCTCCTCATCTGTTTCAAATTTATGTCATTGCTTCTTCATATTCGTTAGAACGACCAAAATATAAAGGCTAGGAACAGTGAGAATTCCTAACTTTACAAAACTTTCTTTGCATGATGTGGTTTAAGATATTCTTTCTATTGTTCTCACTGCTCTCTTTTGTAACCGAAACGCTTTAATAATATTATATTCATAACTACATCCCCAAAATTTAATACTGTAGCGCAGACGGGACTCGACCAAAGCATAATAGATCATTATTAGCTGACTAGTAGTGAGTTCATCTCTGAGACTTCTAAGCACGAAGCATGCCGAACTAATAGTTCCTTCAATCGCGTTAAGTTCTTGCTTCCAGATTAAGAATTCATCTAAGTACACACCTAAAAACTTTGTAGTATTAACAGTGTCAACAACCTCTCCGTTGAGTTTAACCTGTAGACTCTCATTATTTCGTGCCGTAGATTTGAAAAGTATGAGTCCAGTTTTGCCTGAATTTAGCTTAAGGAAATTGTTATTAAACCATGTATATAGTTCTTTCAAAATTATATTAACTTTGAGTCCGAGATTTTCATTATTATCAGCCGATATCACAGCATTAGTGTCATCAGCATAAACTGTCAAATCAACATCATTATGGTTATTATAAATATAGTCAATTAAATCGTTAGTGTAAATAATGCATAAAAGGGGCCCCAAGATGGATCCCTGTGGTACTCCGCTAACTAGTTTAACCAATTTCGATTTGAAGTGCTTTTCGTTGTCATTTTCATCTACGCTGTTGACTTCGACAAATTGATAACGATTACTCAGATAATTCTGCAACAGGCTGTGAATTGTGCCTCTCACTCCATAGTGATCTAACTTATCTAAAAGAAGTTCATGATTTATGACATCAAAAGCAGAACTGAGATCGACAAATAAACCGGCAACTCTCTTCTTTTCGTTAAGCTTACATACAACATCCTCGACTAAGGCGCTTATTGCGTCAATGGTACCAATTCCTCTTTGGTACCCAAATTGTCTATGACTAAGTATTCGGTTAAGGTTTAGAAAGTTGACCAGGCGTATCTTTATACACTTTTCAAAGAGTTTAGACAAAGTTGGCAGCAAGGATATAGGTCGGTAGTTTTTAGGATCCTTTTTACAGCCTTAGTTATAAACGGGAACCACTTTGGCAATTTTTAATTGGTCCGGGAAAATACCTGACTCTGAACATTTGTTGTAAAACGTAGCTAGAGGATCCGCTAAAACGTCTATATTGCTCTTAATAACGATGATAACGCTGATAAATTGCTTCGCGCAAGCCACGCAATACCACATTAACGCGCCTACAAACGTCATATTGTTATGTAGTCATCATCTTCATCATCATCAGCCGAAAGAAGTCCACTGCTGGTCAAAGGCCTCCCCTAAGGATTTCCACACCGACCGGTCCTGCGCTGCCCGCATCCAGCGGCTTCCCGCAACCTTTACCAGGTCATTGGTCCACCGAGTGAGAAGTCTGCCTACACTGCGTCTTCCAGTGCGCGGTCCTCACTCGAGAACTTTAATGCCCCAGCGGCCATCTTTTCTACGAGCTATGTGCCCCGCCCACTGCCACTTCAGTTTAGCGATGCTGTAGGTCATGTCGGTTACTTTGGTTCTCCTCGGAACTTGTCATTTCTGATTCGATAACGTAGGAAAACTCCAAGCAGAGCAGGCTCCAGACATCAGAAATCATTTATTTCGCTTTAAATGTGGTATTACAGGTTGGTACTCGTAGTTACATTATTATGGTATCACAAATTTAACCAAAGGTATTGGCATGCAAAAATTTAAATAACATTTACAATATTTGTCATTACTTAAATAAAAAAAAATCATAAACAAGAACGGAAATAAATAAGTTATTAAATTATAAATTTTAAATAAAATTGTATAAGAATAACGTAACAAAAATATAACGTCAGATATTAAGATTGTATTGCACTTATTCTAGTATACATTCACAATTCACAATATAATTACATTTTGTTATCCATAAACTCTTTGAGGGAGTAGAAAGTTCTTTCTAATAGCCAAGTTTTTAGACGTCTTAAGATTTTTTTATATGGCAGTTCTTTTTTTTTCGTTTTACTAATATCACTCACTAGTCTTGTCAAAAATGCCCCCCCGAGCGGTACCAGCAGCAAAGGAGCCCATGACACACATCGCGTTGCCGCGCTGTATGGCAATGGACAACCTTTGCAGCAGGTACGCTCCGGAGCGAGCGTCATTTAGATTTCCGTTAGATTTAGATTATTTGTATGAAATGATCCATCGCCCTTTGGGTAGTGAACACACACACACGTCATTTACAAACGTCAAATTTTTCTTTAGTCTTTTAGGTAAAGATAGCGCGTTTGTATGTAGTGTCCGGGTGCGTCGCTGTAATAAAGCGCTTAATAAATGTACTGTACTTACTGTTTTTCAGGTATTTCTTTCCGTTTCCATTTTTCGCGCTTGCATCGACGCTTATTAGCAGCTACAAAATTTATACAGGAAACGGGTGCGTAAATAAATCATACTAAATTACTTTTCCATAAAAGGCCAATATTGAATTTTCAATAAGACCCTTTAGGATTGTTGTCCCCACTCGACTCCCCGTTCAAAGTTGGCCGATAAACTAAGTTATTTGTATGAAATGTTCCCCTCGATCCACTTGGCTCTCCTAACTGGATCCAGTGGATTGAAATGCTTTCTTAGAGTTCACTGCGAGCGAACCCTTATTTTAAAATAGTGTAAATTTGAGAAAGCAGTATGAGAACCCGAAGGTTGTTCAGTGCGATGAGTAGAGGCCTCCATTTAAGGTTTAGAGTAAGTTTTTTTCACACGATCACGGCTTTAACTATCTTACTGCGACATTGTATGTTTTTTTTTTTTTTTTTTTATGTGATAAGGAAGGCAAACGAGCAAGTGGGTCACCTGATGGTAAGTGATCACCACTGCCCATAGACACCTGCAACCCCGGAGGAGATTGCAGATGCGTTGCCAACCTAGAGGGCTAAGATGAAATGCCTCTTGTGCCTGTAATTTCCTCGGCTGTCTTACTCTCCACACCGGAACACAACAGTGCAAGCACTGCACTATTTACGGAAGTTTTGTCGTAAAGCTAAAAGTGTTGAATAGATTTTGATGTATGAGGTGTCAATCAGTTCGTTATTATGGACCGGATAACATATGCTATATTTTATGCGAATAAAATCAATATGATGGATAACATCCAGGGAATTGGGTCTTTGATTTTGTTATTTATATTATTAATTTCTAGTCGAATTAAAAGTTTTGGAAGTTCTTTCCTTTAATTACAGTTTTTTCCTTAGTCAAGTTAAAGTTTTTAAACTTTTTCTTTTTTGATGTCAGTTTTAGGGTTTAATCAATCTTAAAACCAAAAAAATATAACCTTTAAAAAATAATACTCACAATACTAGTCCAAAACACAGGTGGGAAAATCATTTTATCAAATGACCAATAATGCCCAATAATTTATCTAATTTAAAAATGCAGTACATTGAATTTTTAATTACCGAAAACATCATTAAATCCTCGTCAGTAAAATCGATTCCGTTAATTGTAAGTGTAAAAAACAATTGTATAAAATTTGCGTGACGTTCGAAAGTACGAAATTAGCTCCTCGACAAAATTATACCACAAGCACCAGTCCTATCGTTACCACTATTTCTTGTTACCACATTTCCTCTGTCAAGGGTTCTTGGAGGAGACTACTTTTAGCGATAAGACCGCCTTTGTACACGAAATCAAATATTTTATATGTTGTGAAAATTCCTTGCGTGCAATAAAGCATTCATACCAGTGTTGCCGTTTGCGTACATTTTACACATTTGACGTACCTTTTTAAGCTCCCATGTGTAATGTGTAATTCGGACCTCATATGTACCTTTTGAACTTATACAAAAGATAAGTTAGTAAGTACCACAGGCACAGCGATAATAATGAACCTCCACCTTAATTTTTTTGCGCTCGCTCCGCTCGCGCCCTTTTGTATAAACAGGGAAGATTCTTCTGTTTTGTGACCGACAGTACTGGATGCATTTGCGTAAAAGAAGTTGGTCGCGCTTTCTTAAATGTATGTATATTATAAACAAGAATACTGCAATACAGAGCAGAGTGTAAAATTAAACTAAAACTTCCTAAAAATGCAGGAAATCCTAAGTGTTTAATTTAATAAAGTAAAAATTTTGCAAGCAGAACTGTAGATTCTACTACTTCGTTAATTACAGTACTCGAGGAACATACAGAGGAGGGCGTTAATTTATATAAAACTTCTTAAAATCTAGGTAATCTGAATACTTTATCAGATAAATTTTAAATACCACAAAGGTGCAGGTAATAAAAAATATGACCCCCCCCCCTCCAATTTTTGGCACTACCGCACCTGGACCCCATAGCTATATGTACTTCAAATTCACTGTTTCCTCTTTTCACGCGAAAGAATCTACAGTATGGTTGTATTTAGTGGTTTTAGTAAAAAATGCCCATGTACCTTTTTAACCCAAAATGTACGGTTTCAGAGCTTGATATGTGCGTTTTGGGAAATCAGTGGCGGCAACACTGATTCATACATACACACACACACACACATACATACCAGTCCGATCAATTCGATCTGGTTGCTAGTAGTATTCGTCGCATAATCACTACTGTGACCCAAATAAGTAGGTACTCTTAATCATCCAGCTGTATTAAGCTTTTAAGAGGTTACCACAGGCCTTAGGCATCTTGATAAAATGTCTGACTAGGGTTTGACACTGGGGTTGGTCACTATCCCCACCACTTCTACTAATCCGGAGTGGGCCGCTGTATACGTGTAGTATAGCCGACTATAGTCTAACCTTCCCGAGTTATGGTAAGGGGCCAGTGGCGTAGCATGGGTTTTCGCCGCCCGGGGCCGATCGGAAATTTGCCGCCCCTATCTATTTTCATCATTAGTAAAAAAAAAGTCAAAGCAGCCAAATTCTGTAATCAATTAATGTACTCTTCGTGTTTTTTTTAAAGCAATTTCGATGTGCATGTCACGTTTGATAGCTTATTTTTGGTAATAATGCGCGAGCGAAGCGAGTGCGAAAATTTTTAATTTTTATATCTGAGAATATTTATGTTAAACCAACAAAACCCCCTTTACTTGGAGCGCTCAGCGCCGTTTATTTAGGGTAGGTACGCCCTGTGTCTGTGCACGGGTGGCACGACACAAAGGCCGGCCCTGGTGTAAAATAGTAACTGTGCCATTGCTGTACGGGTTTCGTTTTTCATATGATAACATTTGTTTTCATGACGTTTTAGCTGGGTCATATAACTTTGAATATTTTTTATCATATATTTCGTTCGCTCAATCTGCCGTCCCCTCTGGTCGTGCCACCCACGTCTGCTTGCAGTCGGTCTGCATATAGTCAACGTTAGGTAATTTTTAATTAACTGCAGTTTAGAGAAGCTTCTCTCACAACTAAGTTTGGGTCTGTTGCAGCTACAGTAGCCCAAAGACGTACACGCTTAAGTTTGAACTCTTCTCTGTTAATATCTAAGATCTAAGTCCAGTTCATCGCCTAATAACACTGTTGCTAAAAAAAAATGCAGCGCTCGCCGCCCTCCATGTGCCGCCCCTGCCCATGTGCCGCCCGGGGCCATGGCCCCCCCGGCCCCCGCCACGCTACGCCACTGTAAGGGGCCATAACCCAGCAGTGGGGACCGTAAGTATTGTAAACTAATCATGTAAGTAGATACTTTGCAAGGATTCATAATCTCTTAAAAAATATTATTTTATCAGCTAAAATACGTCCTCTGTAGAACTTTCCACGAAGAATTTCAATAACGATCGGCGCTGCGTTGCCCGCATCAAGCGGTTACCCCCGACCTTCACCAGGTCTTCGCTCCACTGAGTAGGAGCCCGTATCTACGCTACATCTTCCAGTGCTCACTGTCAGTTCCTTTCAGTTCTCATTTGTGGTAGTGCTCTTGATATTGTATTTATAGGTATTTAGATAGATTAGATAGATGTACTTTTTACTTAAATTATATTTAATATAACATAGACAACGCGTTTAATTGAAACAAGCAGATATAGTTCAAACATTTTTTATGTAGGTATATACATGGCTATTTTTAGAATTGCGGTTTAAAAAAAGATGATTTTTGTCATTTTGGAGATATCGTCTTTAGTTGGTTAGCTTATTTATAAAGTCTATTACATAAAGATCCAGGGCCTAAACCAATCCCAAAGATCTGAAACAAAAACAGTATAAAATATTATTTTAAATGTTAAAATTTCTGTTTCTACGGAACCCTCTCGGTGCGCGAGTCAAACTCACTTGTCCGGTTTTTTATAAACAACTTTTTTTTAGCAAAAAAAAAACAATATTTGTCAGTCGTTCGTTGGGAGCGCGGATCCGTCGTGCGAATCGCGCCTCCGGACGGAGAAGCAGTGCAGTATCAGTGTGTGGTACCCTGCGGTTTTTGTATACAAATCAACATTTTACAGTACAAAGTTTAAATGTTTAAATCCGCTCTACCGCAATTCGTCGCGGTGAGCGGAGCAGCGTGTTTTCCGCCTTAAGGAGTTAACGAGGAATACGAGAAAAAGGCGATCAAAAAGTCGGCTGGAAGAGATCCCTTTATGGAATAAGTCTGCCTTTGTAGATGTTTTTTAAATTCTATAATTATGATGTTTGTACAGTTAAGAGTCAAAAAATAATTAAGGTCGGTTGCTCCATCACCGATAAAAGCCTAGTTTTTAAGATAAAGATGAGGAACATATATTTTTCCTTTGTTGAATCCAAATACGGGTTGAATATTGTTGTATTTTTCCCCGATTCTATCATTGTTTCTTAAGTTTTCTTTCAGGTTTTGTTCCAAATGCTTCTCAATATTTTTGGGGCCGACAACTTCTATTAAGTATTTGTATATCTCTAGCATTGATAATGGTTTGCCTTGGTTTACATCCTTGTCTCCTGCAATATTTTTCCATGTTTAAGTACTGCATGTCATTAAATTATTGTATTGTATTGTATTTATGCTTTATTGCACACAAGGAATTTACATAACATAAAAAATATTGGATTACGTGTACAAAGATTTTTATTGTATTATAGAAAGATTTTAACAAGATTCACATACGTACCTTCTGGCAGTAGTTTTTTTTATTATCATTTATTTTCGTTTCTGCATCGACGCTTATAATCAACTGCAATTTTAAATCAATATTAAAGCAAATCAAATAGATTGCATAAAACATAAAATATCGTACATAATAACAAATTACTTATACAGATCTGGGTCCTGTACTATAAAGGTGACAATTCGACAAATTTGTCGAGTTGTCACTACAAGAGCTGGTTACAAAACTAAAATTCCTAGTGCTAAGGGGAACCAGAACTGATATACCATTCATATACATTTACATATGCTTATAGATATGATACAGCCAGCCAGGCACAGAGCAACCAAATCTCAAACTGACGAAGCTTGGATCAGAACTTCGAACCACTGACTTAATGAGTCAGATAATTATTGTACTTATACAAATTTAAAAACATACATAATAATAGAAATACATACTGGGTTATTTTTGGACCCTCCACCAAAACTTTACAGTGGCTTCTACTCATGAAACTGAGCAACTTTCCAATAACCAATAGTCAATTCGCAAAAAAATTTTTGGCTCTTTCATACTAATTTGATCACGTGATTGGCCTATTTTGTATGGAGATGCCCTACATTTTTTTGAGAATTGACCATTGGTTATTTGGGAAAAGTTGCTCAGTTTAAAGAGTAGAAGCCACTGTGAAGTTTTGGTGTTTTGGTGATCTACAACAACTTGGCCCAAAACATACCTTACTTACGATACATACACATAGTATAGATAGATGTGTAGGATACCCAGGATGATTTCCTTCGGCGTTAAGTAATCGATCTGACCTTTTTTTTTCGAAAAAAAAGGCTTGTTATCTAGGGCTTGGACATTGTAAAGTGCTTAAAATCTAACCTAAGTTAACCAGTTTAAAAAAAAATTAACCCGACACAAAAAATATGTCGAGCCATTTACATTACACGCCAAAATGTTAACCTCCGCTTGGGCACTCGGGTAAAAAGGTTTCGTTACTTTTTGTCTTTTTTAAACTTTAGTATTAGTACAGTAACTTTAGTATATGTACGCTTTGCGAAGTATTGATTCCTATTGGGTTTTAATCTGTTATATTAGACAATTTTGATAATTATCAAGTTTATATGTATACTTATACTTACTATGCTGACACATAAGACAAACCCAAACATCATTTTCTCAAATGACCAATAAGTACCTAATTTCATCTACTTCATAGAGTTAATAAATTAAAAACGAATTAATGATAACATGATCAAAATCTTGTCACAAATAATTTCAGTTAATCTCAAGTGTAGAAGTTAATTGACTGACTCGGTGGCTAAGTGGTTAGCGATCCTGCCCTCTGATCCAAGAGTCGTGGGTTCGATCCCCACACAGGGCAAACTTTTCTGTGTTGAGCAGAATTGTTTGCTTTAAGTCTGGGTATATTATATCTGTATATGTAATGTATTTAAAAGTATATGGTATGTATGTATATCAGTCTCTGGTTCCCAAGATACAGGGAATCCTAGTTTGGGGCCAGATGACCGTGTGTGATTCGTCCCAGATATATATTTAAATTAATTAACGTAGGTACTTAGTAAAGTCCGTTTGATCAAATAGTATAGCTCTTTAGCGTCTTCCACCATCTTAGTTGAAAGTTGGTTTGCTTCAAGTAAGAAAGATGTAACTACCAGGAGTTTATTCACTCGAGGCAGCTCGTGGCATAAAATTATTCAATGCGAAATGCCCCCGCACCCTGCTTTGTGGTAAATGTATGCAAACGTGGGTATAGAATCTCCGGAACTGAACTCCCATTAAAGTGTAAAAATGTAAACAGTCCGATAGTCGAGTTACTTTTCATCAAAATTAGATGTCAAAAACGTGATTTTACTCAAAAAATGTATACTGAACATCATATATCATCATAATTCAATGTTGTCGTTGCGACACTCATTACAATTAACAAATTGTAACATTTAATTAAAATAAATCTACTACCGAAAAACCCGACTGCATGAAAAGTATGGAAATAAATACTACTATTCCAAATTCATACTATCGCCCACGTAGCATCGATATAGTTATGAAATGAAATGAAAATATTTTTTATTCGAAGTAGGTAGCAGTGTACACTTTTCGAACGTCATTCTTTTATCTACCTAATACGAGGTTCCTACCACTCGGAACTCGTATACCCGCCGTTTCGGGAAGTGTTTGCGGAGTGAGAAAAACGACGGGCCCTAAAGAAACTCCCTCCAACACATTTTTTGAAAATGTCTTGTATTATATTATTACATCTTAATTCTAGTCAGAAATGATTTATATAATGTCATGACTGTAAATAAAAAGAATAAAAAAAAGAAAGGATTCAAAAGATATTTGTAGCTATGACTAATAATTTTAGAAACCAATGACAAGAGCAGGCCAGTTCACACGGACAGCACTTGATCACGAGTATAACGCGAGATTCAGCCATCGCTCCCCTCAATCAAGTTACTAAATCGATCTGTTCACGCCCCGGTCATTCATAAATCTATGAAGATTGCTCATCTTTTCAAAGCCTCATCCAGCTAACCAAACTCTTAGGTTCACAAAGTGCAGCCTCACGATATGCATACTCCTTGGATCCTCACCGCCAGACCAGCAAGTTATTTCCCCAACATTACACAAGGTACTTCACGCTTTTTAGCTGACTTCCTCCATTGCCGTCGCAGTGGGTGAATATATTGTTCTGATGAATTACCTAAGTTTACTTACTATTAATATTTCTTGATGAATTACGACGTAAACGAATGTCTTACTTTAAGGTGTTGTGTTTTTACATTAAATAAAGAGTTTTCTATTCTATTCTATTCTAAACTTGGTTTTGCTCGGATTAAAGAGTTTATTTTTATTTTATTTTTACAGGTTTGGGAAATCAACAGCTAATTCTTCCTTCAAAAGATACAAATAGGACTTATTTATAGCGTCAAGCCTTTACATATTTCCACGAAAATTAAATACAATAAAACAGAGTAGCGAATTAGGATTTTAAGTAACAAATAATGTTTAGAGCATAGTATAAATACAAATTAAGAGAGTGTGTGTGTGTGTGTGTATGTGTAATTAATGAATGAGTACTTAAATTTTAATAAAGTTTTAAGATTGTTACTTCGTGATTTAATAATTCTCAAACAAAAACATAAAATGTACCTATCTTATGTCAATCTGGAAGTCAACATGAATATAACGACCTTCGCACTTCAAAAACCATGAAGGGGTTGGTTGCTGGGACTCGTATCGAGCACACGTCTGCTAAGTAAATTTTTCAATTATTTCCGTTTTAGAGTAGTTTCAACGTTATTTTTGTGATGGGGAAATAGCTGTGATTCAGATTCAGAGATAAGCCGTCATAAGAAGAGGATTAACTCTAGACAGCTCCGTTTTTCGAGTTCCAACAACAAACCACCACGTGGAGCGTCTTTAAGTGCCCATCATCCTTAAAGCCGTGCCTTTCACTTGACATTAGCGTTTCCGCCATTTTTTTTATTGAAGATTCTCCCATTTTTCACTTGACATTTGCAAAATCACGCTCGTTATGAGAAGTAGAATGCCAAATAAAAAAAAATAAAAAAAAAAACATGAAGTTGTTTTTTATCATCGTCATCACCAGCCGAAGACGTCCACTGCTGAAGAAAGGCCTCGCCCAAGTATATTCCCCAAGGATTATTTATATTCCCAAAATGAATAGTTTAATATTTTTATGCATTATTCCTTTCTATAAGATCATCAATCATTCAATCAATGGCCTCTCCGTCTATTACAGACACTGCAGTGTCGTGGCGAAAGGCTTTTGATGACTTTTCAGACTTATTTTTCATATTCTAACTACCTATATCTAAGATCATTCATGAGTGAGTAGTGTAATGTCTCTCATATAAAAATCCGCAGTATAATTTTTCGCATAATATTGTATTGGCGTTTTTCAGAGGTCCAATTCCATTGCTTTTCAATCAACATTTCTTTTTTATATTTTTTCTGAAAAAAATGAGACGGTAGTATTGCGACACATTTCCAAAAATGCACATGGTTGCGAACAATGCGCTGTGACAACTTAAAAAATAAAAAATAATTTTGTCCTAAATGTAAGTGACGAAAAAATCCGTTTTCGTGCCTTCTATACCACGAATGTCTCAAAATACATACTCAGACAAAGGCATTAAGCAAGCAGTATTTGTCTTCTACATGTCCACTGTTACTTTGAGAAGAGGTAATTTTTGTCTGTCTATGTAATAATTGTTCATATTAACATTCTCTTTAAACTTTTTAAACTGCGGCAATTTCATAGGTCAGCACCTAATAAAAACTCTTTACAAAAACCTCCAATCTCATTGATTTGCCAACAGCGAGAAATTGTAATGCAAAACTTGGGTTGAAAAGTACGTCTTGGGCGAGTCAGCAAATCGCTTCAGACGGTGGATTAGCAAGTTAAATGTAGCATCGCAGCTCTGGAGAGGTTTGTTAGTGGAACTACTGGAGTGGATTGTAAACTAAGTGTCTGTAATGTAAGTACCTCTATTGTCTAATCCTGAGTAACTATGAGTATTTAGATTTTACAGTATAAAAAAGACTTATCCCGAAAACCTAGAAGAGGTCGATGTGTTTTCTACTTCATACTGAAAAAAATTCAATGGGGAACCTAAATTGAATTCTGAACATTTCATTATTTAATTTCTTATACGATACAGTACTGCTTCTTGGGGAAAGCAATTATTCTATTTCAACCGTGAGCAGCATTTTTAAATCTTGTATTGTAGTGAGGCTAGTGTGCAACCCCTATGTCCGAACTTTACAAACCGCCTCTTTGTCCTCTAACATACTCATAGTTCCACTACTGCCATCTAGTCATAGCAACTGACACTAAGAGCTTATCGCGTCATGGTGGCGTATCGGGGGCCGGGTCGTTCCCTTCCCTCAAATATGGTTGAGGGGAGCGATGGCTGACTCTCGCGTTATTATTGTGATCGGGTGCTGTCCGTGTAAATTGGCCTGCTCTTGTCATTGGTTTTTTTTATTGTTGGTCATTAGCTACAAATTTCTTTTGTAATCCTTTTTTTTTATTTTTTTTTATTTACAGTCATGACATTATATAAATCATTTCTTGACCTAGAATTAAGTTGTAATAGAATATAAGACATATTCAAAAAATGTGTTGGAGGGAGTTTATTTAGGGCCGGTCGTTTCTTCTCACTCCGCAAACACTTCCCGAACGGCGGGTATACGAGTTCCGAGTGGTAGGAACCTCGCATTAGGTGAATAAAAGAATGACGTTCGGAAAGTGTACACTGCTACCTACTTCAAATAAAATATTTTCATTTCATTTCATGAGAAGCGCGGAAATCATCGATGCAGATGCCGTTAGCAGTAAAACCCATCTAGGTTATGTCTTTAGTCAGTTAACCAGCGTATTCGACGCGATCACGCAACCTGCACTGAGCCACAACCGCATCAGTATATGCAGATTATTGAAAATAAATCAGACAGAAGCGCATATTTTCATTTCAATGTTTCATTTTTAATGAAAATGAAAAGGATATTTTCCAAAGACATTTCATCTTTGCACGCTACGATTGCAAATAGTATATTTTTGTTACTGTAGCGGCTACGGCGTAGCTAAAATGTTAAGTCAGCGTATTCTGTGCTACGCGCTGGTTCGTGAGAGCTAGCCTAGCCAGTCGTCTGCAGCACCCCGTCCCGACAGGTCTCTTTTGTATCTCTTGTAATTTCAAGTACTTGATTACATAAGTGTTAAATACCAAGAACTCTTTCTATTTAGTACAGGACAAAGAATACCCAAATATCCCATAATAGTATAACATATAAACTTTGGTAAAGTGGTGACCTTTTTCGACACGAACTGTAACCTTCTGAGTGACTTTTTTTTCGAACTTTTATAAGGTGTTTCAAAATTTTTAATTTTCTGTTTCGCGGCGACTCACTACAAGACCTGTCGGTGACTAATTTAATTCCGCGACATTTTCCATTAATAGACGCGTACGCGGACGTGTCTGGACAGTAAACAGCATCAATCATGAATGTGAATAGTGCTTTGGGCGTACTAGGCGTAGCTGGCGCGGCTAGCGCGGCTGGCGCAGCCGCCGGCGCAGCCGGCGCGGCAGGCGCGGCAGGCGCGGCAGGCGCGGCCGGCGCGGCCGGCGCGGCAGGTGCTGCCAGCGGAAGTGGAACAGCAGCGACAACTACTTCTGGCACGGTCGGAGATAATTCAGCAGACGTGGCTATGGTGACTGTACAGATGAGAATACCTGAATTTTGGTCGGACATGCCAGGCCTTTGGTTCGCACAATTCGAATCGATTATGGCTCCACAGAAACAAAGTGACAGCACCAAATTCGACATGGTTATTTCGAAACTCAACCGTGAAGCACTCAGGCAAGTTAGCGATTTACTTCATTCACCTCCTGTTTCTGGAAAATATGTAACATTAAAACAAAGATTACTGTCAGTTTTCGAAGAAAGCGCCGAGTCACAGTTTCAGCGACTCGTTGGTGAGATGGATTTGGGAACACAGAAGCCTTCTCAACTGTTACGTAGAATGTCAGAATTAGCTAAAAACGCAGGAATAACGGAGAAACCATTAAAAAAGCTTTGGATAAATAGACTTCCTCCTGGAGTTAGAGCAGTTTTAGCTGTAAGTGGAGATACCAAATTAGAAGATCTTGCGGCCATAGCAGATAAAATAATAGAAAATTTAGGATCCGGAGAGATAGCTGCAGTAACCTCAGCAAATCCATCTCCTTCTTCCCCTGAAAGTGATGTCAACGCACAGTTGGTTAGTCAAGTGCGTGCATTGTCTCTAGAGTTACGAGAACTTCGCGGCGATGTGAGCGAGATAAAATCACAACGCGGACGCATTTACAACTACGGTAACAGGAATAGGAATTTTCGTCCATCATTTCGATCCAGATCTAGATCCAGATCCAAGTCATCATCTCGTCGTAGTCCAGCAAACCCAGATTGGTTGTGCAAATATCATTTTCGGTACAGGCAGAACGCTCAGACCTGCGAGTCTCCATGTAACTGGTCCAGCGGTAACGTTGTGCAGAAACAAAAACAGGAAAACTAGATGAGGTGCAGTCAGCAGCGGTGGATGATTGTACCGCCGGTAACCACCGTTTGTGCGTTAAAGATTTTAAAAGTGGCGTAACGTATCTTGTTGATACTGGGGCTAACATTTCGGTAATCCCGGTAAACAAAGTGAGTGCGAAATATAGAATCAAACGCAAGTGTGCATACAAACTGTTTGCTGCTAATAATTCAGAAATTAAGACCTATGGTGTTGTAACTTTAGATTTAAATTTAGGCCTACGTAGATCGTTTAAATGGAACTTTGTAATTTGTGATGTAAAACAACCGATAATTGGCGCAGATTTTTTAAAAACACACCATTTAATTGTAGATCTCTATAGTAAGAAATTGATTGATGGTCTGACAAACTTAAGTAAACAAGGCTCTCTAGTAAAGTACGATGAACCTTCTATTTCTAGCATTCAAAGTAATAACCCGTTCAAAGATTTGTTAGAAGAATTTTCCGATATAACTAAACCTGTATGTTATAGAGAACCTTCAGTTCACAAAATTTATCACCATATAGAAACTACAGGTCCTCCCGTATTTGCTCGCGCAAGACCTTTACCCCCGGACAGATACAAAAAGGTGAAAGAAGAGTTTAGGCTAATGCAGGAGTTAGGCATTTGCAGACCTTCAAAGAGTCCTTGGGCCAGCCCTCTTCACGTCGTGCCCAAGAAGGATGGACAGATCAGACCCTGTGGCGACTATCGTGCTCTCAACGCGATCACGAAGCCGGACAGGTACCCGATCCCTCGTCTCCAAGATTTCACCTATGTATTGGCAGGTAAGAAAGTATTTTCTAGACTTGATATTAATAGGGCGTACCATAATATTATGATTTCACCAGAGGACATAGAGAAAACAGCAATTATAACACCTTTTGGTCTCTATGAATTTCCTAGAATGACTTTTGGCCTTAGGAATGCAGCACAGACGTTCCAGCGCTTCATGAATAACTCAGTGCTGAATGGACTCGATTTTTTATACTGTTATATTGATGACATTATCATAGCAAGCGATGACATCAAGCAACACCAAGAACACCTTCGGCAAGTATTTAGTAGACTTAATGACTTCGGTATAACCTTAAATTTGTCTAAATGTAGTTTTGGTCAAGCTAACCTTGAATTCCTAGGTTATGAAGTTACGACGGAAGGTATTAACCCGATAAAAACTAAGGTCGAGGCAATCCAGGATTTCCCAAAACCCGAGACGGTAGAGCAGTTACGCAGATTCCTCGGAATGGTAAACTTTTATAGGTCTCATTTGGCACATGCAGCAGAACATCAAGCTGAACTCAATAAATTTTTGCATGGGGCCAAGAAAAAGGATAAGTCTAAGATAGTCTGGAACGAGAAATCAGATGCAGCATTCGAGCAATGTAAGTCTGGACTTTTAAATGCCGTTACATTGTCTCATCCAGTGGCTGACAGCTCTATTGCGCTCATGTGTGACGCATCAAGTACGTGCGTAGGAGCAGTGTTGCAGCAAAAACTTAATAACGAATGGAAACCGTTAGGATATTTTTCAAAAGCTCTTTCACAGGCACAGCAGAGGTACAGCACATTTGATCGTGAGTTACTTGCAATTTACTTAGCAGTAAAGCATTTTCGAAACATCATTGAAGGTCGACAGCTCACCGTGTTTACCGATCATAAGCCATTAGTATACGCATTCTCTAAAGTAGGTACGGAAAGCGAGACGTTAAAGAGAATAAGATGGTTATTGTATATAAGCGAATATACGAGCGATATACAATACGTCAGCGGTAAGGACAACATTGTAGCGGACGCTTTATCGCGCACAGTAGAGTCTATTGTTTGTCCCACAGCTATCGACTTCGACGAAGTAGCGCAGGCACAGGAAACCGACGATCAAGTTTCGCGCATGCTAGCAGAAACCAACGGAAAGGTACAGTTAAAGCGAATGAGTACTCCTTTAGGTAACCGTATGATTTATTGCGAAATTTCCTCGAACGATGTAAGACCTTACTTGCCATTGAAATTTAGAAAAATTGCATTTGATATCGTTCATAATATTAGTCATCCCGGAATTAGAGCAACGCGTAAAATGATGACAAAAAGATATTTTTGGCCAGACATGAACAAGGACATTGCTATTTGGGTTAGATCATGCGTTCAATGTCAAAAAGTTAAAGTACAGCGACATACAGTTTCAAGACTAGGTACTTTCCCAGCAACCGAAAGATTTGAACATATACATGTAGACATAGTAGGCCCGTTGCCTACGTCTCAAGACGGATATCGCTATTGTGTAACAATAATCGATCGTTATACACGTTGGCCAGAAGCAATCCCAATAAAAGATATTACAGCCGAAACTGTAGCTAAGGCAATTTACGAAAATTGGATTTGTAGATTTGGTTGTCCAAATAAACTTACTAGCGATCAAGGTAGACAGTTTGAGAGTGAAGTTTTCAGTAAATTAATGAAACTTTTAGGTGTTAAAAGAATGCGTACCACATCATACCACCCTCAAAGCAATGGCATGATAGAGAGATTCCATCGTTCGATGAAAGTGGCAATTAAGGCTCGTCTTTCAGATAATAGGTCCTGGGTCGATGAATTACCAACCGTCTTGTTGGGACTTCGTGCAACCTGTAAGAGTGACCACGAGTATAGCGCAGCAGAAATGACACTTGGACATACGTTGCGGTTACCAGGTGATTTTTATTTGGACAAGCCGAACACACAGGTAAGTGAACCTAGTACTTACGTCGATAAGTTACGTAACATTTTAGATAGTCTACAGCCTAAGCCACGAGCGGAAAGCGATTCTAGAAAAATTTTTGTTCATAAAGATTTGGACACTTGTACACACGTTTTTGTCAGAAACGATATGGTTAGTAAACCCTTAACGCCTAATTATAGCGGTCCTTATCTTGTGTTAAGTAGATCCCCAAAAACATTTGTCATTAAAAAATCAGACCAACAGTCAACTGTTTCCATCGATAGAGTAAAACCGGCATACCTGTTGAACGACTGTGAGAGTTATGTAGAACCATGTAAAAGTAATGATGAAAAAGTTAGAGTAAATGACCAAACAGAAAAATCGCTACCGCCTATGATTAAGACATCGCGTAGTGGACGCATTATTAGGCAACCGGTGCGATTTTTGCTAACTAATTAGTTCCTAAGTATATAATTATAAATTAGTATTAAAAATACTTCATTTCACTTCGACATTGCTATTTATGTGTGAAGAGCACCTACTTAATTTCGTCATGGGAAACTACCAGAACAAACAAACTTCCGTGCAAGCCCAAGCTCAGGCTCAAGTTCAGATTGCTACGGAGAATCTGGAAAATAAGTTAAACTATTTTGGGATAGTTTTGATAATTTTGGCTGTCATATTTGGAATATTGATGTGTTACGGGATACAGAGAGGATGTTTACATCGTGCTAGAAGCTGGCTGAGAAAGGAGATGTCCAGAGTGATGCCAACAGGTGCGGTCATTCAGCAGCTACCTACCACTGCGTTTGCCCCGCCTTCTGGTTTGGCTTAGTGTTACATAGGGAATTAAATTTTGGTGCGAAGTGAAGTGTAGTACTTACCACTAACCTAATATTAAGATACCATACTTACATACTATGACTAGAATAGTAAAGTGATGTTTAAAATCGTCCCATAAGAGAGACAAGTGTACCTATACTAGTATGATGTTCCTAAATTAAAATTGTATATTTTTCATTACAGATACCTAAACATTGTAAATTCAACTTAGCTTGAAAACTGTATAACAATCGTTTGGTTCACAGTGTTATTCATGCTTATAATATAATGTTACATGCAACACGCGTAGTTTTGTGTCAGTAAGCATTTTTGTACCTACTTCCAGTTGTTATTGTAGTTCACAGAACAGCTCGCGCAATGTGCTGGCGCAAGCATGTTATTGTATTTCGTTGTTATGACTGACTTACAGAGTAGTAGTTGTTTAATAAAATGTACTAAGTACTTTTGATAACGCTGTTTGTAACTTTTGTTTTTGATTTTCTTGTGTCCACGTAAAAAATTTTTTAAGTTTTTTTGTAAGGGGGGGAGTGTTGTAGCGGCTACGGCGTAGCTAAAATGTTAAGTCAGCGTATTCTGTGCTACGCGCTGGTTCGTGAGAGCTAGCCTAGCCAGTCGTCTGCAGCACCCCGTCCCGACAGGTCTCTTTTGTATCTCTTGTAATTTCAAGTACTTGATTACATAAGTGTTAAATACCAAGAACTCTTTCTATTTAGTACAGGACAAAGAATACCCAAATATCCCATAATAGTATAACATATAAACTTTGGTAAATTACCTTTAAGATTTTTTTATTTGCGCGGGTGTCAATTACTCCACAATACTCCCACTGGATTCGATTCGTTTGTAGCTAAATAAAGAAAGGAAAAATCACGAGAAATCCCCTCAACACCAGATAATAAAATTCTTTGCGATATCCAGGATTGAAATCCGTGTTCCCTTGATGCGAATTGATTTGTTCCATTTTCGTCTTAAAGGTGGATTACAGTCACAGATTACATGCTGATTTTAATTATTACCTACAAAGAAATGCTTGATAGCCTATTGAAGATGAGAGTTAAGGAAAAGACAGCAAATATGCATTTAATAATCTTGTTTCTGACGCACTTTATACAGGTTGTACAAAAAGGGGGAAAGTCCTGTTAACTGGGGAAAAAATACCTGCAAAAATGTACAATGCTACATACTTCAAATAAACATATTTTGTAATTGAATTTTGAATTGAATTCTACTTATCACACTGAACAATTTTTAATCACCGACAAAAAGGAAGGGTTTTATAAACAAGCCTAGGTGTGTCTGTCTGTTGCAGCGTAGCTCTAAAACGGATGGACCGATTTGAATGTGACGTTTTCTCCTGAAAGCAGGTTGAATCGCGGTTTTGTTAATTATGTTTGGTGAACATCGGTTTAGTGGTTTTCGAGTTAATCAATTTTTACTAAAAAAATTTTGTAAAGAAATCCATTTCTTATTTGGAAAATAATGTATTTACTTATGTTTCAGATAAAAAATATATTTTCTTGTACTGTTTTTTTTTTTGTGGGAAATGAGACGAATACTGGGACAGATAAGGAACGAATCTGCGGATTTTATTTATAAACTCCTAGGTACGTACTTTTCTTTTCCTCATTTGCTAGTATTCTTCAGGGGATTCAGCTGAAATTTTAAAGGTCGGCGCCTATTACTGACCGAAAGGTTCTTGGTGAAAAAACTATAGTTTATAGTTTTCTAGTAGTAGAACAATGGTTAGTTTTTTAAAGATTCTTCGCATGTTTCGAAGGTTATTTTTGGTCTACCTTATACGAAGGTCCTATCACTTGGAAATCCTATATAGGTGAATTTAATTTGTTCTTGATACCAAAGGGTGTACTTGTGCTCATTATAACAAACAATTTTGCCTAAGGAACCCATACTCAAATCGCAAAAAATAATTAGTCTCTTCATACTAATTTGGCCGGTCAGTTGATCGATTTGTGGAGATATGGAGAGTCCAAATTTTTTTGCGATTTGTCTATGGGTTTCTGGCATAGCCTTTGGTATCAAGAACTAATTTAATGTCCCCCTATACAGGGTGTAACAAAATTGGTGTAGGATCCCTTAACTGGGGATTCTTTTTTTGTGATTTGAGCAGAGTCGTAGAACAAAAGTTGTTCAGTGCGATGAGTAGAAACCCCAGTTAACTCTAGATCGATCTATCTCGATCTATCCATGTCAGATGCCTTCTAAGCGGCTTTATAACTTCTGACATTGGAGCTGACCACTAGCCTCACAACCTGCTCCAATCCGGACTTAATCCCCATGTAACCTAAAATAGCTAAGGTTACTAGCGCTAAATATCTAGGTATTATAATAGATCAGCACCTATCTTGGCATCAACACCTTGAGGCAACTATCACTAGGACTAGAAAGCTTACATGGATTTTTAAAATATTACGACATGTCGCTTCCAAGGAACTGATTGGTCAAATATATGTTGCTCTTGTCCAGTCCATACTAAGTTACTGTATCCCGATCTGGGGTGGTGCATCTGAAATAAAATTTCTTGAACTTGAGAGGGCACAGCGGTCACTCCTTAAAGTAACGTACTCCAAGAAATACAGATTTCCTACAGAGCATCTTTATTTAACGTGTAATTCACTCTCAGTGAGAAAACTATACATGCTCCAACTGCTACTTAGGAAACATAAATCACTCCCTTATGATATTAATATTTTAGAGAAAAGAAGGAATGATATTGTCGATAAGTGTATGATTAAAACTGCATTTGCTAGTAATAACTATAAAAGTCGATCAGTTATATTGTACAATAAAATAAACAGGATCTTAGGTATATATCCGCTTCAAACTTATGAACTAAAAAAACGAGTCTCTGAATGGTTAAAAACTAAGAGCTACAGTGAGGTGGAGGACCTGATGAAAATAATTACATAAAACACACACACACACACACACACACACGCACACGCACACGCACACGCACACGCACACGCACACGCACACACACACACACACACACGCACACAATTTCAACTTTTGTTAAGAATTTTACTGAAATTGTAATAACTAACCTTAGTTTGTTTACGCAATTTTTTAGTTTTCAAAATTTTATGTTTCATATAGTTTATAGTTTATTTTCATTTGTATACTTACGATATGGAAGAGCTGGGTATCCTGGCACAAGTATTATCTATACTTAAAAGGATGCCCAAAACACATGTTTTATAAGAAACTACCTTGTAACGAAATAAAGATTTTATTTATTTATTTATTTATGTAGGATGAGACTCGGGAGCAGCTGTCGAGACACTATGGGTCGTTACCACCATGACGATAGCAAAAAATGCTAAAAATGTTCGCGAAATTCATTAAAAATAACCGAACAGCAAATATGCGCCAGAAATGACTTATAGGTACGAGGTATACCTATGTATTTGCAAACCAAAAACAATAGCAAATTAATCCAATCAAATCATTATATTCTAAGGTTCTTGGCTATGTTTAATCAAAACTTTTAACTTTTGTATTCTAAAGCTATAGTAAAACATATCTATCCCCCTCTCTTCCAATATTGCGGTGCCCAAACTGGGTCCACGTTGTACTGTCTATATTTAATGTCCACCTTTATAAACAATATGGAATGCAATAAATATATTTAGTATTGAGTATCGGTTCAGTAGTTCTCAGTTTATAAGACTAAGGCGATTATCACACGGGAGGCGGCTTCCAACCGCGGCGGCTACCGCCGTGTATTAGATTTGTACTAGAAATGTATGAAACCGCGCTAGCCCGTGTGCAAGGCTAGCGCGGTTGGCGGGCAACCGCGTACCAGGCGGTAGCCGCCGCGGTTGGAAACCGCCTCCCGTGTGATAATCGCCTAACAATAACAATACCTACAGCATCAGCCACTTTCTAAGTGACGAACCGTAAGCCTTTTGATAAATTCCTAAATCTTCAGTTTTACCACTACGGAAGTTGGGCAGAAAAACCCCTGTTTAATTTCGAATTTCTATCTAAAAAACGTTTCGTTGCGTTGCCCGTTGCCTGCCAGCAATCTCGCCCAATACCTGGAAACACCAAAGAGGCGGCACCAAAGGAGATCAATTCCGAATTTCCAGATCTTACGGCTGAGTTACAGCGCACAGCTGGTACCGACGTTTGTTAAGTACGGGATCCGAGATAATTAAAGCGAAAGAGTAAAGGATTTTGTTTTGAATTGTTTTGTGTGAGCGAATTTTGAAAGGAAAAAAGTTTTTTTTAACTTCAAGGTAAGAATAAATGCGTAAATTTCTGATGTTATATAACATTTATTTTACCCACGCTTTCGCCTTGGGCGGGCATTTTATAAGTACCCTATGAAATACTTGATTAGTGAACCAATCAATATGAAATGACCGCTATTTTCATTCAAAAGCAAGCAGCAAAGCAAAGTATGACATTTGTGATCACTAGAGTGCGTTTCAACAAATAGTTCCTATGCGGTTATGTTGGCAGCAATGTTTTCCACACACACTACATAGAACGCAGACACACACTAACAAAATCGGTAGAAGCGTCTTTGCGTGTTGATGTCGTTGATAGACAGGGGAGCCAACATAGGAACTATTTGTTGAAACGCACTCTACTAATTTTACGTCTCCAGAGTCGAGTGTCGATACGAGAAGATACGTACGCAGTAATGTACCCTCTATGAAAATTGTCTCACGTTCAGACACTTTCATATGATGCTTATCGTTTATTTTTTATTTTTATTTTTTTCTATTCGGAAGATTTACAGTGAAATATACAAAATATAAAATACTAAGCATAACAAATAACAAAATGCCAATTAAAAATCTTCATCTATAAAAACAAGCGATAACATTTTAACTATCTGTCATACTAAAATCCATGAAATAAAAATTATAACAGTACATATCCATCCATTACGCAATAGATAAAATCTCAGTAGATCGAGAATGAGTTACTCTAATAGTGCCCATGTTCAGTCCACAAAGAAGTCTTGTTTACTCTGAAACGGCTAATTTGAGAAGTGTCTACGTAACTAACCTACATAACATTAATATCCTATTCGATACTCATTTGGGAATGAGGCATCAAGTGCCTTAGTGTTACATACAGTTGGAAAGTGACGTCAGCAAACTTGCAGTGAGCGAGGTGTCGATAGGAAAACCACGAGCCACTAATTGATTTGGGTCTGAACTGCGCAAATATAAGCGAGCGGAACGAAATGGTGGTGAAAGCCATAAGAGTATTAACCTTAAAAATAATTAAGCTAATTTACAGCTACTCAGCGGGCTACAGAGAGCTATGCTTGGAGTTTTTCTAGGAAAGCGTTCCAGAACACTTACGCAAAAGTAATTTTTATCCTGACAACAGGATAGAATATTGTAAATCTTTTAAGTACGAAAGGGATAGACTCGAATCAGGTAAATCTTACCTTGATTCTGGAACGGGACCCAGATGTTCGAACACGAAACGGGGAAATCCGTAGAACTAAAGTCATAGACCTAGGTCACAGATAAGCAAGTTAACTGGCAAAGGGCAGGCTTATGTCACAGAACGATGACAGAAGGAGAAGAATGATTCTCTATAGGTGATGGTGGTACACTTAATATTCAACGGCCAAACTAGATGGACAGATGATCTAGCCAGACTTGGAGGAAGCTGATAGATGTATACGGCTCAGAAGCGTGCTAAGTGGAAGTTTATAGGAAAGTCCATGGTCAGAACTGGACGTCAATCTTAGGGTTAGAACTATTGTAAAATCAGTCCTATTGCACTACAGATTACTCTTTTAAATTTCTTGCATTTGATTAAACATGTCTTCAAAATGTATGGCAACCTAACAAAATTGTGAATGGAATATGTAAAAGAGCTGGGGCAGGCATTGATGGTGGCAATGGTCTTCAAAGGAAATTTGAAAATCACTTAAAATATGTATTGCAATAACTTCGAGAAAAACCTTTTTATATATCTATTCTATAGAAAGACAATAATTCAAAAAAAAACCTCGAGAAGTTTCTCAACTTGGACCGCGTAACAAAACCCGTTGTAATTAACGTTAGACAACTAACGGGCCTCCAATTTGGACTGACGGACGTTTCTGTGGCGATTACAGATGTAGTTTAGTTGGGGATTAAACATAAATTATACCAGCGGGGACGGCGGTCCTCCTTGCCCAATGCCCAAGCTTAGGGAGGGAACACGGCTATACGCGACAAAATTGTGTCGTGTTGCCCGTCAGTGTACTACGACGCGATGCGATGTCCATCAGGATTCCAGACGAGCACTCAAATTCTGTTGGCTTGCAGTACGCCAATTATTCGGTAAAATTGGTAGACAGTTTTTGCGCTTGAATAATCATTAAATACGGTGTTTTAATAAACTAGACAGCATAGATAAGGGGGCGGTTAAAAATACCATAACTAATTGAGAAAAAAATAATCTTTAAAAATTTGAGCTTCTGACGACGACGTGAAAATCATGATACTACATATCACTAATACTTTCAGGAGCGCCGACTTCATAAAAATATTGGGGGGGGGGGGGGGCTAGGGCAGAAAAAAATATATTTTCCTAACATTTTCTTACTAGCTTTCGCCCACGGATTCATCCGCGTGGATATCTTTTTTGTGATTATCGTTGAGGGACCGCTTTTGTGGCGATTACAGATGTAGTTTAGTTGGGGATTAAACATAAATTATACCAGCGGGGACGGCGGTCCTCCTTGCCCAATGCCCAAGCTTAGGGAGGGAACACGGCTATACGCGACAAAATTGTGTCGTGTTGCCCGTCAGTGTACTACGACGCGATGCGATGTCCATCAGGATTCCAGACGAGCACTCAAATTCTGTTGGCTTGCAGTACGCCAATTATTCGGTAAAATTGGTAGACAGTTTTTGCGCTTGAATAATCATTAAATACGGTGTTTTAATAAACTAGACAGCATAGATAAGGGGGCGGTTAAAAATACCATAACTAATTGAGAAAAAAATAATCTTTAAAAATTTGAGCTTCTGACGACGACGTGAAAATCATGATACTACATATCACTAATACTTTCAGGAGCGCCGACTTCATAAAAATATTGGGGGGGGGGGGGCTAGGGCAGAAAAAAATATATTTTCCTAACATTTTCTTACTAGCTTTCGCCCACGGATTCATCCGCGTGGATATCTTTTTTGTGATTATCGTTGCGGGACCGCAGTTCGCGATCCGCAATCCAGCCACACCAGTATTTTCATAGAAAATTTTAGGGGGGCTCCGCCCCGTTTGTAATGTCATTGGAGTCGGCGCCAGTAAATACTTTACGACATTCATGTCGTGTATGAAAGTGTCTTACCCCTAAACCTGGTCCATCTGAGTATGCTAATCACAGGATTTTATAATTAATTGCCCCTTTTCAACTTTGTGCATGTGACCTATTTGTGGCTGGCTTTCGGTTAAGGTTAACATTTATAACAAGTGACGGCTGTTTCGACTTTAGGTCATCATCATCATTAGCCACTGCTGACCACTGCTGCCACTGCTGGACAAAGGCCTCTCCCAAGGATTTCCACACCGACCGATCCTGTGCTGCTCGCATCCAGCGGCTTCCCGCAACCTTCACTAGGTCGTCGGTCCACCGAATCGGAGGCCTGCCCACACTGAGTCTTCCGGTGCGCGTTCGCCACTCGAGAACTTTACTGCCCTTTGTGGTAGTACGGTTAATTTGAGCCACAGGCTAAGAAGTTGAAGCAATTTTAGCTACTGTTGGTCAATACTGTTGGTACATTGATTTTATATCTTCAATACTTACACTCGAAAAATGTTATGTTTCGCCTCGGCAGTCGAATAAGGATTTGCATCCCGAGCATACTTACCCAGGGAGGAAGAAGAGGGAGGGAAGCTTCCAGTATTAAAAAAAAAACATTTATTATAATAATCCTTTTAAAGGTGTAAATATAATTATGTTTAGCTCTACAGACATAAGTACTCATTTCGTGGTTCGAGTCAAGCGATCTGGATCGAACCCCCCACCCTCCGTTGGGCCTCCCATAAAAAGCTGGGTACTCTAATGCCTCCGAGGCACTGGAGTGACTAGTGAGTCTGTAACAGACGTAAAGGCTATGCTGATTGATTGAGTACTCGAACGCAAATTGACCATGTCACTAAACTGGAAACTGTGGTGTTTGTGTAGCTGCAGCGACAGGGAGATTTGACTGCATGAAGAACAAATAAATAACAAATATCCGGGACAAATCACACACGGTCGTCTGGCCCCAAACTAAGACTCCCTGTATTATGGGAACCAAATATTTATATACATACATACACATATACTTACGTTTTAATACATACATACAGGATGTAACAAAATTGGTGTGGGACCTTTCAACTGGGGATTCTACTCATCGTACTGAACAACTTTTGTTCTACGACTTTGCTCAAATCGCAAAAATACTTTTGGACTCTGTATAAAAAAATAGCAAAACAGATGATCAATTTGTATGAAATGTCCAAAAACTTTTTTTGTGATTCGAGCAAAATCGTAGAACAAAATTGTTCAGTACGATGAGTAGAATCCCCAATTAACGGGTCCTACATCAGTTTTGTTACACCTGTACTGTACTGTACATTTGTATTATAGGTACATCTAGACACAGAGCAAGCAAATCTGCTCATCACAGAAATGTTTGCCCTGGGTGGGGATCGAACCCACGACTCTCGGATCAGTAGTCAGGAACGCTAACCACTGGGCCACCGAGTCAAATTATCAATCTATCATTGAATTAACTATACGTACCAGGTACCATCCCACAACCATCGTTATGCAATCACCTGGTAATTTACTCTTACTCTTGTTTGCAAGATGAATTATTGCCCAGTACCTAGATACTTAAAGCTTCCCCCAAACAGGCGCGATTTTTGTAGCGCGAATAATTACTTTCAGTACATTTTGTACTGGGACGCTGTCGCTTTTACACACTGCCGCGATAAATCGGCGATTTCGCAGCTACAGCCCCCCCTGGCCCCGATGTGGCGGCTTCACCCCCCCTGTGTAGCGGCGATTTTCCTGCGACGCCGCGCTTGCCCCCCGGGCCCCGCTGTTGCCGCTTCACCCCCTCTGTGTGGCTGCGAATATTCTGCGACGCCGCGCTTGCCCCCCGGGCCCCAGGCCCCGCTGTCGCCGCTTCACGTCGCGTCGCTGTCGCGGAATTCTGCGAATTTCCTGCGACGCGACAACGGGGGTGAGACCCGGGGGGGCCAAGGTAGAGTAGCGCCGCGATTCGCGTTCCGCGTTCCGTTTTTGTAACTAGTACGTAATAGCTTTTGTTCAAATAACGATTATTGCGTGCAAGTATTTATTTCATTACCCGACTGCGCCAGAAGGAGAGTTATGTTTTTTACCCGACTGGGCCAGGAGGGTTATGGTTTTTACGCGACTGGGCCAAAAGAAGGATTAAGTATTGTTGGGGCCAAAGGGAGGATTATGTTTTTTCCGACTGAGCCAGAACGAAGTTTATGTTTTTAATTTACCCGACTGCGCCAGAAAGAGGGTTATGCTTTTACCCGACTGCGCCAGAAAGTGGCTTATGTTTTTAACCCGACTGGGCCAGAAGGAGGCTTAAGTATTTTATCCGACTGCTCCAGACGGAGGGTTATGTTTTTACCCGACTGAGCCAGGAGGGTTATATTTTTTATCCAATTGCACCAGGAGGGTTATATTTTTACCCGACTGGGCCAGAAGGAGGGTTATGTTTTCTACCCGACTGGGCCAGAAGGAGGGTTAAGTATTTTATCCGACTGCGCCAGAAGGGGGGTTATGTTTTTACCTGACTGCGCCAGAAGGAGGTTTATGTTTTACCCGACTGCGCCAGAAAGAGGGTTATGTTTTTACCCGACTCCACCAGAAGGTGGGTTATGTTTTTACCCGACTGGGCCAAAAGGAGTGTTAAGTATTTTATTATTTATTAATGAAGATACATTAATGAAGATACATTGTAGCATAACAGAATACTCCAAGACACTACAAGTACATACAAAAAAATATAACAGACAGTAATAAAAAAGGTTGTATCCTTATATTAAATAACAAGCTAAATTTAATTTAATAGATAGTACTAGCAGGCATCATACTTTCAATCAGTCGCTTACACTCAAACATCAGACATCCAACCGTACTCTCAAACAAATCACAATGGGAAGACGAAGGTATGTCGAGCAAAGAATTAAGCAGTGCGACCGCGCGAGCTGCAGGCGACTGGCGGCGCGCTTCCGTGCGCGCGCGCACCGGCGCGAGCAGCAAATGTTTGCGTGCTCGTAAGTATGAGTCGGGCACAAATAGTTTCAAAAATGTATTAAGGAGAGAAGTAGAATCAATACGATTACGGAACAGATACAACACAAATTTAATTAGGGATACTGATCTACGAAGCTGAAGTGAATCGTATCCAAGTTGTCCCTGAAGGAAAAGTGTTGGATAAAGATATGGATAATAGGAGTATTTAAATTTGTACAAGCTTCTAAGAAATTTTTTCTGAATTTGCTCCAGCATAAGAATATATTTCTTTTCATGTGGATTCCATACGACCATATTGGTTTCCAAAAGACTTCGAACTAAAGCTGCATAAAGTGCACGAATAGCTTTTTCTGAGAAAAAAACAGAATTACGAAGAACAAATCCTAAGCGGCGATAAGCACTGTCCATCACAGATTCAATATGCGGTCGGAAAGTGAGTTCTGTATCAAAAAGAATTCCAAGGTCACGAACTTGATTGACACGAGTTATAAGTTTTTCATTTATATAATATACTTCAAGCAATGGGACTGTGGAACGTGTGAAAGATAATATTTCACATTTCTCAGGATTAAATTTTATCCGACTGCGCCAGAAAGAGGGTAATGATTTTACCCAACTTCGCCAGAAGGAAGGTTATGTTTTTTTACCCGACTGGGCCAGAAGGAGGCTTAAGTATTTTATCTGACTGCGCCAGAAGGAGAGTTATGTTTTTACCCGACTGCGCCAGAAGGTGGGTTATGTTTTTACCCGACTGCGCCAGAAGGTGGGTTATGTTTTTACCCGACTGGTCCAGAAGGAGGGTTAAGTATTTTATCCGACTGCGCCAGAAAGTGGGTTATGTTTTTTACTCAACTGGATCAGAAGGAGGGTTATGTTTTTAACCGACTGCGCCAGAAGGAGGGTTATGTTTTTACCCGACTACGACAGAAGGAGGGTTATATTTTACCCGGCTGTGCCAAAAGGTGGGTTATGTTTTTACCCGACTGCACCAGTGTACACACTTAATAGACAATTTACATTTTCATGTGCCAGTTTCCTAGCTAGTAAGATTGTTTATCTGATAGTAGCTTTTGCCCGCGTCTCCACCCGTTCTAGGCAGAACAGAATCGGTAGGTCTGGGGCCACCCAAAGACCCTTTTTTGAATGCAAGAAAGAAGTTTTTTTTTTCATTACTTAAAAGCATTTATTATTATTCTTGTTTATCCTTGTATATTAATTTATCTTTGTTATAATATAACCTGTTCCAAGTTCAGGACGACAATTAAAACTTACAGAACCTTTTGAATCGTTTATGCATTTATTATTCTACACTCTGTAATGCAATATTTAGAGATATTGATATTGAGGAAACAGAAACACATAAACGTCTCTTATTACCTTTGTGAGGAGTAAAAATAAATAGTTTCCAAGTCCATTATCGATACTGACTGTTAATCAGTTACGTTACGTTATTGGAATATCTGTTACCGACCCACCTCTACGTGTCGCAGAAATATCGCACAATTTTCGCGCGACACCTTGTCGCGTCGCCGAATATTGCAACACGTGTAGCGCGATATTCGCGCGACACATGTAGCGTCGCCGCTTGTCGCGCGAAATTCGCGCTAATTTCGCGCCACGTGTCGCGACGCAGTGTCGCAGAAGTATCGCCACTTGTAGCACGAGATTCGCGCGATATTCCCGCGACGTGTAGCGGCTTTTTGCGACGCGACGTCGCAGCTTCACCTGCGAGTTTCGCGCGAATTTCGCGCCACAAAAAACGCGCCTGTTTGGGGGAGGCTTAACCAGGCAATATAGTGCTACATCTAAACCACGCACGATAGTAATAATTTTGTTAATTATAACAGTAATATACGGGATTCGAGGTGGTAATAAACGCTTATTTATTACACATTCAAAGATGCCTCTTTTGTTAATATAGGGTGCTAAAAAAAAAGCGTTTGAAAGGGGGTTCCAGAGAATATAGTATAAAATAATGGAAAAATATTTAAAAAATCCGATCTACAATTATTGTTATACTAAGTCCATACCAAACCTGAATATTGAAACGAGAGTTTGTATGGAAAACTGAAAATGTTATAGATCGGATTTTTCAATATTTTTCCTGAATTACTTAATACAGGGTGTAACAAAATTGGTGTAGGATCCGTTAACTGGGGATTCTACTCATCGTACTGAACAACTATTGTTCTACAACTTTGCTCATATCGCAAAAAAAATTTGGCCTCTCCATACAAAAATTGCAAAAAATGGCAAAACAGATTGTCAATTTGTATGGAGAGTCCAAAAATGTTTTTGCAGTTTGAGCAGTCGTTGAACAAAAGTTGTTCATTACGATGAGTAGAATCCCTACACCAATTTTGTTACACCCTGTATACTTTATTCTGAGTATCTCCTTAAAATTCCAAACGCATTTTTTAACACTCTGAATAATGATGCGTTGTCATGAAAATGGCGCAAAAATAAACAAATTAAACTAAATAGATTCCAATTATTACAGTTATCGATTATTCTGCTCACAATTTGTCCATACAAATTAAACTTTTATTTACTGAACTTATCAACAGCTAATATCCCCTAGCCTACATTATAGGCACGATGACTCAAACATTATTTTTTTACAATTATTTTCATGAAATTCTAGTTGACTTATAAATATCGAAAGAATCAACGAAGCACATTTAAAACCAGTTACTTATTACAGCTGCTCCTACAAACTGACTTTACCTCTAAAACCCTATCATCCATCACTAGTAGCCACGGTTTTACGAAAACGACATTCATTGTGACAATGGCAACACTACCTACGCCTCACTTTAGCTTAATGTCGCAGATATCACTGTACATTTGCGGAAGATGGCAACATTAATGCCGCATTACCCCGGCTCGCCTTTTCCTGCCCCGGGGATGTCCCCGATTTACCGGTAATACACTACACAGGTCCTGTGCATTCTATTCATAAAGGATTCTGCTCCATTCGAAAACAAGGATTTAGATAAATAGATAGATATAACATTTAGTTATTACGATTTTCTGACAAGCTCTTTTTAACACTAAAAGGACTGAAAAAACGGTCAACCTTAAAGGGCGGCTCTGGGTCACTTGACTCCTGTGATTATTGTTGTTAGTTTTGTTGGTAAAAAACTTTACAAAAATATGAAAAAAGCTATTAACTTACATATTAGTACAGTATATTGTATATTTATACGGTAAAACCGTAAGGTACTACTTTTAAAAGGTCTACAAATAAGCTTTTTTGATAACGTTGCAGCACCAATATAGGGACTTTTATATGAGGCATGGTTTACTTGATCACGCGAATACAAGATATGTCTGAGTAAAATATCACCAAATAAAGTGAGTAGCCTTCACAAAAACAAGATAAATAATGAAATTAATGTACTAAATTACTATCCTCCATTAAAATAATAAAAATATATAAATACTTGCCCACTTCACGCATTGTGGGTCATAGACCCAAGCCGCCTTTGAAGGTAGATGGTATATTTTCGGTTCAGATACTATATTTACTATTTCAACGCTTTTTATTATGAAGATCATGTTATTTTATTATAATCAACAACGCTAAACACGTTAAAAACCCGACTTCAATCGAACAGCTACAATTTTCCTATGTTTTTTCTTGTTTTTGTTGATTTTTCAAAAATCGCTGAATCAATTAAGACCAAATTTATATGCTGGATGATTTGGGAAACGGATCTTATGGGCCGAAACGCTCTGAAGTATGACTACCAAACAAAAAAGAATCTAATAATTAGCGGAGTAATCGCGTAACAATCATACAAAAAAAAACATACAGTCGAATTGAGAACCTCCTCCTTTTTTGAAGTCGGTTAAAAAGTTACGGAATTTTATGTTACAAAAACAAGTAACAACCATCAGAATTATCAAAATTGTAATTTCAAAATGGATCAGATGACCCTCAGCCGTCCTTCTAGTGTTAGAGTATGTAACTCGGAGCTTCTAAATTTGTGACGTAAGCAAAGGAATGTATTTTTTTTATCGTAGCCACGAAGACTGGCGAATCAGGAATACCAGTTGTGGTTCACATCACTGCAGCTAGACTTTATAAGTCTGAAATACGAGTATTTAATGATTTTTCAGAATTCGACTGACTCGGTGGCTATGTGGTTAGCGATCCTGACCTCTGAACCGAGAGTCGTGGGTTCGATCCCCACATAGGGCAAACTTTTCTGTGATGAGCAGAATTGTTTGCTCTGAGTCTGGGTGTATTATATCTACATATGTATGTGTTTAAAAGTATATGTGTATGTATATCAGTCTCTGGTTCCCAAGATACAGGGAATCCTAGTTTGGAGCCAGATGACCGTGTGTGATTTGTCCCAGATATTATTATGATGCTAATCCATAATCAAAATGGTATACCATGTATTATCAGTTTTATCACATTGTATTTAAATATTAAAAACTACAAAAACAAAAGTAAGAATATTCTTTACTGAGCTACCAAGTCAGTTTTGTCAATCTGTCTTGTGTCAATATACACAAGTTACGATGTATCAAAAAAATGACGTTTAATTTGTCAACTTTTGGTATTCAGTTTGTATTTGCATCAAAGATCTCAGCAATAAGTACATAATAATAATATGTAGTAATAATATGTATTTTTTTAACTTATTAAGTTAATTAATAGCTACTATAATTGACCACGCTGAATACGTTAAAAACAACCGACTTCAATCGCAACAACTCCAATTTTGATATGTTTTTGTTGATTTTCTCAAAAACCGCTGAATCGATTTCGATAAAATTTATATGGGACCACCTGTAAAAACCACCCTTTCAAACAAAAAAAGAACTTTCGAAATCGGTTCAGGCGTCTTCAAGTAATTGGTGAACATACATAAAAAAAAATAAAAAAAAAAAGATTCCGATGAATTGAGAACCTCTTCCTTTTTTTGAAGTCGGTTGAAAAGTATGACGTTATTTACATAGCTGTAAATAATCTTAATGGACATAAAACAGTAAATTCGTTTTATGAAGTACTTCGTTTATACATACAATGGGGTCCTTATGAAATAGATCAACGGAACGGAACGGTGTGCAACGGAACCGTAAATTTTCTATGAGAAGTCCAAAAATGTTTTTGCGAATTGAGTATAGGTTCCTTGGGGAAAGTTGTTCAGTTTCATAAGTAGAAACCGTGGTTTATTTTTCATGTATTTTATACGAGTATATCTGATACAAGATAGCGAACTAAAGAAAGATCGTTCAGTTAACAAGTCACACATGTCTTTGTACCATGGAATATTACAGATTCCAGTCATGGCAAGTAAACCGATTTCTGAAACTTTCTTTTTCGAAGTTCGCTGCCCTGTTGGCGATGGCACATCCGCGACTTTTTGCTAATATATCAGACACGGGCGAGCGGTTTTGCATACGAATTGCTTAGTCGGCCGCATCAGCAGCTCTGCCGCTGCTTCCGTAAAGATACCTTTTATCTGTCCACTACAGGCATCGATTTACGACCATATTAATCTTTCAAGTAAGTTGAAAAACTTTTTCGTTAACAATCGCAGCTTACTTGCTTACCCGACTACGGCGGAGCAAAAAGGAGGGTTATGATTTAGATACCTAATTGTTTTAGGGCCTTTACAGTGCCGAGCACTTAAATAGCCTCACCATCTGTTTTTCTTCAGTTATTAATAGTGTTAAGAGCGTATTACAACAACTAACATAAGAATTGTCATTAACTCATATAATTGTGTTGTTTTAGTTAATGTATGTACGTAAATGGAAATAAAATGCTACAGGGGAAAATAGAATTTAATCATGTTTCTGGTCGTTCACATGAATAGCCTCACTTGGTTTCTTGCTGTTTTCCGACGCTTCAAGGGCCTCACAAAGACTTTATACCTATTAGACTCACACAGTAAACTTCCCTTTATCTAACGATAAAGTTTTTCCCGCCCAATTTTAAACTTTTCCATTCAGGATCAACGGACGTTTGTTATACAACTTAATCTGAACAGACTGATTAGATTCAATTAATTAATTTTAATTAATTTCATGGTCCCGCTGTTCCTTTTGAAATTAAATATAAACATGCCTACTTCCCGCAACCTTCCGGGCAGGGCAGGACCGGTCGGTGTGGACATCCTTGGGGAGGCCTTTGTCCAGCAGTGGACGTCTTTCGGCTGATGATGATGATGTTGCCTACTCATTAGTGGAAATCTTGTTTTTTTAACCGAACCGAAATTTTAACCGACTTCAAAAAAAGGAGGAAGTTCTCAATTTTTTTTTATGTATGTTCACCGATTACTCGAAGACGCCTGAACCGATTTCGAAAATGCTTTTTTTTAAAGGGTATATTCACAGGCGGTCCCATAATTTTTTTTATCGAAATCGATTTAGCGGTTTTTGAGAAAAAAAAACAAAACATAACAAAATTGGAGTTGTTGCGATTGAAGTCGGTTGTTTTTAACGTTTTCAGCGTGGTCAATTATATATTGTGTTGTCGATTGCATCAAAATTAAATTGCGTTTTACCAGACTTATTGAAGCAGACCTTAATGTTTTTCGGGTGTATTTATGCATTTCGTCTTGATACTCAGATTGCAATATGACAATATACGTTATGCTGCCATTGGCCTACTATTTTTTACATTATATGTGAAATTTTAAATTTATTAACGCCTTGTACTGAGTATGGACACGAATGCATCAGTTATGACGTCATGGTTACTCACTTTTTCAAAAATATGTTGTACAAAACATAGGAGACAAGAGTCCATTAAACGTAATGTATATGATACATACATATATGAAGAATATTTCGTTAAAATGTACTTAACTCAGATAAATAACAGTAAAATAAATAGACACAATTCTACATACCTACAAGGCAAGTAAAGTAGTCCAAGAGCTACATTTATTTCGCTAGGCCAGTCAACAGTATCCGGAGCAGACTAAGGAAAACTTTTGTACCTTTTCGGACCGCATTATCTTCCAGGTTTACAACTATTCCAGCTAATATGCCCGTGGGAGACCGTAAAACTAAATTATGTGTCTCATTCGTCCCCCTGTCTCTTTCTGGTCCAGATTTATCTTCTACTTTATACGTTTTTAGGCTGTTGATAAAACCTAGTCTTTATGGAGTTGAGTCGAGGTTGATTTTATTGTATTATACTTAATTACGGTTTAGTAAAACCAGGCAAGTGTGACTCCCGCACAAAGAGGGTTCTGTACTAGGTACCATGCAATACAGCGCAAGTTTGGCTCCTATTGCTTCTCTTGTTTTTTTTTTGTTTTAAATTAGAGTTTTTAAAATAATAATTTACACCATAGTAAAAAATAAAAATTTGCACTTTAAAGCTTAATATTTCGAAAACGGATACCTGAATCGAAAGATGGTTTTCACAAACCCACAATATTTTTGAAAGACCATATTTAATGACACTCCACACCATAGGATAGTCAAGAAAAAAAATCATCCCCACCGTGTAGGGGAGGTACTTTGAAAATTTTTTTTTTTAAAATTTTATTTTACGACTTTATCGGCATGATTAATATGTAGGTATGATACGCACATAATATATACGTGCCAAATTACAGCTCTCTAGTACTAATAGTCTCTGAGCTAAGCCGCTGACAGACAGATGGACATGGCGAAACTAGCAGGGTTCCTTGTTTACTAGGGAACCCTAAAAAGAGGTAACATCTAAAATATATCACATATTGTTTTTGGTCAGTGTCATCCCTTGGAAATAATGTCGTAATACCACTTTTGTTTAACACTTTACAAAGCCTTAGTAAATTAGGGTGCGTTTTTTTTTCATAAACCCTTAATGTTAAGGGAGTCTGTTAGAATAATATGGAACTACCACCAGTTGTATCTATATATGTATGTATTTAAACATGTATATGTGTATGTATATCAGTCTCTGGTTCCAGGGAATCCTAGTTTGGTGCCAGATGACCGTGTGTGATTTGTCCCGGATATTTATTATTTATTTATTTTATTTTAGAAGTTAGAGAGTGGTACATCTAGCTTTTTCTTCTGTACAGTATGTCCCTGCGTCCTATTTTTTTTTTTTGTTGAGTTGTGTGTGTTTTGTATCAAATAAACGTTTGAATCTGAATCTACTATTTTGTTAGTCATTTTTCTTTTTTTACTAAAAGTTTTTCAGTTTCATAAGAGTAACCAGTTAAGGGGTTTGCAAGTGATGCTTTTCTCTTTGTAAGCCCGCTACCATCTTCAGCTTCATCTTCACTTGGCATCACGTGATATGATGCCAGGAGCTAACCAATTACGAACTAAAACAAATATGTCTCAAATAATGTCTCTCCTTCTCTATTTTGTTGGATTCTTTTTCTTAACGAATGGAACAATTTGTGCCTTTTGGATAGACGGTCAAGTTGTGTCACACAATGTAGCGTTATTTTCGGTAACTGTTACGAAATTAGCGTGTTCTTATCGACACAACGTCATTTCTATTTTCTAAGCGTTGCCACATTCACACCGGTCGTCAGAGCGTTCAATCCGCAAATTTTGCGAAGAAGATCACAAGGTATACACGACGCGACGGTTGCCTGGTGTTGTACTTGTTTTGTTGGCAAAATCTTTGGAATAGCAAAGTTTTTATGTTTAGTGTTGTGTAAAGCTTATATTATACAGGGTGTAACAAAAAGGTGTGGTGATACTTGAAGGTGGGCCTCTACTCATCAAACAGAACAACTTTTGTTCTACAACTTTGCTGAAATCGCATAAAAAATTTTGGACTTTCCATACAAACTTGGCTCGCAAGCTGATTGATTTGTATGAAAAATCCAAATTTTTTTTGCGATTTCTGCAAAGTTGTAGAACACTAGTTGTTCAGTTTGATAAGTAGAAGCCCACCTTGAAGTATCACCGCACCTTTTTGTTACACCCTGTATGTACTTGTACCATTAAGTATTCTGTGGTACTTTATCTTACGGGGACAATAAAGACAAAAGAAAACAAGTACCTAACGTATCTCATCCATATAGAATAGATACATCGTCACTGTTCTATTCCAAACAAATAAACGCCTGTTACGAACAAGATCGTTCCTCGAGCCAATGTTTAAGCAATTTGGATGGCATCCAATGCACATACAAATGGTATTCATTCCGTGGTTAATGTAGCTTCGACTGTTTTCCTTGTCGGCCGAGCGCTCTTTAAAAACAGATCCCAAACTATCGTTTAAAATGAGAAACTTCTCCTTGTCTTAGGGAGTTGAATTTGTGAGAGTAATACGTAATACCTATGGCGGTTTTGTGGCCGTAATATCTTTGCATTTAAATTGTGTTTCTAAGTATGTGATTAAAAACTTCAGTAATAACGGAATACTAAATATTGCTAAGTCAAATTATGATTATTTCAACTGAACACGTGCGAACTGTCATTTGCTCAGTTATCTTACGTAGAGAGCGTAGAACACATCCGTTAGAGTTATTTTTAACCTAACAGCCAGGATAACTTATTGTATTTTTTTAAAGCATGAAAAGGACAGACTTTTGTCAGAATAATCTTACCTTGGTTCTGGAACAGGATATAATATTATGAATGCGAAAACATATGTTCTACTTTCAAGCCGATATTACTGAATTGAAAAACACAAAAAAATCTTTTTATATTATTTAAAGTAAGTCGAAACTGCGTAACTGATGTTATTTTAATTCGACATATACAGCTTAAGTAAAGGATGAGTAAAACATAGTAGAACATAGTGTAAGCTCTCTGAAAATTAACCTTTTCCGTGCTCAAGTAAGGTCAGTAAAAAAAGACAAATTCAGTTCACGCGGGCGGAGCCGAGGTCCAAAGCAAGTATCTATGATAGATAACCTATAATACACTGCGTTGCTGGTATATTATACGTAATAGTTGCATCTATAAACTCAAAATCAATATTTTTTTATTATTTATGTAAGTGCTTTTACACATTCTTTTATATCGAATTTTATTTTCTACCTAGTACAAAGTCCTTACCACCCTATTGTCTTACAGTTGACCCTTACTCTTGATCGATACTCAAATTGTGACCGCTGCTTGATGACCGTCTGCTACCCTCTCTGCGATGTATATAATATAATGGAGTTAGTCTATGACTTAATCACTAATATACAAACTAAAATACAATATAAAACAATAAAAAAGTCCACCAAAAGGCTTCGTTAGTCAAAGACGTTCCAGACGCAAAGGTGCCCATCACGCTTGCAGCGTTTCCACGCTGAATAGCGATGGACAACCTTTGCATCAGGAAGGTCCCAGAGCGGAGGTCACCCCCTCTTTGCCTATGTCTATGACTCGGTATTATATATGGTGGTTTAAATATTATATGTATATTGGGCCTTATGGCTTTGATACATTAGCGATTTTCTAACAATAAGTTTGAGTGTTAACTAAAGTTACGGTCGACTGAACGAGTACATGTATGTAACGATGCTACCTCATTACAAATCGTTGCTCTTGTAATTTTTATTGATTTTTTAATAAAATCGATCCTTATATTCAAATTTCGAATATCTTTGGGCAGCCGCAGGAGTATTTGACTCATTTCTATTCCGAATTTCAAGCGTTGAACACCTTACCATCACCTCAGTATTTTATCGTATAACAGTTACCTCATACCTAGTTAAAATAATAAAAGGTTCTCAGTTTTCAAGTTCATCATACAACCTACAACCAGATTCATTTGCGACCCCTTAGGGTCTTATTTCTGGATTAACAAAAAGGCATGAAGTGGCAGTAAGATTTTTAATTTATTTCCTTATTTACTACACTACTCGAATGTCCTCTACTTCCCCTAATTCTGTCGACGGTAACGGCTCCAGGCAAGCCGCCCCGCCGCATGTATGTACATTTATTTTCTTTAAATATTCCTTAATATCTTAAATCTCCTGTAGCCGTGCTAACACAGAGTTTAAAACTCTGAAGTGCTGGAAAGCTTTTCCTAGTACGAACATGGTTTCTACGTTGTATTATCGTAACTATAAAAGTTGTAGAGTGCCATTTCATAATCTTTCGAATACTTACGACCTAGCAATAACATTAGCATTCCATTTGAACAAATGTAAAACACCCCACACCTTAGAGGCAAAGCTGATATGATAATAAACTTCTTTAATATTATGCACGTATTGTACAACGGCAGGGAAGTATGAGATATATTTAATATCGCGCTTTTCACAGCGGAAGCGAGTGTTTCAACCGGGTTATTCCCAATTCGTACACAGATTATTAAAACTAACGATTATTTTTATAGTCACAAAAATAATAATTAAATAAGTAAATACTGAACTTCCCGCTCAAGTCGGCACGGGTTGCAGTGCTCCAAATAAGGAAAAAATTTATTTCCGAGTATTTTAGGGTCAAATACACAAAATTAGAGCCTATGCGTTAAAAAAATAATAACTTAGAAAAATAAGGGACACCCTAGCCTGCACATAATGTAATTGTACTAAATGTGTATGATTATTTCGCTAAACATATTTCATGCTATGTATGGAACTTCTCAACGGTTTATTAACCCAAGAGGTTTCATCCGATGAGCACAAAATTTGTAAATGTAATTGTGTTTGTTTTGGCCAATAAATAATAATAATAATAAATGAAGTTCGCGTTGATACGTCCATAAATGAAAATCTAAATGCAACACTAGGCTGTGTATGATTATTTCGCTTAACATATTGCATGCTAGGTATGTATGGAACTTTTCAACGGCTTATAAACCCAAGAGGTTTCAACCGATGAGCACAAAATTTATAAATGTAATTGTGTTTGTTTTGGCCAATAAATAATAATAATAAATGAAGTTCGCGTTGATATGTTCATAAATGAAAATCTAAATGCAACACTAGGCATTTTTTATCCAGAACAGGTAATGCCTTGGCGTTTTATCATCTGGTGGTAAGTGATTATGAAGCAGAAAATGGAAGCGGACTAGGTATTCTTCTAGTCTTTTTCTTGTAGTAGGCCAGGACCAAGTCGTGGCTCAGTGCGGCTTGCGTGGTCACGTCGATTATGCAGGTTAACTGACTATAATATACACGGTCACAACCTGGATGAGTTTGACTGTTAGTGGCATTTATCTCGACCATTTACATGCTTCGCAAGGCACGTTAAGCCGTTGGTGCCGGCTGCTATCACTAGATTGCAGTCGTTATGTCGGAGGCCTTATAGGCGGCTTGAAAAACTTCTGACACTGAGGTTCGCCAGTAGCACCACAACCTCCACACAACCGGACTTGGTCCCAGTAAATGGAGTATGGCCTAACCTCGAGTTATGGGAAGAAACCCGTGCCCCAAGGCCAGAAACAGGAGAAAACAGATAGACAAAGATGTAGAAGCGGGAATAACCCGTATCATGAATAAGTCGCGGGTCACGTTTTCGCGCAGATAGCTGAAAAGTACGAATAAGCCAAGATAATGCAGCCGTGACTCCGACGCGACGGTTGGATGGCAATGCCATGAATTTTCATACCGTACGTGTGTGCTACATCAAAATCAAAAGGTTTTTTATTTAAGTAGATGTTTTGCACATACTTTTAAATCGTCTTTTTTTCTACCTAGTACAAAGTTCCTACGACGCGGAACTTGTACACTCAACGTTTCGGGAAGTGTTTCCGAAGCGAGAAGAAACGTCGAGCCCAAAAGAAACTCGCTTCAACACATTTTTTAAAAGAATACTTAATTACTAATACAATGTATGTTATCAACAATACATTTATCAGGAAGAGCAATACATTTCCAAATGTCTTTGTCATTCACATAATCTATTATCTTATAATAACCTTTTGAGCACAGAAATTTTTTTATATACGTTTTGAATTTGTTTTCAGGCAGATTTGTTACATTGTCCGGTATTTTAATATAGAATCGTACACATTGCCCCACAAACGACTTTTTAACTTCATTTTTGGAATTATACCTACCTTTAAGTAATAAGTAATCATACGAAAATCTTCATAGTAAATTGGATGTCAGACAAAGTAACAATTCAAATTAAAATGTGGGTGTGGCCTGGATCTTCATTTGAGTCTCCAAGACAATCCGAATACTCATACAAACTGTTTCGTCATAATTGCCTACAAAATATGACGTTTTTTTACGCTTAAGTGTGTATGTTGCATGGCTTGCACTAAGCAATCAATTGTCACCGGATCTTAACCCCAGGGGCGGATTTAGAACAGAGCAGGGGTGATTATCCTTTACTACAATATACTATACCAAGAGCTATACTCATACGCCATACTCTCCACAAAAATTGCGAAACAGGTGATCAATTTGTATGAAAAAGTCTAATTTTTTTTGTGAATACAGCAAAGTCGCAGAACAAAAGTCGTTCAGTACGATGAGTAGAATCCCCAGTTAACGGGTCCTACACCAATTTTGTTACACCCTGTATAATACTGTACCAAAACCGAGCATATTTATAGGACGTTAACTTATTAAAATTATAAGTTACAACGAATATTATTTTAAAATTACATAGCTATAAAAGAATCGCGTTGCAAACAAACTGAAAATGTATAAACTCAAAACTCAAACTCGAAATGTTTCTTTTTTATTTTTGTTTTAGTAGATGCTTTACATTACTTTTGACTCAATTTTTTTCTACTTTTTTGTACTAGACAAAGTCCCTACCACGCGGAACTTGTACACTCACACGCATTTATACACATAGGTATATTTCTTTGGCACGCTCTGTAGCTTAAACGGCTTGATGGATTTTAACTTGAGAGGTGTCTTTGTGTCTTTAGATTCGTCTTGATCCGCAGATTGATATAAATACATTTTGATGCAGTCAGGTTTAAAATTTTTCATAATATGATTAGGCTATTTCTATATTGGAGAAAAAAATGCCTTTGAAATTGTACAGCGCTACCAACTTTTTACCATGACCCCCTTTAAATCGTAATGTAGCAAGAATCGTTAATATGTTTTTACAGCAGGACAAAAGAGAAGGACGATGAAGGAACAAATCGAACATGAAGTGTGCCCTCGAGAAGGGCTTATCGTGTTAAGGTTGGTACTTCGTGCCCACTTCGCGCCGTAAGACGGTATATAATAATTAATATAAATTAATATTAAATATTTAATATTATTTCTATATTGGAGAAAAAATACCTTTGAAATTGTACAGCGCTACCAACTTTTTACAATGACCTTCTTTAAATCCTAATGTAGCAAGAATCGTTAATATGTTTTTAACCGACTTCATTAAAAGGAGGAGGTTCTCAATTCGTCGGAATCTTTTTTTTAATTTTTATGTATGTTCACCGATTACTCGACGACGACTGAACCAATTTCGAAAATTCTTTTTTTTGTTTAAAAGGGTATATTTCACAGGTGGTCCCATGTAAATTTTATCGAACTCGATTCAGCAGTTTTTGAGAAAATCAACAAAAACATAGCAAAATTGGAGTTGTTGCGATTGAAGTCGGTTGTTTTTAACGTATTCAGCGTGGTCAATTATACAGCAGGACGAAAGAGAAGGACGACGAAGGAACAAATCGAACATGAAGTGTGCCCTCGAGAAGGGCTTATCGTGTTAAGGTTGGTACTTCGTGCCCATTTCGCGCCGTAATGACCGTCGAACGTGTCAACATTATTAAGGCGGATTACCCCGGCCTAGAAATTGGGATTAATCATATTTTTCTTGTTTATCGTGGGGTTCTTTTATAAGAGTAGGTAGTAAGAGGTTATTTTTTGTGATTATTTTGTGGTAATTGAGGATAAGATAAGAAGGCGCGTTAAGCTATTTCTGGGGGTGCTGTCATGTCACTAGATGCTAGCCTAAAGTCCCTAAGTTAACTATAATATCTATAACCGCTACACCTGTATGTTTTATAACTATTTGTAGTAAAAAGATTACATTAAAAAATATGAAGTTAAAAACTAAAAAACACGCTTATATCATGCACTATTTATAAATCCTTGGGGACGCCTTGTTCCAGCAGTGGACATCTTTCGGCTGGTAATGATGAAAAAATATCGTTGAAATAAAAGGTGCCAAAGAATGAAGCACCAGTAGATCGACCAAGATACCGCTGCTACCGCTGATTGAAGTTGCCAAAGACCTAAAACAGCTGGAACTGCCCGACTGGTCAAACTTGGCACAAAACACGATACAGTGGCGCCTTTTTAAGAAGTAGTCGTCATACCTTGTTCCAAAAAAGCAAAGGCAAAAGTTAAACAAACTTACTATGGAACTGACACATGTCAACGTCAGGTATCTACTGGGTTTGTTTACCTTTTGCTTTTTTTTATTGGAATGAATTAGTAGTCAGTTAGTGACAGGATCTGGAATGTAGGTAGGCATCTATTTTACAAATAAAGTTTTTCTTTCGCCCAAGCAGAGTCAAGACATCCAGAGTATTCAACAACATTTTTATTAAGCGTCCCACAGCGGAGATATTTTCTGCTGGCAACCACAAAAAGTGTTATAAAATGTGTGTTGGTTGCAAATTTAATGGACCATCAAGTTTGTAGCACGCGTAAACCCGCGGGTTTTACTGGCGCTGTAACTCTGTCGTTTTCGGTGATTTTTGGAGCTCGTTGTGTACGGATATTTTTGCAATACATTGTATAGAAGATGGAATACGAATTGTGGATTGGATGAGCGGGTGCGAAATGTTCAGACTTATTAATCTAAATACAGGTTTGGATATAAAAATAAAACGCCGTTTTCAACAAAAGTGTGACATGACAGGCGCCTACCATTCGCCTCTATTAAGATATAGAGGCATGAGATCTGTGGATTTTTATTCGTAGTAGAAGCACTGTTAACTTTTCGAATTTTATTTTTTTGTCTACTTAACACGAGGTTCCTACCACTTGAAACCAACACTATTTTATGTTGAAACTAATTAAGCAATTTTACTTTTGTACGGCATATTGCTAAATAAAAATAAATGCGAGAAAGAACGCAGTACAGCACAGTTTAAGGGAGACTCACAAAAAATAATCCAGTTTCCGTCAAGGACGGTAAAAGTATAGCCACGCGGGTGGAGCCACGGGCAAAAGCTAGTCACTCATAAATTAGGAAAGGTTTTGTTTGAAAGGAACAAGTTTTCTCAAACAATCACTTTGCATAGGATCGTGTTGCCTACCCGTTTAAGCGCTCAACGATTAACTTTCAAACTTTAAATTGCGTTTTTATTTTTCTTTAAAAGGGAAAACTGGCTCCTGTAAAATTAAATTTTAAACATAAAATTATTTTTTCATCGGATTTCTATACAGTATTAAAAGTAAATCAGTTTAGGGGGTTCAAATTAAAAGAAAACAGCGTATAAATCAGAGGTACAACTCTTCGTAAACCAGCTCCTTTTCTCTGTGAATCACACATAAAAGTTGGAAGTCAAGAATTTGAAATGTGTTGTGAATTGTGGATAAAAAGATGTTTCCATCAAAGACCCTATGAGCTCCACATAAGCTCATAGCTTGTACCGCAAAGACAAAATAATGGCAAAAATAAAAAGTTAAGCGGTTTATGAGTTTCCTATTTAGCAGCCGTTTCGACGCAGCACTGCGATAGAGTTTTGACAATTTTCAGGACGTTTTCACAAAGAAAATGGCGCAACGAGTAATGAGGACGCGAAACCTTTTAAATTAGAATATTTTGTAAATAATCTGATATTTAAAAAATATTTAATACAGTGTGTCCCTCGATAAATCGCACAAACGGAAAGGGGTGAAATTAGACCAATTTTATGACGCAATAAAATTTTAAATAAATATAAATAAATAAATATCCGGGATAAATCACACACGGTCATCTGGCCCCAAACTAGGATTCCCTGTATCTTGGGAACCAGAGACTGATATACATACACATATACGTTAAAATACATATATATGTAGCTATAATACACCCAGACACAGAGCAAAAAAATCTGCTCATCACAGAAATGTTTGCTCTGGGTAGGGATCGAATCCACGACTCTCGGATCAGTAGTCAGGATCACTAACCACTGAGCCCCCGAGTCAGTCAATAAAAATAAGGTAAAAAAATTCTTCAAAAAACCTAGTTTAGCCATGTAACAGAATTTTGTTACAACTGTTGTTACTAATATTGTGATATTTGTGATATTTCGAAGCGTTTTATTTAATCTAAATATTTATACTGGTTATTAGGTTATTGAATAAGCATCTAAAATAGTTAGGTATTAATGATTTTGCACTTACTATGGGTGTTTTGGGAAAAGATGTTTATTTTCCAAACCAACAAATACGTTAAATAATTTCAAACATAATGACAATTATTACATGTGCTATTAACCATTTAGCTGTCCCATTATAAATTTATAAATTAATATTCTTTCCTCGCAAGCTCATAAGGAAAAAGCTTACTAATAAATTATTCTTATTACGTATATATCTATTCGTCGTTGATAACCCATATCGTCCCCACTTCAGGGGCACAGGTGGATGTCTTTACATATCTCGGGATGGTTAGGCCATACTCCATTCACGGGGGCCAAGTCCAGATTGCTGGAGGTTGTGGGGCTAGTGGTCAACGCCAGTGTCAGAAGTTTTCAAGCCGCCTATTATCCGACATGACTTAACAACCGCGATGTAATGACAGCAGCCGGCACCAACACGGCTTAACATGCCCTGTGACGCACTGAAACGGATAAGATAAATGCCACTAACAGTCACACCCATCCAGGATATGACCGTGGCTGAAGTCAGTTAACCTGCGTGATCGACGCGAGCACGCAAGCCGTATTACATATTTTTACATCTATTATCGTATTATCTTATCTTACATCTACGTATTATCCTATTATAATTTATTCCTAATCGAATTGAGGGTATAGAGATAGGGTATCAATATTAGGGGATCAGCGGCGTGGAATCACTTTAAATAGGTAATTTAGGTAACCTAGGCGTATGATTGCTATGCGCTTAGTGGAAAATGAAGAAGTAAGAAATACCGTTACATCTAACCTGAAAGGATAATAATGAACCCTATGTTAAGCCCGTAGAGTCGAAATTGAATAGTTAGAGTTGTGTTTGAGGTCTGTACAGATATGGATTCAGGAGCTATATTTAATTTAGGACGCTATAACTGCAAACTGTTGTTTTTTAGTAATACATATCCAGGGCTACATCGCACTCCTTTCCCTATACTATGATAACCAGAGGTTTTTTGATATTAATTTGATTCCTTTTAGGTTTATTTAAATACTTATATTCGATATTCAATCAATTAATCAAAAATTAATTAAATTTGCTCTTCACAGGAATGTGTTTTTAGGTGTGACGATTTTTTAAGAACGCTTAATTTTAGTACGCTTTGTTAAACTTATTGCTGGCGGAGCCTAAAACCAGCTCCACAGCTGAGGCTTTAGCCATTCATTTTATCCGTCATTCTTTTATGTACCTAATACGTGGTTCCTACCACTCGAAATTCGTTTACCCGCCGCGCCGTGTTTGCGAAGTGAGAAGAAACGACGGGGCCAAAGAAACTAGAAATTATTATTTCTTAGTCTGTCTCTGAAAACCCTGGATAGAACCCGCGCGTGCACTTTTCCGTCTATTCGCGTTCCTCGTTGCGTTGACTGTGAAATTATGTAGTTTCGCGCTTGCGTAAAGGTTCTATACAGGATGGTAAGAAAGAAAGTTTGGCCTTTTAAAGACCAATAAAATTATTTTATGTTTTTTTTTTAGTTTTTATAATATTTTTTAGCAGTAGTACAAATCATGTCACGGCCAAAAAGACATCATCAACGACCGATGCGTTTCTAAATAATAAGCTACACTTAAAATATTTAAAACCAGTGTCTAAATCGAAATTTTGAGCAACTTAAACTAAACTTAGTTCAAATCCTTCCTTCGGCTACAAGGTATCCATCAAAAAAGTTTCAATTAGTTTATTCAGTAAGAAAAAATCACTTTTATATGTTGTTTTAATTAACGATTTTGTCTTTGATTTTTTTTAAGTAGATGCGTTACACCTTTGTAAATCATATTTTTTTCTACCTTCTTAGAACGAAGTTCCTACCACGCGAATCTTGAACATTCAGGAAATGTTTGCGAAGCGGAGAAACTCCTTTCAACACATTCTTTAGAGATGCAATAATTTGACATCCTGTATCGCCTATGGTTGTAGCCGTGAAATTAACGCCTGCAGACGAAAGGGGTGCAACGTCGGTGCAACCAAAGACTATGCATAGGTTTTAAAATTTCATTTTAGATTTTTCGATCCAATGCGATAGAATTAAACTATTGTACGATTTCACTTAAAACAACATAGATTTTGGAATTTACATAGAAAAAATTACAGGCCGATTTACCAAATACTTTAGCATTTATAATATTATATTAGTAGGGAGTAGAATAGGATAGGATTTCAGCAAAGTTTTTATGACTCTCAATTTCATTAGTAGAAAAATATGATTGCAACTTTATTTTACATCATGTACCTATTTCTGTGAAAGTTCTCAAGACTTTTTGAAGTGTTCAGCTATCGGTTGCCTCCGTTTAAATTTAAATTTAATACATTTTTATTTTAAGTATAAGTCAAAGAGTCGCCTGCCTCCGGAAACAAGGTGGAAAACCAAGAAAAAAACTGTGAAACTGAATATCACCTTTAATGGGCCCGAAAAGTGACAGACTGAATTATTGTACAAAAAAAGCTATTAAAAATATAAAAACTCACTAAAAAGATATTATGTCGCTGAAGCTGCCAGCGACAATTACTTTTAACTACCTACCTGTTATTTCATTAACTACGTTCAACGAAAATTATAAACCGACCAAAATGAAAATCCCAACCGGAAACGATCGTGTAATTAACCTTGTTTGTCACGCAGAACGTATTCACCAACTCTTTAACCTCGCATCTTATTAAAATGCAAATTCAAAACCCCGAAACACTGGTGAACCGGTGAAACGCCCTAATTTTAAGCCACAGCTTAAATAAATACTTCAGTAAATGCCAAGTACACATTCAGTAAATCAAGAGGATAACACAATATTTGCTTACTCTGCGGCGTTGGTGATTTTATTTTAATATAGGTGGCGGTATAACGAATTATATGCAAATATGCGAGCCAATTTAATTATTTATTAATATGGGTGGATTGCATGTTTGATAGCATACTGAAGTTTTGTTTAGCATATTTTGACAAATTAATGTTTCTCTCATATCTATGGTTCTACGTCTCTATGGTTTTATAGGGTTCCGTACCCAAAGGCCAACGGGACCCTATTACTAATATCCGTCAGTGCAGCATGCTGTATATATGTTACGCAATATCTTCGTTGATTGTGAACCGATTGACATGATTTTTAAAAATAAACATTATGAGTTAAAAAAATTATAGTAATTTATTGAGATTGAAGTCGGCTGTTTTAACGTATTAAGCGTTGTCAATTATTTAACACTAGCTTTTGACCGCAGCTCCGCCCGTGTGGTTGTCGCTTTAAGACTGTCTTTAGGGAATTCTACGGGAACCATGCATTTTCCCATAGCAAAAAGTAGTCTATGAAATCCAGTATTTCGACGGGGAAGTGCTAGCAACTCCTAACTTACAAAGTTTAAAAAACTTAGTTAGAATATATTTCCAGCCAAAATTAATCAGGTTGTGATGGACCTTAATATAGGAGATATTAACTCGGTGCCTAGCTACATCAATTTTGCGAATTTCAACTTAATTCATATACCAGTAGACGCGCAAATTCATTCTCTATCGAACTGCATTCATAAGTCGTTTTCGTAAAAAATGTAAGTTAGGAGTTGTTAGCACTTCCCCGTCGTTTTGATCTATCTACCTACCAAATTTCACCCAATTCAGTTCAGTACTTTCGACGTAAAAGCGGAACAAACAAACAAACATCCATACTTCCGCATTTATAATATTAGTAAGAAGATAAGACAGGCCTACCTATAGACTTCCACTTACTACCTATACTTCTGAGTCACAAACATTAAGTGGCTTTCTGCAAGTTTCACTAGATCAGTCGCACTGATGTGATGACATATCCATCATTGATCATAGCCGAAAGACTGCTGGACAAAGGCCTCCCCCAATGATTTCCACACCAACCGGTCCTGTGCTATATGGAACCGACACATGACATATCGACCATATGACATATCTGTCCGTGATAGTAAAATACGTCTGCTTCTGTATGGATTTTAAATTCCCAACTGTCAGTACGAGTTTTATCATCAATAATTGACCACGCTGAATACGTTAAAAACAACCCACTTCAATCGCAACAACTCCAATTTTGCTATGTTTTTGTTGATTTTCTCAAAAACCGCTGAATTGATTTCGATAAAATTTATATGGGACCACCTGTGAAGTATACCCTTTCAAAAAAAAAAAGAATTTTCCAAATCGGTTCAGGCGTCTTCGAGTAATCGGAGAACATACATAAAAAAAAATTTAAAAATAAAAAAAAAAGATTCCGACGAATTGAGAACCTCCTCCTTTTTTTGAAGTCGGTTAAAAATGGACGCAGACCAAACTGCGATCAATAGCCGATCGGCCACGTGACTGCAATAAATAATTTTAAACTATTTCTGTACTAGCAAAAGTTAGATGAACCGCATTATAAGTTAAATCGAAGGATCAAGTTAGATGAAGTTACCGGCTAGCGAGGTGATTTAATATTATACAAGGGAACTGTAATGGCTTGCTGTTGCTGCATATCAAACAATCATCCGGAATTATCTGGAATATTCCAGATTCAAGTAGATTGCTGCGTCCCAACACGTCCCAAATTCACAGCTTTCAGTTACGTAATTGTCCCTCGTCTCTCTACGTCTCTTCTACGGACAATAACGTACTCGTCGATACGTTATTGTCCGTAGAAACGTGGTGGCATGGCTTAATACTTTTTTTTGAGAAATCACTGAATAACTTCTTCAGTTCTGTGTGGTCACAGTTAATGGATGCATCTGTATTTATTTTTATCGTAAGATATTTATTTTTGTCTGGTGTACAATCAAGAATATTAATTAAATTAACACTGTTAACTTTTCGAATTTTATTTTTTTGTCTACTTAACACGAGGTTCCTACCACTTGAAACCAACACTATTTTATGTTGAAACTAATTAAGCAATTTTACTTTTGTACGGCATATTGCTAAATAAAAATAAATGCGAGAAAGAACGCAGTACAGCACAGTTTAAGGGAGACTCACAAAAAATAATCCAGTTTCCGTCAAGGACGGTAAAAGTATAGCCACGCGGGTGGAGCCACGGGCAAAAGCTAGTCACTCATAAATTAGGAAAGGTTTTGTTTGAAAGGAACAAGTTTTCTCAAACAATCACTTTGCATAGGATCGTGTTGCCTACCCGTTTAAGCGCTCAACGATTAACTTTCAAACTTTAAATTGCGTTTTTATTTTTCTTTAAAAGGGAAAACTGGCTCCTGTAAAATTAAATTTTAAACATAAAATTATTTTTTCATCGGATTTCTATACAGTATTAAAAGTAAATCAGTTTAGGGGGTTCAAATTAAAAGAAAACAGCGTATAAATCAGAGGTACAACTCTTCGTAAACCAGCTCCTTTTCTCTGTGAATCACACATAAAAGTTGGAAGTCAAGAATTTGAAATGTGTTGTGAATTGTGGATAAAAAGATGTTTCCATCAAAGACCCTATGAGCTCCACATAAGCTCATAGCTTGTACCGCAAAGACAAAATAATGGCAAAAATAAAAAGTTAAGCGGTTTATGAGTTTCCTATTTAGCAGCCGTTTCGACGCAGCACTGCGATAGAGTTTTGACAATTTTCAGGACGTTTTCACAAAGAAAATGGCGCAACGAGTAATGAGGACGCGAAACCTTTTAAATTAGAATATTTTGTAAATAATCTGATATTTAAAAAATATTTAATACAGTGTGTCCCTCGATAAATCGCACAAACGGAAAGGGGTGAAATTAGACCAATTTTATGACGCAATAAAATTTTAAATAAATATAAATAAATAAATATCCGGGATAAATCACACACGGTCATCTGGCCCCAAACTAGGATTCCCTGTATCTTGGGAACCAGAGACTGATATACATACACATATACGTTAAAATACATATATATGTAGCTATAATACACCCAGACACAGAGCAAAAAAATCTGCTCATCACAGAAATGTTTGCTCTGGGTAGGGATCGAATCCACGACTCTCGGATCAGTAGTCAGGATCACTAACCACTGAGCCCCCGAGTCAGTCAATAAAAATAAGGTAAAAAAATTCTTCAAAAAACCTAGTTTAGCCATGTAACAGAATTTTGTTACAACTGTTGTTACTAATATTGTGATATTTGTGATATTTCGAAGCGTTTTATTTAATCTAAATATTTATACTGGTTATTAGGTTATTGAATAAGCATCTAAAATAGTTAGGTATTAATGATTTTGCACTTACTATGGGTGTTTTGGGAAAAGATGTTTATTTTCCAAACCAACAAATACGTTAAATAATTTCAAACATAATGACAATTATTACATGTGCTATTAACCATTTAGCTGTCCCATTATAAATTTATAAATTAATATTCTTTCCTCGCAAGCTCATAAGGAAAAAGCTTACTAATAAATTATTCTTATTACGTATATATCTATTCGTCGTTGATAACCCATATCGTCCCCACTTCAGGGGCACAGGTGGATGTCTTTACATATCTCGGGATGGTTAGGCCATACTCCATTCACGGGGGCCAAGTCCAGATTGCTGGAGGTTGTGGGGCTAGTGGTCAACGCCAGTGTCAGAAGTTTTCAAGCCGCCTATTATCCGACATGACTTAACAACCGCGATGTAATGACAGCAGCCGGCACCAACACGGCTTAACATGCCCTGTGACGCACTGAAACGGATAAGATAAATGCCACTAACAGTCACACCCATCCAGGATATGACCGTGGCTGAAGTCAGTTAACCTGCGTGATCGACGCGAGCACGCAAGCCGTATTACATATTTTTACATCTATTATCGTATTATCTTATCTTACATCTACGTATTATCCTATTATAATTTATTCCTAATCGAATTGAGGGTATAGAGATAGGGTATCAATATTAGGGGATCAGCGGCGTGGAATCACTTTAAATAGGTAATTTAGGTAACCTAGGCGTATGATTGCTATGCGCTTAGTGGAAAATGAAGAAGTAAGAAATACCGTTACATCTAACCTGAAAGGATAATAATGAACCCTATGTTAAGCCCGTAGAGTCGAAATTGAATAGTTAGAGTTGTGTTTGAGGTCTGTACAGATATGGATTCAGGAGCTATATTTAATTTAGGACGCTATAACTGCAAACTGTTGTTTTTTAGTAATACATATCCAGGGCTACATCGCACTCCTTTCCCTATACTATGATAACCAGAGGTTTTTTGATATTAATTTGATTCCTTTTAGGTTTATTTAAATACTTATATTCGATATTCAATCAATTAATCAAAAATTAATTAAATTTGCTCTTCACAGGAATGTGTTTTTAGGTGTGACGATTTTTTAAGAACGCTTAATTTTAGTACGCTTTGTTAAACTTATTGCTGGCGGAGCCTAAAACCAGCTCCACAGCTGAGGCTTTAGCCATTCATTTTATCCGTCATTCTTTTATGTACCTAATACGTGGTTCCTACCACTCGAAATTCGTTTACCCGCCGCGCCGTGTTTGCGAAGTGAGAAGAAACGACGGGGCCAAAGAAACTAGAAATTATTATTTCTTAGTCTGTCTCTGAAAACCCTGGATAGAACCCGCGCGTGCACTTTTCCGTCTATTCGCGTTCCTCGTTGCGTTGACTGTGAAATTATGTAGTTTCGCGCTTGCGTAAAGGTTCTATACAGGATGGTAAGAAAGAAAGTTTGGCCTTTTAAAGACCAATAAAATTATTTTATGTTTTTTTTTTTAGTTTTTATAATATTTTTTAGCAGTAGTACAAATCATGTCACGGCCAAAAAGACATCATCAACGACCGATGCGTTTCTAAATAATAAGCTACACTTAAAATATTTAAAACCAGTGTCTAAATCGAAATTTTGAGCAACTTAAACTAAACTTAGTTCAAATCCTTCCTTCGGCTACAAGGTATCCATCAAAAAAGTTTCAATTAGTTTATTCAGTAAGAAAAAATCACTTTTATATGTTGTTTTAATTAACGATTTTGTCTTTGATTTTTTTTAAGTAGATGCGTTACACCTTTGTAAATCATATTTTTTTCTACCTTCTTAGAACGAAGTTCCTACCACGCGAATCTTGAACATTCAGGAAATGTTTGCGAAGCGGAGAAACTCCTTTCAACACATTCTTTAGAGATGCAATAATTTGACATCCTGTATCGCCTATGGTTGTAGCCGTGAAATTAACGCCTGCAGACGAAAGGGGTGCAACGTCGGTGCAACCAAAGACTATGCATAGGTTTTAAAATTTCATTTTAGATTTTTCGATCCAATGCGATAGAATTAAACTATTGTACGATTTCACTTAAAACAACATAGATTTTGGAATTTACATAGAAAAAATTACAGGCCGATTTACCAAATACTTTAGCATTTATAATATTATATTAGTAGGGAGTAGAATAGGATAGGATTTCAGCAAAGTTTTTATGACTCTCAATTTCATTAGTAGAAAAATATGATTGCAACTTTATTTTACATCATGTACCTATTTCTGTGAAAGTTCTCAAGACTTTTTGAAGTGTTCAGCTATCGGTTGCCTCCGTTTAAATTTAAATTTAATACATTTTTATTTTAAGTATAAGTCCAAGAGTCGCCTGCCTCCGGAAACAAGGTGGAAAACCAAGAAAAAAACTGTGAAACTGAATATCACCTTTAATGGGCTCGAAAAGTGACAGACTGAATTATTGTACAAAAAAAGCTATTAAAAATATAAAAACTCACTAAAAAGATATTATGTCGCTGAAGCTGCCAGCGACAATTACTTTTAACTACCTACCTGTTATTTCATTAACTACGTTCAACGAAAATTATAAACCGACCAAAATGAAAATCCCAACCGGAAACGATCGTGTAATTAACCTTGTTTGTCACGCAGAACGTATTCACCAACTCTTTAACCTCGCATCTTATTAAAATGCAAATTCAAAACCCCGAAACACTGGTGAACCGGTGAAACGCCCTAATTTTAAGCCACAGCTTAAATAAATACTTCAGTAAATGCCAAGTACACATTCAGTAAATCAAGAGGATAACACAATATTTGCTTACTCTGCGGCGTTGGTGATTTTATTTTAATATAGGTGGCGGTATAACGAATTATATGCAAATATGCGAGCCAATTTAATTATTTATTAATATGGGTGGATTGCATGTTTGATAGCATACTGAAGTTTTGTTTAGCATATTTTGACAAATTAATGTTTCTCTCATATCTATGGTTCTACGTCTCTATGGTTTTATAGGGTTCCGTACCCAAAGGCCAACGGGACCCTATTACTAATATCCGTCAGTGCAGCATGCTGTATATATGTTACGCAATATCTTCGTTGATTGTGAACCGATTGACATGATTTTTAAAAATAAACATTATGAGTTAAAAAAATTATAGTAATTTATTGAGATTGAAGTCGGCTGTTTTAACGTATTAAGCGTTGTCAATTATTTAACACTAGCTTTTGACCGCAGCTCCGCCCGTGTGGTTGTCGCTTTAAGACTGTCTTTAGGGAATTCTACGGGAACCATGCATTTTCCCATAGCAAAAAGTAGTCTATGAAATCCAGTATTTCGACGGGGAAGTGCTAGCAACTCCTAACTTACAAAGTTTAAAAAACTTAGTTAGAATATATTTCCAGCCAAAATTAATCAGGTTGTGATGGACCTTAATATAGGAGATATTAACTCGGTGCCTAGCTACATCAATTTTGCGAATTTCAACTTAATTCATATACCAGTAGACGCGCAAATTCATTCTCTATCGAACTGCATTCATAAGTCGTTTTCGTAAAAAATGTAAGTTAGGAGTTGTTAGCACTTCCCCGTCGTTTTGATCTATCTACCTACCAAATTTCACCCAATTCAGTTCAGTACTTTCGACGTAAAAGCGGAACAAACAAACAAACATCCATACTTCCGCATTTATAATATTAGTAAGAAGATAAGACAGGCCTACCTATAGACTTCCACTTACTACCTATACTTCTGAGTCACAAACATTAAGTGGCTTTCTGCAAGTTTCACTAGATCAGTCGCACTGATGTGATGACATATCCATCATTGATCATAGCCGAAAGACTGCTGGACAAAGGCCTCCCCCAATGATTTCCACACCAACCGGTCCTGTGCTATATGGAACCGACACATGACATATCGACCATATGACATATCTGTCCGTGATAGTAAAATACGTCTGCTTCTGTATGGATTTTAAATTCCCAACTGTCAGTACGAGTTTTATCATCAATAATTGACCACGCTGAATACGTTAAAAACAACCCACTTCAATCGCAACAACTCCAATTTTGCTATGTTTTTGTTGATTTTCTCAAAAACCGCTGAATTGATTTCGATAAAATTTATATGGGACCACCTGTGAAGTATACCCTTTCAAAAAAAAAAAGAATTTTCCAAATCGGTTCAGGCGTCTTCGAGTAATCGGAGAACATACATAAAAAAAAATTTAAAAATAAAAAAAAAGATTCCGACGAATTGAGAACCTCCTCCTTTTTTTGAAGTCGGTTAAAAATGGACGCAGACCAAACTGCGATCAATAGCCGATCGGCCACGTGACTGCAATAAATAATTTTAAACTATTTCTGTACTAGCAAAAGTTAGATGAACCGCATTATAAGTTAAATCGAAGGATCAAGTTAGATGAAGTTACCGGCTAGCGAGGTGATTTAATATTATACAAGGGAACTGTAATGGCTTGCTGTTGCTGCATATCAAACAATCATCCGGAATTATCTGGAATATTCCAGATTCAAGTAGATTGCTGCGTCCCAACACGTCCCAAATTCACAGCTTTCAGTTACGTAATTGTCCCTCGTCTCTCTACGTCTCTTCTACGGACAATAACGTACTCGTCGATACGTTATTGTCCGTAGAAACGTGGTGGCATGGCTTAATACTTTTTTTTGAGAAATCACTGAATAACTTCTTCAGTTCTGTGTGGTCACAGTTAATGGATGCATCTGTATTTATTTTTATCGTAAGATATTTATTTTTGTCTGGTGTACAATCAAGAATATTAATTAAATTAACACTGTTAACTTTTCGAATTTTATTTTTTTGTCTACTTAACACGAGGTTCCTACCACTTGAAACCAACACTATTTTATGTTGAAACTAATTAAGCAATTTTACTTTTGTACGGCATATTGCTAAATAAAAATAAATGCGAGAAAGAACGCAGTACAGCACAGTTTAAGGGAGACTCACAAAAAATAATCCAGTTTCCGTCAAGGACGGTAAAAGTATAGCCACGCGGGTGGAGCCACGGGCAAAAGCTAGTCACTCATAAATTAGGAAAGGTTTTGTTTGAAAGGAACAAGTTTTCTCAAACAATCACTTTGCATAGGATCGTGTTGCCTACCCGTTTAAGCGCTCAACGATTAACTTTCAAACTTTAAATTGCGTTTTTATTTTTCTTTAAAAGGGAAAACTGGCTCCTGTAAAATTAAATTTTAAACATAAAATTATTTTTTCATCGGATTTCTATACAGTATTAAAAGTAAATCAGTTTAGGGGGTTCAAATTAAAAGAAAACAGCGTATAAATCAGAGGTACAACTCTTCGTAAACCAGCTCCTTTTCTCTGTGAATCACACATAAAAGTTGGAAGTCAAGAATTTGAAATGTGTTGTGAATTGTGGATAAAAAGATGTTTCCATCAAAGACCCTATGAGCTCCACATAAGCTCATAGCTTGTACCGCAAAGACAAAATAATGGCAAAAATAAAAAGTTAAGCGGTTTATGAGTTTCCTATTTAGCAACCGTTTCGACGCAGCACTGCGATAGAGTTTTGACAATTTTCAGGACGTTTTCACAAAGAAAATGGCGCAACGAGTAATGAGGACGCGAAACCTTTTAAATTAGAATATTTTGTAAATAATCTGATATTTAAAAAATATTTAATACAGTGTGTCCCTCGATAAATCGCACAAACGGAAAGGGGTGAAATTAGACCAATTTTATGACGCAATAAAATTTTAAATAAATATAAATAAATAAATATCCGGGATAAATCACACACGGTCATCTGGCCCCAAACTAGGATTCCCTGTATCTTGGGAACCAGAGACTGATATACATACACATATACGTTAAAATACATATATATGTAGCTATAATACACCCAGACACAGAGCAAAAAAATCTGCTCATCACAGAAATGTTTGCTCTGGGTAGGGATCGAATCCACGACTCTCGGATCAGTAGTCAGGATCACTAACCACTGAGCCCCCGAGTCAGTCAATAAAAATAAGGTAAAAAAATTCTTCAAAAAACCTAGTTTAGCCATGTAACAGAATTTTGTTACAACTGTTGTTACTAATATTGTGATATTTGTGATATTTCGAAGCGTTTTATTTAATCTAAATATTTATACTGGTTATTAGGTTATTGAATAAGCATCTAAAATAGTTAGGTATTAATGATTTTGCACTTACTATGGGTGTTTTGGGAAAAGATGTTTATTTTCCAAACCAACAAATACGTTAAATAATTTCAAACATAATGACAATTATTACATGTGCTATTAACCATTTAGCTGTCCCATTATAAATTTATAAATTAATATTCTTTCCTCGCAAGCTCATAAGGAAAAAGCTTACTAATAAATTATTCTTATTACGTATATATCTATTCGTCGTTGATAACCCATATCGTCCCCACTTCAGGGGCACAGGTGGATGTCTTTACATATCTCGGGATGGTTAGGCCATACTCCATTCACGGGGGCCAAGTCCAGATTGCTGGAGGTTGTGGGGCTAGTGGTCAACGCCAGTGTCAGAAGTTTTCAAGCCGCCTATTATCCGACATGACTTAACAACCGCGATGTAATGACAGCAGCCGGCACCAACACGGCTTAACATGCCCTGTGACGCACTGAAACGGATAAGATAAATGCCACTAACAGTCACACCCATCCAGGATATGACCGTGGCTGAAGTCAGTTAACCTGCGTGATCGACGCGAGCACGCAAGCCGTATTACATCTTTTTACATCTATTATCGTATTATCTTATCTTACATCTACGTATTATCCTATTATAATTTATTCCTAATCGAATTGAGGGTATAGAGATAGGGTATCAATATTAGGGGATCAGCGTGGAATCACTTTAAATAGGTAATTTAGGTAACCTAGGCGTATGATTGCTATGCGCTTAGTGGAAAATGAAGAAGTAAGAAATACCGTTACATCTAACCTGAAAGGATAATAATGAACCCTATGTTAAGCCCGTAGAGTCGAAATTGAATAGTTAGAGTTGTGTTTGAGGTCTGTACAGATATGGATTCAGGAGCTATATTTAATTTAGGACGCTATAACTGTAAACTGTTGTTTTTTAGTAATACATATCCAGGGCTGCTGGTTGACTCCCGCGTTATACTCGTGATCGGGTGCTGTCCATGTGAACTGGCCTGCTCTTGTCATTGGTGTTTGGTCACAATAATTACCTGTTTGCACATTGTACTTGTATGTTTTTGTTGATCCTTTCACATTCGTTTGTAATAGTATGCAACTAAGCTAACTATATCTTTGTTGTTTACCTGAATTATGTAATAGCATATAAGAATTTTATTTTAAAAAATGTGTTGGAGGGAGTTTCTTTAGGGCCCGACGTTTCTTCTCTCTCCGCAAACACTTCCCGAAACGTTGGGTATACGAGTTCCGAGTGGTAGAAACTTCGTATTAGGTAGAAAAAATATGACGTTCGAAAAGTGTACAGAGATACCTACTTCGAATAAATATTATTTCATTTCATTTCATTTCAGGGCTACATCGCACACCTTTCCCTATACTATGATAACCAGAGGTTTTTTGATATTAATTTGATTCCTTTTAGGTTTATTTAAATACTTATATTCGATATTCAATCAATTAATCAAAAATTAATTAAATTTGCTCTTCACAGGAATGTGTTTTCAGGTGTGACGATTTTTTAAGAACGCTTAATTTTAGTACGCTTTGTTAACATAAAGCTATTGCTGGCGGAGCCTAAAACCAGCTCCACAGCTGAGGCTTTAGCCATTCATTTTATCCGTCATTCTTTTATGTACCTAATACGTGGTTCCTACCACTCGAAATTCGTTTACCCGCCGCGCCGTGTTTGCGAAGTGAGATGAAACGACGGGGCCAAAGAAACTAGAAATTATTATTTCTTAGTCTGTCTCTGAAAACCCTGGATAGAACCCGCGCGTGCACTTTTCCGTCTATTCGCGTTCCTCGTTGCGTTGACTGTGAAATTATGTAGTTTCGCGCTTGCGTAAAGGTTCTATACAGGTGGTAAGAAAGAAAGTTTGGCCTTTTAAAGATCAATAAAATTATTTTGTTTTTTTTTAGATTTAATAATATTTATTAGCAGTAGTACAAATCATATCACGGCCAAAAAGACATCATCAATGACCGATGCGTTTCTAAATAATAAGCTACACTTAAAATATTTAAAATTAGTGTCTAAATCGAAATGTTGAGCAACTTAAACTAAACTTAGTTCAAATCCTTCCTTCGGCTACAAGGTATCCATCAAAAAAGTTTCAATTAGTTTATTCAGTAAGAAAAAATCACTTTTATATGTTGTTTTAATTAACGATTTTGTCTTTGATTTTTTTAAAGTAGATGCGTTACACCTTTGTAAATCATATTTTTTCTACCTTCTTAATACGAAGTTCCTACCACATTCAAACGAACATTCAACGATTCAGGAAATGTTTGCGAAGCGAAGAAACTCCTTTCAACACATTCTTTAGAGATGCAATAATTTGACATCCTGTATCACCTATGATTGTAGCCGTGAAATTAACGCCTGCAGACGAAAGGGGTGCAACGTCGGTGCAACCAAAGACTATGCATAGGTTTTAAAATTTCATTTTAGATTTTTAGATCCAATGCGATAGAATTAAACTATTGTACGATTTCACTTAAAACTACATAGATTTTGGAATTTACATAGAAAAAATTACAGGCCGATTTACCAAATACTTTAGCATTTATAATATTATATTAGTAGGGAGTAGAATAGGATAGGATTTCAGCAAAGTTTTTATGACTTTCAATTTCTTCAGTAGAAAAATATGATTGCAACTTTATGTTACATCATGTACCTATTTCTGTGAAAGTTCTTTTTTTAATGTTCATCTATCGGTTGCCTCCGTTTAAATTTAAATTTAAATACATTTTTATTTTAAGTATAAGTCCAAGAGTCGCCTGCCTCCGGAAACGAGGTGGAAAACCAAGAAAAAAACTGTGAAACTGAATATCACCTTTAATGAGCCCGAAAAGTGACAGACTGAATTATTGTACAAAAAAGCTATTAAAAATATAAAAACTCACTAAAAAGATATTATGTCTGAAGCTGCCAGCGACAATTACTTTTAACTACCTACCTGTTATTTCATTAACTACGTTCAACGAAAATTATAAACCGACCAAAATGAAAATCCCAACCGGAAACGATCGTGTAATTAACCTTGTTTGTCACACAGAACGTATTCACCAACTCTTTAACCTCGCATCTTATTAAAATGCAAATTCAAAACCCCGAAACACTGGTGAACCGGTGAAACGCCCTAATTTTAAGCCACAGCTTAAATAAATACTTCAGTAAATGCCAAGTACACATTCAGTAAATCAAAAGGATAACACAATATTTGCTTACTCTGCGGCGTTGGTGATTTTATTTTAATATAGGTGGCGGTATAACGAATTATATGCAAATATTCGAGCCAATTTAATTATTTATTAATATGGGTGGATTGCATGTTTGATAGCATACTGAAGTTCTGTTTAGCATATTTTGACAAATTAATGTTTCTCTCATATCTATGGTTCTACGTCTCTATGGTTTTATAGGGTTCCGTACCCAAAGGCCAACGGGACCCTATTACTAATGTCCGTCAGTGCAGCATGCTGTATCTATGTTACGCAATATCTTCGTTGATTGTGAACCGATTGACATGATTTTTAAAAATAAACATTATGAGTTAAAAAAATTATAGTAATTTATTGAGATTGAAGTCGGCTGTTTTAACGTTTTAAGCAAGCGTTGTCAATTATTTAATACTAGCTTTTTCCCGAAGCTCCGCCTGTGTGGTTGTTGCTTTAAGACTGTCTTTAGGGAATTCTACGGGGACCATGCATTTTCCCATAGCAAAAAGTAGCCTATGTAATCCAACTCCTAACTTACAAAGTTTAAAAAACTTAGTTAGAATATATTTCCAGTCAAAATTAATCAGGTTGTGATGGACCTTAATATAGGAGATATTAACTCGGTGCCTAGCTACATCAATTTTGCGAATTTCAACTTAATTCATATACCAGTAGACGCGCAAATTCATTCTCTATCGAACTGCATTCATAAGTCGTTTTCGTAAAAAATGTAAGTTAGGAGTTGTTAGCACTTCCCCGTCATTTTGATCTATCTACCTACCAAATTTCACCCAATTCAGTTCAGTACTTTCGACGTAAAAGCGGAACAAACAAACAAACATCCATACTTCCGCATTTATAATATTAGTAAGAAGATAAGATAGGCCTACCTATAGACTTCCACTTAGTACCTATACTTCTGAGTCACAAACATTAAGTGGCTTTCTGCAAGTTTCACTAGATCAGTCGCACTGATGTGATGACATAAGTATCCATCATTGATCATAGCCGAAAGACTGCTGGACAAAGGCCTCCCCCAATGATTTCCACACCAACCGGTCCTGTGCTATATGGAACCGACACATGACATATCGACCATATGACATATCTGTCCGTGATAGTAAAATACGTCTGCTTCTGTATGGATTTTAAATTCCCAACTGTCAGTACGAGTTTTATCATCAATAATTGACCACGCTGAATACGTTAAAAACAACCCACTTCAATCGCAACAACTCCAATTTTGCTATGTTTTTTGTTGATTTTCTCAAAAACCGCTGAATTGATTTCGATAAAATTTATATGGGACCACCTGTGAAGTATACCCTTTCAAAAAAAAAAGAATTTTCCAAATCGGTTCAGGCGTCTTCGAGTAATCGGAGAACATACATAAAAAAAAAAAAAAAAAAAAAAAATAGATTCCGACGAATTAAGAACCTCCTCCTTTTTTTGAAGTCGGTTAAAAATGGACGCAGACCAAACTGCGATCAATAGCCGATCGGCCACGTGACTGCAATAAATAATTTTAAACTATTTCTGTACTAGCAAAAGTTAGATGAACCGCATTATAAGTTAAATCGAAGGATCAAGTTAGATGAAGTTACCGGCTAGCGAGGTGATTTAATATTATACAAGGGAACTGTAATGGCTTGCTGTTGCTGCATATCAAACAATCATCCGGAATTATCTGGAATATTCCAGATTCAAGTAGATTGCTGCGTCCCAACACGTCCCAAATTCACAGCTTTCAGTTACGTAATTGTCCCTCGTCTCTCTACGTCTCTTCTACGGACAATAACGTACTCGTCGATACGTTATTGTCCGTAGAAACGTGGTGGCATGGCTTAATACTTTTTTTTTGAGAAATCACTGAATAACTTCTTCAGTTCTGTGTGGTCACAGTTAATGGATGCATCTGTATTTATTTTTATCGTAAGATATTTATTTTTGTCTGGTGTACAATCAAGAATATTAACTTAATACTTACATACTGGGTCGTGGGTCCCTATCCTATATAGGGTCATTTTAAAATACCTGACAAAATTTTTACCGTAACTTCTACTAAAAAAACTGAACAACTTTCCCCAAGGAACCTATATTTAATTCGGTATAAACAATTTTTGGACTTCTTATACAAAATTGGCGCCTCAGTTAATCAATTAGAAGTATGAGGAGACGTTTTTTGGGAACTGAGTATAGATTCCTTGGGAAGGTTGTTCAGTTTCATGTACTCATGACTTCTACTGCAGTCGTGGTTAATTTATTTCCAGGTATTTCATAAGGACCCGTAAAAATATAGGGTATATACTTATGTATGTATATACCCTATATTTTTACATCTTGTATATCGTATTAACTAATATACATTTCCTCTAACTACTTAATCTTTGACTGACTCGGTAACTAAATGGTTAGCGAGCCTGACCTCTGATCCGAGAGTCGTGGGTTCGATCCCCACACAGGGCAAACTTTTCTGTGATGAACAGAATTGTTCGCTCTGAGTCTGGGTGTATTATATCTATATATGTATGTATTTAAAAGTATATGTGTATGTATATCAGTCTCTGGTTCCCAAGATACAGGGAATCCTAGTTTGGGGCCAGATGACCGTGTGTGATTTGTCCCAGATATTATAAAAAAAGATATTGTAATCTGTCTGCTGTTAACGATTCCACCTTACCCTAACATTCCTCGGGATATTCGAGGCTTCCTTGCATGGCAACGCGCTTTCGATACACAAACAGCCTACTCTGATCCGTCTCCAAACCCCTACTTTTCATAGTGGCAGAAAGTTTGCCTGACCCCACTCCGGACACTTCATACAAATATCGCGTTATTGTTTACTAGGTACATAGAAATTTGACAGTTCTTCATGTATTATCCACGTGTTACTGTGTGTGTGAGTATCTAGGGCTGCTTAGGCTAAGGCTTCTTGGTCATACCGCCATGTCGTAGGTTACACTTCTTTTTGTTATGTTGACGTTTTTAGTAATTGATATTTCCGAAAACAGTAAAACTTTTAACGACAGATATGAACATAAACGACAGACTTTTACAATAGACAATTAGACATTTTTAATGAAGTTAATACTGAAAACTAGCGTAATGTAAAAGACTCAATCTCTGAAATATCCATATAATTCACCAGCAAAATACACAGTCCAACGATATCAACGATCGCGCCATGATGAGTGACGTTTTACAACTTCCCGCGGCGCCTTCCGAAAATTAGTCAACACAGGTACTCATATTGAAAATTAGTTATATAGAATAATCACAGTTACTGAGTACAATAAAAATAACAGAAAATTAAACAGACACAATAAGACAATAGTAAATATAGTATTTAAGTTGTTTACATTCGGCCATTCTGACAGCGCACGCGACCTCGCGTGAATTTGCTAGTTGTAACCAAACTCAGAACAACATTAAGGAATCACACAATTTTAACGGTTCTCATAAATATTTTACCAGTGAAAAAAAATACAAGTGGAAGCCTTTTAAATTGAATCTACAGATGGCACTAACGCTGTGTAAGTAACACTAACGCCACAGGGGCTCCATAATTTACGCCACATAGGGCTTTTAAAGTAACGCTACAGAGGCTTTTAAGCTAATGCCTCACAGGGCTCTAAAGCTAACGCCACAAAGGGCTCTAAAAATAACGCCACAGAGGGCTTTTAAAGTAACGCCATAGGGGCTTTAAAGCTAACGCCACACAGGGCTCTTAAGCTAACGCCACAGAGGGCTCTTAAAGTAACGCCACAGAGGGCTCTTAAAGTAACGCCACAGAGGGCTCTTAAAGTAACGCCACAGGGGGCTTTAAAGCTAACGCCACACAGGGCTCTTAGGCTAACGCCACAGAGGGCTCTTAAAGTAACGCCACAGGGGCTTTAAAGCTAACGCCACACAGGGCTCTTAAGCTAACGCCACAGAGGGCTTTTAAAGTAACGTCACAGGGGCTTTAAAGCTAACGCCACACAGGGCTCTTAAGCTAGCGCCACAGAGGGCTCTTAAAGTAACGCCACAGGGGCTTTAAAGCAAACGCCACATAGGGCTCTTAATCTAGCGCCACAGAGGGCGCTCTTATGCTAACGCCACAAAGGGCTCTAAAAATAACGCCACAGAGGGCTCTTAAAGGAACGCCACAGAGGGCTTTTAAAGGAACGCCCCAGAGGGCTATAAAAATAACGCCACAGGGGCTCTAAAAATAACGTAACTGAGGGTGCTTAAAGTGTACGCCACAGAGGGCTTTTACTGATTGTACTAAGACCTACATATAAGGTACCATAGTAAACAATATAAACCATATTAATCATTCAATACTTATTTTAGCTTATCATTTCGGATCAGCTTTAAACGATAACAATTTAAAATTATTATTTAATATTAATAAAATTCTAATGTATGATATCCAAAACTTATTTGTATATACTACATTATTTTCATTATACCTTTAGCTTTACAATTTTATTATTCTGAATCACTATCTACGGGGTCATTTGAAGACACCAACCAGAGGTGAATTTTGTCGCCAAACACTGTTTTATACAGGGTGTTATCTTTAAGTTTTATTTTCATTTCTACTAAATATGTCTTTAAGATCTAGTGCGAAATAGTCCCTATAAAACAGTAAACATTCCGATGTTTTATAATTAGATAATTTCTGTGAACATCTGGCCTACGATAATATCACTCGGCATGTAATGATCCTCTACTATAATAAAATCTACTTTCCCTTCATATCGTCGATTTCAAGATTTCCTCTAACCATAGTATTGTATTGTATTGTATGGTATGGTATAGTACGGTATGGTATTGTATTGTATTGTATGGTATTGTATTGTATTGTATGGTATTGTATTGTATTATATTATATTGTAGTGTATTGCATTGTATATTTATTGCCGCGATTCTTGTCGGCTCGAATGATCATAATGTTACCATCACAGAGTGGGAGGAGCCGGCAATTGAGGCAATTCGTTGTTATCGTTATCGTTTACAGTTGTAAGTGATGTGCGTATGTTGGTGAAACATTCATTTGCTGTATGACCCGACCTATGACAAACACTGCATTTTTTTACAGATTTCGTGCAACGTGTACGTATATGGCCTGTTTCCCCGCAATTAAAACATACTACGCCTGGTTTTGAGGACCCTGAGCTACTTTGTACCGTTTGTCTCTCTCTAATGTCTTTATTAGGATTCAAACTAAATCTACTATCATTTCTCCTGCCAGTTATTTGATTATCGTTTTGTACTAAAGTCTTCAAAAATGAAAACAGTTGTTCTGGTTCCTCAAAACGACAGGCAAACGCTAAGTTTGTCAGACGATAAGTTTGTTAGGATGAGTGCAAACGCACTCATCCTAACAAACTTATCGTCTATTCCATGAACTAAACATGCAACAGCCTTTTTACCAATAATCTCACATTTGTTAACAAGTGTCATTTTTTCATAATAGTAAACATCTAATGGTTGACCAATTTTACAATGTACGAGTAACTGAAGCATTTTTTGTAGCAAATCACCGTAATTTTCAATTGAGGGGAACGCATTTTTCAATTTCTCAATCCATTGTGACCATGAAAACATTAGCGTTGGTAATCCTTGATACTAACGTTTTGCAAGTCCCGTTAACTTGGCCATAGCATAATGACATGTTTGGACATCATTCCAGGAATAAATCTGAGCGCACTCATTTACCTTGTGTATCCATAGTTCAACGTTTTGCGAACTATCAGCAGGGTCAAACTCCGGTATAATATTATTATGGGACCCAAAGAACGACACTGGAGCTGGAGCTCCCGAATTATTACTCTGTGGTAACATCTTATCAATTGCCTCCGGTGGCGGCGGCGGTTGCGTAGGAGTTTGAGACACAAGCGAGCATGAACAGGGACACGAAGTACCAGGTGTCAGAATGTCAGTAGTGGTGGGTATCGGTTGCATTATTACATTATTTTGCGCGACTGAGCTATGGTGCAATGGTAACTGCGTTGTACTAGTTAATTGATTCATAAACGGGATACAAGCTTGGCTATTAGGACGAGTATCCACTGTTACTCCCGTATTCGGAGCCGTCAACGAAACACACACTTGTGGTTGTATCTTGCTCTGAGTATTGGGTAAGGGGGGTGTCATTCCTACTTTTCGATTTAGTTTTGACCTACTGACACTCTTAATTCCCTTACTACTGTTCCGTCGTGACTTACTTTCATGACGGGAACGCCTAGACTTTTTACTTTTTTTATGATATTTATGCCGTGTATCAGACGAGTCACTACACTACTACTTGTATCACGCCTGCGACGACGTTTATGTGATCGTCTTTCACGAGATCTAGAGCGTCTTTCAGATTCAGACCCCATAGTTAGCAATTTACAGAACTTATTTACAATGTGCTCAAAAAAACACGGTTATACTTATTTATAGCTTACATCTTGTATTATACAAGTACAAGGGAATGTGCAAAAATAATCATATACATTTGAGTAAAAGTACCGCGTATATCTACAGATTAGTTTATACAAAAATATCGATTAATCTACTTATAGTCGAAACACGATTAGGTATCCCTAAGCGATACAGAAGCGAACGTAATGTCTTATTTCCTTTATAATAAAAATCATACGTTAATGTCCAACTTATTTCAAATTACCTACACATATTTTAATTTTAAAAAAAACATAATTTATAACGCATCACACTATTTACACACTCGAATCATAAACGTAGCGTATAAGTTCGTTAAATTGAGATGAAACACTGTCTTCAATAACCGGAACGAAAGTTATAACTGGATCGCACTGACCTGTTCATTCAAATTATTTGCCACCAAGCGCGAGTTTTTCATCCCACTTCTGATTGAAAACTAGCGTAATGTAAAAGACTCAATCTCTGAAATATCCATATAATTCACCAGCAAAATACACAGTCCAACGATATCAACGATCGCGCCATGATGAGTGACGTTTTACAACTTCCCGCGGCGCCTTCCGAAAATTAGTCAACACAGGTACTCATATTGAAAATTAGTTATATAGAATAATCACAGTTACTGAGTACAATAAAAATAACAGAAAATTAAACAGACACAATAAGACAATAGTAAATATAGTATTTAAGTAATTTGTTTACAATACGTACTGTATACACGAGACAAGGCTGTATAGCCTTAGAAGCCATTACCTCTTTCCTTATGAAAATATAATTGTCTTTGGTTTGCCAATCTCTTGACAACTGGTCACTTAGAAGTAACACAGAGGGGGTGAGGTAGCCTTCAGAGAGCGACAGGGAGTGTCCATACTGTATAATGTCCTTATACTGTGGCCTGAACCGCCACGGGTCAACTTACAATGGTCGTAACAAGAATGTAACAGTCATTAGGGATATTTGAAGGAGGTTGCCATTATGTTAGGATTTAATTTGGATCATTATGGCTACGTTATTTATTATATTAGAAACTCAAATAACTCTACTTACAAAAGGGACTAATCAGGTTTTACTTTTCCTGACCTATTTATATGAAGTATTCCGAATTCCTTTCAGGATTCCGCAACAAAAGGCAACCAAAGTATAATAGGAACCAACGGGTTCCGTAGTGGCTGTTTTTTTTTTTCGTCCGTCTATTCTGCTGTTTACTTAGAAATTGAGCACATGATTAAATTTCTTCTTAGAAAACACTACTTTATTATTTTAAAAGATCTCTTCTACGATATCCAACAGAAGGGTCCTCTGAAAAATAAGGCTCGAAAATATTGTGCCGACAAATGTATTACGGCCGCGCGGACAAATATACAGGGCTATTTTTGGACCCCCCCCCCCCCCAAACTTCACAGTGGCTTCTATTCATGAAACTGAGCAACTTTCCCCAAGTAACCAATAGTCAATAGGGTATTTGACTACACTGAAAATATAGATCAAATTGTTATCAGCTTAACAGTAAACATTTTTTTCACCCAATTTAGCCAACACATTATTTTAAAATATGTAAGTTTTTTATAAAAATCATTAATAAATTAATAAAACATAAAAATTAATAAATTTTCATGTTTGACCGCGTGACTGAAAACGCTGCTTTACAAGCAGGTGACGTGATGACGGCGGGCGTGACCTGCATGTATGGCGTGCTCAGCGTTTTGGCGGCTGTTTTTTAGGGTTCCGTAGCCAAATGGCAAAAACGGAACCCTTATGGATTCGTCATGTCTGTCTGTCTGTCTGTCTGTCTGTCCGTCCGTATGTCACAGTCACTTTTTTCCGAAACTATAAGAACTATACTGTTGAAACTTGGTATTTTTTTAAATTTTGGGGGTTCCCCATACTTAAAACTGAAACTCAAAAAAATTTTTTTCATCAAACCCATACGTGTGGAGTATCTATGGATAGGTCTTCAAAAATGATGTTGAGGTTTCTAATAACATTTTTTTCTAAACTGAATAGTTTGCGCGAGAGACACTTCCAAAGTGGTAAAATGTGTGTGTCACCCCCCTTTAACTTCTAAAATAAGAGAATGATAAAACTAAAATATATATATGATATACAATACCGTGCAAACTTCCACCGAAAATTGGTTTGAACGAGATCTAGTAAGTAGTTTTTTTTTAATACGTCATAAATCGTAAACCGCAATTTACCTTTCATTCAAATTACAGCGAACTACAAGAACTTTTATATTATGTTACTTGCTGCTACGGAACCCTTCATGGGCGAGTCCGACTCGCACTTGGCCGCTTTTTTTATTTATTTAAACTTTGATGACAATTTTCATAGAGAATAGAGAAATTCATAAAAAAATTATCAAATTGCAAATAATTTATGCTATAATGAACCATTTGAGGTATTTTCCTAAAACTTGTAAAATACCCTGTTCGCAAAAATAATGTTGAACCTTTCGTACTAATTTGATCACGTGACAGGCCCAATTTGTATGGAGATTCCCAAAATTACTTTGCGAATTGACCATTAGTTATTTGGGGAAAGTTGCACAGTTTCGTGAGTATAAGCCACTGTAAAGTTTTGGTGGTAGGGGGGGGGGGGGGGTTCAAAAATAACCCTGTAAATCGTTGCATACATTTGCTTGTAAATTGGCGCCAGAGCGGCCCGGCCGAATATAAATCGAGCCTTATAAGTACATCATTATTTACATGATATAACTATTGAAGGTACCCCCAAAAAATAATTTAAAAAAAAATTTAACTATCCAAAATTAGGATTCAATTCAAAATCATTTAGTGTTGAATGAAGTTTTGGCTGAATATCTAAAAACAATATAGGTATGATGCCGTAACTCTCTATGATGGACATACTCGTACAGAAAGATCTTATAAAAACTTCATGTTCATACTCGTACACCATTTAAACAATATTTATGTAAAACTAGCTTCCGCCCGCGACTTCGTCCGCGTGGACTTCAGAATCTAGAAATTTTTAGTTTTTAAGCATTCCTTCGGGAACCCTTAAGTTTTTCGGGATAAAAAGTATCCTATGTGTTAGTCGAGTGCTTTATCTATCTACCTACCAAATTTCATCCAGATCCGTTCAGTAGTTTCGGCGTGAAAGCGGAACAAACAAACAAACAAATAAACAAACAAACTGACAAACAAACAAACATCCATACTTTCGCATTTATAATATGATATATATATATATATATATATATATATATATATATATATATATATATATATATATATATATATATATATATATATATATATATATATATATATATATATATATATATATATATATATTATATAATATATAATATAATATAATATAATATAATATAATATCTGAAACTAAAGAAACACCGATAGAAAACAGACAATTTTTACCCAAACCTAAATTTAACAAAGAATTTCATAAAAACTTACACACCATCAACAACTACCTACCGCACATATTACTCACCAGTGACACCTTACGCGAAATAAATGACATAATATACTCAGCTGCGAAAACTCTAATAATAGCTAATAAACAGAAACCATACACACTCTCAAATACACGAAAACCTCCAACAGATCCACCCTGGAAGAAGAGAATAAAAATAAAAATAGAAGCATTAAGGAAGGAACTGGGAAGATTAACAGAAATAAAAAGAGGAGTCAACAGTAGGAAGATGCAAAAGATACAACATAAAATCTATAATAAGTACAATATTTTTACTGAACAAGATCACGACAACACGATGGAGTTCCTAAAACAGAGAATTAAAGCGCTAGCTGGTAGACTGAAAAGGTATGAAGACGTGAGCAACAAGAAAATACAAAATAGCCTCTTCAAGGAAAACGAACACAAATTCTATAGATCGTTGAATACTAAAACAGGACAGCAGAATGCTAATATTGAATTACCCAGTAAAGATGAGATACAATCATTTTGGTCAGAAATACTAGCAAATCCAATAGCGTATAACAAACAAGCACAATGGATCAAAGAAATAGAACAAGACATGAGTAACCTGGAACAACACACATTTGAGGAAGTAGACAAGGACAAAGTAAAAAATGCAGTAAGAGACACTCATAATTGGAAAACACCGGGAATAGATAAAATACAAAACTACTACCTAAAATACTTGACTAGCACACATGATCACTTGGCAAAATTGTACACAAGAATCCTAAATGGACAAGAAGACATAGAAGATTGGTTCACTACAGGACAAGTAATTCTGATACCTAAAGATATGAACAACACTAAAGACCCAAAGAACTGGAGACCCATTGCTTGCTTGCCAACAATGTACAAATTACTGACGTCAATAATAGCTAACGAAATATACAAACATTGCGAAGAGAACGAAATAATAGCACCGGAGCAGAGGGGATGCAGGAGACGTGCCAGAGGTTGCAAAGACCACCTCATGATAAACAAAGCTGTATTGGAAGACGCCCATCAGTCTCAGAAAAACTTGAGCATGTGTTGGATCGATTATCGGAAGGCGTTTGATAGTATCTCGCATGACTGGCTATTAAAAGTGCTAGATCTTTATAAATGCTCTGAATCTGTCAAAAGTTTCCTAAAGACGACAATGCCAAAGTGGAGAGTTATCATGACTGCTAATGGTACAAACACTGCTGTAACCACTGATCCGATTTACATCAAACGAGGAATCTTCCAAGGAGATTCTCTATCACCTCTTCTATTTTGCATGGCAGTTAACCCCCTATCACAAATATTAAATAAATATGAAACAAAAGGATACAAATTAAAAGACAGTACATGGATAAATCATTTGTTATACATGGATGACCTTAAGTTATACGGGAACAACAAAAGTAGTTTGCAGGTTTTGATAGATAGCACAGAAATTTTCACAAAAGATATAGGAATGAGTTTCGGGCTGAATAAATGCAGCGTGTTACACCTGATGGAAGGCAGAAGGGGTGAACATCAAGGACAGGGACACATACTACTGAACGGAGAGGAATTCCAGCACCTTAAGGATGATGAGAAATATAAGTATTTAGGTATACACGAGTCCGGAAAAATAGACCATAACGAACTAAGACAACAGCTACAAAAAGAATACTTCCATAGGGTTAAATGCCTGACAGCGTCACACTTGAACTCTAGAAATCTCATAAAAGCCATAAACACCTATGCTGTCCCGGTGCTATTGTACTCGTTCGGTATTGTTAATTACAAAACTCAGGATCTCTGCAGGATAGATATTAAAACCAGGAAACTATTAGCAATGAACCAAATACACCAACAAAAAGCAGAAGTTGAAAGACTATACTTACCGATAGAAGAAGGAGGAAGAGGATTGATGAACATTGAGATGTTATATAAAACACAGATAATACAGTACAAAACATATTTAGAACAAGAAACTGACTATCTCATAAAAGCAATAGTGAAGCATGACAAAAACAGAAATAAATATTCAATATATGAAGAAGCAAAAAACAATACAGAAGAACTTGGACTAAGTAGAAATGAAAGACACACAGATGAAGAAATAAAAAATGCAGTAAATAAGAAGAAGATAGAAGCTTGGAAATCGAAACCATTACACGGCCAGTTCCAGAGATCAGTACTAGAGAAAGATAATATAGATAAGGAATTCTCATTCAGGTGGTTAAAGAAACAAGCCTTAGCACCCGCACTAGAATCATCCATATTTGCAATACAAGACCAAGCAGTACTTACCAGGCAACACGAACGAGACATTTTGAAAAAATCAATAGATGGCAAATGTAGACTCTGCTCTGAAAAAGACGAAACCATACAACATATAACATCAGGATGCGAACAACTAGCTGGAACATATTACACAAAACGACATAACAACATAGTACAGTACATATATTGGGCACTAGCAAAAAAACACAGTTTTGAAGTAGATCAGCTCTGGTGGAAAGAAACACTAATGAAACCCAAAGTAATAGAAAACGATACAGCCAAAATAATGTGGGAAATGCCAGTACAAACAGATAACACAGTCGTACACAATAGACCAGACATAATCTACATTGACAAATCACGCAACAAAACATATCTAATAGACATCACGATACCATCCGACTACAATATAGGAGTAAAAGAAATAGAAAAACTATCTAAATACCACCTACTCAAAAGAGAAATAACCAGACTTTGGAAAACACACACGGAAATAATACCAATAGTAATAGGAGCAACCGGAGTAGTAGCCAAATCCATCCATAGATACTGTGACAAGCTAGACGCTAAAATAGACAAACACATTTTGCAAAAACAGGCTGCCATCCATACCTCTACAATAGTTTCAAAAGTACTTGGGGATACCGTATATTGTAATGGGGAATCTGAACCTCCTTCTCCCTGAGGGTTTCGGGGCGGGAGGTCAGAAAACACCAACCTCGAAGGTTGAGAAAAGAAATAATATAATATAATATATAATATAATATAATAATAATTAGTGAGATAACACACAAAACCACGAGTTGACTATAAAGAACTTAATGCTTTTTTTGTTTTACGCTCTACAAAAAATAATTCTCTTCTAAACATTCTATAGAACCAAGACCCAAACTCGTGTCTTATTAAGGTAACTCAATTAATTTCGAATCATGCGCGCTTATGCGTGAAATTATACACACTGCACCCTGTATCACGCTTGTACTCGCTTTGTTCCATGGAGTGAGGGTGTGAGTGTGTGAGTGTGGTGTGACATCAATTAAGTGCCGTAATTCGATTAAACCCGATTAAAGCCACTGGAGTTACCTACTGCAATTTTGAGACAAATATATCTATCTACAAGTAAGTACCTACAACATACACAGAGGTAATTATTCAGTCAATTTGTATACTTCATTCCAATCAAAAAAAAAAGCGGCCAAGTGCGAGTCGGACTCGCTCATAAAGGGTTCCGTAGCAGCAAGTAACATAATATAAAAGTTCTTGTAGTTCGTTGTAGGTAAATTGCGGTTTACGATTTATGACGTATTAAAAAAAAACTACTTACTAGATCTCGTTCAAACCAATTTTCGGTGGAAGTTTGCATGGTAATGTACATTATATATTTTTTTTAGTTTTATCATTCTCTTATTTTAGAAGTTACGGGGGGGGGGGGGGGGTACACACACACATTTTACCACTTTGGAAGTGTCTCTCGCGCAAACTATTCAGTTTAGAAAAAAATGATAGAAATGATAGAAAACTTAGAAACCTCAGTATCATTTTTGAAGACCTATCCATAGATACCCCACACGTATGGGTTTGATGAAAAAAACATTTTTAAGTTCCAGTTTTAAGTATGGGGAACCCCCAAAATGTATTTTTTTTTTTCTATTTTTGTGTGAAAATCTTAATGCGGTTCACAGAACTACTTACCAAGTTTCAACAGTATAGTTCTTATAGTTTCGGAAAAAAGTGGCTGTGACATACGGACGGACAGACAGACAGACATGACGAATCCATAAGGGCTCCGTTTTTTGCCATTTGGCTACGGAACCCTAAAAAGCAAAAGGTAAACAAACGTAGTATGCAGATGATATTGACATGTGTCAGTTCCATAGTAAGTTTGTTTACGTTTTGCTTTTTTTTTGATTGGAATGAACCATACTCAAAAGGGCCTCTAGTGGGAAAGTTTTGGGGTAGTTCTGATTTCTTTCTTTCTATACAGGGTGTAAGGGACAGGTTTCCGAAAACTTTAAGGGCTTGCTCAGTAGACGAAACTGAACAACTTTCCACAAGAAAAAGAAAAAAAAATCGGCTTATCCATACAAACTTTCCAATCAAGTTTATAATTTTGTATGGAGAAGCCGATTTAGTTTTCGTTTCCTGAAAAAAATTCTTGGGGAAAGTTGTTCAGTTTCGTCTACTGAGCAAGCCCTTAAAGTTTTCGGAAACCTGTCCCTTACACCCTGTATGTATTTTGGGGTGTTGATACACTATTAAGTTTTTTTTTAGAAGAACCGTTCGGTCTCACTCAAGTGCGAGGTGAAAATAAACAGGCCATTTACTGTAAAATAAAAGTTTCCGAGTTTTAAGCAAAAGTCCGGAAAAAAGCAGAAACTTTTCCCTTCTTTTGCGATTTTGTCAATGTTGCGTCACGAAATTTTGTTAATAAGTACATCCCTATGAAATGGAAGAAATCAGAACTACCCCAAAACTTTCCTAGTACAAACACAATGTGACTGGATTATAATAAATAATAATTGACAAAGCTGAAAGCGTCAAAAAAAACGCAGAACCTCCTTTTTTGAAGTCGGTTAAAACCTTCTCCTAAATGTACCATATACTTTTTTGTAAACCGCATTAAAATCGGTTCAGCCAAACGCGAAATAATCGCGGACAAACATACAAACATACTTACATACATACAGGTCAAACTGAGAATCTCATTTTTTTTGAAGTCGGTTAAAAAGAAAAGAGGTCGAGGGTAAGACCCGTTAACAAAAGATTAACTTATAAAAAGTTATAATAATAAAATATGATAATAATAAGTGCCAAGTGGGCACAGTATACATACTTACTTAAAATTTATATTTAAAAATTATAATATGTTAATATTATGTAAGTATACATACATACCTAATGTATAATATGTATATCACACCGAATAACTTTTATTCTTCAGCTACCTAATTAGGTACTTACTTTAATCTGAAATCTGAAAAATACAGATTGATCAAAGTTCTGATGATTGGCCTTATAGGTAGGTACCTATTGGCCTATTCCTGAGGAGATTCAGTGGAAAGGAAAAAGAGTACTTAGGACATGACGTCACATACTTCCGTCAGTTTCATGAGTAGAAACCTCACTTCAAATTACCTAGTTACCGCTGGTTTTATTAGACCTTAATTACTTACCTTACCATACATTTGAAAATTTTCGGGTAAAAATTTAACATGTAACAACACTACAAATGACTTTTTAAGCTGTTATCATGATTATCAGAAGAATAAAGTAAAAAAAGTATAACATCACGTAACATGATATGGGTTCCATTCCATTAAATATGGTATCCATACCAGATCCATACCAATCCATGGATGGTATGGATTGGATATGGAAAGAGTCAAACAAGCGCCATCTTTGCATTGTGGCTTGAACTATTATGTACAAAAAAATCGTAGGCGGACCATCAGGTCAGTGTGAGCATTGGTTGACTTGTTCAAGCGTGGTTCAAGCAGTGAGCACGTAATAATTTCAGTATAATTTAAAAGATGGCGCTGCGTGGTTGGAGAAAAAAGCTTGTGTTCAAAAAGTTGTCCATAACTTGACAAAACACCATTACATACTTACCTACCACGTTGAAAAACATTTTATTAGAGTCACTTTTTGTTATTTTCGAGCTACATAAAATCAAATAATCAAATAATCAATAATAATAATTTCATCTAATTGAACCAAAACGAATATAACGTAGAATAGTATGTTTGATGTAGTATGTTCTGATATGTTAAAGTGGGTTTATCGCATTTGTACATTTTGAACGCATTTTCCCTTCCACCTGCCACGCAGTTCTGTCAACTTCATAATTTTTTTCTGTCATTCTGTCCAATGACGTCATTCTGTCTGACAATCAGGGCTGCCAGATGTACGATTTAAGTCGTATTCCTACGATTTTTTGCCTTTTTTACTAATGTACGACCGCAACAACGAAATCGTACACAAAACGTACGACTTTTTTAAGATTCAGCATCGTCGGCTGAAATACTTGTATCCAAGCCAGCTAACTTGAAAAAACAAATAACGTACCGTACCTATTATGTCTACGCGATAATAAAATTCGGGGAATTCCCGAGCTTACTCCTACTCCGCCAAAGTGTGTCTTAGCCTAACGTGCGCTTAAGTATTAGAAAGCAGACCTTTTGTTAAGCTACTAAAGTGTATGATTGCTTGCGTTTTTACGGAATTTATTACTTTCTTGGTATGAATTGCGACTGCAAATAGGAATACATAGCTTAGGTAACACATTCTTCTCATAAGCGCTGTGTTTCCTTTTGTTTTAATTCGATATAATAAGTAATTTATATTAAATTCATTGAATATGAGTGATGAAAATGAAGGAGAGCGTCCCGCATCTGGTGAGTACCAGATGCGGGACACAGTGAAGTAAATCTTATAAAAACGAAACTTAGAAAAAGTTTCTCTAACGAAACTGTAAATGGAACATTATTAGCCAAACAGTTAATAAGAAGAAATTAAAATTGTACTAAATTTAAACCAACTGAAAAAATGCTCAAAATGATGACCTCCGCAAATTTATATAGTAAGAAAAATGACTAAAATAAAAAACATAGTTTAGTATAAATATAGTTACTGTATTCCAGTTTATAATAATTAATTAAAGTGTGTGTTTCATTCACATTTTTTTAATAAAATATGTTACTTTTGTACGTACGACTTTTAATTTGAATATTTCCGCAACATACGACTTTTTTACAACTGGTGTACGATCGCGCCTTTTTGACATCTGGCAGCCCTGCTGACAATTGACATTGACATTTTCACGTCAACCTTTGTGGAGTGTGGTTGTTTGTGCAATATTTGTGAAACGCCACATTTTTAACCTGTAAGTACAATTGTTTCTCCGTAATCGTACGTTATTTACTTGTTTTTTTGGTGTTTAAATTTATTGTATAGTGTGATCTTGTATTATTTTTGATCACGGAAGTATTTTTCCAATAAGCGCCTACCTTCCATTGTGTGCCAAAATGCCGGCCGGTGAATGGGTAATGGAATAAGTATCTAGAAGCCTTGCCATGCTTGCTACCTTGGCATAGTAAATTCTTCGCAAAACTACCGCAGAATTCGGTCAGAGTGTATCCTTTAGCAAAAACTAAAAAAAGTTTTGTACTACCGACACCACATGTGTCTAATAAATTCAGCATTTTTCTCTGCACGTCTAAAAAAGTCCGTTAAGAATAAAATAAGATCAGAGATAAGGTACTAGACCTACGCTAGGTCTACTCTGAGCTTTCTAGGCAGCCTTCTTGAGTGCATTCATTATTCATTCAGTGATTAAAAAATTATAAGAAAAGTTAATTTAGGAGGGAAGAGATCAAGTTTTACCTCTATATCTATGACTGAACTATACAATATAGAAAATAGTAAGAAAATGTTGTGGCACATGCTTCAGAGGGTATAACCATATCAGACCCTCTTGGATTCACTATGTTTAAGTGTCGAGTCTAAAGTCCAAATGAGTAGGCTGATGTATCACAACGTGTACATAGGTAGACAGGTGTCTTCGGTAAACCCCATCATTTTAAACTTCCTAGTCTAGGTAGTTACGCAATGTGCATTGAATTCTCATCGTCATCAGCCAAAATATGTCCACTGCTAGACAAAGGCCTCCCCAAAGAATTTCCACATCGGTTACATTGAATTCTGTACAATTTTTATTTTAGGATATAAAATAAATATATTTTAGCCTCTGCCTGTAAAGCATTTATAATTTAGATTTTTGGTGCTGATTAAATTTTTTTTTTTGTTTTTTTTTGCATTATGATTTTGTTATTTAGTATACCTAGGTTTATTCAAAATTATCTGTTTTTATTGGTGATTTATCATTAGTGTCTCATGCATCTAAAGGTCGCAAAAACATGAAGCCAGAAATGAATGGTAGAAAGAGACTGCGTAGCGACTCCACCGAAGTCGAGGAGAATTTAGCAAAAAAATTACTTGGACCAAGGTAATGAGGCCAAAACTTGGAACACTCTGCCTTTTGGTGTAGGGAGATGCATGGCAATGGCAAATTAGGTTATTTATAAATTGAGTACTTATATGTCGGAAACAAATCTAATAACTTATATTAATTTATTATCTTGCCAATAACTGTATGTTCAGAGTATTGTTTTATCTATTCTTATTCTAAAGGTACTAAAATAAATAAAACATATTATTTAGATTATAACTTATTATACTTACTTAAAACCTCACAAAATATATATTTTTCATTACAAATAGTCTTAGAAAGCTGAAGAAAAACATAAGTTTTACAAAATTCAAAATCAAAAAACAATTCATCACTTGTGTTGTTTTGAACAGTTTTTATTTATTCAGTATGAACAGTTGTTTTATCCAATAATATGCTTTATTTTCTTGGGTAAGTTAATGAGAGATCTTCATGCATGTATTAAAAATATTGCATGAATATTGTATAAATTCTGCATGACTTTTTGTAGGAACTAGTGAAAAAGTAAAGCCTAGTATTACTTAATATGTAGGTATGATGAATAAGTGAGCCATTAACTCTGTTAGGTCGTGAAATAGCAAACGATATAGTCATGAAACTCTGAGCCATTAACTCTGTTAGGACGTGAAATAGTAAACGATAAAGTCATGAAACAGCCACCGTTTGAAGTTAAGGAAACCTATAAAACGATTTGACTAAAACTTCATTCTCCATGCCAGGGTTGAAACTCCAAATTAACAAGTCTCAGCCACCATGACGATGGAGCACAAGTGCTACTGCCGGGGCGATGAGCTCACCAGTCTCGACCTGAGCAAGCCGGAGCACTTGATGCCTATGATGAGACCCTTCTCCATGAGGTTCCAACTCCTTATCCTCTGTAGTTAGCATAGGAACTCTAAGACAGAGTATGTTGAAGTTTAGAAGACAAGTTGTTATTTCCAGATAGTTGGTGGATATTGTTGAAGTAGACAAGTTGTTATTTCCAGACAGTATGTAGGTATTGTATAAGAAGACAGGTTGTTATTTGCAGACATGTGGTAGATATTGTTGAAATAGACAAGTTGTTGCTTCCAGCACGGGTAGCATGAGGGCGTAGACAAAGCTGTTTGTCGCGCCAAACGCGAGAAAACACCTCAGTTGTCTCTTTCATTAACTTAGTGTTAGAACGGAACAAATGCTTTTAAAACTCGCGTCGCGCGCGAGATACGTCGTCATGCTACCGGTGCTTATTGTTAGTAGGTATTGATTGTTGAAGTAGACAAGTTGCTATTTCCAGACAGTTTGTGGATATTGAATAAGTAGACAAGTTGTTATTTTCAGGCAGATGGAAGATATTGTTGAAGTAGACAAGATGTTATTTCCAGATTGTTGGTAGACATTGTTAAAGTAGACTAGTTGTTATTTCCAGACACTTTGTAGTTACTGTTGAAGTAGACACGTTTTTATTTCCATACAGTTGGTAGATAGTAGACAACACGATATAATTCTGCTGCTCTTTGACTTGGTTATCTGTCACGAATAACTTGTCCTCCATAGGAGTGAAAGTACGCTAACCAAAAGAGCACTTTCACATTTGCGCCTCATTATATCAGTACAGACAAGATTGTTCGCTCAGCGTTCATTCTTCATAAAAGCGCCCGCCCTTATATTTACTGCTTTTCCATTATAAGAAGTAATTTTTACGTAATAAAATTCTTGTAGGAACATTCTATCTACAGTGTTTCTACGAATATTTTGTATACATCCGTATATTGATTTCCCGAAAAGTATATGTACCATATAAGTATATAAAAGTATAGGTACCATGGTCATTTCGAATTTGGTTGCATTTTAGTCAAAAAATTTTTTCTTTACTTAGGGAAATTATACAAAATCTAAAGTCAGCAGAGATAGGTAGAAATCCCTTTTTTTTAGCTGTCCAAAATTCTGTATGAAAGATAGAATGTACCAATAAATTTTATCAAAATTGCATTAGGTACATTAGTTTACTTGTATGACACATTAGTATAGTTCACCTGTAGATAATTCTAGAAAATTTGGTAGTTTCTGTCAACTTGTTGTCGATCTTATCACTGATCAAAAGAGATTGTAAGAATCGTATAGAAACTACCAAAATTAAATAGGCGGCGGCTTCTTTTATTTAGATAATGTTTAAAGGGGTTTAAAGGGAGCTTATACTATTTCCTGATTCTCTTAAACTGTCAATCAGACTATCTTGACACTTTCCAAAGATAACAAACCTTGGTAACATATTTTAAAACTCTAAGCATCAAGGAAGATCAGAGCAAAAGATATATTTTGCTCTCTCTGTGTATGTTTATAAATATTGTTGTAATTTATTGTTTGTTGAATATAGGTAATTACAGGTGTTAAAAAATTGCGTTAGAAATTATAGGGGTTAATTACTCAGAATCAAGTACCGACTTATAGAATACAGGAAAAATATTTAAAAATCCGATCAACAATATTTTTTTTCAGTTTCCCCATCCAAATTCTTGGTTCACTATTCTGAATTCAGAATATTCAGATTTAGTATGGGAAACTGAAAATTAAATTGCAGATCGGATTTTTTCGATATTTTTTCACAGGAAAAAATATAGAATACAGATTCTATACTTGATTCTGAGTAACCCCTTAAAATTTCAAACGCACTTTTTTAACACTCTGTATATGTATGGCTCTGTCTCTAGTAGCGTTCAAAGAAATATTCTGTACCTATATTATTGTGCATTGTGCACGTGCAGTGACGTCTTACTAGAACGCTCAGTTTGCTATCGATTTCCTACGTATTGCATCATTAATTGATGATTTTAACCTCGAGAAATGACGTCATCCTCAATCTGCCTGTGATCCATAGGTATAATGTTGTTGTTAACAACCCATTACGTCCCCACTGCAGGGGCACGGGTCTCTTCCCATAACTCGGGAAGGTTTAGGCCATACTCCACACACGGGGGCCAAGTCCGGATTGGTGGAGGTTGTGGGGCTAGTGGCCAACCCCAGTGTCAGAAGTTTTCAAGCCGCCTATAAGGCCTCTGACATAGATTAACGACTGCTAGCGATAGCAGCCGGCACCAACGGCTTAACGTGCCTTGCGAAGCACGGAAACGGTCGAGATAAATGCCACTAACAGTCAAACCCATCCAGGTTATGACCGTGCCTGTAATCAGTTAACCTGCGTGATCGATGCGACCACGCAAGCCGCACTGAGCCACGACCGCTTCCATATAATGATATGTAATAAATTCATTTATTCACAACCAACTTGGGATCACAATAGATATAACGTTAGTAAAACTTAAAATATCACAACACTATCTGATCTACGTTTAGTAAAGACGTGTTTGTTGACCACCTCCAGTATTCATACACTGCACCGGTGATTCCTGTAGTAGTAATCAAACCTATCTGCTATTATAGCCAGGATGGCTTTGGAGCTGACGCGCACCAGGGACGCTTCATTAATTGCGTAATTGCTTATCGTCTGCACTGTAGTCTAGACTCAGTTGTTCCTTATCCGATGTTTGGCGGCAATACTTATTGTTAGATGAGTTGGTGGTAGCTAGCTGGACGGGTAACAACACTACCACCAACCAAACCGAGCTACAGAATTCCACGTCGCCGGAAATAATAATTGAACCTGCAACCATCTTATTTGAAGCCAGTGGGCTAGCCATTTTGCTACTGAGCCGGGGGGGGGGGGGTAAGGTATAAACACCTTGTTAAAGTTTTCAATAGTAATGTTTTTACCCACTGTATTTACCTTTGTATTCTATCCTCTATTAATACAAATCATAAAGCTATACCCGCAGTTAGCGTAATCTGGCATAATCCTTCACATTTTCGTGATTAGATATCTTTATGAGCCCTTTAAGTATACCAAAATGTCGTCAATCAAGTACAGCCCTAAAATATTATTTCACACACCGAACACAAAACTTATCTACCTTGATTTATCAAGAATTTGTTCCGTCAATGAAATAAGATAGCCAGTTCCTTATTGTGTTGGGGTTGGGGATGAAAACAAGGTTTGCTACGACGGCTTGTCTGACCACCATTAACTATTTCTTATTCTGTGTCTCGCCTAAAGAGATTTGCGTCTACTCTTTAGGCTGGTTTCACAGCTGTCCGGGAGACCCGTCCGGGCGGCCCGTACGGACTCCCGGAACGGAGACACCCGTGAAGCGCTAGTACATCGTTTCACAGCTACCTGGAGCGGGTCCCGTACGGAGCAATCCGCCTTGCTGTAAAACGATGTACTAGCGCTTCACGTGTGTCTACGTTCCTGGAAAAAGGCGGGTCTCCCGGATAGCTGTGAAACCAGCCTTATTCTTTCCATTTAGCAAATGCCGGAGACTCTATACAAATCGTCCGAGTTATTTACCTGCGACGACCTATTTTCTAACGAGCGAGGTAACTGAGTGATGAATATGAATCGTCACCAGATCGTATCCCCAGGGGAGAATGAGGAAGCATTCAGAGAGCGGCAGATGGCGGCAGGGAGGGTCCATACTGTATTCTATGTAATACTATCGTATTTAATATACTGTGTCAGTGTATATCCCAGGCCGATCAGATTTTAGGTTAACTTGATGTGCATTTTACGAATGACATCAATAAATAATTAATTCAGAAATATTGTAAGGCTGGCATGAATTCCCCTATTTCACAACATTGCAAGTAAAAAATGGATTTACGAGTATATCCTTGTGACGTGACGTAGTAATGTGAATTACGCTATTATAGTGATAATAGTTCTCATAGAAATGTCCGTTTTGTCATGTCATGCCTCAGTTCATGACTTATTTTATTCGGTTTTTAAATTGTGTAAAGAACCTTCCAAGCGTTTAACAGTTCATCCCTACGTTACCTTAGCAGTACCGGAGTTGCTGCATCAAAATTATACACATCGATACTTCTGGGTTCTGTAATTTAATAACTGAGATATTTACTCGATTGAATTTTCCATAGAAATCGTAAGTAGGATGACCTAGCAGTCAGCTATCGGTACATTTTACTTTTTAATGTGGTTTATAAAAATTCTGCCGGACCTACAAAGACCTGGGCGTTTACTCTTCCTATTTTGCATAATGATAAAGATAGGTTGGTAAGTCCGCTTCCATCCTCGGTACCATCATGAGTAGTCATGACTTATCATCGGATGAGGTGAAGCCAAGGGCTTATCAATTGTTACTAATACTTTTTGTTTGTGGTTTCCTTTAGTTATTTTTGGCTACACTTAACCCCATCTAATATATTAACAAGTTATTCAACTTCTAATATTATGTTCTGTGCTCTGCTTTTCGTCTAGGCTAAGAGATTCGAAATGCTATCTACTTTTCCTATATCTTCTAAACTGCTTCAAAGCATATCTTTCATGTCATTACGTATTGCTCACATCTCCTTACCTAATTCCTACATATCCTTACCTAACCTACTCCTATCTCCTAACTAACTCCTCCTCCCCAGGGTAGCCAACCTGGAGAGCACACTCGCCAACATGCTAATATGTGGAACCCTTACGGACTTCCTGTACCACGGCACTGGGGAGCTTCTGGTGACCCTCTGGAAGATGTCCAGGCCGCTCCCCATCGTCCACGTAGTGGACATACAGCATTTGGCGAAGTGTCTTTGCTCCCAGTGCCCAAAAGAGTTAGTCTTTAGACCTGTTTTCTATAGAATTCAAAATCTTTTTGAAGTGGGTTTTTACTGTAGGTTGATGTTCTGTGTCAACTCTGTTTGCTGTACTTATTTTCTTCGTAATCTTACCACTCTTATGTATCGTTTCAATGGAATATCGGTGAAATGGACGGTCGAGCCAGTGGCTTCGTGGTATCGGACATCGAATACGTGATATTCTAAATTAAATCAAGCAGCGTACGATTCGACCAGACCAATTTAATCAATTTTTTTTAAGACTATATTTATTAGGTACCTATTATTTAAAGTTTTTTCATATTTGATTATTTATTTTCAAGGCCATTGCACCTTCTGAGTCTACTTATTTGTATTACTTATTTACTTTTCATTTAATCTTTACAATACATTGTTTTTAATGTTATTTATTTCTATAGAAGCAATTTACGCATATTTACAAATCCACAGCGATCTTTGACTTCTACAATATTATCTTAGAAAAACTTACATAATGTAGACGTATTCATAGATTGTTCTAGAAGAAACTTCGGTAATTACATAAAATATGTCTTGTCTCGGTTGGATGTCGTGACGTCATCATTTGATAATGATTCTATTTTAAATTAGTTTTGCGTTGTCATGCAAATCGTTATTTCTTTGATTCAAAGCTCGTTTTACGTTTCGTTTAGTTTTAGATAAATTAATTTGTTCATTATTTTTTATCCCCTATGTAATTACTAATTAATGTTGTACGTAAAATAGGTGAAAAAAACCTCTTATTTAATTACATATTTCTTAGGCAAAAATACATAAAATGGTCACGTATTATGGATAGGTTCTCCAAAAAGCGAAAATAATGTTCCTTCGCAAAACAGGCTTTGATCACCTGCCGCTCTCTGAAGTTGACCTGACCCTGAGAGTACGACCTGATGACTCTTCATACAGTTGTCTCGCTCGCAGAAAGGGAAGTCGTAATATATTAGGTAAATAACTTGTATGGACTGTCCAGGATGTGCTTTGGTGGTAAATTTTGTAAATTATAAGTAAATTGGATAGAAAACGATGAACCACTATTAGTGTGACTGCACTTGGACTGATTTCTTCTAGACAATCCGTCCGTCCATGGTACAGTCAGTCTAACAGGCTATGACTTTGTGTAATGTATATAAAATCATGACCCACTATAGCTAAATTGTACACCAAACACGAATATATTTTAACCAAAAATGTCGGAAAGATCACACCAACAACAAAAAAAAGTACCCAATTTCTCAACATGTCTCGACGAAATAACTTTCTCCTTTTTACAAACTTCAATCGTATGTTTGCAGTTTCAACAAGATGCCTCTCCAAATCGCCAAGCCCGCTCCCCAGTTCAAGGCCACCGCCGTCGTCAACGGAGAGTTCAAGGACATTTCCCTTCAGGACTTCAAGGGCAAATATGTGGTGCTCTTCTTCTACCCTCTGGACTTGTGAGTATTGTCTAACTTTTTAATCGACTCAACAAAGGAGAATGTTATCAAGACGTCTGTATAGTTTTTTGAATAAATGAAATAATGTAGTGCGGTAAGTTTTTAATTAACTTTCAACAAAGGAGAATGTTATCAAGAAGTCTGTATAGTTTTTTGAATAAATGGAAATATAATGTAGTGCGGTAAGTTTTTAATCGACTTCTAACAAAGGAGAATGTTATCAAGAAGTCTGTATAGTTTTTTGAATAAATGAAAATATAATGTAGTGCGGTAAGTTTTTAATCGACTTCTAACAAAGGAGAATGTTGTCAAGACGTCTGTATAGTTTTTTGAATAAATGAAATAATGTAGTGCGGTAATTTTTTAATCGACTCAACAAAGGAGAATGTTATCAAGACGTCTGTATAGTTTTTTGAATAAATGAAAATATAATGTAGTGCGGTAAGTTTTTAATCGACTTTCAACAAAGGAGAATGTTATCAAGAAGTCTGTATAGTTTTTTGAATAAATGGAAATATAATGTAGTGCGGTAAGTTTTTAATCGACTTCTAACAAAGGAGAATGTTATCAAGACGTCTGTATAATTTTTTGAATAAATGAAATAATGTAGTGCGGTAAGTTTTTAATTAACTTTCAACAAAGGAGAATGTTATCAAGAAGTCTGTATAGTTTTTTGAATAAATGGAAATATAATGTAGTGCGGTAAGTTTTTAATCGACTTCTAACAAAGGAGAATGTTATCAAGACGTCTGTATAGTTTTTTGAATAAATGAAATAATGTAGTGCGGTAAGGTTTTAATCAACTTTCAACAAAGGAGAATGTTATCAAGACGTCTGTATAGATTTTTGAATAAATGAAATAATGTGGTGCGGTAAGTTTTTAATCGACTCAACGAAGGAGAATGTTATCAAGAAGTCTGTATAGTTTTTTGAATAAATGAAATAATGTAGTGCGGTGAGGTTTTAATCAACTTTCAACAAAGGAGAATGTTATCAAGACATCTGTATAGTTTTTTGAATAAATGAAATAATGTAGTGCGGTAATTTTTTAATCGACTCAACAAAGGAGAATGTTATCAAGACGTCCGTCTGTATAGTTTTTTGAATAAATGAAAATATAATGTAGTGCGGTAAGTTTTTAATCGACTTTCAACAATGGAGAATGTTATCCAGACGTCTGTATAGATTTTTGAATAAATGAAATAATGTGGTGCGGTAAGTTTTTAATCGACTCAACGAAGGAGAATGTTATCAAGAAGTCTGTATAGTTTTTTGAATAAATGAAATAATGTAGTGCGGTGAGGTTTTAATCAACTTTCAACAAAGGAGAATGTTATCAAGACATCGGTATAGTTTTTGCATAAATGAAACAATGTGTGCGGTCGATGCGCTCTGAACTTTGGTCTTAACAGTCACTGTGAGAAGTAAAAACTGGTTCCATTCATGGCCCACCACCTGATTACGCTGTTATGTAAATGGAGATTTAATTAAAATTCGTAATTAGCTCTAAAATGAGTTGCTAACGGGTTCAGTTACTTATTTCTAACATTGTTTCTTACCCGACAGCTGAATGGAGGAGTGACGGAGGGGTATGTTTTTCGGGACTATGTGTATATGTAAAACATTATGTATGTACGATTGTCCGTCATATTGTTGCAGCTTGTAGATAAAACTTGATGAATTTTGAAGTGTAGGTGAGGGTCACTGGGTAGGTTATTGTTATTTCACGATATTACCAACTATGAGGGCCGACATTTTCCTGTTTATGCTGTGCAATAGTGTTTTCATTCATTCATTCATCCACATGGTATACTACAGAAAGCCTTTTCTACTACATGTTATAGGTATTCATTAAATAATAAAAGTTTTTGGAAGAAATCTATTGCAAATTAATTCACTGAGTAAGAATTAAACATTAATGAAATATATTTGGGTTGGATTTATTTTAATTAATATTCAACGGTATTCGCAGTTGACGTAAACTGTTCTTTTTTTTATAAGAACCTAAAGATTGTATAATTTATGTGGCGTGACGTCAGCATTGTTCCCTCAAATTAATCTTAGCACTGCCTCGTTTAAAGTAGTTTTCGTTATTAATATCGTTCCAAATCAGTGACATTGCTTGACAAGAGTCTGTCCCGTTCACTCTTAAGAGATTAACAATAAGCTTTCCTGGTTTCAGGGTGATAACTATGTATGTTATTCCGGCACAATGGCACACGCACGACCTTCATATCAGCAAGCTTGACTTCATCTTACTTGAAGCGGCTCACAAAGAGTTCTTTACAAAACAAATAAAACTCACTGTTTAATTGTTTAAAATCTTAGACTGTTCCGTACAGCATTAAATCAAAGTCATCTTCCACGAACAGCAAAGTTCGAAGAAGCATCTAACCTTGTATTAGTCCTAAATTACTGCTTAAAATGTCGCCTCTAAAATCACTTAACAGCCCATTGACATTAAGAGCAAGAGCGGCAAAATATATTGTTCCAGGCAGTGCAAATCCATTCGAAGGTATTTTTATTTTTGCTCCGCCTACTACAAAGAATCTTGGCAAGCCAGCTTCCATCTTCGGCAACATCATCACTTACCATCAGGTGAGATGACGCCAAGGGCTTACCGATTGAGGGTAATAAAAAAAGTCCCTAAAGTGTTTGCGGAGATAAAAGAATACATTTTTGAACTTGATTTGGATTTATAATAAATAAAATATAGGTATGTATTCAACTTCTTACAAACCCTTCTGTTTACTTTGTACTCGAATTTTAAAACGTTATAGGTAGTTGTTATAGTAATAAATAACGATAATTAATTATGGATACCACATGACCGCTTATACGCCGCGCGCGTTTTCTCTGTGAGGGAAAACATACTCCTATGTTCTAAATCTTCTAACATATAATTGACCACGCTGAATACGTTAAAAACAACCGACTTCAATCGCAACAACTCCAATTTTGATATGTTTTTGTTGATTTTCTCAATAACCGCTGAATCGATTTCGATAAAATTTATATGGGACCACCTGTGAAGTATAACCCTTTTAAACAAAAAAAGAATTTTCCAAATCGGTTCAGGCGTCTTCGAGTAATCGGTGAACATACATAAAAAAAACCGACGAATTGAGAACCTCCTCCTTTTTTTTTTGCAGTCGGTTAAAAATACTTGTGGAATCTTAATATCGTGTGAAATATTATTGTTTATTCTTTTCTTTGCAAAAAAATTTGCTTTCCACGTTTTTAAATCTTCATATTTCAACTGTATCGCTAAGTATGTCATTTCTCACGCTTTTTTATTAAAAATACTTATGTTTAGATACACTCGCAGCCTAAATCTTAAGTACTTTTTTATTTCTGTTGCTATTTCTAGTTTTAAAAATTTTTGTGTCATTCTGTACCACGTAGTACGGTGATGATAACATTTTATGGTGTGTCGTACTGATATATCTTATGAGGTCAAAGTGTAGATATAAGTGCTTACTTGTTTAATCGTTTACGACTTATATCGTTCCCCACAGCTGGGGCATTTGTATTACTTACGAACGCAATAAGTATTATTTTTGCAACCTATAAATACAATTACGGTACATCTGCGTGTTTGTAATACAATATAATTATGGATACAACGTCATGTATGAATCATCACCATCATCTGCAACATACGATTGCTATTTGCTATACTTAATTGAATAAAGCAATTTCGTTGTGTGGAGAAGTCTATAATGCCAATTGTCAATTCTTACGTCATCGGCTTGTTCTTTTGTAAATAATACATATTATAATTTATAAACACTTGTACTGAAATAGCAACATTTGTTTTATTTCATTTATGAAAAACAAAACTAGGGGTACTGCCAAGAGTGACGCCATCTAAGGCAATCGCCCGCCACACTATGTATGTTACTTTATCGTTTGATTCATCTAGATTCTCGTTCACAGAGCTTACTTTTTTCGATGATCACTTGTCCAGATCTTACAATATTTGAACTTGACGTCAACAGTATCTGTATCTCCTTGAAAGTCCAGACTTAATCATCTATTTCTTTCTAACGTTCCAGCACCTTCGTATGCCCGACGGAGATCATCGCATTCTCCGAGCGCGCCGACGATTTCCGCAAAATTGGCTGCGAAGTGATCGCCGCCTCCACAGACTCTCACTTCACTCACTTGGCGTGGATCAACACTCCGCGCAAACAGGGTAAGTGATGTCCTTTTAGTTAACGACCATATTGTCGCCACTGCATGGGCACAGGTCTCTTTCCATGAGTCAGGAACTGTAGGTCATACTCCACACACGGAGGCCAAGTCCGGATTGGTGGACATTGTGGGGCTAGTGGTCAACCCAAGTGTCAGAATTGTTTAAACCACCTGTAAGGCCGCTGACGTGGCTGCCGTAGCAGTCGGCACTAGCGGCTTTAATGTGCCTTGTGAAGCATGGAAACGGTCGAGACAAATACCACTAGCAGTCGAATCCACGTGATAGTCGCGACCACGCAAGCTATGTCTGTCTTTGTTTATTTATCATATTTGGCCCGATTTGTGACAGAGATAGTTCACATCTGCCTCTATAATTGACCACGCTGAATACGTTAAAACCAACCGACTTCAATCGCAACAACTCCAATTTTGCTATGTTTTTGTTGATTTTCTCAAAAACCGCTGAATCGATTTCGATAAAATTTATATGGGACCACCTGTAAAGTATACCCTTTTAAACAAAAAAAGAATTTTCGAAATCGGTTCAGGCGTCTTCGAGTAATCGGTGAACATACATAAAAAAAAAAAAGATTCCGACGAATTGAGAACCTCCTCCTTTTTTTGAAGTCGGTCATCTTGTATGTATAGGATAGGCGGATGTGACTTGTACGGCGGTGGCGAGTGTAGATTATTTACATATTGTTAGTAATTCTGCGATAGTACGACTAATTGTGCCATATGATACGAGAGAAAGAATACTTACATACAAATTCTACGATATAATAGACAAAACCTCCGCTAACATTGGTTCCTCCCACATCGCAGGCGGTCTCGGCCCCATGAACATCCCCATCATCAGCGACAAGTCGCACCGCATCGCGCGCGACTACGGGATCCTGAACGAGGAGACCGGCATCCCCTTCCGCGGACTCTTCATCATTGATGACAGGCAGAACCTGCGCCAGATCACCGTCAACGACCTGCCCGTCGGACGGTGAGTATCTCATCACTCATCATCGCACCTTCATCTTCGTCATCACCGACACCAGTGAAGAAAATAAAAGCCTTAAGGCCAAGTCCAGATTGACGGAGGTTCAATCTAGTGGCCAACCATAGTGTCTAGAAGTTTTCAAGGCGTCTTTAAGACCTCGTGATTGCTGGCTTCCCATCTAGTAATAGCAACCGCCACGAACGGCTTAAGATGCCTTTTATAACACGAAAATGGCTGAGATAAATGCAACTAACAATCAAACCCATTCCAGTTATGACCGTGTCTGTAGTCAGTTTGCCTGTTGATAAGTCGAATTTTAAATGTTGTGTGGAAAAGCGAAGTTGTTTTGCCCCTCTTGGCAAAGGTCCCCGAGATCGCATATCTACCATTTGCTTTTTTGCCAGCATTAAAAATGCATCCTATTCAGTTTAGGTTTTTTGCGCTATTAATCTTGGACATGACCTTGCTCCAGTTTGACGTATCATATCAAATGTATGTTATTTATCATTACAATCGGCCAGACACTACCACGAGTAATGCTGAATGGATGATCAGTATGATTGTGTTTGTATGTGTAACACGGACACCAGACGGATTATAATTTGATTATGATAGATAATAAAATACTTATTGACCGTGATAGCATTTTACGTGCTCAAATGATTCATATTGGTAATATCTTAATTACAGTTTGAGAAAAGGATTTTGAACCTTGCAGAAATAAATTATAGGAACACATGTTCCTACTCTTCGGAGGAAAAGGGAGGTACCTTGCAATGCTCCGCCAGGCGAGGTGGTATGCCTGGGGACCGGCCGGCCGTGGTCCAACCGTTGATGGTTGGAAGTTGTATATATTCTAAGTCCGAAGAAACTTTCAATAGCGCGTTCTAGGTTTAGTTCGTGGCGGTGCGATAGATGTCGCCACAAAATTATAAAAATAGTTTTTTAGTAAAAAAAAGAGACAAATACATAGCATGTATCTATCTAAGTCTCTGTCATGTTACTACATATTAGGTAAGTGTACTTAACGCCGCAATAAGGTTTCAGTAAAAACAAGTGTACAACGGTATTTGTTCTGTCTTAGCAACTTTTTTTACAATTGGTAAGTCCTTGGCATCATCTCACCTGATGGTAAGTGATGATGTTGCCGAAAAATGGAAGCGGGCTTTTTTTTTATGGCATAGGTTGCTTTACGCCGGTTTTCTGTGAGGCCGTGCTATCACTCCGGTCTAGCCGGCCGGGCCCATTCGTGCCGAAGCATGGCTCTCCCACAGTAAATACACGGGCTTACCAAGACTTCCCAACACAATGGGAAAATGGCGCATCTCCAGATTACTGTTCGAAATGAGGTCCACAGCCGTCGAGATTATCATCTGGGTGGGTACCACTGCTCGCATCAGTCAGTGGTAGGACTCTATTATGCAAGGTCCGACTGGGTGGGTCCGACTGGGTGCTCGCTTTATACCTGCCGCCAAGCAGCGTCCTGTGTTTAGGCAGGTGGTGCGAGATAGCCAGCACAATTACCGGCATAAGAGGCATTAAGCGTCGGTGGCTAAGCGGTATTGACTTCGACCTCCTAACCAGAGGTCGTGGGTTCAAATCCTGGCCAGTGCACCAATGAGTTTTTCGAAACTTACGTGCATTTTCATTCCGATTGCTTTAACGGTAAAGGAAAACATTGTGAGGAAACCTGCACATCTGATTTCTAGATGTGTGTATGAAGGTCGCGTTGCACACGTCGGTGCAACTAGGTGTAAATCTAAATGCCCTACACGTGACTGCGGGTGATGCTAATTGCAACACTAGACAACCGCCGTCTATACCTTGTGGATAGAACGGTTAAATGTGCCACACGATAAGAAGAAGAAGAAGAGGCATTACACCGTAGCCCTCAAGATTGGCAAGGCTTTGTAACCCTTCTGGGGTTATAGATGCTTATAGGCGGCGGATGCCGCTTTCCATCAGGTGGGCGTCAGCCGTTTCCATCTTACACAATTCAAAAAAAAAGTTGGCGTTCATCCGTAAACCAAGTTTTTCAAAATTTCTAATTGATCGTTTCTTCTTATTCCAGATCAGTGGAAGAGACCCTCCGTCTAGTGCAAGCGTTCCAATTCACGGACAAGAACGGTGAAGTGTGCCCCGCCAACTGGACGCCGGGCGCTAAGACCATCAAGCCTGATACCAAGGCTGCGCAGGAGTACTTCGTTGATGCCAACTAGACAATAGACGACAATAGATTGAGACCAGTCGGCGACCTTTCACTAAAATGATTGACTTTTCTCATCAGCCAGTGTCACGACCAAAAAGTTTTGCCGATTGGAGATTGCATTTCAGACTGTGCGTGAATATTTTTTTATTATTTATTAACAAGTAGAAATGAAACGCCTGCTCTGCTGTAAACATTTTATAACTATTTTCCTTTGTTGATTCTTTTTGTTTCAATTCACACAGCTGGCGCCATCTTTGAATAAATATTGTACCTAAACTAGTGCTGATCTGACAGTTATTGGTTTTATCGATTCTTTCTACATTTTACTATATTTTAAATCTTCACTAAACAGCATTACTGAAAATTCTACTGTGCATGCATTTCTCGAATACTTATTTTTATACTGTAGAAAATAGTATCACTATCAATAAATCCAATGTATCATTTCATATAAATCAGCATTTATGTAGTATCAGAAGCCGTGTAAAATGCGGGTAAACTGTTGCTACTATACTTTACCTTCGATTTCACTCAGAACTTTTTAACCAACTAGACCATAGACAATAATGTTTCTAGAATCGTGTCACTAAAAAGAAAATACACAAAGAACATTGTATTGTATGCATCAGCTCAACATAATCACTAATCAGTATTTTACGGAGATCCTGTATATCGATCGAGGCTGTAATAAAAGCTGTGTTGTAGTAAATTTGCTTTTTTTTCTTTCGTAATTTCCATAGAGAGACCAGATCTTCTTTCCCAACTCAAAAATGTTAACAGAAAAGGTGTCAGGTTAGTTAAGTTTGAAATAAAATGATTAGCAGTTTACCGAAGTTTTAATTCACAAGATTTAGTAAAGATTACTATCTAACCCAGATTATTTTTAACTTATACGCGCCTACTCCAATGCAGTGCTGTAATGTCAGATGATAAAACATGATATCCCGCGAGAAATAGGTGCAATAACAGCGCTTTTAGTCACACGGGTTTCTGCACCGCAACCTATCGTTTCAGTACATTTTTAGGTTCATTTTATTGTCATGCGTGTCACACGCATGCGGGTCGCTTTGGAAACGCCGCACGCATGCGGGCAGAAACCCGCGTGACTATTAAAAGCCCTCTAAAAGAGAGATAAACAGACACATAGCTCGTATAACAGATACCGCAGGGAGAACCTGGATTCAAGCTGCGCGAGACCGGTTGTCGTGGACATTTGGGGAGAGGAATTGGGTATTTCCTCTATTTCGCATCTCTTTACAGTGCGTCTCGGCATATTGAACGTCGCTTCGTATGCAAATTAGTCTGTTTATTTCGAGTTTTAGGCCGTTGCTCAGGCAATAAACGGCTGATGATGATGATAAAAAGTTAACAAATAGTACATATAAAAACGTTAAAAAAATACATATTGTCCCCACTTCAGCGGCACGCACGCGTCTTCACATACCTGGGGAACAGTGGCGGATTAACGTATAAGCAATACAAGCACGTGCTTGGGGCCGCAGCTCTCCAGGGGCCTCCTCTCCTCTGCTGGCGTTTCTTTGCGCAAACATTTAGCAAATTTTAGTCCTTTCCAATACCTACCCCTACCTAATTCGCGATCGATGATCGACATCGACACGGTTATAACGTTAACGTTAACAACACGGTATGCAGTACCTATGCGTTGATGTACACAAACTTATATTACTTTAGGTAGTCTTAGTAGCAGTGGCGTAGCGTAACAAAAGGGTGGCATGACGGGCAAAATGCCACGGGCCCTTAGCCGAGAGGGGCCCCGGCATCCTAACATTGATTATCTCAAAATTTTGAAAAATTAAGTTCACTCTTATACATAAATTAGCCACATCAGCCGTGTTCGATAAGAAAGAAGTCTATTTAATTTTTAAGCCATTCCCTTTTCGCTCGCTTCGCTCGCGCCTTTTTTTATAATTCATATTTCATTTATTCATAACACATTGACATAACAGAACTAATTCCAATGCGTCAATATCAATTTAATAAAATAAAAATTGCACCAAAACATATTTAAATAAAATAGGTAAGTACTTACTTATATTCCCAAATTCATTCAACATTTTGTCTAAAAAAATATTCCAAATTAGGTTTATTTACTACTTTCCAAACCCAAACAACAGGGCTCTTAATTCGCCACTGCTCGGGAAGGTTTGGCCATATCCATATACCTCTCAAAGAGTAACATAGGTAGTAAGGTAGTAACTATGGCCATACTCCACACACTGCCATCTAGTGAAAAAAGCCAGCAACAACGGATAAAATATGTGCCTTGCGAAGCACAAAAACAGTCGAGATAAATGCAACTAATAGTCAAACTGATCCACGTTATGACCGTCTCTGTAGACAGTTAGCCTGCGTGATCGACGCGACCACGCAAGCTGCACTGAGCCACGACCGATTAAAAAATTGACTAGCTAACCTTTTACTTCGATTTGATACATCGATATGATGTTCTCCTATAACAATGATTGATACGATTTAAAAGTTACAATACAGAGTGTTAAAAAAAGTGCGTTTGAAATTTTAAGGGGTTACTCAGAATCAAGTACAGAACCCAGGAAAAATATTGAAAAAATCCGCTCTTCAATTATTTTTTTCAGATTCTCATACTAAATCTGAATAGTGAATCGAGAATTTGTATGAAAAACTGCAAAAAAAATTGAAGAGCGAATTTTTTCAATATTTTTCCTGGATTCTATACTTGATTCTGAGTAACCCCTTAAAATTTCAAACGCACTTTTTTTAACACCTGTATACCTACATAGTAAAACAGAAAAGAAATAATGTATTTTATATCTATGTATGTATGTACCTCAGCGTTCAAGTTCTTTGGGCGCCTAAATTAGGTTTTTTGAGGAAGTGCAACAAAAATGTGATGAAAAAGTTTTAAACTTCGTTGCGGTAAAGTTTTAAGTACCGAACTACCCGTAAAGTGCGTGCGTACCTACGACCAACCGCTCTAGCTAGATGGTTTCAAAGAGAATATAATCACTACGGATGGTTTTTGTAAGTTCAATAGTAGGTAGGTAGCACTTCGTCATAGAAAATAAAATAAAAATAAATAGACTAGGAAACATACATCAGGAAGTCGTTCCATTACCAAGTTAAGATTCACCTGACAAGAGTTTATCCCTTTCACACTTCAAAAAAATACACTAAGCTATCCTGCTGTCAGAGTAAAAATTACTCTAACGAAACTAATTTGGAACGCTTTCCTATTAACTTTATGTATGTAACTCTCCACCAGTAACTGTAGTCGTTAATACATATTTCAATAAATTTTACTAATAGCTAGCGATAGGTACCTATCTATTTGACAAAACAATAGTATAAAGCCCCTTCTCTCTTTCGTCTGCTTCACTATGAATTTACCCACCCCGAAGCCCGGATTGCGACCAATGACAAACTAAACCAAGTCTAGTATTTTTTCATTTTTTCATACCTACAAACAAAAACCTGTGTCGGCCTGCGTCGGCGGTGCTTGCTTGATGCTTGACTTTTGTTTTTTAATCCTCGCCCGGACTCTGCGCAGAGGACGCGCATGCGCTGTGCTCGAAATTAAAAAATAATAGGTATCCAGTGAAAAAATAAATTAAAAAAATGAAGCTTGGCATTGGCATTGGTGCTCTCAGTGATTATGGTAGTGGTGGCAGCTCCACGAATTCAGTAAGTTTATCTACTTTGTTTGAATTAAAAATACCAATTAAATTTATAGTCCCATTTTTGAAGGTACTTTTATAAACGCGATGCATAATCTTTCCACCTTCGTGCTGATATAGATAGTGTGATTGCAAAAAGTTTTACTTTTTAAAAACTTTGTTAAGCCCACCGATATAAAATGTTTATGTAGGTATTTAGTTTATACTTAGGCCATTCCTAGTTTATGTACTTAATTACATATCGCACCTAGAGAACCACAACGTAGAATACGAAATACCTATGGTAAAATCACAAAATTGAGCTTTTATCGCCTTTTATAAAGTTCATATTTGTGATTTAGCCAAACGTATAGGTATGACGTTGCGTTGTGGTTCTCAAGGCGCGATATGTAGCATACGTATACGCTAGCTACCTACACCGAGGCGTTTAATAATATGATATTAGGTACCTACTTATGTTATGTATGAATGAATGACAAAATTAAGAAATTACTTCACTGTACTGCCGCGCTTACAATAAGAGCAGTAAGTCGGATTTTTCGAAAAAATTGTTAAATATATATTTGAAGTCAGCATAAAATTCTCTACAAAGTGGTCTAACCTGCATTTTTCTAGCTCTACTGCAACCTATAAATATCAATAAGCATAATAGCAGTAAGTCACTATTTTGAAGAGTTTTTACTTAGCATTACAGCAGGAAGTATACTTACTTCCCGTTAATAAGTGGAGCTCCGATATTTTTGTATGTATGGATATCGATATTGTATGTATGGATTACTTACCATAACAGCAGTAATTAAGATACTTACTGTGTTTAATATTTTAACTCATACTAGGTATTAAGTGTTTTTGGCATTTATATATTTTTTAATAAAGATTTAAAACTAGGTAATTGATTTATACATAATGATAGAGCTCAATTTACTCTGCAAATTTCAATAATTAAACTTAATATAACTTGAAAAACCGAGGCAGCACAGTTAAAATTGTATCGAAAAATTTGCGCGTCATTTACTCAAAACTAAGATTTCGGACTTACTGCTCTTATCGTAAGCGCGGCAGTGTAGTAGCATGTAATAGGTACTATATAGGGTGTAAGAGACAGGTTTCCGAAAACTTTAAGGGCTCCTGAAAAAAATTATTGTAGTAAGTTGTTCAGTTTCGTCTACTGAGCAAGCCCTTAAAGTTTTTGGAAACCTGTCGCTTACACCCTGTATAGTAGGTAGGTATGTACTATGCTAACAACCAGAGACAGAACGTAAAAAGATTTTGTGTATATTATTCGTCCTCTAAGTCCACTTAAGTGCACCCCAACCGAGTTTTTTTCTGTGTTAAAAACGGAAAAAGGTATGACAAAAACTTAGGTAAGCAAGCACTGCCCACGTTTTCATTTGTTTCAATTTTATAAAGTACATTTTAGTCGGATAAGTAGGTACTTATTTAGGTAGATGCCTTCCTTACCAAAAATAAAATAGGTACCTAGGTAGGTACGCGGGCCGAGCCGCGGGCAAAAGCTAGTTAAAATTTTAACAGACATAAGTAACTACTATACCCTAAGTAGGTATCTACTTCCAGAATATGTTCATAATCAAGGAATTAATTCCCCCGAGATTATTAGATAAGAACAAAACTTAAAGAAAAAACAAAACTAAAATGAAATTTAAAATAAACTTATAAATTCGTAATTAAATAATTTACAAATTAGACTAACTACCTACCTACGAAATTTTATAATTTTATGTAGGTACACTCACCTATGGATCTCGGTTAGGTATCTACAATATTTTTTCAGTTTCCCATACTAAATCTGAATACCTAGTTATTCAAGAATTTGTATGGGTACCTATGTACCTTGTGGATAGGATGGTTAAATTGTGCCACACGATAATAATAATATAATAATTTATTTATTTATTCAGACAATTTTGGTCCATTATGTTAGTAAAATTACTTAGAAACTAATGTTAGTATTTAAATTCTAGACAAAGAAAACACGAAAAGCTTTCACACTCCATGCGTACACTAGCTGCAGAAGGCATGAGGCCCCTGCCTGACCAGTACACGCATGAAGTGAAACTTAGAGATAAGAGAGAGAGATGGGAAAGTGAAAAAAAAAGTTTTAGAACGGATTTTTTCAATATTTTACCTGTATCCTATAGGTACCTACTTGATTCTGAGTAACCCCTTGAAATCTCAAACGCACTTTTACACCCAGGATATGTACCTAACTTACTTTATATTTCATTTTAATTCATTCAGCTGGCCCAGTCATCTCCTTGGGGCAGCCAGGAGTTGGAGTGGGAGCACCAGGCTCCAGCGGCACCGCAGAAACCTGGTGCCTCGGCGCGCGCGCAGAACAGACTATCTTCCAGCTTTCTAGACCGTACGTTATTCATTCATTCAAAATCAAAATCAAAAGGTTTTTTATTTAATTAGATGTTTTGCACATACTTTTAAATCGTCTTTTTTTTCTACCTAGTATACAAAGTTCCTACCACGCGGAACTTGTACACTCAACGTTTCGGGAAGTTTCCGAAGCGAGAAGAAACTCGATTCGTTATGATGAAGAAACATTCTTCATTATAATCTCTATTCCTTATTAACTTCATTCAGTTTGGGTATGTTCATTTTCAAAGAATATATTTGTGTGGGATACGATATCTCAGATGAAATAAAAGAGGAGACTATTTGATACTTTGAACTGTATTACCTAAGTACCAACCTAGGCTATTATCTAATCTGTGACCTAGGTAAGGTATTCTACTTAAATCTCGTCAAGAAACTAACACTTCTCTCTGATATTGATATCCTATAAGTAGTTAGTAACTTTCAGGTTCTTGACAAGACAAGACGTAAGCTATAATCACTAACGTATTTGTAAGTAGCTATAGGTACCTATGTCGGTAGTACATACCTACGGTACAGGGTATATTACATGGAAACAAACAACACTTCAGTTTATTACAGAATCGTTTGTTGCCAAGCCAGCCGGGGCGAGTACAAAGAGCTTTTTCATGTATGTATCGTATTAGTATAACCGATACATACATGAAATCGTAATCGTAATTAATCGTAAGTTTAATGCGCAAGCCAGAGAGGATGTATCGTTTTGTTTATATTGCAATAAGGATTATATTTCAATGACGCCGCCTTGACCATTTAGTTGTTCCTGGAAATATAGGTACCTGTTAGAGATGAGCAGAGTAAAAGTTTTACCGAGTAACCGAGTACCTACCGAGTATTACTCGGTTTAAAGCAGGGTTCGGAAACCGGTTTTTTGAAAATACCGGTTTCGGTCATTGACCCCTATATCGCAATAATTTCGGTTAAGGTTTCGTTCAGGTTTCGGTTACCGGTATATTTAACCGGTTTAACCAAAACCGATATTTTTTCGTTCGAACGGAATTAACCGGTTAATTTGAAGAATATGCGACTTTGTAGGCATATTTGCCGCGTGCAATCAATTGAAAGCGTGCGAGAATGTGAGCAGAAGACTCGGGCAGTGGCACCCGCGCGACGCGCCTGTACTTGACTAAGTTTGGTTTTAACCGGTTAATTTAGTTCTTATCAGGGTTCGGAAACCGGTTTTTTGAAAATACCGGTTTCGGTCATTGACCCCTATATCGAAATAATTTCGGTTAAGGTTTCGTTCAGGTTACGGTTACCGGTATATTTAACCGGTTTAACCAAAACCGATATTTTTTCGTTCGAACGGAATTAACCGGTTAAATTAAAGAATCCCTCTCCCCCCGAACAGCTGATAAGATCAGTCGTGTTTTCTGTATTCTTTATTTTTTAAATTTAATTACAATTTCAATTCTTAAAAATCGTGCAACTAAAATAGGAGAACATAAACGCACAAGATGTTCTACATTCCGGTAGCCGGCTAGCACCGCACGCACACAAGCACCTCCGCCGCCGTCCGTGAGTGATTCATACCATTGTAAATACGCACGGGTCAAGTTGTACTGGACGGAAAGCCGTTTTGTATGAAATCATCGCGACCAACCATTAAAGACTGACCTCTCCGTAATCACCGCCTTGAGATTCTTCGTCCTGCTGCAGTCCTAGTACTTAAGGCCATCTTACCCCGAGCTACTGCGCATCCATCTGCGCAGTACTAAATGCAAGTCCCACCCGCACGCGCCACACGAATTATTTACGTTTTTATTTTGTTTTTTTTTTTCTGAATGAAAGTGTTCAAACTAATGGCGTAGTTTCCTTCATATCGTCGAAAGCAATATTGTCATATAATTTTCAATTTTATTCTTTTAATATACAGGCATCTGTAACAGGTAACTTTAACTGTAACTGTAACTTTTAACTTGTATACGCCAAACAATAAATGCACTTTTGGTGAAAACTAACTATAGTTACCTTATAAATATGGTACTTAAGTTGTCTCTAGCTTAAAGCAATAAATTCTTAACATTACGATATTTTTTATGTTATTGCGTCAAAAATAATACTTACAAAATGGAGCCTTCGGATATTTTTATGTTTTTTAAATCTAATTATAAGGCTTGAACATGTGTTAAGTTTTCACCTAGGTGACTATTTCAGAACCCAGTTAAAAAAGATTTTTTTAATATTTCTGTATTACACATTAAAGAGACTTCAATTATTTTCTTGGCTGTGCCGTAACACTAATGTTATCTATTGTAAATCATCATCGTCCCTTGTACAAACAAAGAAGTTTCTTCTAAAAACGCATTTTACCTAAAATGTATTAGACATTAATTAGGTATATTTCAAACGCCGAGAAGATGCGTGAACTGCCACGTACGCATAGCCAGTGTGCGACAGAGACGGAGCTATTGGGTGCGAAAAAGACGAGTGCGCGGATAGCTAGATGGATAGTACGAAACGCAAATGTGATAAAAAACACAATTAATAGGTAGGTATTCAATAATTGTCATACTGATTGGATTGTGGGCATCCAAACGTGTTCATAGCACCTACCTACTGATTTACCATATAGATTTACCTACTGTAAATTAATTCGGGAGACAGCTCCGTTTTCCGAGTTCCGACAACAAAGCACCACGTGGAGCGTTCACTTGACATTGGCGTTTCGCTATTTTTTATTGAAGATTCTCCCATTTTTCACTCGACATAGGCAAAATTACGCTCATTATGAGATGTGGAATGCCAAATAGAAAAGTATAATAGAACAGAATATTTCTAATACAACATGTTGCAGCAAATCACCAGCTAAGCTAGAAGTACCTAAGAACGTGCGGGCGCCACGCATGTCGCATTCCCCCGCCCGCGCCCCCCGCTCGCCCGCTCGCGAATTATAATTTGTATTAGATTATTACAGAAAATGTGCAACAGATTGATCGGGGATTTTCTTGTCTTAGTTTAAAAAATATTACTATTAGATTTCATAAAAATATTCCTAGTGTATTTAGTGTGCAAGGGTTAAAATCGAATAAAACTTAATAAAAAAAAAAAACGAAGTCACCTTGGAGATAATTCTCATGGTTATTGACAGTGGCTATGTACCCCTAAGGCAAAATATCACTCATTTTTTTAAATATATTATATTAAATATCTATTCAATGTTTTGATCTTGATCGGGGACGATTATATATATAAATAAAACGTCTTATAAGAAGCCCTCATGTAAAAAATCACCAGTTTTCTATTTTTTGTTCACACTTAAATTTAATTTTGTTTCTTTAGGGGCTAACTACCGAAAATTTATTAAATGCTCATAAGAGATTTTCATGAATTTTCATTTTGCAATTATTTAAGTGACATATTCTAAGTTTTCACCCAAAGTGCATTAAATAGTGCAACCTACTCCATACAAAAATTCGTAGATTGACTAGACTAATGCGAAATCCGAAAAAAATGAGTTAGGCCATTTCTCTCATAGTCAACATGCGTCTCATGTATTACTTGCTTTTATGTAAGCTTTTTAAAATTTCTGTTAGATTTTCGATATCTCTTACCGTTTCAGAGATATTTACATTTTTTATAACGGTGGTCGAGATAACTGAAAAGTGAATCAAGAATTTGTAGGGAAAATTTAAAAAAAAGATAGTTTAGCCATTTTTTTCATAGTCAATATGCGTATCATGTAATACACGCCTTTCGTTGACCTTTTCAAATTTTCTGTCAGATTTTCGATATATTTTACCTTTTCCCAGATATTTGTATTTTTTAATAAAACAATTTTTTTTTGCAAAAACTGCAAATATCTAGGAAAAGGTAAAATATATCGAAAATCTGACAGAAAATTTAAAAAGAAAACCATTCTTTTTTATAAAAATTGCAAATATCTCTGAAACGGTAAGAGATATCGAAAATCTAACAGAAATTTTGAAAAGCTTACACAAAAGCAAATAATACATGAGATGCATGTTGACTATGAGAGAAATGGCCTAACTTATTTTTTTCGGATTTCCCATACATAATTCTGAGATATTTGCATTTTTTAATAAAAAATGTCTGGGAAAAGGTAAAATATATCGAAAATCTGACAGAAAAGGGTCTAGCCGAACTTCCATAGCAAAACTGCCCCCAATAGGAACTTATATCGTAACCTATGGTATATTGTAGAGGATACTAATAGAAGTTGATGGAGTAGATACTAGCTCCATATCTCACTTAATTGAGGATCTATTTGAAAAAAGTGTCTGGAGACGACTTTTATTCAAAATGATATAACTTTGTTATTTTTAAAGCTAGGAAAATGAAACCAATTCCAGTATTATGGTAAACTTTATAATTTATTTTATAGCAATTTTCTATGAGTCAAGCCTAAAAAGAAATATCAAAAAAATCCAAAAAAAATATTTAAAAATTTATTTCTATCAGGCCTAATTAAATTACCACTTTGAAAAAAATATATAATAATTGCCTACACCTTGCCTAACTGCATGTCAAGTTTCATTAAAATCCAAAAGGTGCAAATTGTTAAAAAAAATTGTTAAATTAAGTGTATCACCTTACGACTACTGTGTTCAACGCTTTTAAATTGTAATACTTTTTAAATTTTTCAATATTGGGTATGAACAGTTTATAAAAAAATGAGATAATAGGTTCTGAGTAATAATTAAAACGAAAGTCATAAAAAATAATTAGTCATCATCACTGTTTTTATAAATTATAACGTGATCGCTGTTTATCGAAATAAATTGTAGAAAAAGTTCAATAAGCGCCAAGACCACTGGACGGATTTGAATGAAATTTGGATTAGGGCAATATTTAATATCTCTAGCCATTTTAATTTTTTTAAATAACGCCATATTTTAGGTTTTCCACCATGGTAAAAATACTTATAATTTTTTTGCTCAAAAATGGCTTTAAAGATTTTGATGAAACTTTATACAATACCATATTTTTATATTACCTATGATATTAAATAGGTCCATAGGAAAAATCTGCTTCTGATACCTGCCATACAAAAAATAGATTTTCGTTTTTTTTGTTTTTCAAAAATAGCTGTAACGATTTAAATGAAACTGTGTACTTTTTAATAACTTTATACGACCTACTATACTAGGTCATGAATTGTTACGGGCCAAGCCAGAATAAGGTACCTCCCATACAAAACAACACTGATAATTTTTAGGCTATCACTTGCTAGTTATTATTAATTTTTATTGCTGATTTATGTTAAGCTATTGCAATCTTGTGTATGCCAAATGATATATATCGTCCCTCGCACCACTAACTCACGTATCTCATTTTTGCAAGTTCTTCAAAACAACCGTTTTTCAGTTAGGGAATTTCAAACTTTAATTATATTTTAATTCCAAGGACATGCTGAAATAAAACTAATATACCTATATATAGAGGAAACTTTCTGCTTTCATTTGATATATTACCTACTCACTTAATTGTATTAGTAATATTTTTTTTGATTTTTGAAAACAGATACGTGACTTTGTGATAACTTTGTTTTTCAATATCCGAATCATTTTCCACTTACGATCCTACAGTTACACTAGTTTATGAAAATAAACACTCCAAACTGATCATAGTTTTATTATGAAAATATGAAAATTTCCCACATAAAGGATTTGTTACATAATATTAGTTTGTACTTTGTTTGTACGCATCATCAAACCTTATGTGGTAGGAGCAACAGTATTGTTTTCAACCTATATGTAATAAAATATAACTAATCATTAAAGAACTTCAGAACTTCCCTGCGCCACCGTCGTTCACCCCCGCAAACATCCTAAAGGCGCGGGCGCACTCATCCAATCCGATCAGATCCGACAGATCGTCGTATCCTACGAATAAAGCCACAATGGCTGTTGTGGCTTTTTATTTTTATTGCATAATTAAAATCTGTTACCCATTTTACATCATATTCAATAAAAAAATCACCGAAAAGCGATCTCCATCGACTAGAAAATAAGCATTTAAAAAATTGCTTTCTCCACTCCAAATTGCTTTCGCCACTATTGCTTTCTCCTGAAATACCCGCCGAAAACAGCCACAACAGCCACAGTGGCTATTTTCTTCCCTGCTGCGCGGGGGCGGGGCGGGGCACAAGCGCCACTCAGCCCTTTTTCCGCGGACAGTTTTAAACAGTTATAGTTCACATCCTCGTAGAAAAAAGACACTATTGCTTTTGTGGCTATATTCCACGAAATTTTTTCATGGTATCGGTATGAATAATGGGTGGCCTAATGGCATTTGTGTCTTTATTCTACGAACAAATTTTATTTAGTAAGTTTCTTGTGTGTTTTACAGTTTATATCAATGAAATTATCAGTTTTAATGATTTCCATTTTATTAAGGATTCATACAGTTTAATAAAATACAGAAAAATACATATTTTACGGCTTCATTAACAGAGTTGTAAAAGGCCCTTGTGGCGGTTGTGGCTTTTTTGATTTTATTTTATACGAGTTACGAATGGTATGAAACAAAAAGAATTACCTTTGAAGAGTATACACTGTTACCTACTTCTTATAAAAATATTATTATTTATCAATGTTCCTCAATAATTAGGCACAATATTTTCTAAAATTTTCTTTCATGTCTAGAAAAGGAACTCAAGGATTCTGCACTGCTCCCCTACTCTATGTTCTTCAAAATTCATGGTGATTTTGAGCGTTGGCCTACAGTGGAGAAACAATGCCGTACTTATATTGAGGTCTTCATGATTATTCCATCCTATTCCATCCAAACTAAAAACAACTATTATAAAGCCGTTACATAAAAAGGATGACAAATGTGATATGAAAAACTACAGACCCATTGCTCTAACCTCAGTGTTTTCAAAAATATTTGAGAAAGTTATTTATAAGAATCTATATAGCTACTTTGAATCTAATCATATTTTAATAAATGAACAAAAGGGGTTTCGTAAATATAAATCAATTAACGGTGCAATTTATGAATTTTTAGATAAAATATACTCTAGAATGGATAAAAGACAACCAGTTCTAGCAATGTACTTAGATATGTCTAAAGCATTTGATCACGTAAATCATATTATCCTACTTTCTAAATTAGAGACATATGGTATAAGAGGTAACGCACTTTGCTTGTTGAAATCATATCTTAGTAATAGAGTACAAGTAACTAACATAAACAAAATATGTACAAAGTCTAAAGTAGACAGAATTTATACATCTTCTGAAAGAACGATAGATCATGGAGTGCCTCAAGGTAGTGTTTTGGGGCCACTCCGCTTTCTTATTTACATCAATGACATCAATAAAGCAATAAAAAATCCAATGATACTCTTTGCAGATGATTGTACAGTCATATATGAAAGTGAAAAAGAGATAAATAAAAGCCTTTCGTCAATAATTCTGTGGTTACAACTACACAATCTGCATATAAATATAGAAAAAACTAAAATCATGAATTTCAAGCAGAGAGCAACTGACCCTTTAAATTTAAGGATAACTCATGACGATAAAGAGGTTGTTGAAACTAACACTACTAAATTCTTAGGGTTATACATTGATAGTAACATGAGTTGGCAATCACACTTAGAATTTATATGTAAGAAAATAAACCAGTTTTCTTATGCATTGTTTAAACTAAGTAAGATCGTAGATCAAAAAACTATACTTACAGCATATCATGGGCACATTGTTTCAAGATTAAGATATGGGATAATATTTTGGGGAAATGCAACAAATAGTGAGCGTATATTTATAGCACAAAAAAGATGCATACGAGCTATTGGTAGGTTAAAAAAAAGAGAGAGCTGCCGGCCTTATTTCAGAAGCCTTAAATTATTAACAATGCCGTCACTTTACATTTATGAAATTTCTATTTTTACAAAAACTAACTTAAATTTATTTAATAATGTAATAAGTGAGCGACGTCGTGCCAATTTATTTCCTAGGCAAGGCCAAACATCTCTTCTTCAAAACAGTGTGCTGGCAATGGCCCCTAAAGTTTATAATAAACTCCCAATTGACATTAAAATGTGTGTAAAGTTAACGGATTTTAAAAAGAAACTATTTGACTTTCTCACCGATAAGACATTTTACTCTATTAAAGAATTCTTTGATAACACTGACAAGACGCTCCTTTGATATTATTATGCATAATGACGTTTTTATTAATAGTTACATTTTATAAATTAAGGACATTGTTAATCATGATTAATTTATTTATTTGATATGTTATATTTACAAATTAATTTCAATAATATTGTACAATTTTGATCTTGACATGTAGTATTTATTTTAGTTAATTTCGTTTACGTTTTATTGATTATAATTATGTACCTTTAATTTGTATGCCAAATGGCGGATCACAGCGTCCTCTTATATTATGTATATTAACAACTCTTATGTAACCTGTGTTTCACAAATAAATTAAATTGAATTGAATTGAATTATAGTTGTACTTTCCGTGCATTAAGAGCCTGTTCTCAGTCTTGTCGATTTGAAGAGGAGATATTATTGTTTATTGTTTATTTCAACTTTACATTATTTTTACAGGATAAAACCAATACAATAATGTAGTTATATATTACTCAAGTAACCTAAGGTCACCTTTTCGAATTCCGTCAATGAGCAACTGAATATGTCTATTTTTTCGGAAACCGCGTTTAATATTATTATCGCCCGGGTAGTGGGCGCAAATTTTAAAATATTGGTGCGAGCCACTGGAACCTTAAAAACTTTCGTCCAAGGCTCCCGTCGCAACCTTGTGTTGGGAACGAGCAATTCCAATGATTCCAGTATTTGTGGATTATTAGAAATACCACGCAATACACAGAACACGTATTTCACCATTGCCAAATTTCTCCTTACTTCCAACTTATAATACCCAACCATCCCTATTACAAAGAGAGTTGGGTACACAAGCGGAAAGAAGGGGTAGACACCGTATTCCTTCCAGTGAAGAAACCGCTTGAATTTGTTTTGAATTTTTTCAACCGTATGAACATATTTAAACTCATATGGGTTCCATATGGTTGCACTGCTTTCCAACTTACTCCTTACCAGGGAGTTATAGAGCGCTTTGACTGCAGCTGTGCCATTAAAGTCCCGCGTTTCGCGTAAAACAAACCCTAAACTTCGAAAAGCGACTAGATTATATATCATCGGCATATAAATATGAAGGCTTGATACTTTTTTCTGAGATTTTTTTATTAGTGACTCCAATCTTTTTCTTCCTCGGTCCCTCAATGCTGAGCATCGCGACTACAAACAAGGTCTCTCTATTCGTTGCGGTTGTAGGTGCTATGGATTGCCCTCTGTATGTTTCCTCCCACAGCTTTCTTCACCACATCGATTCATCTTGAAGGTGCTCTACTCATGGCTCGTTTGCCATCAATCTGACCCAGAATTATGTGTTTCTTAGATAAAAAATACTTTGATTTTCAATAATATTTACATATTTAGGTTCTGTACTGTAGCCACCCAAGTCTCTTCTTGTTTTAATGTAATGTGTTTTTAATAAAAAATACAAGGTTCGTTTTTATTTTTGGACCTATAGAAATTAACATACACTTTTAGAATATGCAGTTTCATATAATGATATGGTATTTTTAATATGAAACGTTGTATGATATAACCACAATTTTAGATGTATTAAACACTTGGTTACCTAGGTAGGTAACCAAGTGTTTTAATACATCATAAATCAAGCATAGGTATGCTTATACTTCAACACTGTATAATAACAATAACGTCACTAATTGGCGTTGGCTAAAAGCCGGGCACACATGTACTGCGCACAACACTATTCAATAACAACGACGCGACGACGCTTACTTTATGGCTAAAAAGGTGGCATGACTGTTTCCGTCCGACAATTTACCGGACCAGTGCACCCGCGTACATCCTACAGTTTTAAGAGGACCAACAGGTGGGCGGGGCTAAGCTGTCGGATCTGACCGGATCAGATGAGTGCACCCGCGGCCTAACAGCATATTAACCGTCTATATCCCGCCAAATTAAAGAACAGTATAATAATATCGTATCGTATCTCATTACCTAAGTAAATAACATTTCACTAAAAATCCTATATGATATAGGATATAATATTTTATCAAAGTCTTAAAACAGGTTTTGACTAAAAACCCTAAGTGAGTTACGTCACTTAGTGGAATTTTTTCCTGGATTTTTATGAGATACGTTAACTATGTAAATACCAATATCATGAGAACCACTATTCATACAGAAGCGTGAGTTAAAGGAAATCATAGAGAACGACACAATGAAGTCAGCGGCAGTCCTAACTCAAATCATCAAAAAACTGAGATACGTGACTTAGTGGTGCGAGGGACGATATAAGGGATTTCCAAGAAAGTGTGTACAGCGTGGCTGTTCAATTTATTTCGATAAATAGAGATCACGTTATAATTTACAAAAATAGTGATGATAATTAATAAAAGTTATTCTTTTATGAATTTAGTTTTAATTGTTATTCAGAACAAATTATTTCATTTTTAGGGTTCCGTAGCCAAATGGCAAAAAACGGAACCCTTATAGATTCGTCATGTCTGTCTGTCTGTCTGTCCGTCCGTATGTCACAGCCACTTTTTTCAGAAACTATAAGAACTATACTCTTGAAACTTGGTAAGTAGATGTATTCTATGAACCGCATTAAGATTTTCACACAAAAATAGAAAAAAAATAATAAATTTTGAGGGTTCCCCATACTTAGAACTGAAACTCAAAAATTATTTTTCATCAAACCTATACGTGTGGGTTATTTATGGATAGGTCTTCAAAAATTATATTGAGGTTTCTAATATCATTTTTTCCTAAACCGAATAGTTTGCGCGAGAGACACTTCCAAAGTGGTAAAATGTGTGTCCCTGTAACTTTAAAATAAGAGAATGATAAAACTATAAAAAATATATGATGTACATTACCATGCAAACTTTCACCGAAAATTGGTTTGAACGAGATCTAATAAGTAGTTTTTTTTAATACGTTTTTTTTAAATCGTAAACCGCAAATTACCTTTCATTCAATCAACTTAAATATAAAAAATATAGATTTCAAGACATGTGTGATTATGAATTTATACGGAACCCTCGGTGCGCGAGTCCGACTCGCACTTGGCCGGTTTTTTTATAGACTGTTCATGTCCAATATTGAAAAAATATAAAATGTATTACAATTTAAAAGCGTTCAACGTAGTGGTCGTAAGGTGGTCCACTTATTTAACTTTTTTTTTTTGACAGTTTGCACCTTTTGGATTTTAATGAAACTTGGCATGCTGTTAGGCAAGGTATAGACAATTATTATATATTTTTTTCAAACTGGTAATTTTATAAGATCTGATAGAAATCAATTTTTAAATATTTTGTTTGCAATTTTTTGATATTTTTATTTAGGCTTAGCTCATAGAAAATTTTCTATAAAATAAACTATAAAGTGTACCATAAACACTGGAATTGGTTTTATTTTCCTAACTTTAAAAATAATAAAAATATATCATTTTGAAAAAACGTCGTCTCCAGACACTTTTTTTCAAATAGCTCCTCAATTAAGGAAGATATGGAGCTAGTATCTACTCCATCAACTTCTATTAGCATCCTCTACAATATAGCATAGGTTACGATATAAGTTCCTATTGGGGACAGTTTTGCTATGGAAGTTCGGCTAGGCCCTTTGAAAAGAAAACTTTTTTTTTAATTAAAAATGCAAAAATCTCTGAAACGGTAAGAGACATCGAAAATCTAACAGAAATGTTGAAAAGCTTACACAAAAACAAATAATACATGAGACGCATGTTGACTATGAGAGAAATGGCCTCACTCATTTTTTTTCGGATTTCCCATACTAAATGTGAGTAAGGAATTTGTATGGGATTTTTTTTTTAGTTTCCCATACAAATTCTTTACTCACATTTAGTATGGGAAATACGAAAAAAAAAATGAGTTAGGCCATTTCTCTCATAGTCAACATGCGTCTCATGTATTATTTGCTTTTGTGTAAGCTTTTCAAAATTTCTGTTAAATTTTTGATATCTCTTACCGTTTCAGAGATATTTACGTTTTTTATAAAAATAAAATAAATATAAAAAATGTGAGTAAGGAATTTGTATGGGTTTTTTTTAGTTTCCCATACAAATTCTTTACTCACTATTCAGATATCTTGACCACGGTTTTTTTTGCAAAAATTGCAAATATCTCGGAAACGGTAAAAGATATCGGAAATCTGACAGAAATTTTGAAAAACTGAGCTAAAAGCATATGATACATGAGACGCATGTTGACTATAAAAAAATAGCGAAACTCATTTTTTTTTCAGTTTCCCATACAAATTCTTAACTCACTGTTCACATTTAGTATGGGAAATCTGATAAAAAATGAGTTAGACCATTTTTCTCATAGACAACATGCATCTCATGTATTATATGCTTTTAGTTAAGCTTTTCAAAATTTCTGTTAGATTTTCGATATCTCTTACCGTTTCAGAGATATTTGCATTTTTTACAAAAAAAACGGTGGTCGAGGTATCTGAAAAGTGAATCAAGAACTTGTATGTAAAATTGAAAAAAAAAAAATAGTTTTGCCATTTTTTTCATATTCAATGTGCGTATCATGTAATGCACGCCTTTCGTTAACCTTTTCAAATTTTCTGTCAGATTTTTGATATATTTGACCTTTTCCCAGACATTTGCTGTTTTTGCAAAAAGTAACAGAGGTCGAGAGGAAGAGATGAGAGAAATGGCCTAGCTCTTTTTTTTTCGGATTTCCCATACTAAATGTGAGTAAAGAATTTGTATGGGAAACTAAAAAAAAATTCCCATACAAATTCCTTACTCACATTTAGTATGGGAAATCCGAAAAAAATGAGTTAGGCCATTTCTCTCATAGTCAACATGCGTCCCATGTATTATTTGCTTTGGTCTAAGCTTTTCAAAATTTCTGTTAGATTTTCGATATCTCTTACCGTTTCAGAGATATTTACATTTTTTATAAAAATAAAATAAATATAAAAAATGTGAGTAAGGAATTTGTATGGTTTTTTTTTTAGTTTCCCATACAAATTCTTTACTCACTATTCAGATATCTTGACCACGGTTTTTTTTTGCAAAAATTGCAAATATCTTGGAAACGGTAAAAGATATCGGAAATCTGACAGAAATTTTGAAAAACTGTAGTAAAAGCATATGATACATGAGACGCATGTTGACTATAAAAAAATAGCCAAACTCAATTTTTTTTCAGTTTCCCATACAAATTCGTAACTCACTGTTCACATTTAGTATGGGAAATCTGATAAAAAATGAGTTAGACCATTTTTCTCATAGTCAACATGCATCTCATGTATTATATGCTTTTAGTTAAGCTTTTCAAAATTTCTGTTAGATTTTCGATATCTCTTACCGTTTCAGAGATATTTGCATTTTTTACAAAAAAAAACCGGCGCGGTGACTGCGAGAAAGAGAGCGAAAGACACGAACAGTGGCAACAGCGCGGCGCGACTGACCTTGACTGCGTTTGGTTTTAACCGGTTAATTTCGTTCTTATTTCGGTTAGAATACCGCTCCCTGCTTAACCGGTATTATATTCAAAAATACCGGTTTAGCTGGAAACCGGTTTTAACCTGAACGGAATCGTTAACCGAAATTCGAACGAAATTAACCGGTATTTGTTAACCGGTTCCGAACCTTGGTTCTTATTTCGGTTAGAAAACCGCTTCCTGATTAACCGATATTTTATTCAAATTTACCGGTTAAGCTGGAAACCGGTTTTAACCTGAACGGAATCGTTAACCTAAATTCGAACGAAATTAACCGGTATTTGTTAACCGGTTCCGAACCTTGGTTTAAAGTTTTCCAAACAGAGTACTCGTCCGAATAACTCGGTTCAATACAAATGTGAGCGATTGTTTTCTAAAGTGGGTAATTTCTATGAAGAAAAAAGAACAGGTTGTTAGAGACTCGTGTATTCCTGCATCTTGCCTTTGCTAATTTCAAATATTATTGTTTTAAGTGTCGAAATCCTTGGGGGGGGGGGGGGGAGGCCTATGCCCAGCAGTGGACGTGTTTCGGGTGATCATGATGAAGTGTCGAAGCAATACTTACATATACCCTTTATAATGGTGTATTCTGATCAAAGCTTCAGCAGCATACATGATGGTGAATTATTATTTGTTATTCATTCTAAACACATATAATTCTGTGTGATTCAGTTTTAAAATACTGTTCTCTACATAAATTATAGTTATCTTTGTTTTTTTAATAAATGCTCATTACTTTATTTAAAAGACAGGCTTGTTTTCATAATATATCTAAAACTATATTACTTTATTTGAACCGAGTACTTGCGTCACTTGAACCGAGTTATTCGCCCCCGAAAACAGCTGCACGCACAGTGCTGCAAGGGGCAACATTTGCTGAGTGGCTGAAGGGTGGCGCGCTCCCTAAGGGTCCAGCGTCACGTGCCCACTTGCCACTTACGCGGCATCCACCCTTCGAGCATAACGCTCTCGCAACTCCACTCTGGCCGGCCAGCAAAGGCAAGACAGAGGTGGGAGATCCGTCCCCGTCATTGTTCACTCCGGCCAGCCGGTGAAGGCAAGCCGGAGATGGGGAACATGGCCTTCTCCCGGGAGTACTCGGGTACGTGGGGTCGCTACTCCCCTACAGCTCGCCACAAGCTGCCCTACGTATTTACGGGAACGAGGAAGGATTTAGAGAGAAATGGGAAAGAGGTGTATAGGGATGCTATTGAATAGAGTAGGAGCGGGGGCTATTCATATAGCAGCTCGAGGAACCCGGGATCGCATCCCCGTGCACTCCGGAGAGGAGTACCGTCTGGGTGTTTATTATTATTATTCATCGGATTCGTGCTTAGGATCACTAAATTAAATGCCAATCGGAGGTAGGTAATGCCAAGGGCTTACCAATTGCGGATAAAAAAACATATTTTTTTAATGGGTACGGGCCACACGGGTATAGGTACGGGTAACAGCCAGAAGACGTCCACTGCTGAATAAGGGTGCGTTTCTACTGAGGCGGAGAGCCGCGGAGCGGAGACGTGCCGAATTGACTAATCATGTTACAGTTCAAGTTCAGCGGGTACAGTCGTTTAGAACGGTCGTGTGTTACAAAGTGAAAAAAAAATATTCTTCTACCTTCACTATGGTGCTGAAAAAGTGTTATAACTGTAATAAGAATATAACCAAGAAATCACCAGGTCTAGAGTGCAGCAGATGCGATAAGGTCGCTCATGCTACCCCTGCATGTGCTAAACTAACCAACAAGCAAGTTACCACCCTTCGGAATTCAAACGGCTTAGAGTGGAGCTGCCCAGACTGTTTGGCTAATGTATCCAAGCGATCCTCGTTCTTTGTCCCTGATGATGGATCAGACAGTGAGGAGCAAGATAACGGGGAGGCCAACCCACCTGTTACGCTTGATGTCAAAAAACTGCTGCAGGATATTAGCAAGGATGTACGGAAAGCAGTTCAAGAGGCCCTGGAATCTGTCCAAACATCTATCGAATTCGTAAGTGATCAAGTGCTCTCTCTAGAAAAAACCATACAAACTCAAGACGCGAAAATCAAGGCACTGGAATCCAAAAATATAGACCTAACCAACAAAAACAAAAACTCCGAACTGAGGATCGCAGCCCTAGAACAACGAATTCTAGAAATCGACCAGAAGTCTATGGCTACATTTTTAGAAATCTCTGGTTTGCCAGATACACCTAAACAGGATGTTCAAACCGTTGTACAGGCGGTTGCTTCTAAGCTGGAGGCTAGCGCTGAAGATGTACTCGACATCCGCCAGCTACCGCGCCATCGCAAGGAGCAGCCTGTTACTTTGGTTCTAGAAATGAAAACCAAATCAATCCGAAACAAATGGATTTTATCCGGGAAAGGCTTGCAGCTAACTGCCGGAGATATTGTTTCCGGTGTGCCTCAGGACCAGGCTACGAATAGAATCTACGTCCGCGAAGCCCTGACACAGCAGACCAAAGCTCTCCTGTATGAAGCCAAGCAGCGCCTGCGAGGATCCTACCAATTTATCTGGTGTAAATATGGTCGAATCCACGCAAAAAAAGATACGGGCAAAGATACCAAAGTATCCATTGTCCGCACTAAAGAAGATATTGAACTTTTGGTTGAGTCATAAATAGGCAACACTTACCTCCTGTTTAAACAGTATTTACCACTGTCTGTTTATCTGTCTTAAATTTAATATGTGTAGAAATTCCGCTAAAATAAGTGAATTTTTAGATTGTGTAAATGTAAATTCTTTCCTGAAAAACATTAAATCATACCACATAAACTTCTTCTGTCTGCATGTAAATATACGATCCATGATCAAAAATTATCCCAAGCTTATTCAAATAATAGACAGTTGTCTTGCACCTATTGACATGATTATTGTAACTGAAGCAAACATTCAACAGGCTGTATCAAATCTATTTAACATCTCGGGCTATAGTATGCACACAAAACTACGAGAAAATCGAAAAGGCGGTGGAATAATAATATATATTAAAAACTATCATAAATTTACGCCGTGTAACTTCACTACCCACACTTTTGAAAACGCTACGGGCACAATCAAAACAGTATTTAACCAAATGATTAATGTGTGTGCAATCTATAGACCACCTTCCACTAACAAAACTATTTTCACACGAGAACTAAACACCCTGTTGAGTGGATTTCCATGCAATGACTTAATTCTGCTTGGTGATATCAATATTGATCTTCGATCGTACTCTAAAGACAGAGATTCCTACTTAGATATGCTCGCCGGGCACGGTCTAATGTGTGGTATAACTGACTACACTCGTATTGAGAATAGGTTAGATAAAGTATCGAAATCTTGTATAGATCACATATTTGCGCGCACTTCCACCACTACATTAGACCCGTGCACGGCGGCTATCGACAGCGTACTGGCGGATCACCGCCCCGTCGTACTTTGCTACATCAGCAATGCGCAAACGACGACGCGTATACAGGCTGATACAAAAACTCGGACTTCTTGCTGCTACAAAACTGTAATCGAGGAGTTAAATAAAACCGACTGGTCTCGTGCCATTTCATTAACCTGTCCCATCGAATCGTATAATTTTATATATTCTAACTTTAATCATGCATACCAGACTTCTAAAAAAATAATTAAAAAAAGCGATCATAAGTCAAAAACTAATACCCTACCATGGATAAATCAAAACATAAAAAATCTGTGTGATAAAAGAAATAAACTTTTTAGTGAATGGAAAGCCGACCCCACTAACAAATGCCTTAGATTAAAATATAATCAAACACGAAATAAAGCTCATAAGGTAATCGAATATTACAGAAATAGGTATTACAATAAAGAAATTACTAACAATTCTACAAACAGCAGAAAAATATGGCAAATTATGAATAACATTTTAGGTCGTGTAACTACGTCTATTGATCAGGCAATACAAAGAGCATTTGACGCACATAACTTGACCGATAGACAAATTGCCAATAAATTTTCTGAAGGATTTGATTCTTCCATAAAAACTATCCTACCTAACTGCTCCATACCTTTGCTAATGAATACTTATATCGACAACCCGATTAATCTTAGCATGCGCTTTTCCAAAGCAACACCGGATAAAGTAGCTAAAATAATTAATTCTCTAAACACCGACAAGGCGCCAGGCCCGGACTCTATTAAAGTAGCTGATATTAAAAACATTTGTAACAAAATATCCCCTGTTATATCTAACTTGATTAATGCCTGCATAGCTACGGGAAAATATCCAACTGAACTGAAACAGGGCTGTGTTCGACCAATTTTTAAGAAAGGTAAACATGATGACGTCACAAACTACCGTCCTATAACGCTACTATCAACGATTGATAAAATTATAGAAAAATACCTCACTGCTCAAATATATAACTTCTACCGTAAAAATAATATTATCTACCATAATCAATTCGGCTTCCAACCAAATAAAAACACATCTTCCCTCTTGTCCATTTTTACCGACACGGTCAATAGCTACCTCAATGAAAGGAAAGTAGCTATTGCCCTATTCATTGACTTCTCCCGCGCTTTTGACACCCTCAACCATAGTCTACTTATAAAGAAACTTAAAGAAACAGGGATACGCGGCTCTCTACTAAATTGGTGTCAAGACTACGTGCGTGAAAGATCATATCGGGTTAAAGTTGGTGATAGTCTTAGTGATCCCATCAATGTAACTGAGGGCACTGCACAAGGCTCGGTAATCGGACCTCTGCACTTTTTAATATATGTCAACAATATGTACAAAGTAATTGAACACAGCTCTTGTTACCAGTTTGCCGACGACACCTGCCTCCTGATTGCTGACAAAGACCCCGATACTGCCATTTCTAAACTTCAAACCGACTTTGATAACCTTAGCAAATGGTGCCACGACGCTGGATTAGTCCTAAACGCCCAAAAGACAAAACTTGTTCTAATTAGCAGTCCTTATATTAAAATTAAGCCCCATAATGATCTCATTGCTCATTGCCATTCCTGTATGCACGTCCTCAGCACAACCACTATAAAAAATTGCAACTGTCCACCCATTGAAATTGTTAACAAGCATACATACCTAGGCTTGGTCATAGACAATACATTTAATTGGTATCCCCATATAAACCGGATCTGCGACAAATTAAGAGCATTTTTAGCAAATATAAAAATCATCAGAAATAAAATACCGTTCAAAACAAGACTAATGCTTTATAATGCCCTAGCAGATTCATATATATCCTACGGGTTAACTAGTTATGGTCGTACTTACAAAACCTACCTTCAAAATATATACCGCCTTCAGGTACGTATTCTCAAACAAGTAGTCTCCCAAAATGTTCAACTCAAATGTACAGGTAATAAAGCGCTTTTGTTCGAACATTGCAATGTTCTTCCCGTTCACTTTAAAATAGAATACGCATTATTAAAGGAACAATTTTTTAACACTGACATCCAAACTGAAGTATCGCACTGCAAGCAAACGCGCTCTGTGACACAAAAAAAGCTAGTGACGACTTATGCTAATAACACTTACGGACAACGAACCACCGCTTATTTAATTCCTCGACTGTTAAATGAAATGGACCCTATTCTTAAAAGCAGTATAACTAAATCGAATATAAAACCAAAATTAAAGTCATACTGTATAACAAAGTTAAAGGACGACAACGTCACCCTGTAACTGGTTATTAGCAAACCATAAATGCGTACCGTACCCCACCCCAGCTATGCATGCATGTACCTATGGTTCATTCCAATCAGAAAGAAGCGGGACGTGGGCAGGCTTACTATGATACATGTCAATGTCATCTGCATGCTATGTGTGTTTACCTTTTGCTTTTTTATTGGAATGAAGTATATCTATGTTTCTTTCTCGCTTGTTATTGTATCGATGCCTTGCTGTGTGTGGTGGTGGTTTAGTAAGAATGTTTTTTACATGATAAGCACATTTCGAAATACTGTTCTATATTTTATAACCAGCTGAACAACGTTCCTATTAAACCTCGGTGGTTTTGGAACGTACATTGTATATTATAATTAATTGTAAACTTGTTTTTTTGATAATAAAAAAAAAAAAAAAAAAAAAAAAAAAAATGTTGCTCGAAACGAAGTGGAACGGAGATTTTACGTAATCTGATTGGTCAATTCGGCACGCCTCCGCTCAGCTCCGCCTCAGTGGAAACGCACCCTAAAGGCCTTATTTCGTGTAAATTCTTGGGGGAGGCCTTTGCTCCGCAGTGGACATCTTTTGGCCGCTGATGATGATGACAATTTAAAAATAGGTAAGTATTTATTTTTACTTTCTTTTGCAGTAGTGATGGGCCGGTGCTCTATTGAAGACGCTATGCAGGAGTTCCGCATGAACGGTTCTGACTCGCCCTATAACCCTAGTGACGACGTGTGGACGCCGAAACCGGGTAAGCAAAGTAAGGCTCCACAAGTTCACATGTTTACAATTTACCAAACAGCCTCTTTAGGTAAGGCCCGGACTCCAAAGCGGAGAAGAGAGGAGCTATCAGCTAGGGTGTCTCCACCGAAACTGTGTGGAGATGCGTACTGGCTAGACCGGAGCAGAGATGGGTACCAACCAGTACGTGGCGTGTGCGGTGAGGTCCACTCGCACCTGCACCTCTGCAACGCTCGGCGCACGCAGCTCGGCCAGCTCCACTGTAGTAGTACAGTGAAGCTACTACAGTGGAGCTGATCGAGCTCCACCCGCAGCCGCACCTCTGCAACGCTCGCCGCACGCAGCTCCATCAGCTCCACTGTAGTAGTACAGTGGAGCTACTACAGTGAAGCTGATCGAGCTCCACCCGCAGCCGCACCTCTGCAACGCTCGCCGCACGCAGCTCGATCAGCTCCACTGTAGTAGTATAGTGGAGCTACTACAGCGGAGCTGATCGAGCGGCGTGCGGAGAGCATTGCAGAGGTTCGGGTGCGGGTGGAGCTCACCGCACATACCACTCACATCTCCCCTCCTCTCGTCTCCGCTGCGCAGTTCGATTCCTGGGTGTGATAAGAGTATTTTCAAAAATCTTTGAATGCACCTATACTTAGTTTTGCTTCTTTTTAAAAATAAAAGAATGTTTCCTTTGAGTAAATAACTATTTGCTATCTCCAGTATTTAGAGTAAGTACTTGGTGAGATTACAAAATTCCATTCTATATACTATTTGTTTTTATTTCCGACAATTTAATACGATTTATTTACATCGTTTTTCACTAACCGAATAAAAGAAAACCATTTTCATAATTATTTAACCGGGTAAAATAAAAAAAAACTGCCAATGATTTTCAAATATGAAGAAACAAACAAGTTCGAGTGGAAATTAATCAGTAGAGTATCAATAGTAACAGGAGTTCCGCATTCACACTCACAGCACACATGCATAGTAAAAGTAGGTCGCACATTCCTCTATTAATTTTATAGAACCTAGTGTACTTTATGTTCCTAAAGGTTAAAATAAAACAATACAATACAATACAATACAATTTAGAAATATGTAACTTCGTAAAATGGGTGGTTTTTTGAAAACCGGAATAAAAGTTGTGGCTTTTACCACACTAATACATGGGCAAACGGATGTCAGGTCAAAATGAATAGCCTGTATATTGCAATATTTAGTGTGTGAAACTTTGACTTATCACCGTGTGAGCAGAAACATGTAGATATGCCATTCTAGTTTGACTCATTTATTTCTAACAGATGGTCTTTCCGGCATGGGCCCCTCGAACATTTACCTGCGCCAGAAGTCGTGGCCTGCGCCGGATGTCACACCGTCGGTGCCGTTGCCACCTTCTGGACCCTGGCAAGCAGCTTCAAGCTCAAGTGCATCAGCTCTTTACGGTGCTACGATGCTTGAGAAAAGTATGTTAAAATTGTTTGCTTTTGAATTTGGTGATTGGCTTTTATTACAGTGATTGTTTTGTTTACCTGTTTGAGATTTTCCGAATGCGAAGAACACTACAGCAATGCCTCTCTGATGTAACAGAAATAGACCATTCAAACATAGGACAGTTACATCTTAGTCATGTTACTCCTCGCTGCAAAATTTTTACCTGCATTGTCGTAACTCGTGGTACAACACAAACCTAAGGCGAAATGTTTGGACTTTGCGTCATGACTCATGACAATAGATTTGGATACTCACTCATCTATTAAGCATCAACCATTTCCTACTCAGCACTATTCCGACCTACATACATGTAGCGGATTCGTCTAAGCATTACCAGACCGTTTATCTGGGGAACAGAACAAGACGTAGGTTCCTCTTGGAGAACCTTTGCGAATCTTCCCCGTTAGATATCAAATAGCAAACTGTATGACCTACTCTGGTCTCGCCCTATGACCATTGATAACAATGATGGTATATGTGTGTAATAGACAAATTAACGTTAACCTGTCATCTTTATTTTGCTCATCAGTGCCCGAGCCGCTGTACACTTCAACCCCAATCCCGCACGACCCTAAGGACCAGCTAACTGAGGAGCAGCGACGAGTACTCTCCTCCTTACCTGGGGACGTGGTACTGGCGCTGCTGAGGGACTTAGAGCGAGCTCGTCAGCCCCAGCTGCGCAGGAGACAAGCACCAAGTGATGTACGTATTTTCTGTACCAATAATGTAGCTAGTCAGAAGCTAGTACTGTATAGTATGTCGTGCCCTCGTAGAATTGGCCAGATCTTGAAATTACTGGCTATATCTTTGAGGAGCGAGAAAAATTCTAGGTTGGGTTAACTGATGTTACCGTATAGAAGAACCCCGCGTGACTGTTTTGTCGGAGCTCCGGGACGATGTGGTCTATGATTTGGCCACGACATATACATTCGTTTAGGCAATCTTAGGTTACGTTAGTATTATAAAATCTGTGCTTAGGTTAAGTTCCGTCTCTTATGTTAGGTTTCAGATCTCTTTAATTATATTTTCGTGCCTCCACATATACTTTCTCAGTGTCCATTATCTTCCTCACACATAAATCTAAAGCCACTTGTTGCTCTTCAGGAATGCCGCTTCTGCAAGAACAACGGCGAACGCGAGTCGTACTACCGCTCGCACAGTCTGCGGGACCGCAGCGGGCGGGTGAGCTGCCCCGTGCTGCGGGCGTACGTGTGTGCCCGGTGCGGGGCGCGCGGCGAAAGGGCTCACACGGCCAAGTATTGCCCGCTGGCGAGTGCTGACGGTGAGACATTATGTTTACTGGTAATAATTGACCACGCTGAATACGTTAAAAACAACCGACTTCAATCGCAACAACTCCAATTTTGCTATGTTTTTGTTGATTTTCTCAAAAACCGCTGAATCGAGTTCGATAAAATTTATATGGGACCACCTGTGAAGTATACCCTTTTAAACAAAAAAGAATTTTCGAAATCGGTTCAGGTGTCTTCGAGTAATCGGTGAACACACATTAAAAAAAAAGATTCCGACGAATTGAGAACCTCCTCCTTTTTTGAAGTCGGTTGAAAACGCACTAGGCGGAAATGCACTGTAGGGGAGCGACGACGCGGCCAAGTCTTCGCAGATACTTTTTAACCGACTTCAAAAAAGGAGGAGGTTCTCAATTCGTCGGAATCTTTTTTTTTCTTTTAATGTATGTTCACCGATTACTCGAAAACGCCTGAACCAATTTGGAAAATTATTTTTTGTTTAAAAGGGTATACTTCACAGGTGATCCCATACAAAGTCTTATTGGCATAGAAATTCCCATAGAAAATCAACAAAAACATAGAAAAATTGGAGTTGTTGCGATTGAAATCGGTTGTTTTTAACGTATTCAGCGTGGTCAATTATATATGAAATTGCAGTGTCCCGTCGCATAGTTCCGCTGCCGCGCAGTGCTTTATAGGTCGTACGATTTCATATAAATAATATTTTGCCTCGCCGCGTCTCGTCGCTACGCTGCAGTGCAATTCCGCCTAGTTCGTTCTCACCTTAACCACAGAATACCCAATAGTACAGCTCAGTGTGGCCAGGTAAGTACTTCATGTTCTCAAAAACGTAGGAGTGTAATCTGATTTGTTCGAGTGTTTTTTTAACCACAATCGTCAAGTCGTTTTAAGTGGTGATGTTGTGATGCCGAATATGGAAGCGGGCTTATCAAGATTCCCCAACGCAATGGGGAACTGGCTAACTAATCTCCATGCCAGAACACGTCAATATGATTATTTTAAAATTTAAGTCAATAATTGATGTGTTCCCGCATGTACAAAGGTATATTGATGTTTGGCGACAAGACTTAGATAAGATGGTAGTAACTAGCTAGGCGGGTTTAGAAAATGCCCTCCCACTATCCAAACCGAGTCCTACAAAGTTGGACTCCGCTGGTAATCGAACCCGCGACCTCCCAATGTGAATAAAGCAGAATAACCAGTTAGCCACTAGATCACGGAAGCGCTTTTTAGTTTTTAGATTTTAGCAGATTTTAGCAAACAGTGTTGTAGAATGAGGTTGTTCAAATCTTTTCTAAGTATAAACATCCCCTTCAAAGCTCAATCAATATCTCTTCCCTTTTACGCCTAAAATAATGAAACTGTCTTGATCGTTTAATAAGGAATATACGACGACAGAGTCAACGTAAAAAAAAATTAAGTCTAATATATCCAAAATCCTTACAGAGCGCATGAAATCCGCTGCCATGATGCGCAGTGTCCGTATGGCATCCGGCCGTCGTCGCTCACAGGCGCCCTCTGTTGATCCTGCCGAGTACTACGTCACTTTCGGCGAGACGCCGGCCTCAGTCCTGCAAGACAACGCCATCTGTGGACAGCGACTGGAAACTCCTCTCGATCCACTCTGGGCTGAACTCGAGGCCAAACTGATGCTATAGTTGCGGAGCGGGTGATTTTGATACTATTTTATAGTTGATTTGTTTAATTGTTGAATTTTGAATCAGTATTTTTGTAGAATTAGTTGGTAATAAGTTGAGGTATAAGAGATATTAAGGTCTCTCAATGTTTTGTTTGTTATATGATTGTTAAAAATATATGTTAATAATGTTCTTTGACTTGAAGTGTCTTCATGAACCGCTAGATGGAGTTGGTTTCCCAAATATTGATCGATAAGACGTTGTTTTTATCAAATCAATAACTATAAATGTGTATTTAATATTAATTATTAATTTTACTATTTACGATATCGAGTTATTCTTTTATAAGTTTATAAATCATTTACTTAGATATTTAGTCTTTACCTGGGTAAAGACTGGTGACTGTTGATTATTTTTTTTATATTTAGGACTAAAGTGTGTTAAGAATTAAATAGCTAGACGACGGATTCAATGTTTTGGATCATAAGACTAGGTAACTAACTAAAAAAAAATATTCCGGTACCATATAAAGTCGTTTAATCAAATAAGTTTATTTGGAAATATTCTCCGTTTACCTTTTACCTATGTAATCTGTGACAGCGGATTTTTATTATTAAAGTTGCTAGCCCAAATAAATTGAATTTTCAAATTAAATAAAAAATATTCCTTTTTTTCAGTTTTTAATGTTGTTGCATTAACAAATTGAAAATGTTTTATATTGGAATTAAATTATATCGAAAGTCAACAAAAAAAACTTTGCACTTAGAAACGAAAATTTTCATTTCCATAACATTTATACGTAAAAATAAACTTAATGATAATGATTTATCATCACTAGTTTATTTATTTGTCATTTATGTTATTTTTCTCGTAAATAAAATTACCGCTTCGTTTCAGACATTATCTCAATAAATTGTTTTTAATCCGCATGTCACACTTTTTTAAACTACATTGACTTTATTGATCCATTTTTTTAAATCGATATGAAATACAAAACAGGGTTCATTTATAAAGAAAGAGGTTGTTCGCAACTAAAACCGAAGGTTGATTTATTCTGAGGTTTATTCATTATGATGTGAAACGTAATGTACAATATCAAGTTTAATTTGTATTTCTGTGTTATTTCTGTGCACACAGAAATATTACTTACTTTTTAAATGAAACACAATGTGTCAAAAAAAGTTTGATGAAGATGTAATATGGGGTTTATTATGACCATTGGTGATGGACAAATACATGTGATCAAGTAAAGGAGTCTTTTATTCCAATTTCTTTCAGTTTCAAGATTAACCTACTTATGGGATGCGACCTATTAATTTACAAGAGTCTTCACCCATACAAACTTAAACTTCTTGAAAACTTATTGCCCTATGTAAAAGCGGTCAAGTGCGTGTCGGGCCACGCGCAATGTAGGGTTCCGTAATGCTTCGACAGACACTGCTTCAAGGGGAATAACCTCCCGTCTCAAATTTTCACTTCCAAAAATGTTTTCACTAACCCACAAGATTGAAAGACCTATCCAACGACACCCACACCATGAGATAGTCGAGAAAAAAAATCATCCCCACTTCACGTGTAGGGGAGGTATATGTAAAAAAAAATTTTTCAAGATTTTATTTTACTACTTTGTCCGCGTGATTAATATGCCTATCCGTGCCAAATTACAGATCGCTAGTACTAGTAGTCTCTGAGCTAAGCCGCGGACAGACAGATAGACAGACGAACATGGGCAAACTATAAGGGTTGTTGACTACGGAACCCTAATAATTAAAAATGTATAGGGTGTCAGTGACCCCAGCAAGCACTTTTTTCCTGGGGCTCCTAGGAGAATCCTACCTATCTCAAATTTTAGAGCATAATTACAGCAATCATCATGCCAAGGGAAAAAATTGCAGCAACCATACTTTTCGAGATACGAGCTCCTAAAGGTGAGCACAACTGGTGCACAAAAACTACAAAGAGTTGGGAAAAAATTTTGATGCACAGATTTAGAGCATCATAAAGTGAGTCGGACTGCAAAGTTTCATGAATGTCATGTCTATAGTTTTCTCGCTAGAACGCAAAACCTGCTTTACGTTCTTTTCACGAATCTTTCTAGCAGTCACATCAGATCTCAGCAATTACAGCATCTTGGTTCAAAATTTTTATGCCAGGATTTAGAGCAACACTAAAAACCTATGCTGAATTATTTTTGAATCCCAAAAATCAGTACTTTTTGTGCTACGAGCCAATGTTTTTTCCTTGCTGGGTGGACATGACAAAAGTGAAAAAGCTGTATAGCTTTGAAACTAATACGAATACAAGACTGGTTCTTATGCTCAGATTTAGAGCAAAATTACAGCATTCTGCTCAAAAAAACTAGAATCCCAAACGTTATAGTTACAGCGGTAGACGCTAAAAACTGATTTTTCCCGCCAATTTTTTGAATAATTACGGCGACTCGCGGCAGATTGCGACGTTGCCGCTCTTATTTTTTTCTAGTTCAAGCAATAACTGACTTTGTGCTGTGAGTATAAGGTACATTTGAGTTTCAAACTATCGATTGTCATTTACACTGATAGACAAGAAACAAGCGCGACAAATATAAATGGAAGTTGTTGGTGATCTTACTATACGTAAAGTTTTAATATGACAGGAATTGGTATTAAAATTGTATCGAGCCGGACGACGTACTGCCATTTTTTGTCTGACAGCATCTATTATATCTTTATATTTTATAGCTTAAAAGACATGTCACGACGTCACTGAGTGTTAATAAAAAAATAACTCTTGAAAAGCCTAAAAGTAAGAGGAAGGGTCTCATTGATGTCGGCTATCGTTGTTTAGACTTCAGGGATCAGTGTCACAAATTAAACGCATTTAGGGCATTCACATTTTGTTTAATAATCTGTGTTACGCAGCAAAATATAAGTTTTTTTTTATGTGATAGGTGGCAAACGAGCAGACGGATCACCTGATGGTAAGCGATTACCGCCGCCCATGGACACCCACAACACCGGAGAAGTCACAAGTGCGTTGCCAACCTTTGAAATGGGATGGGGGATGGGGGAATGGGGAGGGGGAGGGGGGGTTGGGCCTCCGGTACCCTCACTCACTCGGCGAAACACAACAAACGTTACTTCACGCCGGTTTTCTGTGAGGCCGTGGTATCACTCCGGTCAAGCCGGCCCATTCGTGCCGAAGCATGGCTCTCCCACGTCTAATCATCCCACCTAATCTAATCCCACCATGTAGAATCTTTTTATTTACATAATAATTAAATTGTGTGTGAAAAAGTACCATGCCAAATCAACTCTATATTCAGTTAATAGGTATGTCATCAATTCTTTAACTTTTATACTAGTAAAAATAAAGATATTAAAAAATATATATTTTAGAACTAAGTTAAAAAACTTACACGGAACCCTAAACTGCGCGTGGCCCGACATGCACTTGACCGCTTTTTATTCAGTCGAATTTATATGATTTAGTACGGTATATGAATATAATATGTTATATGACTAATGTGTTGGTCGAATGTGAGGATGTAGGGCGCTTTGCGTTTTGTTTTTGTACTGTGCTATATACAAATATTGGAGCATGGCTGAAATCGGAACGATGCCGCCGCCGCCACCACCAGCAAAACGCAATGATGAATCACAAGCGTTCCGTATTATAGGTATTCCGCTATCGTATGATTTACATGTATTTATTTATTTTGACTGACTCGGTGGCTAAGTGGTTAGCGATCCTGACCTCTGATCTGAGAGTCGTGGGTTTGATCCCCACACAGGGCAAACTTTTCTGTGATGAGCAGAATTGTTTGCTCTGAGTCTGGGTGTATTATATCCATATATTATGTATGTATTTAAAAGTATATGTGTATAATAATAATAATTCTTTATTTGTTTCTTAAAATTAGATACATATTTTGTGCCGCTCTAGTTCTCCCACTAGGATTCCCTGTGTCGGGAGAACTAGTGTTTTCCATCGGATACAGAAAATGAAATGGAAACATTCTATAAATAAGTTTACAGAAACACAATAAGAAATGATAGCAAAAAGAAAAAAAAGGACAATAGACATGTATATCAGTCTCTGGTTCCCAAGATACAGGGAATCCTAGTTTGGGGCTAGATGAGCATGTGTGATTTGTCCCAGTTATTATTATCTATCAGTTTATTTCAGGCACAAGGCCCATAGAAATATATAAAATCGCCCTCGTTTCTAGTCTATATCAATGTAAGTGACAATCGATAGATTGAAACTGAAATGTACCTTATATTTACAACACAAAGTCAGTTATTGCTTGAACTAAAAAAAATAAGAGCGGCAACATCGCAATCTGCCGCGAGTCGCCGTAATTATTCAAAAAATTGGCGGGAAAAATCAGTTTTTAGCGTCTACCGCTGTAACTATAACGTTTGGGATTCTAGTTTTTTTTGAGCAGAATGCTGTAATTTTGCTCTAAATCTGAGCATAAGAACCAGTCTTGTATTCGTATTAGTTTCAAAGCTATACAGCTTTTTCACTTTTGTCATGTCCACCCAGCAAGGAAAAAACATTGGCTCGTAGCACAAAAAGTACTGATTTTTGAGATTCAAAAATAATTCAGCATAGGTTTTTAGTGTTGCTCTAAATCCTGGCATAAAAATTTTGAACCAAGATGCTGTAATTGCTGAGATCTGATGTGACTGCTAGAAAGATTCGTGAAAAGAACGTGAAGCAGGTTTTGCGTTCTAGCGAGATAACTATAGACATGACATTCATGAAACTTTGCAGTCCGACTCACTTTAGGATGCTCTAAATCTGTGCATCAAAATTTTTTCCCAACTCTTTGTAGTTTTTGTGCACCAGTTTTACCTTTACCAGCACACCTTTCGGAGCTCGTATCTCGAAAAGTATGGTTGCTGCAATTTTTTCCCTTGGCATGATGATTGCTGTAATTATGCTCTAAAATTTGAGATAGGTAGGATTCTCCTAGGAGCCCCAGGAAAAAAGTGCTTGCTGGGGTCACTGACACATGTATAGGTATATATTTTAATCAAAATTCGAAGTATAATAGAAGAATATCACTCACTTTCAATAGTACACTGGCTCACAGAGATATGTGAACTCCTAATATAGCTAAAGAGCGTACTCCCATATCAAAGGCCGGCAACGGCACTTGTAACTCCTCTGGTGTTGCGGGTGTCTATGGGCGGCGGTAATCGCTTACCATCAGGTGATCCGTCTGTTCGTTTGCCACCTATCACATAAAAAAATAACATATTTTGTTCTACAACTTTGCGGAAGTCGCAAAAAAAATTGTTTGTTAATCTAGATATGAATTTATGTATTACCATACATTTTTGCTACAGCCTGTATAATACAAAGTTGGCTGATAAGCCCTGCAAATAATCTGAAGAGTCCATAAATATTTTAAGAGGTGTTTATGATAGTTCATTTTTAACTATTTTACTCTATAACGAAGCACAAGTTCTTACCGTTAGAAAACTTTTCGTACTCAGGGCAACGTTGCATACGCATTGGGAAGTTATACAATCACCGAATTATAATTATCAACTATCTAAAAGAGTATTTAAGGCTGACAAGGCTATAGTTCAAAGTAGGTTTGCACAGCGGTTTAAACCATTCCTGTTCCCGTACATATATAATAAAATAGTTAATTTATGTGGTATTAAGGAATTGTCGGTTGCAGAAAGTAAAAAGAAAGTTAAAGAGTATTTACTGAATAATATGGATTATGATGAGGTGGAAAATCTTTTTAAGATTTTACGGTAACAAACAAACACACACACACACACACACACACACACACACACACACACGTACACACACGTACACATACACATACACACGTTAATTAATAAATTTACTGAATTTCTTGCTCCTTTGATTGTTAAAATATTTAGATGTTCCTTTGATTCTTTGTTCGTTTGATTGTTTAATTATTTAGATATTTAGATTGTTTAAATATTTAGATGTTTCTTTAATTTTTTGTTCTTTTGATTGTTTAGATTTTATAGATCTTTTTCTTGCATGTTTTGTATTTGTTTGTCTTTCCATGTTTAATGTTTAATTATATTTCCTATGTAAACAGCCGTTAAACATAATTTTGTTAATAATCTATAGACTTCCACGAGACAGGCCTAGCCTAGTGTGGAGTCAAAGTTAAAACTGTGAACTGTAATGATATATTTTTGGTAAATAAAAATTATTATTATTATTATTATTAATTTGTGTATTTGGTAACCTTAAAAAGGTATTGATAGCTCGGCTGAAGTCCACTTGGTGTTACCAGGAGGAGTTTAATCAATATAGATGAATACATATGAACGTAATCTACATGATTGACATAAAAAGGGTTATTCCTGTTTGTCCCCATGAGCCTGTTCCCGAATAGGCAGAACTCATCATCATTCTCCTGCCCTTATCCCACTTATCCCAGAACTCTTGATAAAAAATATTTTCGGGGACAAACGAAACATTAAAATTCCTGTTTCCTGTCCCCACATAAAAATTCAGTGACAAATAAAACTAAAGTTCTGTTTGTCCCCATTCGGGGACAGGCTCGTGGGGACAAACAGGAATAACCCCCATAAAAGGCTATGTATTTTATTCAGATTCCTTAAGCGGCTTCTACAGGATAACCAAAAATTATTTGCGACGAAACTGCATGCGTGTAACTATAAAGTCTGTATTTATTTCAAAAAGAAAGCTTTGTAGAACACTCGTGAGAGTATTTTTTACCCTGAGAGCAGGATATCATCTTTTATAATTCATTACAATCAAAAAAAAGCAAAAGTATGCAGATGACATTTGACATGTGTCAGATCTATAGTAAGTTTGTTTACGCTTTGCTTTTTTTGATTGGAATGAACAATAAGTATGAAAGGAAATTACTCCTGTCAGGTATGTAAATCTTACCTTAGTTCTGGAACGCGTTCTAGATACGAGTCCAAAGTCTCACTAATCACTCTAACTTGTTTTTTTTTTGTTTAACCTAGATTTATTTAAATAAATCCTTATCAATATTACAATCTAGTCTAAAGACTAATAAGTAATTTACATTTAACTATTACATGATATTATTAAAGAATGTGTCCATTAACACTTTTTTTATTGTCTCTATTAAGGGGAAGACACTTTGTTCATGTGTTCTTTGTAAGTACCACTATAATTATCACTCACACTAAACTAACTCGAACGGTTTGATCCGTTTTAGTCTTCTCACTATGCCCGTGTTGTCGAGGAGCTGGATTGCCTCGACGTTCACATGATGATGAAGCCGTTTTTCATGTGCTTCTGCATATTTTTTGATTATTTTATCAACAAACTCCACTTCAAGGTCCCGATGGAGGTCTTCGTTTCTTATGTACCAAGGTGCGTTAGCAATTTCTCTAAGTACTTTATTTTGAAATCGTTGAATAATTTTAACGTTACTTTGTTTGGTACATCCCCATAACTGGATACCATAAGTCCAGACTGGCATAAGGACTTGTTAGTACATCAATAATTTATTATGTATTGACAGAGTAGAATGTCTACTAAGCAGCCAGTACAACTTATTGAAATGCATATTTAGTTCTTCTCTTTTCTTCTTGACGCGAGCTTTCCAGCGTAGCTTTGCGTCAAGCGTCATGCCTAAGTATTTAGCGGTGTTCTCATAGGGAATCTGTTTTTCATTGATATACACAGGATGGTATTGAGTTCTCTTGTAAGTAAAGTCTATGTGAACTGATTTAGATTCATTTAACTTGATACGCCATTTTTTGGTCCAGATATGAATTTTGTTGATAGCACTTTGAACTTTCTCGGCTGCTTCTTCATGGCTCTCACCAATACACATGATAGCAGTGTCATCAGCGAATGTAGCTATGGTGCTGTTTTCTAGTGCTGGTATATCACAAGTGTGTAAAAGGTATAGGACCGGACCTAAGACACTACCTTGTGGTACACCAGCTTTGATTTCTTTTAAATCAGAATACGCATCTTCTTGCCTTACCCTGAATACTCTTTCTGATAGGTATGACTGCAGAATATCTACTAACTGTATAGGTTAGTACTCTAACTTATGGTATACTTTATTTATCCTAACTCAAATGAAGGAACTCACTCCTAAGCCTAAGATAATCTGTGAACTAGTTTAGGAGTTAGGGCTATACATTTTTTTCACCCTATGTGCCAAATAGACATATTTTCCATTTTCATCAAAATGCCGATTGTAAAAGTCTTCAACTTCAACTGAAAAAGGTTTTCTCGACTAAACGGTAGGTACATCTCTAGCTAATATACTTTTGTGTGGGCGGACGCCTTGCTCAGTCGAGTCTGATTTGAACTAAACATCGAAATATGCAGGTCAGGCCTAGAATCTATTTGTTTTGTTATTATTAGGTTACCTAGGTCTCAAGACTGATAAAACACAAATAGGTCAAAATTTATATTATAAATCAGAGACAGTGATGTTATTCTTAGACTGTGAGTGCCCATGCGAAGGGCTGGGACACAGATTAGATAATATTGGTACTAGATTTCTTAAAAGGTGTACCCTAGTTCTTATCTTGTGGTACAATCATGGTACAATACTATTTACCCGTGCCATCACAAAAGACAGACGGCAGTTGTCTGGTATTGCACTTAGCATCATCTACGGTCTTAGGGCATTTAGATTTATACCTACGGGCGTGTGCAACGCGACCATCATACACATCTAGTAATCAAATGTGCATGTTTCCTCTCTATGTTATCCTTCACCGTCAATTCAATCGGAATGAAAATGCTCGTAACTTTCCAGAATATCGTTGCTCTAAGGATTTGAACCCTAGAACGTCGAAGTTACTACCGTGAAGCCATATCGTCGAAAAACAGCGCCACATAGTCATTATATACCTATGAGGAATCAATTTATACAATACAGGATGTTAAAAAAGTGGGTTTGAAATTTTTAGGTGTTACTCAGAATCTAATATAGAATACAGGAAAAAGTAATGAAAAAAATCTTGACTCATTATTCAGATTTACTATGAGAGACAAAAAAAATTGTAGATCGGATTTTTTTCAATATTTTTCCTGTATTCTATACTTGATTCTGAGTAACCCCTTAAATTTTTAAACGCACTTTTTTAACACCCTGTATATATCAAAAATAAAACAAGTGTACAGCAACAACTACAAAATAAGACAGATAAAATATAACGCACTATAAAAATACTGAATCTGAGCTACACATTTTAAAAATGGTATTTAAAATAATCTATGGAAACGATTTGGAAAATGCAAAAATGTGACGAAAGCTCGAAAGGGTGTCTCACAAACTTACTGCTCGTATCTATGTTTTTTTTAGTAAAATAAAGAATTTACAAACAAACAAGTCTATCATATTTTATTCTAGAAACCGTTTGCGTTTACAACTTGTGTGTCCCAAAAAGGTCACTTACTATAGTACCTACCGTAAGGTTCTGTACCTACCTTAATATAAGCAGCACAGCACAGGAACTGTGTCGCGCGCTCCACTTGCATTTTGGGTTACGTCCATGCGCCTGATGCCGCTGCCGTACCGCCCACCGCTTCTTTGTCGGTGCTTGGATGACCTCAAAGTGAATTTCTTACAACCTTTTTTGTGATGATAGTACTTAGGTACTTAAGAGATTGCTGAGCAAAAAAGGGATGAGCAGTTTGTTTTTATTTATTTTAATAAGCTTTTTTTTAGAAGCAAGCTTTAAGTCTCTCAAAAAAAACCTGGTGAACACGAATTATTTTAGCGAACATGTCACGTTCAGTCAGCGTTATTTATTAATTTCATAATTTGGAATAGGTCTTTTACTTTTACATAAAAAAATGTCTAAAGAAGTACAATTTTTTAATGAAAGTCTTAGAACATACTTATTTGTTCATTCTAACGAGTATGGGACCCTATTGTCGGATCTTACACCTATTTTGTAACACCCTGTAGAAGCACCAGAAAGAAAAAAAAAAATTTTTTAACAAGTTTTTTATGTTGGGTTACGGTTCTTTGACAAAATCATTGAAGAACAAACGAAATAAATAATTAAACGGATAGGTAGTCAACAAAAGACGAAAGAGACGCGTGCAGGCATCGTGCAAGTGTTTTGCATTAACCATGAACCATTTTAGGTCAAAACATTGTAAGAAAGTGCGCAAGTATTGTCTTTAGAAAATAATGAAAGAAAGCAGAGTTATAATTTGTAATTATTACCCATAGAGTCTACAAAAGACTTGTAAATTAGACACGACGACGTTAAAAATCTGACATGTGTTTATTTGTTACTTTTCTATTGGTCTGCCTCTAATGGTCAACATATTGTTCTGCAATGCATTGTTTTTCTGTGACCATTTGGACAGCATGCTTTTTATCAAAATACTGAGGTCTTTCTTTTGATAGTTTTATTGATTTGAAAATTATGCTTAGTAAGTATATAAGGCTGAATAAAATTGAACCTTAATCACTCTGAAAATATCATTCATCAATGGCCTTTCGCATCTACGAGTATTCAGTCAGATTCGCAGATAGTGAATCTTTGACTCGATATAATTGTGTCTTCAAAAATATCCTAATACTGATGCGAAGCTGACATTGGCTATTAAGACGACAACTTTGTATTTTGCTCGGAACCTAAGACGGAAGATCTGTGCAATTTTAATAAAACATACAGGTGCGTCATATTTTAATCAGGGCTTCTTCTCAGGATCAGTTGATCAGGATTCTGATCAACTTTCCCCAAGGAATCCATAGTCAAATCGCAAAATATTTTTGGACTCTTCATACAGATTTGGCCGCACGGTTGATCGATTTGTATGAAGAGTCCAAATTTTTTTTTGTGATTTGACTATGGGTTCCTTGGGGAAAGTTGACCAGAATCAGGAATGGAAGCCCTAATTAAAAGACGCAACTGTAGATTTACACCCTGTATTCTGCACATCGGTTTTTCCAAATAGAAAAATTAAGATACATGCGATTTTTTATACAATTTCCTCCTATAAGGTCTATTTCCGACTACATTGTAACCAAGAAGCTATGACGTGATACTGATTTATCTAATCCTCCTATTTCACGGACGGAGCGCTCGCTGGCATATGGAAGTATGCCGATTGTCGTGCCGTGCAGTATGGTATAAGATAGATAAAAGATACTTTCCACTCTGCTCCAAAGGCATAAGGAAATAAAGATTAAATTGTTTCCAACGTTTGGAAGACACTGTTTATTTGATCAAAAATTATTGTGTTTCTTCTAAAACAGGTTCTATTGGACGACAACGTTAGAACCGTATCTTGTGGTGTAAATAGGAGGCAGTAAAGGTGTTCTTCTTCTTTCCCTTCTTCTTTTCCCTAGCGTTGTCCCAAGCTTGCGCCAGGATCCGCTTTCTGACGTAATCTTCTCCACTTTGTCCGATTTTCAACATCCTCCTGAATGGGATTCTTTGCTCAAAAGTCCACTTTCACTACGACGACAAGCCCGCGCTACCTGGGCCTTGGGCTTGGATGTAGAGCCTTACATTTTTTAACCGACTTCAAAAAAAGGAGGAGGTTCTCAATTCGTCGGAATCTTTTTTTTATGTATCTTCATCGATTACTCGAAGATGCCTGAACCGATTTGGAAAATTATTTTTTTGTTTAAAAGGGTATACTTCACAGGTGGTCCCATATAAATTTTATCGAAATCGATTCAGCGGTTTTTGAGAAAATCAACAAAAACATAGCAAAATTGGAGTTGTTGCGATTGAAGTCGGTTGTTTTTAACGTATTCAGCGTGGTCAATTATTAAATTAGCAATTCAGACTTGGGGACACGGGGTGTGTGTGGAGTAAGGCCTAATCTTCCCTTGGTTTGGGAAGAGACCCATGCCCCAGTAGTAGCGACGATATGGTTGTTAACGAATTATTTTATTGAGTCAGGGTACACTGCCGTATCCTCAGGATAGCAGTGGAACTTCTCAGGTGGGAGTGACATACCGCGCGGTTGGCTGAGCGCGACGCGCGCGGCGACGTTCGATCTTGGACTTGAATCTTGAGCCTTGCCAATCACGGAATACTCATCAGGTTGGAGTCGCTTGATTCAGTTGACAATGTTGCTTATTTTTTTTAAACATGTTTATAAAGGTGTTAGAGGTATATTGCTCAAATTGGCTACGTCAGTCACATTAGAGCAGAGGAACGTCGCTTCAATAAATGACTGCTGTCGCCGAGGCCGAAATCAGCCTGGACTGATTGATTTGACTGATTGATTGATTAGCGGCATATAAACTGGTAGGTATGATTCGTGCATTTGACTTATAATATATTAATAAGAATAATTTATGTTTCATATACTTACTCGTAAAATTTATTTATCACCATTAAGCAGTTTTAAACAAACAAACTTGCAAGATTTTTTATAGACTAATTAATAACAGAGTATTTATGAAACAACTTATTATAAAAATCAAGGAAAAGTCGTCTTGATCGCTCTGATACATTCGCAGTCGGTTTTTCTTATTATTATTACATATATTGGTATTGGCTATTGGTTGATGTGAAATGAAAATGCGCCGCAAATAGCAAGTGTTGCCATTATTTATTTATTACGTGATTCATCTTCTTTTACCCTTCGTATATTTACTTCAAGTACAAGTCATTTCTCTTTTTTTAAATTGTCTTCCATACTGTTAGCCACACCTTTAGTTACGGTCACTTCCAAACATTTACCGAAAGGTGTGCTACAGCCTTATCAACAGCACCCAACAACACCTATTTTCGACCCTACTGTTATGGCAATAAAAACAAAAATCTTTAATCCTAACAGTTAAATCATTGGGCAAAAACTGCTTGTAAGAAGGTAAAAACAACGGTTTAATGGTATAGAGGTTTCGTCACGGCACTACTTAGTTTTGGGTGCAATAAACAAATAGACCACTGGGTACAGTCGGGTTCAGAGTTAGGTGGTGATAGGTAAATACTCCTTTCAAATGTAATCAAAAGTACGAGTCATAGTTTAAAAGACATTTAAATTTCTATCCTTTTTTATTGATTTTAGGAATCAAATCACAGATACAATAGAAGGTTTTCGTTTCTTTCAATATTACTATTATCATATTATTTTAAAGCCACAAATACGTATGCCTTTCGTATGTTGCTAAGTGATGGATGCTGATGTTGAAAATGGAAGCAGGCCTACCAAGATTCTCCAACGCAATGAGAACGAAGTTATCTTATCACTTGTGGTTCCACAGTAGTGACTTGGACCTCCTATTCAGACACTCCGTTTTACATCTTGATCTTGGCCAATGTTCGAATGAGTATTTCATACTTACATATATTTTCATACTGATTACTTTAATGATTCCATTTTGTTCAGTTTTATAGAACCAAGAAAGCATTTAAGAGGTTTGCAGGTACAGTCCCGTGCACCTAAAAGTATACAGGGTAGCCGTGCCATCTAGTATCACTTTCACTACTTGGCTGTATACTTTTAGATGCACGATGCTATACTAGTTAGTTCCCCTGAATACTGCAGTTTTCCCCACGATGAGATGAGAAGCGAGCCGAACGACTACTGAGGTACATCAAGTATCTTTACGGTTCACAGTACTTTTTATACGATACTTATCTCTACAGTTTACTGTACTACCTGACCGCTACTTTATTGACTGCGCAAAGATATTCCGTATTCCCTTTCGGCGGCGAGGCAAGAGACAGAAAGAAAGTCGTAAAATGCAAATTACAACGTTTTCAGGTAGGTAAGTAATTGTTTGATTGTCGACGCGGTTCCGTTTGTGAAATTTACTCAAAACATAAAAAAAGATTGAGTTTATTTATGTTCCACAAACACTGCAATAAATACATTCGTTCTGTTCATTTTTCCGTTCAATTTTGGTCAGATTATAATCCTTCCGTTGAAGTATAAATACTTGTATTCTTATGTTAAGAAGAACCGTCTATAATTTTGAAGAAATCTAATAAAATCAAGTACCCTTTATTGTAATACCAAATCAACATGCAAGAGTATTAATTATCTAATTACGATAATGATGTAATATTTGAATACTCGTATATTCAAATCTATCGTTGTCCGCAGATTTTATTTTATACACGATGTAAAAAAATATAAATAATTATTTGGTATTTTGATATAAATATATCTTCCCCGGAATCTTAAAAGGAAGAATCGGTATGATATAAGCTAGCATCATGCTGAAAAGTTTTCATAAGCCATAATTAAATGGGACATTTTATAAAAATCTGTCGGCTGTTGATTGGCCAACTTTGCACCTATTGTATGTGAATTCAAATTGTTTTTTGAGGATTCATCACAGGTTTTGTTTGGAAAGTTGTTTGTTACGATGTGTAGAAGCCTCGTTTATGTTTCCGGAAGACAAGAATAAATTCCTTTTTTATCACAATTTTAGGCTTTCGGAGCAGTAAAGTACTGCAGCAGTATTTCAATCCGGACTTGGCCCCCTTGTGTGGAGTATGGCCTAACCTTCCCTATGTTTGAGAAGAGACCTGTGACCCTGCAGTGGGGACGATATATGTTGCTAACTACTAATTATTGCAGCTGTTGCAAATAACGGAGATTCATAAGGTACTCGTACATATGTACACAAATTTATACCTATTATAATAAGTTATGACAAAAACTTTTTACAACTAGCTCATAATTTGGCAATAAGTTCATAACACAGTCCAGTTATTAGTGCAGTGGTATCACGCGACGCTGCTGGCCAGTTGACCTGGAACCCTTGATCCGCGCAACTATTGCGCCTACGCACCCTGCTCCATGCGCGTGCGCGCTATGCGCGTGCAATAAGCGCCGGTAGCTCCACAAATGCAAATCTGGCCTCCTGGCAACACCAAGTGGACTTCAGCCGAGCTATCAATACCTTTTAAAGGTTACCAAATACTCAAATTAAAAATGAACTGTCATAAACACCTCTTAAAATATTTATGGACTCTTCAGATTATTCGCAGGGCTTATCAGCCAACTTTGTATTATTCAGGCTGTAGCAAAAAGGTATGGTAATACATAAATTCATATCTAGATTAACAAACAATTTTTTTTGCGATTTCCGCAAAGTTGTAGAACAAAATATGTTATTTTTTTATGTGATAGGTGGCAAACGAGCAGACGGATCACCTGATGGTAAGCGATTACCGCCGCCCATAGACACCCGCAACACCAGAGGAGTCACAAGTGCGTTGCAGACCTTTGAAATGGGATGGGTTGGGCCTCCGGTACTCTCACTCGGCGAAACACAACGCAAGCGTTGCTTCTATCACGCCGGTTTTCTGTGAGGCCGTGGTATCTCTCCGGTCGAGCCGGCCCATTCGTGCCGAAGCATGGCTCTTCCACGGTTAGAACTGTTCTATTTGATGAGTAGTAGTCCACCTTGAAATATTACCACAAATTTTTGTAACACCCTGCATAAAGAGTCCACAAAAATATTTGTGAATTGACTGTGTTAATTGCCTTGGGGAAAGTTTTTCACTCTTGTCTAGAAATTACAGATCAAGTTCTGGCAGTTGAAAATGAAAATATTTTATTCGAAGTAGGTAGCAGTGTACACTTTTCGAACGTCATTCTTTCATCTACCTAATACGAGGTTCCTACCACTCGGAACTCGTATACCCACCGTTTCGGGTAGTGTTTGCGGAGTGAGAAGAAACGGCGGGCCCTAAACAAACTCCCTCCAACACATTTAAAAAAAAAAAGTCTTATATTCTATTACATCTTAATGCTAGATCAATAAATGAATTATACAATATCATGTCTGTAAATAAAATATAAAAAAATAAGAATAAAGAAAGAAAGGATTCAAAAGAGATAAAAGTAAAAATTATTTGTAGCTAATGACTAACAATTCCAAAAACCAATGACAAGAGCAGGCCAGTTCACGTGGACAGCACCCGATCACGAGTATAACGCGAGAGTCAGCCATCGCTCCCCTCAACCATATTTGAGGGAAGGGAACTTTTTAAGAACATCCTATATCGTATCGACAATATCGACCTAGTTTATGGTTAGATTTAACCGCCTCCGTGGTCTAGTGGCTAGTCAGCTTGCATTACATCAGGAGGTCGCGGGTTCGATTCCCGGCGGGATCCAAATTCGTAGGACTCGGTAAGGTTTATGGTCGGGCATTTTAGGAGCGCGCCTGGCTAGCTACCACCATCTTATTTAAGTCTTGCCGCCAAACATAAATGTTAACAGCATTGATGTGTTCCGGCATGAAGATAAGATAGCCAGTTCAACATTGCGTTGGGGAATCTTGGGAAGCCGCTTCCATCTTCGGCATCATCATCACTTACCACCGAGGAGATGATGCCATGGGCTTACAAACTGTGGGTGAAAAAAAGATAAATATTTGAAACATCATAAACAAATAATGGACAGGCAATAAAATTACACCTTGTAAAGATCATTACCACCGCCTTGTAATAAACTATACTTATTCATACAGCATCAATCATAGTACGAAGCCTGCGCGCGCGCCTCGTCGTATAGTGATGGATTTCAGAAGATTATATTCTACAAGTGATACAAATTACGGTAATCGCGGCGGCGGCGGCGGCCAAAGTACGGCCCAGAGTTGTCAGTTCGAGTCCCGTTCTAGGCAAATTGGGGACTAAAGCATAAGCGACAGTAAGAGTCACATTATACACGGAGACGCGCCTCGTTAGTATTGCAAACCTGCTCGTCACAGAAATGTTTGCCCTGGGTGGGGATCGAACCCACGACTCTTGGATCAGTAGTCAGGATCGCTAACCACTGCGCCACCGAGTCAGTCATCTTTATAGCAACCAGCGTGACTTGCGAAAAACAACCAAAATTCACGTTCTGAGAAACCCAACAAAGAAACTGTTAACCTAGATATGAACTTGACCTCGATTTATATAGACACAAAAGAAGATGAGACAAACACATAATATATGGAGTAATGGCTTCTCGCAACTAATGAAGGAATCCGAAATACATGTAACCTTTGAAATGAAATAAAAAATACATTTTCAAAGATCTTTTTTTTAAATTCCAACCGAAAGTACTTAACGTGGTAAATTGCATAGAACTTACTTTATATTTAAGAACTTTTGTACATGCTATTATGGTCAAATAAATAATAATAAAGTACGAAAAGATTTAAACGGCAGAATTTCACATGATGGTAAGTGTTGGTTAGCATTCTGAGTTATCTTGCGAATCCTTAAAGAAAAAAAATCGGTTCCGGTTCCATAGTAGAAGCTGACAAAGAAGACAATGTGACTTTTGCTTCTGAAAGTTCATTGAATAAGTTAAAACTTAAACTAAACGTAAACTGAAGAACTTTTCCAAGGAACCTAAAGAAATGCAGCAAAAAAAACTTATCATAAAAAGTTATTTAACTAATTATAGACCAGTTTGTATAACCATTATTCAAGGTTCGGAACCGGTTAACAAATACCGGTTAATTTCGTTCGAATTTCGGTTAACGATTCCGTTCAGGTTAAAACCGGTTTCCAGCTTAACCGATAAATTTGAATAAAATATCGGTTAATCAGGAAGCGGTTTTCTAACCGAAATAAGAACTAAATTAACCGGTTAAAACCAAACTTAGTCAAGTACAGGCGCGTCGCGCGGGTGCCACTGCCCGAGTCTTCTGCTCACTTTCTCACACGCTTTCAATTGATTGCACGCGGCAAACATGCCTACAAAGTCGCATATTCTTCAAATTAACCGGTTAATTCCGTTCGAACGAAAAAATATCGGTTTTGGTTAAACCGGTTAAATATACCGGTAACCGAAAACTGAACGAAACCTTAACCGAAATTATTTCGATATAGGGGTCAATGACCGAAACCGGTATTTTCAAAAAACCGGTTTCCGAACCCTGCCATTATTAGTAGTACCATTAGTAGAGAGATTAAAATGTATACTGCTCTGATACCTATAGCAGTTCCTAGAAGGTGTTCCCAGTAACCCTAGGGTTCCGTAGATCTTAAAAAATAGGATTTTTTCGATATATTTCCTATGATGATGTCCTCCCAGACGTATCCGTCGACGTCGACACCCTTTCAGTTTGGATCAGTTTTTCGGGAATGTGCTCGGATATGACTTGCAAAGCTTGGGCAGCGTTCGGGAAGCTTCGCAATATCTTTACGTCCAAAATACCGCAGTCCCTCAAGACTAAAGTCTTTGACCAGCGTGTGTTGCCAGTGATGACATATGGATCCGAGACATGGTCGCTTACTATGGGCCTTATAAGAAGGCTCAAAGTCACCCAAAGGGCGATGGAGCGTGCTATGCTTGGTGTTTCCCTACGTGATCGAATCAGAAATGAGGAGATACGTAGGAGAACTAAAGTTACCGACATAGCTCTCAGAATCGCTAGACTTAAGTGGCAGTGGGCAGGGCACATAGCTCGTAGAACAGATGGCCGTTGGGGCAGTAAAGTTCTCGAATGGCGACCGCGCACCGGAAGGCGCAGTGTGGGCAGGCCCCCGACTCGGTGGACCGACGACCTGGTAAAGGTTGCAGGAAGCCGCTGGATGCGAGCCGCACAGGACCGGTCGGTGTGGAAATCCTTGGGGGAGGCCTTTGTCCAGCAGTGGACGTCTTTCGGCTGATAGATGACTTGCAAAGCCGAATTTGATTTTAAATATCCGGTTGCAAATAGCACAGTGAAGTTGCCCGCAGCTGTTGTATGTGTAAGTGTAGGAGGGCTTGGGTCGAGATTTTCGGAGTTGGCGTTTAGCTTCAAGATCTTCTAGACGAACTGGTTCAAAGTTTTCTATGCCTTTTTTGACTGCATTTCGCCTATCCGACCTCTGCGTTGCAAGCATCTCCCATGAATAGCAAGACACACCAGAAGCTGTAAGATGGCGTTTCAAGACTTCCTTGTAACGTAGATATTGTCCTCCAGGTTTGCGTTGCGTTGTTTGTGATTCTGAGTAACCTCTTAAAATCTCAAACGCGCTTTTTTAATACTCTGTATAATAACACATTAAACTTAATAGCACTTACGTACTCGTATGTCCAAATATATAAGGTGCTACTTTATTAGTGCCCGATATTTTAGTCAGTGCTTCTACTCCTGACTCTGATCAACTTTCCCCAAGGAACCCATAGTCAAATCGTAAAAAAATTTTTGGACTCTTCATTCGGCTGATCGATTTGTATGAAGAGTCCAAAAATTTTTTTACGAAATTATTTCGATATAGGGGTCAATGACCGAAACCGGTATTTTCAAAAAACCGGTTTCCGAACCCTGCCATTATTAGTAGTACCATTAGTAGAGAGATTAAAATGTATACTGCTCTGATACCTATAGCAGTTCCTAGAAGGTGTTCCCAGTAACCCTAGGGTTCCGTAGATCTTAAAAAGTAGGATTTTTTCGATATATTTCCTATGATGATGTCCTCCCAGACGTATCCGTCGACGTCGACACCCTTTCAGTTTGGATCAGTTTTTCGGGAATGTGCTCGGATATGACTTGCAAAGCTTGGGCAGCGTTCGGGAAGCTTCGCAATATCTTTACGTCCAAAATACCGCAGTCCCTCAAGACTAAAGTCTTTGACCAGCGTGTGTTGCCAGTGATGACATATGGATCCGAGACATGGTCGCTTACTATGGGCCTTATAAGAAGGCTCAAAGTCACCCAAAGGGCGATGGAGCGTGCTATGCTTGGTGTTTCCCTACGTGATCGAATCAGAAATGAGGAGATACGTAGGAGAACTAAAGTTACCGACATAGCTCTCAGAATCGCTAGACTTAAGTGGCAGTGGGCAGGGCACATAGCTCGTAGAACAGATGGCCGTTGGGGCAGTAAAGTTCTCGAATGGCGACCGCGCACCGGAAGGCGCAGTGTGGGCAGGCCCCCGACTCGGTGGACCGACGACCTGGTAAAGGTTGCAGGAAGCCGCTGGATGCGAGCCGCACAGGACCGGTCGGTGTGGAAATCCTTGGGGGAGGCCTTTGTCCAGCAGTGGACGTCTTTCGGCTGATAGATGACTTGCAAAGCCGAATTTGATTTTAAATATCCGGTTGCAAATAGCACAGTGAAGTTGCCCGCAGCTGTTGTATGTGTAAGTGTAGGAGGGCTTGGGTCGAGATTTTCGGAGTTGGCGTTTAGCTTCAAGATCTTCTAGACGAACTGGTTCAAAGTTTTCTATGCCTTTTTTGACTGCATTTCGCCTATCCGACCTCTGCGTTGCAAGCATCTCCCATGAATAGCAAGACACACCAGAAGCTGTAAGATGGCGTTTCAAGACTTCCTTGTAACGTAGATATTGTCCTCCAGGTTTGCGTTGCGTTGTTTGTGATTCTGAGTAACCTCTTAAAATCTCAAACGCGCTTTTTTAATACTCTGTATAATAACACATTAAACTTAATAGCACTTACGTACTCGTATGTCCAAATATATAAGGTGCTACTTTATTAGTGCCCGATATTTTAGTCAGTGCTTCTACTCCTGACTCTGATCAACTTTCCCCAAGGAACCCATAGTCAAATCGTAAAAAAATTTTTGGACTCTTCATTCGGCTGATCGATTTGTATGAAGAGTCCAAAAATTTTTTTACGATTTGACTATGGGTTCCTTGGGGAAAGTTGATCAGAATCAGGAGTAGAAGCACTGACTAAAATATCGGGCACTAATAAAGTAGCACCTTATATGATCTACTTACACTTAAAACTATTCCAAGAAGAAATATGTTTTTTTTTTAAAAAAAGGTTCATTCAAGACTGGTCATATTCACTTTCCTCAAACTTTCTTATTGCACAATGTGTCGTCACATCTCGTCACAAAATCCATTGAAGATACCTCCGGCTCCGCTAAAAAGTGGGGAGGATCTTAACTGTTCTTTGCGACACGACCAGTTTGATTTGAGCTCTTGGAGACCTCCACAGTTCTTTGCAAGGCTTAGTGAGGTTGCTCCAAGAGGGGGGATAGGAAGGTCTGTTTAAAGTGGTCAGATCGATTTTTTGCAAGTGCCGAATTTGCGCTAAGAATTCTAAGAATGTTGTTACGAGCTGAAGATGTAGTTTATTTGTTTTAGCGGTTTATATTAACGGACTTTAGATTGGATTTTTTAAACTTTCGTATTTTCGAAGCTGGTTAATAATAATAATAAATATCCAGGACAAATCACACACGATCTGGCCTCAAACAAGGATTTCCTGTATTATGGGAATCAGAGACTGAATACCAATCAATCAATCAATCAATCAATCCAGGCCGATTTCGGCCTCAGCGACTGCAATCATAAATTGGAGCGTCGTTCATGTGCTCTTATGTGACTGACATAGCCAATTTTTGCTGTGAATGTACGGCCACACTCACAGCATGTCAGTACTCCCCCAACGAAAGACTGAATACATACATATAATACGTCTTAAATGTATAGATATAATACACCCAGACATAAAGCAAACAAATCTGCTCATCACAGAAATGTTTGCCCTGGGTGGGCATCGAACTTACGACTCTCGAATCAGTAGTCAGGAGCACTAACCACCGTGTCATCGAGTCAGGTTATAAACTAAAATGGACGTGTTTGAATTATGACCGTACCGTTCATAAATTTCTTTTGAATCACATTTTGGGTTATTTTTTAACTCGATTGTAAAGTTTGTGTTTACTTGTGTGAGTTTTTTACTTATTTTGACCCTTAAATTCATATATTTTTTGATACATTAATTGACAGATTTGGGAATAATATTTGCAAAATAAGTGTTACGGATGTGCTAAATGTATATTAGTGTTTCTTTTCGTAGCTAATTTTGCAGCGACCTCGTAGCGCCTTAGAAAAGACTTCAATGAGTTACACATTTCTCTAGTTTTTGCACAGAATGTCGTTTCATAAATAATTTCATGGTTATCAATTGTGATACAGTATTTGTTCAGTGAATGTTTTTTGTAAACTTTTTATTGCACTTATAGAAATCATAGGCATACAAAATATAAAAAGTACAAATTCGAACTCAACATTGTTCACTCAAGTACCGAACAAGTATCTCTAAGAAAAAATCTCGTATTAGGTAAATATAATAATAATCCGAATAAAATATTTTCATTTTCAATCCTTTAAAATTATAACAAACTTCTTTGCAAGCAAGCTTTAAAATACAGTCTTATCATGAATTTGAAGTTAGCCTCCAACACACAGGGTTATTTTGGGCCCCCTAGCAAAACCTCAAATTGTCTTTTTTTTCTACCTAGTACAAAGTTCCTACCTCGCGGAACTTGTACACTCAACGTTTCGGGAAGTGTTTCCGAAGCGAGAAGAAACGTCGAGCCCAAAAGAAACTCGCTTCAACACATTTTTTAAAATAATTCTTAATTACTAATACAATGTATGTTATCAACAATACAGTTATCAGGAAGAGCAATACATTTCCAAATGTCTTTGTCATTTACATAATCTATTATCCTATAATAACCTTTTGAGCACAGACATTTTTTTACATGCGTTTTGAATTTGTTTTCAGGCAGATTTGTTACATTTTCTGGTATTTTATTATAAAATCGTACACATTGCCCCACAAACGACTTTTTAACTTTGCTCAGTCCACTTCTACTCATGAAACTGAGCAACTTTCCCCAAATAACCAATGGTCAACCCACAATAAAATTTTGGCCATCTCTATACAAAATAGGCCGATCACGTGATCAAATTAGTATGAAAGATCCAAAATTTTTTTGCGAATTAACCATTACTTTTTTTACTTTGGGAAAGTTGTTCAGTTTCACGAGTAGAAGCCATTGTGAAGTTTTGGTGGGGGGTCCAAAAATAACTCTGTATAAGTTTTTTTATCTTATCTCCGCTAAAACAAAACTCAAGTAATCCAAGTTAAATAAAAAGCTTCGCCACTAACAAAAGAAGGCAGCGGTAGAAAGAGACAAACTGATCCAGTAGAAAGAGATAGTGCTAGGGAAGTGTGTCAGTATGCCATCGCCAAAAGATTCTGTGGAGCGGCGGCGTATGCGCAGCGGGCACGGTGATGGGAGCAGCGAATACTGGAAAATGTGGGTTTCACAGACACAGATTATATTATAATATTAGTAAGCTAGTATAAATAACTACTAGTAAACTAGTATAACAATAGGTGAAGGTGGCGAGAAGCCTAAAAAATTCCATTTGGATAATCAAGTTTATTATATTTATTATTTATATTTAAAACCTGAAACATTTTAGCTGTTACAAAATTATAGTACTTACATTCGCTTTTCTGTACTCAACATAACCGCGATCTCTTATGAATAGGCGATCGATTCGCGAGTCATCAATCTCTTTAATCGCTGCCAAATAGCGGGTTATCGAAGTAATTATAATGAAGTACCATTTGGCGGCCTATAATTATGGTTATCGACCATGTAGGTCGATATTAGGCCCAGCAAGTACTGTCTTGGAGATATTGTGAAGATAATGTGGGAATTAATTAGTAAGAACTGTTAAATGGTTAAATGGAACAGTTCGGTTTTTTGGTCATAATGCTTTGGATAGAACTAAGAACTTATAATTTCCATACCTAGGAAGGATAAACCTTACTCCACACACAGGGGCCAAATCCGAATTTGTAGTGGTTGTGGGGCTAATGGCAAAACCCAGTGTAAAAGTCTTTAAGCCACCTAAGAGTAAGAATGGATACGGTCGAAATAAATGCCACTAACAGTCAAACCTATCAAGGTTATGACCGTGTCGTTAGTCACTTTACCATGCAATGTGTCTTGCCAAAGGGGTAGCAAATAATTTTTAGAAAGTAAACTCTTATACAAACCGACTAACAGCGAAAGAAGTATTTATCTCGAGAATTATCTAACTGATTCTAACTATTAAAAATACTCATAAAAAGTAGTGGCCGAAAATTGGAATTTTTGTCGGTTGTGAATTGAAAAAACAAAAAAAAATTGCCGACATCCTATATCAGTTTGCATACCGACCCAAACGGTATCTCAGTTTTGACCCCATCAATAACATCACCGCGTATTTTCACTGCCCCCGGGCTATAGACTCGCTAATCCAATTACTATAGTCTATATAGATAAAATCTTGCTTTTAAATCTTAAATGTAGGACTTTTTCTGCGAGGGTATAGATACTTATTCTAAATCTTTGAAAATAGGGTTAAAGTAATGAACATATGCGGAAGAATGAAGCGGTTGTGGTTCAGTGCAGCTTGCGTGGTCGCGTAGATCATGCAGGTTAACTGACTACAGACACGGTCATAACCTGGATGAGTTTGACCGTTAGTGACATTTATCTCGACCGTTTCCGTGCTTCGCAAGGCACGTTAAGCCGTTGGTGCCGGCTGCTATCGCTAGATAGCAGTCGTTAAACCATGTCAGAGGCTTTATAGGCGGCTTGAAAACTTCTGACAATGGGGGTTGTCCACTAGCCCCACAACCTCCACCAATCCGGACTTGGCCCCCGTGTGGAGTATGGCCTAACCTTCCCGATGTATGGGAAGAGACCTGTGCGCCTGCAGTGGGGACGTAATGGGTTGTTAATACAATGAACATATAGGCTGAAATTTTATTTGTTTCTTGACCCGCTAACTACCAATGTAGTTTGTTGATGTTTATATGATTTCCTGGACATGTTTATATCCGCCAGAAGGAGAAAAATTTACAAAAAAAAACGCGAAGAAACGCTGAAACCTCTTCTTGAAACGAAGTCTGGTAGACTTCATGCCAAGGTCAGAGAGAACCCATGTAACCGGTGCAATAGAAATTTTGGATTCTGAAAACAAAATTATTGAATACAAACTTAATCAACGTAGTAAACTTGTATGAGAAAGGTAAACAAAATTATTAGCTTCTTTTGTAAGGGTTATGTTTTATTGAAAGAAAAAATACAGTTGATTGGCATGAAAGAGTTAATAGTTTCAGCCTGTACACAAGGTGATTTTCAATCGGTTTAAATGCTTCTTCTTATTTTATCTTTTATCCTATCTATATATTAAATAAAGACAAAAATTTTGGCTTTTCTATACAAAAATGGTTAATTCGACAATCGACTAGTATGAAGAGTTCAAAAATTTTTGATGGAACATTGACGTTATATAGGGTATAACAAAAGGTCTAGAACAAAATAACATTGATCCTTCGACTTTGGTTGCAAAATGATTTTTGAAAATTTTCTGTCGCAGAAAGTTGTTCAGTTTAACAAATTTTTAACATTTAACTGTAAGTTCATTTAAAATTTTTGTTTTGGATCGTGTGTGAAAGACACGCCAATCCAAACGTTTCTGCATTAAATTCCTTTCGATTTCACAATCAGTCTGATTATAAATTCAGATGGTGTTGACAGCATCTAGTAAAATGCCACAGTTACATTATTTAACGATCCCTCCAAAACGTGTATGTAACGCTTTTCTTCAAATCTTACAGTTTTGTTTAGTTTAGTTCAAAGCTAGTGGTAGTATTTTTAGGTTAACTCGTCATTAAATAAAAAAAGAAAACTTATTATACAAAGTCAATAATATTAAAATATAATAGTAAACAATTTATTGTACACTAATATACAAATATACAAACTTAAATACAATATAAATAAAAATCCACTACAAGGCTTCGTTAGTCAAAGAGTCCACCTTAGTCCACCAGACGCAAAGGTGCCCATCACGCTTGCAGCGTTTCCACGCTAAATAGCGATGGACAACCTTTGCATCAAAAAGGTCCCAGAGCGGAGGTTACCCTCTCTTTGCCTAATTCGACACCCTATTTCTCGGACAAAATATTTTGCCTCCGATCCCCAACAACCCGTGGTCTCCACAGCGAACGGGACAAAGACATATGCCTCCTTCAAAGGGGCATAACATCAGATCTGTGCTCGCGTTTTGCAGCGAGCTCCGCAGCGGAGCCAGGGGTCCTGATAGTCAGGTTTAGGTGACTTGGGGCGAAAGTACGGACACAGGTAGCATCCCATATGCATCAATAGTAAACTATATCATTGTACAATAGTACATTATGGTACTAGTGTGTAACATTGGTGATTACCGTCGAGGCGCCATTGAGGTAATCATCAATACACACGAGTATCATACGACGTTTTTCAACACACTTGTGAATAAAATAACAATAAAAACTCATTTTATTTCAACAGTGAAAACGAGTTGTGAAAAATGTTTCGCTATGGCGGGAAAAAATAATCAGTTTTCCTATGCGCGCGCATTGCGATCGGCCACAGACTAAAGGGATGAGGTTTTTTTTTTTATTTTCGGCGCATAGGATTTGCGCCTATTCTGCCACGTACAAAATGGGGAATTTAAAGTTTTCTTTTATTACAGAGAAAACAAAAGTTATATTTGAGTGAAAGTTTTATTTATTAAACACGTACGAGTTAAAATTATCTATTTAAATAAGAAGTTGCATGAAATGAGCAAGCAATAGGAACATTAATTTATTTGTTCTATTGAACACGATCTTTTTTTTTAAATAAAAACTTTTTTAAGAACAAAGCAACTCAACCAATAAAATTTAAAAAAAATCTATAACTCACTAGTGAGTTATAGGAATGAAAAAGTCACAGTTTGATTATGGGTGTCATTCTGTGCCTAATTGCGGTGACCATAGAGCCACTTTATGAGCAAGTGTGTTGAAAAGTATATTTATTATTAAACAGACTCTAAAAAAGGTATAAGTTCCACTTGTACCGTGAAACTAAAACATTCCCTACCAAATCAAATGGTCAATTGTAAAAATGCATATTGATTTATATTCTCTCTCATTCAAATTTGTTTTGTCACTGAAGTTTCATTTCATACCTACATTCCAAAAATAATTACCCCCGTTCCGAGGTATTCACGTCATTAAAATATTATTTAAAATACTTATTACTCTAGATGTAATTTTCTTCAAAATCCAGTTATTGTTGTTAGCTGTGTTTAAAACTCACGTACCTAATACTTTGAAACACCTAATTAAATTTTTATAACGAAAAACCGTTTCTAACTCTACGTTTAATTGCAAAGAAAAAAAATGGCCGATACAATTGAAAGCATTAAACTCATTTTGGTTGAAAAATCCGTTGTGAGCTGAAATTGGGTCCCAATTAGCACTTGGTAATTATCTTAAGAGCCTCAGTATCATTTTATACTGCCGTCATAAGAAAAAAAGCCGCAAAGTACATATACAGGGTGTAAGAAAATTGGTGTTGGACCTGTTATTTTATTTTATTTTTTATTTTATTCTATTTTATTCTTCTAGCATACTTTACAGCATTACTACATTTGGATTTGATTATCTTATTAAAATAAATTAAAGCCAGTTACAAAGTATGACATACTTAAATAACATTACTGAATGAGAGAAAAGAAAAAAAAAAGCCAAACTGTGAAAAGGTTGATAACCAAAAAAATTTATTCAACTATCTATCTGCGTCTTTCGAGTATGTGTGTTTGTGTATTGGTGAGAGAGAGTGTATGTATTTGTGAGTGTGTGTGAGTGCTTGAGAGAATGATGAGAGGATGAACTGGGTATTCTACTCATCGTACTGAACAACTTTTGTTCTACGACTTTGGTCAAATCGCAAAAAATTGTTTGGACTCTCCATACAAAAAAATGGCAAAGCAGATGATCAATTTGTATGAAAAGTCCAAATTTTTTTTGTGATTCGAGCAAAGTAGTAAACAAAAGTTGTTCAGTGCGATGAGTAGAATCCCCAGTTAACGGGTCCTACACCAATTTTGTTACACCCTGTATGGAGTTTCCGTGTACTTTGCGGCCTTTTTTCTTTTGAGGGCAGGACAATATCAAGTATATTATTATACGGTGTGTTGCACCGATATACCACACTTGTTTTTTTAGGCAAATTATTTTTGCAAAAATATTGAGTTTGTATAATACATATGATATAACATGGCCCAGAGATGCAAGATGTAAAGAAACATGGAGAAAGAAGGGGGAGGCCTTTGCCCAGCAGTGGGATAAAATATAATAATAAAATAATAATAATAATAATAATAATAATAATAATAACCGTAACCTTAGACGGCTGGGACTTCGAGGCAGACCGATAATAGCGGCTATGCAAAAGGCAGTCCTCCTCGACAATGCCCGGATTGTCCGACGCTTTCTCTCCTCGTCGCACTGACCTCCAGCCGACTGTGCTTCTGCTGGAGTTGCTCCTGTCGCTTCGCCTAACGCGAAGTGGTCAGAGTAGCCCAAATTTATATTTCTGCATAATAATAATAATAATAATGAAAGACGGTACTTTGGACGTATGTCGGTTGTGCCGACAGCCAGGTGAAACCCTGCGCCATATAACCTCCGGTTGTTCGATTCTTTGTAACACTGAGTATCTGCACAGACATTACCAAGCAGCCAGGATCCTGCATCAAGAGATCGCTCTAAAATATGGCTTCGTAGCTCGCCGGTTGCCGTATTACAAGTACACGCCGGAGTCGGTTCTCGAAAACGACCGCGCCAAGCTCTACTGGGACCGAGACATCATCACGGACAGGTCTATTGATCATAATAGACCTGATATCGTGTTGATGGATCGGGCGCAGTCAAGGGTGTTTTTGGTGGATATCACTATTCCACACGATGAAAACCTCGTGCAAGCCGATGCCGACAAGAGGTTACGGTACCTTAACCTGGTGCACGAGGTTACGGATGTGTGGCAAGTGCAATCCACTGAAATCATTCCTGTAGTCCTGTCCGTTAATGGTTTGATCCCTGCTGACCTGGATCGTAACCTTAGACGGTTGGGACTTCGAGGCAGACCGATAATAGCGGCTATGCAAAAGGCAGTCCTCCTCGACAATGCCCGGATTGTCCGACGCTTTCTCTCCTCGTCGCACTGACCTCCAGCCGACTGTGCTTCTGCTGGAGTAGCTCCTGTCGCTTCGCCTAGCGCGAACTGGTCAGAGTAGCCCAAATTTATATTTCTGCATAATAATAATAAATATTATATTGTATCTCTTTTCCATTTGTAACCTCACTTTTGTATAAGTATGTATTTATTACAATAAAGTATATTGAATTGAATTGAATTGAATAAACTTCAGAGCAAAGCTTTCATAAATAAATAAATATAGGCTTCAATAAATAAATAAATAAATAATACATATGTGTACTAGTATTTTTTTTAAAGTAAAAAAATTGAATGCATAAATAATGATTCCTCCAAAAGTACCTATAACATTTGTAAGATGACATTTTGACGTTAATATATAGGATGTTAAAAATAAGTTTAGAAATACTATAACATACTTCTACTTTTCTTCTTCTGCGTGAAGTATGGCCTAACCTTCCCGAGGTATGGAAAGAGACCTGTGCCCCTGCAGTGGGGTCGATAATAAGTTGTTAACACTTCTACTCGATAAAAATAAAAAAATAAATTAATGATTTTTTTAGTACATCCGTAGAACAAAAATTGTTGAACAGATATACGTTTTTGGTACAGTTGGTAAAATTGTTTTTTTTTGCATTAGGCTTAGCCTACCTGTATTTTCTGACAATAGCCTAATTTACTAAAATCTTGACGTTTTACACTTAATCACGTAGACGGCCAGTTAGTGAAAAATCTCTTCTAGTATCTGTGTTGCCAGGTCGTTCTTATAATGGATTAATGGAATTTATTAGAGCTTGCAATACTCAGCACTTAGCTCTCAATTAGGTAGACACCATACCATACCAAGTGAGGTGCTATCAATAAAACATTACCATATCCTAGTAATAAATCTAGTACCACCTAAAAACCTACAAGGGACCAACCTGTCTATCTCATAAAGTTAATGGCAACGAAAAAGGTCCAAGTTATTGACAATGACCTTAACAAGCAAGAGAGCCTTGTTGAGCCGCGTTGAAGAAAATGGTAGGCTGTCCCACTTAAGACACCACAGCAGTCAGATGCACTCGAATTTAGCTCCTAGGTGCTACGTTTAAGGTTGGTTGTGGGTGAAAGTATCGTTAGTAGGTCTGTAGGCCTGCCGCCTGTGTGTGTGTGTGAGTGAAATAGTCGGTGAGTGTGCGTGCACGCAGGAGATAGCAGCCGCCAGGCGCGGTCAACTTTAAGTGAAATGCGTCGCTTACTTTTTGAGTTTTTAAACTCAATTTTTGAATTTGCGTTTGAGAAAAAGGTACTGGGAGTTTCTTTTTAGATTTTACTTAGGTAGTTGTCTAGTAATAATGTACCTAAAATGTACTTAAAAACTAGATTAAAACTAGGTTTTCATTATCATTAAATATTGGCAAAAACTACATAAAATGTAAATGTGAATTGGAACTATTTCATCAGATTTCATTGGAAATTTTATGAACACTGCCTTCGAATAGTTTTGAATTTCAAAAATTACTATAAAAATACAAACTAAGAAAATACATAATTATTTTTTCCATTAAACTATGCTACGATCACGACGAAGCTGATATCTACAGGCCGCGCCGGGCGCCGTTAGCCGCGTAGCGCTACCGACCGCTGCGCCAACGCAGGCCGCGGTTGGCCCGCCCTGCGCACGAGTGGTGGTAGAAAATTTTTGGTGGGACGCGAGTGAGTGGGGTGCCGCGCGCTTCAGTCAATCTTGAACCTGCGCGGCCCGCGCCCGCTTCGCCCTGTTCCGGGGTATTCGCGTGTGCAGATAACCACCCCCTGGCTGTCTTATACATCGTTGCGACGTACTAGTGACGCGACCAAACAGTGTACGTTACGTTCCGACAGGAAAACTGGAGCAACACTAGTGCTGATTTCTTTTTGATTGGCAATTTAAAAAAAAACGGGGAAAATTGTAATTGGCATTAAATAAAGTGACGTGACAGTGCTGTGGAACAGTGAATGGATTGGACGCTCGATTTTTGTTTTTCTTTTTTTATATTTTTATTTTAGTACTTTTTCCATAATGTTTCTTTTCTCCTTGTAAATATTCGAGAGAATATTTTCGTTGGCTAATATTGTTTTGTTCCGTATTTTTCGTTTATAATTTTGTTTTTCTTTATTTTTTACTTTTATTTATGCCAATCACATCTTTCCTTTTCCATATTTTTTCTTTTTCTGTCTTTACTAATATAGTCATAATATTTTTTTCTTTAGTTTTTAATAACAGCATGGTTTGTTAGCTGGATGAGATACACCGCCGAAAATTTGCTAATTGGGTAACTAGATCATACATGTATGTATGTATCACTAATTAGAGAATTAACGGTACTAAAACGCCGGTATATAATATTTACCGATTTAAGTAGTCGGCGGTCGGAAAAGTGGGTCGTTTTCCCGCGCATATTTTCGGCTGCGCGGGCGCCGCCGCCGGTTTTCGGCTGATAGCCCGAAGGTCGGTCGACAGGTTTTTTTACAGTTGTAACGGGCGCGCGCAGGTTTACCATAAAGACGACATATTAATATCGTATTTATTGCAAATTAATTCAATAATTTCTTTAACTTATTTATATGGGTAATTAAAATAATGTTTCATCTCGTTTGTTTCATCGGATATTATTATTATTATCTATATTTTGACAATTAAAATAATTAATTTTTAATATTATGAAATATTATTGTATTTGATTAAGTTCTTTAACATAAAATACATGATTTACCTCATAGCTGTTTGACCTAATTATAAATTAATTTACTAATCTACCATTTATAATGACGTATTCACCTGTAATTAAATCTTGATTACATTAATTATATAATTAAAATAAAAAGCTTCTACATTATAATTTGGTGCATATTAATTAGATATTTTGTTTTCTTTAAATTTTAACTTCTTAATTATTGCTTTAATTCTATGCCTTGAGCTTATAAATTAAATGGAACAACTTTGGTTTCTTAAAAAAACTTACTACGAGCCGATGTTCCGTATATTCAATCAATAACTAAATTAAACAGGTGAGTATAAAACTTAGCGACCAAAAATACTAAATTTCCTACATTTCAAGGCTGAGAAATTCAAATACTCAATTACAGATTACTAATACACTAAAAGCATGAATTCCCTAAATAATACAGTATCCCTTAATAGTACAATATTCTCTAAATAGTATAGTGCCCTCTAACTAGTACTATATCGTATACTATCTTTATTTCTAGTACCCCTGCATCCTTGCCCTTGCTTCTTGGACTGTCCCGTGTGCTGTTCAAGGCGCTCCAGTCGGATACTACAAGTGAAATTTTCATAGTATCAGTGACATTTGGATACTAGTGACATTGGGGTACTTCGGTGAAATTGGGACATTGGCATAGCACTGGTGAAATTGTAATAGTACCAGTGAAATTGGGATAATATCAGTGAATGAGTTACTATCAGTGAAATTGAGACAGTGGGAGTTCAGTGACTATAGGATAGTAAAAGTGACAGTGGGACATTATTGGTACTTGATGGACATTGGATTTTTTTCAAAAAGTGGACACAGTTCTATGATGTATCGGATTTGACAACGAAACAGCAGCGCTGCTCACGGACTTGCTTCTAATAAATACAGGTAACTTTTTTGTTAAAAAAATGATAATAAACTAATTACATATAATTAAAAATAGTGTAAGTTTGTTTTTTGTTGCTTATGTATATGAAATTTGAAGAATAATGCATTTAATTCAAAGGTCTTCTGGTGTCTACATAGGGTCAAAATTGGGACGTAATGTAGAGTCTTAGTTTCATTAAAGAAGTCCATATAGAATCCATAGTATTCTTATGTTAAATTTACTTATTTGATATAGGTTTTTTCGTATCTTTGAATTTATTTTACTTATTTGGGATAGAATTAAACTTAATTTGTCTTCTTTAGCTATCATCTTAGCTGGAAGACATCCACCGTGTTATATATGAGCCCCCCTAGACTCAGCATCCCCTATTACCAAGTAATCTCCTATTTGTTATTTCTAAGATCATAATAACTAGGTGGCTCAATGCTTAGCTCTACTAACTGTAGATCTTAGGGTCGTGGGTTCAGTTCACTGTGAATTCAGTATATGTATATATTTACAGGTATATGTGTGATAAGGGGATCTAAGTTTGTAGCCTAATCACCGTATGTGATTTGTCCCAGAGTATTTTTTATTTTATTTTCTGGACACTCCATAGTCTTTTATATCTTGATGCAATGTAGCCTGTTTGTGATCTTCATTTACCTATTTCTTTGTCAGGCTTAAGATATTTTTCTCTAAACTTCTGTCCTATTTTTATACTACCTATTTACGCAAACAAACGCTTAAAAAAATATAAGATAAAGATAAGATAAATATACTTTATTGCATACCAAAAAAAATCAAATAGCAGAAGGAAAGCACAAAAAAATATTTGAAATAGTTGATATGCAAAAGCGGTCTTATCGCTTTAAAAAACGGATCACCAAGTTCCGTTACGAGCAGAAGCGCCAAAGACTAACATTATTTATTCTTTCACACTTTTTATTGAAATCTTCCTTTTGAGTAACAGTATCATCTATAGTTTTTGGTACTTTATTGCAGTGTGCTAGTTGTTTTCATCTACAACGGTACTCGGTCCTGTTTAAGTCATATTTAGGTCCAGTTGCATTCGTTTCTACGCCCCCGGCTGCCCACATGCTGCTCGAACTAATGCGAAAGCCTAGTCATTTTTGACAATGCGTTTTTAAATAAGCTTAATTTTTTTTATGGCGGATATGAATACATATGTATATTCAGGCTAATATTGGCGTGAAATATGACAAGTTGTTACTGACAACTATTGTTCTCCCACTTTTTAAATTATTATAAATGATTTTAAAAAATTCTTCATACAAATATAGCGTCAGATTAACTCTTTTTGTATTTAGTGTCCAAATTTCGCTGTCATCTATTTAAAAAATCCTTATAAAGCAAAAGAGGTCACTTTTGACTCGAATAATAGTTTGGATATAGTCATAAATTGCCTTGTATGGATAATGTATTAATTGTTGTTTTATTTTATTTTGATGAAAAATTGGGAAAGGGCCACCGGCAGGAAAATAGCTACTGTTGCTTAAGCATCTGTAAACTAATTATTATTGTTGTTGGCCTTTATTGCAAAAGTTGGTAAAAAGCTAACGGCCAGCTCGATGGGACGTGGTTTTGTGCTAATGCTTACTACCTACATACAGGGTCTTTCTAAAATTCCTGAAAAAAAATTAACAGTGCCTTCTACTCATGAAACTGAACAACTTTCCCCAACTATAGTCAATTCGCAAAAAAATATTTGATTTAGTCAAAAGTAACTCGTCCATGAATATATGAATACTACTTTATGCTGTAAGTAACTTGAACGTTACCTATTTCCAAAAAAATCTTCAAATTAAATCCCCTCGTTACCAATTGTTTCTCTTTTCGCTTACCACCAAATACCTATGACTCAAGCACTTAGTTAAGTATACATAATTAAAGCTAGATTCATCACTCGACCTCCAGTAACTTACCAGAACTTAAGCTTTTGTCGGCATCGTTACAATGTCATAGCGTTTTAGTCATGTAGGAGTGCTTGATTTGTTTCCAGTCAGTTTACACTAATTTACGACTAATATGAGATTTTACAATTATGTATATTGTATAATTCGAAACTGTTATTAAATACTTGGTTGCACCAAATGTAAATTCTATAACATTATTCAAATATGTATCTGTATCTGTTTTATTTAAATCGCAGAAAATCTTACAGGCTTTGATTTTCTTTACGTGTACATTTTCTTTATTTATGAATACTTTAAAGAATTTGGACACCGCTATACGGAATAACAATGTCCTAGCTTGCTGTTCTAAACATTTTTCAGCAAATCCAAAAATATTTGACAATCACGTCTAATCATCTATTACAGACACACTCTGCCAAAATTACTTTTACTATTGAAACTTAAAAGATATACTCGACCTTATATGTATTAAATAACAAAGTTTAACTAACTAACTTTCTAGAATGATTAAGTATTAGAGAAATAAAAATCTCTGTTTTTTTTGTATAATTATAATACAAATAATTATAATTATAATTAATACTAATATTAATATTCCTTTACATATTAATTTTATTGTGATAAACCCAGCCGTTTCAAAACTTTAGTAGCTCGCGTTGATGTCTTTACTATGGCGACAAGCGTTTGCGGCAATCAGTATCTTGTTTCATAGGCAATAAAGTGATCTATTAAAATTTGCAGTTATTAATGCTATATGAAATGAAATGAAATGAAATGAAAATATTTTATTCGAAGTAGGTAGCAGTGTACACTTTTCGAACGTTATTCTTTTATCTACCTAACACGAGGTTCCTACCACTCGGAACTCGTATACCCACCGTTTCGGGAAGTGTTTGCGGAGTGAGAAGAAACGGCGGGCCCTAAAGAAACTCCCTCCAACACATTTTTTTTTAAGTCTTATATTCTATTACATCTTAATGCTAGATCAATAAATGAATTATACAATGTCATGTCTGTAAATAAAATATGCAAAAATAAGAATAAAGAAAGAAGAATAAAGAAATCATCATATCATTAGTGAATAGTACCTACAGGTATCACTGAAATATACGTAAGTCTTCTAAAAATTAAAAAAAATATATTTTCAGTGTGTACCTTTACAGGTACAATAAATCTTACAAAATCATACGGAAGAGATGAAACTTTTTAAAAAACAATTTTTCATAGTGAACTCGCGAAAAATACATGTATTGTAGTTCCCATACAAAGTTCTTTAATAAGTAGAGGAATACGTTTCAAAAGTAAAAATAATTCGCAAATCGACTATCATGTATGGTTTCCTTAGGAAAGTTGTTTCTGTTTAAATAATTTCAGCTGATTTTATTAGAACTATTTAGTATGTAACATATATTTGAAAATACGATCATGCTTTCAACAAATTTCTCTTGGCTATCTGTAGGGCTAAATTAACCATAAAACGACCTAAACATTGACCCATATTGACTATAGCAACTAGGAGGCAAATATAAAGCCTTTGAAAGCTATCTCAATATCTAGTCTTAAAAATCTCTTTCCACCTAACTCTCTAAGTTATAGCAACGAACATAGACAACCATAGACAACCTAGACCCAGCACAGTAGGTCTCGAGTCTCGACAGTGACACATATTCGCGCGACCGGCGAGCGCAGGGGGGGAGCAACTTTCACTGCGCGGAGATGCGCAAGCGACGCGGCAATGACCAAGCGAGCTGGCAACGGCTGTGTCAAGTGCATGGAAATTGCGATTTGGAGAAAATAGCTTTTTGTACTACTATGTAGTGTAGTGTGGTCAGGTTGAGAGTGACCAATGGGCGGACATGAGAGTATACAGGATATTAAAAAAAAGTCCGTTTGAGATTTTAAAGGGGTTACTCGGAATCATGTATAGAATAAAGGAAAAATATTCAAAAAATCCGCACTCCCAACTTTTTTTCAGATTCTCATACTAATAAATCTGAATAGTGAATCAAGAATTTATATGGAAAACTGAAAAAAAATTGAAGAGCGGATTTTTTCAATATTTTTCCTGTATTCTATACTTGAATCTGAGTAACCCTTTAAAATCTCAAACGCACTTTTTTTACACCCTTTATATATACAGTGCGTTCCTCGATAAAGTTCCAGTATCCCGGAAAACTAAGGGGTTCCCGAAGGAATGCTTAAAAACTTAAAATTTCAATTTCGTCACTAGATGCCACCTTAACATTTTCTTTCTCACTGGACCCAATTCTAAAGTCCACGCAAACGAAGTCGCGGGCAGAAGCTAGTGCTTGGATAGTCTGTGTTTTCCAGTAACTAATTATGTCCAAGGTTCTAACAGTCATCGCATCACAACCTGGTTTCGACACCACGGCGGCTGATGACAGAGTTTGAGATACTGAGTCATATGGTAACAACAATAACATACTGATTTGGTAACTAATAGGTTATCTAACATTTTGATTTTGATTTGACTGGCTCGGTGGCCAAGTGGTTAGCGATCCTGACCTCTGATCCGAGAATCGTGGGTTTGATCCCCACACAGGGCAAACTTTTCTGTGATGAGCAGAATTGTTTGCTCTGAGTCTGGGTGTATAATATCTATATATGTATGTATTTAAATGTATATGTGTATGTATATCAGTCTCTGGTTCCCAAGATACAGGGAATCCTAGTTTGGGGCCAGATGACCGTGTGTGATTTGTCCCGATTATTTGGCCTTAGTTAGTGGGTGCTCTCACCCTTATAAAGAGTAGGTGATATGTAGGACCGTAGATAAAGATGTAAATCCGGAGACCGTATCAAATCTCTCTCATCTCATTACATCTCATTCCACCAAGTCCTTTCGGCCAAGTCATTTTGAAATGGACATACTATAAATATACATACACCAGAAAATCATTACCCTTCGGTAGGACTGTCGGGTAAATAGTACTTTATATGGGGAGACGTGTTGATTTGAGATTAACATTAATTTTCTCTTAGTATGTATGTCTGTATTATTGTTACCGCTGGAAGCCAGAACGGATCGAAAAAAATTATTATGAAGTTGAGTTTTTTATTTTACTTCTATAGATTTCTGTATGTAAACACTCTGTATATGATCGAGCGTATGAAATTTTGTTGGATCTTTTCATATGAATCTTCTTCTATTAACAGTCCAGTTGTAAACGTACCTTAAGACGACCGCGAATAGCAATGGCAGTCAATCCGTCTCTGTCTCGTGCGCCGGCGCAGCGGACATTGGCCACTGGTGAAAGCGGCAGGATCAGCTGACCGGTGCCGTTGTTCGCTGTAATCCTAGAGTTTCTAGTTAGTTAGTTGGCGGTTTGTTTTGGGACTAAGTTCGCGCTGTATGTAGTTGTTAAGAAGAATTGAGTGCAGCGAAAATGCGCCTTATCATATCTAAGTGGTTTTGCTTAGTTATTCTTATGTTAGATCTAGATAAACGGGGTATAGATCGCGCGGTCAGGCATCAGGCGGTGAAGATGTTCAATTGTCTGCCAACCGACTTAAAAACGATAAATAATTTTAACGAATTCCAAAAACGTTTAAAGCGCTTCTTGTTGGAAAGATGTTACTACAGTTTTGATGAGTTTTGCAAGTAGTTTTTTTATGTTTTTTTTTCAGTAATAATTTTAAGTGCCTTTCTGTTATTGTAATATTTTGTAATTCCTTGTCGATATGTACTATGTAATTCCTACACAATGTATTTTGTTAACGGAATAAATAAACTTGAAACTTGAAACTATATCTTTATGCATACTTGCTAAAACATATAATTAAATATGTGACTCATTAAAAATGTAAAACAAAATTGTAATTAAATATAATTTTACATATTATTTTAATTTTAAAATTTATACACGACGGAGTCTGTATCGTTACAAGCTCTTACAAAATTCAAAATTGAGATTTTGTAATTTTATTTAAAGAAAAATTGTGTATCGTAATTTTCCCCCCTAATACGAGATACTTGTAAAGTAAATGTTTTGAGAAGTGAGGCTTCAGTTGGCGAAGCGAAAAGAAACTATTTCATCTCATTTATTATAATTACTTAAGTATTTAAAAGTTGTAACATAAAGACATTTATCCGTTCTTTACTCTTCTTTTTGGCCGATTCACTCATGACAGAGTGGGCCTGGTCATCATGTCCTAGCTTTAGTGGCCCGTCGATACACACGTGACCATTCCTCTCTCCTTCATTATATTACTTACAATATCTCTCTTGTGGATAGGACAGTTAAATGTGCCACATGATAAGAAGAATATCTCTCTTTTCCATCCAACACAAACCATCTACCAGAAGTCCACTAAAAACCAGACGTCATTAGTTGCAAATCTCGCTTCACCCATCCAAGTTCCTATCCGCCGTCCGACTCAAGTCAAGATCGCGAACTTGTCCGTTGGAGAAAGTTGGGCCGGTCTCGTACCGGACTGGCGACGGCAGTGCCGGCCATCTGACCCAAATATCTAATGATGGACGTTTTACTGCAAGTTTGACATTGTTATTACTAAAATAATGTTTTATCTAAACAAAAAAAAATAACAAAAACAAGACTGCTTTTCGAATGTATTCTTGTCAATTTTTGGTTCAAGCTAAAGACTCCTGCATTTTAGAATCTACCAATCCATTTTGCCTACAGACGTTTGTAATATAACATACAGTGTGTAAGGGACAGGTTTCCGAAAACTTTAAGGGCTTGCTCAGTAGACGAAACTGAACAACTTACCACAAGATTTTTTTTCAGGAAACGAAAAAAAAAACGACTTCTCCATACAAACTGTCCAATCAAGTTTATAATTTTGTATGGAGAAGCCGATAATTTTTTCGTTTCCTGAAAAAAATTCTTGTGTAAAGTTGTTCAGTTTCGTCTACTGAGCAAGACCTTAAAGTTTTCGTAAATCTGTCTCTTACATCCTGTATATACATACTTACTTAAATCTAATCGAAAATATGGAGGCAGTTGTTTATAAAATAGTATAAAACTTCAGCTTAATACTTATATCAACCCTAGAACCAGGCAAAAAGATTGCCTTGTAGCGTTCGTTGATGTCTAATGTATGGAAAAGTAAAGAAAGGTTTCTCTTTTTGAAATGAAACATTGTGTTAACTATTTTTATCTCGACGGCTTAAAAAATTGTTTTTTTTTTCTTAGTATTAGCTAGTAATTAGTGTATGTAATTGTGTTTTTACTAAACTTATAATCTCTGATTTATAGAGTTAGGAATGCTATTATTAAAATTTCTCTAGGAAAGGTTATTCATGAATAGTTAAGGATATAAATAAGGTTTAAAACCTCTCGGGTTATAAAAAGGAAAACAAATGTTCAACATAATTCAGATATTATTATAAACTGCTGCGGTCGCGCAGTTTGACGCATTGTAGGTAACAAACCACACACAAAATAACCACACATTTTCAGTCCCAAAACCGAATGACATAACTTTTGAACAACGTCCAAATACATATTCACAAAGGGCCACATGCCTCACTCCAAACAATAAGGTGCTTTAACACACATGTTACCAAAAATTGAGATAATACTTACTTTCCCATCGCGTGAGGCTTTCTCCTCGGTGTGCCTCATAAAAAACCCGCGACAGATGTACTTGCTGGCAACCCTTCAATCAGTCAATATTTGAATTCGGAACACTCAGGTAGGGATTTGGTGGAAAGAAAAAAGAAACATATTGCTTTTTGTTGTGTGGGAATCTGCATGGAACTCGCTTCATTATTATAGGTTTATTTTCCTATCACAATTTAAGTCAAGTCTATCAAAGTACGCATAAATTTTTTTGAAGTATTAAATAATTGACACAGAATATACTGCAGAGTCACCAACATATCTTTCACAAGATGACCACTGTCTAACATACCTCTTAAGTTCCAAAAGTAAAAATAAAACACGTGCAGAGGAAAAGTTAGGCCTCCCAAGTAACTAAAAATAAAAGACCTTGTATACATACCCAAAAATGTTAAAAGACTTTGATTAAAAGTCCAAGAAAAATTGATTTCTAAGCAGCATCTCGTATATCCAAATATAACCATTTTAGAGCTAAGTTTCCCTCGAAACAACCCAGAAACCCTAAAATTGAGCACTGCCAGGTAAAGATCTGTCTGCTACTTTGATAATTGCAACCGCCTCCCCTTTCCTATCCAAAAATAGATAATTGATTTCATTTTTGAATTAAAATTAATGAAAAAACTATTTTTCATCATAAGCCCATGGTACGTCCAAACATTCATTTCACACCCATAGACTTTTAAGCTTACAAATAAGTCTCCTTTAAGTCTCCTTATAAATGAGACCCACCTGTCGGTAAGTTTTTAAGCCAATTTAAGTTTAGTTATGGTTCTGTTAAACCGCAGTGATCCATAGTTTCAACAAAAAATGGTAAGATAATGCTAGGAGAAAATCCTTATCTAAAGCGAGCGGACAAGCCACTGGGCTACGGAGGCGGTTAAAATAAAATAAAATAAAATACTTTAAAAATTGAAACAGGTTATATAGATAGAGTAGAAACTATTTTTAGGTTTAATGCACTAAATCATTTACTTACGAGCCTTTGAAAATCATACTATAAATGACTAGGCAATAATAAGTACCCGACATCAAGAGCTGTAAACTCTTTTCTGTTGATCGGACCCCGCATGTTTTTTTTTATCCAAAAGGCTTATTCACACGAAACCTATTAACCTAGTGAAGGATGCGCGGTGTCGCATTACAATCTTTTTTCTCCGTTTTTTTTTCTTTTCATCCCAAACGATGGTATCACATCCGGCGTTTATTAAAACGATATCCGGTTCGTTCCGGATTTTGGGAGATGTAAATAGAGGGTGTTCTAAAGTAGCCTGCGTAACAAAGTGCGTAATGGCAGGGTTTTAGCTATATTATTATTATTTTTTGTCTTTTTTTCTCTCAATATGTTCGACACGTTAAATTGAAAAGCTACGGATATGTATAATGGATGAATGATGGCGCAAAGGTCAGAGCACCTGTTTCAGTATGTCAGTGCACTTGGGTTCGATTTTTATTATAACAATAAACCGTTGGATAGGTTATTTGATTGTGCCAATAAATTTTATCCGTTCCAGGGAAGAAAAAAGTTTGTTTAATATTTAAATTATATTTTTTAGCCAAAGACAAAGTAACATGAACAAATTCAGAATATATAACTTAATAGCGAATTTGACAGTGATGAATAATATCGGTATCACAAATCACATAACTATTATCGTGTTTTAAGTTTTTGCACGTATTTTATAAGATTTAGCAAAGACCAGGATAAAGCTAAGTAATTATATATTTTTAAATTTTGTTTTAAATAGTATTATATGTTTTTGTCAAAAAATAAACTTTACAATAAGTTTTAATTTATTAGCATAAAAAAATTATATTTAATATTTGATTATCTAAATTATGTCCAGGATTTTTAACGTAAAGGCTTCTTGAATCAAATATCAAATCTATTTCTACAGCATCGACGCTGACTGTAGGCCTCCCGTGCTAGACAAGGACGCAGCTCTACGTGGGAGAGAGACAGCGAGCGGGCAACGTCCTGATTGTCAATAAACTTGACCCACATTTCATTGAGAGTAAGTCTGGATGGAATCTGTGTTAGGTAGCGTCATAGGGAACTTTTACAGAATTAGATATAATACAGATAAATACAAACTTTTTCTTTAAAAAATCTCATTTTTTTTTCAAGCAGCAATCATAAAGAGGCTTAGAGGAAGTTATATTTCTAAACTAAAATGGGAATATACATTTTTATCAATCATACCAAAGACAATAATGTATTACCACCAACAATACATATACAGGATGTTAAAAAAGTGCGTTTAAGATTCTAAGTGGTTATTCAGTATCAAGTAAATACAGAATACAGGAAAAATATTGAAAAAAATCGATCTATATTTTTTTCAGTTTCCCATATAAATCTGAATAGTGAATCAAGAATTTGTGTGGAAAACTAAAGTAGTAGATCGGATTTTCCTGTATTCTATACTTAATTCCTTAGAATTAAAAACGCACTCTGTATAGTTTAGCTATGATTTAAAAAAAAAATCGATAGCAAAAGTATGCTTATTTATTATCAATCAGATAGACAACCTGTGCAGTGTAAACACAGCCTTGTTTTGAGGTCCTTGTCCGAAGTAACGGTGTTAGTGTAGGGTCGAAACTGGTTTCGGCTACTTCTTAAATTGCTTTTTTTTAGTTTTTATTTTATTTTATTGGAAGATTTAGCAAAAAGATTGTCTATGAAACTGTGTAATGGAAAAAATAGTTTTATTGCATGTTTCTCTAATAAAGGGCTATGAAACTGTGAACGGTAAAAAATATAAAATTAGCTTTATTGCATGTTTTTCTGCTTTTTTTTTTCCACAAAAAAGGTATTATATTATATCGTTTATACTCTGACAATTTGATACAGCATTTATCGTTATGGTAATGTAGGAATGTAGGAATATCACAGAATATACATATATAATTGATGATATGAATACAGGGTGACTTTAAATTAGTTCTTGATACCAAAGGCTATGAATCTGCTCATGATAACAAACAACTTTCCCTAAATAACCCATAGTCAAATCACATAAAATTTTTTTGACTCTTCATACTAATTTGGCCGCTCGGCTGATCGATTTGTATGAAGAGACCAAAATCTATTTATCTATTTATTTGTTGTTAAGGATATTATTGTACTAACATAGGTTAAGTTAAATTGTTACTAACATGATAAGTCAAAGTCACTTGAATAAATAAATGAATTATTATTATTATTAAATTTTTTTTGCGATTTGGCTATGGGTTCCTTAGGGAAAGTTGTTTGTTTTCATGAGCACATGCATAGCCTTTCGTATCAAGAACTAATTTAAACTCACCCTATGCATAATTGAAGAGCCCAATTTTATATTTAAAAAAACATTTTTCAGATTTGCCCTACATATTGTTTGATGCGAAAGTGATAAGGGTAAATCTAACAAGCATACACAACACTCTTACATTCTTTTAAAATCCATTAATCTGTTTAGACTAGACTTATTCAAAAGACATACATATGTTTATTATAGAGATTGAAACTTAACTCCGTCCTATGCGGTGCAGTGTTTGGTGAGAGGTTAATCCACCCACAGCAGTTTTGACTGACTTGGTGGCTAAGTGGTTAGCGATCCTGACCTCTGATCCGAGAGTCGTGGGCTCGAACCCCACACAGGGCAAACTTTTCTGTGATGAGCAGAATTGTTTGCTCTGAGTCTGGGTGTGTTATATCTATATATGTATGTATTTAAAAGTATATGTGTATGTTTATCAGTCTCTGGTTCCCAAGATACAGGGTATCCTAGTTTGGGGCCAGATGACCGTGTGTGATTTGTCCCAGATCTTATTATTATTATTATTTTCCTGCGTAGTTAACAACACGGAATAGCGCCAAGACACTGCAGTTAATCATCTGTAGACGCAGAGGCCAATGATGAAATTGACTGGACCAAAATTTTAACTTGTAGTCTCAAATCAACGTACTACATATAAACTTTGTCCGTCAGTCCGTCTGCACGTGGTCTGCACCACGTCACGTGCGATACAGTTACACGCGGGCGTGGACGTGCACAAAGGCAGGTGATGAATCTTTCATTAACACTGCTCTTCTAGCGACAGATTTTGAATACTAGTAATTACTGTCTTAGAAAACGTGTTATTGTCACATAGGAATACGCATAACTATCTGGATACTTTTTAACCGACTTCAAAAAAAGGAGGAGGTTCTCAATTCGTCGGAATCTTTTTTTTTATGTATGTTCACCGATTACTCGAAGACGCATGAACCGATTTGGAAAATTATTTTTTTGTTTAAAAGGGTATACTTCACAGGTGGTTCCATATAAATTTTATCGAAATCGATTCAGCGGTTTTTGAGAAAATCAACAAAAACTTAGCAAATGTTGCGATTCAAGTCGGTTGTTTTTAACGTATTCAGCGTGGTCAATTATAGGCATTGTAGTTTTAATACAGGGCATTATCCTCACCGAATCTAAATTAAAGTATGTTTATTCGAAGAAGGTACCATTGTTTAGTTTTCGAAGGTAATTTTTAGTCTACCTAATATAAGTTTTCTTGTAACTCGTTTACCCGTCGTCGAAAAGTACTCCTTTTATAAGTCCCCTTTTGAAACAGATCATCTCAAAATCACAACACTTATTCAAAAAGCCATCTCAAATAATCTTTACATTAAAATCTGCATTTTCATTTTTGAAATCAATATTTTTGGGACAATGACAACTTTTTGATGATGCACAAAAGAGACCTAACTGACCTTCTACCATAACTTTAGTCTTCAGTTAATTATCTGCACGTGCTCGTGGTCAGACGCTGCGCATCGAAGCGTGCGCGCATTTAGAGCACTGCGCCCGCGCAGCCCGCTATAACTGTTCCCACCACGTGGTCAGCGCCTGACACGATTGAACAACTGACCGTGACGTCACGGTGTACTGTTTTATGTTGATGTGCTGAAGGTGCTTTCATGACGTCAGCGGTGTATTGTCAGAGAACATACGGTGTTGTTTTATTGTCATGTTGATAATTATAGGGGTCAGAAAAGGTCAAACAATAAGGTCAATAAAGTGATTCATTCATTTAGATTTGATAGACTTATGACTTTGGTAGATTTATGGCGATATATTTTGCCTCAAAACGTATTCATATACGTGATTGATCGCTAATATCGTTTAAGTATATAGTATAGTATTACTAAATGTACATTTAGTTTCCGAAGTAAAATTTAGTTTCTTGAAATTGGATCGTTCTTATTTTGACCCTTTGTATGCGCCCAATATTTACTAAGTGATATAAGAGGCTTATTATAACTAAACCAAATCACAAATAATAAATATAATTCCCATACAAACTGTTCAATCACTTTGATTTTGTCTTCTATGAATTTATCACTAGCGACTCTATTTGATAAAAAATTAAAGTTTTTTAAATCTCTTAATTTGTTACAACTCTAAATTAGTTCGTAACTGTAGAAAATATATTCCTCTTTTATTTGTTAACTTTGTATACCAATTATTTTCGGCTGGATCCCCCACAAATTACCTCAACTCCGTTCTACCGGCGGAGTACTACAGCTAACAATTTATCTCTAATTAAACTGAATACTACATATACGTATATGTATAATCATAGTTGTACGGTTCTGTCCGTCACACCACACTAACTCTGGCTACAGCTACATTGTGCCGGATTCGAACCTGCGACCGATTTCCCTACATTTGCCTGCCGTGAATAACTATCAGTCATGTTAGTTAGTTACAATTTAGTTAATTTATAAACTTGTGCGGGGTTTTAGAAGTTGTAGGGTAAAGATTTACAATATTTTTACCCGACTGCTTAAATGCAGGGTAATGTTTTTCGGTGTATGTATGTATTGTATGTTGTATATTCGTTTTATTCGTACTACTTCATTTTGATTCGTTTTGGTCCTCAGTTTGACACAGGATACATTTTATACAGTACATTTTTTCTTTTTACAATTGTTTAGTTAATTGTTATCAAGGTGAAAAGTGACAAAATCCCTTCACAAGTTTTTGCTGCAACTAAGTACCGTTAAAGTTTGCCATTTATCTAAATCTGAAGAGCAATATTTCGAGTATCCGTTTCATCTAGAGGTTTGTGACAAAATGATTAAAAAACCAGCAAACTTACAAAAACACCCAAGAACACCGTAACCATTAAAAGTAGAACACAGTACAAATTTAACTCGCGAAAAGCCGCCCGCGCATGTCTCACCATCAGTCAAAATGACTACGTCACACTCACGCCTCTGAGGCCGCTCTTGACTTTGAAAAGAGGTTTCGCGGCCAGCCGCCTGCGCAAAAGGGAGGGGGGGGGGGCGTCTAAAAAGTGAAAAGTATCTAACTGTACTCAACTGAATCAAGTTATATCGCGATTTGTGGTTAGTTGAGAAGAGATGGACACTTGTTTTTGCGATAGATAATTAAATTGTTACTTGTTTGATTCGTTTTGCGATGTGTTGAATATAGCTGTCATTTTAATTATATGGTTTGAACTGGCTAGTTTAATTGCTTTAGTTTTTCTTAAGTATTCGTATTTTTTTATTTGTTCAGAGAGTCTTGCCGACGTTGAAATAGAGACCACTTATACTTCCAAATAATAATAATAATAGGGTAGATTACAACTTGAGTTATAATACTTTTTATTATATGTAAAAAACGATATTTGGTTCTAAAAATGTTTGAAATACCTAAAAGTGACGTCATACTTTTTCGACGTCATTGAGTGACAAATAATAACTTTTGTTTTCAAAAAATTGGAGATGGAATGAAAAACAAAACCAATAAAGTGTTCCGAAATTTTATTGCGAGATCTGTTTAGTGAACGATACAGTTTATAATTTATTTTTTCATTCAGTCATCTTCCCAATTTGAACGGGGTAACTTTTTATACGTTGGCAAGAGGCAAATGGTAGATGCTACTCATGAAACCATACAAATATTCTTCATCTTCTGCTTTTGGAGCACATGTTTTTTTTTTTTTTTTTTTTTATTTTTTTTTTATGTGATAAGGAAGGCCAACGAGCAAGTGGGTCACCTGATGGTAAGTGATCACCACTGCCCATAGACACCCGCAACCCCGGAGGAGATTGCAGATGCGTTGCCAACCTAGAGGGCTAAGATGAAATGCCTCTTGTGCCTATGTTTATGTTTTTATGTTTTTTTTATGTTTTATGTTTTTTTTTAATTTCCACACTAACTTTGTTATTCGATTCATCAATAATGTTAACAATTACTATCAGTTTTTGTTCACTCTAGTTAGTTGTATAGATAAAAGTCAAAGATAGCTAAGAACCACCAACATGAAACCTTAAGACAAAGAAACGTATTCAAATGGGTACACCCGTTAAAGAGCTTCGATGACACAGACAGACACACTGACTCATAGGCTTTAAACTTATACGTATAAACACCTTTATATTCGGTAATTCAGGTAGGTATTTCTGAGTTACAGGTGAGAAATAACTAAGTGCAGTGAAATTGATACATAATTTGAGTTTCCCTTCATTAATATGTCAGCAGTACGCATTAGTGGATATACATTGACTTCCCAGTGACTTGGAAATAACAAGGTATTTTTATTAAACTATCTATTTAATGGGTATGATCTTTTCATTCATGGGAAACTTTTTATGATAAAAATACTTGTTGAAAAGTTGAGTGTACAAGTTCCGAGTGGTAGGAACTTTATATATGTACTAAACGACAAAGTTAAAAGATATCGATTATTAGCATCTATATCGATTATTATCAAAGTAAGAAAAGTTTAATTTTTAGACTCAAAATTAAATGTGTTTTTTTTGCATAACGTGACAAAAAAAGTTTAAAACAAGAAACATATCTGGATCATTGTCTTATTTAATTTTCTTAGTTTTTGGTTTACACATACATGCACTAGTGTAAAATAAGTGATTAAAATAATCGTATAAACTTTACTAATAAGGTAGCGATTTGACCTTAACCTCTTGAGGGAAGTTGTTCAGATTTATCTTCATATTGACCTCCTTTGTCCAAACTTTCACTCTTTAATTAATAATTACTTTAAAAAATATTTTTAACCCCAGTATTTTAACAATGAAAAATCTCTTTTGACGTTCAAAGAAAACATTACGGTCTCTTTGCTACGGAGCCTTATGCGGCGACGAGTAAAGCCTCTTTGGTCCTCCCAAACTGGCTGCTCCCAAAACTGGCCGGGACCTGTTTATATTATAACGGGACTCGACGCGCTGACCTCAATCCCAGTTTTTGGAAGCACCCCGCTTGTGGTCCACCTACCAACAGCATTGGGGCTTCTTAGAATATGTTCTTGATTGCATTCGCATGAAAACTTTTTGAGAAGTTGCGGTAAGCGCCTTATAATTTTGTGAAAAGATTTTATTACAGGGATTCAGTTTTTGCACTCGTAAACACATGTATTTATCAAGTTTATCACTACGTTTTTGAAAGTTTATTTCATAACTTTTCGTAACTAGCGAAACTCAATTTCAAGTAAATCCATAGATATAATATTTTATTTTGAATTTATAAGAAATACAATATAGGCTATCAGCAATTATATTTAAATATAGTCAGTAATTGTAATTAAAGTAATTAAATCCATCATACATCAGTAATTAGAGCTTAGCCATTTATTATGTTAGCAGCTAACTAAAATCTTAACGGACCCCCAACTTGTATAATTGACTACTTTATATTTATTATATCAAGTTGTATAATTAATTATATAGGGTTTTAAAATGTGAGTTTGAAATTTTAAGGGGTTACTCTGATTCAAGTATAGAATACAAGAAAAATATTTTAAAAAATCCTATCTTCAATATTTTTTTTAGTATTCTATACTTAAATCTGAGTAACCCCTTAAAATTTAAACGCAATTTTTTTAAACCATGTATATGTGAAGTATAAACTGATTAAAAATGTATCTTGTTCAGTCTGAGCATCACATGAATAACATCGATTTGAAAAAAACAGGAGAATCTGGTCGAATCTTACGACATCTCGTAATTCAAAATCCATCAAGGCTTTTGGGCTACATACGGGAACCAGATTAACTATAGCCTACTGTTAGGCAGTCCGATAAATGTGTAGTAAAAGTTTGCAAAAATCGTGAAAGAAGATGTAAATACTTTTTAAAATCTTCGCACATTATCTATGACTTTTCGCTTTTTGGCGGGAACTCGCGCCAAGAGTTTGTCATTTTTGTTTTATTATCCGAAAAAATAGATATCGTGGTTTTTAATGCATAATATTGATAGTGTAAGTTCAATAAAGTGCCATTTAAGTGTCTAATATGTAGGATAATGAAATAAAAGTTGTAGACTGTGTTTTGAGTGCTCTCAAGAAGTCCATGAAATCTTCATCAAAAGTGCTATCATTTTGCTGAAGAAATGGAAATACGAAAGAAATGGCTTTGGCCTTAATTGAATTTTCCTATGAAGACGAAGAAATACGGAAGACATGGCTTTTGGCCTTTAAATACGACACAAGATTTTCAACAGACTAGGCTGTATGGTTCTGATCCTTTGCCTTCCATCTCGGGGTAAAATAAAACAAAAACAAAATATCTATGATTTTTCATTGCAAAGTATGTTTACAAGGTTCAAAGGTCACCTCGTTATGATAAATAATAGTTAAGTAAGTGATTCCACTTCAGGTAACTTGCCGAATCATTCACTCAATTAAGTGTCATTCAGTCTCGCGGATCATTGAACGAGATTGATTTGATTGGGTGTGAATTGTATTCGATATTTAAATTACAACCGCCGTTATCCGATTTATTGTATGGGTTTTGTGGGAAAATAATTGTTTCAGTATTAAGCATACATTGTTAAGGTGTTTTTCCATAATTATGATCAAGTTAGTAATGATGATTTTAGCTGTTTTTGAGAATACAAAGTCTACTAAATATATTTTTTTACATACGTATATATGCCAGCGTAAATATTATTATTAATATTGTTTTTGATTAAAATCAAGATATTCGATAAAAAAGTGTAATTTAATCTGCATACCAATAGCTCGGTTTCTACCCATGTATGGAACTGAACATTACGCGTTTTAGGACTGCAGAATGAGCCTTTTTTACTTTTCATCCAAATCGATAACATATGGAAAAGCCAAAATATGTATGGAGAGGCCAAAATTTCAACAGTGTTTTACAACAAAAGCTGTCAGTTTCAAGAACAGAAGCTTACTCTTAAAATTTATACACATTTTGTTACCACATTGAGAGAAAAATCTAGTAGTTTCGTGCAACCTTTGTCTACGGAACCCAAGACCAGGCACGTCTATCAAAACCATTAATTACATTTAATAGGGAGTCAAATACAAAATATTCATGACGTCGTAACGGTACTGGGTTACTAGACACCTCTAGTAGGCACTTCGGAGCCAGCGATGATAAATTTATAATAGGGGCTTATTACCACGTATCAGTTAAAATAACAGTTATTTTGAATTCACTTGTCACGGTATTGTGGGCAAAAATAAGGCTTACTAATAATATTTGCGAAGGCAAATTTTATACTTACAATTTTTCTCGTCTTTTCTACCGGAAGGCTATGTTTTTCGGGTATAAAATTGTGTACATGAATGTAACTTAAACGATTTCATGTATTTTAATTCCCAGATTGACAAAAGACATTACAATTTACGAGTTTGTATATAATATTGACTGACTCGGTGGCTCAGTGGTTAGCGGTCCTGACTAATGATCCGAGAGTCGTGGGTTCGATCCCTACCCAGAGCAAACATTTCTGTGATGAGTAGATGTGTTGTGTATGCTCTGTGTTTGGGTATATTATATCTATATATGTATGTATTTAAATGTATATAATATGTATGTATATCAGTCTCGGATTCCCATATTACAGGGGAATCCCTAGTTTGGGGCCAGATGACCGTGTGTGATTTGTCCCGAATATTATTATTATATTATTATTATTATATATTTTTGGAAAAATGTTAGATCAGATAGATGTTGGAACCCCATGTTTTTACTGAAAACTAGTACATATACGGGGTGTAACAGAAGTGTGTGACAATACTTCAAGGTTGGCTTTTACCCATCAAACTGAACAACTTTTTTCTACAACTTTGTTGAAATCGCAAATTTTTTTTGGACTTTTCATACAAATCGATCAGCTGGCGAACCAAGTTTGTATGAAAAGTCCAAAAAAATTTTTGCGATTTCAACAAAGTTGTAGAACAAAAGTTGTTCAGTTTGATGGGTAAAAGCCAACCTTGAAGTATTGTCACACACTTCTGTTACACCCTGTATATGCTTTTCTAAGATTAAAAATAATACTAAGAGTATTATTACTCGGCTCTATGGTCTATTCGCTAGTCTGCTCACTTCACATCAGGAAAACTTTAATTGCGGGTTCGATTCCCGGCGGGATCAAACTTTATTTCCCCAACAAACTTACTAGTTTTTTTGGCAGTTAAGCATACCAATTGTAAATATGTATACTAATCCATGTATTTATTATGTATCCGTGTACAATAAACTTATTTTTTAATTGGTCCGGGAATGGAACCCGCAACCTCCTGAGTTCACTTAGTTTAATAGCAGTAAATTATTATTAAGCTAATATTGATAAGAACTGATAACAGATACCGAAATATACGCTCTGTAGTGGAACCGATCTTCCAATCTTGTTTTTCTTTTAATATTATTATATACTGATTTTTCTTTTTATGAATATTTGAACTATGAGGATGTGAGTCTAACATCTACGAATATTTGCGGACGAAATTTTGAAATATCTATGACGGCCATATTTCAAAGTTATATTATTGTCACGTTCATTATCGCTATGCACTGGCCTGCGTCGACGCACCGCGCAAAAGAAAGTTGCTGACACGCACACTAATGCGACAGATACGTCACATGTATGGTACACACACTTTTATAGCTGTACACACACACACACATAGCTCGTTGATTATGATGAGTACGTGTGTGTGTTAAAGTAAATTATATACGTTTATTTCCACACCGATAGCTACTAAGTACACAAAATCAAAGTTATACTTAGCATACAGTTTATTTCTTCTATATGTGTACTTTATTTCTATTTACAATAAAAAAACGTGTATTTTAAAGTTACAATACTACGAAAAAAATAAATCATTATATAATTACGTGAATAAACCAATTACACGTTAAATTATATCGTTATACATATTATTTAGTCGTATTTACAAAGTTTCATGAAATCGGCCTGCTGATTTTCAAGAAATTTTAATTAAGTACAGGGAGGATATTTTGTAACGACACTTGGTACAAAAAACTAAAATCACTAGAAAACCTATAGAAACAATTTTCATTTCTGTCCATACATCAACGACTCGCGTGACACACACTTTCCTACCCTATTTACCATAGAGTAAGCATAGATCACACACACAGTACAGAGCCATGTGTTTACGTAGTTGTGTGAAGTGAAAACCCCACACACACTCATATATTTTTAAACTCTTAGTGCAACCAGTGGTCATATAAAAGACATTAACACTCGTTAATTTGTTTTAAGTATATGCTAACAATATATGTATTGTGATCCTAAGTTGGTCTTAAATAAATGAAATTGAATTGAATTGTTAACAAGAAAGAAAATATACCCATTTACTATGTACAGGTTGTAACAGAAAGGTGTGATAATACTTCAAGGTGGGCTTTTACCCATCAAACTGAACAACTTTTGTTCTACAACTTTGTTGAAATCGCAAAGAAATTTTCAGACTTTTCATACAAACTTGTTCGCCAGCTGATCGATTTGTATGAAAAGTCAAAAACAAATTTTGCGATTTGAACAAAGTTGTAGAACAAAAGTTGTTCAGTTTGATGGGTAAAAGCCCACCTTGAAGTATTATCACACCTTTCTGTTACATCCTGTATATATGTATATTGAAGTCTAAAATCAGATGAAACAAGGTATGTAATCGTTTAGCCTCGCGCAAAAGAAGGGTGTTAGAAATTAAAGTCTATATTTGTCTGTGACCTTAGTTCTTAGACGGACTTACGGAAACTTGAAACCTTTTTTTTATGTGATAGGTGGCAAACGAGCAGACGGATCACCTGATGGTAAGCGATTACCGCCGCCTATAAACACCCGCAACACCAGAGGAGTCACAAGTGCGTTGCCGAAGGGATGGGGTATGGGGGATTTGGGGGGGGGAGGTTGGACCTCCGGTATCCTCACTCACTCGGCGAAACACAACGCAAGCGTTGCTTCACGCCGGTTTTCTGTGAGGCCGTGGTATCACTCCATTGTGGTGTAATGTAAATCAAATCAATCGAAACCAAAATGCTTTTAAAGTAAGTTGCTTTTTTTTAAGTTGATGTTTTGCACATACTTTTAAATCGTCATTTTTTTTCTAACTAGTACAAAGTTCCTACAACGCGAAACTCGTACACTCAACGTTTCGGGAAGTGTTTGCGAAGTGTGTGCCTAACCTAAGCTGTCTTTGGTGAAAATCGGCGGAGTGGTTTTTGGGTTATATCGAACAGAATCATTAATTATTATCTATCTACAAAAGATACATGCCAAAAGAATTTTAAGTAAAACTTTTCCAAAATATGTAGTTCGGTTATTTCAAATAAACTACATAATTTTGGAAACACTTTCACCTTTTTTTTGCTTTAAAACTAAAAAATTGATTCTGTAAACTTTTTTGTTTAAACAAACAAAAATCTGACCAAAAGTTAGTTTTAGCATTGCACTGTGAAATGTAAAACTCGTGACACAAAAGCAGTTGCATTGTGATCTTTAACTCCTTGTAATAAAGAGACTGGCTAGTCTAACAGTTTTCTATTTGTCCAGTAAAAGTCATGTTATTGTTGTATTTTATGTACCTATTTTGAGGTCATCCAAACCAAAAGACATTTTATTTAACACCGTTCTGAGTGAGAGTGTCAACTTTGACCTATACAGGGCCACACGTCATACCCCCGGACCATAGATAATAAAGACTTTTTCAGTCTGAGCTCCGGACACTCCAAACAAATGCTGCGCTATATTAACCTAATAATCTACTTCTCCTTCTCCAGTTTAAGAAGAGGACTCTTGTGGGTGTAGCTTACGCCATTCATTCCTATTCAAGGCCTCAACTCATTTCAAAATAGGTGTACCCGATAACTGTGATTTCTACTCCTCATACTGAAAGAAAGAAAGAAGAAAGAAAAAAGAAAAGGTTTACTTTGACTGACTCGGTGGCTAAGTGGTTAGCGATCCTGACCTCTGGTCCGAGAGTCGTGGGTTCGATCCCCACACAGGGCAACCTTTTCTGTGATGAGCAGAATTGTTTGCTCTGAGTCTGGGTGTATTATATCTATATATATATGTATTTAAAAGTATATGTGTATGTATATCAGTCTCTGGTTCCCAAGATACAGGGAATCCTAGTTTGGGGCCAGATGACCGTGTGTGATTTGTCCCAGATATTATTATTATTATTATATTATTACTTAACTTTTGTTTTACGTCTTTAGGTTAGCTTGTTTGTTTTTGTTCTGTACATATTAAATACATAGACTTTTTCACCAATTTTGTATGGAGAGTCCAAATTTTTTATACCGTAACGGATCAGTTAACAGATAAATCTCAGTATAGGAGTAGAAATTTCCGTTAACGGCTCCTACCTCTATTTCGTGACATCCTGTATACTGTGACAGGTCGTTACAGTACTGAGAACATTCAAAGTCTTTAATTTGAGGCTTCCACACACGAAACTAAAAAACTTTTCCCAACAGACCTCAAGTCAAAATTTAAGTCTAAAATCGATCGACTTAACTGAACATGTGATTCAAAATATTGCTAAACGTTTATGAGAGAGGCTGATCTTTCGACTGATATGATAATTGTTAGTCGATTGACTAGCTCTGCAGTAGAGACCGCGTTTGGGCAAACGTAGTGCGGGACGCCTCCCGGCTAGGTGGAGCGACGATTTGCGCAAGGTTACTGGCAACTGCTGGATGCGCGTGGCCGACAGGTATAAGTGGCGTGACTTGGGGGAGGCCTATGTCCAACAGTGGACTAATACAGGCTGATGATGACTGACTAACATAGTATTGATTAACGTTGTTTTTATGCCAAAATAACTTGGGTAGGTATGCTTCGTCTCCTTACGCGTCCATTTCCAATACTATCCGTGTATATTATACTCGTAAATAGTTCGTTGTATAGCAATACGATTTTCCATAAGACAGAAGACGGTGCCATTTTATGTAAATATATATGCAGATTATGGTGGCAAGAAAATAAGTTAACTAGCTAACTTAACTAAAGCTTAAAAACCTGACTTTAATAAATTCTTTTATGTCAATATGCGGATCAAGTCGTTTTAGTAAGGAAATTAGGCATACATTAATACATAGATACACTAGAAAATCATTACTCCATTCTATACCAGTTGGGTAAAAAGAAACCTCTTAATATCGCTAGTCGATTATTCCTGAACCCTCATTATTATATTTATCTCCTCCACAGTCCCTTTTCGAAGAGCTTGAAAGCCCTTGTCAAAGCCTGACCTAGCACCAGTAATATAGCTACCGGTACAGTCAGCCACGCGTGTCTGCGCGGGCGCCGGTAAACAATAGCTAACTGTACCGTTGAGTTGCCTTGACTCGGTCACCGCGGCTGACCATAATACCTACGTGTACAGCATGTTCAAATAATTTGACAGATTTTATCGTAAAATTAACTCAAATACTTCAAAATGCAAACATTTCGTTTCATTTTGGTAAGGATCAAATAGTTTTATCCGTCATATACTCCTCATACAAGGACCAAGATTGTATTGAAATATTGTGATAAATGTTATTTAGTAACAATAATTGTCGAAAATAAAGTTTTATTCTTATAAGTGATATCTAAATATAGTTCAAAGCATTTTAATTAAATGTCAAAAATGTCATGAAAAATAAATAATTCGTAAAAATTCAATGGAATTTTACGCACATATGCATCCACTTTCTTTACTTTGCCGTGCCGTCTAAAATTAAAAATTAAACTTAATAAAAAAGAAACATTATACAAAATTAAATATGCAGTGATCTGTAAAACATATTTTTTTAAGAAGCAAAAAACGCGTTAATAGTTTGAACATTGATATTAACAGTATAATTGGATTATGATCTGGATTAACCCATCTTGATGTTTTGAAGTGGAAAAAAGGATTAAAGTGAACCACCTGTATACCTATTTAGTGCTAACGTCAAAACCTATAGTCTGACTACGATCTTTTGGCGTGTGGATGACATTGACAGGCGCTTTTGTCGTAAATCTGACATGTATTTCTTTTTTTTTTAATGTGATAGGTGGCAAACGAGCAGATTGATCACCTGATGGTAAGCGATTACTGCCGCCCATAGACACCCGCAACACCAGAGGAGACACAAGTGCGTTGCCGACCTTTGAAATGGGATGGGGGGATGGAGGAATTGGGACGAAGGGGGGGGGGGGGCTCCGGTACCCTCACTCACTCGGCGAAACACAACGCTAGCGTTGCTTCACGCCGGTTTTCTGTGAGGCCGTGGTATCACTCCGGTCGAGCCGGCCCATTCGTGCCGAAGCATGGCTCTCCTACGGTTAAAGCATCATATAATAGTACATTATGGTACTAGTGTGTAACATTGGTGATTACCGTCGAGGCGCCATTGAGACCCGAGCCGTAGGCGAGTTTTACCGTGGGAGAGCCATGCTTCGGTACGAATGGGCCGGCTCGACCGGAGTGATACCACGGCCTCACAGAAAACCGGCGTGAAGCAACATTTGTTGTGTTTCGCCGTGTGAGTGAGGGTACCGGAGGCCCAACCACCCCCCCATCCCCATTCCCCCTTCCCCCATCCCATTTTCATTAGTGAGTTAATGAAAAAGTCACAGTTTGATTATGGGTGTCATTCTGTGCCTAATTGCGGTGACCATAGAGCCACTTTATGAGCAAGTGTGTTGAAAATAGTGTTATTTTTCATGATGGCGGCGTTATTTCTGGTTTTCACCACACGCCAAAAGTCTGACTGTAGGGTGTAGACTTCATTATCACATGAAAGAACTTGGAACATGTTAAAAACGTCATTATAATCAAGAAAGGGTTGTCTTCGTGTCTTAATGCCAGGTGTTTCTATAAAACAAGGCAGTTTAAGTAAAACGGCTTAATTAACTTGTGGATGGATAATGAAATATACTATCATTATAAAGATATGTTTGTATGTATAACATTTTTATAACCAGCATTTTTTATTATCAACTCAGGGGAGTTTTGTCAGCTTTTAGATATTATACTTAACCAGAAAATTACAACGTATTAATAATTGAATACAGTGTCTAGTATTTCATTTTATAGATTTTTTAATTATACGATATTTATTTTGGCAGGGACATCAAACACAGGTATTTTTATGGGGTGCGGAGGGGATACCTGTTCAAGTATATTCATAATTCATAATTTATTTATTCAATTACTTAAATGTGGTACATACAATAAAGGTCTTACATATATATATATATAATTAAAATAGAGTTCACACATTTAGTCTTACAAAACAAGACATGCAATTAAGAAAAAACAAGTTAAATTTTATTTTCTAAAAATTCTTTGACTGAATAAAAGCAGTTTTGAATTAATATTTATTTTAAACATTTAAAAAAATACATTTGGTAGATCCTTGATCTGGTCAGGTAATTTATTATAAATATAAATGCACATGGAATTACAATTTTTGTGTGTCTTTTAGACATCTTTGCACCTCTTGAAGGGTTATAGGGTAGTTCTTTGCCCACCCTTGAGGGCTAACTTAAATACATAAAATGAATTGCGTTGTCTTCTTCTTAACGTGTGGCACATTTAACCGTTCTATCCTCAAGCTGTAGACGGCGGTTGCCTATAGCGTTGTGAGCTTCTGCGACTAAAATTAAGTGAAAATAATTGAATTCTGAAATAATTTATCAAATCAAAAATGACCATCGGTTTTCATACGATCGAAAGAGCTATAGCCATGCCATACAAGGCGGGCTACGTAATAGGTCGTTGCTATTCACTGGTGGATCCCCAAGGCCGCGGACCGTTCCTGCGCGCGCGCGGCCGACGACCCAAGCGGTACTATTGGTTCTCGAATTTGACTTTTTGTACACCTGTTTAGATATCAAACTGAATAAGAGAATCTAAGAACGGGTTCAATTTGAAATCGTCTGTAGATAAATTATATTTGAATATGATATTAAGATGGAATTTTTAACACGTGATCTCGGAGGAAGTCCTTATACCTAAATATATTCGGTATCAGACAGCTTTCGTGGCTTTTTTCATTGGAGTATTAAGTCGCTCACAGATTAACAATCAATATCGAGTCTAGAGATCTACCCTTACATCGGAAAGGTTGGGCCATACCTTACACACGACACGGGGGATAAGTCGGGTCGTAAAATCTGAAAGCTACATATGTTGCCAATACCAGCTAAACTTACCAATGTATAAATCCTGACGTATTAGTAAGAGTCAGTATTGTAGTATACAGTGATGTGATGTGAAATTTAAAGGAAAATGAAAGCATACATTCTTAGGATTATAAAAAAAATTGTGTCTGACATTCTTAAAAGCTAAAGAGTAATGAAAGCTAGAATTTATACTTCGAGTTGCATTCGTATTACATTAGTACCACACCAGATCCATCGTGGAGGCTAACTGTAAACCGACGGATTCCCGGGCTATCCCGACCAAAAAACGAATGCCAGGGTACAATGACCTGCCAGAAACGGAACGGAGATGTTTTTTTGGACTTTTTAGTTTGTTTTGGTCAGTATGCCTCTGGGAAGGAAGAATGAGATTATAGACCCTATCGACTTGGGTAAATTAGCATACATTATAGTTTCTTTAGTGTAGAATATGGTACAGGCAGGTGTGTATGGAAAAGTTTACTTGTGTTTCTTTGGCCTGTACTTTAAATGTCTTTTATAAAAAAAAGATATCAACTTTTTAGAATAATAATTCTATAAACTAGAGTCTATTAGTTACACTTGACACTTTTACTCAAGATGTACTGAACTTTTTCTCACGAAACTCATGCTCATAGTTTTAGAATTTAATAGAAGATTTTTTTTTGGACATCCTTTAAAAACTACCGAACAGCTGATTCATTTGTATAGGAACCGTTTAAAGAAAAACAAATTTGCTGAACGAACTGATCATAAGTGCCATAAGACTCATAAGTTACATGGGCAAAGTTGTTAACAAGTTGTGTGCTGATCACGCGCGGGCGCAAGACGCTGGGGTTCAAGCTGGGTGCCGGCCGGCCGCGCCCGCGCCCTCGCGTGATAGTGGCTACGTATTTGAACTGAGTCAGTACGCCGCCGGCATCCCGCGTCCCGCGCCCCCACGTGATCGGCACTCAAAGTGTTAAGAATAATGATATTAGAAGTCACAATTCAAATGATAGCAATATCATTGCGAACACCAGAATAATATATTTGCTAGGTATAAGGACAACTTATTGTTGCACTGATTTCAGACTGATATCATGTCTAAATTAACACACTTAATAATGAAAACTCCATTCAATTATGTTAATAAAAGAACAACTATAAAAACTATGCTACAAAAACATAACTACGCTTGTTCACAAGTAAAAATTAATAATCGTATACAAAGCCAGTACTACCTACCTATATATCTGTAAATGACGCATTTTTGTAACATTGTTATTACCTCCGAACCCAACCTTTATAAGAAATAGAAATTATAAGACATGTGATGGTCAATATAACAGTTCCATTTCTACAAAATGTTGAACAAAGTCTACAGTCGTAAAATTAAGTTGTAAATACTTGAAATTACATTACAAGGGGTAAGACAGGCAATAAAATTGCCGACTTGAACGGAACGTAAATAACTTATTAGCATTATAATGAAAGGCTTAAAGAAATAGAGTAAAAATATAAAGGACAACGGCGCGGCGACATATTGTTGAAAAAGTGTTTGTTTCAGAATTTGCATAAATATGTCTGATTCTGGTCTCTTTAGTGCGCACACCGAAAAAAGTTTTTGACTACAATACAACAAGAACGTATAGTTGTTTAAAAAATAGTCATTCTAACAAAAAAACTAGTTATAAGTAATAGAATTTTTTGCAGCATGTACAAAGCGATTAGTAATATTTACTTTTTAAATCTAGTTAAAACACAGATTGTAGTGTTTACCACTGCATAGTACCTAAGCATTAATGATGCGATAGTAATGAATACTGGAAAAGGCTACTCTTTACAATAAGGTTTGTTGTCATTATAATCGGATTGTAAGGTGAACATGACATGTTGTACACATACCGATATGGTCTGTTATATTCACAAATTGATTTAACTAGATTATTATAGTAATGACGACAAAGCGTTTTGTCGTCACAAATAGAACTAGACAATATCGTACGGATAACGAGATTCTAGTTACATGTGACAAAAAATGTGTTGGAGGGAGTTTCTTTAGGGCCCGACGTTTCTTCTCTCTCCGCAAACACTTCCCGAAACGTTGGGTATACGAGTTCCGAGTGGTAGGAACTTCGTATTAGGTAGAAAAATATGACGTTCGAAAAGTGTACAGAGATACCTACTTCGAATAAATATTATTTCATTTCATTTCATGTACCAGAATTTTTTTTCAGTGCACGTTGAAATGTGTCGCTCAGTTTTAGGAACAATTTATAAACCAAATGTCAAAAATGTTTGGAATCTCCATACAAATCGATCGTCGGCTTGACCACATTTAACGTCGAGAGTCAAAAGAAAATTGTCGTTAACATATTTAAAAAGTAGTAGCAATCATTTCTTATTTCATTCATATTTGAGCCATATGTTCTCATCCGCCATAAAAATAAATAAAAACATTTTGTGTAATTACAGTGGCGTTTACGCGATTCCTTTTGTAATTACAAACTTAAGCCCAAAGTATTAGCCCACTTAGGGACCGAAAATGTGGATCAGTTTCGAAAAAATCTTTCATAATACTCTCTACATCCCTTAAGAAACGTGTTTTCCCATTTTCAAGTTTCTATCTTCATGAAATAAGTCCACTGCTAGAGTGAATCAAAGCCACACGTATACTTACATGCTTACATTTCTGTTAGTCTCACTATAAGTCTAATAAATAAAACATTTCCATAATGTACGATCAGTAATTTGCAAAAATCTATTTAAATTTATATAAAATTGCAGCTAACAAAAAATCCTTAAATCAACAAATATTTTGTTATCCACTGATTCAGTGGCACTGACCAAATCAAACTTTTACAACATAAGTCATAAATGACTACTTACTCCCAAAAACCCGTTGCTTCCTCCAGTGCTTGCTCCCGTGCCCATAACGGTACAGTCAGGCAGACAAACATATTTTTACGTTAGGCAATTAGGACGGCAGGATCTTCAAAGGGGCCGCTGTGTGCCGCAAGAGAAGACAATGTTTTTATGACATACATTTAATAACTGTCAGGTATTTTTGACGTAAACGCCATTTCTATAGAAATGCTAGATTTTTTTGTTATTTTTAGTTTTTGACAGAGGAATGTTTGTTATAAGTAGATAAGATTAAAGAAGTTTCTAGACAGTACCGATATATGTATTACAGTTAGAATTGTGATACAATCATTAAAACAGGTATGTATTGACTGTCCTTTTTTATGAATATTTTAAATAACATTTTTACAACGCCATGTTAACTCAAAATTAAACTTTTACTTTAAAACTGTAGTAAGAGTCGTACCTATATTTTTTCACGAAATCATCTGAATTCTCAATGAAATTTATAGAATTCCCACGCTACCAACAAATTAGCAATTATAAAAGGAAAATGGAACAATAACAGGCAAATAAAAAGCATTTAAGCCCACGCCACGTCTGCTAATAAAGACCATAAAGTCACCGTAAACACGTGACCCATTGACCAACATAATCGCTTACCCCATTGGACAAAGCGGCATCTTCAAAATAGTATCACGTATACAATTCACGGATTCACGAATTTCATTTTGGGCCAACCCACAGGCTGCGCCCGCATCGAAAATTTGTCGCGCGGCGAGCGAGACAGCGAATACGAACCAAACGAGAGTGAAAGAGACGCCTATAACCGTAAGTGAGCCATCTAACGGTAAATACACGGAAGTGTGTCAGTGGCGTAAGTCGCATGCGAGCACCATTTGGACGTAAACGCCAGTTTTGGAGCGTTGAAATTGCAACCTTGACCTATGAGCAGTTAGGTCGGAAGTAGTTTAATGATAATCTAGTTTTCGATTTTCATGGCAATAGATAGATTTGTATCTAGTGACTAGGTTGTTGAGAGCCTACCTCAAGGCTAGACCTAGCTTTTATGTATGTAGACTATAGAGTTTTTGCGACGGTATTGGAATTTTAATGTTATGTTTGTTGTTTTTCGGAATCACTATCGTTTTTTTATAGGTAGTCATACCTACATGATACAATTTTATTGACAATTATAGCAAAATATGATATTGGAAATCCATTAAAAGGTTTCGTTAGTCAAGAAATCTACTCCTGGATGATTAGGGTGCAAAGATGCCCATCATGCATGCAGCGTTTCCGCGCTGAATAGCAATGGGCAATCTTTGCATCAGATAACCCCCCTTCGCCAGATACGATATTCTAATTCCCGAACGAGACCTCTTGCCTCCAATCTCTAGCAGTTGTTTCGAGTTTTCATTCTACATATATTCAGGTATCTAATAGGTAAATTGTTTTGATTAGGATTGTTTTTTTTATTAATTTAACAGCTATTAATTTTATGACTAGAGAGATAAACTTTAGTTCCGTTAAATTCGGGCGTATAAATCAAAAAGTATAATTGCCTTCTAGCTAATATTATCCAGTAGGTAGATAAGTGATTCATGTACCGATAGTTATTTATTTTCGTTTGAAGTCCTTGTTCATTCATTCTTGATTCACTATTCAGATTTAGTATGGGAAACTGAAAATTATACATAGGATTTTTCAATATTTTTTCCTGTATTCTACAGGGTGTAACAGAAGTGTGTGACAATACTTCAAGGTTGGCTTTTACCCATCAAACTGAACAACTTTTGTTCTACAACTTTGTTGAAATCGCAAAAAATTTTTTGGACTTTTCATACAAACTTGGTTCACCAGCTGATCGATTTTTATGAAAAGTCCAAAAATTTTTTTGCGATTTCAACAAAGTTGTAGAACAAAAGTTGTTCAGTTTGATGGGTAAAAGCCAACCTTGAAGTATTGTCACACTTCTGTTACACCCTGTATATTTGATTCTGAGCAACCCCTTAAAATTTCATACGCACTTTTTTATTTCGATTTATTAATAATGTTCTTTGTTTATTACTTTTTTTACTTATTTGTTCATGAAATTTTCTTTAAATCCAAAAAACAGTGACAGGCATAATTTTAACCTCAGAAATAGAAATAATATTGAAGTTGCTTATTCGAGACTGAGTAAGGTAAATAAGTCGTTCATGGGGCAGTGTATAAAATTTTACTATAAAATACCTGAAAAAGTAACAAGTATATCCGAAAATAAGTTTAAAACTTATGTAAAGAAATGCCTGTGTTCAAGAGTATATTATAAAACCATAGATTATGTAAATGACAAAGATGTGTGGACATGTATAGATCCTCCAGCTCATAGCTTTAGTAATAACATCAATTGTAATAGCTATTAAGTTTTTATTTCAAAAAATGTGTTGGGGCGAGTTTCTTTTGGGCTCGACGTTTCTTCTCGCTCCGCTAACACTTCCCGAAACGTTGAGTGTACAAGTTCCGAGTGGTAGGAACTTTGTACTAGGTAGAAAAATATGACGATTTAAAAGTATGTGTAAAGCATCTAGTTAAATAAAAAATATTTTTGAGTTTTGATTTTGATTTAAATACCGAATAGGTACTTCTATGAATAAATTATTATTTTTTGGCTGCTGTAATACAATAATGTAAATTCGTTTATTAATTAAATAACAATAGTAGGTATTCGTTTGTAAATTAATTTGAAACAGGCGCAGGTGCGTCTGCGCAGCTTTTTGACCTTGATATTGAATTTAATTGATCTCGATCGACAATTAGGTACATTTGCGCTTTATTGTGTTAAAAATTTTATTAAATATGACATATTACATTATTATTATCATCAATTCTTATTTTGGTAAAGAAATTATAATATACATTTAACAAATCAAAACAAATAAATAGGTAATATTCTTTTTAAAACGTGGCTTTTGTATTAAAAAAGTTTTAAGTCTTTTGGTATTCATTTCAGTTTGCTCTGGTTAGTTACAATTTTTACTTTCTAATGAGTATTTTAAACGTCAAGTCATAAAAAAAAAAAAAAAAAAAAAAAAATAAAAAAAAAAATATTTATTTCCTTTAACATTGGTTGCTTAATAACTAATATTACTAGGGCTTCCTTTTAAGCTTATTTGCCTGTGTTAGGAAGCCCCGCTCTTCCATAGAAAAGACCAAACATGAGCAACTTAAATTAACAAGCAGTTGTTATGGGGTACTTATATCCTATTTTAATCAAAGTAACAAAATACATAATTAACAAAGATAAAACAACATGCAGTTTTTTTATATATATAAGTACAAAATGATATAAACAAAAGTATATATTTTTTTTAAGCTGACAGTTTCTATGTGTATGCGTGTGTGTGTGTGTGTGTGTGTGTGTGTGTGTGTGTGTGTGTGTGTGTGTGTGTGTGTGTGTGTGTGTGTGTGTGTGTGTGTTGACTTTCATATATTAGTATGTTCACTTTGTACAAGCAATGCCTCTATCTCATCATAACTTTTATCTTGAAGCCATGCAGTTATGACTTTTTTACACTCATAAATAAGTTTATTGTATATATTTATTTCTTTATTCATTTTATTATAAAGTTCAGCTGAGCGTCTGCCGAACTACCTACAAGCAAATACTGTATTTGTTCTAGGTAACTTTGTGACAATATCGTTCCTTCTTTTATTTAAATTCCCACAGTCATAGGGTAACATTTTATGTTTTGTTAAAACCGTATTAGTAATGTACAGTTTCCTAACCGATAATAGGTTAGTTATTTGATATAATCGTTCAGTAGAAAAACGCCTCTTTTTAAAATACATGACCTTAATCAAGCAGCGTTGAGCCCTCTCCAGTTCAAGAAAACGCGTCTTTGCCGCCCCTCCCCAAACCGGTATGCAATAGACCAAAATTGACTGTATTAAGGATACATATATTTCCTTTATGAGATCTCTAGAAGAACCAGATGAATCAGCGACTGATCTTGGCAGCACATGTCTCAGAGACTTAAAGATCCATGTTAATTTTCTTATTCTTGTTATAACGTGCTCGAGATGTGAATACCAAGAGAGCCGCTGATCCAGCATGACTCCTAGGTATTTGGTATGAGCCACCCTATGGAGAGCGGGGCATATACAGTAGCTTTTGTTTGCCGTAGTTTCGCATCCATGTATTTTTATGGTGTAAGTCATAAATAAAAAAGGCCAAAAACTTATTTTAAGACCTACTTCGCTGTCATGCTTGCTGAGTTTTTTGTTAAAAGTAGTCACAAAAGACAGGAGACCTAGTTTATAGAAACTTAATTTCAAAATTAGCCAATAACGTACACGAAAAATTAAATTGTTACAAATATCCCTTTACCTCTGCGAATAATAAATAATGTTGCCACCGCGAAAATTGGAGACAAAAGTGCGCGTTTTTTTCCCGCGCCACGGCCGCACGTTCAGCCCCGCAATCCAAGAAGTTTGTAATTCGAAATACGATTTTAAAAAAAAACTAAGCTTGCGCCATTTCACGTCGACATGGGCCAACGAACTCTGTAATCGAACTTCACACTATTTGCGAAAAACTTATCCAAGGTCGCTATTGGCGAGACAAATCTATAAAATTTTAATAGTTATTTTTTTTTTCACAATATCGCAAGCGAAGGCATTGCATTGCGTGCTGTTGTTGTGTTGGCCAACAAAATGCGTTGCTATGGCTTTTGTGACGATTTTTTTTCTGTGGTTGCGCATTGGTGGTCAATTATAGATATTTTTTATTTAATATAAAATTGATTGACCCCGCACTGAGTTGAATAACCGAGTAGCCTTGGTGCTGAGAAAATATTGTTTAGACAAGTACTGAACTGAACATTTGCAATTGATCGTTTTTACATGTTGACGTCAGAAAAACGGTTCAGAAGTAAAAAAATAAGATATGCAAAATTATCACAAAAACAATGCATTAAACGACAACAAAAGACAACGACAAGTCTCGAGATCTTACTTAAATTAGATAAGATTACGTATTTGTTAATTGGAAGTGCATAATAAGCTCGAGTAATACATTTTAGAATTTTATTTATTTAAAAAAATAACAAACTTACACTCTGATTTTTAATTCCGCGGAATTCTGAAGTTTCTTGGTGTTATCACTGTAGAAAATCAGTCCTAAAAAGCGGCAAAATAATACACAAGAAAAACATTTTTTTCCGGAAAGAACACTTCAGTCAAATATAAGTGAATGTGTTATTTAAAAATATTCGTGAATAATAAAATTCCATATTATTATTTCAAAACATATACCACTGAGTTATTGTCAGCAAAGAGGAAATTTAAAAAAATGCACTGACATCACTCAATAAAGTGGCGGTGGTGGCACACATTTGGCATAATTATGAAAGTAATAATTTATATTTTTCTGGTATAGGTTTTTCCAAGTATTAAAAAAAATAGTTTTGAACATTTGTAACTAATTTATCATATAATATTTTTGTTATGAATAGATGACCAAAACAATAACCTAAATTAAATAAAGTACTCTTTTTTTAAAAGTATCATTTAAATAACCTTATTAATTTACATTAAAGATTATTATATTAATTAAGTAAATGTCATTTATTTATATACCACAATATTTAGTTTGTCTAAAATATTTTTTCATAATCTATATATGTCTTTGGTTGGCAACCTCTGCATTCACATTTGTCAAAATCAAAATTACATCTGTCAGAATTCCGCCGAATTAAAAATTTGAGGTAGATGTTATATTATTACCTATTCTAAGAAGAATCTGTCAAAAATAGAATCTGTCTTTCATTTATTCATCTGTCAAATCCAGAATTTGTAAAACGCCGAATAAGCCATCTTAAAACTGGAGTTAAACATATTTAAAAGTTGTCAGTTATTTAATTTCCAGCTTTATTGGTGTCTTGGAGTATGGTCATTAGTTGTAGTCATTATAGAGCCATTCGACACGCCTGTTTGATGCAATTTTACTGACCCAAGCTGACCACGTGATCAGCATTGCATTTTCTTTGCAGTGATTGTATCTATAACATTATAGACAAAAACTCAAGCAAATTTAAAAAAAATCTATAGAAACGATGCATCTAGACACTTACCCCCAAATTGACTAGGTGATTCGTATGAATGTGTAACTTTTAATTTAAATAATTTCCTTAATTAGTTGTGGAATGCATGTGTATACTGAGACCCCTCAGGTGCATACAATCTAATCTACCTAATAGTTTTTTTCGATTTGAGTAATACTATACTTTTATGTGTAATTCAAATTAACATATTAACTAAACAAATTTGCTAAGAAAGAATACACGGGAGCTGTTCAAATCCATAGGTTGCTGTCAAAGCTGGCGAAGAACCATGTCCAATACGGTATACGAGTTTCAAGGGGTGGGAACTTGAATTGTGTGTATTGTAAAATTGTATTGTACTTCAAAATAGGTAGACTAAAAATACCTTCTAAAAGTTTAGAGTGCTACCTTTTTCTGATGGTGACCACGTGACGGAAGACAGGTTGTTTCATTCATTCAGAAACGTAACGAATTTGGAGGAAGCGCTTCAATAAAGCTGCGGAGACTTTTAATATTTGTTAGCTGATAAGATTTTTAGCTAAACGAAGTAAATTTTTGAGGAAACGAAACAATATAATACAAATTGAGTACCAAGTGTAAGTAAGCAGGCCTGTAAATAAACAAATTGAAACAAATAGAGCTCGCGTTGCCGCAACACGGTTAGCCGGCGGAGCGTGGCGGCGCGCGCGCCGACCGCAGTGCGCGCTAGTCACAGTGGCATTTGGTCACAAGTCACTTGAAATTTTCTTAATACAAATATACAGGATGTTAAAAAAGTGCGTTTGAGATTTCAGGTAGGCCTTCAGTATTGGCTCTAGAACACAAGAAAAATGTAAAAAAAATCCCAACTCAAAAAATTTTTTGCTTCCATACAAATCCGCAATAAATAACATACGAAACGGCCGCCTCCAACTGCGCCCGCCGTGCCGGTCAACGATCGCACGTCAAACAAATCATGACCTTGCGAATGAGCCGGGTCGAGCGAGATGTAACATTTTGCTATTCGTTCAGTTTTAACAATGGCCATGGTTTTGTTTGACACGCGGTCGTTGACCGGTACGGCGGCGGGCGCAGTTGGAGGCGGCAGTTTCATATGTTATTTTATTGTAGATTTGTATGGATTTTTTTTTTTGAGTTGGGATTTTTTTTTTATTTTTCCTGTGTTCTAGAGCCAATACTGAATGCCTCCCTGAAATCTCAAACGCACTTTTTTTAACACCCTGTATATATAAGGTGCTACTTTATTAGTGCACGATATTTTAGTCAGTGCTCCTACTCCTGATTCTGATCAACTTTCCCCAAGGAACCCATAGTCAAATCGCAAAAAATTTTTTGGACTCTTCATACTAATTTGGCCGCTCGGCTGATCGATTTGACTATGGGTTCCTTGGGGAAAGTTGATCAGAATCAGGAGTAGAAGCACTGACTAAAATATCGGGCACTAATAAAGTAGCACCTTATATATATATATATTTAAAGTGTTTAGTAAAAGTTAGAGGTATCATGAATTTTATCACGTCTACATTTCTTTAAAGCTGAATTTTATATTATTATTGCGAAAGTTGTAAAGACTGACTACGTATCCTAATGAAAAATAGCCACTATCACCTATGAACATCTGTAATAACAGAAGGGTTAAGCAGTTTTCAACAGAACTTTGATCCCCACAACTAGGCCTGTATTGTAGTTATTGGTTATCAATGCCTTGCCGATTCTTGAGGGCTAAAAATGTAATTGCCTCTTAGACGTCTAATTACGCTGGCTACCCGCCACAGTACACCACGTTACTCCTAAGCATTGTTCCTAAACAATAATATAAAACCCATAAAGACATGACCTGAAAGAAAACTTTGACCAAATCACACGGTGACCACATAATACTAACCCAATTGAAGCATTGCTCATTACGCATACTTGGGGGCATTATCAAGTTTAAACTAAAATATGCTTTATCACATTTTGATAAGAATTTTAGTTCTTTTGCAGAACTAAATTTCTACGTACCTTTATTATTATGAAAATGCAATTTATAATTTTTAGGACAGTGTTCAGGTCTGGTTGAAGGTACGTGCGAGACAAATCTATAAGTAGGTAACTTTAGTTATGTCAACAAAGTTATTTTATTCTTATATACGTAAATGTTTTACTTCTTTAATAAGAAAAAAATGTCTAGTCTGTGGACTAGTTTAAGAGTTAGGGCTACACATTAATATTTAAGTACCCTATATGTATCAAATACAAATAAAAACATATATATTTTTTATGCATTTTATGCCAAAGTCAGAAAATATATACGGGTATAAATAAAGTATATAAAGTTATATACGGGTGCTTTATAAAATCAAAATCTTAAATTACATATGTATTTACTATTTACCCATCTTGTCTATATTTGAATCCATTTTATCTCTAATCGTCGCTTGAGAGTGTAAACCTCGTATATGCGGAAAGGGTACATTTTCAGGAGGAAGGAAAAACCTCGTCGTAACTTTGTTACCACTACATTTTGTCCCCTTACGTGTGTATTCATTAGCTTTGATGAGGTTTCAGGTGTTTGTACAATTCAATTCGAATTGTTGTCTTAAATTCGTTAAAAGCTACAAATATAGTTATAAGAGATAAATTACCAATTTTGCGTTCCCGAGGTTTTCACTCTCAGGTGACGTAATAATGATTTAAGTTAAATGACATTTATGTTTCGGGAGCAACACCGCATATATTTTCTATCACTTTTCAATCGAGTTAATATGTTATTCGTGGTATTTGAATGCTAGACCAGTACTCCGCAAAGTAAACGGATGTTTCACATCGAACCGAATGAATCCACTAACCATACCTTTTTTCTGTTGTTGCAGCAAGCTCGGCAGGGTGGCGGCGTCCAAGTATGGTGGCGGCGGGGTGTCCCTGGGCAGCGGGGTGGCGGTGAGGCGCGGCATGAAGTGCGGGGGGGTGGGCGACGAGCTCCTGCTCGGCTCCTGCTGGCTCGACCCCAAGCTGGACTCCTCCCCCCCTCCAGCGCATGACCTACTCGACTCCCTCCTAGCCCCACCCCCTCTTGCTGAGCTCAAACCCCTTCCCCCCTTCACTGGCTACACGGGCCACCTCTCCATCAACGGAATCTCCGGCCACCACTACCATGCTATCGCTCAACGTCTTCCAGAAGAAAATAACAACTATCCAACGCAAAGCGGGTATGGAGACCATGATGTGGTGTCCTCTTCGACCTGTGCAGCTGATGCTGAGCCGCCAGATTTGGAGGATGTCAAACCTTTCGCGCTAGAAGATACTAAACCTTTTTCTGAAACAAATACACCTGGAGCACCGGATTCTTGTGCTGCATCATGCTCGCCTCCAGCTAAACTATTCGAAGATGGAAATAAACAGGACATGTATGACATAAGCTCGATAGAAGATATAGCAGCGATTATCGGCTCAGCTATAGCAGATACGACCGTACCTTCTCAACCTGAAGACCCGGAGAGAAATGACTCGAGGGACAGTTGGATGGACATTGACGCATGGATAGCAGGAGCTTGCAGCCAACATGGCGACAAAATTGTACCTCAGGACTTGGCAGCCGAGTTTGGGCTTCCAAGCTCACCACCAGCGCCTCAGACAAGCCATCACTCAAGTATGGAGTTCTCTTGTAAGAACCAAGAATTCACAAAAAGTCAGGAGTTTCTTCAGAAGAATTTACACGCTGGGTCGACGCTTCAAGCTTTGCTGACGCACGGATACATGCCAACTGCTCTTCTTCAAAACAGACTTCAGAACGGTCCTCCAGTAAAACAGGAGGCGCCCAGTTCAACCAGCTACGGAATGGATGTCATATCGACGTCTTCACCTCCTGGAAACGCAGTATCAACAACCGATGGCGTTGGCGGTCTTCTGAACGGCCGGTACGCTTCCCACTATGCTCTAAGTCTGAAACAGGATGGCCTTTGCAGTCCAGAGAGGCTTTTAGGCTACCCGCATGCACATACCACGACAATCACACCCTCAAACAAGAGTAAAAGGAGTCGCGCAAAGGCGAAACAAGCTCAAAATGGTGCTAACTTACATGGAAGTTCTTTGGCGTTCCCGTCGACTGCTGCGGAGTTGAGCGGTCTCTTAGGGAAAGAGAAACCAGTGCATAGATGCGGGATCTGTAACAGAGGATTCTTGAACAAATCTAATATCAAAGTGCACCTCAGAACGCATACAGGGGAAAAACCTTTCAGATGTGACGTTTGTGCGAAGGCGTTTAGACAGAAAGCGCATTTGATAAAACACCAGCAGATTCACAAAAGGATTGGAAGGGATTAGCAGGGATTGCGCGGGAACTAGCTCAAAACGAAGCATTTTGTAGATTTTAGAATGTGTGTTTGCGTGTGTGAGTGCAAGTGAGTGATGGAGATCGCTGAATCTCATTTTAAGACTTCTTTATTGAATGTTTGAGTACAGTTCAAGACAGCTGTTGTACTTTACGTACAAATACAACTAACTGTACATATTTTAATAACTATTATATACTCGTTACAGCGGTTACATGTTACCAAACATGATCAAAATGGTTCTGAATATAAAGATTTTAAAATAAACTTTCAAGTTTTTACCTTTATACAATTTTGCTTTGCAGAACATCTACCGATTAAAACTATTGTAAAAAAATATAGATTTTTTCGTATTGTATTGTTAATTTGTAAATATGCTACGGTATGTAGTATTGGTTATGTATGTGTGTGTTAACATTGTAACGAGTAGATACTAGTTAAAATGATTTCTATTTATTATTATCTTTAAACCTGTAGTTAAGGCCCGTTCACATAAACTTGTACTTCATTATAAATAACCCTAAGTTTACGCCCCTACGGACAAGTGCAATGTTAACTAGTTTTAAGGCTCTCCAGATTTATTCCAATGTAGATATTTGTTTGTATATTTTATATTTCTGTTATATCTTAGCATTTCGTTTGATAGAGATAGAGAGAGAGAGATAGAGATATATTTATGCTTTTTTTTTTGCTCTTAGTCTTATTTTCTTTTAACTAGGTAAAAATCGTCGTAACAAAACAAATACAGTATAATTTTTCATATTTTATAAAGAAGATAGGTACAAAACTAAAACCGATACACGAAATTTAAAAAAATAATAATATTTTGAACTAACCGTCTTAAAACGTAATGTTGATAAAAAAAATATACATGTGCCTATCGAATTTAATCTGTATGTTACTGATAGTAAGTTTAAAATATCCGTCTCATAGGTATATAACCCTCCTTTTTGCTTCGCCGTAGTCGGGTAAAAATTGATCAATAGTCGTTTTAGTTTCATTGCCTGCGATAAAATACGTCTTTTCTTTGAACTTTTACATCCGATATGTTATGAATAAAGTATTTTACTTTATAAAATTAACTGTTTCTTAAATAAGTAATACTAAGGTCGCAAGAAGAGCAGTGCAATGGTCAAAACCTTTAGGGCGCTTTTATTGTCATTCGGATTTCTGGCCGCATGCGTGCGGCGTTTCCGAAGCGACCCGCGTTTGTGTGCCACGCATGACAATAAAAGGGCCCTAAAACATGTAATGAAACGATACGTTGCGGGCGGCACGCATGCGGGCAGAAATCCGCTGACAATAAAAGCGCCCTTACTAAGACTCTACCATTAACTTACTTGGGATAATTTAATGTATTTTAATGACGAACAAGAAGCTTAATGATGAACGAGAAGTTAATTACAATTATATTATTTAACTTATTTTTCAGTAAAAATTAACAAATCTTTCAAGATGTCTCTTAACTTATATTTATTTGTATGAATGATTACTCCGATTACCTATTTATAGTCAAATTTTAATGAGAAAATAATTTTATTTAGTGTTTACGTCATTGTATAATTAAAATTAGGTACTTTATTTAAATAATATACAAATGACAAAGCAAACGAGGCTAATGTTTTTTTTTCAAATTTTAATTGTCGCTTAATTAATTAATTCTCTCTTCTTCAATCAATCTTCTTTCTTGTTTTAAATACTGATAGAGTGCAGTGTAGGCCAAATTATTACACAATTTTAAATAAAACATTATAAATCTTTTGTTTCTGACTATACAACATACAATAAAATATAATTATTTAATTTATCGTCGCTGAAATGTAGTTCCAAATAAACGACACAAGAGAACGGGTTCAAAAAAAAGTCTTCATGTCGCATTCTGGACGATAGATGGCAGCAGGGCGAAAGCGGGGCGGAGCTGTGACTGTAGCAATGTTTTTTTTTTATTATGATATGATAGTATGGTAATTCCTCCATGTCCCACAGATATAGCTAAATCAGTATGTTGCGTTTTTGTATCCCATCTTCCACCGTTCTGTCATATACTCCCAACTTGGGAGTCGCAAGCCATTCTCCTACGTATACTGTTTAAAATTAAAATCATTGTTCAAGGAACTATCATTAATTATCATGATCTATACCTAATACAATATACTTAGCTTAGCTTAGATATACAAGCGAACTGCGCCGGCGCACACGCGATCTGCGGAACCCGCCGCGTCCGGGAACCGGACGGGAAAAAACACAGCCTTGCTTCTACATTATCATAACTATACTGATTACCTGCGCGCCGGCGTTGCGCAATGTATTGATGTATCGGTATTTAGGGCTTCTGGGTGATTGGTTGAATCATCGTTGCAATTGATCTAAGGAGTGCATATTCGGTGAAGACGTTTTCTGTGATTGTTTATAATTTTATTTGGGAAATAAATGGAATAAAAACGATAATTTAAATTTTAAGTAAAACAACAGAGAACCAGTTAAATATTTTCGTAAATAAACTTACATGAATAATACATTATTTGAATTAATATTCAGATAAACAATTGAAGAAATTGAACTAATAATATATTTAATTATTTTATTTTTCTTAATCAAATATCTATATAGATATTTCAAATTAAATAGTTTATCGTATCAGTTTCAGCATATTTTTAAAGATCACAATTTATGCCTTATTTAAAAAAAATGCTATCGAAACTAATTGAGCGAACGTTTTTTTACATCAGACCGACTGCATAATACTTACTTAACATATAATAATATGAGTACATCACAACTAATAATATATAATACATTACCTATTTTAATTGTTGCGTGCTATCCTTGCGCAAGCGGTGCATCCTCGCCGAAATTGGGCAAATCCTCATCTAACTGACAGGCATGCGCAGTCCGCACTGACTTATAATTATAAAGACACGGATACGAACATTTTACTCCACTAATCCTGATTTACACTGACTTACAGGGTGTTTAAAGACTTCTTCCGTAAAATTTAATAGGTGCTCTATTTTTCATTCTCACTTGTTCAGTTTCCACACGGAACCTATACTTTTAATTTTCATAAAAAAACCTTTAAACATTCCACAAAATTCTCGTGGTATCTTAACTTTAAATTGAAGAAGAAAAAAACCATACAAACCAGTCAGCCGATTGACCAACTTTGAATGGGAGTCGAAAAAAATTTTTGAGAACAGTTTGATTTCCTGGAGAGTATGATGAGTGATTGATGACTGGATGCTGCCGTTATAGTTTCTAGGATAAGGTTTTTTACACCCTGTATAGAGTTTGAACAAAGATATTGACATAAGGAGTTTAAACTGAAACTGAAAAAAGAATCCCATGGAAACCATAAATTATAAAAAAAGAAGTTTAACTAGTCAATCAGCTAATAATTTGCTCATTGTCTTCGCGAAAGTGAATTTGGGAAAAAATTGTCTCAAAAAATAATCTTTAAATAATATTATGTACTCAGTTACAATTATAAAATAACAGTTTAAATTGGCATATTTTTTGGTCTAAACTACTCTTCGTTTTAAAAACTGCAAACTTATTTAAAATCATATGTCTGTCTACTTCTTGTATCGGAAAATTGTACCTTTGCATTCTGAATATTTTATCATCTCTTTTAAAATAATCTTGTAACTTTTAAGTTTATTTATTTCGTAAATGAATACTTATTTTGTAAAATTATATCTATACTATAAATTCCAGTTAATTCGAGGTCTATTCCTGTTTCGACCGATCGATATTAATTTAATATTAAAGAAAACCATTCGAATATGGAATGGCCGTTGTCGACTTCACGTGGCCTGGGATAAGGTTCTTTATAGTGTCATGCTGCTGAAGTGTCTTATCCGGTATTAAAACGCACATTTGTGAAACGCTGCCTTACCAAAATTTTCAAAAACCATTTAGGTCTTTAATAAAATACTGAGGATTAACTATGATTTTGTAATAGAAAGGAAAATCTCACATATTTTTTTAATTAAAAGGGTGTTTCGCATGTAGCGTTTATTCGGCGCGTGTAGTCAGGCCTTAAAAAGTACCTTTTGCTAGTACTTAAGATTAGAGTTAAGTATTTATTTTAAATTGTAATTTTGTAATTATTTTTATTGTTTACCCTCCTTGGTTCATTTGGGAGTGACCCTAGACGAAACTAATACGAGTTGTACTTATCATGTCTTAGGTGAAATGTTATTATTTTTCGAGAAGTTTTTCACTACTTATTAAGTAAATTGTAAATTAATGTAAAATAAATGGAGATTTTTGTTAACTTAACTTTTTTGTTTCTTTTTAAAACATGTTTAAGAAAAAAAAATACATATCTACTTCAACGTATTTTACGAGGTGTTTTTAAATAGCGAATATGGTGTCCAGGCTATAATTTTAGTGAAATAATAATAATAATACGAGATACTTATACATTTTCTTTCACCATTTTTACATAAAAACTCTTTATACCAAAATGGTTATTCTGAGATCGATTGGTTCATCAACTCTTCTTGTTAATTTTTTTGTCATTTATTTAAAAAATTGAAGAAAAATAATATGGTATTTTACTCTATACAAGAAAAAATCTAAAACTGCTTATTTACTGTGATATTTGTAATACGTAATCGATTTATTATGATTTCTATACAATAAAATGAGAAAAAACATTTTATTTTTGATTTACAAAAATTAAGTTTTTTAATCTGTTATTCAAATATTTGAAACGACAGCCGCCATGCTGGTTGTCAAGTGACGTCACAATAGTGGTAAACAATGACATTTTGTTCGCGATATGTGTCAAAATTTTAGTACAGAGCTGTTTTGTTTACTCCTGAAATGACGTCACGACCTAAGCATCATGGCGGCTATCGTTTTCGCGCGCTTATTGGGAATGGTAATTTAAAATATATTTATGGGGTACTTAAAGGTTTCAAAAAAAAAAAAAATTTTGACTTTTTCCATCCTAATGATCAATTTGAGATACTTTTCAAAAAATGGTGAAAAACCCTATTGTCATATTTGAGTTAAATAAGCCTGAATATATAAATTTCCTCCACTAAAAATCACTTCTTACAGTATTATATGTATTTACAGCGATATTGAGTAAGTATATTCTTTATCTCTAAAGATTTAATTTCTTAGCTTATAATGGTCATTCTCATCTTTTATTTCGTACCATCTTGTAAAATCCATTATGATTAAATCAAATATTAGTTACAGGTAAGGATTTTGTATTATAGGAATTTTTACTAAACTTTTAGTTTAGGGCAATAAATAATTTTATAGAAAAACTAAAATGACCGACTAGTCCATTTAAAATAAAGGTACAGTACCTTTCCAAACTTACTAAATTAGTCTGCTTATAATAGGTTTTGCAGCTTTTTTACATAATCTCTGCAATTAAAAGCATTTAACTGTAAACAAATCTACGAGCTATCATAATAATGATATCCGGGACAAATCACACACGGTCATCTGGCCCAAACTAGGATTCCCTATATCTTGGGAACCAGAGACTGATATACATATTATATATACATTTAAATACACACATATATAGATATTATACACCCAGACTCAGAGCAAACATTTCTGCTCATCACAGAAAAGTTTGCCCTGTGTGGGGATCGAACCCACGACTCTCGGATCAGAGGTCAGGATCGCTAACCACTTAGCCACCGAGTCAGTCACTTATCATCTACTTGGCCAACTAATCAGAAATTTGAGAATCGTCCAAATTAGTCAATAAGCCAAAAGTCTACCAAAAGCGGCTCTCAAATTTAAATTTTACTGATTATTCTATATGTAGCATTTAAAAAGTCCATGTCACTCGAGTGTCAATTAGTAAAAAAAACAACGTTTACTACCAGTTGAAGGTTGCAAACAATCAACACGTTAACACTCGGTTACCACAGTTTTCTAGCGGCACAAAAGTAACTGGGTCACATTTTATAGACGTATCACATAGCGAACAATAAGAAGAGAGCCAAGTTCACAGGACGCCGCGAAACTCGGAAGAAAGTCGGATGTGAAAATTGACATAATGCACTGCTGTGCGCGGGACGTGCGCCGGCAAACGATAGTTTTTGCCGCGCAGTGAAAGATTGACGAGAAATGTGTGCCTGTTGCTAAGGAATTATACAGACTGTTAAAAAATTGCATTTGAAATTTTAGGGGGTTACTCAGAATCAAGTATAGAATACAGGAAAAATATTGAAAATTCGCTCTTCATTTTTTTAAAATTCTCATACTACAACAAATCTGAAGAGTAAATCAAGAACTTGTATGGGAAACTGAAAAAATTTAAAGATCTTTTTTTTTCAATATTTTTCCTGTATTCTATATTTGATTCTGAGTAACCCCTGAAAATCTCAAACGCACTTTTTTAACACTCTGTATTGTGTAATGCCATTTCACACAACATAATTCGTAAGTCAGAGTAATTATTTATTTGGTAAATACAAGTGATTTAAAAGACGGATGCGGCAAGAATGGTCAATAGCATCAATTTATAGGGAGTGTCCAAAGATTTTCGACGAGTGTTTAAAAATTAATAGAGAAATAGTTATAAAATTAGACCCGATTCATAACGGATATGTTCAGATCTGTTATTCTATATGTATTATATAGGATGTAACAGAAAGGTGTGACAATACTTCAAGGTTGGCTTTTACCCATCAAACTGAACAACTTTTGTTCTACAACTTTGTTGAAATCGCAAATTTTTTTTTTGGACTTTTCATACAAATCGATCAGCTGGCGAACCAAGTTTGTATGAAAACTCCAAAAATTTTTTTGCGATTTCAACAAAGTTGTAGAACAAAAGTTGTTCAGTTTGATGGGTTAAAGCCCACCTTGAAGTATTATCACACCTTTCTGTTACACCCTGTATATTATATAAACATTATTATTATATTCCTTCTTTGTTACACATAGGTGGAGACTTGTAATTAGCATAGACCTATTAATTTGATAAGATATCGTAAATTATTTTGCTGTATGACTCCCGAATAATAATAATAAAAAATAATAATAAATAAACACGTTGTGGGATAATTTGGCTAGCTCAAAAGCTTGGTTAGTAAATTCAAATTGGCGTGGCTTACCTAAAAATACTACTTATAAGTTTATGCACTCATTGAAGCAAAGGCCAAAAATATGTAGTTCGAATATTCTGTATATAATTGACAACGCAGAACACGTTAAAAACAATCAACTCAATCGTAACACCTACCATTTTGCTATTTTTTTTGTTTGTCTTTGTTGATTTTTTCAAAAAGCGCTGAATCTATTTCGATAAGATTTACATGGGACCACCTCTGAAGTATTACCTACCAAACATAAAAAAAAACATTAAAATCAATTCATATTTGGCGGAGTAATCACGTAACTTACACACAATAAAGGAGTAGGGTCTTCGACTCTATGTGAGCCTCCTTTTTTGAAGTCAGTTAACAAATAAAATAATATTAGGAATATCAAATAAAATTTTTAAATACTTAATGGTAATATAAATGTCAAATGTAGATGGTCAATTTTACTTTGGTAATTACAAAACCGTGGGAGAGCCATGCTTCGGCACGTATGGGCCGGCTCGACCGGAGTGATACCACGGCCTCACAGGAAACCGGCGTGAAGCAACGCTTGCGTTGTGTTTCGCCGAGTTAGTGAGGATACCGGAGGCCCAACCCCTTCCCCCCCCCCCCCCCCCCCAATGATAGCGCAGTTCCCAAATTCGCTACCCCAGGAGGGTACCAGCTGCGCGAGCGCTGGAGAATCCCTCCCTGTACGTCCAGGCTCAGAACACAACGTCCCTGAGCCTGGATGTCCAGGCCGCCCCTCGTCGTACTCTGGGGGGGGGCAAAACCGCGCTTTCAACTGCACGAGGCAAGGGCAAAGACACTGTGGCACCCCCTGCCACGCTGACTGTGGACTTCTGCAACATCAGGGGCTTACATTCCAACCTAAATGCTGTACACCACCACCTTGAGACAGCAAAGCCGGCCTTGCTTTTTTTGACCGAGACACAGATATCGTCTCCAGCGGACACATCGTACCTCTCCTACCCTGGGTACGGTCTGGAACACTCCTTTGTGCCTAGGGCTGGAGTGTGCGTGTACGTCAGAGACGATATCAGTTCTCGCCGCCTCAGCAACCTTGAAGGTAGGGACCTCTCCACCATATGGCTACGTGTAGACGGCGATGACCATCCCCGCGTCTATTCGTGCCTATATAGGTCCCATACCGGCGATGGCGAAACTGACCGACTCATTGAGCACGTCCAAATGGCTGCAGATACTGTGCAGCAGCAGATCCCATCCGCTGAGATCGTGGTACTCGGCGATTTTAACGCCCACCACGCCGAATGGCTCGGTTCTAGCAAAACCGATCATGCGGGGAGATCTGTTCACGACTTCGCCCTGGCATATGGTTTGACACAACTGGTTACTACGCCCACGCGAATCCCAGATGTGGAGAACCATGAACCTTCACTGTTGGACCTTCTGCTGACTTCTCATCCGGACGGCTACCAAGTATCCGTTGACGCTTCACTCGGCTCTTCGGATCACTGCCTGATCCGGAGTACGGTGCCACTCACGTGCCCGCCGCGACCGCGAGTTGCTTGTCGCCGTCGTGTGTGGCACTACAAGTCAGCAGATTGGGATGGGATGCGGTCTTTCTTTGCGTCCTACCCTTGGGGGCAGATTTGCTTCACGCCGGATGATCCTAACTTCGCTGCTGATTCTGTCGCTGATGTGGTGCTGCAGGGTATGGAGCTTTTTATCCCATCCTCGGTGGTCCCCATTGGCGGCAAATCACAGCCTTGGTTTGGTCGGTCCTGCAAAAAGGCTTCTCGCCGGAAGCAGGAATGTTACCAAGCCTGGGCAAATGCAGCGAAGGTACGGGATGAAAAGACCAGCGCATTGAAAAAGGAGTTTAACTTTGCCTCCAGGTCCTTCAAAAGAGACATTGCCAGGGAGAAGTCGGCGCACATAGGCAGAATTGGCGAGAGACTAGAGCGTCTTCCTTCGGGAACTCGTGCGTTCTGGTCTCTGGCCAAAGCTGTCCAGGGGAATTTCTGTACGCCATCATTTCCACCACTGCACATGGGAAATGATTCATTGGCCCACGACGCAAAGGAGAAAGCCGATCTTCTAGGCAAACTCTTTGCGTCCAATTCGACATTGGATGACGGGGGAAACGAGCCGCCGACCATACCGCGGTGCAAGAGCTGTATGCCGGATATCCGGTTCCACCAACGCTCAGTGCGTAAAGCACTTTTTTCCCTCGACATTCATAAGTCGAGTGGGCCCGATGGAATCCCTCCCATCGTGTTGAAGGTGTGTGCTCCAGAGTTGGCTCCAGTTTTAACGCGCCTTTTTCGGCTTTCCTACTCTTCTGGCGTAGTCCCGAAGTCATGGAAAACAGCTTTGGTGCACCCGATCCCTAAAAAAGGTGACCGCTCGAATCCGTCCAACTACAGGCCGATAGCCATAACCCCCTTATTCTCAAAGATAATGGAGTCCATTATCAATAGCCAGCTCCTTCGGTATCTAGAGGACCGCCAGCTGCTTAGCGACCGACAGTACGGTTTCCGTAAGGGCCGGTCCGCTGGTGATCTTCTTGTCTACCTGACACATCGTTGGGCACAGGCGATCGAGACTAAGGGGGAAGCATTGGCGGTTAGTTTGGACATAGCGAAGGCCTTCGATCGGGTTTGGCACAAAGCACTTCTTGCGAAGCTTCCTTCTTATGGGCTTCCCGAGGAATTATGCAAATGGGTCACTAGTTTTCTTGCAGACAGAAGCATAAAGGTCGTAGTCGACGGTGCATGCTCAGATTCTATGTCTGTGAATGCTGGTGTCCCTCAAGGCTGTGTGCTTTCGCCTACACTGTTCCTTCTGCATATCAATGATATGCTGCAAATCAGCAGCACTCATTGTTATGCGGATGACAGCACAGGTGATGCCTTTTATACCGGCCGTGCTAACATTTCTCGGGAAAACGTCATCGAGAGCCGAAACAAACTTGTGTCAGAAATTGAGGACTCTTTAAAGAAAGTCTCAGAATGGGGTCGGATTAACTTGGTCCAATTTAACCCCACTAAGACACAGGTTTGCGCGTTCACTGCCAAGAAAATGCCATTTGTCGTATCACCTCGTTTTGAGGACACTCCCCTTAATGCCTCAGCTAGTATCGGAATCCTTGGTGTCGACATATCGAGTGAAGTCCAGTTCCGTGGTCATCTAGAGGGTAAGGCTAAATTAGCCTCGAAGAAGCTTGGTGTGCTCAATAGATCGAGACGGTATTTCACTGCGGCCCATCGCCTGCAACTTTATAAGGCGCAGGTTCGGCCTCACATGGAATACTGTTCTCATCTCTGGGCAGGGGCACCCCAGTACCAGCTTCTCCCTCTGGACCGTATTCAACGGAGAGCAACTCGAATCGTCGGCTGCCAGGATATCTCAGATCGGCTTGATTCCTTGGCGCTGCGTAGAGATGTAGCCTCGCTCTGCATTCTCTATCGCATGTACAATGGGGAGTGCTCCGAGGAATTGTTCGGATTGATCCCTGCCGCCTCTTTTCGCCATCGTTCTACGCGACAATATATTCATCCCCATCACATAGATGGTTGGCAGTCCACAACTGTGCGTTTCACTAGAAACTTTCTGCCTCGCACAACCAAACTATGGAATGAATTGTCGCCTGCGGTATTTCCGGACCGATACGACATTCAAACCTTCAAGAAAAGAGCGTACTCCCATATCAAAGGCCGGCAACGCACTTGTGACTCCTCTGGTGTTGCGGGTGTCTATGGGCGGCGGTAATCGCTTACCATCAGGTGATCCGTCTGCTCGTTTGCCACCTATGCCATAAAAAAAAAAAAAAAAAAAAAAAAAAAAACAAAAATGTATTTCTTTTATGAATAAACATCATGTGACCAGCACAACAAAGTTCTAAGATATAAAAATAATTTTATACCTATGAAAGATACAAATATAAAGACAATAAAACCAGCGACTAAGACCGAGTGCCTCAAGATTATAGCAAAAACGTTAGCAATATCTGCAGTCTGCGTTGCACTGCGCCCGCGCCGCTACCGCCTGACGCATGCGCGGAGAGATTCTTTCACCAACCCACTTACGAGCTGATTTCACCGACTACGTCACATGGCTGCGGGCAGTCGGCGGTTGCAGAATTAATGGTAAAGTATTGAGCAGTGTTCCTAGATTACTCTTGAAAAACTACTAAAAGAATGCAGAGCGCAAGCTGCAAAAATGATGTAAGAAATCGTGAAACTAAATACTCCTAATAAAATTGTGATTCAGTTATTTGCTTTAGAGAATCAACATTTCTAGAATATTTCTAGAAACGTAAAATTTATTCAAGTTGAAAAGGCTAATTAATGATGTAAGATGTAAGAACAGGAATTTAGTTAGGGCATGGTTAGGGCACAAACTGATCTCTTTAACTTTGAACTGGGAATGGTAAAACATTTTGACTGTACGCAATTATGAAAGAAATACAAAAATTATATGTGTGCTGTGGTCTTGAAAAGCTATATAGATATTTAGTGAAAGCTCTATTGCTGCTGGTGCAAAAAAAAAAACAATCACTTACCTAAAATTATTAGATGGTGCTAAATTTGAAGGACATTAAAGGAGTGGCTATGTGTGAAAGTTAGGCACAAGTAGGGTCTAACTTGAAAATGTGGCAGATTCTTGCAGCCGACCTGACTCCACACGTATTGGCTTGCCTGTGGAACAAGCCAGTGTGGCGGAGAGGGTAATGCAGGTCCTGGGCAGACCTGCGTTTCCTTAATTCCGTCCCAGGCGGTTCACTGTCTGTGGAGAGGTCACTCCATCCACGACAGCCATGCTGCGTGGTCAACAACACGGAAAGTGCTTAGTAAGCCACCTTAAAAGTTGTCTCCGAGTCACTGATGACATGAATCGTATGCAATAGACGTATAGGCCATTGATTGATATGTGAAAGTATTCTATACCACGCCTAATATTTTTCCAATTATTTTTTTCTGTTTCTAAGTTCCACAAACAATGACGTTATAATATTTTATTTGTAATGTGTAAATCCTGATTATTGTATAGCCAAAATGGGTAAACCAAGGATAAGTATTTCACACTGCTTCGACAATAAATATTGTTTATAATTCATTAACCAGACAGTGCTCGTAAGATTGAAATAATTGCTACTGGGACAGCTGCTGAAAAAAAAACAGAATAAATTGTAAAAAGATTTATTTTTTTTAATCCATAACTGGTAAGCCTTTAGCTTATCTCACCTGAATAAGTGATGATGATGCCGATAAACGGTAGCATGAAAATGAAACTGAACATGTTTTTTTATTCGAAGGAGGCAGCAGTGTACACTTTTCGAACGTTATTCTTTTATCTACCTAATACGAGGTTCCTACCACTCGGAACTCGTATACCCGCCGTTTCGGGAAGTGTTTGCGAAGTGAGAAGAAACGGCGGGCCCTAAAGAAACTCCCTCCAACACATTGCTTACCAAGATTCCCCAACACAACAGAGAATTGGCTATCTTATCTTTATCTTCTTTTCGTGTGGAAGTGTCAGTTCCCTTATAATATTTTTTGCCAATATCGTGCCACCTCGATCGCTTCGGGTCTTGTCGTCATTAGGTCTTCTGTGGTGTATTGTGGGTTCTCTGGACAACTTAAATAATGAGAAATAGTCTGGGGTATGCCACACTGGCAGGATACGTTGGTGTTTTCAGGATAGATTCCCCACTTTCGCATATTATCTCTGGATCGTGCCACACCACTTCGTAGTCTATTTAAGGCTTCTTATCTTATCTTTATGTTAACACATCAATGCTGTTAACATTGATGTTTGGTGATAACATTTAGATAATATAGTACGATTACTACGAGCTACGAAGCCTTGTAGCAGTTTAACTAAGAACCATAACTCCAAGATTGACTCGGTGGCTAAGTGGTTAGCGATACTGACCTCTGATCTGAGAGTCGTGGTTCGATCCCCACACAGAGCAAACTTTTTTGTAATGAGCAGAAATGTTTGCTCTGAGTCTGGGTGTATAACATCTATACAGAATGTTAAAAAAAGTGCGTTTGAAATTTCAAGGGGTTCCTCAGAATCAAGTATAGAACCCAGGAAAAATATTGAAAAAATCCGCTCTTCAATTTTTTTTTCAGATTCTCATACTAAATCTGAATAGTGAATTAAGAATTTGTATGAAAAACTAAAAAAAAATTTGAAAAGCGGATTTTTTCAATATTTTTCCTGGATTTCTATACTTGATTCTGAGTAACCCCTTAAAATTTCAAACGCACTTTTTTTAACATCCTGTATATGTATGTATTTCAATGTATATGTGTATGTACATCAGTCTCTGGTTCCCAAGATACAGGGAATCCTAGTTTGGGGCCAGATGACCGTGTGTGATTTGTCCCGGATATTATTATTATTATATTATATTAAAGAAATCTCATTACATTGAGAAAAACAGCTGTAATAAAACTTGGCTATTGGATGTTAGTATACATTAAAATAGACGTTAATAGGATGTAAAGAATCAGAAAATACTCGTATAAGCGTTTCCCTAATTATTTAAAAAAAAATTCTTTGGGGTATCCTTTCTTTTTATTTTCTATTAGGGATTCCACTTCAATAGAGAGTAATAGAGAGATAAGAGTATTATCTTCTATAAAAAATGACAAAACGCCAATGTCAAGTGAAGGTCACGTCTCTAAAGGTGATGGGCACCTAAAACGCTCCAAGGGTGGTTTGCTGCTGGAACTCGGAGAACGGAACTGTCTCCCGAGTTAACATTGGTCTTATTATAGCTTATTATAGAATCTGAGTCACAGCTATTTCTCCATCACAAAAATAACGTTGAAACTATTCTACAACGGTAATAATAAACGTGAAATTAACATAACAGACGCGTGTTTGGTACAGAATCCCGGCAATCAACCTCTTGAGGAATCTCAGTTAATGAAATCTTCCTGTCACTGTTAATACATGGGTATAATAATAATATTATTATGATTACTGAAATTCCTTTAAGGAAAATTATAAAGTACATAAAAGAAGTAAGCAAGGTAATTAATTAATATACTGTAAATTTTCAAGTTTTCTGCATTTGCATTTAAAGGCCGGCAACGCACTTGGGACTCCTCTGGTGTTGCGGGTGTCTATGGGCGGCGGTAATCGCTTACCATCAGGTGATCCGTCTGCTCGTTTGCCACATCGGCCAAAAAAAAAAAGCAAATGTTTCCACCGTCTTACAATTAACTTTCTTCGTGTATATTAACAGAAGTTCCCACAGAAGCGAGCCCAAGGTAGGAGTATCTACATTAAGTAAGGGTTTTCACTACCAAGTATACAAAATATGTCAATTTTAACTGACCAATTTACATACGGTTTTGCATGTTGCAATATCTTTAACTAGTATTTGTTCTTTGGTGGTCTTTCCATGGTGGCCGCAAGGAAGAAAAGAGAAGTAGAGGACGCATGCATGGACACTGCAGGCCCACATTCACAGTGCTCAAGATAGAGCGGCCTGGAGAGCTGTAGTGGCACGTGCGACTCATGTATAAGGATACGATGAAGAAGAAGAATATTTGTTCTTTAACGATGTTTTATGAATACACAGCATTGTGTACTCATAAAAATACCCCTCTCGGAAACCTTAAAGGAGTTTCTATTCAGGATACTCAATAACATATATAAGGTGCTACTTTATTAGTGCCCGATATTTTAGTCAGTGCTTCTACTCCTGATTCTGATCAACTTTCCCCAAGAAACCTATAGTCAAATCGCAAAAAAAAAATTTGGACTCTTCATACAAATCGATCAGCCGAGAGCGGCCAAATTTGTATGAAGAGTCCAAAAATTTTTTTGCGATTTGACTATAGGTTTCTTGGGGAAAGTTGATCAGAATCAGGAGTAGAAGCACTGACTAAAATATCGGGCACTAATAAAGTAGCACCTTATATATGCTTACCACAAATGATGAAAAAAATACAACAGCGCGTACTCATATAAAACCAGTTGTTTTTTTGTAACAAACTCACACCGCAGTGTGCGCTAAGTCTCTATGTAGGTACCCTAATTTCACCGTCCTCAACCCTAAAACTCCCACAGCCTAAACTAAAAGCGCAGTGTAGTGATGGTGAATGAAAGGTCAGCGCAACCTTTGCGGGTGAACCCAGGAGAAACGGCGAGTCGCAGGCGCAGCCGTGCCCTTCATACTTGAACTTGCGAGACCTTTGGGTGCCGCCGTGAGGTGCGAGTGACAGGCGAGCGCGTTTTGTGGTGTAACTGTAAGTATTACGACGTTTGGTTGGACGCGGTTATTTGTAAGAGATTCCGAGAAATGGGTGCAGCTGTATTTTACCTTAAAGAGAGCTATAGATGTTAAGAGAAATGTCATAAGTTAATCGATTTGCTACATTTTTACCCGAATGCTAAACAAGAGGTAATAAGTTGAGTATAATTTTGTATGAAATATCACTTTCTGTTTAAGTTTTACCACTCGTAGCCCAAAACAACTTGATAGATTTTGATGTGGAAGTTTTGAGAATGAGAATGAATCCACAGAGTGGCACTGAATACATTCTATGCAGTCGCTTTTTATGTAGTTGTTTACCTTTTCACATCACTTTATCACTGTTGATGCTGTAGGCAAGAATAAAAACTAGGCGTCCGTTTTACAGTAACATCGATGTAAAAAAGTCCTTTCAGCGATGACAAAAAAAAGTCATATAGGTTGTATACCATCATCTGGCTGAAAATTATAATTTTGTTCTACTACCGCTTAACGCTTATGTCTTATAACTTGAACCTCGAACGGGTTTGAGCATACAGTTTTGGGTTGCCATGATTAATTACCGCAGTGCGAGCTAGTTGAACGATGATGCTGTGTTCGCGCCCGATCAGCCTAGTTTGATGCTGGCTAAAGCTGCGTTTACAGAACAGCTTTCTAAATATATTTTTAATGTACAGTCCCATGCATCTAAAAGTATACAGGGTAGCCGTGTCATCTAGTACTACTTGTACTACTTGGCTGTATACTTTTAGGCGCACAAGACTGTATGTTAACAAACCATAGGAAGTAGTATCAGCCCCATACCTCGGGTAGATCAGACCACACTCCACACACGGGCGAAAGTCCGAATTGGTGGAGGTTGTAAGTCTAATGATCAACCCCAGTCGGAAGTTTTGAAGCCGCCTGTAAGGCCTCTGACATTATTTTTTATGTAATAGGTGGCAAACGAGCAGACAGATCACCTGATGGTAAGCGATTACTGCCGCCCATAGACACCGAAGCCACAAGTGCGTTGCCGACCTTTGAAATGGTTGGCCTCCAATACCCTCACTCACTCTGCGAAACACGCCGGTTTTCTGTGAGGCCGTGGTATCTCTCCGGTCGAGCGGGCCCATTCGCGCCGAAGCATGGCTCTCCCACGATTATGGTTGGGCCTCCGGTACCCTCACTCACTCGGCGAAACACAACGTAAGCGTTGCTTCACGCCGGTTTTCTGTGGGGCCGTGGTATCATTTAGGTCGAGTCGACCCATTCGTGCCGAAGCGTGACTCTCCCACGGGTTAAATACTGACATCTAGTGACAGCAACCGGCACTGTCAACTTAAGATGCCAAACGAAGCAAGGAAATGGTCCAGATCAAAACTACTAACAGTCAAACCCATCAAGGTTACGACCGTGTTGTAGTCCAACCTGCGTGATGACACTGAGCCACGAACGCTTCTTTTATTTTGAGAATTGTGAAAGGTGGCAAAAGGCTGATTGACTACCTGATTGAAAGTATACCCCCAGAAACGATCAGTGCCTCGTCGATCCTAGAGGACTAAGTAAGATTGAAAGCTTCTTATGGCGGCACATATAGAGCGAGCAGTGGTACCCACCAGTTGGTCCTTGCATAATTAGGTGCTACTACAATTGAAATTTTGAGTTTTTTTGGGACGTTTCTTCTTTCTTTAATAATATTCTAATGTTTCTAATGATCTTTAACCTTATTATCCGACTGACGAAATAAAAAAGCAAAAGAAAACACTCTTAAAAAAACACTTTTATAGAAATTCTTTGATATATTATAACATCTTTTAATCGATAAAAAAATCGCTTCGCCGTCGATACGAAATCTGCCTATTCAACAATATGTTCTCAGCCTAAGGCTAATACATGGTTAGAACGAATCGACAATCAGACTAATGGTCTATAGCCGTTGATAGTCCACAATGCGATGTAGTCAGAGCTAAGGAGCCAGTGCTTCCCTTGCAATGAGCACTGTTTGTATAACGGTGTCCTATTTAGATGAAGAGATGATATAAGTGGGAGTTTCAGCTTAAGGCCTTAAAAATACTTTCATACAACATACTTTTTTTTATGGCAGAGGTGGCAAACGAGCAGACGGATCACCAGATTACCCGCAACACCAGAGGAGTCACAAGTGCGTTGCCGGCGTTTGATATGGGAGTACGCTCTTTTCTTGAAGGCTTGAATGTCGTATCGGTCCGGAAATACCGCAGGCGACAATTCATTCCACAGTTTGGTTGTGCGAGGCAGAAAGTTTCTAGTGAAACGCACAGTTGAATGAATCAATTATTTATTGAAAGCAAACTTTTGATATGAGAAGCTCAGATATGAGGTTTCAGAATAAAACTCTAACCGCCTTCTATTTAAGCTCTTTGTAAAATTTCAATGAAAACAGTATAAGTAAAAATACAAAAAATAAAAATATACTACAGTACAATATGGTAATAAATGGCTTTGCTTTTTCTCAAGATGCATTATTTTGGGTTCTGTTTAGGTAAGACTTACTACGACTGATTTTAATATCATGACTTATATGTTTTTTTCCAACAATGTCCTCAAAATACAAAAAAGCTTTAAAAGCTATACCCAGTCCAACTCTTGTCTTACAAAAAGGCACTCCACTGCTGTGGTAACATCACAACGAAAGCAAAAACCAAAAGAAGCGACAGAGACTAACCTAATTCTGAATCTAGGGCAAAAAAGTCTACCGAATCGCGCGCAGACATTATCTCAATCTATGAAAAGTGCATCATACATAACCTTGACATTAGCTACCTCCGCTTCCGATGGGAGCGAGCGAGAAAACGAATGTAAGAATGAGACAGTAATAGTGGAAAGTGTGCCGAGAAGCAGTCGGCTAGCGAGATGTGGTAGCGCTGGATACAGCTTTGTCTTTTAATGCTTATCCACGAAGCAGGCTATTGAATATTTAGAATTTATAAAAAAAAACAACCCTGGAAACTTGAAAACGGTGGATTCCACTCGAGAAACTGAACAACTTTTAAGAGTACTCTTAATTAATTCTCAAAAAAAAATTGGATTCCCCATACAAAATTGGCTGATTCGCCAATCAGTTTGTATGAAAAGTTTTTTTTTATTCAGTATAGTTTCATAGATTTGAACACTCCGTTAAAGTTTCCAGGTGTAGTCCTTTTACACTCTGTGTATTGTCGTAGCAGGAAATCAAAAAGTTAACAAAAAAAGTAGTAGGAGAGCAAGGTTAGAATAGAATAGAATAGAATTTATTTATTTGCCATTAAACAAGGTACATAATAAGGGTGGTCAGTGATAACAAAGGCTCTCTTGCTCAGCCATAATCAGTTACAGCATGCAAATTATTCAATACAATAAATAAATGAAAGAAAATAAGAAACGTAGCTAAACATAATAAAATAATATTGATGATGTCACTAAGTGATAAAGATCCGGATCATTACTTTCTTATGTTGTAATCTTATGACTCTAAAATTCATCAACAGAATAATACATATTTTCAAGAAGCCACACATATAGTTTGTTTTTAAACGCACTGAAAGGCAACGATTTAATGTCCTCAGGTATTGCATTGTATACCTTTTGACCCATCCAGAAACAATTTTTTTTGAAGTTAGTTTTTTAAGTTTTAATAGATACAAATATTTAAAAGTAGGACGGACAGAAGGACGGCGCGGCGGGGCGTAAACTTAGCAATAGGGCCCCGTTTAAACCCTTTGGGTTTAAAAAAGAACCCATAAAAGCTCGGAAGTTTGATAGAAAAACTAATATCAGTGTGTATCTCGTTGATGTCTAATGTATCAGATTTGACTATTCGGTTAAATTATCCAATCTTTTTTTAAGTTTTTATTTCAAATTTAAGATGTCATCGTACAATATATTGTAGTATACAGGATGTAAGGGACAGGTTCACAAAAATTTATAAGGTGCATTAAAATTTTCATTAAAGTATTTTTCTTTAAAGCAACAATGTAACGTAGTCGGTATAAAAACTGGATGTAAGAAAATCAACAATATTGTTTTTCATAATTGAAGACTATTGATATTTTTACAGAAAAACTATTCAAACAATCAAAAAAAACTTAACTGCATAAAATAGGTCCTATATCAATTGAGGTGGATATTTTTTTTTGCGATTTTTCCAAAGTTGTAAATCAAAAACTGTTCAGTTCCATGACTGAAATCACCAGTTACAAGATTCTCAGGTTATCTACCAATCACCTGCTGTATACACCCGAAAAGTACAACCTTCTACTTAGTTTTTCGGCTCAGATCAAGAAAAAATTTCTTGGTATGAGTTTTTCGGCTTAAAAGTACGGCTTTCATTAGTTCCGTCCGCTGTATCCAGCGCCACAGCGCTACATGAAAGCAGTAAGTGTGTCGCGGCCTAGTTGGGTCGCCGCGCGCCGAGGCACATCCGCTTTGCTTGCGCCCGCGCACCGCCCTGGAAACTGGCCCCTAGCTCGGCTGCGCTGTGCCAATTGATTTACATGCTTGTTTTGTGAGGCTGGGATATTCAAACCAAATCAAATCAAAATGTTTTTTATTTAAGTATCTATCTGTACCTTAAGTATGTATCTTAAGCAGCTTAAGCATTTATTTTTCTACTTAGTACAAAGTTCCTACCACTCGGAGTTTGTAATTAAGGTTTTGGGAAGTGTTGAACGTTGATTTGTTATGCACAATTTGTATGAGGCCTCAAAGTTTCCAGAAAGAACTGGTGAATAAATGACAGTTATGTATATACAGGATGTAAGGGACAGGTTTCCGAAAACTTTAAGGGCTTGCTAAGTAGACGAAACTGAACAACTTTCCACAAACATCTTTTTTTCAGGAAACGAAAAAAAAAACTTCTTCTCCATACAAAATTGTAAATTTGATTGGAAAGTATGTATGGAAAAGCCGATTTTTTTTCGTTTCCTGAAAAATTTTTTCGGGGAAAGTTGTTCAGTTTCGTCTACTGAGCAAGCCGTTAAAGTTTTCGGAAACCTGTCCCTTACACCCTGTACGTATGTTATGAGATAAGATAAGATAAGATAAGATAAGAACTTTATTTGCAGAATATAGGTACTTACTTTATGTGTATAGAAGAGTCGGAATCATCTAGCTAGGTTTGTGGCGGAGTACAAAGCAAACAATTTTCTTTTTCTTTGGGAAATCAACAGCTTATACAGTATATGTATTGTAGTGAATTTATAGTAGTAAAAGGTCATCAGAAAATTTAAAAGGACACTTACAAATAAGTACTGATTTCGTTATTGGACTCGTCCTTCTACTCATCAAATTAAACTACTTGACAACTTATTATCCAGCAATAAGTCTGATGATGACCGCGGATGCTGCTAAGTGCAACACTAGACAACTTGTAACTTGTGGATAGGACGGTTAAATGTGCCAAGAAAGAAAGAAGACTGAATAAAAAGCAAAAAAAAAAAAGACTTCTGATGCTATTTCGATCAGGTGTTTCACCAACTAGGTAAGGGATGGGACGTCAAAAAAATATTAAAAGCTTCAGTTAATAGTTATGACACAATTACACCCTGGAAAATTATGACTTATGAAAAAATAAGTCAAGTTAGTTTTAACTTATACAGGGTGTTAAAAAAAGTGCGTTTGAAATTTTAAGGGGTTACTCAGAATCACGTATAGAACCCAGGAAAAATATTTGAAAAATCAGCTCTTAAATTTTTTTTTTCAGATTCTCATACGAAATCTGAATAGTGAATCAAGAATTTGTGTGAAAAACTGAAAATAATATATTTTAGAAAGCGGTTTTTTTCAATATTTTTCCTGGATTCTATACTTGATTCTGAGTAACCCCTTACAATTTCAAACGCACTTTTTTTAACAGCCTGTATTTTCGAAAATAAGTTAACTTACTTTTAACTTATTTTTTCGCAAGTCATTACTACCATGGCTGAACCTGCCATTGCCAGTCGCCAATGACACGGCATGGCGCTGTGATGTGGGCCGTCATCGTCATCGCGCAAGTGTGCCGGCGCGCGCGCAGCGAGAGCGAACCGCGGTACAGTTAGAAGCCATGACTTTTACTTTTACGAGCCTCCCCCCTTTCTCCTCACCGCCTCCCCCGGGATGAGGGGGCGATGAGATTTATAACTATACAGAATGTTAGAAAAGGGGGAAGCGATACATAAAGGTGCATCTCTAATAAAAAGTGAACAACTCTTGTTGTTCTATTACTTTGCTGAAATAGCAAATTTTTTTGGATTTTTCATATACATCAGCTGACTGAATTTACGAGTATATGAAAAAAATAATACGATTTCTGTAACCTTTAATTTAAGGTTTAGTATGAGAAGTTTACCTTTAAATAAATTAAATGCATTTTTTGAACAGTAACTGAATTCTATTCTTACAGTCAGCGTGCACAAAACACACAGCCACTGCCACAAAATATTATTTAAAAATAAAAATTAAAAAAAATATGTGTAAAAAGTTTCAAATAAAATAATTTACAAAATCGAATCCATATGAATCCCTCAAAAACAATAATTGCCTATTCCAAGTACTCCTCCCCCAAGTATTTCCAAACCGACCGGTCCTGTCCTGCTCCTGTGCTGTGCTGCTGTCCTGTGCTGCTTTGTCCAGCAGTGGACGTTTTTTGGCAGCTGGTCATCATGATGATAAAGTGCTCCTACGTGCCTCCTAAAATGCTCAATGCTAAATTATAATAATAATAATATATAGTAATATCTGGGACAAATCACACACGGTCATCTGGCCCCAAACTAGGATTCCCTGTATCTTGGGAACCAGAGACTGATATACATACACATATACTTTTAAACACATACATATATAGATATAATACACCCAGACTTAGAGCAAACAATTCTGCTCATCACAGAAAAGTTTGCCCTGTGTGGGGATCGAACCCACGACTCTTGGATCAGAGGTCAGGATCGCTAACCACTTAGCCACCAAGTCAGTCAAATCAAATTGCTCTGAGTCTGGGTGTAGTATATCTATATATGTATGTATTTAAAAGTATATGTGTATGTATATCAGTCTCTGGTTCCCAATATACAGGGAATCCTAGTTTGGGGCCAGATGACCGTGTGTGATTTGTCCCAGATATTATTTATTACATACGATTTTTAAATTGTTGTAGTAAAATACGTATTATTATATTATATAGATACCGTGATTTTGCATTTATCGGAATAGACAGTACTACTAAATACTCAGATATCGATTTGAAAAATTAATGTCAATACTAATATGTACAATAGTACCATAATGTGCTATATTATTCGTCCAGCTTTCCAATCGCGCACACGTGCAAAACACGAAGTCTTTACAAGGCTCTATTTACAACTCACACATAGGCAGTGGCAAACACGTGCGCCAACGCAAGTCTAGATTATAGCGCCGTCAGTTTGAACCTGGAATTTTAATGAGAAAGCTTTAGATCCATAGAATTTGTTTGTGAGAATACACACAACCATGCAAGCTTATAACTTTGAATTTCAATGAAACTGAACGACTAATATTAACTAATATTAATAACTAGGATATGTATTATGTTGTAATTTAAGCGTTTATTTTTTTTTTTGTACACGCTTGCCTTTGCCATATATTTTGTCCTTTGAGAATCACAAGGTTGACTGGAAGAGATCCCGAAAGGGATAAGTCCGCCTTTGCTATAATTTGTTTTGTATTTTCTGTTTTATGTGTTATTGTATGCAATAAAGAGTTCACAAACAAACAAACAAACAACTTTCCACAACGAACCCATACAACTGAAAGAAAAATTTGTACTACACATACAAATCGGTCAAGTTAATAAATGAAATTATCTATTTAAATCCACTTTTGTAATAAACAATGTATGTATGTGTTGTGCTTTTGGAAAAAAAAGTTTTATGATGATTAACCATTTTTGTATGAAGAGTTCACAAAATTTTTCTCATCCGATTATGACAGGGCTTCGTTTGGGAAAGCTGATATTTTTTTTTTTATTTCGAATGTATGGGTCATTTTCTTGGGAAAGTTGTTGAATTACTTGAGTAGTCCTTAAAAAATAATAACGGAAAAAATAATAATAAAATATATATCTTTATGTAACTTTAAAACTATGTTACTCACTTGTGTGTGCTGTTTAATTATTAGTTATTAACATTTAGCTCTAAATATATATTTTTATCCACAATTGCTTAGCCATTAGCATCATTTCATCTGATAGTAAGTGATGAATCATCACTGATGATGATTATTCTAAGGATAGAAGCACGCTTCCCAAACTTCCACAACGCACCAAGATGCAACGCAATGTGGCTTTATTTCTGTCGGATCGGAACACATCAATGCCCTTAACGTGGATGTTTGGCGGCATGACTTAGGATAATTGAAGAATAGAATTCTTTTTTTTATGTGATAGGTGGCAAACGAGCAGACGGATCACCTGATAGTAAGCGATTACCGCCGCCCATAGACACCCGCAACACCAGAGGAGTCACAAGTGCGTTTCCGACCTTTGAAATGGGATGGGGGATGGGGCGATGGGGGAGGGGGGGTTGGGCCTCCAATACCCTCACTCACTCGGCGAAACACATTAAAAATGTGGAAAATCTCTCTGCGTAGTATTTGACTATATTTATCTTCAGAAGTATCAGAGTTGCCCTTCTCATAAATATCGCTAAACTCTCGAGTTTGTTGTTCTCGTTGATGTCTTTTGTACTGCGCAGTCGCATACATAATTATTTACTTTTAAATTAATGCTGGAAGGTTTTTGAAACACAAAATTTTTATGTTTTATTTTAGCATTTTTGGGAATTAACTGGCTGACCTGGAAACAATTTAATCTGAATAAAACATAACTAAAAAAATTATTTTATATGCATGTGTATTGTGTATACTGATTTGTATTATCTATAAGCATATAGTACAATCAAGTTTCTTCCCCTCTTCTCTTCTATACTTTTCCAAAAGAACTTAGTACCCAGATTAGTAGCTAATGTCACCCACCACGGCAAGTGGGCCCCATAAAGTCGTTTTTTCCCCGCCAAGCTGCGCTCGCGCCGTGCTCGGTCGCGACGTCGGCAGTGGGTCAAGAAACAAGGTCGCGCCATTTCTCTTGGCGGTGGGGGGTTAGGGGGGACTGATCTAGCGCGTAGGATAGTGGATGGAATAATTAAGTATTAAGATTAGTTAAAACAACAGACGTTACTAGATTTAGTTACTTTTATTTTTAATATTATGTTTACAAATTGTTTACCTCATAATGTAACTATAAGACCGGTATTCTTTATTTTAAAATTATAAATATAACTCATGTAGAACTGTGTGATTCAGGTTGATACCTAGTACACAGTTCAAAGTTAACATGAAAATTGTAACCGATAACTTGAAATAAATAAATAAACATAGATTTATTTGCTTATTTGTTAGTTGTGATGAATTTTATAGGGGATTTTATATTACTTACTATGATAATGATTTACCAGTCCGGACTTGGCCCCTATGTGTAGAGTAGAGTATGGCCTAACCTTCCCGAGGTATGGGATCGTTGACCCGTATCGTGGTATGGGACAATATGGGTTATTATAGGTAATAACGATATTAAAGCAAATAAATTTGATTTAGAATATTTCATACTTTTCTCCGTTTTACTAGTTCTGTTTTCATTTTCAAGCAGTGAAATACTAAATGAAATGTTAATTACTGCAATTAATATATTTCACAGTTCAATTCTTATGTATATGCATAAATTGTTTTATTTACAGGTTTATTTTTTGTTACATTATGTTTTTTTTTTTATGACAGAGGTAGCAAACGAGCAGACGGATCACCTGATGGTAAGCGATTACCGCCGCCCATAGACACATGGTACAGACAGCCACAAAGATATCTGAACCTCTCCGTAATACACCATGTACCGCGAATAGCTTTAGTAGGGGTTCAGATATCTCTGTGGGCCAGTGTACATAGGATGGGGACTGCAGTAAAATGCGTGTCAAAAGAGTACGAACTAAAAAACATGCTTTGGTATTTCAGGCTGAAATTTTCAGCCAATTGTTTTTCTTTGATTCATAAGTAGTTACCTATATTTTATTTCTAATTTGTCGTTTAAATATTCTTTAATATCATAATAACTACTTAATTGATCGCCAGTTTTACACCGTTTTGGTGCTATCCGGTAGTTGACTGCTAGTCATTTGAGTAACTTTTTATCAAATGTCAAAAACGGCATTTTGTTCTAAAAATGTTTGAAATTTTGTACAATGACGTCATTGTTCAAATAGTAGTTTGCATACTTATTAGGTCATTTTTATAATAAAAAAATTGAAAATGCAATAAAAATTAAAGTGATTAAGTATTTCAATAATTTTAATTAAAGATTTATTTAGTCAATAATATTTCGAAATTTATTTTTCATGCAGTCAACTCCCGGTTGTTATTGTTGACTCAACATAATTTTATTTATTTATTTATTTTATTTGAATGACAAACATCAACAACTAAACCACCAAACCCAAATTCTTTATCATCTTCAAACGTTAACTCTAATGGCTGATTCACCCCATCTCACCTTGGATTCAAAAGCCAGCTTGCGACACATTACAGACACAGAGTTACCTTTAGACGGACGAACCTACATGTCTCATACAACCATGTTTAATGTCATTTAAATGTATGTATGACTTTTTTCATTCAAGTGCTTGTAGGTGGAGCTAATTAAACTTCTGACCCGAATATTAGTGTCATTAGATTATTATAATTTATAGAGACATCATTAGGTGTAGCATATAAATGCAGATGATAGCAAACGCCATCCGGGTCCTTCTGAGAAGCTCGTAATTGGCGTAAGCTTTCCAAGTTAAGAGAAGAGAAGAAGATTCTCCCAAATATTCGCTTATCTCTTTTCCCTTGTGACTTACTTATGACTTATGACACTACTTATGACTTATGACTTGGCATGGGCAAAGTCACTCTTTATTGCTGTAGAATGCCAAAGAGAAAACAAGAAGAAGAAGAGAAGAGACATGATTCCAGAACGCTATGGGTTCTCAATAAACATATGGCAGCTAAAATTGACTAAATCTTTAATTAATTTCAAATCAATTTAAAAAATACAATTTTGTATTTCTTTTTAATTACTTAATAAAATGCCTAAATAAATATTTTCCGAATCAGTATGTAAAAGATTGTGCTACATTATTTTTTTACTATTGTATGACTATTTTAACTGAACTTGAGATACATGGTTGAGTTGTAGGATACTTGGTTGAGATGTAAGATCTAGTTTTCACCACGTTTTCTCGTAAATGCAAAGATTTATTAATATTATATTAACAAAATTTCAAGTCATAAAATATGGCCATATTCCGGATGAAATCACTCGCGGTTGCTAGGTCCAAAACTAGGATACTCTCCATTATGAGAACGAGAGACTGACATACATACATACACAAGGTAAAACAAAATAAGCATTAGCTTAATTTCTACTTATCATGCTGAAAACCTTTTTTTTTCACGACTTTGCTGAAATAGGATTAACAATTTTGAACTCTCCATACAAAATTGACGAAACAGCTGATCACACTGTATAAGAATGTTTTTTTTAGACTCCATCAAAGTCATTTAACAAAACTTGTTCAGTTTATTGAATATAAGTCCCTGTTAGTGCTTCCTATATCTATCTATCTTTCTATATTTTACAACGAGTAAATCTATAAATCTAAGTAGAGACTTTAGGTACAAATGCTTTTAAATAGTTCTTTTCTATTATATTTTCCACAGTATACAAAATACTTGGAACTTGTAAACTTATGGAAATTAAATTTTACATCTCTGCATAATCTTAATACCCCCCCCCCCATTCCCCTTTTACCCGCCTCCACTTTTGCGCCACTTCCGCGACACACATTCCCAAATCTACCGGATTCAGACCCACATATTTTGGAACTTGACTCTGAGTACCGGTTCCACCTTAAAATTGAAGTCTTACGGTCTACATTTCTTTGAAACCAGTTGTTACTTGAAAATTAAACTGTAAAAGAACAGTGTTACGGTTTATTTTGCGACTGGTCTAGTGGAATGAATTCAAAACGGTATGCGGCAAGCCACGTGAGTTCAAATTCGTTTTTTAAAAGGCTTCCATAATGGTTTTTTGTGTGCGATTTTGGACTATAAATTGGGGCAGTTGGGTTAGTTTTCGGTTGGACAGTTTAGTAGGTGCTCGAGTAGGTATGTCACAGCTGACTTTGCATATTGATCGAGACGTGGAATCGTGAAACTTTTTGGGAAGTTCTTGATAGACGTCACAGACTTCAAATTAAGAACTCCCGGGACCAATCACACGCAGTAATCTACCGTTAAACTAGTACTCAGCCTTGGTAGTGATCTTAGAAAATTCCCCATCACTAACTGATCCCAGTCCTGCTAAATAACATCAAACTTGCTACCTGTATCTGACTGAAGTGATTGGTAAGCTATTACACCATAAAATATAACATCTGTATATACGACGTAAAATATGTTCTTTGCAAATAAAAATATTTTACTATATTCTAAGGAAAATACAGATTTAAATACAGAACTAAAAGATATTTAAGAAAAAGCGGTAATAGCTCAGTGCAGATTGCGTGGTGATTCCATCGATCATGTAGGTTAACTGACTACAAACACGGTCATAACCTGGATGGTTATGACTATTAGTTGAATTTATCTCGACCGTTTCCGTGCTTCGCAAGGCAAGTGAAGCCGATGGGGCCGGCTGCTATCACTAGATAGCAGTCGGTAAGCCATGTCGGAGGCTTTATAGGCTGCTTGAAAACCTCTGACACTGGGGTTGGCCACTAGCCCCACAACCTCCTCCAATCTGGACTTGGCCCCCGTGTGTGGAGTATGGCCTCACCTTCCCGAGGTATGGAAAGAGGCCCGTGCCCCTGCAGTGGGGACGAAATGAGTTGTTAACGCAAATATATTTTAAAGGCAATTGATAAAACGTTGTTTCCACGAACTTCTCTACCTCGAATCACTTTGTAAAGCAATAAATCAGATTTTCAAAACACCTTGCTACCGTCGAAAACACTTTTGTTCTCAATTCATTGTCGCCTTGTCAGCTACTGTTGCGGACTCGCACCAAAAAGTTTTTTATTCTTGTTGCGCTGTTTTATTTTTTGTCTTTGCGCAATAGTTCATTTAAAGCCCGACAATAGTTTGATAGTTTAGTTGAAGTTCCATCTATCCATAGTTCGTGGGCGGTTATTAGTCACACCTGACGAGACAAAGATTGGGGTATCTTTTGATCGAAATTCACTTTTAAATGGACACCCAGGAGCAGGTTGGTAGAGCGTTTTCAGATACTCATAAAGTAATGACTAAAATGAGGAACTTGTTCAAAATTCAGGTTTGGATTTTACTTTTTTTTTATACAGGGTGTTAAAAAAAGTGCGTTTGAAATTTTAAGAGGTTACTCAGTATCAAGTACAGAACCCAGGAAAAATATTGAAAAAATCCGCTCTTCAATTGTTTTTTTCAGATTCTCATACTAAATCTAAATAGTGAATCGAGAATTTGTATGAAAAACTGCAAAAAAAAAATTGAAGAGCGAATTTTTTCAATATTTTTCCTGGATTCTATACTTGATTCTGAGTAACCCCTTAAAATTTCAAACGCACTTTTTTAACACCCTGTATAAAGGTACATTATGATGATTGTGATTTTTTTGTAAAAATTATAAAAGATTTTGATTATTAAATATTAAATAATACATATTATTATAAATTCTTAAGTGTTATCTTAAACCAAAAGTATGGGAAGTAATTTTTTTTTAGAATTGACTATGTATAGGTATGTTCTTTGGGAAAAGTTGTTCAGTTTGATGAGTAGAAGCCTCAGTTTAAATAGTTTTAGCACATTTTGTTTGACTTCATGTTATTAGGTATTACATAAACAAACAAAATGTAAAAGTAAGTTTGAAGACAAAGATGGATGATTTAAGAGTAACGTATGCTACGTATATTAAGTTTAGGCACAGGAAATAAAGGGAGAGAATGCTACGTATATTAAGTTTAGGCACATAAAATAAAGGGAGAGAATATAATTGTATATTTTGTTATAATTTATGTAAGTTTAGCTATGGTAATTCGTTATAATAAAAATTATTCGATTTCAATAGCAATTCGATGTAAAAATTAAAGTTTCGTGCTCTTAAAAGACATTCATAAAGCAAGTGCAAGTCTAAAGGTAAAATTTTCGACACAGCACCCCGCTGTTTTCTAACAAATTAAACACAATCTCCGACCAAAATATTTACCTTTATTGCTACTGCCACCTTTGTTACATTGTCCCTTACAGCCTTTGTTAAAGGGGATTTTAGGTGTTCCTCTTTGTCATTGTCACAACCTGTCATTGAATGTCATTGAACGATTCACTTGCTCCAATCTGGAATTTATGATCTCTTTGTAATGAGCACAGAGGTAGCTACAATTTTGGGCAACGTTCTTTTAGGTTAGAACAATGTGAGTTGTGTTAAAGTATTTCGGTAGTCTTAGGACGAGTTCAGAGTTAAAAAGTTTTATTAGGTATGTGTGTGAAATCAATTTGTATTTTATAGCTAGAAAGTGCAAGGAGGCGTTCAAACGCAATGCAAAAATGGTACCAGTAAAAGATTTTCAAGTCAGATGCAGATGTCTATGGGTACATATAATTACATTCAACATAAATATTTTTAGATTTATCTGTCAAACAAAAATCATGCTGTTAAAACTATTTAAAGCAAGTACATAAGTCTAGAGTTACAATTTGAATAATTGACGACAACGCTGAACACGTTTTAAACAATCGACTTCAATCGTATCAACTACAATTTTGCCATGTTTTTTTTTGTTTGTAAAAAAGCCCTGAAACAATTTCGATAAAATTTAGATGGGACAGAGAGAGACAATATGGGACCACCTCTGAAGTATGACCTACCAAACAAAAACGAACCATCAAAATCAATGAGGTCTAATCTGAGTAGTTCCTCAGTTACCCGCTTGGGCAGCGCCACTTTGCGTGTAGACCTGTCATGCATTCTTTGTGGTAGGATTGTATTGATGTACATCTGATTTGATGTTGTTTTACATAAATAATTATTAAATAATTATGACTTCTTGTTGTGTGGTACCATTATGTTCATCAAGAACGTCTGGTCATCGATTTCCAAAGGACAAAAGCCTGAAAAAGAAATGGCTTGTGGCTATTCGAAGGGACAATTACGAACCGACACAGTTTCCACGTATTTGCAAAAAACATTTCTTGCCATCAGATTATATTAAACCTATGGACCCAGTGAGTGAAAATCGTAAGTAGATGATGTTCTGTGATGTTATAGGCTATCTATTTATAAGCTTCATCAGATAATAGCCAGAATTCTTTAATTTAGGTTAGTTTATTTTTTCAGCTAAGAGTATGTGAAGAAGAGATACTGTACCAAGCCAGTTTTTATGGACGAAACCTACTTCTGAGTCAGCCATTCAAAGGGAAGAGAGAGCCAGAAAACGATCTATAGCTGTTAAGCTGACTTGTAGTAGTAACTTGTAGAGTGTGGTTTAGCTTACTTATTTGAAAAGAAGGACATTGTTTTGGCAGATAGAGCCTTCCAAATTCAGGATCTCTTGATTCATAAAGATGTCACTGTAAACATTCCAGAATTCTTGAAACGGAACTCAGGGCAGTTATAGCCTTCTCAGCTGGAGCGCTCTAAAAGGACATCTTTACAGCGTATACATGTGGAACGAATGATTGGGATTGGTAAGACATACAGAATACTCAGCCTGCCACTGACTTCTAATTTGGTACCTTTAGGTAGCAGAGTCATATTTGTTGGTTTTATGCTTGTGAACCTACGTTCTAATATAATGGAAGGGACAGAAAAATAAATAGATAATTTAAGTGTATGTAAATTCTAAGATTAAATTAATTTTAATAATAATAAATTGTTTATTATGACATGAAAGTATTTCATTATTTTTCTTTATTACTCGTTACCTTATCCTATCCATCACTAGGTACTGAGGTATAACTATTACAAACATAAATAAAACTAGGTGGCAAAATTTCATTAAAGATTATGTATTATTTTCTATATCTACGTTTAGGCGTAGAATTTCTTAAATAAAGTTAAATAAGCTTAAAAATGTACCGTATATATCACTCATTTTTAAAATATCACCCCTTTTAACTAGATATCACCACGAAAACAAACTAATAACAATTTGACATGTCTCCACGCACACTAGCGCCACCAGTGGGAGAAACGGCAAACATAGGCCTCATTCGGTAATCGAGTAACAAACAAACAAAAAAAACATATTCTTAGTCGAATTGGGAGCCTCCTCCTTTTTTTGAAGTCGGTGAAAAAAGAAGGCTCAACAATTTAAAGTAATTGAAATTTATTTCTTGAAAACTGAAATCTTTATACCTAGTATTGTAGTTGTATCATGCATGATTCAAGAAATCCCTCTTTCACGATTTTTTTGAAAACGAGGAACGGGTTTTTCAGGATCTGGTTAAAAATGATTTATATTGTAATTATTATATTGTAAAATGACTCTTCACTTATCAAGTTTAAATTAAAAACAATATATAAAAAGAAAAATAAAGTAACTCAACGACTTTAACTCAATCTATTATACACTTCACTCGTGTGACTTGCAGGCTTTGTCACAGTTTACGATACTGTAGCGGCATCTGCAAGACATGATAAGAACCTTTTTTACTTTACTTATCATGTAGCGCCACCTATGGCGTTGTACTAGAAGCTGTAAGTAGCATCTCAAGCTTTTACCGGGCGGGCGGATGGTGAATGTAAGTGGCGTCGGTGAGTTGAGTCGATGTGAAAACATTCTGAGTGATTAGTTCTCCCGTTTTTGTGTAGATGTCGCTGCTATGTATTTTTTGCTCGGAGAGATGTTAATGTAGGTAGGTACCTATTTTATTATAAAATCTGGCCATCATGAAATGACTACTGGCCAAATCGTTGACGGGCTCCGAAAAACTTCTACATAGGTTACGTAAGGTAAGACTGGTGTTAACGTTAAAGAAGCCGTATCCGTCTGTTTTGTCGGGCGTCCTCAACGATGTGGTTACGACAAATATTTAAATTTTTTTGTTGGTCATGTTCACCTTCGGATAGGTATAGGAAAAACTCTTTTATTTATTAGGTATCAACCAACTTATTCAAATTGTTTTGTCAAAACTTTTCAATTTACCATTGATATGGTTGCGTCTAGGAATTTCATGCAACTGCATCGTTGTTTTCTATCAGTGTGCGTGATGCATTCAGAAACAGCTCCGATAAGCAAGTTGAAACTTAATCGACGACAGCAAGCTGAGCGACCACCATCATAGAAAAGACATCAATGAGCTATACAAGACGTAGCTTCATAGAAAAAATATCAAAGACCTATGGAAAGGGGCAATTTGTAGTAGGATTATAGATGTGAGGCCATCCATCATCTCCAGAAAACTTATACGAGCAAAAAAAATACAAACCTTTAACAGTACAGTCCATTTTGTAGGAGGATTGTATTAAACTTTTTTTCTTCATGTATTGTATTTCTTTGAAGAAAGTTTTTCACAAGAACGATTCTGCCATTCGCCATGTTTTATTTAATAAACAAAAAGTTCTTCTTCTTGGTCGGTTCACTCTTGGCTGAGTGGTCGTGGTCATCATGTCGTAGTTTTAGTGGCCCGTCGAAAACACACGTCGCTACTCCTCTCGCGCAGCAGCTCTTGTTGCATTCATTTAAGGTTTTTTTTTTACCCTCAATTGGTAAGCCCTTGGCATCATCTCACCTGATGGAATTAGGGAAGATCACCAGCGCATGGACGACCTGCCGCGTGCTCTGGTGCCCTCGACTTTACTCTGAACAACCAAGCGCGCAAACAAAAACTATAGATCTGTATAGTATAATAGGTATTAATAGTGGCATTAACAAAAGGAACTCATTGCAAAAAATGTATTACGTACATTTCATTCATACCATTCATTATAAATATTAACCTCAATTTGAAAAAAAAATTGGTACCAACAATTTAACAAAGGTAATTTAATTACCTAACGCAAAAAATAACAATTGACATTGTCATATTCTGTAGGTACTTATTCGCAAATGTAATGAATGTACAATATATGTATTATACAAAACACGAATTTTATATCTACCTACTCGCTTGAGGTTATGAATGAATATGTGCAATACGCCAAGAGCTAGATAATAAAAAAAAAATTGTACTGAATCCACGGGTACGAGAAATTAAAAAGATAATAATACCTATAATATGAATGAAAAATTATTATTTTGGAAAAAATATCATACATTTTTCATCATTAGTTGTTTTGTCTTTATTTTGTTGTTTTCCTATTTTGTTTTTGCTTTTTTTAATTTTTTTATTAGGTATTTTATTTTAATCCTATTTTTTTGTTTATGCTTACATTTTACTATCGTTCTTTGTAATTTGAGTGTGTTTTCTTGTAAATAAACGTTTACTTACTTACTTACTATTTTAAAGGTCAGAAAAATGTTTTTCTTAACACGAAAGATAGACACCTGAGAGAGATTCCTTAATTCGTTATTACATACTATAAATAAATGTGAACCAATTTTACGTCTCCCAAATACATTTGACTTACTGTTATTATGAGAAGTAGTTTTTTTTTGCAATAACAATAGATTCCTCGAGAAAGAAAACTTATTTGGAATCGTTATAGCTATCACAAATCCCAGTTAAAATTGTCACAATAATTTTTGCATGACTTAATATTGTGAAAAAATGCGCTCTCTTGTTACCAAACAATTCCTGGATCTGATATTCATGTTATTAAATGCTTTATCATATAATTACGTATATTTTTTGTTCAATATTTCCTGCTATATTATCTTTTTATTTATTTTATAAAAAAAAAATATATTTTACCAACATATTATACGAACATACGAAAAAAATTTTCGTGATATCCCGTGTGTTGGCTCCTAGTCTATTTGTATAGGTAGACACCTATTTTTTAAATTTGCAGAATAGAATCTCGAACCGTGTTTCCGCGATGCGAAAACCACTATATTTCTGATTTAATCTCCGCTGGTTTCCGAGCTATTTTTGCACATCACAACATGTTACTTTTAAAGTTTTTTTCACTGTAGATTTTGTTTTAACAATCGATGTTTTATTTCTGAAAGGTGATTACACTGAAATCACAGTAAAATTTATTACAATTGTTTAAAATTTAGTGAAGGCAGACTCCCAATCAGTGGACCGATGACCTAGTAAAGGTTACGGAAAGCCGCTGGATGCGGGCAGCGCAACCGGTCTGTGTGGAAATCCTTGGGGGAGGCCTTTGTCCAGCAGTGGACGTCTTTCGGCTGATGATGAGACACTTTAATCTTTGAACACCAACCAAACCAAGTCCTACAAAGTTGGGCCTCGCCGCGAATCGAACCCGCGACCTCCTGATGTTAAGCGACCGAACCAATAGACCACGGAGGCAGTTAAAGTCACCCTGTACTTATAATTCATATTATTTCAATTAAAATAATAAAGGTTTAATCCTTCAGAATATCGAATCTACTCTAATTGCTCAGCTAATAAAACTTACTGCATAGACAGAGCCGTGGGTCAATACACTGTCGGATTTCCCTTGGCCGGGAGTCGAATCAGGTCGTCTCTATAGCGACATACGCCACAACACTCTTAGACGCGGCCTCTACCAAAGTAGCTTCAGGGCTGATTCATTTAATGTTTGTCTAAGTAAGAATTGTTCAAACTCAAACTAAAATTGTTTTAGTTTTTATTTAAGTGGATGATTTACACATTCTTTTAAATCGCCTTATTTCTGCCTAGTAGATTAAGACACCTGAACAATTTCAATGAAAAGTCCTTTGTTTTACGATTTCAGCAAGGCGTCGAAAAAAAGTCATCCAGTATGATGATTAGCCCAGTCAACGAGAAGTTTCTTTGTATGGAGACCCCCATTATAATTTCTCTGTCAATGAAACTTTCGATCCAACGTCAAAACCGTTCTGCTAACGGGTGCGAGACGTGGAGGGTTACCAAAAACATCACGCAGTGGATCCAAGTCTTCATTAACCGGTGTCTCTGTCAAATACTCGGAATCTTCTGGCCGTCGCAAGTGAACATGGATCGGCCACACCCTCAGAAGGGACCCCACCCATATACCTAGACAGGCGCTAGAGTGGACCCCACAAGGGAAGAGAAAACGTGGCCATCCCAAAAAATCCTGGCGGCGCTCAGTGGCAGCTGATTTAAAGAAGATCGGGTTATCATGGCCCGAAGTGAAGCGCGTAGCCCAAGACAGAACGCAATGGCGAAGCACTGTGGACGCCCTCTGCCCCACCTAGGGGACCTAGAACATTAAGTCAAGTATGTCAATTAAATGAGTTATGAATTAAGCTTAGTACTTCTCGCTTTTCATAGCGCGTCTTTGTACGTACAGCCCGCCAATGTCTTGGAAAATGTCATAAATAATATCAATATCTGAAACAAAACAAGAGCTTATTATTGAAACTGGGTCAGGAATATGAAGGTTATCGTAGAAGTTTGTATTATTTACGGGGAATGTCCATGAATGTAGCGCTACAGGTAATTGGGTCAAAATGGGGTGAAACAACGTTGCATCCGTCGAACTAAATGATCAAATCAAAAATATTTATGCGAAGCACTGTACACTTTTCGAAGATCATGTTTTAGGCTACCTAATACGAAGTTACCATTGTGACTCGTATACCCAATGTTTTAAGTTGTTAACAACCCATTACGTCCCCACTGCAGGGGTACGGGTCTCTTCCCATAACTCGGGAAGGCTTAGGCCATACTCCACGCACGGGGGCCAAGTCCGGATTGGTGAAGGTTGTGCGCTAGTGGCCAACCCCAGTGTCAGAAGTTTTCAAGCCGCCTATAAGGCCTCTGACATGGCATAACGACTGCTAGCGATAGCAGCCGGCACCAACGGCTTAACGTGCCTTGCGAAGCACGGAAACGGTCGAGATAAATGCCACTAACAGTCAAACATAACCTGGATGTTATGACCGTGTCTGTAGTCAGTTAACCTGCGTGATCGATGCGACCACGCAAGCCGCACTGAGCCACGACCGCTTCGTTTTAAGTATCAAGAGTTAAATAAAACTTCTACTACTTTTAAATAGATGAAAAAAAAATACTCCGTAAGTACATACAAATCACTCGTCGGACAACCCATTTTTGTATGAAGAGTTAAAGTCAAAGTCAAAATCAAAATGTATTTTATTTAAATAAATGTTGTACACATAGTTTTAAATCGTCTTTTTTTCTACCTAGTACAAACTTCCTACCACTCGGAACTTGTACACTCACAAAAATACTATTTAACTATTTCTAATTTGAATTTTTAGAACAAAAGTTGTCCTATTTGTATAAGATCCTGTTGATATTTATCCGCCATCAAGAATCACCTTGTTTCTACATGCTACTATAGAAAAAAAACTGCGTCAGTGACCCAAAATGTGACTTTGCCTCCGATCTGCCCTCATAAGGAGCTCCGATTCCCTCTTTCTTAAGGGGACCAGATACTATCAATAATATTAACAATATTTTCAAGTATTGACAATATATTGACAGTGTAATGGTTGGAATGAAGGTCTGACGCATACTAAACGATGGATTGTCAATATATTGATGTAAAAATATTGTCAATATTATTGATAGTGTCTGGTCCGCTTTATGAGGGTAGATATGAGATCCTGTGCCATTTCGAACGAGCCAGAGCTCACGAGGAGGACACGAAGGTCCGCTTCCACTATTATATCTCCAGCAATACCTAGTCTTGTATAATCTATCTATCTATCAGCCGAAAGACGTCCACTGCTGGACAAAGGCCTCCCCCAAGGATTTCCACACCGACCGGTCCTGTGCGGCTCGCATCGCTTGTATAATACCAGAGACAAAATAATACCCATAATCCGATTCTGTATATGAACAGGGTGTAACAAAATTGATATATGACCCATTAACTGGGGATTCTACTCATCGTACTGAACAACTTTTGTCCTACGACTTTGCTCAAATCACAAAAAAACATTTGGCCATTTCATACAGATTGATCAATCTGTTTTGAGATTTTTGTATGGAGAGTCCAACAATTTTTTTGTGATTTGAGCAAAGTCGTAGAACAAAAGTTGTTCAGTGCGATGAGTAGTTAATGGGTCCTACACCAATCTTGTTACACCCTCTAGCAAGGTGTTGGAATGACCGCAGATGACACAGGGGTACGTGTCAACTTCTGCGGAACAAAAAATATTGTATTTTCACAAAAACGTATTTTTCTCATCAAGCAAAATGTGGATTTTCTTATTCACAATGATTTAAGTTTTTATATCCAACAACTTTTTTGCGAAAATTTTGAAATGGATTTTCTGCGAAAACAATTTTTTGTTTATTGTAATACATAAGTATAATGTTCAATGACTTGGTATTTACTCGTTGTAGCTCGTTGGTTAGCGCTCCTTCACTACTAAATCCTAGGGTACTGGGTTCAATCCATCCGGTGGTAATGTTTTATGTATGTTCGTGTCATTGTCACATTTGTAATTTAAACATGAAATTGTTGCGATTTGACCCATTGATACATAAGTATTAAAATTACTAATGGGCCAATGGGTTGTTTTATTTTCACACCGACAGAAGCTAACTAAATCATTTCTATCCTAATTTATCTTGATTAAAAGGAAATAGCTGTCCTACAGCCAAACTGTCGCATTCATAATATAACAGTAAGATATGACTCAATGCTGTACTAAAAACACCTTTTAGCCTTTTTTATGAGGCTCCATCAAACGCTAATGTTTTTACGAGTTAATCTCACATACTTACATATACAGGGTGTACGGCGCGCGCCGGAAAACGCAGTGAGGGCAGACCTCCCACTCGGTGGACAAATGACTTGGTGAAGGTTGCGGGAAGCCTCTGGATCCAGGCAGCGCAGGACCGGTCGGTATAGAAACCTTTGGGGGAGGCCGTTGTCCAGCAGTGGACGTCTCTTCTCTGATGATAAACCTAGATATAATACACCTAGATACAGAGCAAATAAATCTGCTCATCACAGAAATGTTTTTCCTGGGTGGGGATCTAACCCACGACTTTCGGATCAGTAGTTAGGACACAGAATACCCAATAGTTAGGAGGGAAACTTTACCGTGGGAGAGCCATGCTTCGGCACGAATGAACCGGCTCGACCGGAGTGATACCACGGCCTCACAGAAAACCGGCGTGAAGCAACGCTTGCGTTGTGTTTCGCCGAGTGAGTGAGGGTACCGGAGGAACCTCCCCCCCAATTCCCTCCATCCCCTCATCTCATTTCAAAGGTCGGCAACGCACTTGTGACTCCTCTGGTGTTGCGGATGTCTATGGGCGGCGGTAATCGCTTACCATCAGGTGATCCGTCTGATCGTTTGCCACCTATCACATAAAAGAAAAAGAAAAAAAACTATCCACTGACCCACCGAGTCAGTCATCGAGTCCTAGACCTATTTTTACAAACTGCCTGTATATTAGGCTCTAGCTAGCACTGCACGTGATATCACGTTACTATCTCAGAATAGGTTTTAATAACTAAGTAAATAGATTTCTTAAATAAATGAAACTTGTAGAGTTAGTACAAGCATAAAACAAGAGAGGCAAGTTAGATTCCAGATATAATGTATGTATGTATTTGCGGAAACCAGTTTTAATCTTGCAAAAAAATTAAGACGATAGGTACTAAAAATGAAATAAAACTTTATAAAAGTATTTTATTAGTATTTAACAAGATTTCTTTGGCCAAATTTGTTCAGTTTTATCGAGTATCGTAACAGATATTTGGCTTAATTTTACAACTCCTGACTACCGAAACAAAGTTCGTGGGTTCGATTCCTGCTCAGGGCAAATGTTTCTGTTATGCGCAGGTTTGTTATGAGTCTGGGTGTAATATATCTACTTAAACGTATTTATATATGGAATGAAAAAATAGACCCATCAACATCATTCAATATCACATTAGGTGGAAGACCTCCAGTGCCGAACACAGAGCTCCCCCAAAAACTTCCACTTACCATACTTCTGAGTCTGGTGTTGCGGGTGTCTATGGGCGGCGGTAATCGCTTACCATCAGGTGATCCGTCTGCTCGTTTGCCACCTCTGCCACAAAAAAATAAAAAAAACATACCCCCAGCCGTTTCTAGCAAGTCTAAAGCTGCTTTTCCACCGGCGAGGCGAAGCGAGGAGCGGATTGAAGAGAATTGAAATCTCTAAGAAGACTATTTCCACCGAAGATGTGCGAGAAGAGAATTAATTTTTTCCCATACAATTTAAATTCTCTTCCTTCCTCGCCTCGCCGGTAGAAAAGCAGCTTAAATAGGTCATCAATCCGACCAAAAGGCGTCAAAAGTTAATCCACCTCAGCATCGCTTACCTTCCGAAATATTATCATTTATATTCATCTATCACATATGAAGCAGTCGTTGCTCAGCTCAGTGTCGATCGCACAATTCAACTGACTACAGACACGTTCATAACTTGGATGGGTTTCACCATAACAATAATAATATCTGGGACAAATCACACACGGTCATCTGGCCCCAAACTAGGATTCCCTGTATCTTGGGAACCAGAGACTGATATACATACACATATACTTTTAAATACATACATATATAGATATTATACACCCAGACTCAGAGCTAACAATTCTGCTCATCACAGAAAAGTTTGCCCTGTGTGGGGATCGAACCCACGGCTCTCGGATAAGAGGTCAGGATCGCTAACCACTTAGCCACCGAGTCAGTCATGTGGCAGTTATGTCGACCAGTCCTGTACATTACAAGGTAGGTACGTAACTTGTTGGTACGTGTTCCTATACCTAGGAGACTTGAAAACTTCGGACACTGTCATTCGACATGTAACTTTCGTTAATGTATGATCAATATATTAAACTGGGGTTTTCCACTAGCCCTACGACCTCCACTAATTCGGACTTGGCCCACCTGTGTGGAGTATGCTTGTTGTTAACAACCCATTAGGTCCCCACTGCAGGGGCACGGGTCTCTTCCCATAACTCGGAAAGATTAGGCCATACTCCACACACGGGGGCCAAGTCCGGATTGGTGGACGTTGTGGGGCTAGTGGCCAACCCCAGTGTCAGATTTTCAAGCGGCCTGTAAGGCCTCTTGGACCGCTTCTTGTAACTTTCTCTTCATGGTAAGGAGTATGCTTACCATGGTCTTATCTTCCCTGTATATGGGAAGAAACTCGAGCCTCAACAGCGGGAAGGCTATATTCTATCGGTATTTGGTGGTTACTTACTTCCTTCGCTGTCTCGACCCAAAGAGGTTCTTGGTTTCCGACACCAAATGACGCCTCTTTTTTCTGTCCCGTACCGCATTACGCAAATCGGCTCTTTGGAGGCATTCAGATCCTTCTGCACTTCGTTACTCCAGCGGTACCGGGGGTGACCAACAGGACGTTAACCTATTGATCGTTCCGTATACGCTCTCTTTGCAGTACGGTCATCATCCATCCTCTGTAAGGGGCCAAGCATGCGAAAATCGGTTTGTTAACATTTACATATTCAAATGCCTTTACATATTCAAATGCCTTGTATTGTAAAATACATATGTCGCAGTAAGATAATAAAAGCCGTAATATAGTTATATCCCTAGGGATAGTTATATCCCTAGGAATATAGCTATATATCGGGATTTAGTTATATGAAAGCGGTTCATAACTATCTTACTAGGGATATAACTATAATACGGGCACGATCTAGTAATATAAGTATATTTTCTTTAATTTTCAAAACTGGTACTCATTTTAAATAAAATTCTCCAATAAAATAAGTTTTTTATTACAAAAATCTCACAAACAAAGCAAATAAACTATGTTATAAGTAGTATTCCGGTTAGTGACTCCGTCCCTCTAACCAGAGGTTCTCGGGTTCAAATCCTGGCCAGTGCATCAATGAGGTTTTCGAAACTTACGTGCATTTTCATATCGACTGCTTTATCGGTGAAGGGTAACAACGTGAGGAAACCTGCACATCTGATTTCTAGTTGTGTATGATGGTCGCGTTGCACACGTCCGTATAGATCTTAATTCCCCTACACGTGACCGAGGGTGATGCTAAGTACAACACCACCAGGCAACCGCCGCCGCCTATACTCTGTGGATAGGACGGTTAAATTGTACCACACGATAAGAAGAAGAAGATAAGTAATACTTAAAATAATAAAAATTTATAAAACAATCTGTTTTTATATTTTACTATAGAATCAACAAATTATGATAGTAAAAGTAAGGAAATTATTAAAATATTGTGCATAATATTGAAGTACCTACCTAATCAAGTAGTATAATCTTCCTTCAATTCTTAAGACAACTATTTCAATAGACCAATCTAGTGATATAGTTATATTACTACTGAATTTCCGTATTATAGTCATATAGTAGATAGTAAGATAGTTATAAACGTCTTAAGTATTACTATGTTACGGCATATGATTATATCCCTAGGGATATAACTATATCACGGCTTTAACTATCTTACTGCGACACATATATTATTCCATTTTTTTAGGTATTGAAATAAAAAGCAATCTCGTCTTTTTATTGATATCTCCATGCTAAAATTCTCAACCGAGTAGAGAATTTATTTCATTTTTATTATCTAAATTAACTTTATGGTCATATTACCTACTTATATCCTCGATTTTGATTATTTTGGACAGGAAATAGTTTGTTTCAATAATGAAATAAAGACTAATCTGAGTTTCAAGAAGTACGTTAGTTAATTTATACATCCGAGCCTATAGATGGTAGCCCGCAAGATTCCGCCACACTCCGCGCTAATACACAACCGCGGAATAATTCTTTGTGTGTTATCTTTTTATGAAATTGTGTAAAAAAAGCTTCACCGCGAGCTGCATGCAGCTCGCGCACCGAGCGCCCACTAGTTTCAATATAAAGATGTCAAGATTGATTATTTTTAGAGTAGTACTTATGTAGAGAAATGGAGTTTAGTGCGTTTTAATGTTATGCATAGTATAACGAAACCGAATTTAGTAAGCAGGTGTTGTCACGCATCGTGCACAATGCAATGCTCGCGATGCGTCGCCGCAAACCAAAATGAACTTTATTTTTATACACAAAAAGGTTTAGTATTCTCGAAAAATATATATTTTTAAACAGTTTATTCAAATTCGAACGTTACAGCTTTACAAAAATGGTTCAAAGTCGTCTGAAATGTGGTCGGCATTAGGTCAAGTGCGTGCAACATATTGAGTTTCGGTTATGTTTATGACGTAATCAACGGTCAAAATCCGCATAAAATACATACGCATAAACATTTTTTCAGAGAATCCTTAATTCTCAAAACAAAAATGAACTTTCATTCATGTTTGTATCTATTTCTTTTAAAATACAGGAATAAGTTTTTTCTGGAAATACCTATACCCTTATTATTTTTTCCTTTTTTTTTCAATTTGAATCTGAGAAATCTTCCATTTTTAAACAGCTTGTTATTTTATTTAAAATACTTTTCTAGTATAAAATCAACCATCAAAGAGTAGCCATTTATATCACAGCTACCTTTTTCTAAGAAGAGACTTTCTTAGAACCTCTTTTGAAGACGCTCCGAAAAGCTACGAAAGGTCGTCTGCTTAATAATGAGTATGCCAACCTCATGCTATAGCTACCTATGCCCTCTTTAGCCAATTAAATTTATGTTTTCCTGTGTTATTGACAGCAAAACATAAACATTTTCACACATCCTCCTAGTTACGTTAAACGAATGTTGTTTTATCGCACCGGGTAGCATGAGGCGTAGACAAAACTGTTTGTCGCGCCAAACGCGTTAGAACGGATCAAATGTTTTTAAAACTCGCGTCGCGCACGAGCTATGTCGCCATGCTACTAAGGCAGGCGGAAGGAAAAATACAGTGTTTTTGTAAAAAGCTTGATGAATATTTCTTTGTTGTCCACTATGAATTCTCTACCTAGAATACTATACTATTATAGGATGTAAACATACCTTTTCTGAAAAAAGTGAGGAGAAAATCATACACGGTCATCATGCCTATAAACTAAGATTACCTAAGATATTACATTCATCATTTACATATACGTCTAAATACATACATTATAGCTACCTATACTCTTCTTGTCTACCTGACACATCGTTGGGCACAGGCGATCGAGACTAAGGGGGAAGCATTGGCGGTTAATTTGGACATAGCGAAGGCCTTCGATCGGGTCTGGTACAAAGCACTTCTTGCGAAGCTTCCTTCTTATGGGCTTCCCGAGGAATTATGCAAATGGGTCACTAGTTTTCTTGCAGACAGAAGCATAAAGGTCGTAGTCAACGATGCATGCTCAGATTCTATGTCTATGAATGCTGGTGTCCATCAAGGCTATGTGCTTTCGCCTACACTGTTCCTTCTGCATATCAATGATATGCTGCAAATCAGCAGCACTAATTGTTATGCGGATGACAGCACAGGTGATGCCTTCTATACCGGCCGCGCTAACATTTCTCGGGAAAACGTCATCGAGAGCCGAAACAAACTTGTGTCGGAAATTGAGGACTCTTTAAAGAATGTCTCAGAATGGGGTCGGCACAGGTTTGCGCGTTCACTGCCAAGAAAATGCCATTTGTCGTATCACCTCGTTTTGAGGACACTCCCCTTAATGCCTCAGCTAGTATCGGAATCCTTGGTGTCGACGTATCGCGTGAAGTCCAGTTCCGTGGTCATCTAGAGGGTAAGGCTAAATTAGCCTCGAAGAAGCTTGGTGTGCTCAATAGATCGAGATGGTATTTCACTGCGGCCCATCGCCTGCAACTTTATAAGGCACAGGTTCGGCCTCACATGGAATACTGTTCTCATCTCTGGGCAGAGGCACCCCAGTGGTTCTCCCTCTGGACCGCATTCAACGAAGAGCAACTCGAATCGTCGGCTGCCAGGATATTTCAGATCGGCTTGACTCCTTGGCGCTGCGTAGAGATATAGCCTCGCTCTGCAAGATTCTCTATCGCTTGTACAATGGGGAGTGCTCCGAGGAATTGTTCGGATTGATCCCTGCCGCCTCTTTTCGCCATCGTTCTACGCGACGATATATTCATCCCCATCACATAGATGGTTGGCAGTCCACAACTGTGCGTTTCACTAGAAACTTTCTGCCTCGCACAACCAAACTGTGGAATGAATTGTCGCCTGCGGTATTTCCGGACCGATACGACATTCAAACCTTCAAGAAAATAGCGTACTCCCATATCAAAGGCCGGCAACGCACTTGTGACTCCTCTGGTGTTGCGGGTGTCTATGGGCGGCGGTAATCGCTTACCATCAGGTGATCCGTCTGCTCGTTTGCCACCTCTGCCATAAAAAAAAAAGAAAAAATTTAATACACCCAGGTAGAGAGTAAACAAATCTGCTGATTAAGATTATTATTATATTATTATTAGTATTTCCGGACCGATACGACATTCAAACCTTCAAGGAAATAGCGTACTGCCATATCAAAGGCCGGCAACGCACTTGTGACTCCTCTGGTGTTGCGGGTGTCTATGGGCGGCGGTAATCGCTTACTCGCGTAATCGATCCGTCTGCTCGTTTGCCACCTATCACATAAAATTAAAAAAATTCGCCCTGTGTAGGAATCGAACTCACGACTTTCAATCAATCAATCAACAGTCACCACTGATCCAAGGAGCCAATTTTGTAGGTATAGGAATTTGAGTTTTGTTTATAAGAATTCTGTAAAAGTTTTCAGTACGATGAGGAGAAGAATCCGTAGATAACCTCAGTTTAAGCTTCCGAGAGGTATTTTTACACCCTATAAGTAATATAATAATAATATCCGGGACAAATCACACACGGTCAATGGTCATCTGGCCCCAAACTAGGATTCCCTGTACTATGGGAACCAGAGACTGATATACTTACACATGTACATTTTAAATACATACATATATAGATATAATACAACCAGACACAGAGCAAACAAATCTGCTCATCACAGAAATGTTTGCCCTGGGTGGAGATCGATCCCACGTCTCTCGGATCAGTAGTCAGGATCCCTAATCACTGAGCCACCAAGTCAGTCATTAATACCTACCCAAGTACCCACTGTATATTATATAGATACGGTTTTGTGTCCTGTGGTCAATCCCAACTCTCATGTTACTTAAAGATACCATTTGAATTCACAAACACAACATTGTTTGAAAATCCTTTCAGTAATGATATGTCATTAGATTGGATAAGATGCCCGCTCCTTTCTTGACGAGGGACAAAATATTTTTAATGGCGGATAAGATCTTTTGATGTAGGTATGTTTCTTATAGAAATAAGTAAGCTTACTACTTGAAGGACCTTGTTGGGGCACCACTCGGTCCATACCTGCCGCCAAGCAGCTTTTGGAGCGGGATAACCAACGTAATTATTGGCATAAGAGGTATTAGCTATTAGCCAGCTAAAATTGGAAAGGAAATGAGATGAGATGAGAATGAACCCCTCTGGAGTTTCATGTACCTACAGGTGGCGGTAGTGGTTTCCAGCAGTTGGGCCGTCAAACCTTTTTTTGCCTACTGACAAAGCAACCCAGTCAGTTACTCGTTCTTACAGGGCGACTGGTACATATGTACTTGCAAGTCTTAATGGATAGTTGTACTCGTGATACTGAACATTTTTTATGGCATAGCTGGCAAACGAGCAGACGGATCACCTGATGGTAAGCGATTACCGCCGCCCATTGACACCCGCAACACCAGATAAGAGGAGTCACAAGTGCGTTGTCGGCCTTTGAAATTGGAGTACGCTCTTTTCGTGAAGGCTTGAATATTGTCGTATCGGTGTGATTAGTTTTGGTTTTATCGTAAATAACTAGCCGAAACATCGATCGATTGGTATGTTAAATAAGAAAAAAGCTATTTTAACTAAGTTGTGGAACAAAAACCTGTTGAACGCAAGTCCAAAATATTCTAAAAAAAGAAGATTACCTATCCAAAAATAATTTATGCATAAACCGTAATAAATGTTGCGAGTTTCGAGAATACAGTTCAGTGTGGCTAATTTCAATATATTTTCATCGAAAACCAGTTCCTAATCACAGATACTTGTTTATTTAATAAGTTTAAAGGGTGTCACACACTAGAGCGATACTATGTGATTTTATCTTAAGGTAAAATATCGGCGCTATGACTGCTATATCGTAAGATATCACGTGATACCGTGCGATACGGCGCGCGGGCGTGTTGAAATATCGTATCGCGGCCGTGTGTGATAACTTGCTATGCTATGTGCAGATATCGTAAGATGAAATAGCACAGTATCGCTCTAGTGTGCGACGCCCTTAAACTACAAGATATATCTGGCTGATCCGTTTACGAGTGTGTTTGTGACAAGACGAGGCGACCGTTTTTATGGGCGTCTGGACAGACATACTTACCTATTCTATTAAGCATGCATAATTGTTTTCCAATAACGACTCTATTTAGTAAGTGTGTTTTATTTCAAACTAGCTTCCACCCGCGACTTCGTCTGCGTAGACTTCAGAATGGATCTGGGTCCATCCAGGCAGAAATAAAATGCTAAGGCAGCGCCAACTAGTGGCGAAGTATATATTTCAGTTTTTAGCCATTCCTCCGGAAACACTCGAGTTTTCCGGGACAAAAAGTACCCTATGTGTTAGCCGAGTGCTTCATCTATCTACCTAACAAATTTCGTCCCAATCCGTTCAGTAGTTTCGGCGTGAAAGTGGAACAAACAAACAAACAAACATCCGTTCTTTCGCATTTATAATATTAGTGAGATGAGATAATGTTTTCTAGAATCTCATAATATATTGTGAGAAAATAATAACATTAATTAATACAATAAATTATTATATTTGATAGACTATGAACATTAAATACCAAATGAAAATTGTCAGTTAGTAGTTTTTATCTGACTCGGTGGCTTAGTGGTTAGTGCTCCTGACTACTGATCCGAGAGTCGTGGGTTCGATCCCCACCCAGGGCAAAAATTTCTGTGATGAGCAGATTTATTTGCTGTCTATAGGTATATATGTAATTATGTTTGTATTTAAACATATATTATGTATTTCTATCAGTATCTGGCTCTGGTTCCACCAGTACAGGGAAGTTTGGGGCCAGGTGACCATGTGTGATTTGTCCCGGATATTTATCTTTTATTTTATTTATGGTGTTGTAAATCACCAACGATATTTAGACTTGCTTAAAAACTTTCTCCGAGATACTATGGAAAAAGCAATCTGCACTTCCGTACTAAGATAGGTTGGCTTATATCAGAGACAAGTACATACAGGGTTTAACAAAAACGGCATAGGTAATTGGTGATTCTACTCAACATTCTGAGCAACTTTGTTTTACGACTTTGCAAAAATTGCAAATAAAGGGCTTTCCTTACAAAAGTAGCCAAACCAGTGATCAATACGTATAACAAAATATTTTTCATCGCATTTGTTTCCTGTTCAAGTTTAGAAGCCCTAGCTAAATAAATTACCTTTATAAACATCCTATACTCATATTTTTTTTATAATTTATAATTTGCGGGACAAATCACATAGGGTCATCTGGCCCCAAACTAGGATTCCCTGTATCTTGGAAACCAGAGACTGACATACATACACATATACATTTTAAATACATACATACATAGATATAATACACCCACACACAGAGCAAACAAATCTGCCCGTCACAGAAATGTTTGCCCTGGGTGGGGATCGAACCCACGACTCTTGGATCAGTAGTCAGGATCACTAACCACTGCGCCACCGAGTCAGTCAAAGAAGACATTAATAAGTCATAGAAGATATTATGTACTTATTTCTTGATCTTCAACTATTACTTTCAGAGTGAATGCATGACACTAACCAGGAGAGGATAAAAAATCAAAATGCCATAAAATTTTCAGTCATTCTTTTATTTTCTTTGAAAATAATTCCTCTACAGACATTTATAAATGAGCTGTATACAACATAGTGATAAATATGGAATGTTTTATTACTACAGACTCGCCCAAATGTACTGACTAACTTCTACCGACTGTTACAATGTGTAACGATCGTAGACAAAGTATAAGTCTACCGGTTAACGGAGACGTTCGCGTTGGCTGGCGGCGGCAAGCTGCTGCGCATGCGACAGAAGTAACGTGTATTGTCTCGGAAAATTTATACGTGCATTACCCGGAATCAGCCAGCGAGACCGAGGGGGTAGCGCAAGTCCTGGGCAGCCCTGCGTTTCCTTAACTCCGTCCCAGGCAGTGCAGTGTCTGGTGAGAGGTTACTTCACCCACAGCAGCTTTGCTGCGTGCTTAATAACACGGAAGAACGCTAAGACATTACCCGGAATATTATACGTACGTATATTGTTCTAGAATATTATTCGTGTATTGTTCAGGAATATCATACGTGCATTACCCGGAATATTTTACGTGTATTGTTACGTTATATTATACGTGTATTATCGTGGAATAATATACGTGCATTACCCGGACTATATACGTGTATTGTCACGTTATTTTTACGTGTATTAGCCCGAATATTATACGTGTATTATTCCGGAATATTATGTGTATTATTCATGAATATTATTTTTATTACAAAACACATAACTGAAGTGTTGCGTCTCGCAACACGCAGCGCCAGGCAACAGACAACGAACGTCATACTTAAATGATGTACATTTTAACTTAATGTGTTCGTGAATACAACTTGCAGTCTACACATTTAACATAATTTACCCAACAATGTGTATTGTGTATAAGAATACAAGAGTAAAGGATGTTGTTTTAAACTATTTACGACGATATAATGCTAATGCAACCCCTACCGAAACAATCACATAGCTCTGCACAAATCACAATGTAAAGAATTTGACGACATAATATGTTAAGAATTTCATACTTTTTCTTGTTTATATTTCAAAATATTTCGAACTTTTTTTCACCTCGCAGTATAAAGCACTATAGACAATTTGTATCGACACATATAAAAATCTCATAAATTCATTTGTTTTTACAAATAAACTTTTTCAAAACTTAATTTTAATAATCTATCGTTTGACCGTATTAATTTAACGAAGACGTACAAAATAAATAATTAAAATAAAATATATTATTTTGTGATGAATATTTTGAAAGACAAGTAAAATAAAATATATAATGGGTTGATTGAACTTGATCGATATCTTTGGTCAAACAATAGCAAACTAATTTAATACATTTCTACAGAAACATACTTAAACAAAATAATACAACTGGATAATGTACCCTGCTATTTACAAATTGATTTTTACATACAATAGGAAGGTTATGAAAAACAAATATTTATATGTTTAATATTTATCTATAATAATCTCTATAACCCTTTAATAAATTCTAAGATCTATACAGATATTCACTAATTTAATACAAATTTGCATTGGTACTCACTAATTTGCTAAATAACTGTTAATTAGGGTTTCAGCGAAAAGACACAATGCTTTACAAACTGCACTGAAGAAATTAGCGACAACGATCTAAACAATATAACCCCAATATATAGCATTAACTATAGGTAATTGATAAAGATCTTCTGAAACTAATTTTCTAAAACTACTAATCCCATATTTTACAAACCCAGTCTCAAAATCTTTAAACCATAATAGTATTTCCAATAATGCTTTCTTTTCCGTCAAGAAGTTCTGAATAGCCAGACTCATCGCTGCACGCGCTGTCGTTATCGCCCGTGCTTTTGAAGACTTCGGTCTCCGTGCTCGAGTGAAGACTGTCTACATCTGTCAAATTGTCAATCAAAACTTCAAATTTGCTCTCAAAATTGTTCAGAACTGTTGATTCTACCCTCAATGGTGGATATGTCGATCTTCGCCTGAAGCCGTTCCTCTCTCCAATGGGCACGTGGTTAACTTCGTCGGAGTTTACACTTGACATTTCAGATTCTTCACTGATATGGACAGTATCTGTGCAGCTTCTGCTGCTTTCTCTAGCCGGTGATCGTTCGAAGATCGTCTCAAGTCTCTCATCATCGCATTTGGCTAATTCCTCTTGAGGGAAGTGTGAGGGGAGCGACGTGGGCTCAGCGTCTGATGAAGTGACCGTGCTCGCTGTCTCGCAGCCCGAAGAAACAGATCCGTCGTCGCTGTCTGTGACGAGGAAGTTACTTTGTGTTAAAATGTTCATCTTCCTATCGTTGTCATCGAGTTCGTTCGATTCAGCTATCGCTTCCAGCGAATGCAACCTCAACTCCTTTTCTTCACTTTGACTAGACTCTAATCTCTTGCTTGCATCTACCATCATGGTTACCTCATCATCGTTACCTTTTTCTGAAGTTTCGGAAAGTGACCGGATTCTTCCCATAATACCTTCTGGACAAGACATTTTGCGAGGTGATCTCATTTCTGGTCGCCGTCTGTCGAGTGTTTGTGATGTGAAGAACTCGTTCAAATGTTCAGAAGCTTTCGTTTCTGCTTCTTCCTCATCTTCTTCGGAGCACATTTCTTCAATAGCTCCAAGTTTCGGAGCTGATTTTGACCTCTCCAGCGGTGGTCGGTAGTTCATAGCGCCAACGCTTAGAAGTATCTTCCTTCGGGGCATGCTCGGGTTTTCGTATACGCTATTCGCAAGGCTCAATCTTGCATTTTGTTTTGAGATCCTGTCTTTTTTGAATTCTACTAACGCTTGCTTGAGTTTTACCTGTAGTTCTTCTGTGATCTTTTTAGAGATGGTTTCTTTGGTGCAGAGTACGGCGTGGCATCTCAGCTCGTGCTTCAACTTCTTGCCCTCGTGGCGGTATACCCAGCAGAAGAGTTTCGGGTAGTGTGGTGGACTGGCGCAGTACGTGATTCGGTGTGACCAGTACTCAGTCAATCCGTGCTCTTTGGTGAACCCCTTGAGGCCTGAGTTGGTGACAGACAGCTTCATGACAACGTCGGGTTTTGTAGACTGCTGGTAGTTTCTCCAGAGTGTGGCTAGCGGCTTCTCGATGCAGCTTTCGCCTGTAAAGATAGAGAATTCTGTTTTTAGTTAATGTAGAAAGGTTTTTGTCAAATTTCTTGCTGGAACCAGGGTCCACTTTCCGACTTAATCTACTCCACTTTACCCGATTATTTTTGTTAAACTAAGTTTTTATTAAGTATTCTCTATTCATTAACATATTCTGGAAAAGATCGCTTAGCGATAAGATATAACTTATTTAATTATGCCAAATAATATAAATTAAATATGATAAGTAGTTTATTGCCATCGTAAGTTGTATTCAAATTGGCTCAGTCTTGGAGATTGGCGTGCAAAAATGCACGTAAATAAAATGCATAAAGTCTGTTAATGATTTTGTTCTATATTTTGCAAATATATTATAAAGTACTTAAAGTTTTTTCCTTAATTATTTCTTATTTTCCTTTTCTATATTATATTGAGATACATTAGTTTACAGCTACAAGTTTGTCTAACAAATATTTCAAAAGTACATATATGCAATGATATGGAAACGTTAATTTCACCCAAAATCTTTTTTTTAATTTTTTATAGAAACATATTTTTGAATCAAACGACTGAGTTGTTGCTAATATACATACATAAATTGTTTAACTATAAGTATTAACAACATTTCTAACTAGGCAGTTTTCTTGGCGGCCAAACGCTATAGTTCCGGAGGTGAACACGTACAATTAGCAAAATGGCTGTTCTCTCTGGTCTCTGTTATTATTAGTTACTAAGTTATTATTATTATGGTATCTATGAGTGCTTAGCAGGTCCTTATCTTATTGTTGACAGATAAGTATAATATTCACATTATTATAAAGTAGAAATAATTAATAGTTTTGGTTCTATTGAGTTCACAAGAACAAAACAAAACCATTAGATACTTACATACGTAGAAAAAACGCTAAAATAGTCACAAAAAATAGTTTAGCCAATGGTTTTGTGACGTCAAAAGAAAAACTTGAATAAATTACCATTTAAATGGCAACGATAAAATATATTAGTTTTAAATGTAACTTATTAAATTAAATTATTTAACCAGCTGCCCAAGTGTGGGGTTATGTTTTTGAATGTAGTTTGTATGTCTATAGCTTATGGATGGATGATGGATTTTGGTGCAAGGAGTAGTATGATCTTTTCATAGAAAATCAACAAGGAGTTTGGATTGGAAACTCGTTTCTGTGTTCCGGCGAATGGATGGAGTAATACAGAGCTGTGTTGCCAGCACCTATTAAATTAATCTTTGAAGATCAGCGAGGCGCAGAAAAGGAATACATGAAATAAAATGAGAATAATAGAATGAAGACAATATTGCAAAAAAGTTTGTGACCGAACCTGTTTGGACTCGATTTTCAATGTTTTATCTATTTTTTAGGGTTCCGTAGCCAAATGGCAAAAAACGGAACCCTTATGGATTCGTCATGTCTGTCTGTCTGTCTGTCTGTCTGTCTGTCTGTCTGTCTATCTGTCCGTCCGTATGTCACAGCCACTTTTTTCCGAAACTATAAGAACTATACTATTGAAACTTGGTAAGTAGATGTATTCTGTGAACTGCATTAAGATTTTCACACAAAAATAGAAAAAAACAATAAATTTTGGGGGTTCCCCAACTTAGAACTGAAAGTCAAAATTTTTTTTTTTCATATACGATAGGTCTTCAAAATGATATTGAGGTTTGTAATATATTTTTTTTCTAAACCGAATAGTTTGCGCGAGAGACACTTCCAAAGTGGTAAAATGTGTGTGTCCCCCCCCCCTATACGTGTGGGGTATCTATGGATAGGTCTTCAAAAATTATATTGAGGTTTGTAATATATTTTTTTCTAAACCGAATAGTTTGCGCGAGAGACACTTCCAAAGTGGTAAAATGTGTGTCCCCTCCCCCCTGTAACTTCTAAAATAAGAGAATGATAAAACTAGAAAAAAATATATGATGTACATTACCATGTAAACTTCCACCGAAAATTGGTTTGAACGAGATCTAGTAAGTAGTTTTTTTTTTAATACGTCATAAATCGTAAACCGCAAATTACCTTTCATTCAATCAACTCAAATATAAAAAATATTGAGTTCAAAACATGTGTGATTATGAATTTATACGGAATCCTCGGTGCGCGAGGCAGTTTAGGCGAGGAAACTTGGCCAGTTTTTTTAGATTTGACAAGTTATTCTAGTCTTGCTTGCTACTCAGATTTAAATTGTCTGGCTAGAATCGTTCGAAAAATGCTTTTTGAATTCAATCAGTCTCATGATAATATGATGAATGATTGCTTATATTGTTATGTACAAGACGATTTTTATCGGGTCAAATGTGACAACTTATTTATTTATTTATTCTTATAGTATTGAGTCGCTCTAAATGTTAAAACAAAAAAAAAATACTATCTATATCGCCCATTGTTGCTTTAACCCTTCACGCAAATCGATCATTTCTAAAATTGAAGTTGAAAAGAGTCCAAAACTGATATGTCTTTTTTTGAGGTAGAACGAAGTTGTCACTTTTTACCTAAATACGTATACTCGTAGCGTGAAAATGTTCATATCCGACCCACAAAAATACTGTTTGCATTCTTTTGAAACATGAGACTCTTTTCATCTTGTATTTTCTCTGAAGAATTTTCTTGGTTTAATGTAACCCTTTGTGGCGTCACGAAGACCGTAAGCCAGTCATAATAAAAAGCCAGTCATAATAAAATCAGCCATAAACACAATGTAGCATACATAAAAGAACCGACATGTCATAAACACTACATGATCAACATTATCTGTGTTGCTATGAACTCAGCAATTCTTATGACATTGTTTTTTACATTATATAATAGGTATTATGTGACAATGTTTTATAAGACGGGAAACAGTTGGCAAGTATGCAGTGGCTGATAGTTAATTATTTATTGTTTAAGGATAAAACGCAACTCATTGCCTAACTCGCGAAAATATAAAAGTATTGGAATTAATTTTTTTTCGCGAAATCACTATAATAGGTATGAACTTAAAAAAAAACACTATAATATGTACGAGTATAATTTCAGCTGATATTGTTAGACCTATATTCTTCCCGAAACGGCGGGTATACGAGTTCCGAGTGGTAGGAACCTCGTATTAGGTAGATAAAAGAATAACCTTTGAAAAGCTTACACTGCTACCTACTTCGAATAATTTTTTTCATTCTCATTATTTAGACGATTGTAGTAACTTCATAGGTAAGGTAATAATGAGTTATCTCAAATACGTAGAAAACGTGTTGGCAGGATCTGATAGCCGGTTTCCTCATCCTGGCGGCTGCCGATACCATCAGCGGACGCTGGTGCTGCCGTGAACATGCGAAGGTATTTACTACGGACACAGTGAACTCAGTGAAGTCAATGTTCCAACAGAAACTCGGTGTAGAGTATGGTTGAAATGTAATTGAGTCAAATCTGCTTTTTAACCGACTTCAAAAAGGAGGAGGTTCTTAATTCGACTGTATGTTTTTACGCGAATACTCCGCCAATTATGAACTGATTTTGATGATTCTTGTTTTTGTTTGGTAGGTCATACTTCAGAGGTGGTCCCATATACATAAATTTTAATGGAAATCAATTCAGCGCTTTAAAAAAATCAAGAAAAGAAAAAAACACACAGCATAATTTGTAGTTGGTTTTATTTGGTTGTTTTTAACGTGTTCAGCTTATTCAATAATATGTTCGCTGTTCGAGGTATCCCCATCGCTTTTAAAGACAGATATGAATATATCGGCTATGATTCTTGTTAAATGAGACGATTTCTGTCAGGTCAAATGAATGAAATGAATGCCCAATTCCAACCAAACGTGTAATCCCAACATTACGGAAAATTTAACCAAGACCGGTCTCAAAATGGTCACCTGTCAAAAACGTGTGTTTTGCACGCGCCGGCGCAGTCTCTCGCGAATCTTGCGTTTATTATTGGTGTTACGTCATCGCAAAACGTTATGTGTGTTAGTATGTGTACGCGTAATACCAAGGGTTCGTCCTTTATTGTGTAACTATGTGACCGACCTTATAAGCCAAATCAGGCAACTTCTGTATTTGTTTTGATTTTAATGTAGGTATCCATACAAACCATTAATTCACTATTCAGATTTAGTATGGGAAACTAAATAAAAAATGCAGATCGGATTTTTTCAATACTTTTCCTGTAATCTATACTTGATTCTGAGTATTCTGTATTCTACACTTTTTTATCACACTATATTATACAGGGTGTTAAAAAAAGTGCGTTTGAAATTTTAAGGGGTTACTCAGAATCAAGTATAGAATCCAGGAAAAATATTGAAAAAATTCGCTTTTCAATTTTTTTTTGCAGTTTTTCATACAAATTCTCGATTCACTATTTAGATTTAGTATGAGAATCTGAAAAAAATAATTGAAGAGCGGATTTTTTCAATATTTTTCCTGGGTTCTGTACTTGATTCTGAGTAACCCCTTAAAATTTCAAACACACTTTTTTTAACACCCTGTATTGTAAATGGGCGAGCGTAGTGGGGTTGGCGGAACTTTTCAAAGTGTGGTAGCATGAAATGTGTCGAGTTAAGGAGTTAACATACAATATATATATTTTTTATGTGATAGGCGGCAAACGAGCAGACGGATCACCTGTAAGACCAGACACCCGCAACACCAGAGGAGTCACAAGTGCGTTGCCGGCCTTAAAATTCAAGCTGAAAACGTTTTTAGTACACATTCTGTATAATATTTTTTTTTGTCTACCGTATATTTTTTACTCTTTGTAACACTACTTGCTCTCGAACTACGTCTCAATTATTATGAACCATCTACGAAGTTCTTGTTCAATTAAACTGGGTCATCTATTGGACCAATTTAGCTGCTCAATATAGGTAGGTATTTGCTCATTTCGGTAGTGGGGGATTTTTTAAAGACCTCAGTAACGGTGCTTCTTTACTCGGCTGTTATGTATGTAACTTCTTAACGGATTCGAATTAAACTTTTTTTATAGAAATGTAGCCTCTATAGAAAAAAACCCCATGGATTCCGTGTGTGGTGTATGGCATATGGGGCAGACTTGTGTACCAGGGGCGAATAGATATTATGGGGAAAATACGAAATGTTCCAGCAGCGATGGCACTTTATGCTGTCAAGAATACCACATGTCATTCTTGACTAAACAACATGACATGAACCAGGTCACTGGTCCGCACCATCCGATCGCCCGGCACCTGGTAGAGTTACGCAATGCCCCGAGATGTGTTAGCAACGAGACGACCTCGTCTTGATCGCGTGTTAAAACCGACACAGGTCATTGACCTAGTTGACCAGACCAGTTGAATGTGAGATTCGGTGATTGAAGAATATACAGGTTGTTAAAAATTATTATTATTATATAGAAAAAATCCGATCCACAACTTTTTTCTTCAGTTTTCCATATAAATTCTTGATTCACAATTCAGATTTTGTATGGGATTCTGAAAAAAATATTGAAGAGCGGGATTTTTCCAATATTTTTCCTGTATTCTATACTTTATTCTGAGTTCTGGGTAACCCCTTAAAATTTCAAACGCACTTTTTAAACATCCTGTATAGATTCTGTGATGTAAACGTATGAGCAACACACGTTTGGAAAAAGCCCTACTATTCTACAAAGACTAAAGAAGTAAAATAAGTTATTCTGATATAACGGGCTAAATTATTTTTAATAGAATATGTATAAGAGAATTCCAGTATAACCATCAGAGACATAAGGGCCATAAGGGAATTCCAGTAATTAAGTAAGGTAAGGTCGGCAACGCACTTGTGACTCCTCTGGTGTTGCGGGTGTCTATGGGCGGCGGCGGTAATCGCTTACCATCAGGTGATCCGTCTGCTCGTCTGCCCCTATTACGTAAAAAGAAAAAAAGAAAAATTATGTTACATTTTTTGGTACATTAAAGAACTTTCTGTCCGGTAAAGCCTTTTATAAGGCTGAACATTTCTTAGCAGATAAATAGGTAACTACTAAATGAAAAGAAGCTGTATGAAACAGTGCGGTTCTAACTGCATTCTAGCAACATAATAGTACCTAATCTTAGTGTATATTTATTATACTAATTCATTTGACATATAACGTTTTGATATCGAAAATGTACTAATATATACAAAGTTTGACCACGCATGGAATCGAACCAACAGCCTCCTTATGTGAAGCAAGAAGACTATCCACTGTGCTTTTCTACCGGCGCGGCGAGGCGAGGAAGGAAGAGATTTTAAATTGTATGGGAAAAAATAAATTCCCTTCCGTCACATTTTCGGTGGAAATAGTCTTCTTCTTAGAGATTTCAATTCTCTTCACTCCACTCCTCGCCTCGCCTCGCCGGTGGAAAAGCAGCTTTAATACAGCATAGAAATACTACTACCTACCTATCTCCTACGTCTCTGCTCCTACTAAGTAAATAACTTGACTAGTCAACAGACAAGCCTCCTCTCTCGTCGAAGCGCTCGCGTTGATGGACAGACAGACGAAAGTGAAAGTCGAGATGGCTCTCGTAACAATCGCAAATTGCAGGTCATGCGCAGCGCAGTCGAAGAGGTGCAAATATTGAAACGTCACTGTATACTTTAATGTCCGCAACGAATTTGAAAAGGTTTGTGAGTTTTCACTTTTGTAAATCACCCTGTACTCTTTTCGTGTGGTATAATTGACACTTCATTTTGAGCGTTAGTTTTATGACTATTTTATGTATAAAATTTAAAAATAGAATAGCCGTATATATTATTATACTGTATAGGGTAAAAAGCCTTTCCGTCAGGATATTTTTTAAATTAGTGGCTACATGTATTCTGCATATTAATGCAGAGAAACCTTACAAATGAGCAAATACAGAGAAAAATAAAACTTTCTCAAAAAATATGTAATTATAAAAAAAGTGGTGTTATATGATTGCATTATCTTCGTGAAAAGTTCATAAATATTGGAGCTAAACAAAAAATATGTTGTCAATTAATCTTCTATACATATAGATAATAAATCCAAACACAAAGCTACAGATATGCTCATCTCAGAAATATTTGCCCTAACTGGGGATCGAACCTAAGACTCTCGGATCAGTAGTAGTCAGGAGCGCTTACCACTGAGCCACCGAGTCAGTTACAGTTTTTCTTCGCCTTTAAACCAATCAAAAAGCAAACACAAAATAAAATGGATTGTGCAATAGATAGTTCTTTAGAATTGTGAAATAGGTAGTTCTTTAGAATTGTGAAATAGATAGTACTTTAGAAATGTGTGGACACTACTGTCCATAAAGTTACAGTATAAGTAAGAATTCTAATGCAGGAAGTGTTCTGTAATGTGTTATGGGTGTATTGACCATTAGTTGCGGTATCGATATTTCCTACCAACTTTAATCTACCGAAGTTGATTTCCTATCATTATAATGCTATAATACTTATAATCGAATACACAGGACATAACAAAGTAAGTGTAGGATTTGTTAAAGTAAACACTTCTCATGGTTTTAAACAACTTTCTCCAAGAATCCCCCAAAACAATTTCGAACTATCTATACAAAATTGGCTAAAAATCTCATGAATTTGTATGAAGATTCTTACAAATTTTTTGTGAGTTCAACACATTCGCATAACAAAAATCGTCCAGTATGATAGGTAGAATCATCTAACGAATACCCCTGCTTTGTTACCCCTATATAAATCACCTTCTGTGCTTTTAGAACACTTAAAATCGAATTTCGTACGCTTTTTAGCCGACTTCAAAAAATGAAGTTATCTATTCGACCCGTACGTTTGTATAATAAATTGTACCTTATAAGCAACACGACTGATAATATCAGAAGCTTATCTAAACATTCATCTGAGAACTCGAGGACGCAGGAGTTCCGCGTCGCTCAGTATTCAAGACGAGAGGCGCCGCCGCCGCCGCCGGCAAGGGGAAGAAACTGACATGCTTTTCAAGCGATTCCGCGATCCAATACCTATGCAAAGCAGGTATTCGCGAAAGCCTGTGATGTGATTGAGAATTCGAGTTGAAGATTTGAAGGTTCCGGAAATTGTATAGGGAGGTAGTAGCTGTATGAAGGGCAGAGGACGATGACAGGTAAAGGAAGGAAGCTACTTAACTTCCTTCAAATCAATAGGCAGTTTGAGCGAATCGAATCAAAGGTAAAAATTTAATACTGTTTAATAAGGAAGAAAATTTAATTAAAAGTTAATTCTAGTTAATACTAAGTTATTTTAGACCAAATATTCCAATACTAGCTGGTACCCGCCGCGGCAAGTATAAAATAATAAAAAATGCATTGCGTTGGGCCTAACATTTATCGAATTACAACTTAATTTAGGTAACAAGCCTGATTTTGGGGTAGCAATTATTCCACGCGATATAAAGTCTAGAAAACTCAGGCGAAACCATTGAAACAACTAATTAAATAAGCTTCATATACTTGTGAAATAAATAACGCTGTAAATCCTCCTTTTGCGCGCTACACTAAAGGTTCGTAATAGTTCCAACTTTATCTTAACCAAAAAACTCCCTTTCTCTGACCTATGCAATGAAAGCAATTTTATCCATTGACGCAAGTAAGAAAGAAAGAAATAAACGCCAATAAAAATACCTAGTTATAATGGCAATGTTCCGTGTCGGATCGACAATGCATTCGGTGGCCGCCTGGTGAAATGCGCAGAGCCTGGCCTTTGGCTCGATGGTTCCGGGTTCATTGTGGATTTATTCATGCGTCATATGATAGTGCGTATATGTCAAAAATCTTGAGTTGAAAGGTTACATGTTACTGTAATTACGCTAATGGTGCTTGGGTCTCCCAGGCTACGTACGCTTCTATAAATTGTTCACCCAACTGACAAAAAAAGAGAGTAGTACTTTATGCTTGTGTGTTTGTCTGTTTGCCCCGCTTGAGTCTATAATCTAAACGCTTTGATCTATTTAATTTGAGCTCAGAAATGTCTTGAATTTGGTCCTAATTTCTTTATATTTCAAACAGTTATGTTTTCAGTTTTAATTTAAATTGCGTTATAAGTAATCTTTAATAGGATTCATGAAAACGTTAAGTGAAATGAATGATGTAATTATTTACCAAAAATATGCGCAAAAGAATGATTCTTTCAAATCTTATTTTCCTTAACATTCCGGCGTGACATACGCAAATAAATAAAACTTCTAACACAGAAAGCATTTGACTTGAACATTAATGGAATTTCAATTGTGAAGAGAGAATTTTAGTGTAGCATTTATTTTTGGATAACAAATTTAATTTCGTAGTAATGTTAGTAGTAATGTTATGTTCGTAGTCATTCGTAATGCGTAGGTGAACCCATAACACGAAGATGAAAAACAATATTCGACTAAAATGTATCTTCAACTAAAATTAATTTAGGAAAGTGATTTATTAAACTAATAAGACACTTTACAATGCCTAATTAAAAACTTGATATTGATCATGTTTTCTTTGAATTAAAGCAATCTAATTTTATTTTATGCTTCATTAATTAATAAGAAACGAAAGACTTGCTAAAAATTAACCAACATTTTACCTGAAAATAATAATAATAATAATATCTGGGACAAATCACACACGGTCATCTGGCCCCAAACTAGGATTCCCTGTATCTTGGGAACCAGAGACTGATATACATACACAAATACTTTTAGATACATACATATATAGATATAATACACCCAGACTCAGAGCAAACAATTCTGCTCATCACAGAAAAGTTTGCCCTGTGTGGGGATCGAACCCACAACTCTCGGATCAGAGGTCAGGATCGCTAACCACTTAGCCACCGAGTCAGCCTATGTAGTAAATATGATAAACCTATATAGTAAATTCCGGGTTTTCTGGAAGAAATTTCTATTAGAAATAAGCTGTACCCTTTGTGTATGTTATTCGTTAAACTGTTTTTTGTGTTTTTTTTGTACACAATAAATTGTAAAATAAAATAAAAAATAAAATAATATTGTATTATTTTAATCTATACAGGGTATTAAAAACTGACAAAAATAATCATTGGATTTTATAATAATTTTCCTGTATTCTATACTTGATTCTGAGTACCCCTTAAAATTTCAAACGCACTTTTTTAACACCCTGTATTTGTTACCAACCAATAGCATCCCCACTGCTGGGGCACAGTCTTCTTCCCATCCTCGTGAGGATTAGGCCATGCTTCACACACGGGGACCAAGTAACTACAGAATGGTAGAGGTTAGTGGTCAACCCCGGAGTCAAAAGTCTTTAAGCCAACCAAACTGTGGAATGAATTGTCGCCTGCGGTATTTCCGGACCGATACGACATTCAAACCTTCAAGAAAAGAGCGTACTCCCATATCAAAGCCCGGCAACGCACTTGTGACTCCTCTGGTGTTGCGGGTGTCTATGGGCGGCGGTAATCGCTTACCATCAGGTGATCCGTCTGCTCGTTTGCCACCTCTGCCATAAAAAAAAAATGCCGCCTATGAGACCTCTAACATGGCGCTTGCCGCTGTCACGAACCCCCCCCAAAACGACCTACTTAAAGACCTAATAAAACCCTAAACCCGATACGAAAATAACCCATAAAATAAACAATAATTCGATGAAACGTTTGGCCAAATCATCTAGTGGGAACCCTATGTTGAGATATTAAAGTAACCCTGAATCTTTTAGAGTGTTGATGGTGCCTGAATTTTGAAAGGTTTTAGAAACTATTTAATTAGGCAATTATTAAATATGAAAGAGGCCCTACCTTTTATTTTAACTAATCTAATGAGCAGCAAATAACAAATTTAACATCAAATAAATAATAAGAAAATATAAAGACAGAACATAATTTAGGGCGTTATGGAACTCTCATGAAGCTGTAAGTCTATAAATTCAGTTTTTAAAAATATAAAGTTAAGCGAGCAATGTATAGGCCAACTACTACACATCACTATGAAAGCCGCAACCCCATAAGGGTTGCGGGAGGATCCACCATAACCTCCCCTCGTCCTCGACCAGTCTAATACCATCCATTCCGAACAAGTTTAAAATATAAGCTTCATGAAAGTTGACGTGGATACGCCCAAAATGAAGCTAGCAATACGGATTGCAACGCGGTTAGTGATATATAAATGGTATGATTGAGGAGCCCAAATATATGGTGAACTCAGATGATTGTGTAAGATAATTTGGTATATTATACCAGTAAATATAAAGTAGGTATTACTACTTGAGTCGATTCTCTACGACTAATGCACTGTGCTATACAGTTTCTGTAATTATAACAGATATAAGACCAAAGGTCAGATGAAATTAAAATCATAATAGGAACAATTCTATGTTCTGCTTAAATATCTGCACTTTGGCAGTAGAAATGAATTAGGTCTTCTTTGAGACATAAATAAAGGAACACTGTCCATATTCTGCTTGGTATTAATTAAATATTTGCTCTTTGGCAGTAGAAATGAATTAGGTCTTCTTTGAGACATAAATAAAGGAACAATGTCCATATTCTGCTTGGTATTGATTAAATATCTGCACTTTGGCAGTAGAAATGATTAAGTCTTCTTTGAGACATAAATAGTAGCCTGCACTATGACAGATATTTCAGATAGTAAATAATCCACCCAGATTGCAGCTCACAGCAGCACAACAGCGTACGTTTTCCGCAGTACTGTAAGTGAACAACAGCAATCGACTCGCTATGAGCCAGGTGAAGTCAGAAGAAATCGTAGAAGGAATGAAGATTGAATAACTGTATAGTTAAGGCTACTTCTTTGAGTAGTATGGAATTTTTGTGGTAAGATTTCTTTGAATCCAAGCAAAACATTGACTCTGCAATGATATGTTCAGTTTTACTGAAATAAATAAATTGTGGGTAGAAATTATGGTTTTCATATGAAAAATAAAGAAGATAAAAATGATGGTCGAATATTTTGTTAGAGGTTTCTATAATAAATAATTTTAGATAAATTTTATAAATATTTTAAGAACACAGTTTAGAATTTTATGGTTTAATTTATTTTAAAAGTATTGACGGTCTAGTATTTATTTAATTTAACCGGATTTACTATAACCAAAGGCGAGCCTAGAAAAACATTATTTAATTCTCCGCCAAACATCGCTATTAACGCATACGAAAGTAAATTTCTAATTAATAATGACAAACACACAATAAAACCCAGATATATTATCTACCTAAATTCCTATTATTTTTACATAACCTTATAATATACGATTGAAAATAATAGAAAACAACACACAGTTCAAAAATACAAAAATAAACCACACATAATATAAAATCATAATAAAGCAAGAGTTGAGCGAGACCATTAAGTATATTATTATTTTCGACTAAATATTCACTACAATCTTTCCAGTTTAATTCCGCATAAATCATAATAAATTATAAAAATAATAATAAATTTATGTAATGTATAAATGAATTCTCATCATCGATTGGAACATAGGCCTACCTATACTCCACTTAGCATGGTATCTAGACCTGTCTCGTTGATATCTATTGTACGGCTACCGCCTTTTCATACAAAAGACATCAACGGGTAACGCACACGTTTTTGTCTACCATCTTTAATAGTCTCTGCTGAGCCTGAACAGTTATCGGTCTACCTGATAAACTTAAACCTGGGTAAATGAGGTATCTTTAATAGGTTTGTTTCTTAGGTCACATTTTCTGATGACTGAAACAATTCCTATAAATACCCTTGACGGGAATCGAACCCAATATGCTGGTTAGCAAATTGTTCATATTTCACACTAAAGATCTTTTGTTTCTTTCGTCCTTCTAGGACTGAAACAAATGACCAATCACTCGTACTTCTTGTACATAAATAATTTACTGCAAATTAATAACTGATTTACAGAACATGTAATGTGACCACCAGACTGCCCGTTTCTTTCGTCTTTAAGACTGAAACAGTACAATCTCACGGTTGGCCATCGCCTTATTAAACTGAGCCCATATAGGCTATACTTAACACATACAATTTTAATCATCAACCCATCTGATCATATGTTCTTTTCGTCCTTAGACTAGAACAAATAACCTTCAACACTTATTTTGTGAAATATCTATTAAGCACTTTGGCCTCAGACACAATACAATCATAAGGCTAACTGTTTCTTACGTCTTCTAGACTGAAACAGTTTAGCCACATAAAATGGTAGAATCAAATCCATATCCAATCAGTTATAAAATCACCTGTTCCTTTCGTCTTATAAGACTGAAACAGTATAACAATAATTATTGCCGATAAATTAAGATCGGATTCCTGAAGCTGAAATAAAAGATTAACTAACACATAGTAATTTAAACTGGAAATAGATTTTGGATAATTTAAGATCTGTATTAAATCTTATGGTCCCACTCAAGTAAAATAAAAGCACATACCCACAGCAACACCTATGCTCTGCTTATGGTTTTGTTTTCACTTACTTTATCACTTTCTCTGATACCGACACTAAAGATTTTTAGGAAGAACTCGACACCATCCGCGATTATCATTTATCACGACTAAACTTAAACTGGGCACTTAATCGCGACTTATATCGTGGCTTGTCCGGGCAGCCTTCCCTCTTTGAGGTCTGAATCTTGACTGACGCCTTGCGGCTGCGTTTCTCCTTATATAGTATCTTCGTGCGTCATTTGTCCTATACCTTTGGCATCGGCGCCTTTTGCACCGGTGGCAATGGCATCGATGCCAATGGCTCCGTCGACAATGGCTCTGGCGGCAATGGCACCGACGCCTTTTGCTCCGGCGTCAAAGCCACCGGTGGCAATGGCACTGGCGCCTTTTGTACAAACGCCTTTCGTCTCATACCACTGTCCTAGAAACAGTTTTAACAAGTTAATTTGATAAAGAAAATGCCAAATTCATAGTTGTGCCGTTACAATTCAACCCCCTGAAAATTGTCAGATACCAAAACTGATAATTTTCATAAATTTAATTGTCCTTGTTGGCATATTCACCCAATTTAGCATTCTCCACCATCAAATTATGTAATGCTTGTTAATTATTAAAAAAAACTTAAAATTGTAATAAACTTTAAATTAAAATTAAGTGGAGTTTACTAGAATCCCTATGTGAGTGTGTGTTTAAACCTGGCATTTCTTTTGCTGTGCCTCGTTGGCAATGCACAATATGGACTAAGACAGAATGTAAAAGCACCATCCTCTGCCAGCATCAAGAATCCAGTGAAAGGGGCCCTGGTTGTGAGTCAAAGCTACATACTGAATACAGCAGTAATAGCTAGAATGTCCAAACCCTGTCGCGCCAGGTAGGTCTTCTGACACAGCGAAGTAGTCTGGCCATTATGTTAACTATCCCTTCTGAAAACCCTCAGCTGTTCTACATAGTAGGCAAGACAGATATTACTCCGGCAATTATCCCAGAACTTTACTGATACTCCCCCCAAGTCACAACAACAATCATACCAGGAGTATGTAGAGTGTAATCAGTTCAGATCTTAGCTTCTTGTGGAGTATAAGCCTTAACACAACAAACTTAATAAAAAATAATGAAACTAATAAAATGTTGCTGTTAGGCTACTTGTATAATTACGATTGGGAGCGTATGCCAAAAAGCTGACCAGTTAACAACGTTTGCCAATCCTTCTTCACTTCATACAGGAACCTCAAAAAAAAAACCCCAGGACCTAGTCTCACTCCATCATCTCACATCACATTACACATTCACAAATCTTAGCTTTTCATAACTGAATAATCAACAAACTTATAACCGGCCAGTTAAAATTTAATCCCTATACAAATCATTAACTTGACACATTACATAAAACAATAGCGAAACATCTTTGCGATCACGTTCCGAAACCCTGTTTGTTAACTACTTACGGCTCTGTAAGTAAAATTACTGACCTTTACCTTTACCTATAAAACGTTACCTTCAAAACAAATTACCGTTTACCTTATTACCAACCAACTACCAAAGGTTGAGGGAAAAATAAAACTACATTTATAAATTTTATTTCACCTTTTTTTTTCCTCTCTACTAAGTACTGTAACTTGTCAACTTCGATATTACCCCCTGGATGCTTCATGATCCAAGAAAATTGGCACTATTATTTATTAATTTAATTGTTAAGTACTTTACCGAAATCCTCTCAAATATAGTCAAATTTACAACTAATTCCATTTTTTCAAACATTTAATTCTGTAGCAGGAAAGGGAAAACTATTTTATTTTGTGAAAAATAAACCGAACCCAATCGATGCACAATTTTAAATACCTATCTAAAACGCCAAGCCTTAAATTATCGCATAATGTCAACTCAAGATTGTATACTTAATATCAAAATTTCACTAAGTGAAATTTTTACGCCAAATGCAATTTTCGCAAAATCCTACGCAGAATGCCAGTTACGCAGAATGACATAATCAAAGCCTATATTACTACGCCAAATGCAAAAAGAAAGAACCCATAACTAAATAAAATATACGCAAAAGAAGTAGATACTGAATCACAGCCACAGTCGCATCGTTGGTAAAAAGTTCAAGTTGTAAAAATATATTGAAACTAAAACACCCTCCTTCCTATATCAATATACCTATTTATATATATTTTTTTCTTAACGGAATATGGAGCTTAAATGTATAAAGTAGTTACGTTATAACCTGACTGTCATTCGAAATAACCTCTTTACCTCTTCGAAATACCTTTAATAATGTCCAATACACACTCATCCCGGAAGATTTATCTCATCAACTCATGACATATCTAATAAAATAGGTTGCTAATTAAACAGGCCCCTATTCAACAGCATCATTCGCCGCTACAAATCTACAATGTCCTCGAAATTACCAAGTCAGACACCATCAATGGGCATCTGAAAATACTATCTCTGCCACTATTAATCTTCGATATAAGCGTCTGTTAATACAACTCGGCAACCAATTTATTATTTAGCATCAAAAATTGTAATACATATTCCAGTAGTCAGCTTCTAAAATATTCTAAAATACATGACGAAAAAAAAATAATTTGACTTCAAATTTTATAGCTCAGTACGATCATAAATTGAAATGTTGTGAAACTTAAATAATCAAAATGTACCTAAAATTAGTAAATTATGGCCACTAAATATATTAGGAACTACTAAAGGGAGACGAAACATAAGGTTTTATTTAAAAAATATTTTGAATTAAAGCATACCATTATATTATTTAAGAAAACCATCAAAATTATCAGACTTGTATTAAGTTTTCTAGTGAAAGCTTGAAAAATATTTTTTTTTGAGGAACACATGTTGAAGCTGTAACACGTAAAATGTTGGTGAGTTTCAAACTCCGAGGCCAAGCTAGTAAATCAAGTGGTGATGTATGATTCAGATAGACAAGTTAAAATATTTCTTGTTCTTTGCTTGACACTATCTTTGGAATATTGCGTTGTAAAGAAGACGAATAAGTCTATTAGAAGCTTTCTCATTTTCCCGTTGCTTAGTTATAAAATTAGAGGTTAGGTTCCGTGGCCAAATAAAATCGATTTATTATTCCCCTTTTATTTATGCTACCGAAATAAAAGTTAAATTCAATTCAATAAATAAAATAGGTACTGATAAGTTACGTATCTATGTATCTCTCAATATTTTAATATGAAGACTTATATTTCTGGTTTATTTTAACTACTTAGCTGGTAATCGTTACTTTTCTTTGTAATATAGTTAGTGATAACCTAATCAAGTCAGGAAAAGTAAACAACCGTAAAAACTGTTAATTTTCCTTTTCGAGACTAAGTATGTAATATATCTGAATCGTAAAGTGTAAACAAACACCAAAATTACCTTCCAAAATTTAACCCTACCATGATAATGAGTACCTACATGGTGTTAAAATTTACCAAATATGATAACTCAAACATATGAACGACTGCGTTTATGTTTAGATGAAATAAAACCCAATACCTACATTAAATTAAATCATAATCAAACTCCGAACTACGCGATAGTGTACCTATATACTAACTTCTGCACAACTGTTGCACGATTACAAGATAACTACGAGATAAGTAAACTGTAAATTCATTTTAACTTATCTGCACAACTCACTGAGTAACATCTGATACTCATTGTATTCAAATCGTTAACAGAGTACTATTTACTCATCTACGACGCTAGACTTTATAAAGGCTAAACAGATAAGAATAAAACTCCTCATTACACTATCCAATCCAGAAGTCATAACACGAACCCTGCCATTCCAGAAGGTCATGAGTATCTAATTTAACTCCCACAAACGAACTATGTTTGATTGCCTAATAAAATTAAATAACTAATAATGCGATGTAAACAAAGACTATATTTCTTAGGTGTTAATCTTAATGATTTTAACGACCCAAGACTTAACCAAAACTGTCAGTCGCACTACCTACCTCCTACTAAATGGATAAAATAACTAACAGCTTCTAATAAACAGGTTTATAAATTCACAAATATAATAATATGTATAAAATAATGTCCTTCTTACGGTAAAAAATATTTACTATCTACATAGGTATCCGCCAATTAAACCTACCAATCATTTCACTATTAGTCGTATCATAATCCGTTCTATTAATATTTTTCTGGTATTTAATATTTTAGAGTTATCTTTAGGCTAACCCACTTTTCCATATTTTACCTTAAGTAACCTACTTACTTCCGTCTAAATAGATACTTAATTAGGTCCCGTGTATAATATATCTCAGAAAGAACAAATCTATTGGATTATACTACATCGCTTATTTGAATGAATCGCGCCCAAATAAAACTGAAGCTGAACTTTTTTTTTTTTAGTGAATGAATTAAATAATAGTTTAATTCAACCCACAAGAATTCTGCTATGAATGATTTTTCAAACTTATTGTACAAATAGATAAATCTATTACTCCTATTTTCTTACACAGTGGGGCACACTGATACTTCTGATAATCTCAGTACTTACATGGCCATAACACGGTATCTTTCTCCAAAATATACAGATAATCAAAATCTACGCTAGTAAAACCTACTTATTTCATTTCAGCTTCTGTACTGAATCGCAAAATACTCACGATTCAATAAACAGAGACAGCCTATTAACCGAGGCAGCACGATGCCCTCAAATCAGTATAAATACAATAACATATTTATTTAGTCTTTACACTATTATCAACCCCCTGTTAACTAGACTTTGTACTCGTTTCTATTCCCTGTTTAAATACCACAAGGCATAACCAGACAACTACCTAATAACCATCTTATAAGCTATGAATAGTATGTTTTTGTTTACAACCCCCTATCTATAAAATTGGAAACAGCTACCTAGCTTCGCAAACTGTAAATAAGTATTCAAGATCGATACATTTTTAGTTTTTTTTTTTTCAATGAACAGTAAGTAACACGGTTATCAAAATATTATCATTGATACTTTATGGATTTGAACTTCAGACGAATAATGTTATCATCTACAAATAATATAATTATATTTTGAACCTTTTCCTAGTCAAACGGCTGCGTTTAATTTTTGCAGTGCGCGTAAGGCACCGCTTCCTCCTGACAGAGTTCCGTTCAAGAATACAGTCGAAAGAACAAAAACTATCTTGTTCTATTTCCACAAATGTGTACGAGATAGCAGATACCTGTCACTTTCACTAATATCGGAACGGCCCTAGGAATTATTCCATGTGGTAATACCGTACCGGAATGTCTAATGTCAAAATCGTCAAATTCGGTAATTATTTGTTTCAGGACTTTTTGGCGGGAACTCGCGGCAAGAGTTTGTCATTTTTGTTTTATTATCCGAAAAAATTGATATCGTGGTTTTTAATGCATAATATTGATAGTGTATTGTTCAATAAAGTGCCATTTAAGTGTCTAATATGTAGGATAATGAAATAAAAGTGTGTAGACTGTGTTTCGAGTGCTCTCAAGAAGTCCATGAAATCTTCATCAAAAGTGCTATCATTTTGTTGAAGAATAGAGAAAAAGTTAAAGACGACAGAAATTGATAAATGAGAACTCAAATGAAATAGAAAAATATTTAGAGAAGAGCAAACTACGTAAGAATAGGCTGTATGGCCAGAGAAGCCTTTGCCTTTTCCTTGCAAAAGCAGGAAAGAACCAAACAAAAAAAAATTATTTGTTTCACTTTTGCTTTGGAGGTATTTACTCTAAAAATATTGTTGGAAAAACAAACTTTTAGAAGGTAAGTTCACAGTTGTTATATACTTAAATCTCACTTCAAGAACCCCAGCTAGGTATCCCATGTGCACTTTGAAAAGTTGAACTGGAATTATACGAATTACATTCTAGTTTTGTGTGTCGCTGGTTATTGTCCGTTCTATATTTTTATTATTTTATTAAACTAGCCTTAAACAACTGAACAACTTTTACATAACGTTATATAATTTTCATACCTACATGACGTACATAATGTGGTTCTCACCTCTCATCATACCTGCTACGTCCACATAAATAGCCATCTCCTATTCACTGAATTTCGAATATTCTCTGGAAGGCATTAGAAAAGTTATGTATCAATTTGCTTATATCATAATCCGACCATTAGTTTATTCTAATCACTCCTTTCTTCCACAGACACTTCCACAAAGTGACTGCACTACCTCAACTACATGGCTCGCCAGAATATTCGTATAATAATGAAATCTGAGGTCAAAAGGTATCTTTTGATACAGAGTATCTTCAAAATGAAGGAAAGAAAAGGAATCAGATTATTCGCTCACACTAATCTACCAAACTACTGACGTCTATTACGTGTGACAAAAAGGACAAACAGTGCCACACGTTAAAAGAAGATCTTACTGTATTAATTTGTTTGAACAACTCCCACCTACTGTGCTGTGTTGGTTAAATGTGCTACTGTAATAAAACTGGCACAATTCTGACCCACTCATCAGTTTTCCAGGATGAAAGGATTCAGACAGAATGTGAATATCTAGTGCCTAGTGTCTAAATAGTGATAAATTATTTCATTTATTAATACTCAAGGTAATTAAAGAAATATAATTGAATTATTATTTTTATTCTATCTCCCAAGTTGAAATACCCTAATGGTTTCTTATAAAATGAGACCCCATTGTAATTACCTAAATAAACTAAAAAAATAATTGTAAAAACTTGTAGCTAATTGGAATTTGGGAAAAATAAAATGTCTTTACTATTACTTACTTTCTATCTATCAACTTCTTAGTAACGTTATTAAGTAATATCTATAATGGTACCCTGAAGATAATTTTCTTAAAAATAAGCCTATTCAAACCTTCAACCCCCCGTTAAGTAAACCATAGTTCCACTAAAACCTTCCAACAAGTCACCATCAAACAATCTTTCCATTTCACGGACACCAAATTGTGGCTAAAATAGCCACCGCGATATTACTATGCTATCCTGGTCATTATGGCACCATATTGTCACGAACCCCCCCCAAAACGACCTACTTAAAGACCTAATAAAACCCTAAACCCGATACGAAAATAACCCATAAAATAAACAATAATTCGATGAAACGTTTGGCCAAATCATCTAGTGGGAACCCTATGTTGAGATATTAAAGTAACCCTGAATCTTTTAGAGTGTTGATGGTGCCTGAATTTTGAAAGGTTTTAGAAACTATTTAATTAGGCAATTATTAAATATGAAAGAGGCCCTACCTTTTATTTTAACTAATCTAATGAGCAGCAAATAACAAATTTAACATCAAATAAATAATAAGAAAATATAAAGACAGAACATAATTTAGGGCGTTATGGAACTCTCATGAAGCTGTAAGTCTATAAATTCAGTTTTTAAAAATATAAAGTTAAGCGAGCAATGTATAGGCCAACTACTACACATCACTATGAAAGCCGCAACCCCATAAGGGTTGCGGGAGGATCCACCATAACCTCCCCTCGTCCTCGACCAGTCTAATACCATCCATTCCGAACAAGTTTAAAATATAAGCTTCATGAAAGTTGACGTGGATACGCCCAAAATGAAGCTAGCAATACGGATTGCAACGCGGTTAGTGATATATAAATGGTATGATTGAGGAGCCCAAATATATGGTGAACTCAGATGATTGTGTAAGATAATTTGGTATATTATACCAGTAAATATAAAGTAGGTATTACTACTTGAGTCGATTCTCTACGACTAATGCACTGTGCTATACAGTTTCTGTAATTATAACAGATATAAGACCAAAGGTCAGATGAAATTAAAATCATAATAGGAACAATTCTATGTTCTGCTTAAATATCTGCACTTTGGCAGTAGAAATGAATTAGGTCTTCTTTGAGACATAAATAAAGGAACACTGTCCATATTCTGCTTGGTATTAATTAAATATTTGCTCTTTGGCAGTAGAAATGAATTAGGTCTTCTTTGAGACATAAATAAAGGAACAATGTCCATATTCTGCTTGGTATTGATTAAATATCTGCACTTTGGCAGTAGAAATGATTAAGTCTTCTTTGAGACATAAATAGTAGCCTGCACTATGACAGATATTTCAGATAGTAAATAATCCACCCAGATTGCAGCTCACAGCAGCACAACAGCGTACGTTTTCCGCAGTACTGTAAGTGAACAACAGCAATCGACTCGCTATGAGCCAGGTGAAGTCAGAAGAAATCGTAGAAGGAATGAAGATTGAATAACTGTATAGTTAAGGCTACTTCTTTGAGTAGTATGGAATTTTTGTGGTAAGATTTCTTTGAATCCAAGCAAAACATTGACTCTGCAATGATATGTTCAGTTTTACTGAAATAAATAAATTGTGGGTAGAAATTATGGTTTTCATATGAAAAATAAAGAAGATAAAAATGATGGTCGAATATTTTGTTAGAGGTTTCTATAATAAATAATTTTAGATAAATTTTATAAATATTTTAAGAACACAGTTTAGAATTTTATGGTTTAATTTATTTTAAAAGTATTGACGGTCTAGTATTTATTTAATTTAACCGGATTTACTATAACCAAAGGCGAGCCTAGAAAAACATTATTTAATTCTCCGCCAAACATCGCTATTAACGCATACGAAAGTAAATTTCTAATTAATAATGACAAACACACAATAAAACCCAGATATATTATCTACCTAAATTCCTATTATTTTTACATAACCTTATAATATACGATTGAAAATAATAGAAAACAACACACAGTTCAAAAATACAAAAATAAACCACACATAATATAAAATCATAATAAAGCAAGAGTTGAGCGAGACCATTAAGTATATTATTATTTTCGACTAAATATTCACTACAATCTTTCCAGTTTAATTCCGCATAAATCATAATAAATTATAAAAATAATAATAAATTTATGTAATGTATAAATGAATTCTCATCATCGATTGGAACATAGGCCTACCTATACTCCACTTAGCATGGTATCTAGACCTGTCTCGTTGATATCTATTGTACGGCTACCGCCTTTTCATACAAAAGACATCAACGGGTAACGCACACGTTTTTGTCTACCATCTTTAATAGTCTCTGCTGAGCCTGAACAGTTATCGGTCTACCTGATAAACTTAAACCTGGGTAAATGAGGTATCTTTAATAGGTTTGTTTCTTAGGTCACATTTTCTGATGACTGAAACAATTCCTATAAATACCCTTGACGGGAATCGAACCCAATATGCTGGTTAGCAAATTGTTCATATTTCACACTAAAGATCTTTTGTTTCTTTCGTCCTTCTAGGACTGAAACAAATGACCAATCACTCGTACTTCTTGTACATAAATAATTTACTGCAAATTAATAACTGATTTACAGAACATGTAATGTGACCACCAGACTGCCCGTTTCTTTCGTCTTTAAGACTGAAACAGTACAATCTCACGGTTGGCCATCGCCTTATTAAACTGAGCCCATATAGGCTATACTTAACACATACAATTTTAATCATCAACCCATCTGATCATATGTTCTTTTCGTCCTTAGACTAGAACAAATAACCTTCAACACTTATTTTGTGAAATATCTATTAAGCACTTTGGCCTCAGACACAATACAATCATAAGGCTAACTGTTTCTTACGTCTTCTAGACTGAAACAGTTTAGCCACATAAAATGGTAGAATCAAATCCATATCCAATCAGTTATAAAATCACCTGTTCCTTTCGTCTTATAAGACTGAAACAGTATAACAATAATTATTGCCGATAAATTAAGATCGGATTCCTGAAGCTGAAATAAAAGATTAACTAACACATAGTAATTTAAACTGGAAATAGATTTTGGATAATTTAAGATCTGTATTAAATCTTATGGTCCCACTCAAGTAAAATAAAAGCACATACCCACAGCAACACCTATGCTCTGCTTATGGTTTTGTTTTCACTTACTTTATCACTTTCTCTGATACCGACACTAAAGATTTTTAGGAAGAACTCGACACCATCCGCGATTATCATTTATCACGACTAAACTTAAACTGGGCACTTAATCGCGACTTATATCGTGGCTTGTCCGGGCAGCCTTCCCTCTTTGAGGTCTGAATCTTGACTGACGCCTTGCGGCTGCGTTTCTCCTTATATAGTATCTTCGTGCGTCATTTGTCCTATACCTTTGGCATCGGCGCCTTTTGCACCGGTGGCAATGGCATCGATGCCAATGGCTCCGTCGACAATGGCTCTGGCGGCAATGGCACCGACGCCTTTTGCTCCGGCGTCAGAGCCACCGGTGGCAATGGCACTGGCGCCTTTTGTACAAACGCCTTTCGTCTCATACCACTGTCCTAGAAACAGTTTTAACAAGTTAATTTGATAAAGAAAATGCCAAATTCATAGTTGTGCCGTTACACCGCGCTTTGGTCTATACACACAGATGAACCAATAAAAATATATTATTTCACAATACTGTTATAATATATTATGAAAAGTCCGTGACAGAATTAGAAATAAATAATTATTTTATATTAAATAGACGACACATGATGATGAAATTGATTGTACAAATAACTTGGTTTCCATTCCATTTTCAATTAATAAAAATCATAGAATGATCCCATTACTTAACCACGCTGAAATACTATGACGTCACGTCTTGGGATTTCATAAATTTTTAGGTCAAACTGTTTGTTTTTGATGGGTGATTTAATAATAAAAAGTGGCTCAAATGACTAGTTTTCATCTACCCTATTCTGTGACTTTTTTTAACTCTCAATTGGTAAGCCCTTGGCATCATCTTACCTAATGGTAAGTGATGATGATGCCGAAGATGGAAGCGGGCTTACCAAGATTCCCCAACGCAATGGGGAACTGGCTATCTTCATGCCTGAACACATCAATAAGATGGTGGTAGCTAGCCAGGCGGGCTCAAAAAATGCCCTACAACCAACCAAATCGAGCCCTATAAAGTTGGACCTAGCCGGGAATCGAACCCGCGACCTCTAGCTGCGGAGGCGGTTGAAAACGACTTAAACACAAGAATAAGAAAGGGCGCTCGTTAGACGGTGCTAGTCGCTACAGTAAGGGAACCCGAGTACCCAAGCCAGACTGGTACACGAGTCAGAGAACCCGCTTTCACTCAGCCTCTCGAGTAAGCCAATCGTACCGTCGCTACTTACGTTACCAATAAAATAAAATTTGTGTAACACTATATTATTGTAGCTTGAGCGTGAAGAACTAAATTAGATTCGAACTTGGATAGTAAAGACGTATATATTTTTTGTCAAAGAAAACTTATTTAAAGATATGCTAAGCTTGTGTAGACAATAACAAGATTTTGCTGAACAAATCTTTGAAATTAGAAAATTGATAAAGCATTATTTTTGTAGATAGGTCAAAGCAGTGAGCTTACGATAGTAAAATTTATACATCATTGGGTCAATGCCGAAGAAATTCTCCAGAACCATTTTAAATCTTATTGAACGAGTTTTGTAAATAATGTCCTATAAGAATATAATTATATTTAATATATACCTAACTATGTATGTATAAAGAAATACTAATTGTAAGGCATTTTTGTGGTGAGAGAGAAATGACAACGAGTTTTTCGAAGTGCCACAATAGTTACGACTTACGACATAATAGCCACGACAAATCGCCGAAGAGTGAACCGACCAAGAAGAAGAGGGCATTTTGACAAGAGTTTTCACTATTTTCTATGTATCCGGAGAAGTTTTTATCAAAACATCATTTAAAACTTTGCTTAGTGAAACAGATTTTGATTAGATTTATTCTTCTAATGGCTTTTCTGCTCACACTGATATGGATGGAAGCGTTACGAAGAATTATGAGCGTATATATGTATGTTGGATTATTATTTCTCGTAAATATGAATGTATATTTCAAGTAGACTAATGACTTGAATTGTAATAAATATACGTAAAACAAAAGAAGAAATATTTGCAAAAATACGACACATCTAAAATAAACTTCACAGACGCAGGTTTCAACGGAAACGGCATAAAATTACCGTTCCATATAAAAATACAGTGAAACAATGGGAAGATGACGACGCACCTGAAATCATATTTGTGAACAATGGGTATTTAACAGGTACATAATATTCGCGACAACTTTGCCACGTACCAGTACATTGCTGGTTTTGTCAACACTGACTGAGATGACTGTGGGAATGTAGCTTCAATGAACTTTGGAGATGGCGTGTGAATCGTAAAAGGAAGTTATGGGGACTTTGCCTTTCTGCATAGGTACTACTTATGTCACTATTTTTAGTAAAGTGTACATAAATATATATATATATTTTAGTTTACGGTCAGAAAGCAGCTGTTTCAACAACTTTTTGAGGTAAATAGGACAATATTACTGGCTTTGAAGGGACTAATTATGTTTCATTAAGAATAGAATGTGTATTTTTATAACAAAAAAACATCATCACCAGCCTTTTCATTGCCGAGTATTTAATCTGTGTCCCGATTACAGTGTTTTAGCCACGTCAGAGTAGTCGTGGCTGAAGTGTCCTCTATCTATTCAGTCAGGGTCTGCATTCCATGGCTGTACCTTGTTCCAATAAAGAAAAAGTAAAAGGTAAACAAACTTACTGTGAAAGACATGTCAACGTTCTGACAGCAACCATGTTGTACCTTCCCTTTCGCACTTACGGGATTTAAATTAAGCTATCCTGTTGTCAGACAAAGTGGCCGGTAGCTGTCAAATCGTACCCGCGTACTACTACGAATTGATCCATGCGAAGTAAAGCAAGTTGACCGCAGAAGACTGCCGTATTTTCAAAACCTGAGAACTGGGAGAAGCGCGCAGAAATGAGACCTGAATGGCGTCGCGATCTACGTGTTGGAATGTTAAAACACGACGAAGTCTGGCTAGAGAACCTTAAGCAGAAAAGTCTTAGTAAAGCTGCAGGGTCGCCTCAAGATTTACGTTTCGTCTGCGATAGGTGTGGAAAGAAATGCCGTGCAGCCATTGGGCTGTGCAGTCACCGGCGGCGTTGTGGACAATCCTCGAGCCAATGAACAAGTGCTGCAACGATCATCTGCAATAGATGTGGTGGCCAATGATGACTTGCGCGAGACTGATTTTATATTATCTTTCACATAGACAGGTTGCAGACCAATTCTAACGAGGCCTATATTTTTTTTATACAAAATAATGTACTTCTGAAAAAGTTAATTGTTTAACAGCTTTAAAAATATTATTATTTGATTCATTTTATACATGGTCACGTATTGCTAAATTACTGATTGTGATATCATTTGCAATCCCGAATACAGAATTATTATCATTTATTATCATATAAGGTTAACTGTATGATTGATTGCCTAAATTAGCATTATTAATTTTTGAAAACACGTGTAATGTTATTTTCCATATTAATACAAAACTTTAAAAAAATGCTGAAGCACTAACAATACGTATTTCACTACAGCCTACAGCAAGCTGGCAAAACACAGAAAAACCCCGCTAATAATCCATGCCAAAGTGCTTCGAATTTGGCACTTCGAACTCTTATCTAACACGGGTCGTTGGCACAAGCCTAGCAAATAGCCTTTTAGCCTATGCTTTATACTCGTAAATAAAAGATTGATGCATTTTATCGCATGCTTGTTATGTTATTCTTCAATGAAATAACCAGGAATTAGACTAGATTGAATTTCGTCTTCATGATATGTTTTTGTTTGAAAAAAATAGTTAAAATATGTAAACTAAATTATATATTATTAGTAAAAAAAACTGTATATTACAGATAAACAATCCATGTTCACCCAGTTCATTATTATGATTTTTTGATAAATATGTATATTTGTGGTTCCAACATCGGTAATATGAAATATGATACACATATTTTCAATAAAAGAAAGAAAATTAAATATCGACATTACATATTTATTTTAAATTTAAATTTGTAAGACTAACAATAAGAATCACATTTTCATGCACAAGATGCTCTAAATCTAATGATCTATCAAAATTCATAACTACAAAACTATAATTTTTAAAAAAATAATGAGGTTTTAAAATTAGTAAACTGACTTATACTGCCTTTTATTTATCTTGTAACGCAGAAAGTGTTATGGATGTATTGCTTCTCCACATAGATAGAAGCGTGTCTATGATTGTTTACAGAACAGAATAAACACATTAGGCGCGATTGGCCCGACTAGGGCGCTTCGAAGTCAATGACGTTTATCGAGCAAAAAATTGTATATTTTTATTAATATAATATGTACTTGGTAAGTATGCCGTAACTATGTAAAGATATAGCAATACTTTAGTCATCCCAATAAGTTTGCCGTATGCCTATACAGGGTGTAACAAAATTAGCGTAGGACCCGTTAACTGAGGATTCTCTCATTGTACTGAACAACTTTGGTTCTACAACTTTGCTCAAATCGCAAAAAAATGACTCTCCATGCAAAAATGGCAAAACAGATGATCAATTTGTATGGAGAGTCCAAATTTTTTTTTTGCTATTTGAGCAAAGTCGTAGAACAGTTACGATGAGTAGTATCCCCAGTTAACGGGTCCTACACCAATTTTGTTACACCCTGTATAGAGAGTATAACTAAAGATATAGCAATACTCGTTATACAATTTGTTACAGCCTGTATAAACAACTGAATTAACAATACGTATTACAAAAAGTTGTGGTAGATTTTGCAAAGGTACTTGTATAACTGCATAACTTCTCCTATCCTTCCACCAAAAAAATACTATTTATTATCGACCCATAGCGTCCCCACAGCTGGGGCACGCCTCCCATAACCATACCTAACCCCTCGTCTCTCCCTAACTAATCAGCTGACCGCTAAGTATGATAACCTTTAAGGTGTACGACCTTTGAGATCTGGGGAAAGATCTTCATTTTCTCCAGTAGAAGTCCCCTTCCAAATAATACTACACCTTCTGACCCCACCCTGTATGATTATAATGTGTACAAAGATCAGCAGAAGAGCAAATATTTTGCGTAAGACAAGGTAAGGCTACCTCAGCCTTTCATTTCTGTTGTAGGTCAAAACGTAGTGTTACATAATACTCAAACTGTCAAAGTCAACAACCCATTACGTCCCCACTGCAGGGGCACGGGTCTCTTCCCATACATCGGGAAGGTTATATAACTGTATCTTATAATATTGGATACCTACCACCCAGGATTTAAACATGTAAGACCTCACTGTGAAATCAATACTATACCCGACAGTCAAACAAAGTATCGAGTATACCTTCGAGCATTTTTAGCGTACACGCGTAAACATACACAACGTCTCATGGTTTTTAATAAGCAACCGGGGCACCGGATTTTACGAGCAGGGGTGTGAAGTCGCCTTAAAAGGGTTAGAGCATATTCATACTGTTGTAGAACTGATATTAAGCCATGCAGCAAAACCTATTTACACTCCAGTCCCAAATAGCTTTCCCACGCAGGGTCTTCTCTTGCTTGACCACCGCAAATCGATTTGAAAGCTCCCAGTTCCTCAACAAAATATTCTGCGTGTGCAAATGTTGCGTAATGGCAGTTTATTGAGTTTCCAAGGAGATTGCTGTCTTTGAAATTTCAAAAAAATGGAATTATAAGAAATGTCGAGAGGAACACGAAGACTAAAGATAAAGATCGAAACAAGATTTCGAGCAAAAATATTTACAATAATACGGAGGAGAGTTTTTGGAGCAACAAAATTCGCGGAAAAACAAGTTTTCGGTGAAATAAAAATTCAAAAAATTATGATTAAAATCGGATTATAGGACCTAGGAATTATGATAGGTTTCCCAATCTGTTGCGCAATTTCTCTTTAGAGTGGTCTAAATTTCCTGAATTAGGAATGTTCTTAACAATTTTGTATTCCAGTAAAGGATATCCAAAGTTATCCGGTGTGGCGTAGCGATAAGGGCTTTGACTTATACGCGAAGAGTCATCGGTTTTATCCTCACTAATATCTGTATCTGGGTATTCTGGATGTTTAATATACAATAAAAATGAAATAATTTGTTTATTGGCACGAAAAAAACGTTCAAATCTTTTTTGTACAAATTATCTGTTTTAGTTACACCCATCAATACCAGTACCTACTGCAACGCAACGGTGCCATATCCTTGTGCGGAGAATATAAGTATCAATAATTTATAAACATTCCTCTCGTTAAAAGGAAAACAGTTCGATTCTTTTGCTTACATATATTGGATCTGTATTGCGAAATACGACCTCTGTCCCACGGGGGTTTATGTTGGTTGTTATTGCTAACATTAATATTCAATTGAACGTGATTAATTTTAATGTTATTTATATGTGTATCCATAAGTATTATACGTATACAGTCACGCCCGTGCCAGATTTGGGCAAATTCCGTAACAACCAGTTAGGCTTTGCAGTTAGGTATATCGGTATTAAGCGCCAAGCTTTTATAACTTTTGGTCGAGCAACGCGCATGCTACCTGTCGGAGAGCGCATAAAAAATCGATGCTTGTGCATTTTGACGGCATTTTGTTATTGGTATTTTAAGTAGTAATTAAACTTTCATATTAAAAAGAAAATGTCTTTCGTATGATTTATTTTTTTTTATTTCGATCCTTTATCGGACAGTAGTTAGTAAAGTCAGCTCAGAGTCGCTCGAAGGGATTAAAGAGAGAGCTATTCTTTGGGATTTCTTTACGTAAACGAGTCCGCAACGTGGAAGTTAATTGAATAGCTCATAAAATAAGAAAATGGACGCGGTAATAGGCAAGACTTTTTTATGTTTATTTACAGTTGGTAAGCAATTTTGAGTGGTAATTCCCGACTGGGAAATGGAAGACTCATGATCTACTGAGGTTTGCAGGGAGCTGTGGCAGGCATGTAATAATGTGACCCAAAACTATGCTAAGTCAATGGGAGGTCTACGTTCAGCAGTGACGTCTTTCGGCTAATGTGGTGATGAGCCAAGACGATAAGAGACAGTGTATATGAAACCCAGATAAAAGGGCTTCGGAACAACCTTTGCGATTTGGGTGTCGTCCAATCGCAGTAGTTTTGTCGAAGTACTGTTGTATCAAAGTAATAACCTGTCCAGTAGAAGTCGTGGCTCAGTGCGGCTTGCGTGGTCGCATCTATCACGCAGGTTAACTGACTACAGACACGGTCATAACCTGGATGGGTATGACTGTTAGTGGAATTTATCTCGACCGTTTCCGTGCTTCGCAAGGCACGTTAAGCCGTTCGTGCCGGCTTCTATCGCTAGCAGTCGTTAAGCCATGTCAAATGACTTATAGGCGGCTTGAAAACTTGTGACACTGGGGTTGGCCACTAGCCCCACAACCTCCACCAATCCGGGCTTGGCCCCCGTGTGTGGAGTATGGTCTAAAACTACTCGAGTTATGGGAAGAGACCCGTGCCCCTGCAGTGGGGACGTAATGGGTTGTTAACTAACAAATAACCTGTCGAAGTTTTATTTTTGAAAGTTCCGCCCCCCACTTTTAAAAGATACAACATGGCTAAATTGATGAGAATACCAATATCATTCAAGCATAAAATATAATTATTTTTTATTTCATTCAACACTATTATTCTTTCTATTTTGTACATGAATTTTATTTGTGTTAAATAAAAAATACGCACCCTACGTCGTTCATTTGATAAGGACTGTACGTTGGCTTCTCGCTCTTGAATAAAATCCGTTCTTCAAAAAGAAAAAAACCAAAAACCCTTTCTGGGTTTTTTCTTTTTCACGATATTACTTGCCACACAAAGGAGAACCTTTAAAAAGTATAAATTCAGTATTTGCGTAGGATTTATCGTCTCACTTTAAGTTTTTATTTCTGATTACCTGACTACCCTGCAAGGTTGATAATGATTTTTAGTATACATTTTGTTAAAAAAAAATGCCTTTAAAAGCTGTTGGTCTAAATCTGAATAGTGAATCAAGAATTTGTAAGGGAAACTGAAAAAAAATGCAGATCGGATTTTTTCAATATTTTTCATGTATTCTATACTTGATTTTGAGTAACCCCTTAAAATTTCAAACGAATTTTTTTTAACAGCCTGTATGTAGATATACAGGGTGATTTTTTATTTGCTAAAAGGTAGAAAATGGCGGATGCTACTCTTCAAACTGAACAACTTATCCCATTGACTCTATACGATGAGACCAAAAAGACTTCCTAAGCTCAACATTATAGGTACGTAGGGTTGCCAGGTGTGGTGCAAAAAAACCGGGCAAGTTTTATTTTTATTTTTATTAATTTAACAAAGTTACCAAATTACAATAAAACTTAAAATCTTTTGTCCGGTTTACCAAGGTTTTCTTGACCGGACAGACATAAGGAAAACCGGACTGTCCGGTCGGAAATCGGACTTCTGGCAACCCATATAGGTACGTAAAGTAATTTTTCATGCACTGATCATATAAGTTCCTTGGAAAAACGTAAACGAAAAGTAGCTCCTACTAATAAAATCACCCCATATCTTACAGAATATTTTTAACTGCTACACTATAACAATTTTTATACTTTGGTATGATTGTATATCGATTATTTTTTATTAAATTGATTTAGTTTACTACATATAGCCTTTGTTTGAAATAGAGTTGCCAGCATGAATTAATACTGCGACTCTGAGTCCTTATTTGGTTCTTGGCACACCACTAGTTGCGCACACGCCTACTCAATATTCAAATCGCGCCTCTATTCAATGACCACATACGAAGTAGCCACCGCATACCTACATATTGCTGCAAAACGCTGATTTATTTCGCAATCACTATTAATAATATTATGATCACTAGATTACGCGTATTTGATAAAATGTTTATCTTATTAGGCGTTTTTTTATAATAAATTGTGATTTTATCTTATTATTATTATTAATATCTTTATCTACTGTTCGTCTTAAGTCGCCTAAATTGTTAAGTAGGTATACGCTTTATGGCTTATCTATACCAAGTAGGTATGTTTATAATTGACCACGCTGAATACGTTAAAAACAAACGACTTCTATCGCAACAACTCCAATTTTGCTATGTTTTTTTTTATTTTCTCAAAAACCGCTGAATCGATTTCGATAAAATTTATATGGAACCACCTGTGAAGTATACCCTTTTAAACAAAAAAAGAATTTTCCAAATCGGTTCAGGCGTCTTCGAGTAATCGGTGAACAGAAATAAAAAAAAAGATTCCGACGAATTGAGAACCTCCTCCTTTTTCGAAGTCGGTTAAAAATAGGTAAGACCTTCTAGACTATAGGGTCTTTTTCATAAAATAATTTTATTAGTCTATTTCTTAATATACTAAAATCTCAAACAGTAGTAAAAACTTACAAATTGATCAACAGGTTATCCAATTTGATATAGACGATCATTCTTGTTTGCGATTTCAGATACTTTTTAACATGCTGTATAAGGAAAGGTAAAGAGAGATTTATACATACTAACTTACTCGTATATTAAATTGGTAGTATTTTTGTCCCTATGTAATTTGCGTTTACTTACAATCTGTGAAAACATCCAAAATTGAAGTAATTACCTGTAAACAAAAAAATAATCGGTTAAATAAAAAACTTAAAAAAAAACATTAAAGACTAAACTATAGTTACTTTTTTTTATTATCATTGTAAAGAATTCAGTTCTAAGTGACTTTCATCAAAAGAAAATCTTAGAAAAGGTCGACTCAAGAGTATTTTTTTAAATTTTGTTAGTATAGAATTACCATATTTTCGAGTAAAACTTCATTTTGAGGCTCTTGGGAGGTCAGAACAATGAACTCTGGCAAGTAATAAATATGTATAAAATGAAGTAAAAGAACAAAGTTTGCAAGTCGACAACCTAAATGGACCTAAGACTGAACCACTCGCTACCTATATGGACAACGAATATTCTCGTTTTGTCATTCTACCTATTTGGCCTGTCGTTGACATTTGCCGGTTTGGTCGCATTTCGGCAAGAATTTATTATCACTTATAATTATAATTTATAAGTTGGCAATGTTTATTAGGCAATCAAATTTATCAAGAATTTAAGGTTGGTTAAAGCCTTTTAGATTTAATTTCCCATGTAATATAATTTTTGCGTTTTTGCTTTAATTTATATTTTTTCAGTAAAAACCTTAAAGTGTCGCTTAAGTCTTTTGTTGTGAGTGACATTAGGTCTAAAATTATTTATATTCAGACAGTAGAACAAGGGTACCTATCAAGCTCTTTGCATCACATCGTTAAGTTGAATTAAATACACTACACTGTAGCAGTTGGAAGGGCCAAATGATTTAAGCCACGTTTTATAGTTACTAAATTTTGCTTACGCTATTTTGCCTTACAAAAATCGTAACTAAATACAGGCGTTTTAAATACTCTGCCCGAATCCGAATACTTCTTCGAAACGTCGCTTAAGACATTTCGTCTTGCTACCACCGATACATCTAACATGAAGATCCATTGATCTTTGATTTCTATAGTATAGATACTCCTAGATTGATGTGTACATCTAATAACACTTTGATTGCACGCAACTCTTTGCAATAAAACGTAAAGTTTCCAAGTACTATTGGGTCGCTGCCAGCGCGCACCCATCTGGCGGCGATATTGCACTTTCAGTTGGAGTTTGAGAGTGTTGGCATTCTGCCGTCATAAGAAAAAAGGTCGCAAAGTATATGCTTTATACCTTCAAAAAAAAAACGCACTACCTACTCCCATTTCAAAGGCCGTCAACGCACTAGTAAAAACAGTTGGCTGTTGTTATTTTAACAGGGAAGAACGATAAGGTGTAGTAAGGTAGACTTGTAGTTGAGAAACTGAACAACTTCCTTCAAGGAGGCTATGGTCGATTCGCAAAGCAAAAAAAAAATCAACAAAGTTATTGGAGGCGTTTACGTTTTTGTTATTTAATATTTTCTGTTTTATTTCATTCGTTTATTTGATTTAAAAAAAGGTTGGGCAATTTTAGTAAAATCATAATATCAGCTTAGTATCACTTTTGATAATTAAAGGAATCCCTACAGACTTCCTTTTAGCACGATTTTGATTCAGATACATCCACCAGCTGCCAGCAAGCTAGTAGATCATCAGTCCAGATGGTTGTCACTAGTTATTCATTTAACTTCCAGTGTCAAAGTTAGTATATTTATTTACTTATGTTTACTTTGGCAGCAGTAACAAACACGCGACCAGATTCCACCTTAATAGCCACAAAACCAAAACTAGGTAAACAATATTAAAATTAAATTAAGTTTCACTTATCATAATTTAGTTGTGTGTTATCAACGTATTACGTCTTGAGATGTGACGCAAGCAACGAAACGTGTGGCGACCGGCGAAGCGGTTATAACATGTGCCGGTATCGAGTTAGTAAGAACTTACATCGAGTGCGTCAAAGGTGAGTTGTAAACAAACCGTCGAGATGTATACAAACTGCTGGTTAATGTAGGATTCTGTTGAAGTTTCTGCTAAGTATCGCCTTTTAGGAACGTGTTAACCTAATGATAATGTCAATTATGTGTACGTCAGCGAAATAATTAGGTATGTAAGGTCGACAACGCACTTGTGACTCCTCTGGTGTTTCGGGTGTCTATGGGCGGCGGTAATCGCTTACCATCAGGTGATCCGTCTGCTCATTTGCCTACTGTTCCATAAAGTAAAATGAAATAATGTCGTGAAGTTGAGTATTTGCGTTCTGTGCGTTTTCACCTCGTAAGGCCCAAGCTAAACTTAGGCAGGTAGTCATTGCAGCCCAACGACCTAAAAAAAACTATCCTATGGCTTGAACTCAAATGTGGTTCATTCAGAAATGGAGCCAATATTCAAATCGTAATACGAGTTCGAATATCAATTCAAATTTTAGGTAGTTGTGACTGAATTACTACTAAACCTATTTCTTAAAAATAGGACGTTTTGCCTTACTACTAAACCTATTTCTTAAAAATAGGACGTTGGGCCTTACGAGGTTAAGCGTGGCATTTCATTTTAGTGTTATTGTTTTAACTATTTGCAAAAAAAAAAAAATAACGATTCATCTGCAACAATATATGTATGTGCAGGACCTCTTTTCCTACTTTTTCGCTTAATAACTTTTCTTAGAAGAAATTGATAAAATCGCAAAAAAATACTTTAGTTATCAGTGGTTTGGGATTTATGGAGAGTTTGTTAAACTCTGTTGACATACTATAAATCCATAAATTGTATGGGCGGGCTTTTTGTTTAAGACTTCTTTTGTTTTTAGGTCAACGCCTCCGTCTTGTAATAGGGTGATGACTTTATTCATATTTCAAAATCAAGAATATTCGGTGACAGTCTTTTTGAAATAGCTGGTCATCTATGAAACCCTCAATGGTGTAATGATGAACGCATATTGCAATATAAGTGCAAATAATAGTGCACAGAAATATAATGCTCTACATGGCTGTTAATTGTTAAATCCATCTTAGATGTGGATGGTTTTGAAGCAAAGAGCTTCTAGTATTTAATGAAGCTTTAGCTTTTAGCATTTATAGCGAGAACCTAATAAAGTTTTCAAGCTAGATTTGTCACCAAATATCCATTCCCAAGTCTTCTGGGACAAATTTTGATAATGCTGTCACTAGTCTATTACCACAGAACTTTCTTTACTTTTGGTAAAGCAAACTAAAATTTGGTGGCTCTTAAGACATGTTTACCCCAAAACCAACGCAGAAAAAAGTCACAAACGACAGTTAATAATACTTAAATAAACAGTTATAAAAATCGCTCGAAAACAGTTAAACTCTATGCAAAAGCTAGCTTTAAAATTCACACGAAAGCTCTAACCTAGAAACCCTAGCAGCGGCGCAAACGCAACCTTGCCCATTATTCTCGCAGCGCGAAGATGCGCAGTTCCTATTGTGTAACAGATGGGCGAAGCGAGCGCACCGTTAATGAAATGAATGGAGAGGAGAAGGCTGTAGGAATACTCTTGCGACTTCATTCACACGACAATAGACAGCCCTTCACTGTCTGTATACGTCTTTACTAATAGACAAATATTTGTATATGCCATTTCTTTAGGTACTGAAATAAATGTAAACAATCCTGATTACCTTTTTATGTTACAATTCTCAAACGAGTAGAATTTATTGCGTGTTAAATAGAAATGTAAAAGAATTTATTATCAGAATTTTAACACGTAAATTTCAATAAAAAAACGTTTCAAGTTCGTTTACCTTTTGTTTCGTAGTTAAAAGAATGGGGTATAGTAACTGACGAAGAAGTTGAAACATTTTTTGATATGAAATGGTACAACCAGTATAGTGTATTATAGTTTGGAATTTTACTGTGCGTGTCTGGTATTGGGTTTCTTACGTTTTGCGATTGCTGGAATTTTGTGTTTCCTGCAATACTGCCCTCAGAATTCTCAGAATTATTCTTTCAAATCTAAAACATATAATCACCAGTAAAGTAGTATATCGAGGGTTCACGGGCGACTTGTATTAAGCGACATTTTTAGAAATGTTCAGGAGACTGATTTAAAAAAATATTTCTTAGAAAAATAATCATTAATACTTAACTTCTTAGTATTATATAGATTCTCGATATTCTTAATATTTTAAATATTATTCAGAAGTTATTATTTTTTGTGAGGTATTTTGTAAGATATAAATTTTTAAAGTAGAGGTTACCTGTGTTTCCAAAAATGTCGCTTAATACAAGTCTCCCGTGAACCCTCGATATTATATTTTATCGTAAAAAACCAGTCTACAAGGCCAATAAAAATGCATTGGGAAACTGCATGCATTTTACATATGTAAAAGTTCTATGTTACATAAATAAGGTTATGTAATGTAACAGCACACAATGTGCGTATCTTTAAACAGAGATGCCTCTCAAAAAGAGACGACATACTGATTGATAAGGAAGTTATGAACTATCACTATCTATCTGTGGCACTGCTCGTGAGGCGGGGTATGCGGCTGAACACGCTGCGCGTCAAAAACATGACAGATATTCGGTCCTAAAGAACACGCACCTTTTTATCCCCTTCGCGGTGGAGACATCAGGCACTTGGGGATCTGAAGCCAGGGCTTTTGTGAATGACTTGGCCTCTCGCTTAAGACAAAGGGGCCATGATCCCCGTTCCGGATCGTACCTGACTCAGCGAATTTCCATCGCAATTCAGCGTGGTAACGCTGCTTCTGTGATGGGCACTTTTGTTCCGGGTGCGATTCGGGGCGGTGTTTTTGCTAATCAGTTTTTTATTGTTTTTTTTTAATATATTCTATTATTTGTGTTTTGGTTTTTCATGTTTTTTGTGTAATAAACATTAACTAGCTAGAACTATCATGGTGATGACATGATGATACATGAGTGATCGGTGATCATCCAATTTGCGTGTAGTTGATAACTGCGCACTTAGGTCTTAATAATATATTGTTTTACTGAGTATGTATGTCCTGAGAATCTGATTTGTATAAGAATGCGTCACTTTGTACTACGGATATTATTATTAATAAATATGACCAATACAAAATGTGATAAAATCAAAAGGTAGAAAGGTACAGTCGAACACGTCAGTTTTGATTTGATAATATTTCGTATACGTCAATGATCTAGATAATTTATGTCCGGGTCAATCCGACTTTCGACTCTCATGATGTGTGGAGCAATACTCCATACTCCATACTTCATACACCATACTCCATACACCATACTCCATACTCCATACTCCATACTCCATACTCCATACTCCATACTCCATACTCCATACTCCATACTCCATACTCCATACTCCATACTCAGGAATATGGCCTAATCTTCCCGACCTATGCCTTTGCCACAGTGAAAATACCCATATCCTAGACCCCATGGAGTTGAAAGGGCTTCAGTAGAGATTTTTGAAATCGTTCTACTAGGTCTTACTTATGTTATGACATTATATTGCATATACAGGTGTAACAATAATTAAATTAAAAACAACCGACTTCAATCGCAATAACTCCAATTTTGCTATGTTTTTGTTGATTTTCTCAAAAACCGCTGAATCGATTTCGATAAAATTTATATGGGACCACCTGTGAAGTATACCCTTTCAAACAAAAAAAGAATTTTCGAAATCGGTTCAGGCGTCTTCGAGTAATCGGTGAACATACATAAAAAAAAAATATTTCGACGAATTGAGAACCTACTCCTTTTTTTGAAGTCGGTTAAAAAGGTGTGTTTAGTATGAAAAGTCCAAAAAAAATTTGCGATTTTAAGAAAGTTGTAGAACAAAAGTTGTGCAATTTCATGAGTAGAAGCCCACCTTGAAGTATTACCACACCTTTTTGTCACACTCTGTATAAAAGAATAATAACCTAAACGACAATATTACACCCGTTCATTCCGATAAATATTCATATAGATATGTTATTATATACACCGTTTACCGGCATTACAAAGTAATGAATAGGGCCGAAGTAATACTGGAAGAAACTTATTAAACATGGCGGAAAGATCCACTTTTGCAATACTGGTGTGAAGGAATGTTCTGCAGAATTTGCAAATACAATACATTAGCATTCGCAAAGGTGCACTTGTGCATTGCTTCACTGTGTTACGTCGGATAGTAGTCACAACTGCAACTGCCTGCATGTTTTTTTGACGTTAAACTTCTTTCTGTATTTTGAACCGTCTGCTGAAATGGAGGGTAATGTTTTCCGGATTTGAGCCGGTATTATTGTTGGTGGAGATTTGAAGATAAGAATAAATAGGAGTTGTTTATATTAATTAAAATTAAAATGTAATGTTGGTATACTGCATTTTTTCTCGTTAGCAAAAAGAAGAACATCTTTTTTAGATATTTATTTGTAAAACCAACAACTTGTGGATAAACAATGGTTAATATATATGTTACTAAACAATATGAAATAGTTAAAAATGTTGCTAATACAATAGTAAAGTTTTTCAACCTGTGAGTCGCGAACCCCTGGGGGGTCGCGAAGCCTTTCTCAATAGGTCGCGGGTAAAAGAAAAAGTGTTTATAGGTCCTACACTGCAATGAAAAAATACGATTTCAGTGACATGGTTCTATTTTGGATATTTTAATAAGTAAATCATTTTCTACAATAATTAAAGAAAATTATAAAAATACAGTCTTTCAAATCACTAATATTTTGTATGTTTATGGCACTATGGGAGGGTCACAAGGATTTTTTAACTTGTAAAGGGGTCAGGTATCAAAAAAGGTTAAAAAACACTGGTCTAGATAGTCAATTATGCGTTTTCACAAGTAGTTCTGTTACTAAGACCCTTGCCCCACAACCCACAACCTTCACTCCAACCATATGGGTTATTATTATTAACATAACAAGTAGTTATCGTATATAAAATAAAGCAAGCAAAACAGTAGTTGCTTAACAAGTTAGTATTAAAATTGTTAAAGTTACTATATCGCTTATTAACGTTGTTGAACTTAGTAACGTATAAAAATTAAGTGTTAAACGCGACTGTGTAAATTGTAGCCTTTATTTTTAGTAGTTGATCAGGGGATCACGACGAAACTAACCATTTCAAAACTCATCAAGCTGTTTAGGCTTTAGCCTTAGTTATCATGAAACAGACAAACCTACATGCATAGGTAAACTACTCCTGAAAACTTGGGAAGTTTTCCCTCCGCTTGGGAAGTCGTGTAAAAATGTCTATTTTGCGTGTACATCTTATATCTTCGCGTAATACTGTACTAAATTATTTACTTCACTTGAATATTTTATTTTTTATTACTGCACAAAAGAGACTACGAATCTCATTTCAAAAAATTCGCAGTTACATAATTTTATCTGACGACGTGCTAAAATATTTATGTTAACAAGTTTGTCGCGAATCGGAAGGTTATTCTAGTCACAAACTCCTTGCAGGTTGCATGCAAGTCAAATAAAAGGCCATGCTAAGTATTACATGACACTTATCGACAGGTCTCAATTATCAACTTGAGCCGAATATAATAGAAAGGCAGGAAGTCACGTGGCGCAAAGATGGCCGCCGGCTTCCGGACCTGCGCGTGATTGCCTCTCACGACATCTAATTCAATTTATTAATCCGTTTTCGATTACTGTTTAAGGTTTTTTTTATTTATTACTGTCAAAAGTTTATTTGATGTATTACGTAGATGCTTTACCCATTTCATTAAATCGTCCTTTTTTTCTATCCTTTCCTTCTACTACTCGGAACTTTCAAATTCAGTGTTTAGGGAAGTGTTACCGAAGTGAGAGGATACTGCGGCTGAAATGAAATTACTGACTGTAGTTTTTCATTTCCTCGCTTCAAATTAAGAGATCGTAGGTTCGTTTTTCTGGGGGATTCAACTTTTGTAGGATTCTTACAGTCTTACCGCCAAACATCAGTATAAACAGCTTTAATATTTTCCCGAAGATACCCAGTTCCCTATTAATTAATCCCACCACCATATTCATCATGATCATCACTGACCATCAGGAAGGTGATATGTCAAGGGCTTTGCAATTGTATACAAAAAAGGGATTGAACTTGGCCCTTAATTTAAAGGCCGAGCGATCTGCCAAGCAAAACTGGCATGAATTAAGCGGCATTTGGCGACGACCCACTGATTAACAATTCAATTGAAGATACTGTTTCTATGTAACTGGGCTCGTGTTACCAATGTAACACGATTTGAAATTAATTTTCCGTCTTGTTAAAATTTCATTTTATTAGTTGATCGTTTTACCTATTATTAGTTAGTAGTTACCGAGTCTGTCAAATATCAGATGGACTATTTTGCTTTTAAGTAATCTTTTAATACTGTTATCGGTATTTTTTTCGAAATCAAAAGATAGTACAAAAAGAAAATTTCGCAACTGTGTAACAATTATCCGGAAATATAATTGTTACACAGTTGCTAAGTCTATAAGCTAAGCCATTGGCGTATTTCACTTGATGGTCAGTGATGATCAAGATGATGCCGAAAGTTGAAGTGGTTTTATTATAATTCCCCAACGCAATGAGGCACTGGATATCTCCATGCCATTTGCCAGAACCACCAGAGCTACCACCATCTTATCTCAGTCTTGATGCCAATCATCTATGTTAACACTATTCACATAGATGTTTGGCAGCAAGACTGAGGTAAGATGGTGGTAGCTAGCCTTGCGTACTCAAATATTGCTCTACCACCCACCAGAGTCCTCAAAGTTGACCCCCCCGGGAATCGAAATCGCAACCTCCTAATGTGAAACTGACTAGCTACTAAGGCACTAAGGAGGTTCAATTAATCATTGTTACATTTGCATTAATTGGCATGTCTTTACGCTAATTGGTGACGACCTTTTAATCCGTTTGAGCAACCTCGTTATTTAAGTTCTCTAACTACTGCAGTTTGGAGTACTTCGACGCAATGACTCACAGTTGGCAGGGGCTAACGTTTCGCATATTATGGTTACTCACTGGGCCCTAAGTAACAGACAGACAGATGTACGTACAAATAATATGTACATATTATGATAAAGTCTCTTTTGCACTAATTGTAAATATGTTTTTAACCGACTTCAAAAAAAGGAGGAGGTTCTCAATTCGTCGGAATCTTTTTTTTTATGTATGTTCACCGATTACTCGAAGACGCCTGAACCGATTTGGAAAATTCTTTTTTTGTTTAAAAGGGTATATTTCACAGGTGGTCTCATATAAATTTTATCGAAATCGATTCAGCGGTTTTTGAGAAAATCAACAAAAACATAGCAAAATTGGAGTTGTTGCGATTGAAGTCGGTTGTTTTTAACGTATTCAGCGTGGTCAATTATACTTTACATTTCATTTCATCGTAACCTTAGCAAATTTGTTTTTCCATTTTTCTAATAGACAACATAACATAACGGACTATAACGGAGTGGTTAATACCACTAAGCAATTTATAATATTCGTGGAATCGTATAAATTATGACCACGCTGAATACGTTAAAAACAACCGATTTCAATCGCAACAACTCCAATTTTGATATGTTTTTGTTGATTTTCTCAAAAACTGCTGAATCGATTTCGATAAAATTTATATGGGACCACTTGTGAAGTATACCCATTTAAACAAAAAAAGAATTTTCCAAATCGGTTCAGGCGTCTTCGAGTAATCGGTGAACATACATAAAAAAATAAAAATTACCTCCTCCTTTTTTTTTAAGTCGGTTAAAAATAGATTTATATTATTGCTTATAAAAGTGCTTTAGCAAGAACAATGTTTTAGTTAATTAAAATGTTCATTTCATTGTAATACGAATGAAAACAGTTTGAATTTAAAATCATTCCACTGCTATTTGAATTTAATTCAAAACTAAATAAATGAAAAGCTTTTCAAAGCCTTTATTTCAATTAACTGAGATTAAAATAGAATAACATATTAGATATTTAGTTTAAGTATTATTTACATAAGTCTAAAAATAAGCTAGAGGATCGTTTTTAACCGACTTCAAAAAGGAGGACGTTCTCAATTCGATTGTATGTTGTTTTTTTTTGTATATATGTTACGCGATTACTTCGGCAATTGTAAATCGATTTTGATGATTCTTTTTTTGTTTGGTAGGTAATACATCAGAGATGGTCCCATAAACATATTATCAAAATTGATTAAGCGCTTTTTGAAAAAATTAATAAAAACAATAACTTTTCAAAATTGCAGCTGTTACGATTGTAGTCAGTTTTTTGGCGTGTTCAGAGTTGTCAATTATGATAAATCAGCTTCGTTTTTAAGATGAGATATTTTTTTTGTATTGAACAGACATACAGATATTGATATTTATAAAGGTCTCTTCTGTCCAGCTAATACTAAAATTATCATGCAAAATATGTACAAAACAAATATAATTAATGGAATAACAGTCACATCATTTTACTATATCAAATTTCAATTTTAATTCTATTTCAAAATACTTTATTGTAATAAATAAACATATACAAATAATTCGATAACATTGTAATCTTTTTTCTAGTAGCCAATTGTGTATTTTTTAAATCGTACTCGTATTCTATGTAGATCTTTCAATGTGTCTGGTATTGCGTTGTAAATTTTTATGGACATAAAATAAACATTTTTACTGTATAGTGTTGTAGCAAGGTGCTATTTCCTCGCTACGATACTCTTCCGTTCCTGGATCTCAAACATCTCTCAGCATCTCTTTTTCGGTTATTCCTCATTTAAAGGAAGTTTCTTTTGGGCTCGACGTTTCTTCTCGCTCCGCTAACACTTCCCGAAACGTTGAGTGTACAAGTTCCGAGTGGTAGGAACTTTGTACTAGGTAAAAAAATATGACGATTTAAAAGTATGTGTTAAGCATCTACTTAAATAAAAAAGATTTTTGATTTTGAATTCAAATTCAAAATTCCCGCCGCAGTCCCACACTCAGAACAGCCAAGATCGCCGACGACGACGACGCCCTCCTCAGCCTCAGCACTCCTCTCCTCCATACCGCACTCCTACCGGCTACTCTTCGTGTTTGCCGCCTACGGCTTCCCTGGCAGGCGTGGATCCAGGGAGGGGGGCAATGGGTGCAATTGCCCTTGGTGGACCGATGACCTGGTGAAGGATGCGGGAAGACACTGGATGCGGGCAGCGCAGGACCGGTTGATGTGGAGATCCTTGGGGGAAGCCTTTATCGAGCAGTGGATGCCTTTTGGCTGATTTTGATGACGATGACATCATGTCATAATTTTTATTTCTATTAAGCGCAACACACAGAAGCGGCCACGGGGCGGTAGCGTTCCGAAGGAGGACCTGCGGGAAGCGAACTTAGAGCGCCCGCCCGGTTTTGGCGTGATGGGTTTCATAGTAATCCGAAGAGTAAAAAAAATACCTCTCCCGGAACGCTTTCTCACCGCCTCTGTTTGTGTTGCGCTTTAATAAGAAAAATAATAGACAATTAAGTATAAGCACTTAGTTATTTCCTCTAAGACGTTATGTCCACCATTTCACTATTGCCAGTGCGTGCAAATGCTCACGACTTGGGAATTATCAATTCAAATGCGAATACCTTTGGACCCCGTTACAAGTTAACAAAGCTCTGATGAACGTGTCATAAATGTGTAATAGTTAAAAAGATGACAGAAGAATTCGAAAAGTGAAGTATGACTGGAGTAGCATCGTACTCAATCTTTACCTATTTTTTTTTTATTTTTTTTTTTATGGCAGAGGTGGCAAACGAGCAGACGGATCACCTGATGGTAAGCGATTACCGCCGCCCATAGACACCCGCAACACCAGAGGAGTCACAAGTGCGTTGCCGGCCTTTGATTTGGGAGTACGCTCTTTTCTTGAAGGTTTGAATGTCGTATCGGTCCGGAAATATCTTGATAAATGTTGAGAGCAAAGGTTAAACTGCCATGGTTGAGTATGGTGAGAACGGTCTTAAGTAAGTAAAAAGTAATGAAAGCGACTTAATCGTGTTGTATTAATATGATCATATTCTACTTATATGATCGTTTTGTACTAATATGATCATACATATCGTACTAATCTAATCATATTGCACTAATCAGGAGTCTTGACATAGTGTGTAGCGTGAATTTCAAAATCATTTATTTGGTGCTGGTCCCGACGGAACCAGCATCTCCAGGACTTGTGGCCAAAAGGGACCTTGCCAGCCACTGCCACCGAAATAACTACTATGTACCAACACTCGTGTATTACGTGCTCAATAATAGAATTCACTTTTATAATTTTCTTAGCTTGTATGTTTACGTATAATATGGTTGTTTGTTACCTGATTATAAAATATATACGGTTCATCGTACAATACAAATCTGATCATAATTATTGTGTTAAGATTAAAGAAAGATGATTGGTATTAATACTTCCAATCTTCCAATATGCTTATACAGGTTTTTACCAGTCGTAAATAATAAAACTAAATGCAGGTTATGCTAAATGCAATATGAGAAAACTACGGTCTATTTATTGGGATATTTGTAACACACAATACTATGCAGAGAGATATTACATTTATAATATAGACTGTACCTTATTAATTATAGTTTTACATCTCAGTTTCCTTGTTTTAATACAGAACTGTTTAATGTCGAACGTTGATTGCTATGTGACATAATTAATGCTATAAAACCAATGAACTCCGGCAAAAAGTAGAAGTTAATACAATTTTATGCATTAGCTTTGCTTAGAACCAGTTATTTAATAATTAAAATAAATCTTAGAACTACAGAAGAAACAATTTAATATCCTCATCATACATCTGAAAACGGATGAACCTGAATAACGAAGTATACTCAGTAATTGGACTTCTCATACAAAATTCGCAAATCCTGATCAGTTTAGTAAGAAAAAAACGAAAAAATGCGATTTGAGTAATGGTCCTTAAAAACCAGTTCGAGTAGAACTTATCATTAGCCGATTATTATCAGTGTATAAAAAGTCACCCGCAAACAAAATTATATAAAAACGCAACAAATAATAATATGTATATCGTAAAAATAAATGATGCATATTAATTTTTGTCTAGTAGGTATCATTTAAATTAAAATAATATATTCATCTCCTCTTAATTACGTATCATATAAATATTGTAATGATATCATTTTATTAAAATTAGATAACATCTTCAATACATTTTTTACTCCTGTTTATGTTGCTATTCAGGTAATTTCGAGAAAAATATCATTAATCGCATCTGATTACAAATATGATAAAATAAATCACCTCAATTACAAAATATAAATAAATATCTATTGACGTCAAAACACGATACTCCCGATCTTCTTATTATTGTAGTATTTAATGGAAAACTATAATTTACCGTAACATTCAAATGAGAGATGTATCTAGAAATATTTTATTAGCTAGTTCGCAAAATCGTTCCTTAATACATATAAATATCAATGGAAGTTTGTAAGACAGAGCTTAAAATATCCTTATAGGAACCGCCTTTAAAAGAAAGATTATACTAAAGCTTTTTAAGTTTTAATTTCTTCCTTAATATCGAGGTCACGTGCACTCAACAACTCAACAACAATATTTACCAGTAGAGCGGAGTAGAGATGCAAGTGAAAGTCGGCGGCGGCGCGGGCGCAGGATGCGACTGCATTCCTGCACGGACTGATATCAGTCGTGCCGCGCTTATCTGACTTAAGGTGACGCACTCATAAACAATTATTTTAAAATGGGGCGTTTGCGCCCCGCAACCCGCGCGCACCTCGACAGTTTTACGCGACTCGGGAATCGCGATCGACCGAGCGCTAGAACACAGACGTCGTAGAGTTGCCTTTAATATTATTTGTTTTACTTTTAATTTTTCTTTCTTTTCATAAATGTATTGTACTAATGTATACTTCACCCGACTACGGGAAATTCAAAAGGAGGGTTATGATTTTAAGAGGCTACGCATGTTTGTGTGTATGTATGTAATTTTTACCAGAAAAATAATTCAAACATACTTAAGTACTGCTTTTTTCAGGTGAGATCATTTTACATTTTATTTTACAAACATATTATTTACATTTTACTTATTTATACTTTACTAGCGGCCCGCCCCGGCTTCGCTCGGGTGGACATACATTTTTTGATCATTTTGGGATAAACGCATCTTTATGCTTAGTTTTAACCATAAACCATTGTTATTCTCAAAGGTTTTTATTTTATTTTTACATTTTATTTAATCAATTTTAATCAAATCAAGTCAAAAGCATGTAGGGAGCATGTCAACAACCCATAACGTCCCCACTGTAGGGGCACGGGTCTCTTCCCATAACTCGGAAAGGTTAGCCCATACTCCACACACGGGGGCCAAGTCCGGATTGGTGGAGGTTGTGGGGCTAGTGGCCAACCCCAGTGTCGGAAGCCGCCTGAAAGGCCTCCGGCATGGTTTAACGACTGCCATCTAATGATAAGTCAACAACCCATAACGTCCCCACTGTAGGGGCACGGGTCTCTTCCCATAACTCGGAAAGGTTAGCCCATACTCCACACACGGGGGCCAAGTCCGGATTGGTGGAGGTTGTGGGGCTAGTGGCCAACCCCAGTGTCGGAAGCCGCCTGAAAGGCCTCCGGCATGGTTTAACGACTGCCATCTAATGATAGCAGCCGGCACCAACGGCTTAACGTGCCTTGCGAAGCACGGAAATGGTCGAGATAAATGCCACTAACAGTCAAAGCCATCCAGGTTATGACCGTGTCTGTATTCAGTTAACCTGCGTGATCGACGCGACCACGTAAGCAGCGCTGAGCCATGACCGCTTCAGTGTCGTTATTGTGTCATTATATTACAGTTGATGACATAAGTGATTTTGACACCATCACCTTTACCATGCCCCTCACTCCTTATTTCCGAAAACTGGGCATAAAACTTAAACAAATTATACAGAAAATAGATCTTTGCTTATAAATTACAGGAAAATCTCTAAGAATTTTCTATAAATCTTAAAATAAGTTGATAAAATTTAAAATATTGTTTGTTTGTAGGTATGGACAAAGCCCTCTGCGCGAGAGTCAGACTCGCACTTGTCCGGTTTTTATTTTTTATGTGTATAGGTTAACTCATATTTATTTTATTTTAGATTGGCTAGAAATAGCTACGGCGACGACGTTACTGTTTATGCAAAAGTTATAAGATAATAAGAAGGTGATAGACACAACTTTTGGCTTTGGGTCTGGGTGGATCATACTTTCTCATCCATTTCTTTTGACTTTAAAGTTCAAAAATATAATAGTAAAAAATAACTTTTCGGGTATATTGGTAGTTGTATTTAAGCACTTTGACACGAGCACGATTTTCTAGTTTGTGGATTCGTCATTTGTAAAATTTTCAACGCAAACTTCATACATACAGGTAGGGAGCGGTGCGCGCACTGAGCGACCGTTGTGGAGTGACGTCACAGCAGCGTACGGTGACCCCGCGTCACATGCCTACCTAAATAATTCAGTATCTGGGAAACTATCAAACGTATCAAAAACATTTTTTCACCATATTTTTTTATTTTTAATAGAGTATATTTTAAGATAAAAAACAAAAATTGGTGGTATTCTTCATTCAACGTTACATGGAATGGAAGGTCTTTATTATTCTTATCTGCAGTCCTAAAATAAGTGTATTTATTAATGAATTTGAAACCATGATTAATTATTATACGATAACTAATCAATTGTCATCTTACACGGGGAACACATTTTGTAACTCTGCATATGTCGGTGAAGTATAGTTTTGAGGCGACTCCATGCCTTTATTCTCCGAACTCTGTTCTAAAGTTTTTTTCTTAAAATATAATTTTATCGGGTTACTTACTGCTTACTGAAATGCAATATGTTTATAAAAACACTGGACTGCTTATTAGTAGAAACATGTAATTTATTTAAACTATTTAAATTGTGGCAATTACTCACCTTTTCTTAGTTATATTCCTACAATGCTCTGTTAAACAGGCTTTCCTTTTCCTTTTCGAAAATATGGCACGTTTTTCCCCCATTTTTAATAATAAAATATCCCTCACTTATATTTGCGTTCGATGATGTGCGATAGTTCAACTGGGACAGACCTGTCGCTGACAATGGTCAGTGGCGGACTGAGCGGGCTGGAGAGGGCACTGATTGCATACTGAGACCGCGCGCGCCCTAGCTCATTTCATAAGGTCGTATGCGACAAAACAGTTTATTTCGTTTAACTTAAAAACTACAATTAATTTAGAAAAACTGAACAGTCATTTTCAAGTAAGCTTGAAGATTAATGTACGTACAAAACTTTGAGCCTTAAATCAGTTCCATTTGCGCGTAAAATGCAAATCTCTTTTTTAAAAGGGGTATCTTTAATATTTTTTTCTCTGTTATGAAAGTTAATCAATCGTGTAACGCAACAGGCAAAATGAAGTCAAAAAACTGAAGAATCAGGTTACAAAATATAACTTTCGTACGTTTCGTTATTGCTGAGTAAAATCGAGATCCCTACCACCAAAATCTTCAGTACCTCGTCTTAAGACCTCTATCAGACCGGCAGAGAATTAATAAAATGTTAATTCGTTTGTTTGTAAATAAACAAGTATTGATGGAGTCCTTTTGATATCTATATAGGTTCATATTCGAATACCTGGAATAAAGAATTGGCTTACACATAACTGAAATACTTTATCCAGGGATCTTAAATGGAACTAAATAAAAAATGTTGATTTTTTTAAAGTTCTGTTTAAGTCCTTGGATATAATTTTTCTGCTATGGAATTCAATACATATATATTTTTTTAAAGGAACGTATATACCATACAATAATTGTCCAATTCTCCAGTGTATCCTAGTAGCCGTTAGAAGTTCAAGATCTAATTTCCTTTAATGTGGGTGATATACAAACTTCTTGATTGATTATATGCTAATCATGAGTGCGTCATATCGTACGTGATGACATAAATCACAGAACAAAATCCATATTACGCATTTATACCCGCTGCAAAAAATAAATCAAACGAACAAAACATTTTTTATAAACATATACGCTAATGAAAATTAGATAAATCAGATGCTTTCATGCTTAAGGCCAGGTTGTACGCTAGGCTACGCTACTGCGCATTGCGCATTGACTGACTCGGTGGCTAAGTGGTTAGCGATCCTGACCACTTATCCGAGAGTCGTGGGTTCCATCCCCACACAGGGCAAACTTTTCTGTGATGAGCAGAATTGTTTGCTCTGAGTCTGGGTGTATTATATCTATATCCGATATGGTACACTGGGGATATCATCAAATATATAAAGCTTAAGTACTACCATTTAAAAAGATACAAAGCAGAGGGTAAAGAATTTAACCGGGAGCTATTTAAATTCTACAGGCAGCATGTTAAGGATCTGATTAAGGTCTCTTATCAAAATTACACAGAAAGCATCTCTGCCAGTATATGCCAAGACCCTTCAAAGTTCTGGGATTTCATAAAGGACCAACGTAAAGCTAGGCGTAGCAACGAAGGCTATACATGTGGTTCTCGTACTGTGTATGGTCAGGAAGCTGCAGAAGCATTTGCAATTTTTTTTGCCTCTGTTTTCCACAAAAATGTTCCGACATTAAACGCTGAGGAGGCCGCATTGAAAGGTAATGGTAAATTGAGTGCAGTCACAGTAAGCGTAGACAGCATCAATGAATCTGATCTTCAACGTGCCGCAAAACGGCTTAAACCTCGATCTTCAGCTGGTCCTGATGCTGTGCCTCCGTTTTTAGTAAAGGATTGTCTGGCCGTGTTGTCAGACCCCTTGTTGCACATTTATAACTTGGCTCTCAGGGCTTCGTCATACCCACTGTGGTGGAAAACATCCCGAGTGACCCCAGTCCCGAAGGGAGGTCAAAGTTCTGATGTCGAGGATCACAGGCCGATAGCGGTGATGTCAGTGTTTGGCAAGCTGTTTGAGTCAATTCTCGCTCGACGCATTAGTGAACAGATCGATGCAAGATTGAACGACTCACAACATGGCTTTCGTCCTGCTCGCTCGACTGTTACTAACCTTGTTAATTTCGTCGATTACACTAAGGCTCAAATGGATTTAGGACGTCAAGTACATGCAACCTATTTCGACTTTAAAAAGGCGTTTGACCTCGTAGATAATGATCTGTTGCTTGAGAAACTGTCTTCGGCTGGATTCTCGATAAATCTCTTAAAATTGTTTGCTTGTTACCTCAAAGACCGGGTGCAATACGTGAGGGTAAATGGGTTCGAATCATCTGAATACTACACGAGATCAGGTGTGAGTCAGGGCAGTACCCTCGGGCCAACTTTATTTCTGCTCATGATTGATGACTTGCCTGACACTGTCACAACCGCCAATTGTAGCCTGTTTGCTGACGACTTGAAACTGTACATGGGTATCGGAGATGCTGACGATGTAAAGTCTCTGCAATGTGACATAAACGCTGTTGCTTTATGGGCTAAAAGTAATCGCCTCTCTTTCAACACGTCTAAATGCAAGACAATTGCTTTCTCACGATTGCACTCACCTATTCTTGCCACATATACTCTAGAAGGAGACACAATAGAGCGTGTTGATGAGATCGGTGATTTGGGTGTGGCCATGGATGCAAGGATGGACTTTCGTAGCCATGTTGCAAAAGTAGTGAAAGCTGCTAATAGAATGTTGGGTTTTGTTATGAGATCGTGCTCTCAGTTCCGGGATCCTGGTGTAGCACTTCGACTCTATACTTCATTTGTTCGTAGCAAACTGGAATATGCCGCCATTGTGTGGGACCCGTGCGAGCAGAAGTATGCATTCATGCTGGAGAAAATACAGCGCAAGTTTGCACGGTACCTATACAAAAGGACGTACGGTTACTACCCATTCCTGTTTCCGTCGATGTTCGTGTCGGGTATGGTGGGGCTGTACACACTCGAGTTCAGACGCAAAATGCAGCTTTTAGTACACTACTGTTTGCTTTTGCACGGAAAAATCAACAATCCCGTGGCTCTCGAGAGGTTTCAGCTCCGCGTTACTGCTAGGGCTCCACGGCATCGACGCGCACGTCTGCGACCTCCTCTGTTCGCTCTCCTGCCGGGGCCAGGCTTGAGGACGCAGAGCGGTCACAATGCTCCAACTGCTCGGGCGATTCACTTGATCAATGACATGCACTCGCGGCTCGAGCATACCGACGTACTATATGACATTATACCTAAATTAATAAAAGACATTTACAGGTATTTAAACTGTTAGTTTTAGATAATTAATCAATGATGAATTTATAATTATTTTTCCATGTATATGTATATAATTTTATTTTATTTTTATATAAATTTTTGCTATGAAATTGATTTAATGATTTTAAGTTTTATTGACTGTAGTTTATGAAATGTTAGTGACTTGGATTATTCTGTAAGCTGACATTTTTATGAATAAATAAATTGAAATTGAAATTAAATCTATATTCTATATATGTATGTATTTAAATGTATATGTATATTGTATATATCAGTCTCTGATTCCCATAGCACAGGGAATCCTAGTTTGGGACCAGGTGACAGTGTGTGAATATTATTATTATGTCCAATATAAGCTTTCGCTACACTGCTCACTTCGCGCTTGACGAAGTGGCAGGAGCTACTCCAGCAGAAGCACAGTCGGCTGGTGGTCAGTGCGATTAGGAGAGAAAGCGTATTATTATATTATTTGCGCAGTACTGAGCGCAAGTCCCACCCACATACGAAATGCGAATTATTTACATTTTAGGTTATTTTGTTGTTTTTTTATCTGAATGAAAGTGTTCAAACTAATGGCGTAGTTTCCTTCTTACCTTAGAACCAATATTGATTCACAATTTTTCTTTTGATATACTAGACACTGGGAACTGTTTTAACTTAAAACTTCTAAGTAACGGTAGATCCATCTTTGGATTTTTTCTGTTTTGCCGAAATTGTTGAATAGTATTTTCGGAAAAATAAGTATTACTCTTTTCAGATATGAAATTTCTATAGTTTTACGTCATTTTGGTACAAGAGCGCCTTAAACAATTACGCAACATCAAAACAAGATTCTTAAAACTTGTCTTGTAACATCTTTCTGCAAGTTAGGTATAAAAAGTAATTCTAAAATAACAAATTATAAACAGTAATTTTAAATCCTGAACTGAGTCAACCTATAAAAGATAAGTACAAATATGACCTGAGAACAATTTCCTTATAAAGTTCATTTGCAATTACATTTATGCATTTTATAAGTATCCATATACATAGTGTCAACCTAGTACTTAATTTACAATTAAAAAACCAGTTTTCTATTAGTGAAAACTACGTAATTCTTACTGCTTGTAGAAGTGCCTAGAGTGGTAATCTAACTAAAATGTTTAAAATATACAAAGCAATTTACCCAGTCGTAACCTCCACCAATTTGGGCTTGGCCCCCGTGTGTGCAGTATGGCCTAATCTTTCCGAGGTATATGGGAAGAGACTAGAAGCACAAAATACACAGATACAGAAGGTCCGCTCAATACGCTCACTAAAATCCTAAGCATATACATGCTTATAGACGTATACGGTCGTTGTAGGCGAGGTCACGATACTGTTGTGATACTTTGCCGCGTGACCTTGCCTCAAACGACCGTATATTTCTATAAGCATGTACGTGTTTACGATTTTAGTGGCTTGTATTGAGCGGGCCTTCTGTGTATATTTTGTGCTAGAAGAGTCAACGAGGACATAGCAATCAGTACATTAAGATTACAATAGCATGCCAAAATCCATCAAGCTCTTTAGACTTCAGACTTAATCAAAGTAACAAAAGTACATACATGCATACAGACACCCGAAAAAGACTTTTATGCCTAAGAACAAAACTGCTTTTCGTCATAACATAACTCAGTTTTTGTCAAAAGGGCGTTTTGTCAAAGATTTGTTTTGCCAAAGCTATGTATAGTCAAGACATTTTCGTCAAAGAATCTATTATCTACATATTATTTTCATTTTTAAGCTTAATATATAATACAAATTTATTCGTCTTAAACTTTTCAAGTCTGTATATTTCGAATTAATCCATCTTGCATTTTCATGCAGATAAATGGTTTTTGCACTATGGGTGCGATATATACACAAATATTCAGTTCCTGTGACAACTAAAATACTCAGTTAAAAGTACCTATTTCAATATCTGCAAAATACATAAATCTTTAGGTCCCGTATCAACTAAAATACTCAAACATAAGTAATTAAATAAATCAAATTTTAAGACAGTACTTGACGGACATGATACAGAAAGTCCCCTTGGGTCGAAGTTTCGCCATTTAGGCAGGCCCATCAACAAGATAAGATAAGCCATTACTTTCATTAAAGAGAATGAATTATCCTTTCAGTGAAGGGGCGAGGCTTCTGCTCAGCGAAGGCAAGCCTAGTGAAGTGAAGCCTAGTGGAATCCGATCCCGTTAGTAACCACGGCCATTGCTCCCGTCCACAGCTCATTCACATACTGGGTTCAGCATTAGGTTTAGTTTTACTCCAATCACTTCACATTCCGCGTGAGTCTGGCTAGTATAACTGAGCTTACTGATTCAGAGAGGGTGTAAAGAAAAAATTAAGCTCAGATTGGCACCAAAGTAAATCTAGTGCTTATTCCAAGGTGGAAAAAAATAGAAGTTAAATATAATAAGCATGCGGTAAGTATTGAAGCCAATAAATATAACTACCTATATTATATTTCCAAGAGATGACAATTGCCACAAATATAATTAATTTTAAAAACCACAAAGTTACTTATACTTTAAAGTTTTCCCACTGTCCCTTCAGCCATTTTTTGTCTTTAATTGGACGATCTTATAGTACGATAGTTATGACTATTTTTAGAACCAAACAATAAATTAGAATTTGTTAAGCAATTTAAGGTTTAATATCAAACCCCATGTATTATAAAATATTACTAAATTAAGTATAATAGAGGCATAATTGATGTGATCAAATTCCAAAGCCTTTATTTGCAAGAACGCTGTTTTTAAGATGAGGAGGGACCAGGTGGGACTGTGCAAAATGGTTAGATACCTACATATGAATACTCGTAACTAACGCGATCGGGATGACTATCATACGTGATCACACGTCAGTTAACCTGTTAGCTGGAGAGTGATGGGTACAGTCAGCCCCATTTAAAAAACGAATAACTTGCCGTATAGGTTCATAATTTCAACTAAATTGGAAGTGTATGCTTGACTCAGCACTTAGGGCTCATTTAGGGAGACGCGGGTCGCGCGGTCAAATCAAACATAATATGGTAATTTATGAGAGCGTTCATGAGCGTACGTTGACGCTTCTACATGAAATCTCTCATAAATTATGTTTGTATTTGTCTAATATATGTTTTATTTGATCGCGCGACGGATCACTGACGCGCCGCGCAACACCCCGCGTCTCCCTAAACGAGGCCTTAGTTAACAGCACAGAAAAGCAACTAAATAGTATAAAAGTTTAAATATTACACTCGTTGTGAAGAGAAACTGTCATAGCCTTGCTTAAGTACGTTTCTACTGTACTGATAAAACTGGATAAGTTTTGTTCTACTAATTTGCTGAAAGATCAACAATACTATCAAAGGCCTTCTACACCTATATACATTACCAATGGTTCTCCTACTATTTACCAACAATTTAACTTTCTACACAGTTATCCATGAAGGGGCTTAATGTTTTTTGAGAACACCTACATACATACATACGTAGGTATATCTGTTCGCTGGAGTATTCCTAAAGCCTATACATCTTGGTGACTTTTAAAGTGAAAGGTGTCCTTAAATTCGTCTTATTCGCTAAAGTGACATAGGCCTTTTTTAAGCAGTCATCTTCGACTCACAGTTTTAAAGTATCATAAATTCAGTGTCGACTGTAGTTTTGATATAGGGTGATTCGCTATTAGTTGGCCAATCGAGTGCGTCCGGTGCCAGGCCAGGCCAGCCAGCCCGTCGGCCGAGAGTTAGCTGTGAGCCAGTGAAACGTTTGCACAAAGAACTCACAATCAGTTAGTTGTTTACCTAACAGGACATATTAAAGCGAGGGAAAACCGCAAGCCAAATTTAAAATAGGTAACTGCATCGACAATGAAATATTCTTCATGACATAGATTTTTTATATAGCCAATTTCGTTACGTGTGCAAATATGGAAACGACTAGGTATACGAGATTTTTGTCGTTTTTGAAATTTGGTACAAAGTAACTCTGATGACTAGCAGTTAGCTACCCTATTACGTGACCTGTAACAAAGAAGATATGGAGTGTATAGTGAACATAACAAGACCCGAAAGAAGAGAAAAATAATATAATAAATAATATTTATTTTTCTCTTCTTCTGGACACTGTTCACTCCATATCTTCTTTGTATAGCTCACATAATAGGGTATTATATTATAACATACTCATACAACCGAGCGCACGTAAATGGGATTTATAAATTGAGACTATATAGAAAGAAAGGGATGTCATTAGAAGAAAAGAGGGACGAAGAGCATTGAAAAGAATTCGTAGTCGTTATTTCATATTACTTCACTGCTGTAAATAAACTTTCCTCAGGTCGTCCCTACGTTTCTATAAACGCGGTCTCCAATACTAATTCTTTTTACAGTATAAGATCAAAAGAAAATCCAGTTTTCCATTTTAATTATCCGCTTACTTTCATTTTACCTTGTAGGTACAAATAGTTTTGTTGCGAAAACGAGTTTTAAGGTAAACAGACTTAAATATTAATTTATATAAGAGTATTATCAATAAAATTCTTTAGTTATCTATGTTTGTTTTTAAAAGCAATACGAATACCTATACCGAATACCTATTGTGGTAAAAATATTTATACTTTCCAATGAAATAACACAACAAGTCCATAAAAAATACATTTGTGGTCGCAAAGTTGCACGAGTTCACGACACATTTAAGAACGACCTGTCACAAAACACATAGATACAGAAGGTCCGCTCAATACGCTCACTAAAATCCTAAGCATATACATGCTTATAGACGTATACGGTCGTTGTAGGCAAGATCACGTACTGTGCGATCGTGACCTTGCTCGAAACGACCGTATATTTCTATAAGCATGTATATGCTAACGATTTTAGTGGTTTGTATTGAGCGGACCTTCTGTGTCTATTTTGTGGACCTGTGTAGCGATAAATATTTGGTTACCGCTATTTTTTGTCTAGTAACCGATTTTTTTAAATATCAAGATGGCACTGACATAGAGATAAATATCCAATTCGATCACCTGTAAACATATTAAACACGATTGTTTACAATCAGTCGATTAGTTCCAAAAAAACTATTTTACAAACAACATGACGATCTTAACAACGAACTAAAAACATATATGTACATACCAAGTTAAGGATTGCGGTCAAATTGCCAAGGACGTCCGCATTTCAATGTAATGTTTGGACACATTTCACTCTCGCTAGCTGTTCGTATTGGTAAACCACAGAACAGATAAGAAGTGGCCAACGATGCCGAGAGTGAGGTGAGGCCTCGGGCGAATTTGGTTAAGAGGCTGTTAGAGGCATGCGGTATCCGATGGAATTGCTTTTAGAAAGAATGAGATAAAAGACAAAAATGACTCAAAAGGGTAAAACTTTGACTGGCATAATTTTAATAATGGAAAAAACTACGAAAATGGAACTCGCGTCAAAAGCGTTCCATGGTAACATAAAATAAATTTGTGTTACTCTAAAAACATAACTTTTTTCATTCGGTTCGGGATCGTTACCGCGAGTCCTACTCATAGTTGCCTGGTTTTTATTATTTATTATTTTAGAGATTGCACTATTATTACACAAATACCCTTGTATTTAATTAATACCGTTGACATAGACACGTTTCTACTAAATTCTAAATTCATTTGTTTTTTTTTTATGGCAGAGGTGGCAAACGAGCAGACGGATCGCCTGATGGCAAGCGATTACCGCCGCCCATAGACACCCGCAACACCAGAGGAGTCACAAGTGCGTTGCCGGCCTTTTTCTTCTAATGTGGTATACTCCTTATTTTTTACTGCTACTATGAATGTAATGTAAACAACCCATTATGGTTAAGTCCAATCAAAAAAAAGCAAAAGGTAAACAAACATAGTATGCAGATGACATTGACATGTGTCAGTTTCATAGTAAGTTTGTTTACGTTTTGCTCTTTTTTGATTGGAATGAAGTATACGTCCCCACTGCAGGGGCACAGGGCACTGCTACTATGAATATTATAATTAATTTTATAAGGCGGAACACTGACGGACGCCGAACGGACGGACAACTTAAGCTTACTAAAGCTAGTGGTACGCTTTTGGTACAAAATCGAAAAAATTCCTTAACCCTAAAATTCGATTTCTTCTCATTTTTTTTAAATCTTTTTTTTGTGAGATGGCAAAAAGTTGACGGCCGATGGGCCGATGGAAAGCGGCATCCGCCACCTATGAGCATCTATAACCCCCAGAAGGGTTCTCGTATATTAGAAACAGACCATAACTCAAATAGTATATTCTGCAGCTATACTCTACGTGCAGAGGCGAAATCCTAATCGGTTAATTGCAGGGCTCAAAAGTACTGCGACTAACAAAAAATTATAAACCCGACTGCGTTAAAAATGTATCCTATGCCAATCTGAATATCAAAACGAATATAACTCTCCATTCCGAAATCCATTAAGCTGCTTTGGTTTATAGGCGATAACAATGAAATAGTTATATGTATATACATACATACAGGAAAACAGACGAAAATCGCTACCACTTGGCTAGTCGGATAAAAATTAATAAATATCCGAGGCAAATGACACACGGTCATCTGCCCCAAACTACGATTCCCTGTATTATAGGAACCAAAGACTGATATACATACACATATACATTTAAATATTGTACATACATATAGGGTGACTTTAAATTAGTTCTTGATACCAAAGTTTGTGGATGTGCTCATGATAACTATCAACTTTCCCTAAGGAAACCATAGTAAAATCGCAAAAAAAATGGACTCTTCATACTAATTTGGCCGATGAGTTGATCGATTTGTATGGAGAGCCCAAATTTTTTTTGCGATTTGACAATGGGTGGGTTCCTTAGGGAAAGTTGTTTGTTATCATGAGCACATTTATAGCCTTTCGCATAAAGAACTAATTTAAACTCACCCTTTAGATACAATACACCCAGACACAGAGCAAACAAATCTGCTCATCACAGAAATGTTTGCCCTGGGTCCTCACCCACGAGTCTCGAATCAGTAGTCAACTAGTCAGGAGCACTAACCACTGAGCCAACGAGTCAGTCAATAACGTCTATATTTAAGTCAGCTTATTAAGATCATTTTAGAACCTTTAGCGGTGCGTTACTGTTACAAAGCGAAACAGTGGAAAGAAATCAACCGTGAAGGCCAGGTAACTCATACATATCAACATTACGTTATTTAGTTGAGTTGTAATAAGATATTATGGTTTTTTTTTTACCAAAAACACTGTATTTTTTTTACGAACTATGTAAAAGAGCTTGTTCACAAATAACATAAATGATCATCTTCCTGCCCTGTTCCCAATTATTTGGGGTCGGCTTCTTGCTGTCATCTCAGTGCTCACTCCTTTCATACTCTTAGGATTCTTTACAAAACCCCGTTATTCTTCCTTGCCCTTCCTCTTTCACACCGAAACTACTGAATCGATTTGGATGTTTGGTAGGTAGATAAAGTACTCGGCTAACACATAGGATACGTTTTATCCCGGAAAACTTAAGGTTCTGTTCTCGGTTTTTTTTTTTTTTTTTTATGCCACCTCGGCAAACGAGCAGATGGATCACCTGATGGTAAGCGATTACCGCCGCCCATAGACACCCGCAACACCAGAGGAGTCACAAGTGCGTTGCCGGCCTTTGATTTGGGAGTACGCTCTTTTCTTGAAGGTCTTCACTTCTCGGAGGAATGCTTCAAAACTCAAAATTTCCACTACGTATTGCGCCACCTTAACATTTTCTTTCTCTCTGGACCTAATTCTGAAGTCACGCAGACGAAGTCGCGGGCGGAAGCTAGTAGCTAATAAATATCAGTGCCAATATACACAGAGAAAATGGCTCGTTCGATTTATTACAATTAGTCTGGGATTTTCTTTCATTGCTCCGACTTTTTCGGTATCCTGAGGAAAATTGTTTATTTTCATGAGGAATTTCTACTTTTATCACTTCGTATAAAAAGTCAGCATAATATTTTTAATACCGAAATATCTGGTGTTGGTTTATTTGATTAAAACAGATCGTAAAACTTAACCAAGCGCCTTGAAACTTCAAATATTGATGTGACTATGAATGAGTGATGACGATGACGTAAGTACTAACTCATTAGTTAATTAACGAAGTACCTGCTAATCAATTAAGGTTTCGATCTTAAACTCATACTTAAGTGTAATTGACAACAGAAAAAAAATACCGCCAATTTTCATGTGTGTGTTTTGTAAAATATTAATTTGAAAAAGATATTTTTTTACTATTTAAAGCAGTATTAAAATTTTAAAGAATCCCACCAAATAATTTTGAAATCATCTCGTATACCTACATGTTGATGACATGTATACGTATATGTTTACGTAGGTATATCTATGTTGGTACAGTGCTATGCTAAAAAAAACTGAACATAAAAACATAACAATGGTACACAGATACTAACCCAGATCAGAGCTAGCATGATAAATCTGTCTGTGTCCCTTTCTCTCCCCTGATCTTCTTCTTATCGTTTTTTCGCACATTTAATCGTACCATCCACAAGGTATAGACGGCGGTTGCATAGTGTTGCACTTAACATCACCCGCGGTCACGTGTAGGGCATTTAGATTGACACCTACGGACGTGTGCAACGCGACCATCAACCACATCTAGAAAACAGATGCGGGCTTCCTCACGATGTTTTCCTTCACCGTTAAAGCAGTCGGTCTGAAAATGCAAGTAAGTTTCGAAAAACTCATTGGTGCACTGGTCAGGATTTTCCCCTTGGAAATATGAAGATAACTCAATCAGCTCAGTCTATCCTGTCTTCGGATAGTGATTGATAATACACTTGCCTTCAAAAAAATCGCACCTTTTAAGAAATCTATTTTAAACATCTTTCAATCGTATTTGTATTATGAAATATTGGTAATGTTCGGTATCATTTGAAAGGTAAGGAAACAGAGAATGCAAAAACAATAATTCATTCAATGTTTTTTATTGGAACTGAGAAAAATTTACAAAACAATAAAAATCCTTAAAAAAACCCAAATGAAATCTGATTAATTTTTCAAAACAAAGTTGCTTAAAACTAACCTAAAACCTAGTGTTACCCCCCCTAGCCCTAATGACGTCTTCCATGCGCTCCCTCATGGATCGCACCAACTTCAGGACCTCTTCTTGAGGGATTCTGTCCCATTCCTCAATAACGGCGTCTTGGAGCTCCTGAAGAGTCGCGGGAGCGGGATCACGGGATCTAACCTTGCGTTTCAGCTGGTCCCAGAGGTGCTCTATCGGGTTCAGATCTGGACTTCTCGCTGGCCACTGCATGACAGGGATCCCAACCTCTTGAAGGTAGCCCTGCACAATTCCAGCAGTGTGCGCGCGAGCGTTATCGTGCATTAATGTGAACCCGTCGCCAATAAATCCAGCATAGGGGACCACATGTTCTTCCAGGATCTCTGTGATGTACCGGTGAGCAGTCATCGACCCTTGCCCGCGAGCACCGCCGGTCCGAGAGACGCAAGAAAGTTCAGTTTTGCCGTCGGCAGATATGCCGCCCCAGAACATGCAGGAACCGCCCCCGTATTCTACCGTCTCTTGGATGCAGGCTTGGGCAAAACGTTCCCATTGTCTTCTGTATACTCTTTTGCATCTATCGTTGCAGAAAAGGCACACTCTCGTTTCGTCTGAGAAGAGAACAGCTCTCCATTGGTCCAGGGTCCAATTGACGTGGGCGCGAGCAAATTGCAGGCGTGCTCGCCGATGCGCTGCGGTTAATTTTGGACCCGTGGCAGGTCTTCTAGCCACAATATTTCTCTCCTTTAGTCTTCTTCTAACTGTAGAGACACTCACGGCCCTTCTACGAACTGCTTGAAGCTGCTGTTGCAACTCAACAGCATTAGAGAACCGATTTCTCAAAGACTTCGATACGACGAATCGGTCATCTCTCGCAGAAGTGCAGCGATTTCTACCAGACCCACGCCTTCGGACAAAGCCACCGGTCTGCAGGAACCGCTGGTACACTCTTCGAACAGAAAAGCGACTCAAGTGCAATTGCCGAGCAACATCACACTGACGTAGTCCTGATTGCAGTAGTGCGATAACTTGGGCGGCTTCAGCAGCAGTAGTGTCCATCTTCAAGGAAGTTTTTCTGATGAAAGATATTCTTCTGTGTCTTCTTCGACTGTTGGTAGCAAATTTATCCCCCAAAAAGCTGTATCGACCCTTTTATACCCAAAAAAACAAAACAATACAAACAAAATTTGAAGAGGAGAATCAGTTCCATTGTCATTCACAGTGACTTAAAGTGTCAAGCTTTTTCTTTAATCAAATGAAATGGATATTTTTTTAAAGAGTTTTTATAGGGCTCTCAAATGATACCAATATTGCTACGAATAACTGCTTGTCTTAAGGATTAACAGTGCTTGAAGCCTATTTTTACGGACGTGCGATTTTTTTGAAGCCGAGTGTAGTTATCATAAGCAATTAAACGCGCCTGAGGTCAAAGATCGTAAGTCGTGTGATTTACTAAAAATAGAGTAATTTGACAGAAGATTTGGTCTTTATCTTAAGGTCAATATATGGGTTCCTTGGGGAGAGTTAACCAGAATCAGGAGTAGAAGCACTGACTAAAATATCGGGCACTAATAAAGTAGCACCCAAGAATAGTAAGATGTAACCTCCTACACAGCACAGACAGGTCTCTGCATCAAGGCAGGCAACAAGGGATTGTCAATATATATTGTACAACGACCTTATCTTCATGTACACTGACACATTATAGCTGTGTCAACTGAAGTTAGATACATACGGCAACAATACCCGTTTTTTTATGTGAAAGGAGGCAAACAAGCAGACGTATCACCTGATGGTAAGCGATTGCCGCCGCCCATAGACACCCGAAAAAGACCCCACAAATGACACTAGATTTTGGTGAGATCTGAAATTACTGAACGCTAAAATTCCTACTTATATTTAAGTATTTAAACTGAAGTTTCTAACTAGAGATGATGTCCGAAACCGGTCGCTAAATAAGTTAAAGTGCAATTTAATTTTTAAGTGGAAGTAGTGAAAAATCTGTGCCACTTACCATCAATTAGTGAGATGTTGCCATAGGTAAAAAAATATGGATTAAAAAGTCTATTTGCGAAAAACCTTGATTTTCTCCTACTCTTTGGCTGATCAGCTGACCGAGTTATAAAAGGGAAAATTAGGTTCCTTGGAAATAACTTTTTCAGTTTAAGCCTGAGTGTTTATGATGAAATTAAACTATAGTTTTTGGCTATATTTTAGAATATTTTATTTAAATTCAAAAATATATGTACTGCGTATGTTATGAATTATGTATGATCGTCTCGTTAGCCATATTGATGATGAAGTGAGACGGCAGATGAGTGAAAGAGACGGGTGATTGGGATCCATAGATCGATAGTTTCCACAGATCATAGATGCGTAGACGCTGAGTTTAAAAAGTCTCAGCTGATTTTCTTACACGTCTTTTAAAGATTCCTTTACTGGATGTTTCTATCAGGAGCATAAATTAGATTTTTTATAGTATAATTATACTTATTAAGGAGGTTTATAATTATTACAACAACTGCTCATAAATTCTCACATATATATAAGGTAAAGCGTTCGAACGCCGTTTTTTCTCCATTCTGATTTTAAACAGATATTAGACAAGTCTCTTATTTTTCTCATTTGCAAGGCTAATGGAGCCAGTTTGGTCTTTTTTATTTTTAATCTTATGTTATAATTACAGATACAAACAGCTTTGCTCGCGATTCAAGTTATTTTTTTATTCTTTTTTATTTCGGATGTCTTTTTTTTATAGTCGAGCAGCTTGGGTTTGGATTTTTTTACTGTTTGTCCAATCGTGTTTCTAGATCCACTTTTTATATACCAAAATTAAACTTTTAATAAACATTTATTTTTATTTTTTTTTAGCGGAGAGGATCGGGTCAAAATAATGTTTCCCACATAACCTTAGCGATACCTTATTGCTTAAAGTCATAAAGGTCATCCTAAACATGAGAAAGATAAAGTCCTCAAAACTTTGTTTTTTCTTATTCTAAGGTAAAAATATGAAGTTATTAATTGTTAACTAATACTTTTGTTGAATATCTTAGACAATGAAATATGTCACATAAATAAAAAAAAAATACGTATGGAGGAATTTCATAAAAATTCTGATTATAAAACTATCAACAACGTTAAAATTCTTTCCTAAAAAAATAATTGTATTGTGTAACTTTAAGTCCAGTTAATTCTAACAGCGATAATCTAAAAGCTGTTATTTGCCCATACTATATAGTTCTTTAATGAAATATTTTGAAAAAAATGTGTTCGAGTTCGAGTTTCCTTCGTTTCTTCTCTCTCCGCAAACACTTCCCGAAACGCGTTGGGTATACGAATTCCAAGTGCTAGGAACTTCATATTAGGTAGACTAAAAAATGACCTTCAATGTGTACAATGCTACCAACTACAAAAAAACGTAATGTTGATTAATAATAATAATATCTGGGACAAATCACACACGGTCATCTGGCCCCAAACTAGGATTCCCTGTATCTTGGGAACCAGAGACTGATATACATACACATATACTTTTAAATGCATACATATATAGATATAATACACCCAGACTCAGAGCAAACAATTCTGCTTGATATGCTCAAATCAGATATTTTACTAGACCCTATCTTACTACTACGGCTGTGTGCCAATACAAGAACATCGAGTACGCACTACGCACTCCGCTCCGGATCGAATGGCGATTACCATTCACAGTTACGCTTCATAAACTATAGTTATACCTCTACTGTATTAACTCTGGTAAACGTTTTATCATTTTCCTTAAGTACTCAAAGGCCGAGAGAAAATTTTCCATCTCACATTTTGCGCACTTTAATATCACCGTCAGGATGCGGGCTGACTTTGTGACCTTTTCACTGGACAGGATGGAAATGAGTTACTATTTATATTCAGCTGGTATTTATAAATCAATCTCTTTTGATTTTATTTTTCTTGGTTTAAATAAATGAATATTTTGTACTCACTCCGTAAATTTTAATATGTATATTTTAACCAAGAGTGACATTTTTTGCATTCAGGAACGCTCAATAATGTCGGTAACTATATGTAAAAAAAAAGTACGAACGAATCTTCTAACTACTCATTGAAGGAAGTTTCTTTTGGGCCCGACATTTCTTCTTTCTCCGCAAACAGTTCCCGAAACATTGTGTATACGTTACGAATGGTAGACTAAAAAAAGACTTTCGAAAAATGTGTAGTGCAGGTAGAGTTTGTGTCCCGGGAAATCCCGTCCCGGGACTTCCCGGGACTTTGGCTTGTCTCGATCTCGAGACTTTTACCTCGAGACATCGAGACATGAATTGAAATAGGCGAGATAGTCCAGTGAATAAAGGAGTTGTAGAGTACGTGAGCAAGGACCTAAGCAATTTCTTCAGAAACATATTCAGGGTGCTTAGGAAGTGAACATACTAAAAGTCCCCGCCTCTAGAGGATGAGCCGGAGTGAGGGGGGGGACACAAAGGCCCCACTTTTGGGTTTTTCGTCGTATGAAAAATTCTCTAGTACTAAATGAAAGCTCATAACATTTTCTACAACTTTTATTCTATGGGGTCGTCCATTAATCACGTGAGGCTCGAAAGGGTGAGAGGGGAATCACAAAAAATCACGAAATATCACAAGGGGGGAGGGGTTGTACTGAGATATCACGTGTATTTATTTTTTTGTTGAACGCGCGATTTCTAGAGTAATCTCCAAACGTCGGACCGTCGTCTAAAATCTCACCACGTATCACGAGGGGGGAGGGGGGCTCTAAAAAGTTGCTAAAAACATCACGTGATTAATGGACGTCCCCTATACACTTTTTTCGTATTCGCAACCGTTTTCGAGCTACACGCTCCGGGAAAGTAAAAATTTTTGAAAATTGTTGAGGGAATTTACCTAGTGTTGCTGATTAGTAAGAACTGACTTTTCCTTGTCGAATATAATTTATTTTAATTTGCATAAGTGATAAATGATGATAATATTTTTATCAAAGTACGTTTTAGAAGAAGAATATTTTGTTTATGGTTTAACTATTATATATTATAGAATTACGACTCAAAGAAGTATTTTGAGCTAAAAAAGTGAATAAAATAAATTTTTTCCTGAAAAACGCCAAAATTAATTGTATATTTTATGTCTCGAATGTCTCGAAAGTCCCGGGAAATTTAGCTCGAGACGTCTCGAGTCCCGGGACTTTCAAAACCTCGAGACTTGACAAACCCTGAGTGCAGGTAGCACTTTGAATTAATATTTTTTATTATTTAATTGGCTTTGATTTGAGGTATTGTAAATCAGGCGCTACAAAAACAATTATCAAACTATGAAAATGTCTGTAACTTGATAACAAGTAAAATTTTGCTCTAACCTTTAGTCTTTCGCTCATGTAAATTTCTGGAAATGCTTCCGACCCTTACCCCGCCCTTATCGGAGGGCTTCATCCATATACAGGATCTTGACAAAGATTAATTACTCCACAGATGGTTAGAACTTGACATAATTGCATGGAATCAGTCGCCAACCGGACCTCGACATAGATACTAACTCAATGCTATCATTACCTTGCGTGATATCTAGTTTATTGTATTTTACTAACGTTCGATTTTGCGTTGTTACCCTTGGAGTGGAGATTTCTAATATGTGAACCTAATGTAGAACATGATAGGTCACGTTTGGGAACTACAATTTTACACGGTTCGATAGTTTCTTAAGTATCTCACTAAGAACTCTTTTATGACAAACAGGAAAGACGTTTGATTTTTTGTTCGTTGAATTTTTGTCGTCTCGTGTTTATATGGATTTTTGCTTCAACAACATCGTACCCACTGCTGATACACGGGTCTATCCCCATACATTAGGAAGGTTAGGCCATAATCCACACATAGGCCCAAGTCCAGATTGATGGAAGTTATTGGTCTAGTCACCAGTTTCAAAACTTTTCAAGCCACCTTACACAACTTGCTTTGAAATAGGTAGCTCTTTAAATTATTTTCTTAGCATTTAGCTGTGTCGTTTAGGTGCAAACTTAAGTTCAGTTAAGTATCATAAATTGTCTTAAGTATTGACCGTAAGTCTAAACAGACCCTTACAGGTTACCGGTGCAGTAAGTAATAATCGCGAAGTGCGCCAATGAACGAGTAACGGTACAGAGCGATCTGTTTCTATTATTCCTGCGCTGGCGCACCTATTGGGCCTGAACCACTGGCAAATTGTAATTATAGAGACGAGTTACAGCGAACTGGTTGTACCAGGGTATGTATGATGACTTTATTTGGGTCAATATATGTATTTGAATCATCCGTATTGCTAGGATTGACCTCTTTTTAAAGATATGAGTGAAGGAAAACATTACTTTTAAACTTATTCAGAGAAAGAGAAAATCATTCAAACAAAGTACGGAATAGGTCAAGTGAGGTCAAAATTTAGCTCTTCTGTAATATACCTACGTACTTTGTATGGCTGTGTGTACTTGGAATAAATGATGAAATGTAGGCTTGAACAAAGAACATTATCTTTAGATTTCTGGTGGCATGCACGCGACTTGCTGTGAAAAGTAAAGTTACCAATTGAGGGTAAAAAAAAAACTGTCTTTAAAGCAATGTTAAATACAATATGAATATTTTTTTTATTTGCTATTTATAAAAAGGTTTAACAATTTGTTAAAATTCACAAACAAATCGTTAGATCCGGGTTCAAACGACGCGACACGACGAAGTTAAGAACCTCGTATATTTAAGTGTTTATTACATATAAATAAGTATGTATGTGTTTTTTTCTCGTGTATGGTAAAAATAATAGTAGTCTTTTTCTTGTCTAAATTCGTACATATTTATGGTTACACACGTTTAGACTCGATATCACAAATATAAATAAATTATAAATACATAAAACATAGCTTTGTATATCATAGGTAAGTATGTAACTGAAGGTTTAACTACCAACTGATTTGTTTTCTTTTGCTCCAAATTCTAAGATTCGCACTCTCATCAAAATCAAAATCTCATCAAAATAGATGCTGTACAGATTCTTTTAAATCGTCATTTTTTCTACCTAGTGCTTACTAAGTGCCTAACACTTTAATATTGTTGTATAAAAAAAAAAAATTTAATAACTTGCCTTTTTTCATTATTTATTGCAATGTGTAGTGTGTAGTGCACAGTATTTCCTGTTTCGGTTTTTTCGTTTGTAAATAATATTATAAACAATATTATTATTGCTTAGTGACAAATTAACTAGATATTTTCAATAATAATCGCAACACGTGTGCATAATCCTGATAAAAGGGAAATACTATGCTTTTAAATGTTATCAACCGATAGCCCAAATCCCTGTCCCGAATCGTGGCAAGTAAACAAATGATAAATTATAATCTACCCAAAATCAAACGATTTTGTGTTTAATAAAACACAATACAATAGGTCTTTAGATGCCCTGATTTTGTATTATTCAGCATAACAATTTTAATATGTAATAAGATTAGATTAGTCTTGTTGTGTGAAAAAAACACTAAACACAACATTTAAAAGTCTGCTTTATTATTGTTTTCTCAGTATTTTCAAGTTATATGAGGACTGAACCGATTTTAATACATTTTTTATGGGACTACTTCGAAGTCACAATCGCAGTCTATCAAATAAAAAAAATGTTAAAATTGGTTACGATGTACCGTATATTATTTAGATTTCTTTGTTTACAATATTAAAATCTGTGAAGAAATCACGTACCATACACAAAAAACATACAAACGAAACGAACCTCCTCCGTTTTTGGAAGTCGGTTAAAAATAAACACATTACATCACGGAATAAACATTATGAAAGTGAAACCAAATATAAGTTCTTCTGTCTTCTTACAAAAAACTAAAAAAAAAACGGAAGACAAATCTAAATAATGTCAAGTAAGTAGGTAGTGGTAGGGACTTTGTAGGTAGAAAAAAAATTGACAATTTAGAAGCACGTGTAAAGAAACTACTTAAATAAATAAATAAAACATTTTGAGTTTGAGTACTAAGTAACGCAAAGTAAAAACGTGCCTTGTTCACCTGTTGTGTACTCGTATGTATGTGGGTTAACTACACGCGATAACCGCTGCGCCCGCGCTGCAGTGGCAGGTTATCTGCGACAGGGTATTGGACCTATTGGTGTTTGGCCGTAGAACGGCGAAATTATTCTAACTAACAAGAGCGTTATTTGTGAAAGTCAAAGTGGTTTATTTTTTGTTGGAACTCAATTATTTTTCTGGTCTAAGAATACTTACTCAAGCCAAAATACGATAAAATTGCATGACTATATTGGGTCGCTAATAAAACTAAACTAGATTAAAACTAAAAACTAAACTAGTAGCTATCAGTAGAAATCAGAAAGCATTTTTTTTTAGTTGTCTGTTTTATATATTTTTTTCCTATTGTGGTGTACCTATTTCTAATCTCTGTCCATCCGCATAGTTTGAGAATTTTAAATGGAACATGTTTACTAAACCATCTGAAGAGAATTATAGTTCAAGTATTCTATTTAGTCATTACTGACTTCAGTAACTTAGAATAAGTTTAATATACTCATACTCATACATACATACTCATGGTTAGTGGCTTGTTTATAATTATACTGCGTGCCTTGTCAGCGCTAGGCAGTCATACGTACTCTTCGCTTAGTTAGCATAAAATGTAGGTGGTCAGTGTGTTGTGGCTGTTCATTATCATTACTCAATAATATTATAAAATTGAATGGATACCTAAAAAAAAATACACGAAAAAGATTACGATTTAGAGCATTGAGTTATTATTATTAAATTAATAACCTAAATAGGTAGTATTTGAGTATATATTTGCGAATTTTTTGCTCTTGCACCATCCTTAAGTAAGTCCCATGTTTACATCCCAACTTTAACACTCCTTGAACCTGTTATTTTATTTACATTTAAAACAAAACAAAAAACTAAGACAAGACTCAGTTTCGTACACCGAATAACCTTGGAACTTTAAAATTCTAATAAAACCTTAGGTAAGGAGACTGAGGTACGAAAGAATACGTGTTTGGCTGGTCGCACTGTACTCTTGTTTTAAATTCATGTAAAAAACAAATTAATGTTTTTTTATAACAACTGGTACGAAAAAAGAAGTAGAGCCGACTACCTAAACAGTTGCCAAAGTTGACTCTAAATATTGCAACCGCGTCAACTGTTGTTGCTAGCCTTGCGAGCTCTGAATTGATTGAGTACATTATAAGCGAACATTGCCTATGATAATATGCATGCAAACCGGAAAAGTTAATAATGTTTTCCGGCAGAATATAGTAAATGCCTAAAATAAATAGCTATGTAGCCTCTATGTAGCCTATAAAATAATAAATAGCCTAAAAGAATAGTTTAAAAAAATACATAAGCATGGATTTCATCAAAGAACTTGTATATCTAGTATTACTATATATAAATTCCTTGGATTTAATACACTGTAGAAAAAAGTTACCTATTGAATAGATGAAGGATCCATTAACCGGAGTTTCTACCCTTCATAATGAACTACCGTTGTGCTACCACTTTCTACAAAAAAAATATTTCAACTCCAAAATCAGCTGATCTATTTCCATTAAAAGTCTAAAAAGTTATAAGAAAAAAGTTTTATAGTATTATGAGTAGAAGTCCCAGTTAAAGTCTTGCACATGTTTTGTAAAACCTAATATTGAAACACAAATTACATGTTCCTAAAAGGTAATATTTATTAAAGCAAAGGTTGACTCGAGCTCGAGTAACGATTGTAGTAGCAAACCAAACAGAAGTTCTTATAGATATAGACAAAATAAAGCCTCTAGAAAACCAGATCTAAGACAAAGTTAAGATTGCCGACAACGATGAAGATTTTGAACTCTTACCTGAAGTAATAGGGCTTAATCGTGTGAAGACGTTGACAAAGCATCAAATAGAACTCACGGAGCGTGGCGATGGGACCCGATCAACAAAGGAGTTTGGAATGCAAGTCAAAAAAGTGTGCGAAAGAGATAGACGACGTAGATAGAGAGGCAAGATTTTGATCAGTGAGCGCGCTTCCTGTAAGAAACGAGGGGTCTTGGATACCGTACAAGCTCAGGTGGAACGAACGGAGGTTTTAGTAAAGCTTCGTTAAAAACTGACAGAAGTTTTATTGGAAAGTGTTAAAAGGATCTAAGAAAACATTTCATTGAATAACAAAAAAAAAAGGAATGGATGGAGCTACATTTAAGTTTACAAAACAGTATGATACAAAAATGAAATAAGTAAATACGTCATACAAACAGAATGAAAAAAAACTGAAATGAAAAACCACAAAATATTAATAAAATAAAATAACAATGGTAAAACATGACTACTTGTGTAACGTAATCAAAAATATTTCCAGATTAACTACTATTTTTAGAAAATTTATTCAAAAATTGTATATTTTTATCTTCTTTTGCATATTATTATAAGTCTAAGTAATGTAAATTTAGAGAACTGGAAATCTTAAATATATAATCTCAGGCGCCTGACATGGAAAATAAATTGGTTTAATTAAAGATTTTTGTCGGCAAAAAATATCGCACATAGGTGAGAAATTTACAGCTTGACCTAAGCTAAACACATAAATAAATCATCAGAAAAACAAAATTCTCAAAACATTACATCATTTTTGCGTCGTTCACTAAACACCAAATTCTTATGGCTCAAATAAAGAATACGTATATTTAGGTATGGTTATATTTACTCACGTAGAGAAAGTAGGTAATTTAATGTTGTTGACATTTTGTGCCGTCCACGATTTTCTCTAAAAGTAAAGTTTCAGAGAACGGCAAGGAGGCAATACTTTCCATGGTAGTAATATGAATACTATGCCAAACGGCAATGCAGAAAATAGATAATTTAATATCCTTTGATCGCAGTAAGTTCTCCTTGATATAAAATTATCGCATCATTTTCTAAAATTCCAACTTTATTCTTTGCTCTCATTCTCTCCTACCAGAATGACTCTGCGAATTAAGCCTTGATCTTAACCCCTTTTATCTATCTTTTATCTTAAGCTCACTTCTTCATAAATCATGTGACATCCCATTCTAAAGCGGGGATTTTTAAAGTAAAAGTATGGTTGCGAGTGGCATGCGTATGCGCTGTCCCGAGACAGAGAGTTGTTGTTACTTGTAATCGGGGATGACCATTTGAACTATGATCTCTGTCTATAGGTATTTGATCTAAATGACTTATTAAAAGAATGCGACGACGTAACGATACATACAAAGTGTAACAAGTTTGTTGTGGCGTATAATTTATCTCTTGCATAATACGTACAATACATTCATACCACCAACCTACGAATACGAATGTACTGGCTTAATATTTTTAGCCTTTTTTAATGTTTTTTTAGGGTTTTGCAGTTATTAAATGTACGCCTACGCCCGCTGTTTGTCTGTCTTTGATTCCTATCTGTATACCTATTTTTATACATTTTGAAAGTTCATAAATATGTGCTATTGTACTATGTGGATTGGATACTAACACATAACAGAAGAAATGTAGATTTTATATTCAATTCGTTTCTTTATGCTTTATCCTAAAAACGAGAACTAAAAGATACTTGGCATGATTAAAGAGCAATGATAACTATTACTCTTAAATAAAATCTCGGAAAACCAACCAAGAGTGACCATGAATGTGAACTTCGGCGAAAATTGTACTTACACCTATACAAAATAGGCCATTAAACTTATATGTATAAAAAGTTTAACCTTTTTTTAGCAAATCAGCAAAGTCATGTAAAAAAATTCTTAGTCATCGTTATTATTTTTTTGTTAGACCATGCATCGATAAGAGTAACAGTTGAAATGTTACATAAAGCTGCGCGAGCGATTACAATAACAAACTTCTCTCAATCTCACTGAAACAAAACACTTCTCTATTTCATTTCTCTTCGTATTCGTCATCACGTCACCCACAAATACAACGTAGCGTAATATTAATATCTCGAATAGAAAGGAATCCATTGAGGCTTCCCAAGATCTGCGCTCAGATATGCAATTACCAACGTGAAAGTATAGTAAGAAGATTAGAACAATTGATGATTGTATTAATTTTGCCGCTTTCGAAACTGGATGAAAAAGATCATACAATTATTATTCTAATAGTAATGAAGCGAATGATGTTATTAGATACAGCTAACAGATACAGTTAAGAGAAACTTAAAAAAGACAAATAATTGCAATGAAGTAATATACATATAAAAAGAAGTTTGTTAGTATACTTGAGTGTGTGTATAAGGAAGTAATAAGTAAGTTTGTGTGTAGTAGTCAGTGGAAGGCCTAATATCCTTTTCCTGGATAAAAAAGTCAGGATAAAGAGAAGGAAAATATGTCGGACGATGAACACAGTAGATTTAGAAGGTCGAATTGTAAATACTCAGAAATTCGTTTATTATTAGACACACTATTTATCAAGATTAATTAACGTTCGACTCAAGCAAGACTGGTTTGAGATGATACAGACGAAACGCCGCTTTGTTTGTGTTCCTAACTCTTATGCAAACGTGTTCCTATCCGTTTATGCAAAACAAATTGCGATCAAAAGCCTGTACATATGAGATAAATAAGAGTTACTACGTCGATGACATCAGCCTTTATAAGGAAGAACTATCTTCTACGATCCGGTTTCATACTTATTTCCGAACTCGTTAACCCGATCTTTTAAGACTAGACTTGTCTTTAGCCGCGGGCTCCACTCACGCGGAAGTTTTTATATTATCGTTTGGTGTGCTATTATGTTCGTTTAGTCTTACATCATTTTAATTCAGTTTAAGATTAGACCCAACGCCATTGTTGTTACACAGACTTTCTTAATTAACTTCGTCAACTTAACATTGCTTCCTTAAAAGTTACATAATGCTTACATTATTACAGTTTGATATGCCCTTCTCAAAACAAAACATTTTTTGAAAGACATTTGGGAGGAAATCATTAACTGCTTATGAAGAGGAAAAACACTCCAATTTTCCCTTTTTTGTGTCTATAGAGAATTAAATAAGTAAGTACCTAAAAAAGTAATACATACACAGGGTGTGTATTATACACGTTTTTTTTTGATACATCCAAACTTAAAAATGTATTGTAATATAAATAATAAAGTGTAAAACACAAATATTATACGCTTTTATTTAAAGTTTCTAGATCAACTTATAATAACCCAACGATCATTACTTGACGACTTAGCCTAAATATTATCAAACTATTCGAAATTAATATCACTCTCAAAATCCACTTAATTTAATAAGCAAAGCTTAATTGATTATTGCATATCATCTGAGCCTGCAATGATTGGTATGATTATTTCCACTCAATTTGGATGCTCTATTAATTTCACAATTATCTCTGAACAAAAATATTCTATGTTCCAATTATCCTTTACCAATTGCCTTTTAACGTTTAAAATTTATTGAATTATATTAATATTATTTTTCTTTCCTTATAATGATCATAATCATTGTTCAAAACAAACATTCAATTCATGATAGTTATAATCAATTTCCATTCCTCCATTTTTGTGCAATTGCTATAAGGATGATACTCCTATTGTCCGGAATCAATAGATGCAACCACGGTTAGCTATTCTAATATAACTGATTACCTATATTATAGTTTATAGGCTGCCTTGTTGATCATGATCACGCCATGAAAATAGCTTCCCACAGTCGAGGCATTGATACGTGCTTCGGTCTATTAATAGCCATTCCTATAGTCTATTCTATTTTGCGCTAGTGAATGAAATCTGGAAAATCTAAAACAATTGTTTCAATATGTTTGTTTTGAATTTTTCAATTAGTATTTTTTTCTTCCTTTTCACTTATTTTACTTTCACACCCTTTATTTATACCTGGCAGTACCACTTCAATATGTTTTATTTATTTTACTTTATTAGGTAATGTATATTAAGGATTATCATTGATTATTATAATAATCTTAATAACCTAACAGATTTTTGAAAAAAGTACTGAAAATGATTTACCTCTCCTTTCATTATTATTATCACTTTAATGCTGATTAAGCGATCACAAAACCTAACTAATCTTTTAAGCTTTTAATCTCATTGGTCACGATATATTTTCGCATTTTTAAGGACAATTAACATTAATTGAACCGTTGAATATAATATTGATTTAAATTATTTATGAATATTTAATGCCCAAGAATCTTCTTTGTCCGGATATGCTCTTTTAAATAAATTTTTGTGACGGAAAGCACTCAGAAGCGAATGAGAATATCATAAAAAATTAAATGTTTGCCCAACGGAGCGGTTTTTACACTGATATACACTGATATATACAGGTTTTTTGCGCATTCGAGTTTCAATTGTTTGTATTTTTTTTAGTTTAGTCAGGTTAGATTATTCAGTTCAGATTAGATATGTAAAAGTTTATTTTACCTCTAAAAATGAACCGCGTACATACTATTTTCGAATATCTTAGTCTCTTAATCTACAATTAATCTTAAACAATGATCTTTCAATTTCTAAATTCTGGATCCGCAAAATCGATTCTAATCGATCGAAAACAGTTTTTATGACTTCGAACTTGATTTAGATTCAAAAAATGACTGTCTTAACAATTTGATCAAATTTTCTTAACAAATAAGTCAGGTTTTGTTACAGAAAAGTAATCGCATTCATTTCGGTATGTTGATTCAATCGTGTATGAGCAATCAGCACAGCATCATCGCAAGTTAGTTAGCTGGATATCGAGTGAGCTGCTCTAATAGTTCGCCTTGAACCACTTGCTCGCTATTCGAGAATTCCTTTCGTCCACTTGTTTAATAAAATCACTTTTAATTGCAAGAAACATACCTAGGTACAGTTCAACAAAATGTTGATTGTTTGCAATTTGTAAATAACGAAACATGCTTTGAGTCATTTATTTGACACCAAAAATCAATAATATATAGATTATTTCCTTTAATGGTAAATTTCATTATTGGCGCCGTGTACTATATATGAATACCATAGTAGGTACCTATATGCTATAGGAACGGTGTTTACTAGATTTTTATTGGTTATATTTTCAAAATTAGAAATTTCACAATTCTATCAGCGCAAATGTGGCAAAGTTAAAATATGGCTTATATGTTTTATTTACTTCATAAAAATCGTATTTTGTTTGTAGCTCTGCAATAAATACTCAATAATAGTTTAATTACAGACTTGAGCGTTATGCAATTTGATTGAGTCAACAAAAGGTTTTTATTTATCGATTCAAAATTGCAATAGATGGGTAATTATACCGTAATAGATCTATTGTGGTTGCGCTTTGATCTGTTACCTATACTTGGTCTCTGTAGGATGCAGGTGAACCACCTTGACCCCTATCTATGCTATGAAATGTTTATACGTACAATACAAATCTTAAACGACGTTGTTATTTACCTCAAGTAACACATCGTGTTGTGAATTTTAAGTAAATATTTGAAGGTCATCTTAAAACTTTATTTGAATTTTGGAACCATTGTCTTTGCTTAAAACAGTATCAGTATAAAGTTTCAATGTAAGAAAATATTCATTACGTATCACTGAACTTTTTTTATCAATTATCAGACGATGCAGTGAGAAGAAAATTTTTATAAATAAAAGAAAAATCTGCAAGAACTCACCTTTAGCCCATCCTGTAAGCACGTTGCCGAGGTACGCCACTTTGTAGACCGAGTCTGGCTCGCTGATACGTACACTATTGGTACGCCGAAGGAGCTTGCCAAGACCCCTCGACAGCCTCCCAAGAGTGCGAGTCGTGAAGTCTTTCCCCGAAGCTGCTTCAGCCATGCACACTTCGTTTGGAAGTATCGACTTCCCGTGGCCATTCTCAATCGCCTTGTTACCGATCAACCTCGGTATCGCCAGCGGAATTGACTTCCTTCTATCAGGAGTCAGTGTCTTCGCCTGATTGACGCTGTAAACGTTACAGTTCTTCTTATAACTGTGCACGTTTGGCTCTTTGGTTTGTTCTTTTTCATTTTCAGTCTTTTCTAGTGTGTCGAATTCTGTTATTTTTAGGAGAGCAATCCTGCCATTAAGATTCTCGCTCAAGGAGTTATTATTTAAGTTGTCAGCATGGCCATCGCTGAAGCGTCTCTCAGAGGCACTCGAATGTCTCTTCAGAAGAGATGGGTTTCTAAGAAAAATGCTGGTTTCGCTCGAACTTCTGTTTTTGAGGATGTGGATTTTTTTGACGGGCGTCACAGCGTGGTCGACCTCATCGGTGCTGACAATCCTCTCCGTCTTGCCCTCCTCGTCGAGGAAACGAACGCGCAGTCCGTTAGGCTTGCTGTCACCATTCAGAGTTTTTTCAGCGTCTTGCAAACGCTCCGATTGACTTTTTGCACCGGCACTAAAGCACTGGCGTTCATTTTCACTCAACGCTCCGAGAGCCATTTTTATCTACAATAAGCTTCACTTTTTATAAGCGCGCTATCACATTCTGAATAATAGGTACAACCATTTGCCGAGTTTTTGCAGTACCAGGTTCAAGAAGCGATATTATCTTTCTTTTAATTGTCGGAAGCTTTCGACACCGAAACAAGTATTCTCGCTAAGTAATAAAACACACACAGTTAGTACACACCTCGTCCATTAAAGAACGACACCGGTTTGGAATGTAGCCTTCTCTACACTTGCTCAATGCACTCGTCCAAAGGAGAAAATTGTTCCACAAAACTATAGTTGATTAATGGTAGATTAATTAAAATTCCTAGGGATCACTCGGTTATGAAACGATTAAAAAGAGCTTGTAATGATTGGAATTATTGTTTAAGTCACTTTGATTGGATTTGTCGAAATGTATGCCGGGCGGTATGAGCTACGTGCTTCTGTCGCGGCGGTCAACTGCGGAATGACGCGGAGAGGCGCGCGGGTGGTGCGCCTGCGCTCAGCTGCGCGTGCGTCGGGCGGCGGCGGCGGCGGTGGCATGCGCGGGCGCAGGTCCGGCGATCGGCTGATCCCAGCTCAGATTTAATTATCCAACAGGCATTGCGGCAATAATTTCATCATTACCATCAGCACCGGGTCACCTGCGAAAAAGAAAAAAAATATAAGAAATAGGTTACAGGAAAATAAATTTATATTTTAGATCACGCTATTAAACATTAATTAATGGACGGGTAATTAAAGTGACATTTGCTGTGTGCTTCTTTGCTATATGCACTTGCTACAAAAAAGAACAATATCTTCATATAATAATATGTATGGATATCATTTTATGACTCTACTTAGTTAAGTACTATTGAGTATTAAGTGGTTAAGGGTGCTCAGTGGTTGCGGCTCGCGGGCATGGAAATGAGTTTTTCGTGTTTTAATCTAATCTTAATTTTAATTAAGCTTCACTCATCAAACAGAACCCCCAGTTTCCCCAAGTAACGCATAACTATAAAACTTCTTTTTTACCTTTCCAACAAGTCGATCAGTCAACTTAATGTAAAATGTCAAATTATTTGTATCATAATATAATAATATCTATCTATCTATCTATCAGCCGAAAGACGTCCACTGCTGGACAAAGGCCTCCCCCAAGGATTTCCACACCGACCGGTCCTGTGCGGCTCGCATCCAGCGGCTTCCTGCAACCTAATAATAATAATATATCCGGGACAAATCACACACGGTCATCTGGCCCCAAACTGGGATTCCCTGTATCTTGGGAACCAGAGACTGATATACATACACATATACTTTTAAATACAAAGATATAATACACCGAGACTCAGAGCAAACAATTCTGCTCATCACAGAAAAGTTTGCCCTGTGTGGGGATTGAACCCACGACTCTCGGATCAGAGATCAGGATCGTTAACCACTTAGCCACTAAGTCAGTCTGATGATGAGCTTCAGTAAAAGTTTTGGTAGTTTTCATGTGATTTTTTTAGGCCGCAAATACTGATAACCTTAACCTTAAGTAGTCTGTAATAGTGATAATTAACCTTAAGACGGTCGTCATCTCACCTATTGTAAAAAAAAAACATAATTACCTGCTCGCACTTCAAATTTGGTATTTCCCTCTTTTAGTGAACCGAATAAAAAAATGTCTATGGTGTGATCATTTATAATCGTCAAAACAATGTTTTTACTATTAAAATTTTCCTAAGTACTTATAAAGTGCTGTTTTTACTGCATTTTCATGGCTAATGTCACCTTGTCTTTTGACTGTTTATGGAGACCTAAAGTTAAACAATTTAATACACGTCTGCTATAACAGTCTGGAGATCAAGGCAAAGTTAACGACATCTCGTACTTAACAATTCTTCTAAGGGATACGTCTGTTTTTGTAGATAACATTTTCTTATATCTTTTTTACTTACTTATGTAGAGGATGGGAAGCAACACAGGACAATTTTATCTCGAAAAATTCATTTCCTTAACAGCGAACCGCTTGTAGCTCGCCACTACACACCATCGACTGTCATAAAAACCTTGTCTCTGATAAAAACTAAGTATATCTACGCGGACGAAGCCGCTGGCATAAGCTGGTAAAAATGATAAGTTTGTATATGGTTCATTGCAATCAAAAAAAAGCAAAACGTAAACAAACTTACTATGGAACTGACACATGTCAATGTCATCTGCATACTACATTTGTTTACCTTTTGCTTTTTTTTTGATTGGTATGAGCTATAGCTAATTAGATAAGGACTAAACTGAACGTTGGGTTGACTGTATGCGACGCCATTGACACAAAAGTACAAAGTTCAATACTTCTCCGAGCCTACTGACTGTCGTCTGGGTACTGACTGAGCTACTGATTCATTCATTACAACCATTATCATGTGTGGAGGCACGGTGAATTCTATGGCTATTGTCAAATGGAACGATTTGATATTCCAACCGAATGAGAAATCCGCTTTGGGAATTTCGCGACGAAGCACGTTCGCATTAGCTATTGTCTGAACTTGTCTATAGGGTCTGTCTACCTAGTTTATTTGTATAGTGAATGATGCAATTGTATTTGAGTGTCTCCATAAACTTTGGTTTACATAAACTGAAAGTTGTAGTTTTGTCAACATAGCTTAGGGCCACCTACATCAAGACACACGCCATTGTGTCAAGAGCTGTGCAAGAGCCAAGTTCACAATACATACAGACTGTGGGTTAATTTATTTAATTATTCAGGGGTTAAGGTAAATGCTGTATAACGATGGGCAATCTTTGCAGGCCCCAGAGCGGGGATCGTTTAGTTTAGTTTTCAGGGGTCAGGATCATAAAGTCACGTGATAATTAGGGCTATACATAATAAATATCTGCATATACATACTGGGTCCTCATAATAATTGATGATACAGACAGTTTTTGTGAAACACAAACTGTCAATTTCCCACGGAATATAACAACTATGTATTGATATGTATTATAATATAGATTAATATAAGAAATATAACATATAATAATATCTCACGGTCTTAACATCTATACCTACAAATACCTACAAATGGAACTTTACCGTGGGAGAGCCATGCTTCGGCACGAATGGGCCGGCTCGACCGGAGTGATACCACGACGGCCTCACAGAAAACCGGCGTGAAGCAACGCTTGCGTTGTGTTTCGCCGAGTGAGTGAGGGTACCAGAGGCCCAACCTCCCGAAATTCCCCCCATCCCCCATCCCATTTCAAAGGTCGGCAACGCACTTGTGACTCCTCCGGTTTTGCGGGTATAATCGCTTACCATCCGGTGATTCGTCTGCTCGTTTGCCACCTATCACATAAAAAAAAATATACCTACAATGACTAAGTACCGGATTCGTCGTCTTCGATTAGGAAAAAACTAACATTTTCAATAAAAAAAAAATATTAATTTTACTTAAACCAGTAATTTTATTAAACTTGGGTACCTGTCAAACGATTTTAATTCCATACTATATAATATACCTAACAATTTGCCTAATAATTTTTACCAAATTTTTAATCGATATAAATCAAAAAATGCATTTGTCTTTGATTTTTCAAAAAGAAATTAAGTAGTATCATTGATAAAATATTGTGAAAAAAATATTCTTAGACCTAACTTTGTTTCAGTGGAAGACACCTAAACCAAAAAGCATGAGGGTAAGTACTGTCATCATCAGCCTACACACTGCTGGACAATAAAATACTACAAATCTAACTTTGTTAGTTTAATTTAAATTTAAATGCACTCTTCCGATTCATCTTCCCCGCTCCCGACTCGTGGTCCCACCGCGTTGACCCACTGGTCGGTCGACGAGTAATTCGTCCCTCGCATGACTAACTCTCCTATCTCATTTTTCGTAAGTTTTTAAAAACAACCCTATTTCAATTACATAAAGTCCAAACTCAAATAATCAAGGTTATGAGATAAGAGAGTTAGTCGTGCGAGGGACGAATTGACTGTTTACTCGTGGTCCCACCGATTCACTCTTGACTGTTTTTGGAGGATATGAAACTATGATGTAGCAATATGGTATGTTACTGTCATAGATAGAATAATCGATTTAATTTGTTCATATTGGCAGTTCGTTCAAATTCGCAATTAGTACATTAATTTATTCCACTAGTGATTCACTTTGCTGTCTCAAGGTCAATATAGTTTGTTTAGCCTGCACTATTTGTTATTGTACCTACTGACATACAGTATTCCTTCAATTAACCAACTTATGGTAGATAAAGTTTTCAGCTAGCCATCAAAGTAAACAGCACTTTAGGATCTTCGTCTGTTGTGTTAATTTTTCAATTATATCCGTTTGAGAATACTTAGTTTCAACGTTATTTTTGTGATGGGGAAATAGCTGTGATTCCGATTCAGAGATAAGCGGTCATAAGAAAAGGATTAACTTGGGAGACAGCTCAGTTTTCCAAGTTTCAGCAGCAGACCACCAAGTGGAGCGTCTTTAAGTGTCCATCACCCTTAGAGCCGTGACTTTCACTTGACATTGGCGTTTCGCCATTTATTTTATTGAAGATTATCCCATTTTTCACTAGACATTGGCAAAATCACTCCTTTAATGAGATGTGGAATGCCAAATAGAAAAATAGAATAGAATAGGATCTTCAATCACAAAAAAGAGCTTTGTCGGCATTATCAACTCTTTATTCAAAATACTTTTATCCCCTCAGCAGAAAAACGTCTTATAATTTTATTTTAAAGGCTATGCGGGTGTGTCTGTGCCATTATACAATAGCTCTCAAATGGGTAGACTGATTAGAATAGGGTTTCTTTTATTTATAAATAAATAAAAAATAAAATAAAATATATTTATTGATCAACCAAGACATACAAAATGAGTTGGACTAGAGCCTCCTTTTAAATGTTACAAACATTTGTGGCAGAAGACTTTTTATTTGAAAGCAGGTTTCTCACTGACTGCAAATAAGCCAATCATCTGGCTTCGCAGTCTTTACTAATTAAGAATATGAAACTCTGCGATATGAAAGTTTAAAAAATAAACTTAAAATTAATTGATTTGATTTTTTGCTATGTTTGATATTACTAGACTAGAATGAAGGCCTCGTTGGCAGGTTACCTCTTATACCACGATTTAAGGTTATCTAGGTTTACCCGAGCATGGTGCTTGGCGGCAGGTGGAGCGAACAGTGTTGATATGGTTGTAAGGGTTGGTAATGTCTTCCACGACAAGATCCTATATACCACTCATAAAACACCATCATGCAATATGCGTAAGTAATATTATTTTTTTACTGTGCGATTTCCGTTGATAGTTAATTATAAGCGGGTTCTTTAAAGCCTTAACTTTTGAGTATGAGAAAATCATACTCTGTACAATTCTGTACCTATCGGATAGGTATTGGTTGCGATGAGTATAAGAGCTCTAATAATAAATTCTGATGTTCAAGATAAATAGATTAAAATGCGATAATCTGTTTTGGTCTTACAAATGATTAATCACTAAAGGGAAGCCCACCTAATCTAATATACAAACGTAAGACAACTCAAAAGGAAATAGGAAACCAAAACCAAATACATAAATCTTATCACATGTATCATCAAATAAAACATATTATATAGGAATAATTAAAGCATTGTGAGTAAATCACATCATGCACTTAACTCGTGGCAGGCTTCCGCGGAGTGAATTCTAAAACAATGGGCAAGTGCGACTCGTATCCGTGCAGTGGTGGTTCTGTATCACGCAAAATTCCAAATAGGGTTGCCTGCATAATTTTTTCATCGTCAGTCGGTTGGAATTTATTTTTGTGATTTCTATTCTCTTTCTCTTATCGTAGGGCATTAATGAACATCATAATCACAGTTAAAAAAAGTTGACGATAAATATATTGCACAGGGTGACCAAACAGCTAAGGCAGGCGAAGTATTATTTAAGTATAAACAAAATATATGTTTTTATTTTCCTATATTCCTATGGGATTTTCTTTGAGACTAAAGAGATGGTTATGGATGGAACTTTATTATGTATTCTCATAAAATTTAAAACCTTTCTTCAAGGGAGGAATAGTAGAATAGAATAGAATAAATCTTTATTTGCCATACTTACTTACTTAGTAAGCGGGATGGTTTAGTTAGACAAGCCAGGATGGAAATATTTCCGAACTCTAAATGATTCATAAGTTGCTTTAAATTAATTAAAAAATGTACATATATTTAGATCCTCAAGTATTAAGTTCAGTAGCATACAGAAAATTAAATTTCGATCATTTTCGACAGGACGTTTAACCGAAGTCTACTTGGAGATCCCGGGCAGTACACAAGTACTGTATATTTGACAGAATAAGCATCGTTGCCTTCTGAAACCTTTTAGCGCGGAACCCTAAAACTAAAACAATGCCATGTCACTGTCAGTACCCGCTACCCAGTATTGCGCAGAACACTTCTTGTATGGGAAAAGCCCTCAAAAACTAGCATTAATATAAAATAGGTATAGTTTTCTGTATACGGTAGCGCAAGTCTGTGATTTAAATTATTTATTACTAGTTTCTGCCCGCAACTTGTCTGCGTGTACTTCCGATTATCATTTACTCAATCTATTATGTGTTATTTTAGGTTATACTATTGGGGGTGCGAAATTTCATCCGAATCCCTTCAGCCACCTTTCCGTGATCGAGTAACAAGCATCCGAACTTTCATAAGTATAGGATTATTTATTTTTGGTTATACCTACTGTGTGTGTTTCTCTCATTACCATAAGGTAAATAATAAATATGAAAACTCGAGAAGGTAACAACTGGAATATATTGGAAAATAAAATATCTTCAGGGACAAATGACACAAACACGTTCATCCGACCCCAGTTTCCTGTTACTATAGAAACCAGAGACCAAAGAGACATATAGGTACACTCATATAAGTTTTACATACCTACACCAATATGTAGATATGTAAGGTACATACCTGTATAACTATGTCGGGCACACAGAGTAAACAAATCTGCATATTTCAGAAATGATTTCTTTGAGGGGAAAAAGAACCTACGACTATTAGATTAGTATTAAGCCGCGCTAACCATTGAGCCAGCCATATCCATATTGCCTAGTTATTCTCTTAATAACGTGTTGTTAAAAATCCATATCGTCCCCACTGCAGGGGCACAGGTATCTTCCCAAACCTCGGAAAGATTAGGCCATATTCAATACACCGAGATCAAGTCAGGATTGGTGGAGGTTGTGGCGCTATTTTGGGGCTAGTGGCCAATCACAGTGTCAGAAGTTTTCAAGCCGCCTATAAGGCCTCTGACATGACTTAATGACTGTCATCTAGTAATAGCAGCCGGCACCATGGGTTAAAATGACCTGCGAAGCATGGAAACGATCGAGAAAAATGCTACTATCAGCCAAACCCATCCAGGTTATAACCGTGTCTGTAGTCCGTCAACCTGCGTGATCGACGCGACCACGCAAGCCGCATTGAGCCACGACCGCTTCTCCTAGTACTAGTACCATAGCAGAAATATTTGATAAGTTATGATATGAGCATGGTGTGAGTCGGTCGACGCCCGAGCGCCTTCCTGCTATCGTGTATGTCGTTGTCGTGTCATAATCGTAAATGATACGAGTCAACGTGTCATGTCGGCTATTGTTCGTCGGCCACAGTCGGCTAGGTGACTGGCAGGACGATAGTAAACAGAATCACAAAGCACTTCTCACAGGTGTAACAAAAGGGCTTGCCGATACATTTAGGTAAACGTCTTGCTATAATAATACAAAACAGAATAATTTCAACGCTCGACGTTGGAGAAACAACGAATTAATTTATGCTATAGATTTGTTCTAATTGTATTTTTGTGCTCTATCATAATACATATGACTAACTATATGTATTGGAGTACCCCGAAAGCCTTCCTATTTTTTAATATAATAAATAACTGCTAAACCGCATGAAACAGTAAATTACCGAAAACAAAAACATTACATACCCGTAGTTATCTATAGGTAGTTCTCAATTAATCAGCTGAGAAAATTCTAGGAACATTCAAACAGTCAAAAAATAATAATTCGTAATAGAGCCTACTTTAATAACCTACAGCATACCCTTCAACTCTATGTTAGAAATTATAAAGCAAGATATGCGTAATTACGGTAGAAAATAAGCCTTCGTAATATTACAAAATCATAAAACTAATATTTCGCCTAAAGCTTAAACTTTAATTAATTCCACAGTACAAAGTCCATATCTACATTTAAATTTAAGCATTTAAATAGTCTCAGTACTTTTAATAATATATTAGAAATCCGTTTTCAATGTTTTTGACGTAATATTAAAATGTTTCTCTACATTCATAGCCCATTTATAAAGTTTGCGTTTCAATTAAAAAACTAAATGTAAAGCATATTTATAGGAATAACAATAACTATTTCATAACTGTCAAAGTAAAGTTTTATAAACTATTATAATAATATAACCAAATAATTCCAAACTAAGCGCTCGTGGCTCCAGACAATGTCATAATCTGGATGGGGTTGATATTTAGGAATATTTATCTCGACCGTTTCCGTTCTTTGCTTCTTAAGGCACATTAAGCCGTTGATACCGGCGGCTATCACCAGATGATAGCCGTTAACCATGTCGGAGACCTTATAGGCGATTTGAAAACTGACACTAGTGTTGCACGGTTGGCCACTGGCCCCACAATTTCCATAAATCCGGACTTGGCCCCTGTGTGTCACCTAACCTTCCGAAAGTTTTAGATTGGGACGTACATGCCACAGCAGTGGGGAAGATCTGAGTTATTTATGAATATGTAAATAAAATAAATAAATAAACATGTTTATTGGGTCACTTGTAACAACAACTCTTAATGATGATTGAGACCTCATTTTAGGTTTTATACATATAAACCTGTAACAGGAGGGCTCGCTCTTCCATAGCATAAAGTACTTAGGTATTTGTACAAGTAGACGTTAAATATAATAAATATATATAATAAATATGTATTCTGTATTATTCTTAACGATGCCGAACCAACTTCATGCCTACTCCATTTCACTGATTACTCAGCGTCATTTGCACTATATTACCTAGTTAGAACTCCATGATACTCACACTAATAGCTCACAGCCTGAAGTATCCGCACTTACTATTCAAGTCAGTAAAAACATTCGTAAAGATTAACCTTGATTCGACTATCTCACTAATACTGCTTTTATTATAAATGTGAAAGTATGGATGTTTGTTTGTTTGATCCACTTTTAGGTCAAAACTGCTTAACCTTCCATCCATGCTCAACTGCTTCCAACTTTACCATCAGGTGAGATGATGCTAGGCTCTGTTGATTTCACTGAAACTGAGGTTCCGGGGGTTGGTTGCCGGGACTTGTACCGAGCACACGTCTGCTGAGCTAATTTTTTAATTTTTTCCGTTTTAGAGTAGTCTCAACGTTATTTTTGTGATGGGGAAATAGCTGTGATTCTGATTCAGTGATAAGCGGTCATAAGAAGAGGATTAACTCGGGAGACAGCTCCGTTTTCCGAGTTCCAACAACAAACCACCGTCTTTAAGTGCCCATCACCCTTAGGGCCGCGTCTTTCACTTAACATTGGCGTTTCGCAATTTTTTTTATTAAAGATTCTCCCATTTTTCACTTGACATTGGCAAAATCACTCCTTAAATGAGATGTGGAATGCCAAATAGAAAAAGCGGCCAAGTGCGAATCGGACTCGCCCATGAAGGGTTCCGTAGCAGCAAGTAACATAATATAAAAGTTTTTGTAGTTCGTTGTAACTTGAATGAAAGGTAAATTGCGGTTTACGATTTATGACGTATTAAAAAAAACTACTTACTAGATATCGTTCAAACCAATTTTCGGTGGAAGTTTGCATGGTAATGTACATCATATATTTTTTTAGTTTTATCATTCTCTTATTTTAGAAGTTACGGGGGGGGGACACACATTTTACAACTTTGGAAGTGTGTCTCGCGCAAACTATTCAGTTTAGAAGAAAATGATATTAGAAACCTCAATATCATTTTTGAAGACCTATCCATAGATACCCCACACGTATGGGTTTGATGAAAAAAAAAATTTTTGAGTTTCAGTTCTAAGTATGGGGAGCCCCCAAAATTTATTGTTTTTTTTCTATTTTTGTGTGAAAATCTTAATGCGGTTCACAAAATACATCTACTTACCAAGTTTCAACAGTATAGTTCTTATAGTTTCGGAAAAAAAGTGGCTGTGACATACGGACAGACAGACAGACAGACAGACAGACAGACAGACAGACAGACATGACGAATCCATAAGGGTTCCGTTTTTTGCCATTTGGCTACGGAACCCTAAAAATAGAATAGAATAGAACTGAGGTTCCGTACTGATTCATAATGTTATGTTTTGCGATATCGCACCTGTGTCTGTCTGTGCTGATCGGCAGTCCGGATGTGTCACAGTGTTAATAACCACACATAATAAATAAAATATGTTTTGTATCACATTTTGTATTGTTTAGCACTCATTGTAAAAAGTGTTAGTCAACGGTTCCGTTGCGTGACTTTAATAACGTAAAAAAATACTCGTACAGAACGAGAAACATTGATTTAAATAACTGTATACCTAAGTATTTTTTTTTCTCACTAATAAGATTAAAATAATAAATATATTGAATCGATGTGATATTTTGCACAAATATAGTTAAAAGGGTGAGAAGCGATAATAGTACATTGTTCATCAAGGCGAGAAAGTGACCGATTACCAACGAGAGATGTAGTTTGAGGCCCGGGTGCAACCGAGGGCCTTATTACATTCGAGTTGGGAATCGCACTTTCTTCCGAGTGATACATAGTCCTTTATTTATACTACACCTACATGTTCTTTTTTCAAAATATAATAATGTTTGGAAAAAGCTAGTGGCCAGTATCATTTTACGAACTTGGAGATAACAACTTTTTGGCATTTTACATTTAGTTTACAGACATTGTCTTACCCAAAATTAAAAAAAACACGTTAGTAATGGATTTTCATACACTTTTCCCTCCCGCTCAGCGCGTTTCCTTCCCGCATATTTGTACGATAGTAATGACGTACATTCTGCCTCAAATTCGATAAAGTATTAAGGTACTTTCTAAATAGGTGTAGTGTAAATAATATTTATTATTCCGGAAAAGTTTTTGTTCCAAAGGGATCGGAAAACGTTTTGACACTATTGTATGCTGAAAATAACCAACCGATATAAGTAACTATGGTTTGGTATATAACTATAGTAAAAGCCAGTAAAGGCTTTAGAACACAGTTGACGGGGAATCTAGAAAAAAAAACAATTTCCGTCCTACTTCAAGAACAGGTGTGCGGAGTCGCGGGCAAAAGCTAGTACCTAATATACTAGTACCTTCACAACTAATGGGACCATGTTGAATTAATTTACACCCTGTAGATATTTTAGTGACGACTCAATTGAGTGGTGACTCGCACTGTACCTATTTCGCCTTTAACAAAAACAAGTAACAAGTAAAATTAATAAAAGCTTGTTTAATCTCAGATTGTCTTAGAGACGGGGAAATACCGGCGCCACGCCAGTCAGAAGTTGCCTGCCTTAGTATAATTGACCACGCTGAATACGTTAAAAACAGCCGACTTCAATCGCAACAACTCCAATTTTGCTAAGTTTTTGTTGATTTTCTCAAAAACCGCTAAATCGATTTCGATAAAATTTATATGGGACCACCTGTGAAGTATACCATTTTAAACAAAAAAAGAATTTTCCAAATCGGTTCAGGCGTCTTCGAGTAATCGGTTAACATACATAAAAAACAAGATTTCGACGAATTGAGAACCTCGTCCTTTTTTTGAAGTCGGTTAAAAACAAGGATGAACGTAATAAATAATGATTAGGTACCTAAGTGTAGGGACACCTTCATTAACAGATTCCACTGTACTGTTTTTAATAAATTTAATGCTAATCTTATAGTTACAAAGTAATAATATATGTAAATAAATATGTAATTATCGTATTAGTAACAGTCAGGAGGGTACCGCACAATTACCCTGTCCGCGATAACACGTGATAGATTTAATTGTAAAGTCACGCTTTGTGTGGTGTTAGCACGTGACTGCTATTTAGTTAAATTACCATAAAAATTATAATAGATTTTTTCCGCAGATCCGCCCGTGTGGATATCGTTTTTATGACTATCCTTTAAACAAAGAAAAATAGATAAATATCCGGGACAATTCACACACGGTCATCTGGCCCCAAACTAGAATTCCCTGTATTATAAGAACCAAAGACTGATACATATATGTTTTAAATACATACATATACAATAATAGACCCAGACACAGAGCCAACAAATTTGCTCACCACGTTAATGTTTGCCCTGGGTGGGGATTAAACCCGCGACTCTGGGATCAGTAGTCAGAAGCATTAACCACTGAGCCACCGAGTCAGTCATCGTTTTTGTGACTGGCTATCCTTTAGTGAACACAGAAATGTTTTTTCCAGGTCGTTCTCCAGCCTTTCCAACCATTACTTTAGCTATATGCTGAATTACAATGATATCATTTAATTTAACCTGCATAAAATTGTCTCTAACTATTTTTCCGATCGTTGGGGAACCATGATTTTTCCCAGTATAAAAAAGTATCCCATATTCTCACTCAATCAGCTATCTCTGCAGAATTAATTACATCGTTCCGTTGATCCATATGTGGAGCCTTTTCGAGCTGCTGGGGCACGTGTCTCTTACACATGCCCCAGCAGCAGTTATGACATAGACATATATTTGTTGGTAATTAATATTACAAGTCACATTAGAAAATAACTTTGACAATTTTTTCGACGTACTTTAAATGCTAAAAAATATGTATTTTTTACAATTAAGATTAGGTTTTAAAAACAATATATATATATATAATTAATAAATGTTAGAATTCTTACAAATCATGAATTTACATTAGTTAAGTCTTTTTCAGAAGTTCGTCAAAGGTGTAGAAGGAACGCTCGACAAACCTTTTCTGCAATTTACTTTTAAAGGTGTTAAAATTTGGTGAGTTTTCTGGAGTCGGTTGGACTGTAATGGGACTACATATACATTATGTGATGTTAACGCTAATAAAATATTATAATTGACCACGCTGAATACGTTAAAAACAACCGACTTCAATCGCAACAACTCCAATTTTGCTATATTTTTGTTGATTTTCTCAAAAACCGCTGAATCGATTTCGATAAAATTTATATGGGACCACCTGTGAATATACCCTTTTAAACAAAAAAAGAATTTTCCAAATCGGTTCAGGCGTCTTCGAGTAATCGGTGAACATACATAAAAAAAATATATAAAAAAAATAAAGATTCCGACGAATTGAGAACCTCCTCCTTTTTTTTGAAGTCGGTTAAAAATGACTTGTCACGTTATAATCAAGCTAAAGAACTCCCAGTGCACAACGAAAGGTAGGGCATTTCAAATGAAAACTGGTTATTCGTTATTTTTCCTTCATTCAAATCTTGTTTTGATAAAAACATTTCTAAGAATGCGGAGGCTTCAACCCTCCTTCAAACGAACCTCTGCTCTGTACGAGTATAAGCCCTCAAACCATAACTAAACTCAAACTAAGTACAGATAGACGATTCTTAAAAGCGTGGTTTTTATGTTAATAAGCTTATTGATTTTGATTTTTGCATAGGTACCTAAAAACAAAAGAGGGGTGATAATTATACTCGTTGGTAAATTTCTTTTTGCTTATGTCTATGACTCTTCTCTTTTTTTATACGACTGGACCGCTTTAACTAAGATTTTCTTTACTTGAAAGCAGACCTTATTGCGGAAGGGCATGTTGAGAACTATTTTTCATCAAAATTGGTTCAGTTGTTTTAGAGTTAATCTACTTTTACGATCGGTTTGGTATAACTTTTAAACTTGCTGGTTTTATTAAATAGTTTTTTTACAAATAATATTGTTTATTTAAAAATACAAGCAGTGAATCCTGCAAGACTTGCGTCGCTGATATAGTTTATTTATGTGGGCTGTTTTATGAAACTGCATCTTATAATGTCAGTTACCATATTTCTGTGCTCCAATAACTTAGCTGGTACGTCCATGATTTTGTTGAAAACTACATTAGTAGCCCACTAATGATTCAAGGTGTACTTCTGCGATACTAATGAAAATAGTATATGTTCTATTTTAGTGAAATTGTAAAGTAATATTTGGAACACAATTCATTTGGGTTCATATTTTCAATGACATCTTCCTTTACCGAGATAAATTATGATATCTTCATTGTAATTCTTTATAGATTTTATTGCATAAAACATACAAATATATGAATACAAAAAACCATCAGCCTCAAGCTTCGTCAAAAAAAAGCAAATAACTAAATAAATATCCGGGACAAAGCGCACACGGTCATCTGGCCCCAAACTAGGATTCCCTGTTCTAACTATGGGAACCATAGAGACTGATATACATACACATACGTTTAATTTTTTACATATATATATAATACGCCAAGACACAGAGCAAACGAATCTTGCTCATCACAGGAATGTTTTCCCTGGGTGGGAATCGAACCCACGACTCTCGGATCATTAGTCATGAGCGCTAACCACTGAGCCACCGAGTCAGTCAAAGTAGGATTGAAATGGTACATATAAATGATATAATACAAATGAAATTCAATTTCATTGTAAAACTACACAAAATGCTCCACATTCATTACCACTAAACCATTCTGTTACAACATGTATGAATTGTCTCCATATAAAAGTAGAAAAATTAACTATTGCTCTTGTTAGTAAAACCACGTAAAAGGTTCAACCAGTGTAAATAATCCGAAACATTACGTTGACAATCTAAGACTGTACGTATGTTTTCCCAGCTTTCTCTGAGTGACAGTGTGAAAATATAATCTCGAATAATGTCACTTTTCCCATGGGAAATGTACGGGAAAATGTCATGTGGATCAAGCCGAGTATATCTCACTTTTATACGTAATACGAAACCCTAGTCTTTGTAAGTTTAAGATTAATTAATCAACTTCTAGAATAATGGTGATATAGCAATCGGATGATGTATTAACTTTGTCGGTGCCGTATGTTACTTTTTGAAAAATTAACTGACATTAATGAACACTAATTAGTATTTTACGCAAAAAAGAATAATGGTTACCAAGTTCGTTCCATGTGATAAATCTTGTTTAAAAAAATCCTTGCATTACCGACATGCATCGGTCTGTTATGTTATGTTGTGTTATGTTATGTTATGTTATGTTATGTTATGTTATGTTATGTTATGTTATGTTATGTTATGTTATGTTATGTTATGTTATGTTATGTTATGTTATGTTATTTATGTTATGTTATGTTATGTTATGTTATGTTATATCTTAACATAACATATGTTATTACCCAATAAACGATGTGTTATGTATCACATCGTTTATTGGGTGGCAGTAAATATCTTCTCCTTTTTTAATAAAACAAAGAATAACTGACAACGCTGAACACGTTAAAAACAACCGACTTCAATCGTAACAGCTACCATTTTGCTATGATTTTTTAGTTTTTGTTATATTTTTCAAAAAGTGCTGAATCAATTTCGATAAAAGTGTTATTATTATACCTCTGAAGTATTACCTACTAAACAAAAAAGAATCATCAAAATCAATTCATAATTGGCGGAGTAATCGCGTAACATACGTACAAAAAAAACTACATACGGTCGAATTGAGAACCTCCTCCTTTTTTGAAGTCGGTTAAAAATGTAGATTGCTTTTATATTTTAAGAAAGACTGCAAGACTACGAATTATTTTTTAATGATCATTTGACACCTGAGATAGCTATTACATTATTAACTTTACTCCCGTCTTCTGAGCTCCTTTCGTCCCTTTTCTCGTCCTTGACATTTTCCTGAAATACCAAGTTACTTAGTTGCCAGCTACGGACGAGTGCCGATTCTGCGTCGAGGAAGAGGGAACTCCTTTTCATATACTCTGCGAGTGCGAGGCACTGGTCCAAGCCAAAAGCCGATCTCTAGGTGGACCGATGGTAACTCCGGAGGTCATTAGGGAACTCGATCCCAAGTGCATCCTACAGTTCATTAAAACTATTGGCCTTGAGGATATAATATAACAGGGGCAGTGATCACAATAGATCTACCCGGGTCGCAGTGATCCAATAGGGCCCTCCTTTGGTCCTATACCCCTTTACCCCCAAATAATAATAATAAAATACTTAGTTGCCAAGTTAGGTACCGTGTAGATGCCTTGTAGTAAATTAGCTCCTTAATCCTGGTATCTTAAAATCATCCTAATAAATATGGAAAAAATATTATAAATAGCGGCGAATATGAGTCTTCGAAGGAACCACCGCAATGGGTCAATTATCGGGAAAATGATCCGCGCAGAGTTCATTTAACAAGCCGAGCAGTTTTCCTGATTTATGGCACGTCGAGTCGCGTCATTTGTCTTGTTTTACAAACTTCAGGATTATTAATATAAGACACTAGCTTTTGCCCATGGCTCTGCCCGTATGCATATTTTAATGGCTGTTGGTTAGGGTGCGCAGGATGCTAGGGATTGTTATGTGTTTCAAGGGATAAAACTGTCCTATGTTGTTCCCCGTCCAGAAATATTAAAAATTGGTCTAACAATATTGTTCATATAATATGTTGTAATATAATCTATCTATCAGCCGAAATACGTCCACTGCTGGACAAAGGCCTCCCCTAAGGACCTGGTAAAGGTTACACGAAGCCGCTGGGTGCGAGCCGCACAGGACCGGTCGGTGTGGAAATCCTTGGGGGAGGCCTTTTAATATAATATTTTTCTAAAAATACAATAAACAATAAATTACAAAACAAGCAAAGATTTTCTAATTTTGAAACCTGATATGGTACAAAATCTCTATGTTCTCTACTTGTTGTCAGATATTTGATAGAAAAAAGTCTATGCAAAACGAAATAGAAAATTCTGAACAAGTTAGCTGTATTCTCTGTTGTAGTGTTGTGTTGTGACCTGTGACGTAAGCGTTGTGACGTCCAAGATCAAGTCCAAGGCCCAAGGACGTCTCGTTTCAGGAATGTCTTTATGAGAGACATTATTCTCTCTACAATGTCATGTGAGTCATTTGTCGACGCCATCGTGTGGGTGAAATTCTAATTTAAAAAAAATGTTCTTATATGGGGTTTTTCTAAAATAACGGAAAAAATGTAACTGTGGTTAATACTCATGAAACCTATACCTACTCAATTCACCAAAAAAAATTTTGGACTTCCCATACAAAATCGGTGATTCAGTTTATCAATTTGTATGAGGACTCCAAAATTTTTTTTGCGAATTGAGCATAAATTCCTCGGGGGAATTTGTTTAGTTTCGTGAGTAGATACCGTGGTTATTTTTTTTACAGATATATCATAAGATCTCTATATATTATGTATAAGTAACAAAATGAAAAAAATTACCACGCCCAGTTAACAGTTAAATTCAAATGACTCAAAAACCAATAATCCGATTTTCACCAAACGTAGCCAAAAACGAATGCAATGAAATCTGCTGTCTAGTACGAAACAGACAGACAACACAGAATAGTTACATTATATTTGATAAATAAAAAAAAATCGCTAATTTATGTTCCCAGAAGACACAATGGTACAAGTGAGATTAAATACCGGATTTCGTCGAAAAATATTGATTTAAGTAATTAACAAGTCATACAAAAATATATTTCTTTTATTATTGAATTAAAAAAGCAATGCCGGTTTTGAGTATTGAAATATTATGTAAATTTTCTTTTTCTTTTCGAACCCATGTATTATTTAAATTTACTCAAACTCAAACTCAAAATGTTTTTTTATTTAAGTAGATGCTTTACTCATGCTTTTAAACTTAAACTTACTTAATGTACAATAGTAAATTTATTACAAAAATATACAAAAACTGCGTTATGAAAATTGATTTGCTTGTTTTATTATTTTTATTGCTTTAGGGATACTCAGTTTGGTTTGATTTAAAAATCTGTTAAGTAAATTGACAAACATTTCGTGGTCCTATTTTTGTCGTGAACAACCCTGTCTTCTCCACTGCAGGGGCGCACGCTCTTCCTATAGTCCAGGAAGGTTAGGCTATACTCCACGCACGGGGGCCAAGTCCAAATTGGTGGAGGTAGTGTCCAGCCCCAGTGTCACAAGTATTCAAGCCGCCTATAAGGCCTCCGACATAGCTTAACGACAGCCATCTAGTGATAGCATCCGGCTCCAACTGCTTAATGTGCCTCGCGAGACACGGAAACGGTCGAGATAAAATAACTGTCCTTTTTTTAGTAAAGATAAATGTCTCATTAATACCGCAAACAAACAATAGGATTTCTCTATAATTTATGATAGACAGCATAATATGAAACGGGCTTTCCACTGCAATGGAAAATGTTTAGCGGTGCGTGTTGGTCGTAGGGTTAACTAGCTGTTGTCACTCGATTTAACCGTCACGGCTTGCTAGATGTTAGCTTTGATCATTCATGTGTGATGTCTCTGCTTTGTACTATATTGTACGCAGTGTAACTTCCTATTATACAGGGTGTAAGGGACAGGTTCCCGAAAACTTTAAAGACTTGCTCAGTAGACAAAACTGAACAACATTCCACAAGATTTTTCAGGAAACGAAAAAAAATCGGCTTCTCCATAAAAAAATATAAACTTGATTGGACAGTTTGTATGGAGAAGCCGATTTTTTTTCGTTTCCTGAAAAAAATTATATTGGAAAGTTGTTCAGTTTCGTCTACTGAGCAAGCCCTTAAAGTTTTCGGAAACCTGTGCCTTACATCCTGTATAATCTGTAATAAATATGTTATACCAAAGTGCATAAATAGAATACATAGCAGTTGATAAACTTTCCGGGTAACAGTGCTAATTTCTCATGTTCGTATAAATAACCCATCAAATCAATTGAAAGTCAATTTTTTATACAAATTTTTACGTTCCATTTTACAAAATCCTTTCTTATACACTGTTTCCCTGAGGTGTGCGTTCTATTTAAGTGTTCTTTTTTATTTTCAATGGTTCCATAAGCATCAGAGGGTCCTAAAAAACGATGGTAGCTAACCAGGAAGGCTCAGAATAGCCCTACCACCAACCAAACCAATCCATCAAAGTTGACCCCACCGGGATCCCGCAACCTTCTGATCTGATCAAGAGAACAGCCACTACATATACGCCACGAAGTCTTGCGTACATAGATTTGAGAAATATCTAAATACCCTAGAAGACCACAAGTGATGATACCTGGCAGCAGTACAAAACAACCGCTGCGCAGAAGCCGCCTCTCCCTTGGAATACGATAATATCCAATCTATTTTGATTTGGGTGAGTTTACCTCGAAACCCTCGTATCACTTTGATATACGTCTATCTGCCTGTCAAGATCTCGTTGTTCATTTCGCACACTAAAACATTTATCTTGTAGTCTAGTGCGCTAAAAGGTATACCTATTATTTTACCTATATGTAGCGTATAAATGTGTATAATAATAATAGTGGGCAGATTAACAAAAAATAATAGCAATATTAGGGATACGACACCTGGCCCAGATGTAGGTTTTCCTGTTCCTATTATGGGTACCAGATACTGATATAGATATTTAAATTCGTTTGAAATACGAACATAAAGTTAAGCCATGTTAGAGAACTTTAGGAGACTTGAAATCTTCCGACACCGGGACTCGCCACTCACTTACAAGCTCCACCAATCCGGAATGGACCCCGCGTATGGCTTAGACCCCATCGATGGGGACGATATGGGTTAACATACATACAGGTTGTAAAAAAAACCTCATCTGCGGAAACTTAAACAAGAGCATTTACTCATCAGATGCAACAACTTTTTCTAAGAAACCCATACTGAATTCTGTATTTTTTTAACATTCTTTCGAAACAGCCCAACTTGGTATGGTTAGTTAAGATTTTTTTTATATATTTCTATAAGAATCCCTTGGGAAAAGTTGTACAGTAAGGTTGTAGAAGCTGGTAGAAGCCCCCCCCCCCAATTTCCAGGTTACAGGAGTGGGTATTTTTATTCCGTGTATTTCTTTATTTTATAATTATAAGTCACAATAAGAGCTTATAGTTTCCCAAGGCGCTCCACTGTTTCATTACATTCATAAAATATTATTACAACTTTGTTAGCGGTGTTCTCACATGCCCTCTCTGTTCACGCAAGTTTGCCGCTAAGATCGGCTATGTTAGCCATATTAGGGCGCATGAACGCCATAACCCGGCCTAGGAGTAGTAAGCAGTCGCCATGGCCGAAATCGGCTGAGGATGGATGATGATGAAAATATTATTAAGGAAAAAATATAGATGCTTCGTTAATTTAGGCATACTATCAACATATATGACAATATGTTGCACCTCGGCAACACCCTGTATGCAGGTTTAACTATAAAACATACTTTTGTTTAAATAGCCTCTACTCATAAAACTCATTTCCCTCTCGAAAGAAATATAATAAAAAGAAATAAAGTACTAATTAGACATCTACCATAAACTTTGTAAGTTGTTTGTTTGTTTGTTCACATTTCCGAGAAATTGTAGCACAATATGTACTCGTATTTATTTCTTCGTTCATTATTAGTTTAAACAAGAAGCAAATGAAAATAACAACAATTAAGTAATTTGTTTTCATTTGTCAATAGCTAAATAAAATAAAAAGATGATGGAAACTGTGGTTGATCTCAGTCAGTCAACAAAGTGTTAACTTTGTCATGTAATAGACATTTAGCTGGATCCCGAAACGTTGGGTATACGAGTTCCGAGTGGTAGGAACTTCGTATTAGGTAGAAAAATATGACGTTCGAAAAGTGTACAGAGATACCTACTTCAAATAAATATTATTTCATTTCATAACTTTTTTAATATTAAATTAAAAATCTGAAAATACTTATAAATATTATTATAAATAGCGTTGTGTAAATGTAATATGTGATTCCAGATTATGAGCTTTAAATTAAAATTTCGAGTTCCCCATACGAGCCCAAAACAGCGAAGTAATCCTACTTCGAAAACACCTAGATTAACATACATGCAGGTCTTAAATTTGACAAATAGGTACTGCAATGCCAATGTTCTAAAGTTCATTTCCAATTTCGAACCAAAACTGTAAATCAAGTATACTCATGGACAATTAAAACGACTCAAAGTTTGTTGCACGACTTTTGAAAAAATAACTCAATCTAGCAAAAAACACTACACCAAAAGTTCAAAAACTGTGTGTTTACTCTTTATGATTTTAGTTTGGTAGTTTTCTAGTTTTTTGTTTCAGTATTTATTCGTTTTGTAGACTGAGTTATTTTTTCAAAAGTCGAGCAACATATCTTGAGTCGATTTTTTAGTCCACCAGTGTAGTTATTGAAAACACTGCTGTATAAGCGTGCTGCAATGTCTGTACATTATAGAGTCGTCAGTACTGCACGGTACGCTGAAAGCTTGTTCCTCTGTATACAGGGTGTTCAAAAAATGCGTTTGAGATTTTAAGGGATTACTCAGACTCATGTATAGAATACAAGAAAAATATTAAAAAAATCCGATCTACAATTATAATTTTTTTCACTTTCCCATACTAAAGACTAAAGACTTTAATGGGAAACTGAAAAAAAGTTGTGGGTCGGATTTTTTATATTTTTCCTGTATTCTACACTCGATTCTGAGTAACCCCTTAAAATCTCAAACGCACATTTTTTAACATTCTGTATAAATCTTGAACGCACACGCTCGTGTGGGCGTGCCATAAACACTGACTTATTATTCTATGAAAAGTGGCAGACAGAAGCATAAAGGTCGTAGTCGACGGTGCATGCTCAGATTCTATGTCTGTGAATGCTGGTGTCCCTCAAGGCTGTGTGCTTTCGCCTACACTGTTCCTTCTGCATATCAATGATATGCTGCAAATCAGCAGCACTCATTGTTATGCGGATGACAGCACAGGTGATGCCTTCTATACCGGCCGTGCCAACATTTCTCGGGAAAACGTCATCGAGAGCCGAAACAAACTTGTGTCGGAAATTGAGGCCTCTTTAAAGAAAGTCTCAGAATGGGGTCGACTTAATTTGGTCCAATTTAACCCCACTAAGACACAAGTTTGCGCGTTCACTGCCAAGAAAATGCCATTTGTCGTATCACCTCGTTTTGAGGACACTCCCCTAAATGCCTCAGCTAGTATCGGAATTCTTGGTGTCGACATATCGAGTGAAGTCCAGTTCCGTGGCCATCTAGAGGGTAAGGCTAAATTAGCCTCGAAGAAGCTTGGTGTGCTCAAGACGGTATTTCACTGCGGCGCATCGCCTGCAACTTTATAAGGCGCAGGTTCGGCCTCATATGGAATACTGTTCTCATCTCTGGGCAGGGGCACCCCAGTACCAGCTTCTCCCTCTGGATCGCATTCAACGGAGAGCAACTCGAATCGTCGACTGCCAGGATATTTCAGATCGGCTTGACTCCCTGGCGCTGCGTAGAGATGTAGCCTCGCTCTGCATTCTCTATCGCATGTACAATGGGGAGTGCTCCGAGGAATTGTTCGGATTGATCCCTGCCGCCTCTTTCCGCCATCGTTCTACGCGACAACATATTCATCCCCATCACATAGATGGTTGGCAGTCCACAACTGTGCGTTTCACTAGAAACTTTCTGCCTCGCACAACCAAACTGTGGAATGAATTGTCGCCTGCAGTATTTCCGGACCGATACGACATTCAAACCTTCAAGAAAAGAGCGTACTCCCAAATCAAAGGCCGGCAACGCACTTGTGACTCCTCTGGTGTTGCGGGTGTCTATGGGCGGCGGTAATCGCTTACCATCAGGTGATCCGTCTGCTCGTTTGCCACCTCTGCTCATCACGAGTATACGTAGCTCATAAAAAAATAAAACATTTTAGGGGAAAGTTGTTCAGGACTTCTTCTAAATGTTTTTTTTTTCCTTTCTACAATACAATAGTGGTCAACTACTGCATTTCAGTTCAGTATTTCAAAAACAGGGTGACCATCTTAAAAATGGCGAATCTGCCCGACACTGGCAAAAAAAACTGCAAAAATCAGTGACACTACGTGGAACCCCGATATTATGGATAACAATTGGTGTACTTACATAAAATTTAATAAACGGGAAATTCCTTGAAATCTGCCAAATTCTGTTTTTTTTTTAAATCGTCAGTGTATTCTGCCAGAGTTAAAATTTAGTAGCCAAATCTGCCCAAATGGCAGAAAATCGCCACAAATGGTCACATTGTTAAAAAAAAAATAACTCTATATCCACCGACGCAGATATACCTAATCCGATTACGAAGGTAAAATTACTTTCTTAAACTCACTTTGTTTCTTAAACTTCAAAGACTAGATTTCCACGAAGTCCAGACCCCTTAAGCATAATATAATTCAACTACGTCATAAAACGACCTCTACCTTTTGTTTAATCCCAGGATAAGTAATTCACCCCTTAGGCTAATAGATTACCTAAGTACGTATGCGACATCGGCAACTCTGTGATTTGATAAAACAGCTCCCTCTCCTCAAAAATCAAAATCAAAATATTATTTATTCGAAGTAGGTATAATAATAATAATAATAATAACCGGGACAAATCACACACGGTCATCTGGCCCCAAACTAGGATTCCCTGTATCTTGGGAACCAGAGACTGATATACATACACAAATACTTTTAAATACATACATATATAGATATAATACACCCAGACTCAGAGCAAACAATTCTGCTCATCACAGAAAAGTTTGCCCTGTGTGGGGATCGAACCCACGACTCTCGGATCAGAGGTCAGGATCGCTAACCACTTAGCCACCGAGTCAGTCAATCACTGTACACTTTTCGAACGTCATATTTTTTCTACCTAATACGAAGTTCCTACCACTCGGAACTCGTATACCCAACGTTTCGGGAAGTGTTTGCGGAGAGAGAAGAAGGTCGGGCCCAAAGAAACTCCCTCCAACCACATTTTTTTAATAAAAGGTTTATTCTATTGCATACTAATTGAAAAGCATTATGTAGAAGGTACCTAATTCGTAAAACATAGTCTTAGATTGGTTTTGAACCAAATTGGCTGTTTTTAAAATAATTTTATATTTGCAATGGACCTAGCTATATTTATTTCGGTATGTATTAATTTTAGAAAAAAAATTAAACTAAAATCGTTAGATAGGAAAAATAAATTTTCTGTTTTTCCTAAAAAGTAAGTTATATTATATTTAGAAAGTACGTTTAATGTGATAAAGCTCCATTACAAACATATCCCTGTGGACAAATAAATATTAGTTAAATGGTGTATTTTAAACAAGGCAAAAATATTTTAATTGTTTTATTTTTTCATTATAACAACACTACGAATGAGTTTTAGGGCATGACATCACAACATTTTCATTTGCCATTTAAAATGTTAATTTTTCAAAGCTTAAAGTATAATAGAACCACAGCATATATTATATTATTATCATTATACAATATACCCCTCTCTAAAGCCACGCAACACACACATTCACGCGTGTAAAAACGTTATAATTATTTTCATGTAGCAATCTATCTATCAGGCGAAATACGTCCACTGCTGGACAAAGGCCTCCCCCAAGGGTTTCCACACCGACCGGTCCTGTGTGGCTCGCATCCAGCGGCTTCCTGCAACCTTTACCAGGTCGTCGGTCCACCGAGTCGGAGGCCTGCCCACACTACCTCTTCCGGTGCGCGGTCGCCATTCGAGAACTTTACTGCCCCAACGGCCATCTGTTCTACGAGCTATGTGCCCTGCCCACTGCCACTTAAGTCTAGCGATTCTGAGAGCTATGTCGGTAACTTTAGTTCTCCTACGTATCTCCTCATTTCTGATTCGATCACGTAGGGAAACACCAAGCATAGCACGCTCCATCGCCCTTTGGGTGACTTTGAGCCTTCTTATAAGGCCCAAAGTAAGCGACCATGTCTCGGATCCATATGTCATCACTGGCAACACACACTGGTCAAAGACTTTAGTCTTGAGGGACTGCGGTATTTTGGACGTAAAGATATTGCGAAGCTTCCCGAACGCTGCCCAGCCGAGTTGGATTCGACGATTGATCTCTTTCTCGAAGTTGGACCTACCTAACTGGACTGTTTGTCCCAGGTATACATATTCGTCAACAACTTCGAGTGTAGAGTCTCCAACCTTCTGAGGAGTGGGTGTAACACGGACGTTTGACATGATTTTCGTCTTATCCATGTTCATTTTAATATTTTAATTTTTTATGATAATAATGCAGTGGTATTTGGAGGAGAAATTCGTGAAAGAGTTGAAAATATTGATGACAATAAGGTGATTTAGTCCCATCGAGCGGATATGATGATGGAACCAGGAGATGAATAGTGGAACTCTTCAATGGCTTCAAATCATGGGGGTCGAATTTAACCGTAGTTATTTTTATTTCAATTTTGCGCAGCGACGCGATACCGAAATGAGCTAAAATCATATCCCAAACATAAAAATATGTATGACGTAAATTCTCACTCATTCCGTACTTTATAGATCTTTTGGGGAACCGTAAAATCGCAATGTTGATCATGAACGGATGAGTAATGAAGACGAATGTTGGTTTTACGAGTCAATTCTTTATAGTTTCAGTCATGTGATTTTAGTGGAAGTAAAATGGAGTGAATGACGTAACAACAAGTAATCAGTTTTCCGACATTGGTTAATTTTTTGCGAATCAACTTAGGTAAATATGGGGTTTCTTTGGGAATTATATTAGTAGCCCATGATCTATTGTTTACACCTTTCTGCTTTACTCTCTTTTGTATTCCGCAGACTATAATTAATAGGTACTTATACGGTGTAAAAACGTAACACACACATTCACGCGTGTAAAAACGTTATAATTATTTTCATGTAGCAATCTATCTATCAGGCGAAATACGTCCACTGCTGGACAAAGGCCTCCCCCAAGGGTTTCCACACCGACCGGTCCTGTGTGGCTCGCATCCAGCGGCTTCCTGCAACCTTTACCAGGTCGTCGGTCCACCGAGTCGGAGGCCTGCCCACACTACCTCTTCCGGTGCGCGGTCGCCATTCGAGAACTTTACTGCCCCAACGGCCATCTGTTCTACGAGCTATGTGCCCTGCCCACTGCCACTTAAGTCTAGCGATTCTGAGAGCTATGTCGGTAACTTTAGTTCTCCTACGTATTTCCTCATTTCTGATTCGATCACGTAGGGAAACACCAAGCATAGCACGCTCCATCACCCTTTGGGTGACTTGCATGTAGCAATAGTAGGTAATTATAATGCGCCAGTTTTTTGGAGTGTCCGTGGAGTGGTAGAGATGGAACCATAGTTTTTATTTTTTATTCAACAAATATACTAATATTATCGTTACAGTTCAAACTAATACGCTAATGGCATCGATTCGGATTTCACGATTTAACTTATTTGACAGAACTAAACTTAATTTAAGTATTCTGTCTTTTTCTTTCTGCATTGAAAAGACAAGGACAGAACGCTTAAATTAAGTTTAGTCCTGTCAAGTTTAATCGTAAATACCGAATCGACACCAATGAATTTCAAGTAAATATTCCTGACTGTTACACCGATAGTGATTCGACTCCTCCCCAAGTACAAATTCGTTTCCTCAACTTCAGGGTGTATAATTTGTATTATTATTATGGATCTACCAGAACTTCATGAAAATGGCGGGCAAAAACTTAAATGAAATAAAAACTCAACGATGTGTTATTATTAAATTATTATAAGTAATTATTATTCCGCTCAAAGTTTGTCGATACAACAAGTTGAAAGATTTAGAGACGTTTGCCAAATGAAAATCGACGGTTCTGTTAAAAAAAATGGCAGTCCTTTTATTTAATTATTTTTGTGATATCATTCATTATCGATGTCTAGTTCTTCTAGTCGAGAATTCTTTTGAAAGCAAACCTTGTGAAAATGTTTTTAGGGTTCCGTAGCCAAATGGCAAAAAACGGAACCCTTATGGATTCGTCATGTCTGTCCGTCCGTATGTCACAGCCACTTTTTTCCGAAACTATAAGAACTATACTGTTGAAACTTGGTAAGTAGATGTATTGTGTGAACCGCATTAAGATTTTCGCACAAAAATAGAAAAAAAAACAATAAATTTTGGGGGTTCCCCATACTTAGAACTGAAACTCAAAAATTTTTTTTTCATCAAACCCTACGTGTGGGGTATCTATGGATAGGTCTTCAAAAATGATATTGAGGTTTCTAATATATTTTTTTTTTTATCTGAGTGAAAATTCTAGTACACTGTTCTACTTATATCCTCGAAATAATAAATTAAGTACTTAATAAGTAATAAGAATTTTCCGATACCCCGTTCCATTCTGTTCTCGACTTAGCTGATATCAAAGAACTTTATTACTAAGCTCACTGGCAAATATTTATTTTTGTCTCTACTTTCTGTGGCTACAAAAAAGATTTCTAACAATAGAGATTTTATTAGTCTACGACGAAAGTTATAAGTCATTTTTTATAAGTAGTCGAGGAATGTACAAAATTTCGATGAATAATTTATTGTCGATGTCAAATTCTGATTTACAGGTTTAATATAGTTGATTCTTTTTAACCGACTTCAAAAAAAAGGAGGAGGTTCTCAATTCGTAGGAATCTTTTTTTTTATGTATGTTCACCGATTACTCGAAGACGCCTGAACCGATTTGGAAAATTCTTTTTTTGTTTAAAAGGGTATTCTACTTACTTCACAGGTGGTCTCATATAAATTTTATCGAAATCAATTCAGCGGTTTTTGAGAAAATCAACAAAAACATAGCAAAATTGGAGTTGTTGCGATTGAAGTCGGTTGTTTTTAACGTATTCAGCGTGGTCAATTATTTACTGACAAGTTGCGAGTAACATTGTTACTCAAAAAACTGAAAATATTCAAAAATTTGTAAATTATGGCTTAATTATTGCCAATTAGTATGTTTCGCGATGAGAACCCTTCCTGTTGTAACAAATATTTTTTTAAAGTTAAGGTTTTTACAGAAAAGTTGCTCTGATTAATAAATAATATTAACGATTGGCTACTAATCAGCGAATAAAAATATTGAAATTTATAGAAGCTAGACGATACTTATTGTAGAGCTAGGATTCCTGACTGGGCATTCGGAGTACGATGACGCGACGCAAACATTCCGAGGTTTAAGAGGACGACCATTCCCCAGGATTGGGGACGCTAGGATGTACGTAAATATTTATTTTAAAAACTTTACGTACCTACAGTTTAAACAACATAAACATTTTACATATTTGATTTTGATTACTCTTATCCCCAAAAGGTTAAATTAGGTTTCAAGTGTGTATACATGTACAGAGCGTAACAAAATAGGTGTGAAACCCATTAATTAGAGTTTCTTTCTACTAATTTTGCTATAATAGCATTAAAAAAAATCTCGCACAAAGTTGGAAATCATCAGTTGACCCATTCGTAATATACGGGCGTAAATGCGCATAAATAAATGTTTCGCTATTTCAGCGATGTATACAGGGTGTTAAAGAAATGTATTTCAGATTTTAAGGAGTTACTCAGAATCAAATATAGAATGCAGGAGAAATATTGAAAAAATCCGCCCTTCAAATTTTTTTTAAGATTCTCATATTAAAAATCTGAATGGTGAATCAAAAATTTGTATGTAAAACTGAAAAAAAAATGTGTATCGGATTTTACCAATATTTCGATTCTATACTTGACTCTGAGTAACCCCTTAAAATCTCAAACGCACTTTTTTAACACCCTGTATAGTAAATAGAATACAGGAAAAGTTTTCCCTTTAATGACCAGAAGCTCTAATTAATGGGTCCTACATCTATTTTCCTACACCCTGTATATATGTAGAAACTTGAAGTAAAGAAACATTAACATAAATCGAGTAAACAATTCCACGAACTTATATGTACATATTTCTCGAAAAATGTGTATTAGCACTTATATAAGTATAGCACATAGATTTTTAAAGAATAATCTGTCTCAATAAGAGTAACAACTTACCTTATTTACAATTTATACGTATAAGTGTAGCACTCGTGTCGTGATTTTAGTAAAGCCTTCGATAGCTCGAGGCTCTGAGCTAGGGCGGGCGGGCGGCGCGGCGGACTCCGACCGACTGAACTGAACTCTCTGATGAGGGGCTTTCAAATGGCTTTCAAGCTTCAATACTGATTCGTAGTCACCGAGCAGAGTGGTGTCACAGCAAACAAATTAATATGAGGCTTATGAATATTTTTATGGTTATGAATATTTTTTCGTTCTTTTATTATAATTTATTGATTTTTAGAAACATTTAATAAACTACTAATTTACACATTATTTAAGATGTATAATAAAACTGTTACAGATATTTGTATGCTGATAATTGGCGAAATATGTTGAAACTAAAATTTTTTTTTAGATCTTTTATAAAAAATTACTACATACACATATTTTACAAATAAATATTTGATTGATTGATTGAGGTATTTTCTTGAAAAATATTAATTAACAAAAATTAAATATTTACAAGGTCTTACAAAATCCACTGAATTAGATGTTTAAAAACTGATCAACTTTCCCAAAGTAACGTATTAGAAAAGTCAAAAATTCAAAAATATTTCTTCAATTTACTACGGACTGGGGGACAGTTGTTGAGCTTCATGACTTAAAACCAATACTGAAAGCTAATGCCAGCTTGAATTGAATTGATGTTTAAAAAATTAATCTATTTCTAGAACAATTTGGTTGGTTGCCGGGACTCTGTACTGAGCACGCGTCTGTTGTGTTAATTTTACAGTTATTACCGTTTTAGAATAGTTTCAACGTCATTTTTATGATGGAGGAGTAGCTGTGATTCAGATTCAGGGGTACACAAGAAGAGGATTAACTCGGGAGACAGCTCCGTTTTCCGAGTTCCAACAGCAAACCACCACGTGGAGCGTCTTTAAGTGCCCATCACCCTTAGAGCCGTGGCATTCACTTGACATTGGCGTTTCGCCATTATTATATTGAAGATTCTCCCAAATACTCGCTTATCTCTTTTTCACTTGGCATTGGCATAATCATTCTTCATTTTTGTGGATTGCCAAAGAGAAAAGAAAAAGAAGAATATTATTTCTAGTGCTTTAATCTAGTGCGGTTGCGTGGTCGTGTCGATCATACACGTTAACTGACTGCAGTCACGCTCATAATCTGGATGTGGTTAACTGTCAGTGGCATTTCTTTTGACCATTTCCATGCTTCGCAAGGCACGTTAAGCCGTTAGTTAGTAATGGTGGAAAACAAATCAAAGCCAGAAATCTTTTTTTTTTCATGTCAAGGGCATTACATTCGAGCGGTAGGTTTTAGGCAATAATTAACCAAAAAATAGGTCGAAAATACTGATAGTGATCAGGCGAAGGCAATTTAGGTCAGATCTGATTTTAATTAGACTTACTAGATTTATAGTAAAGTCAAGGTATTAAGTCTGGTGGTGAATTTAGTGTGCCAGCAATAGGCAATAGCTTAGACCTAGACCAATTAAATGGTAGGACTAATTAAGCTTCCTTGAAATGGACTTGATCAAGCTCCACAATTTACATAGGCAAAAGGACGTGACTCTTTAGTAGAGTAGGTTTGCGTTACACAATCAAAGAGATCACTCGTGATGCGAATTTTACCCTAAATCGTTCCAGGACCGAGCCGAGTGAAACCGAGGGTAACGACCTCACCTAACAGTTCTCCGTCGGGATTTTGGAACGCTTTTGTGAATGTGATTTTCGCACTGACAAGTACGAAATGCTGTTTAATTAGGGTAGGCCGGGACGAATCGAATCATTTTCACTTTGAGGTTCAATAAAAATAACTTCCGTAGTAAGTTTTTAGGGTTCCGTAGCCAAATGGCAAAAAACGGAACCCTTATGGATTCGTCATGTCTGTCTGTCTGTCTGTCCGTCCGTATGTCACAGCCACTTTTTTCCGAAACTATAAGAACTATACTGTTGAAACTTGGTAAGTAGATGTATTCTGTGAACCGCATTAAGATTTTCATACAAAAATAGAAAAAAAAAACAATAAATTTTGGGGGTTCCCCATACTTAGAACTGAAACTCAAATTTTTTTTTTCATCAAATCCATACGTGTATTTACCTACAACGAACTACAAGAACTTTTATATTTTGTTACTTGCTGCTACGGAACCCTTCATGGGCGAGTCCGACTCGCACTTGGCCGTTTTTTTTATATTATTTTTGCTGTAATCAGTATTTATTCTAGTTTCAAATTCATAAACATTAACTTATACTCGTATAGTACTGAAATTGAATTTTCTGTAAACAAAAAAGTGAACGTTGGGAAATTACCGATTCACCCCAAATTCTGGGGCGAATTGGATCTAATATATATCAGTCATAAAATACAGATATCTCATAATAAATTAGTTATACATACGAGACATAGTTACTGGTGCATAAATCCGGATTTAAAGATCTTTTCGTGGCACCATTCTTCACATAACCGAATTCAACTCTCAACAGTTTCACGCTTATTCTGATATTTTCATTATTATACTTTGATTCCTTATATATATTTGTTTTTTTTTTACCAATGTAATTATTTTCGTTAGAGTACCAATTTGTTTGACAAAACAATTGGCATTGTCCTATAGGACAATTGTATTTTTCCATAAAACCTACAATATAAAGATTTTTTATTAAATTTTTCCGAGGTCATTTAAGATGTTTTAAAACAGTTTATTAAATAAAAACATAAATTTTTAAATATTTTGATCTCTGCCAAATTTAGGGCTATGAGCGTAATGAGAGTCACTAACGCCGCGCGCCGCCATTATATTACTGATTATTTCTTTTTTAAACGAAATTGCTAAAATATCGCCAGACTAAATAGGTACCTAATTGTGGTCTATATGGTAAATAATTTTTTAAGACAAAAACATACTTCTCTTCAATTCTTCACTTAGCTGTCGTGGGTGGTCATCTATTGTCGGTTAAATTGATAGTAACTATCGAGTTCCTTTACCATATGGTAATCAAAATGAGATCAACGTACTGGGTTTCTAAATAAATAATTAAAAATCCGTTGCCGGCTCTAGTAGACAAGGTGTCCTCTTAATGTCTTCTTGAAAAATAAATATATTTTCCACTTTTCGATGGCATATCTTTTTTATCACCCAAATACGGCGAAGCAAAAAGAAGGAATATGATTTTAATCTACTAATTACGAATTTCTATGAGTTTCCTTATTATTTCTTTTTTGTCATTTTTACACAGTAAAATATAATTTGAATTTAAAATGGCTCGATATAGATAATTAAATTAGGTAGAGTGGAAACCATTTCTTTTCAGTCGATGCAAAATGTTAACTGGCACTCATGAGACTCAACAATTTTCCTCAAATGTTACTCACCATACAAAAATAATTAATTACATAATAAATTACATAAGTATCTACTGTTTTGAGAAGTACACAAAATCTAAATCAATGCTGCTATAACTATAATGAATAATATCTGGGACAAATCACACACGGTCATCTGGCCCCAAATTAGGATTCCCTGTATCTTGGGAACCAGAGACTGATAAACATACACATATACTTTTTTTAAATACATACATATATAGATATAATACACCCAGACTCAGAGCAAACAATTCTGCTCATCACAGAAAGTTTGCCCTGTGCGGGGATCGAACCCACGACTCTCGGATCAGAGGTCAGGATCGCTAACCACTTAGCCACCGAGTCAGTCAAAGGGATACCGAATAAGGGATGTACCTAAGTATATTTTTATTCACTGACAACGATAGACACTCATGAATATGAACAATTTTCCCCATGGAACCAAGACAACCTGAGTAAAAACCTCCCTATACAAATCGCTAGTAACTTATTTTAGTCCAGTAAATAAAAGATTTGAGGTCGCATTAAAGACACCTGACTAAAATGGTTTGGAAATAAAAGAATTGGTGTTTTACTAAGCATTCGTGGTAATTTTGTGATTGTAAGGGCGTTCAACCCTTAGAAATACCTAAAGACGCCTTTTAACTTGTATATGCCAAACAATAAATGCACTTATGGGGAAAACTGAGATTTATAACTATAGTTACCTTATAAATATGGTACTTAAGTTGTCTCTAGTTTAAAGCAATAAATTCTTAATACTACGATATTTTTTATATTATTGCGTGAAAAATAATACTTACAAAATGGAGCCTTCGGAGATTTTTATGTTTTTTAAGTCTAATTGTAAGGCTTGAACATGTGTTAAGTTTTCACCTAGGTGACTATTTCAGAACCCAGTTAAAAACGATTTTTTAAAGATTTCTGTAGTACACATTAAAGACACTACAAATATTTTCTTGGCTGTGCCGTAACACTAATATTATCTATTGGAAATCATCATCGTCCCTTGTACAAACAAAGAAGTTTCTTCTTAAAACGCATTTTAACTAAAATATAATTATATTTCAAACGCCGAGAAGGGGCGTCAGCTGCCACGTACGCATAGCCAGTGTGCGACAGAGACGGAGCTATTGGGTGCGAAAAAGACAAGTGCGCGGATAGCTAGATGGATAGTGCGAAACGCAAATGTGATAAAATGCACAATATGATAGGTAGGTAGTAGTTATTTAATAATAATTGTGTCATACTCATTGGATTGTGGGCATCCAAACGTGATCATAGTAATACCGTCCTACTGATTTACCACATAGATATACCTACTGTAAATTCAATTCAAAAGAAGAAACTTTGTCCTATTGATTCGCCGAACATTTAACTCCAAAAATTATACATAATATTATATTGTCATGACATGAGTGTCATTGCCATTTTTCCATGACTTTCCATGAGCCTGCCAAAGCAACCCCACTTCCAATGCCAGTGGGCCTGTTCTTATGAAGTAAAAATAGGTAGGTATTTACGCTAAATTTCACGAACTAGATGCGACATATCGTCGTTGCGATTTACCGTAATTTTGGATCAAGAATCAAGACCTCAAACTTGGCGTAGTTGTTCCTTAGGTGGTCTTAAGTGGAATAAGCCCGGGAGGCATCGGGAGGCATCACGGTGGCGGCGTTATTATACCGCAATAGCTGTCCACTTTGCTTGCGCTTGCCCTCTTGAAGCTCTCAGTAACTGACACGTTTCGCAACCCAGCATACGAGTCACAAGACTACACCAACGTAATTTTCTTCGCTTAAGGTACGCCTCAATTTCGTATACGTTTGCACGGTGTAGAACCTTTGTATATCTTATATGGTTGGACCAGTCGATGTTCATGATATCACGGAGGCACTGCATGTGAAATCTATCGAGGCAGCGTATTTCTTTCCTATTAGACTGGTGGCGAAAATAATAAAAGTGATCTATTTACCGAGTTTGTTTCTCTGGCTCCTACATAGCTGCAACAATTATCAATATTTTCGTCTTGATTCGTAGATCATCAAATAGCCAGTCATAAGAAAGGGGGAGGGGGGGCGATATAGCTATGACGAAACAAACGACCTTACGACAGGCTATTTCGTAATATCTGTACCAAAATGAATCCATCGATCTATACCTGTCATAGCTCTATATAAACACTATGTCTCTCACGAATTGAGGAGGTTTGGAATTACTTTGGACATATACACCAAGATCTTAGTAGCTAATATCATGCGACCGGAAGAATTTAGGTCTACGTTTGCCAAAAACTGCTAAAGTTGAACCAATCCCAATGATCTCAGGGTCGAGGTCACATTTGAATGTTATTGCACTTCCCAAATACTTAAACTTCTCCACATGCTTCATGATATTCTAACCGAGATACATTTGGAGTTAGATTGTTCAGTTGCCTCCCAACATACATAACATCGATCTTACTTACACTGTCAGTACTCAATTTTTTTTAATGACTCGTCAAAACACACACGGGGACCAAGTCCGGATTGGTGGAGGTTGTGGGGCTAGTGGCCAACCCCAGTGTCAGAAAATTTCAAGCCGCCTATAAGGACTCGTACGTGGCTTAACGACTGCCATCTAGCGATAGCAGCCGGCACCAACGGCTTAACGTGGCTTGCGAAGCATGGAAACGGTCGAGATAAATGCCACTAACAGTCATACCCATCCAGGCTATGACCGTGTCTGTAGTCAGTTAACCTTCGTGATCGACGCGACCACGCAAGCCGCACTGAGCCACGACCGCTTCTCATATAAAGTATATTTACTAAAATTAACATAAATTTGCTTAAATAGTATATTATTGAACATAGCTTTTGGTCATACCCAATCATGGCAATTTAGTAGATCCTATCCATTGCTTTTATTAAACAAGTCATTTATGGATCAGATTTGTATTTCAAAGTACCGGCGGATTATTTGTTTTCGATGTAAATAATATTTTCCTTCACGATTATAAATAATTTAAGCACTTATATTGCATTTCTTAAGTTAAGTGAATTTGTAATTATTTTTGAGAAATAAATATTCAAACTGTGTATGGATCTTACAGCTCATAATTTTATTGTTGACATGATTTTTAATCTGAAATCTGAAAATGAAATTAAGTGTTAAAAAAATATGTGCTGAAGTGACTTTCTTCTGGACTCAACGTTTCTTCTCGCTTCGCAAACATTTCCTAAAACGTTGAGTGTACAAATTCCGCGTGGTAAGGACTTTGTGCTAGATAGAAAAACTATTTTATACTAGATAAATAACCTTTTTTTTTTAATATGTTGTCCACGTTATTCGGATTTTATGAATTTTTTATATTTTATAAAATAAAATTTTTATATTTTATAAAGAAGCCTTTATTTAATCAGAAATGAATTAGTCTTCCTTGAATTATCCGAAAATGATATCACACTTGACCTAGTACATAAAGTTATGGACGTATAAGCTCGGAAGAGGAGCGCGACCGAATCAAACTTTCCTTGCCTCTCCTCGCCACGTGATGCCTCTCGATGCCAATAGTATAAGGAAGACTATTTTATATGGGGGGATTAGTTAAAAAGTGTCCAACTGTAAGCAGTAAATAATAGTTCAAGAATCCATCAGAGTGGCGCTAATGTAGACAAGGATTATGAAAATAATATATAAAAAAAAAATTTACAGGGTGTAAAATTTTTTGGACTTTTCATACAAACATGGTTCGCCAGCTGATCGATTTGTATGAAAAGTCCAAAAAAATTTTTGCGATTTCAACAAAGTTGTAGAACAAAAGTTGTTCAGTTTGATGAGTAAAAGCCAACCTTGAAGTATTGTCAAACACTTCTGTTACACCCTGTTTATACCTGGGACAAACAGTCCAGTTAGGTAGGTCCAGCTTCGAGAAAGAGATCAGCCGTCGAATCCAACTTGGCTGGACAGCGTTCGGGAAACTTCGCAATATCTTCACGTCCAAAATACTGCAGTGTCTCAAGACTAAAGTCCATGACCAGTGTGTGTTGCCAGTGATGACATAATATGGATCCGAGACATGGTCGCTTACTATGGACCTTATAAGAAGGCTTAAAGTCACTCAAAGGGCGATGGAACGTGCTACGCTTGGTGTTTCCCTACGTGATTGAATCAGATATGAGGAGATACGTAGGAGAACTAAAGTTACTAGTTCTTAGAATCGCCAGACTTAAGTGGCAGTGGGCAGGGCACATAGCTCGTAGAACAGATGGCCTTTGGGGCAGTAAAGTTCTCGAGTGGCGACCGCTGGATGCGACCCGCACAGGACCGGTTGGTGTGAAAATCCTTGAGAGAGGCCTATGTCCAGCAGTGGACGTCTTTCGGCTGATGATGATGATGCATATTAATCACGCTGACAAAGTGGTTAAATAAAATCTTGGACAAAAAAAATTCAGAGTACCTCCCCTACACGTGAAGTGGGGATGAATTTTTTTCTCCCGACTATCCCAGGGTGTGGGGTATCGTTGAATAGGTCTTTCAAAAATATTGTGGGTTTGCGAAACCTATTTTTCGAGTCATGGATTCGTTTTCGAAATATTAAGCTTTAAAGTGCATTTTTTTGTTAAAGTCGCCCCCCCCCCCCCCCGACAGCTAAATGTTTATTTCTAGAAATGTGAAAAAATTCACGGCAGTAGTATATTTAACGAAATCGAAGTACTAAGAAACCCTACACTGTGCGTGGTCCGACACGCACTTGACCGCTTTTTATACAATAACACCAGGGTACTTAACGCGTTTTGACGGACACTTTTGTACACAGAGACAGATCTCCTTACATGTACCCTCCATAGCCAATTTTTTTTCTAGCGATGGAAGCAATTATTTGTTCCAAATGAATTGGTATTCCTTTAATTGTCCGATAACTATCACACTTGCCCCAGTACATATAGTTATGGAGATATAAGCTCGAAAGAAGAGCGCGGCCGAATCAAACTTTCCCCGTTTTCCCTCGCCACCTTTGTGATGCCTCCCGATGCCTCCTGGGCTAACACTCAAGACCACCTAAAGAACAACTATATACCAAGTTTAAATCCTTGATAACACACACAAAACCCAATAGGTAGACACGTGACTGCGGATGATGCTAAGTGGAACATCAGGCAACTGCCATCTATATCTTGTGAATAGTAAAAAAACGTGCCACACGAAAAGAAAAGAAAGAGAGAGAGAAACATTGATCCAAAATTAAAAACAGTTCTCATACAACATGTTGCACGAAATCCCCAGCTATCGCTTAGCTGAATAAAGAACTCGCGGGGCAGCGCGGGCGCCGCGCATGCCGCATTCCCCCGCCCGCGCCCCCCGCTCAGCCCGCTCGCGAATTATAATTGTTATTAGATTATTACAGAAACTGTGCAACAGATTGACCGGGGATTTTTCTTAGTCTTAGTTTAAAAAAAATATTACTATTAGATTCCATGAAAATATTCGTAGTGTCTTTAATGTGCAAGGGTTAAAATCGAATAAAACTTAATAAAAAAATAAATAACGAAGTCACCTTGGAGATAATTCTCATGGTTATTGACAGTGGTTATGTACCCCCTAAGACAAAATATCACTCACCTTGCAGTATTTCTTTTCAAGTTATAAATTTTTAAATATATTATATTCAATATCTACTCAATGTTTTGATCTCGATCGGGGACGATTATAAATATAAATAAAACGTCTTATAAGAAACCCTCATGTAAAAAATCACCAGTTTTCTATTTTTTGTTCACATTTAAATTTAATTTTGTTTCTTTAGGGGCTAATTACCGAAAAATTATCAAATACTCATAAGAGATTTTCATGCATTTTCATTTTGCAATTATTTAAGTAACATATTCTAAATTTTCACCCAAAGTGCATTAAATGTAACCTACTCCATACAAAAATTCGTAGATTGACTGGACTTTGTCGATTAACAAACTTTATACCTATGGGATGCTAAAAATATTTCTTCTTATTGTTTTGAAAAGGTTTCTTGAGAAAGTTGTTTAGTTTCAGAAGTAGCAACGACTATTTTTTCCGCAGTGAATAGAGTCGTCCTGTATACAAGGTGTAACAAAAAGGTGTGGTAATACTTCAAGGTGGACTTCTACTAGCTCGCCAGCTGATCGATTTGTATGAAAAGTCCAAAAAAACTGCGATTTCAACAAAATTGTAGAACAAAAGTTGTTCAGTTTGATGGGTAGAAGCCCATCTTGAAGTATCACCACACCTTTTTGTTACACCCTGTATACAGAACGACTCTATTCACTGTTACACCCTGTATACCTACTAATAAAAAATAATAGAACTTCGGACCGGGTTCAATGACCGCACTCCGTCTCCGGAGAAAGTTTGGATTACATTTTCCGAGAAAAGTTCGCGGAAAGCGGAAACCACAGATAAATATCGACGACTGTACTTGCGCGAAGCACGCTAACGACACTGCACAACGGAATATTTCTTCTTTGTTCTTGAAATGTGTTCTTGAAATTTAACGGAAACACGTTAAATTTGTGTATTTCTTCCCTTTATTTATCTTCAGGTTTTCATGTTTTTCGGCGGTGGTTTATTCTTGGGTTTGTGTAACTACCTTGACGCAATGCTATCAATTATAATATTTATAATGGGTGTAATAACATAGGTGTAGATATTTTGCCTCATATTGTAACCATCGTGTTAAAAGTATTAGCCAGCCACTTGGTGGTGGCTGCCCAGGGTGCGCCGGACTACTTCGGATTGTGACTACTTCGCTCGGGGAGGCTCCTTTCGTGCACCCCGAATTCGTGCATTTCTTCCGATCTGAAACCGATCTCATAGTACGTTTTATGAGGCGTAGTAGGCTTTTATATATTTATCCAGTTTGCATAGTTTAGTAACCACATGAGGTCCTGAAAACATTCTGAATTGTTCCTTAAAATTCAAGCCACCACCGCCACCTACTTCTACCATTTAATGACTTATTGCTAACAATGTCAGTCATCACTCATCGAGCAGACTTGGGTAATTAATACGGCGAACCTCAAGAAGCCACGTGTCGTCCACCACGTGGGGTCTGGCCTGGTGCGGTCACATGTGCCGCGACCGCATCCTCGCTTCGATATGCGAGTAGCCGTTTGGTTGGTGGTAAAATACCTAAGGGTGCCTCGTTATTATAACTAATAGCGTCCCCGCTACTTCCGCACGGGTTTCTTCTCATACCTTGGGAAGTCAGAATTGGCAAATGGCAAATGATAACACACTTGACACTAGGTAGCCTCGTTTCATCACTTCGATGACTTTAATTGATGGATGTGTAAGGAACATTTGTATTAAAATGTACCTTACACAATAAATACAAATACCTATGAACATACAATTATTACAAACTTTGAAATTAGCTTCTACTCTTTGTCGCTTGTCACCAGTAAGATGTTACCTACGCTTTTTAAAGATTAGATTAGATACATTTATTTTTTTAAATTACAATAATAGCTTATCAAAATTGTCAAAGTATAACGTGATCGACAAAATAATTAAAAATCAGAGGTTGGTTGCCGGGACTTGTAGCGAGCAGACGTCTGACGAGTTAATTTTTTCATGACTTCCGTTTTAGAGTAGTCTCAACGTTATTTTTGTGATGGGGAAACAGCTGTGATTTCGATTCAGTGATAAGCGGTCATAAGAAGAGGATTAACTCGGGAGACAGCTCCGTTTTCCGAGTTCCAGCAGCAAACCACCACGGGGAGCGTCTTTAAGTGCCCATCACCCAGAGCCGCGTCTTTCACTTGATATTGGCGTTTCGCCATATTTTTTTTATTGAAGATTTTCCCATTTTTCACTAAACATTAGCAAAATCACGCTCAATATGAGATGTGGAATGCCAAATAGAAAAATAGAATAGAATAGAATTAAAAATCAATCAAATACGATTTACATTACATTAATTATTATATAATATATTATTATGATGATATATTTTAACAATCACTATTTACAAAATACTAAAAGACCTTAAGTTTAGGTGACTTTTGGTGTTCTAAAACAATAAGAACATTAGCCAGGTTTTATTTCAGACCGCAGAAAGTACATAAAAGACCTTTAAAGTTTGGAAACTTATTACATATTCATGGCGTCAACCAAGATACAGCGCTTCCGCAAACTAAATCGATTCTGGAATTTCCGTCCGTCTTCTGAAAAGATTCACTTAGAATTTAAAATTTGATTTGCTGGAGGAGAAAAAAGATATAAGATTCAGTATAATTAAAACTAGACTACATTTTCATTCAATTGATATTTCATAAATACAGAAAATAAGACTTCATTTTTCAAAAAATCACTGCATTTGGAATTAAAATGAGAAATGCAAGTGAATCGCGAAAACGTAAGAGATAATTGTAAGAGACGATTCATTTCTCTTCGAAAATACTTCTCGATACTTTGTGTATAAAGAGTTCCATGTGGTAGGAACTTCGTGTTAACTAGACTAAAATATCACTTTCGAAAAGTGTTTAGTTACAATCTTTTTCGTATAAATATTTTTGATTTGATATGGATCCGAGACTGAAGCGGAACTATCAAGGTAGCTTACCCAAAGAACTAAACGCTATCGTATCTAAATGCCGAAAAACTCAAAATGTTGTTTACATAGTTTTTTGTATGGGATAAAGATGGGCTTCGAAAATGTCTTCATATCAAATCGTTCAATCGTTTATTTTAAACTTGTTTCTAAATAAATAAATAATAAATAAAAAAACAAATTTCCTAAAATAAATTCACGTGCCGCGCCGTGGATACACACACTACCTACATAATTTCCATATGATAATCTTCTACTCCTCATCACGTCCACATGACTTGAAGTCACGAGGCCCGGCGCCTGCACATCACACAAGCCTTTGAATATATACAGGATGTAACAGAAAGGTGAAATTTTTTTTGGACTTTTCATACAAATCGATCAGCTGGCGAACCAAGTTTGTATGAAAAGTCCGAAAATTTCTTTGCGATTTGAACAAAGTTGTAGAACAAAAGTTGTTCAGTTTGATGGGTAAAAGCCAACCTTGAAGTATTATCACACCTTTCTGTTACACCCTGTATAGAGGTATATGTACTGTATGAGCGTACGAACGTGTAAGTACTTATGATAATATCTATCTATCTATCAGCCGAAAGACGTCCACTGCTGGACAAAGGCCTCCCCCAAGGATTTCCACACCGACCGGTCCTGTGCGGCTCGCATCCAGCGGCTTCCTGCAACCTTTACCAGGTCGTCGGTCCACCGAGTCGGGGGCCTGCCCACACTGCGCCTTCCGGTGCGCGGTCGCCATTCGAGAACTTTACTGCCCCAACGGCCATCTGTTCTACGAGCTATGTGCCCTGCCCACTGCCACTTAAGTCTAGCGATTCTGAGAGCTATGTCGGTAACTTTAGTTCTCCTACGTATCTCCTCATTTCTGATTCGATCACGTAGGGAAACACCAAGCATAGCACGCTCCATCGCCCTTTGGGTGACTTTGAGCCTTCTTATAAGGCCCAAAGTAAGCGACCATGTCTCGGATCCATATGTCATCACTGGCAACACACACTGGTCAAAGACTTTAGTCTTGAGGGACTGCGGTATTTTGGACGTAAAGATATTGCGAAGCTTCCCGAACGCTGCCCAGCCGAGTTGGATTCGACGATTGATCTCTTTCTCGAAGTTGGACCTACCTAACTGGACTGTTTGTCCCAGGTATACATATTCGTCAACAACTTCGAGTGTAGAGTCTCCAACCTTCTGAGGAGTGGGTGTAACACGGACGTTTGACATGATTTTCGTCTTATCCATGTTCATTTTAATATTTTAATTTTTTATGATAATAATGCAGTGGTATTTGGAGGAGAAATTCGTGAAAGAGTTGAAAATATTGATGACAATAAGGTGATTTAGTCCCATCGAGCGGATATGATGATGGAACCAGGAGATGAATAGTGGAACTCTTCAATGGCTTCAAATCATGGGGGTCGAATTTAACCGTAGTTATTTTTATTTCAATTTTGCGCAGCGACGCGATACCGAAATGAGCTAAAATCATATCCCAAACATAAAAATATGTATGACGTAAATTCTCACTCATTCCGTACTTTATAGATCTTTTGGGGAACCGTAAAATCGCAATGTTGATCATGAACGGATGAGTAATGAAGACGAATGTTGGTTTTACGAGTCAATTCTTTATAGTTTCAGTCATGTGATTTTAGTGGAAGTAAAATGGAGTGAATGACGTAACAACAAGTAATCAGTTTTCCGACATTGGTTAATTTTTTGCGAATCAACTTAGGTAAATATGGGGTTTCTTTGGGAATTATATTAGTAGCCCATGATCTATTGTTTACACCTTTCTGCTTTACTCTCTTTTGTATTCCGCAGACTATAATTAATAGGTACTTATACGGTGCGGTGTAGGGTGTTACAAAAGTGCGTTTGAAATTTTAAGGGGTTACTTAGAATCAAGTGAAGTTACGGGAAAAATATTTAAAAAATCAGACGTAGGTACAATTTTAAGTTTACCTAGATTTCCCATACAAATTCTTGATTCTCTATTCAGATTTAGTAAGGGAAACTGAAAAAATTATTGAATATTGGATTTTTTCAATATTTTTCCTGCATTCCATACTTGATTTTGAGTGACCCCTTAACATTTCAAACCCACTTTTATAACACCCTGTATAAGGTCCAACAATATCAAATCAGCTAATTCTGTTTACATTGGGGCTTCTCCTCGTGAAATAATACAACTTTCTCCAAGGAACCCTGTAGTTCGTGTTTTTTTTTTGATCCCATAATATTAAGATGGCCGATCAAATGTTCGAAATGTCAGAATAGTAAAAAAAACACGAATTAACTACGACAATCAGACTTTGGGAAAAGTTGTACGGTTTTACGATAAGCCCCATTCGAATAATTTCGGTTGATGTCGTTTGATCTTATGTCTAGGATGTAAAGGAAGACGGGGAGAGAAAAGTAGACATAACAAGACAAGTTGAAAAGACAGAGCTACTAGAAGTTCTATAAGTCCATAAAGTAAATTAACTTATGAAAGAAATCAAGTTGTTATTTTTACTGAGAGAAAAGGTACGGTCGATGATCCCAACTCCCGAAGACACATTCAAAGCGGATAACAATCTCATGCAGAAAATTATGCTTGGTGAATAAGGGAGGGAGGGAGGACTACCCCTGAACACCCCTGAGGATGTCTAAGTTAAATATTTAGCGAGTTTGAAATGTAATATAAGTAATATGTACGTACCAGACTTCAGTAACTTAGCTTAGAGATGTCATGTCAGTTTCTAGATAAGTGACTAGTGTGACTTAGCTGACATGTTAACCGCAGTGTACCCTGAGGGCAGCGTAATAAATCTTAGTAGCATTATTGCTTAAGATAGATTCTGATTGAAAATGCGTATTAAACGTAAATTCTAGTATTTTAGACTTAAAGGATAATAAACCCTTTTGTAAGTTGAAACATTTTGACAAACTTATTTATCATTTTTCAAAATAAATTTTCAACAAGTCGAGTCTGCTTTCTGCCCATTTTGATCTCTTGTAAGTAAATATGTATGTACATATTATTCATTGTACATAAGAAAAACAGTAATATTTTTTTTAAAAAAAGGACAAATAGTGTAAATGCGGCCTTATCGCTTTAAGCGATTTATTGACCTATACTTTTATTATACACGGAGGTTTAAGGTATCTTAGGGAAGTCAGAAATTCATTGTTTGATTTTTGAGTTTTATGAGAAGAGATGTTGAAGATCACTGGATGAAACAATAAAAGTTTTATTTTCATGTAGACATATTGTCATGGTTGAACCATTTAATTAAAACTTTGGTGTATAATAACCCTCTTATATACAGAATGTAACAAAATTGGTATAGGACCCGTTAACTGGGCATTCTACTCATCATATTGAACAACTTTTGTTCTACAACTTTGCTCAAATCACAAAAAAATTTTGGACATTTCATACAAATTGATCATCTGTTTTGCCATTTCTGTATGAAGAGTCCACATTTTTTTGCGATTTGAGCAAATCGTAGAACAAACGTTTTTCAGTACGATGAGTAGAATCCCAAGTTAACGGGTTCTACACCAATTTTGTTACACCCTGTATATTATGATAAGTCAACATTCCAGTATCATTACAGTTATTTTTTTTTTGAATGCTTGCGTATTCCTAGGTTTTACTTCTCGCTCGTATTCATGGGTTTATTCCAAAAAGCAATCAAACTAAGCAGTTTAATTACTGTTTAGAACCTACCCGTGCGCGCTGCTGTAATGAGCTGAAAATTGCATGATCACATTTTAGTTACTGACGGAATAATCGAAGTTTCCGCGCAAACTCGACACAACGTCGATCGTGCTATGCACCAAGAAGTTCCGTCAGCTCAAAATGGAGCTAAATTAGCACAAAACTCACTTGATGCGTAAATTTGAGCAAATTAACTCGACAAGGGGAAACTAACGAGAATCAACGGCATTTAGTATCCAATATACTTATATATCTGTTTACATAAGTATGTATGTTGTGTAGATATAGGTGTAGCGATGGAAGGAGGAAAGGATTTTATTATTATTTTTTATGCAAACAAAGCAGAGTTTTTTGTTAATATAATATTAATTTTTACTCATTTTCCTCCTATACTTATAAGGTTTTCCCTTGACCAAAAAAAACTTTTGATTATTCCTTCCATTCGACAAATCACATCTCAAAAACGATATCCTGAAAATTTTCAAAATATCTTGCGTGATACAAATCGATACTCCTGGGCTCAAAGCTACGCTAAATAGAACTTAGGCGTATACGCTCTTTGAGCCCAGAAGTATCGAAATAGTTTTTGATCTATCGTCGTATCGATTACATTGTTATTCACAATTCATACATTTTGTCTTTTAGGAATTGAATAACAGAAACAAAAAAAATATTGGCTAGAAATTGATTTTATTATTTTCTCGAATAATTGTTGGAATCTCCTGTGTCATTTCAAAAATACTTTTAAAAACCTTTCTGTTTGACATCTTATTCAGTCTACGTGTCTATCTCGTACACAGAGTGACCTCGCTTTGCAAACAACGAGATTAACTGCAATTCCGCTCAGAGACGTTACAGTAGCAAACTGCACATGTACGTACAATCGTAATGACTGTGTTAGGACCTAACTATTCATTTCCTACTCACTACTTAATGGATGAGTCTGAGATGACGATGTTGGTTTGCTCAAATAAGTATACATAAATACTGTATCTTATAATAAAATAGGAAGAACCTTTTAACTGGGTCTTGAGCTGATAATACTGAAGAAATTCTTAACAGGAAATTGTTGAAAGCACAAAAAAGACTGACTCGGTGGCTCAGTGGTTAGCGCTACTGACTACTGGTCCGAAGGTTATGGGTTAGAGTCTCACCCTGGGCAAACATTTTTGTCATGAGAAGATTTGTTTGCTCTGTGTCTCGGTGTATTATATCTGTATAAGTATATTTGTACTTAGAATCATTCTCTGTTTCCCATAATACAGGGATACATTTAGGGTCAGGTGACCGTGTGTGGTTTTATAGGAATCACAGAGAGCTACAGACTTAACTACGGTCTTAAATGGAAAATATGATTTTGAATTGACAGTCGAAATTTATGCTCCCCTGTCATTCAGTTGTATTGTTATCGACATAGATTGAATGATGGTGCTGCGTTAGTCCTCTGGATAAAAATAGCAACTACATCAGTCACTAAAAGACGGGACCAATTGATTAGATCCTGCCCGGATCGGGATCCGGATATAAGTTATTTTCACTGGCAAACTACTGAACCGCCTGCTTCAGAGGTCCAGCCAAAATAGAACGGGATTCCGTAGTGAAATCTTTATTCAGAACTCGCAAAACTTCAAGAGAGTTTTTCTATTTTGAAATAAAACGCTTTACAAAGATAAAGATAAGATAAATACTCTTTAATGCATACAAAATAAATTAACAACAACTTTTACAGCTTCATCGGACAAGAAACTTCAGATTGATGTCCGAGTTGACTTTTGAATGAGTTTGAAATGAGTTTGAAATGAGTTTCAAAATCCTTATAACAAGATAGAAGTATTATTTTCATTCGTGGGTAATAACAACAGTTTTTCAAACACGGTTCGTAATACAGTTTTTTATTAACTTTGTAAGCAAATCGATCGACTATATTCTGATCACAGACATGCACCCCGCTCCCCCCCCCCCCTATAGACTAGCAATATAGGGCATCGGCCGCTCGCCGCAAGGTGGGCAGATGGCCAAGTTAAATTGAAATGTCATTTTTGTTCAATTTTCGTCTTTCAGTCTATTTTTTTCAATGGTCGAGGTAACATCGGACAAAATGTGTTAATTTATTGTAAAAATGCCAAGTTGCATCGTTGTCTGATGCGGAAACCGCACTGGGCATCTCAATAAATCAAATGTGCGGGGTTTCATACCAGAAGTAAGCCATATATTGACTAATTTTTATTTAAATAACTTCGTTGCAAAACATATGGTAGTGATGTAACGCTTCATCAACTTTTCGATAGATATAGCAAAAAGTTTAGCAACAAAAAAATATCCGACTGCATATTTACATAGTTTTATCCAAAGTAGACATGAAATGTATTTGACTAATTTTTCTTCTAATTTTTTTCAGTTTCCAAAGGAACCCAAATAATAATTAAACGAAAATTAAGACTATGAGCAGACACGAAAGCTGGAATATTTTCTCCTAACATTTCCACCCAGCTTGGCTATAAATATGTTTTGGAAACTATGATTCGGTTTGATTTTTATTTTTAAAACATATATTTTTTGTTTTAATATGTATTTTTACTGTATTATATTATTGAATTTGTATTAGTGTTGTTAATGTATTAAGATTTAACAAGGAACAATATGCTTAATTTATTTTGTTATCCTCATTTTAAAAATTATCGTAAGAATTTTCGATATTTGTGATCCTTTCTATCACCTCCATCACTAGATATTTCAATCGTATTTTGAGTTTTGTCATTTTCAAATACTCTATTGCTATTCGACGATTCAAATCCTTAGACAGTTGACATCTTGCGGTGATTGGTCGTAATTCGAACATATGACATTCTTAGATTCAAAAATTCGAACAGTTATGAAGCTTCCCCCTCCCGCACCTCAGATTTCCCCTCAACTTGGTCCACGCGGTTTCATATTGAAACTGACGTATTAGCGTTCTATAGAGGAGCGGAGCGACAATATAAAACTTCTTTGATTCTGATATTCAGTCGATAAAATGTATGCCAGTTCTACTTTGATCTAACAACATATTTTTCACCTCGGGGTCGTCCATTAATCACGTGATGTTTTTTAACAAATTTTTAGACCCCCCTGGTGATACGTGGTGAGGATTTAGACTACCCCCCACCCCCCACCCAAGATCACGTGTATATTTTTGGTACAAAATACTATCTTTAAATACAGGTACAATGTAATTTAATTCTGAAAAATTAAGCATTACGATAAAAATATCCAGACAGTCATTAAGGTTGCAGGTTGTTTCTGACTGCCTGAAGCCGTTTAAAACCTTGGGATGAGTTAAAAATAACGTAACAACAACCAGTCTGCCGCCGTTAAGAAATCGCGCGTTCAATGGAAAAATAAACTCAGCACACCCCGCTTCCCCCCTTCTGATATTTCGTGATCTTTTTCTGAACCCCTTCCCCCCCTTTTGAGCCTCACGTGATTATTGGACGACCCCCTCTCCAGCACGAAAAGGGTGCCTTTGGTCCCAAAAAACTCAAAGCAAAACGGTTTTTGCTGCGAGCGTGAGAAAAAGTGATTCGAATTTCGAACACCATCTTTTGCGCGGCGCTGAACAAAATATGGGCGATAGTTCCTTCAGAAATTCATTTTGGCTTAGAAATTTAACTCATAGGCACAAAATGTTGTATGTTATTTAATGAAATTTAAGTTTATGAATTTTGCTATTGCCTTTATAAAGACGTAATATTTAAAATAAATATGTATTAGTAAACATGAATATCGCTTACTTAAAAATATCATCTTTGGTTTTAATCTTAGGTTTTCATAAAAATGACAAGCAGCGCAGTTTCCGAACGCAACCTCTAAATTAAAAACATTATAATAAAAAACTATATTGTCTCCAAAGAGAATTTAATCAACTACGTTTTAACTTTTTTCGCTGGTCGAGGTGAAAAGTTGTATGTTTAACACGAGAGCAAGTTATTTTTATATCTCGTGCCTTTAGATCACTCATTGTGCTCAGTAGTCTATATTAGAATCACGAGCGTAGCGAGTTCTAGACTACTTCGCTAGTTCGTGATTTAAAGTCAGCACTCGTAGCAAAAAATAACTTTGCTCACTAGTTGAACAAATAACTATTTATCTATGATTCTGTATTTTTGCAGGGTGAATTTTCAGCTCACGAAAGGCGACAAAGATTACTAAATTGTTATAACCTTCTCAAACATATAGTGTTATCAAATTAAAACAGTCATGTGCTTCGTGTCTGTTTGGGTCAATAGTTACAGTTAATTAACTTAAAAAAATCTCGACTGTTTGTCGAGTACTACAGTTTTTAAAGGTGTAAAAAAGTCCTAGCAATAATTTTAGATGTGCTTATACTTTTGACACTAAGCAGCTTGTTCAAACAGGCATATTAGGAAATGGATTTGTAGATACTGATAGTGCAACAATGAAATGGCATTTAAATTAACACCTATACGGATGGTTGTAACATGCCCTCCGTACTCAGTAATCAGATGTACAGGTTTCCTCACAATTTTTTTCTTCTCTCTATAAATTTTCGAAGAATTCATTGGTATAATGGCCAGGATTTGAACACGACCTAATGTAGAGTCAAAAGCCTCAGACTAAAAAGAGTATTTAATGGTCCCTGCCATAGAACCACCAAGCCCGTGTACAAACCACAGTTGTCTATGGTTAAAAAAATAGAATATACAATCTTTTTGCTTCTGGGAAAAGTCTTAGTGCAAGATTGGTGGCTCGTATCGATTTGGTTGTTTATTTACCGTCCTGTCCCAGAGTCCCATAAGTAAGCAGAGGTGTACGATAATAGACCGCCGTGAACATAGCCGCCCCATTTCTTGAAACCCGCGTTTTTTAGCTTAAATCGTTAGTTCTTCGTTAGTTCCGATTTGTTCAGGCCAAATTTCGTTTGTTCCGTCACGCGAAATAGCGATTTTTTTAAAATTAATATGGAGGCGGCTATGTTCACGCTAGCCGCCCCATTCCAGCTTTTTTGATTTTTTTTCGCTATAACGATAGGCATTCGTTAGTTCTGATTTGTTCAAAAGGAAAATCGTTTGTTCTAGTAATAGTTTCCGCGAAAAAAAATACCAAAGTGGGGCGGCTATCTTCACGTGAACATAGCCCGCCCCAAAGGATTTTTTTTAAAAAAAGTATACCATTCGATAGATATTCGTTAGTTCTGATTTGTTCTGAAGAAATTTTGTTTGTTCTAATAAGCATTTCTGAGAAAACAACAAAAAACCCTCAGTTCATTTGCCAATTGAAATTAAACTCTATACACTGGAGATATGGCTCAAAATACTTATCATATGTGTCGACTCCTAAGATTTTGGTCATAGCAACGAATCAATCGTAGTAACAGTTCATGGATCTGAACATAACGTCAAAAATAACTATGTCACTTTGCTTAAGTAAGGATATTGATTCCTCACCAGATTAACAATGCATAGGACGAAGTTGTAAAAAAATAATATAGGCTGAGGACAATACCCTAACTTTGTACCCACGCTCGATTTAAATAATTAGCAAAACATTTCGTTTGTTCTGGTATTCCATTCTAGTCCAGTGGCGTATTTAGGCTGAAGACGATTTTCAAATACCACACCAAGAGGGGTGCGTTTGCTGTCTAAATTCTATTTGTTCTAGCATTGTGCCCGCTATTTATCTTCAAAAACATGTAGAACTACCTATTGGCTAACTTCAGGCAAAATATTTCGTTTGTTCTATGAATATTTTCGTGTCCAGAATTTATTTACCATGACAAACTATTTTCATAGAAAGTTTCTTTAAGGTAAGACTGAAGTTTACTTTATGATTTGTTCTAACCTTGTGCCCGCATTTCAATCTAATAAACATGAAGTATGGTATATTGGCTAACTTCAGGCAGAATATTTCGTTTGTTCTAGCATTCGTTTAGTGTCCAGGACCGTATTTAGGCTGAAGATGATTTTCAAATACCATATCACTAGGGGTAAGTTTGATGTCTAAATTCTATTTGTTCTAGCATTTTGCCCGCTATTGATCCTCATACACATGTAGGACTACCTACTGGCTAAAGTCAGGCAAACTTTTTCGTTTGTTCTATGAATATTTTCGTGTCCAGAATTTTTTTACTGTGACTAACTATTTTCATAGAAAATTTCTATAAGGTAGGACTGTAGTTCACTTTATCATTTGTTCTAGCCTTGAGCCCGCATTTGAACCTAATAACCATGAAGGATGGTCTATTGGCTAACGAAAGCCAGAATATTTCGTTTGTTCTAGCATTCGTTTCGTGTCCAGGGACGTATTTAGGGTGAAGATGATTTTTAAATACCATATCAGTAGGGGTAAGTTTGATGTCTAAATTCTATTTGTTCTAGCATTGTGCCCGCTATTGATCCTCATACACATGTAGGACTACCTACTGGCTAACGTCAAGCAAAATTTTTTGTTTGTTCTATGAATATATTCGTATCCAGAAATTTTTTACTGTGAGAAACTATTTTCATAGAAAATTTCTTTAAGGTGAGACTGAAGTTCACTTTCTGATTTGTTCTAGCATTGTGCCCGCATTTTAATCTAATAAACATGAAGTATGGTCTATTGGCTAACTTCTGGCGGAATATTTCGTTTGTTCTAGCATTCGTTTCGTGTCCAGGGACTTATATAGGCTGAAGATGATTTTTAAATAACATATCAGTAGGGGTAAGTTCGATGTCTAGATTCTATTTGTTCTAGCATAGTGCCCGGTATTGATCCTCATACACATGTAGGACTACCTACTGGCTAACGTCAGGCAAAATTTTTCGTTTGTTCTATGAATATATTCGTGTCCAGATATTTTTTACTGTGAGAAACTATTTTCATAGAAAATTTCTTTAAGGTGAGACTGAAGTTCACTTTATGATTTGTTCTAGCCTTGTGCCTGCATTTCAATCTAATAAACATGAAGTAGAGTCTATTGCTTAACTTCAGGCAGAATATTTCGTTTGTTCTAGCATTCATTTCGTGTCCAGGGACGTATTTAAGCTGAAGATGATTTTCAAATACCATATCACTAGGGGTAAGTTTGATGTCTAAATTCTATTTGTTCTAGCATTGTGCCCGCTATTGAAACTCATACACATGTAGGAATACCTACTGGCTAACGTCAGGCAAACTTTTTCGTTTGTTCTATGAATATTTTCGTGTCCAGAATTTATTTACTGTGACTAACTATTTTCATAGAAAATTTCTATAAGGTAGGACTGTAGTTCACTTTATCATTTGTTTTAGCCTTGTGCCCGCATTTGAACCTAATAACCATGAAGGATGGTCTATTAACTAACGAAAACCAGAATATTTCGTTTGTTCTAGCATTCATTTCGTGTCCAGGGACGTATTAAGGCTGAAGATGATTTTTAAATATCATATCAGTAGGGGTAAGTTTGATGTCTAAATTGTATTTGTTCTAGCATTGTGCCCGCTATTGATCCTCATACACATGGAGGACTACCTACTGGCTAACGTCAAGCAAAATTTTTCGTTTGTTCTATGAATATATTCGTATCCAGAATTTTTTTACTGTGAGAAACTATATTCATAGAAAATTTCTTTAAGGTGAGACTGAAGTTCACTTTTTGATTTGTTCTAGCCTTGTGCCCGCATTTCAATCTAATAAACAGGAAGTATGGTCTATTGGCTAACTTCAGGCGGAATATTTCGTTTGTTCAAGCATTCGTTTCGTGTCCAGGGACGTATTTAGGCTGAAGATGATTTTCAAATACCATATCAGTAGGGATAAGTTTGATGTCTAAATTCTATTTGTTCTAGCATTGTGCCCGCTATTGATCCTCATACACATGTAGGACTACCTACTGGCTAACGTCAGGCAAACTTTTTCGTTTGTTCTATGAATATTTTCGTGTCCAGATTTTTTTTATGTTACTAACTATTTTCATAGAAAATTTCTATAAGGTAGGACTATTGTTCACTTTATGATTTGTTCTAGCCTTGTGCCCGCATTTGAATCTAATAACCATGAAGAATGGTCGATTGGTTAACGAATGCCAGAATATATCGTTTGTTCTAGCATTCGTTTCGTGTCCAGGGACGTATTTAGGCTGAAGATGAGTTTCAAATACCATATCACTAGGGGTAAGTTTGATGTCTAAATTCTATTTGTTCTATCATTATGCTCAATATTGATCCTCATACACATGTAGGACTACCTACTGGCTAACGTCAGGCAAACTTTTTCGTTTGTTCTATGAATATTTTCGTGTCCAGAATTTTTTTACTGTGACTAACTATTTTCATTGAAAATTTCTATAAGGTTTTTTTTTTTTTTTTTTTTTTTTTTATGTGATAGGTGGCAAACGAGCAGGCGGATCACCTGATGGTAAGCGACTACCGCCGCCCACGGACACCCGCAACACCGGAGGAGTCACAAGTGCGTTGCCGACCTTTGAAATGGGATGGGGGAATGGGGAGGGGGAGGGGAGGTTGGGCGTCCGGTACCCTCACTCACTCGGCGAAACACAACAAACGTTGCTTCACGCCGGTTTTCTGTGAGGTCGTGGTATCACTCCGGTCGAGCCGGCCCATTCGTGCCGAAGCATGGCTCTCCCACCCAGGTAGGACTGTAGTTCACTTTATCATTTGTTCTAGCCTTGTGCCCGCATTTGAACCTAATAACCATGAAGGATGGTCTATTTGCTAACGAAAGCCAGAATATTTCGTTTGTTCTAGCATTCGTTTCGTGTCCAGGGACGTATTTAGGCTGAAGATGATTTTGAAATACCATATCAGTAGGGGTAAGTTTGATGTCTAAATTCTATTTGTTCTAGCATTGTGCCCGCTATTGATTCTCATACACATGTAGGACTACCTACTGGCTAACGTGAAGCAAATTTTTCGTTTGTTCTATGAATATATTCGTATCAAGAATTTTTTTACAATGAGAAACTATTTTCATAGAAAATTTCTTTAAGGTGAGACTGAAGTTCACTTTTTGATTTGTTCTAGCCTTGTGCCCGCATTTCAATCTAATAAACATGAAGTATGGTCTATTGGCTAACTTCAGGCGGAATATTTCGTTTGTTCTAGCATTCGTTTTGTGTCCAGGGACGTATTTAGGCTGAAGATGATTTTTAAATACCATATCAGTAGGGGTAAGTTCGATGTCTAGATTCTATTTGTTCTAGCATAGTGACCGCTATTGATCCTCATACACATGTAGGACTACCTATTGGCTAACGTCAGGCAAAATTTTTCATTTGTTCTATGAATATATTCGTGTCCAGATATTTTTTACTGTGAGAAACTATTTTCATAGAAAATTTCTTTAAGGTGAGACTGAAGTTCACTTTATGATTTGTTCTAGCCTTGTGCCCGCATTTCAATCTAATAAAGATGAAGTAGGGTCTATTGCCTAACTTCAGGCAGAATATTTCGTTTGTTCTAGCATTCATTTCGTGTCCAGGGACGTATTTAGGCTGAAGATGATTTTCGAATACCATATCACTAGGGGTAAGTTTGATGTCTAAATTCTATTTGTTCTATTACTGTGCCCGCTATTGATCCCTATACACATGTAGAACTACCTACTGGCTAACGTCAGGCAAAATTTTTCGTTTGTTCTGTGAATACTTTGGTGTCCAGATTTTTTTCAACTGTGAGAAACTATTTTCATAGAAAATTTCTTTAAGATAAGATTGCAGTTAACTTTATGATTTGTTCTAGCCTAGCCCGCATTTGAATCTAATAGCCATGAAGAATGGTCTATTGGTTAACGAATGCTAGAATATATCGTTTGTTCTAGCATTCGTTTCGTGTCCAGGGACGTATTTAGATTGAAGATGAGTTTCAAATACCATATCACTAGGGGTAAGTTTGATGTCTAAATTCTATTTGTTCTATCATTGTGCCCGCTATTGATCCTCATACACATGTAGGACTACCTACTGGCTAACGTCAGGCAAACTTTTTCGTTTGTTCTATGAATATTTTCGTGTCCAGAATTTTTTTACTGTGACTAACTATTTTCATTGAAAATTTCTATAAGGTAGGACTGTAGTTCACTTTATCATTTGTTCTAGCCTTGTGCCCGCATTTGAACCTAATAACCATGAAGGATGGTCTGTTGGCTAACGAAAGCCAGAATATTTCGTTTGTTCTAGCATTCGTTTCGTGTCCAAGGACGTATTTAGGCTGAAGATGATTTTTAAATACCATATCAGAAGGGGTAAGTTTGATGTCTAAATTCTATTTGTTCTAGCATTTTGCCCGCTATTTATCCTCATACACATATAGAATTACCTACTGGCTAACGTCAAGCAAAATTTTTCGTTTGTTCTATGAATATATTCGTATCCAGGATATTTTTTTTATCTTATATTAGTTTATCTCAGTAAATAAATACTGGCCATGAAAATATTCATAGAACAAACGAAATATTTCATGTGACGTTAGCCAATACGTAGTTCTAAATGCATACGAGGATCGATAGCGGGCACAATGCTAGAACAAATAGAATTCATACAGAAAACGTACCACTCTTGGTGTGGTATTTGACAATAGCCTTCAACCTAAATACATCCCTGGACACGAAATTAATACTAGAACAAATGAAATATTCTGCCTAACATTAGTCAATAGACCGTCCTCCATGGATATCACAATGACATGCGGGCTCATCGCTAGAACAAATCTTAAAGTGAACTTCAGTTACCTTAAAGAAATTTTCTATGAAAATAGTTAGTCATAGTAAAAAAGTTCTAGCACGAAAATATTCATAGAACAAACGAAAACATTTTGCTTGACGTTAGCCAGTAGGTAGTTCTACATGTGTATGAGGATCAATAGCGGGCACAATGCTAGAACAAATAGAATTTAGACATCAAACTTACCCCTACTGATATGGTATTTGAAAATCATCTTCAGCCTAAATACGTCCCTGGACACGAAACGAATGCTAGAACAAACGAAATATTCTATCTAAAGTTAGCCAATAGACCATACTTCACGTTTATTAAATTGAAATGTGATCACAAGGCTAGAACAAATCATAAAGTGAATTACAGTCTTTTTTCTTAAAGAAATTTTCTATGAAAATAGTTAGTCACAGTAAAAAAATTCTGGACACGAAAATATTCATAGAACAAACAAAAAATTTTGCCTGACGTTAGCCAGTAGGTAGTCCTACATGTGTATGAGGATCAATAGCGGGCACATTGCTAGAACAAAGAGAATTTAGACGTTAGTGTTTGAAAATCATCTTCAGCCTAAATACGTCCCTGGACACGAAACGAATGCTAGAACAAACGAAATATTCTGCCTGAAGTAAGCCAATAGACCATACTTCATGTTTGTTAGATTGAAATGCGGGCACAAGGCTAGAACAAATTTTAAAGTGAACTGCAGTCTTTTCTTAAAGAAATTTTCTATGAAAATAGTTAGTCACAGTTAAAAAATTCTGGACACGAAAATGTTCATAGAACAAACGAAAAATTTTGCCTGACGTTAGCCAGTAGGTAGTCCTACATGTGTATGAGGATCAATAGCGGGCACAATGCTAGAACAAATAGAATTTAGACATCAAACCTACCCCTACTGATATGGTATTTGAAAATCATCTTCAGCCTAAATACGTCCCTGGACACGAAACGAATGCTAGAACAAACGAAATATTCTGCCTGAAGTTAGCCAATAGACCATACTTCATGTTTATTAGATTCAAATGCGGGCACAAGGCTAGAACAAATGATAAAGTGAACTACCTTATAGAAATTTTCTATGAAACCGTGTATCTCAGTTTAAAAAATTCTGGTCATAAAATTATTCATAGAACAAACGAAATATTCTGGCTCACGTTAGCCAACAGACCATTCGTCATGGTTATTAGATTTAAATGTGGGCACAAGGCAAGAACAAATGATAAAGTGAACTACAGTCCTACCTTAAAGAAATTTTCTATGAAAATAGTTTGTCACAGTAAAAAAATTCTGGACACGAAAAGATTCATAGAACAAACGAAAAATTTTGCCTAACGTTAGCCAGTAGGTAGTCCTACATGTGTATGAGGATCAATAGCGGGCACAATGCTAGAACAAATAGAATTTAGACATCAAACTTACCCCTACTGATATGGTATTTGAAAATCATCTTCAGTCTAAATACGTCCCTGGACACAAAACGAATGCTAGAACAAACGAAATATTCTGCCTGAAGTTAGCCAATATACCATACTTCATGTTAATTAGATTGAAATGCGGGCACAAGGCTAGAAGAAATCATAAAGTGAACTGCAGTCTTATCTTAAAGAAATTTTCTATAAAAATAGTTTCTCACAGTAAAACAAATGTGGACACCAAAGTATTCACAGAACAAACGAAAAATTTTGCCTGAAGTTAGCCAGTAGGTAGTCCTACATGTGTATAGGGATCAATAGCGGGCACAGTAATAGAACAAATAGAATTTAGACATCAAACTTACCCCAAGTGATATGGTATTTGAAAATCATCTTCAGCCTAAATACGTCCCTGGACACGAAATGAATGCTAGAACAAACGATATATTCTGGCATTCGTTAACCAATAGACCATTCTTCATGGTTATTAGATTCAAATGCGGGCACAAGGCTAGAACAAATCATAAAGTGAACTGCAGTCTTATCTTAAAGAAATTTTCTATGAAAATAGTTTCTCACAGTAAAAAAAATCTGGACACCAAATTATTCACAGAACAAACGAAAAAGTTTGCCTGACGTTAGCCAGTAGGTAGTCCTACATGTGTATGAGGATCAATAGCGGGCACAATGCTAGAACAAATAGAATTTAGACATCAAACTTATCCCTACTGATATGGTATTTGAAAATCATCTTCAGCCTATATAAGTCCCTGGACACGAAACGAATGCTAGAACAAACAAAATATTCCGCCTGAAGTTAGCCAATAGACCATACTTTATGTTTATTAGATTGAAATGCGGGCACAAGGCTAGAACAAATGATAAAGTGAACTACAGTCCTACCTTATAGAATTTTTTTATGAAAATAGTTTCTCACAGTAAAAAAATTCTGGATACGAATATATTCATAGAACAAACGAAAAATTTTGCTTAACGTTAGCCAGTAGGTAATCCTATATGAGTATGAGGATCAATAGCGGGCACAATGCTATAAGAAATAGAATTTAGACATCAAACTTACCCCTTCTGATATGGTGTTTAAAAATCATCTTCAGCCTAAATACGTCCCTGGACACGAAACGAATGCTAGAACAAACGAAATATTCTGCCTAAAGTAAGCCAATAGACCATCCTTCATGGTTATTAGGTTCAAATGCGGGCACAAGGCTAGAACAAATCATAAAGTTAACTGCAGTCTTATCTTAAAGAAATTTTCTATGAAAATAGTTTCTCACAGTTAAAAAAAATGTGGACACCAAAGTATTCAGAGAACAAACGAAAAATTTTGCCTGACGTTAGCTAGTAGGTAGTTCTACATGTGTATAGGGATCAATAGCGGGCACAGTAAAAGAACAAATAGAATTAAGACATCAAACTTACCCCTAGTGATATGGTATTCGAAAATCATCTTCAGCCTAAATACGTCCCTGGACACGAAATGAATGCTAGAACAAACGAAATATTCTGCCTGATGTTAGGCAATAGACCCTACTTCATGTTTATTAGATTGAAATGCGGGCACAAGGCTAGAACAAACCATAAAGTGAACTTAAGTCTCACCTTAAAGAAATTTTCTATGAAAATAGTTTCTCACAGTAAAAAATATCTGGACACGAATATATTCACAGAACAAACGAAAAATTTTGCCTGACGTTAGCCAGTAGGTAGTCCTACATGTGTATGAGGATCAATAGCGGGCACTATGCTAGAACAAATAGAATCTAGACATCGAACTTACCCCTACTGATATGGTGTTTGAAAATCATCTTCAGCCTAAATACGTCCCTGGACACGAAACGAATGCTAGAACAAACGAAATATTCTGCCTAAAGTAAGCCAATAGACCATACTTCATGTTTGTTAGATTGAAATGCGGGCACAAGGCGAGAACAAATCATAAAGTGAACTGCAGTCTTTTCTTAAAGAAATTTTCTATGAAAATAGTTAGTCACAGTTAAAAAATTCTGGACACGAAAATAATCATAGAACAAACGAAAAATTTTGCCTGACGTTAGCCAGTAGGTAGTCCTACATGTGTATGAGGATCAATAGCGGGCACAATGCTAGAACAAATAGAATTTAGACATCAAACTTACCCCTACTGATATGGTATTTGAAAATTATCTTCAGCCTAAATACGTCCCTGGACACGAAACGAATGCTAAAACAAACGAAATATTCTGCCTGAAGTTAGCCAATAGACGATACTTCATGTTTATTAAATTCAAATGCGGGCACAAGGCTAAAGATAAAGTGAACAAATGATAAAGTGAACTACCTTATAGAAATTTTCTATGAAACCGTGTATCTCAGTTTAAAAAATTCTGGTCATAAAATTATTCATAGAACAAACGAAATATTCTGGCTCACGTTAGCCAACAGACCATTCGTCATGGTTATTAGATTTAAATGTAGGCACAAGGCAAGAACAAATGATAAAGTGAACTACAGTCCTACCTTAAAGAAATTTTCTATGAAAATAGTTTGTCACAGTAAAAAAATTCTGGACAAGAAAAGATTCATAGAACAAACGAAAAATTTTGCCTACCGTTAGCCAGTAGGTAGTCCTACATGTGTATGAGGATTAATAGCGGGCACAATGCTAGAACAAATAGAATTTAGACATCAAACTTACCCCTACTGATATGGTATTTGAAAATCATCTTCAGTCTAAATACGTCCCTGGACACAAAACGAATGTTAGATCAAACGAAATATTCTGCCTGAAGTTTGACAATATACCATACTTCATGTTTATTAGATTGAAATGCGGGCACAAGGCTAGAAGAAATCATAAAGTGAACTGCAGTCTTATCTTAAAGAAATTTTCTATGAAAATAGTTTCTCACAGTAAAAAAAATGTGGACACCAAAGTATTCACAGAACAAACGAAAAATTTTGTCTGAAGTTAGCCAGTAGGTAGTCCTACATGTGTATAGGGATCAATAGCGGGCACAGTTATAGAACAAATAGAATTTAGACATCAAACTTACCCCTAGTGATATGGTATTTGAAAATCATCTTCAGCCTAAATACGTCCCTGGACACGAAATGAATGCTAGAACAAACGATATATTCTGGCATTCGTTAACCAATAGACCATTCTTCATGGTTATTAGATTCAAATGCGGGCACAAGGCTAGAACAAATCATAAAGTGAACTGCAGTCTTATCTTAAAGAAATTTTCTATGAAAATAGTTTCTCACAGTAAAAAAAAATCTGGACACCAAAGTATTTACAGAACAAACGAAAAAGTTTGCCTGACGTTAGCCAGTAGGTAGTCATACATGTGTATGAGGATTAATAGCGGGCACAATGCTAGAACAAATCAAAAAGTGAACTTCAGTCTCACCTTATAGAAATTTTCTATGAAAATAGTTTCTCACAGTAAAAAAATTCTGGATACGAATATATTCATAGAACAGACGAAAAATTTTGCTTGACGTTAGCCAGTAGGTAATCCTATATGTGTATGAGGATCAATAGTGGGCACAATGCTAGAACAAATAGAATTTAGACATCAAACTTACCCCTTCTGATATGGTGTTTAAAAATCATCTTCAGCCTAAATACGTCCCTGGACACGAAACGAATGCTAGAACAAACGAAATATTCTGGCTTTCGTTAGCCAGTAGACCATCCTTCATGGTTATTAGGTTCAAATGCGGGCACAAGGCTAGAACAAATCATAAAGTTAACTGCAGTCTTATCTTAAAGAAATTTTCTATGAAAATAGTTTCTCACAGTTAAAAAAAATGTGGACACCAAAGTATTCACAGAACAAAAGAAAAATTTTGCCTGACGTTAGCCAGTAGGTAGTTCTACATGTGTATAGGGATCAATAGCGGGCACAGTAATAGAACAAATAGAATTTAGAAATCAAACTTACCCCTAGTGATATGGTATTCGAAAATCATCTTCAGCCTAAATACGTCCCTGGACACAAAATTAATGCTAGAACAAACAAAATATTCTGCCTGATGTTAGGCAATAGACCCTACTTCATGTTAATTAGATTGAAATGCGGGCACAAGGCTAGAAGAAATCATAAAGTGAACTGCAGTCTTATCTTAAAGAAATTTTCTGTGAAAATAGTTTCTCGCAGTAAAAAAAATCTGGACACCAAAGTATTCACAGAACAAACGAAAAATTTTGCCTGAAGTTAGCCAGTAGGTAGTCCTACATGTGTATAGGGATCAATAGCGGGCACAGTAATAGAACAAATAGAATTTAGACATCAAACATACCCCTAGTGATATGGTATTTGAAAATCATCTTCAGCCTAAATTCGTCCCTGGACACGAAATGAATGCTAGAACAAACGAAATATTATGCCTGAAGTTAGCCAATATACCATACTTCATGTTAATTAGATTGAAATGCGGGCACAAGGCTAGAAGAAATCATAAAGTGAACTGCAGTCTTATCTTAAAGAAATTTTCTGTGAAAATAGTTTCTCACAGTTAAAAAAAATGTGGACACCAAAGTATTCAGAGAACAAACGAAAAATTTTGCCTGACGTTAGCTAGTAGGTAGTTCTACATGTGTCTAAATTCGTCCCTGGACACGAAATGAATGCTAGAACAAACGAAATATTATGCCTGAAGTTAGCCAATATACCATACTTTATGTTTATTAGATTGAAATGCGGGCACAAGGCTAGAACAAATGATAAAGTGAACTACAGTCCTACCTTATAGAATTTTTTTATGAAAATAGTTTCTCACAGTAAAAAAATTCTGGATACGAATATATTCATAGAACAAACGAAAAATTTTGCTTAACGTAAGCCAGTAGGTAATCCTATATGAGTATGAGGATCAATAGCGGGCACAATGCTATAAGAAATAGAATTTAGACATCAAACTTACCCCTTCTGATATGGTGTTTAAAAATCATCTTCAGCCTAAATACGTCCCTGGACACGAAACGAATGCTAGAACAAACGAAATATTCTGCCTAAAGTAAGCCAATAGACCATCCTTCATGGTTATTAGGTTCAAATGCGGGCACAAGGCTAGAACAAATCATAAAGTTAACTGCAGTCTTATCTTAAAGAAATTTTCTATGAAAATAGTTTCTCACAGTTAAAAAAAATGTGGACACCAAAGTATTCAGAGAACAAACGAAAAATTTTGCCTGACGTTAGCTAGTAGGTAGTTCTACATGTGTATAGGGATCAATAGCGGGCACAGTAAAAGAACAAATAGAATTTAGACATCAAACTTACCCCTAGTGATATGGTATTCGAAAATCATCTTCAGCCTAAATACGTCCCTGGACACGAAATGAATGCTAGAACAAACGAAATATTCTGCCTGATGTTAGGCAATAGACCCTACTTCATGTTTATTAGATTGAAATGCGGGCACAAGGCTAGAACAAATCATAAAGTGAACTGCAGTCTTTTCTTAAAGAAATTTTCTATGAAAATAGTTAGTCACAGTTAAAAAATTCTGGACACGAAAATAATCATAGAACAAACGAAAAATTTTGCCTGACGTTAGCCAGTAGGTAGTCCTACATGTGTATGAGGATCAATAGCGGGCACAATGCTAGAACAAATCAAAAAGTGAACTTCAGTCTCACCTTATAGAAATTTTCTATGAAAATAGTTTCTCACAGTAAAAAAATTCTGGATACGAATATATTCATAGAACAGACGAAAAATTTTGCTTGACGTTAGCCAGTAGGTAATCCTATATGTGTATGAGGATCAATAGTGGGCACAATGCTAGAACAAATAGAATTTAGACATCAAACTTACCCCTTCTGATATGGTGTTTAAAAATCATCTTCAGCCTAAATACGTCCCTGGACACGAAACGAATGCTAGAACAAACGAAATATTCTGGCTTTCGTTAGCCAATAGACCATCCTTCATGGTTATTAGGTTCAAATGCGGGCACAAGGCTAGAACAAATCATAAAGTTAACTGCAGTCTTATCTTAAAGAAATTTTCTGTGAAAATAGTTTCTCACAGTAAAAAAAATCTGGACACCAAAGTATTCACAGAACAAACGAAAAATTTTGCCTGAAGTTAGCCAGTAGGTAGTCCTACATGTGTATAGGGATCAATAGCGGGCACAGTAATAGAACAAATAGAATTTAGACATCAAACATACCCCTAGTGATATGGTATTTGAAAATCATCTTCAGCCTAAATTCGTCCCTGGACACGAAATGAATGCTAGAACAAACGAAATATTATGCCTGAAGTTAGCCAATATACCATACTTCATGTTAATTAGATTGAAATGCGGGCACAAGGCTAGAAGAAATCATAAAGTGAACTGCAGTCTTATCTTAAAGAAATTTTCTGTGAAAATAGTTTCTCACAGTAAAAAAATTCTGGACACGGAAATATTCATAGAACAAACGAAAAAGTTTGCCTGGCGTTAGCCAGTAGGTAGTCCTACATGTGTATGAGGATCAATAGCGGGCACAATGCTAGAACAAATAAAATTTAGACATCAAACTTACCCCTACTGATATGGTATTTGAAAATCATCTTCAGCCTAAATACGTCCCTGGACACAAAACGAATGCTAGAACAAACGAAATATTCTGCCTGAAGTTAGCCAATATACCATACTTCATGTTAATTAGATTGAAATGCGGGCACAAGGCTAGAAGAAATCATAAAGTGAACTGCAGTCTTATCTTACAGAAATTTTCTGTGAAAATAGTTTCTCACAGTAAAAAAAATCTGGACACCAAAGTATTCACAGAACAAACGAAAAATTTTGCCTGAAGTTAGCCAGTAGGTAGTCCTACATGTGTATAGGGATCAATAGCGGGCACAGTAATAGAACAAATAGAATTTAGACATCAAACATACCCCTAGTGATATGGTATTTGAAAATCATCTTCAGCCTAAATTCGTCCCTGGACACGAAATGAACGCTAGAACAAACGAAATATTATGCCTGAAGTTAGCCAATATACCATACTTCATGTTTATTAGATTGAAATGCGGGAACAAGGCTAGAACAAATCATAAAGTGAACTTCAGTCTTACCTTAAAGAAACTTTCTATGAAAATAGTTTCTCTCAGTAAAAAAATTCTGGACACGAATATATTCATAAAACAAACGAAAAATTTTGCCTGACGTTAGCCAGTAGGTAGTCCTACATGTTTATGTGGTTCAATAGCGGGCACAATGCTAGAACAAATAGAATTTAGACATCAAACTTACCCCTACTGATATGGTATTTAAAAATCATCTTCAGCCTAAATACGTCCCTGAACACGAAACGAATGCTAGAACAAACGAAATATTCTGGCTTTCGTTAGCCACTAGACCATCCTTCATGGTTATTAGGTTCAAATGCGGGCACAAGGCTAGAACAAATGATAAAGTGAACTAAAGTCCTACTTTATAGAAATTTTTAATGAAAATAGTTAGTCACAGTAAAAAAATTCTGGACACGAAAATATTCATAGAACAAACGAAAAAGTTTGCCTGACGTTAGCCAGTAGGTAGTCCTACATGTGTACGAGGATCAATAGCGGGCACAATGCTTGAATAAATAGAATTTAGACATCAAACTTATCCCTACTGATATGGTATTTGAAAATCATCTTCAGCCTAAATACGTCCCTGGACACGAAACGAATGCTAGAACAAACGAAATATTCCGCCTGAAGTTAGCCAATAGACCATACTTCATGGTTATTAGGTTCAAATGCGGGCACAAGGCTAAAACAAATGATAAAGTGAACTACAGTCCTACCTTATAGAAATTTTCAATGAAAATAGTTAGTCACAGTAAAAAAATTCTGGACACGAAAATATTCATAGAACAAACAAAAAAGTTTGCCTGACGTTAGCCAGTAGGTAGTCCTACATGTGTATGAGGTTCAATAGCGGGCACAACGCTAGAACAAATAGAATTTAGACATCAAACTTACCCCTAGTGATATGGTATTTGAAAATCATCTTCAGCCTAAATACGTCCCTGGACACGAAATGAATGCTAGAACAAACGAAATATTCTGCCTGAAGTTAGGGAATAGACCCTACTTCATGTTTATTAGATTGAAATGCGGGCACAAGGCTAGAACAAATCATAAACTGAACTTCAGTCTCACCTTAAAGAAATTTTCTATGAAAATAGTTTCTCACAGTAAAAAATATCTGGACACGAATATATTCATAGAACAAACGAAAAATTTTGCCTGACGTTAGCCAGTAGGTAGTCCTACATGTGTATGAGGATCAATAGCGGGCACTATGCTACAACAAATTGAATCTAGACATCGAACTTACCCCAACTGATATGGTATTTAAAAATCATCTTCAGCCTATATAAGTCCCTGGACAAGAAACGAATGCTAGAACAAACGAAATATTCCGCCAGAAGTTAGCCAATAGACCATACTTCATGTTTATTAGATTGAAATGCGGGCTCAATGCTAGAACAAATCAAAAAAGGAACTTCAGTCTCACCTTAAAGAAATTTTCTATGAAAATAGTTTCTCACAGTAAAAAAATTCTGGATACGAATATATTCATAGAACAAACGAAAAATTTTGCTTGACGTTAGCCAGTAGGTAGTCCTACATGTGTATGAGGATCAATAGCGGGAACAATGCTAGAACAAATAGAATTTAGACATCAAATATTACCCCTACTGAAATGGTATTTAAAAATCATCTTCAGCCTAAATACGTCCCTGGACACGAAACGAATGCTAGAACAAACGAAATATTTTGGCTTTCGTTAGCCAATAGACCATCCTTCATGGTTATTAGGTTCAGATGCGGGCACAAGGCTACAACAAATGATAAAGTGAACTACAGTCCTACTTTATAGAAATTTTCAATGAAAATAGTTAGTCACAGTAAAAAAATTCTGGACACGAATATATTCATAGAACAAACGAAAAAGTTTGCCTGACGTTAGCCAGTTGGTAGTTCTACATGTGTATGAGGATTAATAGCGGGCACAATGCTAGAACAAATAGAATTTAGACATCAAATTTATCCCTACTGATATGGTATTTGAAAATCATCTTCAGCCTAAATACGTCCCTGGACACGAAACGAATGCTAGAACAAACGAAATATTCCGCCTGAAGTTAGCCAATAGACCATACTTCCTGTTTATTAGATTGAAATGCGGGCACAAGGCTAGAACAAATCAAAAAGTGAACTTCAGTCTCACCTTAAAGAATTTTTTTATGAATATAGTTTCTCACAGTAAAAAAATTCTGGATACGAATATATTCATAGAACAAACGAAAAATTTTGCTTGACGTTAGCCAGTAGGTAGTCCTCTATGTGTATGAGGATCAATAGCGGGCACAATGCTAGAACAAATAGAATTTAGACATCAAACTTACCCCTACTGATATGATATTTAAAAAACATCTTCAGCCAAAATACGTCCCTGGACACGAAATGAATGCTAGAACAAACGAAATATTCTGGCTTTCGTTAGCCAATAGACCATCCTTCATGGTTATTAGGTTCAAATGCGGGCACAAGGCTAAAACAAATGATAAAGTGAACTACAGTCTTACCTTATAGAAATTTTCTATGAAAATAGTTAGTCACAGTAAAAAAAATCTGGACACAAAAATATTCATAGAACAAACGAAAAAGTTTGCCTGACGTTAGCCAGTAGGTAGTCCTACATGTGTACGAGGATCAATAGCGGGCACAATGCTAGAATAAATAGAATTTAGACATCAAACTTATCCCTACTGATATGGTATTTGAAAATCATCTTCAGCCTAAATACGTCCCTGGACACGAAATGAATGCTAGAACAAACGAAATATTCTGCCTGAAGTTAGGCAATAGACCCTACTTCATGTTTATTAGATTGAAATGCGGGCACAAGGCTAGAACAAATCATAAAGTGAACTTCAGTCTCACCTTAAAGAAATTTTCTATGAAAATAGTTTCTCACAGTAAAAAATATCTGGACACGAATATATTCATAGAACAAACGAAAAATTTTGCCTGACGTTAGCCAGTAGGTAGTCCTACATGTGTATCATGATGAATAGCGGGCACTATGCTAGAATAAATAGAATCTAGACATCGAACTTACCCCTACTGATATGGTATTTAAAAATCATCTTCAGCCTATATAAGTCCCTGGACACGAAACGAATACTAGAACAAACGAAATATTCCGCCAGAAGTTAGCCAATAGACCATACTTCATGTTTATTAGATTGAAATGCGGGCACAGTGCTAGAACAAATCAAAAAGTGAACTTCAGTCTCACCTTAAAGAAATTTTCTATGAAAATAGTTTCTCACAGTAAAAAAATTCTGGATACGAATATATTCATAGAACAAACGAACAATTTTGCTTGACGTTAGCCAGTAGGTAGTCCTACATGTGTATGAGGATCAATAGCGGGCACAATGCTAGAACAAACAGAATTTAGACATCAAACTTACCCCTACTGATATGGTATTTAAAAATCATCTTCAGCCCAAATACGTCCCTGGACACGAAACAAATGCTAGAACAAACGAAATATTCTGGCTTTCGTTAGCCAATAGAACATCCTTCATGGTTATTAGGTTCAAATGCGGGCACAAGGCTAGAACAAATGATAAAGTGAACTACAGTCCTACCTTATCGAAATTTTCTATGAAAATAGTTAGTCACAGTAAAACAATTCTGGACACGAAAATATTCATAGAACAAACAAAAAAGTTTGCCTGACGTTAGCCAGTAGGTAGTCCTACATGTGTATGAGGATCAATAGCGGGCACAATGCTAGAACAAATAGAATTTAGACATCAAACTTATCCCTACTGATATGGTATTTGAAAATCATCTTCAGCCTAAATACGTCCCTGGACACGAAACGAATGCTAGAACAAACGAAATATTCCGCCTGAAGTTAGCCAATAGACCATACTTCCTGTTTATTAGATTGAAATGCGGGCACAAGGCTAGAACAAATCAAAAAGTGAACTTCAGTCTCACCTTAAAGAAATTTTCTATGAAAATAGTTTCTCACAGTAAAAAAATTCTGGATACGAATATATTCATAGAACAAACGAAAAATTTTGCTTGTCGTTAGCCAGTAGGTATTCCTCCATGTGTATGAGGATCAATAGCGGGCACAATGCTAGAACAAATAGAATTTAGACATCAAACTTACCCCTAGTGATATGGTATTTGAAAATCATCTTCAGCTTAAATACGTCCCTGGACACGAAATGAATGCTAGAACAAACGAAATATTCTGCCTGAAGTTAGGCAATAGACCCTACTTCATTTTTATTAGATTGAAATGCGGGCACAAGGCTAGAACAAATCATAAAGTGAACTTCAGTCTCACCTTAAAGAAATTTTCTATGAAAATAGTTTCTCACAGTAAAAAATATCTGGACACGAATATATTCATAGAACAAACGAAAAATTTTGCCTGACGTTAGCCAGTAGGTAGTCGTACATGTGTATGAGGATCAATAGCGGGCACTATGCTAGAATAATTAGAATCTAGACATCGAACTTACCCCTACTGATATGGTATTTAAAAATCATCTTCAGCCTATATAAGTCCCTGGACACGAAACGAATGCTAGAACAAACGAAATATTCCGCCAGAAGTTAGCCAATAGACCATACTTCATGTTTATTAGATTGAAATGCGGGCACAATGCTAGAACAAATCAAAAAGTGAACTTCAGTCTCACCTTAAAGAAATTTTCTATGAAAATAGTTTCTCACAGTAAAAAATTTCTGGATACGAATATATTCATAGAACAAACGAAAAATTTTGCTTGACGTTAGCCAGTAGGTAGTCCTACATGTGTATGAGGATCAATAGCGGGCACACTGCTAGAACAAATAGAATTTAGACATCAAACTTACCCCTACTGATATGGTATTTAAAAATCATCTTCAGCCTAAATACGTCCCTGGACACGAAATGAATGCTAGAACAAACGAAATATTCTGCCTGAAGTTAGGGAATAGACCCTACTTCATGTTTATTAGATTGAAATGCGGGCACAAGGCTAGAACAAATCATAAACTGAACTTCAGTCTCACCTTAAAGAAATTTTCTATGAAAATAGTTTCTCACAGTAAAAAATATCTGGACACGAATATATTCATAGAACAAACGAAAAATTTTGCCTGACGTTAGCCAGTAGGTAGTCCTACATGTGTATGAGGATCAATAGCGGGCACTATGCTACAACAAATTGAATCTAGACATCGAACTTACCCCAACTGATATGGTATTTAAAAATCATCTTCAGCCTATATAAGTCCCTGGACAAGAAACGAATGCTAGAACAAACGAAATATTCCGCCAGAAGTTAGCCAATAGACCATACTTCATGTTTATTAGATTAAAATGCGGGCACAATGCTAGAACAAATCAGAAAGTGAACTTCAGTCTCACCTTAAAGAAATTTTCTATGAAAATAGTTTCTCACAGTAAAAAATTTCTGGATACGAATATATTCATAGAACAAACAAAAAATTTTGCTTGACGTTAGCCAGTAGGTAGTCCTACATGTGTATGAGGATCAATAGCGGGCACAATGCTAGAACAAATAGAATTTAGACATCAAACTTACCCCTACTGATATGGTATTTAAAAATCATCTTCACCCTAAATACGTCCCTGGACACGAAACGAATGCTAGAACAAACGAAATATTCTGGCTTTCGTTAGCCAATAGACCATCCTTCATGGTTATTAGGTTCAAATGCGGGCTCAAGGCTAGAACAAATGATAAAGTGAACTACAGTCCTACCTTATAGAAATTTTCTATGAAAATAGTTAGTCACAGTAAAAAAATTCTGGACACGAAAATATTCATAGAACAAACGAAAAAGTTTGCCTGACTTTAGCCAGTAGGTAGTCCTACATGTGTATGAGGATCAATAGCGGGCAAAATGCTAGAACAAATAGAATTTAGACATCAAACTTACCCCTAGTGATATGGTATTTGAAAATCATCTTCAGCCTAAATACGGTCCTGGACACTAAACGAATGCTAGAACAAACGAAATATTCTGCCTGAAGTTAGCCAATATACCATACTTCATGTTTATTAGATTGAAATGCGGGCACAAGGTTAGAACAAATCATAAAGTAAACTTCAGTCTTACCTTAAAGAAACTTTCTATGAAAATAGTTTGTCATGGTAAATAAATTCTGGACACGAAAATATTCATAGAACAAACGAAAAATTTTGCCTGACGTTAGCCAGTAGGTAGTCCTACATGTTTATGAGGATTAATAGCGGGCACAATACTAGAACAAATAGAATTTAGACGTCAAACTTACCCCTCTTGCTGTGATATTTGAAAATCGCCATCAGCCTAAATACGTCTCTGGATACGATAAGAATAGTAGAACAAACGAAATATTCTGGTTAACGTGAGCCAATAGACCATCCTTCATGGTTATTAGGTTCAAATGCGGGCACAAGGCTAGAACAAATGATAAATTTAACTACAGTCCTACCTTATAGAAATTTTCTATGAAAACCGTGTATCTCAGTTTAAAAAATTCTGGTCATGAAATTATTCATAGAACAAACGAAATATTTTGCCTGAAGTTAGCCAATAGGTAGTTCTACATGTTTTTGAAGATAAATAGCGGGCACAATGCTAGAACAAATAGAATTTAGACAGCAAACGCACCCCTCTTGGTGTGGTATTTGAAAATCGTCTTCAGCCTAAATACGCCACTGGACTAGAATGGAATACCAGAACAAACGAAATGTTTTGCTAATTATTTAAATCGAGCGTGGGTACAAAGTTAGGGTATTGTCCTCAGCCTATATTATTTTTTTACAACTTCGTCCTATGCATTGTTAATCTGGTGAGGAATCAATATCCTTACTTAAGCAAAGTGACATAGTTATTTTTGACGTTATGTTCAGATCCATGAACTGTTACTACGATTGATTCGTTGCTATGACCAAAATCTTAGGAGTCGACACATATGATAAGTATTTTGAGCCATATCTCCAGTGTATAGAGTTTAATTTCAATTGGCAAATGAACTGAGGGTTTTTTGTTGTTTTCTCAGAAATGCTTATTAGAACAAACAAAATTTCTTCAGAACAAATCAGAACTAACGAATATCTATCGAATGGTATACTTTTTTTAAAAAAAATCCTTTGGGGCGGGCTATGTTCACGTGAAGATAGCCGCCCCACTTTGGTATTTTTTTTCGCGGAAACTATTACTAGAACAAACGATTTTCCTTTTGAACAAATCAGAACTAACGAATGCCTATCGTTATAGCGAAAAAAAATCAAAAAAGCTGGAATGGGGCGGCTAGCGTGAACATAGCCGCCTCCATATTAATTTTAAAAAAATCGCTATTTCGCGTGACGGAACAAACGAAATTTGGCCTGAACAAATCGGAACTAACGAAGAACTAACGATTTAAGCTAAAAAACGCGGGTTTCAAGAAATGGGGCGGCTATGTTCACGGCGGTCGATAATAGTACTACATGGTACTACGACTTCACTCACACCCACACCACAGCCTACATTTTATGTCTGTGCGCGTTATTTTTCACCAACTGCGCATTGGATTATCCTCGTCTATTTCGGGAATCGGGACACAATCTCATCTAAGGTACAAATTAAATTTGCTCGAAGGCCGGCCGGTACTGAAACCAAATTGAAAGAAACCACTCTAAAACCAGATACAGAGTAAACAAAATTAGGTTCATTATAATTACTTATATAATAATAAGAATGGCTAGTGCGGGGGACGCGAGTTCGATTACCGGCGGGGTCCAACTTTTTAGGACTCGGTTTTTCCGGCATTTTCTGAGCCCACCCTATCTAGGCTTACTACAATCTTATCTATGTCTTGCCGCAAACAATCAATATTAATAGCATTGATGTGTTTCGGCATGGAAATAAGATAGCCAGTTCCCTATTGCGCTGAGGAATCTTGGTAAGCTTACAACTTCGGCATCACCATCAGTCATCACTTACCTATCCATCACCAGGTGAGAGTTAACAATTGTGGATAAAAACCCACAGTTATATGGTTGGGAGTGCTAACCACTGAGTTATCTAATAAATTACATAATTACTTTCATTTTCATAGTAGATAACATTAATTCAGGCATTTCACCAATCGGTTAAGTGGGCGGTTATGTTTCCAAGATGTTGACCCTTTCCACAAACAACATTATAACTATTCAAGGATTTTTCAGTGAAAACAATCACAAAATGGATTTCTAAGTTTAGTACATATAATGTTTATTTTATGTTTTATCCTCAATTTGTTATTTTATTAGTCCTTGTTCTCATCTCACCTGATGGTAATTGATGATGAAGCTGAAGATGGACGCAGGGCTTGCCCAGATTTCTCAACGCATTAGGGAACTGGCTATCTTCTTCATGAGGAAATACATGAATGATTTTATAAAACTGATGTTTGACTGCAAGATTAGATAAGATGGACGATGTATGAGCTAGTCAGACGGTCTCAGAAATTGACCTGTACCAAACAAACCAAGTCTAGCAGTAAACAACGTGACCATTAGTTTTAAACTTTTTAACTATAGTAAAAAAAAACGTCTCGCAAAACACATAACTTAATAAAAACATAACACTGATGCGAAACCTGTAATAATTTATTAGGTACATAACCTACCTACAATAAAAAGGTCAAATCTTAATCTGTATATGCACATTGTTTACTATGCAATCACGTGAATCTGCATGTGAACTTCACTCTGTATAAAAACATTACTATTATATTATAATTTATAAGTAATGTTAAGGTCAAATGGTAAAGTATTTATATTGGCTTTTTGAAACTAAGGACTTTTTTATTATGTTCAAAGTAATAGATATGTCATCAAAATCAAAAATCAAAATCAAAATGTTTTTTATTTAAGTAGATGTTTTGCACATACTTTTAAATCGTCTTTTTTTCTACCTAGTACAAAGTTCCTACCACGCGGAACTTGTACACTCAACGTTTCGGGAAGTGTTTCCGAAGCGAGAAGAAACGTCGAGCCCAAAAGAAACTCGCTTCAACACATTTTTTAAAATAATACTTAATTACTAATACAATGTTTGTTATCAATAATACAGTTATCAGGAAGAGCAATACATTTCCAAATGTCTTTGTCATTCACATAATCTATTATCTTATAATAACCTTTTGAGCACAGACATTTTTTTACATGCGTTTTGAATTTGTTTTCAGGCAGATTTGTTACATGTTCTGGTATTTTATTATAGAATCGTACAGATTGCCCCACAAACGACTTTTTAACTTTGCTCAGTCTCGAATAGGCAATATCAATGTTATTTATATTCCTTAAGTTTAAATCATGCCTGTCACTGTTTTTACGAAACAAATGTAGATTCTTGCGGACGTACATAATGCTCTCATATATGAATTGACTAGCAACCGTTAAAATATTAATTTCCTTAAACTTATCCCTCAACGACTCGCGGGATCGCATCTGATAGATTGCGCGGATTGCCCTTTTTTGTAAAACGAAAATAGTTTCAATATCAGCTGCATGTCCCCAAAGTAAAATTCCGTAAGACATAATACTGTGGAAATAACTAAAATATACTAGCCGTGCAGTGTCTACATCTGTTAACTGCCTAATTTTTTTGACGGCATAAGCAGCTGAACTAAGCTTTCCCGCTAAAGTTTCTATATGTGGACCCCATTGCAATGTAGCATCTAAAGTTATACCGAGGAAAACCGTACTATTGACAAATTCCAATTCATTACTATCTATGATTACACTAGCGTCAATATTTCTAACGTTTGGTAATGCGAATTTTATACATTTGGTTTTTTTAGCATTTAAAAGTAGATTGTTTACAGTGAACCAGTTGAGTATCTTTGAAAGAGTGTTGTTTACTTCATCAGTTTTGTTTAATTTTCTATCAACTTTAAAAATAAGAGAAGTATCATCTGCGAACAACACTATATTTGCGAAATTTTGAACCATAAACGGCAAATCATTAATATACGCAAGAAAAAGGAAAGGACCTAATATTGATCCCTGGGGTACCCCCATTATCACTTTAGAGCCGGAAGAATTGATGCCATTTATTTGAACTTTTTGTGTTCGGTTGCTAAGGTATGAGTTTAGAAGACTGAGAGCCCCGTCTTCTACACCGTAATGCCTTAATTTCATTAGTAGTGTTTGATGTTCAACACAATCAAATGCTTTAGATAAATCACAAAATACTCCTATTGCATTCTGTGAATCCTCAAAAGCATCATAGATATTGCGAATAAGTGCTACTCCTGCATCAGTTGGACACCGACCTTTTGTGAAACCAAATTGTTGGTTATGCAGGAGGTTATTATCGTTAAAATGTTGTATCAATTGATTTAGCATTACTTTTTCAAAAATTTTACTAAGAACGGGTAACACAGAAACTGGTCTGTAGTTTCCCGGGTCAGTTTTGTTGCCAGACTTATAAAGGGGTATGACCTTACTAAATTTCATGAGGTCTGGAAAAACGCCATTATCAATGCTAATATTAAAAAGACAAGCTAAATGTGGAGCTAAAGTACCAATAACATTTCCGATTAAATTTACTGAAAGTCCCCAAAGGTCCTCGGTTTTTTTCACTTTAAGAGATTTAAAGGTTTTGACAATAGTATCTGGTTCAATTTCTTTAAAAGAGAATTTTTGATCGCAAGTACTGACATTTTCTTCTAGCAATATTTTGGCATTTCTAGGTGATGAATTCAGGGCTTCAGTAGTCTTTAGTGGGATATTTGTAAAATAAGTTTCGAATTCTTTGGCTACTTCAACATTTGTTTTTATTTTACCGTGATCTGTTTGCAAAACAAATTCTTTATCGCGAGGCTTAACCTTCCCAGTTTCTTTGTTAATTATATTCCAAACAGTTTTTATTTTATTATCGGATAATTTGATTTTACTAGATAAATAATTAGATTTAGCTGCGCGGCATACCTGTTTGAAAATTTTTGAATATTTTTTCACGTACTCTTTAAAATTCTCATCAAATATATAAGTTTTCATGTCGTATAGGTCAAATAAAGTTTTTCGACTTTTATGAATACCTGCAGTAGCCCATTCACAAAATTTTAGTTTGTTGTTTATTGCTATGGATTTAGTTTTAAATATAGATTGAAATTCCCTGTCCAGCACTGTAAAAAAATCTGTGTAAAAACTATTAGCTTCAACGTGATTGTCAAAATTTGGTATGGGCAGCTTTTCAGTTAAGACCTTTTGAAAATGTTCTATTCGGTTGACAGTGACAGGTCTTGTTTATATGCTAGTCATAGTTCTTATATGCTAGTCTACAGTCTACAAAAAACTTTGTTATTAAGGTATGGATCATCATCATTACCATCAGTCATGAGACGTCCACCGCTGAACAAATGAAATGAAATGAAATGAAATATTGTTTACTAGCGACCCGCCCCGGCTTCGCACGGGTGCAATGTATTATATACCTATAAACCTTCCTCTTGAATCACTCTATCTATTAAAAAAAACTGCATCAAAATCCGTTGCGTAATTTTAAAGATCTAAGCATACATAGGGACAGACAGACAGCGGGAAGCGACTTTGTTTCATACTATGTAGTAATTGCATGATTTAGGGTACAATATTTGTTATTCATATGAAGTGATGCCTCAAGGATTTCCACGATGATCGGTCTTACTCTACCCGCATCCAGCGACTTCCGCGGCCTTGCCAGGTCGGACCGATCAAGTGGAAGAACTGCTTCAAATGGATGGATCATACAATAATTCGACCACGCTGAATACGTTAAAAACAACCGACTTCAATCGCAACAACTCCAATTTTGCTATGTTTTTGTTGATTTTCTGAAAAACCGCTGATTTGATTTCGATAAAATTTATATGGGACCACCTGTGAAACAAACCCTTTTAAACAAAAAAAGAATTTTTCAAATCGGTTCAGGCGTCTTCGAGTAATCGGTGAACATACATAAAAAAAAAGATTCCGACGAATTGAGAGCCTCCTCTTTTTTTTAATCGGTTAAAAATAAAGTCTAGTTCAGGTTCAGACTTAAAACCATTTGTCTTATCTTCACTGCTGAACCAGAGTCCGCATCCAGCGGTTTCCCGCGACCTTCACTAGGCCATTGGGCCACCGAGTGGAAGGACTGCTGTGCATACGCTACATCTTCCGGTGCTCGGTCGCCACTCAAGAACCTTTTTTCCTGATCAGATATCCATCAGTCGTCTTATACTTGGCATTCTTCCGGCCTGACCCGTTAAATAAAATTGACGATCCGAGCCTTTTTCTGGCGTCATGAAATATCTGACACAAATTTCGCATGACTTTTCTCGTGAAAAATCAACTTTCTCCAAGGAAAATAGATATATTTTTGGGTTCTCATTCTAATTTATTCACCAGCTTTGGTCTTGGAGGTCCAATATTTGTTTTTTTTAGCAAAGTTTTACACTTTTATTACTAGTAATTACAATTATAAATTCAAGTATTTCAGAACGTCCTTTATACATAACTCTTCGACACAAATAAAATTAGTCTAGAAATAGTCGCACAAAACCGAGCGTATGAAATCATCGTCATTACAGCATTTGCACTTATGTTTTATTCATGGCATTGCCATGTGACCCAGTACGTGATCTATCCACTATCCTCGCGTCAAGGTCAGCGTCATTGAGGATGTATTACAATTACCATGATAAACAATGGTTTAGAAAAATAAAACATTGGTAGGAAATAAAAATAGATCAACATGTAGAGACCGCCGTGCCCCAGTGAGATATTTGTGGGCGTCCAAGCAAAAAGGGTCCAGTAGTGGGGTATTGAGTTAAGAAGACTAGATTCGTAATTTAGAATAGTCAATTAATAATAAGGATCAAAAAAATATTCAAAATTTGGCATATATATATTTTTTCCAGACATTTAAAGTTGAAGATCTGAAATACATATCTTGTTTTCTTAAAAAGCCTTTTCATAGTTTGATTATAAAAAAACACACACTTCTACTGCTTGTTACATAGATTAACATCATATAAAATCATTCACTATACGAATTTTCAGATAATTAAGTAGATGACTGACTCGGTGGCTAAGTGGTTAGCGATCCTGACCTCTTATCCGAGAGTCGTGGGTTCGATCCCCACACAGGGCAAACTTTTCTGTGATGAGCAGAATTGTTTGCTCTGAGTCTGGGTGTATCATATCTATATATGTATGTATTTAAAAATATATGTGTATGTATATCAGTCTCTGGTTCCCAAGATACAGGGAATCCTAGTTTGGGGCCAGATGACCGTGTGTGATTTGTCCCAGATATTATTATTATTATTATTATAAGTTATAATTAATAAAAAAAAAAAATCGCGAAATGCCGTTACTTCACCCAAATTTATAAAACTGTGTACCTTTATCTCGAAAACTAAATGCCGACCACTGGACCCATTTTGCTTGGACGCCCACATTTAGAGCATATTAATTGGACCACGGACGGATTTATTTATTTGAATACGCTTGAATGAAATACCTAGATGGACACGGTGAACCATGTAAATAAATCGTAGTACAGAAGGGAGTACAAACTAAATATGTAGCTAGCTAATTGCAATAAATCGAAACTGCAAAAGAAATGAAATCGCTTATTTTTTTATAAACACAATGTATATAAAAAAATGGAGTGCGTTTGACTACGTCTTAACTAAGGGTCCAAGGTTGAAAATTCGACCCCCTAACCAGATGTCTCGACTTCAAATCCTGGCCAATGCAATGCACCGATGAGTTTTTCGAAGCTTACGTGAATTTTCATACGGATTGCTTTCACGGTGCAATGGAGATGGGGAAATAGGTCGTGTAATTGTTGCGCTCTGTTTTTTGAAATGAAATGAAAATATTTATTCGAAGTAGGTAGCAGTGTACACTTTTCAATTTCAATTTCAATTCTTTATTTGCCAAGTAACTATGTAACATTACTTTTAGCTCGTCCAATACAAAAAAAATCTGTAAATAATAATAATTAGCATTAAAATTAAAAATATTTTCCTTATTCGAGGCTGAGCATGTCCTTAGGCGCTTCAAAATACTCATCTAAACTATAAAATGCATTGCCTTCCAAGAAGTTCTTTACAGTTTTTCTTTCGAACGTCATTCTTTTATCTACCTAATACGAGGTTCCTACCACTCGGAACTCGTATACCCGGCGTTTCTGGAAGTGTTTGCGGAGTGAGAAGAAACGGCTGGCCCTAAAGAAACTCCCTCCAACACATTTTTTTGAAAAAAAGTCTTATATTCTATTACATCTTAATGCTAGATCAATAAATGAATAATACTATATCAAAGAGAGTTCAGCTTAGAATTATGATAGCATCATAAATTACTAGGGCAGCATTATCCCGAGTGCTCAAGTCGAAGGATACTTAAAATATGTATAAGTTCATTAGGTAATTATAATTCTCGGAGTTTCGCTTTATTCGTAACTTAGTACGTAGTATTTTATCTACATAACTACGTAATACTGAAGAGCACAGTGTATTGAATTTTCTCTTACCTAAGTTTTTTCAATTTTCCTTTGAAGGTATTTTCCTTGTAAAAGTATAGTTAAGTTTTCGCCTTTGAAGATAGAAATAAGACGTGAAATGAACTTTGGAAGGCCTACTACGGTCCTAGACACCACCTACACTCACTTGTACTTCAGAAGAATGTTCAAGCACATATTTACAAACTACCGAAGTTTGTAAATATAAAAATAAGTATCGAGGAAAAATCCCACACAAATCCCACAAAAATCCACCTGGCCCCAAACTAGGATTATCTGTAGGTATAATGGGATCAAGAGGCTGATCTATATAAAACGATACGTTTTAAATACATACATATATCGATATAATACACCCCGATACAGAGCAAAGAAATCTGCTCATCATAAAAATTTGTCCTGGGTGGGAAGTCGGACACACGACCCTCGGATCAGTAATCTGGACCTCTTACCACTGAGTCAGTTGTATACGTAACAGTACCACGATCTACCCTAATGCTTATGCTGGGTATAAATCGACCCGTCCTGAAAACAAAGTAGAGATTCCAGTCAACATAGGTACTGAACAACTTTCTCCAAGAAACCCATAACAATTTTTTTTTAATAAGATCCTATACAGATTTGCCCGATCAGCCGACTGAGCAACTGTCAAATGACCAAAAATAAATTGTTAGGTAATTCAGTATGAGCTCATTGGGGATTTTATTTCTGTGAGTTTGAGTTAGAGTTGAAGCATCCGGAAAAAGTACTTATTTTTAAACCCTGTATTAAAAAGAAGCTTTTCTAACACGTATTCATAAAAAAAACGAACTTTTAGAAATGTCAACGTAGCTGTAATGATAATGAAGGTTTCCAAGTACGTCGCGTCGTTACGACATCAACAATGATATATTCCTACGTTCGGCACAAAGGATGTTAGGAAATATGCAATACTAATGGTAAGTAGGCACAAAGTACCTACATAAGTTAACTATAGCTATACCGGAACATCGAAAGTCTAATGCAAGAAGTAATAAGCAGGTGAAACAGCGTATTATCTCCTTCAAAGCATGATATTCGCTTAATGATCTGGAAATCCTAGTGAAAATTCAGTAACAGTCCGTTGGGTATTTTATGTATGAGAAGCCTAAAGGAGACTAGGCATTGAATAGTAGAGAGGAAAATCTAGAATTATACAGGATTCCTAGGAAAGATAATATATGCAAAATATTATCCGATAAAGAGTGTCATTGTAAAAGTTGTTTTTCGGTCAAAAAAAGGTATGGCATTAACCATTTTAAATATTAATGCGCTGTTTTTACAAGACAATATAACTAATGCGATAGGTAATTATTTACATAAACAAATTTCAAAATTATATGTATATGATGCCTGATCGACCTTATTTTAATGTGTTACTATTGTGGAACCTGACAATGTTAGTACGATAAAACGAATATCAATCAAGTGAAATAGGTACATAGTGCCAAACAATGGTATCATTTGTAAAAAGCTGTCCATGGTGCAGCGTACGCAGACCAGGCCTAGGCTCCATGGCTTTATAGTATTCTGTAACGACTTTTTCAGCGAATCGAGTATTCCTTGAAAGTATTCATTCGTAGAATGAGTATTCCTTGGGGATTCCTTTTCAGTATTCGTAGAATGTACCTTTTTTTAGGTAATTCTTATTCTCAAACACAGGGTGACTTTTTAATCTCCAGAATGCTGCAAATAGCAGATGTTAATAATGAAACAAAAAAATTTTCCCCAAAAAACCTATACGCACGAAAAACATAAAAATATTTATGTAACATTAGTTTTTATGCCCTAAAAATGAAGACATTAATTTATTTGTTTTCTTTACTTCGCTTTGCCTACATATGAATGCAAAAAACCAGCGTTGCATATCGCGACCGCGAAAGTGAAATATCTAGAGCATAACAGTAAAAGACAGGGAACAATTTAGCCGTCAAATGTGGCACGAGAGTCCTTTTGCCTATACTTACATTTTATCATAGACTTATCATCTAAGGCGGATAACACACTGCTCCGGAATCTGCTCCGGTGTGCGGTTTTACTTGTCACTTTCCATAGTAAAAAACCGCCGCACCGCACACCGGAGCGGATTCCGGAGCAATGTGTTATCCGCCTAATACAACCGGAAGAGCGTCTCAAAAGAAAGTCGGGTCAGTTTGGATTGGCATCCGTTGCATTTTCCCATCAATTTCAAGTTTCATTCAGAGTAGAGTGGAGTAAGAGGCAATCTTCGGGTAATAAGTATATCTTTGTAGTTATTAAATCACTTCACAATCCTGCACCTCGTTTTTACACTTGCGATTAAACAAAAGAGCAGTGCAAACATTTAATTGGAGCTGTTGATTAATCAATCAGCCAGCAGAGAAAACAATTCATTATTCCCGGCCAGGTAGGCCTCTAATTCCAATAAAGACTACAGCCTGAATAGAAATGGCCAGGTCCCCTGGGGGCTCTCCTAATGAGCCTCTGTATATTTTTTAGGGTTCCGTTCCTCAAAAGGAAAAAAGGAACCCTTATAAGATCACTTCGTTACCTAAGATAAGATCACTTCGGAACGTCGTGTTAGGTAGATAAAAGAATAACGTTCGAAAAGTGTGCACTGCTACCTACTTCGAATAAAATATTTTCATTTCATTTCATTTCATTTCGTTGTCCGTCCGTCTGTACGTCTGTCTTCTATCAATACCCTTTTCCTCAGGAACGCGTAGACGTATAAAGTTGTTTACATCAAATACTCAGGCCTGCAATCCCTTGAAGCTGTGAAAAAATCAAACTTCTATGCCAACGCAATCAAGAGATACGGCCGTTTATGCCGCATGTTTAGACACTCGCGTGGGAATCAAAACTTTGGTACTTCAACCAAAAATTTTTAGTTAGGTACATCACAAAAATTTTATGCCGCATATTTGGACACTCGCGTGGGAATCAAAACCTATAGGGAAACAACCGATCCAAAAAAAATAATTTGACATTTCACACAAATTGATTATCTGTTTTGCCATTTTTGTATGGAGAGTCCAAACATTTTTTTGCGATTTGAGCGAAGTCGTAGAACAAAAGTTGTTCAGTACGATGAGTAGAATCCCCAGTTAACGGGTCCTACGCCAATTTTGTTACATCCTATATAACAAAGAAACAGTCGACCGATACCCTTCGGGGCTCCAAATATGTGGTTCCCTGTAATCCCTGTCAAACTAACAAAGAACATGACTCGCCTCATCCATCATACCCTTCTGAACCTGTACTTTGCCTGTACAGGGGGGTCTCCAAAATTAGCATCAGCTGCGATCTAGCGTATTTATGTCGCAACGCGACCGTGTCGTATTCATCTTATTTAGTGATTCAAATGTGCAGGTTTCCTCACGTTACACTACACTGCACTGCTCCACCCACTAAAAATAGCTAGTTATGTACTCAGATACTTTATTATTCTCTCTGCGACCCGTATTACCTGTCATCTACTATGCAACGGGGTTGCTTTTGCCGGTCCCGTTCCGAGCTTGCATCTATAATATATCGATAAATAACTAGGAATCGGTGTCAGGGCGATTGGCCGCACACTAGAACTAGAAACTGAGGCTCGGGACACATAGCACAAAATATACAGATACAGAAGGTCCGCTCAATACGCTCCCTAAAATCCTAAGCATATACATGCTTATAGACGTATACTGTCGTTGTAGGCGAGGTCACGATACTGTTATGATACTTTGCCGCGTGACCTTGCTTCGAACGACCGTATATTTCTATATGCATGTATATGCTTACGATTTAAGTGGTTTGTATTGAGCGGACCTTCTGTGTCTATTTTGTGCACATAGACACATCAGTTACATTAAAGGTTTGGTTACTTACAGGTAAACACATTAATCATCTTCCCAATCCTTTCGTATCTTGGTAGGTAATAGTCCATTAGGTAGGTAATGAATGTGTTTGTCTTTGCCTGCTCAAATTACATTTCGATTGAGAAAAGATAATATGTTTAAATGTACGTATGTAGGTATATAGTATTTTTTAAAGTTAAACGATATAAAACATTTTATTTTATTTTATTCAGGATAACAAACAACAGCCACTTATTAAAAGTAAATACATTACATTGAGACAAATGACATTAAGGCCAATAATAGCTATCCACTTGATATCAAAAGTATTGCCAGAAATGCCTTGTAAAATGTCTACATACTGTAATCCGAACGCTCCGCGGATCCGAACGGGGGGTAAATTTTCGTTGTTCGGATTAAAGAGGTCCTACTGTATATATTTTTAGGGTTCCATACCTCAAAAGGAAAGGATATGATCACTTTGTTGTCCGTCCGTCTGTCTGTCAGTCTGTCAAGACCCCTTTTCTCAGGAACGCGTAGACGTATCAAGTTGAAATTTATATCAAATACTCAGGACTGCAATCCCTTGAGGCAGTGAAAAAATAATTCTAAGCCAACCCAATCAAGAGATACGGCCGTTTATGCCGCATATTTGGACACTCACATGGGAATCAAAACCTATAGGGTACCTCCCGTATACCTAGAATCATGAAATTTGGCAGGAAGCAATGTCTCATAGCACAAGTAAAGGGAAATGTCCGAAAAGTTTTGATTCCCTTGCGAGTGTCGAAATACGCGGCATAAACGGCCGTATCTCTTGGTTGCGTTGGCATAGAAGTTTGATTTTTTCACAGCTTCAACTTTTTTTAATGTGATAGGTGGCAAACGAGGAGACGGATCACCTGATGGTAAGCGATTACCGCCGCGCATAGACACCCGCAACACCAGAGGAGTCACAAGTGCGTTGCCGAACTTTGAAATGGGATGGGGGATGGGGGAATTGGGAGGGAGGGGGGGGTTTGGCCTCCGGTACCCTCACTCACTCGGAAGAGAGGAAGGAGGAGGAGGACACTGGAAGAGATCGCTCTTTAGCGATAAGACCGCCTACCTGTATAACTTTTTTTTAATGTTTATGTTTAATTTTCCTGTTTTGTTGTGCAATAAAGTGTTTTCATTCGTTCATTCACTCGGCGAAACACATTGCTCGGATTGCAGGCCTGAGAATTTCACATAGTGTCAAGACATGTGTGATTATGAATATACAGGGTGTAACATTCAAGGTGTGCAATATTAACGGAGGTGATTAAGCTTCTCGAACTGATTACGAATCACTGAAAAAGTAGGCATCTTAAAAAAATAAAATTTTCGAATGATTTTCAGAATAGGTAACTTTTTTCTATCGACTTTCGATAATAATCCCCCAACGGCGCGGCTCCGACAAGGTCGCGCGACTGCGCAGTGGCCCGTGGCGTCACAGAGCAGACACGTTCAGTATTCTAATGCCACAGAATAGTTAAAATGGTACTGAAAAAATAGGTTAATTAATTCAATGTAATTTTAATCATGAATTTGATAAATTATTCGTAATTAATAAATGCTCATACATCTTCTCAACAAATATTGCACACCTTGAATGTTACACCCTGTATACGGAACCCTCGGCGCGCAAGTCAGACTCGCAATTGGCCGGTTTTTAAAATAATTGTTATTGTGATTGTAATTGGCAATTATTTCAAGCAATCATTGTAATTGTTAACCTGTAATTGTTTCATCACTTATAGAAATTGAATAAGATTTTGTTAAAATTCTGACATAATAAATATTAGTCACAGCTATGTAACACATGATAATTATTTTATCCAAGTGCCATTTTAACTATAATCATGGACAAAAAAAACCGACTCAAAGTTTCATGCACGACTTTTGGAAAATTAACTCAATCTAGCAAAATAAAACTAAATCAAAAGTTCAAAAACTGTGTGTTTACCTACTGTTTATGATTTTAGTTTGATGGTTTTTTAGTTTTTTGCTATTAGTGTTTAGCAGTTTTGTAGACTGAGTTATTTTTTCAAAAGTCAAACAAATCTTGAGTCGATTTTTAGTCCACCAGTGTAGTTATCCTACTGTATAAATCTTGAAATCCATCTGCCTTCATAGTGTCTCTTGATCTATAAAAATAATGGTGCATCTTTACTAGAAATCTTTAAACATGCTCACACTCACAGGTTTGGGTTACTGATGAATCAAACCAACAAAATGATTTTTTTGCGTTTTTATTTTTTAAGCTTACTTAAAATACAGGCTTAGATCCTGGATGGGTACAGCATCTGGAAAGAAGAGAATTTGTATTAGTAACATTTGTTGTATAGAAAATAACATCAATAAAAGATTGATGGATATCAGTAAGATTTTGTCCACATTAAATTCAGGTTTCAAATGTCTAGGCATCATTTAAATTTATACACAGTAACAACTTCTGCGGTTTAAAATAAAATAGAATTAAAATCTAAGTAAAATTTTCAAAAAAACCTATAAATAGTCTGTCACAATAATGTGACTGGTAATGAAAGTTTATTATTTATTTATACAAACAGTATTTTTATTTTATTTTATTTTAAGCCCTTTTTCAGACAATATAATGTTAAATTTACAAAAATGTAACAAACTTATAAAAAAATTATGAAAATTCTTGTCTGTTTGCCCTTTGGCACAGGCCTCCTCCAACTTTTTCCATTCGTTTCTGTTCTATGCTTGTCTTGTCCAAGTTTTCCCTACAACTTAAAACTATACTCATGGACAAAAAAATCGACTCAAAAGTTTCATGCACGACTTTTGGAAAATTAACTCAATCTTGCAAAATAAAACTAAACCAAAAATTAAAAAACTGTGTGTTTACTGTTTATGGTTTTCTAGTTTTTTGCTTTTAATGTTTAGCAGTTTTGTAGACTGAGTTATTTTTTCAAAGGTTGAACAACAAATCTTGAGTCGATTTTTTAGTCCACCAGTGTATGTTGTCGTCCCATCTTTTGTAAGCACACAGTAACAATAACAAACAGTATTTTAAAACTTTCAAATCAAACCAAAAAAAAATATATTTCTAAGTAGGTAGACTGTACAGTGTTCTTTTCAAAGGTATTTTTTTTTAATTCCACCTAATACAAAGGAGAACTTTCGTTTTTTGGAAACATTTAAAAAATAATTCCATTTTAAAATTAACCTCTAAATACTTCTGCCTGTATGAAACTATATTCAAATTAGCAAGTACATACCACTCGTATCCTATGTCCCATGGCATGCGCAGGCAGGTTGGACTTGAAGCGGGCACGCACACTGCCGGAGGTGCCATGTGGGCGGGTCACCTTGCCCCAGATGGCGCGCAGTTTGGTCTTCTTGCCTCGGGGACCGCCAGCGATGGGTGTCCTCTTCTTAGCACGGTATACATATACACAACGCTTTCCAGTATAGAACAGGGCATCTTCACGACCCTTTGCACCCTCGATCTGAAATTTTTTACGATGCTTGTAAGTTAAGAGACTGTAGAAGCTAAGTAAGAATTTCAGTGTAAATTTTATCAGTAAAATTTTGTCCACATTGTGGTTCAGGTTTCAAATGTCTGAGCATCATTTAGAGAAGACAAAGTCTTTCTAGATTTTAAATTGGTATACGACCTTAGTTTTTTGAAGGAAGTAGATGACAGATAACAATGAAATTGCATTCTGAGTTAAATAATAACCTAGCATAATCCTAGTGAAATTCATCAGTCAGTTTAATGCAATCTATTCACAGCTGATGCAAATAAAAATTCTATAACTGTAAAACTGACAAAATAAATAGACATATAGACTTTTTTTGTTAGTGGATTTAAATATAATACCTTTAAATTGCAACAGCATCAACAGGTTTTTAAAACCTGAGGTACTTTAGTTAGGTCCTACATAACCTAAACATCAAAATAGGTACAAAAGATTATATATGCCTTGAGGAGAGCTGTGTTCTCGTGCTGGTTACGCAGACCACGCTTGTAGCCTGTGAACACCGCCTTAGCGTACAGACGTCCATGGCGAGCCTTGGAAGACACCTTGCGAGGCACCTTCGCAGGCTCAGCCGGGGCTGCTGGCGCGGCCTTCGGGGCCTTCTCTTTGGGAGCCTTGGCTTTAGGCGCCTTGGCCTTGGGCGCAGTTGACGGGGCGTCTGCCATTCCTAAAAACACCACTCACAATCAGAAATCGTAACACTTCTCACTAATCGCAAGAGGTTATGTTGACATCAATCAAAACTAATCGGCAGTTATCTCAGTGGTAATCGCAAATCCGTTACTTTGGAGCTTACAGGGGGAATTTATAAGGCTCTCGCTACTTGGATTTGAACTTATTTTATAAGGAAAATTAGTTATTTGTAAAAATATATAATATTTGTCGCACTAACCGGAAACTTGAAAAATGAAAGAACGGAAGAGTATTGCCAACTACGGAATTGAATTGAAGTTATGGAAGAAAAATGTTCTTCCCATTTGAAAGTATTTAAGTTCTAGTGAAATGCAAAGTCAATTTTTTTAGATCAGAACAGACAACATGATGAAATATTATACAAAAAGAACTTTCGTTAAATCAAAATGGGACAAAATGTAATTTTATGACAATGTTTCTTTTCAATATAGATGTTAAAAGTTTTATCAATTGGCAATTTTCAACTTCGTTCAGAAATGTATTGACAGCGATAATTTTCGTTCAGAAAAGGAGAGAAAAATTACCATTATATTTTTTGCTAATGGCAATTTTTGATCTGTCTACAATGATTTGGACCAATCAGAGAAAACCACGAAAAGAGCCGAAGGAAATGAAGGAAAAATGGATTGTGGCTCTGTCAAATAAATTAGTTTGTATTGAAGAAAGAATAATTTAACGCTGAAGACTGCTCTAATTAAAGTGTTTTATAATAATGGACTACTTAGCGAATATCAACTGGAACAAAATCACGCCATGCCTTGTTTTATTAGTGCTAGAAGTAGTGTTAGAATGTGAGTTGGTTTCTTGAGGTTTTGTGTACATTATTTTTGGTGGATTTGTTGTGCGATATGTTGATTTTGGTGTGTAGTTTCAGAGTGTGCGAGCCAGGCGGAGGTTAACAAACATCTGGAGCTGGGGCGGGACTTTCTAGCACGAGGGCAGCTCTCAGACGCTCTTACACACTATCACGCCGCCGTCGGTGAGTATTCCGTCACCTTCCCTTGAAACTAGGCCTTATTGTGACCCAAAACACTGAATATTGACCGTGAATGATGTTCCGCTGACTGGCCACGTAAGACACGATAACCCGAAATGTCAAGGTCACACACTTTCATTCATCATTGCTGTGATACGTCATAGATTTAATCATCAATAAAAGTCTGTTCCTTTTTTTCAGAGGGCGACCCAAACAACTACCTCACATATTTCAAGCGTGGTACTGTCTACTACGCGCTTGGCAAAGCAAAGTTTGCTCTTCAAGACTTCAGCAAGGTAATCGACTGACGCCTACAATCTTTATTTTCCAGTATTACCTAACTGTAAGTGTAGGTGGAAGTATGGCCTCACTGACTTGGTGGCTCATTGGCTAGCGCTCCAGACTGTTTTACACAAAAGTTGTGGGTTTGTTTTCCTTACAAGTGGCTGTGTCTGATTAGATCCTGAAAAGCATGAATAGACCATGTCTCAGATGGCATGGTTGTTAACAAGTCTTTAAAAATAATTTGCATGGAACTGCTTTCCTACCTACATATTTTAAATATTATCATTTACCTACACAAAATCGTATTGTTTATTGTACTGTTTTTTATTTTTTTATCTTATCACAAAATTGTGGTTGCTATACAACGATGTAATGAGTGGGTGGATGTGTCCAATAACAATCCAATCAGAATAACATTTACTTAAAAACAGTGCTTTTTTTTAAAATAAAAAGCTATGATATTTATTTAGTTTAATGGAAAAATAGAAGGGAAGCCTTTGCTCAGGAGTATGATGCTGTAGTAGACTATAGTGGTAAAAATTATATCTCTTCAGTATCAATGTTTTTTTTTTTTCATCATAAAATGGCCAACAGTAAATGAGAATGAGAAACACAAACAGAAAAAACTAAAATAAATGTTTTTAAATATCCAAACCTTTCTACATTTTTGGAGTTTTCTAGATAGAATGTACTAAGAACTATTGACAAACCACAAATAAAAATTATGCAATGGTGTCATTATTTGTGTTTATGGTAGGTAGATAAGATAACATAGCGAACCTTACAGCTGTCTGATTGTAACATTATATACAACATTAACTTATCATTTTTCTCACTTCCAATTCCAAAATCACTCAAAAAAAGGTGAAACTCCCATTGCACTGACTAAGGAATTAACTTTGTACACATTTTACTGCAAATTGTAGTTTCTAGTACAAAATAGGATTTCCGATAAGAAATATTTCATAATGTGTATGTAGGTGGCTTTGATTTAATCATTCATTTCTTTAGCTATGCTTATAATGTTGACGTCTGTACTAATAGCATGAAGAAATTACATTTCCAATGCTAAATGATACATTACAACTGTACTATTACAAGATATACCATATACCTCTAAACGAGGTAAGTAAAAGTTAAAAAAAAACGGCAATGTTTTATTTCAAAATATATATTTATTGACCGACTGAAATTATCTTCAAGTGTTCTTCTTTACCCATCAAGTGCTTTCTAGGCTCCAAAAAGTTCATATCACCACCACTAAAAAGATTGCAACTGCTTGTTTGTAAAATGGATGTTTATATTGCAGGTGCTGGAGCTGAAAGCTGACTTTACAGCGGCGCGGTTGCATCGCGCCAATGTCTACCTCAAACTGGCACAGTATGCTGATGCCAAAGAGGACTTCTTGCAAGTTGTAAGTATAAAATCTTTTTGTTGTTTTTAAAAGAATAAATAGTCAAGCCAGTGAAAGCAAGAAGATGGTAGTCTTACAGAAGAATGTTTTTTAACTGGATGCATCAAAGAAGAACTTTGTATAAGTGTGTATTGCCTTTTTTTAAATCTACACATGCATTAAAGATGTTGCAGTAGATGAATCATGAATGCATCAAACATTAATCGACTTATGAATGTAAACAAACAATGTCATTGTAACTGGATATACTACACCTATTCACACTCAATGAGCAATTGAATGAATGATTTTCGGGTTGGTTTAGGGTTTAGGTGAGCTTAGGGTAGAAACAGGCCACATGGCACCCATTTCGCATTACTTGCGCCGTCATTGCTAGCCTAGCTCCTTCAGCAGCGCTTTGCTACAGTAGTAATGTTAGAATGGTTTTATTATTTTCTTTATTAACTTCGAAAAGTGTACAGTGCTACCTACTTATACCTATATTTTGTTGCTGTGACTTTATTATGCTTTATCATATCAACCGGAAGATGTTGACTGTTGAACACAGTTGTCCCCCATATAGTACCTTTTAGTTTATTACAGTAAAACATGAAAATTATCTACATGTATTGTGTTAAGTTTCATGCCACAGGTAAACTATGGCAGTAGCAGATAACAATGGGCTCATTTACACACATTATGTCAACTCTATTGAAACACTATTATATTATTTAGTGAGCTGATATTATGTTGTAGTGATGAACTATTGTTAGGCCCGATAGAGCTCATAGTAAAGTTGCGTTACTTATAATCTTTATTTTATCAAGAAATCAACTGACACGTGGTCGTTATCACTTGAGGTCCAAATATTGCCTTTGGATGAAATCACTACTGATCACAATGGGGGAGGGGGGTTGTTGTTACATTTCACGTGTATTGTCGTGTATACTTTAAGAGCAAGGTTACACGCTCAGTCTGGCGTCAGTCTGGTCCATCAGTCTTGACTGACACCTGAATGATGGATGATTTTCACGGTACACGGTTAATCTAGACTGACGGCAGACAATAGATACAAGATCATTCTCCGATCATTCATGGACCAGACTGAGTGTGTAACGTGGCTTTTACGCAACCATGTCCGAGACTGCCCTGCCATAAGCTGCTTTGTGACATCGTTCAGGAATGTCATCATCTTCATCAAAATACTATAAAAACAGCATTAAACAGCAGTAACAAAATGCCTAAAAACCTCACTTGATTAATGGACGACCCCTTGGGGTCCAAAAAAAGAGTTTTTTTTAGTTATATAATATCATATTGGTTTTAAAATAGTAATTTAGATGTTATGCGATTATGTAATTGCAATTCGTAAGATAAATTTCGATTGCATAAGTAAGTAATAAATAAGTAATGTAGGCACCTACTAAGTAAAGTCTCAATTATGTAAGCAAGCAATGTTCTGATAACGATAAGTTTGACCGAAGCAGTACTAATGTAATTATTTTTAAACAGTTTTTAAAATTGTTTTTACTTTTTTCGTGTACACCATTTAATTTAGTAGTTTTATTGTATACTGGTCACAAAGGTATTAGGATTATTTTCTTTCTTAATATTAGCTAAAACAATGTTACCTATCTAGAAAGAAAAACTGTATAAAATCTTTTTTAACTTTGTTTTTTATAACGGTTGCGATCACTTTACCGTTAAGCTGTAGGCCTTAGAGGCCGCTTGTATAAGATGATACTGGTATTGATCATTAGCCCCAGAAATAAATCGGACTTGGCCCCCTGGCCCTATCTGTGCAGTATGACACTTCATTCCAGAAGCAAAGGAACGGACCTGTACCCAGTTATTTTTTTTTATGGCAGAGGTGGCAAACGAGCAGACGCATCACCTGATGGTAAGATATTACCGCCGCCCATAGACACCCGCAACACCAGAGGAGTCACAAGTGCGTTGCCGGCCTTTGATATAGGAGTACGCTCTTTTCTTGAAGGTTTGAATGTCGTATCGGTCCGGACATACCGCTGGCGACAATTCATTCCACAGTTTGGTTATTATTATTGGGTTGTTAACAGACACTATAACACCATATCCTTGTTCACAGACGTATGCAGATCCATACAATGAGGAGGCCATCAACCAATACCACAAGATCGACGAGTACATCGAAGAGATGAGACTAGCCGAGGCGTATTACCGCGGCGGGGATTACAGGGCAGCGGCGGATTTGGCCACGCAGCTTCTAGAACATTCCCCTTGGTCTGCCAAGCTGAGGAATTTGAGGGCGCAGTGTTATACCGCACTGGTGAGTACTTTAGTATTTAGGATGTATTTTGTTCTTTTTGAACCATACCATGGTGGGAAGTAGAAGGTATAAAGCAGGTATAGAAGTGGCTTGGCTATGCAGCTTCTTCTAGTATTGCGGCCGAAGTGTCTATAAAAATGTGGTCATGCAGGTTCTAGAATATCTTCTTCTAAGTATTGAAGAATTTTAGAGCGCAATGTTATACAGTATTGGTGAGATGCTTACTACGAATTCTATACAAAACAAGAACAGACATGGCCACACAGTTTCTAGGAAGTTCTTCAGGCTGAGAAACTTGAGCACTAAGTTTGATTCTCAATAATATTATTTACTCTATTAGGTACTGTCTGAAGCAGCCCACAGACTACATTCATTTGTCCGCTGCTTCTTACTGGACGTCTAGTACTGTGAAGATTATATTCAGCTATCTTTCTGCCCGCAACTTCTTTTGCGTGAACTTCAGAATAGGGTATTTTACTCTATACTAGAAAAAATCTAAAACTGCTTATTTACTGTGGTATTTGTAATACGTAATCGATTTAATATGATTTCTATACAATAAAATGAGAAAAACCATTTTATTTTTGATTTACAAAAATCAAGCTTTTTAATCTGTTATTCAAATGTCTGAAACGACAGCCGCTATGCTGGTTGTCAGGTGACGTCACAATAGTGGTAAACAATGACATTTTGTTCGCGATATGTGTCAAAATTTTAGTACAGAGCTGTTTTGTTTACTCCTGAAATGACGTCACGACCTAAGCATCATGGCGGCTATCGTTTTCGCGCGCTAATTGGCAATGGTAATTTAAAATGTATTTTTGGGGTACTTATAGGTTTAAAAAAAAAATTAAAAAAAACATTTTTTACTTTTTCTCACCTAATGATCAATTTGAGATACTTTTCAAAAAATGGTGAAAAACCCTATTGGGTTCAGAGAGTGAAGAAGAGTTTTTTCGCCAGATGAAGCTGTGTTAACTACACAGCTTCATCTGGCGAAAAAAAATAGTTTTTAGCCATTCCTTCGGGAGCTGTTTAATTTTCCAGGATAATAAGTACCCTACAGTATCCAGCAAATAATCCAATATCCGATCTTCCTACCTACCAAACATGCAAATCCATCTAGTTGTTTCATCGTTAAAAGGGAACAAACAAATAAACAAACGAACATCCATACTTTCGCATTTATAATACATATTAGTGAGATAGTGACATGAGATGTCGGGATGTCACTCTAGTTTCTTTAAAACATGTGAATAAATATTACGTTTGTGCTTCAGAACGACCTGTTCTCGGCGGTGTCGGACATCCGCGCCGTGAACCGGCTGCAGCAGGACTCCACGGAGGGCTACTACCGACTCGCCACGTTATTGTACCAGCTGGGACACGTTAGCGATGCATTGAAGGTGAGATTTCAACATTATAGGTATTTCATCGTCATCAGCCGAAAGACGTCCACTGCTGGACAAAGGCCTCCCCCAAGGATTTCCACAGCGACCGGTCCTGCACTGCCCGCATCTAGTGGCTTCTCGCAACCTTCACCAGGTCATTGGTCCACCGAGTGGGCGCTATGTCTTCCGGGGCGCGGTCGCCACTCGAGAACTTTAATGGCCCAATTTCTATGAGCTATGCGCCCCGACCACTGCCACTTCAGTTTTGCGATATGTATTTTATACTAGCCCCTGTAAGGTCGGTAATCGACGCCAACTTTGACCGTACTAAATATGAGAAAAAATATATATTTACAAATCTTACTGACCAGCTGCATGAATTGTATGAAAACTCAAGTTTTTTTTAAATTCAACAAGGAGATATGAACATTGTCTCTTTTGTCAACCACCTTTGTTTTTAAAAACAAATATTTTCAACAGGAAGTCCGCGAGTGTCTCAAACTAGACCCTGAACACAAAGAGTGCTTCCCCTTCTATAAGAAGCTGAAGAAAGTGGACAAATTACTGCTGGACTGTGAGGAGAAATCTGGCGCGCGGGACTTCGTGGGGTGCATAGATAGTGCCAACAAGGTGCTGAAGACTGAGAGCGAGGTTTCGCTGGTCGTGTTTGAAGCTAGGAAGTGGCTCTGCAGCTGTTCCAATAAGGTACGTTTAAATCTTCAACTGTGTAATAAGTACACAAAAAATAAATGGCGTCGGCAATCTTCGTTCGCGCAGATAAGAACAAAATGAGGAAGCGCAACAGGAAGAGGAATTTGTAAATTTATAGGGAATCCTCGTCCTTATAATCTGGAACTTCTGCATTATGAGGACGAGGAAGAGAATATTTTTACCCGATTGCGTCAGAAGGAGGGAGATATTTTTCCAATCTCTGTACCTAAACGGCTTGAATTGATGGATTTTAGCTTGAGAGGACTCGTTAGACTCGTCTTGATCCCCAAGATTGACATAGGATATATTTTAATACAGTCTACTTTTAGTATTTTATATGGTAAGGTTATTTCATGACTGACTCGGTGGTTAAGTGGTTAGCGATCCTGGCCTCTGATCCGAGAGTCGTGGGTTCGATCCCCACACAGGGCAAACTTTTCTGTGGTGAGCAGAATTGTTTGCTCTGAGTCTGGGTATATTATATCTATATACGTATGTATTTAAAACTATATATGTATGTATATCAATCTCTGGTTCCCAAGATACAGGGAATCCTAGTTTGGGGCCAGATGACCGTGTGTGATTTGTCCCAGATATTATTATTATTATTTTTTGCTATGGCTAATGCTTCTACCATTATCGTCATAGGAGGAGCTGTACACGGAGGCGCTGTCGCAGTGCGGCAAGGCGCTAGAGCTACAGCGCGACGCCCGCGTGCTGTGCGACCGCGGCGACGCCTACATCGGCCTCGACATGTTCGATGACGGTGAGAACCATAGACAATTGTTTATTTTTTTGCCACTGCCACATATGCTAAAATAAGATTTTAACCAGGAAATACAGTAGACAGTTGTTTATTTTTTTGCCACTCAAACTCAAACTTCTTTATTTGCCTTTAAGTAGGGTTAACAAGTTGATGTGTGAACATAAAGTTAGAACATGCCTACCTAGCCATAGTCATATAGCAAGCAAATACATTTAGGCACATAGGTATAATGTCTACAATCTTGCAATATAATTAAATTAATAAAAATTTCAAACAATTAATTCATTAATATCGGTACATTATAATAAACTAATACAATCTGCAATAACTTAGGGACCAAGATCTTCATTTACCTATTACTAACATTTTTGTTGTGGCTTAAAAATTCTTTGACCGAGTAAAAAGTGTTTTCTAATAGCCACTTGCGCAGAACAATTGCCACATACTAAAATGAGATTTTACCCAGGAAATTCAGTTGACAATTGTTTATTTTTTTGCCACTGCCACATATACTAAAATCAGATTTAACCCAGGGTGCTAAAAAAGTGCTTACTCAGAACGAAGTTTAGAGTACAGGAAAAATATTGAAAAAAATGATTTACAAAAATTTTTTTATGTTTCCCATACTAAATCTGAATAGTGAATCAACATAATTCAATTTATTTAGATTGTTGAAAATACCCTATTGGATAGAACATATAGACATTCGAACACTTACTAATTTATCTCGTCCTTGCAGCTATCCACTCGTATAAAGAGGCTCTGGAGCTAGAAGAAGGTTTGCAGCGAGCGAAGGAAGGACTCAGTCGCGCACAGAAACTGCAGAAGCAATCCGAGCAGAGAGACTACTACAAGATACTAGGCGTTAAGAGGTAAGCCTCGACTTAAGTCGCTGGGGCTAACATACAAGATGAGGCTGCCAAAAATGTCTTGAAAATAAATGAGGTTGCAACATGGCAACATTCGATCTTGCTCAATAGTTGAGTATTCAGAATTTTGAGGTTTTTTTTATTTACAATTGGTAAGCTCTTGGCAACATCCCACCTGGTGGTCAAAGTCGAAGTGAAAATCGATTCTATATTCATGCCAAAGCACATCAATGCTATTAACATTGATATTTAGCGGCAAGATTGTGAGAGTATATTAATCAATCAAGACTTACATAAGATGGTGGTAGCCAGGCGGGCTCAGAAAATGCCCTACCATCAACCAAAATGCCATTATAAATTATTTTGGTCCATTAAAATCCCATCCAATTTTGGTCCAATTCAAACTTTTTTGACAGACTGTACTTACTTATAGCATTTTTTTAACTGCGTTTTTAAGAATAATCTAAAATAAGCTGACAGCAAATTTTATTCGCTTCCGGCTGCCAGTCCAAGAGTAATAGTTTCATTTCTTTACGAGTTCGACATTGTTCAAAGCCTGATGACTGATGACTTATAGAAAATCATTTATTCCGAGCCCACACAGTCATACAAAAAACCGTAATGTTTTTAGAACTAAAACTTAAAGAACTAAATTCAAATATCATAATGTTGAGGTTACGTTAAGCTAATGTTACACGAGTCAATAAAATTGAAGCAATTTCATTGAACATTGAACGTCTTGCAGTATGAAATAGTTGAAATTGAACGAAAATTGAACCTTATAATATCGGCGTAACTAAACACCAATGACTGATGAGCAGAGATCGGAGTAGGCAGATTGATTTTTGGTACTTGCATCGTGATTTTATAACATGGATAATCCTTTTTTCCGAAATTTCCGGATTGAGTTGAGTATTACTAAAGTAAATCTGGTTCAATCAATTGGTTCTGAAGGAAGCAATTTATTTATGTTTAGAATAACAGAAAGAATATTCGTTTTTGTTCACTTAAAAATGTTAAACTCCCGGAATCCGAGCAGCATGTCCATATTAACATATACGTTGGCGTTTTAACATATACATTGACCCTAAATCAATCTACCTACTCCGATCACTGCTGATGAGGTTACGTCACTGTCCCGTCCCCAGAACGGCAAGCAAGCAGGAGATCATCAAGGCCTACCGGAAGGCGGCGCAGAAGTGGCACCCGGACGGCTACCAGGGCGACGAGAAGAAGGTGGCTGAGCGCAAGTTCATGGACATCGCCGCCGCTAAGGAGGTGAGTGACGGCATTGACGATCGCTTGTTTTTTTTTTATGGCAGAGGTGGCAAACGAGCAGACGGATCACCTGATGGTAAGCGATTACCGCCGCCCATAGACACCCGCAACACCAGAGGAGTCACAAGTGCGTTGCCGGCCTTTGATATGGCAGTACGCTCTTTGTTTCTTTGCTCTTAATGTTATTGCTATCAGTATACGTTAACTACCCATATATCGTCCATGTAGGTGCACGGGTCTCCTCCTATAACTCGGAAGGTTAGGCCATACTCCACACACAAGGGCCACTATCACTGTCTGTCTATCATTATAATAACAGACGTAAAAAAATAATTAAAGAACACGACTGCCGTGACAAAAGTGAACAAAAAAGTGAGAATCAAATCTAGCCTAAAATAGGTCTAGCCTCTGGTTGGCACTAGGATTCTAATGGTACTACAGAACAAGGCAGGACTCCCACTCGCTGGACCGATGATCTGGTGAAGGTCGCGGGAAGCCGCGGAATGTGGGCATATGGAAATTCTTGGGAGAGGGGTTTGTTCAGCAGTGGACGGCTTTTGGTTAATGATGAACACTCTCGATCGCGGTGTAATGTCACCGTTATAAAATTAAACCGTTTTTCATTAATACGATAATAATGATTTTTCATGAAAATACAGTACACGCAATAGAGCAAAAATACATTATATTACGCTATGTACACCTTTTTATTTGGCTTCCTAGAGTATACATTAGCTTTGCTACAATATTTCCGAACCCATATCGTCCCCACTGCAGGGGCTTCCCATAAATCGGGAATGTTAGGCCATACTCCACACACAGAGGCCAAATCCGGATTGGTAGATGTGTGGTAGTGATGGGCGTTTTAAAACGTAAATAGTTTCTGTAACTATGTATTAGTGCAATAACCGAAATACGGTATTCAGTACTACGAAAACTATGTATTTCCGAAACTATTTATTGGGAACAACTGAGAAGCATGTTTCAAATCTCAAGGTATTGCACTTGTATTGCAAGTCATGCATTATTTGGCAAGAGTGTCCCTTTCTCACTTACGAGGTTTGCAAAAGACCGTCCTGCTATCAAGGAATAATTTATCGTGCGGAAGTTTTTCAGAACACGCACGAGCAACGAAAAACACAAGAGTACGTTCCAAGTCTACGTTCTGACAGCAACGGTTCGGTCTGACAACAGGACGGACTATAGCAAATCTCGCAAGTGTGAAAGGGACACCAATACCACACAATACCATGTTTACCACCGTAACGCGATAACACCGATAACCACAGATAACTGGTAACGTAGAAATATTAACACCTTACAATACCAGTATCGTTTTCTCGGTCGCCGATACATAGTTATTAAAATAAATAGTTTCAAAACCCGTTATTGGGTACTGATAACTAGTTACGTTTCGGTATTGGAAAATCGCGTACCGACCCACCTCTAAATTGTGTGGAGCTAGTGGCCGATCCCGGTGTCAGAAAGTTTCAAGCCGCCTATAAGGCCATCGATAAATAAATCTAAAAAAATGTTTTTCCCCACAGGTACTAACGGACCCCGAAAAGCGAGCGCAGTTCGACCAGGGCGTGGACCCGCTGGACCCCGAGTCGCAGCGGCAGGGGGGCGGCGGCCCCTTCCACACCCCCTTCCACCACTTCCAGCACGGCTCACCGTTCCAGTTCAAATTCCACTTCAACTAGACCTCGAGACGATGCCTCTCGTACGTAGCTCGGTGACGCGAAGTAAGGACAGAGGAGTAGTTGGCTGCTTCAACAGTACTGCCCTGAAGAGAGAAAGCCGCAAACTGTATATGGGGTTTCCGTATGTTTTGCGGCCTTTTTTAGTAGGGCAGAATAGGCTACATGACTGCATAAAAATAAATTATAAGTTATAAGCCCGCTTCCATTTTTGGCAATATCATCAGTTACCACCAGGTGAGAATGGTGTCGATTCGGTTTCACGATTAAACTTTATTTGACAGAATTAAACTTAATTTAAGTTTTCTGTCTTTTTCTTTAGATATCGGACGCTTAAATTAAGTTTAGTCCTGTCAAATAAGTTTAATCGTAAACACCGAATCGACACCAATGCCAACGATTTCATATGATTCACTAAATAGCTCTTTTATATTGAAACATTAGATAAACGTAATAGCTTGGAGTTTCGTTACATGTGCAGTTTGAAAAATAATCTTAACGAGTACCTATGGAAAAGGCAATACAAATTATGGCGTCATAATTTATTTCAAACATTTTTATAATAAATTGTTTTTTATATTTGATTAAATAAAAAAAAGGTAGCTCATATGACTAGCAGTCAACTACCCTAATGTTACTTGGTACTAGGGAAAATAATTGCAAAGACGATTGATAGATGTCGCCACCATATATCAATTACGCCGTAACTTGTCTTTATGTGAAGTGCGAGGAACTGTATTTTACCACCGGTATAGCAATATTTTTTATTATAAATATCAGTTTGCTATCAATAAAATAGTATAAAATAAAAGATTGTATCGGCACAAAAGTTAATGACTTCATTTCAAGAGATTTAGAGTTTTTATGGACTAAGTTGTAAACCATGTCGTGCAGAGAATTCAGATCTTAATGTTTTTTTTTTCTTATTCCGATAAAATATCACGATTTACTTCCAAATTACGTGTACTTTGAAAGTATGTTTTTAAAATATTGTGTGCTCAAATAAATATTAAAAATTAACAAGTTTGTAGCGAATGTTAATAACGACAATCTAAATTAAAAATTGCATGGAACCGTTTCTGCTCTTTCATCGATATGAGTGAACTATTAGAATTGGCTCGTTTTTCAGGCAATAGGTGAGTGACCTATTGCGGATTTGTATGTTAAACCAATGTTACACGAGTGAATATTGCTTTCAATTTAATTGCTTCAATGGCATTAATACAAAAGTCGGAACTAACGCCGCCATCTTAAAAATGATACTATTTGTATGAAATACATGTCAGATTTGCGACAAAAGCGATCCACTGTCAGTATCATCCACACGCCAAAAGATCGTAGTAGACTATATTTTAATGCGGACATATTTCATACTTCAAGACGTTAATGTTCAGTGGTCAATGAAATTGCTTCAATTTAATTGATTAGTATAACATTGGCTTTAGGGCGAATGACAATACAGTAACTTTAGTCCCCATGTTTCCAAATAGATGTCGCTAGCAAGAAAGTGAGCTCGTAAGCGTCACCGCACACTTGCCGTTTTAGTAGCCGCCGGTCTAAAAGCAGGTCTCTTTCTTTCCTGTGCAATCTGAGAGAGATGGAGTTTTCACTGTTGTCAATCTCTGAAATTCTATTATTGTATAGAAAATAATGAACTTGTTATTCGACTTGTATGTTACTAGTGCAGTGATGTTAAACCTCAGAATATGGCCTTATATCAAGGGTGACATTTGTTTAGCTAAACGACCCTCTCTCCTCTTCATATCGATGTGCTCTTTCTATGAAATTAACAAGACTGAAGGTGCATATAGACGACGCGTGCTACCGCGAACGGCGCCGCCATTGTAGGCTTACTACAGCGAGTGTATAGATAAGAATTTTTTTCTCACCGTACATAGCGATCTCATGTTGTTAGCACCTCGCGCTAGTGCGTGTCGTCTATCTACACCTTTACGAACTCAAAATGTAGGCTTGAGTCGTACGCTTTTTCCATCGTTCAAGACCGGGCGATTAATCCGCGAAAAAGCGTACGCACATAGCCAGCATCTGTCGCATGATCTCTCAACCGCTATCCTAATAATCAGCTTGCGAATTGGAATGTTTGTGAACTCGATTTTAAGTAATATTTAATTTAAATTCTTCAAGTACAAACACGGCATTTTCGCCGGTTATTTCCTTAACTAAATCCTAAAATAACTTACTAGTCTTAAAGAAGAACGATTGAGCAATAACACCTACCTTCAAAATAACTAATTACCATCAATAAATCGCTGTGATATGACAAAAACCTCTAAGCTGAAACCACACTTAGACGACGCGACGCAGTTAAAATCATAATTGGGGTTCGCCGCCTAAGTGCGGTTTAACCTTTACACTAATCAATCACAAATAGGAATTATAATAGAAAACAATTTTATGGCCTTGTTCTAGCAATTTCAATAACGCCTAAGTAAGTCCTGATAGAAAAAGAAATTTATCAAAATCATGTCTGCGCTCTCAAGTGGTCTTAGATACATATATTCAAAGGTATATTTGAAATGCCCTTTCATTTGATACCAAACACGGTAACTTTTGGAAAAAATAAATTTTTTTGGTCGTGACTTTATGTCCTCTAGAGGGCGCCATATTGAATTTTACGTGACGTCACATAGCCTATAACCAGCGGACAATCAAGACGCTTCTAATGATACCTCATTTGTCAGATTCTAATAAGTAATTTAGAAGTTATGCGGGAACAGATGAACATACATACATACATACAGACGGGTCCAAATCATAACCCTATTTTGCTTCGCCGTAGTCGGGTAAAAAGACTTGTACCTAAACTTTAACGGGATTCTACAGAAATAAATAATTTCATTTTTTTTATACAGTTTATGGCATGAAATCAAAATAGAATTTTTTCAAATCAGTTTGAAGCCCAGAAGTGTATGGAGACGCGGATATTCCTAGACATGAATTCAAGTGTTCCTCTTGTGTAACACTATTTATTTCATTAATTTCAATTGTATGTTTTTCAACGTGTTTTTTTGGTTTAGAGACACTTGATAAAATTAAATTTATACCTATAGAACTGGAAGGATGTTCATTGCGGATCGTTACGCCATGCGTGGTAGGGCTGTGCACGATTTTTTATATATAAAATTGTTTGTTCGCTAAACAGGCTATGGCGGTAGGCATAATTGTTTCTTTCATACTCCGTGCGCAGCCCTGCCATAGAGTTATATTTATTTATTAACTTTTAAGTTATTTTGTTGTGATCCTTATGTACTTTGTAAATATTTTAGAAATATAAGGTATTATGAAATTAATGCTGTGTTTCATTATCATGCTAAAAAGGCGTTTTAGAATCCAAATCCCAAATTTTGAGATTAGGCATTATTAAATAAATGTTTTTTAAAGTGAATGCAAATGAAACAACTGTGTTTGCTGAATATATAACTTCTTTTCTTTCTTTCTTTCTAACAATAAAAAACCTTAATTTATAATTTTAATAATTTAAAAACTATCTAAAACAATAAGTTAAACAAGTATACCTATCAGACATTAAATAGGCCTTATGTATTCTTTGGATTACTTTTAAAGAGCTCATTGAACACTATTTAACTGCCTAAAGTGTTGACTGACCATCGAGTAACTACTATATTTATCAAAAAGTCTTCATTCATCTTCTTGGACTGGTAACCGCTCTATTAAGTTTAGGGGCCGCCTGGTATTCCGCCATCTGTCTTCTGCCCTCCTATTCCTTGTCGTCATCTTCACTAGACTCGCTCAAAGACATAACCCTAGCTTTTCGCACTTTGGAAGCGACCTTCTGTTTGAGTTGTCTTGCTACTCGCTCTATCTCGTTGCTAAGCTTGCTTTTGTCCTCTTCTTTCTCGCAGACGTATCGGTGCGCTAACCCGCAGTCCTGGCCTCTGTTGATTATAATTTATAAAGAGTTAAATATAATTAAATATACGGTATTCAAATATGTATTTGTACACTGAATCACCTTTTATATATTTTTGTTTTTTGGGGATATTTTTATAGGACTTTTTTTAAGGTAGTCAAAAAAGGCTGACTGCTTACATAATGGATAGTGGTTACCGCCGCCTATAGGTATGTGTAACATCAATACTTTACCGATCCTTCAAAAATGAAACCCTTCTTGAAGAGACTTATTATTGTATACTGCAGCCCTCTGGGACAACCATGGTTATTTATAAAAAATGTATAGGAGTAAAAAGAACCTTAGCCTTTAGTTCAACTCGCAATACAATGAAGATATGACCACCTCACCTATAAACGTAAGTATTGACAGTCGGGTCATAAACCAGGGCAAGGCACCTTCCCTCCCCCACGATGGTGACGTTTTGAGTGGTGTTGCTGATGACTGGACGTGCGGAGTGCGCCCAGATCCACAGCAGACCAGGGTTGAGCCCGCCAGTCCAGATGTCTACACCTGGTGGGAGAAGGTTAAGGTCATAAGTGGTTATGCAAGATGGCTATAATCTTCGAGGTTTTTTCAGGTCAGACAACCTTAAAAAGCTAGGAAGTGCCTGACTGGTCTTTGACACAAAATAGGAAAGAGTTTGATGTCGGAGACCAAGATCCACTTCGGGTTCGCGAACGACAACACTCGAACAACACGCTCTCAACGAAGCTCTCTTCTATTTTGTCCTCATTATCCAGTTAGGGAATCTTGGAAAGCCCGCTTTTATCCTCTGCATCGTCATCACTTACCACCAGGCAAACCAAATTCCGGATAAATGTACCAACCTTTTATCCTCTTGTCTCCAAGCATAGACGCAGTGAACCTTCTCCTCTCCTCCTCAGAACCCAATTCCAGCAAGTTGGAGCGCAGCTTGCGACAGTGCAAATTGGCTGACTTCCAATCAGCAGTGGCTGATGAGAAGTGGTAGCAAACATCGCCGATGCGGGTGAAATTCTCCACGCAAGGGTCTGAAAGATATTAACCTTTGGATTATTACATTCAGATAAACAGTTTTCAAGAATCTATCAAGAGCTAAATACGAGCTTATTTAGAGGACGTTACATTACATGCACCTCACCTGGTTTCTTATCTACTCCAGCGACCAGATAATGCACACTTTCCTCCATTTTCCTCAGCCTCTTCTCCATCAGATCTACCCTGTACACCAGCTTCTCGATAGCACTGAGCAAGTACAGGTCAGTTTCGGAGACCTGTTTTTGAGGAGGCGACGGGCGTTCGTCTACGCGGTCTACTAGCCCTGGGCCGCGATGAGGGTTCTGTTGGGGACGGTTCGATAGGTTCTCCTGGTACGATGGTGGTGGACGGTTCTGTTGGTAGTTGGGTGCTTGGTTGGCAGGGTTGTCCTGATAGTATGGTGGATGGTTTGCTGGTGTCTCTTGGTACGCTGGTGGGTGATTAGCGGGAATCTGTTGATGGGGTGGTGGTGACTGCTGAAACAAACGAATTATATGCCAAGTAGACATTCAATCAGCCCACTTATCCAATTATGGTCTGAAAGGTGACTAACTTGGTCTAAATGTATGCTGGCCAGTTTCTCACTTTGGAGTAATGATTAAACATCTGTCAAAATTTGAAATTTCGTAATCATAGTTTAATGAATATAAAAGAAACGTGAAAAATTCTACTTGATTACTTCTAGCGCCCTGTGTATTTTTTGTCTAAGATTGAAAATGGATTAACTACTTAGTTATAAAAATTACTTACATATTCTGGACTAGGCCTGAATTTATCCTTATTCGGCAGAGGTGGCCTGTTCACAATCTTCCCTGGGCCCACTGGCGTCGGAGGGGATGCATGCCACTCCTCATAGTAAGTGTTCCCTTGCTTGCTCGCGTTTGGCTCAATCTTCACCAGGTTAGCTGAACCGTTCGGAGGCATGGAGGGGGATGGCGGAGGGGGCCCCATGTAGGTCGGTGGAGGATGCGAATGGTAGTGCGGGGGAGGAGGAGCAAGACCTACTCGGTCTGTGACGTAATATCCCTGTGTGGGTGGCAAAGTCATAATGCGACCTGGAACACAGAAAAACTGTCAGTAATTTTCAACCCTGATATTTATAATAACGGCATGTTTCAAATTGCGGCGATGAGAAGTCTCCCAGAATTTCGAACAACCTTCTTTCGTAGCAAGCACTCTCTTTTTTTGATTGCTGGGAAAACACTTCCTTATTGAGTGAAATAATTTATGCTGTCCTTAAGAGGAAGACAGTGACTCCCTGGTATTGCGTTTAGTATCATCGACAATCTCTTCACTTTCGTTATACGTATATGAACCCAATCACAGACTCTCATCACTAACAATACTGCAAGTACGAGTATTCACATTGGCCCAGCCAGTCTCAACTCACCATGCCTCTCGTTGTGCGAGGGTGCAGTAGCCCACTCCTCCAGCGCGGCACTCCACGGTCCCTCCACCAGGCACGTGTCCTCCGACATGGTGCTGTTGTCTGAGCTCACTGCGCCCAGCGCTAGCAGCGCAGACAGCAGGCAGGTTAGAGTATTCATCTGGAAAACGTGGTAAGTTTGGAAGGTATGGAGTTGTCTACATTTTAGGTAAGTTATGTAGGTGCTGGCAGTAGACGTCTTTTGGCTATGATGGTGAATTTAGGTACTATACCAGAAAGAATAATTGTCTTCCTGGCTCCTCGTAATAATAAGAGAACAACTAAAAAGAAAATACAAAGAATTTATCCGTTTAGAAGCTACGATGTCGCAGAAACACAGTAGTGAGGTACTCGCTTATACGAATACGCCTCTCACTGTTTCGAAAATGTACAATATTCTATTTTGAATGATCATGATTCATGCATGATTATCTTTCTACAGTTAGCCACTTTTAAACTTATGAATTGGGAATCCCTATCGTTGTTACTGAACAGCTGATTGGCAGTCTGCGCATGAGTGTCGATTACGTTACGTTGCGTTCGAGTGCCCGAGGGTCTATGGCAACATGCTTTGCCATTTTAGCACAGAGCTAATGACCTACTAGATCTTTCGTAGAAATTAAGTTAAAATTAAAGGACCTGAATTTTGCATCTATCTTACGTTTTTAATTACTTACCTTACTTACATCGTCTTGAGCGGCTTTTACTTTTTCTATTTTTCTTTCAGAAGTCGTTGTATTTGTATTTACTGCTTACTATGGATTACGGATATTTACTATACATTCTGTAGATTAGTTAGTCCTATGTGTTGGAAACACTTCCCGAAACGACGCGAATGCGAGTTCGAAAATGAAGGAATCTCGTACTAGGTAGAAAAAAAAATCCTTCGAAAAGTCTTTGTCTACTACTGCTACAAACTTTGAATAAAATATAGATAAATAAATCCTCACCAACATCAGCCAAAAGACGTCCACTACTGGACAAAGGCCTCCCCCAAAGATTTTCTCAACGACTGGTCTTGCGCTGCCCGCATCCAGCATTGTCATTTACATTCATTCAATTATTAAGTATTTCTTCCTCTATGCAAAATATTATTTGAACAATACATCGTTTAAAGAGATATAGGCGTACAGTCAGCGTTTTATGGTTACATAACGCTCGCGCACGCTTGAATGACTGGGTGAGTCGCGGAGGAGAAAGTGGTCGTGCTTGTTTATGGTTGAGACCAGATGTAAACAAGGATTGCGTTCGCGCAACCACACATCCGTTTGGCATGCTTAACCCGACTATTATGTATAAAGAATTGTGTTCATGTCACAACTTATTTTCTCGTAACTTAGTGTAACCAGCCGCTGATGCCAGGCCCTTATACGGAGCCCAAAAGCTACCTAGCACAGGTACATAGAGTCAAGTTTTCCTCATTGCATAGAACGCGACGTACAAACCAGTGCTTGTCATCGAGATTGCTCGTACAACGGGTCCATTTGAGGGTCTAAAGACGACGAACGCAGTGAACTATTGTAAAAGAAGGAAGAAGTATCAGATCCGGCTTCGAATTTGGACGTACTTAGAAAAAGTATCTAAAAATTCATGTCTTTTTAAGAATTTGTTATTTTATCACCTTAGGTTTAATAAAATCTCCAATATCTATGGGAAGCTGGGAAAACCAGCACGAAACGTGGCGGTAAAACACGTAATTTAGTCAAAAAATACCGTTTAATGCTTATCATGGAAAGGACTTAGAGTCTTCTCCTCATAATGTAATTCCTCCTGGGATTTTTGTAACACATATCAGTAAGTTCCTACTCCTGAGCTTATTATCAGCTGCTTATCTCAGCAGCAATTATCGTTAGTTGATACTAGTCATCCCAGATAAATTATTTCCACTGAGCAAGATCCTGAAGCATCTAGTCAGCTCTTGCTCTCGTAAGTTAAGTACATATAATCCATAGAATGAAACGTGTCGTGGATAACAAAGAAAATCTTTCCTGGATTTATCATTATATCAGTCTGAGACTTCATAAAATATACGCCCTGTAGGTATACTTACCGTATATTTGATTTTCCATATTGGAGTTTCGGTCTTTAAAAAAAATAACATTCTTGCTAGAGGGATTGCTGATTCTTAGGAAATCAGCTGGCATAATTCTCAGATAATAAATATTAAATAAATAATTAAAAATTAAATAAATAAAAATAAAATAATAATTAATAATAAATATTAAATAAATAATTAAAAAATTAAATAATAAAAATAAAATAATAATTAATAATAAATATGAAATAAATAATTAAAAAATTAATTAATTACTAAAAAATATATAATTAATAATTAATTATTAATTAATAAATATTTAATAATATTAAATATATATTTAATATTTTATTTTAAGATTATTTTTCTATTTTTCTTCTTCTCCGTTTTATCGGACACTACAGTCGGATTTTCCATAGATAAGATAAATGGAATTGAATGATATTTTAATCATGCTTGAAATTTGTCCGTTAGGATTTTCCTGATTATGAAACATGTTTTAAGAAACGAGAATTTAGAGCGTTTCGTGTTCCGTACGCAAATGTAGAATGCCGAAACACGGAGGTTTCCCGGTTTCACTTTCTTTGGAGGAAGTGAAGTGTGCTTATTAAGTGCTTGTTACAAATATTTGGATTATACGATGAGTTGGATTGTAAATACATATATAAAAAAATATATAGAGACAAATCTTTCACGATCATCTAAATACAGGGTGACCCTAAATTAGTTCTTGATACGAAAGTCTATGAATGTGCTCATGATAACAAACAACTTTCCCTAAGGAACCCATAGTCAAATCGCAAAAAAAAATTTTGAGTCTCCATACAAATCGATGAACTGACCGGCCAAATTAGTATGAAGAGTTCAAATTTTTTTTTGCGATTTGACTATGGGTTCCTTAGGGAAAGTTGTTCGTTATCATGAGCACATGCATAGTCTTTCGTATCAAGAACTAATTTAAAGTCACCCTGTATACATTCTTATAAGTATTATGGAAGCCAGAGTCTGGTACACATATACGTTTAAATATAAATACATATATAGACACTAACCAAACAAATCTGCTCATCACACATGTTTTCTAAATTTCTATGGGTGGGAATCGAACTCACGACCCTCGGATCAGTAAAAGGCATCGTTACCTCTTCCTTTTTGTGAATTTATCTAATTATGGATAATCGTTATCTTTTGTTACTACAACTGAATCGGTTATTTAAGAAAGGGAACATGTCAAAATGACCTTACTTTTTAGGAGATAAAAAAAACGGATTTCTGTTTTCTAAAATGTTCTGTTTCTTCAGTGAAGGTAAGCTTGACGCTTCATATAAGATTCAGAAGAATGTTTTTACGTGTTCCATTTCTTAACTATTTCGTAACTTTTGCCTTTAAGAACCAGAAGGCATTTGACTTATTCCCTTTCTTGAATAACTGATTCAATCAGGTAAGTAAAATACAATTAATGTTTATTTTTTTAAATCGTATTATAGCAAAGAATACTAAATGGAAATTGGTGTGGAAATTCAAAGGGGTAACACCGCCAGTACTCTGGGAAATTACCAAGGTGTGATGTACCTATATTGAATTTTTTTATCGTTTATTTAGTGAACACATTATAATCATAACGCATAAAATATATTATAAATAATCTTTGTTAAGGTTTATAATTTACAGATAAAAATGCAAAAATGCAACAATTCTTACCTCGTTATTCCACAATTATAATATTTTATTCCAACTGCCAGACTGCAAGCACCCAGACAGCTTTACCTCACGCCTCACTTTTACCACCAACACAACACTTTCCAGTATCGATCGATACCAAACACGATATCGACTATACCTAAACTTGAAACACTGCTTCCTGTAACGAGTGTAGTCATCCAACTGCAGAAAGGAGATGGTGGAACTTACCAGACTCTTTGGTGGTGGGGCTCGAGTGGTGGGAAAGAGTATGCGTTCGGTGTTGCAGAGACAGTTCAATGGTTACACACCGGACGGCGATATTTAGAGTGACGAGTTCACATTTCATTCTTTGAAATGATGTTTGATGGTTTTAATGATTACCGTGCTACATTAATAGAAAGCTCCTATTAAAGGAGAATGGGCGCTTTTGTATGGGTTGCGTCCCAACCCTTGTAACAAGTTGCGACTTGTTAGACATGTTGTATAGTAGTAATTTAGTACATTAGTAGGAAAAAGGAAGTCGGTAATTAATTGCTAGCCATTTAAGTTACTTTTTATCAAATATCAAAAAATCAAAAACGATATGTTTGAAATTGTTAATATTGGCGTCATTATTCAATAGATTAAGGGAAAAAACGTAACCAATTGATGCATTTACTAATATGTTTGTGACATACTAAATGTCCATATTTAATAAAAAAAAAATTGTAAGAAGAATCGAACCCACGACCCCAAGTTAAACACCCATTAAGCATCACTGACCACTCGATCAGTGGTCAGTGATCGATAACATATTAGTTTAACTTGACTATCCTCAGCTATCACGCAGAGATTAATAAAAGTCGTATATAACAAAACATTTTTAATTAACATTTGAATATTCTCATATGAAAAGCTTTAAATACTAATAAATAAAGAATTATAAAAACGGAATATTATTTCTACAGCAGCAGCTCTATTTCTTATTAGAATAGTTATTAAAAATGTAAGATAATGCTTAACTCTATATTAACATATAAATATAAGTAAGTTATCTACAAAATATTTTAATAAATCGATGTAAATCAACGAAACAGGTTCTTATTAAGATACTTTTCTCTTTAATTGAGATGTGGATATGATCTTATTTAAATATGTATTTACATTAATGTTTAAAATAATGCATAACATCATTTTGTTTTTTTATTGAATTTAGTGAGTACTACAATAGTAGGTATACTACTTAAAATTGGGGCTTAATCGAAAGTAGAGCCTTTACAAAGGTACCAGGTAACTACTAAAACAACAACTTTCCCCAATAAAGTCAATATCAACTTCCCCTTCAAGGTTGGCGAATCTATGTGTTCCATTAAGAATTCCAGATTTTTTTGCGATATAACAGAGTTAACACCCTTTAAACAAAGAAACTTGCCACGTCATATCGATTGTTCCTGCAAGACTTAAAACTCTGCATCTTCCGGCCAGCATCCACTGCTGCATCCATCTTCTTTATTTCCCATTCTTTGTTATGGCCTGCTTAGGTCCAGTTCATGATTATTAATTTCTTCAACAAATATGTTTATTTCTTACGAAATTACCTGTTATACCTCTGTTTTGTCTTCCCCGTAAAGATAGGCCTCAAGTTCCGCACCCTCAACTTCCTTGGGTCTATCGTTGCGTACTCCGGTGGAGGTCTCTTCATCGCCAGAGTTGCTGCTTCTGAGTCTACCTGGGACCACCTTGGGGCACTGGGTTGTGGCACGCTGTGTAGATGAGAATTGGAAGACGGGCTGTTTTTTGGAACTGGTTGATGGGGTAACTGGGGAAATGTATTTGATGATCTTGGTAAAGGTACTGGTTGTTTAGAGTTATAAGAATTTACTGGATTCACCATAATTGGCTGACGAAGGTTCTGGCAGTGAGGGTTGGGTATAGCGTAGTTAGGATGCTGCCATATAGTCTGGTTTGGCTGCACAGATATTGGCACAGGATGGACTAAAACTGCGTGGTTGATAGCTTGAACGAAGCGTTTTGATTTCTTATTCTTCATTGGACGAAGAATGACAGGAACTGCAGGAATCTGAACAGCACGGTTTACTGCTTCCAGAGGGTTGTGGTACACTTGGTTCGAATAGGCGGGATGTTGGATGCCTACCTGATTCATATCCCCTTGATTAGGAATTTGACTAGGCATCTGTTGGTTTCCTGAAAGATTGGTTTTGTGCTGTATTGAAGCGAAGTAGGAACTATCTTGATAGTTTGACGAAGGTAGATGGGAGTACTCAAAATTATGAACTGAAGGTAGAAGAGGCTGTTCTATGTTACGACTTAACTGCTGACTATATTTAGAAAGTACTTTAGATTTATCATGGTATCTATAAGATGAAAAATTTAAATGTTCCAAATTATCTCCAGAGGGTGGTTTGTGAAGTTCTGGATGTTCATTGGCTTCTGACTGTCGTGTTAGGAGTGCAGGGTGTTGATGATCGTTACTAGAAGGCACTTGTGATTTTTCATGGTTTTTAAATTCTCTGGAATCTTCAAGATGTTGTTTAAAAGGTGGCTTTTGGTATTCTAGATGGTGTACGGCCTCAGATTGTCTTGTCAGAAGTATACTGTGAGGTTGAGCTGGTCGTTGATGGCTGGGTTGGTCGCGTCGTGCACGCTCTGCCCCTCCCCGCTGCCCTGCAAAACGTCACTGTTATACTACGCCTGAACCTTCTTCGTCTTATTGTGTGGGACAATAAACCGTCTATGCCTGAGGTATAGACCACAGTATATACACTCTAGTACTTTTGTACAGCATGGAGAGTTCCTGCCCCTGTTTAAGGCGAACTCATCCCTCACCCTGCGAGTGAGATCCGATAAAAGTTGTTTAACGCAAGCCATTTTATTAATTAAAACAGTTGCACCTCGAGCCCCTCTTTCGGACAAGTAAGTTTTTTGGACTTATGGTGATCTACAAATGATAAAAAAATAAAGTCTGTCAATCCGTCCAACGTCTATCAATACCTACCTCAACATGTGGGTCATTCGTGTCCCAAGACAGCTTCTTGACCCTGGCGGGTATGGTGGCGCTGGGCCACGCGACCCCGGAGCGCGCGCCGTGGCTATGCAAGTGGTCACTCATGAGGGCCACGCCACCTTCAGGGGGGTCCATGGTGGGGGGCGCTGGAGCAATCTTCGTCTTGGCGGGAAACCGCTGTGATTGGCGGGCTACTGTTGCGCCTGTTGGAAATATTTCGGAATTTTATTGAATTTAATGATATTTTTGAGGTCTTATCCCGGAATTATATTTAAACTACTGGATGAGTTAGCAAAGATGGTGCTTGCTTTAAAATTGAAGGTGCAAAATGGTAACAGTTGGTAAGGTAGAACAGAAAAGGATGGCGCTAAGAGGATATCTATGGGAGATATGATATCGGTTCAACAAAAGACGTTATTCAGATTATTTATATAGATAATACAATGAAACAACTCACTTCTAGTCCCATTCCCGCTGCTAGGCAACGTGTCTCCCCTCAGGTCCAGACTACTCGACGAGTTAGCGAGTATAGTGCTCGCTCCAGCGCTCACGCTGAGTAAGGAGCCAGAGTTGGCACCGAGCGTCGGGGCCGGGCGCGGGGAGCGCGGGGAGCGCGGCGGCTCTGACGGGGGCTTCCCTGGACTAGGCGAGGGCTTTGAGCGACGTCTCTTGCTGGGAACAAAAATACATTTTAGTTAATTAATGTACTTTCTTTTATGTATGTATCTTTTTATCTATCTCGGGTAGTCCTTAGACAGAGGCACATTTTAAGTATATTTTGTGGAATTTGTTGCTTTTGTATTTTTTTCATCCTTTAGTTGTTAAAACTCAATGTAACTCAACTCAATAGCTAGGAGATATTATGGTATGAAGATATCACCGTCCCGACTTCGGTTCATCTCAATATATGCTTATTCATCTTCTAAGGGGTATTTACGCCTCGAGTGTATCTTACAAAATTATACCCAAAGATCAAGAAACCTAGCTAAACCCCACTCACTTCCTGTAGATGTAGGCGAGCAGCACCAGCACGAGCATCGCCAGCAGCGCGAGCACGCCGCCGAACACGGCCAGCACGGGGGGCGCGCCGCGAGCCGCCCGCGCGCCGCCCACGTGCACGAGCACCGGCACCGACGTCTGGGGGAGCACAAGTTCTAGGTACAGACTGATGGTGAACCTCATCAGCTATTGGGCCAGCAGCCGAGTAATATTTGCTACTCTAACTCCAGCATCATCCTTTATTGTGGTGTGCTCGCAGACCGTACAGCTACCGTGATCACTTTTATACAGTCCACGATTGAATTTTGTCGTGGGATAATGTTAACGGGTCTGAAGCTCCCAGTGAACTGCCGATAAGGGTACTGCACAATTCGACTCAACTTAAACTCATAAGGGAGTTCACTGACTCACTAACTGACTTGTAGGAGGTAATACTGTCTTCGTCCATATTGCATTTGGATGAACTAGGTGGCATGTCCAAGATATTGCTAACACTTAAAACACTGGGAGAAAGCGTAGCGTCTTCTCTTGTTGTCCGATTTGTCGACTGACGAAGATTAACATATATGTTGAACACCTGAGCTAGCAATATAAGTGAACAATGTTATCGGTCATGATATGAGAAGTCTAGAAGTTCGTCTCACCTGTCTGGGAGGTGAGCCAGAGTCAACAGCTGTCGCCACCACGTGGAGCACGGAACTGTTGAGGGTCGGCAGCGCTTCTTGCCGCATAAACATCTCGCCGGAGTCGTTTATGTAGAACATGCTGCAGGGAAGAGATACAGCTTTATGATGACAGGTGAGTTTATCTTACAGATTTAAAAGACAAGAGATTTAATTTAGAGTCAGTTGTTTTTGTATATTGAAAGCATGTTAGCACAAGAATATAATTAAACTCAATGTTGCTCGAATAATAATTTAACAAAACATCAGCACTTTGGGCTAGGTAGGTTCATACAGAATCAAAACAGGTCTCATACAGAATCAAAACTGGTCTGCTCCTTATGCTCGCCTTCCCTGTCCTTCTCTAATCAAAGTCTTCACTTACACCTTACTCTGTAGGGATTCGAAATAGGACTCAAACTATTAAACTAGGTACACGGTAGTAGTAAAAACTCATCTAACCTAGCATCAGCACTCCTCAGCGTCAAGTTGACGCGGTCGGACGCGTCTCGGTCGTGCATGTCCAACCGCCCCACCGCAGCAAGCCAGACCCGTCCTCCCCCTCGCCCCCCTCACCGCCCTCCACCCGGAACTTACTAACCTTGCATCAGCGCCCCTCAGCGTCAAGGTGACGCGGTCGGGCGCGTCTCCGTCGTGCACGTCCAGCCGGCCCACTCGCAGCAAGCCCGACCCCTCCTCCCCCTCGCCTCCCTCGCCCTCCACTCGGAACTCGTACTGAGGGTACCGGAAGCGCGGCTCCCACTCGTTCACGTTGATCACTGAGATGTTGATGGTTGCTGTGTCGTTCTGTTGACGGAGAAGTTAAGACTTAGGTATAGGGTTACATCAATAGAAGCAGACGATTGATCTTTATAATTTCTAGCCTCTTAGATGGAGGCACATATCATTGTCAGCTCTTTTAGATGGTTGGTTCGTAAAGAGAAGTTCAAAAGTTACACTAGAGTATTTTTCTGTCTTTTCTGCCTTAAAGTTGCATAAATTACAAATTCAACAAATTAACGCTTCACGTTGCACCCATATTGCGTTAATAGGAAACTATCGACCCCCTTCAACGTATTTGACTAAGATTTTTAAAGACTATTCATACATATTATCAATATTTCTTTAACCTGATACTGAGGAACTTACTGCGATTCCATCAGTGACCATCACTTGATAATGATAGTAGCTCTGGGCCTCATAGTCCAGCGGTCTCCTCAGCAGCACTTCTCCGCCGCTGTTGATGGCGAACTTCTCCAAGAAGCTTCGGTCTGACACGAAGAATTGGAGGGGGCTCTGAAACAGAACGAGAATTTGGAACAACTGGATTAGAAGTATTTGAACCCAGGTATAAAAACTGTATCATGGCATATTTATATCCGTACGTACTTAGTTATCTGTGTGCCTATATTTCATTTTTAAAGGTGTCAATGAACCATATGTTACTGATGGTGTTAACAAATAAGCTGGGACTTAAGAACTGGAAAACACCACGAAACAATATTGAAGAAATTGTTATCAAATTCGATTGCCAAAGATCATTTAGTTATACCGGACATCTGGAGCTTTACCTACGAGTTCCATCCATGAAACTTAAGCTATTTTTTAGGACTTTCGGACTTTTGCCTTTTTATTAATTTGAGTCAACTTCTCTTGGTGAAAGGTTGTTAAGTATAAAGAAGAGCCCTAGTTAACGGGTCCGAGATCATTTTGTTACACCCTAAAATCCCCTTGCAAGCACGTCACGTGATGCGAAACGTATAAGTATTTGAAAATAACGATACACCCAGTGTTCCTTACCAGTTCCTTGGGTCTCGGCGGATCGGTATGCAAGGTAGCGACCACAGTGCCCGGAGGAGCATCTTCTGGCACGGCAGCGATGTAGGCTCGCCTCGCGAAGCGCACCGGCCGCGCCGGCGGCGCCGCGGTGGTGCGCGCGCTGATGGAGAGAGTGGCGAGGGCGTAGCGGTCGGGGTTGTCGACTTGCGTGGCCTGGAGATCGAAGGATAAAAACCACGTGTAATAAAACTTTCAAGAACTTCATAGTTATTCGCGACCCTAGTTTTATTTTATTTAACGTGTAAGAGGAAACCAGTAGGAGGAAACATTCAGAGGGCAGTCCATAGCACCTACAGCCATGGCCAATTGAGACCTTAGTTGTGGTCGCGATCCTCAGCATTGAGGGACCGAGCAAGAAGATGATCCAAATCGCAATTTTTTAAATTATTTATTTTTGTTAGGGATAAGTACATTGTTTTTAATTTTTACTTTTGATTAGCTTATACAGTAGTTTTGTTCCACTCTTGTCATATAATGAAAAACGTAGGTACATCTTCTTATCTACTTTGAGCACGAAATATAAGATGCTTTTTACCCCATAACTATCAGTGAAAGCACAATCAAGAGCATACTTACAAATTGCAATCAATTAATGGTTTCACACTTTCTTTGATGATTAAGATATCTGGAGACAAACTTTGGAAAGGGTAGACGCATTTCACACTCTCACCTTTATGACTATAGTGAGTGGGAACTGCGCAGACTCCAGCAGTCGCCTGGTGACCGCCACTCGCCCCGTGTCCCTGTCGATGTGGAGCAGCGCCCTGTTGTCGCCAGCCAGCGAGTAGTGCAGAGGCGCGCCGATGCCCACGTCTTGGTCGTGGGCAGAGATGGGCTCGGGGGCTGTCTCTAGTATTGTACCCTGACAAGGAGTTGGAAAATTGAGGTAATAATTTCGTACTATGGGGAAAGACGAAATGAGATTCAGAATTCAGATGAAGAGAAAGAGCACCGGGGATATCTCTACGTCTACGAAAGGTCTTTCAACTTTGTTACACCACGATTTTCCGCGTGACCGTTTGGCACTCGTTCATTTGTCTTTAGTACATATATAGGGATCTGTGGGACCTTCGCCAACTTTCACAGTTTGCCTACCTTTCAAATATTGAATACAAACACTCCTATTTTGGGGAATTTTTTATTCGTTCATGCAAGTAGTTCCAAATCGCCGACTTTCCCAAATAGTTGTCATTCGCCAAGTGTACATTTAAACCTGTCTTCATCTTAATTCCTCTAACTCTAACGTCATTCAGCTTTTTCCGATCAACTACAGTCTTCTTCCAGTCTATTTTATTTAAAAACATAAACGAGAAATCAAATTTTGTAAGCTTTAGAAAACAGTTTCCTACCTCTTCAGCATCATCAGGAATCACAGCGGTATAATGCTCCTTCGTGAACTTGGGGTTCTGGTCATCGGCGTCCAAGACTTCCACCGTGAGCGTGGTGTCGTTGTGCCGAGGGGGAGTGCCGCCATCTTGCGCTCGCAACTGTACCGTGAAGTTGCGCAGTGTCTCGAAGTCAAGCGGTTTCTTGACCACTAGTATGCTGTCTAGTTCGTTTGGGAATTCGAAGTAGTCCTAGAAAAAGTGACACAGTTTGGTTATCAATGGATTTTAAACGAAGACCAAACTAACAGCAGTCAAGGATGCCCTTTTCGTTCTGTTGTGAAACGTAGAATAATGGAAAGCGCTACAGCCGCTTTATCATCAGAAGGTTAATAATCACTGCTTGCCGTATTTGAAGGCTGAGATATACCTAATGCCTTATTTGACGGTAATCGCACTGGTGGATTCACTCTACGCACCCACAGTACGCTGCTTAGTAGAGAAAAAGAGCGAGCGTACTCGCGCAGTTGAGCCTTGTATAATAAGATCCTTGTAACGGTCTGACAGGCCGTCACATTATAAAAAATAAGATGATTATTAGTAACACTATTGTATAATATTTCTCCTAGCGACATCTAGTCCCATTTCCAAAAAACAATGTTACTAGATAACTCGTTAATGTAGCAAGACCATTGTAAGTCTCTATAAATGGGCTTATTAACGTACTACTAAGTTCAATATCTATCTGGTAGATGGTGCTAGTAGTAGTTTAGCTTTTTGAAATGAATCGCGCGGCAACGCGTGATAGAGGGAAAGTGGACGTAGTGGACCTAGTGGACGTAGTGGACGTAGTGGACGTAGTGGACGTAGTGGACCTGGTGGACGATTTCGAGTAGTATATAAGGAATAGATGGGTAGGAAACAGGACTTTTTGGATCTGGGCGTCGAGGCGGTAACACCTTGTATAATTTGAAATATTTTTCCATAATTTTGTTTGTTTGTGTTTTGTTTAATATATTATTTGCAGTTATTAAGTAAATTGGGGTGTGATCACTATTACCGGCTGATGATGATTACGATAATAATTTAAAATAATTTATTATCATTTGCAGATATTTGTAAATTGGAGAGTGATCACTAATATGGGGTGATGATGATGATGATGATGGTTTAGTAAATTTATTTGTTTGTGTTTTGTTTATTATGATTTATTAATTTTTGCTCTTCTGATTTCAGATGAAGGTTCGTTGTCGATCAGGCCAATCGTTCGCGGTTGACCTGGTTTACAATATCCTTCAAAAGTGAATCTTCAGACGGGTTCACCAGATCCTCAGGTTTCTGATCAGTCTGACTGGCTCATGTAAGAATTCATCAGTGAAATGGACCACAGGATGGACATAGCGGGTTCTTTCCGCGCTTTTCACGGGTGTCTTATTGGTTATTATATTCCTTATGTATCTATCTAATAGGTACTTAGGGAGTATTTTAATTATTGACTACATGGAGCAGTACCCCCTTCTACAATTGGCACATACCCCCCCTTTCCTCTATCTTGTGCTGGTTACACACATCATTCAAGGGGTGTCGTGTCACCTCAAACTGTGTTTGAAGGTGGGATTATTCCTTTTGTTTGAGATAGGTACTCTTAGGGACTAGGGATACAGGTCTGGTTAGGCACTCACGCATACGATACACACCACGCCTAGGTTTCTTTTACTCTATCTGTGGGCATTAATCTTGATCTTTCGATTGAGGTTGTATTGCAAATGTTTTCTCACTCACGGTCTTCTGTCTCTTGCTTCCACCCGGTATCGAAGAGAAAGGTGGAAGGTGGATTATTGCCTGCGGCCCAGTATCTGTCGAGAACAGCCGTGGGATGTCTCTTTAGGGCTGTGAGTGGGGGATGTTGTAGTACAATTTAGCCTGTGAAGATAGAGTGGGGATAGGGAACTATCGGTAACATGGACATAAAAATAAAAAAATAGCTTTGTTATGATTTAGCTAGCTTGGTCGATGACCAAAGTAACGTTATAGGTACAGGGATGTTATTTGTAGGGATTGGTTAGATAATTTCTTATAAATAAGTGAGTTATTTTTACTAGGAAAAAGTAAATGAGATAGACTTGTAGGTAAATCGCTAGAAAACTATAGGATGATAATTTTGAGAATTATCTAGGTTGTAAAAGGTACAATATACGGAAGTTGTTAGGGTATCACGCTAAATTTAAGAATTTACGATTTGTTATCAATAAATGTTCAATTCATTTTATGTACGCCAGTCCAATAAACTCTTAGTTCAGAGAAATTAAAGCTAGATAAGACGGATACGGATATATTTGTATACTTGGTGTAGAACATAGGTAAAAATACCTAAAATAATAGTATATAGGAGGAAATTAGTTCAAATATTCATTTCAAACATTTTATCAGTTATAGCTGTAGGCATGAACAGACATGAAATGACGTTCTGTGTTAGATGGCGGAATATAACACGGTAAACATGTAGCATTGTAGGAAATAATAAAGGGACTGTTACTTAGTAGTGTACTAGGTTGAGTAGGGTGTTAGGTTTTACTAGAATACTAATGAAAGTGTGTGAATTTTGAGTATTTAAATATAGGTTTCAAAAATATTTTATGTATGATTGAGTAAATTGATTTCCAAATTAAAATTGTTAAAAGTTAGGAAAAGAAATTTCAAATCTAGAATTCTGAAAGTCTTGCCTTTTCTTTTTACAAAATTAAGTTCCCTTTAACAAAGTCTTCGGTTTTATTACACCTGTTGGTATAGGCATATAAAAGTATTTTATGTCAATAACAAACGGAAAGAAAGAATGGTTTGGTTTTGCCATATAATTCCTCAGTAAATAAATGAATATTTGCAAGTCTAGGGAATCCAATTCACATGTCAGGAAGGCTAAGTTCATAGGAAATTCACTAACTTATATGTACTAAAATCTATAGCTTAAATAGCTAGATAATGCCAACAAAGTTAATCCGCTAAAGGCAAAAGTTTCTTTATAGTATTTTATGTCTTTATGTTACCTGGAAGTATGAACTCAATTAATTAGGTAACTTTGAATCAAAAGATTCTATTCACTTGATGGAAAGGAAGTTGTAGTAAAACTCAATTTAATGTGATATTTTGAATCAGAAGTTCTACTCACCTGATGGGAACTAGATAAATTATAATAATTTATTATTGAAGATCTCAAGCTAGTCCTGAGTAGTCGATGGATGACTGATTTTAAGAACTAACTGCTTAGTACTAGTAAGCAATTTAAATTAACTAAGTAATAAGAATCAAAGGATTCTAACTGCCTGATGGTAGGGCAAGGCGTATTTATAAGTAACAGAGTTGTTCTTATGTTAAGGTTCAAATTAAAAAGTATTAATTTAAATAATCTAAATATCCTGAAATGGATTATTTTTAATCACCAGATGGTAAATAGAAATTGAGATAAGTTAATCTCATGGTACAATTAATTAATTGTCCTAAGTTAATCAAAGGATGTAACTCACCTGATGGAAAAGGTAAATGATGTTACAACTAGGGATTGTTGTTCAGTTATTTCATATAAAAGGGATGACAAAGTCATTAATGGTAACATCTATATTCTGCTTGATATCTAATAGAATATTTTGAATAATTTAAATAGTTGTTTGTTACTCCAAGAAGTGACCCAAACTTTATGATTTGTCTACTTACTTATTTCTACTGCGATGGCTAGGGTCTTCACTAACTCAGAGGGTTGGTTGTTGTTCCATTTGTGTTACCACGCCGAAGGAAGTAAGCTATGACGGCACTATGGGCAGCAGCTGGTGATTGACCTGATCCATTTATGTAACTACTAGAGGTAGTAAATTTTACACACACGTCTAACCGAGTTGGGGTTACTTCTGTCTTTGTTTATACTCAATAATTGCCAAAGTGCAAAATGATATTGGATACCAGGCAGAGTATCATTGTGGTCAATACCCACCTGATGGTAAAGTCAAATGTTTATACAACTAGAGGTTGTTGAAACAAAAGAAGCAAGAAATTCAAATACATTTCTTATGAAAATATTCAGTTTGCATGTTAGATGGCTGATGATGATACAACTAGAGGTTGTTGTTAAGATGGAAGAAGAAGATGACTGTATTCTGCTCGATTTCTAATAATTATTCTTGTTCGTTTAAGTAACAAATTTCTACTCAGAGAAGTAGTCCAAACTGTGCTATCAATTGATTTCCATATTTCATCCGCATTGCAATGGGTTTGGTCTTCGCTAACTCAGAGGGTTGGTTGTTGTTTCATTAGTGTTACCACGCTGAAGGAAGTAGGCTATGACGGCACTATGAGCAGCAGCTGGCGATTGACCAGATCTATTTCTCTAACTACTTGAGGTAGTAAAGTATACATACACGTCAAGCCGAGTTGGGGCTACTTCTGTCTTAGTTACAGATGTAATTATAACAATTCTGTCATAGTGCAGAAAATTATGTTGGATACCGAGCGGAGTATTGTTGTTGTTCACACAATTCATATTGAATAACTACTAGAGGTGGTTATTTGTTATTGAGGCGTTAGTCCTCGCCTTATCAACTCAGAGGGTTGTATATTTCTATCGTTGTGGTTCACACAATTCATATTGAATAACTACTAGAGGTGGTTATTTATTATTGAGGCGTTAGTCCTCTCCTTATCAACTCAGAGGGTTGTATGTTTCTGTCGTTGTGGTTCACACAATTTATATTGATTAACTACTAGAGGTAGTTATTTGTTATTGAGGCGTTAGTCCTCACCTTATCAACTCAGAGGGTTGTATGTTTCATTACACTAGTGTTACGGCTGAAGAGTAGTAAGCCTTGATAACATTATGGGTGCAAACGGATTAATAATTATCCATATTTTGTATAACTACTAGAGGTAGTTATTGTATCTAAAGGAAAATTAAATATCTGTTGACTGAGTTCATGCTACTAAGGTACACAGACTTATTAATTATTCATTTTGTCATAGTGCAAAACCCATAACATTGTATTTTATTGAAATCAAATAATTATCCAGTTACATATTTGTAAATCTAAGTTCTTCTTGTCATGTGCATGTGAACCTTAATGTACAGATTAGAAACATAGGGAATTGGTTTAGGTATGAAGTTAGGAATCGAGTTCTAATTATCATAGGTGGTCTCAATAGATATTCAAAGTAGGATTAGGTTCTCTTTATTGATGTTAGTTGTCTTTATTTTTATATTTAGAATCTTTTAACTATTTTGTCTTGATAAAGTGTTGAAGTGAGTTTCTTTGGGCTGCCGTTTCTTCTCACTTCGCTAACACTTCCCGAAACGGCCAGCATACGGGTTCCAAGTGGTAGGAACCTTGTATTAGGTAGTTAAAGTTAAATTTATTAAATTTCTAACTATACAGTAAATTAATTATTAACTTGAGAAAATAATGTCTCAATTTAAAATTAGACTATTCTTACTAAAAGAAATTAATAGCTATGAAGTCTCAAAGAATAGTAAATTTTTCCTTATTATGTTATTTTTAGATAGTTAGGTTAATAAACTTTTGTACCCGGTGGCGTTGGACTGGGGGCTTAGGGGAAGGCGGAGAAGCTCTCCCGCAACTTGAAAGAGTTGCGGTATAAAGCAGTTTATAGATCAGTCATCTGGTTTATACATTGCTTCGCGTTAGATTATTTTATAAATTTTACTCTGAGACTTCATAAGTGATTAACACTTTCACAGCTTCAAACCAATATAATTCGTGCTAACTAAATTGGATGCGGGACACGACAAAGTTTCGTGCGCTCTCGAGAAAAGAGTAGTAGAACTGAACGTGTTAAATGTTTTTAAATTCTCAATTCCGAAATAATGGATTCAGTTGTTTTATACTGAATAAAATTTGTTTATTTATTATTAATGAATGATTAAAACTAATAAATTACTTGATTCAAATTAATAAAGATTCCATTCTTATTTTCACTTAAACGTCCCGGAGTTACGTATTACGTTCATGAAGTAGGTTACTTAATCACTAGACGATTCATTGGCCAAGATAATTATCAGATGATTAAGTTGAAGAATATGTTGAGTTCAGTAAGTAAGTTACGCTCAACTATGGAGAAAAAAAAAATGCTGACGAGGTTCAGATGTTACAATTTGGTGTGCCTTAGCCCAGGATATTTCGTGACTGTTTTCTCTTTAAAGGAAATAGTCACAATTTGCTGCCCGTGAAATGGATGGTGAAATAAGAGTGGATTTATAATTAAAAGGTTTTAACGTTTCTCTTAATTCGTTATTTGTTAGAAAAAATAAAATGTAAAAGGATTTGTATAATTTGTTTAATCTTGTTTAATTTGTTTATTTGGGGGTTGAAATATGTATATCTTATTTTTAGTAGATTTACATTTTATTAAATCGTTAAAATTTTTATAGTCTGGGGGTTGAGATTTCGTTTTAATAAATAGCGTAGGTACTATTTTGTTAAATAATTGCTTTTATCCATATTTTTGTCCACCATAGTCACTTTGAATATCAATTTAATTCAAGTGAAAGTATTAAAAGACGGGGGGGATGGCAGCAGTTACTTGGTTTTAATATTAAATTTGTGGAAACGTTAGTTGATGGGGGGTTGTTGTATAAAAAACTCAATAATTATGTTACCATAGATTGCGAACTAGGAATAATATTCGAAAGAAAAATTTATATATGTATTATTTACTTTAAAATCTGTAACGTAGTTGTTATGAACATGACATTTAAATACGGGCAAATACTTATAAGGGAATTATATAAATACTATCTATTTGGTAGTGGAGTATAATTTAGAAGGATAGAAAGCTATTTATATTTAAATTTCATATTCTTTATAGCATTCTAGAAAATACGTAAAATGCTTAATAGTAACTCTAACAACATTATTTGAAATCCATATTATTGACTGGAAATGTCACTGTCTATGGTTATCAGTATGTAAGAAGTGTAGTAAAAGAGTACAAAGTATCAAAGATTTAAATATTGTTTGGGAAAAAAAAAAATAGAAAAATCTGTTAGAAATTTCATTATTTACATAAAAGAAATATAAAGATAAATTCAAAAATCTTTGCTATAATTACAATTGAAGTATTAGAATTTTATTTAATTGATTTAGTGATGGACTTATTGGAGTCTTTAACAGAAGAATTCAGAAAAAAGATATGTAAGGTTTATCAACAGAAGGATAATAATAAGAAGGATAAGGATAATAAGAAACATACTGGAAAAAATTTCTACCCCTGTAAAATACCATAATATACAAAGACTTTGATAAATTATTGACGTATTAGGTAGGTTGGTATGGTCAGGAATTTATATTAAATGTAATTCAGTTGTTTTTTAATGTTTCTAGATATACAAGTAATATAAAGTAGGACAGTAATGTCTTTATTTTACTAGATTTAGGCGTTTAAAACACAACAGACCGAATTACAGACCTTAGGGAAAATGTATTATAGGAAAATCATTAGTTTCATAGCGCGTGATAATAAAAATTAGAACAGTCATGTTGGCAGTACAGTAGGAAATAATAATATCATTAGTTTCATAATGCGTGATAACAAAAATTAGAAGTCATGTTGGCAGTATAGTAGGAAATATTATTCATATTTTTGGAATATTGTTAGGTTATTATATTTATATAGAAAATAATTAAGAGCAACCCATAATAGGCAGATCAAATTAAGAACAATTGTTATTAAATAGTATTTCAAAGAGTCGGAGCGAAAAGCAGTTACTAAATATTTAGGTGGGTTATAGATAGAATTTGATTAAACTTAAAAAAAGAAGTCGGGTTACGGATTGTTACCTATTACCAATTTAGTGATTTAATACATAAAAAGGTATATATTGTGGGTAAGGTTTTGAAGGTATTTAAGAAGGTAAAGGTAAGGAATAACGGTATGTCATTTTATAAATTAAATTTGTCAAATCTCATGAAGTTGTTTCATTTATTTCACTCAAATTAAATTCAATAATATATAAATGAAGTTTTATTTATATTATAATTATATAGTAGAGGAAATGCTAAGGTTCAAGTAATTAGTCAATTACCGAATATCATTTATTAAGAGAAAGAAAATCCTTATGCTGAATATAATTTAGAAAATTCCATACTGACTGGGCTGGTGATTCGTTAGAGTAGCGTAAAATGGTGTTGGTGTGTTATGGGGAAGAAAATAGGCGGGTGATAGAATAGAGTGTTATTGTTTAATATAGAATAAAGGGATGAATAAGAGGACTCTAATGAGACAACAGAAGCTGGAGTATGGAGAATGAGTTTATTGACAGTCCAACCCGGAGGCACTATAACGAACAATTGAGTTACTATGGGAATAGGAGTTAGGTTAAGTCATTTTGACGACAACAGTGTTAATACTGTATCCCATAGTAATCTCATACTGTACACGCAGCTGAAAGCTATTTCTATTTCTCAACAACTGCACAAGCTCCAGACAGAGAATCACGATTATGTTGGGTCTAAGTTCTAAGTGAGGCTCTAAAGCAAGGAATGATTATCATTTGAGCTATTAAAGTAATCTAGATTATGGGGGGGATAGATTGGCGGTATCAGTTTACAAGTCTTGAGGAACGGTTTGGATTGGTAGTGCCAATTTATTGCTATTAGAGCTAATTTGCCTCACAACCAAATTCCTCTGCAGAGTTTAGATTGACCTTGTGATATAATGATTTTTATTCATGTTAAGATGTCATGAATTCAGAGTTTTGATTCACGTTTTTAGTGATTGGCTGTATGGTTTAAAAACACACTACATATTACATCCTGGGAAGAAGTGTCAATAAATTGATTGGGGTAGTAGTTAGAACAAATAGTTTAATGAAAAAAAAAAGGTGTAGCAGTCTAGTAAGTAAGTAAGTCTAGTAAGTCTGGTGAGTGTGTAATTAAAATCTTAATTAAAGAACGTTAACAGTGATTTCAACAGTTAGTTCCAATAGGTTTAGCATCCAGTGGTCGTTAGAACAATTCATCAAACCTTAAGATACCCGAGATTGGAGCGCATCATGTTTGGTCGGACAAACCAAAAATGTGAAGTTGTTCAGTACAGTAGTTGTTCAGTACAATAAGGCTTGCTTAAATATCCATGCAGTGGTGAGTCGATAGCTGAGTCGTTTCCTTTTTTTTTTTGGTGTAAAATAAAGGCTCGTTAAAATTATTTTAAGTAAGTAAGTAATTTTATATTTACTAATTATTACGTTAATATATTTTGCTAATTCTTTCACATTCTTTGTGGTAGTGTGCAGCTAAATGAAACTGGGATCCGACTTGTTTGCCCGAGTTGCGCAGTGATATGTAGGACCTTTAATTCAAAATAAATGTGTTGAAAGAAGTTTATTTTGGGCCTGGGGTTTCTTCCTTTTCCGCGAGCATTTCACAAGACATTGGGTGTGCAGGTTCCGATGGTAGGATTTTCGTATATGGTGGTTTAAATCATAATCGGCCGAAGGCCAATGGACAAAGGACTTCCCAAGGATTTCCACACCGACCGGTTCAGCGCTGCCGTTTTCCAGCGACCTCCTGCCACCTTTATCAGGTCATCGGTGGTTGTCTTGAATGAATATTTTTTATATTTTATAGTTCTATTCTATTTTTCTATTTGGCATTCCACTTCTCATAACGAGCGTGATTTTGCCAATGTCAAGTGAAAAATGGGAGAATCTTCAATAAAAAAAAATGGCGAAACGCCAATGTCAAGTGAAAGACGCGGCCCTAAGGGTGATGGGCACTTAAAGACGCTCCACGTGGTGGTTTGTTGCTGGAACTCGGAAAACGGAGCTGTCTCCCGAGTTAATCCTCTTCTTATGACCGCTTATCACTGAATTGGTTTCACAGCTATTTTCCCATCACAAAAATAACGTTGAGACTACTCTAAAACGGAAATAATTAAAAAAATAACTCAGCAGACGTGTGCTCGGTACAAGTCCCGGCAACCAACCCCATATTTTATAGTTGTTTATATGCCAAAACTTAAGAACTATCATGGTAATAAGAACTGTGTACTCGTATAGCTGAAGACTGTTATTCTTATTTGTCTAAAACAAAGCTGAGAGTTACTAGGTATGTTACAAAAAAATTGCAGATTAAATATAATAATGACATTTGCCTTGTAATATTTTTTTAGGATGAGCTGCTGATAATTGCTGGCTATTATCATTGGCTATGACTTAGTCCACGTGAATAGTTGTGGATGGTTCGTGGACTGACTTATGGGAAGGTGGAGGTCAGTTATAAATAGTAAAGAGCCGTGGTTAGCTCTCGGGTTGTTGTGAGACATGCATAATGCTTCATTTTATTTTCATTATGATATTAGTGAGGAAATGTCATGGTTCACGAACAAACAACTTAATATTACATTAATATTACGGAGATAACATATGGGTTAATGGTGTAAAACACATATATATGAATGTTTTTTTTTGTGATTGATTTGTGATAAAGGTCTCAAAATTTTAGATGAAACTTGCAATAAAATAAGGTTTATTAAAGTTGTAAATTTATATTTCTAAAAACATAATTTTGTGAAGACAAATTAATTTTAGATTATAAGGTATTCAGTTACATTTTAATTTTGTTGAAATGGTGAGAAGAAAACTTTTTTCCGGTTTAATAATTGTACACCTTCAAAAAGTTTGGGGGTTGGCTGTAACGGTCTGACAGGCCGTCACATTATAAAAAATAAGATGATTATTAGTAACACTATTGTATAATATTTCTCCTAGCGACATCTAGTCCCATTTCCAAAAAACAATGTTACTAGATAACTCGTTAATGTAGCAAGACCATTGTAAGTCTCTATAAATGGGCTTATTAACGTACTACTAAGTTCAATATCTATCTGGTAGATGGTGCTAGTAGTAGTTTAGCTTTTTGAAATGAATCGCGCGGCAACGCGTGATAGAGGGAAAGTGGACGTAGTGGACCTAGTGGACGTAGTGGACGTAGTGGACGTAGTGGACGTAGTGGACCTGGTGGACGATTTCGAGTAGTATATAAGGAATAGATGGGTAGGAAACAGGACTTTTTGGATCTGGGCGTCGAGGCGGTAACACCTTGTATAATTTGAAATATTTTTCCATAATTTTGTTTGTTTGTGTTTTGTTTAATATATTATTTGCAGTTATTAAGTAAATTGGGGTGTGATCACTATTACCGGCTGATGATGATTACGATAATAATTTAAAATAATTTATTATCATTTGCAGATATTTGTAAATTGGAGAGTGATCACTAATATGGGGTGATGATGATGATGATGATGGTTTAGTAAATTTATTTGTTTGTGTTTTGTTTATTATGATTTATTAATTTTTGCTCTTCTGATTTCAGATGAAGGTTCGTTGTCGATCAGGCCAATCGTTCGCGGTTGACCTGGTTTACAATATCCTTCAAAAGTGAATCTTCAGACGGGTTCACCAGATCCTCAGGTTTCTGATCAGTCTGACTGGCTCATGTAAGAATTCATCAGTGAAATGGACCACAGGATGGACATAGCGGGTTCTTTCCGCGCTTTTCACGGGTGTCTTATTGGTTATTATATTCCTTATGTATCTATCTAATAGGTACTTAGGGAGTATTTTAATTATTGACTACATGGAGCAGTACCCCCTTCTACAATTGGCACATACCCCCCCTTTCCTCTATCTTGTGCTGGTTACACACATCATTCAAGGGGTGTCGTGTCACCTCAAACTGTGTTTGAAGGTGGGATTATTCCTTTTGTTTGAGATAGGTACTCTTAGGGACTAGGGATACAGGTCTGGTTAGGCACTCACGCATACGATACACACCACGCCTAGGTTTCTTTTACTCTATCTGTGGGCATTAATCTTGATCTTTCGATTGAGGTTGTATTGCAAATGTTTTCTCACTCACGGTCTTCTGTCTCTTGCTTCCACCCGGTATCGAAGAGAAAGGTGGAAGGTGGATTATTGCCTGCGGCCCAGTATCTGTCGAGAACAGCCGTGGGATGTCTCTTTAGGGCTGTGAGTGGGGGATGTTGTAGTACAATTTAGCCTGTGAAGATAGAGTGGGGATAGGGAACTATCGGTAACATGGACATAAAAATAAAAAAATAGCTTTGTTATGATTTAGCTAGCTTGGTCGATGACCAAAGTAACGTTATAGGTACAGGGATGTTATTTGTAGGGATTGGTTAGATAATTTCTTATAAATAAGTGAGTTATTTTTACTAGGAAAAAGTAAATGAGATAGACTTGTAGGTAAATCGCTAGAAAACTATAGGATGATAATTTTGAGAATTATCTAGGTTGTAAAAGGTACAATATACGGAAGTTGTTAGGGTATCACGCTAAATTTAAGAATTTACGATTTGTTATCAATAAATGTTCAATTCATTTTATGTACGCCAGTCCAATAAACTCTTAGTTCAGAGAAATTAAAGCTAGATAAGACGGATACGGATATATTTGTATACTTGGTGTAGAACATAGGTAAAAATACCTAAAATAATAGTATATAGGAGGAAATTAGTTCAAATATTCATTTCAAACATTTTATCAGTTATAGCTGTAGGCATGAACAGACATGAAATGACGTTCTGTGTTAGATGGCGGAATATAACACGGTAAACATGTAGCATTGTAGGAAATAATAAAGGGACTGTTACTTAGTAGTGTACTAGGTTGAGTAGGGTGTTAGGTTTTACTAGAATACTAATGAAAGTGTGTGAATTTTGAGTATTTAAATATAGGTTTCAAAAATATTTTATGTATGATTGAGTAAATTGATTTCCAAATTAAAATTGTTAAAAGTTAGGAAAAGAAATTTCAAATCTAGAATTCTGAAAGTCTTGCCTTTTCTTTTTACAAAATTAAGTTCCCTTTAACAAAGTCTTCGGTTTTATTACACCTGTTGGTATAGGCATATAAAAGTATTTTATGTCAATAACAAACGGAAAGAAAGAATGGTTTGGTTTTGCCATATAATTCCTCAGTAAATAAATGAATATTTGCAAGTCTAGGGAATCCAATTCACATGTCAGGAAGGCTAAGTTCATAGGAAATTCACTAACTTATATGTACTAAAATCTATAGCTTAAATAGCTAGATAATGCCAACAAAGTTAATCCGCTAAAGGCAAAAGTTTCTTTATAGTATTTTATGTCTTTATGTTACCTGGAAGTATGAACTCAATTAATTAGGTAACTTTGAATCAAAAGATTCTATTCACTTGATGGAAAGGAAGTTGTAGTAAAACTCAATTTAATGTGATATTTTGAATCAGAAGTTCTACTCACCTGATGGGAACTAGATAAATTATAATAATTTATTATTGAAGATCTCAAGCTAGTCCTGAGTAGTCGATGGATGACTGATTTTAAGAACTAACTGCTTAGTACTAGTAAGCAATTTAAATTAACTAAGTAATAAGAATCAAAGGATTCTAACTGCCTGATGGTAGGGCAAGGCGTATTTATAAGTAACAGAGTTGTTCTTATGTTAAGGTTCAAATTAAAAAGTATTAATTTAAATAATCTAAATATCCTGAAATGGATTATTTTTAATCACCAGATGGTAAATAGAAATTGAGATAAGTTAATCTCATGGTACAATTAATTAATTGTCCTAAGTTAATCAAAGGATGTAACTCACCTGATGGAAAAGGTAAATGATGTTACAACTAGGGATTGTTGTTCAGTTATTTCATATAAAAGGGATGACAAAGTCATTAATGGTAACATCTATATTCTGCTTGATATCTAATAGAATATTTTGAATAATTTAAATAGTTGTTTGTTACTCCAAGAAGTGACCCAAACTTTATGATTTGTCTACTTACTTATTTCTACTGCGATGGCTAGGGTCTTCACTAACTCAGAGGGTTGGTTGTTGTTCCATTTGTGTTACCACGCCGAAGGAAGTAAGCTATGACGGCACTATGGGCAGCAGCTGGTGATTGACCTGATCCATTTATGTAACTACTAGAGGTAGTAAATTTTACACACACGTCTAACCGAGTTGGGGTTACTTCTGTCTTTGTTTATACTCAATAATTGCCAAAGTGCAAAATGATATTGGATACCAGGCAGAGTATCATTGTGGTCAATACCCACCTGATGGTAAAGTCAAATGTTTATACAACTAGAGGTTGTTGAAACAAAAGAAGCAAGAAATTCAAATACATTTCTTATGAAAATATTCAGTTTGCATGTTAGATGGCTGATGATGATACAACTAGAGGTTGTTGTTAAGATGGAAGAAGAAGATGACTGTATTCTGCTCGATTTCTAATAATTATTCTTGTTCGTTTAAGTAACAAATTTCTACTCAGAGAAGTAGTCCAAACTGTGCTATCAATTGATTTCCATATTTCATCCGCATTGCAATGGGTTTGGTCTTCGCTAACTCAGAGGGTTGGTTGTTGTTTCATTAGTGTTACCACGCTGAAGGAAGTAGGCTATGACGGCACTATGAGCAGCAGCTGGCGATTGACCAGATCTATTTCTCTAACTACTTGAGGTAGTAAAGTATACATACACGTCAAGCCGAGTTGGGGCTACTTCTGTCTTAGTTACAGATGTAATTATAACAATTCTGTCATAGTGCAGAAAATTATGTTGGATACCGAGCGGAGTATTGTTGTTGTTCACACAATTCATATTGAATAACTACTAGAGGTGGTTATTTGTTATTGAGGCGTTAGTCCTCGCCTTATCAACTCAGAGGGTTGTATATTTCTATCGTTGTGGTTCACACAATTCATATTGAATAACTACTAGAGGTGGTTATTTATTATTGAGGCGTTAGTCCTCTCCTTATCAACTCAGAGGGTTGTATGTTTCTGTCGTTGTGGTTCACACAATTTATATTGATTAACTACTAGAGGTAGTTATTTGTTATTGAGGCGTTAGTCCTCACCTTATCAACTCAGAGGGTTGTATGTTTCATTACACTAGTGTTACGGCTGAAGAGTAGTAAGCCTTGATAACATTATGGGTGCAAACGGATTAATAATTATCCATATTTTGTATAACTACTAGAGGTAGTTATTGTATCTAAAGGAAAATTAAATATCTGTTGACTGAGTTCATGCTACTAAGGTACACAGACTTATTAATTATTCATTTTGTCATAGTGCAAAACCCATAACATTGTATTTTATTGAAATCAAATAATTATCCAGTTACATATTTGTAAATCTAAGTTCTTCTTGTCATGTGCATGTGAACCTTAATGTACAGATTAGAAACATAGGGAATTGGTTTAGGTATGAAGTTAGGAATCGAGTTCTAATTATCATAGGTGGTCTCAATAGATATTCAAAGTAGGATTAGGTTCTCTTTATTGATGTTAGTTGTCTTTATTTTTATATTTAGAATCTTTTAACTATTTTGTCTTGATAAAGTGTTGAAGTGAGTTTCTTTGGGCTGCCGTTTCTTCTCACTTCGCTAACACTTCCCGAAACGGCCTGCATACGGGTTCCAAGTGGTAGGAACCTTGTATTAGGTAGTTAAAGTTAAATTTATTAAATTTCTAACTATACAGTAAATTAATTATTAACTTGAGAAAATAATGTCTCAATTTAAAATTAGACTATTCTTACTAAAAGAAATTAATAGCTATGAAGTCTCAAAGAATAGTAAATTTTTCCTTATTATGTTATTTTTAGATAGTTAGGTTAATAAACTTTTGTACCCGGTGGCGTTGGACTGGGGGCTTAGGGGAAGGCGGAGAAGCTCTCCCGCAACTTGAAAGAGTTGCGGTATAAAGCAGTTTATAGATCAGTCATCTGGTTTATACATTGCTTCGCGTTAGATTATTTTATAAATTTTACTCTGAGACTTCATAAGTGATTAACACTTTCACAGCTTCAAACCAATATAATTCGTGCTAACTAAATTGGATGCGGGACACGACAAAGATTCGTGCGCTCTCGAGAAAAGAGTAGTAGAACTGAACGTGTTAAATGTTTTTAAATTCTCAATTCCGAAATAATGGATTCAGTTGTTTTATACTGAATAAAATTTGTTTATTTATTATTAATGAATGATTAAAACTAATAAATTACTTGATTCAAATTAATAAAGATTCCATTCTTATTTTCACTTAAACGTCCCGGAGTTACGTATTACGTTCATGAAGTAGGTTACTTAATCACTAGACGATTCATTGGCCAAGATAATTATCAGATGATTAAGTTGAAGAATATGTTGAGTTCAGTAAGTAAGTTACGCTCAACTATGGAGAAAAAAAAAAATGCTGACGAGGTTCAGATGTTACATCCTACAGTTAAGAATTGTGATTAAAAGTTACCAAACTGTTATAACCACTCTCTGGTAGCGTAGTACGATTGAATTGTTTTCTTGGTCCTAGTTGGAGTTTGTTCTTCTATACACATAGCAAAGCACATTGCGTTGTACGTATCTTTGCTCGTAGCTAAAGTGCTAGCTTTTATACTTACACTATTAGGTCCAGGGATCACACTATAATGGATCGTGGCATGAGGTCCCGGCTGGTCAGCGTCAGTGGCTCGCAAGGACGGCGCAACCCTCGCTCCAGGAGCCGTCAGCTCTGATATCCTGATCTTGTAGGGTGCATTCAACCAGACCGGCGCGTTGTCGTTCACGTCCCATACTCGCACGGAAACTGGGATTATGAAGGTCTGGAAGTTGTGAAATGAGGGTGATTATGTGTAAAGGAATTAAAAGACTGCAATCAGTAAAGAGTATAGAGCAACCATTTAATCTTGATCTTAACCTCGGACAAGAAGTATAACGCTAAATTAAAGCTCTAGTGTTATCAGCATATGCTTATATATTATGACTGACTCAGTGGCGTATTGGTGAGTGATTCTTACTTCTACGCTGAGGGTCGTAGATTCGATCCCCACCCACGAAAATCATTTTTGTGATGAACATATTTTGCAAGTTATGTTTTTTAACAAAATAATCTGACCACACATGAAATTATTTTTAAATTCAGCTGGTTACTTCTTAAAAAACAACAAGGATTATGTTTTTACGAACCACAGGGGTAATATATTATATTTATACTTTATACTTAATATAATATAAATATAAAATAATTTATACTTTATATTTATACTTAGATCTTAAAGCACGGCCAGCTCGGAGCCGAGATTAAGCTCCCTAGCGATAGCGCGGCCTACTAGTTACAACTTAATAAGTTTTACAACATAATAATATTATTATACTCACTGGATCAGACGTCCGCCTTCTATCGCACCTCACGTTGACGTAAACATTGGAGGGGCCCGACTTCTCCTCCCGGTCCAAAGCTCGCAGAAGCGTGAGATTCTTGGTGCCCGGCGCGATGCCTACCGCTGCGTTCTTCTCTTGCAGTTTGAGGGATATGTTGCCATCCGCATCACTGGGGTCGCCGTTAACGCTTAGTATTCCTGTAATTAAATTAAAATTAAAATGTCTAAAATCCTGGCCGTATTCGCCGCCAGACTGGACGGGGGCACTGTGAGGCACTGGATGGGGATGCACTCAGCGGTTGCCACGTACACCCACTGAGTCTGCATTCCTGTCTGGTGACTTAGTTATATTTTATCTATTTTATCTATTTTTATTTATCATAATTTAATTTAATTTATTTTTCAATTTAATATAATATAATTTAGTTATTTTTAAAATTGATAGTACTAACAATTAGATGTAAGTTTTTAATGTTACTAACAAATTATATGGATCCCTGGGTCTGAAATAAAAAGATTTTATTTTTTATTTTAAAAAGCATTCTAATAAATTATCATTTTTCGTACAAAGATACGCGGTGGGTTCCTAATTCGCGTTATACTCGTGATCGGGTGCTGTTTATAAATGTGAACTGGCCAGCTCCTGTCATTGGCATGAAGTTATTTCTTATTAATTAGCTTCCAATTGCAATTCACTCTTGTCAATCCTTTTTAATGCAATATTTTAAATTATTCTTGACCTAAAATTAAAGGGCAAATAGCGTATAAGACATTTGAATTGTGGTTTCTCAAATATCAAATAACCGATTCATTAATTAAAACTTGTAGGGAGTTTTTTAGGGCACAACGACGCTTTTTCTTACTTCTCAAACATTCTAAAGTGTGTTGATAACATCTATGTCCTGAATCTACATTTTTTTCAGTGACCTTGAACTATGCAATGAGACAAAATATATCTGTTCGATGTTTAAGCGATACTGTGACCATTCTAATGATGACAGCAAGGCAACTCACCAATAACGCTGCCAACGGGCGTGTCCTCACTGATGAAGAAGCTCTCCACGGCACCTCCGTTCACCAGGTAGCAGCGGCTGTCCTGGATCGCTGAAACGGTATACAACATAGACATAGACATATATTTATTTTTGACACAAAAAACAATATACAAACAGTAATAATACTAGATTATAAAACGACAAAACTAAACACAAATAGACTTTTTTTAAATAAAGGATTTAATCGTTAATTTGTGCCAAAAAATGGCCCTCGACTCAGCATGAGCTGCGACTGCGGTGACACAATGCAACGCTGGTTTTCAGCGAGGCCCATTTATTGCCACTTGCACGTGTAACAAAGTTGCAACAAACTTCAACTCAGACTCAAGTGGCTCTTATCATACTTAGATGACATCGGTCTTATGGCACATGTGTTGTAGGGCTATCTATATAGGTTCTAATGATTGCATCTAAAGCTTTTAAAATTTTTCATGGAGCGGAACGAAAAATTACAAATTTTTAAATGAATTGCCATAAATACGATATTAGCTGTCGCGTTGGCGCGACAAAAAAAGTTTACTTTGTGATTTTTGTTTATTAAATAAAAAAAACATATAAATGTGTGTTTTTTTAATAAAACTACAACAACAAAGTAAATAACTTTTAGGTCACAAAATTTGTAAATCATTTACATGGCTAACATTAACCTACATAAGCATTATCAGACGATTATCTATAACTACAGGCACAAATAAAGGATTAATTTTGTTAATCGCTCTTATTGCTTTACGTTTTTCAAGTTGACATAGTTCGATGTCGATCGATACTCATAACTGACTGTATTCTTATGATATATGATATGTCGCAGCAAAATTAGCCCTTCAGCCGGTAAAATTATTCAAAGATTGTAATTTACCAAATAGTCCCTGAAACGGTTAATTCTAAGTCGACAATAGATAACTAATGCAAAAGGTTTCCCAAAATAAAAACTCAGTATCCTCTTACATAGATTATACAATTAAGCTAAGACAGATACCTATACGTAACTGAAAAGGCTCCAAAAACAAATAAATCTCCGTTTAGATTAGTACTTATTTGAATTTTTAGAATTTTCCTTTTAGACATCGCATGTTTTGTTTACATTAGTACAGCAAATCAGTATTTTTTTCCAATTCAACCTGTATATCTCCTGTATATATCCCCCTGAGCTGTATGCTCTACATTCAGGTGAAAATATTGTAAATACGTGGACTGTCCACATCGTCTGCAGTGGTTTCGGCTGGTCGCAGATAGTGTGAATATTTCTTTTTCGTGATGAAAATCCTATTATTACGAACATAAACTTATGTATCTTGTTATTTTTTCGACGGATGATGCAACTATCCATCGTCGTCGTCGTCGTGTCCTAGCTGGTACTGTAATCATAGTAGAGCCTCCAAATCGACGCATCAAATAGCTGTCTGTGTGACTTGGTAGCATAGAGATAAGCAGTCCTAACTTCTTCTCCAACAGTTGTAGGTTCAGCCCTCACTCAAAGCAATGAAATTGAACGTTCCTCCTATATCTTACAGGGAATGCTATATTATTTGAAGGGCATCGCCTTTAGATTTCATCTGCTATGCTACACTTATGGGGCCAGCAGGACTTTCACGAGACTCATCAGAGGTGACCGTGTATTATCTCGACATATAAGAGTACTCGACGAGAAAAGAACAAGACTCGACAAGAAAAGAAGAAGCGTGATTTGTGTCCGGCCTCTAAGCCCCACAACACATGTATGCGGGTCAAGGGGCTAATGCTAGTGGACCTTATCTATCGAGGGCGGAGGGTGGGCGGGGGCAAGGATCGGGCAGGGCATTGCCTCCACGCGACGGCATAGGGCTGCCACCATAACTCGGTTGTACGGTCATGCTAACTTGATGGTAAGGTTCTGGAGTGAAGACCGCAGGCCGTAAAGCCTATACATTCTAAAGTCTATACATGCTATAATAAACATATGTTCCGATTGTCAATATTATTATATAGGTAAGGACTAGTGAAACAGGCGGGGATTTCAAGCATCACACATTCTTCGTGTATTTTTTCTCTAAAAAGGAAAATAACGATATAATTATTTAAAAATCTTTTGGCAGCCCTAACACCGGAACAGGAAATAAAACGTTTACAGCCGTCTTTTGTACGGGTGAGGTTTTAATTTATTACGAAAACCGAGGGTTTGTTTACTACAGTGCCATAGACCTCGTAATAAGCTGGTTTGTCAGTCATTGTAAAAATAAAATTCTTACTTTGACCGTTAGATCTGCATATCAATGACTGTATCCATCTTGAACAAAACTCTTTCGAAATTGTAAAAATTTAAACTGACCAAGGAGATGTAAAACAGCTTTTATACAGGGTTATTTTTGGACCCCCACCAAAACTTCACAGTGGCTTCTACCTATGAAATTGAGCAACTTTCCCCAACTAACCAATGGTCAATTCGCAAAAAATTTTTTTGACCTTTCATACTAATTTGATCACGTGATCAGCCTATTTTGTATGGAGATGCCCAAAATTTTTTTGCGAATTGACCATTGGTTAGTTGGGGAAAGTTGCTCAATTTCATAGGTAGAAGCCACTGTGAAGTTTTGGTGGGGGGTCCAAAAATAACCCTGTAGGTTTATTTATTTATTTATTTTATTTTATTTTATTAGGAAAACCAACAGCTTATAAATATAATACATAGATTTTATAGAAACATAGAGCCAATTATAGGTCTTCACAAATAGAAATTGGATACATAAAATAGCAGTACAAAATAGATAGACATTAAATATAGAAACGATGATTTCACTGATGCATCTTAACGTATTTCCTTTCTTCTTTGATTGTTCTTAACCAGCTACAAACTTTTTTATTTATAACTAAAATCATTACAGATCAAACTGAACAAAAAAAAAACTGCGACTTTGCTGCACAAAAAATGTTTGCCAGCCGCTGATAGCAGATCGCAATATCAAATCCAGCAGCTAATAGACCAGTACGGGATATTTTAGTCGCGAATTCACCATTTAAGAAAGTTGTTCTTTTTTAACTGGATCATAGATTGGGTGAGTACCGGTTGAAATAAAGGGCAAATAACTAGTACTTATACTTACTCACAGAAAGTCATTAAAATGTTTGCTATTCAAACTTACAACTCATGTCCGCCTCATCTCATCTCCGCGTTTACATGTCAATAATTTGATCGCAATATCAAATCCAGCAGCTGATAGACCAGCACGGGATATTTTAGTTACGAACTCACCATAAATAAAATAAAAATAAAATAAATTTATTTGTTGCTACAACTCTTTGTTAAACGTCGTAGGTATATTTACAAAAATCTATATCTATATACTATAATAAAACAGTAGAAACCGCGTGTCTGTACATTGAATATTTTTACCAAAAATAGTAAGGAGGTGATAAAATAAGAGTAATAGAACACAAATAAACAAATTTAAAATTTTTTGTCTGTCTGTCTGTCTGTCTGTCTGTCTGTCTGTCTGTCTGTTCACGCTAATCTCCGAAATTACTGGACGGATTTTCATGCGGTTTTCTCGAGTAGATTAAGCTTAGTTTGGAGCATTATATAGTCTTTGTTTCATCGAAATCCAATGTCAAGAAAAAAAGTTGTCGTCCTTTAAAGATAATTTTAAATTCACCGCCTGCCAAAAATTACATAGCAAATGGGTCAAAAGAATGTTCGGAAGCTTAATTCATGTAGGCAATCGATTATAATTTTAATTTTAACATTTTTACATAAAACAATAAAACATCTAATTATTTAAGGTTCCGACCCTTCTTTCGACCTATTTACTATGTAATAGTATGGATGTAATTTTGGGCACACGAGCGGCGAATTTATTACTATGTTGGTAAAAATATGAAACATATAATAAAACTGTAACGGGGCCAATCCTGTACATGGATTTTTTTTGAAAATAATACCTGGAGGGGACATGTCTATCTATATAGAGACGAAAACAATTTAATTTGGAATTTTTGTCTGTCTGTCTGTCTGTCCGCGCATCACGCAAATACGGCTGGGCCGATTTTGATGAAACTTCGTACTATTATACTACGTACCCCGAAAACCATCTTAGATAATTTTTGTCCCGGGAAATTCAAGGGTTCCCGAAGGAATGCATAAAAACTTTAATTCTTAAAAGCCTTATTACTCATAAACTACGAAGCCGATTTTATTGTAATTTGGCACAATGATACTTTATCATAACTACTAAACATCCAAACCTTTTCATCTAGGTTTCATGAAGGGTTCCCACAGTAAACGACAACACCGTATCTCCACAATAACTCAGTTTATTAAGATAAAACCTTAACTTTTTGAAAAGGCGTGTCGATTACGGTATTTTCGTATCATTCGATACATACTATTGGTCCTAGAAATTCAAAGGGATTCTGAGGGAAAAGCTGGAAACTGTATCTAAGTATTAAGGTGAAACATTCACTCTTAGATTAGACGAATCAGAGGTATAATTAGTTAACATTCTTGACCCGGAATTGTCAAGGATGTCCCGAGGGAACTGACGGAATCCTCTGTTTCGATGAGATTTATGTTTACATTGTTTTACGGTGTAGGTAGCTGTAGAATATCGAAAATATACGCATAACGTAGTGTAATAAGCAAAGCAAACTACATTTGTAAATTGTATTTTTATTTCGTATCCAACTATTCAAGTGTACGGCAATATTTATCAAGTGGTGGTATACAGGATGTTATAAATGCGTAGGCTGTATATTTGATTGCGTAGGCGTAGGATGTATATTTTGATTCTGAGTAACCCCTTAAAATCTCAAACGCACTTTTTAACACCCTGTATTAGGTAGTTAAAGAAAAAAATTAAGAACAGGTCCAGTAGAATGCCTACGCCTTTATAACATCCTGTATACCACCACTTGATAAATATTGCCGTACACTTGAATAGTTGGATACGAAATAAAAATACCATTTACAAATGTAGTTTGCTTTGCTTATTTCACTTTGTTATACGTATATTTTCGATATTCTACAGCTACCTACACCGTAAAACAATGTAAACATATCTCATCGAAACAGAGGATTCCGTCAGTTCCCTCGGGACACCCTTGACAATTCCGGGTCAAGAATGTTAACTAATTATACCTAACATCTATAACCTAACATCATTACATCTTACCACTATCCAAACTTGGACCCTATGTCCTAACCTTCCCTAGCTATTAGAAGAGATCCATGCCCCAGTAGTATTGATTGTGAATATAAATCCAATGCATTTTCATTTTCTTTCTCTCTTTGTTCTTATTTTTTATTGTTCTTTTTCCTTTTCTTCTTTTTTATTTTTTCTTTTACATTTTCTTTTTTCTTTTTCTTTCAGTCGTTTTATTGTTTACTTAATTTTGTTATTTTCTTATTTCTAAAGAATAATTTAGCAAAACATATGAACTATTGGGAAAACCCTAACACTAACGCGTACGAAGTCGCGGGCACCAGCTAGTGTCTAATAACTAGTTATGATATTTCTCATTGTATTCAATTTCTGTCTGAACCTGTTCCCGTTTTATCTAGTGTTTTTTTTTTGGCTATAGTTTATGAGTTGTGAGTTTTAATAGCAAATATTTAATTGGTATACTTAAGTTATTTGCCCATTATTTCAGCCGGTACTTACCCAATCTCTGATCCAGTTCAAAAACATTTTCACCTCTAATTATGTTGTAAATAAAAGTTACTTATTTCAAATTAACCTAGAGAATTTATTTCTTCATTGCAGTTTTGATCGACAATAGAACTTTAATTCGCGTTATTGCATTGATAACGATGTTATTAGCGAGCAAATATAATTGCTATGTTAGCTGTCAATCAAAAATGTTTGATTTCTGCAAAAAGTGAATAAGATTTATGAACATGCGCAAGTGACCGGAACTTGAATAAAATAGATTGACCAACTCAATTAAATACATACCTAGTAAATAATTACTTAATTAGTGGTAACTCTAGAAGCCCAGAAAGGGCATCTTATCTATCAATTCATATATAATTCTTATATTTAACAACCTATATCGACCTACTGCAGGGGCACAAGTCTCTTTCCATACCTCGGAATAAGGCCATTCTCCATTCTCCACATACGGGGGCTAAGTCTTGATTGGTGAAGGTTGTGGGGCAGTGGCTATAAAAATAGTAGTATTTTAACTATATTTTCCACTTAAAAATTCATTTTTCCGTTCTTGCTAGAAGCGATAATACAATAGATAAACGGACATACATTAATATTGTACATACACTCGAAAACGTTACCCTTCGCTTGGGCAGTTGGTTAAAAAAATATAAGTACATATTATCTTTGCAAAATATTTGTTGAATATGTTCAAGATTGCTTTACAATGAGTAGGACCATTTACTTACAATCTCTTGTAACAACTTAAATAGTTTTAAGAATAGTCTCCTCTCCGTTTTTCCAGGTTAACCTTTTAGCACAGTACAGAAAGTTGCAATAATTCCAGTGTTCTAGCTTTCTTGTAAAGAGCAAGTAATGTAATAACCAAATTGTTATCTGCAACGCTGTAATTTAGACGGGAAAGCTATATATAAGTATTACATTTAAAGCCGTCCACAAACCTTTCCGATAGTAAGACTTATAAGTACAGGCGAGCCTCGGAATTGCACTTATTTCTTCCTAAAATGAAATAATTGAATGTTCTAAGAACCGTTATTTTCAATGCAAGTCAGTAATTTCATTCATCCTGCTAAATATCTTGCATCTGGGAGATTCACCATGATTGCTGACCGTCTTAAACACTTTCCCACAGATATGACCGGTCGTGTCAATAAAAGGTGACCCTAACCACTCACACGCATCATATTATGATAATTGACGCTTCTAAGTGTAACTTATCACGTCAAATAATACGTCTAAACATTGAGAATCTAACAACATGAGCCTAGTAATCTTTATAATCATCATTTTGTATCCTCTTCTTAGCTATGAAGGCGAAAGTTTAGAATTTCTTTAATCAGTTTAGTCAAATTATTCTTTAACAATCCAAATCGTCCCCATTGATGGGGCGCGGGTCTTTTTAACCGACTTCAAAAAAAGGAGGAGGTTCTCAGTTCGTCGGAATCTTTTTTTTTTTATGTATGTTCACCGATTACTCGAAGACGCCTGAACCGATTTGGAAAATTGTTGTTGCGATTGAAGTCGGTTGTTTTTAACGTATTCAGCGTGGTGAATTATTAACCGACGAAAAAACGGAGGAGGTTCTCAAGTCGACGCTTATATATATATATTTGTATCTTTTTTCACTTAAATGCAGCTTTCATCGAGATGGTTCTTTCTGGTTTGATGTAAATCGGTTGAGTGGTTTTCGAGTTATTTAACTATCTGTACCTATTATTAATTTTGTTAGTTACATTCAAAATATCTTATCTTAGTGGACTAGTTTATATTTAAAGTTATTAGCTCTATATTTAAACTTTTTAAGCCTAAACTTCTTTACCTTGCATGCGTGGTAATTGAGAAACAATTAGAGTGAAATGCATGCCCCATATATGGGTCACGGCGGTCGATGGCTCAGAGGAGGGCTGGCAGTGTAATTTCTTACTGGCTACCCCTTGCCTGTAATCACTCTATACACCCTGTATTTCCACTATACAGGGTGTAATAAAGAATCTTATCAAAACTTTAATATACTTACGTGTTTCTACTCAAACCAAACTGTTGCACGAATTTGCTGATGCCGCAAAACAATTTTTACAACTGGCTGATCAACTGATAGATTCTTATGAAAAGTCCATTTTTTTTTTGTTTTTCAGCATGGAACTAAATATAAATAACTTTACCCAATTTATCCATACTGATTTCGCAAATCATGTTTTGATATTCCCACACAAGGCGTTTGTTTGACCGCCTCAGTGTGCCAATCGCCTTCATTGTGATTCTTTACTGCCCATCACATTTCCTAGTTTACTAAGACATACATATAACATACCTACGTGTGTTAAAAAATAGTATACAGAATTACTAAACTACTAATTTGCTATTGACCTTTAAAATCGTACAAATCTAATAGTTTTACAGTTTTTTATTCAACATTATTATTGTAAAAAGTGCATTTACCATTTACTGCTCGTGGAGACTACTTACTTACTAGAAATAGATGTACTGTATGCACTATAGTACATTATGCAGTGCAGCGGGTCATGCAACGGACTCGGTAACGCAAACAACTCGTGAATGGCAGCTAACGGTGGGAAACGGGTAAGGGTGGTGAGCTCGATTAGCAAAGCGACACTTGAAGTACATCTTATGCCAGATAGGTACAAATAATAATGTTTTTCTGTTATACACTAAAATAGTTTTATGTTAAATTTTGAAAAATAATTTGACATGACCGAATTAAACGAATTATTTATTAGATCGCGTTCATGCATGCTTGATTTCCATGGGCATAACAGCATCCAAAGAGAAATGTATGTGTTCCTATCGCTCGAACGCATGATCTAATGTTCAAACCCCTTTGACTAGGATTTGTCCTTAATTGTCTCAGTTATTTATTCAACATTAAAAGAACATCGATAAATCTTTATTTAATTCATCATCCTTCAGTTTCATATGTAGGCCAAGTAGTAAAATAAATCGTAGACCGAAATACAAGTATACTTACACTTACAGCATACAATATGGAACAAAACAAGAAGTAATACTAAAACTGAATCTAAGGTGATGCTAAGTGCAACAATAGGCTACGCCGTCTATACCTTGCGGATAGAACGGTCAAATATGCCACACGATAAGAAGAAGAACTGAATCTTAGTGTGATCGGAACCTTAGTGCATTGTTAGGTGATAAAATGACAATTTAATGACACGATATTTATGTGCGCTAAAGTGGTATAAAAGTGTTAACGTTCTTGAGGGCGTACTCACCCCGTGAGCGGATCGAGAGCGCTATGGCGGCGAGAGCGGGCCGCGCGACTGTGCCCTCCACCGCTGGACATCAAGGAGATTGTTAGTACAAGCACTTAGCTATATTTATAAGTAGATAGCATAAATAGTACGAGTAAAGGGGAAGTAGATAAGGAAGTATAAGTAAGCTTAGAAACCATTTTTTATGTTTATCTATTGTATAGGGTGACTTTAAATTAGTTCTCGATACGAAAGGCTATGCATGTGCTCGTGATAACAAACAACTTTCCCTAAGGAACCCATAGTCAAATCTCAAAAAAAGTTTTTGACACTCCATACAAATCGGTCAACGGACCAGCCAAATTAGTAAGAAGAGTCCAAATTTTTTTTTGCTATTTGACTATTGATTCCTTAGGGAAAGTTGTTTGTTATCATGAGCACATGCATATCCTTTGGTATCAAGAACTAATTTTAAGTCACCCTATATATTAATTACGCTGAAACGGGTGTCTTTTTTAAACCTTGGTTGTATTTTTGGCGGTCAATTAGCCCCCTGAGTCGTTTTAGTAACGTTTCTTGACAATATTTTTTGGAAATTTATTTGTTACGATAATTATTCAAAGAATTACAACTTGAGGCCCAAAAGTATGAGGCAGTTATCTCGTTGATGTCTTTTGTATGTGTATAGTAATTCGCCTCATAAATAAGTTAGATCCTGGCATATTTCTGGAAATAGTCAGTAATTTATTAATAAATACGTATCCACTCTTTACAGGCAAGGCGCAACAAAACATGTGTAGAACACATTACAAGCTGGCGCCTCTACTCAACCTACCAAATAACTTATTAATCTTGCTTTACGACTTGACTAAAACTTCATATAAAATTCACCAAACAGCTCATCAATTTATAATGAGAAGTTATTTTTTCTATTTTAGTAAAATCGTACACCTGCCTGTTTAGTAACACCCTATATAGCGTATTTAAAATTTCCAGGAAAAACTTCGTAAGGTTTTCTACGAAATTGTGTAACCTCTTCATCATGTTACACTAGACTGACAACCCGTATGACTCATAATAAATGGGTCTACAATGAATCACAGTTAAATATTCCGTCTTCTAAAGAGGTCAGCACAACTCTACCTGTCCACTGTCGCAGATAGCAAGGGGTCATGTCCTGACCTGATGAAGCAGGGTAGGAAGTGACAAGTGGACCGGACGTCGCGATATATCAGCCAGTTCGCCTGTTTCATATAATGCTCCGTTTACACTTTGCCAGTAAAGTGCAGAGTGTAGTGTAAAGAAGTCGTGGAACAAAATAATTGAAAGAAATTAAATTGTAATTTATTTTTATCGATATTTAAATTATTATAATAATATATTTTTTAATGTATTGGAGTGTAGTGCACTCCAGTCCAAAATTGAAATAAATCAATGTTACTAAGATGTAATTTAAATAATATATTTAATGTTTTCTGCAACAATAGTTATTTGTTCAACTAGTGAGCAAAGTTATTTTTTGCTACGACTGCTGACTTTAAATCACGAACTAGCGAAGTAGTCTAGAATTGAATCACGAGCGTAGCGAGTGATTCTTAAATAGACTACTGAGCTCAGTGAGCGATTTAAAGGCACGAGATATAAAAATAACTTGCTCTTGTGTTAAACATACAACTTTTCACCTCGACCAGCGAGAAAAGTTAAAACGTAGTTGATTAAATTCTCTTTGGAGGCAATTTAGTTTTTTATTATAATGTTTTTAATTTAGAGGTTGCGTTCGGAAACTGCGCTGCTTGTCATTTTTATGAAAACCTAAGATGAAAACCAAACATGTTATTTTTAAGTAAGCGATATTCATGTTTAATAGTACATATTTATTTTAAATATTAGGTCTTTAAAAATGCAGTAGTTTATAAACTTAAATTTCTTTAAATAACAGACAACATTTTGTGCCTATGAGTTAAATCGCTAGGCCAAAATGAGTTTCTGAAGGAACTATCGTCCATATTTCTTAGCGACGCGCAAAAGATGGTGTTCGAAATTCGAATCACTTTTTCTCACTCTCGCAGCAAAAACCGTTTTTGCTTTGAGTTTTTAGGGACCAAAGACACCCTTTTCGTGCTGGAGAGGTGAAAAGTATATTTGATTTGATATATTGGTTGAAAACATTTTCATTACGTAATCCAAGGAATTATGTTACTAAGATGTAATTTAAATAATATTATTTAATGTTTTCTGAAACAAAGTATACTTGATTTGACATATGGTTGCAAAATTCTTCATTACGTAATCCAAGGAATTTTATAAAGTTTTCGTTGATGTGCAATTTATTGCTACAATTTTCTTGCGAACGATTTATTGTTTCTTTTCATAGGCGTTATTCCCGGTCTATTCAAACTAACTAGAATTCAGGTATGTATTCATATTACAATAATAAGTTATTAAGAAGATGCTATTAGTTCGTCCTAGTCAAAATGAATACATTTTGTCTTTACAGGTAAACTACTGCTCAATATATTGGGTCGCTCGCTTCTTATAAATTTTTAAATCACGTTATAACACCAAGCCACGACAGTGATTTTACTAGCCTCGTGTAACAAGCACCTTATACACAACTACCCTCAGTCCGCCATTTTGGATTTGAATAACAATGGCGCGGCGCTACGACTCGTTGGGCGCGAACTTTCGTTTTCGCGAGATGGATGCTCGATTGTTGACCAGTACCCTGCCACCGTGTGGTAAGTGGTAAATAGCGGCAATGGTGGTATAGCTAGTCAGTGGTAAGTGATACTGATAAGATACTGAAGATGTTTGTTTGCAAACTCTTTAGTGTAAGATTAAAAAAATGGATGTACAAAGGCGTGCTTATCCCTTGTTTTTAATGTTACGTATAGGCCTACCGAGTGAGTTATAGTTATTGACAATAACTTATCGTATTACGGTATTTATACGGGTGTAACAGAAGTGTGTGACAATACTTCAAGGTTGGCTTTTACCCATCAAACTGAACAACTTTTGTTCTACAACTTTGTTGAAATCGCAAAAAAATTTTTGGACTTTTCATACAAACTTGTTTCGCCAGCTGATCGATTTGTATGAAAAGTCCAAAAAAAAATTTGCGATTTCAACAAAGTTGTAGAACAAAAGTTGTTCAGTTTGATGGGTAAAAGCCAACCTTGAAGTATTGTCACACACTTCTGTTACACCCTGTATATAGATGTTATTATAGGATTACGTGATTTGTTTTTGATGAATGAAATGAATGAAAGCCGCATTTTCAACCGACTTCAAAAAAAGGAGGAGGTTCTCGATTCGTCGGAATCTTTTTTTTTTTTTTATATGTATGTTCACCGATTACTCGAAGACGCCTGAACCGATTTCAAAAATTCTTTTTTTGTTTGAAAGGGTATACTTCACAGGTGGTCCCATATAAATTTTATCGAAATCGATTCAGCGGTTTTTGAGAAAATCAACAAAAACATAGTAAAATTGGAGTTGTTGCGATTGAAGTCGGTTGTTTTTAACGTATTCAGCGTGGTCAATTATCGTTAAAAACTGGTTCATCTGTAAGATCGTGTAAATTGTATGACTGTTGTGTACGCTAATATATGTAACTGATTTTCATTTGCAGTAGGGCTACCGGAGACATCCTATGACATTAACACTTCTTACTTTCCTTAAACTTATGTATATTATTAAATCATCACATCATTAATTCTAATCAGTATTTATAGAGCGAACCTGCAATTAATTTTACCAGACAAATAAACTAACCCTCAGCTTCTTTTATTTTCCATAAGTAATAATGATAGTAAAATGTGTTGAAAATTTCATAACCCAATCAGTTATCTGTCTAAACTAATTGCAATATGACTTGGATTTACCAAAAAAATAACCATCTACAAAGTATAAGGCTTGCTTGATCAGATCGGAAATTGATTACAATCACTAATCACGCACCGCACTGCACTTCACACATAAATTAAGCAAAACACGGACAGACGGACATTAATGTTTCAAGCGTACTGGTTTGCAGAGGGGTGAAAATTTTTGAATTAATTATTATGTACGACAGATTTCAAAACGTGCACCTAACGTTGGTGCCATGTTATGTAAGATTGCTGAGGTTTTACAAAGTCAAATTAGTTATTTGTAATTAATTATTTATTAGTTATAAACTTTTTTTTGAAGATCTGAAATGTATAGGTACCTAAAAAGTATTTTTATAATAGCCCTCTCCGCATTAGTAGAGTCGATGCATAAACAAGTTACATCCGTAAATTATATAGTTTTTTTTTGGATGTATCGTCAAGTCACAGATATTATTATATTATTAAGATCTCACTATAATATTATAAATGCGAAAGTATGGATGTTTGTTTGTTTGTTCCGCTTTCACACCGAAACTACTGCTACTGAACAGTAGGTAGATAATTATAATACTCGGCTAACACATAGGAGATTTTTTATCCCGGAAAACTTAAGGGTTTCCGGGGGAATTCTTAATAACTCAAAATTTCCACTTCATCACTAGATGACCTTAACATTTTCTTTCTATATAGATCCAATTCTAAAGTCCACGCAGACAAAGTCGCCGGCGGAAGCTAGTTAGCTAACATAAGACATTCCAATGTGAATAGTTATTTTGTCTATTACAAACAGCTAAGTTTACAAAGTAATTAGGGAATATTTTTCTAAATTTCTAAATTCGAGCCTGTGGTGTGGCCTTAGAATAGCACCACCCCATCTCTTCCCGTGGGTGTCGTAAAAGGCGACTAAGGGATCCATAAACCGGAGGATGGGCAGCAGCGTCTTTCCCGCGTACCATCTTGGCTCACGCCACACTGCGATCGCCAACCCGCATGCCAAGCGTGGCGATTATGGCAACTACCCCCCAAATATGATTAGGAACCCGAAACAACGGCCCTTAGTCCCCGGCAGCCCCGCTATTCCTGACTCCGGTAGCGGTCACGGTAACGGCGGGGCATGGGGTGCGAAGAATCTCCGGCAGAGGCCAGGCTACCAAAAACAAAAACCTTTGGCCCTGGCAACCTATAACACGCGCACACTGCGAACGGACGAAAGACTCGCTGAACTGGAGGAGGAATTGAGCAGGTTACGATGGGATATTGTGGGATTATGTGAAGTCCGAAGAGAGGGTGAGGACACCATGATCCTTAAGTCCGGAAACCTGCTCTATTTCCGGGAGGGCGACCAACTGTCCCAGGGTGGTGTCGGGTTTATTGTCCACAAGTCCCTAGTCAACAACGTGGTCCAGGTCGAGAGTGTTTCGACGAGGGTAGCGTACCTTATACTCAGAATCACCAAACGGTATTCGCTGAAGGTCATACAGGTATATGCGCCGACCGCGGAACACCCCGACGAAGAGGTGGAGGCTATGTATGAGGATATCTCCAGAGCCATACATAGCTCCAGGACCCATTTCACCGTTGTGATGGGGGACTTCAACGCGAAACTAGGCAAACGAAGGGACAACGAGCTGAGAGTGGGGAAATTTGGATACGGAGAGAGGAATGCGCGGGGTCAGCTGCTGGCTGGCTTTATGGAGAAGGAGGGCCTCTTCATGATGAACTCCTTCTTCAAAAAGCCAAAACAGCGCAAGTGGACATGGCTGCATCCCAGTGGCGTAGTAAAAAATGAGATTGACTTCATCTTGTCGACAAAAAGGTAAATATTCAATGATGTCTCTGTGATCAACTCGCTGAAGACAGGAAGCGATCACCGAATGGTAAGAGGCACATTGAATCTAAAAACAAAGCTAGAAAGATGTCGACTGATGAAGTCAACGCTCCGACCAGCGCCTATCCAACTACAAAACCCCGAAAGCTTTCAACTCGAGTTGCACAACCGCTTCGAATGCCTAGGAGAATGCGAAAATGTGGACAATTATAACGACAGGTTCATGGAAATTGTCCAAACGGCTGGGAATAAGGCCTTCAAAACCGGCCGTTTAAAAAGAACATCTCGTATCTCGGACCTCACCAGCAAGCTCATGGAGGAAAGACGAAGCCTGATTCTGAAATCCTCTGAAGATGCTTGTCAGTATCGGCGACTAAACAGACAGATCTCCAAGTCCTTGACCCGTGATATACGCCAATTTAATACCAACCGTATAAAAGAGGCTATCGAGCGCAATAAAGGGTCAAAAGTATTCGCAAGGGATCTGTCTGCTGGTCAAAGCCAACTGACAAAGCTGAAGACCGAGGATGGCAGAGTCGTGTCGTCCAAGCCCGAGCTGTTGGAAGAGGTTGAGAAATTCTACGGACAATTATACATGACTACACGCTTACCTGTCAGCAATCTGGCTGAAGACCCGAGAGCCAGATTGTCCCGACACTATACCGAAGATATCCCAGACGTCAGCCTGTGCGAGATTAGAATGGCTCTCAAACAGCTTAAGAACAACAAGGCACCGGGTGATGATGGAATTACGGCTGAGCTTCTGAAAGCAGGTGGAGAACCGGTACTTATAGCTCTTCAGAAGCTATTTAATTCCGTCATGCTCGAGGGACGAACGCCTACAGCATGGCACAGGAGTGTGGTGGTGCTCTTCTTCAAGAAGGGTGATAAGTCTCTGCTGAAGAATTACAGACCCATCTCACTCCTGAGCCATGTCTACAAGCTGTTTTCGAGAGTCATTACGAATCGTCTCGCACGCAGGTTTGACGACTTCCAGCCTCCCGAACAAGCCGGTTTCCGAAAAGGCTTCAGTACCATAGACCACATACATACGCTGCGGCAGATTATACAGAAGACCGAAGAGTATAATCGGCCACTATGCTTGGCGTTTGTGGACTATGAGAAAGCCTTTGATTCGATCGAGACCTGGGCTGTGTTGCAGTCTCTCCAACGGTGCCAAATTGATTATCGATACATCGAAGTGTTGAAGTGCTTGTATGAAAACGCCACCATCCATGTCGGTCCACCTCCGGGATCAGAATTCGAAACCTATCCGGCTGCAGCGTGGGGTGAGACAGGGAGACGTTATATCTCCGAAACTGTTCACCGCTGCACTGGAAGACGTTTTCAAGCTTCTGGACTGGAGAGGACTCGGCATTAACATCAATGGCGAGTACATCACTCACCTTCGATTTGCTGACGATATCGTGATCATGGCTGAGACCTTGGAAGACCTAGGCGCAATGCTCGAAGGACTTAGTAGAGTCTCCCAACAAGTGGGTCTTAAAATGAACATGGATAAGACGAAAATCATGTCAAACGTCCGTGTTACACCCACTCCTCTGAAGGTTGGAGACTCTACACTCGAAGTTGTTGACGAATATGTATACCTGGGACAAACAGTCCAGTTAGGTAGGTCCAACTTCGAGAAAGAGATCAATCGTCGAATCCAACTCGGCTGGGCAGCGTTCGGGAAGCTTCGCAATATCTTTACGTCCAAAATACCGCAGTCCCTCAAGACTAAAGTCTTTAACCAGTGTGTGTTGCCAGTGATGACATATGGATCCGAGACATGGTCGCTTACTATGGGCCTTATAAGAAGGCTCAAAGTCACCCAAAGGGCGATGGAGCGTGCTATGCTTGGTGTTTCCCTACGTGATCGAATCAGAAATGAGGAGATACGTAGGAGAACTAAAGTTACCGACATAGCTCTCAGAATCGCTAGACTTAAGTGGCAGTGGGCAGGGCACATAGCTCGTAGAACAGATGGCCGTTGGGGCAGTAAAGTTCTCGAATGGCGACCGCGCACCGGAAGGCGCAGTGTGGGCAGGCCCCCGACTCGGTGGACCGACGACCTGGTAAAGGTTGCAGGAAGCCGCTGGATGCGAGCCGCACAGGACCGGTCGGTGTGGAAATCCTTGGGGGAGGCCTTTGTCCAGCAGTGGACGTCTTTCGGCTGATAGATAGATAGATAGATTTCTAAATAGCTAATTATGCAGAACATTTCTCCAAATACTTAAATGACATATCAGTATTATCATCGTTTTTTAAAACCAGTTTAGGTAGTGTACCACTTTTTCAAAAACTTAACTGTTAATGATAAATGGCCAGCAAAATATTGCTGTTTTGATTTTATAATTTTGAAAACAAAAAATATTATATTTTTTATGGCATCCTTCCTAATAATCAACCAGTACGAAAATTCGAATAACGAGATCCCATGATCTCGCTGTACCTATTGATGGAAAAGAAAACAAATGTAAGTATAAACAGATTTCTGATACATTCAACCAAAGAAGTTTTATATCGTCGCTCCGGAGCGGGGTGCATGTCTGTGCATTCAACTTTCAATGAAAGTTATAAAATTGACAGCTGAGACAATATCTTTATTTAGTTGCCAATAATCAAATGCTTTCTATTACACAATATCGTAATTTTCATCAAATTTGTTAGTCTGTCGGTTCCGGCAGTTATCGCGTCTGTCGTGGTCAGAGAAAGGCGTTGCCTATCATCACTGCATAATAAAATTAGTACCTTATCTAAGTGAGACGGCCTCTTTCGTTGTGGTCGCGTTTGTACTGGATTGGATAATAAGCTTAATGAAACTTTTCGTCAGAGAGTGTGGATCGGAACTGAGTGGCACTTTCGAAGATATCCAATTGGGAATTCGATCAGGTTAAATTAGAATAGCTGTTTTGTTTGTGCTGTATTTTCTTTTATTTAAATAGTCGAAAGAGAGCTTTGTCAATAGTTTTTCACAACATTATCATGTGTATGTATGTACCGGTGGACAAACGGTGCTACAGTGGAGACCGCGTTAGGGCAAACGTAGCGTGGGACGCCCCCCGGCTAGGTGGAACGATGATCTGCGCAAGCTTGCTGGTAATAGCTGGATGCGCGTGGCCGAAGATAGGTATAAGTGGCGTGCCTTGAGGGAGGCCTGTGTCCAACAGTGGACTAATGCAGGCTGATGATGATGATGATGTATGTATGTTGTGTGAGCTGTGTGCCTGCACAGCGGTTTCATACGGCCTTACAAGAGGGGAGGAAGTTCATCTTCCGGATTGCGGTCACTACTCGAGAGCCTTTACTATGGAATATCAGTTGTGCCAGCTAAATTACTTTTTGAGGATAACAAAAATGTGTACCATGTTTTTTGCTATAATAAGCATAATTGAAAGGAACATGAAGAAGACCATTATGTCTCAAAACGAGCTTCGGGCTATCAACGTAACCCTGAGTGTAGAATATACAAATCTATGCCATGAGCGACATTCATAAGAAGGCACATGTCTACTATAACTCTACGTTTTTCATACCAGATAAACTACATCTATGATCGCCACAACACGATCCCAAATCTTTTTCAATATAAATGAGAGCCACATCAACAGATTACTAAAAAGTCGTTAACGGGAACCGTAATCGAACTATGCAACACCTCCGTTGAGCTTTCTCGCCTGATTTTGACAGAACAGTATGGAGAATCAACAATAGATTACATAAGAATAGCACTGCTGTAGTTAGGACAGTAGAGGGTCTTGGCAAACTTGTCTGTCTTGGTTTATTCCACTGTGCTCAGTGACGTATGCTTTTGAACGTCTTTTTCACGCAAGCTTCCGAATGCCCGTCCGCCGCCGCATCAGTCTAATTAAAGGAATTTATTAAAATGTAGCAGAACAAGATAAATTATTATTATATATACAGCAGGAAAAAATATAAATATTGTAAATCTTTAAAGTAGAAGTCTTCTCGTGTAAATGTTACCTTGCTTCTTGAACTGAACCCTATTTCTAATTAATTGATTGGGACAAAAATAACACAGTTTTTTGTACCAACGCATATCTAATAAGGATAAGGAATGATTTGATTTAAAAAAATATGAAGAAATCGAATAAATGACGTTCTAATAAATTGTCTGTACTGTTAGTAATATTATTAAAGACAATATATTACGCGAACGAATGGTATTTTTTGACATTTCAACAACTAGGCGTAAGTTCTAACAAATTCACGCATACACTACACATCTCTACGAACGTTTTGTTTTAACGGATCACCACTATCCTTTCTCCTATAAACTATAGTAAACAAGAAATGTAATTCAACGGAACAATAATACGGATCGGAGTAGTACGCATCACCTTACTCATATGTGTACGTGAGGTGTTATACCGGAAGCATGGTTGAAAGAAGACCATACCTCCCTCACGCCTCCTGTCCCCCCTTCGCCTGCCAAAATTAAGGCATTAGTGGGTAAGGACGTACATACTAGTTACTCATCAGACAAAAAGCTTTATTTATTTACATTAAAATGTTGGAGTATGCGATCATCATTGTTGTTTTTATGCGGGTCTCACGTCATTTGTTGTTCAAAAACTTTGTACAAAAGTGAAACTGTTTTTGAGAAAAAATCCACAAGAAAAATATCCATATGCAGTAAGTGATCGACAGTAAGTAACTTACTTCGCTGGCTCCGCGACCCAAAGAGGATCATAGAGCCTCCGACATCAAATGTCACTACTTTTTTTTGTCCAGTACCGCATCACGCCAATCGGCTCTTTGATGGGTTTCACAGTAAATGGTATTTAACCGCCTCCTAGGTAGGCCATTCGCGTCATATCAGGAGAGCGCGGGTTCGATTCCCATCAGCAGATCTCCAACTATGTAAGACTTCGTTTGGTTATAGTAGTGTCTCTGTTAGTAAGGCAATTTTAAGCCTGGCTTATCTTATCTAAAACGTGAATTGAATGTTATTTGTTTGGATTATAATTGTATGGACACTTTTAATCAGTTTAAGTGCAAATTTGCTCAATTGAAAGCTCAAAGTGCAAATTAGCTCAATTAGCTCATGTGAAAGGCACTTTAAAATGTGCTTAAATTGTTGATACTTTGTTTGTTTTATAATGTTTTATTAATTGTATTAGGTAAAACATTATAAAGAAGACATTATAAAGCAGTACTTCCACTCGGGGGACCGATGATCCGGCGCAGGTCGCGGGAAACCACTAGATGCGGACAGCGCAGGACCGGTCGGTCGGCGGGTGTAGAAATCCTCAGGGAAAGCCTTTTTCCAGCAGTGGAAGTCTTGGCTGATAATAATGCCTTAGGAGGTCGAACAACCGGCCAATTGTGAGCTTGACTCAGGAACCGGGGGTTCCGTACCCCCACATAATACAGTGTAGATTATTGAGACGGAACAATAAGCGTTCGCACCTCAACCATTTTATAATTGTACATACTGGAAAGATTCTTAGGAGACAGTTACTTTCTTTTAGCATTCACAGGTTTTAGAAAACAAATGTGTATTTTTTGTGCAATAAAATTTGATTAAATTTGAAACATACAGTCAGCAAGCAAAACTTAATTTACATTTAAACTTTTGATACCAATTGATCGAAGGTTCGAAAGCTCGAAACTATATTCAGATCAATTAAGCTTTATTTATCAGAAATATCATAAATTAGAAAAAACTTTTTCGATACATTTCATTAGCGATTTTCGGGTGTTTCTTTTTTCGGTTTAGACTAAGCATCACTTTCTCACGCCTTCCATCAGCGAGTTATTAGAATATTAATCGACCGCTGAGTGCGCGCGGTTTTGTTACAACACCACATTTTCTGCTCCAGATAGCGGAGAGCAATTAGTAGCCACGATCAACCATAAACAATACACAAACAGAGTAAAGGAGCCTTAAGTGAACGACGTAGCCTTAAAGAGAAACTAGAAATATTTTTTAATTTTATACCTCTAATTTTTATGTTTTTCATGTAGAGTAAGTTGGCCAAAAAATCTGCATTTTTATTTAATAAAAAATATAATAAAAATTATAAATATCTGGGACAAATAACATCCCTAAGTAGATATATCCTGAGATATTAATTTCTTTTTTCGTAAGTGTTTTAAAGGCTTTATAGGGGGCATTTTAGATTTGGGTCGAGTTATTTTTTAAATACATAGTTGTGACCCAGTTTGCAAATTATTTTACTTTCATGCAGCCTTAAAATCCATTTTTATTATTGCCTTTCTAGTTATAAAATTATTCGAAAATCGAGGTTAAATAAAATATTTGTCAATTGCAAATCTATAATGAAAACATATTTTATAGAAGTAAAGTTTCATTTTCATTTAAATGCTTTAATCAATACTCTTCGTTCAGAAAAAATAACTAAACAAGAAAGTACTTACTTTTGGTCAAAGTTCCAATTAACTTCATCTTAACCGGGGTGTCATTGAGAGTGTGACCAGAACTAATAGATCTTATTAAGACTGGGTTGCCATCGCACCGATAATTACGTAAAGTCTACATTCAAATTCATTCAATTCATCTACCGTGGCGTTTGAAATTTGAAACGTATTCATTATGAAATTAATTTTGGGTAAATCAATTTTGTTTGCAACACGTTTAAGGGTCTTCGTAGAGAATCGGTTATTTGTTTCAAACTTTAAATTGTTAATTTATAGAAAAAATATAAAAGTATTAATTGAAAAGTAAGATAGCTCAACAGTATAAATTAATTTCAGTGTTTCGGTTTTACAACACCGATTAATAGTTTGAGAAAAGAATACAAATAGTCTTTGATATGGACGATGCAAAAACGATACTAAGCCATAATATGAAGGCTATTGCGCGCTAATATTTAATCACCTAATTAAAGATAAAGGAGATCTTGTGTATCCTTCGTCCTTTCATTAGCTTCTAAAGCTAAAACATTCGTAATTCGTGTCGGAAGCTCATTGTTCCTAAACGCCAGCTATTAATTTAGGCAAATATCTACGATCAGTTAACGAAGACGTTTCCTCTCAACTTCCTTTGCTTAAAATATAATGGTTAATCGTTTATTATATGTACAATAGAATGATCAAAGCCAGTCAAGGTAAAGCAAGGACTTAATATCTCATCTCATCTCACTAATCTCATCTCACTATCTCACTAATATTATAAATGCGAAAGTATGGATGTTTGTTTGTTTGTCAGTTTGTTTGTTTGTTTGTTCCGCTTTCACACCGAAACTACTGAACGAATCTGGATGAAATTTGGTAGGTAGATAGATAAAGCACTCGGCTAATACATAGGATACTTTTTATCCCGGAAAACTTAAGGGTTCCCGTAGGAATGCCTAAAAACTCAAAATTTCCACTTCGTCACTAGATAGCGCTATCTTAACATTTTCTTTCTTTCTGAATACAATTCTGAAGTCCACGCGGACGAAGTCGCGGGCGGAAGCTAGTACGTTATAAAAGTTAACGTATATTCAGTCCTGTTAACGTATATTAGTGAACAATACTTTAGAGTATATCCTTACTCTTACTAATATTATCCTTTCCTTACTATTATAAGGTACTAATATTATAAATGCGATAGTGAGTTTGTCTGTTTCACCTGTCTATAATGCCGCCAAGCAGTGTGCTGTATTCTCTAGGGTGGGGCGAGATAGCCAGCGTTATTAGCACCTTAGAGTTATATAACAATAAGTCCTTTAGAATTGGCGAGATACTGGTAAAACCTGGGATCAAACATGCCCATAGGCTGCGTTACTCACTTTCTAACTGTTGGATTTTCATACTATAAAACTGTTGTTTTACTTTTGCATTTCGATCACACCATGGCAGTCCAAAAAATTGCATAATCGTAACAGACCCAGAAATCCTATTGAAATAGATTTCTTGTTAGATAAGTCGACAATTTATTTGCTTAGCTAACCTTCCCGTTTCCTTGCGAACGTGCCCAAGCTCTTACACAAACAAGTATCCAGTAGTCACTTGTTTTAAATGATGCCCCAAAATGGGGACAGTTGAAATAAAATGGAAGGAAGTGGCGGTCCTAAGACAATGGCTGCCGGTGCCGGTGCCGAAACAGACCGTTGCTGGTTGCATAGTGGCTACCGGTAGGCGGAAGACGGTGGTTATGACAAATTAATAGATGTTTAAGAGTTGGTTAATGTTTGCGATTTGTAACTTCTAGGTGGGGTTTAGGGATGAGACTAATTTCAACTGTTTCAGGTATATTTTTTTGAATTCAACAAAAACTGCGGAAAGTACAATATTTAAACTGTTCTATTATATCCTGAAATCGACAAACATTTTCTTCGGAAAACAGAATTTTGCGATCAGTTTTTTGCCTTTTCTAACAAATCGATAAGCCAATTTAGTATAGGTACTGATTTGTATTCTTTGTGACAGATATGCATAAATTGAACCACGACAAACAAAATAAAATTCTGCTGATTTTGTAAGATCTTATAAATACTCAAAAGTTAATCACTATGTCTTGATATATTACACTTATTTAACTAAAAGTTAATAGGTCAGATAATTTGACTCGCCCCTTCTCGGGCACTTCGTCTGGACTCTGGTCAGACAGACGAGAAACCTATTGTCTGTGTGTGGGGTACGAGTGGAGTGTCGAGTGTTTTTATGTAATTTTGTAATTTGTCCTAACATCGTTTTTTAAGATTTTTTTTTATGTGATAGGTGGCAAACGAGCAGACGGATCACCTGATGGTAAGCGATTACCGCCGCCCATAAAAACCCGCAACACCAGAGGAGTCACAAGTGCGTTGCCGACCTTTGAAATGGGATTATTTTGTTACTAAGTGGACCTGTAGTTGTCTTAAATAAAATAAATGATTTGATTTGATTTGATAATTATTTGATTACCGATATTTAATCTGAAGTAAACTCACTAAACTCAATTTATTTATATAAATGAGGTTTGTAAATAATTTGGATTTTAATTTGACTACCTAAAAAATCCGTATGTGCATTGACGAAGAAAAACAAATTAAAATGAAAGAAAATTCATATCCCCTACAAGAATGTAATTCTATACCTATCCAGTATTTCTGTAGCGTTATTTCCGTCCCATATGTTTACTACCCCATTTTCCTCCCCGGCCAGTCGAGTCCATTGCACCACTCAGCAAAGTAACTGCTACGTAGCTATGCAAATGTCCAGCTAGCGTGCCGCACTGGGGCAGTATCCAGAGCCACCCACTCGCGACTATATATTTTTGTGTCTCCTTATAAAAAAACAATAATGATAAATGTCCTTTTTATCATCGACTTAGTATAGAAGGGCACAAAGCTCTCAATGATTAGGTGGGGCTTTTTTTTTTTTTTTTTTTTATGGCAGAGGTGGCAAACTAGCAGACGGATCACCTGATGGTAAGCGATTACCGCCGCCCATAGACACCCGCAACACCAGAGGAGTCACAAGTGCGTTGCCGGCCTTTGATTTGGGAGTACGCTCTTTTCTTGAAGGTTTGATGCTTAAACGAAACCGCTGGATGCAGGTGGCTAATAATCATCAGTTGTTTTGAAATCTATGTTATTTAGCCATATCGAAAACTGTCTGTCTTTATATATGTTAATGTTATATTGTATTCTTAATTTAATTTTGTTTTGTGTTTATTTTTGTGTATAAGCAATGTATATGAATTTATTATGATTCGAAATAAAATTATTATTATTATTAGCAGAATGTAATGTGATTTTATTGCTCTTAATATAAAAAGATACTTTATATTAAGAGCAATAAAATTACTTACAATATTCTTATATAATTCAAATGTTAATTTTAAAAAGCAAGAATTTAAAAAAGACATTGCATAACTCTACTAGGACTATTTTACAAAATTTATTTCATACCAAAAGAAATAGAAAATTATATTTTCTTGAGTAGAATAGTGTAAGAGCTTAAAGTAGGGAAAGCTTTCCAATTTTTATGACCCCTTGATTTTAAACCCTTGGTTTCTTTCCTAGTGCCAAGTGCCAACCTAGCTACGGCTCTGGTAGTATCCACCGGCTTGCATTCTGCAGTGGTCCGAGACGCAGACATTAATTGTAGTCCAGGGTATGGCATGGGGCACTCCGTTAACTTACCTTACCTTACGTTTCTTCTACGATTCGAGTCATATTCGAGTATATGGCTACCTACTGCTGAAAGGTCATTGACCCAGGTAGTGGATGAATGGTATAGTAATTACTGTATGGGTCACGAACTATTCAATGGTCATCATACAATGCCGATCGATAAGTTTTTTCGAGTTTATGACTTTTATTCAGTTAAGTGCGGTAATTTTTGACCCGCATCTAGCTGCCTTCTGTGATGAGCAGATTTGTTTGCTCTGAGTCTGGGTGTATTATGTCTATATATGTATTATGTATGTATTTAAATGTATATGTGTATGTATATCGGTCTCTGGTTGCCATAGTACAGGGAATCCTAGTTTGGGGCCAGATGACCGTGTGTAATTTGTCCCGGATATTATTATTATTTATTATCGATCGATAAATAATTTTTAGAGTTTATGACTTTACTTCAGTGAAGTGCGGTAATTTTTGACCCGCACCTACGCACGCAACACGACCGCAACCGGGACGACGCAATGTACAGTTGTAAACTTCCGTCAGATGGATTTTTGATGCCTGAGGCCACTGCATCCATTTGTCCGAAATTACTAATCCGACTGTAGCTCAGAGCTTAGTTTCTGATTACTGATCTGAGGGTCGTGGGTTTGATTCCCACCCAGGTTAGATCACTGGATATTTATTAATCTATTGGGGAGACTCTCCCACAGTGGAGCCTACCGGTTGAAGTGGTGATAATAAATAAATTAAGCCAAAAAATTCCTCTTTATATACACCTAAATTCAAGCCAAAGACAAGGAACAAGTGAGGCTCATAAAACCTTCACTGATAGTTACATAGAGTTATTAACCTCTAGAAGGTACTGAGTATCAAATAAGCAAAGTGACCTAAAATCCACCGTGTATACTTCCTACCGCACTGAATTAAACTTGCATCAAATCAGTCACTCTATTTGATTGGAGTGGTGACGCGGCGGCCACGCGCCGAGGGGTTGAATGAATGTGGAGCTGGTACAGTGATGAGCGGAGGCGGATAGCGTGCAGACTCTAGTGAAGATATAATCCCAGTCGAATCTTTACGAATAATGTTTATACTATTCTTAATAGTAAATGTTTCTGTAGGTATTCAGCAACCAGAAACATATATGTGACTTTTTGTCAGAAACCCTATATTCCTATTTAGGAGAGACGACACAGAAAAATAGCTCTCAAAACAGACTATTTCCTCTAAATAAGGCAAAAGGCCTTGCTACAGCATTTTTTTTAACATTGATTTGTAAAAATCGATCCTTAATTATTTTAATTAAGTTAGTCGCAGGTTGATCGCAGTCATAACTTTTAAGCTCATATGTCATTACTAGGCAGTAATGAGAAAACGGTTTCTGTATTTTTTGAATCACTCCAAAAAATTGGTAACTCTTAACACTTTGCGTCGCCAGTGCTGGGTTTCTTTCTAAAAGCAGAAATGTGAGTAAGTACTCCTCCCACGGATATCAAAGGCCAAATCTGAGTTGGTCTTATCCTTAATATACCTACTCGGACGAAATGTCGATGATAAGCCAGATATTGTAGCCCACTAATATCCAGAAGACAGCACAAGCCATGCCGAATAACCTGAACATTGTCGAGGATCACGCAAGCATAATATTCGAAGGCAAAGACATTAATTTCATAGTAACTGTTGACGCAACACTGAATCCGACTTGTTGGCAATTTGGCTGTTGAAAGCTAAAACGGCGGAAAATTAAAGTGGTCATATTATATCCGCTATTCGCGAAATGTGGGACGAATACTTAGTTGTACAGAACGGGAGGTTTCCATCGCATTTAATGGCTAGAATTGAACTAAGAGAAAGCTACCAAGAACCAAGATTTTTACTTTTATACAATGTTACCGAATACTGAGTAATACTTAATTTTTTTCAAGATTAAACATAACTTTTGTATATTACTCTTTCACCTCTTTACTGTGAGTTAGAACATTAGTATAATACAAAAAAATATTTAAGTGTCTTATTTTCCAAAAATCCAGATATTCGGTAACAAGGTTTTGTTCCAAAACACTCCCGAGAGGGTAATTAAATTATTACCGTGACTTGATTTACCATATTGTAAATCAAGTGAGCATGAAAGGGACAGCCTCTTGTCAAGTACCTTAATATTACCAGGATTTTCATATAAACTGTACGTTTTTTAATATGTCATACCTTATAAAAAATATCGTGGCGTGGCGTATTATAGGCCAATGTGAACCCACCCAAGCCATGGCGTGATCAAGGCACTTGACCGACTGCAATCCGTAATGTTATTCTCGTATGTTATTGCACTTTAAGGTGCTACAGTACAGATATACCTACCTATTGTGTGCGCAACACTACAGCACTATAGTGCACGCTAACAATTAAACCGCTATGAATTGTAAATGTCGTTGTAAAAACGCATATAAGCTGTGGACAATTTGAAGTAATCGTTTTGCGAAATCTTTAGCATGTCGTGTTACACAAAAAAATCTTATTATTTTAAAGGTTCATGAACTTCTAGCCTTCGTTTTAGACAGTTCAGCTATGGACGAGGATGGTATAAATTCAATTAGGGTAATACCTAATGTTAGTCTATCAGCGATCGATGGAAAAATCCGTCAAAATGCTGCCGTGCTGATTTTAAATGAAAGAAATGCTGTGTCGTATCCTTTTTATTGCCGTGACATTATGCGTTTTTACGATATTTATTAAAATTGAAATTTTAAGACTATTAATTTTCAATAGTTAGGTATTTTCTTTCGAACTTTTCATTGTACAAGTCTGCTAGGAAAGGCACAATGACCACCCATTATTCATAAGCTCGAAGACGCGCAAGCAGTTAATGCTGGTTCAATGGCCTGAACTCACCTTGAGAGCAGACGTCTGGAAGCAGCCGTAGCCCCAGCAGCAGGGCGAGGCCCAGGTGGAGCGCGCCCATGCCGCCGCTACCGCTTCGGCCACATGCCGCTATGCGACCCGCCTGTGGTTGCCACAGCACCTGCTGACATCACCCACCATAGGTTATAATATAAAACATCCATGAGACCAACTCTGAAGAGATTTGATCGTTTATTTATAGAATAGAAACCAAATATATAAAGAAACAACCTTAAAAGCTAACTAAGTAAGCCCTTGTAATTATCTCATCTTAAGCAAAAAGGAATGAGGATGCCGAAGATGAGAGCAGGCTTACTGAGATTTTCCAACGAAATAAAATTAAAAAGTAAAAAATATTTATTGAACCAAAGACAGTTAAAACAGTGTACAATAAGTAACCCTGCTCCCCACACTAGGATTCCCTATTTTGTGGGTAACCAGTCTCTTCCCTTATTTAGAAAATACAAAGTGTTTGGTTCTTAATATATTCTGAGAATAAAAACTAGTCAATAAATTACGTAATACAATAATAAATTACATAATAAATGGAGGAAACGTTATCGTTATTTCTTCTAACCTTATTATGTTTAGCGGTAAACTTAGATAGGAAGGTGGTAGCTAGACAGTCCGGCTCAGGACCCCCCCGCTAAAGAAAGTCATTCCCACAAAAATTGCACCCCACTGCTAAAGAAAGTCATTCCCACAAAAATGGCACCTCGCTGGATTCAAACCTGCGACCTCCTAAAGTGAAGCGAGTGGACTGACCACTACGCCACGCGCTGCTGACTCTACGCCAAATGCCAAGCATGGTGCAGGGTGCAATAACCAGCGTGATTTATGCAGTAAGGTGTTTTTTTCTTTTTTTTTTGTTAAATTGTTTAAGATATTGCCTCCTAGAAACTTCTTTACCAGCAAATTGAATAAACAGTGTTGCCGATATCTTTAAAGTCGGGCAAAGTAGTTGGAGACGAGCACTGTAACGAGTGAGACAATTTATAGAAAACGTTTTCTACTTAGATGGTATCAGGCTGTTGTCATCTTGTACCAATTGGCAGGCTGTCTGCGCGTTCCAAAGACGCTTTCTATGGTTAAATTACAGTAAGATAATGCACACGCACCGTAACAGGTACACATACGGACACACAGAGTGAATTGTAATTCGATTCGTTTCTATTACTCCTAAAACTTAAAAATGTTTCCCCAGGGAAGCCGCATAAAATCGGAAATAAAAAAATCTTGGAAGTTTTTTTATGAAATCCAAAAAATGTTTAGTTTCGATTTTAAGGAATCCTTATGGAAATTTATGCGAGTTCATGAGTAGCTGCAGTTAACAGAAACGAGAGAAAAAAACATCCTGTGTAACGTCGAGTCAACACGTAAAGTGCATTTCAAATAGAATGCGTAAAAAACTTAAAGAATCGTTTGATTCACGCGATTTTCTAGTACTGAGATGCCGAGGAAGCAGAGCTTTTGTACCTAAATGTCCGAGTAAAGTAAGCTATATAGGGTGAGTTTAAATTAGTTCTTGATACGAAAGGCTATGAATGTGCTGATGATAACAAACAACTTTCCCTAAGAAACCCATAGTCAAATCGCAAAAAAAAATTTTGACTCTCCATACAAATCGATGAACTGACCGGCCAAATTAGTATGAAGAGTCCAAAATTTTTTTTGCGATTTAACTATGGATTCCTTAGGAAAAGTTGTTCATTATCATGAGCACATGCATACCCTTTCATATAAAGAACTAATTAAAAGTCACCCTATATACAGTTTTTGTTTTACTCGACTGCCCAAGCGGTGGGTAATGTTTTCCGAGTAAGTATACGTGGTTATGTCTGTTTCTTTATTATCACCTGCAGCTATAACAGTTTGATGGATTTTGAATATCGAGGTTTCGTTTTATATTAGTCTTAATCTGGAAATCAGTCTGGGGGTTTACATAGGTACAATTTATACAGTCGAGTTTTAATTTATTGAGACAACTATTATAGTAATATCGATTTCCTTCTGTTTAGGGCCTTAGAAGCTGTGTACTGAAAAAAGTTCCGGTGCAAAATAAGTTACAGTGTTTTTTTGTTTTGTATTAAGTTTTGGTTAAGTGTCATATGTAAATAACCTATTTTTCTGTAAAATTGACCTGTTTGTAATGTTTAGTGTGAATTCCTGATGTCAATTTTATATAAATAATTGATTTCTCTTTCTATCTAAACTTCCAAGCCTACCTGGACAAAACTATCATAGAAAAAGAAAACGAGCTTAAATTATGTTGAGAAAAAATAACTTCCACAGTGTTTTCTCCATATCTTTTCTTTGTCTTCTTAACTACTTTTTTATTATTTTATAACAGTAACATCACATGTCTCAGGTATATCTGTAACAATCGCGCACGTTATCGCGAGGTCGCCGAACCTTACCGTTGTGGGTCTCTAGAAAGCGGAAAAAACATCAATTTCAGCCATCGCGCTCATTTCGCTTTCTTCCGCGAGTTAATTTACATGATTACATGCTGATCCGACTTAGGATTATTTTAAATCTTTAATTTATTATTAAATTGGCCTTGTTTACAGAAATAGCTGATGGTCTACCGAAAAAAAAAATGCTACCACAGCCGTACAAAGGAGATGTTATACCTACTGCGATTACATTCGATTACATGCGATTAACTGAATGATGTGATGGCGCTTACTATAATGTTCATAGAGATAAGAATATATGTGTCACATGCAGACAAGATATCTGTCACATGTGGGTATTGATCATAATCAGCCGGAAGACGTTCACTGTTGATGGCCTCCCCATAGACTTTTTTTTATTGTAAAGGATAGCAAAAGGATGACCGCCGACCTGAGAGAAAGTAGTTACCGCCGCCTATGGGCATTCAGGGGTGCTATCAGTGCTTTGCCTTCAAAAACCTTTTCATTAGCTTCTTGAAGAGTCTTATACTGTAGAAGACCTCAGAAAAATCCTCAAATAGAAGCACATTTAACGCGGTTTTGAGCCACGTGGATCCACCGGCTTCCTGCAAGCCTGACCAGGTCATCAGTCCACGTGGTAGGGGCAGCCCAACGTAAAGTCTTCTATCCCGCGGTCGTCACTCGAGAGCCTTTCTTCCCCGTCGATTATGGGATGTGTATAATGTGCACCTATCTAATTGTAAAATAAGATATTTTTTGTACACTACCGGTCGCGGCTTCGATTCCCAGCAGTGTCCACTTTGTAAGACTTATTTGATGGTAGAGCATTTTTGGAATCCACCTGGCTAGCTACCACCATCTTTTTTAAGTTTTTTCACCAAATATTAATAGGTTGATGCGTTCCGGCATATTGTCTTATTCTTATTATAACATAGCCAGTGCTTCATTGCGTTGGATAATTTTAGTAAGCCCGCTTCCCATTCCGCCATCAGTCGGCCTTTGTACTTTATTCGTTCTTTTGTTATGTATCTGTATTTGTTTAGTCCTACAAAGAGTTTACAATCACACCAGCATTGCTAACTCTATTGTTTTACCATAAGAACTTTACGGGGGATTGTTTTCAAGCGAACGTGAAATACCACACCGGATGCGGTAAGGAACTGGCGAGCCACCTCGAGCTACCTGTATCAAACGCAACACATGAGCGCGCGCACCGATCGGGTGTCGATATCGTGTCGTGTCGTAGTCGGGTTGTGTGACGTAGGCGCAGGGCGTTACGGTGTACACGACTGTACCTATGCTACCATTGTTTTTACTCCTTTAGTTACACATTCAGCGGTAGATCGGGACCTAAGCGGAATGCTTCTACATTTTTTTTGTTTGTATGTTTGTAAACTCATTTTCAAACGGCTTAAGCCGAATTAGTCTCGAACCGTAAGGTTTCAGTCAGAGGTGTTTTCTACCTAGAATCCTCAAGCTGTGGAATGGGCTTCCATCCGACGTTTTCCCTAAGGTCTACAGTATGGGACTCTTCAAGATGAGATTGAAAAGGTTCTTGAAGGTTCGGCAAAGGATTGATAGGCGGCGGTAACCACTTCACATCAAGTGGGCCGTCAGCCTTTTTGCTACCCAATACAATAATAACATTTTTAATGATAATTGAAAGCGATACAGCCGAACGAAGTAGTAGTATTCTTATACTATACATTCAAAAGATGGGAAGAAAACCGTAAATATGCCAATTCGAATTTAATTGTCCATGTTAAAATAAGCTGAACTGTGGTGATATTCAGTTCCTACTGATTCCCTAGTTTCCTTTACATGAAATATTTTATACTCTTTTATACAAATTTTGCACAACATGGCGCAACACACATGACGATAGGTCATGGCATGGTACGCGGTACCCGCGTCGAGTAGCGGATTGCAGGCGGCGGTGGCGGCGTGCGCCAGCGCAATCGTCTCGCGCCGCCGACGACAACTCGCTCGGAACCACTGTTACTCACCGAACTTCGACCATGTATGGTGATGGTGTATGGGACTAAAGCATAGAATAAGAAAATATCGTAGTTATTGGACTCGCATCACTCTTCTTCGATATTCCCTTCCTTCTTATCGTGCGTCTATTGCCAAGGTATAGACGGTTATGGTTGCCTGGTCTCATTCACATCACCCGCGGTCACGAGTAGAGCATTTAGATTTACACCTACGGACATTAGCAACGCGATCCTCATACACCTCTAATAAAATCACATATGCAGGTTTCCTCACGATGTATTCTTTCACCGTTAAAACAGTCGGTATGAGCAATCTCGTATTTATTAAAATCATCAAATTAGTTCGCCAACCAACCACCAACCGCCGTCTAGTTTCAATCGACATCAGTCCAAAAATGTACCCCACACGATAAAAATATTAGCTCGTCAAATAGTATTGAGACCAATACTTATAATTCATTGATTGCGACAAATTCCCATAAAAATATAACTCTCTGGTTTTTACCATAACAATCTCACTCAACTCAAAGCTTACTGCTCGACTCTTGATTTTGGTTTTAGTTACGTCTTCGATATGTAGCAAAATCTGTCTCTAACACAATGAAAGAAATGATACATTCTCTAGACACATACACAGTTGTATGATCTCGAACAGTTTCAGACAGGCGCTAGTACACCATGACTGATATGGGGGCCATAGCGGCAAGTATAGTGAGGCTGATGTGCATTGGCGTGTGGTAACTTCAAATATCTGGGTCTACCCGTTTCTCCGCAAAGACGTTTTAAAACTCCATATTTTACAATTCTGCATGCACCATAAAGTTCACAACTGTAACTGGATGAAATTATTGAAGAGTGAGTTTAAAGCTAGCAGACTGACGAAAATGTTTTATGTGTACTATTGAAAATTACATTGGATTTATATTGGTGATTCTTTTTATCGAGAAAATTTGATCGCAATAATGTTTTGGCTAATCAGGTATGAAATAATGGGAAGGTACAGTAGTACACAAAAAATAAGGCGCGTCGGTAATCTTTGTTCGCGCAGACAAGAACAAAACATCGACGGAAACACCCGAAACAATCAACGCACGGTGACAGCTCTCTGACAGCTGACAATTTCATTGAATCAGGCGCAAAATCAATCAGCCAATAGCGGCAGAGATTTTCGGAACGGGTACACAATGAAGCTACTTGATTGGTCCATCAGTTTCCCGCGTAATTAAAATATTGTCTACTGCGCAGGTACATCGGCAAGCCTTATTAAATGTGTATTACTGTATCTGATTTGATTTGGCAAAAAAATATCTAGGATCATTCTTCCGTAACAATATAATGTATTTATTTGATTGATGAATTACATTTATAGGAATTGAAAAGTGACTACGACTAGGTGTATGTATGGGTAAGTAGGTACCTTGCTTTAGTTCTCCAGTGTAGATTAATGGTATGGTGTTACTATAGAAAGTAATCAGAGCGTTTCTCATTATCGTGTTCCGAAGAGCACGATGTATTTGGACATTAGATATGTAAGTATTCGTAAACCAAGCAGTTTTCTATGTGTATAAGGGTCGGCACCCCCATAAACTGGGTTTGGTGTCCCAAAAAACGACAGCAAATAGGTATTTGTTTCCCAAAAAGAAGTAGTTACGTGCCCAGTATAACGTCACTAAGAAAATATGTTTTTTTTTTTTTTTTTTTTTTTTTGTTTAACAAAGATTTATTTAAATAAATCCTTATCAATATTACAATCTAGTCTAAAGACTAATAAGTAATTTACATTTAACTTAAACTATTACATGATATTATTAAAGAATGTGTCCATTAACACTTTTCTTATTGTCTCTATTAAGGGGAAGACACTTTGTTCATGTGTTCTTTGTAAGTACCACTACAATTATCACTCACACTAAACTAACTCGAACGGTTTGATCCGTTTTAGTCTTCTCACTATGCCTGTGTTGTCGAGGAGCTGGATTGCCTCGACATTCACATGATGATGAAGCCGTTTTTCATGTGCTTCTGCATATTTTTTGATTATTTTATCAACAAACTCCACTTCAAGGTCCCGATGGAGGTCTTCGTTTCTTATGTACCAAGGTGCGTTAGCAATTTCTCTAAGTACTTTATTTTGAAATCGTTGAATAATTTTAACGTTACTTTGTTTGGTACATCCCCATAACTGGATACCATAAGTCCAGACTGGCATAAGGACTTGTTTGTAAATCAATAATTTATTATGTATTGACAGAGTAGAATGTCTACCAAGCAGCCAGTACAACTTATTGAAACGCATATTTAGTTCTTCTCTTTTCTTCTTGACGTGAGCTTTCCAGCGTAGCTTTGCGTCAAGCGTCATGCCTAAGTATTTAGCGGTGTTCTCGTAGGGAATCTGTTTTTCATTGATATATACAGGATGGTATTGAGTTCTCTTGTAAGTAAAGTCTATGTGAACTGATTTAGATTCATTTAATTTGATACGCCATTTTTTGGTCCAGTTATGAATTTTGTTGATTGCACTTTGAACTTTCTCGGCTGCTTCTTCATGGCTCTCACCAATACACATGATAGCAGTGTCATCAGCGAATGTAGCTATGGTGCTGTTTTCTAGTGCTGGTATATCACAAGTGTATAAAAGGTATAGGACCGGACCTAAGACACTACCTTGTGGTACACCAGCTTTGATTTCTTTTAAATCAGAGTATGCATCTTCTTGCCTTACCCTGAATACTCTTTCTGATAGGTATGACTGCATAATATCTACTAACTGCATAGGCAACAATTTTCTGAGCTTATAAAGCAGTCCTTCGTGCCATACTTTGTCAAAAGCTTGGGCTACGTCTAGGAAGATTGTTGCACAAACTTTTTTTTCCTCTAGAGTTTTCTCAATAGTATTTATAATTCTGTGTACTTGATCTATCGTAGAGTGCTTTTCTCTGAAGCCAAACTGGTGATCAGGAATAAGGTTTTTGCTCGCGATTACCGGCATTATTCTTTTCAATAGTAGTTTTTCGAATAATTTCGACATAACGGGTAATAGTGAAATTGGTCGATAAGAAGTTGCTTCATGCGCTGGTTTTCCTGGCTTTGGTATCATTATGACTTCAGCTACTTTCCATAAGTTCGGCACATGCTTTAATCTAAATGCGGCATTAATAATGGTTGTTAGTTTAACTACAGCTTTACGCGGTAAGTTATGTAATATCTGTCCTGTAATAAGATCGTACCCTGGGGATTTTTTTGGGCTAATATTGTGTTTTATTTCCTTTACGACTTCTCTGGGCGTGACTAGTTTTATTTCAAAGTCTTCATGTATGGATTCATCCACTGCGTGATCGATGGCTTCTCCTTCATTTGGTTGAAATATTTTTTCTAGGTATTGTGCGAATCTTTTAGCTTTTTGTTTATTATTAACAGCCCAACGTCCATTTTCCTCTTTGATGGGAGGAATTTGAGTAATTGGTTTTTTCACGTTCTTAATTATTTTCCAGAGAGAGTAATCAGTACTGGTTTCACTGGTCAGATTTCTAAGATTGTCTGCAGTGACAGAATCGTTGTAGTTATTTATTAATCTTGTAAGATTTTTAGTAAGATTATTTAGTAATCTTTTATCTTGAGGTGATCTGGTTTGGTGCCACTTTCTTCTCTGTTTCCTTTTTTCCTGAATGAGTTGAGTTATAGTTATAGGGTAGTTTGCTCCTTTATTTCTTTTTTGAACATACGGCGTGTTGTTCCATGCTGATATTTGAATATTGTCGATAAATAATTGTAGTTCTTCATCTAATTGTTCTTGAGTCTTGAGGCAAACATTTAAGTTGATGCTATTATCAAGATCAATTTTGAAGCTTTCCCAGTCGGTGTGCTTATTAACTAGAGTGGGATTAATTTCCTTGTGCATTATTCTTTCATTTAGTGTCAATATTACCGGAGAATGATCAGAATTCATATCATAACATTCTTCCATAACTATATAGTTTGAAGATAAGTTCTTACATATGAAGAAATCTATCAAATCTGGGATTTTGTTTGGATCTGTAGGCCAATAAGTAGGTTTCCCCGTCGATGCAACAATGCAGTTCATTTCTTTAATAGCACTATAGAGTTCTTTACCTTTTGGAGTAGTTAGCCTCGACCCCCAATACGTATTCTTGGCATTAAAATCACCTCCTATTATAAAGGTTTTTCCAAACCGCTGTAGGAATTTCAGATAATAATCCTTTTTTAAAGAAGACCTTGGTGGACTATAAATGGATACTATTGTCAATGAATATATTTTCGCTTTGACAGTCACAGCGACCGCCTGGATCTCTTGTTCTTCGTGTTTACTATGTTCATAGTGTGATATGTTTTCTTTAATTATGAGAGCACTTCCTCCCCTGGCACGATTATCAGGATGTAGTGCGTGATAGATCTTGTATCCTTTAAAGTTAACATAAGTTTGTTTTGTAAAATGTGTTTCCGAAATCAGACAGACGTCGATTTTTTCTGTTTCTAGGATTACTTGTAACTCAGATTGATGTTGTAATAATCCATTACAATTCCAGGTCATAACTTTTAATGTTCTGTTCATTTTTGTGTTTTTTGAATGTTCGTCTCTAGTTTTTTGAGGCGTTGATCGAGTGAGCTCAAGAAGTTTAAGATCTCATTCAATTTGTTTTCGCTACTCTGTGGTTTGACATGTGCAGTTTTTGAAGATGCTGCTTGAGCGTATGATATTTGCCTATTAACTATTATTTGATCGGATGGTTGTGTATTACTGTTTGGTTTTTTATTTTGTTTCTCTGCAAGTGATTTTTTTTGTTGCGAAGGGGATGGCTTTTTGGTTTGCTTGTTTCTCATAGCCTGTATTTCTTTAGCAACTATGCAACCTCGATAGTTAGCAGGGTGTGGTGCCCCACAATGCACACACTTTGGTTTTTCCTCATCAGGCTTTTTACAATCTCTTGTCAGGTGTTTTCCTGTGCATTTGACACACCTTGGCTGTTTACTGCAGTAACCTTGTGTATGGCCATATGCTTGGCATCTTTTACACTGGGGTACCAACTTTGTTGTTTTTAATGGTTGAATATCAACTTTGCATCCCAATATAGATTTTATATTGTAGATCTTGTTCACATCTTCATCTTTTTCAAATGTAAGCATGAACATGTTCAGTGGCTCTTTATTTTTCCATCTCAGCTTATTCACAGCTTCTTTTATTTTAAATCCTTTCTTTTTGAGGTCATCTACAATCCTACTTGGTTCACATGAGTGGTGTATGTTTTTTGCCATGACTCTTATTGGCCTTTCTTGTTTATTTTCATAAGAGTGCCAAAGATAACTGTTATCACCAAGAATCTTTGTGATAGCTCTATAAGAGTCTTCGTTGGTGACGTTAATTTTAACGCTTTCTCCGCTCATCATTTTTATGATAAATGACTCAACTAATTGGTTTCCAGACAGGAAGTCATAAAAACCTTGGTAATTTTTGATGCCATCAACGATTATAGGAGGAGGTGGTGGTATTTTCCTCGTTTTTTCCTTAATTTTCTCAGGAGTATTGTCATTTTCCAAGTGTTTTTGAGTGGGAGTTGTGTTTAATTTTCGTTTTTTTCTTGACTTATACCTTATCCACTCAGTTTCTTTAGCGAGCTCTTCTTCATCAGTGTTGTAATCAACACGTTGTTGAGAAGGTACTTCATTGTTAGTGTTTTGGTTAGGGACTGATGCTGGCACTTTCGTCTGCTCCATAAAAGATCTCAGCTGGTTTTGCAGTAATTCGATTTGCTGCTCCATTGATTTTACAACATTCTGTAGTTTTTCTCTTTCGGCTTTCTCTTCCCGATAGTGAGTGTATAACAGATGTTCAGTTTCTGTTTTTAACTTGATGGGGCTTGTGTTTTGGCTAGCCATAGTTGCTGCGCGCGATGACTTCGCCTTAACAATATTATTCGACCTTTGATTACTAAGCCGCACGCGCACGTGATGTTATCTGGGTCATCGCGACTAGCGCGGTTTAGTCACCATGCCGCCGCGCCGCTGTCGCGGTAATGTTTTGATGTGATAGCACTTTATATTCTAGAGGAGCGCACGCGTTCGACGCGCCTATTCTCAGCGAAAATCGAACTAATACTGAAATATGTGGCAAAAATTTATAACTATTAAGTAGGTGAGAAAACGCTTAGGATTTTTTTAATGACTGAGTAACAATTTCGCGGTACAGACAGTTTTGCTCATTTGCAATCTGGTTAGGTACGTAGAGTCGCATACCAAAACGAGAGACAGTGGCAGGCCATTGAAACCCGATAATGGCAAATAGTACTCTGCACTTTAAAAGTAAAAGTAACACTAATTTTAACAAACCATAGCGTCCTTACTGCTGGCATAACTTCTTTACGTTGGATCACAGCTCTTCCCACACATATATTAAGGGAAGATTAACCCATGTTCCACATAAGGGTGCCCAAGTCTGAATTTGAAAAGCTTGTAGCGGACCACATCTTTATTATTTCATTTGAATTAAAGCCGTAAGATTTTTTCTACAGAAATAACTACGTCAACGACAAATGCTTCTAATAAATCATTTTATCAAATAAGCCACAGTTACACTACCAATTCTAACAAAACGAGCATCACAGATAGAAGTTAGGGGTTCCTTGCGGAAGTACGCGCCCTCTCGCCTCCGAAGCGTGAATCGCAGGAACCCTCCGAACGCCCGTGCATCAGCAGCGGATGTAGCCGTCAAAGGGCCGAGATCCTGTATAGTTATCGGCCCTAATAAATTCGGAGCAGGTTGGAAGAAAGGTAGTTAAAACTGTATGTGCAAACACAGGTTCTTTTGTGATCCCATTTTAATGTTTTGTGAAACTGTTAAGATGTTATAGACAGATAGATATTATCAATCAATAGTTTTTTTTTGTTCAATTATGATTTTTTGTATGCCTAATCTAATGAACTGTTTGTTCGGACCGTGTGTTACACATATTTCGAATGTTTATTCATAAAACTGTATTCGACTACCAAAAGTACTTACTTAAATAAATAAAAAATTACTCAATTAAAGATTATTGTCATCTCAATCGTTTTCCCTACCTTCTTACATAGCACTGGTGTGTACCGGCGTGGAGATAAGATAGCCAGCCCCATTGCGTTGGGGAATCTTGGTAAGCCCGCGAACCGCATCCATCTTCGGCATCATCATCACTTACCATCAGGTGAGATAAAGCCAATGTCTTAACCAATTGTGAATTAAAAAACCTATAAAACATTTTGATTTAAAAAAAAGTAATCGTGAAACAGAATACATACCTGTTAAAAACTTTGAAACTTAACACTTCAGCTTTCGTTCTTTGCACCGAATTTGAAAATCACACAAAACACCACAATTATGAAACACCAACAAAAATATCCCACTCAATATTTATAAATCCGGACAGAATATAAAGCACTGAGAATCCCACAAGTGAAAATCAAAACATATATCTTCCAAGTGTATTTTATTTTCAAACTTTTTCCGTTACCGCGAAAGCTCCAACCGTTCTAGCGATGCAGTAACGTTGTTGGAGGCGGGCGGTCACCGCGGCACACTGAGGAACACAAGCGCGAGTGACTGAGGGTTTGCCGGTGGTAGGGGTGCCACGCTCCGCTGGACACACCACACACCTGCCGCGTTCGGGACATCTTTAAGCTTTTTGTTACGGAATTATTGGGTTTCGAGTGATTTTGTAAATTGATAGTGATGTGATGGATTGTTAAACACTCCGCGAAATCAATGATAGGAGCTATTCTCAAACTCTTTCGCGGCCACGTGATCCGTAGGGGTTAGGAGAATTAATACTGGAATGAACAAAAAAACTTTAGGTTATTTTAAAAATCCTTTTATATACTCGCTCGGCACCACCAAAGTTTTAATTTCCCGCCATTAATAAAGTGACTAGCTAAAACAAAAACGGCTTCAGTTTTCAGTTTCATATTTTAATACCGAAGTGGTGTACGACATCCTATTCGAGGCAAGAACATTAAATTATAATATATCTCAACTACATAGGGGTTGAATATGGTCCAGTGCGCCCGCCCGCGGACTGAGTGACTGAATAGTTGGTCGAGTCAACCACGATAAAAAAACTTAAAATGGTCAACTGAGCTCGTAGACTGAACGAGCTTTTTTATGGCAGAGGTGGCAAACGAGCAGACGGATCACCTGATGGTAAGCGATTACCGCCGCCCATAGACACCCGCAACACCAGAGGAGTCACAGGTGCGTTTGCCGGCCTTTGATATGGGAGTACGCTCTTTTCTTGAAGGTTTGAATGTCGTATCGGTCCGGATATACCGCAGGCGACAATTCATTCCACAGTTTGGTTGTGCGAGGCAGAAAGTTTCTAGTGAAACGCACAGTTGTGGACTGCTAACCATCTTGTGATGGGGATGAATATATTGTCGCGTAGAGCGATGGCGAAAAGAGGCGGCAGGGATCAATCCGAACAATTCCTCGGAGCACTCCCCATTGTACATGCGATAGAGAATGCAGAGCGAGGCTACATCTCTACGCAGCGCCAAGGAGTCAAGCCGATCTGAAATATCCTGGCAGCCGACGATTCGAGTTGCTCTCCGTTGAATACGGTCCAGAGGGAGAAGCTGGTACTGAGGTGCCCCTGCCCAAAAATGAGAACAGTATTCCATGTGAGGCCGAACCTGCGCCTTATAAAGTTGAAGGCGATGGGCCGCAGTGAAATACCGTCTCGATCTATTGAGCACACCAAGCTTCTTCGAGGCTAATTTAGCCTTACCCTCTAGATGACCACGGAACTGGACTTCACTCGATATGTCGACACCAAGGATTCCGATACTAGCTGAGGCATTAAGGGCAGTGTCCTCAAAACGAGGTGATACGACAAATGGTATTTTCTTGGCAGTGAACGCGCAAACCTGTGTCTTAGTGGGGTTAAATTGGAGTTAAGCCGACCCCATTCTGAGACTTTCTTTAAAGAGTCCTCAATTTCTGACACAAGTTTGTTTCGGCTCTCGATAACGTTTTCCCGAGAAATGTTAGCACGGCCGGTATAAAAGGCATCACCTGTGCTGTCATCCGCATAACAATGAGTGCTGCTGATTTGCAGCATATCATAAGGAACAGTGTAGGCGAAAGCACACAGCCTTGAGGGACACCAGCATTCACAGACATAGAATCTGAGCATGCACCGTCGACTACGACCTTTATGCTTCTGTCTGCAAGAGCTGTGGGATCAGTTGACCTGGAAGGCACAAAACTTCTGCACACTATAGAACCATTCGTCTAAAGATAACTGAAACCAAAGCTGTTAGAAACTACAATTTGCTATAAATAAAATAAACTTGTTTTTATATTAATGTAAAGGGTTTTATTGCATTTTTACAATGTAGTTATGTTACAAATTCTTAAAGTAAATATCTATCTATGTGTTTATAACAATAATATGGGTAATGTTTATCGACAGTGCAACTTTTAAATATAAAAATACAATTTGTTTATACGATTTTCGTACGTTAATACAAAAACATACAATAATTATACGAATTCAAATATAATGAAAAAATATGTATTCAATGAGCTGTTTTTTTTCTAATATTTCTCCAAAACAGCTCTAGATGGGCCCGAACCGATTCATCTACAGGTGTCAAAAAAATTGCGTTTAAAGTTTTAAGGGGTTACTCAGAATCAAGTAAAAATATTGAAAAAAATCCGATCAAAAATTTTATTTTCCAGTTTTCCGTACAAATTCTTGATTCACTATTGTATGCAGATTTAGTATGGCAAACTGCAAAAAAAGACTGAAGATCGAATATATTTTTTCAGTTTTTTCCCTGAATTCTATACTTGATTCTGAACCCCTTTAAAACAAACGCACTATTTTTAAGATCCTGTATTTGAGCAAGTTTGTATTTTTTGGCCTTTTACAGGCACTTGAATCCAAGTCTGTGGCCTCTTCAATAAATACTTTTTAGTCTGAGGGACTCTTATGACGTTTTTTTTATGATATGCTTTCACAGCTTACTGACTTCGCTGGCTCAGGGACCCGAAGTGGTTCTTGGCCTCCGAAATGAAAGTGCGAAATCTTTCCTATTACAGAACTATAGGATGTTCTTAAAAAATCTGTCAGGTACCAACTAGGGTTCATCGATCTGAACAACTTTCGCCCAGGAGTCCATAGTCAAATCCCAAAAAAAAGTGCACTCTTACACAAAACGTTTCAAAACTAGCCGAAGCTGATTAATTTGTATGAGCAGTCCAACTTTTTTTGCGAAGTGACTATGAGTTCCTTTGGTAAAGTTGACCAGATTCCTAAGTATATCGATACTTCTGGGCTCAAAAGGCGTAAACGCTAAATAGACCTTAGGCGTATACGCTCTTTGAGCCCAGAAGTATCGATATGTATGCAGAAACTTCAGTTTGAGCATCATCATCATCAGTGAAGAGACGTCCACTGCTGGACAAAGGCCTAGGATTTCTACACCGACCGGTCCTGCGCTGCCCGCATCCAGTGGCTTCCCGCAACGTTCACCAATTCATCGGTCCACCGAGTGGGAAGCCAGTCTACACTGCGTCTTCCACCACTCGAAACTTTAATGCCCCAACGGGCATCTGTTCTATGAGCTAAGTGCCCATTTGTCCCAGTCTGTGTCCAGTTTGAGCACTGGCAGTATTTTAAGAACACCTTATAAATTTTAAAATATCGACGGCGATACAGCAATACTGACAAAAATCAAACTTTATTTTTAAAATGTAAAATTTGGTTTTTGTTAGATAGGAGGTATTGCTGTTTCGCCGTCGATATAAAAGAAAAAAGAAAATTTGCTCAGCCAAATATTTAGTAGTTATAATCTTAAACAAATTAACATTACGCAACAATATAAATAATTATTTTTTTATACTTAACATGTATAATTGATCAAAATTAAAGTCGCAATCTTTTTACAAGTCCGTAAATAAACAGTTACATATACCTTATAGTCTTTATTGGCCTAAGCTATAATATTAATTTATATATGTCTAAATTTTAATTATCTGATTGCTTCTGTAATTAATATGTACATGTACAGATAATACAAAGAGCTACGTTGAACATAGCCAAGAACTAGACGCTCCGTGCATTGATGAATATTTCTATGATAAACTCAGGGTACTTGATGTGAAACATCAGAAGCTGCTTATTTGATGGTTGCACGCATCAAACTGAATATGCTGAAATAGCAAATAATACATACTTCACATGGTCTAAAAATGGCTCTCCCGTAAACTGAAAACGAGGGCTTTCATTTCACTCACTGTACTGAACGACTTCCCCCAAAGAACCACGAAGTTTCAAAAATACTTTTTTTGTATTTTATTACAAGTCAGTTCAAAATTTTTTCAGTGTAATCTCAATTGGTAATGTGTAGGTTCCTTAGGGAAATTGGTTTGAAATAATGTCTAGAACCACCCTTTAAGTTTCCAGTCGAAGTATTTTTATACTGTGCATAAAAACAAGTATTTTTTTAAATATATAAACAACTGCACATAGTTGCTTGAACATCGTTATTCGACTAACGGCTCGGTAACAAAGAATATTATCACCAAATTCTAAAGACCATTTATTGCAGAGCATTACGGTTGTCCGCAACGTCGAACTAGATATTGACGTACGTTTTTAACATATTTAAGAATTCTCCTACTCACATTCCACTGTACAAATGCAAGGCGACTCATGAATTAGCCAGCTAGCAGAGAATGTCGGTGGTAGGCACATGTTGGGCGCCACTTTAGCCGAGTGAGCTATTACAGCGCGGTCTAGTTGCCATGGTGACGGACAGCTTCGGTCACTGCGCATAGTGCTGTCGCCACTCCGCCCACGCGGCCGCCGCGCCGCCAGTGTCCGCTAAACAGGAATTTGACAACTTTAAACCCATTTTTATGATAAAAATATTATTTTTACCATCACCCAAAAGACGTTCACTTCTGGACAAAGGCCTCCCTCAAGGATTTTCTTACCGATCTTACCGGTCCTGCGTTGCGGCTTCCCACAACCTTCACCAGGTCACCGGTCCACCGAATGTGGTCGCCACTCGAGAACTTAAATGCCCCAACGGCAATCTGTTTTACGAGTTATGTGCCCCGTCCACTGCCACTTTAGTAAAATATTTACTTACATAGCTGTATTTTTTGCGGGAGTCCAACAGAAGCCACGGGAGGTTCCGGACTGCGCTCTTCTTTAGCCTCGGGTGCTGCGAGGGAAATACGTATAATGTAATTATGATATGTAGCAATAAATGCAACATAACATTCAATCTTTAGGCATATAACTAATTTATAAGATGCAAAACTGTAACATAAATTGATAAATAAATAACACTCAATTTTTTTACAGGATGTTTGGAAACTGACATGTGTCACTCAGACATGACTAACTACTGGCCGACATGTGGCGCACATAATCAAGTAAATGTGCCTGGGGTTTGCGTGTGACGGAGGGCGCATGCGCCATTACACTGGCAACATGTGCTACTCTGACATGTATCACTCGCTCACAGCTTCGCGTCCTGACATGTGTCACTGGCGCGCTATCACGCGTCACTCACTGTGCGTGGGGTCGAGCGCGCGCTCGGCGGGCGGGGCCGCCCCCCCTGCCCCCCCGGCCGCGCCCCCCGCCGGGCCCCCCTGCGCCTGCGCCTTGAGCAGCTTGCTCATGGTGTTGCGCGGCGTGGGCGGCGCGCGCTCCAGCGTGCGCCCGTGCACCACCGACATGTGCCGCTCCAACATGTACCTGCAACCACAAAACAATACAGACCTAACAATATAGTACACTATCTCTCAATGATTACTTTTTCCGTCGACTTGTAAAGAATTATGAACAAAATCGAGTCGGTCAGACGAACTATCAAACGCTCGGTTAGGTTTATCGTGACATTCGTAATATTTCGTAGACTAGGATGGGGCTGGCGATTTAAAGATCGATTACACGAAGCGTAGTGGAGATCCACTGGAGACTTCACTGCGTTTGGTCGTCTCGTGCGGGGTGCGAAAGGAGTGCAGTGTGTGAGGCTAGTGTGGAGTCTGAAGCTAGTGTGAAGTGTGGGGCTAGTGTCCACACTAGCTAGTGTCACACTCCAGTGTGAGGCGAGTGTGGAGTGTGAGGGTAGTGCGGGGTGTGAGGCGAGTGTGGAGTGTGAGGGGGCTACCTGCGCTCGAAGCGCTCCACGCAGAAGGCGCAGCGGAACAGGCGGCGGCGCGGCTGCGGCGGCAGCGCGGCCACAGCGCCCGGCGCCTCGTGCGCGCGCGCGTGCGCCACCAGGTTGTAGCGCTCCGAGAACCTGCGCATGCAATACACGACCCACGTCAAATTCCTCATATAATAGCAATTTCAAAATCCTTAAACCGAGATTCAACAAATTTTATCTAAACCTACCCAGCACGGGTAGCATGAGGTGAGTAGACAAAGCTGTATGTCGCGCCAAACGCGAGAAAACAGCTCAGCTGTCTCTTTCATTAGGTTAGAGTTAGAACGGAACGAATGCTTTTAAAACTCGCGTCGCGCGCGAGATATGTCGCCATGCTACTAGGGCTGGTCGAGAGCTAGAGAAACACCTGCAAATTGGACCAGCGAACTTATTATTTTTCCCCTGAATTGGTAAGCCCTTGACACTGATATCAAGCCCTTGACACTGATATCAAGCACTCGACGCGCTGCTACGTACATGTTGTATTGACCGCTAATGGGAAAACATAGCGTGGAACGCCCTCCGGCTAGGTGGAGCGATGATTTGCGAAAGGCTGCTGGTAACAGCTAGATGCGCAGATACATAGGTATAGTTCGCGTCACGTAAAAAGAGCGCTGGCTGGCGTTCCGAGGATGCACTCTGACAGCAATTGTTTAGTACCCTCTCTTTCACACTTACGCGATTTATATTAAGCTATCCTGTTGTCAGAGTGAACTGTTCTGCCCTCGGAACGCCCGCCAGCGCTCTTTTTACGTGACGCGAGCTGTAAAGGGAATGCAAACCGGGTTATCCGAAAACCGAAAAACCGGTTTTTCGGATTTTTTATGATAAAATAAACCGGGTTTTTTTCTAGTTTCCGGGTTTTCGGGTTTTTTATTAGTAGTTTATAATTAAACAGTTTATAATATAAATGATTTTACAGATGCCTTGATTTTATTGCTTAACAGTAACAGAGTTTCAGTGTCTTAAAATTTTGTTTTCGTTATGAAAATCGCAAAAAAATTTGGACTTTTCATTGGACATTTGGACAAATAGATCACTTATTTGGCCATTTTTGTATGGAGAGTCCGCACTGAGTAGGAAGCGTGCCTGTTACTCGTTCGACTTCCGGTAGGTGGTCGCCACCCAAGAACTTCAATGTTCCAATGGTCTGTTCTGTTTATACCAGCTATGTGCCCGCTCACTGCGACTTCAGTTTAGGGATCCTGTGAGCTATGTCAGCTGCTGGTCGGCTTTATGGAGAAGGAGGGCTCTTTATGATGAACTCCTTCTTCAACAAGCCAAAACAGCGAAATTGGACATGGTTGCATCCCACTGGTGCCGAGTGGCGACCGCGCACCAGAAGACGCAGTGTAGGCAGGCTTCCGACTCAGTGGACTGACGACGGCCTGGTGAAGGTTGTGGGAAGCCGCTGGATGCGGGTAGTACAGGACCATTAAGTGTGGAAATCTTTGGGGGAGCCCTTTATCCAGCAGTGGACGTCTTTCGGCTCATAGTGATGGCGAGACAAAAAAATGAAACTGACTTTATCTTGTTGACACAGAGGCAAACATTCAATGATGTCTCTGTGATCAACTCAGTGCAAACTGGAAGCTCAACTCATTGAATCTAAAAACTAATCTAGGAATATGTCGGCACAGTTTCGTTTCGCAGTCCTCTGGAAGATGCTACTCAGCATCGGCGACTTAAATACAGATCATTAAGTCCCCGACGCGATTTATGCCAATTTAAAACGAATCGTATAAAAGAGGCGATTTAGTGTAATCAGAGCTCCAAAGTATCGCAAGGGATGTGCTGGGAACAAAACTAACTGTCAAAGCTGAAAACTGAGGAGGGTAGAATTCTATCGTCCAAGCCTGAACTGCTGGAAGACGCCGAGAAGTCCTTTTTTATCCATTGGTAAGCCCTTGGCATCATCTCACCTGGTGGCAAGTGACGATGAAGCCGAAGATGGAAGTTGGTTTACCAAGATTCCCCAACGTAATACGGAACTGGCTATCTACGGGCACTCATACACGACCATACGCTTATTTGTCAGTAATTTGGCCAAAGACCCGAGAACCAGATTGATCCGACACTATAATGAAGATATTCCGGATAAAAATCAACTTGTACAATATTAGAATTGCTCTTCAAATAGCTTCAGAAGCTTCTGGAGAGGAGACTTGGCATGAACATACCACCACCTTCGATTCACTAACGTTATCATGGTCATGGCTGAGCTGAGACCTTGGAAGACTAAGGCACAATCCTCGATGGACTTAGCAGGGCCTCTCAACAAGTTAGTTTTAACATGGACAAGACGAAAATTACGTCATGCTCCCTGGCAGCACATGTAACGATTTTTTAATTTCTAGTCATAAGGAATAATTGTACTCAATTGTTACTAAATTAGTACTTGTTTGAAAAAAATAGTACCTCTGTAGTTTAAGAGTACAATTAGATTAAAATTTGTGCTGCTGTAGAGCATGCTCCCCAGCAGCACATATAGTCCAGTAAATAAAAGATTTGAGGTCGCATTAAAGACACCTGACTAAAATGGTTTGGAAATAAAAGAATTGGTGTTTTAGTAAGCATTCGTGGTAATTTTGTGATTGTAAGGGCGTTCAACCCTTAGAAATACCTAAAGACGCCTTTTAACTTGTATACGCCAAACAATAAATGCACTTTTGGGGAAAACTGAGATTTATAACTATAGTTACCTTATAAATATGGTACTTAAGTTGTCTCTAGTTTAAAGCAATAAATTCTTAATATTACGATATTTTTTATATTATTGCGTGAAAAATAATACTTACAAAATGGAGCCTTCGGAGATTTTTATGTTTTTTAAGTCTAATTGTAAGGCTTGAACATGTGTTAAGTTTTCACCTAGGTGACTATTTCAGAACCCAGTTAAAAACGATTTTTTAAAGATTTCTGTAGTACACATTAAAGACACTACAAATATTTTCTTGGCTGTGCCGTAACACTAATATTATCTATTGGAAATCATCATCGTCCCTTGTACAAACAAAGAAGCTTCTTCTTAAAACGCATTTTAACTAAAATGTATTAGACATTATAATTATATTTCAAACGCCGAGAAGGTGCGTCAGCTGCCACGTACGCATAGCCAGTGTGCGACAGAGACGGAGCTATTGGGTGCGAAAAAGACAAGTGCGCGGATAGCTAGATGGAAAGTGCGAAACGCAAATGTGATAAAATGCACAATATGATAGGTAGGTAGTAGTTATTTAATAATAATTGTGTCATACTCATTGGATTGTGGGCATCCAAACGTGATCATAGTACTACCGTCCTACTGATTTACCACATAGATATACCTACTGCAAATTCAATTCAAAAGAAGAAACTTTGTCCTATTGATTCGCCGAACATTTAACTCCAAAAATTATACATAATTATTATATTGTCATGACATGAGTGTCATTGCCATTTTTCCATGACTTTCCATGAGCCTGCCAAAGCAACCCCACTTCCAATGCCAGTGGGCCTGTTCTTATGAAGTAAAAGTAGGTAGGTATTTACGCTAAATTTGACGAACTAGATGCGACATATCGTCGTTGCGATTTACCGTAATTTTGGATCAAGAATCAAGACCTCAAACTTGGCATAGTTGTTCCTTAGGTGGTCTTAAGTGGAATAAGCCCGGGAGGCATCGGGAGGCATCACGGTGGCGGCGTTATTATACCGCAATAGCTGTCCACTTTGCTTTCGCTTGCCCTCTCGAAGCTCTCAGTAACTGACACGTTTCGTAACCCAGCATACGAGTCACAAGACCACACCAACGTAATTTTCTTCGCTTAAGGTACGCCTCAACGTACCTTAAGCGTATACGTTTGCACGGTGTAGAACCTTTGTATATCTTATATGGTTGGACCAGTCGATGTTCATGATATCACGGAGGCACTGCATGTGAAATCTATCGAGGCAGCGTATTTCTTTCCTATTAGACTGGTGGCGAAAATAATAAAAGTGCTCTATTTACCGAGTTTGTTTCTCTGGCTCCTATATAGCTACAAAAATTATCAATATTTTCGTCTTGATTCGTAGATCATCAAATAGCCACTCATAAGAAAGGGGGAGGGGGGCCGATATAGCTATGACGAAACAAACGACCTTACGACAGGCTATTTCGTAATATCTGTACCAAAATGAATCCATCGATCTATACCTGTCATAGCTCTATATAAACACTATGTCTCTCACGAATTGAGGAGGTTTGGAATTACTTTGGACATATACACCAAGATCTTAGTAGCTAATATCATGCGACCGGAAGAATGTAGGTCTACGTTTGCCAAAAACTGCTAAAGCTGAACCAATCCCAATGATCTCAGGGTCGAGGTCACATTTGAATGTTATTGCACTTCCCAAATACTTAAACTTCTCCACATGCTTCATGACATTCTAACAGAGATACATTTGGAGTTAAATTGTTCAGTTGTCTCCCAACATACATAACATCGATCTTACTTACACTGTCAGTACTAATTTTTTTTTAATGACTCGTCAAAACTGGTCATCAGTTTTTGCAGAGATATTAGGGGATTCCGCTGTAAAACATAAGTCGTCCACGTACCTTATTGCTGTAACTATATGGCATAAAACTTTTTTACATGCCTTCATTCGGTCTAGGTTGAAAAATTTACCGTCAGTTGTTAGTACGGACTACGGAAGTGTATAAAGATGCCTTTTGGGATGTTATGTCTGTGGCTCATAAAGTATGTTAACAACCCATTACGTCCCCACTGCAGAGGCACGGATCTCTTCCCATAACTCGGGAAGGTTAGGCCATACTCCACACACGGGGGCCAAGTCCGGATTGGTGGAGGTTGTGGGGCTAGTGGCCAACCCCAATGTCAGAAAATTTCAAGCCGCCTATAAGGACTCCAACGTGGCTTAACGACTGCCATCTAGCGATAGCAGCCGGCACCAACGGCTTAACGTGCCTTGCGAAGCATGGAAACGGTCGAGATAAATGCCACTAACAGTCATACCCATCCAGGTTATGACCGTGTCTGTAGTCAGTTAACCTTCGTGATCGACGCGACCACGCAAGCCGCACTGAGCCACGACCGCTTCTCATATAAAGTATATTCACCAAAATTAACATAAATTTGCTTAAATATATTATTGAACATAGCTTTTGGTCATACCCAATCATGGCAATTTAGTAGATCCTATCCATTGCTTTTATTAAACAAGTCATTTATGGATCAGATTTGTATTCCAAAGTACCGACGGATTATTTGTTTTCGATGTAAATAATATTTTCCTTCACGATTATAAATAATTTAAGCACTTATACGAGGGCGACACTGAAAGTTCTTAGAAAATCAAAAACTGAACAAACTAGAAAGTTATTAGTTTTATTATATCTTTTCAAAATAGTGTCCATTCACATCAATACATCGCTGCATCCGATGGAACCACTGAGAAAAGCACTTTGCCCACTCCTCCTTAGGGGTCTCTTCGACGGCCTTTTCAAACGCAGCCACTGCTTCCTCGGCGTCCATAAAACGTTTTCCTCGAAGTTTTTCTTTTATTTTCGGGAATAAATAAAAATCGCAAGGTGCGAGGTCGGGCTATACGCCGGATGACCCAGTAATTCCACGTCTGACGTCGCCAAATAGTCGATCGTTTGCTTGGCGGTGTGCGACGAGGCGTTGTCGTGGTGAAGGAAGATCCTACTGCGAGGTCGTTTCTCCCGAACTTTTTCCAAGACAAGTGGCAAACAATTGTTAGTGTACCACTCTGCAGTAACTGTTTTTCGATCCTCTAAAACAATTGTTGCGTAATGACCTGTCCTTCCGAAGAACGAGGCCACCATTTTTTCCCACGCTTCGACCTCTCTTCACTTTAGTTGGCAACTCCTCGGAAGGAAACACCCACATAGCAGACTGTCTTTTAGTTTCAGGATTATAACAGTAAATCTAGCTTTCGTCACCCGTAAGTATGTCGAACACAGCATTTGAGTCACCTCCGTTAAATCTTTGAACCATTTCACGGCACCAATCAACACGACGGAGTTTTTGGGCCTCTGTCAAATTATGAGGTATCCACCGGGCACAATGCCTCCTGACCGCTAAATGTTCATGGAGGATTTTGTGCACTTGACTCATACCGATGCCTAAGCTTGTCCGAATCTGCTGATAGGTCACTCTTTTGTCAGTCTCTATCATACGCCGCACATGACTGATGTTATCTTCAGAGATTATAGTGAGATTAGTGCGACCACGTTTAAACTCATTAAACCAGTTGTAAACAGTGGCACGAGATGGGGCTTCATCGTGAAAGGCCAATCGAAGTCTATCATAACTTTCTTGTTGACTTAAATGACATCGAAAGTCATAAAAAATCATTGCACGAAAATTTTCTCGCGTTAAATTCATGCTGACGTGACAGATAATTTTCAGTTTGCCGCCAAATCGTGAAACAAATGACAAATGAATGAAATACATACACGATAACATTGGCAAAGAGTTCCATTTTTAAAATTTGAACTTATTTTTTTATTATATCGTTTACAAGAGGCCAGTTCTAAAAACTTTCAGTGTCGCCCTCGTATTGCATTTCTTAAGTTAAGTGAATTTGTAATTATTTTTAAGAAATAAATATCTCAAACCGTGTATGGATCTTACAGCTCATAATTTTATTGTTGACATGATTTTTAATAGAAATTAAGTGTTAAAAAAATATGTGCTGAAGTGAGTTTCTTCTGGACTCAACGTTTCTTCTCGCTTCGCAAACATTTCCTGAAACGTTGAGTGTACAAATTCCGCGTGGTAAGGACTTTGTGCTAGATAGAAAAACTATTTTGTACTAGATAAATAACCATTTTTTTTAAATATGTTGTCCACGTTATTCGGATTTTATGAATTTGTTATATTTTTTTTGTGAAAGAACTTGAAAGAAGCCTTTATTTAATCAGAAATGAATTAGTCTTCCTTGAATTATCCGAAAATGATATTATCACACTTGACCTAGTACATAAAGTTATCGACGTATTAGCTCGAAAGAGGAGCGCGACCGAATCAAACTTTCCTTGCCTCTCCTCGCCACTTTTGTGATGCCTCTCGATGCCAATAGTATAAGGAAGACTGTTTTATATGGGGGGATTAGTTAAAAAAGTGTCCAACTGTAAGCAGTAAATAATAGTTCAAGAATCCATCAGAGTGGCGCTAATGTAGACAAGGATTATGAAAATAATATATAAAAAAAAATAATCTTATTTTATGTTTTTTTGTTTTAAAGTGCGTTATAACAAAGCGGATTCTAATAACTTTTCTCGCTTTCTTTAAAATTTACCCTTTTTAGGGTTCCGTAGTCAACGAGGAACCCTTATAGTTTCGCCATGTCCGTCTATCTGTCCGCGGCTTAGCTCAGAGACTATTAGTACTCCAGAGCTGTAATTTGGTACGGATATGCATATTAATCCTTATATACTTCCAGCCTCCCGAACAAGCCGGTTTCCGAAAAGGCTTCAGTACCATAGACCACATACATACGCTGCGGCAGATTATACAGAAGACCGAAGAGTATAATCGACCACTAAGCTTGGCGTTTGTGGACTATGAGAAAGCCTTTGATTCGATCGAGACCTGGGCTGTATTGCAATCTCTTCTAACGGTGCCAGATCGATTATCGATACATCGAAGTTTTGAAGTGTTTGTATGAAAATGCCAGCATGTTGGTCCACCTCCAGGATCAGAATTCAAAACCTATCCGGCTGCTATGACTCGTGTGTGCTGACTACTGACCGCTTGCCGCAGAGCGGGCACTCGTGCGTGCTGACTACTGACCGCTTGCCGCAGAGCGGGCACTCGTGCGTGCTGACTACTGACCGCTTGCCGCAGAGCGGGCACTCGTGCGTGCTGACTACTGACCGCTTGCCGCAGAGCGGGCACTCGTGCGTGCTGACAACTGACCCCTTGCCGCAGAGCGGGCACTCGTGTGTGCTGACTACTGACCGCTTGCCGCAGAGCGGGCACTCGTGTGTGCCGACTACAGACCGCTTGCCGCAGAGCGGGCACTCGTGTGTGCTGACTACTGACCGCTTGCCGCAGAGCGGGCACTCGTGTGTGCCGACTACAGACCGCTTGCCGCAGAGCGGGCACTCGTGTGTGCTGACTACTGACCGCTTGCCGCAGAGCGGGCACTCGTGTGTGCCGACTACAGACCGCTTGCCGCAGAGCGGGCACTCGTGTGTGCCGACTACAGACCGCTTGCCGCAGAGCGGGCACTCGTGTGTGCCGACTACAGACCGCTTGCCGCAGAGCGGGCACTCGTGTGTGCCGACTACTGACCGCTTGCCGCAGAGCGGGCACTCGTGTGTGCCGACTACTGACCGCTTGCCGCAGAGCGGGCACTCGTGTGTGCCGACTACTGACCGCTTGCCGCAGAGCGGGCACTCGTGTGTGCCGACTACTGACCGCTTGCCGCAGAGCGGGCACTCGTGTGTGCCGACTACAGACCGCTTGCCGCAGAGCGGGCACTCGTGTGTGCCGACTACAGACCGCTTGCCGCAGAGCGGGCACTCGTGTGTGCCGACTACTGACCGCTTGCCGCAGAGCGGGCACTCGTGTGTGCCGACTACTGACCGCTTGCCGCAGAGCGGGCACTCGTGTGTGCCGACTACTGACCGCTTGCCGCAGAGCGGGCACTCGTGTGTGCCGACTACAGACCGCTTGCCGCAGAGCGGGCACTCGTGTGTGCCGACTACAGACCGCTTGCCGCAGAGCGGGCACTCGTGTGTGCCGACTACTGACCGCTTGCCGCAGAGCGGGCACTCGTGTGTGCCGACTACTGACCGCTTGCCGCAGAGCGGGCACTCGTGTGTGCCGACTACTGACCGCTTGCCGCAGAGCGGGCACTCGTGTGTGCCGACTACTGACCGCTTGCCGCAGAGCGGGCACTCGTGTGTGCCGACTACTGACCGCTTGCCGCAGAGCGGGCACTCGTGTGTGCCGACTACTGACCGCTTGCCGCAGAGTGGGCACTCGTGTGTGCCGACTACTGACCGCTTGCCGCAGAGCGGGCACTCGTGTGTGCCGACTACTGACCGCTTGCCGCAGAGCGGGCACTCGTGTGTGCCGACTACTGACCGCTTGCCGCAGAGCGGGCACTCGTGTGTGCCGACTACTGACCGCTTGCCGCAGAGCGGGCACTCGTGTGTGCCGACTACTGACCGCTTGCCGCAGAGCGGGCACTCGTGTGTGCCGACTACTGACCGCTTGCCGCAGAGCGGGCACTCGTGTGTGCCGACTACTGACCGCTTGCCGCAGAGCGGACACTCGTGTGTGCCGACTACTGACCGCTTGCCGCAGAGCGGGCACTCGTGTGTGCCGACTACTGACCGCTTGCCGCAGAGCGGGCACTCGTGTGTGCCGACTACTGACCGCTTGCCGCAGAGCGGGCACTCGTGTGTGCCGACTACTGACCGCTTGCCGCAGAGCGGGCACTCGTGTGTGCCGACTACTGACCGCTTGCCGCAGAGCGGGCACTCGTGTGTGCCGACTACTGACCGCTTGCCGCAGAGCGGGCCCTCGTGTGTGCCGACTACTGACCGCTTGCCGCAGAGCGGGCACTCGTGTGTGCCGACTACTGACCGCTTGCCGCAGAGCGGGCACTCGTGTGTGCCGACTACTGACCGCTTGCCGCAGAGCGGGCACTCGTGTGTGCCGACTACTGACCGCTTGCCGCAGAGCGGGCACTCGTGTGTGCCGACTACTGACCGCTTGCCGCAGAGCGGGCCCTCGTGTGTGCCGACTACTGACCGCTTGCCGCAGAGCGGGCACTCGTGTGTGCCGACTACTGACCGCTTGCCGCAGAGCGGGCACTCGTGTGTGCCGACTACTGACCGCTTGCCGCAGAGCGGGCACTCGTGTGTGCCGACTACTGACCGCTTGCCGCAGAGCGGGCACTCGTGTGTGCCGACTACTGACCGCTTGCCGCAGAGCGGGCCCTCGTGTGTGCCGACTACTGACCGCTTGCCGCAGAGCGGGCACTCGTGTGTGCCGACTACTGACCGCTTGCCGCAGAGCGGGCACTCGTGTGTGCCGACTACTGACCGCTTGCCGCAGAGCGGGCACTCGTGTGTGCCGACTACTGACCGCTTGCCGCAGAGCGGGCCCTCGTGTGTGCCGACTACTGACCGCTTGCCGCAGAGCGGGCACTCGTGTGTGCCGACTACTGACCGCTTGCCGCAGAGCGGGCACTCGTGTGTGCCGACTACTGACCGCTTGCCGCAGAGCGGGCACTCGTGTGTGCCGACTACTGACCGCTTGCCGCAGAGCGGGCACTCGTGTGTGCCGACTACTGACCGCTTGCCGCAGAGCGGGCCCTCGTGTGTGCCGACTACTGACCGCTTGCCGCAGAGCGGGCACTCGTGTGTGCCGACTACTGACCGCTTGCCGCAGAGCGGGCACTCGTGTGTGCCGACTACTGACCGCTTGCCGCAGAGCGGGCACTCGTGTGTGCCGACTACTGACCGCTTGCCGCAGAGCGGGCACTCGTGTGTGCCGACTACTGACCGCTTGCCGCAGAGCGGGCCCTCGTGTGTGCCGACTACTGACCGCTTGCCGCAGAGCGGGCACTCGTGTGTGCCGACTACTGACCGCTTGCCGCAGAGCGGGCACTCGTGTGTGCCGACTACTGACCGCTTGCCGCAGAGCGGGCACTCGTGTGTGCCGACTACTGACCGCTTGCCGCAGAGCGGGCACTCGTGTGTGCCGACTACTGACCGCTTGCCGCAGAGCGGGCCCTCGTGTGTGCCGACTACTGACCGCTTGCCGCAGAGCGGGCACTCGTGTGTGCCGACTACTGACCGCTTGCCGCAGAGCGGGCACTCGTGTGTGCCGACTACTGACCGCTTGCCGCAGAGCGGGCACTCGTGTGTGCCGACTACTGACCGCTTGCCGCAGAGCGGGCACTCGTGTGTGCCGACTACTGACCGCTTGCCGCAGAGCGGGCACTCGTGTGTGCCGACTACTGACCGCTTGCCGCAGAGCGGGCACTCGTGTGTGCCGACTACTGACCGCTTGCCGCAGAGCGGGCCCTCGTGTGTGCCGACTACTGACCGCTTGCCGCAGAGCGGGCACTCGTGTGTGCCGACTACTGACCGCTTGCCGCAGAGCGGGCACTCGTGTGTGCCGACTACTGACCGCTTGCCGCAGAGCGGGCACTCGTGTGTGCTGACTACTGACCGCTTGCCGCAGAGCGGGCACTCGTGTGTGCCGACTACTGACCGCTTGCCGCAGAGCGGGCACTCGTGCCGCTTCTCGCCGCTGTGCACCCGCTTGTGCCGCTTGAGGTGCGACCGCGTCATGAGCGCCAAGCCGCACACGTCGCACGAGTGCGGCTTGAGGCCGGAGTGCGACAGCTTGTGCATCTTGAACGACGACGTGTGGATGAACGACTTGCCGCATAGGTCGCACTGGAACAAACATATACTATTTTATACCGCATTCTTCTTGTTTACGATATCCCTGCCGCCTCTTTTCGCCATCGTTCTACGCGACATTTTCATCCCCATCACTTAGATGGTTGGCAGTCCACAACTGTGCGTTTTACTAGAAACTTTCTGCCTCGCACAACCAAACTGTGGAATGAATTTGCGCCTGCGTTATTTCCGGACCAATACGACATTCAAACCTTCAAGAATAGAGCGAACTCCCATATTAAAGGCCGGCAACGCACTTGTGACTCCTCTGGTGTTGCGGGTGTCTATGGGCGGCGGTAATCGCTTACCATCAGGTGATCCATCTGCTCGTTTGCCACCTATCACATAAAAATAAAACCTTCGTCATTTTCCCTAGGCACAGGCACAGATTTTATAATACTAACGTACAGATACCTCATGTCATACAACGTACGTATTCTATTTTTTTTCACCCATTGATAACTACCGCGACTAGCGACATCTAGTGCGCGGGCTATAAATGAAGACATTCTGGTTGCTTACCTGTACCTTCATTTGCTTTTGTTGTTTTTTTTTGCATATAACCTTCTAGTATTATATTATCTGTGATATTACTAAATAAAATACATTATTTGAAATATGAAAAACAAAACCTTATACCACCTATTACTTTTTTCAATCGTGTGGTATCAGCGCCATCTATCAATTCGCACTATAAACTATTACTCAACTCAGTACGTGTCATTACTCAACTCTGACAAGTTAAGACGAAAGTAGTTTTGATTTTGTCACCATATATCGCCGTCATCAGATAATTTGTAGAAATGGATAATTAAGTGCATTATCAGCCTTTGTTATACTTTTTGGTTCTTACAATAATCAAAACACTTATTTTTAGCAACTTAATGGGTTTTTTCTTCATTTTGCATGAACTTCGATTACAAATCGATACTTGTCGTGCCATCTATTGACATTTTAATGAACTAAGGTTTTCGTTGTATGAAATGAGACCCTGTGGCACAGGTAATGTTTTAAATTAGAAGGAAACGTTATCTCTTGTTTTACGTTTTCTAAGCTAACGTTGAAACCACCGAGGGGTCGGTCCCCGTAAATAAATACGATACGATAGAAAGACAGTGTAGGACATACCTGATAGTTGAGTTTCCCTGTGTGGATATTGTTATGCCGCTGCAGTGCGCCTTTCGAGGGAAACAGCTTATTGCACTCTTCGCACTTCCAATCACTAATGCCTGTAACAGTGTATCAAATAGACATTTTACACTTATTGACCTAAAAAGAGATTATAATATGGTTTTTATTGTAAAAGGTGCCAGCCCAAAAGTGATTAACAGAGCCCTAAAATAATATCGTAAAAAGACTTTGTTTGTGGCACGGCTGATGTGGGATGCAGGTGCAGCTGAAATTCAAATAGGCATTGAATGATTCCAGCCACAATCAGGAAACCATAACATTACCACTTTCAATGTTTAAGACCTCGCAAAATCTTACAAATTAGGTATAAATTTAATACAAATTACACTAAATACTTCACTAACCTTTATGTAACGCCACATGTATGTCACAGGCGCGTTTGTGTTTATACCGCGCACCGCACACCTCACAAATAAAAGGCGGTTTGCCCTCAGAGTGCTTCTCGCGATGCACTTCCAGACGTTCTGTAGGAAAAATGACAACATTGTATTGTATATGAACAGATAGATAACAAAATGTCCTTGCACATGGTACGAAAGATATGAAAAGATATGAATTTTCTTTAAAAAAACTGACACAGCTAATAGAATAAATAAGATGAAGTAAAAGCAATATGCAAAAGAAAATATATCTTTTAGAACCGAAAACTGGGGAAGAAAAATTCACCAATGGCCACTGCAGATTGTCATAGTTGTACATACTTTTAAATTTTTTAATTCATTGTCTATTCTATTGGATATTTCAGAAAACTCGCTCCACTAACACTTCCCTAACCGTTGAGTGTACAAGTTACGAGTTCCGTATTTGTACTACTGTACTGTACTTCCGTACATCTAAAATAAAAAACATTTTGAATTTTGAAAGTTTGACACATGAAGCATTTGAAAAAGAATAGGAATTGACAGCTCGCATAACGCTGAAATATTGATCTCAGGATCTCATATGCTTTTGTAAGTTTTCCTTCAAAAACAGCTGAATACTCACTAATATTAGTATATTTCGCATCACACTGGTCACAGTGATGCCAAGTTTTGGGTTCCCGTTTCTTCCTTGTCTTATTCAATATCTTTTTCTTCCCCTTTGTTTCCTTAGTATCTTCGTCGCTAAAGGCTGAAGGAAGGTAGTCTGAGCTATCATCTGCAAAGCTTTCCTCCAAGGGGAGGGAGTTATCTACGCCATTGTTGAAGTGAGAACTTTCTGAGCTGGAATTAAGAAAAAGTTACTAATCAATGGTCTTTTCCATACCTATTATAGTAAACTGTAAGTAAAGAGTACCCCAGTATAAGCTGAACTAGGCTCTGAAGAAAAATTTTTATAAAACGAGATCAACTTTTACTGGTAGTGCTACCATTGTGGTCTAGCTGAGTACGGTCATGGCTCTAGTCACTAAACTAGAGCCATGGCCGTACTAGACTCTAGCCCATTGTTTGTATGAGAGCAACAGTGGTTTCCAAAAAATTGGTAATTGTGTAGGTATTTATTTTTATTTTATTTATTTATCTTTTTATAGTTATCTTTACAGGTTATATCCTAATGCGATAGATATGGAATAAGTATTACATACATTACACAAAAGAAAAGCAAAATATAGAAAAAAATAAGATCACATGTGGCATAACAAATAATATCAAAGGCCCATCTTGCAAATTCACATCTCGAACACATGAATATATCAGTCAACTCTGCCACCGCGTTGAGAGTCTGAATAGCTCTCGTGAGCGGCCCTTTGGCCACCAGATTGGTGCGCGCGGCGGGCACGGCCAGCAGGCGCGGCCGCCGGCGCCGGCGCACGTACCCATCGGGCACGCACGCATACGTCATCCCCCTCAATACTCTCACCAAATATTCGACGAAAGTGAAATCCCTCCGTACTTCCAATTTGTTGTATCCGACCATTCCCAGTACGAATAGAGTGGGATACATCAATGGATAGAATGGATAAACCCCGTACAGCCGCAAATACAAATGTCGCGTGAATTTGTTTTGAATTCGCTCCATCATGGTGCTATATTTGGCTTCATGTGGAGCCCATACGATTGCACCATACTCCAAGTGACTTCTGACCAAAGCGTCATATAAAGCCTTTATTGCCGATAAGTTTGTGAAGCCACTGGTCTGTCTAAGAATAAAGCCATCTGTTTCATAAATATTAAATATGGACCATATAATTGACCACGCTGAATACGTTAAAAACAACCGACTTCAATCGTAGCAACTCCAATTTTGCTATGTTTTTGTTGATTTTCTCAAAAACCGCTGAATCGATTTCGATAAAATTAATATGGGACCACCTGTGAAGTATACCCTTTCAAACAAAAAAAGAATTTTTGAAATCGGTTCAGGCGTCTTCGAGTAATCGGTGAACATACATAGAAAAAAAAAAAAAAAAGATTCCGACGAATTGAGAACCTCCTCCTTTTTTTGAAGTCGGTTGAAAATGAAGACTGAAGCAAAAACATACTAAGTATATACATATTTAATCACCTGCTGAATAAATTAAATCACTATTTACACTGCAGTTGTATATTTAATTTAAATAGTATTTCATTTCAAAAAACAGTCATTCTGTGTGCATATCTTGTACACTTATAAAAGATATTGTATACAGGGTGTAAGGGACAGGTTTCCGAAAATTTTAAGGGCTTGCTCAGTAGACGAAATTGAACAACTTTCCACAAGAAATTATATCTTATGCAATCTTTAGATCTTGTACCAAACAGGAAAAAACTCCAGGGGATCAAAAAATTAAAAAATCTTGTCTAGTGACAGCATCAGGCTGAAGTCCTAATGAAGACAAACAGTACTTAAACAGTTAAAATACCTACCCATCAACTGAGTTTTCCTTCTTCAGTTCAGGTATTGGAGGCAAATCGGTGATCATCTCCGTGTGAGCACTCCACATGTGAGCCGCAGCCTGCTCCGAGCCGCCTATGCCTCGTTCTCCACATTTGTCGCAAGACCATCTACAAGTTTAATGTTATTACTTAATTAAAGGATTAATCACACTATAATTATCAAATATTCTTAACTTTAAGGTGATTTTTGTGAATTTTATTTATTTATTTATTTATTCTACAGAAAATTTCAAAATTTTACCCATGGTCCATTTAATGCAACCTGCTCCATACAAAAATGTTTAAATTGACTGGACTAGTATAACTACTCTGGTTACCAATAGCACTGTTTGATGGTTTAACAATGCAATTTTTGAGCCTCAAATTCCATAAGTAATTAAATAAATTATAACTGTATAAAATCTAAAAACTATAAACTATTTATACATACTATATGCAAACGAGCAGACGGATCACCTGATGGTAAGCGATTACCGCCGCCCATGGACACCCGCAACACCAGAGGAGTCACAAGTGCGTTGCCGATCTTTGAAATGGGATGGGGGATGGGGGAATGGGGAGGGGGAGGGGGGGTTGGGCCTCCGGTACCCTCACTCACTCGGCGAAACACAACAAACGTTGCTTCACGCCGGTTTTCTGTGAGGCCGTGGTATCACTCCGGTCGAGCCGGCCCAAAATAGAACAGAAAAAACCTTATTTACCTATCACTATTCCTAGGTCGTCCCTTCCGTTTAGTTGTTCTTTCTACTTTCTTTTTACTTTTCACTGGTTTCCTTGGCCTCTTCTTCTTAACAACAGCCAGTGGTTCCTCATCAGACTCATTATTGTCACAGACATTGTTGTAATTATCCAAATCGTGTTCTACCTTCACTAGACTAACTGGTTGTGCATTTAGTGGAGAATTCTCGAATAGAGGGTTCTTGCTTATAATAGCTTCAAAAGTATCCTTCAACTTCAAATATTCAAGCTCGGCTTGTTCTAGAACGTTGATTAGGTCGTGACAGCTCTTACAGATCTGTCTCGAGCTGGCAACAGAGAGATCGTGCTGCGTGTAGCGGGTAAAGAAGTGGAGTAAAGAGGTGCCACTTGCGGTGGCACTGCAGGTCACGTCCGTGGTCTGGGAGCTGCGGGTGCCGCACACTACGCATTCGACAAGCTCCGGCTTCACATCCACCTCCTCTTTTACACTCTCGCCTTCTCCTGTCGTCGCCATCTCTCTGTTTTTCATCAACCAAGTTCAATGCACTCGCCGCTGCAGCGCTGCTCAATTAGCTATCCTTCGTGCATTTCCAGCTAGACATTTTTCACATTCACTAGGACTTCGTAAGAACAGTTCTTGTAATGTTTTTTTCGATGAATTATTCATCTAAACTTTAACAAAATCAAATAAAAACAAAAGGATGAAGATTACAAATAATTTCAATGACATTTTGTTTGGTAGCTTGAGTTGCGTTTATTTGCGATCCTTTGAGAATGAAGAAAACGAGATTTTTTTTTATGAATAACGATTTTCTCTTTGATATGAGAGATGACAATTAAAGCAACAAAAGTTTCATGTTTTCTTCGCTTTTTGTAATCATTTGCTAAAGTTTACTATTTAGAAGTCGTTCCATAACCAAGTTAAGATTCACCTGACAAGAGTTTGTCCCTTTCACACTTGAAAAAAATATAATATGCTATCCTGCTGTCAGAGTGAAAATTACTCTAACGAAACTAATTTGGAACGCTTTCTCAATCTATACATTGTACAATTTGTTATATATTGGTGGAAACTTGTCATTAGCATAGGTTGATATATTGTTTAATTTAAGCTATAGTTGTTATTTAGCTGTAAGTTTTCCGAATAAATATAAAATAAAAAAATAAAAATAAAAATCTAATTCGTGTTTTTCTTAATTTATTCTCAAGTGATTACAAAAAAAGCACAGTGGGAGAGACAAAATTAATGTTGCAATATTCCAATTATAAAGTACTACCAAAATCACAGTAGATGACAAAAAAATACTATTTGGCGCTGCGCAGACGAGGGTCATTTTTGTCCCTTATACAAAAATGACTGCCTCTGTCCGTCGATTCTCGCGGACTGACGCGGACGCGGACAAATTAACCGCGTGTGTCCACGAGCTCAACGCAGACAGTGGTCAGCGGAGAACAATCTGTACGTGTTATCTAATACGTATCGTATCGAAATCATGGAAATATAGAGAAATTGATTTGTTGCATAATTTAAGCAAAAAAGAAAAAGAAGGCGTCGTCATAGAGAATATTAGGTACATCCATTAAATGTGCAGAGACTTTTTAAAGGTCAATTTAACACGAAACACGCCGACTTAAAACTGTATCCTGGTAGATTCTTCAAGTTTTATAAAATGTCAATCAACTTTTTTAACGATTTTCTATCAATCCATCATATCTCATCCATATATCATTTTGCGATTGTTTTTACACTTCACTTATGAGCACGTCAACATCGATAGCGTCGATCTCCATCAAGCGTGTGCAGGGGACTAAACTGACCACCGTCTGTGTTGACTGACATGTAGAAACTATGTGTCGGTTACTTTAGTTCTCTTGCATATCTCTCCTCATTTCCGATTCAATCACGTATAAAAATTCCAAGCATAGCACGCAATGAATGTCAAGAAAAAAATCTCACTGACTCACTAGTTACTGCACGCACTGCACAAACAAAATATCCAAATTGTGGTTTTGTTATCTTTTGATGATAAGGCAACACTGACAACAAATGTCATGTCGGTCATTTGAAAACTTTGAAAAAATCTTGGGAAAAATATACAAAAGTTGTTAAAATGACTGAGAAAACGGGGAAATACGACATAAATGATGTCGATATTCGTTGTGCAAAGAAGGAAGATATGTTGGCAGTTGCTGAAATGATTCAGGTAAAGCATTATTTTATCTAAGACTTTCTAATTCATGTTTAAAATTATAGAGCTACTGCACTGATAAATTTGTCCTGCTATCATTTGAAATATATTTTTCAGGAGCTCGCTGACTTCGAAAAAATGCCTGACGGACCCAAAATGTCGGTTAAAGGTAATATTTAATAACTCATTCATATTATTTCCCAACTTAATAGTGTAGGTTTAATTCACGTCAGTTTTGCTTATGATAAGGAAATAGGTAGGTAACTAAATGATTACTTTCAGCAGAACTAGCTTAGTGTAAGACAAACTCATACCATTACACCTCATACATAATAGTTCGTGTTAGGTATTTTATTGATGAAGATATGTGTTTTCTTTCATTTGTTGGTACACATATTTTTAGTGCACTTCCCAATCACACTTGGCCAGTTTTATTAAGTATTTGTTGTTTTACATAAGAGTTAATACAAATTTTAAGTATAAGCTTGTCTGTATTACTTACGACATAGCAAACTTAAGTAAATAATAAACATTGAATGCAGTACGTTGAAAAAAGCTTGTTTTGTACTTTGTTCTTAACTGTTACACCATTTACCATAATATAATAAATAACATAAATTCTAACGATTATGGTTAAAAAAACAGCCATTTGCAGGTACAACTCATAGTCGCACTGGTAGACAGTATTAGTCTTTGGGTACAGATATATGTAGAACCCTAAAATATAGTTCATAAGTCATAAGTCATAAGTATTTATTGGTAATAAATAAATTACAATTCAAAATAATAATAATATCAATACAATAAGTCCATACTTTTACATATTGTAAAAGAAATATATTTTATTCCATTTATATCTTCAAAAACATTCCTTAGACCTGGTGAATGATGGTTTCGAACGCCAGCCACCTGCCTTCCAGTGCAAAGTGGCTGAGCTCCGTCAGGCTGCAGCACAAAACCCCGTAGTGGGGTATGCACTGTACTTCCCAACGTATTCCACGTGGGAAGGACGGTCGATGATGCTGGAGGATCTGTATGTGCGGCACAATCAGCGCAGGAAGGGCGTCGGGGAGATGCTTTTTAAAGCTGTGGCCAAGGTAATGTAACAATATGATGTTTGCTCACAAATGTATTATTATTGCTATTTGATATGTAAGGAAATTATTTGTCTCTGCTTTTATCTTCAAGTTAGAAAGAGAAGCACATACATAGTAGGTAAATTTATTGGTTGACTTGTGTGGAGTGTCAGGGCAGGGGCTACTGTTAAATAAATAAGTAAATATATGGGACAAATCACACACGGTCATCCGGCCCCAAACTAGGATAACCTGTATTATGGGAAACAGAGACTGATATACATACACATATAATACATACATCTACATATAAATATAATACACCCAGACACAGTGCAAACAAATCTGCTCATCACAGAAATGTTTGCTCTGGGTGGGGATCGAACCCACGACTTTAGGATCAGTAGTCAGGAGCGCTAACCACGTGAGCCACAGAGTTAGTAAAATTAATATTTTTTATTTTGTTTCTTATTTCTGGAGTACTAGGAAAATATTATTTATTTATTTAAACATTTATTTCGAGCAACAATGTGGCTCACAGTTGTTAGTAAACTTAAAACTACTGTAGTAGTGTACAAACAAGTTAATATTAAGTACTGTGTTAGTAACAATTATCATTCTTATTTGTTGCGTGTGACGTGTCAGCCACTGCAACGCAACAAAAAAGGGCAATCTACCTTATTGGCTATCATCGCCAGGACTGTGTCGGAGCACAGGTTTATAATGTTACTAATTTATAATCGTGAGCAAGAATGACAAGATAATATAGGCTATTCAGCTGGTTTCATCAGGTAGGTAAATTTGTATTTGGTATGAAGTGCAAAAGTATTTTTAATTTTTGATGCAATCAAATCAATTTATGTATACTGCTTGTTGCTTGTACCTCCAGTAAACAGTAGATGAATTAATTGAATTTCCCAGATCTTGCATTATATCTGAATCCCAAGCTTAAGTTTGGGTGTCTAGTTGTCAAACATCAAGAAAAAATCCTAATTGCTAAAGCTACAACTGGGCCACAAGCAGGAGTCAATCAGTCATTAATGTTGTAATAGATTTTTATGGTGCATTTCAGATTATGCTGGAAAGTAAATCTATCCAGTTGATATTGTATTATTTTGATGCTTTTATGTCGAGTTTTACCGTTTGATGAAAGGCCCGACAACCAACTGGCCACATTAGCCTTAATGTAGTGTAAACATTGACGGATTGCCCGTTCATTGGCTTAAGTTTTGCTAAAGTGTTTTTTACACGCATTTTCGCCGCGATTAACTCTTTGACTGCCCTTCCCACCCTAGAGCGGGGTAGGTGCTACTCAAACTCTAAAATTTGCTCCCGCGTGAAGTACAGAGCGGCAGTCAAAGGGTCAAGACCGGTAGCATAGCGCAAGTAGATAAAAGGTAAACAATCTCCTTAGGAAGCGTCGACCACCGGCTGCTCGCGGCTCGACTTCCACGTGCTGGACTGGAACAAGGCTAAGGACTTCTACGAGGGCAAGGGCGCCATTAACCTGACCAACACGGAACAGTGGTGCTACTACCGACTCGCTGGCGACGCCTTGAAGGACGTCGCTGAGAGTAGGAAGTAACAGCTTCAATGGGTGAAGGACGAAGGGTGCCATCTTGTATTTCTAAATTACCTGTTATTTGTTACTTATTTAAAAATATAATTTATTTTATAACAGACTCGCGTAGTTTGCTGTTTTAATCTTTTTACATCAATAAGTAATTCAGAGAATATTCGAGTTACGGGATGTGAACCTATGTACATCTTATATTGGCTCGAGGAGAAAACGTAAATAGGTATCTTAATACCCGATCAATACCGATGAATGATTATCATTCGCTTGCGAAATAGATTTTATTTTGCAAATCCCGTTCTACCGGACCTTAGACAAATAAGAAAAGTCCATTACTTAGGATTGTCTGCATTGAAAAAATTTTCTTCTCTATGGAAATGTATAGGATTTCATCTTTTTAAAGATTATAATACCACAATGATGTTTACCATAAAAACCACCGATTACTAAGATTTAGGCACTCTGTGGTTTTAAATCAACATATTATTTTTATTGTTTTTATACCAAAATTTCGAATAGGAAAACTAGAAATCATGAATAAACTTTAATATAATGAAATATCATAAAAAAAATAGTAAGTACGTAGTAGTATATTAAAAAAAACTGTAATATATAGTCAAAATGAGAGTGAAATATGTAATACGTGCTGCAAAAAAAGAAGATATGGCGGCTGTGGCCGACATGATCCGGGTAAAGCCAACATTTGGGACTTTGTTTACTAAGTAAAAACATGTCGAGGAATCGGAACTCATGAAATTAATTTTCAGGAGCTTGCTGTCTTCCACAAAATACCTGAAATAGCCAAACTAACGGCAAAAAGTAAGCAAGTTCATTTATTTAAGTAAAATACATCACAACGCTAGCCAACAGTGTTACAGCGACAAACGCGACGTATTCTTTGAATTGCTTTCCTTCATACCTTAAAACAGGCTTGGAGCATGACGGCTTCCAGTGCCAGCCACCCTTGTTCAAATGCAAAGTGGCCGAGATAGACCAAGCAGTGGTTGGTTACACGATGTACGTCCCAATATATTCCTCCTGGGTTGGTCGGGCCATGCTGTTAGAAGACCTCTACGTGCACAAGAACCATCGGAAGAAGGGCATTGGGGAGAAACTATTCGATGCTGTCGCTCAGGTAAAGTTCTAGCCAACCCTTAGGATACCCTCTGACGGTTTAGTCAGCTTTGTCTCGTAGCTATGTAATGGTAGACTCGAAAGTCTCCAGACTCCATCCCTTCTGCTGATCTTTATGTTGCTGTTAAGTATATAGTATCGTAGGTAGTATTTTGTTAAATTCAATTTTAAACTGACTTGCAATACAATGTAACCGTCCTATATCCACAAGGTAGGCGGCGGTTGCCTAACTTGCAATACAATCTATAAAATTCTCGTCTCACGTAGAAATTGCTGAAGGACGTATTGTTTACAGAGTAGATATAAGTTTCAAATAAGAGAGGGTTCTTTTTGAGCCACAATACAAGGCACTATTATAAGTGATTATACTGTCATGCTGCCAAACCCTATTAAATGACAAAATGACACAAAATGAGGTAATACAATATTATAGATAGATTTTTACTCCTAGTTTGGTTTGGCGTGTCCAATATTTTCCTAGAGTTAGAGCTACATCAACCGTTATTCAGGAGGCGGCCACAACCGGCTGCAATCGACTGGACTTCCACGTGGTCGAGTGGAACAATGCCACTACCTTTTACGAGAGTAAGGGAGCCGTCAACCTCACCAAGAAGGAGCAGTGGTGCTACTTCCGGCTGTCCGATCAGGCGCTCAAGAAGTTCGCAGAAGAAATTACCTGTATCCCGAAAAAATAATTTGTTTGTCTATTTATCGTTTAAGAGATATGGGCTTTGTTATTTATTGCATCTTTTAAGTAAAGTATACATACTTTCATACGTGCTATCCTTTTAATTAACCCACGAGTTAGAATTGGTCCGTAATGTCCGTTCCACCAATCAATCAATCCATGATGCAGTGCTAATTAGGCCTGCGACCTTTGCCAGGTCATCGGTCCACCGAGTGGGAGGCCTGCCTAGGCTACGTATTCCGATATACGGTCGTCACTCTTAGAACTTTAATTCCACAACGGCTATCTGTTCTACGAGCTATCTTATCTATACTTAATTTGTTTAGGTACTTACTTAAAAAAAACGTAAACAATCTTGATATGTCTTTTTATTGATACCTGCTTGTTAAAATTCTCAAACGAGTAGAATGTATTGCGTGTTTAATAGAAATGCAAAAGAAACTTAGTACCTACGTTTGCAAGAAATATCAGAATTTAAACATGCACATATGAATAAAAAGACATGTCAAGTTTGTTTACGTTTTTTTAAGTACCTAAACAAATGAAGTGTGGATTCCGTCAACCGATGCGAGGTTAACTTCACGTGTTTTTGCGAATCGCTCAATTTTATTGAATTTTCTATAAATTTTACTGAGATTTAGCTTACTTTTGTGTCGGTGGTGGGTTCTGTGTTTGGTGTTTGGTAGCTATTAATATAATTAACGTTATGGAGACTGATGATCCACCGGATCCGGGGGTTTCTCCTCCTCTATTTACCCAATCTCAAGAGCAGCAGGATGAAAATCCGGCTCGGGCAAATTCCCGTAAGAGACATGGAGATGACAGTATCATAGTAGTATCAGGTAGCAAAAAAACAATAACAAACATTGAAGATGCTTCTGCCTCCATCCAAAACATATATGTCGACCCCGATTTCCAGTCGGTGCGTCTATATCGTCAAGAAGACCAAGGGCCATTCATTGTCTATCTTTCTCGCGCGGAATCTGACCCTGCAGCCGGCCTCACCCTCCGCCCTATAAAAGTGGGCCTGCTTTTATCAAAGAACAATGTCTCCAATATTGTCAAAGATGGTATCAAATCATTGGGCCGTAACAGAATAAGTATAGAATTCTGCAATGCTGATGCGGCCAACAAATTCCTGGATTTGCCCTGCTTGCCTGCAAATAAATATAAAGCTACCATTCCAACATTTAATGTCTCCCGTATGGGACTGATTCGCGGGGTTCCCACCGACTGGTCTATGGACGAGTTTATCCCAGCGCTGGAACTTCCAGAAGGTTGTGGTCGTGTTATGAAGGCAAGGCGATTGAACTGAAAAAAAATCTCTGACGGTATTACAGAGTGGATCCCGACTCAATCTGTAGTATTGACCTTCGACGGACAGCACCTACCAAAATACGTGTAATGCTTCTTCACATCTCTACCGGTGGAGACTTACCAACTCCCAACTATTCAGTGCCACAACTGCTACCGGTTTGGCCACATCAAGACACAATGCCGCTCCAATCCTAGGTGTTACAAGTGTTCTCAGAGCCTCTCCGGCGAAACATGCAATATTGATGCTGACAAGGCCTCATGTCTTTTATGTTCTGGCCATCATTTCGCTATCAACCCTGTTTGTCTAGAGCACTCCAGACAAAAAGCAATTAAAATTACCATGTCGCAGCAGAACATCTCGTATGCTGAGGCAGCCTCACAACACCCTAATGTCAGGCGGTCCTACGCCGATGTGGCCAGCGTCTTATTTGCCCCATCTCAGTCACTGGAGATCCCTATTCCCTCAGCCTCCACATTACCCTCGACTTCTAGGTCTTATAGAAAAACAATTGTAAAATCCCCCCGGCCTCGCGCCCCATTGGCCCCTGGTTATGACCAGAGAGCCCATCAAAATATTGTAGGGAGTGTACCATCTGTACTCCCAAATGGGTACGCCATTCAAAACTCAGTGTCAAAGCTGGTTTGTTCTGATGGTGTTGACGCCACCAACAACCAAAACGTTTCTCCCAATGACAATCTAGTTGAAATCCTAATACTTTTGTTAAATAACATCCTTCTAAAATTCAATGATGCTTTACCGTCCAACGTTGCCGAGAAAATTATTCAACTAGCTAATCTAGTATCTAGCAAGGATGGATCTGCTGCGGTTTCTTCAGTGGAACTGTAGGAGTATCCGTCGCAAGAAACACGAACTTATTTATCTTCTGAAATTTCACTCGGCCGTCGCCGCTGCCATTTCGGAGACCTGGTTGTCACCGGATGTTCGCTTTGCGTTGTCCGGTTACACGTGTCTCCGGGATGATAGGGGCGACGGCCGAGCAGGGTGCGCCCTGCTTATTAATTCTTCTTTCACATTTTCGCAAATACCCCTTCCGGGTCACTGTGCTGATATTGCAGCTGTTGCTGCCAAGGTCCTAGACTTTAACTTAATATCTATTTATATCCCCCACCCTCACCCTCATCTCATCCCTGATCTTCGTTTATTATTATCTTCAGTTCCTCCTCCAGTGATTGTTATGGGTGACTTCAACTCCCACCACATATCCTGGGGGTCATCACACTGCGACTCCTTCTCTTATTTATTATTGGACTTGTTTGATGACCTCAATATCTGCGTTATTAATGATGGTTCCGCCACTCACAGAGTATACCCAGGCCAAGATCCACATTCAGCTATAGATCTATCTCTGTGCTCCCCTCAACTTGCACCAAGTCTATCCTGGAAAACCCTAACCTCCTCATTTGATAGTGATCATTTCCCTATAATTGTAACTATGTCCAAATCAGTTCGCCCTACCACTCCTCAAGAACCTTTGTTGAAGCACAAAATCCAAGAGGATAAATGGCCTATTTACTCTGCGTTTGTTGACTCAAAATTAATTTCACTTATGCCTCAGCTTTCTGATGGTTCTGTTGATAAGTACCTATGTTTTGAAGGAGCCGTATTGGAAGCTGCTGATTTAACCTTTTCGAGGAAAAAGCCTGCCTCCCGAAGACTAACATCTCCTCCATGGTGGGATGTAGAATGTTCCCGTATGATTAAGACCCGCAATGAAAAAGAAAATAATTACAATGAAAACATGACTCCAGAAAATTTTATTGCCTTTCAAAAAATTTCAGCTCAAATCCGTAGACTATTTTCTAAAAAGAAAAAGAATAGTTGGAAGTCATTCTGTGAAAGTCTATCTCCCCGTTGTCCACCTTCCATTGTTTGGCGTAATATCCGCAGGTTCAAAGGTTCATTAACCTCCAATAACATCTCAACAAATGATCACCAACACTGGTTAAATGACTTTTTAAATAAATTAGCCCCTCCTTACGTACCCAACCTTAATGATCTACCGACAACTACTCCCCAGTCCCATTTAAATAGACTTGACGAACTGTTCTCAATAAATGAGTTACAGTGCGCTCTTAATGGACTTAAAAATTCTTCCCCGGGTGAAGATAGTATCCCATATTCCTTCTTGGTAAATTTAAATGAAGTTGCCAAAAACATCTTACTTAAAATAATTAATGATATTTTTACTTCAGGCCTCATTCCTGACAAATGGAAGTGTCAAATTGTCATTCCTATCTTAAAACCTGGCAAGAATCCCATGGATTCTTCTTCTTACCGTCCTATTGCCCTTTCTTCGACCGTGTGTAAAGTTATGGAACACATGGTTAAAAATAGGCTAGAATGGCTCATGGAGAGTAAAGGTATACTGGCTAAATCACAGTTTGGCTTCCGCAAAGGGAAGAGTACCTTAGATAGCCTTAGTATCTTAACAACTGATATTCGCATCGCCTTCTCCCAGCAAAAACATCTGGTAGGCATTTTTTTGGACATCTCATCAGCATATGATAGTGTAAATCTTCCTCTATTCAGGCAAAAAATGCTTCATCTGAGTATCCCTGTGAGGATTGTCCACTTTATATGTAATCTATTCATGGCAAGATTTATAAAGATTCGCCACAATGGAATACTTTATCCTCCAAGATGTGTCTGGAAAGGCCTTCCTCAAGGCTCGGTTCTTTCTCCCTTATTATATAGCATATATACATATGATCTTGAATTAACTGTTAGCCCCTTCTGTAATGTACTACAATATGCGGACGATATTGCTATTTATTTTTCTTCCCAGAATGTTAATGATATAGTGTCACGTTTAAATTCAGCTTTAATGTATCTCAATGACTGGTTAGAGGAGCATGGTTTGTCCTTATCTATTTCGAAAAGTTCTGCTGTTGTCTTTACTAGGAAAAGATGTATCCCTAATATTCAAATAATATGCCAAAATCAACCTGTCCCCATCTCTGACAATGTCCGATTCTTGGGTGTTGTCTTAGATTCCAAACTAACTGGCATTCCTTACTTAAATAAAATATCACAAAAATGTGAAAAGGGTGTGAATGTTCTCCGTGCCTTATCAGGGGTGTGGTGGGGTTCTCACCCTTACTGTCAAAAATAATTATATAATGCTTTGGTTCGTAGTCATTTTGATTATGGTTGTGTTATTTTGGAACCGTGTAGTAAAGCAGGCTTAGATAAACTGGACCTGATCCAAGCTAAGTGTCTCCGCATTATATTAGGTGCCATGAAATCTTCCCCCAAAAATGCCATGCAAGTTGAATGTGTTGAGCCTCCATTAGATTTACGGAGACAATATCTATCAGATCGTTTTATTTTTAAATTATCTCAGTTTTCCTCTCACCCTTTACTTAACCGTTTGAAAGTACTTTCCAGGCTTGTTGATTCTGGTGGATACTGGTCACATAAGGTCCCACCGAGAATCCTGGAAAGTTTGAAGAAAATTAATAACCTTAATTGCCCTATTTTTCAGTCCCATGTTCATCCTATATTTAGTTGCCCTTATGATGCATTAGTTTATAAACCCCTCATAATAGATTTTCAAATCATGAAAGATGACCCTCATGCTAATGATTTATTTAAAATTAAGATTGCTGAAGAGTGGCAAAACTGGTTGATATTCTTTACAGATGACTCCAAAGTTCCGGATCAGGGTGGCGTAGGGGCGGCGGTTTGGATCCCCAAATATAAAATCGTTCTTCGTTTTAAATGCCCACCTCAAGCTTCCGTGTTTACTGGAGAATCTGTTGCTATCCTAGAAGCTATTTCTTACGCTCAATCTCACAACATCAGTAAAGCCTTAATATGTTCAGATTCTAAAAGTTGTATAGAGGCTCTCATGTCTAATTCCTTCCGGTGTAAAATCAAATCTCCTCTTATTTTCAAAATTAAAACTCTTTTATTTCAATGTCACTGTAAGGGTCTTCAAATCGCTTTGACCTGGATCCCAGGTCACTCCGGTATAGTAGATAACGAGTGTGCTGATTTCTGGGCTAAGGATGCTATCATGTCTGGTGACCTTAATAATTTTCAAAATTATTCTTATGATATCATATCGATGGCTAAATTACATCTTAACCAAACATGGACCAGTCGCTGGGAACAGTCAAAACTGATCACTGGTAGATATTATGGGCAAATTCAACCCTACATCCCTGTTAAACCCTGGTTTTTCCGCTACATAAACTTTAGCAAGCAAGTCACATCTACAATTTGCAGGTTACGCCTAGGTCACGCCGTTACTCCCGTTCACCTCGCCAAAATACGGATTCGGGATCACTCCTTGTGTGAGTGCGGTTTGGATGAAGGCAATGTTGACCACATTTTCTTTAGCTGCCCTCGTTACTCTTTTTCTCTTTACGATGTGCTCCCTCTTGATGTCCCGCGTCCCCTTAATATGTCCTTCATCCTGGCTTCAGTTAATACTCCCCTTGTGAAATATTTTAGTAAATATATAAACTTGTTCGAAATAAAATTGTAACTGTCTCAGTGAATCTCCCTCATAACTACCTATAATGTGTGCTTTTTGTTCGTCCTGTGTTGTTGTAGTTAGTATAAAACCGCTTTTGTATTGTTCTAGGTGGCGGTCTGTTTGTGCGGTTTAAAAAAAAAAAAAAACTCAAAATAAAATTACCTTCAGTTTATCCGAACATTTTCTTCTTTAAATTTAAATTATTTCTACGTTGACGTTGGCGGAATTATTGTGGCCAACACAATAAAAGACCAGAAAAAAAAAAAAAAATTAAGTGTAGGAGTATGAGTAGATGTGCCCCAGTTTAAATAGTTTCAGTTGTTTTTGTATAGTATAGATACTCGTACTTGTAAAATTCGGTTCCCGGCGGGGTCTAACTTTGTAGGACTTTGTTTGGTTGATGGTAGGCCATCTTCTGAGCCCGCCTGGCTAGCTACTACCATCTTATCTAAGTCTTGCCGCCAAACATCAATGTTAACAGCATTGATATGTTCCGGAATGAAGGTAAGATAGCCAGTTCCCAATTGCGTTGGGGAATCTTCGGCTTCATCATCACTTACCATCAGGTGAGATGATGCCAAGGGCTTACCAATTGAGTACTTAGAAAAAAAACTTCGATTTCTGTGCAATCATCGTGTATTTTGGGACACAAAGCGATTTTTTATTACATTTGGTGTTTAATATGTATAAAACATTTTGATAATCATCTGTTTATTTGATCATTATATTTATGGATAACTTAATTACAAACTTTTTTCTAATTAATCATAATCAATACTTACATATTATTTACAGCTATTATTAAATGCATTATCTTCGCTTAAAAACTAATTCAAGATCGGAAGTGTCGGTTTATCGGTTGACATATTGCCAACCAGTATTGCATTATAATTACTTATATAAAACAAAAAATAAAATATGTTGATATTTTAAAATTAATTTGATTAAATGGCGAATAGAATACTGTTCTTAATTTGCGAACCTGCGATGCGATGTTAATATTTTCCTATCGTAATCAAAATCAGCTAGACGACGACGACAGGGGTTTGAAAATTAAGGTTTTCATTCATATTTACTATAATGTGTAAATATTTGGTGTTATTTTTTTATTTAAAAATTTAAATAATTAATGTAAATTTAAAGGTATTTGTAAGTGTCCTTATCTTTGTTCTCGTTCGCATAAAAACAGAGTGAATGCTTTCGCACACTTCTAGAAATTGTTCTCTTAATAACTATTTAAAATCTTTTCATTAACTATAATTTGCAAAACCTAAATTTACTTCCTTATCCTACATACCTATACAATTATTTACATAAAAAGCGTCTTCTACTCAGTCGTAGTTTCTCTACTGTAATACTTCTTAGTACTTAGTTTTAATTATTATTATGTATGAATGTATTAAACTATCTACACTACAGGTCAATACTTATGTACAATTTGAAGGAAATTAATTAACAAATCTGCAGATACCAAGGCACTTGAGTTTTCACTGTTTTTTTCTTAAGAAAATAAAGTTCAGATAATAATCATATCAGTCATACAAATTAACTGTCTATACTTCATTTGTTTAGGTACTTAAAAAAACGTAAACAATCTTGACATGTCTTTTTATTCATATGTGCATGTTTAAATTCTGATATTTCTTGCAAACGTAGGTGCTAAGTTTCTCTTGCATTTCTATTAAACACGCAATACATTCTACTCGTGTGAGAATTTTAACAAGCAGGTATCAATAAAAAGACATATCAAGATTGTTTACGTTTTTTTAAGTACCTAAACAAATAAAGGATAGTCATCCAATTTCAGTAGAATGCGAATACTGATAATTAAAATCATTTTTGTAATAGATTTAAATCTTAGTAACATCAATATTCCTCTACTATACAGTATTACATTTTTTTAAGGGGTTACTGAGAATCAAGTATTGAATACAGGCAAAATATTTTTAAAAGATCGATCTACAATATTTTTTTCAGTTCTCCATACAAATTTTTGATTTACTGTTCAGATTTAGTATGGGAATCTGAAAAACATTTGAAGAGTGGATTTTTTTTCAATATTTTTCCTGTATTCTATACTTAATTCTAAGTAACATCTTAAAATTTCAAACGCATTATTTTTAACACCTATATAGGTGCTGTAAAAAAGTTGTAACTTGTGAAACGGAATAACTTTCTCCACAATTTGTTTGAGATTTCATCTAAATCCTAGAGCAAAGTTTCTCAAATATGAGTAAAACCCCACCTTAAGTTATTTCTTGCTACGCCTTTTTATTACACCTGTATTTTTCAAAGGAACAATATAATATTCTCATTTAACACGAAACTCTTTCATGGACATCTTTCGGTGGCAACAAATCTCGTTTTTTTTAAATCCGTGAGCCATATCCTATGTATGAGATCGGCAGTGACTTTCACGTTCAAATGGAGGATACATGAATATTCTCTCAAGCCTTTTGGCCTTAGCCTTTCTCAGCGATTATCAACTCATTCCCATCGATTCGCCGCGAACCCTCCAGACTGGTAATGAGTCCCGTAGCCCAGGGCCTGGCGCTACGTGGAGGCCATCAGCTTGGCGTGCGCGGTTACGTTCCGTTGGTGGAGGAAGCCGCTGCCTTCCTCTTCTTCTCCGGTGCCTAGGCCGTACTGGAATAAAGACGTTTTGAATGTTAGATTGAACTATAATCAGTCTTTCATATTGACTCATGTCTTGAACATTTTTATTGACGAAGACGAAGAATGATGTTTGTACCTTCACCTCAAGTATAACTATTTTACTCAACCCATTTCGTCCCCACTTCAGGGGCACCGGTCTCTTCCCATAACTCGGCCTCTTCCCTTTCAACCGACTCGTACCCTGAGCCATAACAATTTTATTGTTAGGAAAGTTAATTTAGAGTCTGTTCTTTTCGCACTCGAGGAGTTTCTTATAGGCTATCGTTTTGGTTAACTGATATGCTGATTTTTTCGACCAGTTTAGGAACGTCACCTCGTTGTTTTTTTTTTAATTCTCTTTGGAGAACTGTCAGCTTACACAGCGCGGTTGCGCCACCAAAAACGCACTGCGTGGAATAAGTGCTGGTGACGCTGTGGCCGGGTTGACTTTGGACATTGTTCCCATGTTCCCGACTGTTCCCCTTTTGGTAAGTAGACAGCAAAGGCTCGGGCCAAACCTATTTATCGATTTCCTCAGAAGAATTTTATTCTAAATAAATTTTTGATTTACAGGCCTCGTGGCGTCACCAGAACATTTGGCGTGTTACTTAACTATCGACACCTTCCAGCCCCTCAAAAGGTACTGAATCTTATTTATAAACACGTTTCTAGCATTCTTTCTAATTTACCTTTTCGAATTTGACCGAAAACTGCTACTTTGAGGTTAGAATATGTAGGTACCAAGTCCTATATTTTACATTAATTTCTTTTTTTTGGTGCTTCATGATACACCAACACCATTGTTTAGTAACCCCCTTGTGTGAACAGAGCACATCGAGTGGAACTTTCACTCTGAAACTTAGATTTATTCCCTTAAAGGTTAGTATTGTTAGTCATGGTATAGCGTTGCTTTCCCCGAGTTATTTTATTTGTGAATGTTTTTCACATCATACAAACCTTTGTTTCATTCGTGTCATTGAGTAAGAAAGGTGTTTTATTATAAAAGTTTTCCCATTAGTTATTTTTTTGATAGGATAGACTTTAGCGAAGGACGGGGTCAGTTACTTGTTTTTTTAATTAAATAGTAAAGTAGTAACAGTGAGCTGTAGACTAGAGTGTAGTGTATGTTAGGTTTTAAGATGTTTGTTGAAGCGCCTACCAGCTTCAACAGTTTTTTGTTACTGGGACTAACCCTTAGTGTTTTTTCCAGGGGCTTTTCTACGGGGCGTATTATACGGAATAAGAATTGCTTCTACGGGGCGCATTCATCGCAAGAATCTTTTCACCGGGGCGCATTTGTGACCAAGAGTTTATTTTCACCGGGAGTCAAGAGTGTTTCTACGGGGCGTATTCATCGCCAGGATTGTTTCATCGAGGCGCATACGCCATCAACGTGTTTTTTTACGGGACGCATTCGTCACCACAAGTTTTTTTTTGCGGGATGCAACATTTTTTCTGAGGGACGCATTCGTCACCAAGAATTGTTTCATCTGAGGGACGCATTCGTCACCAAGAGTTTTTTTTCGACAACAAGGTTTTTTTTTTCGTGGCCAGGAGTGTTTGGTTTTCGGGAGGCAACTTTTATTTCTCCGGGAGGCAATCTCATCACTGGGAGGCAACTCAGATATTCAATTGTTTTGTTTTTCTGCTTTGGTGGATGCATTATTAAGATGTGGCATCGGGCCGTGTTTCCATTTGACTACATCTGAGTATTTTGACTATTTTTTAAGACAATTTAGAGCGTTCCCTCATTAAGGGCGACTCTTGACGTTTTTTTATCCGACGATTCGGCTAAAGCGGTTTATAATAAGTGTTTAGAATAAGTGACCACCGGACCACCAACGTACCCACTTTTTGTTATTTTCTGTAGGAAATATATTTAATTAAATTAAAAGTTTGTTAAACTTTATTTCTTGTTTTTTACTTTATTTATGAAGCCTCCCCTAGGGAATATAGGTTACAAAGGTTAGGCCATACTCCACACAAGGGGCCAAGTCCGGATTGGTGGAGGTTGTGGGGCTAGTGGCCAATCCCAGTGTCAGAAGTTTTCAAGCCACCTTTAAGGCCTCCGACATGTCTTAACGACTGCCATCTAGCGATACTATCATATAATCTGTACTTCTTCTTCTTCTTTTCGAGTCGATAACAAACCTGCCTATATAGTCTCGGCCCAAAATTCAGCCACGCGAATCGCACTGTCCGTAGCACACATTAGATCTTCCTGCGTGCAGTTGTTTGGGCACGCAGGGCACGATCTTAAATGCTCCATTGTTTGGGGAACTACCCCACACTTGCACTCCAAGTTGGAACCGTCTGAGAATCCCCACCTGAACAGGTTCTCCTTGCTGCGGCCGACCTGCGTCCGAAGTCTATTTAAAGACTTCCAGGTAAGCCATGGTAACTCATGTCCAGGCGGAGGACTCTCAGACAGTGGGACGAAAGGACGAGGGAGAACGGCACTCTCCTTCCATATTCTGCATCTCTCCTTTGAACGGTCTTTATCGGGGAGAGGGGACACACACTTTGCAAAATTCTTGCGGCTTTTCAGCCTTTGTGGCACAGGATGGTAATTGTGAAGTGGGTGCCGTGTGTCACCTAGCATAGTGGTTTTTTCGGAGGAGCTCGCTACGGCTCTGCGGATCTCTGGGGGCGCTATTCCAGCTAGCGGATACAGCATTCGTACCGGGGTCGGTTTTAGGCAACCAGTAATAATCCGGCAGGTTTCGTTTAGTGCTGTATCTACTAACTTTGCATGGGCTGAGCGGCTCCAGACTGGGCTTGCATATTCGCCTGCAGAGAAGGAGAGCGCCAGTCCAGTGGTCCGCAGAACATCAGGCGAAGCTCCCCATTTCGAAGAAACCAGTCGGCGCAGGAGGCCGTTCCTCGTATGAACCTTCTGCTTGATGCTCTCGCAGTTTTTTCTGAAGGTTAATGACCTGTACTTTTACTGTGGTAAAGAATCCAATTATGAAAAGGTCAAAAAAGGTACCAAAAGAAGGAACTTTGCTTTGAGGAGTTATTTTTATCATTATTATAGTAAGTTTTGCGGGTGACGCCTGGTCACGTGAAGACTTTTGCAGATTTAAAAAAGAACAATCAGTTCGTTTACAGGTATGAGACACTTGCTATTAGTGTCTGTTGTATAGAAAAAATAATTTTAATAGGTATGACCACAGACATACATCCCGCTCCCCCCTCTAGGAGCGGAGCGACGATATAAAACTTCTTTGGATATGACATTTCCGAAACGTTGAGTCCGCGTGGTAGGGACTTTGTACTAGGTAGAAAAAATATTGACGATTTAAAAGCATGTGTAAAGCATCTACTTAAATAAAAAACATTTTGAGTTTGTTTGAGTTTTCATGTCCTCACCTGTAAGGCATGCAAATAGTGCTGCTGCGAGTGATAGTGCTGCCCTGAAGCGTGGCCATACGACTCGTACCCGCCGGCAGGGCTGGGCTCGCTCTTGATGTTGAACAGCGAGGGGTTTGACAGGAACGGCGTAGATGGCAGCCCTAGCGAGTACTGCGCATGCGCGTGGCTGTGCTGCGGTGTGTGGTGCGGGAGCGGTTGTGGCGAGCTTTCAGGAGTTGGTTGGCTCTCGCGTAGCTTGGGGGTCGAATGGAGTGACGGGGTGAGAGGTAGCTCTGATAGGCTCGGTTTGATTTCTGTAATGGAAGAAAGTAAAGGTTAGTTTAAGGATGATGAGCTTAGTTTTAAAAAGTTTTTGGAATCTGCGAACAGACAGGTTTCCTTCAAATTTGATTTTGGTATCAGCATGGCAGTTGGTTTCGGCAAATTCAATGAATTTTTAATAGGGTTCTCTAGAGATCGGCGTTCAACTGACAACGTCGCAAAGTTACTTATACGTAAATGCAGTGTGTGTACACTTAAACAATTTAAAATTTCTAGCTTTTACGTGTATCTAACTATGAAATTTCACTGAAATTGATCTGTCCATTTTCTGGCTAAAAACTTTGTTCGTTAGCAACCCATATCGTCCCCACTGCAGGGTTCAGGTCTCTTCCCATACCTCGGGAAGGTAAGGCCATTCTCCACACACGGGGCGTCCAAGTCCGGATTGGTGGAGAACTTTGTATGGAAGACAAATTATTGCAAACTTAGGTAATTCGTAGAATACGAACAAACTTGAGAAATATCTACAAAGGAACATAAAAGGACTCCTTACCATCCGCACCAGGTGAACTGTGCCCCTCCTTCTTGGCCTGTTCCGTGCTGGGCTTGGTTCCGTTTGCGGTCTTTTTAGGCTTTCGCTTCCTCGTCTGGATTCCATCTTTTCGCATCGCTGGCGGTCTGAAATTAAATTTAGGCGTTTTGAAAGTTATTCGAAAGATATTTATTTTAAAGAGATGTTACATGAGATACTTATTGTTTATTTACCATTTTTTTTTTCAGCATCATCCTCACTTACGATGAGATGAGATGATGCCAAGGGTTGACCAATCTCATCTCATCTCATCTCATCTCACTAATATTATAAATGCGAAAGTATGGATGTTTGTTTGTTTGTTTGTTCCACTTTCACGCCGAAACTACTGAATGGATTTAGATGAAATTTGATAGGTAGATAGATAAAGCACTCGGCTAAAACATAGGATACTTTTTACCCCGGAAAACTTAAGGGTTCCCGTAGGAATGCTAAAAAAACTCAAAACTTCCACTTCGTCACTAGAAGGCGCTATCTTAACATTTTCTTTCTTTCTGGATACAATTCTGAAGTTCACGCGGACGAAGTCGCGGGCAGAAGCTAGTTGTGGATAAAAAAATATGCTGGATTATTATCAAGTCTCTTATACTTTATTGATTAGCTTAGGCTAAAAACACGCTTAGAGAGATTTAATTACCTGTTAACACCATGCAGCTTGTAGTACAAGCCGCATGCATTGCAAACGGGTTCGCCGTCGTTATTCCGTCGCCATAGAGTCGTGTTTCGCGACCCGCAGTTGGTGCAGCACTGCCCGTGGCGACGCGCCGCTGACTGCATCAAATAAAGTGCTTTTAGCAAGCTGCAGGGTCATGATCATAAGTAGAACTTGAACAATATTTTTAGAGATATTAATGCCAGAAGATGATGATTAAGCCTGATTTACCCGAGCTTAGTTATCACTGCTATAATTAGGTAAGTAGATCTTGGTAAAAAAGATAATTTGTGTAAGAAAGAAACAGGAAGTGAGAGCAAGATTGAGCCAAAAAATACCTTAGTAAGAAAAATTCTACTTCTACTGTCTAGTTTGTTGTTCCAAGTGAATAATATCCTTTCTATTCACAAGCACCCGCATCCCGCCTAAATTAGTTATTAGGACTACAGGCGCTTGAGGTCTCACACTAGTTACTTATGAATAGTATATGTTACAAAACGGGCAGTGTCTACCTAATAAGTAATCAGTGGAGTTACAAAGCAAATCACAGAATTAAACCTCTAACTAACATGCAGTGCATATTACTCCATTACCGAAACAAATGCTTTATTATCATAACAAAATAAATAATACAACCCACCGGGGCATCGGCATTACTATGTGCATGCATTACCATAATTCTCAGTTCAAAGCATTGTCCAATAATGGTCGCTACCGCGGGGTACTGCTGATAGAATAACCTCTGAGGTTAACATCGGCAGCGGGCGGAGTCGCGATTAGCTCCTATTGGCTGGCTACCTGTCCATAAAGGCGTTTGTCTGTGTGCATCACGAAGATAACCCGTTGTATCTGTAGATTGAGGGGAATCGGTGTGCAGTTTACACATCGGCTGTTCGTGTGCGTGAGAAGGCTTCGTGGTTTCGGTCACGCTGGGATCATTGATTAATGGATCTTTATATTGCTTGGCTTGTGCATTGAGTGGAAACTCTGCACTCAAAAAAGTTGAGCTTTCGTGGTCGTACTCTCGCTCTGTTAGTTTTACATTTGTCGTCAGCGTAGAACCATGTTTTGGAAGCTTTTGTGTTTATTATCAAGATAAGATTCATGTTTTTAGATTGAAAATAGAAGGTATCTTTGAAATCAATAGCAGAATACAGAGAAGACAGACTTCCAACCTTGCCATAGAAGTTCCATCTCCAATCTATCCATGCAAACTAAAACCTAAAACTATGCAGACTGAAAATGCAAACAAAACCAAAGCGAAGGAAGCAGTGGAGAGCGGTAGCGTGTAGTTTCCTAACACTCACCGAAGCTGTTGCAGTCATATCGACAAAGAAACCGTGCCACAACCCTCACCAAGCATGCACTAGCCTACACGCCACCGACTCACCTTCTTCATGCCCCTGGCCATGCCTTCCACACTCATCCATCTCTGCACTGAGCCGTCCTTATAGAACCGCGTGAGGAGGTCGGCACCGGCACCTGTCGCAAAGAGACCGGTTATAACATCTGGTGGTGAGACTTACCAGTCGCTTGCTAGGCTTGACTAGGGGGCGGTTGACACCGTTGATCTTGTGGTAGAGGCCACAGGCGTTGCAGAGGTAGTGGCCGGTGGAGTCGCGCCGCCACAGCGGCGTGTTGTTAGCGCCGCAGTTGACGCACTCACGCCCCTCCTCGTATGTGTCCAGCACGCCATCTGTCCGCCATATTTGGATCATCATCCAAGTCTACTTATCTATGCCTGTCTTTTTGATTTTGAGATAGGATGTAGGTAACTGCTGAAATCGGGCCGTCTGTCATCATCAGGCCTTTTACATCTTGATAGATGATTTGCGCTATAATTGGGTCTTTTGTAAATCCTTAATTTGTAAGCCCTTTGCATCATCTCACCTGATAGTAAGTGATGATTTTATTCTATAGTAGGCCCTAAAAAATCGCACCATGCTGCTCTAAGTTTTTATGTCTTTTAGGTACTTAAGTGAGATGCGATTTTGAACTGCATTTGCATGAGATTGTTTAACCTAAAATTGCAATAATTATAAGGATAGTAGCTAGTAGGTAATGATTCTCGCAAAAACTCATCATCATCAGCCTGTATTAGTCCACTGTTGGACATGGCCTCTCCCAACGCACGCCACTTATACCTATCTTTCCTATCATCCAGCTGTTACCAGCAACCTCGCGCAGATCATGGCTCCACCTAGCTGGGGGGCGTCCCACGCTACGTTTGCCCAAACGCGGTCTCCACTGTAGGACTCTGTTTGTCCACCGGTTTCAGTTCTTCGACATATATGTCTGGCCCATTGCCACGTCAGTGTGCTCATTGTCTGAGCAATGTCGGTTCCTTTGGTTCTCTGGCGAATAACGTCGTTTCGGATTCGGTCGCGCAGAGGAACTCCGAGCATAGCTCTCTCCATGGCACGCTGTGTGACTTTGAGCTTGTGGACCAACTGCACTATCGTTTCGGCGCCATATGTCATCACGGGTAGGACGGTATTGGCGACGTGAATATGTGACGAAGCTTCCCGAATGCTGCCCAGCCTAGCTGTATTCTCCTACTGGCCTCCCTCTCGAAGTTGTTTCTACCTAACTGCATGATTTGCCCGAGGTAGACATATTCTTTAACAGCTTCGAGAGGTTTACCCTCGACTACAACCGGACTCGGGACGATGTGTTTTATGAGGTACTTTCTTGTCCAAGTTCATCCCGAGACCAACCAGTCGGGAAGCGGCATTAAGGCTATCCAGCATATCCTGTAGATCTTGCAGCGATTCTGCCATTATGACGACATCATCGTCAAAGCGACGGTGTGAGAAAAATAATAATTATTAAGTTTAATAACGCATGGTTTATCCTGGCTTTGCTGGTACAGACCTAAAGAGTCAACCCTTAATGGGGCCTCACTATTTAAGCTTTCGACTTTAATTATCAAATAACAATCATACGTAATAAGTATATGACTTCAACTTAATGAAAGTACAAAATTATGGAACAGCAGATTAATTGAACTGTTGAGTTAGGAACATAAAATGTTGAAAATTTTATCTAATGTTAACTAGAGTTCATTCATAATATTTAAAGAAACTGCATACAATGTAACAGTTATGGTAGCTTGTTACACCGAAACAAGTGCTATTTTAGTTGGGTTGCGTTCCAATACCAAAGATTTCACTCGGGGTGATGCGAATTTTACCTTAAATCGTTCCAAAACCGAGCCGAGTGAAACCGAGGGTAACCGAATGATCGCCTGACAGTTCTCCGTCGGGATTTTGGAACGCCTTCGTGAATGCGATTTTCACTCTGACAAGTGCGATTTTTAACGCTGTTTGATTACCGTTAAAATTCGCCTGACAGTTTATTCGGCGGGAAGTTCGTAGTCAATGTCAAACAGACTAAGACATACAAACATTTTATCTTCGGAATTGTTTTGAAATACGATTGCTTGTATCTGCGAAGGTGTTAAAGCCATAAATAAGACAGAATACTACCCAAAAAAACTAGAAACCTTTCTGAATTATTTTCGATGACGTTTGTTACCCTGTCACTCTGGAATCACTCGCAAGCGTTCCAAAATCATATTTTTTTCTCATTCTCAAAATAGCTACGTCTCTTTCATTTCTCCGAGTTAAATTCTACCTCACCCTACCTTGGTTTTGGAACGACTTCTAAATATGCGTTACGTACCTAATGCACTGAAACGTTATCTTAGTCATGGTAATGTTATTAGCCCCATTATTCGAAATACGGCATAGGTCATCGTATCAAATACATATACATATATTTATTTATTTACTGGAAATAAAAACATATACAGTTTAATATACAGCTAGACTTCAGATAAACTCGATTTTATTTAATTTCGTATTTACCCGAATAAGGAACATTTTATATTGATTAAGTACCTACATATATGTGCGGCTTTCTTTTACGGATATCATAATTGTCTAGGTATACTGTTAAGATTTTGTTATAACCCTATCGATCGCCACCGCAATCCGGCTGCTAACAACAGCGCAGGGAAGTTAGAATTTCTAACAATTTCCTTGTTTCTTCTTACGCCTCACACTACTGCTTCTTCCTCTTCCTCGTCCCTGGTACAAAACTTTGTCTTGAATTTACGCATGTACACTATTAGTTAGGCATAACTTTATCACGGCCGCTATCCGGCCACAGATAACAGTGGCTAAGTGTACCCGACAGTCGTTCGCAACCCGAATCCATTAATTAACTCGCTATCGTTAGGCTCAATTAATTTATTTGCTACTGAACCGTTGAGTTATCCTATTTAATTGTTACGTAACTTTGTTAGCGTTTTGTTAGGTATCAGTACCTAATATTGTTAAAGTGCCTATACCAGGTGCGGTTAAGTGCGATTTGCGTGGTAGTGCCGATCTCCCAAATTCACTGACTACAGACACAATTATAACCTGGATGGGTTTGACTGTTAGTTGCATTTGTCTCAACCGCTTTCGTGGTTCGCAAGGCCCATTAAGCTGTTGGTGCCGATTGTTATCCTAAGATGGCAGTTGTTAAGCCACATCAGCAGTCTTATAAGCGGCTTGAAAACTTCTGATACTGGGGCTTGCCATCAAAGCGTTCACCGATCCCAACTTGGCTCCCGTTCGTGGAGCATGGTCTAAGGGCCCGTTTAGACGACGCGACGGTTTTCTTGCGGCCACCGCGCGGTGACCGCGTGTTCTTCGCGCGTTGGCCGTGTGCTTGTTTTCATTCATTCATTCATGGCAAATTGAACTTTGTTGACTGGTCCACAGCGTGTAAATTCTAGCAGTTGTCTAGCCGCGCCGTTGGGGAGCTGATGGAATTTGTGCGTTGTGGACTGGTCAATAGGGTTTGATTTGCAATGAAAACAAGCGCGCGGCTGTCGCGCGGCGGCCGCAGGAAAGTTGTCGCGTCGTCTAAACGGGCCCTAACCTGCACGGGGTACCTACCCTATGGGAAGAGACCCGTGCCCCTGTAGTGGGGGCGCCATGGGTTGTGAACGAAACGAAACGATGGTTGAAACTTACCTCTGTAGAGAACATGGTGACTATTAATACTTACTTACCTAGTTAGTAGGTAATCAAATTTTATGCTCATGAAACTAACTTTTACATGAAAAACGAGTCTGATCCGTACGTACAACCCCCTGCACACAAGTCGACCTAATGATGTAGTAGGTACCTACTATGTATTTCTCTTTCTAACATATAGGAGCGAGCGGGATAAACGAATAACGACTAATAGGTGTGCCACTTCGGTTACATAGTGGTTTCTAAATAAGTTTTCTTTGTAACTACTGCCACTTTGTTTCGCCACAGTTGCCGACCCCACAGTCTGAACTTTTCACGTCATATATTTGTTTTCAAAAGATCATGCTTAACACATCAATACCAAATCTACCGATTTCGTGATGATTACGAAATTTTCTGAAACCACATGTAATCGTAGGTCCATAAATGGTGTGTGTGTGTGTTTTTAAACAACATTTCCTCTTCCTCAATATTTCAATATTGCTCCAAAGGTTATATTAACCAAGGTTGCTCCTTTTCAGCTCACAACTGCATCAATCGAACTCAGAGGATGTTAAAAAGAGCTCTACGCACTACGGAAGATCATCGAAATGTGAGTACTTATCTATTTTTTAACCGGCTCCATGAACCGACTTCGAAATTTATGGTTATCAGTTTGTCTTATATGGATTTGTGTTGTCCGCAGTTTTAAAGAAAACCACTGAACGGATTTCAATGCACTTTCACTGGGATTATGTTATTTTTACTAAGTTACATATATATTCGTTATTTTTGCTGCGAGTTGCCACTGTTAAATGTTTTTCAATTTTCCAATGAGCTAAGTTTTTCTGATTTGTTGCATTGGAAACATGTTTTTTTTAATGAATGCAGGGAAAAGTCGGGTAGTTGCGTAAGTACTACGAGTATATTAGGTTTTGTCGAGACTCGAGTATTTATATCTAAATTTTCCTTGAGGAAATTACAATTAGAAACACCAGTACGGTGGGATACTTTTTTGCGAAAAAAGTTGCGTATTTTTCGAGCATTACGAGTACTTACTTGTATTTATTTAAATAACTTTGTAAATAGGATGACTTGAAGTTGCTATTTATAAGAAAACTTTTTTTACTTTCATTAGTAGCATGTATTGTGTGCCGTCGCGACGAAAGTCACTCTGTATACTATATCGTAAACAACCAGCCCCATAACTTTACCAGCCCTACCTTGACAAAGTAACTGCTTGCTAGCCCTATTTTTACTTCCCCATACTATAATAGCCGTTGGCTCCCCACGTTACAAAAGTAGGATTTAATGCGGTAAAATGGGGTCCCAATTAAATAGCTCACGTGATTGGTCAGTTAGCGTATGGTGGAGCATGCGAGGGGGAGAAAAGGTCCCATTCCGAATCGACCATTTAACCTATTTTTTATGGATCAGTTACTCCAGCAGACATCAAGAATGGGAAAAATATTACTGGCTGATCTTTTAACGTTTATTTTCGTCGCGGCTTTGTTTAGGAGTTTTCTTAGGATTAATAAAAGCAGTGGCTTTGTTCAGGATTTTCTTAGGATTTATAAAAGACATGGCGCAGTGCAACAGAGAAAATTCGTATCTTTTGATTAAGTGGCAAAGATTATAACAATTGTACTTATTTATTGTTACATTTGTTTTTCTATTCTATTGTATTCTTCCTATGATGTAAATCTTTTTTTTTTTCAGTAATAAAATTAAAGGAACTTGTATCTTCTATAAATTACTTTTATCTATAAGATATACCTTTACCGATTTATATATATTTTGAAACAAAAAAAAAAAAAAATTTTGCGGTTTTCCTCCGGGGAGTGAGCACGAGGTTTATTTGTTCGAAAAGTAGGTAAGTGTTAAGTGTATCTGGACATACCACCGGACATCAATAAACAATATCCCAAAGTTTCGTTAAATTCTGAATTTAAAGGTAACAAAAAAAGAAATCATTTATTAATAACTATTTGTTACACCTCTAGATAAAAATGTAACAATAATAAAATATGTGTATAAATGTCTAAGGGATATAAATCAATATAAACATCAAATAAAATTACATTACACTATATTTGTAATAACTATGTAATTTGTACATTTGTCATTAACTAGTGTTTTAGGTCGTTAAAAAATGTCTGCATGTAACCAGTCCCTTGCGGACTTTTTAAAAGTTTTTAAAAGTACACGACGACTGAACTAATGGGGAAGAAAACGCAAAGCTATTTGCAGATGGCGCTACGGACGCTTGACTCATAACAACTTTCAATTTGTTCCGCGTTTTTTATTATCGAGGTGTAATAAAATAGTTTTTTTTCTGTAAAATTGTTACATGGAAAATGTATGCGACTTGGACTGTCCCTAATTAAAGGCAAAGTTCAAAAATACATAATTGAAAACGTAAGTTTTCCCACGTCTTCTCCATCCGAGAATATTTAGGAAATTAATGATTTCCATTATTATTGCAACCAATCACCACACAACGCGGCATTTTTTAAATAAATCTTATGTTTAGTTCACGTAAACAGTTTTTCTATACGTTTTGACAGTTAGTGATGATTGTTATGAGTCAAGTGATATCAGCGCCTCTATCGGTGAGTTCTGTCAGTTTTCTTCCCCATTCAAAATCTGAATAACTTTACCTCAAAATTCTCTCAATTCGCAAAAAGGTTGTACTTCTCATACAAAGTTCACGAAGCAACTGATTAATCAGCTAGTTGCCTTGGAGAAGGAAGTGAAAGAAAAAAGAGAATGTTGTTCAGTTCATTTTTTCCGGTATTTCAGAAGAATATTCTTATTATAAACGAATTTAATAACATTTATTATACACTAAGGATACATTTACTTATATCTTGTTAAATTGTTATTTTAAGTTAGTGTTGTCTATTTTTCTGTTTGTTCTTGTGTTGTTGTGTTGTGTTGTTGCTTGTGTCTAGTGTTCTGTTTTTGTGTTGTTGTTTTTTTTTCATTCTTTGTAATTGTTAAGTATGTGCAAAACATGCCGCCCGTCATTTGTAATATCCTTTCAAGTTATCTGCTCAAAGGTTGACTAGAAGAGATCCCTTCCAGGGATAACTTCGCCTTTGTACAAACTGTTATTTATTTTAATTACACAATATTGTTTTGTAAAATTTATGTTTTGTGCAATAAAGAGATTACAAACAAACAAACAATCGTATATCCTACAATATTATAAATGTGAATCTTTGTATGTTTGTTACTCAGTCACGCGAAAACGGCTCAACGGATTTGGACGAATCGTTCGTTTATAACCTGAATCAATACATAGGCTACTTTAAAATAAAATTCTTAACCTAAAAAAGACAGCCGATTTTATTGTTATTTGGCATTATGATACTTTATGTCATGACCAGTGATCGGAATAGGTAGACTGTATTTACCTAAACTTCGCCAGAGTACAGAGACGTCTTTCGGAGACTACCTTACAACATTTTTTCCGAGACAACTGTCCCGGGCTTTGGTAAAATCTACTGCGCGAAATTGTATTTACAGTGTATTGCTGTAAATATACTTAAAATCTGGTGCATTTTTCATCTTAACACGTCGCCTAGAAACCGAGTTATTATGAATATTTTTATTTTATGAAAACTCAATATAATCGAATTCTACGCAGACGAAATCGCAGGCGGCAAGCTATTTTCAAATAACATTAATTCGTAATGTGATGTCAGGAAACCCTGGTCAATTGAAGCGGAAGAAATGTTGTCGTAAGGAAGTCTCCGCTCTGTTCCTCGAAGTTAAGGTAAATACAGTCTACCTATTCCGATAACTGGTCATGACTACACATACCACTTAGGACCCTCAAGGATAATCATAATCGATATTCACGCCGGCGGAGCCGCGCGCAAAAGCTAGTGTATAGGTACTAAATGTAAAAACAAAGAATCTAATTGCTATTGAAGTAGGTAATAAATAAATATAATTTTAAACGGAACAGTAGATGACATCAGTCCGATAACGGTTTTGAATCATCGATTTTATTAATTAAATTAAAATAGGTTGCAATTTTTTTTCAGTGCAGTGTATAATCTTAACCGCAATGGCTTATTTATCGGTGCATTAGATATTTCAGTAATCACTTGTTTTTAATAATTATATTTGTTAGTTTTTACCATCAATAATAAATTCAATAATATTTTCAAGCATCATTTATCCTGTTACTTATTGGTAAAATGATATTGTAATCAATCCTTACTAATATGCTGAAATTGTAAATTTGAAAATGTGTTTGAAAATGTCCTTAACCAATCAATAGTAGGCAATCAAGAAAGAAAAGGCGACAGAAGAAGGTTATAATAGGTCTATAGAAGCTATCTTTCTTTTATCCGGATTCCAGAAGTGGTTCTCGTAGGATAACCAAAAATTGTTGGCGAGCGTATCCGCGGGCAGAAAGCTAGTGCTTAATCATTCATATATATTTTCCTCTTCTACTACCACGAAGTAACATTTCACTCATTAAATTGATAAAAATATCTAAAAACTACCTACGTTACGTACTGACATTTTTTTTAGATAGGCTAAAGTTCTTTTGCGTGCATCATTGCAGCAAAAATTTTTGGATTTTTAGCACTTAGGCTATAACTGAAATTAGTGTGTTCTGGTTTTGTTGAATTTGGCGTTTATGTGGACGGGTTCCCTTCGTGAAATCGAAACTTATTAGGACAGAATAACTTTTTTTCACGTAGAAAAAGTATGAGCACAATTACTCGTGATATTGATCTTACAGTTTACGAAGTCTGAGACTTTTCTGTCACATGTGTTCCAAGTTTCAGTCCAAAATCACTTGAAGTACAAAGCTCATAAAGAGACCTTCCTTATAGACGAATTGAGCGAAGAGTCGTTTATTCAATTAGTGCTATGGCTTTTTTTAAAGTCGTTTATTAACTTCTTATATCGAATGTCTTTGCCCATATGGTTACGTCACTGCTGAATAAACCTCTGAAAACTCTGGGCTATTTCCTCGCGTTATGGGTGTAGCGTACTTACCGTAACCAGGAGGCCGCTGCAGCGCGTCGTAGGGAGCACACCAGGGCCCCATGACCATGTTCTGGCCATAGAGCCCTCCTCCGACGGAACCCATCGAGCTTACGGCTCCCACGCCGCCACCGCTCGCTGTAACAAGACCAATGTTTTAAGGAGATGCTATACGAAACACGCGTGCAAAGAATGTACAAAATATGTACTTCAAATACCTACAGAATAGGTACTAGGCCAGACTAAAAAAGTCTTTATTTCATAAAGATATATTTTCTTTGGATAGTAGTTAGCTGCTTTTATAACGTCAAGAGACGATAATTGTGGCAAGGTGGCTCTTTTTATGATGCATTGTTAGGTTTAATTATTACTATATAATTAATACTTAGATATGTAGATCGCATTATGTACATGCTGAAGGGAACTTGCATTGAAATGGACAGCTATTCTAAAAACGGCACCGTCAGTAGTATGGCCAGAGCTTGAAAAGCATGAATGAATGCTTTAAAAAAATAATTTTACTTCCTCACGAGTCTTTTTAAAATATAAATAAGTATTGGTTTTACGCGATTTACTCAGTGCTGGTGCACGGATCTCTTTACATATGAAATGAGAAACTTGGGTCGCGGTCCATACATGGAGGCCAAGTCGGAATTAGTTATAATTAGGTGCTTTTTAGGGTTCCGTAGCCAAATGGCAAAAAACGGAACCCTTATGGATTCGTCATGTCTGTCTGTCTGTCTGTCTGTCTGTCCGTGCGTATGTCACAGCCACTTTTTTAGGGTTCCGTAGCCAAATGGCAAAAAAAACGGAACCCTTATGGATTCGTCATGTCTGTCTGTCTGTCTGTCTGTCTGTCTGTCTGTCTGTCTGTCTGTCTGTCCGTCCGTCCGTATGTCACAGCCACTTTTTTCCGAAACTATAAGAACTATACTGTTGAATCTTGGTAAGTAGATGTATTCTGTGAACCGCATTAAGATTTTCACATAAAAATAGAAAAAAAACAATAAAATTTGGGGGTTCTCCATACTTAAAACTGAAACTCAAAAATATTTTTTTCATCAAAACCATACGTGTGGGGTATCTATGGATAGGTCTTCAAAAATGATATTGAGGTTTCTAATATCATTTTTTTCTAAACTGAATAGTTTGCGCGAGAGACTTTTAAAGTTGTAAAATGTGTGTCCCCCCCCCATGTAACTTCTAAAATAAGAGAATGATAAAACTAAAAAATATATATGATGTACATTACCATGCAAACTTCCACCGAAACTTGGTTTGAACGAGATCTAGTAAGTAGTTTTTTTTTAATACGTCATAAATCGTAAACCGCAATTTACCTACAACGAACTACAAGAACTTTTATATTATGTTACTTGCTGTTACGGAACCCTTCATGGGCGAGTCCGACTCGCACTTGGCCGCTTTTTTCCGAAACTATAAGAATTATACTTTTGAAACTTGGTAAGTAGATGTATTCTGTGAACCGCTTTAAGATTTTCACACAAAAATAGAAAAAAAAAACAATAAATTTTGGGGGTTCCCCATACTTAGAACTGAAACTCAATTTTTTTTTCATCAAACCCATACGTGTGGGGTATCTGTGGATAGGTCTTCAAAAATTATATTGAGGTTTCTAATATTTTCTAAACTGAATAGTTTGCGTGAGAGACACTTTCAAAGTTGTAAAATGTGTGCCCTCCCCCCCCTGTAACTTCTAAATTAAGAGAATGATAAAACTAAAAAATATATATGATGTACATTACCATGCAAACTTCCACCGAAAATTGGTTTGAACGAGATCTAGTAAGTAGTTTTTTTTAATACGTCATAAATCGTAAACCGCAATTTACCTGCAACGAACTACAAGAACTTTTATATTATGTTACTTGCTGTTACGGAACCCTTCATGGGCGAGTCCGACTCGCACTTGGCCGCTTTTTCTTGTTTAAATCCTCTATAATAGACATGGAGGACCTTGGGATTGAGACTATCTACATATGTACATATTTAAAATGCCAAAGCGCTTGACTCTTGCTGATAACATCTTTTATATTTCCATTAATATACAGTGACACATGTATTGTTGGCAATTAAAAATAATCATGAATCCGTACGAAACAAAAAGACAAACCTGCGTACACCTGAAAGGCCAGGTTTTGCAACTGCACCATCGAAACCGATATCGGAGTAGTGTCCATATTGCACAATATCAATACCGCTATCTTTATTAACCAAATATTAATAATAGCGCGATAAATCTATATTACTATAGAGCACGTAGCACGTAGCACGACCCCGCGGTCAGAGGTCACGCGCTAAACTGACCGAGCGACGCGAGGCCCGCTGCGTACGCGCATAGTCTTTCTTATCAGCGCTTCTGATTCACCAAGTACCGATCGAGGACTGTTATGACAAATGGGATCCTAGATTTGGTACTTGCGAGGATTTATAAGAAATAATGACAGTGATGTTATGGACAATTTCAGGGAAATCGCTGACTAAATTGGAGCAAGCTGCTGATAATTGATCGGTTATTTGTAAAATTAGTAGTGGCACACTGGAGGCGAGTCTAAGATTAGTCAAAAGTAGTTTACTATTTTTATTTGCACTCATTTTCTTGTAATTTGTTTCTAATGCAATAAAGTATATTGAATTGAATTAAATTTTCCAATGTAGGCTTCCAAGTAACTGCCCACTGGAACTTCATTCATATCACGTGCACGGCGGGCGGCGGCGGCGCACCCCTACCGCATTTTACCGAGAATATTCATTGTTCCCTCGTCAATAATTGAGGTGTAGTTTAAGTTTTGACATTAAAAAATCATAGTAGATCTCCCAATAACAATTATTTATCCTCTTCCACGAGAGCTTTATCCCAGAATGACGTCTATTAGATATGTTACTGAATCATGGCCTGGTTGCGGTTTTTGTGTACAGACAGCCACAAAGATATCTGAACCTCTCTATAATACACCATGTATCACGAATAGCTTTAGCAGGGGTTCAGATATCTCTGTGGGCCAGTGTACGAGTACTTACTTGCTCATATAAGATTATTTTAGAGGAAAATTTGTACCGAAGAGATTACAGTTTTTCAGTTAGTAATTCCCAGTCTCGATTTGATTTGTCATGAGAAGGATAATGCGTTTTTATTTAAATGTATTTACATAATAGATATTTGATGGATGTACAAACCTTAAAATAGATTTAATCGTATTTCGATAAAATTCCACTTACTCTCTCTTCTCTTGTCGTGTGGCACAATTTATCTGTTCTATCTATAAGGTATAGATGGTGGTTACCTTGTGGAGTTTCGCATATTTTTTTTAGTTATATTGATGCTTCGCCACTCTCACTATAGAAGTCGCGACAGAGCACAGCACCATGTTGATGTAACTAAAAATTCGGTGGAAAGTGTAGGTTAATACCTACAATAAACCAGGCTTTCAATAAACCCTGCCATGTATTCGAGCTCCACCCAACTAAGATAAATTAAATATCTAAGATGCATTTACCATACGAGTCGCATTTGACGACAACGTTGTGATGCGATGGAAAGTGCGGGTATAAGTTACCCGGCTTCTTTTACCCTCAATTGGTAAGCCCTTGGCATCATCTCACCTGATGGTAAGTGATGATGATGCCGAAGATGAAAGTGGGCTTAGCAAGATTATCCAATGCCATGGGGAACTGGCTGTCTTCAATATCTTCATGCCGGAACACATCAATACTGTTTACATTGATGTTTGGCGGCAAGACTTAGATAAGATAGTGGTAGCTAGCCAGGTGGGCTCAGAAAATGCCCTGCCACCAACCAAACCGAGTCCTACAAAGTTGGACCCCGCCGGGAATCGAACCCGCGACGTACTATTGTTGTATCTAATCTGTGTCGCGACCTCCTGATGTGATGCGAGTGGACTCGCCACTAGACTACAGAGGCGGTTAAGGCCACTAAGCTATTTTGTTGTCGCAGCTATCTAGGTTACTAAGTGATTTTCTGGTTGGATAGACTTACCATAGGAGTCGTGATGCGCCACAGCAGCGTGCTGGTGCCACACGTTGTGGTGGGGCGCGAAGTGAGGGTACTGTTGGCGCCCGGCCACGTATCCCAGGCCGTAGCCGTCGGCGCAGTCCCCGCCGCCGCACGCACCGCTGTGTGTCCCGCTGTGGGTACCGCCATTGCCGCCGAACATGGTGATGTATGACGCTCTTACTGCTTGTTCATCCTTGGGTATCTGGAAAGGGCAGAGTATTGGATGAACTTTGATTCTAGATTATGCCTTTCATCCGTGGGAGAGTCATGCTTCGGCACGAATGGGCCGGCTCGACCGAAGTGATACCACGGCCTCACAGAAAACCGGCGTAAAGCAACGCTTGCGTTGTGTTTCGCCGAGTGAGTGAGGGCACCGGAGGCCCAACCTCCCCCCCTTCCCAATTCCCTCCAATTCCCTCCCTTCCCAATTCTTTTTCTAACATGTACGAACGAGTGGCATATCCTAGTTTGCTGTATTCCCTCAATCCCCCATTCCATTTTAAAGGTAGGCAACGCACTTGTGACTCCTCTGGTGTAGCGGGTGTCTATGGGCGGCGGTAATCGCTTACTATCAGGTGATCCGTCTGCTCGTTTGCCATCTATCACATAAAAAAATGCCCTAATGTGTGCGTTTTTTCGCTGAAGAACCTTTCACAATCTTGGTGCAATAAAGCAGAGGACCTGCATTGCGATAGCGACTATTGGCTTGATTATCATTTCTCTGCGAGCTCTTTTTGGAAGAAAGAGTATCCATATACATACAAAAAGACAAGCTATCTGAGTAGGATTGACTAAATATGTTCGATGACTCTGTTATCAGCTCGCTTAGATTGATCTTGATAATGCAAAAATATGTCAATTCAAAAGAAAAAGTAGTTTTGTTAAGTAAAATGGTAAATCTATAAAGTTATCTACCTATATTAGTTAGTCTACCGCTGTGTACGCCACGATTCCCTGCACCTGCATATAATCTCACATTTAATCTCAAAACATGAACTTAAATCGCTCACCATAATTCACATTCATCATAACAATCAAACTATTACAACATAATATTCATATTGACAGTGTGTTATTGTTTTACAAGTTCGCTGCGATAACGCAACTGACAGTGCTACAGCTGTACATAGTATATAGTTAAGTAAACCGTGGCAAGTGACAGATAAAGAGTTCGTATCGCGCGGAATGCCACGTCCAGATACGGGGATGATACGGCACGTATGTTCTCCAGAGCTTCATGCAGTTGGAATTGCGTCCGCCTTGAAGATTTTGCACTCTATGTTCTAGACATAAAGTGGTTGATAATTTCATTCAAGCGCAAATAACTGCTGCTACTTCCTTTCCAAAGTGATTTGCTTATATGCTGTTGAATGGCAAAGTGCTTAAGGAATTTGTGTTTTATGATCTAGGTCATATAGATTAGTAAATAGGGCAAGCTGGTAAAAGAGCAGCTGTAACACACGTTGCCACAGTGACTCAGTTACCTAATATCATAGTACTGAAACTCTATCGCTGCTGCTTGCAACTGTTAGCCGGAATTGGCTTATCAGTCGCCGTTTGCGCAGTAGCAGCTTTCTTAGCTACTTTATTGCCTTAAATAGACATAATTAATATAGTACCTTTCATCAATAAATGTTTTACAATGGTATTGTAATAATCGCGATATTTAAAACAGTTATTTTTGTTACAAATATGAAGTCAGCCATTATAAAAAATATTGGTATTTGATATATATTGATACCGGTTTATCTCTGGTTATACTCTATGAGGATTGGAATGAAAAGTATTATTACTTTTTTGGGAAAACCAAACGCAATATAGCCATTGGTCGTCTTGTATCGCAATGAACTGTTTTAATAGATCTGCATTTCTAGTGCCTAACATGTCATCTGTCACCGTCGCTCAAAATACAAATCTTATAAAGCTTTGCAATTTTTATGTATTAAACATGATGTGATAGCATCTTTGCTTTCTTACTTATTAATTTCGCTGGCACAATGACGTAAACTGAGAGTTGCCCTCCGAGATGAGGAATCCCCATCGATTCCAAGAAAACCTACAACGCTCCCGGTCTTATACGGTGATTCACCAGTCGTCATCTCAAAAGTTCCTCTTTGCTAAGACCCTATATTTCACCTGGCAACTTCATGCCGTGGACACGTTGGCACGTCGTTAGTGAGGAGTGCGGTTTCAGTGTAAGGGGAGGACCAGCGTGTGGTGTCAGGTGTCAGAGGGTGTCACTATGATTGGTAGCTACTAGCTGTCTTCGGCACGTGCTCCGCTAGTTCTGTTCTATTTCTGGTTTTGAATTCAGAACATGTTCGGAAAGGATTGTAATGTCTATACCTGCGTTCTTAACATTGCATCGCTTGGTATTTGTAGGGATGTTTCATTGCTTTCGTGACGCATTTAATGCGGGAGCAAAATTCAATTTTAGAAAAATATGACGTTGTTGTGAGATGATAGTTAAATTTTTGTAAATAAAAAATTTATGGCTCTGTCCAGTGTTGTCCAACCTACAGATACAGAGTGTAAAAAGACCATTCCTGGAAACTGAACAAAAATCTCAAAAATACTTGATACAGTCAGTTTCATAGGTAGAATATCCTGTCAATCTATCCTGTTTGTGGGAGTGGGCTTTTACGCTCTGTAAAAAAAATACAAATTACGTTTCGAGTTTTTGTTTTACCAATAAATGCAGTTAGCAATAGTTTAGTTTCAGCCGATCCGATATAAATGTTGATGTAATTCCCTCAGCTCAAGCTGTATTACGGAACGTGAAAGGACAGACAATACTTAGGACGACGATTAGCTAACGCCTGCTACGTACTACTACATAAACCCTTCAAACCAAAGTGGTCAGAGGCAGGTTCCTCAATTCAAGCCCGCCGCTACCATCAATCTGTAACAACCCTTAACAGCATTATTACCATTAGTATACACTGGTACGAGTGTTGTGAGAGCGAACATACATTAATGTCACTCGGGCCGCGGCCGTGTGGGCTGCGCCGACGCATTCCTGCTGCCTGGGGCGGCTTGGTCGCAGTCTCGTTTGGTCATAGGACTACGTATGGTGTTTACTGATCAGAAATTTTCAGGTTCGTCTGGTCATTGGATTATACTTGGCGTACTCTTCAGTGCTCTTCAGAAACTTTCAGGCCCTTTTGTTTATTAGTAATTGAATAGTAAGTAGGTTTTTAGTAAGATTCTTTTCACAGATAAGTAAATAACTTTGTAGGGATAAAATTAAGCTAAGCATTCAATTGTATATATCATCAAAAGGTTTCGAAAATTATATCGAATGTAATTAAAAAAATAACTATAAAATACTAACGTAGTTTTTGAAGCGAAATTTTCATATTAAACTGGAATTAATACTCTTAGGCCAAGAATTACTGAATTTTATTTGTGACCAAATCGCGTTATCCCCTCTGCAGTCGGCCCCGCTGCGCCCGCGCCGCCGCCGCTGCGTCGAGCGCCTAATTGACGCGGGACCTCTATAAATCTGGCCACATGTCGATTTCCACTCTGCCGTTATCTACCACTTACAACTCACGTGGTAAGGTACTCCTCGCTTCGCTTTTTGCTGGCTAAGTCCCCGCTTTTTGCTATTGCACATAAATTTGTGCTTTTACAGACCTCAGTGGGGTTAGATCTTAAGTAGGTATGATGATCGCCGTACCTACCTACACAGGATTAAGAGGGTCCAGGTTCCCAGACTAATTAGCGAATTTATTGCTACTTTTTGGCCTGGGACCCATTATTTATTGTTTTGTTTTTACTTTTTAATTGTTTTCTTTGACAATGTACAGGCTGTTACGAAATAGGTATAGGACCCGCGAACTGAGGCTTCTACTTATCACTGACAACTATTGGTACCTATACGACTTAGGTGGAATCGCAAAAAATGTTTCGACCTTTCGTACAAATCGATAAGTTAACCAATTTTGTATAAACACTTCAATCAATTTTGACTTCTTCAAAGTTGTAGAACAAAAGTTGTTGCTGTGTTCGGAATGATAAGTTTCTACTCTGTTTAAACTGACCAGGGCTTCTGCCCCTGTTGACTGAATAGAATAGAATAGAATCGACTGGTCCTAAGTAGATAAATAAAAATACTATGTAGACAGTACAAAACTTGAAATTAAACTGTCTAGTTGTTTACTCCGATAGTTCAGTGGAATAAAAGATTTTAACCAAAAGATTTTAAAAATGTTAACCAAAAAAACTGATGTTATCAACGTAGAAAAAGAATATTAAATAAATGAGGACGTGTCGCCTACTGGCTCCGATCGTAGTCTGGTCAGGGGTCCGTCGGCGCTGCTCGCCGCACAGCGCGCCTCTCCAACGAGAGTAGCTCGGTAGTGGGGCTGCGACGATGCTAGTCGCAACACTAGTGTTTTATTATTTTTCTCAAATATATCAACTTTCTTTCATTTTTCTTATGGATTTTCTTCATATACACAATAATAATAACTAACACTGTAAAATCTCTTGAACTATAAATACTCATCTTTAACAAGTGGAAACTGGCAATTTGTCATGCGACGACAAATAGGCGTCTTGTAACAGAGCAGACAAAAGTTATGAATATGAATGTTCGTTTCATATTACAAACTGAGGAGCTAAGAGTTTTAAATTATAAATTATTTGTTTCTGGACTGAAATAAACATGCATTAGTTAAATTTATTGAGCATGTAATAAATATCTTCATGAGATAATTTAGTTCAGTATAAAAAACGTCTAACGAAGGAGTCTAAATTTGATAACATTGATTAATTCTCCATGGATCAATAATGCTAGTATTACTGATTGGCTGACTCGGTGGATCAGTGATCAGCGCCCCTGGCTGCTGATCTGAAGTCGTGGGTCGTGAGGTCCGTTCCCACCCAGGGCAAATGTTTTTGTGATGAGCAGATTTGTTTGCTCTTTACCTAGGTGTTAGGTGCCTCATTTATATATATGTATGTAGTTAAACGTAATGTATGTACTCGAACATTAGTCTCTAGTTCCCAAAATCCATACTACAGGGAATTCCAGTTTGGGGCTGAATGACCGTGACCGTGTGTGCTTTGTCCCGCAATATTTATATTTCTTACATCTTCAATCCTTGCCGAGAATATCAATTGATTAAAAATCTAATAAGCACATATTGAAACAAACAGACCAATTTACAACATAATAATACATATATTTTTTTATATATTTGACTTCACTCAGGACATTATTGTCTTATAAATGCAATGTGAAACAATATTTATAATAACATAACGGCAACATTGTATACTTTATCGCTTTGTCTTTCATCGATGCAACTCCTTACTTGATTGGAAAGTTTTATACTACCGACGATTTGCGTAAAAATGAAGACGATATTATAAAGTACGCGTTTATGACATTCAGCAAATTCAGAGGGCTGTTATGTTTTTAAATGAGAAACACAAACAACTCCATTTTCTTGTTGTAAAATACCAATTTTGGAAACTTTAGCGGAGTGAACTTTCTTTTGAAGAGAATTGTAGATTTTTTGCTTGAAATGTGCTCTCCATTTTCGCAATAAAATAATAATCGTAATATTCGTATGTAATACACATATTGTAAAAAAAATAGTTTTAGGACCCGTTAACTGGAGTTCCTAGCCATACTGGCCTACTGAAAAACTTTCGATTTACGACTTTTTTCTTATAGCAAAAGTATTTTTGGACTTTCCTTGCAAAGCTGACCGATTTGTTTATATAAAAAGCCCAAGTCGTAGAATAAAAATGATTCAAGTTGTTTATGACGGTTTATACAACTACTGCTTAACACCCTGTATATCTTTGATACCATTTAAATTTAACAGTTTTACTATATCTTTCAAGGACTGAAAATGTATGATGCTTAGTTCTACAGAATCATAGCTTATTAATAGTTCTCACACAAATGCACTATTCTTCTTAACTCCAAAGCAACGCGACCAGCGCCGACCTACGCCAACGATCCAGCGGCGGCTGCGGTCGTATTTAGAAGCACTCGAGATCTCTGGTCTGCGCAGTGTCAAGCTCGCAGCAGCCGCCGGCGCCAGCGGCGTGCCACTTAAAAACCGTATCTGCATATCGGTCGATAATCAATCAGTACATTGCTCAGAGATTTCTAACATTAATACTATTTTGAGCGACGTGCGGGAGTTCTAATAACATGATTTGAATGTTTAATGCAGACTTTTGAGACTAGTTTTATAATTTATTCATCAGTTTGTAAAACAAAAGGGTTTATGGCATATTTTATTTTCAAAAAGAATTTGTTACTCAATAACGTTTTCCAAATAAGACTGTATTAGTAAGCATTTCTAAATTGAAGGTCTTGCCTTGAATGAGATCGTATATAGAATGTCTGTTACGCAATAATTTAATTGTTCTAATATTGTTTAATCCTTTCATCACGAACAAAACACACATTACTAAATCGCTGAACGTGACTTCGTGCGTGATAGACATTTGACCTTGCATTGCATTAATCTATTATATTTCTTGCATCTTTCAAGAATATGATATCGATTCCCAACAAATACCTGTTACTACTTTTTGCAAGGACTTTCGTCTTACTGCCAATGATCTGTTTTTTGGGCAGCCGCATAACGGGCTATGACACCAGTTCCCACAGAACCCGTCGTCATCGTCAACGCTGCGCCAGCGCATGTGGCGTCAAGTGGCCCTGCAGGTGCACCCTCTTGAGACTTGGCGACAGTCAGCCGACGAACAGACAAACGGACTTTTTACTGCATACTACAGAGCATGTTTTAGCGAAATGTGTGTCAGTTTTACAGTTATACTTGAAGCGGGTTTTTGAGGGGTTTTTTTTTGTAGAGAAATTCGGGTTTTGAGACTCAAATAATATTTTGAAATATAGTGGTTGGTGTATTGAATGTTTTTCGTATATGATATACCTCCTCAATTTTATCGGGTTTTAATTTTCACGAAACTTTTTCCATTAACTTCACATCACTTAAGTTAATTCAATTCAATTTGTTTAAGACTCTGTACAGTTTGGTATTAATATCGGTACAAAATCGTAAAATATTGTGAACTTAAAGATCCTAAATTTAGGTCAAGATCTTTGGCGGTTTACATTTACAGTACCTAGTTGAAATTATATTGTGTTAGCAACAACCATGACTGCAACTAATAGCCACGCTACTAACAAATCACAATTACAAATTAAATTAGGAACCACTAATAAACAGCAGTAATAAACAGCTAGCTAACACTAATTTGAGTATATCTCGAGTACCTCAACTCACTCAGTATGAATCTTGTGCTAATAAAAGTTTGATTAGATAAAGCTCGGCTCCCTCGCTTCGTCTTCGGGTATATCATATGTTGCGCGTACGCCTATGTCATATTGCAAGCTGCGAACTGAGTTTATCTTATCTGCCTTATCTGTGGGATATTCATCTGCAATGGGCGTGATAGTCGTAAAAAAGTTTCGGCGCGTGCGATGCGTTTTGCCATCAAAAACATGCCGCGTCGCTGCGTCGGCGCCGACGCCGGCTAGGGGTGCGGGTGCGGGGTTCCAGATTAGATAACTGGCTGAATTATAGCACTTTTCGTTATATTAGTGGGGGCTTCAACATACGGGTGAATGTTACAAATGATTTCATTAGCCAAAAGTCGGTTAGTCGTTTGGTAATACTGTTGAAGAATACGTTTGCTTACCCCAATTAAGAGGGTGCTGAACATATTATTATATTATGTTTAGTTGGTAAAAGTTATTCAAAATTTTCATTATTTTACTGAAAATAGAGTGTTTTACTGAAAATATAGTGATAGTGATCGACGTCAGTACCACAAAAATATTTTCCGAAACAAGCTTTATCGTATGAAATGAACTCAATAAATATGACAAAAAAAAATTAAGCCTATATTCTCTCCAACTTCTGGATGCTTTTTATTTGAAGTGATAATAAACAACTTATTTGAATCGATTCCGTTATGTCACAGAATTATTTGCGTTTCCCAAGCGCATCAGAGTAAACAAATCTTCTCATCAGATAAATGTTCGCCCAATAATAGGAAAACAACCAAATGCGTAACTGAAAATGACTGGAAAAGAAAACAAAATTAAGTCCTCCAGTTAATTTCTGTAATATCAATAATTACAGATTTGAAAACAGTCATCCGCCAATCAGCAATGAATTTCAGTACTTTTGCAGATTATAACCTTTTTTATGTCTGTATTATGTGCGTGTTCTCTACTTGCTAACACTTGAAATGCGTGTACCGCGCGGCTGTTTGTATTATTGTTAGAACATTAATCTGAAATAAAATAAAACTCCATAGAACAGAATGTAAGGTATAAGAAAATAATTTATTTTCTCAAAGTCCGCCTAAGTGGCTCCATAGCTGGTGGTACTGCTACCAGTTTAGGAGGTGGAGGCTTTGCCGCCCCGCCCCTTTGTGTCTCCCACTCTCCCCTGTAAGGTTTCTTCCCCTTCCCCTCGCTCTGGGTAACTGGTTTGATAGTTGGAATTTGGTATGCGCTCGGATTTCTTGTTCTTGAGTCGTTGGTAACAAGCTATAAAATGACTGTGGTTTGATTTAATTGTTATGGTTTGTTCACGATTTTAAGAATAGGTATGTTGACATATAAAACAAGATGTGATTTAAAATAACGTCCCTAATGACCCTCGCTGAACTTTTGTTCGCACAAAGCTTTCGTCCGACTGTCCAAGCCATGGGTAATGTGTTTCGGGTGGTGTGTGTATGTCTTTTTCATTGTTACCGCCTGTATCCGAAACGACTTGAGTGCAAGGAATCGTTAGATTTGTCTTGAATCCCACTTAATATAAGATTCCATTTAACGCATTTGGACGTAATTTTTAATCCCCGGCGTAAAAGAAGGCTGTTATTAACACTTTCACAGCCGGACTTTAAAATTACTGCCAGTCCCTGCAAGCCTATCACGATTTCAATACGTTGCGGAAATTTTCTTAGAATCGCTGAATACGGACTCAATACGTGAGCCGGTTTCATACGATTTATTATAAAAATACGAGGTGAATTCGTGATCCGCGTATTGGAACGTGTAGATGAATGTTTAGGCTACATACATATATGCAATTCATACAGGTGAGGTACGCAAGGCAGTCGACAGAAAAGAGGACGGTAGTGTCAAGGGTTTGCAAAGTTTGCGCCGACACTATAAATAAAAGCGGCCAAGTGCGAGTCGGACTCGCCCATGAAGGGTTCCGTAACAGCAAGTAACATAATATGAAAGTTCTTGTAGTTCGTTGTAGGTAAATTGCAGTTTACGATTTATGACGTATTAAAAAAAAACTACTTACTAAATCTCGTTCAAACTAATTTTCGGTGGAAGTTTGCATGGTAATGTACATCATATATTTTTTTTAGTTTTATGATTCTCTTATTTTAGAAGTTACAGGGGGGGGGACACACATTTTTCAACTTTGAAAGTGTCTCTCGCGCAAACTATTCAGTTAAGAAAAAAATTATATTAAAAACCTCAATATCATTTTTGAAGACCTATCCATAGATACACGTATACCCACACGTATGGGTTTGATGAAAAAAAAATTTTTGAGTTTCAGTTTTAAGTATGGGGAATATATTGTTTTTTTTCTATTTTTGTGTGAAAATCTTAATGCGATTTACAGAATACATCTACTTACCAAGTTTCAACAGTATAGTTCTTATAGTTTCGGAAAAAAGTGGCTGTGACATACGGACGGACAGACAGACAGACAGACAGACAGACAGACATGACGAATCCATAAGGGTTCCGTTTTTTTGCCATTTGGCTACGGAACCCTAAAAAGTCAAAGCGTGGTCGAAAAGAAACTGTTTATTACTGCCCAGATGGCAACGTGCCACTATGCTATTACCCTTGCTTCAAAAACTTCCACACAGAAAAGGACTATACTACATCAAAACAGGAAAAAAGTATATGTAAGACTTTTTGCGGCATCATAGCTTTGAAACGGCTGGACATTTTGAATGCGGTTTTTTTTCACTTCAAATTTTGTTTCATTGCGGTGGTTTTTAAATATGTCCGGTAAAAATTATTGTTTCTGTGGTCATCGAGATTTTTGACTCAATTTTGTTATTTATTGTTATTAAATAAGGTAGTTGACTGCATCAAAATTCAAAAGTAAATTATGAAATATTGTTCACTAAATACACAGCTCTTTTATTGAAATTGCAGAGAAACTTACTCGCTTTGAATTTCATTACATGTACAATTTTTTATTTTAAAGGAATTTGTGATAAGTATGCAGACTACTACATTGCACAATGACGTATCGTTCACAATTTTAAACATTTTTAAAACAAATTGTTGTTTTTGACATTTAATAAAAAAAAGTAACTCAGATGACTAACAGTTATTCTAACTACCCTGTAATTAGGGTTATTACATGTATGAGAGGAAAAAAAGATTTTTAAATGGGCTTGCGAATCACGTTCGTAATTTAGTTCCGCCCACTACCAATAAAAATATCAAAATACCTTCCTACGATCGGTGTAATGTTATTCAACTCTAACGAGGGTCCTGTCTGGTTCGTTCACTCGCTCGACTAGAAATAAATAGCAACAAAGTTGCGCATACTCATTCAATTTTTTTTTACCCTTAATTGGTAAGCCCTTGGCATCATCTCACCTGATGGTAAGTGACGATGATGCCGAAGATGGAAGCAAGCGAAATAATAAAGTAAGAGAGATAATTTTGTATTTCTGAATGCATTCTACTAAATTTTACTCATAAAATTCCGCATTGTTACCCAAATAATCTTTACTTTTTTATCGACCTTGTTATAAGTTTGAAGCTTGTTTGTGTGTCTGTCTGTGGCATAGTACCTCTTACGCATGGACCGATTTTAATGCGGCTTTTTTCACTTGCAAGCGGATTACATCACGTTAGTTATTAGCTATGGTTTTTTATCCATATTGGTAGGCATCTTTGGTAAAAATCGGTATCAGTGGTTTTCAAGTCGTTCGGTTCGGTGTGCTGTCAAGTTTTTTTTTTTGTTTTTACCCTGTAATGTATGTGTTCATCTACATTAAAACTTATTTTACAAAAAAAGATTTGATTTAACAGTCATCTCTTAAATGTATATCTAATGAGGCACAAAAACATGCCTACAAAGAATTGATTATTTCAAAGTGTAAATGAACTTTGTCTTCGCATTATAAATGATCAAACGAAATCTGCTCAAAACGTTGGTCAGTTGAATAATTCGTTTTAGTGTATTGACAACCGGTTCGCCCGCTAGGCATTAGTCTATTTATAAAAAAAAAAACAAGTTATCATAAATAAAATAACAGATACTGGCATACTCAATGAAAAACATACAAAATAAAATGTACACCTCGATCTATTGAAAGACTATTAAGCTAGTAACAAGTCGAGATACATATGTGTACGGGTCCTGCAAAATCGAACTTCCCGTAAATAGTACTCGTAAAAAATATAACAACTTTCCTTAAGGAACCCATTGTCAATAAGCATGAGAAAAAAATCCTACAAGTTAATCGCACAATTGTAAAAATAAAATGACGATTTAAAAGAATGCAAAGCATCTACTAAAATAAAAAATATTTTGATTATATGATAAGTAAAAAAAAAATCGTGAAGATCTATTTTTTAAATGAAGTACGCTTTGCAGGAGTTAGTACTTTTTGTCGCAATTTTCTCTTACGCTGTAGGTAGGTGCTATTGACCCTATGAGAAATAATGTTTCAGAAATCGTGTGTAATTTTCATTAGTCCCCAAATTTTTATAATTACGTGTTTATATCATTTTATTTTTTAAAGTTTATTTGCAATTTCAATAAAGGTGCCAAATAAAAATTGATTCGTATGATGATTAAAGATCTCACTTAACGAGGCCTACGCCTATTCTGTTATAGTAAAGTCTTAATTTAATGTTTCATCTTCATAACTTTAAACCTGTTAACCGTAAATTACCCAAAATATCTAATTTTCACTGCGAGTTTTTATTAAGGCTCTCTTGCACACCTTACGCAAGCGTCTATAATATTGTAGATCAAACATTTTAAAAACACCGGGAATCTGTGAAAAATAACGATACGGAGAAAATACCTAAAAGTCCAAATTATATATGTAAATATATTGTCTTTAATTTTGATTTATACCGACATTTTTTGGTCTGATGTAATCTTGGTCCCGAAAAACCAAATGACAGACAAAAATATCTTACCTACCTATATGATTTCAATGAACTACGCAACTCTAAAAAATATTTTCCAAAAATAACCCTTTACCTACAACCAACGTCTAAAAAATGTTGCGTGAAGACCGGTCTAATAATCTACAAAATATACCTAATACTGTTTTAGGTTGGCTTTCTAATCCTCTTCTCAATATTTTTTTCTTAATTATTTTTGGTTATTACAAATAAATATATTTAATCTAAATTGTCATTAGGTAGAGGTCATATAACCTAATACCCGGAGTATGGTAATAGCCTTCAGAGACTACAATTCGATATTTCTCATGCGCGGGCACCACTAGTGACATAATAATTTGGTCACAGTGATATTTGGTCGTACGTGAGTAAAAAATAAATAAATACTGTTTTCATATAAAAATAAGCATGTCTATAATAATAATTGCACTAAGTCATTTGAACAGTTTCATTGAACCCAACACTAGCTAAAACACTATTACTGCAGTGCAGTATGATATTTTAGAAAAACAGGCGGCTGTCAATATAGCTCTCTTTAAAGTGTGTAACGCCATGGTCAAACAGACCGAAAATGATATGACTTACATTAAACCACATGTGACTGCCTCCAGCCATTCCTGCCCTGCCTGGTCCAAACATCTATGACGAAATAATTCCTTGACCAAACCCCCCCGAAAGCCTCAACGTATCACACGGGAGTGTTATCGCTGCATTACGCCGGGACTGCGCTCGCGCCGCGTCTGCGGCCGGCGCCGGCGCCGCCGCTCTTAGCCCTTACAACATTCGGGTTTTTGTCAGGGTCATTAATTAGGTGATGGGAATGTAAGAATAAATAAATATATTTGGACAAATTTACACTGGCCAGGAGAAGGATCTCAGAAGAGCCGCGATCCGAGCCCGGCTAGGTTTTGATGAAGTTCGTGAATAATACTTATGTTAATTGAAAGTTATTGTCAAAATGTTTTTAACCCTTTACAACCGGTTTCCGTGCCACAAGCACCAGAATTTGAGATTTTTATACATTTTTGGCTGAAGGAGGTACGATTTGTCAAAGAGTAACATAAGATCAGTAATATCTTGGTTAATTCTTCCCTTCAATTAAATCCCTTCTCCTCCAACGCCACATCTCAAAAGCAATCTTATCAGATAACATTTGTCTAAATCATGTCTCTCTTATCAAAATATCATCACATATATCTTATCGTTAAACCACTGATGTTCACAAGGAAAGTCGTAGTATTGTGTATAACTGTTTACTGCGTAAGCCTGTTTAATGCCCATCTTATTTAGAGACCAGTTCATTATTTCCAAAGGAATCCTTTTTTGCGAGTTTAGTACCTTTTGTCACTAACTCGCAGGAATGTGCGATGCGTCAGCCGCGTGTCACTTTGACAGTTTTTATTGCTGCCTCTATCGATCCCGGCCGTTGCGTAACGATCCTTACAAATGAGTCACAGAAAAAACGCGAGATGGCGCGATAAGGGGCCCAAATGTGCCCAAATGGAGACGCCAGCGCATCGTACCGACGACGCACAGATCGCTATCAGCCGCTACCGGCACCTAATCTAATTCACTAGCTTATTAATAATTCAAATTTTATCGAACTGACCAAAGAGTCCAACTGACTAAAAAAATACCTTCTCCCTTTCGTTCACACGGAGAAAAAAACGAGATCGAAAGAGAGCGACGCCGCGCCGATGTCACTAACGACAGTATACGCTATTAATAACATAAAAACAAGCCGATCCGAGTGGATTAACACATTAACAGGTTCGCCGCCGCCGAAATAAAAGCATTCCGGGCGTGTGTCGCCGTGGAGAGACGGGAAAAAACCGGGAACCGGTGACAACCGGCGCTCGGGCAATTAGTAGGGTCTGTGGCGCCCGCGCCGGGAATTAATGTCAGCCCTCCATTATCGGGATAAGTTATGAATCGGCGCGGGGGCCGTCGTCGTGACCCTAAGGTGCTATGTAACGACCCGACCAAGGCGTTGACGGAGTTCGTCAGTGAAATGTCGCGAATAATTTCCTTTGTTATATTTTGGTTGTAAAATAATGAAAAAATCCTTTGCTACATACAGTTAGTTAAATAATGAGGATTTGCAGGCAAACCCCCCTCGTGTCGTGTCCCTTTAGAACATCAGTAAAGCGAAAGTGTTGTAACTAGACAAAATAGTTTGCGATTGTACCATGCATGCAAAAGTTACCACTAACGACTAGAAACTACCAATATTTCTCAAATTTACAAATAGTCTTGAAATACATCAATTAAGTGATAACTAGAAGGTTGATTCCAGAGTAAGTAAAATAAGACAATAAATAAGGTGGATGATGTCGTGTTGGAGTTAGCCAACTCATGCACGCAAAGGATTTCTGTGATCTTTAAATGTTGTATTTTCCTGTTAATGTATCCTGTTTCATGTACTTATGCCTGCTAGTTGTAATCAGCCGCTGCATCATGGTTCAGTACATTAGTTCTAAAATTGACAGAATGAGTCAGTTTGCGGTTTTTAGTTTGCGTTTGACAGAACAGATATTTTTTCAACAAAGTGCAAACTTTGTACGAAATACACGAGTTGACAACCTTTTGTCATTAAACTGTGACACTAGATAAGAAGAATAATAAGTAATTATCTGACGGCAAATCTCATACAAAATAGAAATCTCAAACGCTCTTTTTTTAACACGCTGTATAGTAAATTTGCTGTCGCTTAGCACTAATTATTTCCTGAACTTTTTTGGTAGTAGCAAAATAACGTTTATAAACTTGTTTTAGAACGAGAAATGTTAGATGTAGCGGTGCTGGTGTAACGATTCTTAACAGTGTCCTCTGGTTCGTTAAAGAGGAACCATCTTATTTTAAAATTTGTAATTGTTAATCACTTTATCGATACCCAGTTTTGTTTTTGCAAAACTTAAGTAAAAGCAGTTATGAGACACAAATCTTCAGTGTTGTACGGATTGAATCAATTTGATAAAAAAATACAAAGCTAGACTACATCAAATCTATACTATATGTCAATTGGTAGGGACTTTGTACTAGGTCGGAAAAAATTGACGATTTAAAAGCATGTGTAAAACATCACATCTACATCTAAATAAAAAACATTTTGAATTTGAGTTTGAATTTGGGGCTCAAGAGTAATCTAATAATTACGACCCCCTCGCTGACAGTGCGAAAATCAAATCGTAAGGATTCAGGGTCTTTCCCTAAAGCCGAAAAGCTGTGGTATGAGTTTCCAAAGTTTTCTCTGAAGGCTGCAATATTGGTCTTTCATACAATAAAATATAGAAAAGGTTTTTTTAGGTTCGGTAAAGCATTGACAATGCCCCTGGTGTTGTAAATGGTCATAGGTGGCGGTAACCATCTTCCATCAGCCTTTTTGCGCCAAATAATATAAAAAAACTTTTATATATTTGTTAGCAAAACGAATCAGTCTGTTTTTCGTATAGGTATCTACAGTAGGGCCAGCGCCTTAGTCACAATAAGCCAGCTTAACTAATTTAACAGACAGACTTGGCACCACTTGTATAGCAACTGCTTAATTTAATATCCATTTATAGTGCCCCATAAAATGTCAAATAATCTTTTAGGCTTGCTTTTATCCGGCCACGTTGGTCGTGTATAGGGAGACGATTATTCAAACAAAATTATGTTGATAAGTGGGCAGGCTGCGGCTGTGGCGACTTTCTAGTGGCAGCCGCGGCGTTGATCACTCGGGTTAATTGTGGATAGTGGCTAGTGATGCCCCAGTCTATCGATAATGAAATGATCGAATCCGTTAGCAAGTACTCGATTAAATTTCGTTTTAGTCTCGAAAAAAGCATCACACATGAAACCAATAGCACTAACATTGGGTTAAGACTGTAAATCACTATCATATCAGAGAGCTTACTAGAGATCTAATTTCTGAAACTATAAGTAGTTTTCAATCGATACTTTTGAAGGTTGATCTATATAAAAAAAATCGATTAATGAGATGACGTTGACAGTAGTATTGATTATGCAGTGTAATGGCTTAAATTACATTGTACTGTTTAATCACCATAATTATCTAGAAATTGACAGGGTTCGTAAAAGAATATACGTTTACAGTTGCAAATAGTAAAGTTTTAAATTTTTATTATTTTAGCAAACAGTGCTGAATGCATCGCGATCGATACTTTACCTGTAAGATATAACGGAACAACACTATCCTGAGAGTTGTAGCAGCCGGGCGCCGGCGGGGCGGGGGAGGCATGACGTGGCGGGGGAGGGGGGCAGCGGAACACGGAAAGGCTTTCGAGGTGGCTGGCGCTGCGCCCGCGCCGCGCGCCGCCGCCGCCGAGACGCGGCTGCGGCGCGCTCAAACGAAACGAGCGACACGAGTAGGGGGCTTCCACACTGCACCGTAATTTATAGTCATTTCTAATTGATCTATGCGTTTCGGTTGATTTGATAAACTAACCAATTTAAATAATTAATTTTAAAAACAATGACCCTAGCCAATACTTTCAGTATCTTTTATTATTGTTACAGTCCTCGGGTTGTGGCAGAATACCAGTGTATTGCTCGAAAGGCAAACCACACAATGAGTCGCGGCTCTTTTGTACATACTACTGCGACAAACCCATATTCTTATGTATTTTTCACTCAGTTAATGTTAAATTGTCATACTAATATCTAATTATTTGATTGCGTCTCATATCGCTGCCGCATTGTACACAACCCCTTACAATTTTAAGGCTTTAGCGCCGGCGCCCAAAATCCGCCGGTTTTGACAGGAAAGTACGACACCACCACCCAATTACCTTCGACACAAGGATCAGATTACAACAAAAAACTTTGAGCTTCTGAGTTCCGTTTATAGTAAGAGAATTTTGTGCTTGAGATTATAAGGAGGACTTTACGTTATAGTATTAATAAGAGCTAATTTCCAATTGCGCTGAGACTGAGCTAAGCTGAGACTAAGTTGTCGTGGTATGACGGTTCCCTGTTGGAATTTCAGTTTGAGATCTGTGACAATGTCGCCTGCCGTGTGATGTTGCCGGTGCGGTGCCAGAAAGTAGTGACGTGGGTGACGCGGGTCCTCTGGAAACTTGTACTAGTGGGTACTATTTTCACTGTCCTTTAAGAACCCATGTCGATCCCACTAAAGCGGCACGGATCTCTTCCGAGAGCTAGGAAAGGTCAGTCCGTACTTTAAACATGGTGGTAAAATACAGATTGGTGGTGTCCGTACATTAAACATATGTAATATATAAGGTGCTACTTTATTAGTGCCCGATATTTTAGTCAGTGCTTCTACTCCTGATTCTGATCAACTTTCCTCACGGAACCCATAGTCAAATCGCAAAAAAAAAATTTAGACTCTTCATACAAATCGATCAACCGAGCGGTCAAATTAGTATGAAGTGTCCAAAAATTTTTTTGCGATTTGACTATAGGTTCCTTAGAGAAAGATGATCAGAATCAGGAGTAGAAGCACTGACTAAAATATCGGGCACTAATAAAGTAGCACCCTATACAGGGTGTAACAGAAGTGTGTGACAATACTTCAAGGTTGGCTTTTCCCCATTAACCATCAAACTGAACAACTTTTGTTCTACAACTTTGTTGAAATCGCAAAAAAATTTTTAGACTTTTCATACAAACTTGGTTCGCCAGCTGATCGATTTGTATGAAAAGTCCAAAAAAGTTATGCGATTTCAACAAAGTTGTAGAACAAAAGTTGTTCAGTTTGATGGGTAAAAGCCAACCTTGAAGTATTGTCACACACTTCTGTTACACCCTGTATATCCAGAAACATGTTACAACAAAAAGTTCATCTAGCCCTAAACTAGGATTCGCTGTATTACGGGAATAAGAGTCGTATAAACATGTCACTGTCTCAGTAATCTCCTCTCACTAATGTTATAAAATGCACGGTTCCCATAGAGAATAGCTATTATTGCGTAGAAATTACATAAGAACGGGCGAAGAAAAAATGTGTTGGTTTGTTCTTCTTCCACGTTAAAACGGAGCAACGGAATGACGTAATTTTTGCACAAAAATAGTTGACAGCGTGGAAAGTAACATAGGATACTTTTTATCCCGAAAAAATATGGTTACCGAGGGTTAAACAAACGTTTTGACACTATTTTTAACCGACTTTAAAAAAAGGAGGAGGTTCTCAATTCGTCGGAATCTTTTTTTTTATTATTATATTTTTTTTTATGTTCACCGATTACTCGAAGACGCCTGAACCGATTTAGAAAATTCTTTTCTTGTTTAAAAGGGTATACTTCACAGGTGGTCCCATATAAATTTGATCGAAATCGATTCAGCGGTTTTTGTGAAAATTAACAAAAACATATCAAAATTGGAGTTGTTGCGATTGAAGTCGGTTGTTTTTAACGTATTCAGCGTGGTCAATTATATGCTTAGATACACTAAGTACCCGATGTTACTGAAACTTTTTTTTTTCAGTAGACGTCATAAAATAATACAGGCATAGTGTAGACAATAAAACTTTTAAGGAAATAACCTGACCAATTCTAAATGTATGCTATCGATGTCTCTCTAAGAATCAAATGGAATCTAACTACCGACTGACGTTGAGTACTGTTTGCCAATAGTTGAGATAAAACAATTATACGTAAAACAATTTATTTCACATAACTAACAAAACACACATTTAGATACAAATTTTACACTACAAAATAAAACAAGAGAAAAAGAACAAAACAGATTTAACAATGCACAAGCTAATGAAAATGGCACGCAGCATATGCATTAGTACCCTCTAGGGTAGGGTAAACGTATTTTTTAAGTGGCAACGTGTAGGATTTTATTTACTTAATTATTGTAGGCACAAGGCCATAGAAATATACATAGATTTTTATTTATTTTATTTTATTGTATTAGGTGGAAAAAGGCTTACCAGTTAGAAAGTAGCTATGATCGTCTGTAACTCCAGACACAAGACAAATACAATTACAATAAATTAAAAGTATGCTAAACAAATAATATACAGAATCATACTAAAATAAGTAATAAGACATTTAAATAAATGGCGATAGTTTATGATTTACCCGAGACAAGGATTGACGTAGCGACGCGCACGCGACGGACGGAAGGTCGCATTTTTGCGCCTACAAAAGAGTTCAACGCGCAACGCACTATAAAAATTGTTGCACGTTAATTATTAGTAAAAAATGAAATACATAACGTGTTTAAATGTTATTTATCATATTAGATATTAGATTCTGGACAGATTCATCAAGATTATTGTTTGCCAATACATATTTACTTTATGCAAATGATTGGTATAAGTTCGGTGTAATTTATGAAATGACCTACATGGTGCCGCAGCCGACTACTATATTTATATAGGGTGATTTTAAATTAGTTCTTGATACCAAAGGATATGCATGTGCTCATGATAACAAACAACTTTCCCTAAGGCACCCATGGTCAAATCTCAAAAAAAGTTTTGGACCCTCCATACAAATCTGTCTACGGAAGGGCCAAATTAGTATGAAGAGTCCAAAAATTTTTTTGCGATTTGACTATCGGTTCCTTAGGGAAAGTTGTTTGTTATCATGAGCACATGCATATCCTGTGGTATCAAGAACTGATTTACAGTCACCCTATATTATTCATGCACATATATGTATGTACCTAGGTATGTTATTTATGTTTCTTTAGCTGAGGCTGAGCTACAAGCTTAATAAATATTCTAGTAATTGGCGTAATTTGATGATTAGATTCGACATATCCTTTGACCTCACATGTAGAATATATTTTAAACAATCTGGTTTTTAATTCAGTTCAATTCTTGGCCTTTAATAATAAAGCAAGCAATTTGTCAAAAAATAATTTAATTTTAGATAACATTTGGTTTATTAGTCTTAATTAAATTTTAGTAAGACGATTACTATCAATCTAAAGAGAATATGAATTCTATAATTATGATATATTATTTATTTATACCTAGGTAAGACCTCTCCGATGTCAAATTCTAAAAAAAACATTGATATTCAAAATTATCTCATCGGCCGTTCAATATACCGACTGTTAAAAAAAGTGCGTTTGAAATTTTAAGAGTTTACTCAGAATCAAGTATAGAATCCTGGAAAAATATTGAAAAAATCCGCTCTTCAACTTTTTCTTTCAGTTTTTCATAAAAATTCTTGATTCACTATTCAGATTGAGTATGAGAATTTGAAAAAAGAGTTTGAAGAGCGGATTTTTTCAATATTTTTCCTGAGTTCTATACTTAAAATTTCAAACGTACTTTTTTTAACAAGTATATGAAAACGTCAGATTAATATATATATATATATATATATTTTTTTTTTTTTCTTTTTTTTATGTGATAGGTGGCAAACGAGCAGACGGATCACCTGATGGTAAGCGATTACCGCCGCCCATGGACACCCGCAACACCGGAGGAGTCACAAGTCATTTTCTTAAAAGTTTAGTTTCATAACATGTGGATAGCTGTTAAATTCAATTTGATCACTATACTTGTTTCAGTTTCCGCAAGCCAGTCGTCTTAACTACTGTGTTTACCTATCACTGCCTTGCGTGTCTTTGTTATCTCCGTCAGCCTTTAAAAACCCTTGGCATTCCGCTGCTGTCAGCCTCACCTCTCCTGGGGGTCAACCAGACCCAAGCACGAGCCAAAAATTGCGCAAATAGTTGCGCAAAAAACAACAAAGTGGTGGCAAAAAGTGACGTTTTGACAGATGACACTGTTGTCTGCACGACAGGCGGGGCCGGCTAATTGTTAGACAGAACGAGACGCATATATATTGGGCAAACGGGCACGAGAGAGACACAAGGTAACCCAATAATCCCACTATAAATAACCCGGCTAATGTACAGGGGCGCCACGATTTTTTTACGTCCTCGATGGGCGACGGCGACTGTTACATTTTGGTACTTGATTAAAAAATAATTTCAACAAAAAAATGTAATGTAGTTGGCCATAAAAAATAGGGACGTATAAATTTAAACAAAGTAAATATTCGTCACAATGGAAGTAATATAATTAAGGAATTGAAAAGCTCTTGAGACCAGATATGCAATATTATAATAAATACAAAAATACAGCAGAGCTTTATAAGTTGAAATGTTGGCATTATCAAATTAATGCTGCCATAAGGAGGCTTTGTTACGGTGAATAGTAGGTTTCTATAATGGTTGTGTTTGGCGTTTATCACTTTGCGTCTTTGGGGCAATCAAATTCTTCCTACTAAATAATGAGTTTTCGTTTCAGCTATTGACGTTGGTCTTTCGATTAAACATTCAGAGAGACTAAATAAAATAAAGCCTGATAACGCGACAGTTTAATGCATTGCTGATGACAATGCGTGGATTGATAGGAGCTCCTACGTGGGAGCGAGATAGCGCTAATTGTCCGCCCGACGTACAAGCGAGATAGCTAATTGACTGCTGTCACGCGGCATTTACTCGCTTTCTACCTCCAAGTCTATTCATTCACCATTGTCTAACTTGTCTCAGTTTTGGCACGGTATCTCTCTAAATAATGAAACTATTAATTTGCTATTAGGTAAATTGTATATTTTTGGTAAAGATAAAAGAGTGACTATTTTATTTTTATGTTGTATTTATAATAAATGATTGCTAACAGTCAGTTCGGTGGCATAGCTTTTTGTATATCGTCTTGCAACTTTAATTTAATGAATACTTTTTTGACAAATTTCGTAAATATGTACTACTACTACTACTAATAAATTTGATTTGATTTGACTACAATAAAATAATGCGTTAACTAAGATACGTTTACGAACTTAAGTACATTTAACTAAATGATTAACTAAACTTTTATTCCATTGTTCTTATTCCTTTAAAAATTGCATTATTTTTGACAGCCATAAACACCTCGAACATAGAGCTACACATTACAAGGTTGTGACAAGTGGTGTACAGCTCTTTTTTTGTGTAATAAATTTTATTTGTAGTTTGTAAGTCTATAGGTATATATATTTAATAAAAATTAAACTTAAGTTGCAAGACATTCAACCTCTCGTCTACCACATATCCTCTTAGTACCGTTAGGTTTGCTGTAGAATATAGAAGGTCAAAGGTGCCTTAAGCAATAAAAGCTGGCTGTTGTATAAGACACAATAATAATACCACTCAAGTTACTACAACGCTGGGTCGATGGCCTAAAATTGATGTTAGACATCTATAATAAAAGAGGCATTTTTTTCAAATTATGTCGCTTTCTTCAGTAGCTAATTGTGAAGTTTTTGCAGGGCTATATGCACTGTAAAATGTCTTCTTAAAACTTAGTTTACCTCTCACGTTTTCTGGTGTGTATAACAATAATACACATAATATTACGTCTGTGCTAGGTCTTAAATGGCCTACAGATATATTATTTGTCATACTGTAAACTCAAACTCATGTATCGTTGTAAATGCTGTAAGCTTTCGCAAAAAAATATAATTACTTCTTAATAATCAATTTGTGACAAACGGCTGTCATTAATTGCCAAACATGTCATAGTATCAAGATCGCTCCGTCTACACATCACGTCGCAAACGCAAGCGCAGCTCGCCCCGCTAAGTGCGAAATGTTTTTAGTTTTTTTAACCCTCCCCGTGCCGCACCCCTCGCCGCTTTTTGTGACTCTGCGACCGAGGTGATCTGTATCAATATCCCTGACAGATTGTTATTATGAGGACCCTGTAATTAGGGGGTTGATGATGGTTCGGCGTAACATTATGGGGCGGGGAACGGATGACACGCGCGCTACCTATAATTTTGATGTCCTTATTCTACACACTTTGAAGATATGGGTTAAATTGAGATGACACCTAAAGTTGTGAAAGTTAAAACGTATAGGTGCGAAATTGCTTAATTGATTATCTTTAAACAAAAAAAGAAACAACTAAATAATGATCAGGATTTAATGGTTCTATTAGGTTAAAATTTAAATTTAAGTAGGTATTGAATGAACTGATCATAGTAAGGAAAGAGCTTACCTATGCTAGAAATAAAATCAAATTACTAGTTTTGAAGAAAATGAATGCGATCTGATGATAGTGCTTCTTATGGATGTTAAGTTGACGAGTAAGCCTTCTTAGCAAGAGCCCAAAATTGCGCCAAAAGATGAGTTTGGATTTAGATGCAATTTACTGGATTTTTTTGGAAAAAATATCACTAATTGATTACAACTGAATCTCCAATGATGATGGTATGAACATTTGAATGAGAATTGGTTGTAAATACATTAATACCTAATTAATGTTTATTTATTTTAGAAATACTTGAAAAACGTGAATATTTTTTACAAAGTTTGAGTTTTTTTTAGACGCATTCATTGTCTAACATTTCTTTCATACTTTTTTGATCACTTCAATCTCGTCTACACATTGGCTTAATACCCCAATAAGTAGTCAAAAAGTTTGTGTATTTTGTTTCAACTCATTCGAACCTTCCACTCGCCATTTCGTTATAAATTACAAAATAGTTATACTGTGATTTCGTTACATTGTCGTATGAGCGGAGTAGGTTCTAAAACGGATCCTCATAAATCATTAAGAATATATTACTTATTGAGAGGGTAAAAATGACACCTATGAACGTGTTTTGGAACGCATTTTAAGGCAATTTTTGTCTATACGAGATTAGAGTTGAAGGGTTTACCAAAGACCAGCCACCTCGCGTAGTCACCTTCTTCAGACCGCTGCGCAGGAGTGCCTTCGCGATGACGTCACGGCTGACGCCGGCGCGGGCGCTAAGGTGCGAGGCGCCAGTCGCTTCCTGTGCCCAGCGGCAGGTAGTTAGGTACAAGACCCCACATTGTAGCAATGATCATAAATTTGCCCTCTGTAAATACCTACTGGGGTACCTCTGTAATTACGAGTAAGGTATGGCATTTTCAAAACGGTTAGCGTAAGTTTTAAAAATAACAGAATATTTAAAGCCTAGTACGATGTCTGTCTGTAACAGTAACACAAAGTTGGTTCAAGCGTTTCCAGTTTAGACGTTTTGACGTCAAAGATGCACATAAATTAAAAGATAATATTGTCTTTTCGTACAAAACAGGCGAGAGCGCATTACGCTACTGTGTCTAATAAACGAAATTCAGATGAAAAAAAATACGCTGTTGGTTTCATAATAAATTAATTAAATTCAATTAAATTGTAATAATAGCCCTTTCTATCCACACTCAAATATTAATTAAAAGAAAAACTAAATTTTCCACAGACAATGTCACGGGTGGTCTGCATTCGGTCCTACAGATAAACTCAACTTTATGTTCAAAGTGCAGTCGGGACGCAAATTAGGATCGCAGTTCCGGTGTGCGATCGTATCGGCATCGTTATCGCGCTTCCATCTGCGCAGGAGTCTGGGCAGAGCTTCAACTGGTGACGGCACGGGTATAAAACCAGAAACTTATTATAAAACGCCAGAAAATACGTATACAACCAAATGTTGGTGGCTTAGGACGTTTTTTGCGGATTTTATATTGTATTTGCATTTGCAGTGTGATGCCCAAGTTATGGTATCAATAAGATTGCTTGTTACTTTGAAACATCGTTCCAATTTTACTTTTGAGTATTATTATTATTTTTCCATTTTTCTGGCACCACAGCAGTCCAACGATTATTTATGTTTAAGTTTAGTTTTTCTTTTTGTATTTTTTTTGTTTTATTTTTTGGTTTCTTATTGTTTTATTTTTAGGAAAGACTTAATGTGGTGTCGAAAATAAATGTTGTCTATGTCTATGTATGGACCTTAGGGACTGACATAAATGTAGTGGTTATAAGGCTATGCTATAATCTGTGTTATTTGAATCCGGTGATTGAATTTATCTGTTTTAACATAGGCTTATTTTTCATCAAGTTATAGTCAACTTGTCGTACCGTAAAGTTTTCCGCCGTAACCTTTTCCGTGGCGATATTCGCTTCTAATCTAGCGTAAAATATTTGGAAAATTCATACAATATTATTGTAGTTCACATCGTCGATACAGCTTATTTTTAAACCGACTTCAAAAAAGGTTCTCAATTCGGCTGCATGTTTTTTTATGTTTGTTACGCGATTACTCCGCCAATTATGAATCGATTTTGATGATTTTTTTTTGTTCAGTAGATAATACTTCAGAGGTGGTCCCATATAAATTTTATCTAAATTGATTCAGCGGTTTTTGAAAAAATCAACAAAAACAAAAAAATGCTAAATTGCAGCTGTTACAATTGAAGTCGGTTTTTTAACGTGTTCAGCGTTGTTGATTATTTCTAATGCGGCTGCTCAAACCGGTCCACCTGCGTTTTCAGTAATAATCCCGCCAACTGAAAACGACGTCTCAGTACACATAGGTAAGTCTTTTTAACAGACTTTTCTCAATTCGTCGGAATCATTTTATTTAATGTATGTTCACCGATTACTCGAAGACGCCTGAACCGATTTGGAAAATTCTTTTTTTGTTTAAAAAGATATACTTCACAGGTGGTCTCATATAAATTTTACTGAAATCGATTCAGCGGTTTCTGAGAAAATCAACAAAAACATAGCAAATTTGGAGTGGTTGCGATTGAAGTCGGTTGTTTTTAACGTATTCAGCGTGGTCAATTATTAAGTATTTTTAAATCAGGGGATAATGACATTATCCCGATATCTTGTTCTATAAGACGCAGGTGTAACAGTTGCAATAGCTTATAAGGCTAAACTATATGTTTATTAACCTTCTGAAACCTTTATGAAATTAAAAAAAAACTTGCATTTGACATTTTTGAACTTATATTTTTGTCCTGGAATGTGTGACTTCTTTTTAGAGTACAAAAATACGGGTTCCCTACGTGATTTCGAAACACTTTTTATCGAATGTCGATACATCGATGACGGTCAATCGAAAAATTATTGCTCGACGTGTTTATAATACGAAAGATTCATCCGCCGATATTCTTTTCCTCGAGGGTTCGTTTTATCGAAAAACTTTACATCTACAGGTTGATTCTGCGATTGATTGATTTGTCGAAATTTATTTCGTCGATAGTATGTTTAAGGCTCCTTTTACAGTCACGCGGGTTTGTGACGGCATGCGGGTATGGCCCGCATGTGTGCCGCCCGCAACCTATTGTTTCACACATTGCAAAAATGTTTGTTTTTTTCACACATGCATCAAATTTCTTTTGATTTTTTTATTTATGTTTGATATAAGTGTGTGACTGTATGTGATTTCCCAATAAAGAAATACTTACTAAAATGTTTAATTTACTGTGTGTTTTTTTCTTAAATATAATACATCTATATTATAATAAAATTTAATACAAAAGTAACATACAGGGTGTCCCACGTTAAAGTGCACTCCCGAAAGGGGGGTGAAACTAGACCGAAAATTATCGACAAAAAATGGAAAAAATTCTAAAAAAAAATTTAAGTATTTTTTATTGAATTTTAAATTTATGTACAAAACTACCAATATTTTTCATATTAGTGGTTCGATTTCGATGAAATATAAAAAATAACATGTCAAAGATGTGAAGATAATATGTGTGTGTGTGTGTGTGTGTATGTGTGTGTGTCCGTCCCGGTCTCTAGCGCCAAGACCACTGGACGGATTTGGATGAAATTTTGGTTAGGGCAATATTTTGTTAATATCTCTTAATGTGGGACACCCGTATTTAATTCATACAAAATTATAATAATATTATAGTACTATCCGGGATAAATCAACACGATCATCTGACCCCAAACCAGGATTCCCTCTATATTGGGAACCAGAGACCGATATACATACACATATACATTTAAATACATACATATATACCTAGATATAATACACCCAGACTTAGAGCAAACTATTCTGCTCATCACAGAAAAGTTTGCCCTGTGTGGGGATCGAACCCACGATCCGAACCACGATCGGAACCACGATCATTATCGATTAAAAGAATTTCGAAGAAATAATTCTTCGATTAATAGAAAGATAGGTTAACAGATTCATTAATTAAATGAACTGTCGAAGAACAGATTTTCGATGAACCGAGCTATCGCTGAAACAAAAATAGCTTAATGGAAGCTTCGCATAATCGAACGATCGATTGACCGTCATCGATGTAACAACACTCGATAAAAAGTGTTTCGAAATCATGTAGGGAACCCCAAAAACTTACCTATATTTTATCTCTTTTTGCTGGTATGTAAGCACATGAATAATTAAACACATGAAAAAAGTAATGATTTTTCTTCTCTTATGTGTGAAAATTCTGTATTTTGCAAAAACGTGTACAAGTACCTAAGTATGTGTAAAAGTGCTTACATGTACCTACAAAGTGGTAAAACAGAAGCGAAACTCCTAGCGCTTCGTTGATCTTTACAAAGTTGTTTACGAGGCGCACTGCACGTTGCACATTGCTTAATTGAACGCTGCACTTTTTGCGCGTGCGCCTCGGCTAATTAATTAGTTATTTATTAGCACTTAGACTTGCGCGTTACCGTGATCGTTCGGCCGTGGCGATGTGGCAAAGCGTTTTAGCTGAAATTCTTTTTGCTCAAAAAATACCTATACAGTATACATATTAAAAATACCTATGAGAGAGTAACAAAATAATATGAGCAGTTCAGGGTCCACGTCTAGACCCACTAACTGAGGCATCATCATCCAGAACCACTTGGTCTAAGAGACCAAAGTCAATTATTAAAATAAATCCTCTTCGAACAACGTGCATGCAACACCAGCCAAAACCCGTAATCTCTTGATAGTACGGCTACGACAGCTAGTAAGATCAGAAGAAGAAGAAGAATTTTTGAAGATAATAGAAATAATGACAATATTTATACCAAAACTTAATTATATCTTTTGACTAGTGCAGCGGGCGAGCGCAGAATTTCGTCCGCATAAAGCTGCTTTTCCACCGGCGAAGCGAGGCGAGGACTCGAGTGAAGAGAATTGAAATCTCTAAGAAGACTATTTCCACCGACGATGTGCGAGAAGACAATATAGGTTAGTATTTATGTATGGGAAAAAATATATTGCCTTCTAAATTAAATTCTCTTCCCTCCTCGCATCGCCGGTGGAAAAGCAGCTTAAGAGTTGAAATGTCAGTTCAAATGTCGAAACATTCCGTCGGACATCGGACGCGTTAGAAATTCTTTTTTTTTGTCATACAAAGTTTTACACCCCAGGGTGACATTAGGGATTGGTATTTAAAACATTTTTATAACGCTTCTCTTCTCCCTGTAAGGAACATATTACAGCTTTCAGGTTTTTGCCTACCTAGTAGGTAATATTTAATGAGTGTAGGTTACCTACTTCAGAGGTTTACACTGTGAATTTTATTTTAATCGATCACGGTACACTTTTTAGTAATAGACAACATAAAGGTTTTAAAATGATAAATACAAATCTGTTACTTTTATAAGCAATATTGTTCTGTTTTATGTTTTTGTACAATAAAGAGACTACAAACAAACAAACTAATTTGCTAAAATCGTTCATTTTTATATGTTGTTGTTGACCTTTCAAACCATTGCCTCAAATAGCTTGAAACTCTCAGTTATGATCTTTAAATATTATTATTTTAATTCATTCAAGTATATTAAAAGAATATTGAGAGTAGTAAACTTGTTATTTGAAGTTTACTTTTTTTGAGACATTTTTGCGGTTTCTAAGCAAAATATCCTTATATCTTTTAAACATATTTTAAAATATTAGAACATGTAAATTAAAAAGATATAGATATTGAATGAAAGGTGTAAAAAAGTCTTGCCGCTAAACATCAATGTTAACTTGGAGCATGGCATGCAAGGCATTGCGATTAAGAGCCAGTTACCCATTGCGTTGGGGATCCTTACAAGCCTTCTGCTAGTTCTGCTGCCTTTCGGCATCATTATCACTCACCATCAGGTGAGATTATGCCAAGAGATATACCAAATAATCTACATATCAATGTTTGCCGCTACAAAGGTCGTAACTCCAAAATGCGTAGTTTTCGCAATAGCCAAAAAACCAAAAAAATAAAATATTTTTAACAACTTTTTTTGTTTTTAAAGTTTAAAAATTTGGTTCTAATGGTTCTTTTATTATTTAGACCTTTAAAAGTTTTTTTTACTATTTATTTATTTTTTAGTTTTTGGCAATTGCGAAAACTATGCATTTTGGAGTTATGACCTTTGTAGTGGAAACCATCGATATTGTTAGTATATTTTTATTTTTAACCGACTTCAAAAAAGGAGGAGGTTCTCAATTCGTCGGAATCTTTTTTTTAATGTATGTTCACCGATTACTCGAAGACGCCTGAACCGATTTTGAAAATTATTTTTTTGTTTTAAAGGGTATACTTCACAGGTAGTCCCATATAAATTTTATCGAAATCGATTCAGCGGTTTTTGAGAAGATCAACAAAAACAGCAAAATTGGAGTTGTTGCGATTGAAGTCGGTTGTTTTTAACGTATTCAGCGTGGTCAATTATTTTGTACAGAGATTTAAAAATACAGGTTGGAGTACACTTAAGAGAGCCTTTTAAAAATACAGAACGTAAAAGATTTTGTGTAAATGCTAAGTCCTATAAGGCAGCCCTCTTTAATAAACACCCCAGCGACAGTTTCTCCTTTGTTATTTAGAATTATCTGACTGCACTCAAGAGCAGACAATTAAAAAGTAGATAAACCTCTTTAAATTCAATCCATTCGCGAGTCTTCAAGTTGGCGAATGCGAATTTTATCAAACTCTTGTAAGCATTTTATATTCTAAGATCAATCAACCTAGAATTTAAGAGACTTGCGTTCAACATATTGGATTACTCTCACTCACAGCTAAATTGAGAAATAGAAACTACACAAGACTTACCAGAAGATAAACACTTGAAGAATTGTATCGACGATCTCACAAACTGCACAACAACTTAAGTCCACACCACAGTAACACGAGGGTACACCGGTTGAGCGTTATCTGATCGCCACAGATAGTAAAGATAGCGAGAGATACGCGTGTCGGAGGCGAGGTGCGCGGGACCACTGACTGGGGGACCACGGGGGGATTGGGGGACGAAGCGGGGGCAGGGAGGGGCCCTCGTCTCTCATTGGTGGAGCCGCAAAGGGCGGATCTCACGCTAAAGAAGGCCGTCCTACGCTCGGGAAATTCGCTTTCCAATTTCAATAAATAAACGTAGAACGTCAAACCACGCGCTCGCTTTGTTTGACTGAGAAATGAAAACTCGTCACGAGAATTTTATATTAAATTTGCATAATAATCATAATAGATGTTAATTCGACGGGCGAGCAACTGTATTAATTATAATAATAGTTTTAGCAATCTTTGACTGGTCATGTTATCGTTATCGCTTGTAGAAGCGAAGATTATTGCGAAAAATTGAGTACATTTAAAAGGGTATGTTATATTGACTACGCTGTAATTATTCGGCTACTGGCTGTGGAATTGAATGCAATTTGTATGCAGTTGTGTTAACAATGCTAAGAGGTGATAGGGGGGGTAAGGGGGAGGGAGGGGTGGCTAATGGAATGGAGCTCGTCAATGACTTTTTGCTCTTTCTGGCTGAGTTAACCGGACCGTCGTCTTGAAATAACCACTTATTCAACCTGCTCAAAGTTTTTAGTTGTTAAATCTTACTAAGTGTTGCCTTGCCGTGTGGGTATATAACAAAAAAGTGATTGATACTATGTAGGTCCCTTAATTTAACAACTCTAAATAATATTTTAACTTTTTACATGAAGAATATACAAATAAATACAACCTCGTAAAATTGTACTCGTGCGAAGTATTACGACGGTTTAATAGTTGCATTTATTGTAGGTAATATATTATTTCTACTCGGTTTTTGTCTTGATTAAATAAGTAAACCATAATAATATGCCTCTAGACTTCTTAAAATATTTAAGAGTGAGCGGTACAGTTCATAAAACCTTTTGACTTTTTGAGAAACTTTAACGACTGATTTTAATATGAGTGGAACACAGGCATCCGCCTTCTATACCTTGAGGTAGACAGTTAACCTATTGACCACTCTTTGACAAATCATGCGCCCAGCGCCAACTTCGGCTTCAGCCGACATAAATGTATGAAAATCTCAAATCCTGGCGCCCGTGGCACGGAAACTGGTTGTGGTGCTGAAAGGGTTAGACCTTCAGCTCTCTCTTAATTGCACATTACACCACAGGGTGTTAACCGCCTATTTGAGGCGTGGCAGTCAATTTGGTAGCAGCCGGCGTTACTCAGCCGCTCGCTAATTGATGCCAATCAACTCATAAGAAGGCCGCAAAGTATACTGAAATTCCATACACTTTGCCGCCTTTTTTATTATGATGGCAGTGCTCCGTTCAAATGTTGTCATTTTACTTTGAGGCATTTTGCCCTAGTAGTCAAATTAATTTATATAGATATTCCGCTCAAGAGGATATCCATCAGTGCTATTATCAGTACTATTTATAGGTTATATTACCTCTTGTGAAAGGTTCTTTTAATTATTAATTTTGGTTATAGCGCGGATTTTGTTATCTTTATTTTTGGTGTGCAATAGAATTTATCTTATCTTATTTATAGCGAATATAAGTTGAATGATAATAATCCGGATGCCTTCATTCCTTACGAGTACTACAAATCGAATGTATGTAGGAATGTTTGTTCGTTCGTCATTACTCACTAGCATTTACGGTTGAATTTCGGTTTGGTTGTTTGACAGGGAATTTTCTGAGCCCACCTGGCTGCTATCGTCAATATTTATTTACTGTGGATCATAAGTTACATAAAGATGTCAGTAGTTAATGCTAAGTATTATCTAGGTATGTCCCACCAAAGGCATACAATATTAGGTTAAAAAAAATCAACAATAGGTTACAATTTGTCATTTAAATATTCATTTAGAGTATATCACATTTAGTCAGCCTATTATTGCTTTGGTAAATTTTGATGAGCCGCTTCCGTCTTCGGCATCATCATCAGATTGCATTCGACGAACTGTGAATTTAAAAAAACTTAGAATATATTGTATATTACACCGAATAATTCGAGTAATTTTAAACTAACGGGTCATTTGATTTCGGAATCCACATTGGAACCGCAGTTTCCCATTCACACAGCCATGTTATTTTCAATGTTGCTAGTTTCTTCATACCCGGTTAACAATGGGGAGTGACACGCTAATCCCCGGGTCCGTTTCACTGCGCGGTGGGAACGGGCGTCGGGCGCGTTCTTGGAAGGGACCAGGCGGCCGGCTGAGGGTGAGGGTCGGAAGTCGGGAGTCAGTCGGTAGGGGCAGTAGCAACCAATTATCAAAAAAAACTACATATAGGTGTATAATATTAAAGTACTTACAAATCCCTGTCGAAGTCAAGGAATTAAAAAAAAACCTAAACAAAATAAGGGTCCCGACAAAAAGTCGCCTCTCATACAATATTATAGTATCAATTCCTTGAAAATACCAACCAGTTAGCTGGTTCTGATAAAACTTTGTGCATGTTAACACTATGCAAATTTTGTAGAAATTGGTTTTCGATTAATAGTATTGTTTTTATTTTACAATAATAATTGGTCCTGTGCTCTACGTCTTCTAACCGTATATTACAATTACAATTTGTATTGCAGTATGTAGGATGCGTTAACGCACGGAATCTCAAAAAATACCCAAATAACAAAGCTATTTGTTTGAAATTCTGAAATTTTATTGAAGTTGATAAAAAAAATGCGCAATATGATGAGTTAAAATGCTGGCGTTATTAAAAATATTGTCGTTATTATTTACTTGAAAGAAAACTAAATTTGCGTTTAACACGTCTGTTGTTGTTAATGCTTTTTCCTAGGAAATAAATAGGTTTAGTGTTGCACACGAAGAAAATATAGAAAATAGTTATTCTATCTCTTTCTAAGATCGACGATCACACGAAACTTAAAGAGATCAATTCCAGAAATTGCAGCTACGTAATTGTAGAAGTCAAAATATTTCCCCAGTGACTATGCGCTCGCGCTGCCTCTTCAAAGGATCAGGAACAATGGCGAAGATTACCTCGTTACAACCACAATGGCCGCCACTCGTCACAGATAAGAGACAAAGGAGGCACAATGGGCCATATACATAAGACGATTCCTGGAGTAGCTGATCCTATTGAGTGGCTGTTCCTTAAGCAGAGTAAAGAGTCAATAATTGATATCATGTGCGTGAGATTTTTTTACAAGCTTCTAAGCTAGCAAGAGTAAGCTTAAGCTTAGTAAGCGAATCCGTTTTTTCTCCTTCATGTAAACCACTGAGCCGATTTAGATAAAGTTTAGTCTATGTTTTGTGATATTTCCAGCTGCTAAATACTTTTCTTAAGGTTTGCCACTATGATAAAAAGACTAATCGATTTTTTTCCTTTACATGGCTCTAAGAAATTTTTGGCTGCTCCAACTTCCACGCGTACCCGCTAGTTTAAAGTTTAAACTGTAATCCGACTATCCAAGAGAGGGGTAATGTCTTTTGGGTTTATGTTTATATGTAGTTTCCCTTTCATTACCATTGCCTTGGCCAAAACGGCTATACGATACGGTCGATAGCTCCATGGTGTAGTGACTTACACCTCCTAACCAGAGGTCGCAGGTTTCAAATCCTGGTAATGTGCCAATTACTTTTGAAAATTTCCGTACATTTTCATACCGATTGCTTTAACGGTGAAGAAAATACATCGTATGGAAACCTGTAGATACATATCTAAATGTATAGTAAAGGTCGCGAAGGTTGAATCTAAATGCCCTACAGGTGACCGCGGGTGAAGCTAAGAGCAAAACCAGGCAACCACCGTCTCTCCCTTGTGATAGGAATGGAAAAATTGTGTCACACGATAAGAAGAAAATCAAGACGACTTGATGGATTTTTAAAAAACTCATGTATTGTTCTGTTCCTTTACTAAGTAGTAAATATACATACATATATACACTGGAGGACTAAAAAATCGACTCAAAATCTGTTGCCCGACTTTTGACAAAATAACTCAGTCTACAAAACTACTAAATACAAAAAACAAAAAATTTGAAAACCACCAAACTGAAATCATAAAGAGTAAACACGCAGATTTTGAACTTTTGGTTTAGTGTTTTTTTGTTAGATTGAGTTATTTTTTCAAAAGTCGTGCAACAAACCTTGGGTCGATTTTTTTTGTCCATGAGTATATGTTGTGACATCAACTCAAGTAATCTACACATACGAGTATATTGTCTTTATCGAAAAGCTCCAACAAACGTATCTTCTACAAATATTTATATTAAAGTTTTGAGTTAACGTAATTACGATATTTTTCCATAATTTACTGCATGTAAATAACCAACAAGGCCGTGTTCCAAGTCCTTTATCAATACCATATTTAATATTTTACCGTAACGTAGAATTTTTCGTTTAATCGTTACTTAATGAATAAATTCGCTTTAATTTCAATGTTACAAAAAGCCTGAAAATCATATAATTGATGCTGTATTATGTAAACTTAAGGGGTGCTACCAAATTTTACGGAAAACCATTAAAATGGCCGGCGGCGGCGGTCGAAGCTTCTCATGAGTCCACGAATTATCCGATATAAAAGCTTTATTTCATGAAATTATGGTTCCTTGAAATACATGACTGACTGACTCGGTGGCTAAGTGGTTAGCGATCCTGACCTCTGATCCGAGAGTCGTGGGTTCGATCCCCACACAGGGCAAACTTTTCTGTGACGAGCAGAATTGTTTGCTCTGAGTCTGGGTGTATTATATCTATATATGTATGTATTTAAAAGTATATGTGTATGTATATCAGTTTCTGGTTCCCAAGATACAGGGAATCCTAGTTTGGGGCCAGATGACCGTGTGTGATTTGTCCCAGATATTGTTATTATTTATTATTACAAAATATTACATAATAAACACATACACAGTTTTCCGGTGTTTCATGAATAAGCGTTATATTCTTGAAAGGACTATTTGCGAGATCTCACCGTGACATTACATACATATTAATATAAGCAAAATGTCACGATTTAATTAAGCAAATTGCAATAACACGAGCATTGCGACATTTCCACTTATCATATCGGAACACCGTAACTTATTGCTCCCCTCAACTTATCATATCTGGGGGTATTTTTCTTCGAGCCTAATCAGACCTATCGAGCCTTCAGTTAAGAATTGACAAACGTAATTAAGTCCTTACACTAGTTATTGGTTATTAATAAGCGATGCAATAAAACGCGCACCAGTTATCGGGCTGTTAGCCACTGTGAAGGAAGGCAACTTACCTGCAACTTACCTTGCGAAGAACTTAGGGTCAAGACACACTTGTATTTTACGCAAAAGGTCAGAGCCAGTCGCTGATATATTTTTGTTCGATTTAGCTAAGAATCAACGCTTTAATATATTCCGATTCAGATTTATTTCATAATTATTCAGTTACAATCCGTTAAAGTTATAATTATAAATAAGTTCCATGTAATAATACGTTTGTAATGTAAACATTACCTGTCCTACAGTTCCTCGAATATGAAGCCTTTGTTGAAGACTATAAATGCCTGGTAAGGATTCTAGAGGAGCCTGTTTTCCTATTTTTAAGTTCATTTATTTGTATGTTTTATTTGACGTTAAGGTAAATGGAAAAATAGATAGATAATACATTTACTTCATAACCTGACTTTTTCTTGGTAGCAGGCTCGTTTCTTGTTTTTCATACATAGAAATATATATATTTTTTTATGGCAGAGGTGGCAAACGAGTAGACAGATCACCTGATTAAACAGATAATCATGTGACGTACTTACACACAGTTTAAGAACCGCCTTTTTAAATGTCGGATAAAAATATGAAAAAATTGTGAAACACTGCTGGTCAATGTGTCTTGGCCCTAGCTCGTAAATATTGTATTATCCGTTTTTACCGCGGCGTCGCGGTTATTACAAGTTAATCTACGAGAATGCAGAACTACTTATTTTTTATTTGTTTTTGATGTAGTGCTAACGTCAATAAGTTTATTGTCAAGTGAGATTTTAATTAAAACTACAGTTTAATAAATTGAAATTCGGTAAAAACTGTATGCGGAGACCGCTGATTGGAGTTGGAGACCGTGTTTGTGGAGCGTCCCCTGGCTCGGTGATGTCATAAGCTTGCTGGCAATAGCTGGAACCTCATGGAGACCTATGGCCCCAATTGTGGACCAATACGGGCTGATGATGAATTGATGATGTAAACAAAAATTAGCTACATTTGGACAAGGCCTTCAATGAATTTGGTTATGTTGGCTCATGGCTTTCTAGTGTAGAAAGCTTTCTAATTAAATACCCTTGATAGAATAACTATACTAAAGGACTTAATCAAGCGACTAAGTCCATATTGGTTCCACTTATCAAAAGATTGAGTGTGCTGGTTGAGTTTACAAGTACTGCGTGGCTGGGCCTTTTGTACTTGGTAGAAAAAAATGATGATTTGAAAGAATATGAAAAGCGTATACTTAAATAAAATAAAAATAAAAACATTTTGAGTTTTGATCATTTAATCATGCGATACGAAAGTATGAAATCGTAGATGACACCATCAATCAATGATGGTATCAACCACTCAGTAGGATATTTTTTTTATATCTCAAATATAATCCATAATAATACGGAATTAAATTAAACCAAATTTTAAGGACAGATTCTATTATTTAGGAAACTTAACAACCTTTGTTCTACGACTATACTTCATTTGTTTAGGTACTTAAAAAACGTAAACAATCTTGATATCTCTTTTTACGAGGAGTGATCAAAAAGTAGTGAGAACGATATATATACTCCTTGGTAAGAAAAAAATGAATACTGGCAGGCATAGCTCAGATATTTGTAATATTAATAAAGAAAAAGTTTTCGATTATCTTTTTTTTTTTTTTAATGTAGTCATTTGTTTGCTTCGTGTCAGAACGTGTTCTCGAAAATGGAGAAAAACGAAGTGCGAGCCGTTATTAAATACCTCTGTTTAAAAAAGTTAACGACGCAAGAGATTTACTGCGATTTGGAGGCAACATTAGGAGAGTCTGCTCCGCCGTATTCCACTGTCGCAAGGTGGGCTTCTCAATTTCGAGTAGGGAGAACGAGCATGGAAGACGAACATCGTTGCGGCCGCCCATCACCGTCAGTCACCCAAGAAAATGTTGTTAAAGTCGAGAAAATTGTATTGAGCGATCGAAGAGTTACCATCCGTTACTTAGTTCAAGAAACGGGCATTTCATATGGAAATATTCAATCCATATTGAAACTATCTTTGAATATGAGAAAAGTCTCCGCAAGATCGGTGCCGAGAATGTTAACAGACAGTCAGAAACAAAATCGACTTGACATTTCGAAGAGATTGTTGGACAAGTTTCAAGAAGATTCTGAAAACTTTTTGTCTCGTTTTGTAACAATGGACGAAACATGGGTCCATCATTTTGATCCCGAGACAAAACAGCAATCTTCACAATGGAAACGGCCATCATCACCGACCCCGAAGAAGTTTCGTGCCGTGGCATCGGCTGGCAAGGTTATGGCCTCAATATTTTGGGACTCAGAAGGGATATTTTGATTGATTACCTGGAGCGTGGAACCACTATTACAGGCCAATATTATGCAGCATTAATTCTCAAGTTGAGGAATACCATCAAAGAGAAAAAGAGAGGGAAACTTCGAAAGGGCGTGCTGTTTCATCACGACAACGCACCCTCACACAGCTCGGCAGTTGCGATGGCTGCCATTCAACAAGCTGGCTTCGAATTGGTTGACCACCCCCCTTATTCACCAGATCTGGCGCCTAGCGATTTTTATCTGTTCCCCAAATTGAAAGAATACTTAAGGGGAAACAGGTACGAAGACGATAACGAGGTGATGGATGCCGTGGAGAGCTTTTTGCAGGACCAAGACAAAACTTTTTTTTTGAAAGGGATTGAAGCCTTGGAAAAGCGCTGGACTCGGTGTGTAGAGAGACTCGGAGACTATGTAGAAAAATAAGTTATTAAGATATCAATAGTCATTATATTCTATCTCATTCTCACTACTTTTTGATCCCTCCTCGTATTCATATGTGCATGTTTAAATTCTGATATTTCTTGCAAACGTAGGTACTAAGTTTCTTTTGCATTTCTATTAAACACGCAATACATTCTACTCGTTTGAAAATTTTAACAAGCAGGTATCAATAAAAAGACAAATCCAAATGAAGTATAGGACTCCATTAAAATTTCAAAATGGTTTTATCTCTTTGACCAGATAAAAATCGATCATCTGGTTGAAATAAAATAATAATTAATTTATATTATGTAGTTAGCTTTCCGTTTTTTTTAGTATTTACAAAACTGTACAGGAAAGCTTTTTGGTTTCATTAATTAGAGATTTTCCTTAATGTTTGACTCATTAATTCCCCCTTTCTAAATTCACTTGTTAATTTTCAGTTACAAATGATACCGTATGTTAAACAAATGATTTTTCATTTTCATAGACATGAATTGATTAACACAGCCCCGCCATGATACCTACCTCCAGGGCCCAACAAATCTCACATAGGCCCATCTATAACTTGATATCACGGGCTCCGAATCCAGGCCCATAGCCGAGTGGAAGTGGAGGTGGCTAAGGTATCGCTAGGCGGCTGCGCCAGCTTTGTACCGAAACTATTATTTCATGCGCCGATAAAAAACGAATAAAGCCGATCTCTAATCGCAAGAATGTCGTGTAGTGTGCGTCAAGGTGGCGCGTCCAGTAGAATTTACGGTACTCACAGTGATTCGAGAAAAAAAATAGTAAAATTGTCATGGGATTTTTAAAATTACCAATTAAGTACTTGCCAATTGTGTAGTTTATTTGCATTTACAATTTGGAATGGAAAACGTCTTATCTTACTATCTTACTTTATACTTTATATATTATAAATGCGTAAGTATGGATGTTTGTTTGTTTGTTTGTTCCGCTTTCACGTCGAAACTACTGAAAGGATTTGGATGAAATTTGGTAGGTAGATAGATAAAATACTGGATTAACACATGGGCTAGTTTTTGCTCCTGGAAAATGCATGATTTCTGTAGGATACCTTAATGACAGTGAAAAAGCGACATCCACGCGGGCGGACCCGAGGGCAAAAGCTAGTATGTTATAAAAAAAACACGCGAGTCGCCAATCTGTATAACATTATTTTTCTCATGTTTATTGTTTATATTTTCTTGTTTTATTTTGTGCAAACAGTGTTTTCATCCATTCAGACAAAAATTTCCAGAGACCATTCGTTGTGAATGGCTATAATTTATAGGTGAGCCAGGTGGCCGCGCCAGGCTGACGCGCACCGGCACGCCGGCCCGCGGGCGCCGCCGGCGCCGCTCGCATTAGTGCGCGTGCGACAACGGAACCGCATTAGTGGGATAGTGGCCGGCGCTTGGGCCCGCCAGTGGGCACGCAGGCCACGCTGGACAGGGGACAGTTTAGTTAATTAGTTATACGTACATAAGGAAGAATATGTGACCCATGATCTGTCCCATGATATTTATTGAAAGACAGAATGCAGTGACATAAAAGTGGAGTTTATTAACTCTACTTTTCTGTCATTCCATGAACTCTATTTATTTTCCAAATATATGGAAAATAAAAAAAACGTTTTTTAACAAAAAAAATCTAAATTTCATATCAATTTAATTCAACAAAAATAAAATAAGATTTTCATTTTATTTTATTTAACCTTAACTAAAACCACCTAGACTTTATGCTCAGCTGTATGGTTCATTCCAATCAAAAAAAAGCAAAAGGTAAACAAACATAGTATGCTGATGACATTGACATGTGACAGTTCCATAGTAAGTTTGTTTACGTTTTGCTTTTTTTTGATTGGAATGAACTATACAATCATATACGCATAGACCCTTAAAATATTAACCTCTTGAGGTAGTCCATTTGAATATAATACGCATTTGAAAATATTTTAAATTTGCAGTTTTAAGGCGATTGTCGACACCAAAATCTATCACGCCGTTTTGGCTATAGACTATAAAAGTGAAACAGATATACATACATATAATCTACATACATACCCGAAATCACTAGCCTCCTCGGGGTGAAAAATGTAGTTATGGTGAAAGTCTTTGTTTCAGGGAAAATTTGTTTTAATTTAATACCATATTTGTATAAATTCATGGGCTGTTTTCTGTATTTTATGTATTTGTTCTTATTAATAGATTTTAAATATTATCAGCTTTCCGTTAAAGTATTTGTTCTTACTGTAGCTACAATAGTTTTCGAATGGTAAGCAAATCTTTCCGGCGGGTGGTTCGAAATTTTAAAGGTACAAGTACAAACTCTCGTTAGAGCGTAGCTGTCTGTTGGGATTATTTGCGAGAGCTTATACAATTTTCATATAAAAGACATCAACGATCCATACAAAGTCATAATCGTTACTTAATGCGTAGTGCAATATCGTAGACTGTCCTTTTTGGCTCATAATGGTCGAACTAACGAGTAAGTGTCTGTGTGATTGTGTATACTTCTGAACAAATATCTAGGTTTTATGCCCAAACAACTGATAAAGTATGAAGGAAGATATTTTTGCGATTGAATGCGAGGAAAGTTGTAAAACAAAAGTTTCGCTGTATGATAAGTAAATTGAAATAAAGTATATTGAATTGAATTCCACTTTACTGAATTGATGAGTACAAGCTCCAGTTAGCGGGCCCTAGGTACAACTACTTCGTTACATCCTGTATAAATTAACTAGCTTCCGTTCGCGACTTCGTCTGCGTAGACTCACCATCTAGTAACCAAGAGGAAATTTTAAGTTTTAAGCATTCCTCCGGGAACCCTTAAGTTTTCGGGGATAAAAGTATCCTGTTTGTTAGCCGAGTTCTTTATCTATCTACCTACCAAATTTCATCCATATCCGTAGAGTACTTTCGGCGTGAAAGTGGAACAAATTTCCCGAAATGTTGGGTATACGAGTTCCAAGTGGTAGGAGCTTCGTATTAGGTAGAAAAAAAGATGACCTACGAAAAGTGTACAGTGATACCTGTATACCTACCTACCTAGTGACCTACTTCGAATAAATAATATTTTGATTGATTGAAACAAATAAACATCTGTACTTTCGCATTTATAATAGCTATAAGTTAAATGAAATACAGGCTGTAAAAAATAGCATAATATAAAAAAATAATCCACACAACCCATATTGAATTCTCAAAAAACTGGAACTGAAACGGACTCGTACTTAATTCTACCGACCCAGATAAATTATGCCCCGTGACGCGGGCAACGCAAGATCGGTCGTTGTGGAAATCCTTGGGGCAGGCCTTGTTCTTCAGTGGACGTGTTTCGGCTAATATGATCTTCATTTCGCATGGTCATGATATGATCATAATTACATAAAATACGCGGTCGTGATGGCTTAGTGCGGCTTGCGTGGTCGCATCTGTTACGCAGGTTAACTGACTACAGACACGGTCATAACCTAGATGGGATTGACTATTAGTGGTATTAATCTCGACCGTTTCCGTGCTTGGCAAGACGTTAAGCCGTTGGTGCCGGTTGCTGTTACTAGATGGCAGTCGTTAAGCCATTACGGAGGCCTTATAGGTGGCTTGAAATCATATCACACTGGGGTTGGCCACTAGCCCCACAACCTCCACCAATCCGGACTTGGCCCCCGTGTGTGGAGTATGGCCTAACATTCCTGAGATATGGAAAGAGACCCGTGCTACCTAAATCATCAACTATATGTATTGCACCAGTTTATTTGAAGTCTGAACTCGGAACCCATTAGTCATATTCACGTATATCCATAGGAAAGACATCAACGAACTATGCATTTATTATATTTTTTCATACTAATTTCAATTTAAGTTTGAATATTATTATTATTTTTATGGCAGAGGTGGCATACGAGCAGACGGATCACCTGATGGTAAGCGATTACCGCCGCCCATAGACACCCGCAACACCGGAGGAGTCACAAGTGCGTTGCCGACCTTTGATATGGAAGTACGCTCTTTTCTTGAAGGTTTGAATGTCGTATTGGTCCGGAAATACCACAGTGTGATTGTGCGAGGCAGAAAGTTTCTAGTGAAACGCACAGACAGACAGACAAACGCACGCACTTTTAAATATTTGCTTGACCTAAATATATTTTACCCGACTGCAAAAGAAAAGGGTAATGTTTTGCGAGTGTATGTATGTGTGTTTCATATTCCTACCACGTTTAGTTTAAATGGCTTGGCGTTTTCGAAGTTGAGGTGTCGTTACATATGTCTTGACACCCAGATTGACTTATTTTTATCGGTTTCTTTTTTATTAAATTGATTTTTTGTTCAATACATTCCTAGTTTTCTTGGTTTTTCCTAGTTGCGGAAGAACTCTTAAAGGGATTTTTGATCATATGCAATTCAATTGATTACTATTATAAATGGCCTGCTATTTTAGTAGATTATCTCCGAGTTAACCGTGTAATGTCTTGGCTGGTCTTGGTCTGCGAATGCCAGCTAGCGCCACCTAGTGTCGGGCTAAGTATTGTGAATGACGTCTTCATAAGTTTTCCAGTAACGTTGTAGTCCGTAGCTCGTAGGTGCGGTCACGTAGCGTAATGTGATTATAGTTCATTGTTCTCACAAAGGATGGCGCTACTTGTATCGAATGATTTAGGAATTTTTTTACCCGCTTTCCTCAGAACGAGGGTAATGTTTTTGGGTATTTGTTTATTTGGTTGATAGTCTAACTTATATGAAGCTTGATGCGTTTTGGAATACTGGTGTTCTGGGATTTATCTGACTTTCCAGATTTTTATTCTAAGTACTATTATCTATAAAAAAAGTAAAATAAAAACAAGAAATAAAACAAATTAAAGCTACTTTAAAAGGTCTAAAATTTTATAGAGTTATTGTAGTTAGCGGCCGCGGCCGCAAAGTTGCTTTAAAGATATTACTTTGTACACTTTTATATGGGACGTATTTACAAAACAGATCAACAGAATTTTCCACCATACAAAAGTCATCAACGAGTATTACAATGGTCGTTGGTGACTTACGACTTTTGAATTCTGATGCCTTTTCAACTCCAGACTTATTTACAGATAGGTTTTAGAGTGAGAGACGTTATTATATTATAGATTCTTTTAAATCCTTAAACAGATTATTAGCAGTCGGGTTGTAAAAAAACGGTTTCTTTTTTGTTTTAAGTACTAAGGAGAACGACGAATCCATCCTTACTAGTATTATAAATGCCAAAGTTTTGTTTCTTCATCATTCTTTCACGATTTTTTGCACAGAATTCACGGGATGGGAGCTTACATATTCTCTAATCTACATTTTAAGTACTCTTTTTTTATGTGATAGGTGGCAAATGAGCAGACGGATCACCTGTTGGTAAGCGATTACCGCCGCCCATAGACAACCGCAACACCAGAGGAGTCACAAGTGCGTTGCCGGCCTTTGAAATGGGCCTCCGGTACTCTCACTCTCTGTAAAATTATCAAATTCTCTCAGGAATCACAGGCTACATTTTATCCTTTGAAAATTTCAAATTCCCTCAGGAAGCACACAGAGTACCCAAAAATAATGCAAATCGAGAAATCAACACTATTTGTCGCTATAATATAATCGATCTCATTTAAATTAAGCAAAAGCCTTAGGTACTTCTACCTACATCTGGGAAACAACATAGGATAGTTTTATCCCAAAAAAGTTATTTGAATGCTCTCTCTGTGCACCTTCAATGACGTCATAAACGGCATCCACGCGGGCGGAGTTGCGGGAAAAACTCATACTAAAGAGTATTTATTTTATAAAGGCTTGTGGATAATAAATCTTTGGTCGCAGACAAATGCGGTCTCTTTCGTGTTCCTCCTACCTCGGTTGACGATCTCGGCATTCTATTTATTCACCGCGTTTCATTACGCATTCAGTATGAGGAGACAGTGGCAATCCGAGTGGGAGAAGGCGTATTGTCCCCGCCTTCTGCTCACTATATAGACTTTTATATTTTATTATACTCTTTATTATAATATTTTATTGTAAAACTTCATGGTTTCATTTAGTTTTAATGGAGCCTTACAAAGGTAGATAAGTAGACCTCTGGCTACTAATAAAACTTCAAGGAAACACTTATCTCTAAGTAATTTATTTGTATAATATTAATACTTTGTATGTACAGAAATTATGTTATCTTATCAAGCTATCACTGTCTTGTATACATATATTTTTTTCATTTATTCTTAAAAACGCACACAAACACACACACACACTCACAGATAATAATCGATCGTATACACCACATTAATACAAATACATAATTTCTCATTTGTATAGATAGATCCTATAGACATAAAATAAATTCGTCATTCTTAAGTTCTATTGATTTGAATATACCTACGCGCATTGAGAACAAGTGATGTCCCTGATTTTTAAGATTAATTTGTTTCCACGCACTATATGGTTATTATAATCAATATTATAATTCATAAATTATTTTTTATTGTCATTCAATTTGTGTATTTTAAACTCTAAGTCACTTTGGTAGCTTTTAGCATCTTTGTAATGTACAAATTATTATTATATCTATTTTAAATCTTCACATATTATTCTAGCTGTACAATAATATAGTAGATAAAGCAAAGAATAATTTCTCTGGTTACAATTAATTTATGTAAAAAAAAAATACTCTTGATCCGCACACATTTCATCCCACTCTACAAAGCCTTTTTGCTGCTCTCATTACTGACTCAAAATACATGATTTTAGTATTACAACAAAACGTAAAGAATGAATCCTAAAACGATAATATTGACAAGTCTTTTGAAAAGGTTCTGATTGTTTACATGAGAACCCATCGACTGTTTTTAAAAACGTCACTGAATATGCAATAAAATTTCTGTAGTAAAAACCTAGCCATGAATTTTCGGAGTCGAGTTTTTAATTTTAGTTCAGGAACCTTCTCTTATTTACAAGTAAGACTATGTCAGACACCATAGTGAATTTGAAATGCTTAATTTGGCTACTGTTGGCGTTACGGGGGTCGATAGTGCACCTGCGCAGAGGACATGCCGATGGCGGAAGTGGCTGCCTGCCGCTCTAGCGCTGATACCCTGTCGATGACAAACAGACACTTTGTTCATTATATTCTAAAATCATAGCTCTGCGAAATCAACTGTAGTTTTTATACATATGTATTACAAGTACAGTTAAGCTACTTAAAATACAATATATTCGTATAAAACAAAAATGGCTGCTTTTCGCATTCTACTCGATTTTTTTATCGATAAGTTTAGTTAATTTGTGTGATGTTTTTTTTTTCAACTTAATAATTAGGGGTAAGTTTTTATCAATTTACTAAAGTGATTAATGCTATAAATAAAGCTATAAAGTAGCTAGTTTGGTGTGCAATAAAGTATATTTATCTTATCTTATCTTATCTATTTAAAATCTCGTGTTCATAAAAGTTCCGTTTTTGAACAGTTTAATCATATTAGCGAAATGTATTAAATCTTATTGGAACTACATACTGTGATAAGTGCTGTAGATGTTAGAGTGCATAAATTATCACTAAATTTAAGAAGAGCTGAAATCGACAGGCAACCAGAGTCAGATCAAATTAAGGCATACCAAAATGAAATAAACACGAATGAATACAACCTAATGCATGCTAATTTTAATATGAATTAAATGGTACAGTGCAGTTCTACAAATACAGTGAAAAACCATTAATAGAAATAAGAAAAGGATGTAGCAAATCACACGGCAGAAGAATTACACAGTGATTTACATACTGGTGAGTATCACAGCAAGGCAAGACAAGGCCAGGAACTGTTAAAGAAAATCCCTCAAATGTCTCTAACAAACACAGAATAGTTGAAGGACAAGCCTAAAAGAACCATTGACTAAGAAGAAAGCGTAAAGCTGTAACAAAGAAACTTCAACTAAGAAGAAAGCGAAAAGCTGTCAAATCCGCCGAATTTGGGACGTCATGCGGAGTGCAAGAGGCTGATGTTGTGCAGCACGCGACAAACGTGGCAGTCGTGGCCAGATCATAGGAATTAATGGTGTTACCGCTGACTCTAGGTTAGGTTACTGATGTTACCGTTGACTCTGTTTTGTCGGAGCTCCTCGACGATATGGCTAGTCATTTCATGATCTTGCCAATTCTATGATCTGTCCACGACGTACAGGGTGTAAATCTACAGGTGCATCAAATTTTAATCAGGGCTTCTACTCCTGCTTCGGATCAACTTTCCCCAAGGAACCCATAGTCAAATCTCAAAAAAAATTTTGGACTCTTCACTCATTTGGCCACTCGGCTGATCGATTTGTATGAAGAGTCCAAAGATTTTTTTGCGATATGACTATGGGTTCCTTGGGGATTGTTGATCAGAATGAGGAGTAGAAGCCCTAATTAAAATTTGAAGCACCTGTAGATTTACACCCTGTATAGATCACGGATCCAGGCAGGCACGCATGCAGCTAGGTACTCACATATCGTGACGCTGGTGAGCAGCAAGCAGCAACACCCCGCCACCGGCCGACCCTCCCGCCGTCTCCACCGCTGCGTACAGCGGAGGCAGCACCTTGCCGTGTGCCTCCACTGCGGACACCACACACACGTAATGCTTCAAATACCATCTGTAGATGGTGTACGATTTCATACTTCCCACGGAATCGCCCCTATAACATTTCTGTTGCTTCGTCTTAGACCCTTAGAGAGTTCTTGTAAACAATTGATGTGATTCGTTTCTTCGCATTTTGAGCCAGCGCAGTGCCACGGTAAGCTATAGACATTGGCATGACCGCACAAATCTACTGATCGATGGTAGGTGAGTTATAGTCTTTTTTGTGTTGAATATTAAAATAATGAAATGGGGTCAAGAGTTACCTACTATCATATTCTGCCTGAAGTCTGATGAGTTTTTAAGTATTAATTGAAGTAAAAACTTCATATGTGTATATAGATATCATCAAAACTGTATGAGTGCCATATTAGGTACTAGATTTCTGTTCTATTGTATTCTAGTATTTTCAACGAGACTTAGTTATAGTGAAGCCCCGAGTTTCTTCCTTCACCCACTATCTCTAGATTATAAAGCCCGCCACAGTCAAGCCATGACATGAACCCATAATGAAATGACGTACACTAGACACTGTCCCAAGGGTAAGGGCGCCACTCACCGCCCAGCGCTGGCGCTCCCGCCCGCCCTACGCCATGCCCGCCGCTCATGCTCTTCGGTTTCCGCTTCCTGGTCTGGATTCCATCTTTCTTCATGCTTAGAGGTCTGTTAACCTGGAATAAAAAGCAAAATATGAAATAATGCCAAGATATCATTGAACATATCACCTCCATGAGGTAGCGATTAGTCCACTCGCTTCAGATGATCTCCGGTCCGATTCCCGGTGGAGTCCAACTTTGTAAGACTCAGTTTAATTGGAAGTAGAAAATTTGGGTCTTAGTGTTAACAGCAAATGATAAGTTCTGGCTTGGAGATAGGATAGCAATAACGTAAGCTCGCTTCGATCTTTGCATCATCATCACTTTGAGATGATGCCAAGAACCGTGTGTGCCTGTCTGAGCTCTCCAAGGGTTGACCGGTTTGAGCGCGGTTTTTGGTTTGATCGCAATGGTTCTTAATTATGTGCTTTTGCCGACGAGTGCGTTAAAATTTTAAATTTTGTTATTGATCAGAATTGTTTAAAAATAACGAAACGTCCGTCAATAGATCTTCATGTCGTTTTAAAAACATGAATTCAACATATATGATGGTGTATTTATATCATCGATAAGACATTGATAACGCTCGCTATCCTCGGAAATATCAAGTTAAGTTAATACTTGACGGCCAAGCTTAGCTTAGCCCAACAAACATATCATTTAAAACGTACCTGTAAGCATATTTTACCAATACATATACAGATGTGAGAATATAGATTTAGGACACATTAACGAGATGTTTGGATAAAAAAGGGCTTTCTTTACAAAAGTTGTCTATGGTTGTTCTGTAGAAAGTTGTTTATTATGAAGAAACGGGGTGCCGTGCCGGCTGCTATCACTAGATATTATTCTTTAAGTCATGTCAGAGGCCTTGCATGAGGCGGCTTGAAAAATTCTGACACTGGGGTTGACCACTGACCTAACTTCCACCAATTTTGATTTGGACCCCGTGTGTGGGGTACAGCTTAACCTTCCTGATGTATGGGTTGTTAAGTATGATGAAATGGGTATTTTTCTATCAAGAGGCACAGAATACCGGGGAGCACCCCACTACCGTCCACGACTGCTCTGTCTGCCGGTATCACCGTGGTATCATCCTATAAACAAACCTATCTGCGGGATCATTGATAAGTGACAAAAGATTATTTATCTCATTATAAATATTCGTGTTCGTGGTCGCAATGATAATTCTCTATCAGTCGGTACCCCGCGTTTATCTCGCGAGATTAGATGAGTTTTATAAACAGGTCCAATATTTGCCAAGGAGTTCCCTGATAACTGCCGGGTTGATAATTATTGTAACACGAGTAGTAATGCAGTGATACGGAATAGGGACTACCTCTGATAAAGCTCCGAATGAAAACGTTGCTGCTAGATAGAGTCTGAATCATAAACATCGGAATGTAATAAGGGTCTTAGTTTATTGCTGGATTATTAGGGCCACACCCCGAATACTTCAAAAAACTGTTGAGTCATAAATTACTTATTTAATTCTGCATAAAAATATGATGTCTGTACACGCTTAAGTGGGTGTTATGTAGCTAGCAATAAGCAACTGACACCGAAAGTTACCCTTGGTTCGGAGCAGAATTGTGTTTTTATTTAATTAGATGATGTAGGTACACATTCTTTTCAATCGTCTTTTTTTCTACCTAGTACAAAGTTTCTAACGCTCGGAACTTTTGCACTAAATTTTTCGGGAAGTGTTAGTGGAGTGAAAAGAAACGAGTCCAAAATAATGTTCGAAATGTTAATGTATGATAACGATATAAATGATGGGTTTGTAGTTCATTTTTGATATAACTGCAATAAATTTCCTCTATAAAAGGGTGTGAATCTCATTACGTTGTGAAGCTTGTAGTAGAGGCCGCAGGCGTTGCAGACGGGCTCGCCGTTGTTGTTCCGCCGCCAGAGGGTGGTGTTGGATGTCCTGCAGTTGGCGCACGTCACGCCGACACGCCTGTTGCCGTTTGTAGGCTGCAAAAGAAATGTTTTCTTTTTAAATCCACAGTTGATAAGCCCTTGGCATCATATCACGATTTGAGAGATAAAAGGATATTTGCTGCTTTGCTTTGTAATAGACTACATTCTAAAACAGCTTCTTGAATAATTGAAACCAGGAACCAGTTCACTTCGTGTTTCATAAGTCTTTGCTTCTAGAGCAACGCTCTTTCAGTGTTTGTTGTGGTTTCGCTGTTTGCCCTTTCAACTAGAGTCAATTTATCTCACTGATCCTTGTGTATAATGCACATGCGTTTCACTGGTAATTCTCAGTACCCTCGCATTGTGAACATGTATAATTTATACCACTGAAAGCAACATACATGTTTGTTGCGATTTTGTCGTCTGTCTCTTCAATAGGGGTTTGTTGATCCCGTTTATTCTGGTGAACAGTCCAAACGCATTACAAACTCCCATTGCATCACCAATTTTGGAACCAAACATACAACAAATAACCAGTGCCTACTATGGTTTCATCCTTTGTCTTTTTATTCAATGGGAACTCATTAAGGCTTGTTTTGGTACGTAGTGTAGGTACACAGTGCACATGCGTTACACAATTACATATTTTCCCGTAAAGTAGCGTTACTTATTGTCATTATAAAGACTGCTGCAGTAGGTAACATACCAGTGCCTATTGTTTTTTCACATTTTACCCTTTTATTCAGCGAGGACCACTTAACCCCATTGATACACAACTACACAGTCCACAAGTGTTTGAAAAGTGTTTCCCGTAGCCATACTCATCAGATCGAGTGAAGTAGGTAAAATACCAACGCCTGCTGTGGTTTCGCCTTCTCCCCCTTCGGCGGGGGCTGGTTCACCCCGTTGCGTTGATCCGCGTGTAAAGGCCGCACACGTTGCACAGGTAGTGTCCGTCATTTTTAGTATTACGAGTGCTGCAGTACGTAACATACCAGCGCCTGCTGTGGTTTCGCCTTCTGCCCCTTCAGCGGGGGCCGGTTCACCCCGTTGATCCGCGTGTACAGGCCGCATGCGTTGCACAGGTAGTGTCCGGTGCCGTCGCGTCGCCACAGCGGCGTGGTGGCTGCTGCGCAGTTCACGCACTCCTTCACCTCGCCCATGCCGCTCATGCCTACAGAGGGTTTCATAAACGATGTTGTAATGTTGGTCAAGTGTGAATACTTGAAGAAGAAATTTATGTCTAAACATTCACAAACATCTTAAAAACGTAGATTTTTTTGGTATTCAAATAAAAAGGCTTACGTTTGTAAAAGTTGGACCAACAGATTTTTTGGACTGCGATAAGGACTTTTTTTGTACTCTATAATTCGGCGTTTGTTGTGCATGAATTGAAGTCTCACCGCGATTCAGTTTTATCATTTTTGAATTGACGCAGGGTATAAGCTACATAGACAGCTCCACGCCTAATTTTCAAAAGAAAATAATTGTGAGTCAGTATCTGAAATTCTTATAATTCCAAAACTGTATAATCATAGAAATTCCTGAAACGGTGGGTATACGAGTTCCAAGTGGTAGGAACCTCGTATTAGGTTTGTTTGTTTGTTTGTAAACTCTTTATTGCATACAATAACACATAAAACAGAAAATACAAAACAAATTATAGCAAAGGCGGACTTATCCCTTTCGGGATCTCTTCTAGTCAACCTAGATAGATAGGTAGATAAAATAATGACGTTCGAAAAGTGCACTGAATATTTCAAAGTAAGTAGGTACACTGCTACCTACTTTGAAATAAATATTTTCATTTCATTTCAAATGAACATCCAACCGGTGACTTTCCTGGACTACCAGCTAGATCTAGATCTGGTAAAATCTAGAAATATGAAATGAAATATGAAATATGTTTATTGTGCATGGATTTAAGTATTACATTAGCAGATATATTGGCCTTAATTATATATAAGCAAATTTAAATTAAAGATAATGATACTAGAAACTCACTTGGATCAAAACTGTCATCGATGGGCAGAAGGTTATGCGCGGGCCAGGGCTGCGGCGGCGGCGCGTACCCTTCCACCAGCAGCCCCCCTTCATACCCCGACACGGGGACGTACTCCACGCCTCCGCCCGTGAGGTAGTGTTCGCCCCCCACCTTGTATTGCACTGCATTCCCGTGACCCGTGTAGAGGGTTACCTAGAAGTCAATTTGTGTGTGTGCTTACTCAGTGCTGATTACCTGCCTCTTATAAATGTGCATTGAGAGAAGAAAATGAATTGCGGGGACTAGAATAACAAATATAAACCCTACAGCATGAACTGTATTTATTAATATCCAATATAAATCTGGGAATCAAAACCAATATATTGACACCTTGTTCTTCAAAGTTAATTAAGCCGTTTTGCCTACAAACGGTAACAATGAAATGGCCATACATAAAAAACGTGCGATAAAAAATAACACTCTGCTTGTGAAGACAAGAGTTACTATAGCTGAAAATAGGGTTCGTCGTTTATAAACTAGGAGAACTACATTAATTTGAATGACCGGACAATTCCCAATCGTAGTAACATTTGTATAGCTCATTTAATTAAAAAAAAAATGATGTACATAAATACAGTTTTTTTTAGAAAATATACTTTAAGAAAAGTTAAAATGAAATGAGTAGTATGTTTACCTGTTGTGAATTTGGACTAGGCGGTGTCTCGTATACCGCTTGGGTCTGTGGCACCACGGGTCCGTAGACAACATGCGTGCCTCTAGGTGTTAGAGACGACGAAGACAGAGTCGGGTCGCTACGATACAGCAGCTGTCCTGGGGGGGACTCATCTCCTCGCCCCCCGCCCCCCGGCGCGGCCTGACCTGTCCCTCCATAAAGTGTTAACAGCTCCTTGCTAGAACCACCATACGCTCCATAACCTCCGGCATATTGAGGACTCTGACTAGCATACGCGTACCCACCGCCCCCATGCACAGACGTCACTGGCTGCAAACTAGCATATGTCGTGGGTCGAGGCTCGACTTCTCTTGCTTCATACTTGACTGGCTGATATGCCACTCCAACAGACTGCTGGTTTCCAAGGGCAGTTGTTTGTATCATTTCTAAGGCTGCTGTAGCTGCTTGCTCATACTGTCTTGCGTCATTAGCATCGTTTGCGTATTGAATTTCGCGCTCTCTTTGTAGGAATGCTTCTTGATTTTGTTCTTCGTTTTCTTGGCCGCCATCTTGAGATACAATAACGTGGTGGTGTGCTCCATAGCGTAGACCTGGTCTTACACCCCCTGGGCCTATCCTCTGTCCTGCTCTTACCATTTGAACATTTTCTCGTCTCACGCCCATATCGTTCGGAGACTGTATTGTTCTATACGGCTCTTGTTTAAACGCTAAATATCTCGCCGTTTCAGCTTCTGCCATGCGCAGTCTCTCTTCATTATAATGCTGTCTGTGTTCATCTTCTTCCAGCTTTGGTGCATATGTAGGCATAGCTTGCTCTTCAAATGACGTTGGCGGAGGTTCAGGAGGTTCGTCTTTGACTTCCTCCTGCGGTACATCAGGAATTTCTTCCGTGATGTGACCGGCGGTTGTGATAGTTCGCATTGCCCGACGGGATGTGATAACTGAATGCGATTGCGATTCCTCAGCATTATTTGTGATGGGTTGTTCATTTGCTTCGCGTTCTCGTTCTTCGTTCTTCACTAGTTGCAATGCTTCTCCAACATCGGTATTAGCATTAGAATTGCCATTGCCATTTCCATTAGTGTGTTCTACTTGGTCCTCGTTGTTCGTGACCGGTGCCGCGGGCTCTTCCATTTTGGGGCTGCGACAGAAATGGGATATTTGTATTGTGCTCGGGGAGCGTGTTAGTGTGAGTGGGACTGTTTGTATGTTTGTCCGGAAGGTGAGGAGGAAGCGGAGTAGACGCGGCGCGGCGCCGGCGCAAGTCACTGACATCGACATCGACACGGGCCTATCGAGATCTAAATATTTTGCTTTCGTTGTTTTGTTCTTGATTTTTTGATGCAAATAATTAAATGATTAAATAAACCTATATATTTAATACATAACAATGAATTAAGTAAATGATGAATAATTAAGAAAACTGCAATAATTTTATATATTACTTGAATGTTTAAGAAACCAATACGCTACATTATCAGAAGTGAACATAATGAAGTAGGTATGTATAAAGGTTTCCTGTATTCTGTCTATATCATACTTTGTGATTTTGACACTATACATAAATAATGTGGAAAAAAGGATTCCTCTTTTCATATGTCCTCTGTTTGAAAACAAAAGGAAAATATTTGCAACGAAATAGCACGTAATGAAAGAACATTCAGGATTAATTTATGACAAATAAGATTGCGTAAATATAGACATCCATATTTTCACTCAAACACAGAAACACCAACTTTATATGATTTTATGGCGGCAACCAACGTACGGTCTCAGCAAACAGCGCTGCGACATCAGCCCAATGTAAACTCCAGTTTGAACGACTTTGGTACAATTTCGCGGCAGATTTTATCTGGGTCTACAATGACGTACGTTTATATACTGGTATAGTTTTTCTGTAAATAGATATTTAATTAAATTTAATTTTAATCAGCTTGTTCGCTCACGTTATATTATTACATACCGTTTTTAACCGACTTCAAAAAAAGGAGGAGGTTCTCAATTCGTCGGTTTTTTTTATGTACACCGATTATTCGAAGACGCCTGAACCGATTTGGAAAATTCTTTTTTTGTTTAAAAGGGTATACTTCACAGGCAATTTTCCATATAAATTTTATCGAAATCGATTCAGCGGTTTTTGAGAAAATCAACAAAAACATAGCAAAATTGGAGTTGTTACGATTGAAGTCGGTTCTTTTTAACGTATTCAGCGTGGTCAATTATACTGATTAGACGAAGTCGAGGGCTTAGCAGAAGCACAACCTTCTCATATCAAGTGCAGATTACGGCTTCTTACGTATACTAATAAAACGAAACAAACGAATGAAAATAAAACTATTTTATTCGAAGCAGTGTACACTTTTCGAAGGTTACTTTTTTGTCTACCTAATAGGATGTTTAACTCAATAAAGTATATTTGAATTTGATGTTCCTACCACTTGTAACTCGTACACCCGCCGGAAAGTTTTTGAGGAGTGACCAGAAGAAACGATAGCCCAAAGAAACTCCCTCTATAACATTTAAAAAACAACTTATATGCTGTTACATTTTGATGACCGGAATATCTCAAACAATATTATTGTTTTCAGGAGTACAGAAAAGAGATTTAATATGTTGAATAACACTTTAATCCTCAATTTTCTGGGAAGATAAGGCTATATAGAAATTAATAACCGAAACAATTTAATACAAAAAAGATACCGACCCGACCGTTAAAATATATTCTGCAGCTTTTACCCGCTTCAGGTCTTTTTAACATCGTCGACGAGAACGAGGTGTTACTCGTATAATTTTGAAAGCCTCTTCATAAGTCTGTGTGTGGTTATACCTAGTGTCTCTCAAATTGATGGTACGATACAAATGCCTTTATTTTATTTAAAAGCTAGTTTTACTTTAGGAGCAAAGTCTTGTATTAATTAATAAAATGTATTTGATGAATACCGATTCGCTGGTTTGTGATGAATACGGCTGAGTTGGTAAAATTCTTAATTTTCAAAAATGTGTGTGGATCGTTTACCCCGAATCCGTTTTATTTTATTTTTATTTTACAGATTTGGGAAATCAACAGCTTATTATAATATAACAGGATATAATACAAGGACTTATTTATAGCGTTAAGCCTTTACAGATTTCCACGGAAATATTTAAATAAAAATCTTTATCTGATTTTTAAGGCTCTATGCAGTATAGTTCAGAAAATTTTATCGCCTGGGATCAATCAATGAGTAATGAAACCTTGCATTTCAACCAAAATCTTTCAATCCTTTTAGGATGTACCTCTATGTCAGGTTTAGACGACTTAAAAACCCAAAAAATATTACTCTTTTTCTAGAGCAGTCGTATAAGGCGATCAAAAGACATAGATAGTGTACACGAAACAGGCTTAAATATAACAAAAAAAAAAAAACAAGTTTAAAGGGGTTTAGAAAGATTGATAACAAAACTTTCTCGTATAGATAAGTTTGTGACAAATCAAAACTAAGCTGCAGCAGATATAAAAATTTTTAAGAAATGTGCAAAATGTTTAGTGTAATTTTAATAACTATTTAAATAACTATTTCGTTCACAATATAGCTTCGGTACGAGTCTGTTTCCATTTTACAGAATGTTATGCCATACTTCACACACGGGTCAAGTCCTGATTGCAGTGTAGAGGTTTAATATATGGCATATTTTATGATTTAGTTAGGCTAAACAAAATAAATACCCTGCTGAGATTTTATTTTGCGATTTAGCTTTTCAGAACAATTAGTAATATTAACCTCTGCTTAGCAATAACTTTTGTCAGTGACTGCACCGCGCGGCAAAAGACGCAACAAAATAGCTTATTTTTTGCCGCTTCAAAAAATGTATTTTTTTTACTATTTTGCGATTTCTTGTACCATATCTTTTTAAACTGTAAGTATCACTATTTAAATAAATTTAAAATGCACCAAATTACTTAATCCCTACTGAAAGCTAAGCGTTTCCTTCCCGCTACGGCATCGGCATAGCGTAGCGTCGTAGCAAAATTATTCAGGTCAAAAACCGAAAAGTTACAGAAAACTTCACTTAAAATCTCATTACACTTTTGACATACCTTCACAACTAAACTCCTTGCGCACAAAACTATTTTCACCACCCGTCGCTATCCTATTATCACAGTATCACTGGCCGGCAAGACGCGCCGCGGTGTGCGCTGGGTGCGCACGAGTGTGCGTGCTGCGTGTACGACACGGTGTCGGGGTTGCGGGTGTGTGCGTGCTGCGCCGTGATTGGTCGCCGCCGCCCCTTCAGTCGCCTGAAAATTATCGCCTTTCCTCTACTCTCGTTACATGTTACTTGTGGGGAAAATGGTAGCGGTTCGGTCTTGGTTATTGGTCCCACTATCCACTATTGGTTTAGTGAGGTGATGATTGGTACTGGTCTACAAGATGTCCTGTTGAACTTTTGTGTTCCATTGTAACTTTTGTGTTCAGTAGTTACACATTGTTATTACGGTAGAAACAGAGAATTTCGTTTGTTTTTAATAATGAAACGGAAGCTTTGAATGAAGCATGAAAGTCATAAGTATTTAAATGGTAATAAATAAATACATATTACAAGTCAGAAACTTCTGAGTTGTGTCTTCAAACTTATAGAACTATTGAAGTTTATACAGGGTGACTTTAAATTAGTTCTTGATACAAAAGCCTATGCATGTGCTCGTGATAACAAACAACTTTCCCTAAGGAACCCATAGTCAAATCTCAAAAAAAGTTTTGGACCCTCCATACAAATCGGTCAACGGACCGGCCAAATTAGTATAAGGAGTCCAATTTTTTTTGCGATTTGACTATTGGTTCCTTAGGGTTATCATGAGCACATGCATATCCTTTGGTATCAAGAACTAATTTAAAGTCACCCTATATTTATTTTTTAAGATACTTACATATTTTGCACTCGTTATTTGTATTCATTTAAAAATATTTACACCTTAAAAACTTGTTTATTTGTAGCAAGTCATCTGTTATTTCAGGTCATGATACCTTTAAAATCAATTGATAGCTCTATATATGAACGTCAGGTAAAGATATTATTTTATTATACATATTTGTTTACTAAACTCAATTTCATTAGGTATTGAAATAAATGTAAACAATCTTGATGCGTCTTTTTATTATTATCTCCATGTTAAAATTCTAAAACAAGGAGAATTTATTGCGTGTTTAATAGAAAAGCAAAAGAAACTCAGTGCCTGCGTTCGCAATAAATATCAGAATTTCAACCTACACATTTCAACAAAAAAAACATGTTAAGTTTGTTTACGTTTTGATTAATACTAAAGAAATTGAGTATGACTCTGCAAATAGGTACTTATCTTCTCTTTTGATATAATCTTAGATTTTACTGCATTTACAGTAGGTACTTATGTGCAGTATATGTGTATAAAATTGCACATTGCAAATTCCTAATATTATAAAGATGAATAATATTAAGAAGTGCGCTTTCAGTTATTCTTTTTCTAAAAAAATAATTTTTCAAAACGAAAAATAGCCTTTCAGCATCGCATCGGTATGCTAAAGATGTTGTTTATTTATAATATAAATAAATACATTCTATAGTACGTTTTGTAACATATAAACTTGTACATTCGCAGACAGAACTCGCTCATATCAAGAGTTTGAATATGTACACAATTGCAACAATTTTACAGCGGGCCATGTTGACAGGCGCTGCTAATCCCTCTCCAAACTGTCACAGAATCGCAAATAGCATTTAAGGCGCTATGTCGAGGATTTAGCTCAAACTAACTCACTCAAAACTAAGGCAGTTTTATCATTAATTTAAAAATAATAAAAAAAAACTCGCTAAATATGGGTCCTGAAACAAGATTGGACAAAGAATTCAGGCAACTGAAAACACGGAACTTTTATTTGAATAAACGTAAAAGGACATTGGCAATCTATTATATATGTATATGGAAGTTGGACCAAGTGCTGCCCAGAATGAACACTAGTGCATTTTGTTCCTCAGGTCAACACTAATCTGTAAACCAAAGCGCTTTAAAATCTGTCCGAGGAGTCAAGAGAAAAAAAGCTCGCGGCCATATGCTGTCTGTATCAGCAATGAAGATACATACTAATAGTGCTGTCACCGTTGCATTGGGTTAGCTCCGCCCATTTTATTTCTCAACTCCTCGTCTTAACGTGCTGTCACAAACGTCGAATCCTACGGCATTTGCTTCGCCTTTATTGCGTCGTTAGTTTTATTGGCAGGTTTAGGTTTAGGTTTATGTCAGTTACGCTTGTTTGATCATTTATTTACTTATACATGAAGCGAGACAGCCTGTTTCGACTTTGTACACACCGCGACACATACAGTTTCACCCCCTTTATATCCAAAAGTACGCTAGGTACAATACTGAGAAATGGGTACGCAATGTCGCCGTTTGTACCTACATCTAAAGTAATTATGTTTTCCTCCGAATTTTCACCATTGTCGTCATCATTGTCACCTGTTCCGAAATTTTAACTTTTTCCTTCAAGGTTGTATAGTTAAAAACGGTATGCTACTGAATAAACAATTTATAGCACTTCAGTATTATCAGCTTATCCCCGTACTTATACAGAATGTGCCAAAATAAGGGGAAGATTTTTTATTAATTCTGCTGAACATCCTTGATCCAAGAAAGTATTTGATTGTAAATATTCGATAAACCAAACATATGTAATATAATGTACAAAACGCGTTTTCAAATAAGTTGTTTAGAGAGAGAGGATAATAACTAGAAGTATCAGTTCTCTAGTCCTACAACTATTTCATAACACGCTGTATAAATTATTTTTATAAATTGATTGAAAACAATAATCATAACTTTGGATCAGTGTAACATAAATTTCGCCGATAAAATTTTAATGCCTTTAGGTTTATCTTATCGCGAGGGATTAGTGCTGAGACGTTCGATCGTCGGTGTAATTGCGATTGACAGCTTACAGGTGCGGTCCAAGTAGGCAGCCCTGCGGTCTCCTAGAATTTAGTTACTTGTAATACATAATATATGTATAAGGTGATACTTAATCAGTGCCCGATATTTTAGTCAGTGCTTCTACTGCTGATTTTGATCAACTTTCCTCAAGGAATCCATGGTCAAATCGCAAAAAAAAATGTTGAACTCTTCATACAAATCGATCAGCCGAGCGGCTTCAGTGAGCGAATTTTTCGCGATTTGACTATGGGTTCCTTAGGGAAAGTTGATCAGAATCAGGAGTAGAAGACTTGATTAAAATATAACGTACGACTAGATTGACATCCTGTATGTATAATTTAGCCGCTCGGCTGATCGATTTTTATGAGGAGTCCAAAAAATTTTTTGCGATTTGACTATGAGTTCCTTGGGGAAAGTTAATAAGAATCAGGAGTAGAAGCACTGACTAAAAAATCGGGCACTAATAAAGTTGCACCTTATTTATAATGCAAAATTCTTCACATGGCAAGAGGAACCAATATAGGTATCTTATTTTCTTTTTGTTTTTATACATATTTCTTTTTCTTTTTACAAAAATTGGGTTGAATTAAAAATTGAATTGTTTTTTTTTAAATATTTTTTTATTAAAAATTTGAGTTCGTTTTACTACATCTCACCTTATGGAAAGTGACCATAATTATAGTCGAGGATGGTACACGCAAACGCAAATAATGCCTACTCACTCTCGCCTTGAAGACTCCCAGATTGTAGGATTCGGGAATTATAAATGATATTTATATAAGTATTTAAAATAGAAAATCTACAGGGTTTCTCATAATTTATTGTTATATCTCCTGAAATGTAGCTAAGTTAAGTACTAAATGCGAACAGTATAATAATAAGTTATTCGATTAGTCAGAGTCTGATGTGATACATACCAAACACATCTTAAAAAAAAATACATATCTTTTTTCAGCTGATCTATCTTAAAAACTCGAGTCTTTTCTCGTTCGGCACGTCCGTCCAAATTCTACTTTCAAATTATGAAGACGGACACAATTAATTTATACCACTGTGATCAAAAAATAGTAAGACTTTTTCATCTAATTCGCACGGGCTTATCCAAATGAGCGGTTTTTTTTTTCCTTTAGTTGGTTATATACAAGTTCTTTGGACGGTCATGACACGTTCTCCTACTCAGAATCAAAGACCCGCCATCGAAATGTAAATTTCAAATTCAGATTTCAGAAGCTGCGTACAAAATTTAACTCCCAATACGAGTCAGCACTAAACTATCCTACTTCATTCAGTATTGTCGACGACGGAGGTTGACTACCGGTTCTGCCTGACTAAAATAGTTTTGTACGTGTTTAAAACTTTGGCAGTTCTTTCTCTATAGTCGTATAAGTGATAGTGTGTTTTAGTGTTTTTTATTTTTATCTTTTACGCTGTTGTATAATCTGAACAAGTGCTATTTAAATCAGCTTCTATAGTTTACGAGTATCATAACATTATATTGAACTACCGACCTTAGTATTGAACTTCTATTTACGTAGGAAGATACAAAGTTTTTACATCTTTGCTTCATGTTTTCGACCATAGATAGAATAAACATGAACCATATAATCCCCGCTAATCCATAGCAAAACCGATGACTCGTGCCGACGTTGTAATATTTATTGTTAGTTCCGTGTATGGCGTCCAGTTTGCCAAGGCAATGACGGTGTGACGCTTGCGCCGGAATAGGCTGCGGCAAACATCGCATGATTCATGTTCTGCTAAACATGTCACTGGTGGATAGGGGAAGGCCACTTTCAAAGCCTATCGTGGATTTGACAAGATCTCAAGAACACCGGTTTGCTGAATGTGCCCTCAGTTCTTGATAATCGCAAGATTCATGATATTTCTATTCAAATCAACTTGTATTTCTTCGGTACACGTATATGTATATAAAAAAAATGCTGAATTGATGCATTTTAAACTGAAAAGTTATCGAATCAAACTCAACTATCAAATCATATACCTGAAACGTGTGTTGCTTTGCCTAGGTTAAACAAGAAAAATCTGAAATCGATCAAACCAGTGATGTGAAACGATTTTTTTAGATTACTCAAGCAATTACTCAGTTAACTAAAACTAAAAATCCAATCATTATGAATATTTAAATATACATGATGTTAAAACAGTACGTTTGAAATCTTAAAGTCACTCAGAGTCTCTTTGAACAACCAAAGACAACAGACCCTATATAGGATGCTTTACAAAACAGACCACTTTCAAATAAAACTCACAAAAACATAAGTTAAACATTCTAAAGGATTAAGAATGACCTCATATTTTGCTATAGTTAAGACTTGATGTGAGACCTTCAGGCTTACAGGTGGAATATAGGAGAGGCGCAAGCCCTTATCAGCACTTGGCGCGATATCTGTCTCCATATCAGTATCGACACTGTAGGCACTTATAGCTGTTATTGGCTACACGATGACGTGTACTTACCCTACACACGGTACGCACATTGCAAGACACATCGATGTCTCCTCACATCAGTCGTAGCCAAAGACTTTGTTATAGTCTTTATATTTCTAATTATTTAAACAAAGCAATGCACTAGATTTTCCGGGTGTTTAAGAATGGACGTTAACTACGTTATAGTTTTAAACTATCGCACCAGATTTGTCTGGATGGGGTCTCCAGAAATCGCTTTGTTCATCGATAGATGTTCCCGGCATATCTTCACAGTCCACTTCGATCTTGCTACCTCATAGAACGCTATTTGCGTAATTTTTCACCAACTATTAAAAAAACGTCATTTTGTTCTATATTTCCTCTTGTTACTAGCATGTAACTTTGTAACACTAATTTGATGATTTTCATTAATACCTATACAAGTTTAAATTAATTTAATACCTGTATAAGTTTTAACTACAAAGTTTTCTGTTCGTCTATGAGGGAAAATGTTTAGAAGATTCTTTAACCACCTCTGTCGTTTGAATTTTTCCTATTGCAAGTTTCCTTTTTATCGTATCAAGGGACATATTTAATAGTACTTGACTCGCAGTCAGCTCTCCTACCTGTCATCTATTTGTAAGATGAGGTGCCATCTTTATCTCATGTCTTGACAGCCGTATTGCGAACTGTTAGGTGGGTTCGTCGTTGAACAAATACTCCACTCTCGCCAATATAATATGTTTCTGATAACGCGATCACTGTCTCACGCGACGTGGGAACTGACAGAGCTGACATATTGACAAGAGATGCCATCACTTCAGGAACACTTGTTTTGACTCTTGGCATTATATTAAGGTTTTGACTGACTTATAGAACTCTAGACTGAACCTAACAAACTATGGAATATCTGATATCTTATCCTTCCTGCCCTGACCTGTTTGCGGGAGGACGCTATCCGCGTGGCAAGAATTTAATAGTAAATACGTTACATACTTTATAATGAACAAATTATTTTACAGTATTCCAATTTAAATTAGAATCACATAAAACTGTTAGTAACTATAAAATTAAATATCGAAATATTCCAAGCGTAGAGGACTATGTAACATGATGCCTTGTAAATTATATTGTACCTGCAATACTTTCATACCGTGACCAGTTCCCTTTCTTATCAAGTCGATGGTAAATCAGATAGACATCTATCTGATTTACCATCTGATAGTATGTATCATATTTACTATTAAATTTAACCAAAAAGTATGATTAATAAGTAATGTATTGCCGAAACGACATCATCTTTGTAATAAGTGCTACTACGAGCAGCAAGTACAAACTAGCTAGGTATTTCTATTACCCTCAGACATCATCAGTCATCTAAATTGCTGAACCGTCAGTATGTTTTGTCGCCTCTTTGTTTGTTTCCTTCTAAAGCTTCGCCAACACCGGTCACCATAGGGGACTGTTACTATAGTAATCTACTTAAACCATACACTGTTTGGGCAGGCACCAAAATTATGACATACTGTGTTGGGTGAGGCGTTATCTCTCCCCTCGCCTCGATTCCCCTTCACCTCTTAATGAGGACATGTAGCCATGTAGCCCACCTACATAGCTCGCTATAACATTCTACTCGTTGTAAATATCTCACCTAAATACCTAAATATTTTGTTTGAGTGGCGGTACCATCTTGTTAATGTGGAGGACTTTGTTTGTCGTGTTGGGAAATACCACGAAATACGTTGTGCAATATGTTGCATGTTATTAAGATCTGAGTGTTGTTGTCCTTTATGATGTCTTGGCTTCATAATTCGTCTCTTATATTAATATTACCTTTTCTTTAGTTCAGTGGTTTAGAAATATATTTAGCATTACATGTTGTTCTGTACTCGTCGTGCTGATTCCATTAGTTGGGGTTTCCCTCGTCAAATATTAGTCACATATTAATTTATCTGATAGTTATCAGTCTCCTGATTACTGGAGATTCTTCACCATATCATTATCACAGAAGTTACGTTTTAAAGATTTAGTATCTCGTATCGTGGTGCCGTTTAATCTAACTCAAACAGTTTGCAGGGGGTAGTTCGTTGAACCCATTGATAGGAAGACCACTGGTATCACAGCCTTCTTTAGATATGCAAAATGTTATCTCCTTTATCTTAACTAGGCGCTAATGTGCGCTGGTTATCTTAGGCTTTGATAGTCGTATCTGAAAGGTATCTACAGTATCTAGCGTCAGCTGTTGTATCGTCCTCATACGCTAACCAACGTCAGTAACTTTCCTGCTGCAGTATAGTGCTATCTTCTTGGACTTTACTTGGACTTTTTGTGGTTTCTGACTGGTTTTTTGTAAGAAGAATATAAAAAATCTTACTTGAGGACGTAGTGTAACTATAATATCATCTATGGTTCGAGATAGTGTTGCCAAGCGACAATCATCTAGATTATTTTGCTCTAATGCATCTCCGTACAATAAATTATCTATACAATCATAATGAATGTCAGTATATCGCGCAGATCTAACAAGACAGAATAATGACTTGAACTATGTAATCAATTGATCACTTATGGCTATTAATACAGATTCTAAACAGAGATTGAACTAATTTCTAGAGGTACCTAGCCGAAAATCTTTTATCATTTAAATGGAAATTTCCTTTGCGAGAATAATAATACGCAATCTGTATGCGCATCAGTGTTGAATCACCAATCGATCGATCAAAACAATGACAAATTCTTCTGAACTACGTGACTTACTGGAACATACCATTACACTATATCCAACGTGAACTTATTGTAACGGATGAATGTTTATATGTATCTGGATGGTTTGTATGGTGTTGCAAGCGTCGTCCCCTCAGGCTGGGTGTGTTGCGATGACGTGATAAGCCGCGCAAACACGCCGGCGCGCGCTAGGTAAATATTTGTAGGAGCACTGGAACACTTCCCCTCCCGCCTCACGTCGCGTCCTGATCCCCTCGGTCTCCCCTTGTTGATGCAAGCCTCAGTTTGATAACCTTTTAACCTTAGTGTGCTATTAAACGATCGTACCTTAGTAAAAAATTATGTTTTTATGGCATAGAAAAATCCTTGTCTCTGTTTTAAGGTATTTATGTTACTACTACAACATCAACCTCGTACATATACTTTATAGTTTCAGAATTCAGAGGATTTTCGAGGTGCCCATGCCCAAGTGGTTTCATACCTACCAACCAGTAGGTATATACATATTTTCATTTCACGTCTCCGCTTTTTGATTGTGACTAAACCAAAGTTACAAGTAATACGATTTTTTTTACAGATTCGTTCAGAAGACTTACCTCAAGCGGGGTTGTTAACTGCCAAACAAATAATCGTCATACAAATGATAGTGCAACGATAGTAACTATCATCCCCGATACACTATCTGATAGACGGCAACCAGATTCGATACGGGACCCCGTATCTCATCGTATCAGGGGAGAAGTTAACATATCTCTTCCCTGGTTATAACATGAGGCGCTCTTTTGATAGCAGCTCATTTGCCAGTGTGACATCCTGGTTACGGCACCAATATTAGAATTTTCTAAGCAGACTTTCTTTTTGTCGAAAAGTGACCAACTGCGTAGTGTGGTGTTAGGTATATTATGTGAGTGTGTATGAGTGTGTCACATGATAATCCCTCACGGATCTGATATGGAGTTCGATGGATCGACGGATTATTGACGGGCGCCGCTTGTAAACTCATCGATGATCGTTATCAGTGTATTTTTTGTTGGATATTTTCCGTGGAAATGTAATAAAGGGGCAAGGAGAGCGGAGGGGCGGGCGGCACGTGACGTGGTATCGGCGGCCATGTTGTTTCAGAGCTCCCCGCTCCCGCGCAGCCCCCGCCAGCCTGAAGAGCCCGGTGTGTGCTGTGCACTCGACTTATGAACCACGTATACTTAGGTACGGTACAGTCTGTGGAATTACCAAATTATACACCAAGAGCTAACGCCCGAATTATTGTACTCGTATATGTCATCGATATATCCTCAATCGTTAATGAAATTTGGAATATTTCTTCAGCAAAATGATATAACGTTTATAAGAGTGCTTGATGTACCTATATGTAAAGAAATAAATGATTTTGAATTTTGTTAAATTGATTGAAATTGCTCTGGTTTTATCAATAGGAAAACATAAAACTTAATATTTGGTTTATCACGTTCGGTTATCAATATAGATGATCAGGTACTAAAAGAAGAGGTACCGTTTATTTAATTTATTACGGTGCAGTCACGGCAATCTGTCTTCGTAGCGGTGCCCTAATATTTATCACTATGTATTTAATTTTCACACAATTACATCAATCGCTGCTTTAGGGATATTCTTATTTCTAAAGCATAACATGCATTATAGCATTGCATATGTAACTTCCAACTTTCCAACTGATTATTTTGCTAGGCGACTCCCCGACTATCGGAACGCCTCTAACAGGTACTCCAGCCCTCGCTGAAACTACATTTACACTCGGTTTCGTAATGATAAGAGTGCTCTTCAAATAGATGACAGAACTCGGCTAACAAACGGGGCCTGAAGTTTATTACACAGTAATTTGATAACCTTCTAATTTCAAAAATAGCGCACACGCACTTGCTATTTGTTAAATTAATAACATTCTCACTCTAAATCTCCGTACATAGAATATTTAAATACCTTTTTTTCATTAAAATTTATTTTTTGATCTTCAGAGTTGCTCAAGGACTTTGATCTTCTGGACTTGTTAGGCTACGAGATGCCTAATAGCGCTATACTCTCACCATTTTCGACAAAGGCAAGGTACCTCCTCCAGTTGCAATTTTTGTTTGCGATTATCTTTATTAACCAATTACTTAATTTGTTCCTTATTGTCTAAGTTTTATGTTTTAATATTTATTTTGCTATTGACTGTAAGCTTTTTTAAAAACCGCCCCCATAGTGTAGTGGTCATAGAAAAAAGTAGTAGTGTCACTTTATATTGTATTTATATTTAAAGGTCGCCGGTTCGATTTCCCCGGCGGGGTCCAACTTACAAATGAGTCCTATAATATCAAAGGCGGCAATATCCAAACAATATGTTTTCTAAGGAAAGGCAAATTAAGTTAATAAATTAAATTATAATGCCGCGTTTGAAATTTACTGCTAGTTTTGTTGGGCAATTTGATTAGGTTACTACCAATTTTGTTACGAATTTATTTTTGGTATGGATTCTACGTTCATAAACAAACAATATTGTATTCATAGATAATTTTTGACAAGGAGTGGATATTGCCGCCTTTGATATTATAGGACTCAAATAGTAGCCCTCGGTTTGGTTTTTAGGTTGGGTATTTTCTCAGTTAGCCTGGCTAGGTACCACCATCTTATCTCACATATTGCCGTCAAAAATTATTTATTGATGTGTTCCGGCATGGAGATAAGATAGATAGATTCCCATTGCATTGGGGAGTGTTGGTAAGCCCACTTTCATCTTGGGCATCATCGTCACTTACCATCAGGTGAGACAAATTGTGGATAAAAAAGCGTTGTCGCAAGAAAGCATGTAGACACTCCACAGTGCTATTGTACAATTTATTTTATGTATAATAATTTATTGTATTAATTAAGCCGATGTTTAAATTTATTTTTGGTTGAAGATTACACACTTACCAAGTCTTCTTCTTTTGCAATTTGAATTTGATTTTTGCGTTGTTTTGGATGAAGTTCATTATTTTCAGTGTAACTGTTCCCATACAACTTGGTCTTAATGTTTTGTTCACAAGTTTTATCCTGACTGCCCAACCGGAAGGTAATGTTTTTCAAGTGTATGAATGTATGTATGACTGTTAGTATGTATCAACGTTTCACAGTTACCAGATGTAGTTAACTAAATGTACATTGATGGATTTTGAAGCGCGATGTTTACTGTAGACACCTCTTGATTCCCAGATTCACAGAGGATATATTTACGTCGGTTACTGTCTGTAACCGACTTTGTAACTATGTATATTTTTTGATTATTAAATCAATCAATAAATAAATAAAAAATACGTATGCACACGGTTGATTTTGTGAAACTGATTTAAATATTCTCTATTTATTTGTTATATTATATGAAGTATCAAAAAACTGTTCAGTTTGGGTTTATTTAAACCAAATTTTCAATTCGCTTTATCACCGTCGATGAATCAGGTGGCATGATTAGCAGATAAGCACCTAGCCTTTATGACAACGACATCGTCGGGAGCCTTGGCTTCAATTCCCAAACATTATCTTTTTTGTTTTCATATCTATCAATTTTTTTTAAAGACAGTCTAAAACAAATAAAACTAAGACAGTCTAAATCTTCTTGGTTCACCAAATCTATATGTAATTATAAGCAGTTTAATTAATTATGGGATGTTCTTACAGGTAGGCGGTCTTAATGCTATCAGAATATTATACATACATATTATTATTATTATTACATATTATTATTATTTAGTAATAGGCGAGCAGCTAATAGCCGATATGCCTATATCTGTGTTGGTGTTACATGATAGTCCATTTAAGTTCACTTTGAGGATACACTAAATTGGATTGTCTTTGCACCATTTGTCCAGTCTGTTTTTAAAACTGTTTACAAACTTCCAGATAACTTTAAAAAATAATATAATAAGAACTTGATCAAAAACGTCTTAACCGACAGATATGATGAATGTCACCTTATTTAAAGAAAGAAATAAACAAAAGAGCTGAATTTCCATTAACTGCATCTTTTATTGATGAAACTGAACAAGCTTCCCCCGAAGTTCACATAATCGGAGCGGAAAATGTTTAAGCTCGCTGTAGTGTTGCTCCCGACTGACGTTGACACCTGATCAATTTGTATGGTAAGTGAATGGGAGAGAAACTAATAAAATCTCACCCTGTATACCTAAGTGTTAAAAAATATTTGAGGGAGTTTGTTTAGGCCCGTCGTTTCTTCTCACTCGCTCAGCAAACACTTTCCGGAAACGGCGACCACACCAAGTTTTAATTGGCAGGAACTTCGTAATAAGTAGAAAAAAAAATCGACAAGTGTACACTGCACTGCCACCACATCGAATGAAATATTTAAATTTTCAAAATATAAACTATAATAAATTTATTAAAATTATTTTAATTTGTAAATGAAACTCGTTTTATGTACAGGTAGAGATATATGTGATAGACGTTAATAATAATTGCCAAATATGTAATAATAATATATCCAGTCCCGACCATCATTTTAACTTTTCAAAATTTTAACGACCCTCTTAAACGATTTAGATTAAACAACGAAATTACTTGGAAATTGTATCTAATGTTTACACGAAAGCTTAATTTGGCTAGATAATAAAGTATAACAATATAATTAATTAAGTTACCAAAAAGAACCAAATATAAGGCAAAATAATGGAGTTTAATACCATGTGTTGGTTCCTATACTAATAGGGTATTTTCCACTAACCGAATGAAATCAAAACATTTTGATTTTACTCCTTAAGTAACATTTCTAAAAAAGAAGAAAAAAAATTACTCATCTGGCATTTCAACCGATTTTCAATTTGATAAAAAAAAACTAAAAAAAAATTAAATTAGTTCATAAAAACGTATGACATATTTGCGTATCACGAACAATTTTAAAACAAAATTTCGATTTGACAGATGACAAATAGTAACGAATAAAATGGAAAATACCTGAAGTACTGAATAATTTAAATGCTCTTTGAAAACCTAAATATTTTAGCTTCAACAGCAATAGAAACCAAGAAGTGTTTTTTTAAACTATTTAATTTTGAGACTGAATTTAATATGAATGTATATACATATAAATGTACATTATTTATTGTAATTCGGATTGCAACGTTAGAGAGGTATCTTATGTCTAATACATGGTGCACTTAACACACAGGTAGGGTTATATATTTTATACACTTATACTTATTGAGATTTGTGACTTTATTATGTGGTGTGTAAGTAATAATATTTTGTTAACAGCTTTTATAAATAGTATTTTTGGCTAATTTATATAAAATAGTTAGTTTTGGCTAAATTATATTTTGTAAAAAGTTTTTCTTAACTTGTTTTATCGCATAATAAACTTATACAATAATTTCATATAATATTCAGCAAAAACTAATTTTGCGTCCTCATAATTTTCTATACAATTTAATATTCTTTGGCTTCCTTCTAACTTCTTGATAATTCGTGAAGAACACACCACGTTGACTTATCACAATAATAAAAATAAAACATATTCTTGTTTACACTTAGATAATTATATTAATTTCATATTATTACCATTAAAGTAATTACACGTAAAACTGGCGCAATATTATGTATAAAAAGCTATTTACACATCTGAAAAAGTCGACTACGGAATGTATTAACAAGTCATGGAGTTATATAAAATCTATAATTTATTTAAATTTGTTTATTTTAATCCTAAATATCAACTCTAATGTATTGAACTTTATAATATCGCTAATAGGATTATTCATTTTTGTACTTTTAAAAAAACAGTTTGACACTATTTTTATGACAAAATATTTAGTTTCCTCCGTGTCCTTCGATTGCTGAAAAACATATATTGTACTTAAAAAGTAATTAAAAGTTGGGTTTTGAACATTTGTCTAATTATTGTTAACTTCTCGGTGCCTAGTTAGTAATATCGTTTTCAATATAATTATAGTTTTAATTATCAATGGAATTATTAACAACTAACATTTGTTAAGTTCTATACTTAACAAATTCTTAGGAATGCAGCAATAGGAATGGCTGTGCAGTCTCTTCTTTAACATCATTTGGTAACAGTAAGTCGTATATCTAGTTATAGCTACGATACAGCATAATTATTTATATAGCAAGGTATATTTTTATTTATTTATAATATGAATTACATAGCCACGTTAGCCTTCTATGACGTTTGAACACAACGAGACTATTTCAAGTTACAGAGAAATGGTAAAAACAAACTCAGGAATTCTCGTTATTATCAAGTTTCTTCCTACTTTATGTGTCACAGATTTTGGGGTAATAGCGCTGATTATTATCTAAACAATAAGTTTTTATATAACTCATATTTGTAATCGTTTTAAGTCAAAAATGTACCATTTAGTCTATTAGTCTCGGGACTAGACAAAACCTGTATGACTGTAATTAAGTGACATTTCTATTTTTTTCAGAAATATTAGTATTAGTTTGTATAGAAGACGACTTGCTACAGTCAACTTTTTATTCGCTAACAAGTGGTAAGTGGTAGATACGATGCTGATTTACGGTAATACTATCTCATACAATGGTTCCATACAACTGAGTAATTTGCTGACAGTTAGTTTGGAAATTCTATAAAGGTATATCATAAAAAAGGTAAAGGTATATCATAGTGAACTTTTATATATATTACGACCTTTTTTTATGACCTATAAAGGAATGAATAAAGAATTTCTGATTTCTGAATTCAAAAATTTGGCTTTAGTAGATAGCCTCCAAATATTAGAAAGGACTTCCCTGTTTGTCCAGGTCTCTGCAATCCTGAAACAGGTCTCAACATAGGGCGATACCGCACTGTATTTGGTCAACTAGCAACGACTCTTTGGCCGCATTGGCGCTAAACGTTACACTATCTACTGAGATTCTTAAATTATTATTTAATTTAACTTTAATTTTATTTATTTATTATTTATCGTGTAAAAGAAATTTGAGGAAGGCTGCTAACCACGCTGAAAATTCTTCACCGAAATGGGTTAAAGAGCATCATTTGTTTATACGGATTTATAAACGGTCATATAACTCTTGGCTTATATTATATGACAAACTACTACCCAATATAGAGTGTCAAAATGACTGGTCGTACCAAAATAGGTTAACGGTCACGCTATTTGAACACAGATATCTCCGCTGATTCTTTAACGAATGTGTTGCAGGAATTTGGGCTGAGCATTTGTCTGTAACTATAAAATTACGAGTACAAGATAGATAGGAAATTATATGAAAGTAAATTTAACTGAAAAAAGTTACTCTTGACATGCCAGCAAAAATATGACCAAAAATATGACCAACATAACTGTAGGCTCTTTTAGGTTTCAAAGGAATGACAGCTTTCATGGGTTGTATATAATAAAACTGAAATTCAGCTAGGTTCGCAGCCGACCTCGTGCCCGCGGGCGGTGGTGCCGAGATTCAGGTTTGTTCCTGTGCCCACATCAATGGACACTGGGGGCTGTTCCAAATGTGACCTACCTGGACTTTCAGAGACAAGAATGAAGGTTTTTTCACTACTATTAACACAAAACAGTAAGACAGCTGAACCAATTTATAGTTCATAAGCAACTGAAAATTTAAACTGAAGTTTTTCCCAAATATTGAGGAAATGCATAAAACTTAGGTTTTGTTTAATTGTCACGTAGCATACTTCAGCACTGGAACGCCCCCATACGAATCGCATCTTAACGTACGTATTACATAGATAACATAACATAAAAATAACATTTACTTTTTATAAATTATTATGTCTTAAAACAAATCGACTGAGCAAAGTCGACAACCGCTGTACAGAAAACGTTCGTGTCATAATGTGAACAGAACATGTTAGCTCAACTGCCCATGGAGACGACTGTGGGGCGGTCGTGGCGGTCGGCGTCGGCGCGGCGGTACACGTCGTCGTCGTAGAGCGCGTGCTGGGCGTGCTGGGCGTGCTGGGCGTGCGCGTGCGCGTGCGCCGGCGGCGGCTCCTCCAGCTTGAGCGCGTGCGCGGGCTGCGGCACGCTGTAGCCGAGCGCCAGCGGCGACCGCGTGCCGCTCGTGCCGACGGAGCCGACGCTGCTCATGGCGCCGCTCATGCCGACCACGCTGCTGCCGTTGCCGACGTTCACTGGAGAAGAATATAGCTATTAGTAAATAGCACGCTCTGTTGTTTGTCTGTTTTCCAGACGTAAACGTATGTTAAGAACGCATATCATCCCTACTGCAAAGCACGGGGCTCTTCCCGTACCTAGGGAAGGTTAGGCGTTGTTTGAACTGGCTGAAAGATGAGTTGCTTAATATCTCTATCGTGGCCAGGTCGTAAAAAAGGCCAGATCATGAAATGACTGGTCATCACGTGGAGGAGCTCCAAAAAAATTAGGTTAGGTTAGTTTAGATTTCATGGTCTGGTCAGTTTGTATGATCTGATCACGACATATCCTCGACGACGCTTTTAAAATAGCTGAGTTACTCGAAATTCTCATGAGATTACAATAATTTGTAATACTCCGTACCTCCACTTTAGACAGCGATCATCACTAGCTACCACCAGCGCTTTATCGCGCGGGTTTATTTGGCATGTTCTATCTACATAATTACTTTGTACTTTAGAATACCTTCAAACTTCATTTTGCCGCAAGCTCCTTAACAACCGAGTCTTTTATCAATATTCATCATTTCAATAAAAAGTTGTTAAATGCAGGGTGAACTTACGATACGTACTGAGCGAGCCGATAGTGTTCTCCAGCTTGACGTTGTCCCGAGAAACGTACCAGCCATCGGGCGCCGGCTTCTTGGCACCGCGTTCCGACTTCACGCTGTTCTTGGGCTTCCGCTTGCGAGTCTGGGGACAGGCCACAGAAAACTGTTAAATAACTTCAGGAGAAAATTAGGTAGAATTCTTTCAAGTCGTAACCGGGGATTGGGGATCGTGAACATCATGAGGTCAGTGAGAACTGTAGATTAAGTAGAAAAGGCCTTTCAAGTACCTTTATTGCACAAAAACAACCAAACCGGGCAGGATTCTCGTTTCGCGCAGTAGGATTGACGTCGGTTATTAATTAATATTGGTATTTGTAGCACATCTTATTGATAATACTACCGAAATGACACGTAGATATTCCTTATAGTTTTATTAAAATACATACTTCATGTATGAAGCCATTATGAATAACAATCACAAAAGTAACTGCAAATTGTTACATCTGTCAAGAGTGGGATAACACCTGACAGATAAGACCTGACGAGGCGAGTTAATATTTCAGATTCGTCAGTCTTCCTTCATCGTCACGAGCATGTACAAGAAAGCCCTCAGAGATTGCAAACTCTTATCTCTGTACGGGTTGCTACGTCACTGAGACGTCATCTTGTGACAGATATTGCAATTCTCATCTGTATTTCTTCATGGCCATGGACGATACCATTGGCTAGCTGATGTTGTGCAGCTTGTAATACAGATTACAGGCAGATCGCCTCCATGCGCCTCCTTTACAGATAAATACGACATCCTGTAACAATTGCTGCAATTTCTCACCTGTATGGAGTCTTTCTTCATCGCCATAGGCCTGTTGATATTGTGCAGCTTGTAGTACAGGCCACAGGCGTTGCAGACCGTCTCCCCTTGCGCGTTGCGGCGCCACAGCGACGTCGTCGTCGTGTGGCAGTTGGTACACGCCATGCCGGGTTTACGCGCGCCCACCTGGTATGACGAGAATAGGTCTTATATATCACACCGTGTGTTTATTGATATTTTCGTTATAAATAAATACTTTATTAGAAAATCACGCCTGAGGCTGCTCTACCTCCATTATAAAATTCATGCAATTTTAGAGGATTTGATTCTAAAAGACGTAACCACATTTCACCATTCTGCACAATTTTGTACCGTTAAAGATCGCTCAGAAAGCGATGGCGGCGCAACAAATGACTTCTCTCATTTTTCATTGTGACGTCTTATTAAATTTTCATACTTATTGATACTGGAACTAAGCAATGTTGGTTAATAAGCGGGATAGGTGTTAAAGTTTCACTTTGTCGCAACTTTTTAAGTGGCCAGCTAATTTACAAGAACAGCTGCGTCAAAGCAAAACCAGCGAGGGCTCTACACACGAACGATACTTCGTTTATGTCAAATTCGACTAAGATGTTAACATTTACGCTTTTTAGTTAGCAGAAACTATGTATAGAACTGTCATATTTAGTCTTGTCCATGTTAAAATCGTCATCTTACTGCTGAAAATCGTTCGTGTGTAGATCCGATGTGGGCCCAGGAGTATGCGGGGGGACGTACCCCTTTCTTCTGTTTGTAGTCAGAGAGCGGGGGCGCGGGCAGCGGCGCCGGCGCGGGAAGCGAGTGCGCATGCGCGTGGGACGGCGCCAGCCCGTTATACAGGAAGCCCTTGAAGAAATCCGCGCCCGGCGGGGCCCCCTCCGCGGCCACTGCAACCAACACAACACGATCAGAGCGGGACAGGACTATCGCTCGGGCGCGGATCTCTCTCGGGCGGGGTTAGTGACAGTGACAGTGACGGGTGACGGGTGACAGCTGGAGCGTACGTCTTGATGTGTCGCGGCGAGCGCGTGGTGCCGCTGACGTACCAGCCGCCGGGGCTGCTTCAGCGGCCGGTTGATGCCGTTCATCTTGGTGTAGAGGCCGCACGCGTTGCAGAGGTAGTGGCCGGTGCCGTCGCGGCGCCACAGCGGCGTGTGGATGGCGCCGCAGTTGACGCACTCGCGGCCCTCCGTGAAAAACTCCGCCATGTCGACTGGCAACACCCGCACCCCGTTAGAGATCGGCGCCCGAGCGCAGCGGTGCCGCCCGTCAGCTCTGCCAATGATCTCTCTCTCCTCCACCGACTAATACCCCACTTTTAACTCCATTTGCACACCTTTCAGTTTAGGGGTAACATCGCTCTTCTTTCTTGAGATCATTAACAGACTTGACGTGACGATAACACTCGATATGGTATTCTTAAATTTAACACATCAATGTTCACATAGTTTAATATAAACAACTAGATTTTAAGTTTGTTTGAACACATCTCTTCACGTTATGATTTACTAAAAAAGAATATATTCTGTTCGTAATCATGTTTCCACGAACCGTTTCCTTTAACATTATTAATTTCACATAGAGAAGGCTTCAGTTAACATGTTAATCGTAACCGTGTTTCACCCGCTTTACCCGTACAATCAATAAGTAAGTAGCTTTATTGTGATAATCCATATTGTTTTTTAAATTCCCACGCAACAACGTATCGCTTATGTAACACAATGCTGAGGTAGATAAACAAAGGCGAAAGAAGAAGCGCACGGCACGGCCTTGGCAGTGACAGCCGTGTCTCGCGCGTGTCGTCTCCATGCGACCAGTGAGAGACGTGTCTTCGACGCTATTAATATCGAATAATAATTAGGGTTGTATATGTGATGTAATAATTGAACATTAAATGTTTTCTCACATGACAAAAAATACAACATTAATATGCTGAATTTTTTGTCTGACTTCAATGAGTCTGATGAATTTTCTTTGCATTATTGTTAAAAGTAACTAAATAAACCAGCGACTCTATTTTGAAGGGTTCAAACTACTTCATCCTAATAACATCCTATAGTTTTGAAATCTGGCCAACCATCAACTATTACGTCCCCAAAGACTCCACTGCCAGGACACGTGTCTCTTCCCATATCTCAAAAACAGGCCTTAGGCCTTTGCTCCACAAGGACCAAGTCCAAATTGGTGGACCATCAGCTATTACAGATAGCTTCTACTAACTTCGTCAATGCCTCATTTTGAGGCTATTAAATTCATAAGAAAAAAAAACAGGACCTATTTAACTTAAATAATTACATTTCCTTAAAGACTTTACCCCATCACTACCATAAAATCATGTCCGAGAGCGAATTACGTTACGCAGAACTGCGCGCGAGTCGCGCATCGCACGTGATAGCCAGAGGCACGTCCGCGCAAGGTCGCGCCTGCCGCCAGTCGGGTAACGCCACGTGACGTGACCACATTACGCCGAATTCTGGCTGTGGTGGTAGGTAGGGATTTTCGCCATTGAATGAATCATAGTAACAGAGTGGCTCTGACCGATTGCTTTTACGGTGAAAGTAAGCATTGTAAGGAAACCTGCACATCTGCTTCCTAGATGTATACGAAGGTCGCGTTACACACGTCCGTAGGTGTAAATCTAAATGCCCTACGTTTCACTGTTGATTGAACGGGTGATGCTAAGTGCAACATCAGGCAACCGCTGTCTATGCCTTGGAGATAGACGGTTAATCAAATAAAGTTGGTTAAGATTATTGATTTATACATATATGTATGTCTAGGTTCTAGCAGGAACTATTAGGTAATCTGTGGCATCAGAGTCAAAAGTACTGTACCAGTGCGAACACTCATGGTGGTCTAGTCACTTGACGATGTGACTAAATCATACAAAATGCAAAAGGGTACTTTTACGTTGATGAATGATGACTCACTGGTTGCGGAAGATTGTGTTTTAGATTTCAGATTTGGTACATCGATACAATAATAAATTTGACTAGGAGTCGAAGTAGGCGCCCCATGACCGGAATCGGTCGGATGGTTGATAGTCATAGTTCACAATAATAAAGCTTATGTTTATTCATTACTGCAGAGAAAATAACAATGGAACTGAAGTTTTGTATGATGGAACATCAGTAATCTAATGTAAGAGATCTAATGTAGAGCATCATTGATGAAATGGAGAGTTAATCAAAAACTCAAACTCAAAAAGGTTTTTATCAATCGACTTCAAAAAAAGGAGGAGGTTCTAAATTCGTCGGAATCTTTTTTTTTTTTTTTTATGTATGTTCACCGATTACTCGAAGACGCCTGAACCGATTTCGAAAATTCTTTTTTTGTTTGAAAGGGTATACTTCACAGGTGGTCCCATATAAATTTTATCGAAATCGATTCAGCGGTTTTTGAGAAAATCAACAAAACATAGCAAAATTGGAGTTGTTGCGATTGAAGTCGGTTGTTTTTAACGTATTCAGCGTGGTCAATTATTTAAGTAGATGCTTTACACATGCTTTTAAATCTTCAATATATTTTTCTACCTAGTACAAAGTCCCTACCACGCGGGACTTGTACACTCAACGTTTCGGGAAGTGTATTTACTTCGCCTACGAGTTGCTTACGTTATTAACCCGCGAATCAAATAGTTATATCTTCTTCAAATATGTATATTTTTCAATAAGTCAAATTAAAGAAAATCGAAAACAAAATGCATAATTTCTAATTATTAAACTTATCATGAATAATAAATAAAGTCTTTATTGCAAAAAATCATTAATTTTCGCACTGCTAACGTTACAACACAAAACACATAGATACAGAAGGTCCGCTCAATACGCTCGCAAAAATCCTAAGCATATACATGCTTATAGACGTATACTGTCGTTATAGGCAAGATCACGTTACTGTGCAATCGTGACCTTGCCTCGAACGACCGTATATTTCTATAAGCATGTATATTTTTAGTGGTTTGTATTGAGCGGACCTTCTGTGTCTATTTTGTGGTTACAAGCTCCGACCAAGTTCTAACGCCAGCTAACAGCATTTCCCGGTCAATACTAAAACACCCGTGAAACCAACCTGTAACTGCTCATTGCGAGGCATCGACCCGCATACGGAACCGTTTGTAACGCGAACCCGGCACCATTGTTCCCACAGGCGCGGGCGCAGCCTCCGGACCGTTGACTACAATACAACACCGCTAACTTAACTCCCATAAGTCCGTACACCAAAACACGTGGAGAATTCCAACTTATGAATGACTTGTGCTGTGACCTTCACGCGTTTCGCCATTTGTTTAATTTCGCTTTGAGCTGTATGCTATCGAAAGTGACTGCCCTTTTATCTGGCTAGACTCAAAACATTGTTAACGTTCAAAACAAGGTGTATTCAAGTATGATGTTGTCAACGATTTATATTAAGGGTGACTGGTCATACCTGTGCATCTCTTTGCCTATGATTCTACTCATAAAACTAAACACATTTTCTTTTTCAACTTTGCTATAATTATAGAAAATGATCAACTCATAAGTAAAGTGCTCCGCTAAGCAGCAGTGCTTGCACTGTTGTGTTCCGGTGTGGAGAGTAAGACAGCCGAGGAAATTACAGGCACAAGAGGCATTTCATCTTAGCCCTCTAGGTTGGCAACGCATCTGCAATCCCCCCCGGGGTTGCAGGTGTCTATGGGCAATGGTGATCACTTACCATCAGGTGACGCACTTGCTCGTTTGCCTTCCTTATCACATAAAAAAACAAAAAAAAAGAAAAAGTGTCTAGGAATAATCCATATTTTTGTGATTTCAGAACATGTAGTTACCATTTTACAGTGTAGAAAATCGTATAAATAAGAGAGCAAACAGCGAACCGACGACGCGACGACTCCAACAATTCGAACAAAATAGAACATGTTAGTTCAAAACATCGTCAGCACTGCTACCTATTTGAATGGCATTCTAATTGGACCCATAAACTGTTGCCTCTGTCGTTAAGTCATTAACTATCTTAACTCCACACTGATGGATGGATGACTATTAGTGATGCAGATAACAAAATGACTGATTGTATGTTTGAATTCTAAAGTATCCGTCACAAAATATGCGTGTCCAGACCAAAACAGAATTTCACCTGTTGCCCTTTTTAGGGTTCCGTAGCCAAATGGCAAAAAACAGAACCCTTATAGATTCGTCATGTCTGTCTGTCTGTCCGTCCGTATGTCACAGCCACTTTTTTCCGAAACTATAAGAACTATACTGTTGAAACTTAGTAAGTATGTGTATTCTGTGAGCCGCATTAAGATTTTCACACAAAAATAGAAAAAAAAATTTTTGGGGGTTAGAACTGAAACTCAAAAAAATTTTTTTCATCAAACCTATACGTGTGGCGTATCTATGAATAGGTCTTCAAAAATGATATTGAGGTTTCTAATATCATTTTTTTCTAAACCGAATAGTTTGCGCGAGAGACACTTCCAAAGTGGTAAAATGTGTGTCGTCGTCCCCCCCCTCGTAACTTCTAAAATAAGAGAATGATAAAACTAGAAAAAATATATAATGTACATTACCATGCAAACTTCCACCGAAAATTGGTTTGAACGAGATCTAGTAAGTAGTTTTTTTTTTAATACGTCATAAATCGTAAACCGCAAATTACCTTTTATTCAATAAACTCAAATATAAAAAATATCGAGTTCAAGGCATGTGTGATTATGAATTTATACGGAACCCTCGGTGCGCGAGTCCGACTCGCACTTGGCCGGTTTTTTAGTCAGCTATAGATTATTTATACGCAAAAAAGGCAACACATAATACCAGATGTAACAAAAAAGCAAGAATAAAAGAAGATTGACTACTTCTGATAACAATAAATAACTTTTACTCTACGAAAAATTGCAAAATCAATAGGAATACATATTTTATTGCTAAAATAAATAAATTTACACGTACTTTTTTCATTGTTAATTTCATGAGCAGAAGCGCTCTTTGAAGTATTAAAAATATTGCAATACCTTTTCTACATCCTGTAATATGTATAGAATGCACTATGCAATCTATCATTTTCTACTTCTAAAATCGTAACTTGCAAAACACTGGAAGCTTCACTAAGTTCAACGGTCATTTTTGTTCAAAATAGCGATGCTAATGTTGAAACGGATAAGTTTCCCGTTACGTTTTCTGTCGCCGTATGTATCACAGACATGAGCAATAAGCATTATAATAACACAGATCATTGGGCAATTTATGTACAGTAAACCGCACATGACCAAAATAGGCTGGTCTTGCCATGTTTGGGATTTCCTCTATAGTATAGTTCCGCTTATAATATTGATGCCAGGACTAGAGGCGAACCGTACACGGGTGGATGCTAGCGATGGTGTAACGAGAGATGGCCATGTGGCGAATGAAGTTTTACTAATACGTTATTGTAACGACCAACATTCAGTCGCATATGCCGACATTACATCAGTCGGCTTTTTAACTGAACACGCTAATTGTATGACTACGTGGAATTTCTGAAATAGACAGTGCAGTGACTGATATAGAGCAACGCTTGTGTTATGTGAATACAGATTGTAATGCGTCTCGTTTTATTCAGATGTTTTGCGAAATGAAATGCTTAAAATACTTATCATATCCCTGTTCAACAACTATAAAACAATGAGCTAATAGAGAAAAGGGGATTTATATTATTGTTTATACATGGATCCATTTCCATTGGATAAGAATGAGATGATGCCGAGGGCTTACCAATTGTGGATAGAAAAACTGTACCCACGAGATAAGAAATACGGATAAAGCACCTACTATTGCACAATTTGTTATTTTTATGACGTCGTCTTTGAACACAAAACCTTTGCCTTGCTGAGTCACAATCGCAAGCAACACGGAACGTACTCCTTAAGAGAAATTGCACGAACTTTGAGTGGCTGAGTCACACATAAGTCATTAGCAAAAACCAAACGCATTTCAGGGCTTTTGTCTTGGTGCTTCATGGTTCTGTTGCGTAATCGTGGAACTATGCTAGCACGCTGAAAGTGTCAGACGCGTGCTTGGCGCCTCGTGCTTTCACTGGCCGTTGATAAGGACGAAGATTTCGACAAAAATGTGCGCAGGCGCAGCGTGGACACGTCATCCCGTCATTTTTAGTTGCTACCTTTACGAGTACAAGTCGTTGGGAAAACCCAAGAAAATAGTACTTACTTGAATTTTACGAAGTAAGCTTACGTAATTCGTGTGTGTGCGTTTTTTAATGACGAAGAATTTAAATATGAATTCAAGCATAATGGTTGAAATATCAAAATACGAAGATAATGCTCCACTTCTTTTATTACAATAAGTTAGAGTGGAGGTCGAATGTCAATTTCTAGAGATAGTAAAGACATTTATTTTATCTAAAACAAAAGTCAGATTAGGTTTTGTTAGATTTAATTTTGGGATACATGGGGGCGCTAAGTGTATTAATGGATCGTTTAAAACTATTCCAGGTCACATCCACGTATGTAACTGCAACCTTCCATTTTTATGGCGTTGTTTGCCGGCGCCGCCGCGGTCCGTCCGTCCGGCTAGCCGCCTGCGCCCGCGTCGCAGCGGACGCGCATGTTTGCGCCCGCGCCGCCGCCGCCGCGGCACGTGCCTCTCCGATACCATACACGGAATGCGATTTTAATACCCTTAAAAGACACCAACGACAACTTCATTTAAAACGAAGACAGTTTTTGTCCCTTTCGTTTTTTGTCGCGTCCTACGCAAACAACCATTCGTCGAGTGGGGCAATAAAGTTTTATTAGGGCACGAAACCGCATTATGTTCGGTCTTTAAAACCGTGTTGCTATTATTTTCTATTTTGTATTTTTATTTAGTGGAGATTTTATTTTATTGAGTTTTAAGTAAGTAAATCATTAACGTATCATATTTAAGATAACTTTAAGTACCTATTGGAGATTTCATTTATGCTTGTAGAAAACATAGCAACAATGTGTCACATAGGTATAGGTACCTAGATGACTTTAGTTTGTTGCAGTTTAATGTTTAGTTTGTGCAGTTTAATGTAATACAATTGTGTATCCAACTCAATGATTTTCCGTCTCAGTTTAATTGTAATCAAACTTAATACAACAACTATATTTTATTTGCTTTACTGAAATATCGATAATTTTTACCTAACTACTAGATTTTTGTATATATGAGCAGAAAAACATGATTTTAAAATCAAGTGGAACCTAACACCGTCGCGTCGTCGTCTTTTACAGCGGGATCACGCTCTGCAGTCAAGTTTTCAGTAAACAAATAAAGCGGTTTATTGTCGGCAAACTGTAAACCTTCAGGCCGAGGACAGACGAAGGTTAAGTGGCGGCGGCAAAAACTGAGGGTGTCGGGGAGTGTGAACTTCGCCTTATCAGTGTTGTCTTTTGGAGACAAAAATAGGCGCACACGCACAGTTGAACAAGATATGTAGGAACTTACGTAGGTATATGTAGGGTTGCCACTGCTGGCTAGCAGTTTTGGCCCAAACCATAAAAGGAATTACACCTATTTCCCAATTAGGATATTAATAGAAGTATACTATATGCAATATATAGAAACAGAGTAGAACTCACTGAGGATAAAAAAGCCAATAAGTTTTTATGTACAGATCTCTACTGAAAACGAAAACCGAATGAAAAAAGAAGGACTCCTCGTTCAAAACTTTTTATTTTAATAAAAACCTATTTGTAACCTGTTTACTTTTAACTATTATCAGCTGTCAACCCTGCTCAACATTGATGTTGGGGGAGGTGCGGGCTATCGCCTGACCTCCCCTCCCCTCCCCCGCCGCTGTCCCCCTCGTCTCTTCTGTTGCTATCTACTATCGGACCACGCATCGAAAATATCGTATTTGTCACAGATATTTGTTTACCGATGATAAACAATATACATAATTATTTACTTTTGTTGCCTTTTTTCTGGACTTTTGGGTGTTTAAATTTTAAAGATAAATACTTATGGCGCTTTCCGTATCTAAATATTTGAGTAAACAGATTACAGAACAATTTCTAAAGGACGACATTATAGGAGATAGACATGGCAAAATTTTTGCAAAGCACAGGATGTACTTATCATAATAACGCAGGGAGAAACAAGGTATAAAAGAGGACTTTTGTAATCGAAAATTGATCCCATAACATCATCATTAGATATGGTATACAACTATAATCATGATGCTGATGATGCCAAAGATGGAAGCGAGTTTACCAAGGTTCCCAACGCAAAAATTGAATGACTGTCTTATCTCCGTGTCGACACATATCAACTAAACACAAAACTGATGCAAAGTCATAAGACTCATAAGATAAGATGGTGATAGCTACTCAGCCGAGCTTAGAAAATCCCTTCCCAATAACCAAATAGAGTCCTACAAAAAAATTCGACTGCAGAGAATCGAACCCGCGATCTCTTGATGTGAAACGAATATAACTAACAAGCCACGGAGGCGGTTAAAATCCTTAACGTTGTATCAACTAACCCAGTTCTACTAAGACGACGTGTCCAGCACATAAACATAAGCTCAGTTTTAATTGCCAATAGTTAAGAGCAGTGCAGTTGCAGTGTGCAGTTTGAACAAAGAGTGTTTAGCTTGGCCACGCGCGTGCGCTGAACAAATGATGTACGATGATGCGTATGACTCACTGCTATGGGCTTCGATTTTGAAACAAATTCGTTCTGATGTGCACATAGTTTGGTTTATATGTATTATAGAATTACCGAATAAAGGTTATTCCGTTATAGTTATAAAGGTTATTTGAGTTATTTCCCGACTGCTGAAGCGGATGGTTATGTTTTTGTATGTCTACCTGTTTCATAGTCACCGTCAGATTCATCGTATTATCCTTATTAACGCAGCTTTAATTTTATGCTATTGGGTTTTGTTACATTAAGTTATACCAAATATTTTCAGTACATTCTAACTGCAATATGCAAAAATGTTAATTGTATAATACTTATTCTTACAAAGTGGATTCACTTCGTCAGTGTGGACACAATATGACAATGATACCGTAAACGTGCGAGAGTGCATTCAAACCAACTTGGAACTGTCTAAATAGACAGTAGGTATTGATATGCAATACTTCCTATAACGCATTTGGAGACATTCATATGGAATCAATGAATCACTACAGACTTCGTTGCGATTCGACTTTGGACAGAATTCTTTCTTCGCATTGAATCTGATTCAATTTCAAAGCGTACTCATGAAGTTAAAATAGGTAGGCCTAGGACTCATATAAACTAATACTCCTCACCACACTGAACAACTTTTGGTTTGCGACTTTACGAAAATCACAAAAAATGGAGCCTACATACTCAACTTGCCAAATCTTGTTGTAATTTTAGCTAAATTGCAAAGTCGTGAAACAAAATAAATAATTGGTCAGTATTATGAGAACTCTACAGGCACACCTTGTATGTAAAAAAAGTCTGTCTCGACGACGGCGGTATAATAAAGTTCCCTCCGTAGTAAAATATTTAAATTCATGTCATCATCACCTCATTTTGATCAGACCTTTAGTCAACAATAACAATAAACATGTTTGAACTCAGCAATTTGGATGAACTTAGACCTATGTATTGCATATCATTTGCTTGCAATATCGGGGTGGTATAAAAAAATCAGTACTCACTGGCTGTGAGGGCTGTCGCGGCCGACCCGAGCTGTCGCCTCGTGCCGTCCGGACTCCATACTTCCTGCAATCCACAAATTGCATCTGTGACGTAAATATATATATACCTAAGTATTTAAAGAATATTAATAAACTACTCAAATCCAAACTTCAACAAGATGTATATTGATCTAGGTAATAATGGCAACGTCCCTTGCTAGCTTCTTCTACCTTTTCTTTGGTTTTTAGCAATACAGGAGTTAATTTTGACATTCTGACAAACTGTCTCTTATTCTAGATGATTCTACTTACGGTAAACGATCTGTTGGCAAACAAACCTGGTGTGTATAAGGATTCGTTGTCAGCGCTGGCATGCCGTAGACAGTTGAGGGCCGTGACGTGGCGCACGCAAAGGCGCCCCCGAAACGTGCACTGAAGGCTGGCAGCGCCCCCCCGGCTGTGGAACCAGAGCCGGCGGGCGGCGACCCTGCGCCCGCGTCGGCGGTCGTGTCGCCGTACTCCTCGCCTATCACAACACCGGTGCCACTGTTCGCGTATGTTGGTGAGCCTCCTGGGGAGAGAATACGGATTGACGCTGCTGGTGTATGTTGAATTTTTCGAAGAAGAACTGTCTAGTTTCGGAAGATTAATGGCTATGAGTTGTTATCGACGAATAGTCACAAATGTCAGACTGTATCCTAACGGTAAAGAAGACGCAAGACTATGATTAAGAAGAATGTAAAAACTTATAAACGTCATGCATCACTTTCTATTCGTCTTTTGTTTCCTGATTCGAACATGACCAAAACATGAGTCGCTTATAGTATCAATACTCTCTGATCCTGAGCAAGTTTAATTTATATTCTCCTATGGCATCATGAAATAGACATTTCTGTTAGCCTATGCATCAAGAAATATCTAAAGAAATACATGTCATGTATGTGTTTATGCTCACCGGCATTAGGGCTCCAAACGTGGGGCTGCTGAGGCAGCTCAGTGCCAGTCGCGAAGTAGGGCGAACCGCCGCCTGCGCCTGTGTATGAGCAACGCTGGTACACTCCTCCCCCTCCGCCTCTGTTGACAATACCGGATATTTTATTATTAAACTCATGGTTTTCATGTGTAGTGTACCGACGATAACCGCGGATAAAGCAATAGCAATAAATTTCGCTCAGTTGATGAGGTGGAGGCCATTGTTGAAGGTCGGTATAAGTGATGAACCTTGGAAAAGGTTGTGTTCAACAATCAAGAGTAAACACTGATCCGATCGAGATAAAAAACTAAAGTACTAATACGATCAATTCAATAGCATTTGAGGTCCTTGATGTTATCCTGTAAGTAAATATACCAGTAAAAGAAAATAAGTACTACCGTATAAAAATCTTGTCTCTGGTACTGGTACTACATGACTTCAGTATGTAGGTACTTCAAAACGTTGCCTTATCAAGATGCAATGTAAGTTACAGAACTGGAAAAGTGAAACTAAGTTTACGCTGACACAAATACATAACATACACACACATTGTCCTCTCGCTACAGTTCTGCTCATTGCCGAATTGAACTCCGCGGTGTTGCAGTATCGTGTCGGCGGCGGGTAAGTGGAGCGCGGGCGCGGCTAATGGCTCGGAACGTCTCGGAAGTGGCATGGCAGCCTTATCGCTGTTCCCCTCCCCTCTGCCCCCCTCTGTAGCCTGTGCCCCGTACGCAAGCCCTCGACCCGCTTGCATCCATTGCTATTGCTACCAGCGCTACTGTTCCTTATCGGATCCATTAAACTGTTGTCCCTACCAACACATTGTTACTTATAATTTTGAACATTAGAAAGCATTTCTGTCTTTTGTATCAAGACATCGCAGACGCGCTTTCAAAATGATGGCGAGTATCTTCTTAAGTCTGCATTGTATAAATAAGTTGATAAATGCAAAATATTGAATCTCAAACTTAATGTCCCTTCGTGCAAACGTAAGCCATAGACTGCACTTAAACTCAGGGTCGCTAGCGTTTGAGGAAACCCCCTTGATCATTCAGTGCTTCTAATATGCAAGATAAGCTATCAGACACTGAGTCAAGCCAGTAGGACGGTGACGCGGGCGAGACGTATGTGCTACTACCTACTACACACGATTTTGATAAGTTTTAACGGTGCTGGATAACGCGAGGCGACGTATCGCGCCACTCCGATACCGTAACATCAATGAAACTGCGCCTAAGTTTACACCGCCCGCTATATGGAGCTGCGCTGTGGCAGCCCTGCCTGCGTCGCATACATACACGAACTGTGCTGTATAATATGACATTGAATTTTAGATATGTTAAAGCCACTTATAATGTTAGTTGATGACAATATAAAAGAGTTACATAGAGGTTGGTTCTGGTATTCCATTAACCAGCGAGATGACATGCACCTAAAGATAACACTAAGAATAAAAGGCTGATCAAAAAAACTCGACAAAGATTAATTTCAAGATTGCAATAGTATATCTGTAAGTAAGTTCGATTAATTTATTGTAATACGTACGTATATACACATAAACAGCTGTAATTTAAGAATGTACTCTTAAATTATAGCTGTTTATGTGTATATACGTTTACTTATGGTAGGCATGGCCTAGCTTCTACGGTCAGAATGAAACACGATAACCCGGATATTTAATGTTATTGTATATCTGACCATACTCGCTATAAACATGCGATTCGCTCTCGTCTCGTCTGGCCTCACATCTGAGGACATTATTATTGATTCGACGAACCATAGAAAGCAATCCTGTAACATCAGCTCGGTTTCTCTAAAAGTATATTACGCACTCAAATATTGAGTAAAAACTATATATATTTCATTTGAACGACGAAGAGACACCGATTCGGAGCCTCTTGACATCTGACCTTGACAAAAACTTATCTCTTTTATGTTTGAAGTTATTCGAAAACCCATAACGAAAGCGATAAAATATGAATTTGTCAACCGTTCAGAAAAGGCGAGTCGATGACAGTTAGGGCAACAAAGTTTGATGGGTTTTATTTAGATCATTTCTGCTTTAAACAGATAAGTATTCCAATAAGAACTTGTATTGCAAATAAAAAATTTAACAAAAATAATTTACAACCACTAAAAACAATTTGAAGGAATACAATAGTGGTACACACAGCAACAGGAGTACCGAACAGGTTAACAGCTCAAGATACAAACAATAATATATGCCTTTGACTTAAGGCCTTTCATAATAATAACGGTGCCCTATGGTAACTACTAAACAAGTAAGTATTAACCCGCATCGCAAGCGCAGCCAAGCAGAGCTCGAACACCGAACACGCAAAATCCATAATGTGCCACATGCAACAACAGACATCGACGCACCAGACACAGCGCACGTGCCACGTGGTGATCCATCTGTCTGCAGGCGGAAACACGAGTATGTCACACTGTCGATGGTCAACCCTTCCCGAAACTAACGTCATTTACCCGGGCCACCAGTACTATGACAAGAGTACTCCCTCGGGAACGCCGACAGGACCCTGTGGAGCGCGACCACACCCGCACAAACGGAAACTACGTATCAAACTATCCTGGCCAAAAACAAAGACTGATCCTTTATTTGTGCATTTAATCCTGCACCGGAACGCATTAGACGAAAAAAAGGTTTAATATCCACGACAGCGAGCCTATACAAATAACTCATTTGGAGATACTTAGAGTCACTCGAGGGGACAAAAAAGAGGACCAATTTGGATTTGTATATGATCTGAGGCCTCGAGACGTGTAAAATGGCGCGTTAGACGGCGGACAACAAACGGAGCTCGGCAAACAGCGCCGGGACACAGCGCTAGCGCCTCTTGACTCTTGACATCGCACTCTCAGTATATTTGGAGTGTCTCACTTAATCACGTAAAGAAAAACTTGTCTGGCGTCAATTCGGAAAATCTACTAGCTTTGTCAGAAGTCTCAATGAGGAAGGAAGTTACAAAAGAGTTTGCAAACAAGCAGAGTGTAAAAAGGTACAGCGGCGTACCTGCCTATTAAACTGTTACCTATTCCCATTTACTAATTTATCTAAAACCTTCAATTAGGTTATAGTGAATATACCTACTCACATAATTATAATTAATGAGTATCAGGAAGTAGACAAATCATAGACTGTCATTGTTATAACACTGTTACAGGTTCAAATCTGGATCAATGTACCAAATTTTAATTATAAGACGGAAAACTTGTACATCTTATTAAAAATGATTCTGCGCTCATGTCGCTGCAGCGCGGGGAAGACCGTGGGTAGATACGTTATATGACCCAATTAAAGAAGAAATTTGAAGTGATGTCATACAGGAAAGTCAAGGAGAATGCCTTGATAAAGAATTATAAGTATTAATTAAAAGATAATCTAAAAAGTTTAATAGTTCAAGGAGAATCGTCTATGTAAGACAGCAACAACGGTATGCCTAAGGATATTTAAAAATATACGAGTGAATAATATTATGAGTGGAATTTTCCTCACGTGAGTACCATAAGCAAAGCAACTAATGTTAATTGGATGCAGCAAATAAAATAAACATTATGTAGAGCAAAGAATTATGGGAGGAAAATGTAAAATCAACATTTGTAGAACGGACGCTAATTATACATAAAAACAACAAGAATAAAATAAAGTAGAATATAATAATACGTGAATTCCTTGTTATAAAGTTGTGCGTGTGGGCAAGTGTAGCATGAGACCCCCTGCTAGGTGGAGCGATAATTTGCGCAGAGTTGCTGATGACAGCTGGATGCGCGTGGCCGAAGATAGGTTTAAGTATAGCCTTAGGGGAGGCCTATGTCCAACAGTGCACTAATGCAGACGATGCTGATGACTAAATTATTATATTTGTTCGAATGATGGTTATATAAAGTAGTTTTAGAACTTTTAGTTAACTGTAAGTCAATAGAAAAAAGTTTTGAAAAAAATAACTTTTAGTACAACATCACACACGATCATCTATCTTCGAGTGTAAGTAGTACACACTGTTGTAAAATCCTAAAATATCGCGGACAAGAAAGGATAACATTCTAATTTGAAGAAAGTTTCACAACTGACGGATGTAAATAGGACATTTCCTAAATATTTTTTTCTGCCAAGAAATATTTGTAGAGCACTTTAGCAAATATAACCTTTTTGGCTCCGCTACACACATACATACATAGTAATGCAAAAAGTGCTAGTTTTTTCACTCTTCCGCTTGGAGTTTCCTAAGCAAAGAACCTTTGTTTTTGAGTTGCGAGTTTGAAAAAAAACGTCGTTTGTGTTTGCACGAGCAATTGACTATATTTGAGGGCCCGTTTGCTGGAGCGTTAGCGGCTTACCATATATTAATACACAGCTTTTAGGATTGTCAAATAAGAATAAATGCCAGTATCAGGAACAGTCTATTTAATGGGAGACGTAGCACAGTTTTAATGTTTTAAAATAATTTCTTTAATTCTGTTATCTTCTCTTTCTCTTCTACGATTTTTACGGTATTTGATGTCATCAATCACTCATCTACTCTGCGACGACGGTGTGGGTTACACTTACACCATATCACAACATTCGGTCACACATACTGTAACTCTAATTGAACTTCGTGTTCTGCGGTCAAATACCGAGCGCCGGAAGTAGGCATAGCGTTGCCGTTCGCAGAACCACATTTGTTACTATAATAATACGTACATCTGTCTGCACAATCGTGTGGACTCTAATACATATATTACATATATTCTCTGCTAAATATTCGTCTTTACCACTTTGACATGCTGTTTGTTTGTTTGTTTGTATACTCTTTATTGTACGACAAAATGACACAACAAAAATCTGTCATGCTGTTTTATTGATATTTCTTTTTATCAAGGGTGTATAGCTTGAAACTCATCTTGGAGTAAAAAAACGCATATTTGACTATTCATAAAAGATACAGTATTAATGAAATATTACATAATATTTCTATATACCACAAATTAAATAATACAGCACATTAATATTAATGAAATGGATATATGTACATACTTATAACAGGTAAATGCATATGCTCAAAAACATTTACCGCCATCCATCAGTAAATGAAAAATACCTCTGCTGAACAAAATAGTTTTGAGTTCGTTGCTTCAGTTCACTAAAATTCTGTATTTTACACCAACATTTAAATATAATACATATATAGTTTCATTCAACCTTTAATATTGTGCTTACAGCAAACAAAACCTTTTCCAATGAAATGTTCTGCCAAGAGAGAACATTGCAACTGTTTATGTTGGCCGAGAAGTAGCTACATCAGCGGTTCGCCGCGTTCATTCATGTTACTAGATACTTTTTGCAAGCTATGTAGAATTACACCCCGATGCTTGCGGTGCATCTAATCTAGCATTTCATTCATCTGTGTATGTGTATGGGATTATGATTGCGAAGAGATTTATAAATTCCTTTCAAGTATCCTACACTTACTACACATTACTTAATAGGTACTTCATGTTCTATTTGTAGTAGCTAGTTCGCTATTAGGTAAACGCTTTCAAAAATACCGATTACTGATTCGTAATTACATTCTTAGTCTTACAATAATTTTGAAAACATGAAATCATTGTTTTATTTTTTAAAACACAGAATATAACCGATGCCGGTACCGCAAGGAATGTCATGTGTCACAAAAAATGAAAATTTTTATTAATTAATATAATGTTATTAATTTAAAAGTGTCGACATAAATAAATTTACCTATGTAACTTAACGTGGACGTAAGGACAATATGTTATTTTATATTAATAATTACTAATATCTACCAATTTATTTTATTAATAGTTTTTATGATTGTCAGTTATCACAATTAGCTACGTTTTTTTGGAGTTCTATACATAGTGGATAAAATGGAATCATATCTATTGCTGTCTGTCTGTAAATTTGTCCGTCCGTGTGTCTCGGGACCCTAGATCTTTTTTCAAGTGCATGGATTTGCCAGCACGAGAATCCACCTTTTTACTGAATCTTAATTATGAATTATTTCTGTAAGGATCGTCCCTTAATATCCGCTCAAAATTCAAGTGTTGCGTCCAGCCTTGGAAGCCAAGGCAAAACGATTTGAACCAGTTTTCAAACATTGGAAATAATTTAATTATTTCATGCAGCGTGCATCGGTAGGTCTTCACGTGACCGGTTTCGTAAACGCCAGTGTCATTAGCGATAACTGAAGCCAGCGGCGCCGGCGCACCACGTTCGACGCTACATACTGTCGCATTGCAGCATTTGCAGCCACTGCCATGTCGACCGTTTCAGCGCATTCTGTACGACGCAACTCTTCATCATGTGCGAACACTATGCGTTGGAATGCATGTTTTAGCTCTTTGGCTTTGGAGGCTAATTGTTGTGAGCCTTTTTCTTGTAATAGGACTATATGCTCACTTTTTCCTTTAAAATGTTGGCTTTGAAAACTAATTCTTCTGAAGCATTTCTAGTAATAAGACTATTAATAAATTCACTTGCTTCTTTTTTACCCGACTACGGCGAAGCAAAAAGGAGGGTTATGATTGAATATTGGCTCACTCAGAATTTACATTTTTTATCCGTAATTTAATGGTACTTTTTTAACTTTTAAAAATAATAGGTAGTTATCATGAAATGAAAATATTTTATTCGAAGTAGAAAGCTTCGTACACTTTACAGTCTTTATTTTGTCTACCTAATACCTAGGTTCCTACCACTCGGAAGTCGAAAACCTATCGCTGTTTCGAGAAATGTTTTCGGATAATTTTTTCGTTTTTTCATTTCATTATACGAGATAATCATTTCTTACTCTACATTTGCTAAGCGTTCTTACATTTGTCAACTGGGTGACAGACAACTAAATCAAAAAAGTGATAACTTGACTTCAAAATAAAGCTAGTCTTAAAATTAATGAAAAAATTTTTTTAATTATCGCGAGAATCTGTATTTATTTGAAGAACTACAAATTACGGTACAAAAAATTAAAATGTTGTCAGCTGTAGATAATGGATCACAACTGTTTTGGTCGTGGCCCTTTCCTCTTGCATTATCGTAGTATTTGCATGAACTTTGCATCCGTTGTTTACAACTTAGATGTGAGGACAAATCTTTTGTGAAATAATATTTTGCTTAAACTACAAACTCATCCCCGATCCTAAACCGAACGCTGTTTTTCTTCAATAAACGTACTATCATTTTTACAGATAACGTTCTCCCAATGACAATTAAAGCGTAAAAATAAATGGACATTGTATAAACAATGGAATGTTATTATTATAAACAAGGCGAGTATGTACCTACTGCGTACCAATTAAAATAAAACATAATATATAACATTAGTAACTGTGGACCGAACCCAGTAAAATACGACAAATACAGCGCGTCACGCTCGGTGCTCATGCGCTGTGTAATATACATAAATAGTATAAACACTACGCACACACATATATATGTTGTTGCCAGACACATCCTTTTGTGTTAATTATTTCATTTGGATAGAAAATAGAAAAAAAAACAAAGCAGAAAGACAAATGAAAAGAAAAATAGATTAGACATAATGAGTCGCCAAAGTACTTATAAAGAACCAACAAAGTCGACCGCGTGCTTTCAGTTTTCTATGCAAGCTTTAACACCGCAGTTTACCCACTAAATTTAGGTAAAATTATTTTCGTATTATGCTACATCTTTTAAGAAAATCTTCGTATCGATACTGAACAGATGAGAAAATTGGCAGTTTTTCAAGATATTCCGATTTAGCCAAATCTAACTATTACCTCACTACAAAATATAATTATCAGTAATTTGAAGATAGTCAAAAAAGGAATGATTTCAAATCTTACTTGGCTTTAATGGTTACGTCCTAACATATATTTTAATTAATCTTTAAAGCCTTTAAAATATACAGAGAACAGACATCCTCTTAAAGATGACTTCACTTCTAAAAGCGAAGTGCATGCCCTGGAGAAACACAGAGTACATCTGTAGGTACATTTAAAGGAACTCAAACATTCTTAACACGAGCCTACGACCAGTGAACATCAGTCAGACAGCCTGTTGATGAGACAGCCCATTAACTAGAGGCACAAACCGTTGGGTCAACTCTTTTCACATTACATTGCCATCAGCAATCAATTGGCTGACCGCAGACCGTTACGCCGGTAATTAGTAAAGAACTCGTCTGTTCATCTCAGATACATCTACTCATGATGGTAGATCAAAATAAGATATTGATTATTTTAAATCGTTTGGTATTTGGAGATCGTCATTTCTGATTCATTTCATGACAAATATTGCATGGAGATACTTCGTTAAGTCAGAGGTATTATAATTAATGAAAGCGAATCAAATATTCTAGTTGAAGAATTTGGAAATTACATATACGTACAGCGATTTGAAAAGTATCTCAAACAATCATTCAGAGTACATAAAATAATACTAATTGGTTACTAAGTAGTTGGTGCTGCTACGCAAAAGAGCTAAACGGGGACACAACACAATAAAATTCACACAGCACTTCAAATTAGAAACCACAAAATCAACTACAACTAGAACCGATGGATTCAAAAGTTAACGGGTTATATGTCTATTTCTACACAGGGTGTAACAACATTCTGTATATTACTTTTGTCTACTAATAACTGATGAGGAATTTTGACTTCAGAAAAGGTTTCCATCAGATAAGCTGTTTTACCACTTTGACTACAAAAAGTACTTATTGTATTCAATATTTTTTAATTATAGAAAAAGATGACTGAAAAACTAAATTAGTACAGTATATTATGTACATCAGATAAGGAACTTATAACTGATGATGGAGGGGATAGACTTATTTGGATGATAACTATCAACTCTGGAAATTCACTACTTCTCACGTATATCATACTCATTTGAACGCAATCGTAGAGTAGAACCGCATCAGCATCATCATTGGTATAACAGAAGATGCAGTCTATGTCGAGGATACAATGGTGTTGCTGTCTGTAGAGCCCGATATGAGACTAAATCCTAACCTTCTCAAAATTTGAGACTGGGCCGTGTGCTCCTGCCCTGCAGTGATGAAGATACGCTTTGGAAAGTTGTCAAAGTTATGTCACTCACCCGTCAGCGTGGTGGTGGTGTTCATGGGAGTATGGCGGCGGCGGCGGTGGCGCGTACTCGTAGTGCACGCGGTACTCCTCTCGGCGCTCCTCCGGCGACGGGCTCAGCTCGGGGCTGCGCCCCCGCAGGTGCGCGCCGTCAGTCGACGACGGCGCCGACTTGAACAGCGCCTCATCTAGGTGCGAGTATGCCTACGAGACAAGATCAGTCAGTTATCATTGGATTACTAATAATTTCATCAAAGGATTGATTTAATGGAGGTCTTAGTCTTAATGAAAAACTTGAGAGAGCTTGAATGAAGGTTCTTTTTGGACAACTTTCTCCTGGAAAAACTAGACACTAGTAAAAGTTTAAATGGTGTAAGGCCCGTAGACTGGAGCTTTATACTCATCTTAATACTGAACAAATTTTATTAAAATTGCAAAAAAATTGGACTTCTCACTTGGCAAATCAGCTGATCCATTTGGATCTATTTTATCATACACTGCACTGTAGAGATATTTATTGTTTTTATATTATACGATTATAAAACTGGTTACCTGCATGTCGCGGGGATGCGCGTGACCGTGCGCGGGCGCCGGGCGCAGCTCCTGGTAGCTGCGCGAGTGGGACGGCGACAGGTCGCTCGGGTGCGCGTGCGCGTGGGCGTAGCCCAGCGGCGGCAGCGGTGGGCTCTCCTCCCCCGCGCACTCCCCCTCGTCCTCTGCAACACACTGCGCGTCAACACGGGAGCGCCGATTGGCCGGCGGAAGGCGGACGGACGCCTGTCGCCGCCGGATCGCCGCGCCGTTGTGATAATCATGTACAGTGTACGAGACAGATAGAGATAGGGGAGCATCGAGCGTCAAATCTGACGAGTATTTGGTGGATACGAGGGATTTCGACAATGGCGCACTTGTCCCTCTACTCCTATTTGAAACAGCCTAATACAACATACTCGATCTATCAATGACAAAACTTATAAAACAAAGCGTAGAGTCCTAAAACAATTAGTCACAATTTATTATAATATGTCGGGACAATTATCAATTCATAAATGTTTCATAGTGAACACTACTTCATACTGCAACCAAAATAAATGCTATGAAGACATTGGAATTGGATTAATAACAAACAATAAATCGACCATATAGATTCATATCACATGCCTTAAAAAAAAGCTGAAAAAACAAACCTACTTTTTTCCATTCACAATAAAAATAAACTCAAAAGCGTCAGTGGTACCTTTGATACAGTGATTATTGTTGACCTCAGCGATGAAGGCATCGAACTCGAAGGGCTCGGGTTTGGCCCATCCGGCAGCAATGGCGTCCGTGCGCCACGCCTCGTGCAACATACTATGTACTTAACTATCCTATAGTTCACTACACTAACAGTACTTAATTAATAAACGATAGCGTACAAGCAGACGTGCATTCGCGACAGCGGCTGAGCGCAGACTGGCGATAGAGACAGCGCCTTGGCTGCGCCTGCGCCGCCGCTCCGCCCCCGCTCCCTGCCTCCCGCGCCGCTACCACCCTCCATTGGTGTTCTATCACCACTCGTTTCCCACATCCTTTGGGGTCGCTATATGTGTTATTTTAGACAGCCGCTTTTTGTTACCATGGCTTTTTGTAATTTGTTATTAAACCTTTAAATAAACCAATTACTTACTTACCTATTTCAAAATTGCATTTGCAATGCTCAAATTACTTCAGAAGAAATGGAAATAGAAACTAAAACTGAAGAAGAACTATATAGACTAATACAGCATTATTTATAACTAACCCGAAATTGTTATGGTAGTCATTGTAATCAAGAAACTGAAAAATGTTCGTTCTGCATTTTTTTCTGAAATTTTTGGTAACTCAGTTTTGTAAACCCTGTGTTTAGAGTACCAACTTAGTATATTAGTATATGTATGGGTATATGTATGGTAGTTATAACAATTAGAAACATGAAGTAGTTACTGTGAACATGCAAACGCTCCTATGTACCAATAACCAAACGGAATTTCAAAAAGGTAGTGTCCAATGGTGAACCAAATATACTAGATGAAAAAAGAAAAAAAATCGCAACAAAATATGGGAACGTCAAAGAACAATTTAACTAATAAATATTGGTAAAACTTAAACGTACCTTCAGCACATACCTATTAGTTAATTTTATTATAAGTAGGATAAATCTCAACTATCCAAAATAAACATTTTCTTATCTTTGCACAGAAGATTGTTCCAGTATATAGGTAGTCAAAAAGCGTCTGATTGTCAATTAAATTCCAATAAGTAATTATTCAATTCTTTCTTCATGAAGTTAAATTAAGTAATAAATTTCCTTGCGTGATACTTGCATAAAAAATCATTTAAAAGAAAACTGAAAAACAAACATCTGTGAATACCATTTTCACTTCGATACTGCAGTTTGTAAAGAATGTCGCGATGCACGAACCGAAAACGTTCCATTTGCGATTTTTCTACGTCAAATTTCCTATTACTGGTTCACGAGTACCTGTACAAAAGCTGTGTGAACCAACTTGGCCCTATCTGATTGGGACTGTTATCTGAATCACCAGATTCTGCCAAAGCGTATGACATCGACAACATTACAGTGGAAACTCTTTAATTAATCTTCATGCAAAAATAGCACTCCCATAATCTATCAAACCAACATTTATTTAGACCTAAATTAAAAGTAACCTTATTTTCCGCAAAAGATTTCTCCTAACAATAAAGGTCTATCGAAAACACTTCTGTTCTGTTTGCTTCAAGCACCCAAGATCCAAGTCTGTTACTTCGAACGCGTGCTATGTCAATGAATAGGTGTACTGTTTCTAATAGCGAATGGCGAAGATAAAGGAGCTCGTCGACACGGCTGATAACCGCGGGCGCAGCGCAGACGCCGGGGCGGCGCGGGCGCGGCTGCTGCGATCAGCTGGCGCTATCGCTATCGTGCACCGCGCTGCGCATACGCAAGATAAGCTATCACCACGTGGCGCTTATCGCCAGCATCTCCCGACCTACGCAGCACGGCAAGCCCGCTAATCGCCCGTATCAGGTGGACGCTCGCTTGTTACTCATTCTATTTTATGTGAACAACTAATCTTAGGTGTTGCATGGCGCGTCTGGTTGCGCAGTGACACGATAACGCGCTCGTCATCAGCTGATCGCTCTTCTCTCAATGCTTTAGAGGGAAATTCCATGCGTCATGGACAGCATAATGGAAGTTCAGTGTAGATTTATTCCATCTTTTAGTTTTAAACTTTAAGTATTACCATCTTTTGCGATTCTATTTTTACGTGCTTTTTGAAACATAGATAAAAGGGACAAATCAGTCACAGGTGATCTCGACTACAAATAAGATCTCCCAGCAGAATAAAAACAAGAGACTGTTATATACATTTGTACTTTTTAACCACCTAATCCTGTTTGTCACATTAATGCTTACCTTAGATGAGGCTCGAATCCACGAACCTCGGCCTAGCAGTCAGAAGGGTCAATCAAAAAGTTAATTCTCATCACTATAAGCCAGTCTTACGTATTCCATAATTTTGTTTCCGATCCAACGATAAGTGTATCGTACTGAATTGAACCTTCTAACGCCGGGTATCCCCTTATCTGTTCATGAGCCATAAACAGACGCATCGATAAGATATGAATGCATTTTTTACAACAGACTGCTCCCTTTTTTTTCGATCCTTCACATTGCAAGTTACGTCATAATCTTGCCTAACTTTTGTATTTCATGTTTCATCAGCCTTATGATCAATGAATTCAAAGTTGCAAATTAGTCCTAAGGACCATATTTTTACTCATAAATCTAGCGTTTTATTATACATGTTACAAATTTCCATGAATCGCCCGTTAAAGTAGAGCACGTGTGACAGAACTCACGGCTCCTGCTCCCGGGAACCGATAAATTTTATCGCATTAGCTGTAAAAGTGCAGTAAATTTTACGCTGGTAACACTTTTTCAGCGACCCATGGCCCACGTTTCTTAGAGGCCCTGGAGTCTAGCGGTTTTGTAGAGAAAAAACTAGGGTGTTATGGTGTTGTGACAGCAAGCGCCCCGCCGCGGCCTCCCCGCGCCTAATCCCTTGCGTAAATAAACATGCCAGCATTGAAAAAGAAAAAAATAACGAGCTCTCGTTGATGTGATAACTGATTTACTGCCCACCAAGAGACGTTCCGAAACTCTGACTTTTTCTAACTGTTTATTTGTTTATACAAGTGAGTCTTCCTAATCAGTTACACTATCTTCACTTGTTTTGAAATAATCCTTTATTACGAGTAGTTGTCTGTCAGTCGACTAAACCGTTTAATGAACACACAGCACATGCTTTGTTTCTTAATAAATAAATAAACGATGTGAAATATTTATGAATGAAAATAATGTTGGTGGTAAAATTGTGACTTTCCTTCCTGCATTAGATAAAATTCACCACAACATTACGAGTAACTTTAAAACAAGAAAATTGGAATTGTCAATTAGGACATATTTTGCTGATTGTCCTTGTTCTACCAGTTTCCTGCACTTGTGATTTTCTAAACTGCCGACTCGCTCCGCTCCACTTTCCTTGAGACCGCATTACCAAGGGCCTTTTCCACTCATTTCGGTAAACAAATCTAAAGTTAGTAAACAACATGGTATTTAAGGTTTCCCAAGCTCGAGCCCTAATTGTGTGTGTAAGTAGGTGAGCGGTACACACTACACACACAATACAAAACATAATGCCCGCTAATATGTTCGCGGAAGTGCGTGGGACTGCGGCGACGCGGGCGCAGCCACGCACTGGGCTACTTTAAAAAAAAGGTGGACAAAGGGATAAAATAGGATTCCATTTCCTATAAATACTCTGCGTAACAAAAGAACAGTAATTTGTAACTATGTGATACTATTTCCATTTAATTTTCCCTTTCATGGCCAAACATTGATTTTAGTAATTTTTTTTACCCGGAATAACATTAACCGTGAACCGTCTTTGGTCTTTGACATGTGGGTGGTAAAAATCCTTGACAAATTATATTGTTTGTGATAGTTGTTCAGTCTTGTTAGTGGAGATGAGAACCTAAAATTAGTAATATTTAAAAGAAAACTAAAGGCGTATGTCCTTAGTTTAACATAATGTTGATAATTTAGTTTTAAATCTACTTACTTTGTTAAACTCGATCATTAGATTAAGTTTACCTTTGTTGAAATGTAATTTAGCCCACTGTAAATTCTCTATAAGTGAAATGTAATGTTCTTGAGAGATAATAAAGCTCGTTAAACCGAAATAAATTCACGTGACAACGACGAGTATTTAGTGAAAGTTATTCTTTCAAGTGGATAAACTCTTGCAATTCCATTTGATTCTTACCCTCGTTCTTAACAATTTTTGATCAAATTATAGAATTTAAATAAGACCCACAGTGCGCCGCGCCGCCTAGTGGCGGTTTCTCAGTGCATTCTATAGTTTAATACACCCATTCCGTGTACACGTGGATATTAATTTACTACACTACCTACATAGATTTTTATTAGTTTTGTTTCCACTCGATTTTGCTATGTGCAAGCAGTGAAAACTGGAAACCAACTTGGTGTGCCGAGATGTTTTACCGAGTGTTACGCAACATTATTTCACTCTGAGCACTAACGTTTACATCTTGAGGAAAGTTACAATCATCTATGTAGTTACATAGGGGTACAATACTATATCTCTTCATCATCATTTTAGCTAGAAATCAGAATCATTGCGAAGTTCAGTGTTGACTTTTCGAAGGCCATTTTGTCAGTCTACCTAATACGAAATTGCTACCACTTGGAACTCATATACCCAACATATTGCTAACAAATATGCCGACAAGAAGTGGTCTTTAGTGCAACTTCTTCGTCTTCCTTCGACCCTGGGTGCTGAGGATCGCGACCACAAATAAAACTATGTGTACAAGTGCATACAAATGTATAATTTAAATTTCTTAAAAAGTAATAGGACGTTTATTAGAAAAAATATTTAAAAAAATATCTAGTTAGGCACTAAAACAGCGTTTTGAAACCATGTCCAAGACATGGCAATTAAAGATTCATTTCATTTTACGTTTCTTTATGAACCGGAACAGACGAAACTTAATTTTCACTGGAATAGGCCTATTTATTTTTAAGAAATTTTAATTACAAGTTTGTACAAGAGACGAGTTTCTTATTAAGAATATAGTTTATAGTTTCTTATTGAATAGGCATTATTTGAGTTTTCGTGTACCATCCTCGACTACATCATCACTTTCCATCAGGTGAGATGTAGTCAAACGCACTCAAATTTTTAATAAAAAAAAAAAAAGACTTTCAGTTTCACAGTATCATTTTATTATGAGTTATGTATAATTATGTTGACGTTTAAAAAATGTGTAATCAGCATTCTTTAATGTGTATTTTGTTTTCCAAATAAAACTATAGGCATAGGAAGTTTTAGCCAATAAAAAGAAAAACATATATCTCGAGATATCAACTTGCTCACGCCAGCCACGGAGCTATTCATGTGTTACAAACCTAAACCTAAATTTTGGGCTCTTCATACTAATTTAAAATCAAACTTCATACTAAAGTCAAATCTCAAAAAAAGTTTTGGACCCTCCATACAAATCGGTCAACGGACCGGCCGTTGACCGATTTGTATGGAGGGTCCAAAACTTTTTTTGAGATTTGACCATGGGTTCCTTAGGGAAAGTTGTTTGTAATTACGAGCACAAGCATAGCCTTTCATATCAAGAACTAATTTAAAGTCACCCTATATATGCGTAGTATAATGTGCAAAGAATTCCGTAAGATTTTCAAATAAAATTAATAATTGAATTTAAATGTGTGTCTGCGATTTTCCGAGAGTACTGTATAGGATGGAGTAAAATATTTTTGATCGGATGAAATTCTTAGCAAGGTTTTATTAACTCTTATCGAATTTTAAATTCAGAATGAAGAATACAAAAATATTTCAAAATACTGAATCGCTTGTTGATGTCTTTTGTATGAATGAGTTCTCTCTATGTATTCCGTTAACATTTTGATCAGTAAAATTCAAAATTTACCATGGGAACGTTCCAAAATAAGTTACTCACTACCAGCTTCCGCCCGCGACGTCGTTTGCGTACAGACTTGGATCCAGAGAGAAATAAAATTTTAAGGCAGCGTCATCTAGTGACAAAGTAAAAATTACTTTTTTAACCATTCCTCCGGTAACCCTCGAGTTTTCGGGGATAAAAAATATCCTATGTGTTAGCCGAATGCTTTATCTATCTACCAAACATCCAAATCCGTTCAGTAGTTTTGGCGTGAAAGTGGAACAAAAAACAAATAAACAAGCAACCTTATTTTGCATTTATAATATTAGTGAGATGAGATTTACTTTGTTTGTTTGTTTGTAATCTCTTTATGGCACAAAACATAAATTTAACAAAACAATATTGTGTAAATAAAATAAATAACAGTTTGTACTAAGGCGGACTTATCCCTGGAAGGGATCTCTTTACTTATGACATAATGTCGAAGAACTGACAACCGGTGGACAAACAGAGTTCTACAGTGCAGACCGCGTTTGGGCAAACGTAGCGTGGGACGCCCCCCGGCAAGGTGGAGCGATTATTAAGGTAGCTGGCAACTGCTGGATGCGCGTGGCCGAAGATAGGTATAAGTGGCGTGCCTTGGGGGAGGCCTGTGTCCAACAGTGGACTAATGCAGGCTGATGATGATGACACTAACAAGAGCGGCTCCTTTTCACACTTACGAAATTTGCAATGCGCTATCCTGGTGTCGTGTAATATTACTTTGTATGATGAGGTTTTTAAGGAAACCCGGATCTCGTAAATAGGTGCGTAAGACATATGTTCAAAATCTGTACCATCTCGATGTTGATCAATTCAGTTTGTAGTGTACAATGTGCATCATTACCGTTAGGTCCGTTCTGTTTGTCAATAGTTTTGTGCTATTAGCGACGTAAACAGACCTAATTAACGAGTACTCACTAAGAACCAGTGGCGTTGTCAAACAATCGCAGGCGCAAGTAAACACTATTAGAGATGATGCTGTTACGCCTATTGTGGTCGGCAGTAATGTGTTTATTTTTACTAATTATTATTAATTATGTATAAGGTAAAAGTTTCGTTACTTTTTTAATGTTATTTATTAATCTAAGGAACAACCGTGAAGAGAGATACAGGATACATTTTAATGCAGTCGGGTTTTTTTAATATGGTTAGGTTATTTCAATATCTGGTCTAGGTAGAATAACAGCGTCAGCTTAGAAGAAAACCTTTTCTTGAAATAATTATGCTGAGTCTAGCCCTTTTCACTGGTCTGGCATGTTGTTAATTTTCTTTAGTTTCCATTTTGTTAATGTAAGTTTAAAAGACACCTCTCTAATTCACTGTGCTGGGTGTGGTGCAATAAATAACTTTTCATGACAGTTTTTAAATTACATTTCACTTCACTTTTATCTTCAATCTTCGCATTATTATTAGCTTTTTCATCAATAATTGTACGCCGCCATGATGCAAAAGATCACAAAAACAAAAAGATATCAGCGCCTGTATCGGTGGATAACATTACTATTATACGATATGATCACTAATGCTTGACCATTTCATGAAATAGCCGTGCATTTAGCTGTATGTAGTCAAGTCTATCAGCCGAAAGACGTCCACTGCTGGACAAAGGCCTCCCCCAAGGATTTCCACACCGACCGGTCCTGTGCGGCTCGCATCCAGCGGCTTCCTGCAACCTTTACCAGTGTATGTACTCAAACGCTGACTTATTCATTGATCTGACCAGACCATACATGATGTAATCAGCAGATATTTTCCATTTCATGAAATACGACCATTTCATTCCCAGCGGGATCCACTTTGTTGCTCTCAGTTTGGTTGGTGGTAGGGCATTTTCTTAGTTCACCTGTAGCAAGCTACCACCGTCTTATTTAAATTTTGCTACCAAACATCAATGTTAATAGCATTCATGTGTTCCAGCATGGAGATGAGATAGCCAGTTCCTCATTGTGTTGAAGAATCTTGGTAAGCCCGCTTCCATCTTCGGCATCATCATCACTTACCACCAGGTGAGATGATGCCAAGGGCTTACCAATAGTGTTGTTTTTTGTAGCAAAACCTTCGATACGAAACTCTAATAAAATAAACAAAACTAAAATCATTTATTTCTTTACGTAGGTATTAAGAACTCTTATAAACATAATAGGTATTAAATTCAGATTTAGATTTATTTCATAATTCTTCAATTACATGTCAAATAATTAAATTTTAAACAATTAAATCAAATTATATGAATACATATAATGTCATATAATATTATGTTGTATTCATTAAATAATATAATGTATACATGATTGTATTTTAGCAGTCGTCGAATGACGGTGTCTGGAGCTGCGGTTTCCGCACACTTTTGTAAAATTCTTCAGTGTTATAGCAACCTACATTTAACATTATAGTTTTTAGTCTTCTTATGAAAGCATTATCAAATTCAAACTCAATTTTTTTTTAAATTTAAGTAGATGCTTTACACGTGCTTTTAAATCGTCAATTTTTTTTCTACCTAGTACAAAGTCCCTACCACGCGGAACTTGTACACTCAACGTTTCGGGAAGTGTTTGCGAAGCGCTAGGAGCCTCTCTTACATCCCGTGGTAACGCGTTATAGAGCTAAATGTTAACTAAATTATCTAAATGTTATTATTATTATCATAACCTATACAGTCTTAGTCTTATAGTATCCTCTCGAACTTAATAGGTTTTTATATGTTTTTTGCCGATCTGCTGATCATATATAGGTATATATTTAATTCATAATTCATTTATTTACGCTTTCATGGAGTAAGATAAACAGGTGTAACAAATATAAAAAGGAGCACACATGAAACCCTGTAAGGGCACTGCGAAATTGACACTAAACAATATTAAAATAGAGAACATAAAATAACAAAATATTACATTATAGAACATAAAACTTAAGGATTACAATCATTACAAGAAGGTTACTAATTAATATATTTGGTAGCAAATTTTTGGTTTTGCATTTCTTAAAATTAAAATTAAGTTTAAATGCAATTTAGTTTTCTGGCTATTCACTAAGATACGAGAACTTTGGTTTTAAAATTAAATATAATATCTAGATTTATTAGTAAAATTTACTTAACTATTTAATATTATTTTCTCGGTTCAGTGTTAAAAAACTCTTGTAAGGAATAAATTGTTTTAGCAAGGAGGATTTTTTTAAGCTCATTTGAGAAAGTTGTATTATTTTTCTGGATTTTTATTTTATTTGGGATTTTATTATAAATTTTTGTTGCCATTACAAAAGCGCTTTTGGCATACATTTGCAGTCTAGCTCTAGGTAGAGCTAGATTTTCTTGGTGACGCAGGTTACGCGGGTGACAGTATACCTGTTTGGCTTGAGGAAATAGGTAAGCGTTTTGGCGCACAAATTTGCAGATTTCCAAAATGTATAATGACGTTACAGTTAATATTTTTAGTTTTTGAAAGTGTGGTCTACAGCTGTCTGTTTGTTAGATGTTTACTAGTATTCTGATACACTTTTTCTGTAACACTAATACGTCACTAACGTCGGTACTATTTCCCCATAATATTAATCTTAACCCCTATAAATAAATCATTTGCATTGTTTTTTAACCCCCGATGCAAAAAGAGGGGTGTTATAAGTTTAACGTGTCTGTGTATCTGTGTATCTGTGTATCTGTGTATCTGTCTGTGGTATCGTAGCTCCCAAACGGATGAACCGATTTTCGTTTTGTTTTTTTTGTGTCATAGATAATTTTATCCCGAGTGTTCTTAGCCATGTTTCATGAAAATCTGTTCAGCCATTTGAAGATCATCAGCTCTTTTCTAGTTGATGAGGGGATCTGACTAACTTCCTTATGTCCGATCGATTCGAAATTTGGTACCGTGTTACTTCAACGATATTTAAAGAACATGGTAAGGCAAGCGTGAGCTGGTCAGCCGTTTGAAGATCATCAGTTCTTCAGTTCTTTAATAGTTTATGAGGGAATTTGACTACCTTCCATAAGTCCTATCGATTCGAAATTTGGTACCGTGTTACTTCAATGATATTGAAAGTATATGGTAAGGTAACCATGACCTGATCAGCCGTTTGAAGATCATCAGCTCTTTAATAGTTGATGAGAGGATCTGATTACCTTCCATATGTCCTATCGATTCGAAATTTGGTACCATGTTACTTCAATGATATTGAAAGTATATGGTAAGGTAACCATGACCTGATCAGCCGTTTGAAGATCATCAGCTCTTTAATAGTTGATGAGAGGATCTGATTACCTTCCATATGTCCTATCGATTCGAAATTTGGTACCATGTTACTTCAATGATATTGAAAGTATATGGTAAGGTAACCATGACCTGATCAGCCGTTTGAAGATCATCAGCTCTTTAATAGTTGGTGAGGGGATATGTCCTTTCGTTACTAACTCAACTAACTAATCATTATAAATACCTTCCTAATATTTATACCTACTTTAAAAAGGACAAAATAAAAGTAAAATTAAAATTTTAAAAACCCCCCGACACAAAAAATAAACTCTAAAAACTAACAAATAATATTTTAAACCTATTATAATTATTATCGTCACATATATTATGTAAGTTCAAATATTTTTATTTTCCAAGCGTCGTCGCGTCGGGGGACCGCTAAGTGAGAAAAACAGGTGTAGTCGCAGATTGCAACAAAATAATTTACTCCGAAAAATTCGCAAAGTCGACACAACCGTCAACGACGTCTGCCCTCACGTGTATGCCCGTTCGGGTCGCCGCACTTGGTGACGCCTCCCCCGCGCCGCATACCGCACACCGAGCTCGCCGCGCGTGGCATTACGTAGTGCGTAGACTATGGATGAAATTAAAGATCGCTCGTACCTAAATGTAATTCTTAATAATTAATTAGCTGTTGTTGAAAAAATACTTTATAAACTTTAGCGGTCCCCCGACGCGACGACGCTTGGAAAATAAAAATATTTGAACTTACATAATATATGTGACGATAATAATTATAATAGGTTTAAAATATTATTTGTTAGTTTTTAGAGTTTATTTTTTGTGTCGGGGGGTTTTTAAAATTTTAATTTTACTTTTTTATTATGAAATAATGGCGTGTCTTTAGTGAGGGTAATGCGCATACTGGAATAATACTACAACACAATTGATATTTTAGAAGTAATGATAATAATAAAAGTTGAAAAGCGACATTAAAGAGGTTCGCGAACCCAAAGTTTTGATGACTTAGACTTAAAGTCATCAAAAAATATTAAGTGTGTTTAATTATAGCTAAGCCTTAGGGCTATGTTGTACGTACTGTCGCGATTTCAACTAAAATTGTTTTTTTAATTTTTAGTTGATTGTTTTTATTTTTACACATATTTTTAAATTGTATTCATGTTTAGCATAGTGTAAATATAAAAACCCCCCGACACAAAAAATAAACTCTAAAAACTAACAAATAATATTTTAAACCTATTATAATTATTATCGTCACATATATTATGTAAGTTCAAATATTTTTATTTTCCAAGCGTCGTCGCGTCGGGGGACCGCTAAAGTTTATAAAGTATTTTTTCAACAACAGCTAATTAATTATTAAGAATTACATTTAGGTACGAGCGATCTTTAATTTCATCCATAGTCTACGCACTACGTAATGCCGCGCGCGGCGAGCTCGGTGTGCGGTATGCGGCGCGGGGGAGGCGTCACCAAGTGCGGCGACCCGAACGGGCATACACGTGAGGGCAGACGTCGTTGACGGTTGTGTCGATTTTGCGAATTTTTCGGAGTAAATTATTTTGTTGCAATCTGCGACTACACCTGTTTTTCTCACTTAGCGGTCCCCCGACGCGACGACGCTTGGAAAATAAAAATATTTGAACTTACATAATATATGTGACGATAATAATTATAATAGGTTTAAAATATTATTTGTTAGTTTTTAGAGTTTATTTTTTGTGTCGGGGGGTTTTTAAAATTTTAATTTTACTTTTATTTTGTCCTTTTTAAAGTAGGTATAAATATTAGGAAGGTATTTATAATGATTAGTTAGTTGAGTTAGTAACGAAAGGACATATCCCCTCACCAACTATTAAAGAGCTGATGATCTTCAAACGGCTGATCAGGTCATGGTTACCTTACCATATACTTTCAATATCATTGAAGTAACATGGTACCAAATTTCGAATCGATAGGACATATGGAAGGTAATCAGATCCTCTCATCAACTATTAAAGAGCTGATGATCTTCAAACGGCTGATCAGGTCATGGTTACCTTACCATATACTTTCAATATCATTGAAGTAACATGGTACCAAATTTCGAATCGATAGGACATATGGAAGGTAATCAGATCCTCTCACCAACTATTAAAGAGCTGATGATCTTCAAACGGCTGATCAGGTCATGGTTACCTTACCATATACTTTCAATATCATTGAAGTAACATGGTACCAAATTTCGAATCGATAGGACATATGGAAGGTAATCAGATCCTCTCATCAACTATTAAAGAGCTGATGATCTTCAAACGGCTGATCAGGTCATGGTTACCTTACCATATACTTTCAATATCATTGAAGTAACATGGTACCAAATTTCGAATCGATAGGACATATGGAAGGTAATCAGATCCTCTCATCAACTATTAAAGAGCTGATGATCTTCAAACGGCTGATCAGGTCATGGTTACCTTACCATATACTTTCAATATCATTGAAGTAACACGGTACCAAATTTCGAATCGATAGGACATATGGAAGGTAGTCAAATTCCCTCATAAACTATTAAAGAACTGAAGAACTGATGATCTTCAAACGGCTGACCAGCTCATGCTTGCCTTACCATGTTCTTTAAATATCGTTGAAGTAACACGGTACCAAATTTCGAATCGATCGGACATAAGGAAGTTAGTCAGATCCCCTCATCAACTAGAAAAGAGCTGATGATCTTCAAATGGCTGAACAGATTTTCATGAAACATGGCTAAGAACACTCGGGATAAAATTATCTATGACACAAAAAAAACAAAACGAAAATCGGTTCATCCGTTTGGGAGCTACGATACCACAGACAGATACACAGATACACAGATACACAGACACGTTAAACTTATAACACCCCTCTTTTTGCATCGGGGGTTAAAAATAGCGAAACGTCTCTGTCATACAAAAGACATCAACGAGTTCTACAGTGCTATTTGGTGTCGGTCGTGTCATTTATGTGAGGAGTCTTTTATATAGGGTCCTTATGAAATACCTAAAAAAAAGAACACAGAAGCTTCTACTCATGAAACTGAACAACTTCCCCAGGGAACCTATACTCAATTCGCAAAAAAAATTTGGAGTCCTCATACTAACTGATCAACTGAGCGCCGCCAATTTTGTATGGGAAGTCCAAAAATGTTTTTGCGAATTGAGTATAGGTTCCTTGGAAAAGTTGTTCAGTTTCGTGAGTAGAACCCACTGTTAACTTTTTTCAGATATTTGAAAAGGACCCTATACAGGGTGTAACAAAATTGGTGTAGGACCCGTTAACTGGGGATTCTACTCATCATATTGAACAACTTTTGTTCTAAGACTTTGGTCAAATCTTTGGACTCTCCATACAAAAATGGCAAAACAAATGACTATTTTTATGAAAAGTCCAAAATTTTTTTTGTGATTTGAGCAAAGTCTTAGAACAAACTTTGTTCAGTACGATCATCGACGTAGAAACAAATTTGTTTGTACGTCGATGAGTGCGATGAGTAGAATCCCCAGTTAACGGGTCCTACACCAATTTTGTTACAGCCTGTATTGTATATAGTTTTGTTACACCCTGTATAATAATATTGAAAATCACTATCTAAACTTTAAAATATACAGACCAAACCTAGCTCCTGTTACAAGCTATCTATAAGAACAGTTTCATTCCAATTTGTTCAGTATTTTTCAAGAAAATCTCATACATACAACATTACATACTTGACGACCGAATTCAGAAGCAGTTTTTTTTTAAGTCGCTTAAAAAGCTTGTGCCGATCAAAAGGCCAAAGCCATTGGCGAATGCTTTGTTTCGTAGATCGGGGTGCAGATACGGGAGTCTCCTCGCCCAGCGCCGGTGACTAAATGCATGGGAATGTAGACTGGCGAGGCAAACACCAGAACATCCCCTTTGTGAGATAATAAGAGGTACACAGCTGAGACCCTCCCACATACCACAATTGTAAATTTTTAAATACCTCAATTTACCAGCAATGATTCACTTCACTTGCATTTATTTATAAAAAAAACTTTTATAAACTCTTTGCTGTGTATATAATTTTGGCCAACCTTTTGTTTTTGTTTTTTTTTTTTATTATTTATCTAGTTTCTAGGAGAAGTAGTGCTTATTGAAATAAAAAGATTGATGGATTTATAGTATATTATATTATGGTGGATTAATTTAAAAAAAAGAACTTTCGATTTTCATTTGGTAACTTCTCGAAATCTATCAAACAATTCGTTAAAAAACTATGTGGATAAATTATGAGTAGAATAATATTTATAATAATCCTAAATTGTATTACTGTTTCATTTTTATTTTTATCTTGCACATTCTCACTGGATTCTGGCATACGTATAACATTCACCTACTCGCGAAAGCAAACACCTTTTTTGTATAAGTAGCTGCTAAAACATCATTTTTTGAATTTTCTTAAAATTGTAGTTATATTCAGTTGACATGACAGCTACATCACCATAGATGTAAATTGACATTATCATCACAACATATGATCCAATTTTTTTTTTTTTTTCGATTTCTCTTCTCCAACCTTATTACATATTCCACACTACAGGGAGTGATCACTATAAGTATTGTAATCAGGGAAGACGATTCCAACGGCTTCCCAATTGACAATAAAAAAAAACTTCATCTATAAAAAATATTGCATCCTCAGACATCACAGTATAAAAAGACTTTAAAAAAAATGTATATGATGTATCCACTCACATCGAGGGAGCGCGGTTATCGGCAGTTATCAGCCGCCAGAAAATCACGTAGCGGAGATAGCGAGGACGGCTCGAAATGTCTCAATTATGCTCGGAGTTCGGTCGGACAGCGGAGAGATGTGTGCAACTGTGCATGTAATACACAATACCTCGTACGCGTTGTGAAATCGCGGAAAATTCCTCAAGATATCACGTAAAAAATACTCAGTCAGTCTACTTTTGGCGTCGCGTTAACACATAATTTTAATTATCCGACTCCCCAAGCGGAGGATAATGTTTTTCGAATGTATTTATGTTATTATCGTTAATGGCTTGATTAATTTTGATTATTTTAGTTAGGTATCTGGATACGTTTTATAAGAAGTCAGTTTTTAAATTTTCGTTTATTAATTAAGTTGCGTAGTAACAAAACACAGTTTAACAATAAGAAAAGTTAAGATAAGTTTCTGTTTCATTACTTCGTTTGTCATATTTTATGATATCCCTAATAAAGAAAGACATTACTCGCAAGCTGGTTGCAGTACATGTCCCATGGGTTGTTCGATCTGGGTTGTGTATCATGATTATTCATGATAGAAACCAGACGACACTGAGTACGATCCTCTTTGAATTGTTGCACAGAATATCTCATCATCGTCTTAGTTGAACATAAGTCTCATTTCTGGGCAGGGGCACCCCAGTACCAGCTTCTCCCTCTGGACCGCATTCAACGGAGAGCAACTCGAATCGTCGACTGCCAGGATATTTCAGATCGGCTTGACTCCCTGGCGCTGCGTAGAGATGTAGCCTCGCTCTGCATTCTCTATCGCATGTACAATGGGGAGTGCTCCGAGGAATTGTTCGGATTGATCCCTGCCGCCTCTTTCCGCCACCGTTCTACGCGACAACATATTCATCCCCATCACATAGATGGTTGGCAGTCCACAACTGTGCGTTTCACTAGAAACTTTCTGCCTCGCACAACCAAACTGTAGAATGAATTGTCGCCTGCGGTATTTCCGGACCGATACGACATTCAAACCTTCAAGAAAAGAGCGTACTCCCAAATCAAAGGCCGGCAACGCACTTGTGACTCCTCTGGTGTTGCGGGTGTCTATGGGCGGCGCGGCGGTAATCGCTTACCATCAGGTGATCCGTCTGCTCGTTTGCCACCTCTGCCATAAAAAAAAAATTATAATAAACTTCTTTCAGCTGGACTCTGAAACCCACGCATCCACAGCGGCCTCGTCCAAGCCACACCAGATCATCACGCCACCGGACAGCGGACCGTCCTGCACAACGTCTATAAAACAAAGATGCGAATGTAAAATATACTCATATCAAAATACCACATCATATGTATTTACACATTTTTCCAAATTAAAAATGTTTTCAATGTTAAAGTACTGAACAATAATATTTTCGGTTTGATTAATAATCAATTGTCTACCTCAATCTAAACTCTGAAAATAAATACGGCCACCACATGTTACTACAACGAAATACTGACCTAAAATCCTGGAATACCGACTACCTGTGTGCTATGGTGTTTCTTTAGGTACCTATAGAATGTTATGGGGTTACATTATAACTATGTATTTGCTAATGAGATACCGGAAACGGATGCCGCCTGTACTGCTGCGGCTACGTAGTCTGCTGTGACTCAGTCTGGCAAGTTCTATAATCCCTTTGAAATAGGCTTCAACAAACGAAAAATATTTTTGTGATGACTCAATAAAACATAAAGTAGACTTTAATAAATACAAAGTAACGAGTGAAACTAGAGCGAAGCTCGCTTGGACCAGAAGAACTTGTGGGATATGTGTGTCCCAGATAAAGCTAAAGAAAAGAGTGGTTTGCAATTAGAGCTCTCGGTTGCGAGTCTAAGTTTATTGAAAGTGTCACCTATATTTATACTTAACGCTAACCTATATACTATACTTATATCTACGTATTTACCACAGTATAAGGACATTATACGAGTACAGTATGGGCATTTGTCAAAAGGTTGGCACAGTTCCAAAACTGTTCCAAAGCACTGTATTATAACCAAGGACAAAAATATTTTTTACTAAGCCTATACAGCCTTTACTTTATTTGTAAAAGTCTAGTTAATAATCAAGAACAATGAGGGCTAATTGAATCTCGATTCAACCCTAGTACATCACGCACACATTTAAATGTGTACAAACATGAATGTCTTTGTAGTAAACAATGGCGCGAAATTTGTATGAAGTGTCCGGGGGTGTGGTATTTATTTAACTCTATCTTATATCTATTTAATAGTGATCTAAATATTAATTCTAAACTACCCTAAACTATTCTTTACAAACATACCCTACAAACTGCTAAGCCACAGCACATGGACTGGTAAAGGTACTTCTCTTCGTCATAATATCTACTTACTAACTGTTCTCTCAAGGATGTATGGTATGTGCATCTTTTGCTTGGTAACTAGGCTTTGGCCAGTTATGTTTCGATTTCGACTTTCTATGGTAATCGACTATCAAATTCGTTGTTAAAGATTTACTATTCTAAAGTAGCAAGATACGAATTAGTTTAAATAATATTATTGTGCTTATGGCCTCTTGGTCGTCTCTACAATTTCAAGTATCCATCTATATGTATTTAATTTTTCGGGTCAAAGGGGACGCTGCAACTATAAATACGCTGGCTACAGACGACTGAGGTCAACAAAAACTCTTTGCTCAGTCAATATTTGTGGCTGTTATTTGTTTAATTGTACATGCGAGCGGTACTGGGTGCTGCGGTGCCGGCGGCGCGGGGGCGTGGGGGCGCGGGGGGGCGCGAGGTCAGGCCTTATCGCGCAGCATCCCCGCGCCTGCGCGCTGCTGCCGCTACATTATCGTCTATATCCCATCCATTTATTGTGTATTTTTATTTAACTTTAAATTGGAAAGCGATAGATAACAAGCGGGCCAGCGCTGTTGACAGAGAATCTCAATTCTCCATTTAACGAACGACTCGTTTAGTTTGAGCGGAGCCATTCGTCACGTTTTGGCTCTGAAACAATACATAGTTCGATGCGAGCTAAGCCCGGCACGGCAGTGCGCACGGGCAGCGGGCCCTAGTACGTGCGCGCGGCGTAGGTATACGTATACACGCAGCCGCGGAGCTGAACAATCTAGTCGCATGCACGAGTGCATAACGTAACACACGGCGGCGCACGGTGCAACCACGCCGCTGGACCGACAATCGAGGACTCCATCCAGGCTTCAGCCGTCGTTCTGAAGACAGTTTCAGGCAGTTTGGAGAACTGTTCACCCGGAGCCGTGACGACACTCGGCAGGGCCGGCGGGGCGAGGGGCGGGAGGGGCGCGCAGGTCACTCTTATCGGTGAACCCGCGCCCGCGCCGCTCCGCCCGCGCCTGTGACACTGCGCGCGCACTATTAAATAAACGAAAATACTGAAGCTAACACGGCGCCGGCGACTGCGACTGCGGCAGCTCCGGAGGCTGTCGGACGTGCCGGAATGCCCCTCCGTGGACAGCAGACGCGAGGTGCGTGCGCGACGCGGATTCCGCGCTGCCTACTCATTTGCAGCTTGTCAAATTGACATTCGACTTCTCTTTCAGATTCCAATAAATTTGAATCAGCAAGATTATCTGTCGTTGGGACTGTGGATAATCGTTGGGACAACAGACATGAGGATATAAACTGTACCTATCGGAAGCTACTCACACTTGTAATGTATATGTGTAGCACGCCGTGACATAATGTAGGTATCTACATTGTGATATTATTATTATATGATATTAACCTTATATACATTGTTAACGCACTAGCAAGTCCATTTACTAAGCACTTACAGAGACTGGTTAAAACGATTGAGCTCCCAACAAAGATATTTAGAAAAGTACAAAGAAACAACACAGCAGATAATTATGTGAAGATAAGACATGATATAAAATATGAAAACATTCTTCGAATTAGTTGCCTAAATACCTCTAAGTAGATATTCAAATATCATAACATTAATCTCCCGATCCAACCTTTTCAACTGTACCAAATTATCTTTACGTCAACTACGGTTGCTAGCTGATCTGACTGCTATCAAGATTAATTAGATTGGACCGTTTCTTCAAGAAAATCTCAGCCTATTAGGTTATCAATCACTAACTGCCAGATTGTCATCGAGCCGAATGATAATAGACGAGACAACAACCGCAAGACAGGATGCAGCGTTGAACAGTTTTCAATACACTCTGAAATTCTCAATGAATTTAGCTGGATGTTTGTTGCCTGAATCTCAATAATTGTCCGTGAAGCTCAATATAGAAGACCTAGATTTAAATGCTAAAAGTCTTCCTAATGATAATGAAGATAACTATTTCAAAAGTACCTACTCCTTAAACAACAGAGATTATGCACACGCATTTCACACGCCTTCGAGAAAATCCAATCTCAGAGTTAATACTAAACCAATAAGCAAAGGTGCTCGCTGAAGTTTATTACAATTATAAAACAAACGGACGTATTATAGGAAGGGCACAGTGTGAAATAGAAGGCTCGCTGAAAGCAGGTCGCCGCCGCGCCCGCGGTCAACACTCGCGAACAATAACTAGGAAGCTGGCGGCATTACGCGCGCCAGCGGCTGCGCCCGCGCTCTTCTGGAACCCCGCGAGAACCTCGTTTGCGAGGATTCAAAGGTTATACCGGCCGGGAGATTGCCGGCAAACTGTGATAAAATCAACCGTTTCAGGATTCTGAAATCGCGGGGATTAGGTACATATATCGCGACAACAACACTGAATTTGATAATCGACCAAATCAAGGTGCGAGATCTAACTCCTATCAGTTGTATCTACAAGAGAGGTTATGACTATGACTAAATACTATATGATATCAAATCATTTTAACGTGCATCTGAATTAAGTAAGTAAAAATTTATTCAGTACCAAAGAGGTTACAAAAAAACTTAAAAACTAAAACAGCACATCTAGGTACCAAAAGGGTTACCACTCAGGATAATGTTGTAATTCTGTCGATTTACAACGCTGGTTTTCGGTGGTCACCCGTCAGAGACGCAACTATTGCGCTCTAGGCTCTATTAATATATTCGAGATCTTCCCGCCCTCTGCTAGACTCTGTTTATAAATGATTTTGCTTAGATTTTGTAAAACAAAGAAAAATAGATACTTTAGAATTTGTACCCACTCTTCTTCACCAACTCTGTGCTGTGCAGGCATCAGTCATAGGATCCACCTCTCTAATTCTGAATATTTCTCAAGCATAGCTCTTTTAAAAGACCCTGATAATACTTATATCAATATTGTTACATCATCTTGATTAATTCGTACCTAGTACAGATGGTTCTTAACAGTATCATCTAGCAAATCGATCGGTAGGTAACTGACTAAATGACTGACTGAACGATCCATCCTCACATTGGTCATCTGAGTCGAGCTTTGCATCAGGACCCGTAAACTAGAACTGGTGCAGGGATATAAAATATTGTACTCTTGCGATAACATCGGCACCAGAACGTAAGGGCCTAACCGCCGGCCGGTGGCGGCGCACACGCACCGTTAATGCTTCGCGACGACCACACGACTATTAAACCTGCCCGTAATGTGCGCCCGTGAGTACCTACGTCGTAAACTAGTAACGAAGTTTAGTTTCTGCAGTATTATTGTTGAAAGCGCAGTTGCGTTCGCCACGGATCGACTGAGTGGCCTTTGCGTTAACTAACTACAGTTTTCTTTTGAAATCATTACTTTTCATCGTAACATATCCGCTTAACAGTTGGCAGACCCGGGTTTATTGATAGTGGCAAACCTTTTAAATCCAGTAAGTATTGCCAACCTTCAGTTACTGAACCAGTGCCGCAACTAGGGAGCTTGTTGCAATACTTGCAATGATCGGTCCCTATCAGTATTTTGAAGTGGTTTACATCTATAAGACAGTAATGTTGAAGTAGCTTGAGATTCCACCCCTTATTATTATTATTATTTGGGGGTAAAGGGGTATAGGACCAAAGGAGGAGTAAACCCCTTAGATTATTTTTTTATTTTTAGACGATTAACCCTGATACTAGACCATCCCCAGAACGCTTTGTATCTTCACAGTGTTATTGATGGAGATAGACAAAGGTGTACTGCATGCAACCAGGGAGCATATTGCAATGTACTTATCAGTATTTTGAAGTGGTTTGCATGCATCTATAAGACAGTAATAATGAAGGAAGAGTAAGTCTCAAATTCCACCCCCTAGATTCTAAGTGCATTACAAAAGGAAACCTAGAGAGATGTGTCTGTCTGTCCGTGGTAACGTAACTGGACGACCAACTCAAAATTCAAAAGTGGTTTTCAATTCATTCATTTGCTTGAGGCTACAAATCTATGCGATGGTTTCGATGAGTTAGTTTAGCTGTTTTATGAATAATGGGTTCAGTGGTTTTCCACTTTATTTTACTTTGACTGTCGGATGTGTTTTTTTTTATATAGGGTGAGTTTAAATTAGTTCTTGATACGAATGGCAATGCATGTGCTCATGAAAACAAACAACTTTCCCTAAGGAACCCATAGCCAAATCGCAAAAAAAAATTTGGTCTCCTCATACAAATCGATCAGCCGAGCGGCCAAATTAGTATGAAGAGTCAAAAATTTTTTTTGCGATTTGACTATGGGTTATTTAGGGAAAGTTGTTTGTTATCATGAGCACATTCATAGCCTTTGGTATCAAGAACTAATTTAAAGTCACCCTGTATATTTGTAATTAATTTTATTTTAATAAGAAACAGAAGTTCAGAACTGTCGCTAAAAGTTACGAGGAACGCGAGGGTAAAAGCACATTGGCATTGATATACTTACATAGAGTCTGGAGAAAAATCCTAAATGAACTTACGTCATCCGAGAGTATCCACTTCTTCACCCTTATAAACTAAAGCTAATCTCCATATTTGTCAAATGATACACTTTGAATAAACTTAATAAACGTTTTTTACTGTTGTATATACAACTAATAAAGTGGGTATGCATATGATGCTTCATGGCACAAAATGTTTACTTCTCATTGGAACCACAACAAAATCGAATGATTAATTAGCGCCACTATACCGTTAACGTATTTTTCTTCGTCATTTTCACCCTAAAAGAGATAAAATTACTCACCGAATCTGTACTCGTTCTTGGTGATCGGGCTCTCCATCGTTCGGTGGCTGTGGTCCTGCGGGCGACGCGGATGGCGGAGCGCAGCGGTGCGGTGTTGGCGGGCTGCGCGGGCGCGGCACATTGCGCAGGCGCGCGGCGGCGGCGCGGGCGAGCGCGCGAGTCGCCGGCGCCCGCGCCGCGGCGCTCTGCCCCCCGCCCCCCGCCCCCCGCCCCGCGCCGCCCGCGCTGACGACAGCACCTCTGCTGGGCTAGTCTAGCTCGCACGAGTACCTAGCCTACCATTCGATTTATAAAACATCACATACGCACGTGCTGATTAACAGAGGTTTGGAACGAAATCAAATATCTGTAAGTACTTTAGAATCATCTGTTAAGTTTCTATTACATATCTTGGTAGTACTTCCTTGACGGCAGCTCCTATATACATCAAAACTCAACGATATACGTACCTATATCATAAAATACTTTGTAGAATTCAACTGAAAAACTCTTGACTTTTTCAGCAACGGTTTACCTGCCTCTAATTCCTATCATTCTCTGACACCAGCATATGTACTTAGTCTCAGGACCTACCAACTACCAATCGTTCACGATCTATTGACTTATTCGTATAAGTATTTGACTTTCCCCTAAAAGCAACTCATTTATAATCCCGTAATAGGAGCAGATGATAATCGAAGCACAGCTATCCCTCACCCATCGCATCATGGAACAACAAGCCAACTCAGAAGGTGTATGGTAAAGTGTTTGCGTATTTCTATAATTTCTAATACTAATAGATAAAAAGGCAGATTTCAGGCTGCTTCTAGGCAGTTTTGCAATGAAATTCGCACCAAATATGGTATAACTACCTCTTCTACGGCTACGGCTTTCACGGGATTGCTACGATTTATATGGCTACGTTCGTTGATCTCTACGTTATATCATTGCGATACTTCTCCTGACATCTAGTGAGAGATGGCGACAAACAAGCATAGAGATTTCGTCATTCGACCACGCGCTGCGCAACGGCAACCTATTTTTAGTTGGTTAGTTAGTAACAAAGAGGAGTTTGTAGTATAAGATGTTTACGCTAGATGTCGCATGAGTAAACATGAAAATAAACCCCAATTTGTTAATTATCTTATTTTACAAACTTATTTAAATTTCTGCCTATAAAAAAAAATGTTTTATCTATACAATGGCATATACTTACATGGTGGAATTTTTAGAGTATAAAAATTTTTACTCTGTATAGTAAGTAGTGTTATAAAAAAAAGGACTTTTCATACAAACTTGGCTCGCCAGCTGATCGATTTATATGAAAAGTCCAAATATGTTTTTGCGATTTCAACAAAGTTGTACAAAGTTGTAGAACAAAAGTTGTCCAGTTATAGTATGTGAGTATACATGATTATAGTCTAACATAGTCTAACAAAATCAACTCGCACTATTTAAACTAGGGCTTGTATTACTAAAACTGAACAACTTTCCTCAAGAAGGAAACCATATTAAATTCGTGAAGGGCGATGAACTGATCAAGTGGCAAATTGACTACGTATTTCTTGGGAACAGATGTTCAGTTCCATATGTAGAACACCTTGTTAAAGTTTTCGGGAGTAGTCTTATTACACCCTGTATTTGATACTGCTGCTTTGCCGCGTGTCATGTCGAATGCCATTATTTTTGCTTTGGCTAAAAAGAATTTTTTTTTATGACAGAATTTTCAGCTGCAGTTGCTATTGTGGTGTCCTGTACAGTCGAGTAATATGTCACCAGCGTACAATATTTTTGACTCACTGTATTTTATATAGTAATGAAATAAGTTATTAAGAAGTAAAGGGCCTAAAACTGCACCCTGGCGGACACCAACATTTTTCTCGAAACCTTTACTTATTACCGATATGATTCTTAATCTCGCATTAATTAGATTTGTGTACGTATGTCTTTTAAGATTGACGAAGTACTTAAGAATAAATCTGAACCCTCAGATCCTGTCAAACTTTTTTGGATTACTAGATCAAAGGCCTTTTTGATATCGTTGTATGTATGCGAGGTTTGGATGTTAATCGTTAATAACTAATTCCGATTGAAACTGGAGAGCTGTGAGCTTCAATAAGTAACGAGATGTCATTACCAAATAAAGTTTCAGTGTGATAATCGTTAGAGGTATTAAGTATATTTCATTAAAAAAATATATGTTTAAACGTGTTATTTATTAAAACATGGATTTTAATAACTGTCTAAGATTAACTTATTCTTAAAATTAAATTTGTTAATGTTCAACAATTCATAATGTACATTAAAAACGTATCTCTTGTAAAAGTAATGGATTTAATTAATTATAACAGCCAGTTTCACTTATTGTACAGTAAAACATTTATTTCACTGTTTTCAGTTTACAAAAATAATTATTTATTAATATATAAACCACCAAGATGTATAATAGAGATCTTCTTCTTCTTTTCGTGTGGCACATTTGACCGTTCGTCCTACCTATCCACAAGATATAGACGGCGGTTGCCTGGTGTTGCACTTAGCATCACCCGCGGTCACGTGTAGAGCATTTAGATTTACACCTACGGACGTGTGCAACGCGACCATCATACACATCCAGAAATCAGATGTGCAGGTTTCCTCACAATGATCAGATGTGCAAGTTTCCTCACGATTATAATAGAGATGATATTCCGATATTATTTCTTAATAGCTATATTTTCTAAACAGTTTCTTCCCTTAAAACGAAGAATGAAACCTAAGTACAGGGAATCCTAGTTTGACGCCAGATAACGTGTGCAGTGTAATTTGCGCCTTAATATTATTGTATTAACAGTATTGTCATGGACGATAACAAAAAAAACTCGTAAGTATAATAATTATTAATGAAACTATCACTTAGAGACTACTAAAAGCTTATAAACTTAAGTACCTACTTAACTTTAAAATACTTTCACATCTAAATAGAATCTTACTTATAGTCTATTATTATTATTTGTCCTTTCTTCTTGTTTAACAACCTACGTTACATATCGATCACAATCGTCAAGGTATGAGCAAACATCTGAGCTAACAGCTAGCTATCATAATACTGTTACAACGATGTAATTGTTTAGAACCTCAAAATCTCTCTTATTCTAAGTCTTCAATATTAATTTCGTAAGTATCATCCCAACTTATAAGTAGAAAGATATACTTCACTGGAACTCACAAACTGGCAAATATAAATAATGACAAATCTCCCTAAATACACAGACGACATGCTCCTTATCCCTATTTGAAATTGAACATGAGGTGTAGTTAGTTTTACGTAAAATAAGTGTTCGGTTTCGTAAGTTAATACTTGAATAGTTTTACCCTACTTACGTTACGATATCACCTAAAGCAAATACCTATATTTAATATTACCGTCAAGCACCTATCAATACAATTTCACAGACCTATCCCGAAATATTAGTCTTAGCGCTTACTCTTGTACTATGTTCAGAACCTTTCTACAAGAAAAGTAAATATTATATACACTATCTAGCGAGGGCAGACTGTCTTCCGACCTGAGCATCGGTCTACGTCGCTATGTGACAAGGGATTTCTTCTGGTCTTCTTGAAAATCCTTGCCATTCTTTCCGACAATCACGCATTGCAGGTTGTTCTTAAGTACCAGTTCTTCTGTTTCTTCTTTTGTTTTCCTGAAAAAAAAAGAAGAATATTACTGTCAGAATAGAATCGTAACGGTCAAGGTTAGAAAAATTATTGTCATTCTTGTAGAATCATTGTAAAGTCTCATTATAAAGAATTGCAATAGTTTGAAAGATATTGACTAAATTTGAAATTGGGGATTTTTACTCATCTGAATCACTGCTTATCATCTTTATTTCTTTGTAGCCCTAGAGTTTTCCGAAACAGTAACGCCTAAATCGATTAGCTTTTATATAGTTAGTTGAAAACTGGAATTTTACAATAACTTGATTGTACAAAACATACAATTCATAGAAGTAACATTACAAATAAACATTTTGTTGCGTTTGAGCGACCTCTAGCGCAATTTCTTAGAGTAAATATCTTCTCGCAACCTCACGGAAAAAGTGAAAATGAAATGAAATAAAAAAATGTGTATTCAGATCATTTAGGGTAGGTACTAAAATATACATAAATTCCAATAAACATATGACTTATGCCTTTTCTACTGTAAGTACCTGAATATTGAGTTTTCCCTGACGAGCTTCTCTCCATCGGCGATGGTTTGCGGCATGGGGCGGCCCATGGTCTCCGGCACCAGGATGCTCACCGCACCCGCGATTATGGCCAGCACGCCCACTATAAGCAACGGCAGAGGACTCCATAAGTACTCCTGCAAAAAAATCCTGATTTACTTCAAGTTCAACGATGTTCGTTGTGATCTGATTTCGTCTTCTAAATTACGTTCCCACTGTACTTGAATCGAAGCGGTCGTGGATGAGTGCAGCTTGCGTGGTCGCGTAAATGACACATGGTTAATTGATTACAGTCACGGTCATAACCTGGATGGTAGTAGAATATATTGCGACCGTTTTCGTGGTTCGCAAGACACGTTAAAATTTCGTTGAAAAATTCTGATGCTGGGTTAACCACTAGCCCCACAACCTTCTTCACCATTCTGGATTTGGCCCCCTTGTGTGGAGTGTGGCCTAGCCTTCCCGATCTACGGGAAGAGAACCGTGCCCTAACAGCAGGGATGATATGCATTATTGTTTATAATAAAATATACTTGAATCACGCCACGTACAAACTTTCCCCTGCGTTTACTATTTACCCTGCACCCTTCACCACATCCCACAATCTTTTGTCATTCCATCTACTGTGCCACTTCTCCTATTCTACATTCACGTTCCCTGTTCTATACTGGCACGGTTATCTTACACTATCCCTAACAATAAGTTGTGTGTAACTTTTACTGACTTTCATATTTGGTACACGTTAAGATAGTCGCGAATACTTACAGAATAGACGATGAAGGGAGATATGATAGTGGCGATGTATCCGCTGATGTGTATGACGGCAGACCCCGATGCCCGCACGCCGGTCGGCAGCAGCTCGGTCGCCCACTGGATGGCCGCGTTGTAGGACATGTTTGTGCAGAACCGTGAAATTGTGGCTAGTGAGACTTGCGGAGCACCTGAAGAAATATTATTTTTAGATAAGTCCACTAGATTTTGTCAGTATTTGCTGCTTTTAGGACTAAACTAGAGGTACTTATGCAGTTAAACGTGGTTTTATGATCTTAGAAATATATTAGAAGAAAGAGAAAGAAAGCATGATCATAGTGGTTTCGTTATGAAGTACCAAATAAAACTCAAAGACTCACCTTTAGGGACGAATGCAGCTATTAAGGAAAGAACTCCGGCAGTCATTAATGGACCAGCTGTGAGTAGTCTTCGGCCTCCTCTGCAACAATAGAAAGTCCCAAATAAATTACCAAACAGATACAGTATAAGACCTTACTTCCTTTAAAAGATTAACTTTATTTCAAATGAAATAAATATAGTTTTTCAAAGAGTTCGCAATTTCAAACTATTAATAACTCTATATTTAAAGAAAATGCTTTTTCGTCTCACCTGTCTAACAAAAATGCGAGCAACGTGATTGACGGTATCTCAGTAGCTGAAGCCACCGTGAACGTGACGAAGAAGTCCAGGCCGAGGTTCTCGGACATGCGCACGAGGCCATCGAACAGGATCGCGCAGCCCATGTACGCGACCAGTATTAGCAGCATGGTGTTCCTCAGGGGAGCTGACCTGATGAGCGCGCCTATCGACTCGTCAGTCTGACGTGTTTGTCTGCATGACACCTGGAATTCGTTGTTTTTTATTTACCTTTACATAATGACGTAGATAAAATAGCATCAACTTAATGTAGACGCTAAGTTAAGCTGGATAGTGCACAGAAATAGAGAAAGTAGACGAGAATTTCAGTTGGAACAGTATCCAGCACAATGTTTCTCATAAAAGTGAACGAAAATAGTAATGCGAATCAACTATGTGAGTATGTAACATGATCCAATTATGGTGTCGAGACCAGGACTTGAATTGGATTTCACAAGATTGAAAATAAAGATTTTTTGAGTGTATTAGTAAAGGAAGATATTTACAATGAATTCGTCCATAACGTCCTGAGGTATTTTTGTTCCATTCACTTTCTCAAACCTCTTTAACACTTTGACAGCTCTATTTGTTTGACCTCGGAAAGACATCCATCTGAAATTATAATCACTTTTTGAAAATACTCTAAAATGTAAGAAACCAAGATAACACATTATTTAGTTTTAATAAAAAGCAAAGACTCTCGGGTCACGCCCTTATGTGACAATACACCATACACTTCGTGCTGTTATAGAAATAAAAAATGCTGCTAACTAGTTTGCATTCTCCACCTTCTTTATATTAGATATGACAGCCGCAATCCTTACAGGTAGGCGGATTAGATTACAGATTGGATTGGAATTGAAGACATTTGCTTACCTAGTGCTTTCAGGTACAACAAGAGGCGCTAAGAGCACTATGAGCATGGGGGTTGAAGTGACCCAGAGTAGCATCCTCCAGTCCGAGATCCCCACCGCTATCCAGGGCAGCAGAACGCAGCCAAGGCCAAAGAATAGGCCAATAGACATGTTGCCTACCCACGTTCTGTACCGGGGGCCCACGTATTCCAGGACTGGAAGACACATAAAAACATAAAGGTTTTAGTCTCAGAAACCGTTACAGAACTCTATCGTGAGAGTAATTTTAACGCTGATAGCAGGATAACCTACAATTATTATTTTTTTGTGAATGGACAGACTATTGTCCAGTAAATCTTACGTTGGTTCTGGAATGTGACCTTAATAAGATTGAAATGAAGTAATTACTCCATTTCACTTAAATATATTAGACAAGTGCTTACCTACAGATAATTTATCAAATACATGCAGCTATCATACCTTATTAACAGTCAAATGAACTATTAATTTTCCGTAATCGTATTTGGAAAACAGATATATTCAACTCTCTCGCGATGACTTTGAAGTTCCAGTTTTAACTGAGGTACTAAGTGAAGAAGAAACTTCAAAATCAACAACAACAATAAGCCAATATAAATTTTACCTAATATATAGAAGAGCATGAAGCAATTGTCATAGGACATGCCGACGAGGAAGCGACAGAACGCGAAGTCCCAGAGGCCAGTCGTGTAGGTGGTGGCTATGCCGCCCGCGCACCCCACCAGGTTCGCGCCTGGAATGGTACACAAAATACAAATATATTAATCATCAAGCATCGGTTATCTACTTACCTATAAAACAAACAATACCATACCATTCTCATAGAAAAACATAGCCTGAACCATTGTCGATAGAACATAGAAAAGCATTAATAGCAGGGTTTTTAGGGTTCCGTAGCCAAATGGCAAAAAACGGAACTCTTATGGATTCGTCATGTCTTCTGTCTGTCCGTCCGTATGTCACAGCCGCTTTTTTCCGCAACTATAAGAACTATACTGTTGAAACTTGGAAAGTAGATGTATTCTGTAAACCGCATTAAGATTTTCACTCAAAAAAAAAATTGGGGGCTCCCCATACTTAGAACTGAAACTCAAAATTTTTTTTCATCAAACCCATACGTGTGAGGTATCTATGGATAGGTCTTCACAAATGATATTGAGGTTTCTAATATCATTTTTTTCTAAACTGAATAGTTTGCGCGAGAGACACTTCCAAAGTGGTAAATGTGTGTCCGTGTAACTTCTAAATAAGAGAATGATAAAACAAAAAAATATATATGATGTACTTACATTACCATGCAAACTTCCACCGAAAATTGGTTTGAACGAGATCTAGTAAGTAGTTTTTTTAATACGTCATAAATCGTAAACCGCAGTTTACCTTTCATTCAATTAACTCAAATATAAAAATAAAACATTTAATTTCATAAACACAACGAACTACAAGAACTTTTATATTATGTTACTTTGCTGATACGGAACCCTTTATGGGCGAGTCCGACTCGCACTTGGCTGCTTTTTCAAATATCGATCCCTAGTGGATAAAATGGGGATGTGGAAACGGATTCGACAACATATCTAGTGGGCACTCCACTTAAGGCCAATTATATGGTTTTTAATTGAATTTTGGAAATTCCTTCTCCCTCTTCCTTGGATTTCGGCCCACATTTAAGCAATGGTTTCTTACTGCACTAGATCATCAGTCCATCTGTTAACTGCTCAACAAAACCTACGTCACCGACCAGGAGAACCTTTCTTTCTCCCTTATCCACTTTTACTTTACTTGCCAATTGTAAACAGCAAAAAAGTTTTATTTTGTTGGTCGTAGGAGGTTGGTCTTCTAGGCAAACTCTTTGCGTCCAACTCAACGTTGGATGACGGGGGAAACGAGCCGCCGACCATACCGCGGTGCACGAGCTGTATGCCGGATATCCGGTTCCACCAACGCTCAGTGCGTAAAGCACTTTTTTCCCTCGACATTCATAAGTCGAGTGGGCCCGACGGAATCCCTCCTATCGTGTTGAAGGTGTGTGCTCCAGAGTTGGCTCCAGTTTTAACGCGCCTTTTTCGGCTCTTATACTCCACTGGCGTAGTCCCGAAGTCATGGAAGACAGCTTTGGTGCACCCGATCCCTAAACAAGGTGACCGCTCGAATCCGTCCAACTACCGGCCGATAGCCATAACCTCCTTATTCTCAAAGATAATGGAGTCCATTATCAACAGCCAGCTCCTTCGGTACCTAGAGGACCGCCAGCTGCTTAGTGACCGACAGTACGGTTTCCGTAAGGGCCGGTCCGCTGGTGATCTTCTTGTCTACCTGACACATCGTTGGGCACAGGCGATCGAGACTAAGGGGGAAGCTTTGGCCGTTAGTTTGGACATAGCGAAGGCCTTCGATCGGGTCTGGCACAAAGCACTTCATGCGAAGCTTCCTTCTTATGGGCTTCCCGAGGAATTATGCAAATGGGTCACTAGTTTTCTTGCAGACAGAAGCATAAAGGTCGTAGTCGACGGTGCATGTTCAGATTCTATGTCTGTGAATGCTGGTGTCCCTCAAGGCTGTGTGCTTTCGCCTACACTGTTCCTTCTGCATATCAATGATATGCTGCAAATCAGCAGCACTCATTGTTATGCGGATGACAGCACAGGTGATGCCTTCTATACCGGCCGTGCCAACATTTCTCGGGAAAACGTCATCGAGAGCCGAAACAAACTTGTGTCGGAAATTGAGGCCTCTTTAAAGAAAGTCTCAGAATGGGGTCGACTTAATTTGGTCCAATTTAACCCCACTAAGACACAAGTTTGCGCGTTCACTGCCAAGAAAATGCCATTTGTCGTATCACCTCGTTTTGAGGACACTCCCCTAAATGCCTCAGCTAGTATCGGAATTCTTGGTGTCGACATATCGAGTGAAGTCCAGTTCCGTGGCCATCTAGAGGGTAAGGCTAAATTAGCTTCGAAGAAGCTTGGTGTGCTCAATAGATCGAGACGGTATTTCACTGCGGCGCATCGCCTGCAACTTTATAAGGCGCAGGTTCGGCCTCATATGGAATACTGTTCTCATCTCTGGGCAGGGGCACCCCAGTACCAGCTTCTCCCTCTGGACCGCATTCAACGAAGGGCAACTCGAATCGTCGACTGCCAGGATATTTCAGATCAGCTTGACTCCCTGGCGCTGCGTAGAGATGTAGCCTCGCTCTGTATTCTCTATCGCATGTACAATGGGGAGTGCTCCGAGGAATTATTCGGATTGATCCCTGCCGCCTCTTTCCGCCATCGTTCTACGCGACAACATATTCATCCCCATCACATAGATGGTTGGCAGTCCACAACTGTGCGTTTCACTAGAAACTTTCTGCCTCGCACAACCAAACTGTGGAATGAATTGTCGCCTGCGGTATTTCCGGACCGATACGACATTCAAACCTTCAAGAAAAGAGCGTACTCCCAAATCAAAGGCCGGCAACGCACTTGTAACTCCTCTGGTGTTGCGGGTGTCTATGGGCGGCGGTAATCGCTTACCATCAGGTGATCCGTCTGCTCGTTTGCCACCTCTGCCATAAAAAAAAAAAAAAAATAAAAAAAAAGGAGCAGAATCTACGGTGTAAGGTGTATTTGTGTTTTTCCTACTTGAAAGATTTTCTTCGTTTATGATTTGGTCGACGGTCGATATTAAATTAAAATTATATAGAAAGACAACTTTGCAGTCGAGCGAGAAAGGATATAAGTATAAAAAGTAGGTTAAGGACGAGTTAACTGGAAATCTTACTCATTACACTCAACTTTGCTAAAATTGCAAATAAAAGGAGACATTCCGTACGAAAATGGCCAAACAAGAATCACTTTGTATTAGATACTTATGAGATAACAAGAGCCCTTATCCCGAGACCCAGTAGAGACCACCCCTTACCAACCAAGGCGGGCACGCGTCCGGCGCGGTCTGCCATCCACCCGAACGTCAGCCCGCCGAAGAAGGCTCCCACGAAGAAGATCGCCTGCGCTATCGGCCCGTTGCCCGCGTTCTCGCACACCCAGCCGCGCTGAAACGTGAGACACAATGATACATGAAGAAAATCCACAATTGTAATGTCCATGTAGACTAGTAGTCACGTAGTAGTTCTTACCTCACTAACAACAGTGTGGTAAGGTATGTCCCCCAGCTCAAACTCCCAGCCATGTCGACAGGAGATGAGCGGAGTGGCAGGGTCAGGTGGCTTCATGGTCAGGAGCACCTCCGTCCAGTTGGCGTCGTACATCCGGCAGCGGTCCCATTCGTCACCCTTTGGCGGAGCCGTTAGGTTGCGTCTGGAATGTGGGATGAAGGCTGGGCTTTATACATGTACAAGTTTTAGACAGACCCTATTTGGACAAAGATGTATCGTTTGTACTCTTTGACTTTCAAGAAGCTAAGCAACTTTTGTTCTCTGATTTTGCAGAAAATGCAAATAAAGTATTTGGTAGCAATTTTTTTTTCATTTTTTGCGATTTCAGCTCTATGAATGACAATAACAATCTATGCTCTATCTAGGCTTTTGGCTGTTTTCTTTTAAATAATACTGTCATGCATTATGTTTCCGTGCAATAAAGAAGTTGAGTACATTCTATGCCCACACAGGGCAAACTTTTCTGTGATGAGCAGAATCGTTTGCTCTGAGTCTGGGTGTATTATATCTATATATGTATGTATTTAAAAGTATATGTGTATTTATATCAGTCTCTGGTTCCCAAGATACAGGGAATCCTAGTTAGGGGTCAGATGACCGTGACCGTGTGTGATTTGTCCCAGATATTATTATTACTATTATTATTATTAGTTAACGAGCATTTTTTTAGTTGTTTATCTTAGTAAAGCCACATGTAAACAACAACTGTTTTTATTTTGTATCAGATTTCAGATTCATCTATGTAGTTCCGACGGCGTACTCGTATTGTTTTGTGCAGTCAATACCGCTGATTGTTTAGGATTTGCCGGACACTGTACTGCGACTGCGAGAGCAATAAATAGCTGCATTTTATTTAGTGTTTTAGACATGCCAATTATACAGAACATGTCCTTACTTTATGGCTCTCCGCAGAAGTTATTGGACCATTAAGTCGGTCCTGAGTTTATACACGTAGGGTACTCGTAAAAGTCGATAAATGGGTATTACAGTTATATATGTCTTTCTGTTGATTGTCTTATTGGCAGTACATAAAGCTTATGTGCTCTTAAAATTATAATACTTTTACAAATTCATTTCTGTTTTAATACAAACTATAATGTGATAAGTAGTCTATAATCTTTTCTCAATATAGCCAATTTAAAAATATTGCTTTTATTCTAGGAAACACTGACCTAAATATTTTTATCAATTTAGAATGAAGTAGCCAACTGCAACATGCAACATAAGAAATCATTTGGTGGCAGTTGCGATGCGAGATCAACCAGTTGACTAATTAAAATCTATCCTTTTATAGAGCTTTATACGTTAAAGCGCACGCTACATAGTCTGCATAGTTTTTGGATTTAAATGGACCGTCGCGTCGCGTTGAACCGTTGAGTTTTCTGTATTTAGTCTGTTAGTCATTCAGTCACTGTACAGTTTATAGGTACTAGTGTGAGGAGAAAATACTCAGAAAACTTTTACGTTTACTGACAAGCAGCACATGGTATACCATAAAACTGGACCACTATTTCCGACAATCAAAGCAAATACATTTTCGACTTCCTATACTGATAGTAAAAACATTCGATTTGCTATTTTTGTATGCAAATTCAAAATCCTTTTTGGTCGGGGGTTGTTACTTAGTTCAGCTTGCTTGCGGCCGTTCCGCCCGCGTGTTAATTATTTAAACAACCAACTTAAAAATAGTTTGGAAGGTTCTAATTTTCACCTTCTTTGTTTTTGTACGCGATTTTCTTGAAGATTAATGGTGTAACGCACCACCTTGATGAATTAAACTATTTTTAAGTTGGTTATTTAAATAATAGTATTAATAGTAGTTACCTTAACTCCATGCTATCCAGATTCGCTAACTCAGGCACTCTGCACCAGTATCGCTGTGGCGTCGCCGCTATAAACATCTAGTAAAGAACAATAAAATCTCGATTAGAAACAATCAGATTGTATGTGTCTTTCTTCTTTAATTGTGCCACGTATAAGAAAGAAAGAAGCGGATGTGTGTATGTTCTTCCTTGTAGATCCATTGTTTGACTCCAAAATGCTTCATAGTTTTTAACAACAGCTTATTACTAAAGATTATGCTGTTAAAATTGGTGTTCGGAGGCAAAATTAAGATAATATGGCGATAGCTAGCGTTGGAATTAGGAAATACGTTCTCCAGAATAGGCTCCGTTAGAAAGTTGTAAATACTCAAGGTGACCAACCGCTGCTCTACGAGAGTGATTGAAATTATTGATAGGAATCTCATCATCATCCTTTCCTGATCAATTGTTAGACTTGTTTAATCTCCCCAAACCACACCACTGTAGCTTCGAATTCTTTTACCATGGTTATCCAGTTTCCACGTCTTTATCGATTCATTTAGCGGGGAGTGTCCCACTCTACGCTTGCCTAAACTCCTTTACGGTCTCTACTTCTTTACGGTCTTCCTTTGTTACTGTTGGTCTATACGTGCCTGCACGAAGTAGACGAAGGCGAAGGTGAAGCCGAAAGGCAGCATGCACGCGAACAGGATTTTCTGGTAGCGGCCCATCTCGCCGACGTGCGTCAGCACGCTTTCCAGCGCATCGCTACCGGCCGCAGCCGCCGCCGCCGGCTTCAGCGCGTCCTTGCTGTCCTGCAATGGGGGAAATGTACACATGAACCTCAACACTTTCCAAAACGTTGAGTGTACAATTTTCGCGTGGTAGGGACTTTGTACTAGGTAGAAAAAAAAATTACGATTTAAAAGCATGTGTAACTACTTAAAAAAAACATTTTGAGTTTTTTGAGAGTGTATTCGCGTTTCAGTGCTTTGCAAGGAACTTTAGTTCGGGTGGTTGGTTATCACTAATGACAGTTGTTAAGCCGCGTCAAAAGCTTTATAGTTATAGGTGGCTTGGAAACTTCTGACACTTCCACCCATCCGGACTTGGTCCCCGAGACTGAACTGAGGAGTCAAACATTATACAACCTTTATACAATTTTAGACTTCTCATTCAAACTGATCAGCATGACCAATTTAGTATGGCGAGTCCAAAAGTCCAAAACAAGTATTTTTGCGATTTGATTAATCAATTTCTATAAAATGAAATGAAAATACGTATTTTTTCGAAGAAGGTAGCAGTGTACACTTCTAGGAAGGTCATGTTTACCTAAATGAGGTTTCTACCAGTCACCCGCCTGTTGAAAACTTGTTCACATTGATAACTTAAAGTCGCACTTCGTTCAGAACTAGGATATCACTATCGGCAATATATTGTAGTACCTACATTTTTATTCGTCGGGTTTAAGGTTGAGAATAAGGCTTTGACGGTTACAGTTATTAAATGAAACGTTCCATTAAGTTGAGTATACCTGCGGGCCCCGCCGCGTGCGCACTTGTAAAGTAGTGATAATAATTCATATAATGAGTGTCTCCCTTAACAAAAGTAGAGCGAGCGATAATGCAATTGAGTCTATTAGTTTCAAAAACCGCAATGTCCACAATGAAAAATATTTAAGAAAATATTTCTTCTTACATAATTATCTTCAGAGGATAGCCGTGGTCGTATGCCCCCTTATCCTTAGGGATAAACAAACCCTGAATTACATACTTAGCATACAACCACGGCTATCCTCTGAACATGTAAGTGAGAAAAAAATAGTTAAAAATAATTCCCTAAATATATTTTATTGTGGACATTGCGGTTTTTGAAACTAATAGACTCAATTACTACAGTATAAAAAAAATATTTAAATCTTCCGTGCCTTGTTTCTTGTCTAGAAAGCATGGCCATTAAAATCCCCGAACCTGCCAAAAAAATTGACACCAAAATAATATTTTGGTTTCACAAAAATAAAACTTTCGCAACTATGGTATCAGTCTACGATAATATATTTTTTATCGTTGTTGATAGCAACAGGAGATTTGCATTGAAAACTGACAGGCAGGTAGCCTGCTAAATTAGTGACTCATAAAATTAAATTATCAGAAAGTCAATGCAGAAAAGTATTGGGACGTAAAAATGCCTTTCGTGCCAGCCTGCTAGCGTATAATCGATATTTATGAATAGAGCTCGGATACGTGACGGTAACCTGTGGCAGTTTGATATAATGTTAAAAAGTAACTTATAACATCCAATACAATGAATTTAGAAAGAAACAAATAACTAAGCACCACAAAAGTCAAAGTCGCCTGTGATACCACCACTAAAATAAGTTTAAAGAAGATTTTATTTTTTGCGTTTCCACAGGAGTGTCAGACTTTTTTAATACAGTATTTGTGATCTTCAGATAAATACCATGCATGCCATTTAAATTCAACTCAAATCCAAAATGTTTTATTCATTTATTTAAGTAGATGATTCAACTGAGTTTAGCGGCACTTTATAAATAAGTCATAAAATGTATTGTATATTATTAAATAAATAAAAAAATTAAAAAATTAACACCGTTCTTTTTTAAACACTCATCACATCAGCAGTCTGTGCTTGCCATGAGGGCGTTTGGCTATCGATTGGCACCACTCATTGTTATGAGACCTTGGAACCATTATCTAACTTGTGTTTTGTATCGTCCCCTTATCTTTTCGTTGCCTATCAGTAATTAAAGATCGGGTAATCAATAGCAAATCACATAATTCACAGCGATAGCAGTTTTATCACTCAGCCTTATGGAATACTTATCAAGATGTTTTGACATCTAGTACAATAGTCCTTTAATTGGTAACTACAAAATCTGCAGAGACGACACAAGGAACATATAAAGCAAAAGTTTTAACTCTGATCGGTGAAAGTTTAAGCATTTTACGTCAAGAAAGTTTTCTTATAAGATTTATTTCTATGATTTAATATGAAAAATTAACTAACAAAATTTTCATGGTGCGTCAAATTTTAATCAGGGCTTCTACTGATTCTAATCAACTTTCCCCAAGGAACCCATAGTCAAATCGCAAAAAAATTTTGGACTCTGCTTCTACTCATGAAGCTGACCACCGTTCTACGTGGCTGAAGTCGCAAAAAAAAACTTTTCATTCAACTCGGTCAGGTGATTTGTCCTGACGAATTATATACTAAACTGAAATGTTGTGGAAGAAAAAAATGTATGTGTTGAAGTCTCTACCTTTTTTGTTACATTCGGTATATCGTTTAAAAAAAGGAGATAGAATACCATTTACTACAGTAAGAGTATCAAATACCTACTACGAGTATATGTAATTATTTTGATATAACTATTGTATTCTGTCCAACAATTTGAAAATTTACATAGGACTTCAAATCCTAGATTTTAACCTTAATTTGCAAACTCATTATCGGGTATACAGAATCAAAATAAAAATAATTTCTAGTTAAACTATGATACCTATTGTGATAAAGTAGAATGTGATTGAATATGAATGTTATTAACCGACTTCAAAAAAGGAGGAGGTTCTCAATTCGACTGTATGTTGTTGTTTTTTTTATATGTTTGTTACGCGATTTCTCCGCCAATTGTGAATCGATTTTGATGATTGTTTGGTAGGTAACTTCAGAAGTAGTCCCGTATAAATTTTATCTAAATTGATTCAGCGGCTTTGAAAAAATTAACAAAAACAAAAAAAAAAACAAAATTGTAGCTGTTACGATTGAAGTCGGTTTTTTAACGTGTTCAGCTAAGCGTTGTTGATTATATTTTTGGGTTCCCTACCTCTCGAGAGGTAACGCTCGAAAACTACTATTCCCCATTACATGAAATTAGCAACCAGTACTTATTATTCCTTGTTTCCCATTAGGCATTCCGTGCGGTGCTTGTACTCTAAAACATTTAAATTAATGAAATCGTTCACCATACTCGGGTTAACACTAAGAGCCGCTGGCCTTGATCTTTAAAATTGATTTACATACAATGTTTCTTGCTAACTGCCGAGTTATCAATACAGTTCGATAAGATATAATACTTGAAATGTCGGAGTGTGTTATAGTTTGGTTCTCATACTAATTGATCAACTAATTCGTGAATCCTGATTTCTTTAGGAGTTTAGTAGGAGTATCTAGATTTCTTTGTGGAAAGTGGTGAGAAGCCACGGTAAAAAAATTAAGGTATTTCTGAAAAAGCCTGCAGAAGTAAAAATAATATAGAGTAAAATGTCGCAAACAAAATTGTTTAAGAGCATAATTATTAAAAATACACATTCATATTCTACTTTTACATAAATTCGGAAAGAGTATCACTAATCTCAAATAAAACTACAAATTCGATTAAATGGACCAGTCTTCAAAAATCAAAATTATATATTTATTATGTGTCAACGTCGAGTCCAAAAGAAACCCCAACACATTTTAAAACTTATTTTCTAATACAATTCTTGTCATTACTGGAACTAAGAGTTGTAGGATCTTGATACGAAAGACTATGAATGTGCTCATGATAACAAACAACTTTCCCTAAGGAATCCATAGTCAAATCGCAAAAAAAATTTTGGGCTCTTCATACAAATTTCGACAGACAAGTTGATCGATTTGTATGGAGAGTCCAATTATTTTTTTTGATTTTACCATGGGTTCCTTAGGGAAAGTTTTTTGTTATTATGAGCACATGCATAGCCTTTCGTATCCAGAACTAATTTAAACTCACCCTATATATTTCCATATATCTTAATCAACACAAGCATTTCTTCACATGAGTTTGAACTTATTTTTTGGTAAGCTAGTTACATTGTCAGGAATTTTATTATAGAATTTAACACACTGCACCATGAATGATTTTATTTACCATTGTATCCATCCTTATGGGAAGTGGCGCCTATCAATGTTTTATCGATCGATTGATCGATTGTGAATTGATTTATTCGTTCTTCAAGAGTCATATGTCAGATCTTCATATAGATAGGTAACTTGGACGGGAGCTAATTCTGGAGTTTAGGTGACAGTTCGAGAAGTTTGAGATCAAATTAAGCAATGGAAAATCAAAAACTGAAATTATATATATCTTTACTATTATTATTATAGGCACCTACTTTCCTAAAAAAATATGAAAACATCTGATAAGCCATAACTGATAGAGGATCATCGATAATGTTATCACTAATCACCCACCTGCATGCACATAGCATCTTCCCCATTCGCACTTTTGGGAGACATTTTAAAACTTTCACAGTTCACAATTTCTTAAAAACAGCAATTTTTTTATTCAAGTGAAGTTTTTTTGAATCGCGCAATTTCATTTATTTTATCTCAGGTAATAGGTAGTAACAGCTGAATTTCAGCCGTGCGTCAAAAGCTGCGCAGACGCTCACACGCACTCGTCTGAGACCGCGCTCGGAGTGCCGGCAGCGGCGCGCGCGACGCGTATTTGGGTACGTCACACGTGGTGATAAAAAACGCGATTGATTGTGTTGTTATAGGTAAAGGAAATAGCCTAAACATGCTGACTTGCGCGTTGTTAGGAGCAGAAGTCTAGTTTGCAGTCGCTGGCGCGACCTACTTTCTTATGTTCTTAATCATTGCATCAATCTTTTGTTCTTGTTATAGCCGTAATATCTATTTGATATCCAAGTGTGATACAACGACACCAGACACATGGTCGCGCAAAGGCCACGGCTGATACACATAAGGGCGATATATCATCTGTGAGAGGATCACAGTAATCTTCAACTGAACGCAGTATTACATATAATAATACTAATAATTAAACATAATAGCAAGGTGCTATGCTCCAATCAGCTGACCGATAAGAAGTCCAAGGAAGTGATAAACAGCTAATGGATGAAAGCCTACATAATATTCACATAGCAGGTAAGGTGTCAAATCGATCATATAGGTTCCTTTGGGAATGTTATTCAGTCTCACAAGTAGAAAGTATGTTGTACGGAGAACAAAAGTGCTACCTACCTAAAAGTACCTTCTTGGCTAACAATTTGATTCGCGTTTCGGAAGTAACTAGATCTAAATATAGCTTTGGAGTTGTCACCAAATCAGCAACGCTTGGTTAGGCAAACGCAGAAACGACCGGAGATAATTGTCTGATTCCGATACCTAACTACTCAGCAACAGAAAAACTAATTAGACGCTTTTAGGCACAATTCGTACATGCATACCCTGCCTGTTCATTTCCTGCCATTGTTTCTAGTTTTCGATTTAGAAGTCTTAAAAAGTGACAATTAGACATGGAGTTATAATTAGCAAGGCTCAAGTGGCAAATTGAGTTAATAAAGTCGACTGTCATTCGGTAGAGTTTTTGTTATTTATCTCAAGTAGAACTAATTAGGTCTCTGCAGCTGTGTAGGTAAGTTTAAGTAGTAACAATGTTTGTTTTACTGATAGGTTTGTAGTGGCAAGACCACTTGCTTCACATAAGCGAAGTAGCGGGCGGGTTCGATTCCCGGCCGGTCCAACTTTGTAACATTCGGTTTGGTTAGTGGTAGAGCATCTTCTGAACCCGCCTGGTTGGTTATCTCTTTAACAACATTGATGCGTTCCGGCGTGAAGATAGAAAGCCAGTTTCTCGGTAAGCTCGCTTCCATCCCCGACGTCATCATCATCACTTACCATCAGGGTTGATGATGCAAAGGACTTACCAATTGAAGAAGAAAAAGGTATGTTTCTTATTCATGAAAGGTGTAAATTATTTTCGTATTCTTATCCGTGTATAATGTAATGTTAGATTTTTAATCTTCATAATTGGATTAAGAGTAACAATTGTGGAACCAATAATATCTGTAACGTTGACCGCATTAAAATATTTAATTAAAATATAATAGAAAAGAAAAGTATCTCGATATTTTCTTTGAAAAAAGTGATATTTAACGTAGTTCGTTTCCTATAAATAATAAATGCTTGTTAAAAGACTTTTGTTGCAGTATCAAGATTTAGATTTACTTTCAATACAATAAAGAAAATTAAAATTCTACAAGTAAGTCAAAAAGACGGCGCAGATAAAATTAACAATATGCAAATTAGGAGAAGACCTCAATTCGTACGTAATACGTATGCATAATTGCACATACACATGTAAGAGATAACGTTGACTGAAACATCTACTCATCAGTACTGAACAATTTTAGTTCTACTTGTCTAAAAGTGTAAAAAATAGGACTCTATCAATTTTTTTAGTTATTAAGCTATTTCTGTGAGAGCGTCTAAAAATTGTGTCATGATTTCAGCAAACTTTGCTGACTATGATGAACAGAAGCGCCAATTAACGGGTCTTACAACTATATTATTTCATACGGTACGGTAGGTTTATGTGTATAGTGGCCAGATCATAGGAATAGTCAAATAGTCAGAACATGAAATGACGGCCATATCGTCGAAGAGCTTCGCGACACAAGAGAGTCAATGGAGCCTTCTATACAGGGTGTAACAGAAAGGTGTGACAATACTTCAAGGTGGGCTTTTACCCATCAAACTGAACAACTTTAGTTCTACAACTTTGTTCAAATCGCAAATTTTTTTTTTGGACTTTTCATACAAATCGATCAGCTGGCGAACCAAGTTTGTATGAAAAGTCCGATTTCTTTGCGATTTTAACAAAGTTCTAGAACAAAAGATGTTCAGTTTGATGGGTAAAAGCCCACCTTGAAGTATTATCACACCTTTCTGTTACACCCTGTATATGGTAACACCAGTTACCTATTTTTTATCCACGTTTTTTAAGCCCTTGGAATTATCTTACCTGGTGGTAAGTGATGATGATGCACAAGATGGAAGTGGCCGTTACAGATTCGTCAACGCAATGGGGGACTGGCTATCTCATCTCCATGCCTGAACGATGTGTTCAGTACTATTAACATTAATGTTTGGTTGCAAAACTTACATATTGTGGTGATAGCTGGCCAGGCGGGCTCCGGAAATACCCTACCACTAACCAAAGCTAGTCCTACAAAGTTGGACCCCGCTGGGAATCGAACCCGCAACCTCCTGATATGAAGCAAGCAGTACTAGATACTAGACCACAGATACGGTTACCTTAGTTTTTGCGTAGCTCTTCTAAGATACGGACAGCCATTTCATGCTCTGGTCAATGTTACGGTCTGGCCACGACAAATCCATGGAATGGTATGCTCTCTCGGAAGTGGCTCATTTGGTCCAACATACTAATGAAATCGTCTCTCACGAACTGTCTCTCTATTGTTTTAGGACATTTAAATTAGTCCCACAATTAAGCAACTCATAGGATTAATTAAATAAAGACATGTTGAAGTGGTCAATTGTTTGTTGTCGGTACAGAAAGCATGTCAATGTACCTATGTAAGCATATGGTATGCAGGCATATTATACAGAATGAGTTTTTGTGCCAAGTTTAAATCAGAGTTTTTTTTTACCCTCAGTTGGTAAGCCTGAAGAAGTGGCACCATCTCATCATGCTACTCTACTCATAAAATTGAAACTTAAACTAAACTTTTCCTAAGGATATACATACAAAGTTATCAAAGTACATACAAAAATACTGATTGTTCAGTTGTTGAGAATTACGTAGTATAGAAAGTGAAACGTTAGTTTTTACTCCGACTGCATAGGTAGAGGTCCTTAGAGAAAGTTGTTCAGTTTCTTTTTTTATGAGTACATCATTCATTAGCCGTTTGTTGGAGAATAAAATATTTTTGATAAGTAAATAAATAAATAACTAAATAAAGGTGTTAAAAAATTAGCTGGTATTATTTAAACTAGGGCTTCTACTAATGAAACTGAACAATGTTCTCAAACGAACTCATAGTCAATACAAAAAAACAAATTGACTTCCCACCTAAGTGGGTCGATCAGGTGACCGACTTGATAGAAAAGTACAAAAAAAAAATCGCGAATTGACTATGGGTTCCTCGGGAAAAGTTGTTCAGTTTCACTAGTAGAAGCCCCAGTTTAAGTAATACCAGCTAATTTGTTAACACCTTATATAATACATATTAATAGGGACAAGTTTACAATCAAAGAGACTGAGACATCACAAATCTAAATGTAAAATTTATTTTCTTTGCCTTACTCTGTGGGTAATTAACGCCACAGTCATGAAACACTCGGTTAATGTTTGCGCAGGCGTTCATATGTGCTGATAACTGTTTTAACTAAAATAACAGTCTCCAGCTAGACAAAGAACAATCTCTCAATTACACAAGGCACGTGTTGCTGCAATTATTAAAATTTGATTATAATAACGGTGGAACTGCAATAAATCCTCAAAGGAGTTTATTTACTCACCAAACATACGTATTTAGCTAAATCTAGGTTTTAACTGATAAACCCTAAAACTGCTCTGGATTGTAAGGTGAAGTCTAGCGTATTTTGTTTTATTGTGTAAGTTGACAATGTTAGCTGACGGCCGGATGTCTTTCCGAATCCTAGAAGGATAGGATGGAATGGGTATCTCGCCCCACCCACCATAACGCAGCGGGTTTCTGTCTTATTACTTTCAGTTTATTTCGCTAAACATCATTGACCAAAGCACGAAGTAATAAACATCATTGTAGGCAGGACTCCCACTCGGTGGACCGATGCGATGGCATGGTGACGGTTGCAGGAAGCCGTTGGATGCGGGCAGCGCAGGACCGGTTGGTGCGGAATTTTTTGCGTAAATCCTTTGTTTGTCCAGCAGTAGACGTCTTTTGGCGTATTATTATGTATGACTCATAGTAATTTTGTTTGTTTAGTTTGAAGCTTGGGGCCAGATGACCGCGTGTGATTTGTCCCGGATATTATTTATCTACGTGTTATCGGTTATTGATCTGCCAAGCCAACTCTTGCTGAGGTCCTTTTTAGGTCGTTTTCCAAAACTCGTAATATAATTATTACCCTGACTTCAAGGTAGCATCATAATATGGTAAATCTCTCAAGTGTTACCAATTCTTTTTATTTTCATTGCTTGCTGACTCTACTTTTCTATCCTATTTATTTTTAAACATTTGACGCAATTGTACCTATAAGTTAGAGAAAAACTCTAGTTTTTTTCTTTCAAGCACCTACGATAACCATTGGTTTATTATTGATGAATGATGACCAACGGGGTTTCAGAGCGGTTACTTACCCAGTCAAAACAACGAAACTAGCTAAACAGCTAAGCTTTACCACAGAAGCGGAATTTCGCGTATATTTTATTCAAGTTTCATATTATATGCAGGATGTTCATAATGTATAATCAAAATACATACGTATAATTCGGTGGTAACAAGTGAGCCTCTTCCTTTTACTCTACTCTGTTAAACTGAACAATAATTATTTTAAGATTCCGATGTTTCAAATTCAATTTTGTATTTTTTTTCAAAATTTTTTTTGTGAATAACAAACAACTTGTAGAACAAAAGTGATTTAATTTTCATTAGTATACAGGGTGTAATGAAATTCGTGCTTATTTCTTTTCTGAAATAGCACAAAAATTGTAGGACTCTATCACCGTATAACCGCACCATATAGCCCCCCAAGGATTACCACACCGACCGGTCCTGTGCGGCTCGCATCCAGCAGCTTCCCACAACCTTTACCAGGTCGTCGTCATAGCCTGCCACACCTGTAGATAATTCGCTCAGGAATTTGTTTTCTGCTGTTGAAAGACGTCCACTGCTGGACAAAGGTCTGTTGCACGACTTTTAAAAAAAAACCTTAATGTAGAAAAAAAAACAACCAAAAGTTCAAAAACTGCGTGTTTACAGTTTATAATTTTAGTTTGGTGGTTTTCTAGTTTTTTGTTTTTAGTGTTTAGCAGTTTTGTAGACTAAGTTATTTTTTCAAAAGTCGGGCAACAAACCTTGAGTAGATTTTTTAGTCCACTAGTGTACATTATCACAAAAATATTGTTTGCGAGGCCGTTATTTTTTCCTGTACTTGTTGACGTGTTCCAATCTATTATTGTATAACTTTGCATGTGTCACGATGTTTGGAACCCTCCATAATAGGGCACTCACTTAAGCAGTTGGCAAATGTCAATGTTGACATAGCAACCATAGAAGAAGAAATGATACGTAACCATACGAAGGATTCCGCAAAACTGGTTATTATAATATTTGTTGTTTTGCTAAGTTTAACGTAATGATTGAATATTTAGATAGCTGCCTACTCGCGGCTACAAAGTACAAACTGATTACGTTATAGGTAAAAAATCTGACAGGCCTCTACCGAAATTTTTTTATTTATCACAGCGTATCTCTGCTTATCTCTCTATTTTTGTATATGTATACCCTATAATATGTAAATAATTGCAATATTGGGAAATACATATAATATTTTCAGGTATCTATGTAAGAAAGACGTACCCCATCCGTTTTGTCGCAAATCTGACATTTATTTCATACAAATAGTGTCATTTTTAGGGTTCCGTAGCCAAATGGCAATAAACGGAACCCTTATAGATTCGTCATGTCTGTCTGTCTGTCTGTCCGTCCGTCCGTATGTCACAGCCACTTTTTTCCGAAACTATAAGAACTATACTGTTGAAACTTGGTAGGCAGATGTATTCTGTGAACCGCATTAAGATTTTCACACAAAAATAGAAAAAAATTACAATAAATTTTGGGGGTTTCCCATACTTAGAACTGAAACTCAACATTTTTTTTCATCAAACCCATACGTGTGGGGTACCTATAGATAGGTCTTCAAAAATGATATTGAGGTTTCTAATATATATTTTTTCTAAACTGAATAGTTTGCGCGAGAGACACTTCCAAATTGGTAAAATGTGTGTCCCCCCCTGTAACTTCTAAAACAAGAGAATGATAAAACTAAAAAAAAATATTTGATGTACATTACCATGCAAACTTCCACCGAAAATTGGTTTGAACGAGATCTAGTAAGTAGTTTTTTTAATACGTCATAAATCGTAAACCGCAATTTCCCTTTCATTCAATCAACTCACAAATATAAAATAAAAACATTTAATTTCATAAACACAGCTAACTACAAGAACTTTTATATGTTACTTGCTGCTACGGAACCCTTCATGGGCGAGTCTGACTCGCACTTGGCCGCTTTTCATCACACTCCAAAAGATCGTAGATAGTCGGACCGACTGTAGCTCCCTGAAGCCCTTTATAGTTGGTACCGATAACACTTTATAAACGTAGGTAGATAAGCCAAACGCGGAAGTGATTTAAATGCACTTTTCTCTTTTCAAAATCGTTTTACTCTGAAAAATTCGTTTTATTTCACTATTAAAAAAAAACTCAACATTAGTTTATTACAACTATGAAATGAACTAAACAATTTCACTTGCAATGACTGTAAACTTTATGTTTATGTTATGAAGTGTCATAAAGTATTTACATTATAGTACACATCATTACTAATTTAGTTGCTGTGTGTGCAGTGTTGAGCGACTGGAGCGGTCGGTACTGTGACGTTAGGTATATGTAAGTTTTTGTTCAATGCATTTAGATCACAAAATGATTGACCACACTGAATACGTTAAAAACAACCGACTTCAATCGTAACAACTCCAATTTTGCTATGTTTTTGTTGATTTTCTCAAAAACCGCTGAATCGATTTCGATAAAATTTATATGGGACCACCTGTGAAGTATACCCTTTTAAACAAAAAATAATTTTCCAAATCGGTTTAGGCGTCTTCGAGTAATCGGTGAACATACATAAAAAATAAAATTAAAAAAACCGACGAATTGAGAACCTCTTCCTTTTTTTGAAGTCGGTTAAAATGATATCTAATAAGGATACCTCTATGTAGCTAACTATCGACATTATGAATATCCTACGCCTAACTTAGCATGGCAATGAAAAGCTAATGAATGCGGCATAATATTAGTTTAGTATCATTTATAGCAGGATAGGCTATTGTAAATCTCATTAATATACAAGGGAAGGTAGTTACAGTACTACTGGCGTCAGAGCATAACCATGGTGTTCACTAAGTACAGTAGCTAGACGTGGCATGGTCCAAGGTTCAACACAGTGCAAACTAAGCACACTCCCGAAAGTCGTCGGCAAGCTGCGGCGGCTACTCGACTTAGAGGAGCTAAACTGGCAGGAATGTCGGGTATTTGCGTGAAATTAGCGGACCTGTTGCCTTATTAAGAAAAAACCGGACAAGTGCGACTCGCGCGCACGAACTCTTGGTGCGCATGTCTGACTCGCGCACCGAGGGTTCCGTACAAACAAACAATATTGAGAATTTTACCATCTTATTTAAGATCATAGACTTCTTATAGGTTAACCTGTAATCTGTAAAAGTAAAAATATATATATTTTTTCTGTATTTTTTTCAAAATTTTAGACTCAGCAGTTTCAAAGATAAGGGGGAAGGGGAAGGGGAATAAGGGGAAAATTATAAAAAAAAAAACATTTTTAAGAGCCGTACAATGAGCCCTTTCATTTGATATGTCACATGATACATTTTTACTTTATTTTCTTTTTTGCTCTCCAAAAGTGCCCCCCTCTCTCATGATTCGTTTATATTCGTTTATATATATGTAACACGTCCATATTTGGATCACAGAAATATAAATGTGTTCTAAGTTTCAACTTTATCGGTCTAGTACATTCTGTTTAAATTGGCTGTGACAGACGGACAATAAGACACACGAGGATCCTGTAAGGGTTCCTATTTTCTTTTTGAGGCAAGGAACCCTAAAAACTATCCTGCCCTTGGCTAGTACCTACTTAATTAGATCGCCATATTGTCATGCGTAGTTAGTCTAATCTTGTATCAAATTAGAGAGGACACGCAGAGTTATGCACTTAGTATGGTGCCTACTCATACGAATGTGTGTCAACAACTCGGTACGAGTACCTTGCACCTGTCATTATTTCTGCCACCATTGTCCATGACTGGTCACGGTTAAATGTAGTTAAGTCCTTTACAAAAGCCGGCTAATACATAATGAATACACTGCACAATGTAGTCCACAAACGAATAAAAAACGGCTATTAATTTTCAAAATACAGACGATCAACAAACAAAGCGAAGCTCATCTGTGACAACGCACGATCACTTGCTATACAAGTCATCAGTGCCTCTGTCGGTACCTGCGCAGTATCTGTGGATCACGCATACAGGCTGAATCTTAAAGTATGTAATTCCTTAGCCGACTTCAGCTGAACCGTTGCGTCGCGTAGGTTATTCAGCACAAGTGCAATCAGCGCCGGAAAGGCACAGGTGCTTCTTCTTCTTCATTTTTGCTCTATCCCACATTAGGGGGGGTCGACTGGTCGGCTCTCCTATTTTTTCGACGCCATGCCATTCGGTCTATGGTTGTCGGGTCGGGTAAATCCTCCTTATCTGTAAGTTTGGCTATGCTGGTCCACCACGTAGATGGAGGGCGGCATCTACCTCTTTTCTTCTACGGCGGGTTTAGGGCTCTCTTGACTACGTACTCCACGTCTCATCGCATTGTGTGGCCAGTCAGCTTTCCTTTATCTTTTCAAAGATCGGGGCTACTTTGAAGCTGCCGAGTATACAGGTGTTAAAAAAGTGCATTTCAGATTCAAGTAGAGAACAAATGAAAAATATTGAAAAAATCCGCTCTTATTTTTTTTTTCAGTTTTCCATACAAAGTCTTGATTAGTAGGTATGGAAATCTGAAAAAGAAATTTGAAGTGCGGATTTTTTAATATTTTTCCTGTATTCTATACCTGATTCTGATTAACCCCTTAAAATTTCAAACGCACTTTTTTTAACACCCAGTCTAATCTTGTGGCGCCTCCCGCCCATCTAAACATTTTCATTTCTGCGGTATGGAGTTGTTGTACTTTCGTCTCTTCTACGTTTGCCTTTAGTAGGTACTGGCATTAATTTTGCCACTGACATTAACTCTATTTGCCACATCTGTCTCAATGTCTCCAGTCTCTTCCGACTTCGGCTGAACCGTCGTGTCGCGTAGGTTATTCAGCAGCACAAGTGTAATCAGCGTAGCGCCGGAAAATGAGCGTGCTAACGGCTGGAAAGGCAACAAACTTCTAAATCCTTTAGTTAGACGGCTTCCATGAGCCAAGGGACCTGCCCTGCGATTTAAATCTTGGTGGCTGGAGCATGACCTTCAGTAGTAGTATGTTCGGTGGTAGTGTGTGGAGATGTTAGTAGGTATAACGGTGCTCGGTATTATGTCATATTTTTTATCCATAGTTGGTAAGCCCTTGACATTATCTCACCTGGTGGTAAGTGATGATGATGCTAGCTGGTGCTAGCTAGCCAGGCAAATTGCGAAAATGCCCTACTAGCAACCAAATCGAGTCCTACAAAATTGGACCCCGACGGGAATTGAACCCGTGAACTCTTGATGTAAAGCAAGCATACTAGTCACTAGACCATGGAGGCGGTTATTCGGTACCTGAGGTAGCTATACCGTACGTAACATAGGCATCATAAACGCGAAAATATTAGCGTACATAGTAGAGTAGGAAAACTGTTTATACTGAGTATTTTATGAGACTCGGCGTCCACAGGGGAGACGAGCTCGGCACGGCTCGTGGCGGCGGTATCCTGAGCTGCATTTAGCTTAGCGGATACTGAACTTGGTACTTCTTCTTGTAAATTCTTGTATACTTTTTCTTCTTATCGTGCCGTAAGACACAATTTAACCTTGGTGGATACTGAAATTCGAATATAAAAGTTCCCAGAAGTTTATCGACGAAAATTTTTGTACACCCTGTATAATCCTTGTTAATTACATACCTTTATGTAGGTAAGTAAAAGTAAGTAAGTAAAATATATACCAAACAAAGAAATTACAATACAAAAAAAGAATAACATAAACTTAAAACTAAATAGCACAGGTAGTACCAAAAAGGTTGCTACTCAGCATAATGTTGTAGCTCTATCTATCTTTCATCATTAGCCACTGTAACCCCACAACCTCCACCAATCCGGACTGGCGTATGGCCTAACTTTCCCGACGTTTTGCCTGTGTATGGGAGTTCTAACTAATCTCCACAAAGCAAACACTTTTCGGAACGTATTCGTGTTCCAATCCAACATTTCATTCCAACAATTCCAACAATTCGTACCTATCAGACATTCCAAAAAACAAAAGTGTACATTGCTACTTACTTCGATTTTATAATTTCGGTTCGATTCGAAGTAAATAATAACTCTAGATAGGTAATAATAACAATGACAGTAATCAATAAATTCTACGTGCAATCGAAAGTCGCTAACGTCACCTTTCTACATACCGATAAGTACCTATTGCGGATTTGCGAAGTCATCTACATATCAAACGTTTCATACCTACTCCGTTATCAATTTATCAAACCCGTTTTGAATGAGTATAGAAATGTAATCAAATATTATCGTTTGAAAAAAGTATTCGACGAACTTTGACCTTCAATAAATTGCTGACGTCGTTGATTCAATCTCTATTAAATCGCTGGTCGAGGGTTGCCTTGCCGCAGTTAGCGCTATAAAAAGCTAAAGTTAGGTAGGTACCTACCTACCTATTGGAGCAACCATCAACAAAGATAAGTTGTATACCGATGACTCAACAGGAGCGACTTGAGGACTTCCGATATCGAATACCGGAGCAATGAACTATTAGAGCTTTTAACTTACATACATCTGCATACATTAATTTTTCGATTGTAGAGGGAATTAGCACATTCAAAATTACCAAATATGTATGAAGTGGAATCTGCAAAGCCCCTATGCGACCTACACGTAACAAAAGGCGGTTTTGACTTTTTAAATACCAAACCAAAAACCGCAATATCGGTAGAGCCGCCACATGTTAATGTTAAGAAAGATGTTATAATCTTTTTTCAAATTCAAAAACTTTATGTTTATTAGTATGTTTCCTAATTTATTTAGTGTGAATAATTGATGCGGAACAAAGAAAGTCCTTTCGATTATTCGATCCACACAACCAGACACTCACTATAAAAGTCGCGTCAAGCAAAAAGAACCAGGAAACGACATGTAAACAGAACTAAAACTTGTGCCAACTTACCATAATCGATGAGTAAAAGGAAATTCCTGGTCACAGCACCACTGGCAGTCACGTAATACAAACTGGTAACTGGCAAAGGTTACCGAAAAGTTTGCCTTAACTTTCTGTTGCACGACGTAACCAAGGAGTTTGAATAAAGAATTAATTACAAAAGAGATGGTATGTAAGCACGCGGCGCACGCGGTGGCTATTCCACCGCACACTGACGGCACAGATGTTCGCACACGTCATGTCTGGCGCATTGCCAAACCCGTATCGAGCGAACCAGCTGATTCCGCCCGGCAGGTACCGCTCTGTGGCCTATAGTGCTCTGAATTTCTCTGCCAGGGTCAGTGTTGAGTCAAGGCCCAAGAGCGGGCGGTCAGTGAGAAAATATTATAGTTACCTACTTGAAGTTGAATTTTTGTCATAGGTACACTAAAAGGAAGTCAATGCAAACAAGATTGGTTATCAAATGATTTTGTATTTGAACTGGCCGGTGAGATAAAAAGGACCTCTTTACTCATTCATTAAACTAGCTCTTGTCCGCAACTTCGTCTGCATACTTTGGAAAGCGGTCTATTTGAAAAGTTATCATTTCGGGAAGTAGTTACTTTACGAAGTAGATAGTTTGGAAGAGTTCACATTTTGGGAAGTGGTAGTAGTAACAAATGACCGTTCCTTAGAAGTAGACGTCAAACCCCTAAAGGATTTCATTACCTTAATAACAACAAGTGTAAAATTATTAAAATTGGTATTTGTATGATATGAAACATTATTTCTATGGTATGACACTGGCGCCGACTCCATAGGGCCATGGGCTGCCCGAGCCCCCCCAATGACTTTAAAAACGGAGCTGAGCCCCCCAATATTTTATATGAAAATACTGATTGGCTTGCAGCTCGCAAACTGCGGTCCCTGAACGATAATCACAAAAAATATATCCAGGCGAGCGAAGCCGTGAGCGAAAGCTAATTAGAAAATATAAGGAAAAAAAACTTTTTTCTGCCCTAGCCCCCCCCCCCAATATTTTTATGAAGTCGGCGCCCCTGGGTATGACATATATGTTAACCAGTATCTATATACATACATGTTGATTAATTAACTTTATTAGGAAAGTCCAATTTTTTTTGTATGGGTTCCTCGTCCAGCAGAATGTTCTTTAGGGCAACCGGCAAATTGTTCAGTTTCATGAGTGCAATAGATAAATACAGTTAGCAGGACCGAACAAATATTCTGTATTGAAATGCAAATATTATTTATTTTCTACAATTTAAGTATTTATTTTTCACACGCACGCTATACTCACCTGAAACTCAACCATACACATAAATTCAACAGCATTTCGTAAATACGCGTCCGCTGATAGTGGACTGCAGTGAATTTGCACCTACTTTTTGTGATATTGACCTCTAAACAATCGCTGTAAGGCTCCAATTTCACTGGACAGAGCTCGGTTTCAGCAGGTTTCAGTCCGGACCGAGCATTTCCAGGGCCTGCTAGCGCAGTGCGACAAAAGCACACGAATATCGACCAATCGCGCGCCGCCGGCAACTTTCTCCGCCAATCAAGGAAAGTTTTGCAAAGGCAAAGGCAAGTTAAGGCTGATTAACTTACTTACTTACTTTTTAATTTTATGACATTTTCAGACAGTTTCTTTAAATATTGGATGTTGATGGTATACCCTGGGACGGGAGTGCAAAAAACTGAGAGTGAAAGCTAAATTACTCAAACCGGCCTAAATAAATTAACTTTTTGCAACTTTGATAGGTACTTATATGTGTTACCATAATATTAATTGAATGTTTTCGTTTCGATTACTATTCAAGATTTCCCAAATCAGATGACAAACGTGTTTTGTATTCTTATGCGAATCGCCGATCAAATGAACTAACTTGATACGAAATACGAGTCCTCAACAGGAGTCCAAAAGAAACAGCTAAAGTCTCATTCCAGAACTTTTCCCAAATCCTTAATTTTTTACCTGACGAGAGTCTGCTGCAAATCAATCCTGCTGTCAGGATAATGGGGTGTTCTGAAACGCTTTCTAGAAAACCTACTGACTGACTGATCATCGGTAACAAGTTTTACCACTGCGCCGCGCAGATTCAAACCTACGAGGGCAAACGTGCGTGCGTGTAGCGTGACAATCGAATATTTTGCCCTCGCACTCAATAGTGAATAACAATATGTACTAAGTGAGAAATGAAAGCGCAAGCACGTACCACAAGTCCACAACACGCTGTTTACATTCGAGTACGTATTAATTACGTTTAATGCGAGAATCTCTATTGAGACCGGCACTTGTGTCTTTGTTATTCAAACAACATTATGGTAAGTATTGCCAAAACAATGTGGGAGCACGGTTGATACTTTGCTGATGTGGGCATTGTGTTTAGTGCAGAATCTCATGCGTTCCTGTGTTCCAATACTTAGTTCAAATCAAGTCACGTGTCTATTTTAAACTAACTTAATAACATTTTAAAGTTTTCTTACTAATGATTTACCTATTCCCATTCATGCCTTATCCAAAGGCGAATCCAGGTAGGTTTTTTTTTGTAATATAGGTACTTTATTGATGACTTGATGAGTGATAGACACCCACCCTACAAATAATCCTGACAATTATTTCTTCTCGAGACTTTTATAGTTGTTTCGCCTAAAAGCATTTCTTGGCTGCATCTGTGCAGTAGATTAGCTAACTTAACTCGCTTCACGCTAGAAGTTCGCGTGTTCGATCCCGGTTTAGTTCAATCTTTTTTATCTACAATAAGCTTTGTTTATCCGTAACTTTACACAATTTGGTTTGGTAGGTTTAGGCTTATCTGAGTCTACCGTCTAACTATAATACCACCATTTTACCCAGTTTTTATCTCCAAACATAACCTTAATAATAACATTTATGTAAAGCGCTTCTTGCCCGTGGTCCACCTAGTGTTTACTTTGACAGAAGTGGGTTCAAATCCAGTTGTTCTAGAAAATGGACATACCCCAATATAAAACTAACAGCACTGTCGGTTTATTTGTGCGGTTGACAGGACTCGCGTCTGCATTACCTACTACTTGTCAAAGGCGAAAGCTGACCCATGTGGAGCTGTATTATAGGATATCTGTTTAAAGATGGTTAATAAAAAAGTTTGGTTAAAATCAAGAACTCTTTTATTATTGGTAATATCAGAGCCAAAATATTTTTTTCTGTGGTAATATCAGGAGTTTATTTCTTCCATCGGAGGGGCGGACGATTCCGGAGTCTGAATTCCCTTTCGTTTCCTGTGGTAAAGAGATTCACTAAAGTTAAATTGTATTTTTTTACTTGGTATTTTCACAGTTATGTGTTTTAACTACTATTGCCACTCAAAATATAAGACCTATGTCATACACTAGGTAACCTGGAATAAGGCCTGATCATAGCAAACTGCTTTCCGTCATCCAAGTTCAGTCATCATCATCACGTTAGCCGGAAGACTTCCACTGCTGACCATAAGCCTCTCGCATAGACTTCTACTTAGCGCGGTTGTGACCACGTGCATCCAGAGCTTTCCTGTAAGCCTGCCTAGATCATCAGTCCACCTGCTCGGGAGTCGTCCAACACGGCTAGATAGGTAATAAGTTCTGCGAGCTACATGGCCCGCCTATTGCCAGTTCAACTTGCTCATTCTATGAGCTGTTTCGGTGACTCTAGTTTTTTTACGGAATTTTTCGTTTCAGATTCAATCACGAAAATAAAAAATCAAGAATAACTCCCTCCGTAAACCGTTGAGCGACTCTGAGCTGATGACGTTGTGGAGAGGATGAATAGTTAGCAAGTTACTTGTGTCAAAAACACAAAATAAATTCCGTGGTTCCATGCGAACATATAATTATACTACATATTACGCTCAGTGCTACCTGTAGCAAAGCCTAGTCATGGCCAACTGCTCTCCATCTTCCAGGGTCTGCGGCATGGCGCGGCCGGCGGTCTCCGGCAGCAGCAGCGCGGCGCAGGCGCCGATCAGCGCTACTATCGCCAAAATCAGTACCGACAACCCTTCCCATGCGCGCTCCTGGGGATATTACAGATCACCTAATTACTTAATTTTTTTTTACAATAACTTAGATAATTTTAATTTCTTAGTCTGGGTTTTTCCATTTAAACATTTTCATTTCAGCGCCAGTAGGAACAATATTTGCTGACTAACTGTATAATCAGTTCCACCATACCAATTTTACTTAGAAACGTCAGCGGTGGTATATTTTTTATCGAAACGCCAAACCCACTTCCGACACTTAAGAGAAACTGAATGACTTCTGTACTAACCGAAAACACAACGAAAGGCGATAAAATGCCGCCGACGTAAGCGCTGATGTGCACGATGGAGGAGCCGGAGGCGCGCACGCCGGTCGGCATCAGCTCCGGCGTCCACTGGATCAGCGCGCTGTACGCCATGTTGGTGAAGAAGCGCGCCGCCGTCGCCAGCGCCACCGACGCCACTCCTGCGATCACGGGAATGGTGGTCTACGTGGTTTCTAGTATAATATGATTAGCGTATGAAAGGCTAGTTTGACAGCAAAAAATAGTACGGGAGCTAAAATGTTTATCATCATAAATGTTGCCAACGGCCCACATAGCTTTGCCCCCCTCAAGGTGATCGTTGATAATCCAACTGCCTCTTTGGACAAATAAGGAGGGGCTGTTCGTAATGATCAAATGTTTTATCAACCGAAAGACTAAACACTGCTTATACTAGCAATAACAAAACTAGTTAAAATAATTAGCATACTTAAAATACAAAGTATGTAGTTGTATACTGATCAAAGTCGCTGTTACTATAAAATTGGACTCCACTATTGGCGTGGGCTCTGTGCTCCCGGATAACATCCTACAAATGGCTTAAGGGAAGCTCACCTCTTTCTACGAACACTATAGCGAAGGTCAGCAGCCCCGCCACCAGTGAGGGTACAAACACCAGGCTGCGTCTCCCGAACCTGTTAAACATGCACGTTTTACTCGTAGTACTAACATGATACGACGATTACGTACATTGACAGTGCTAAATACGTTAAAACATCCGACGTAAAACAGTTACATCAGGTGATCCGTCTGCTCGTTTGCCAGCTATGCCATAAAAAACAACAGTTTTGCTATGGTTTTTTGTCAATTTGCTACAACAGCTCTGAACTGATTTAATAAAATTTATAGGTTTTTGTCCACCTTATCTACTTACAGATGAAACGGATAGTGTTTTGGCCGTATGCTGAAAAGCGAATACCCAATCAATTCACAGGCCGAATGACGATTTGGTCGTATACCAGATATCCGGTCAATTCACCGGACGGATGGCCGGATATTTGGACTGCATACAATTTGTACCGGTTTTACGCAGCGAAAAGCATCAAAATCGTCTCTCACCCTTAATTGCAAACGAATAGTGATCGTCAACCAGAATATGCCCTCAGTTCACTTTATTAGTATTTTACCTGTCCAACAACACCACCAATAAAGCGATAGATGGCACCTCCGTCGCTGAGGTCACAGTGAAGGTGATGAAGAAGTCCAGCCCCAGTGTTTCGGAGAGGCGGATGAGCCCGTCGAACAGCGCCGCCACCGCTAGGAAGGAGACCGTCAGGGTGATCAAGACGATACGCAACTGCTTGCTCGTGTACAAGACAGTTGGCCTGTCCTTTGGCTCTATTGAAGTTTTGGCTATGTACTGGGGATGAAAGGAGATTGTATTTATTGAGGCTTCTGGGTTTGTGACCAGCAGTAACATCATATAGTCCTTTTGGCTCGGCATTTCTTACTACATTAGCTACCATCTTCAAAACTTTAACATTTTGCATACCATTGCCAACCTACGCATACGCATGACACGAAATATCTAATCACAGCACAGATAGAAGCAGAGTGTAGTACTCACAATAAAATTGTCCAATGCATTTTCAGGTATTTTCGTTTTATTGACCCTCTCAAATGTTCTTAGGATTTTGACCGCTTCTTCAATTTTCCCCTTGGATATGAGCCATCTAAAAAAAACATTCGAAATCTCAAATGTATACAGAACAACAGAAACTACGTCAAAAGATCTACATACTACAGATTAAATGTACTAAAACGAACGAGGCAGTCAGACATAACTAGGACAAAGTAGGTAAGTACTTCCAAAGAATAAAAAAACTGTAACAAACCTGGCGCTCTCAGGAGCCAAAAATGGCATCAGCAGTGACAGCAGCATGGGCAGCGAGGTAGCCAGACACAGGTAGCGCCAGTCGCTGATCCACAGCGCCAGCCAGGGCAAGATAATGCATCCGGAGCCGAAGTAGAACGCGATAGAAAAGTTGGCGACCCACGTGCGGTGGTGGATGCCCACGTATTCCAGCACTAGAATACGAGTAGTTATAAATAAAAGGTTTCCTGGATTAAGTATACCAACGTTATATAATATATATACAAACATTAATTGACAAATATCCCTTAAATAAACCGCCCTTTGAGCCATATTTCTATGTTTAAGTCTAGATTCTCAAATAATCAGCTTTTCGAAAGGCACTTCGATGAGATTGTTGATGTTGTTGAAAACGAGGCTGATGACATGTCCACTTGACGAGTTCAAGAGAAATAAATGTCAAGCTAATAAGTTTCGCAGCAACAATGTCGCACTAGTAAATAATGTCTGAGATCGCTCCGCTATTGTAGGTAGGTATTTATTCTTACCCAGGATGTAGATGAGAAGGAAAATGCAGTCGCTGGACATGCCCATGATGAACCGGCACGCGGCGAAGTCCCAGAAGCCGCTCGTGAACATGGTGGCGACCCCGCCGATGCAGCCGAACGTGTTGGCCACTGAACAGATATTGATAAATCCGAGGTTTCTTGAGGAAATCCAGATATCGATAGATTTTTTCAACGATATGAAGTCCTGACCTGGAGCCAGCTCCGCGCAGATCTGTGTCCTGTTTTGGATCCCAGTCTTCAGACGGTTGAACGGATTGACGCACTCTTACATTTTACTGCGACTACCAACGTCTTCTTCTTATCGTGTGTCTGGCACATTTAACCATCCTATCCACAAGACATAGATGGCGGTTGCCTAGCATAATAGTTCTAGTTATTTATTGTGTTGCAGATACTTCGATCGAAAGATGTTTTTATAGTGTAATGCAAACCAAACGGAGCGAGATAAGAATTTTAAAACAGAATTACTAGTTACAATTTACACAAATACTCTGGCAAAGCACTGATGACGACTGTGGAAGTAGTACTCATAATAACAGATGCTATAGTGAAAAAAACTTCCGATTGGGCGTTTTATCACAAATGAACGAATACTTATATGATAACTACATAGTAAAATTCAAACACGCAAATAAGGAAGGTGCACTCACGTACACACTAGGACAGGCAGTCGCCCAAACTTGTCTGCCAAAACTCCACACAGGAGTCCTCCAAAGACAGCTCCCACGAAAAAAATAGCCTGAGAGATGGGCACCAAGCTCGCACTTCCACACACCCAGCCTCTCTGAAAAAGTTATCATTTACGAGCCAAACCAACCAGCAAGAATTTGACCAACAAGTATAAGTTTCAAATCAACTTGTATGAAAAAGTTGACAATACATATTTTTTGTTACAAACGACCGTGTGAGCGATTGGAACCTAGTAAGGTAAAAGCACCTATTACCGTGGTAAATTGTGGAAGTTTGACATTAGAGTGAAATATTATGGAATCAGGTCAGTCCTCGGCAAATAAGGATTTTTTAAACGTTTTATAGACTTTTTATTTTGTACTTCTCTTCGTTTTTTTTCAGTTATTTTTAAGCGTTGTATTTATATACATATTTTTTTGTAAAGAATCCGATGTGCCCTATTACCGAGGCATGCCCTACGTTTTTATCTAATACCGCGGCATGTATCCCCTATTACCGAGTATAGAAGAAAAATAATACAGATTGTCCAGATGATTCCGTATAAAAAAAATATACTTAATAAAATACACAGAATACTGAGTTCAACTTTATTAATAATTAACATGATTAAATGAAGTAAATGTAGGAGAGTGACTAGTGCACAGTGACTAGACATAGTAGAGCTACAGTATCAAGTAAATGTTCTTTTGTAACTGGAAATCTACATTTACTAAGAAGTGAAGAAGTGAACCCAATCGACGACGACTTGTTTCTCCTTTTGAATATTCAGCACAGGCTGAACACCACAAGAGTCATTTTCATATATAAAGAATAGGTTTTATTTCTTGTCAGGACTTGCGTAAACTACTTCTGATCAAATTTTTGACTATATTGGGGAGCAGTACGATAGCGGGATGGGAAATAATGATCCTCGACAATAGGGCCGGGCCACCAAAAACTGTACCTTATAATACAAAAGTATGGATCGTAGTTTATTTTGTAAAAACTAAGCTTTACGTAATGTAATTCTATAAATAAATAATATTTAATTGATGCAGTGGATACTCGAACAACACATAATAATAATATGAGACTAAACTTTCAATTTTATTTAATTTATAATCAACCTTCAAAAGCAATTTGTAGCGTGAACCGTGAATCAAATTTATAATTTCGTTACTCCTTTGCAAGTCCTAAAGTATTGATGACATGAAATACAACAATTCATATACTTACTATGTAAACTCACTTCTGGATTTTTTATTATTTTGATGAACCAAAAGACTGCCCGCATCAACACGCTCCATTTACTCCCAAACTACTTTCGATATCAGAAAAATTTTACATTTACGGAAGAAATATGAAAGTTTGGAACAACAAAAAATATTTCGATGGTAGTGTCATAGTAAATAAAAAATCTTTAAAAACAAATGATAGTCCGTCACACACGGGACAATAATAATTCTACACATAATTTTTTTTTCATCTGCGTATAGGTTGGAGACAAGCGTACTCGTATTTTATATGAGGGCAGAGAAAGGACTTAAATAACACAAAAATTAAAATGGTTTTAAAATAAATACAATTGAAAGTTTAATCTCGTATGTTGTTTGAGTATCCACTGTCTCAATTAAACATATTTTTTAAGGAATAAGTTACGTAAGCTTAGTTACAAAATAAACGTCGATCCATATTTTTCTTTTGTAAGGTACAATTTTTGGCGACCCCGCCCAATAATGATCAATCGCTCAAAATCACAGCAGAGTAGTGACATGATAGTAAAAACTGTAAATTGTTATGGAACATTAAGTATTTAAAAAAAAATCATAGAAATATTAAGTAGGTAATATCTATTTAGTAACGGAACCCTAGATATGAATTGGTTGCCTCATCACTCGGTGATAGATTTTATGAAAACTGTATTTCCGAGTACTGTACACTCGTAAATAGATTCTGATATAGTTTATTACCGAGGTATGCCGCGGTAATGAGTGTAAAATAAAATATTTTAAAATGTAATTCCGACCGTTAAAAAACTAATTTAAGTAGGATTTTTGGTGTCACTTTGCAAAAAGAGATTTCAATTTTCCTAAGAAACAATATTTTTAATCACAAGATATGATTCTGTATAATGAATCTTTTGTCAAAATATTGCAAGTATTTTTATGACATTTTTGACACCCAGTACTAAAACTAGACTTGAAGTGCTATAGTTTCTTTTAAAAATAATGAGTTTTAATGGATTTTGAATACATCGGGAATAGATTTTTCGGTTTTGGATTACATGAGAACTAGAAGAAAGAACTGTTCACTAGTTAATGAGACAAAAATTGAATATTATAAGCAAAATATCTGGAACCTTAAAATTATCTATTACCGAGGGTACCCTCGGTTTTAGAGTTATACCCCAATATTAAGCATCTATCACCGCGAATTTTATTTCTCAATATTATTACGTGTTTATACATAATTTCACAATGATAAGTATGAGATAATACTCCTAAAACAACCCAAAAACAAGAAAACAATATACGTAGTCAGTTATAAAGTGTATTCGTTTAAAAATTAAGGAACAAAAATGTGAGGGAACTTACATAAATTGCCCTGTACTTGTATGGACACAACCTGCTCCTGCGCTGCCGATAGACAAACTTATCGTTTTTGATCCATTTGCTCTATGGTATACCCCCTAGCGCCCGTGAGTTCGATGTAAAATACTGCAAGTTAGAACTTGTCCCAAATTGTATTGTGTTAAACTTGTTGTTATTAAATTAAAATACGAAAATATCTGATACATCGGTAATTGATGCCGATTTTGTATACCGCGTTAATAGGTGCCTTTACCTTAGTCCCTAAATCTCCACAACGGCATTATGTAAATATGACGATGGTTTCCGCTTCAAAGGTCTTCAAAGGTCAAACTCCAAAATGTATAGTTTTGGCAATAGCCAAAAAAATAAAAAATACAAAAAAATACTTATTAAAAAACTTTTAAAGGTCTAAATAATAAAAGAACCATTAGAGCCAAAATTTTATAACTTGAAAACAAAATAAGTTGTTAGATATATTTTTTATTTTTTTGGCTATTGCCAAAACTATGCATTTTGGATTTACGACCTTTGTAGCGGAACCATCGATGTTATACATGACCCTGTCTGCATACATACATGGGTCGATCCTACACCAGTTTTGTAACAATGTGTGAACTGAGGATTCTGTTCATTATTCTGAACAACTTTTGTGCTGCAACTTTGCTCAAATCGCAAAAAAAACCTTGGACTTTTCATAAAAATTGATCACATGTTTGGCCATTTTGATGTAGAGTCCAATATACTTATATATATTTTTTTCAATTATATTATGAACGCAAAGATTTTTACGCAAGTATAATTTTTCATAAATTCTAAAATTCATGTCATTACTGTTTAATTCTTACGTTACGAGGAAACAGGATCCCATTCTCATCTCAAAACACAAAGAATTTTACCTCACTAACTACGGTGGAGTAGGGTATGTCTTCGAGAAGGAAGACCCACCCGTCGCGGCAGGGAACGGTGGCCGTGTCAGACGGAGGGGGCTGCAAGGTCTCCAGAACTTGGGTCCAGTTAGCGTCGTACATGAGGCACTGGTCGTAGGCTGTCCCTTGCGCCGCGCCGGGTATCGACAGGTTTCGTCTGCAAAGTTTTTAAGATGACTTTAAGATCTATTAGGAGAATGCAGAATATACCCTACCTCTAACAGCTCTAGATCTCTTTACCAGAGTATAATAATAATAATATCTGGGACAAATCATGCACACACGGTCATCTGGCCCCAAACTAGGATTCCCTGTATCTTGGGAACCAGAGACTGATAAACATGCACATATACTTTTAAATACATACATATATAGATATAATACACCCAGACTCAGAGCAAACAATTCTGCTCATCACAGAAAAGTTTGCCCTGTGTGGGGATCGAACCCACGACTCTCGGATCAGAGGTCAGGATCGCTAACCACTTAGCCACCGAGTCAGTCATAAAATACAACTGAACCGTAAACGTTACGTAGGTGTTATTTGTGAACCTTCAGAATAGCCTCACCTGGATTTCGTGCTCAGTAGACAAATGCCCTACACTTGTTCATCGTCATCATCATGATCATTGTTTACGACAGCACTATGGTAAGTACATATATTTATTATAGTAGTCGTTGGTAAAGCCTCACCTCAGCTCCATGCTCAGCCCTTCCAGCTCCGGCACTGCACACCAGTGCTCCTGTGGCGTGGCCGTGATGAACATCTGGCCGAAGTGGACGAACGCCCAGCACACGCCAAAGGGCAGCATGCTTAGGAACAGCAGCCGCTGGTAGGTCCCCATCTCGCCTACGTGCTCGATCATGGTGTCAAACGCTGGACCGATGTCTGTCGGCTTTTCCTTGATAGAGACCTGAATCAATCGACCAAATGTATTGATGTAGCGACCTGGGAGATATTAATTGTTCTACGACGCAAGTTGTCGAACATCTGAATTGTAAATTTTTAGGGTTCCGTACTTCAAAAGGAAAAAAGCGGCCAAGTGCGAGTCGGACTCGCCCATGAAGGGTTCCGTAGCAGCAAGTAACATAATATAAAAGTTCTTGTAGTTCGTTTCAGGTAAATTGCGGTTTACGATTTATGACGTATTAAAAAAAAACTACTTACTAGATCTCGTTCAAACCAATTTTCGGTGGAAGTTTGCATGGTAATGTACATCATATATATTTTTTAGTTTTATCATTCTCTTATTTTAGAAGTTACAGGGGGGGGGACACATTTTACCACTTTGGAAGTGTCTCTCGCGCAAACTATTCAGTTTAGAAAAAAGCGGCCAAGTGCGAGTCGGACTCGCCCATGAAGGGTTCCGTAGCAGCAAGTAACATAATATAAAAGTTCTTGTAGTTCGTTGTAGGTAAATTGCGGTTTACGATTTACGATGTATTAAAAAAAAAAACTTACTAGATCTCGTTCAAACCAATTTTCGGTGGAAGTTTGCATGGTAATGTACATCATATATTTTTGTTAGTTTTATCATTCTCTTATTTTAGAAGTTACAGGGGGGGGGACACATTTTACCACTTTGGAAGTGTATCTCGCGCAAACTATTCACTTTAGAAAAAGATGATATTAGAAACCTCAATGTCATTTTTGAAGACCTATCCATAGATACCCCACACGTATGGGTTTGATGAAAAAAAATTTTTTGAGTTTCAGTTCTAAGTATGGGGAACCCCAAAAATTTATTGTTTTTTTTCTATTTTTGTGTGAAAATCTTAATGCAGTTCACAGAATACATATACTTACCAATTTTCAACAGTATAGTTCTTATATTTTCGGAAAAAAGTGGCTGTGACATACGGACGGACAGACAGACAGACATGACGAATCCATAAGGGTTCCGTTTTTTGCCATTTGGCTACGGAACCCTAAAAAAGGAACATTTCTCGAGATAATTACTTTTTTCTCCGTTAAGCTGTTTAGAGTATGATGCCCTCCCATCAGATCTTATAACTCTTAACAGGTAGGTATTGTACCTATTTATAATATAACAGGGAACTATATTTGCTACATGGAGTTTATACCTCACCTAAGTACCTAAAGGTAAGAGAAAATTATATTGTAGAATAGTGTAATGTTGTCAATTATATAATTTACATACCTCATTTTTATCACTTTTATCTTTTTCCATAACAAAAATTATTTCTTCTCAACAGAACTACCTAATCAACAGAAAACGTAGGAGCAGAGGATTATTTTAACCCCGACCTAAAAAAGGGGTATTCTAATTTATAAAGTATGACAAAGTAACTTCATACAACGACAGACACTGTCATGCGTCGTCCCCGAACTTTAGAAATGAGTAAATAATCACGATATTCGGCGACAGTCCAGCTGATAATTACACCGATTTAATCTTTATAAGTAGATACACACATTAATTAGATGCCTACCTACAGTGGCGGATTTACCAATAGGCTGAGTAGGCTCCAGCCTAGGGCGGCAAAGGGCCTGTTTATTTTTTTGGGCTTACAGAAATTAAAAAGATTTATATTTATATGTTACTAGGCCCACACAAACAATTCAATATGTAATATTATGTTGTACCGCTTACAAATATATTTTCTACAATTTTCGTAGTAGCGATTGGTTGGTTGCGGGCCGCATGAACGAGCGACATGACCGTTTACTATTTTTAAATGTATTTGGCTGAATTGACGTTATTAACTAGTGAGACTACACTCAGGGCCGGCCTTTGGGTCGTGCCACCCGTGCCCAGGCACAAGGCGCAGAGCTCAGGGGGGCGGGCGTCAAGCACCCTGGGATACGTTGGTGGTTGGATGAGGGCCTGGTAGATGGGATAGGAGGGCGTCCAAAGCACTCTAGATAGACGGGTTTGTTGGTTTCTACATACCCTTACAAAACTATTTTTGCATACATAAAAAAATTTCGCGCTCGCTTCGCTCGCGCTTTTTATAACATATAAATTTACCAAGGACTCTGAAATTATTTATAAAACTGCTCGTCATCGAAAAAAATAACTGCCTCTGTGTCCTAATGGCTAGTGCTTTTGCTTAACGTCAGGAGTTCGCGGGTTAAATTTCCGATGGGGTCTGGCTGGTAGTAGAGATTTAATAAAAGAAATGACTCATGAAATCAAAAAATATTTTGAATTTTTTGGGGTGGAATTAACTTCGACAACACTGATTTATACATATTTACAACAACGCATTCTGCAGTGCTCCCGTGCCCGGCATGTTTATTGGTGCCGGAGTTAATACTTTTAATGCCTGTGTAAGGTAGGTAGGTACCAAATAGCGCCTCTCTTCTTGGCCAGAGTTGGCCCCCTGTGCCGGGCACAGGTCGCACAATCCTAACGCCCGCCGCGCCGGCACTGCACCTTTACAAATTGCTGATAAAATATATTTCTATAGGAAAAATCGGTGGTAAATTCTAAAAAGGTGGTAAAAATTCTATACGAAATGGTGAAAGATCATCACCGAGAAAGTGTTGTCACGACCTTCATCACTGAGGAATACGACGCAAGGAGGAGGAGGAGGATAGGAAAATTACGGATTTTTGAACACTAGGTATGAGATACTTCAAAATATCTTTCATTAAGAAAATATTTTATAGAGCTAGGTCTTCATTTCCATTCGAGGTCTTCTCCTTGACTTCTTTGTACGACATCACGTCAACCTTCTTCTTAATTTGGTCCATGTAACTTATCCTCGGTTTTCCCTTCCACGCTTCCCTTCAATCCTAAAGTTAGGTAAGGTAGGTAATTAAATTAAATACCGACAGCCTATATTACCTTCTTGAATTACAGTGTTTATGTATAACTAATATTTTGATTTGATTCACTACTGCCCAAACTTAATTGCAGAAATAAAACAGGCGACACACAATTAGACACAATTTTATATAAAAATTCTTAGAAGCAAGTAGGGTGAGTTACTTTTACAAAAATAACGTTCTTTAGTCTGTAACGAAGGATTTATGATAGTTGTGGTTAGAGTACGATATTTTTAGCGCGTATTCAAGCCACGTTCGCACCAAGTGAAGCCGCAAAAGAAACCTGAACAAAAAACAGTTTCTGAACGAAAATCATATTTTCTTTTGTTTCTGAACGTACCTGTATCTGTCTGACAACCATTTTGACATTGACGTTTGTTTGTTCGACTTGGTTTTTTCGCAAAGAATGATTCAGTCGTAATTATTTCATGTGTGCATTAATTCAATCAAAATATCCACAATAACCGTGTTTATTGACGAAAATAGTGCCAAATTGCAGACGAGGAAGTGACACGCTTTCAAAAATTGTCGTAAGTAGTTGATTCGCACAAGAAAGCACTCTTAGATCAAAAAGATTTGTATTGGTATTTTGTGTTTGTTTGGACTTCTTGTAGTTATTGTTGCCCGTGCATGTGACCAAGGCCGTGTATGTCCAAGTCTCCATTATTATTGTTTAATTATAGATTTTATTATAGACTTGTAATTTTTAAACCACTAACTTTATATTCACATAATTTCATAGTTGAATCCTTTATGTAATGATCAATCCAGACAGTGTTAGTTATGAACATAGTTTGGTGATAGTGATGTGCTATTGTGATAGATGACTGCAGTGTAACCGAAGCATATTCATATTAATTTCCTATTGAGTCAATGTATGCAGTGGAAACATAGCTGGCCCCTTTCTCATTATCAGCCTCTTTTATAGCCATGGCAATGACTGCTGTGCATTTGTATCAATAAACGAATTGGCTGGGGCACTAAATACATTACTACAACCAACAAAGTAAATAGATTTAAGTAATTTAAAGCATATTTATCTAAAATACCTCTAAAATACCTCTAAAAAAACCTACCTATAAATATCTCTATCTATTACTTAAATCTATTTCAATGTATTAAGATTTTTTTCAATTGAAAAGAATCTTGATTTGAATATGATTTTAGTATAGTAGTTTAAAAACATACATCGTGTTTTACATCTATACACATGTAATTATAAAAGTTGAATACAGCATATTGTGCATGGAGGTGTGATATGTTTTTATTTCATTACATATTAGTGCGCTACGAAGCGCACCCTGCCCTGTACCTTTAGTCCAGCCCATAGTATTGCATCTAGCGTAGTTGTGGATATATAGTGGATATATGTAGGTAGATACGTATACAGTGTGGGAACAGGTTAAGTTAGATGTGTTGCCTTGCGAACATCTCATGATATAGTTTATTATAGACATGATATAGTTTATGAATCAGATATAGTTTATTAATCTCCAATATTGTCTGTAATGCTATTCCAGTAATATTTTTGTTAATTGTATTTTTGCTGTTAATCCCTGTAGTCTTGTGTATAATGATCAGCTGACCACAGTGACAGCACTCTCATTGTATCATAAATTATCATGTCATGTTCTGATTATTAAAATAGATGGAACAAGGTGATTTGAATTGATTATTGCTCTAGTTTAGGGAATCCAAACCTTTATGAAGACGTCATCAAGCTGCGTCTTTTTAACCAGAAACTTTTTTAATATTTGTATTTTGTCAAAGAGAATTTGCTAATTAAACATGAAACAAAGACTAAATTATATATGGCCGTAGTTATACCATAACAATCCAACTGACTTTAACGTAAGAAAGGGATAATGTACTTTATATCAGTGACATAAAGTATTACTTACTTTAAAGTCAGTTGGATCGTTATGCCATAACTACGGCCATATTTTTGTAGCACTTTTCATACTGATCTATAACTGTGCTGACCAAGTTTATTGAATTAATTTTTGGTGTGAATTGACAGCAGTTATTGTTATTATTAGTGGAGGTCATACTGATTCTAATTTATATCGTCTAAAATTATCCTCGTTGTCTCCTGTTTGAACATGCTATTTTTAGTAAAACTTCAAACTCATTAAACTAATTTTAGCATTAACTAATTTTGGTGCATGCTCGCTTAAATGTTTGTGCGGATGGTGGCATATCGGGAGCCGGGTCGTTCCCTTCCCTCAAATATGGTTGAGTCCCCGATGGCTGACTCTCGCGTTATACTCGTGATCGGATGCTGTCCGTGTGAGCTGGCCTGCTCTTGTCATTGTTTTTTTTGTAATTGTTAGTCATTAGGTACAAATAACTTTTACTTTTATCTCTTTTGAATCCTTTCTTTTTTATTCTTATTTTTTTATTTACAAACATGACATTTTATAAATCATCTCTTGACCTAGCATAATGATGTAATAGAATTTACACTTCCCGAAACGGCGGGTATACGAGTTCCGAGTGGTAGGAACCTCATATTAGGTAGATTTTATACTTTGAATAAAATATTTTCATTTTAATCTGTAAAAAAAAAACTTTTTTCGTGACATTTAATCATGTTTATTTTTTATTTTTCTGTGCTGTGTTATGGCTGAGTGTTATTATTTGTAATTGTATTATGTGTTATTATTAGTGATCGAAATTCGGATGCAATTTCGTTTTTTTAAAGAATAGTATGGATATGCCTTTCCCAATAAATTTATAGATTTTCATAGAAAAAAATCCCGGGATACCGGGATCGTAAAAAGCGTTGGGATTCTTAATTGTAATGATCTGATTGTAGTGAATGTTGATATTATGTGTTTAAATCCACAACTTATTTTATATACACAGGGTTACCGATAATCCTCATAGGAGGTGATAGGGGTAGCCCCCCTATCACCTCCTATGAGGATTACCGGTGAAATGTGAAAAATTGAACACTACATATGTATGGCCAATAGTTTCCAATTCTATTCAAAACGGCATGTCCATATTATGTTAGCTCCCCAATTTTAAGTATAATTGCATCCGAATTTCCGATCACTAGTTATTTTATTAATATAATACTCATAAATAACATAAGAGTAATAAATGTACAGCCGCACTGGTCATTCTTTCTCCTGTAACCTCTCAGTCTAGCTTACATAGGATAATAAACATTATGACGCTTTTTTATATACTCTTTTACTGTAATATAATTGAATATAATTGATATAATATGAATTATGAATATTGGATTTTAGAACTGACATTCGTAAAATGGTGTTTGTGATTTTGTTTCAAGTTGTTTTTTATTATTTATTGTATGTAGCCTAATTCAATTTGCATGTCCCTTATAATTTTTAGTTTTTTAATTTTATGTAAATATTTCCAATACAATACCCATTGTTAAAAGGAATAAATAAATATGAAATATGAAAATAATAATACCCAATCTTCACTCAAATCAAAGCGCCTCATAAAAAACTCCTTTCATCTTTAAAAATAGGGTTCAAAATTTTCAAGATAATTATTGGATAGTTATCAGTGCTGATTCAGCTTGATCTTTTTAATTTTTGACTTACAAGTGATAATTTCATTAAATTATAATAGTAATTAAATTGAACAATGGCACAAATCGTACTAAGTAATCTGTGAACACAGTGTTTGTGACCGTTTTATGAAGTTTTTAAAAAAAGTTTTTTAAAAATCGCCATTTTACTTAATTGTATTGTTTTATGATTTTTTTATTATCAAGGTATATTTATCAAGATAATCATCACTTCGAAACCTGCTTAAAAACTATTTCTATCATTTAAAAAAAATGTGTAAAGCATCTACTTAAAAAGTATTTTGAATTTGAGTTATCTTCTACCTTATTAAAACAATAATGATTTGTCTCATCATAACTTAATATTTAAAAATTTGGTTTAATTATTTAACTTTTTAAGGTTCCGTAGTCACAAGGAACCCTTATAGTTTCGCCAAATCCGTCTGTCTGTCTGTCCGCGGCTTAGCTCAGAGACTATTAGTACTAGAGAGCTGTAATTTGGCACGGATTGCATGCATATTAATCACGCCGACAAAAGGGTAAATATTTCAACTTTCGACTCGACTTTTCTGTGGTGTGGGGTGTCGTTGGATAGGTCTTTCAAAAAATATTTTAGGTTTCCTAAAACCATTTTTCAATGCAGAGATCCGTTTTCGAAATATTAAGCTTTAAAGTGAAAATGTTTGTTAAAGTCATGTGTCCCCCCCCCCCTACTGCCAGCTAAACGGTTGTTTCTAGAAATGTTAAAAAATTCACGGTAGTAGTATATATAACAAAGTTAAAAGGAAACCTATCACAGCTAAGTGGGCTTTAAAAGTTAATGAGTAGTAATCAATTTTGTAAGACGGGAGGTTTTTCCCCTTGAAGCAGTGTCTGTCGAAGTACTACGGAACCCTACACTGCGCGTGGCCCGACACGTACTTGACCGCTTTTTTTATTTACAATTTGTTGGTATCGTGTATCATCTCACTTGATGGTAAGTTATGATGATACAGGAGAGGCAAGAGGGCTTGAAAATGAAAATGAAAATATTTTATTCGAAGTAGGTAGCAGTCTACACTTTTCAAACGTCATTCTTTTGTCTACCTAATACGAGGTTTCTACCACTCGGAACCCGTATACCCACCACCTTACCAAGATTCTCCAACGCAATCTTATGAATACTGTTAACATTGTTGTTTTGGTGTCAGGATTTACAATAAGATGACTAACGGGCTCAGAAAATGCCCTGCCACTAACAAAAAATTACTTAAGTAAAAAAATAATTTTCCTCAAAATTCATTTATTATTTCAGATTCAAAAAACAATGTGCTGCCCTCGGCCACCTACCACCGTAGGGGTATCCGAGACGTAAGCTGTTTGCGTGGGAGTAGAAGTGTGATGCGCTGAGCCGCTGAGCCATGCTGCGGCTGGTGGCGTGCGCGTGCGCGTGCGCGCTGCTGTGCGCCGGCGCCGGCGCCGAGATCGTGGTCTACACGCAGCAGGTGCCGCGCACGGTGAGGCCATATTTTACTTCTAGTCTTAGTGCACGCATGTGCCTCGGTCTTCTCGCTATATTGCTAAAACATTGGCGACAGCTCTCCTCACGGTAAGTGATGATGATACTAAATGTGGAAATGAGTTACCAAGAATACGCATTATAATAAAGAGATAGCCATTAATATCTAATACAGAAACTTATTACTCCACCAAGCTAGCTAGATGGACCAAACAATATATACCTTAACTCGGTGCTCAGATGTCTAATAAAGTAAATTACGTTGTGAACTAAGTCTAACCTTATTTATGAATTAGATATTTAAAGGTGAAGAGTTCGCTGCGCTCGCTCATTGTACCGTGCAAAACGTGACATGAGTAAACCACTGCGTAAAATAGTCACCGCCCCTGTGGGGTCGCGATGTGGCGTTGTTGCCACGTTGTGATTCACGCAGTTTGGGTGCAGCATTAATTGAAGCTGATTCAACGGACGCCAAGAGCTTCGTGCGCTCGGTCAATTCAACACAGTTGCATATTTTTCTTGTTTATCAATGTACGCAGGAAACACAGTCCTGCGTATACCAGCATACCATTACGTATTTAAAAAGTCTGAAACCATTGTTAAAGTCTGATGATCTTTGTCTTTTATCCAGTGTTATCCTGGTCTTTGTGGGGGTCAGTTTTTATGCTTAATACACTTTTAAAAGGAGTAATAAAAGAAAAAGCTTTTTAACGTTTGGTAAAATCAACACTACCAAAAATGTATGTAGGTATAAATTGAATTTGTGGGCCTATGAATTCATTTTTGTCACGCATGTTCTGTTTAAATTATACTTGTTTTTGTTATATATTGTCCGCATGTAAATACCATTGATTTAATGAGAAGAAAGATAATATTTAAACTGAAAAACGTTTTAGGCTTATTACCATGTTATAAAATAAATCAAATATGCTAATTCTACCAGTCATTATGCTGTAGAAGTTGTCTTGAGCGAATTGTTTACGAAAGTATATCTGAAGCCGATATAGGAGGCGGAGCATTTTTGTTCAGAACCGAGAACAGACTGTTCACCCAACACCCGTGACTTATTGACTCATCCGTTATCGCGTACATTGATTAATTAAACTGTTTAGTGTATTAACGCCGCGCAGCGGGAGAATAATCTGCTCTATCTAAATTGACCCAGTTGTGTTTGTATTGTGGACACAACCGCCGTATTTCGCTCGCTACTAAATGGTACTCGTATTCTTATAATATGTATTATCTTATCTGGTGTTATCGGCAGGAGGCGTTCTATCAGGAAATAGATTTCCTCCTTTTGTGTCTCATGCCATGCCTGTATGATGACAAAAATGATAAATCTATCTTTTGCGTTAATTATGAACGCAAAACTATTGAATATACTCACTGAATACTGAATAGGTAACAGAACCAATAAATAGGAACCAATTCTTGCTGATAATTATGCAGTTCTTCCACCTTTGTCTGTATAATTTTAAGTAAAAAATTGCATAATTTGAGTTGACAGAGAATTACTATTAGAATACACATAAATTAATACTATAGCTCTCTATTGGTTATTAGGCGCAACGCCAAGCAAATAAACGCCAAACACTTCAGTTAGACGTGTCGTGTTCGTTAACTATCGGCCTAATCCAAAAGCTCAGATTATATTATAATAATAAGCCCGCAGGGCAGCTTTGGCAAGCTGTTGGTGAGTAGCGTCACCACGGACCCGAAGTACTGGGTTCCTCTTAAGAGGGCTCGCCTCCGGCTTGCCTTAACCGGCCGGCCGGAGTGGTGTCGCAAGAGTTTTCACTCGAGAGTGGAAGTGAAACATGCCTAAGTCGCGAGTTGGCACAGGGTATTAGGCGCAAGCCGAGGCCCTGGGTAGATAGCGGTACACACCTCTCGACACCCTGTAGCTGCGTGCGCCGATGTTGCCGTCTCGCCGCCCTCGCGATGGCCTGTTAGGGGCCCATCTAGCGCGTGGCGAGTCACCACCTGCCGACCTTTCAAACTGTGAGATATTGAAATGGCAGGCATCTCACTCTATAGCACGGTCAGCCAATCCATATCACAGCACTCAATAGACCGGTATAGGTTTTTTTAGTTCCCTTTTCTGCCATAGTTCTGTTCACGCTGGGTATCACCTCGGAGTGTACCCTGCTGGTGCACTGGGGGGTGGGACCCAGCCTGGGTATTCCATTTTACATACTTTGAGTAAACTCTCTCTAATGGCCTCTACTTGTTGGATTTATTTTCCCATGGCAGCCTTAAAGGACCGGGTTCGACCCGTGAACTACCCTTGAGAGATATAATAATAATAAAAGTTTATTTTTATAACACAAAGTTTACAGGATATACAACACTGTACGATAACAACTGCATAAGTCCTTTCGGACTGTGTCGCAGCTATTAACGCCCACCTCCGTGAGACGCGATTAAACATTTCTAAAGTTATCGGAAACAAATAAAAGAAAGAACAAAAGGAAAACATAAAGAAAAAACTTAAACTAAATCTGTAACTAATTTAAATCTGTATGTGTGTGTGTGTGTGTGTGTGTGTGTGTGTGTGTGTGTGTGTGTGTGTGTGTATTGAATTAGAAAAGACTATATTGAACATAAAGTATCATTCCTTATCACTATCAATGCCGATAACACAAGGTTGCGTAAACGACGAGGTTATTGACTAAAAACCACTACTCGTGTCAATCTAGCCATTCATCATGAGTGCGTTTCTACATGAAGTTCCAAGCTGCAAGCCTATTTGGTTGTTTTACCATTGAAAATCCCCAATCTTTATCAATGCTTTCTTATCAATTGTATATAAAACGAGGTTATTCACTAAGACATCAGATAACGCAGCCGCATGTGGGTGAATTTTTGTACTTGCTTATGCTGGGATAACTTAAGTCGAGCCTAGACAGGTACCTGTTTGTTTACCTTCTGAGCACTAGATAAGCTATCAGCAATCGACAGTGTTGGAATGTTGGAATATTACCGGTGCTTGGTGTTCGATGGTCAGTCTGCAACTAGTCGACGCTCAGGAAGTTGCGTGACAAATTCAAGTTCTAATGTTGTCCGTTTTAGCATCGGTCTTTTGTGATACTTCCTAGTTTTTGGTTGAATTCTTGTTTGGTTTTGGTAAGAGTAGTCGATGTTATGGTAGTTTATCTATAGTAGATTTTCCCGGAGAGGGAAATATTTGTATTAAAATTTTTCTTCTTTCTTTTCTGGCTCTTGAACTGGACCAGCAACAATAGAGGACACTACTCTCGTCTTTGCGATGTATCTTGCCAATCCGCTCTCCAGATTAAAAGCAAGTTTTCCTCTTCTGTTTGAATAATATTGTATTTTGCCTTAACTCAATCCCAGTAACCGATATGTTGCCTATTCAAATCGTGTTTATATTTGGTTAGTTAGTCGAATGGTTTAAACTTAACTCAAGTTACAATATTTCGATCATATTTCGCGTCCAAGAACTAACAAGTAACCCTACATTTTCGGTTCGACGATTTTGTCCTAGACCTAGTTTGTGGCTAGATTGCATTAAAATTATCAGTCTATGTTAAGTTTCACAAATACAGCTCGGTTTAATTATTCTAAAGCACTCAGTAGCTTATCATAAACGCCATAATAGCGCCTCTCTTACCTTAACATTGTGTCATTGCTGTGTGGAGGCTGAAGGGGTCTTGGCATCCAGGGTGACAAGACTGGCCTCAAGATACATGCCCAGCGCCACGCTGCCCTCTCGCGGTAAAATCGGGATCGGATGAAATAAAACGAAAAACATTCGGAGAATGTAAAGAAGCTTAACAGCCAGTTGTAACAAATGTGAAAGAAACGCTTCAAAGAGATTCGAATTCGAATCTGCAAAACATTTCGGCTAGACTCCCCGAGAATGTAAAAGAATAGCACAAAGATGAAGATGAACATTTTCCCGTTGAACGCCGTGCAGGTTCTCCACATTGTCGGCATACAGGAGTTCGTTAGTACACTTAATCAGTTTGCTCGAGCGTGTAATTTATGTTGGGTTTTGTTTTGTACATACTCGTATATTCATAGTAAATAATACAAACCGCGCATTATGTTTACGATTTTATCAACACTTTTACTCGAACACCTCTGATATCATATCTGATAAGCAATATTAAACCTACCTATACATTATTAGATTTTGAAGTACTTAGCACAAGTGATTTTTATGTAGTAAATAAAAATGATTCAGACTAGAACCACAATCTACGTCTCCCAGAAGAACAAATAATTTTCGAGACTGTAACCTCTTTTGACGCTTTTCTTTCTAACGGGTTCTTTACTAACTACATGGTGATTTAGAACTATAATAATGAAAGATACGCTATAATCAACTTTGGTATCACTCACTAAGTATGTAATGACCAAGGTCGACTGAAGATGAGTCCCATCTTCACTCGACTTTGCCACACCCCTGACGGTTCCACAAACTGACGCATTATTGCAACTACTACTCTACTACTAGCTGTTACTAGACAAAAATATAACGGTTTTTTACACGCATAAATGTGTGTGTTGCGCGGCTTGCGTTAAGCAACCGCCATCGGCCATCGCCACCGATACATACCCGCAGGGGGGTGAGGCCGTCTTTAGGGAGTGGCAGGTGTTCATACTACATGACAGTATTAATGTAGGTACTCGTACATACAATGACACTGATATTGAATGGGCACTTATACTAGACGCACTTAGTAATCTGTTGCACAAAGTAATACAATGAGTCCTGAATAAGAGCGCTTTCACATTTGTATTTCTCTTCTTTTATTTATTTATGAATAATTTAGGAGTCTTACAGCAAAATAATTTACAATGTATCATCAAGTGAATAGGCCTATGCTAATCACAAGTCTCCACTACTGCAATGCAAATTAGTATTACATTTTGCCTCTTTAAACCTCTGACCAAATTTCTTTCTTCTATAGCGTTAACCGGCCTGATCCAGGGTCCGCTAAGACCAGTCGGCTTTAAAATCTTTTTTTTTATGTGATAGGTGACAAACGAGCAGACGGATCACCTGATGGTAAGCGATTACCGCCGCCCATAGACACCCGCAACACCAAAGAAGTCACAAGTGCGTTGCCAAGGTCGGCAACGCACTTGTGACTTCTTTGGTGTTGCGGTTGCGCAATTTAGGAGTCTTACAGCAAAATAATTTACAATGTATCATCAAGTGAATAGGCCTATGCTAATCACAAGTCTCCACTACTGCAATGCAAATTAGTATTACATTTTGCCTCTTTAAACCTCTGACCAAATTTCTTTCTTCTATAGCGTTAACCGGCCTGATCCAGGGTCCGCTAAGACCAGTCGGCTTTAAAATCTTTTTTTTTATGTGATAGGTGACAAACGAGCAGACGGATCACCTGATGGTAAGCGATTACCGCCGCCCATAGACACCCGCAACACCAAAGAAGTCACAAGTGCGTTGCCGACCTTATCTTCTTCTTATCTTAAATCTTATTCATCTTTGGTCCTACCCGCTCAGAAGTGGCAGCGATCAACCCCTCTAACTTATGTCGGTTGTCCCCAGATTGCGGAGGAGTTCCGCGACATGCCGGCCAGTTTCGGCGACGACCTGCCCGGCGACGGCCTGCGCGGCTTCCTGGTGCGAGGCAACCCTCCCGACGGGTGCTCCGCGATGGAGAAGCCGCCCGTAGACACTGAGAACTTCACCGGCAAGTGGATCGTGCTGATAGCCAGGTGAGTCTCTCTCCAACTCTGTCTCTCATAGGGACGGGCTACATAGCTTCCTAGTGAGAGGCAACCCTCCCGACGGGTGCTCCGCGATGTAGAAGCCGCCCGTAGACACTGAGAACTTCACCGGCAAGTGGATCGTGCTGATAGCCAGGTGAGTCTCTCTCCAACTCTGTCTCTCATGGGGACGGGCTACATAGCTTCCTGGTGCAAGGCAACCCGCCAAATAAGTGCTCCGCCATTGAGAAATCGCTGGTTGCATTAGATCACCATTGGCTTACTGTAACTTTTATGGCAGGCCAGTAGCCACTCCGTGACCTCCAAGTTAAGTTCTTACTTTGAGAAATCTTGGTAGAAGACATACTGCAACAGGTAGGTTGTTGGTACTAAACTTTTTTTCTGAGCCTGTACTCACTTATTTAAAATACCTACTTTATCTATTAATCCCAGTGAATGCAATAATACTAATTTCCCTTGAACTCATTTTTGACGTAAGAGATAATAGGGTATTTCACTCTATTCAAGAAAAAATCCAGAACGACTTATTTACTGTGGTATTTGTAATAAGTAATCGATTAAAGATGATTTCTATATAATAAAATGAGAAAAAACATTTTATTTTTGATTTACAAAAATCAAGTTTTTTAATCTGTTATTCAAATATCTGAAACGCCAGCCGCCATGCTGGTTGTCGATGTGACGTCACGATAGCTGTAAACAGTGACATTTTGTTCGCAATATGTGGCTAAATTTTAGTTTTTTCGCCTACTTTCAAAAATATGAAAAGATAACCTGTGTCCAGTAAATTAACTTGAAATTTCATGACGGAAGGCGGTTTTGTGAAAGTAGAAAGTACGAATCTGCCGAGAATAAATACCTACATTTAAGTGGCAAAGTTTTTGTTTCTAATCCCGACTGCCGAATATGCATGTAAGTACCTATTTGCAACTTAATTTTTATCGCATTTTTAGTTTTAGATTAAAATCTGGAAAAAACTGTGCAAAATTCGTTACAAAAATAAATTCGATACGCGCGCGAAATGAAACGACCGTGTCTGGCGATAGGTACCATACTTTTATACATATGTGTGTATTTACAATGCTGCAACAAACGTCAAAGCATTAAAATAAAAACGTATTATTTCTGTGCTTTTGCGTTTAGGTGTTATTTGAATATGACGATAATAAAACAGTGATATCAAACATCAAACAAAAACCTATACAGATACAGTACAGTGTCTGTTGATGGTGCAGGATAATAATGTTGGCTTGCTGTTGCAACGATGATGATCAGCCTCGAAAGTCATTGGGAAAAGTAGATTACTTTTTAAGTATACTTTAACAAATACACAAGGATACTTGTTAATACTTTGCTAAATCATTTCAGGGAACAAACATTTCTTACCTATACATATAAGATGCCTGCTCAGCCTGCTGCTTCAAAATAGAGGCTACTTTGAAATCCTTTTGGAATGCAAAATGACCAAATAAAGCAGCTGGCCGAGATGCAACTGTATCATTCAACAGGTAAATAAATTGTTATGCCTAATCATCATCACCATCAGCCGAAAGAAGTCTGCCGGACAAAGGCCTCCCCCAAGGATTTCCACACTGAGCAGTCCTAGGTTGCTCATATCCAGCGGCTTCCTGTAACCTTCATCAGGTCGCCTGTCCACCAAGTTAGAGGAATCTCTATGCTGCATATGCATGAAGTGTTACGCATAAAGTATTTTTAAGGGTTATTTATTCCTCTTCCATATTAAACATTAAATGCTGATTGTTCTTATTATTTTTTTGTGATGTTACAGATATTCAATGCCAAACATGCATATAGATAGGAAGATAACCACCCACAGGCTGCATCGTTCCAAGGTGGCAATGCATAGGGCTGCATAACTTCAGTGACCTTCGATAGCTACTTTACTATAGAGGAAATTATTGATTTGTTGACTATGAGACAAAAACCTGAAGAAAGAGAAATATGCATTTGTATTAAATAAAAAATCTGTCTGGTACTGTTGCATTTTTCTTTCTTATTTCTAAGAGTAAGTAAAACACATTAGGATTTTTTAAACTAAACAAATAGTACCTACTTATAGTGGGTAATCTATGCTTTTCCCAGAGTTTGTTTTTATATAAGGTGCTACTTTATTAGTGCCCGATATTTTAGTCAGTGCTTCTACTCCTGATTCTGATCAACTTTCCCTAAGGAACCCATAGTCAAATCCCAAAAAAATTTTTGGACTCTTCATACTAATTTGGCCGCTCGACTGATCGATTTGTATATAGAGTCCAACATTTTTTTTACGATTTGACTATGGGTCCCTGGGGGAAAGTTGATCAGAATCAGAAGTAGAAGCACTGACTAAAATATCGGGCACTAATAAAGTAGCACCTTATATAAACTTGTGTATTACATAATTTGAGTTTTTTGTGATAAGACTATCCTACTTTCCCACTACCTGATATATGCCAATTAGTTGTTTAATTAATTATACCATTGCTTTGTCAAGTTGCATTATTTTAGGGTTTTTGGAAAGTTAACAAATTAGCTAGTGAAACTAAAATAAAAATCTTACAATTCTTATCCTATCACTCCAAAATTTATCAGCTGCTTTAACTACAGGCGGTAACAGTAGTAATGAAACAGATGTATACCTATATAGGCTGAGTATATAGGTATAATTTGTACTAGGCTATTCTACTAAACAGCACTATATGAGTATGATGGTTTTCGAGGAATCTCATAATTTCTGGGTATAAATATGTACCTCGAAAACCACCACACTTTCATATTTTTAAATAGTTAGTAAAAATACGCCCAGACTCAGAGCAAACAATTCTGCTCATCACAGAAAAGTTGGCCCTGTGTGGGGATCGAACCCACGACTCTCGGATCAGAGGTCAGGATCGCTAACCACTTAGCCACCGAGTCAGTCACGAAATCGAGTCAGTCAAATAGCTCAGTACAAATTATTTTCAAAGCCTCTTTTAGGATGTGACTTATAAAATTGTATAGCTACTTACTTAAAGTTTTGTAGCCTACACACACAACTGAAAGGGTTATGAATCTCATTGTCTCCTATTGCCTCAGGAACAATATGACCATTGAAAGAAGAAATAAAAATTTAATTACAAAATAATTTCTTTACAGGTAAACCAATATATGTATTCCACTCAAGACACTTATCTACATATTAATTCACAAATATACAACTACCTATGTACACATTATATTATTCACACTTTTATAAATTCACTTCTATATGGTGGCCTGCTTAATGATCTTGGGACTGAACTGCTAGGATAGCTGTTCAGACTTTCTGTCATGACAAGAAATATCTTCTGAGCTCGGTAAATCTTGGTTATAAGATGTCCTTGTTCTGTGCAATCAAATCTGGACAATATGCAGCCTGATTTACTTGCATTTTTTGTACCCATTGTCTTGTAGGTATTGCATATAATTTTCCATGCCGGTTTCTATCTGCAATGTAAAAAAAGGTAGGTATGTGTAAACAATTTAACAAATTCATTTATGTACCTAACATAACCTATAAACATTGTATGAGATTACAAAACCACAGTAAAGTAAGACAAATAACTATTTAGTTTTGTATAATAGGCATTGGCGCCGAGTCCATAGGGCCTGGGGATGCCCAAGCCCCACCAACAATGCCATTATCAGCGAGGCTTTTCCGCCTAGCGGCCTAGCCCCACCTTTATTTTTATGAAGTCGTCGCCCCCGAAATTAATAAGTATTGTATGTACCTATTTACTTATTGGAAATAAATTATGGATACTTACATTGAAAGGTATATTTTATTTTTAATCAATAACTTTGGATCTCTTCTTGCAAGTTTTATCCAAGTGTTTTTCATAGGTATTTGTATCTGTTGGCAGTTGAATCCATAACTTGCCTAGTGTTTAACATTTGTATTTTTAAACTGCACACCACCGGTAGCGATAAGGGATTGTAACTCACTATTAATTTCGTAAATTTTCACTAAATGTAGCTAAATTGTACGTAGAACTGTCATGTTTACCGCTGAAATGACGTCACAACCTAAAACATCATGGCGGCTAGCGTTTTCGCGCGGTCATCGGAAATGGTAATTTAAAATGTATTTTTGGGGTACTTGTAGGTTTCAAAAAATTCAAAAAAAATTTTTTTTGACTTTTTCCCACCTAATGATCAATTTGAGATACTTTTCAAAAAATGGTGAAATACCCTATTGTGAAGATTAAAAGGAAATAAACACAGCAGCCACAAAAATGTTCATACAGGGTGTTATAAAAAGTGCGTTTGAGATTTTGATGGGCTACTCAGAAGCAAATATAGAATACAGAAAAAATATAAAAAAAGTTGTCGATTGGATATTTTTAAAATTTTTCCTTTATTTTATACTTGATTTGACTCAGAATCTAATTTCAAATCAAATTGACTAAAAATCCCAAACTCACTTTTTTTAACAACCTGTATAGCCATGAAAACTAACCAATAGCAAGTCAAACTCAAAAGGTTAAATACCTATATCTTTTGAACCTTACTATCTTCAAACTTTTGTGCAATTTTTTTTGTAATATAGAATAGAATATAAATTTATTTACTCTTGAACTGGGTACAATGTGGTCTTAGGAATTAATAGTACAGATCACCAAGCTCAGCCATGCAGTTCATGACATGTAAATCTAAAAATTGCAATAAAATATTAATTAATGTTTATGATTTAAAAATTCCGTCACTGAATAAAATAAATATTGAAGAAGCCATCTGTTCAATTCTGTTTTAAACCGATTTGCCGATACTTCTCTGATGAATTGGGGAGCTTTATTAAAAATAATTTTACACATCCATAAGCAATTTTTTTGGTACCTCGTGGTCTTAGGGACCTCTTCATGGACAAGTATTTCTGGGTAACGTCTGCTTCTCAACACGGTTTCGTTAGCCTGTGTATAAAAGGTTTTGCGGTTTACTTTTACAAAATATGCAGCATACAAAAAACATATGTCAAATTAGTTATAATTATACATAGAGCAATCGTTATGACCAGTGATCGGAGTAGGTAGATTGATTTAGGGTCCGTGACTGCAAAAGTATATGTTACTATGGACATGCCGCTCGGATTCCGAGAGTTTAACATTTTTTAGTAAACAAAAACGAATATTCTTTCTATTATTGTACATATAAATAAAATGCTAGAGCTAATTGATTGTACCAGATTTACTTTAATAATACTCAACTCAATCCGAAAATACCGGAACTTTTCCGAAAAAAGGATTGTCCATGTTATGAAATCAAGTTGCAAGTACCAAAAATCAATTTACCTACACCGATCAGGTTATGACATTAGACACAAAGTTATCCATCATTAAGGCGCTAAGTATCGCCAAATCGCAATATTCAATTCAAATTCTTGAAATAATGGTTAAAGCTATCACCATGGAAAAAATATATAACATACTTCAAACAATGAAAAACAAATTGTATTGAACAGAATCATAAAAATCACAAAAACTTTGATGAAAAAAAATATCCTGTAGACCCTGTATTTTGCATTAATTGCAAATTCTCTCGGAAACACAATATTTGTTTATGTTGAAACCAACACACAAAAATCGGCCATTTTAATACTTTCAATTTATCTTGATCGGATTTTTTTTAACTTGTTTGAAAGCCAAGAAAAGTAATAAAAACATTGAAATATTGAGAATTTTGCGTTCGGTCTTGACGTAACCGCCGCGATGGTACCCACACTGATCTGAACTTAAAATGAGTAGGGCGTTACGGTCGATATTATATTGTCATGCATCAACCTGCTCAGATTGAGTGTACTTCGCGCCTTAAAGTGTTGTCTCCCCTCAGTGTTTCTATTGCCCTTTAAACATTAAATTATCTATTTCATTTCATTGAGTGGGCTTATCTAGTAACATTGACAGGCTTAGACCACTAAAGCATTCATGCAATATTATTTGTGCTAGTAAGTTGAGTATACGTAGGTACTTCATCATTATTGATGGTCCTAAATAATAAATAAATAAATGAGAACATATTTGTCTTCAGTATCATCAGCCAAAACACGCCCACTGCTGAGCAAAGGCTGCGGAATATGTTTATAGATAAATTAAAAATTATCATCATGTTTGTAATCTTACTTTAATTGCAATAAAATTTTTTTTTTTTTTTTTTTTATGTGATTAGGAAGGCAAACGAGCAAGTGGGTCACCTGATGGTAAGTGATCACCACTGCCCATAGACACCTGCAACCCCGCAGGGGATTGCAGATGCGTTGCCAACCTAGAGGGCTAAGATTAAATGCCTCTTGTGCCTGTAATTTCCTCGGCTGTCTTAATCTCCACACCGGAACACAACAGTGCAAGCACTGCTGCTTAGCGGCTTAAATATATAACTTATTTTTTATCTGGATATCCAGGTATATCTCTAAAATTAGTGCCCTTAAAATCTAGAATTTCATCAGGATTTGTTTTCAGTTTCTCTATTAAGTTTGGTTTATGAAATCTTATGTTATTCGAGTAGTCGAGGCGCACTGACTTCACTTTGTTAATTACTTTATATCTGTAGCTTTTATTTATGTTGGAGTTCTTTAGTATGAGTCCAAGAGACTGTAGGTCCTCGGGCAATTCTGCTGGCTCCTCGTATTGTATGTCTAGAGTCCTCCTTCCTGTGGCACTATGTTGCCGCTTCAATTTCTTAGGGCATACGTGATTTTCGAACCCTGTCTCTTGCAACACCTCCTGTCCGTCATCATCAAATACAATCTTCTTGTTCTTGCTGCAAGTACATTCTGCTTCGCAATCGTCGCTCGACCTTTGTCTGTCCCACGAAGAAGAACTCGCCCCATCCAATCCCAACAAATGCCCGTACTTTGATTCTATTCTATTTATGACCTCTTTGCACTTTTTGTAAACAGTCGTTAACTCTTCCAAGTCACTGGCACTTATTTCTGAAGGCACTTCACTACTGATATCATCAGTTATAGGCATGTCCTTCGTAGTTTTTGATGATTTTTTTCGCTTTTTCTTGGCATGTGTTTCGGGTTCTGGCGCTTCTTCGGACGGAGTTTCGTCTCTAGCTTTTTCTCGGGACGCAGCAGGGAGCTCCCGCACGTGATTCTTCACGATAACATACTTGGCTGGCTCCATCTGACCGCTCGTCATGCTAGACACTTCGTCTGGCGCTTCGCTCTCGACTTGAACGACCATTTCGCACTATGACCCTGAATGTTGATAGTTTGTTGGGTTACCTAAACATTAATATCGATTTTTGTTATAAATTTAGAGGTTTTATTGTAGAAATTTGAGGTGTTTTCTATAAAAACACGTGCCCTCAACTCGACGCTATTACGCAGTTTGACAGTTTGTTTGACAGTGACAGCTGGATTGCCGACTAGTGTTGCTCTTACTCTTCATCCGTTTCGATGATGTCGATAAATAAAATCGATTTGATTTCATTCGATCAAGCACTCGTGGAGCACACTCTTGGAGGATTTAGAAGGCGCACTTGTTCAGACAGAACTAGTATCTTTTATTATAAAATAATATTAGTTTATACATTATGTGGTCTGTGATTTCTCTATAAATTAATAATCTACTAACTTACAATATTTACTAGTTTGCTCCATTATAAAAAAAATGAGGAACAAAAACCGCAATAACAATTTTTTATATATTTTATTGATATTTCGTAATAAGTCAACATATTTTCCTAACAAATCAGATCAGCTGATCATCCAGCTTATTATATGGGAGGATTTTGTTCCGAATTGACTTTGGGTTCCTTTGTGAAAATTATTCAGTTTCATAATTAGAAACCCCATTTTAAATAGATAAGGCTGATTTTGTTTGACCTTGTATACGCTCTGGGAAAAACGCTGTCACCTTTTTACTTATTCGATACAATAAAGGCTTTGCCACACCAAAAGCAGGTCAGTAGCAGCGCAGTTTAAATGCGGGCCCGCGCATGTTGTAAAACAAGAAATTATATGAAGTACGTCACACCTAAATTGAACGCGGCCCGCGCTCAAACTGCGCTGCGCCGCGCCGCTCTGCAACTGCCGGACGACAAACCGGGCAGCTCGAGCGCGGGTCAGAAGCAGCGCAGGCGCGCCGCGGCGCAGTTTGATCGCTAGCCCGCGCTGCTGTATAACTATGGCAACCATGTTAGCATGCCACACCGGGGGCGGGGCGGTTGCAGCGCGGCGACGCGGTTACACAGCAGTTGTATTTTTTTACAACCGCTTGATGGATTTAAACGAAAAAAATATCGAATTAATGCGTGGGAACAAAAATATATACGATTTTCGAGACAAATATTATAGAAATGTAGCATTCAAGTAAAATTCTCTTTTTTTGACTTAGAGCCAAAAGCAGCAAGAATCCGTTCGACATCTTGCAGCCAACTAACCTCCACCCGTCAACGTCTGTCAACGCACTGAATGCGGTTTTAACGCGGGCCCGCGTTAAAACCGCGTTGGAACTGCCGTCTGCATTCAGTGTGCCGTCTCCAGCGCTGCTACTGACCTGCTCCGCGTCTGACCTGCCTCTTGTGTGGCAAAGCCTTAAGGCATGTGTTACTAATCGCACATCACTATTGGAGGATGACATCACCGCTCCGTTGCGTTCGGATACTTCATTCAATATTTTTATCGTGTTCGGATTCATGCACTTTTTTATCAAGTTTTATCAGTTTGAGGAAACAAATATAGTTCGCGTCACGTAAAAAGAGCGCTGGCTGGCGTTCCGAGGATGCACTCTGACAGCAAAGGTTTGGTTCCCTCTCTTTCACCCTTACGTGATTAATATTATGCTATCCTGTTGTCAGAGTGAACTGTTGTGCCCTCGGAACGCCCGCCAGCGCTCTTTTTACGTGACGCGAGCTGTACCTAAGTGTTGTTTGTTCCAGATACAACTGTAGCTTCGAAGTGAAGGTGCGCAACGCGCAGGCGGCCGGCTTCGACTGCGCGATCGTGCACAATGTCAACTCCAGTGAACTCGGTGAGTTTGGCTGATGTTCCTTAGAACATTTTCTTCTTATCTTGTAGCACAATTAACAAAAAAAAACTAAATCAAACTTTATTAAAACGTCCATAAGTATATGTATCAATTTGCCATTTTTATTTCATTCACTAATTAAGTACACATAACTTACAGGTACTTTGACTTTGCAAAAAAATTATATGCTTCAAAATTCAAATATCTATAGCTGGGAGTCTTATCAGCCTACATCAGACCACTGCTAGTAACACACATAGAAGATTACCATAAAACTAGTTGGGTCCCTGTGACACCCCTTTCAACCCAGTGCTTTAACTTTCAATACAAAACAATACACTTTTATGGATCAAGATTTAAAATATCCTTTCTTAGAGCTACTCAACACCCACTTCTTCTTAATAAAAAATAAAACATAAACAAATTGGTTTTATCCACAAAACCGTGGTGTATAAAAATAATAATTAGATCATTAACACTCAGCTGGTATACTGATTTATGAGTTTGTTTGTTGGCTATCTGGTGTACTGTACCGCGAGATAGGCTCGTTGTTGATGCTGTTTAGTATTCACCGGTCTCCTAGAGGTCTCGTTTTAATGTTCCTAAAATTAAATAATAATAATAATTAAAAAAAAAACATAAAATTAATGTAAATGATTTGATTAAAAGTGAAATGATGGCAAGTGATTTTAGTTTGCAAAATTGTTTTGTACTCAAATATACATGTAAATAATTAGCAAGTATTCGAATGTTGTTATCAAAAATTAAGTAAGTACTTAACCACCATAAATAGCTCATTCAGAAAACTAAAATGTTTTATCTCTTATAGACTTAAAGAGCTCTTTGTTGCCCAACAAACAAAAAGGCGTAACACCGAAACTTAAACATTGTACACTTATTTTGAGACGCATCCAGGCTTACCTACCAAGATAAATAAAAGGACTCATTGAATGAAAGAGTATAATGAATAGCATATAGAGAATACCTTCGTACCACGTTCAGTATAGTTATTTTCGCATTGGGAATCACGCGCTAACCTACCGTTTTTTTTACATGCCCAAAATTATACTCTCTCTTAAATCCTATTACAAAATTAATTTATCAGACAGACTAGTTGAAAAGAGCTGTAACAGTGAGCCTATTTTCAGACTGTCCGCGCATCTTTTACGCGGTTCCGTCCCGATCCGGTATCGCTCAATTTCTCATGGAGCTACTTTCCTACGCCACACGATAAGGAAAAGGCGACATTGTATTATTGTAACTAGTTTATGTATCTCAGTATTCATATAGGACTATGGGCTACATAGGCATGTTGTAACTTTATGATCTTTTCCTTTTTTTCTATTTGGCATTCCAAAATTTATGATCTATCACACATCAGCATTTACCCTTAGTTGGAGGTTTTGACACTGAGATGTTGGGTTGCAGAGACGATGTCCGCTAAGGACCCGGACGGGATCGTGATACCTTCCGTGTTCGTCAGCGACCTCGCCGGGCTCATACTGGCCGAAGAGTACCTCTACACCAGCGGGTGAGTGCGCGCACTGGGGCCAGGAGAACCTTATCGTGATTGCAAGGTCACCAACATTAAATGTTAGCGATAAATGTTAAAATGAATGTTAAAAGGATATGGAAAAAGTACATTAAAAACTTTGGTGAGTTAAACTTTGAAATTCGATTAATGAAAATGTTTCTGTCACTGTAATTCTTTCTAAGAGGGTGGATCTGGATCTTGCTCTTCCAACTGTGTATAGTCTTGTCTATGTGTCACCGTGAAACATCAAAGTTAGCAGCGTGATTTGTTCCGGCATGAATATCAGATAGCCAGCTTCCCATTGCGATGTGCTCGGTTCCATCATTATTTGCTTTCGCGATAATCACTTACGATCAGGTGAGATGATGCCATCAAGAACTTACCCATAATACTTTGGGCTCCCTTTTTAATTTAAACATTTTATGTAGTTGCCAGTTAGCTCGAGTCTACATACAAACGAGGTTTCATTCAAATTTTCAGTCGAAATGAAGGATTGTATTCTTAACATTCATATAGGTTTATAAAGCCCCTCCGCCCCGCTCCTTGTTAAGTAAGGCAAACCGCCTATAGACAACATCGTTTCTTTAAGCACCTGTGTTGGTTTGGTGACAGTTTCTATATAATGGTGAACGGGGACCTGCCGTTCAACATCAACACGCACCTGCTGCTGCCGTTCGCGATCGTCGTCGTGCTGTGCCTCATCGTGATCCTCATCTTCATGGTGAGTGGCGTGGCAAGAAGACGAAAGGTTGCTTGCAAATTTTTTATGAATGATTTAAAACGGTTTAATGTAAAGTTTCTATGAATGAGATAGAATAGTTTTGTGCAAAGTTTCTATGAATGAGATATTATTATTTTGTGCAAAGTTTCTATGAATGAGATAGAACGGCTTTTTTTGCAAAATATGAATGAGATACAACGGTTTTGTGCAAAGTTTATATAAATGAGATGTAACGGTTTTGTGCAAAGTTTCTATAGAATGAGATGGAACGGTTTTGTGCAAAGTTTCTATGAATAAAGCTGTTTCATGCTAGACGCTATGATTGAGTGAGACGGAATGGATTCTTTCATTGCATTTAAGTTGAACCGTCTATAACGTATCCTACATTTCGCAATCCATTTGTATTTAAACTGTATATTGTTGTTTATTTGTCGTGGCAGATAGTGAAGTGCATAAAGGACCGGCGGCGCGCGCGGCGGCACCGACTGCCGAACCGCTGCCTGCGCAAGATCCCCACGTGCAAGTTCAGCAAGGGCGACCCCTACGACACGTGCGCCATCTGCCTCGACGACTACCTGGAGGGGGAGCGGCTGCGGGTGCTGCCCTGCGCGCACGGTGAGTGTCGTGTCGTGTCGGGTGTCGCGTGTCGGGTGCCATCTGCCGCGACGATTGCCAGGAGGGCCTGAAGTTACTGTTATTTCATGTACTGACTTCTGTGGGAGCTTGTGAATGGTCTCGTTCTCTCGGAGTGGTCTTATATGTGTGTTAATATAGTGACGACCTCTAGGATTAATGTATATTACTTTTATGGATTTCGTTTAGCGTGAACAACATAAATGTGAAGAATAATAACTAGGTAAAGCAGTAACATTCGTCTCCTCTTACTGGTATATTATCTTACTTATCGATCGCCTGTGCTCGTTCAGGTCAGGTAAGTTATTCCGCTCACTCCTAAAGAGATGCACCTATTATAAAAGGGCACTATGTCTTGCCATTGACTCGCGAGGCGTTGCAGTACTAGCAGTGACATGTATATGTTGTCCCCAGCGTACCACGCGAAGTGCATCGACCCGTGGCTGACGCAGAACCGGCGCGTGTGCCCCGTGTGCAAGCGGCGCGTGCTGGCCGCCGGCGAGAGGGAGCGCGACCACTCCGACAGCGACGAGGAGCCGCTGCTGGGGGCCGGGGGGGGCGGGGGGGCCGGAGCCCCGGCGGCGGGGGCGGGGCGCCGCACGCAGGTACGCGCGCGGCTGCCCGTCTTCCTGCGCGCCTGCTCGTGCCGCGCGCACGCGCACCGCCGCGCCTGACGCGCATATCGCACTGCCACACACCGTACACCATACAACGCACTCACCACAGTCCACCAGCACAACACTACCACACACACAACTACACAATACACCATGCATCACACAATACACCATGCATCACACAATACACCATGCATCACACAATACACCATGCATCACACAATACACCATGCATCACACAATACACCATACATCACACAATACACCATACATCACACAATACACCCTAAATACGAAATTACCAAAAGTACACGGGCTAATGTGATCCATGTGGTAAAACTAAAACAGACTAGACGTACCTTGATCACTAAACTAAATATTTTCTTACTTGGCCGTGGTGATCTTTTGTCAGTTCAGTATATTGTAACTAAAATATTCAAAGTTTTTTGTGACAAAATTCTGTACCATTCGGAATACGAATAGTTCGACGTTCTTTTTTGCAATTGCGTTTCTAAATCATAAAAATAATTTAAAAGATGATGGTTTGGTGGTGCGAAAGGGCGGGTCCCATTCAATGCTTTGCGCTTCTCTTCTCAGCTAACTTTTTGAGTGGATTGAATTAATCACAAGTCTGCTACTCAGCTAACATGTCGCTTTGTGTTACTAGAAACTATAATACAGAACGAGACTTTTTAACCACTAAACAGTGGCCCGCAATGGATAGGAGCAAAGTGTGACATATTAGCTGTGTGTTGCACTGCACTGCTACCATTGCTCATCACATCTTCCTACACTTAACGCAGTTCACACTTCATTCTATCAGTCGAAAGATATCCTCTGCTGACCAAACGACTCCCCCGGGGATTTCCACGAAGACTGTCTTGCGATTCCCGCAACCTTTACCAGGTCATCAGTCCACCGAGTGGGAGGCCTGCCGCCTGCCTACGCTATGTCTTCCGGTGCGCGGTCGCTATTGAGAACATTCCTGTCACAACTGACATAACTTACTTACAGAATCCTCTAGATATCTACCTTACGCGACGTGTTAGTTATGCGGCAGACTTACACTTTCGAACCTTCTGCTCGAATATAACTGGATGTTCTACTCACGAAATTTAACAACTTTTGGCTGTTCTATGGTTGAAAAAGTTTGCTACCCAAATTCTTTTACGTTTCCGATGTCGAAAATAAACTAGTAAATATATTGTATGACGTCACTACTAAGAAACACGAACGATTTCGATCAAATTTTCTAAATGTACTGATTAGGAAAAAGTTGAAAATAATGGATCATTTTTGTTGAGCTAGAATCTCCAGTTACATTTTGGTTCATAACTTTAGCCAATCCTCTGATATAAACACACATTGGTATTTGCGCGTTAGTTACTTTCATATGGCGGCAGTCCTCCACAATGAAGCGACTTTATTATATTCTGGAACGAAACGTTAATTTATTGTTTGTCTCGCGAGCACGCGTGCGCGGAGCGTACTCGACGCGACCTCAAACGATATTTATTATTTATTTATAAATTAATTAACTAATTAATATATTGTCATGTTTTTTTTTATTAATGAACGCAATGATAATGTAGCACAATAATGTTCGCGGCCATCGTCGCAAGACTTTCTTTCTATGTTCTCGTTTGAGATCGTGAACAAAGTACGTTAATATTTTCTAATTACTTTTGATTTTTATTAAATAATTTCTTAGCTTTACTAGGTATTTATTAATTTTCTTGTACATTGACTAATGTTATCAATTGTGTTAGTTATTTTAATTTAATTACACAATTTTTTTGGGTAATTTCTGGTGTTTGATGTTTTTTTTTATTACATTGTAGATTAGATATTGGCTATGGTAGTCTTGATTATGGTAATCGAACGACTTTATTTAGCACATAAAATGACCTAACGGGTAACTGGAAACGACATATTGTTAAAATTGAATAAGTATAAAGTTTGTGATTGGGCTGCACTCCGATTTCAATACGTGCAGCTTATAATTTTACGGTGAGTTCAGTTTTTAAAAAAACACCAGTAATTTGTGCTATAGTGTCAAATACCTTTTGTTTAATGTTTTTTTTTGTTTAGGCATATATTTTATAAGATAGGGCGTAGAGTAGAAAGTGTAGTCTGCTCACGAATCTTAAAACTTTTGTTTAACTATTTTGCTTTTGCTGATTCGCGAACATTTTAAAAGACAGGGAGTAAGAGAAAAGGGGTAAATTGACCATTTATTCTTGGGAAAAATTCAGTTTCATGATTAGAAGTGAAGTTTTGGGGAGGGGGTCCAAAAAATAACTCTGTATAGTAATATTATGCGCAGAGGCGTAATAGCTGTTTTGTTTTTTATATGTGTTGGAGGGAGTTTCTTTGGACCCGTCGTTTTTTCTCACTCCGCAAACTTCCCGAAACGGCGTGTATACGAGTTCCGAATGGTAGGAACCTCGTATTAGGTAGCCAAAAGGAATGGCCTTCCAAAACTGTATAGGTAGCAGACCTACTTGGAATAAAATATGTTAATTTCCAGGGCGGCACTTTCGAGGAGCAGAGCGAGAACCCATTCCGGCGCGCCGCGCGCCTCATGTCGCGGCACCTTCGCAGCCGCCAGCCGCAGGTAAGTTACCCCCCTCCCCCAGTGACCCCCACACCCACACAATACACATACTCCTAAACTCAGCTGGGACACTTCCCTGTCTCTTCACATAGCCCTCCTCCGAAGCCACGTTGACTTCATTTTTGATTGATCCCACTCTGCCTTGCTTACGATAAGAGCAGTAAGTCTGTGAAACACACTTTTCAGTTTTCGTCACATTTTTGCATTTTCAAATTGTTTCCTTAGATTATTTTAAGTACGATTTTTTAAATGTGTAGCTCAGATTCAATATTTTTATACTCCGTTATCATTTATTAGTTCTTACATTATTAAATGACGAAATGGATAAAGTTACTGCTTTTTTAAATATACTTTCTGCTCTTATCGTGAGCACGACAGCGCTGCTGGGGCACATACGGGTGTCCCCTTACCTCGATAAAGTTAGACCCGTATTCCGTACACAGAGGCCGAGTTCGGATTGGTCGAGGTGGAAAAATTAAAACGTCCAACCCGTCGGCATCTGATAAACAGTCGTCACGACGTAACATTTTTTTTTTGCCATTGATTGGTAAGCCCTTGGCATCATATCTGTGAATAGCAACCGGCGCCCTGCATGGTAACTTAACATGCAAGGTACCGGTTGAGATGAATGCAACTGTTAAAGCCAGTTAGGCTGCGTGTTCGAGGCGAACAAACGAAAAATCGCCTCTTTTTTGTTATTATTCTGTCTGTTTGTCTGTCATATCCTCATGTATCTCTTCTAGCTGAGTGTGTTCAGTATAATCAAATGGTATCGTTAGCTTAGGCCTCAGATAAAATAAATCTTAGGCGAACCGTTCTGGTGCTTATTACAATGTCTGTTTGTTCAGGAAGTAGCGTCGCCCTTGGACGAAGAAGCCGTCGAAGAGAAGTAAGTTTATTTCTATTTTTTTTGTTTGGAAGGCTTTTGTCCAGCAGTGGACGTCTTTTCGTTTTGTTTGTGATTATTATTCTACTGTGCTTGTTTAAATTATTTTTTTTACTGTGAGGAAAGCGAGAAGTTAAGAACGGTCTTGGATCAGAATATTCTGAGCGCAACCATAACGGTGCGACGTTCAGGATACTACGATGCAGAAAGCCAGGGGAGACTACTGCACTATTTTCCTACTTAAGCAGCTCATGTATAATGGAATGGTGTGAGCTACTCCGACAAGAGCCCAGCTCTTAAATTAGAGAGAGAGCGAGAGAGAGAGAGAGAGAGAGAGAGAGAGATGTAATACGTTAATCGTGTATCGTTTATGAAATCGTCTTTCCGTCTCATCCCAGCGTGGAGGAGGATGACAGAGCGCCGCTGGTGCAGTCGGCGCCGGCCGCCGTGCACGCGGGGCAGGCCGAGCGGGGGCCAGCGGGGCCGGGGGGCCGCCGCCGGGCGCAGGGCCGCGCCCGCCGCTCGCGCTCCGCCCGCCGCGCCCCCGCCCCCGCAGCCCCCGCAGCCCCCGCCGTCTCCATCAACGGCGACGCGGGAGAGATCGGTGAGTGCTGCCCTCTGCCTACAGTGTACTGAGCAGCTGAGTCTCCGTGTGCACTATGTAGCTAGTCACGCCTCAAACCTATGAGCTACTTTCTTTTTAAATGTTAGTTAAGAGATGGCGACACAGTTCAATCTTCGATTTGCGTTCCTATTTACGACGTACAGCCCTTCCATTTGTATGTTCCTGTTTATGTAATTTGATGCCCCATTCGTAAGGAAGCCAAAGGTCAAACAGATAGCAAATAAATCCTATAACAAGTCCAAAAATATTCACGAAACGCAAAAGGAAAAATATTACGTAAAAAGGAACAAAGATTTAAATTGACATGTCACCCTAAACAAAGTGTTGCCATCTGTGAAACAAAAACTACCATGAAACATTGATCTTTTGAGTCCTAGTTCATTGATTTTAAATCATGGAAAAGTCATGAGTGGGTGTCATAAATAAATAAGAACTAAAAAGGTCTTTATTTCAGACTAGACACAGATGTTGGTAGAATATAGTTTAAAAATTGGTTTCCGCTGTTGGCAGGCGTGGCGGCGCTGCCCGCGGCCGCTGCGCAGCCGGCCGCGCCGCACCTGCACGTGTGAGCCGCCTCGAGCCGCCTCGAGCCGCCTCGAGCCGCCATCGTGTACATAATATACTTAACTCATTGACTTCACTGCGGGCGCACCGCTCAGCTGAACTGCGACTTGCGACTGCGACTGCGACCGACCTGCCGCGGCGCGCGACTAGTGACGTCACTAGCTCCCTCTCAGTTGACCGGCCAGCCTCGCTTATATATTACGAATTTGACAACAGTTTAGTGGGAGGTAAACTATTGTATTGAGCGTGGCGAGTGGGGTTGGGCAAAACTTACTCGTTTGTAAGTCCAAAGTTGGTAGAAGTTAATAAGTTCTTTGTCGTGACGGAATCGAACGAAACAATTGAATTTATTTTGCTTTGTCATTCATTCACATACATACATATATTATCATGGCGTTGTTTTTGTAAAACATTTTGCCCTCTGCAAATGCTATCAACAATATTGTAAACACACATAAAACAACACCCTCCGATGTATGCTTTTCGCGGCCTGCGTGGCAAGGAGCGGTACTCAAACTGTATGAGAAAGAACGTCACTCGCGCTCTTTCTGACGCCACGACTGAACGCGCGAAAAAGCATACTTGGATGTTGGAGTAAACTGACGTTGTCAAAGTGCAAAGGGGTTCTCAACTTCCTGCGTCTAGTGATTCAATAACAATAATGCAACGTATAAAAAGACCCCGGAAACATAAAAACGGGTAAGGTACTTCTAACGTACTAAGCTACTTATAGTACTAAATAACTTTCCGCAAGGAATCTTCGAAAATTGGCAACACCAAATGTCAGTTTACTCCAATCCGTCTTCTAGCAAAACTTGGTTTCGTTCCAAAACACTTTCAAGTCTAATGTAATTATCTTAAACGTGTAAGGGACAGATAATAGCATTATACTGCCCTCATAAGAAAGAAGGCCGCAAATTAGGGTACAAACGCATCGTTAACACGCCACCCCACGTGACGACACCCCACGCGACAACACGCATATCTACCCGATGACACGTGGCGTGGGGTGATGTAGTATGTTTCTAGCCATAGAATTTGTATGGATTAGATATGCGTGTTGAGGGCGTGGGGTGTCATCACGTGGGATGGCGTGTTAACAATATGTTTCCGCCCTTATACGGAAACTCCATATACTTTACGGACTTCTTTCATAATTGGGCAGTCTAATTTTGCAGAATCCCACTATCAACATTCAGCTATTTATTATCTCCCAGAACTTCAGAACGTTCTGTGCCTACCACATCTTCCTCCTCTGATGCGTTGTGATGTGACGAATAGACACAAACCTGTAACATAGATTACTCTGAAATTATTGTGTATAAGTGCTTGTAGGACTTTTATATTGTACCATACTAGTTAGATTGTTAATACTGAATGTGTTGTATTGTATCTTAGGTAAATTGGTAGTGGTTATGGACAGTGACGCGACTTCGTACTGTGACCGGTGGCAGTCCAGTGGGGGTGTGTTCTGAGCTCTTGAAGTTTACAAGTGACATCACTCGAGCAACATAGAAATTTAAATTAAAAAAAAAGATTGTGTTTAGTTTATTGGAAATAAACCAGTAAGATTTGCGTGTTGGTATATTTGCTACCAGAGACATCTTATGCAAAAATGAAGGACTAAAGTTACTGTAAATAAGAATTATTGTTAAATAAATACAGCGACGGCAGATCTGTCGTAGTTACTTTTATTTTTACTTGACTGTCTTTAAGAGGGTGATGTTTTTTTGTAAACATTCTTATGCTTACTATTTATTTTTATCTAAAGAAAAAAATATTAATTTCAAGAGCAAAGAATACAATAATTTTTAAAATAATATTTTTAACCATCCATTGTTGTAAAAATTAAAATTAGGAGTAAGAATTATTATAATATCTATATGTCTGATTTTCTTTGGGAGAAAGAGAATTTCATAATTATACTATAAACAACAAACAAAATATAATATAAAATTTGGTCGATTTGTAAGAAATAAGTTTTATTTTTAATTAATACTTGTGATATACCTAACTTTCAGTTTCAATCTTTGCAGTTCTTAGGATTAACCAAAGAAATAAAAGTCTTTTGACCCAATAAAACGCTTTATTTATACTTAAACAATGCTTTTTCTGCTAACCTGTTATCCACTAAATCAGACTGTCTTTGGGGGTTCCACTATTTCCACTGCAGATGTTTTTATACAAAGATCAATGGACTGACCGATTTATATGAAAAGTACTTTTTTTAACAGACAGCATAGTTGTTCAGTTTGTGATTTAAGCGGATATATTAACCCTTTGACCGCCACGCTTCTTTTATGTCGTAAGCCCGAGGATTGGGGATCGAGATCATCATGAGGTCAGTGAGAACTTTAGATTGGGACAGAGTAAGGTACATCTGTTTCCATTTTCGCCATGCTACACTATGTGCAACGAATATGAAAATCTCAAAAACTTATGTGCGTGGCACCAAAAAGCGTTGTCAGCTTGTGGCGGTTAAAGGGTTAAAGAAACAGAACCATGCTCACTCCTCCTCTACTACTTATAATAACGATAATACACGACGGGGATACGTACCTACGATACACCGAAATGTTACAAAAATGTAGATCCACCCTCCGCCCTTACTTGTTTTTTTTTTTTTTTTGTTTGGTTCTTTCCTGCTTTTGCAAGGAAAAGGCAAAGGCTTCTCTGGCCATACAGCCTATTCTTACGTAGTTTGCTCTTCTCGAAATATTTTTCTTCTAAAAATAAAGTATTCTGGGTCAAAAAAGTGTATAAAAATTGTCTGTCGTCTTTTTCTATTCTTCAACAAAATGATAGCATTTTTGATGAAGATTACATGGACTTCTTGAGAGAACTCGAAACACAGTCTACACACTTTTATTTCATTATCCTACATATTAGACACTTAAATGGCACTTTATTGAATAATACACTATCAATATTATGCATTAAAAACCACGATATCTATTTTTTTGGATAATAAAAGAAAACTGACAAACTATTGCTACGAGTTCCCGCCAAAAAGTCCTTTACTTGAATTTTACCGCCACTTCGGAAAGATTATTTTTGTTTGTTGCTTTTTAACCAAAGAAAAGACAAAGGCTTTTATGCCCATACAGCCTTGTCTGGCTAATTGTAGAATATAGAAAATGTTTATGCCTGAGTCGATTAGAAAATTGAGAGAAATTCAATCAGTCTTCACTTCAGGCATTACGTATCACTCAGTTTTCCAGGAAAAGATAGAAATAATAGCAATTTTCCTGAATCTTACGCGGTCTTTTGAAACTTTGTTGGTTTTTCTTCTTCAAACTGATAAAATAATGTAATTTTATGGTAAACTTGTAATATTTGGAAGGGCCATACAGGAGTTTGGTCTACATAAAAGCCATAGGTATTTTGTCTATAGCCCGAACGGTTCGGGCCATGGAAGTAGGCCCGAACACAGTGGCCCGAGTTTGGATTCCGAACCGTATTCATAAAATCGTAAACAGAAAAATATTATTATAGTAATGACCTGACTTAACTAGACTAGGATAGATAGATAACTCGTTTATAGGCTGCTATATACCTTTCTATGACACTGGTTAAATTGACGTAATCGATCATCAAAGCATTATAATATCGATATAAACGAGTACAAATGTACAAATTAAAAGAGCTATTTTGACGCTACATAGAATAATAACAAACGCTTGTCTTATTTCACTTATTTTTAGATAGGATAGGTATTTTAAAATTAATCTACTTATAGATTTAGTAAACTCACTGCCTTTTTGTATCATGCAGAATATGGATAGCGACTGCTAGTCATCTGAGTTACTGTCTGACTACGATCTTTTGGCGTGTGGATGACATTGACGAGGTGGGCGCTTTTGTCGCAAATCTGACATGTATTTCAATACAAATAGTGTCATTTTTCAAGACGGCGGCGTTAGTTCCGGCTTTTCACCATACGTCAAAAGATAGTCAAAAGGTAGTCAGACTGTACTTTAGATCAAATGTCAAAAGATAATTTGTTCTAAAAGAAGGGAACTATGACGTCATAAGTTCCATTAGCATGACGCGTATTTTTATTTTATTAATAAAAAAATTACAATGTCATGAAATTCCAAGCCAGTGTCACATCAGCGGTTCAACAACGGGAACCTTTGGCTGTTCCAAAATGAAACACTGAATGCTCCATTATTATGTTGGTATATGATTCTTAACAACATCACAATTATTGCAATATTGAACATGTTAACATAGCATATATTATTTATATTTTATTTATTATTTTTTTATCGCTCGCGAGCCACAATCGATGTCAGTCGATATGTTCAATATCGATAAAAATCCCGAATGTGTCGCCTTTGGTACAACTCTATCTTATCAATTTTTCGTGCCGCACAAAGTACGTGCGTTTGGTCTTGGTAAGTTTAAAAAATCGTATTTTTCTTGAATAATCTTCAATTATTTGTATATTATTTATATAAGGTTATTTTCAGTATCGTTCGATAACTATAAATCAGTGTTTATTTTGATTTATTACGAAATATTTTCAATAAAGATGATGCGTCACTACTCTCATATATTTCAGTCCTTAAATTTCTACGAAGTCCCTACTACACGCTTTCAAGATGGGTAGGGAGGACAAGGCTACTTGGAAAACCAACTACTTCACCAAGATTATCGTGAGTACCCGGTGTTATTACCTTCGAAAAGCTTATCGCTAACATAACCTCAAAATGTAAACTTTACCGTATGGTTACACCATTGGTTTCGTCATCGACTCTTCGCTCCCTATCCTAACTGATTTAGTCTAGGAAGTTACCAACTCGCCAAAACGTTATATACAACTTTTACTTTATTACTTTAGCTCATATTCCAATAATACATCAAATAGTAGTAAAGGTGTATTTCTCCCACAGACACTATTGGACGAGTACCCGAAATGTTTCCTGGTGGGCGCGGACAACGTGGGCTCGACGCAGATGCAGCAGATCCGCATGGCGCTGCGCGGCAGCAGCATCATCCTCATGGGCAAGAACACCATGATGCGCAAGGCCATCCGGGACCACCTGGACGCCAACCCCGCGCTCGAAAAGCTGCTGCCCCACATCAAAGGCAACGTGGGCTTCGTGTTCACCCGTGGTGACCTCGTTGAGGTGAGTTTGACTATTTCATAAACTGTGAAGAGTGTAGAGATAGTATGTTTACAGTACAGTACATGGCATTGAATATTGTCAATATCTATGTTCCTGACTCTTTAACTTATTTATTTCAAAAAATTGTCTGTTCTAATACCAACGGGTGTAATGTTAACTCGTTGGCTTCGCTTTCAGACAAAAGTGACTCTTCAATTCTATCCTAGTGTGATAGCGGTCAGCTGACCATTGCACTGGCAATTTGAAGATACAAACACTTGATTGTTGATGTTATTTGTCTATTTATTTGAATGGCTGTAGCTGGCGTAGCTGACTGCTAGTCATGTGAGTTAATTTTAAAATGAAGTAATGAATTTGTGTATTCATTTCCATTATGAATTTTTTAATAAATTAAAAAATCACAGATAATGAAATATCAAATTCGTTTTATCTGCTATTTCAATAAAAGAGCTATATCGATGCAGTCATCTACAGTGATCTGAAATTCGGGGGCAATTATACCTAAAATTGGGAAGCTAGCTAAATTGGACATGCCATTTTGAATAAACAGAACGTTGAATTAACATTTTGTAATAGCATCACTACAATCAGATCATTTTTATTAAGAATCACAATGCTTTTTACGATCCCGGTATCGTGGGAATTTTTTGAATGAAAATCAATTCAGAAAGGCTTATCCATACTATTCTTTCTTTCATTAGCTTAACGTTAGAACGGAACAAATGCTTTTAAAACTCGCGTCGCGCGTGAGATACGTCGCCATGCTACCGGTGCTGTTCACATTTTTTCTCACCAACTAAGTTTATCTAGTCTGTAATGGTGACCGTGGCTGTGGTCGGCTGCAGGTTCGTGACAAGCTGCAGGAGAACAAGGTGCGCGCGCCGGCGCGGGCGGGCGCCATCGCGCCGCTGTCCGTCGTCATCCCCGCGCACAACACCGGCCTCGGCCCCGAGAAGACCTCCTTCTTCCAGGCGCTCTCCATCCCCACCAAGATCTCCAAGGGTCAGTCATAATTACTATAAAGCAATATTTCAGAACTTGGACCGTGCCACATGCATTTTTTTTAGGTAGTTCAATGATAAAACTTTGTATTTATTTTTTGTTCCTATACATAGATGGAGGAAAATATTGCAGCAGTCTCTTGGTGATTAGAGAATGTCTGTTCTAATACCAACTGGTGTAATGTTAACCTGTTGGCTTCGCTTTCAGACTAAAGCAAATCTTCAATTCTATCCTAGTGTGATAGCGGTCGGCTGACCATTGCACTGGAAATTTGAAGATACAACCTTATCATTGAATGTGAAAGTTAAAAATCAGCTGTAAAGCATATCACAACAGAAAATGAATGTGGGATTTTTTACATTGAATTATGCTTTTCACAGGTCTGCTTTTTTTACCTTATATGAAGTTCCTGTTTAGATAGATTCCTATCACTTTAATTACTGTTAAATTACAAATTGTTTATTCACATATTTATAGATAGCTTGCATGCAGTAGACAATTTCATAAAAGGGTTGTGTTTGCTTGGCAGGAACCATTGAAATCATCAACGATGTGCACATCCTGAAGCCGGGAGACAAGGTGGGCGCGTCCGAGGCCACGCTGCTCAACATGCTCAACATCTCGCCCTTCTCGTACGGGCTGGTCGTCAGGCAGGCAAGTGATGCACTCTTTGTAGATTCATTGACTCAGGGTAGTCTGTATGTGGGCCATCATTATTCGTCACAAAATAAGACCCATCACTTCAACATATATGGGAAAGGAGGTTCCTACAAACATCTACAGCAAGGTCAATACAAATGAGGCTGCTGCTGTCAAAATCACAGATTAAGAAAAAATACAGAAGGAGGAGGGGAAAGCATATATCTCTTTATTCAAAAGCATACCTACCCAAAGGATTGAGTACAGTTTGCATGTAGCTGTGCATTCTGATAATTTACCTTTGGTAAACTGGCTGCAAAATGGAATAAATATATGCAACAGTTTGTACTGTTGTTTGTTCCATTTGCAAACACTTGATCACGTAACACTTGACAATGTTTTAGCACAATAAGTCGCTTGTGTATGACGGCTCAGTTTAATATGGTCGTCAATTTGCAAGGGTTTGTTTAAAGCCGATCGTTTCATGCAGGTGTACGACTCTGGCACCATCTTCTCGCCGGACATCCTGGACATCAAGCCGGAGGACCTGCGCGCCAAGTTCCAGGCGGGCGTGGCCAACGTGGCCGCGCTGTCGCTGGCCGCCGGCTACCCCACGCTGGCCTCCGCGCCGCACTCCATCGCCAACGGGTTCAAGAACCTGCTGGCTCTGGCTGCCGTCACCGAGGTTGAGTTCGAGGAGGCTACCACCATCAAGGAGTTCATTAAGGTTTGTTTGTGGTTTTGTAAACCCTCCAAGTTGAGATGTAACAACGTTCAGTTCACCCGGAAATGCAATGCCACGTGAATATGCTAGATGAATCCAGCAATCCTCGCGGGGAGGCGCGCTGGCGCTAGGCAACCATGTGACTAGTTCGCTTTCGCGCTCTGTCGCATCTCTTGTGTGATTTAATGAATGGAACTCTTAATGTAACGTCTGTTCTAATACCAACGGGTGTAATGTTAACTTGTTGGCTTCGCTTTCAGACTAGAGTGATTCTTCAATTCTATCCTAGTGTGATAGCGGTCTGCTGACCATTGCACTGGCAATTTGAAGATACATTTGTCTTCTTTCAATTGAAAGTTTTATTGTTAATGCTTGTCCCAATCAATCAGCTGTTGAACCTGAACAAGCCCTACGTTTGCTGAGCTAATTTAGTAGCAATAGACATTTGCGGCGCCCAGCGCCCGTTTTACCTAAGAAGTCTTACCTAATGTTTATTTTTTACCATCTACAGGACCCGTCCAAGTTCGCCGCGGTGGCAGCCGCGCCGGCCGCAGCGGCCCCCGCCGCCGCCGCCAAGCAGGAGGAGGCCAAGAAGGAAGAGAAGGAGGAGTCTGAGAGCGACGACGACATGGGCTTCGGGCTGTTCGACTAGACGCGTGACGTCACGCGGCCGCAGCGCCGCCGGGCGCACCCCCACGTGGCGGCGGCGGTCGCGCATCGCGAGTGCTCCTCAATAAACGCCTCATGATATAATTATCTTCTTTCATTTGTTACCTTGAACATCTTACCTGAGGCAAAATTAGAAATGAGCAACAGAGCACAGAACGTACATTGATGGGTGGATGTGTTTGCAAGCACACCTAAGCGGCTCATATCTCAAAAAGTACAATTGTCTTCTTCCTGACAGGTTTATAGGAAAAATATTTATTTATTTATATGATTTATTTGGACGAAGAGGGTAGTATCAAAGAGGGTATTTTTCCTATGTCCCCGCGCGTGCTTGTAAATTTTTATGTATGGGGGCTTCATTCGTGTCGTACAGGAATTCCTTCGTCCCCGATTTTTTTTTTATTGTAGTCAATTCAAAAAACGTACTTTAACAAGGAAAATATTAAGTAATCGTATTGTATGTAAATAAAGTCAATTTTCCCGCCGTTTTCTCGTGGACCCACTATTTTGTCCCACTGGTGGTTCCACGAGGGAGACTTGTTTCTCGTGGTCCCACTACATTGTATATTGTGAACTAAGTATATCTTAATTGGACAAAGCATGGTGAATAAATTTCCCTCATCATAATCTCTTTGTACTGATAGTATGAGTTTTCTAACTATTCTGTGTCGTCGTGACACATAATAGATAAATTAATAAATGACAGTAGCATTGTTTTTTTTTCATGAGATAAAACTACCCACCTGTTCAGTTAACTGAACTTGTACAACTGACCTATTGGGAACAAAGGAAAGATACCGGCTTTCAAAAGCGTACAAACCTCTTAGTACGCGCATCGTAACCGCACTAACTTCAAAGAGAAGGAAAAAGTGGAACAGTTCATTCTATCACTTGCTAATAATTATGAATGTTTATGGCTGATTTCTGATTTAAAGTGTATTCGTGAAAGTGTGCACAGCGTTGCTGTAATTTATAGGCCTTCTACTAGGCCACGAAGGAGGTCGGGTTTGGAGGGATTTCAGCAATGTCACAGAATATCAGTCCCCTACTATAAGTTTCATCCTATAAAAATATAATGCCACCTAGGTACTAGGTTTTCTAATAGAGGGCATGTAATTGATTAGGGCATCAACTAGTAATCCGGCACTGTCTACCTTCTGTTCGGTCATGCTCTCCTGGTACTTTAGAACACGATAGGACATGCATGTCCTTGTGCTCCTACTAGTAGGAGAATGTAGTGCGTTAAACGATCATTAGTTAAGTTTTAGTTGTAATTCAATATTGTTTTAATATTCAAAATACAGTTATATTAAAAATAAAATCCGTTATGATTTGTCCTTTAATGTCACATAACAAATTGTTATTTTTTGCACCGAACGGAGTAGTGGGACCACGAGAAACAAGTATCCCTCGTGGAACCACCAGTGGGACAAAATAGTGGGTCCACGAGAAAACAGCGCAATTTTCATATTTATTAATTATAAAGGAGAAAAATTAAAGGTTACTTAATCTAGTGTAGAAAACAGTAAAAATATTGAAAAAAAAACCGATCTAAAACTATTTTTTTCAGTTTCCTTATACTAAATCTGTATAGTGAATCAAGAATTTTGTATGGGAAACTGAAAAACAATTGCAGGTCGGGTTTTTTTCAATATTACCCCTTTAAATTTCAAATGCACTTTTTTATCACCTGTGTAATTTGAAAATTAAATTGAAAAATATTGTTCACTAAAAAGCATATCTCCTCAATAGTGAAAAATATTACTGGACTCATCGACGTAGAAACAAATGGACTTCGGGTCAGCGCTCAAAAGTGTCCGAACCAAAAGAGTAGTAAAACGCAGAAAGAGTTGTAATTTCGCGCCAGTCTTCATTTGGTCGGCCAGCTGACTGCGCGTCCAAAATAGCGTACTGCGTTTTTTTTTTCTTTTTTTTTTTTTTATGTGATAGGTGGCAAACGAGCAGACGGATCACCTGATGGTAAGCGATTACCGCCGCCCATGGACACCCGCAACACCGGAGGAGTCACAAGTGCGTTGCCGACCTTTGAAATGGGATGGGGGAATGGGGAAATGCGTCGTGAAAAGTTGTAAAAACTATTCAAGTAAAGTGAAAAAACAGGATGGAGTATCATATTTCTGGTAAGTAAACTCTTGCTTTATCATTTTAAAGTATTGTTTTGCTAAGAAACACAGTAGTTTATTTTAATTTGAATTGCGCATTTAGTTTGATTTCCATAAGCGAACAATCGAACATCACAACTTTGGAATAAAAAAATTATAGAGTCGCTTTTAAGTATAAAGTTTTTTATTACAATATTTTGTTACTTTTTTCTATTGGTTTTATTATATGAAATATTTTGTTTATTTTAGCTTTCCCAGAGATCCTATACGTTGTGCACTATGGAAAACATTATAGCCGAATCGAGACGAGAAGAATACTTTGTTCCGAAAAAAGTCCACTTTGTTTGCTCGAACCATTTTGACCCTGTATAATTCATATTTAAGCGTGTTTCTGTGTTTGTTATAAAAAAAAAAACAAGATTCTGCAAAAATAAAAAATACTTATAAAACATAGCCAACGAAAAACATTATAAGTGAAAGCTACACCATTACTTCTCTGTCTTCAGTACCAGAGAAGTACGTTCCAGTCGAAGCTTCGTATGGTGATAAATTGTAGCAAACAAAAATCTACCGTAATGCAATGACACACCATCTAAATTCGAATGTGTTGTTTGTATGCATATAATTACGTATGCATAGGTTAACTGCGGACGCTTTTTTCGTGAATTATGTACTAGACCCGTCGTCCATTTGTTTCTACGTCGATGACTCGACTGATATTTTTGTTCATTTTAAATTTTATATTCAATTCCGAAAATAAATTCGTCAAAGATAAAAAGGCAGTTGATAAAAAGTCACTCAAATGACTAGTAGTCAAATACTACCATCTGCAATAGCTTTGTGTTTTCTTCCCCATTGTACGAACTGCCCAAATGACGTCAAAAATCGACGTTTGATAGCCTTTGATTATTTACTGTCTAGATAGAGCGTCGCCCTGTAATCACTACGACAAAAACGTCCAACTTTTTCAAGCTTGTGTGTGTAACAACCATGTGATAGTCACGTGACAGCTTTGTCTTACGCTCGCGTCATGTCGTTCAATTTGCCTATGTGTGCGTGCATAGGGATAATAGGTAATGCCATATTTTCCCCTAAAATAAGTAACTAAGGAACTTTAAATTGATTATTAGGGTTAGATTAAATTTGTATTTTTAAATAATTTGGTCATCAGTATGTCTGAATGTACTATATAGGATGTTGAAAAAGTGTTGTTGGCAGAATTTTTTAAATTGAAATATAACACATTACATTACTTAGAGGGGGTGTTAAAAAAGTGCGTTTGAAATTTTAAAGGGTTTCTTTAGATCAGGTCTAGAATACAGAAAAATATTGAAAAAAATAGATCTAATTTTTTTTAAGTTTCCCATTCAAATTCATGATTCACTATTTATATTTGGTATGGCAAACTGTAAAGAAAAATTGAACGAATTTATCATTTATTTTTGTATTCTTGACTTGATTCTGAGTAACCCCTTAAAATTTCGAACGCATGATAGTGTTTTTAGTAGTGATTAAACAATTACAATTAATTGGTATCTAAACAATTAATTGGCCGTAGTTATCCCATAACGATCCAACTGACATAAAGTAAGTTAGAGATAATGTATTTTGTGTCACTGACATACATTTTCGAGCCTCCAATATGTTTTAATTTGGTACCAGAATTATTATTTTAACTCAAATTTGGAGGAAATTTTGCATTGAAAAACTGGCAACACTAACAAAATGCCAAGTGCGAGTCTTTAAAAATTGGCTGAAAAACGAATTATTTTCTATCAAAATACGATGAATCTGAATTGCTTAGCAATGGTAGGTGACTTTATTTGTTGTTTTCAAACGTTCTTTGTAATTCCTGCACATTTCGTCATTTTAACCACCTTTTTTTTAATTCGTAACTTGAGCGGGCGTGTGCATCCTTTGACGTCAAACTGGACACTAAGGAGCGGGAAGCGGCTTATAGGCCAACAGTTGGCTGATAATTTTTTGGACGCATCTGCGCCACCAGCGCGCTATCTAGACAGTAAATAATCAAAGTTGATAGCTTTGATAACAGAAAATAGATGGTGATAGAGTAGACTCTGAAAATGCCCGCCTGCCACAGAACAAACCAACTCAGTTACAGAGTCCTACAAACCTTGGGCTCTGCTGGGAATCGAACCCGTGACCTCCTGATGTGAAGCGAGCGGACTAGCCACAAGACCATGCAGGCGGTACTCTATTGTTTGACCCGACGTTGACTACGCTATGAACTAGCTTACATTTACATATACAAAAGGAAAACAATAGTACATTTTATTCAATTCCTGTATATTTTTTGACACCATATTTATTTCAATAGAAACCATGTAGAAAACTTGGCGATATTCAAGAATATTTTATTCAATATGAAATCATAGAGAAAAAGTATACAGTCAGGTCATCGAACTATTATGACTTGGAGAATATTCCCTCACATATTAAAAGTGGAATGAAAGCTGTAGACATTTTTCAAAATAGGATAGGTTTGATGTATCACCTTTTTTATATAGGTACAACAGTGTTTTGTGTGAGCATTTATTTTAACGCACATTCATCATATAGAAATGAACAAATTGAAATCGAAAATTAATATATAAGGTGCTACTTTATTAGTGCCCGATATTTTAATCAGTGCTTCTACTCCTGATTCTAATCAACTTTCCCCAAGGAACCCATAGTCAAATCGCAAAAAAATTTTTGGACTCTTCATACACATTGATCAGCCGAGCGGCCAAATTAGTATGAAGAGTCCAAAAATTTTTTTGCGATTTGACTGTGGGTTCCTTGGGGAAAGTTGATCAGAATCAGGAGTAGAAGCACTGACTAAAATATCGGGCACTAATAAAGTAGCACCTTATATTTTTACACTATCTACAATAGACAAAATCACAGTAAGTTTCACATTTAAAATCCATACACTGAGAATACTTTGACTAGTCACGGCTAGATGCATTTGTTATTTTCTAAGGAGCGTCGACGTCTATTATGAGCTTGAACGCCCCGTCGGAGTCGACGCAGCGCAGGACGTCGGCGGCGCGGCCGGCGGCCAGCGGCACGGCCGGGCTCGCCAGGAACGCCAGCCCGTCCATGAAGCTGCCCGCCCGGCGCGTGCTCACCTCCTCCAGGTGCTCCATCACCTGTATCACGTACCAGCACAGCACGGCGTTGGCGAGCCCGGAGCGCGCCACGGGCACGGTGACCACCGCCGAGCGCGCGCCGTCGCCGCCCTGCGCCAGCGCCGCGGGCTCCGTCAGCGCCGTGTATTCCAACCTCGAAACGTCGACGCAATAGTTCTGGGACACTTGAAACTTGTTCATGAATTTTGCTATCTTGTAATTGCTGACGTTCTCGTCGTAGACGCGGTTGGTGGCGTCGAGCCAGGGGCAGGCGACGAGCTGCCCCATCAGCGCCGCGTTGTGGGGCAGGTACAGGCCGCCCGGCACGAGGTGCGCGGTGCGCAGGCGGCGCGCCAGCTTCAGCATGCGCGCGTCCACGTCGCCGCACACCACGAACGTGTTGGCGAACACGGCGTGGTACTTCTCTTCGCGAAACTGCTCCTCGTTCCACTCGTCCCCTAGTAGTATTGTTATTCTAGACAGTGGTATGTTATTCATTCGGAATACCTCCTTGAAAAATCGCATTTCGCTCTGTGATTTAACACAACATGTCATAGATTGAGCACCTCTCCGGAGCATCAACAGTCCAAAATAAGGGAACGGGCACAGATCCACCAAACACAGTTGGGACATGTCCACCAACTGGCCTAAGTACACACACGCTGTGCCTATACATTTGTTTATCACGTTGATGAACTCGGTGTCATTTAAAAATCTCAATACATCTAAACCTATCCTGTGCACCAAACCACTGAAGTTTGGCAACAAAGTCAACTTCCCACCATCTAACAAAAACTGAAGCTCTATTGTCTGATCTTTTGCGACAGTCTCCGGTGTGTTGTCATAGAACACAGCTTGCTGCCACGCGGTGGCGCCCGCCTCGGAGCGAGGGTCAGTTGTGACAGTCACAGTGTCGGTCAAGTACAGGTTGAACCAACCTATCACCACATTGAATTCGCCGTCATCCACAGCATTTAATTTTACATTGTAAGGTTCATTTCTCTGGAGCTTCTCCATTACATCCTTATGGTCATTAAAATCTATCTTTAGAACAGATTGAGGTTCAGTCATATATTTGATACTTTTAAACTGTCTCACATCCTCACAATCATATGTCTCATTGCTATTAGCGACATGCACATTGAAGCCAGGAATATTCAGCAGTTTCTTAGTCTTTGAGCTCAACTGATAGTTATGATACAAGGTATCACATTTGGCACCAATCACAAAAAACTCTGCCCTGTTAGGAACAACTTTGGCACAACTGGTAATCAAGTGCAGGCGAGCGTGGTAGACGGTTTTCAGCACGTGCTCCCCGAGGAGGCCTGCGTCAAACAGCTCTGTCACCAAAACTGACCTTTTGCCACCAATATCTCTGCAGGTCAGGTTAGTAGACATATGGTTTAAAATATATATATCTGACATTCCATTTTCGCGAATAACATTATCTGCAACAGTGGTCATCACTTCAGATCCATCACACCCGGTTACAGTTTTGGGTTTGCACTCACGAGCATACATGGCCAGTAGACCTGTCCCGGTGCCCACATCCAGCACGCTATCCTGTTTTGGGATTACGGTCTGCTTGATGGCAGTACGGTAAGCTTCATTCCTTATTTTATCATTTAGCATCCTGAAATGCCAGCGTTCAACAAGCAAATTTTTTATGGAATTCAAATTCTTCTCTGCATTGACAAAACCAGAATCCACTTTAAGCGCCTTCTGGAAATGGCCCCACGCTTCAGTGTAGAATCCGAACTTGTACAGGTACTTGCCGATATCGTTTAGAATGTACTTGTTCTCGGGGTACGCTTTGAGCGCTCGTCCGAAGTTATTGAAGACGTCCTCGATCCTGTCGGCGTGGCCCAGCGCCTCGTTGAGCAGGCTCATGACCGCGCGGAACTCCGGCTCCAGGCGCTCGCGGCACGCTGGCGCCTCCTCAAAAGCGCTCAAGTACATGTCAAAAGCTTTGTGGTAACTCCCGCTGGCGCATAGTTGCCGAGCCACCGCGATTCGCGCGTTCGATTCCTCCTCCATATTAACTTGGCTACATTAAACGTTGGGGCACATGAGGAGCATTTGTAATAAAATTGTGAAGAACATTATTACAGCCTCAGACTTCTAATTAAACCTTCACCTTTGATTACAAAAACCGAAACGTAGCGATTATTTTCTCTTTGCAAAAACCAAAACAATCGATCTTCTTCACATTTTTAGACAGTAACAGTAACAGCTAGTATTGCCATAACTAGCATTGAAAAATCGCCAAAAGAATCGTTACCACAAGTCTCTTAGGGTTGCGTTCCAATACCAAAGATTTCACTCGGGTGATGCGAATTTTACCCTAAAACGTTCCAAAACCGAGCCGAGTGAAACCGAGGGTAACCAAATGATCGCCTGACAGTTCTCCGTCGGGATTTTGGAACGCCTTCGTGCGGGAAGTTCGTAGTCAATGTCAAACAGACTAAGACATACAAACATTTTATCTTCGGAATTGTTTTGAAATACGATTGCTTGTATCTGCGAAGGTGTTAAAGCCATAAATAAGACAGAATACTACCCAAAAAAGCTAGAAACCTTTCTGAATTATTTTCGATGACGTTTGTTACCCTGTCACTCTGGAATCACTCGCAAGCGTTCCAAAATCCTATTTTTTTCTCTTTCTCAAAATAGCTACGTCTCTTTCATTTCTCCGAGTTAAATTCTACCTAACCGTACCTTGGTTTTGGAACGACTTCTAGGTAGGTTGATAGGTTACCTACTTACAGCTCGCGTCACGTAAAAAGAGCGCTGGCGGGCGTTCCGAGGTCACAACAGTTTACTCTGACAACAGGATAGCGTAATATAAATCGCGTAAGTGTGAAAGAGAGGGAACTAAACAGTTGCTGTCAGAGTGCATCCTCGGATCGCCAGCCAGCGCTCTTTTTACGTGACGCGAACTATACCACTGACTGCCTAGTTTGGAAGGATACTGGTTATCGGTATCGGATTTAGATCTGTGTCATACATTTGTTCCCAAGCATTTATAACCGACTTCAAAAAAAGGGGGTTCTCAGTTTGACCTGTATGTATGTATGTATGTTTGTGACAAACATACAAACAAACAAACAGTTTGTCCACGATTATCTCGCGTTTGACTGAACCGATTTTGATGCGGTTTTCAGAAAAGTATTTGTATTTGTTACATAACCGACTTCAAAAAAAGGAGGTTCTCAGTTTGACCCGTATGTTACGCGATTGAAGTCGGTTTTTAAACGCGTTCAGCGTTGTCGATTATGTTCCCTAACTTCAGGATAGTGTAATCGCTAGTTTAAACCTAGAAAGTGTTAGTAAATAAGTATTTTCAGCAGGCCATGCCCACCACACCGTGCACCCGGGGGGAATGCGCGCGGTAAGCAGTGCTCCCATATCGATGCTGGGCGGCAACTTTTACTCGAAGGAAAACTGATTCGATTCTATCTTACTTACACTATTCGGTATTCTGTACTATCGGGGAAGAAATATCTTACTAATGTCCTCTACTGTCGTTTTTATTATGAATGTCGTTGATTGGACGCAATGCGCGAGCCTCAAGCGGCTCGCGTTCACGGAAATGTTTCCCCGTAGGTACCTTCTCAATCTGCTCTTAAGAAATAAAATCATTTTTGTACGTACATAATATAGTAATAAATAACTTTGCTTTCCAAAGTTGCATTATCTTTGAGTACCCGGTGTGTTTTTTGAGGAAATTTGATATTTTCACTGGTTGAAATAGGTAAAGCATATGATACTTCTCATTCCGTGTCTCCAGGGGCGGATCGTGAATTTGTGGGGCCCTGGGCTAATACTACTTAGAGGCCTACCTAATAAGTAATTACACACTCAACTAATTGCCATTTTGTAAAAAAAACAGTTTTCTATAGTGATATAGAGAAAAAAAGACAATTAAATATAAAATATTTATACAGACTGAAAAAAAATGATTATAGATCGTATTTTTTCAATATTTTCCCTTCACTTCTCTGTTACTGTTGTAGTAAAAAAAAGCCGCGAGCGAAGCGAGCGCGGCAATTTTTAATATGTATAAAATCTCAGTTTACCAGAATTTGCGCATGTGCACCCAGTATAACGTTCAATCAATAAAAGAACCTCCGGCCCTGTTCATACAAAAAGCCGCGAGCGGAGCGAGCGCAAAAAAATAAGCTGGTAGGCTATTATTTATTATTCGTAAAAACATTCGTGAATTATCTATAGGTATTTATATAGGTTTGGTGATATGACGTGCATGACAACGACGTGACTTTCGGACCGCGACTGAGGCTGGGGGCCTTTGTATCCCCGGGGCCCTGGGCTGCAGCCCAATAAGCCTATAGGAAGATCCGCCCCTGCGTGTCTCTAGTTACTATACGCTTTGTTTGGTATCTCTAGTGTAAAAAATAATGTCTCGATTTATTTACATTCGAATTTAAAATATGTATTAGTAAAGAATAAAAAAAATGCATACCTATTTACATTTTATTTTATTATTTTAACGTGTTCGGAAAACCAACAGCTATAAAATATCACAATAACAATTTTAACATAAAAGAAAGCCAATTACGGCTTAACATAAAACCACCTCAGTAGTCTATTGGTTATTCCGCTCTCTTCTCATCAGGAGGTTGCGGCCTAACTCTATCTATTTTTATGCATTCATAAATCAGCAAATTATTGTAGTTTTCTAATTATATTTTTTTCCTAAATCTCCTTTAATACTGTTGACCAGGGTCCACAAATAAGTTTGAAATTGCCATCACACTGATATGACTTCTTAAAATATTTCACTGTCTGAAAACTTTCAGGGGGGAACCCCAGTTGGCCATACTTATTGTAGCCACTTGTCCAGACTGTATCATCGTCAAGCATTATGGCGGAGTGGCGGGAACCGCAGGCGACGTCCTTCACATTCACAGCCACATCTTGTTCATCTTCATCAAAGAGATCCACTAATGTTGGCACAGAAAAACTTTTGAGACCCTCTGTCTTTAATACACCACGTTCTGGTTTCTCAGGCTGTGGTTTAATACCAAGCTGCCCGGTGTCATTCCAGCCCCAGGCATACAGGTCTCCAAACTCACTGAGAGCTAAGCAGTGCCAGCCTCCTGCACCAATTTTTACTATTTTAATTCCAGCCAAAGCTTCCACTTCTGTTGGTGTTTCTAAATTATTGACATCTCCATGACCAAGCTGCAGTCTCCTGAAATGCAAATGAAGATTAAATAATTATTTCTTTTATCGGAAATATGAAATATTGGAAATTTTATAAACATAAAAGTTCTGTGGATGCTCACCTGCCATTGCCCCAAGTGTAAATTCTCCCAACGTCGGTGAGCAGCATGAAATGTTCATATCCACACTGTATGTCCACCACACTGCCAACACAGTGCCCCGTGTCCACATACGAGGGGAGCAGGCCGCTGTACACCGTGCCTGCTGCAGTCAGGCACAACGAGCTGCTATTTGTGGCATACATCTTTAAAATAGTGTCTTCTCTTTTTACTTTTTTAGTCGTCTTGACTTTTTGTACTGGTGATTCAATGCTCAAATTGATTCTTTTTATGTTTTCTGACTCCAGACAAATTACCCACATTTTGTAAGATTTTGTGTCAATGAGGAACAAACTGTAGTCATTGCCCGCTATAGTGAGACATGTATTGTCGCTGCAGTCTTGTGGAAGGTTCAGTTTTACCAACTGTTCTTCTTTCCCGTGCCAAGCTCCAGTTATGAAAAAATTTTCTTTTACTCTAAAGATATTGTAAGACCAACTGGAGTGAACCAATTCAGCTGCAGATATGTCCTTCCTTACATCAATGGGTATACTGCTATCAGTAAAAGCTTTGTGAAAGTTCAACAAAACACAGTCCTTTGACAGCCACTGGCCAAATATGTTACTACCTGACACTAAATACATGTTTGTGATCTTTAGTTGAGTTACTTCATGCAACTGTTTGTATTCAATAGTTACATTACACCATCTGCAATAAAAATGTATGTGAGTATTGCATAAATCACATAAAACTGTGACAAGGTCTCGATTTGAGGAGATAGTTGTGTGTTACAATTATGCCGATGGAAGCGGGCTTATTATTTCCCACCGCCATCGCCATAGGGAATATGCTCTCTTATTTGTAGGTACACTTACAGCGTTGTTTCAGAAACATGGAAACAATTTATTATGTATAGCTACGCCAATAACTAAGTGCTCGTCCAATACTTTATTTTTTCTTCGTTTTTATTTGGCGTTCCACATAAAGCTTGTAATTAATTAAATCTGTTTCCCCTTGTCTTTTGCCTCTTCCTTTCTTCCTGTTCCTGTTTTTTTTTGAAAAAAATCTCACTAATGTCGATGCCGAATCACTGATGCCGAACCCAAAGAGAATATGCCGAACCGAACCGAAGTGACAGATACGTACGATACATAGGTACATACAAATACAAAAACAAAACGAAACAAAATTTCCGTTCAAAAATCAGGGTCAACCTTGAGTTAACACATCAGTGTTGCCAGTTGCTGTAACAGATTATTTACATAAAATTCCGCGCGGCAAAAACCGCAGTGGGGCACAGGCTAACATCTATGCCAAAATAAAAGAAAAAAATACAATATTGTCTTTGGAAAAAAATATGCCGGTGTTGTGTGTGTCTGGTGTGGTTGTTCTTTGCCGATTCAAGGTAATTTTGTGTATTTTCCTCTTCAACATTATTAACTTTACCTATAAATCACTATCTGTGATGCAGAAAATGACATTCCACGTGGTTTTATTGAGTAGTTTCACGAAAATGACGATTATCTTTTGTCGTACAGATGTGATGCTCTCGTGAAAGAAGTACATTGAGAGTTGAGACGAAATCAATATGGCTCTCAAACTTGGAAAATGCAGGCTTTGCCTGAAGCTCGGAGACTTTTACTCAATCTTCACGATGGATAACACACTGCAGCTCTCCGAGATGGTGATGGAATGCGCTCGAGTGAAGGTACGTAAAAATTTTTTTGGTGAAAAACTTGTAATATGATCTTCCGATATTGAAATTGGATGCGCTGTGATGACAATGTCGAGTGCGTCTATTTAACAGTTTTACTAACCTTGAAATTCAAATTGGTTGTATTTGCATATTTGATTACTTTTATGGTTTTTCCTATTGCACATGTGAAAGTAGCTACATAGATTAATTTGCTCACAGCTGATCTATCAGCTGTCGATTCTGGGCTGCCAGAAATTTTGGTCAGAGGGTATCCTCTGGGCAGGGAGTCCCCAGAGTTGTATGAAACTGGCATCATTGTATCAACCCTACATACAAGCATTTCCTCATTATTTTTCAAATTACTTTATTTCATTGATGTTTCTTTAGATGTTTTCAATGTTCAAACCATTTTTTTAACATCACAATATATGCAAAACATGCTAAACAAAGCTAAGTTTGCTGAAATCACATACCACTTTTAAGACCTTATCTGCTCATATACCAAGTGAGCAAACCAGAATTTTTTATTTGACTAGTTAACATTGCATTTTTTGTACAAAACAGTAAAAAAATTAAAAGTGACTTGTGAATTCCATCATTGGATAATGGAACAGATACATTTCTAGGGTTAAGTTCACATGGCTGTCATAAGTTTCAGCATGTGCCTCTAAGGTGTTTCAAGTAACTGGCACATCCATCAGTGTGCTGCACAGTTCAAGCCACAGCCACACGCTGTGGACACAACCATGTAGCACCAAGAACACGACTTTTTTAATATGGTCTCTAAAGATAGATAGATAGATAATATCTTTATTTTGTTTTCGAGGCACAAATATATCAAATGAATTACACACTCAAAAACCAAAACACAGTAAAAGATCAAAACAAAACAAAAATAGCTTGTAACATCGCAAAAACTTAACACTAGTGTAGTAGTAGCCAACAAAAGTGGTGCCAAGAAAGCGGAAATGGTCCAGGCTCAGCATGGATGTTGTGGGTCTCAAAGTACCCACAATGCTGTTTTTCAGTCAAAATCAAGAAGGATGTGCACGCACTGCAGTGGTCAACCCCGTTGCCATATTCAACACAAAAATAGGTGCAACTTGTGTACCAAAACTGAAGTAACCTGAGAACTAAATAGGTATCTATAGAGAAAAATGATAAAAAATTTTTAACATACTATCAACAACTATTTTGCCTGACCACCTTAGGGGTCAGTTTTCTGTGCAGTGGTTTGCAACATCCCCGCCAGGCCCCCGCCTTGCCAGCTTTTGTCTGTCAATAGCTATTCACACTCTACCGTATTGTCAGGTTTTTGTGACAAAACTTTAGTTATTGACCCGATTAGCTGTTCGTCAAAATGATCAGGATATGAAGACAGTTTTTGTATGTTTTAGCTGTTAGAAATAGAAACTAAACTAATAATTGCCTAATGCAAATAAGTAAATTTTGATTTTGACAAGATGGTTTGAGATAAATAATAAATTAATAATGTATTTCCTTATTAATGAAGATTACAAAGTGGGTAGCTGCTGATTTAAAAAAAAAACCGACATTAAAATAGAAGAAGCAAATTTTTTAGTATCTTAAAAATACTTTGCACATTTTTACAATATTAATCAAATTCATAAGTTTCCTAACTTATTTTGCAATGGTTTGTAAACATTTTTTCACATTTTTTTAACGAACCAAATAACTCATATTTAAATAAAAACTTGAACTGTTTTATTTAATTAAATCTGTTAGAAAGTTCTGACAATAAACAACAAATCTGGAAGCCATAAACAGTAGGTAACAGCGTAGATATACGAAAGGGCGCTTTTGTCCACGGTTTTAACTTGACCCTGCAAAAAATGCAGAATCGGTCGCTGGCTTCGGACGGAGACGTAAGATATTTAAGAAATATTCAAAAAATCCTTGTGGAATCCGTAAGAAAGTGCTGACCATAAATACAACAACATCTGGAAGCCATTAACAGTGTTGACGCAAATGAAATCGACAATGGGCGCTTTTGTAATAACAAAATAAGAGGCGGGGCTAGCTAAGTTCGCCTTGTGCAGGCAAAAAGGTTTTGAAATTGGTCAGGCACAGGCTTTGTTGATAGTACCTATTGGATAAATTAGTTAAACATGCTCGTATCTGATAAACATAAAATTATAGAAGACTGCAAATATGATTAATTATGCCAACATTTTTTTTAAATACCATGTAAAATATTACATAGTTATATAAGTTGTATAAATTGTGGTTTACAGCAAAAAAACGAGACCAGATAGATAGATAATATAAATAGATGGATAGTAGATAGTTAAATGATAGCATAAAATAAATAAATAACAGTAGGTGACAGTTAATATATTAAGTATTGTGTTAAGTTATTTTATTTTCCACTATATCTTCCGCTACTCACCTGTTTGCTCAGGTATCAGATATTCTTGGTCATGAATTTGAACAACGGGCTTTGATCGAACTATAGTATCAACTTGATTTTTGGTTCCTAGTACCATGATTTAGATTTTACCGGATTCAGTAAAAGGGAGTTGTTTAGAGACCATTTATTATATCCTTTAAATCAACAGCAGTGTAGATCTGGATATCATCCGCATATAGGTGGATCTGACCATTCTAAACTAAACTAAGACTAAACATCATCATCAGCCGAAAGACGTCCACTGCTGGACAAAGGCCTCTCCAAGGATTTCCACTCCAACCGGTCCTGTGCTGCTCACATCCAGTGGCTTCCCGCAACCTTCACCAGGTCGGTCGTCAGCCACCGAGTCGGAGGCCTGTCTACACTGTGTCTTCTGGTGCGCGTCTCTAAACAATAGAAGCTATTTCCAGCCTACTGCATACTAGTGCACTGTATAGGCATTTTACCCTGCTACCATAAATTCTCAACTTAGCATATGCCATGGCATAGCATAGCATTAACACATATTATGCTATCAAAGTAATATAACAAACAACCTACATGATGCCCGCAAAGCACAGCTTTCAAATCATTTATGTAGGTACCGAGAAAAGAGGGCATGATAAGTCAGAGCATGCGTCATCCCAAATTCCGATTCTGATAAGTGACCGTGAGAATATTTATAAGCTGAAATCAAATACTCTTGTAAAATATATAATAGTATATAATATAATAAGTGAAATGTGTGTGTGAGTGCTTGCATATGTGTTTACTTGGTGTGTAGACAGGTTATGAATATGCAGAAATGACTCATTTACAAAGTAGTATAATCTGGGCAGTGTAACTGCTGAAAGTGATTTTTTCCAGATAAGACCAGACCTCTTTTAGGTAACATTATGCTTTATTCACAATATGAGTCCTCACACAGATAAGGACACTGACCAAAAATTTTATATTCTTACCCATTTGTATTGTTATCCATGTTAGATATACGAAGGAGATGGGCTACCTGACAAAATATGCTCCGAGTGTGTCCAGAAACTCAGCAGTGCGTACATCTTCAAGCAGCAATGCGAAAGATCTGACCAAGAGCTGCGCCGCAACCATATTCCCCCACCAGGTCAGTAGCCACACAGTTTTTTTAGAGCTTTATTTTATTACACTGGAGAGTTGATAGCGATTATTATGAGTAAATCAGAGTCAAAGTAGGAGTGAAAACAATAACATTAATTTCAGGCTTCAGCATCACGCCGCCGCCGCCGAACCGACAGAGCAGCGACTCTGCCTTCTCGTCTTCTCATACAGACATTTCCTCCCATCAAACTAAGATGTCCTCCTCAACCGAGAAGGTGCGCCCCGGAAGCCGCTCGCGCAAGCGCAGCCGGGAGAGCGTCGGCGAAGCGTCCCTCGGCAGCCAGCGCTCCGAGTATCGCCCCTCCGCCGCCGCCGGCAAGCGCGTCGACGAGCTGCGCAGCAAGGCCAAGAAACCACGGGTGCACTCCCCCGCCGACACCTACACGGACTCCGACTACGAGGACAACGGCATGTCACACTTCTCCGCCGAGTCCGACTCCGACGAACCGCTCGTCAATGCGTTCAGGTGCAAGAAGTGCCCCAAAGAATTCAAATCCGTCAAGAGCTTGGCCGCTCATATGAAAGTCCATTCGAGAGACAAGGACAAGAGTCTGGGCGAAGACCAAGTCGTCGAAATTCCAAAGAATAATGATGCATCGGATGTCGAAGATATGCTAAAGTGCGAGAAATGTCACAGGACGTTTAAGCTGCAGATAATGCTCAAGCGCCACTCGGAGTCGTGCGGCAAGGCGCCGACGCCGCAGCCGTCGCCGCAGAAGGAGCTGCTCATCACGCTGGAGCCCATCGACAAGGTTCTCAAGCAGAACGACGGCAAGAAGATCGACTGCGAGATGTGCACGACCAAATTCAAGACCATAGAGAACTTGGAGAAGCACATGCGAGTGGTGCACGCGGCCGTCCTCAAGAAGAGCAAGAAAGAGACTGCGGCCGAGAGCGCCGCCGCCGCCGAGTCCGCCGAGTCCGCCGAGTCCGGGGTCATGTCCATCCCCTGCCTGTACTGCTCCACCCCGTTCGAGGACTACTACGTGCACAACGCGCACTTCCACGCGTGCCCGGCGCGCGACGACTCGCTGCCGTACCAGTGCCCGCTGTGCGACCGCGTGATGGCCAAGAAGGCGTCCTACTTCCTGCACATCAAGAACATCCACTTCTGGCCGCGCACCCCCGCCAAGCCGCCGCCGCCGCGCCCCAAGCCGGAGAAGCCCAAGCCCGAGCAGGAGTTCGAGTGTAGAATGTGCAACAAGAAGCTGCCCTCGCAGGATTCGCTCATCACGCATTTGGCCGCGCACATGTCCAACCTGGAGGACGGCGACGACAACGAGTCCAGGTAACTGAGCGTTCCGAGTACTGGAGATTTGATAGCCATTGCCGGTGTGACATGTTCTTAGTTCTTAGTATAAAACAAATTGTAATTCCACACCGTTTTCCAGATCGAGCACTCCTATCGACGCTGCCTCCGTACATTCCAGCACTAGCGCACCGGAATCGAGTAACATGCACAAGTGTAAATTCTGCGACAAAGCCTTCAAATACAAAAAGGCTCTCCAGACCCATACACTTTTACACACGTACGGGGGTTTAGAAATAAAGGCGGAGCCGCCCGACAAGGCGTCCACTAGTCTAGAGGAGTTCCCCGAGTCGGAGGGGGAGTCGAGCGAGGGGGAGGGCGAGGGGGCGGACGACGACAACACGTGCGACATCTGCGAGAAGCAGTTCTCGTACAAGCGGCTGCTGCTGCACCACAAGCGCACCAAGCACAACATGAGCTCGGGCCACAAGCGCGCCAAGATCAACCTGAAGGACTGCCCCGTGCGCTGCCTCATCTGCGACATCGAGATGAAGGTAAGCAACTAAGCACATAGCGCTGACTTGTTCAGTGTTCTCACCATCTTAGAACCAGATAAATGCCTGACGTGACATTATTTATTTATTTTATTTATTCCGAAAACAAACTGTATTAAATGTCTAACTTAGTGTCTTTTAATGTTTAATGTTATGTTATGTTTAAGACCGCCTACCTGTATATATATTTTTTTAATGTTTATGTTTTTATTTTCCTGTTTTGTTGTGCAATAAAGTTTTTCATTCATTCATTTAACTGGTAATTATAGTACAAATTAACCACTTATATGTTTACGCATATAGGAAACTCAAGACTTACTTGTCTTATGTCTAATGATCGGAAATTCGGGGGCAATTTCATTCTTTCCCAAGAAATAATAGTATGGATATGCCTTTCTGAATAAATTTATAGATTTTCATACAAAAAATTCCCAGGATACCGGGATCATAAAAAGCGTTGGGATTTGGGATTCTTAATTGTAATGATCTGATTGTAGTGAATGTTGTCTTATTGAAAATTTTATAAATAAACAATTTTATGTATTATATAGAAAAAGGTAAATTCAACGTTCTGTTAATTCAAAACGGCATGTCTATATTATGCTAGCTTCCCAATTTTAGGTATAATTGCCCCCGAATTTCCGATCACTGCTTATGTCTTATTATTGACCGACATTAAATTGTTTTGTTCTTAGACATTGATCTTTTCTTTAGACTTTACCAATATCTATAAAATTGTGCATTTCCGTTAAATATTTACGTTTTTGGTCCTTTGATTTAGTCCTGAAACGGAAGAACTCCTCTAAGGAACATGGGCATAATATATTACTTGATTAATTTACATGGCCAACAGAGCAATTGGGTTCAAGTAGATGTTTGTGGGGCAAAAAACGCACAAGTTGTCTGTCAGTTGTTCAGACCCAATCAGTTACCAGTTAAACTTTAATCAGAAGTTGTAAAGTATGTTTAGGACTTAATCATCATCGTCAGCTAAAATACTTCTTCTGCTGAACAAAGGCCTCCCCCAAGAATTTCCGTGCCGACCGGTTATGCGCTGCCCGCATCCAGCGGTTTCCCGCGACCTTCACTAATTCATCGGTCCATTGAGTAAGCGCCTGCCCACGCAAAAAAACTTAATAGTTGTAATGTAAACAAAGGTGGCGGACATAAACGAGCACAACCAGACGCACATCGCCAAGAACATGAAGCCGCGCAACCAGTACCAATGCGCGGAGTGCGGCGAGCGCGGCGAGCGGTTTAAAAGCTGCAGCGCGTTGGCCACGCACATCAAGCTGGTGCACCGCCTCAAGCAGGTGGCTCCAGCCCCCCAGCAGGGGGCGTCCGCCCCCAGGCAGCAGTTGCAGTTCGAGGGCGCGGACCTGGCGGATTTTTGTGAAGTCGTTGTGACCAAGACGGAACCCCTGGACGAGATCCAGAGTCACAACGACTTTGGTGAGGTGAGTCAGCTGAGAAGATTTATTTTTTGTGTTTTTAGTTATGTTAAGGTGTTTGGTAACACGCTTTTTATATAAGGTGCTACTTTATTAGTGCCCGATATTTTAGTCAGTGCTTCTACTCCTGATTCTGATCAACTTTCCCCAAGAAACCCATAGTCAAATCGTAAAAAAATTTTTGGACTCTTCATACAAATCGATCAGCCGAGCGGCCAAATTAGTATGAAGAGCCCAAAAATTTTTTTGCAATTTGACTATGGGTTCCTTGAGGAAAGTTGATCAGAATCAGGAGTAGGAGCACTGACTAAAATATTGGGCACTAATACAGAAGCACCTTATATACATAAAAAAGGTACACAAAAAGAAATGTAGGAATATATAACAAAACTTATTTGAGCTAAATGGATCCCAATAACGTGTCCCGTGAATGGAAAAACACAACAGATTCAAACAATCTAAAACTTAAAAAAATTAGCTAATAATAGCTAAGTAATACCTAAACTGTGCAGCACAGAAATATTATATGATATTGCAGTATTAAGCATACAGGAAAATACTGACTTATTATAGTTTCTTCATATTATAATGTATCTTTACGTGTTTTTCATTAGGCTTGTGTCAGTTTTTTGTACATTATGCAAAAGAGAATATTCGTCCTGGGTCTGGACCATTGTTACACATAATACATGAGAAATGTAGAAAAATTTACGGTTTTTAGGAAATATATCCATAAAAATCATGTTTTATCTTATCACACCAGCTTGGTATTCCAGTTTACACAAAATAAGGATGTGTCAATGTTCCAGTGCTGTTTTACTATAAATTGTCATTATGTATTTATTATGTAAACATCAAAATAGTATTTGATGACTGGTCGACATTATTTGACATAATGTGTTGCTGCCGCTAAACCTGAAAGTTAAGTTGCTCCAAGAAAACGAAGCCAAATCAAACAAAATGAACAATAACAAATGGTTTCATTTGTAAATAGCTGACTGTGGTGTATGTATGCAGACCGGGCTCAAGATTCAAATTATCTGAAACGTCTATTCTACCAAATGCCAAAACCTTGAACTAAAATAAAGAAGATACAATGATGTATCCAGCATGTTGCCGAACAATAGAATCTTCTACGACCCTTGGTTATGCCAGATCAAGGTTTATATTACTTCAATCTTGATTTGAAATGCTTTTCTTGCTGGTCTGTACAGGATTTGACAAAAGAAACATAATTATATTTATATTTGTGATATTTTTTGGCACATGTTAGAAAGGTAGATGACACGTTTATTAGTAACTACTAACACTTTGACCGCAACTTAGCATATAAATAATAATATGTGTGTGTTGCAGTAGAGAAAAGGGCTGTGACTCAGTCGGTGGTTTGTCCTTTCGAAATTCACTGGTATTGTGTCACCACCCAAGGTCTGTGGCACAATTTTCTGGTTTCGTATAAATATCATGCACTGTGGTCGTCTCTTCGCGTTTTTTTTTGTAGAAAATTAGTAGAAATAGAGGATGCAAGTGGTCTGTCGGTCGGCAGGTTCCGGTGACGGGCACGGCGACGGTGGACCTGGCGGGCTTCTCGTGCCACGTGTGCGGCAAGAAGATGCCCACGCTGCTGTCGCTGCGCCGCCACGTCAACTGGCACCTGAACGTGGGCAACAACATCGAGAAACTCATCGAGTGCTTCGTCTGCAAGGAGGTGGGTGGTTGCTGGCTGCTGCTTACAGGGCTGTCGGCATTTTTGTCCATTACTTATGAATGTCAACAAAATTCATACTTATGTATGATTTTTTCGTATGTCTTAATATGATAATTATAGCATGTGAGTTTTATATATTTCTATCGGACTACCTACTGTTTGTTAAATGTTTTTTTACGTTCGTTTTTATTAATCTTTTGTGTTGTGTTTGCTTTTAAATATTGCTTTGCGATTTTTTTTGGGTTCTTGTTTATAGTATTTTCTTCATAGTATTATCATCATTATCACTAGTGAATGACTAATGACTTTGACTACGATAGATTGTGGAGTAGTTGTTCAAATGCAAGCTTTGCGAGGCGTTTGCGGGCGAGTGTGACTGCTGTCACTAGATGGCAGTCGTTAAGCCATGTCGATGTCGGAGGCCTTATAGGGCGACTTGAAAACTGACACTGAAATTAGTCACTGTCCTCCCAACCTCTACCAATGCAGTACGGGAAGAGACTCGTGTACCTGAAGTGGAGACCAAGGCCTCCCCCAAGGATTTTCACACCGACCGTTTCTAAGTTACCTGTACCCAGTGGCTTCCCGCAACCTTTACCATTTCATCGGTCCACCGAGTGGGAGGGAGGCCTGTTTACGCTACGTCTTCTAGTGTGCAGTCGCCCCTCGAGAACTTTAATCCGGCGGCTATCTGTTCTACGAGCTATGTGCTCCGCTCACTGCCGATCTGGGTTTTTAAGCCATGTCGGAGGCCTTATAGGTGGCTCGGAGGACCTGACACTGGCGTTAGCCATTAGCCCCGGAACCTCCATCAATCTGGACTCGGCTCCCGTATATGGAGTATGGTCTAACCTTCCCGAGGAAGAGACTCGTGCTTGCAGTGGGGACGGTCTGTGTTGTTATAGTTCATTCCAATCAAAAAAAGCAAAAGGTAAACAATCGTAGTATGCAGATGACATTGACATGCGTCAGTTCCATAGTAAGTTTGTTTACCTTTTGCTTTTTTTTGATTGGAATGAACCATAGCTTTTGACAGATGGGTTTGGAGGTTATAGTGTGTGTGCTCTCGCTCGCTGGACAATAAAACCATTGGTGATAATATTATCTACCGGTGTTTTAATAGCGCCTCAGCTATGATATTAATGTGACGCCGTGTGTGTGTGTGTGGGGGGGCAGACGTTCCGGTTCCAGTGCCACTACAAGCTGCACATGCGCGCGCACTACCGCGACCCGGCGCTGGACGCGGCGCACCTCACGTGCCCCGTGTGCCAGCGCCGCAGCAAGCACCTGCGCGCCGCCCTCGCACACATGAACTACCACAAGCAGACGCGCTTCCAGGTACGCGACGTGTCTCCTTCTCTCTGTCGTAAGCCGATGTTACACGGTTCAATTTCCATTCAATATTGCTTTCAATTTAATTGCTTCGATGGCGTTGAAACGTCTAAACATAGTTCATGCGATTGTGCCATGTCATTGAGTTAAATTTTTCACTAGCTTTCAATGCGATTGATTCAAATACTGATTATTGGATCATCGGTCAATGCGATTGAACCGTGTAAACACGAAAATTGAACGATGAATGAATTGAATGACTCTTCTGTGCGTGGAAGCCTCCTACTACACCTACGTTGTATCTTCGGCGTTCTAGCTGAAATGAGCATTGAAAGTCATTTTATTGCTTTACCGTGTAACTAGGTAAAGACGTTCAATGTTCAATGTGCAATGCCTTTCAATTAGATTGCTTCAATGTCATTGAAAGTTGTAACATCGGCTTTAAGCCGCTTTTCCACCGGCGAGGGCAGGAAGAGAATTTAAATTGTGTGGGGAAAAAATAAATCGCATCAAAAACATAAATGTGAAAATGGGAGCCAAGTTCAATATTATGATATGGTGTGGTTGTCTACTTTACTGAGAAAATAATTGAGATCTAAATGGATGCCAAGTTCTGTAGATAATCCTGAAATTTATTTATAAGAACGTATAACATTCTTAAGTAAATTTAAAACACAATTTCTTGTTTTTTACTAACACAATTTCTTGTTTTTTACTGCTAAAACAATGTTTGCTATTTAAAAATATGACTTTCTAAATTTAAATAGTAGAATTATTTACACAAAGCAAATAACTTATGATCTGTTTAACCTCAACTTTGACTTGGCTAGTTTTCACATACTAGTCATCTTAAATTTGGTTTATCAACGTATCATCTTTATGTTATACGCAAGTTCTTATTTTTATACTATAAGGTTCTATTTTTCTGAATATTTCATGTGCTGGTAAAAACTAGCCAAGTCAATGATGAGGTTAAACAGATCATAAGTTATTTGCTTTGTGTAAATAATTCTACTATTTAAATTTAGAAAGTCATATTTTTAAATAGCAAACATTGTTGTAGCAGTAAAAAACAAGAAATTGTGTTAGTAAAAAACAAGAAATTGTGTTTTAAATTTACTTAAGAATGTTATACGTTCTTATAAATAAATTTCAGGATTATCTACAGAACTTGGCATCCATTTAGATCTCAATTATTTTCTCAGTAAAGTAGACAACCACACCATATCATAATATTGAACTTGGCTCCCATTTTCACATTTATGTTTTTGATGCGATATCATTACTTTTTGTGAGTACATTTATTAATATTATTTAAAAGTGATTTACTAATAATAAAAAAAAACCTGCGCTTACGCTGTCACACCCCGGACACTTCATACCAATTTCGTGCCATTGTTTACTACATAGACATTCATGTTTTTTACACATGTAAATGTGTAAAACTTTTAGTGCTTGATCTGATAAGTGTACTTAGTAGGACAATTTCCATGTTCTACCGGCAGCTGTAGGAGCCTATGTATTGTGAGTCAGTATACAGGGTTACAGGAAAAGTCGTACTGAATATTAAAACACGTTATTATTCAGGTGATTTCTGATGGATTTGATTCTATGATATGGTGTCCGAAACTTAACCGTTATGGAGATATTGAACTTTAAAGATTTTTTAAAAAATCCTCAATTTTTTGGCTTTCTTGTCGATTTTTTTGGGATTAGTGCTTCTGGGGTACGTTTTTTTGATGTAACTAGTTAGAAGTCATATCAATTAATAAAAATGATTAACCAAAACTGAACTTACTACTAACAGCTTAAAAAGACTGCTTGACAACGGTTAGAATTAAATAATTTTCATTAAGTGTTTTTAAATTTGAAGCTCTCTGTTTTAAAAAAAAATTATGGAACTTATTCTGCAAATAGTTTTAAAAACTTCTACGTCTCTTTAGCTATTCAAAAAGGTATAACACTTACTATTAAATAGGCAAAATATTGACCAAATAACAGTTAAGTTAGCAGAGGGTACATTTTTTTGACAACTCTTTAGTCAAATTCAGCTCCAAACGAAGAGCAATTTTCTTCTCAAAACTTTGTTTAAGGCCTTAATTCTTGTTAATCGATTCTTTAATTTATAGATTCTCATCGATTAATAAGACTAAAGGCCTTAGGGTGCATTTCCACTGATGCGGAGCGGGGCTGAGCAGGGCGGAGAAGATCAGAGAATAGTAGCAAGTGTTTCCACTGAAGCGGGGCGGAGCAGAGTAGAGCAGAGTGTAGCGAAGTAGGGCGGATCAGAGTAGAGCAGAGTGGAGCGAATTAGTGTGGAATGGAGTGGAGCGGAGCAGAGCAGACCTAGAAAATGTTCACATGTAGCTCCAGACCACTCAGCTTAGCTTCGCTTCGCTCCGTGCCGCTCAGATCTGCCCCGCTCCGCTCCACCCTACTTCGCTCCACTCTGCCCTACTTCGCTCCACTCTACTCTACTCAGAGCTCCGTCCCGCTTCAGTGGAAACACTTGCTACTATTCTCTGATCTTCTCCGCCCTGCTCAGCCCCGCTCCGCATCAGTGGAAATGCACCCTAAGGCCTTTAGTCTTATTAATCGATGAGAATCTGTAAATTAAAGAATCGATTAACAAGAATTAAGGCCTTAAACAAAGTTTTGAGAAGAAAACTGCTCTTCGTTTGGAGCTGAAAAGGACTAAAGAGTTGTCAAAAAAATGTACCCTCTGCTAACTTAACTGTTATTTGGTCAATATTTTGCCTATTTAATAGTAAGTGTTATACCTTTTTGAATAGCTAAAGAGACATAGAAGTTTTTGAAACTATTTGCAGAACAAGTTCCATACTTTTTTTTTAAAACAGAGAGCTTCGAATTTAAAAACACTTAATGAAAATTATTTAATTCTAACCGTTGTCAAGCTGTCAGTAGTAGGTTCAGTTTTGGTTAATCATTTTTATTAATTAACATGCCTTGTAACTAGTTACATCAAAAAAATGAACCCTAGAAATACTAATTCCAAAAAAATCGTTACAAAAATCTTTAAAGTTCAATATCTCTATAACGGTTAAGTTTCGGACACCATAATCATAGAATCAAATCCATCAGAAATGACCTGAATAATAACGTCCTTTAATATTCAGTACGACTTTTCCTGTAACCCTGTATATTTAAAGCGGCAATGCCAGTAGATGCAGCTACTGCAAGTAATTTGTCATTCGCTTCGTAACCCAACTTTTAATGGTATTGATATAACTTTTTCCTGTGACGCCTGTCCTACTAGCAAATTCTCCAAAACTGCAGTTTTGTCTAACAAAGTCTTACAAATTGTATCGAAAATCCGTTTCTGGTCTAACATTTAGAATTTTTATCATTTGTTCGAGCTCATTTTCTGATATGAAATCTTTGGCATTTCTGAAATCTTCCATTGCATTTACAGTTTCAACAGGTCAGAAGTCCAACGGGTTCTCTAGACCGTCATCTTCGTGATCATGTTCCTGTCGATTTCTTTCAATTTCTCCTAATTTTTCTGCAATCATTTCGAATGCTCTCTCTGTATTGTCTAATGTCACTGACATAAGTATATTATCCCTTACTTACTAAATCAACACAAGATATCTCTTCTACTTTGGGCATGGCAGCACCCACCGAATCTTATCATTATCAGTTACGACTTACAACAGTACACCTACTGGCTAATATGTGTAACTGTGCTCTGTTTGAAAGATATAATTTTTCTTAAGTTATGTACCTACTGCAGAAGATGTGTTTCACCCCGTAAGGAATCGACCAACCGGTAGGCCGGTATAGAGGGCGGCTTCAGTGAGAAAACTCTTGGTTCAAATCCAACATGAGCAACTTTATATTTATTATATTTTCAGCTTATTGTTAGTAATAATGAAATGCTAACATATATTTTTATTCTCTTTATATTAAATGAATTAAGTTTATATGTAATAGTTTTTATTTAAATATTTAGTAGCTAGTGCTTTTATTACACAAGTTTTTATACAATTCCAAGAATCTTTTATTTTTGTTTCGTCTTACTATTTTCCTGTTTTCCATTTACTAAATTGTATAATATTATCTTTATTTCACCATTGCTATAATAACCTCGATAGCTCACTTTATATAGGAGTCGCACATGTAACGCGCAGGTGCGAGTTCGAACCCCGCGATAAGTTACTTTTTGAGCCTTTTTTTATTTTTTTAACACATGTTTTTTTTAATTTTTCCGTTATCAGTACATGAAATACTAGCCGCACACCAAATTTAAAGCTCGTAGCCTTGCTAGAAGTACCTTAGCTTTTTGATGACGATGAGTGTGTCTTTAAATCATAAAAATATTGTATTGAAAAAAAAATTTTTTCTTAGAAATTCAGTGTTTTCTGATTTTTTCCTTTGCATACACACAATTACCTAGCTTGATGCAAAATTTGAACTTTCTAGGTCATCTGGAAGTGGGTAAGCTTTTTGATCTATACAGTGTGTCCCTGGATAAAGTGCAATCCCGAAAGGGGATGAAACTAGACCATGAATCATTGACTAGAAAAATATAAAAAATTATTGTAGGATTTATTGGTATTTTAAGATTTTCATGTTTCATTAAGGACTGTACAAAAGTATTGATTTCTTCCAAAATAATGGGTCTATTTCTTTGAAATAAAAAAAAACAGTATGCCTAATACCTGGCGATGACCATGAAATAATAAATAGTCCGCAAAAAAGTAACTATCTTGGGTAAAAAAAAATATTTTTATGAAAAAAATGATTTTTTTAGACGTTTATTTTAAAAAACTTCAAATTACTAAAAAAATGTGCCCTATAACTATGTAATTTTATAGCTTACTTTTATTCTTTACCATTTTAGCTTCCAAATAGAAAAAAAACAATGTTCTAACTAAAAAAACACGCTATCTACGAACTTTTAAAGTGGAGCCTAATCGTGTTACCGTGCAGGTAGAGTCCGTTTTTTCCATTGTTTCCGTCCTACTCTGTGCCCTTCGGCAGTCGCAGTCCTTTTGTTCTACACTCAGGTAGAGGGAAGGCGAGGGGAGGGGAGGCAGGGGGTTCGAAACAGGACTTACAATATCACCCAGACAGTCGCTCCGATATTCTCGCCGCTGCTACTACTGTTCTCGTTCTCGCATTGTGTTCTCGTTGATTTGTTATTATTTGTTACATTGTTGACTGTTACGTTTTCTACTGTTCGTTACGTTTGGACTGTTCCTGTTCTGCTGTTAAGTGTTGACGAAATGCCGCGATTGACAGAGTTCTCACCTCGAGAAATAGCCGACATGCATTATTATTATGGCATGTCACATGGTCGCACAACAGGCGCTCGGACTGCATACATAAATGCTTTCCCGGGCAGACTCATACCCTCAGCTCGAAATTTTCAAGAGATTCATAGGAGGCTCTCCAACATTGGACTGGGTTTGGCACGAGATCGCCGTGAGCAACCAGCTGTCGTTATTGACAATGCGATAGAAGAGGCCATTTTAAACGATCTGTTTGCTGACCCTACAACAAGCATAAGACGATTAGCGTTGCGTCATGGCATATCGAAGACGTCTGTCTGGCGAATTTTGAAAAAGGAGGGATTGCATCCTTTCCATTACCAACGAGTACAACATTTACACGAAAATGTAGATAATCGTCCAAGATGCGTAATGTCGACGTGGATTCTAAGAAAAATTAGAGCTGACCCAAATTTTCCCAAACGCATTTTTTGGATGGACGAAGCGACATTTACCCGAGACGGCATTACAAACTGCAGAAATTTGCACCAGTGGTCTCACGAAAATCCACGATTGAAGCGGGCATCTACTTTTCAAGTAAAATTTTCAATAAACGTATGGGCAGCCTTAATCGACGACATTTTAATTGGTCCAGTCATTTTACCCACAACCCTAAATGCTGAACGTTTTTTAGAATTACTACAAAATTTACCCATGTTGATGGAAGATGTTCCCATGGCTACGAGACGGCGGCGTGGGCGTATGTATCTCCAAATGGATGGATGTCCTGCACATTATGCGCGGGAGGTGCGGCGATTTTTGAACGAAAATTACCCGAACCGGTGGATTGGCCGAGAAGGGCCAGTAGGCTGGCCAGCGCGTTCACCTGATCTGACACCCCTAGATTATTTTTTATGGGGTGTCATGAAGCAAAGAGTATACAGCACGCCAATAAATACCGAGGCACAGTTGCACGACCGAATAATTCAATGCGCAAATGACATTAAAAATGATCCAGGAATGATTCGTAGAGCCACTAACCAAATTAATATTCGTGCAGTAATGTGCTTGCAAAATCGAGGAGGCCATTTTGAACATTTAATGCATTAAATAAAAATGCAAAATTGTAAATTACGGATAATTTTATTAATAAAGTTATTGTGATTAAAGTCTGACTTTTATTACCTACTAAAATGTAAATAACTCCTACCTAGCCAATTTTTGAGTTAGAACATTGTTTTTTTTTATTATTTGGAAGCTAAAATGGTAAAGAATAAAAGTAAGCTATAAAATTACATAGTTATAGGGCACATTTTTTTAGTAATTTGAAGTTTTTTAAAATAAACGTCTAAAAAATCATTTTTTTCATAAAAATATTTTTTTTTACCCAAGATAGTTACTTTTTTGCGGACTATTTATTATTTCATGGTCATCGCCAGGTATTAGGCATACTGTTTTTTTTTTATTTCAAAGAAATAGACCCATTATTTTGGAAGAAATCAATACTTTTGTACATAGAGTCCTTAATGAAACATGAAAATCTTAAAATACCAATAAATCCTACAATATTTTTTTTTTTATATTTTTCTAGTCAATGATTCATGGTCTAGTTTCATCCCCTTTCGGGATTGCACTTTATCCAGGGACACACTGTATGTCAGTGAGTCAGTCATAAAAATGTCGATTTTCGGACTTTAAAATCTATACCAACCGTTTGAGCTGTGTTTATAAAATTTTGAGTGCTCGTTTATCTAGGAAGTCTTAATACATAAACCAAATTTGATGTGTTTATGTTAAATAGATTTTGAGTTATGAAGGTGACAAAAGTGGCTCCAAATGGTTCGTGTAATATTACACACGGAGCTACTCGCCAGTTCTTTTTTGACGTGAACTTGGCTGGACACGCTCCGCGTGTCTAGATTCTCTTCTCGGATATCTTCGGTGGAAACCTAGGGCTAGGGAATAGTTTTTTTCTTTTATGTAAAAGGTGGCAAACGAGCAGACGGATCACCTGATGGCAAGCGATTACCGCCGCCTATAGACACCCGCAACACCTGAGGAGTCACAAGTGCGTTGCCGACCTTTGAAATGGGATGGGGGATGTAGGGAATTGGGAGGGGGGGAGGGGGGGGGGAAGTTTCAATTCTCTTCACTCCACTCCTCGCGTCGCCTGGCCTCGCCGGTGGAAAAGCAGCTTTATCGTGTGCCACAATTTAACCGTGCTATCCACAATGTATAGATGTGCTATCCACTGGTATTGTATGTCAAACACTGAAAGCAGGGCTTTTTAAAGTTTTTGATGGAGTGTTTTTTGGCTATAATTTCCATCATCGTAATGATTGAAACAGGGTAAATGTTTAGTGTATCCGTTTTTTAAGCTGCGTTATGTCCTATTACTATCTAATTGTAATTTTGTATTTTGTGTTTAGGCACAGTAAAAATCTGAGTTTTCATCTAAAATATGAATATAATATGTAATATTGGTACCTTTCGCAGACGGCGGACTACCAGTGCTCGATCTGCAAGCGCGTGTTCCAGCACCGGAAAGTGTATCTATCGCACATGGCCATCCACTACAAGCGCGGCGAGGGCACGGACGCGGTGGCGGGCGCGGGGGGGGCGGGGGGGCAGGCGGGCGCGGGGGGGCAGGCGGGCCCGGGGCAGCAGGACCCGCTCGCGTGCCCGCAGTGCGGCAAGGTGTGCGACTCGGAGAACTCGCTCAAGTGCCACGTGCGCTGGCACACGTCCAAGTCGTCCCTGTACGGCGCGCGCTACGAGTGCGGCGTGTGCGCGCTCGTGTTCACCAACAAGCGGCGGCTGGAGCTGCACACGCGCGCGCACTACGAGGCGCCCGACGGGCCCTACAAGTGCGGCGTGTGCGGCAAGGGCTACATCGACGAGGACTACTACCGCCGCCACGTGAAGGGCCACAACTTCGACAACACGAGCCACCGCAGGCGCCTGGAGAAGCTGCGTCGCAACAAGGTCAAGTGCCCCATCTGCCCGCGCTACTACCCCGATCTGGCGAAGCTGATCGGCCATCTGAAGCGGACGCACCCGGAGAGCAAGATGGTGAAGACGGACCCCGACGCGCCCCCGCCGGACGTCTTCCGCTGCAAGTTGTGCAACAAGGTGTTTCTGGAGGAGCGACGCCTGAAAGCGCACGAGGCGGCGCACACGCGCAAGCCCACGCACTACGGCTGCCGCTACTGCGGCCACAAGACGCCCTCCATGAAGCACCACAACGTGCACGTGAAGCGCCATCTCTACGTGAAGCACCACGAGCGGCCGCTGCAGTGCCGCCACTGCGAGGAGACCTTCCTGCGCCACTGCGACCTCAACCAGCATCTGCAGACCGCCCACGACGTCACAGAGAACACGTGGATCGAGCAGACCGTGCCGACGCCCGCGCGGCGCAAGGGGCCCCTCAAGGAATTCCAGTGCGAGATCTGTCACAAGCTGCTCGCCAGCCGCGGCAACTTCGAGCGCCACCTCGACTACCACAACTCGCTGCGCTGCAACTACTGCTTCGAGTACTTCAGCAGTCTGAAGTTCCTCGAGGGCCACTTAGCCTTCAGCTGCGAGAAGAAGAACCTCATCGGCGACACGGAGCCGCACCCCAAGCGGGTCAAGTGCCACGTCTGCTACAAGCCGTTCCATCTGCAGGTCAAGCTGGACTGCCACCTGCGGACGCAGCACGACGTGCGCGTCACGAAGGAGTCCTCGCAGGGCAAGCGGGATATAGTGTGCGACTACTGCTTCAAGGTGTTCGAGAATGACTACGCGCTGAGCATGCACAAGATCTACCATCGCACCATCGGCTACTACGGCTGCCGCTACTGCGCGCGCAAGTTCAATACGCTCACGCTGTATCGCAAGCACAAAAATGCGCATTACGCGCAGATGAACGTGGACAACCCCACCAAGTGCGACCACTGCGACGAGACGTTCGTCGCTTTCCGCGAGATGATCACGCACATGCGAGAGGCCCACGGCGACGACAAGGAGTGGATCGTGCTGCCCAAGGAGTCCATCGAGGAGCAGTGCCACATCTGCAAGAAGACGTTCTTCAATCTACATCGGCACCTTAGCTACCACGAGGAAAACCGGTGCAAAAAGTGCGGCGAATACTTCCTGTCGCGCGTGGACTTCGACCAGCATCTGTGCACCGTGGAGAGCGACGAAGAAGACGACGGCGGCGACAGCGGCCGGCCCGAGCGACCCAAATACGAGGAGTGCCCCTTCTGCTTCAAACCCATCACGCACAACACGAAGAAGAAGCACGAGCAAATACACAAAACGTCCGGCGCCATTTCCTGCCGCTTCTGTCCGCTAAAATTCAAGACCATGGACGCGTTTAACATCCACGCGTTTTCGCACCGCAGCCGCAAATACACCGTCAAGCCGATCAAGTGCCGCGTGTGCCGGGAGAAGTTCACCAAGTACGGACCCTTCATGAAGCATATGAAGAGCGCGCACCAGTCGACCAAGAAGGTGCATTATCGTGCCGTCATCAGAGCCGAGCGTTGCGTGGTCTGCGGGGCTTTCCATCCTAATCTACACAACCACTACCGCCATCATCTGCAGCACCAGTGCCAGACCTGCCGCAAGTATTTCACCTCCAGCCGCGTCTTCGGCCGGCATCAGTGCGACAAGGAGGACGCCGACCCCTCCAAGGTGTTCACCAGCGACGAGAACCTCGATGCTCTCATCAAGTCCTACATCCCTAAGGACGAGAAGGACGACGAGAAATTCTACGGCTACACCGACGATGAGGACGACGACGAGCCGGAACCGGAGCCCGAGGCGGAAGCGGCCGCGCCGAGCAACCACACCGCGAATAGTGAGACCGTTCAAAACGGCCACGAAACGAACAAGAACCCTCCGGCGGAGAGCCTAGTGATGCAGCCGTTCATAATATCGGACGTGCTTTCGCTGTACGAGAAGAAGGCGGAGCTTCTAGCGCTGTACCAGAAGAAGGGCACGCGGGAGAGCCAGACGGCCGCCAAGAAAAAGGAGAAGGCCAAAGCCAAAGCGGCGAAGCAGAAAGAGAAGAAGGAGGCGGAGAAAAAGAAGGCGGCGGAGAAGAAAGCGGACGACACTGACAGCGACGTGGAGATCGTGGCGCTGTCGGACGAGGAGCCCGCGCCCTGCCCCGTCATCACCCTCGATGACGACTGAACTTGAGCGGTTTCTTTTAGACAACCCGGTATTGATCCGAAGCGACGCTCACCTCCCCTCACATATACCTACAGGGCGACACTGTAATTGCCAACAAGTTGTAAACGTTTGATATTACACATAGAACTGAACAACTATCTCCGAAGAACCTATACAATCAGACCAATACGATTATTTGACTCCCCATACCAAAGTATTTTCAAATATTGTATGGAAAGAAAAAAAAAATATGCTCCACTAATATCGCAGCGAGTCCGATACAGCGCTCACGTCGACCAACACCTGGTAAAGCGCTAAAACTATGACGCAAAACAAAGATAACTATTTCTCATAACATAATTATAAAAATATAACATAATTATGAAATATTTGTATTTAAGCTAGTGAAACTTTAGTGATAAATAATTTTTGGGTATTTTTAGTGATATTTGACCGTGCAATGTTGGATGACAGTGTGTAAGGACACGTGGAGAATGCACATTATTATAAGTAGCTATTCGACAGCACTTCTCTTTTAAGGAGTGCACAATATAAATTGTTATTGTATCGCATTATATGTTATTTTCGTTTTTTATTTTTAATTATAATGTCATTTAATTGCAAAGATACCTAAAAATCTGGCCGATATATCATATTTATACTTCAAAACTCTGAACCTGGGAACACAATCGCCGGTTGATTTCGACAGTCGGCAAGGTGGGACCTTTTGAATATTGAACAGAAATAATACTTTTCGCTACTCTGTGCCTCTGCTTAGATTTCTTTATTCCCGCCTACGTTTTGAGTCTTCGTTAAGCATTTGTAATAAGGACTATTTAGCAACAATCTTAATGATTTTGTCGATTCAAATAACTTTTGTACATATTAAGTACCTATTCTTAATTTCACCAGCTATTGTGCTGCCATTTTTTGTAATATATTGTCATGTTTCATGGTTAGTTGGAAGTGAAATATTTAGTTACTCGATAGCAGTAAGCATAGTACCTAAATAATGTAGTTATATGGTATTGATTGATATGGATATCTGATTGTCAAGTTAATGTTCGTTAGCTCTGTGTAAAGAATATGAAACTAGGCCATTTATAAAGTATTGTATTGTACAGAATTCAGCGCTGTATTTCGTTGGTAATACTGTTTTAATTAAGCTGTTTTGGAATTAGTTTTTGAATATTTTGATTTCTAAGTCAATTCAATTTTAATTAAGTTTACGTCGAATCGCTTGACTAATTTGTACGTAACAGTAAGCGGCCAGTTACTATACCTACTAAATTCTTAGCATTCCAATGTATAGAGTAGTGCGTATATGCTTTCTCATTTACCAAAGTAGTGCTGAATGCTGTGAGCCTTCGGCGGACTTGTATATTTTTTCTTATATTTAATTATGGTATATAGTCATTTGGATCTCCCGGCCGAGGATGACGATCGTGCTTGGGGAAGGTGAAGTAGGCGCTTACAGAGGAACGAACAAAGATACTAATGTATATAGTACCTTTGCATAAATGTATGAAATTAAATATTTTACCACCCCGACATTTAAAATAGTTAACTTGAAAACCACAGAATTTATTTTCATAGCTAAGAATTATCATTTATTAACCTATAAATAAATAAATAAAAAACATTAATATCGGTCCAGACAGATATCTTTTGCGACGTCGCGAGTATATTTCTCATTTGGTTCAGGGTACTGTTTATATCTGTTTAAGATTTATAACGACATGCATTTGAAAGTGTGAGGAAATTGGCAGTTCACGCATTGAACCAGAAGAGAATAGTCAGCTATGTGATATGAGTGAAGGCAGTGACGTATTTGTATGTGCTATTATGTGTTTTTCTATTTTTGTTTCGGCGCAACGCCTCGATTATGTTCTAGTATTATGTGAAAAAAATTATCGTCATGTTTTAATTCAAGTGTATGTTGTTGATCACAAATTAAATGGTAATTCAATACTTAGCTATTGTTTTTGTTATTCGATGAAAAGGAAATGAAAAGGTCCTGTTATTATTAATAATTTATTGAGTCAACATGGTGTTACATGGTTGCCGATCGGTCGCTGAGGGCGGCCGCGGCAACAGTTAACGAAAAAGTTTTAAAATGTTACAAAAATAGCTGTTTTTGCGTTTTTTACAGTACATACATACATACAGCGAGTATACATTACATGTTACTCTTCATTTACATCTTAAGAATTGCCAAGTGATATTTTGTCGACTAAAACTTGCACACTCTCACTCTAGCTGCGTGGGTACAGGTCGCGCCAAACTTTAAGATCGCTGAAGGGTACTGAGTGGGGGAAGTGTGCGTTCACTTTGAATCTTCATGCTCGAATTTTGATATTCTGATTATGCCAATATTTATTGTCTAATAGTGCCCAAAGGAAAAAAATGTGCTTTCGTAGTTTCAGAGAAAATCGAGTTTTTCACTGAGGCTGCTAGCGGAATGTTTCGCTGGCAGCCTCATCTCTGGAACCAAGGAACTACTTCGAAATTCGAGCATGAGGATTCTAAGTGAACGCACACTTCCCCCACTCAGTACCCTTCAGCGATCTTAAAGTTTGACGGGACCTGTAACGAGTGGTTTGTTCGTTTTATATTAACTAGAGTTATCAATTAGCTATTCGACTATTAACAATATATGATGCAATATATTACAATATTTTTATTTGTTTAATAATTATATCTACTTCTAGCTGATATTTGTTCTTAACTAGACATCACCATTGCTTTTTCAGTCATTTGCCTAATGAAAGAAAACAATATTATTTATTTACAAAGTTAGATATGAAATCTTATTGATTATTTAAAGTTAGCATAATTAATGTCAAAATCGTAAAATAGAAGTGTGAAACGGTCGTCCAAGACACGTTCTAGAGGTCATTCCTTCCACGATCGAATGGCAATATGGCACTGACGACGGATAAGTCAATAAGACCTCAAATACCGCGAGAGGCACAAAGTAATATCTTGACACTTTAAAAGTCGATCAAATGTGAATAGCACTGTTTATCATAGATTTGGGGTTTATTTTAGAACGAATGAATATTATTTTGTTTGATATCATTGCCAGAACACTCGGAAGAAAGTGGACGGTTGGGTAAGACCCACAATCAAATAGCATGCACATAAGAGCTACACTATGAAATCTGTGTCAAATATTTGATCAATTTTTAAAATAAGAATCTTTGTAACTCTAGATCAGTGTTTTTCAACCTGTGGGTTGCGACCCCCGGGGGGTCGCGAAGTTTTTCTCAAGGGGTCGCGGGAAAAGAATGTAGGTCCTACAATGCAATGAAAAAATACGATTTCATTGCGAAGGCTGGGCCTTTTTACGTATTTTTTGACAATTTGTCAAAACGTAGCTCCATTTTGGAGACGTTAATAAGTAAATTATTTTCTAATTGAAGAAAAATATAAACGTAGTTTCTCAAATCACTAACACTTTGTATGTTTATGGTCCTAGGGGGGTCGCAAGAATTTTTTAACTTGTAAAGGCGTCGGGTATTATAAAAGGTTGAAAAACACTGCTCTAGATTAATGAAATAAACTATTAATATTATTATTAACGTAACATTCTTCGATTGTTTATCTCGTTCGGAACAACTCACTTGCTGTTATCTTAAACGTATTCACGACCAACAGGGTCGATATCCCATCTGGTGTACCTCAAGGATCGTAGTTGGGACCACTTCCGTTTGTCATATTTATATAGATAACCACTGCCGCTTCTAACGTAGTGACTGTATCTGAAATCTAAATTGAATATATCCAGTGGTGGTAGGTGTCGATAATGGGGCTTTTGATAATGTGGAAATAATATCGTGCTATTCAGGCAGATAATCCTATCAATTGTCTCACTCGCTATCGCGTCATTCGTTGACTTAGGCAAAGGCGTCGATATGTCTAAAATAGTGCTATCAATCGTTCCATTCGCTATCGCATCATGCGTTTGCAGAGACGGGCGTCGCTCGAAGCATCGGTCAATACTCGCGTAGAAGACAGAGCTGGCTATGGGTCCATCTGTTGTCTTGAACACCCGCCTGTGCCCCGCATGCGGGTGCGGGTGGAGGAGGGTGCGCTCAGTCGTCCCACTCGCCGTCGCTGGTGTCGTTGGGCGAGTCGGAGTCGGTGTCGGAGTGCAGCGCCTTGCTGCGCTCCTGCAGCGCGCGCGCCAGGGCGCCCGCCAGCCCCGCCGCCTGCTCCAGCGGCACCCCCCGCGCCCCCCCGCCCCCGCCCCCGCACCCGCCCCCGCCCCCGGCCCCGCTCTCCGTGCGCGACGCCACCTGCACAGACACATGCTTTACACTACACTATACAGGGTACAAAATAGGTGTAGGAGCTGTTAGCTGGGGCTTCTACTTATCATACTGAAACGACTTCGCTGAGTAAGCAAGAATTTTTTTGGACTCCATACGAATCGATCGGCTGTTTGGCCTTTGTATGGAAGGACCAACAATTATTTTGCGAATTCTGCAGTGTCGTAGAACAAAAGTAGAAGCCCGAGTTTGGGCTATTTTGTTAAACCCTGTTTGTAATATCGTATAGTATGGAGGTATTTAAAATGTTTTTTGAGTATCTCATTAGCATAAACTGTAGTCTTATTGTGGCCTGAATTAATAACTGCGACATAACAGAAAATTCTCCGATTCAGACAGACGTTCACTGTCAAGTGTCCCCTTTATCAAATCGAGTCTTCACTATATTTTTGCTGTCGATACTGCAAACCCTGACCACAAAACGCATAAATACAGAAGGTCCGCTCGATAGCCTCACTAAAATCCTAAGGTCCTTTAAGAAGTATACGGTCGTTCTAGGCACGGTCGCGATACTGTGCGATCGTGACCTCGCCTCGAACGACCGTGTACTTCTATCAGCATGTATGTGCTAACGATTTTAGTGGTTTGTCTGTGTCTATATATTGTGTCTGTATATTGAGTGCGCGGCTCACCGCGCGCAGCTCGACGCCCTGCCGGATCTCGCTGAGCAGGTCGCCGCGGCGCGCGCCCGCCGCCGGCCTCGTCCCCACTTCCACCTTCTGCAACACCCCATGGCAGTTTAGTTTTTCGTGTGAGCGACCCCAGCAAGCACTTTTTTCCTGGGGCTCCTAGGATAATCCTACCTATCTCAAATTTTAGAGCATAATTAGAGCAATCATCATGCCAAAAGAAAAAATTAGAGCAATCATACTTTTCGAGATACGAGCGCCTAAAGGTGTGCTTGCTGGATGGCAGTCCACCCAGCAAGCACAACTGGTGCACAAAAACTACGAAGACTTGGGAAAAAATTTTGATGCACAGATTTAGAGCATCATAAAGTGAGTCGGACTGCAAAGTTTCATGAATGTCATGTCTATAGTTTTCTCGCTAGAACGCAAAACCTGCTTCACGTTCTTTTCACGAATCTTTCTAGCAGTCACATCAGATCTCAGCAATTACAGCATCTTGGTTCAAAATTTTTATGCCAGGATTTAGAGCAACACGAAAAACCTATGCTGAATTATTTTTGAATCCCAAAAATCAGTACTTTTTGTGCTACGAGCCAATGGTTTTTCCTTGCTGGGTGGACATGACAAAAGTGACAAAGCTGTATAGCTTTGCAAATAATATGAATACAAGACTGGTTCTTATGCTCAGATTTACAGCAAAATTAGAGCATACTGCTCAAAAAAACTAGAATCCCAAACGTTATAGTTACAGCGGTAGACGCTAAAAACTGTTTTTTCCCGCCAATCTTTTGAATAATTACGGCGACTCGCGGCAGATTGCGACGTTGCCGCTCTTATTTTTTTCTACTTCAAGCAATAACTGACTTTGTGCTGTGAGTATAAAGTACATTTGGGTTCAAACTATCGATTGTCATTTACATTGATAGACAAGAAACAAGCGCGACAAATATAAATGGAAGTTGTTGGTGATCTTACAATACGTAAGGTTTTAATATGACAGGAATTGGTATTAAAATTGTATCGAGCCGGACGACGTACTGCCATTTTAGTTGACAGCATCTATTATATCTTTATGTTTTATAGCTTAAAAGACATGTCACGACGTCACTGAGTGTTAATAAAAAAATAACTGGGCCTCCGGTACCCTCATTCACTCGGCGAAACACAACAAACGTTGCTTCACGCCGGTTTTCTGTGAGGCCGTGGTATCACTCCGGTCGAGCCGGCCCATTCGTGCCGAAGCATGGCTCTCCCACGTCTAATCATCCCACCTAATCTAATCCCACCATGTAGAATCTTTTTATTTACATAATAATTAAATTGTGTGTGAAAAAGTACCATGCCAAATCAACTCTATATTCAGTTAATATGTCATCAATTCTTTAACCTTTATACTAGTAAAAATATAGATATTAAAAAATATATATTTTAGAACTAAGTTAAAAAACTTACACGGAACCCTAGACTGCGCGTGGCCCGACACGCACTTGACCGCTTTTTATTCAGTCGAATTTATATGATCTAGTACGGTATATGAATATAATATGTTATATGACTAAGGTGTTGGTCGAATGTGTGGATGTAGGGCGTTTTGCGTTTTGTTTTTGTACTGTGCTATATACAAATATTGGAGCATGGCTGAAATCGGAACGATGCCGCCGCCGCCGCCACCACCAGCAAAACGCAATGATGAATCACAAGCGTTCCGTATTATAGGTATTCCGCTATCGTATGATTTACATGTATTTATTTTTTTTGACTGACTCGGTGGCTAAGTGGTTAGCGATCCTGACTTCTGATCCGAGAGTCGTGGGTTCGATCCCCACACAGGGCAAACTTTTCTGTGATGAGAGGAATTGTTTGCTCTGAGTCTGGGTGTATTATATCCATATATATGTATGTATTTAAAAGTATATGTGTATAATAATAATAATTCTTTATTTGTTTCTTAAAATTAGATACATATTTTGTGCCGCTCTAGTTCTCCCACTAGGATTCCCTGTGTCGGAGAACTAGTGTCTTCCATCGGATACAGAAAAAAGAAATGAAAACATTCTATAAATAAGTTTACAGAAACACAATAAGAAATGATAGCAAAAAGGAAAAAAAGGACAATAGACATGTATATCAGTCTCTGGTTCCCAAGATACAGGGAATCCTAGTTTGGGGCTAGATGACCGTGTGTGATTTGTCCCAGTATTATTATCTATCAGTTTATTTCAGGCACAAGGCCCATAGAAATATATAAAATCGCCCTCGTTTCTAGTCTATATCAATGTAAGTGACAATCGATAGATTGAAACTGAAATGTACCTTATATTCACACCACAAAGTCAGTTATTGCTTGAACTAAAAAATATAAGAGCGGCAACATCGCAATCTGCTGCGAGTCGCCGTAATTATTCAAAAAATTAGCGGGAAAAATCAGTTTTTAGCGTCTACCGCTGTAACTATAACGTTTGGGATTCTAGTTTTTTTTGAGCAGAATGCTGTAATTTTGCTCTAAATCTGAGCATAAGAACCAGTCTTGTATTCGTATTAGTTTCAAAGCTATACAGCTTTTTCACTTTTGTCATGTCCACCCAGCAAGGAAAAAACATTGGCTCGTAGCACAAAAAGTACTGATTTTTGGGATTCAAAAATAATTCAGCATAGGTTTTTAGTGTTGCTCTAAATCCTGGCATAAAAATTTTGAACCAAGATGCTGTAATTGCTGAGATCTGATGTGACTGCTAGAAAGATTCGTGAAAAGAACGTGAAGCAGGTTTTGCGTTCTAGCGAGAAAACTATAGACATGACATTCATGAAACTTTGCAGTCCGACTCACTTTATGATGCTCTAAATCTGTGCATCAAAATTTTTTCCTAACTCTTTGTAGTTTTTGTGCACCAGTTGTGCTTGCTGGATGGCATGCCATCCAGCAAGCACACCTTTAGGAGCTCGTATCTCGAAAAGTATGATTGCTGAAATTTTTTCCCTTGGCATGATGATTGCTCTAATTATGCTCTAAAATTTGAGATAGGTAGGATTCTCCTAGGAGCCCCAGGAAAAAAGTGCTTGCTGGGGTCACTGACACTAGCTTTTCCATTCAAAGTACTGGATCGTCATCGCGGTTAACCCGATATTACACGGTTCAATATTGCTTCAATGGCATTGTTACATCTAAATATATTTCAATGCGACATATTTTATACTTCAAGACGGTCAATGTTCAATGAAATTGCTTCAATGCGATTGACTCGTGTAACGTCGGCTTTACGACCTGAACGTTTAGGCGTCAGTCAACTTACTCGAAGCGTCTTGGAGCCGCTGCGTATGCTCTCCATGAGCGCGGCGCGGGGGTCCTCTGCCCCCGCGGCGGCGCCCGGGGGGCCGGCGGGGGGCGGCGGCGGCGGGGGCGGCGGCGCGGCGGAGGGGGCTGGGGGCCCCGAGCTCGCGGGGGGCGGGGGCGGCGGCGGCGGCGCGGGCGGCGCGCTCGTGGGGGCCGCTGCAGTGGATAAAAGAAGATTTTCTAGGTCAAGGATTTTATAATGGTACTGCTCCACTTGTCTTATTGCGCAAATTGTCGCGATAATGTCATTATTTCACCGATTCAAGAAGAATTAACGAGACCTACCTACAGCCTACCTATGTACGTATCTACTGATTGTGAGACGTCTTTTTTCAATTGGTAGTAAGATTACATTATAGCGATAACTTACGTAATTTAAAGGAGCAGTGGCATTGAAATGGAAAGAGAAATTAATGCGAAATTATGCGGATGTGGATAGAAGTCGTTTTATATAACCAGTGAAAAGGAGGCCGCGTTAAATGCGGGGGCGAGGTTGGGCTAGAGTAGTGGTATATAGAAGACAAGCTAAATGATAGGCAGGCTAAAGCAGTGGTATATAGGAGGCAGGCTAATGTATAGGCATGTTTAAAGTAGTGGTATACAGGAGACGGGCTGGAGTAATAGTATATAGGAGGCAGGCTAAAGTAGTGGCGTATGTAGCGTTTAAAGTAGTGGTATACACCCTGTAAACAAAATTGGGTTAGGACCCGTTAACTGGGGATTCTACTCATCGCACTGAACAACTTCTGTTCTACGACTTTGTTCAAATAGCAAAAAAATTTTTGGACTCTCCATACAAAAATGGCCAAAAAGATGATCAATTTGTATGGAGAGTCCAAAATTTTTTTGCGATTTGAGCAAAATCGTATAAGAAAAGTTATTCAGTGCGATGAGTAGAATCCCCAGTTAACGGGTCCTACACCAATTTTGATACACCCTGTATAGGAGGCAGGTCAAGTAGTGGGACGCAGACTGTGGTCTACAGGGGACAGGCAAGTAGTGGTATATGAAGGTGCATAGTTACGCTGCGGCGGGCGCGGCGGCGGGTCCCGCGGCGGCGCGGCGGGCGGCGCGGCGGGCGGCGCGGCGGGCGGCGCGGCGGGCGGCGGCGGCGGCACGCGCCCCGGCGGCGGCGGCGGCGGCGGCGCCCGGGACGCTAACCACACAGAACGACATGTTAATCTAACTTTAATTAAAGCTCTAAGTAAAATATCACACTCAGTAATGCATCAACAGTACAGTTCATACGAGCCGATTTTGGAGACGGAACTGTAACAATGCTAAGAGCTCAAAGTTTACGGGCTGCAGAGAGCGAGTTGAAATGGCAACGGGAAAGCCTTTTTATTTCGCAGAACAAATGGCTGAGAGTGCACTACTTGAGTGTGACGAATGGATGTTCGATGAATGATCGTTCGATGGAACGATGCTACAATTTATGTTTATTTGTAATTCATAAAAATCATTCACGTGTAAATGCACGTTAGTGCGACAAACGATTTTACGACATCGATTTGACAGGCAACGAACGTTTTTTGCAAAAAACGCATGTTTTTATTTTCCTCACATAAAACAAAATAGGTTTCCGATATGGTGTTTGATTAGCACTCGTTGTTTCGAAACCGAACCGCTCCCACTCAGGACATAATTTGCATGATGAGGAAGGAGTGTTCACCCGCGATCCCGTATGGGTTGAGTTGCCCAATAACGGATCTGCGCGTCATTTTAAGCTTGTTTGCTTTATGTCTATTTGTTTAATATCTAATTTTAAAAATTATTCATTGCACATCCATTTGTCGCACTTAACATTGCACACACAATAGCTGACGGAGTAGCAAACTTCACGAGTGGCGACCGTGGGCCACAACGCGTAGTGTTGAAATAGATACTACTTGGAAACTGCCGAATGCACGTGATAGTTCTTCGGGGAGGGAGGTCCATTTTCAACAGTGAATGTTTTCCTGCTGGTATAATACATTTATCGGCTGAAAAGTAAATAAATATATGACAAAGGAACCGACAACTTAATGCAGACTGTCGCTATCATTATAGACCTGGCTGAGTAATACACAGAGTAGGAACAACATAAGGGGGCACTCACGCGGCGCGGGCGGCGCGGGCGGCAGCTGCGGCGGCGGGCGCGCGCTCGGCGCCGGCGACCGCTCCGCCACTGCGACACCACCACTTATGTTAAATACATTATTTTATATATCTATCTATCTACTTATCTCACTATCTCAAGTCAACAAACTGTCTATTGTGGAATTGCACACTTTACCACAGTAATTACCACTTTGTTTATAGATCCCGTTCTATCAGAGAACCAAGTTTAAACGTATCTGACACGAGGGTCCCATTGACACTTAAAAAAATTACAGTAGGCTATCCTGCTGTCAGGGTAAAAAATATTGTCACGAAAGAGTTCTGCAATGCCTTTATAGATCAGCAATAAGTTCTCGAGTGGCGACCGCGCACTGGAAGAGGCAGCGTAGGCAAGCCCCCACTCGGTGGACCGATGACCTGGTTGTACGGTCTCTTGCTAGATCCGTACAGATGTATGTAGTGATAAATGATGTACTCTTGATATTAGAAAATAAGTTTTATTTCCAGTTAATACAATGGACGCGAGCACACACAACCTTGTCGTTATGTGAACTGAATAAATGAATACATAAAAATAAAATCGCTGACGCGGTACCATGTACAGTATGATGAAACTGTACATATTCCCGGGCCAGAGAAAATTAACTAATTAATTAAATATTTCTTCACATTTTCGTAAATCAGGGCTCGTTGACCTGTTTACGAAGCGAACCGAGCGAAAAATGCCTTGTTGCCGCTCTCGTGGTGCGCTCTCCGCCTCAGCCGCCGTCCGCGGCGCCGCCGCCGCCACCTGATGTTCAGCCAGCTCCGCGTTGGTGTCTTGTGTCACCCGTGTCCCTGACCCTTCAGCCGCTGCTACCGCTAGTTGCGCTAGCGGAATGTCCGGTGTACTTGTATGCACCTTTCGACAGCTACATTGCATTCGCTTGATTACGATAACTACCGCTATGATTGCGGTTATGCTGAACACTACGTAAATCATGACGTAGTGATGTATGTCATGATAAGACACACTGTATGATAACTCCTCGTTTTCTTTCAAGTTTTGCAACTCGTTTTCAATAACTGAAGTCTCTTGTTCAAACTCCAAATGTGTTTTGTTGCTGTTCAAGTTTAAGCGAGGGATAGATATGTTGATAATATGATTGATTGGAGCCATGGTTGGAGTATATAAATTAGGCGACATCCGAACCTCGCTTGTATGAGGCTTGTGCGGATAAATCGTGAATTCGTCAGTCTTGATAATGCAACCGTGACCTACGCTTATCAGGCCGGAGTTCACCAGCTGATGTGCAGTCATCCTATCCCCGCACATTGTTCTAACTTGACACCGCTCGCAACATGTATAGATATATGTATTTATAGCGAAGCTGTCTTGCCATGTGTTTTTACATAAACTTTCTTCAGTCTTGCATTCTTGATTTTCCATCACACATAGATTTTTGTCGTTTTTCATCTTATATTCTGGCTTGATGCTGTGGCAAAAATATGTTTCTGACTGTATAAAACAAGCTTGGACGTCTATGTCACTCATTGGTATGAATGTATCTTTCTTGATGTTCATGGCCACGTAGTCTGATACTGGAGTCAATTTGATGATTTTGTGTTCTTGATAATGAGGTATAGGAATTATTTTCAAAATCTCGTAAGTTTCTCTGCCGATGAGTGGTATCCTTATTTCAAAAAGAAGAAATTCTTGCAGTATTCTAGTCTTTATCTTGATAAGATTGTACAGTTTATGTAAATCTGAGTGTATGTTGTCAACTGGAAGTGAGACGTCTTTAGGTAACTTGCTTGCTATGGTACTTAGTTCGTTTATAAGTTGGTCTGGCGTGAGTAAGTGTGAGTTGAAACGCCCTTGATATATGTCGGTCACTGTATCTAATAACGTATTCTGTAGGTTTTTTAAGTTGTGAAGTACGTTGCTCGCTATAATCGACCCAATTGCGAAGTCATTTACGACGCTATTTGCTTGAGCTTTGTTCTTCAAGTCGATTATTCCCTTTTCCAAAGTGATCATATGTTGATTTATTATTTTATGTTGTTGATTCATGACGCTTTCAGTGCGTTTTAGAAGATTATTTTCAGATTCAACGACTGAAGTCTGATTTCTCCAAAGATTCATTATATGTTTTTGATTGTCTTGAAGCAATTTGATATCCTTCTCGTACTGTTCGGCGAATCTCTCGTCTAATACTCCGAACAAACTATTGGCAAGATATCCGACTCCATTGATAAGGCCTCTCCGCCGACGCTGTCTGAGTGCGTGTTCATTGTTTTGATGATTCAAAATCAGCTGGTTGTAGTACTCGAGTTCAGTATACCCGTGACGTAACTGAATAAGGACTGCTTCACAATGAACTTGATCTCGCATTGTTTTGCATGCTTGGTCCAGTGTATGTATGTATGTGTCTAATGCCTTATTCCCTTGCCAATAAGGTTGCATTTGGTAGTAAACGACGAGTTTCCATTCATCCTTGATTAATAACATGTTTGCTACTTTATCAAAGTATAAACTCTGATTTTCTCTGAAATTGGTAATGTTGACATTAGCCTCTGAATTGGTGATGATAGTCATGAATAGGAGGAAAGTTGTCAACATTGTGGCGAAAAATGAATTCTTGACTTTTCTTGACCTTGTGTTTGTTTGTTTACTTGCAGTTTCATCTTGATTATCTTTGTTATTTGATTGATTGCACTTGTTTGCAACGTTGTTTTCTTCACTGACAAGTAGTGACAATTTGATAATCGGCCGCTTCATGTGCCCGCCTTTAGTCTTGAGCGTGACTACGCGAGTAAAGCCGTCTTTCCCTGGATGTAATTCCATCACTCTGCCCATAATCCACTTGCCTGGAGGCAGATTCTCTTCATGCACGAGCACAACATCATTGAGCTTGATATTATTTTTTGTTTGTCTCCATTTAGACCTTGATGTCAGTTGGGACAAATACTCATCACGCCAGCGCTTCCAAATGTCTTGTAGGATTTTTTGAGTCATTTGCCAGCGTGTCCTTAAATCTCTCTCAGTTTCGACTAACGTTAATACAGGACCATTTGTTAAAAAATGCGACGGGGTCAAGTAGTTAAGGTCATCTGGGTCTTCAGTCAGCGCACACAGAGGTCTGGAGTTCAGAATTGCTTCGATTTGGGTAAGCAGCGTTGAGTACTCTTCGTATGTAAGCTTTTGCTCTCCGATCACTCTTTTTAGATGGAACTTGAAGCTTTTGACAGCCGCTTCCCATAGGCCTCCTGCTGATGGCCATGCAGGGGCATTGAAGTGGAACTTGATTTCCATATCGGCTAACTCTTGTTGTAGCTCATCATCGAAGACTTGTAAAATTTCTTGATATTCTTGTTGAAGTACTCGACTCGTGCCGACGAAGTTACGTCCATTGTCACAATAGATGTCGCTAGGGGACCCTCTTCGTGCTGACATCCTGCGTAGCGCTGCTATGAATGACGATGTCGTCAAGTCAGAGACCAGTTCCAGGTGGACAGCTTTCGTGACCATGCATACGAAAACTGCCACATATCCTTTTGTGGTTTTTATTCCACGGCCCTTGTTAGCTTTTAAAAGGACATGTCCAGTGAAGTCCACGCCGGTATGCTTGAAAGGACGTGATGGATTCACTCTTGCAGCAGGTAAGTCTCCCATTATTTGTTCTTGTAAATTTGGTTTTTGTTTTTTACAGGTTACACACTTGTTTATGTACCTTTTTGTTGTTCTATTGCCGCTTAGTATCCAATATTTTTGTCGCGTAAATGCAAGTGTAACACGAGCTCCGCCGTGATAAGTGAGTTCGTGTGCATTGTTTATTATTAGCTCAGTGAGGCGACCTTTTTGTGGCAAAATAATTGGATTTTTCATTTCAGGACTGATGGGGGCATTTTGCAATCTCCCTCCCACGCGTAAAACTCCAATTTCGTCTAAAAATGGATTGAGATTTTGGATTTTGCTTTTTGGCGAAATTTGTTTCTTTTCCTTTAGACAGCTTATTTCAGATTCAAATTCTTCTGCTTGTACTTGTTTTACAATCGTAAGCCTTGCTTGCTTTAATTCTGTCAGAGTGAGCCATGCTGATTTTTCTCTATTTTGTTTTTTCGTTCCAAAGCGCCGTACCCATGCTAGTACGTGCAAAAGTTTTGTGAATGAACTGTACTTGTTTAACAGTTCATTGATAAGGCTGTAGTCGTTATCTTGCGTCACGACGTTGACTTGTTTCGTTTGTTTTTGTTCTTCGGTTGTCGTATATACAGGCTGATCTTGTTTTTTATTTTCACAGGAAGGCAACCATGCTGGTCCTTGCCACCACAAGGGATGTTTTTGTAGCTGACTTGCTGTCAGGCCTCGACTGGTGCAGTCTGCGGGGTTTTCCGAGGATTTTACATATTGCCAACAGTCATGAGGCATGATTTCAATGATTTTACGAATCCTGTTGGCCACGAACGACTTCCATCGATCAGGATTTCCTTGTAGCCATCCTAATACGGCCATGGAGTCAGTCCAACCATAAATCTTGATTTCTTGGTTTGTTGATAGTGCTTGTTTGACTTTATCCATTAGTTTGGAAAGAAGTAGAGCTCCACTCAACTCTAGTCTTGGTAAAGTTACTTGTTTGTTGGATGGAACCAATCTTGATTTTCCCACAACCAACTTTATTTCAACCTTTTCTGATTTTAACACCCTGCTGTATATAACGCATCCGTATGCTTTCTGCGATGCGTCACAAAAGCCGTGTAACTCGAGCGTGCATGTGACGTCAGTGCCGAGCCAACGTGGTATTTTTATCTGATTAATGTTTATTAAATCTTCTTTAATTTTTTGCCATTCCATTTGGATATCTTGTGGAAGTTTACCATCCCATGCCAATTCTGTTTTCCAGACTCGTTGAAAAAGTAGTTTCATTTTGGTGGAAAGCGGGGTAAGCCACCCCAACGGGTCGAAAAGTTTCGAAATATCCGACAAAAGCGACCTTTTTGTATCTGCAGTCTTCTTGTTATTGATTTTTGATTGAAATATAAACATGTCTTGATTGGGATTCCAATGTAAACCAAGAGTTTTTGTAGACTCGGTTAATTTAAAATCATAGTTTTCTTGATCTTGCTGTTGTGGGTCTTGAGATAGTTCTTGATAGTTCGAGTTCCACTTTCTCAAATTGAAACCGCCTGACTTCATGAGATTGATAAGATCTTGCTTCAGTTGTAATGCTGTTTCTAATGAGTGAGTTCCATGTAACAAATCGTCCATGTAAAATGAATTTTCAATTACTTGGGCGGCTTCTGGGAATTTTTCTTTCTCGTCTTTTGCTAATTGCTGCAAGGTCATCATAGCGAGGAAAGGGGCGGCCTTGGTGCCGTAGGTAACAGTTGTAAGTTGGTACTCTCGCATTAACTCGTGCGGGCTATCTCTCCATAGGATCTTTTGAAGGGCTTGATCATCTTCATGGACCCATATCTGGCGAAACATTTTTTCTATATCGGCAGTGAAGGCGACTTGATACTTCCTCCACCCCAAAATAAGTGTTAAAAGGTCTTTTTGCAAATTAGGTCCCTTACACATGCAATCGTTGAGACTTGTTCCATTAGATGTTTTTTCCGATGCATTGAAGACTACGCGGTGAGACGTAGTCGTAGAGTCCTCGCGCAGTACGCAATGGTGCGGTAAGTAACATTCCGGTTTCACGTTAACGCTAGCGAGCTTCATATGATGCAATTCTTGGTACTCATGTATAAAGGCCTTATATTCCTTTTCGATTTCTTGATTTTTGATGAATTTTCTTTCCAACTGTCGAAATTGAGCGATGGCCTTGTGTTTAGATTGGCCCAACTTATCTATGTTGGATTTAAGGGGCAGTCTCACTTGATATCTGCCGTTGTTTAACCTTGTTGTTGTTGACTTGTAAAAATCCAAACATTCGCTCTCTTCGGTAGAAAATGATGTATTTTCGGAAATGTCTTCGATTTCCCAAAATTTTTGAATTTCCTCTATATTATTCAGAACGACGTTGCATTGTAGAGTTTGTACTTTTCCACATAAAATCCACCCGAGTCGCGTTTGTTGTGCAACCGGTGTCATATTATAGTCGGCCTTGTAGATGCCATCCATAATTATGTTTGAATAAACTTCGGCGCCCAGAAGTATATCAATCGGCTTGCTTTCGTTGAATTCCGGGTCGGCCAGATGCAAGTTTTGTAGAAAGTCCCATGTTGACCTTGTAAATGATTTATTTGGTAAGTTTCTTGTTAAACTTTTCATGATGTAAACATCTGTGTTGAACTTGAATTTTTCATCGAGTGAGGTGCAGTTGATGTTCAACATTCCAGTACACGTATTGTCCTTGGTTCCAACCCCCGTTACGGTACCTCTACACTTGTTACGAGGTAAGTGTAACAGTTGTGCGGCGTTCTCCCTAATTAAAGACACTTGTGAGCCTTGGTCTATGAGTGCTCGCATAGTTTGATACTGTCCATCAGCTCCTTGAACTTTTAGCAAAGCAGTGGCTAAAAGAATTTCGGGAACATCACGTGTTTGAGCCACGTGAGAGTTGCCACTTTTTCGATCGCTGCGTTGCATCATGGATTCCGCGGAAGCGCTGTTCGGCGTGTACCTTGTTGTCACGTCGTTAGGTGTCAGGTTACTCCTTGAATATACAGCATGTAAAATTGTATTATGACACCCGTTGCATTCGCGGCATCGCTTGTTGGATGTACAGGGCTTGCCATTGTGACTATACAGGCAGTTGCAACACAAATTTAGTTTCGCAATTGCTTGGCGTTTTTGTGTCGGCGCTAATTCCAGGAATTGCTTGCAGTAGTAAATTCCATGTTCGGTACTTCGGCAATAAATGCATCTTGTTTTATCGTATCTTGAAAAATTTGACTGAGTTATAGCCTTGTTGCTAGAATACTGCCTAAAATTGTATGACCTTTCTTGTTTGGTCGAAGTGGATGGTGTCGGCTTTCTTTGATTTTCTTGTTTTCGACGCGCTGATTCCATTGCCGTAAATTTTTTTTCTAGGTAGTTCAAAAACTCACTCAGGATTGGTAACTCCCTTGGTTGGTTCAAAGATTCGAGATAGTCATTATGGATTTCTGAGTCTAATTTTTGCACCAATATATAGACTAGTATGGGGTCCCATGTTTCAATGTTGATTCCCAAGTTCTTGATAGCGTTCAGACATTCAGTTGTGACGTCATGAAGGCGCTTGATATGGTTAGCGTTGGCTTGTTGTATAGCGGGAAGACTGAATAGGGTGTCCATGTGTGTTGTGAAAATCAATTTTTTGTTATTGTATCGATGATTCAATATTTCCCAACTTGTTAGGTAGTTATCTGCGCTTATTTGTAGGTGTTGAATTAAGCGCTCGGCTTCACCTGTTAGCTTGCTTTTGAGGAACTGCATTTTTTGTGCGTTGGACAACGTGGGGTTGTTGTGTATAGCTTCACAAAACAGGTCTTTAAATGACACCCACTGTTGATAGTTGCCGTTGAAAACTGGAATGTCGAGTTGAGGGGTTGATTTTTCTCGATGAGAAACTGACCATAACTTGCTATTTATGGCCTTCTTGATGTCGTAGTATTTTTGTTCGTGTTCGTTGAATCTTGTCTCATATTGTGTGTTTGATCCCTCTAATTCACTGTCCAGTTCCCAGTGAAGAGTGTCTATTGCTTTCCAGCGTACTTGTATTGTTTTCAGGATATCTTCGAACTCCCATTTTTCTTCTATCATGTCTAGGTTGATGTTAGAAACAGTTCTTGCAAAAGCCTTGAAGTTGCTCAATTGTTTTTTCAACATTTCGTCGAGCTTGCTGCTGCTGCCAGTGCTAGTTCTATTGACAGAACTCACCTCAGGTAGAATATTTGGTAGAATATTCATTTCCTGGTTAATAGTGTTAGTACCATGTTGAGGTAAAATAACTCCTTGTTGAATAGTTGTTTCTTTTTGCTGTGTTTCCTCGCCAGTAACAGAGACAAAGATCTTGGTTTCTTTGGCTGATGTTGCAGGATCTTCTATAGGGTTATTAACATTTAGGTTGATGCTAAATTTCTCAATTTGATGTTTGGCTTCCAAATAGTCAGCTCTTGTTAGCTGATAGTGATTACCCACGAAATAATCTTCTTTTTCAGACAACTGTACCGTGATTTTCATTAAAATCTTTCCAGTACAATTCTAACGTTTCGAGACGTCTATTGATGTATTCCGGAGTCTTCCGTGTTGGGCCATCTTTTTTGAAGTTGATCAGAAGCTTCTTGATTTCTTCTGATAAAGTAGCTTGTTGAAAGAGTAAGTTTTTTGTGTCCATCGTAGATTAACTTGATTTTCCTCTTGATAGGCTGATTGATAAGTAACTTTAGCTATTGGTAACTTTACCACTTGATAAGTAACGAAAAACTTGTTTCACTTGTTTGACAGTTTCACTTGGTCGATACATAAACTTGAAAATATGTCACTTGATAGACACAGCCTATCCCTTGTTTGATAGGTTTTAAACTTGATATTCTTGATAAAATTGATTAAAACTTGATGAAAGGTACCTTTTTTTTGATAGTCACTTGATAACTTGATGTGCACACTTGATAAAACTTGATAAACATTCACAGTTTAGACTTGCTTTTTTAAACTAGATTAACTGGAAAATCTTGATAAAAACTTGCAGTTCAAACTTGCTTCTTAGAACTGAACAATCTTGATAAATTATAAAACTCCATATTCAAGACTTGTTTCTTGAAACTTGCTGGTTCTTGCTTGATAGTCTAATGTTCCAGAGTGCCTACGAGTGACGTATGCGCCTTCTCAATCCAGTCGGTGAGACCCGCTTGTGGGAGGCCGACTAAACCGATCGCTATCACTCGAAAAACACAAAAGAACACTAAACTTCTTCTTCTCGAAGGACCACAAAATGTACGGTCTCTTGCTAGATCCGTACAGATGTATGTAGTGATAAATGATGTACTCTTGATATTAGAAAATAAGTTTTATTTCCAGTTAATACAATGGACGCGAGCACACACAACCTTGTCGTTATGTGAACTGAATAAATGAATACATAAAAATAAAATCGCTGACGCGGTACCATGTACAGTATGATGAAACTGTACACTGGTGAAGGTTGCGGGAAGCCGCTGGATGCGGGCAGCGTAAGACCGGTCGGCATGGAAATCCACTTGGTTCTTGAGGTAGGCCTTTACTCAGCAGTGGACGTCTTTTGGCTATGATTGACTTTTGATTATCATCACCAGGCAACTAACTCATCATCACCGCTTTGCCGGCGTCGAGGCCGCCGTGCGGGGTGTGGGTGGGGGGGGGGGTACCTCTGGGCGGCGCCGGCTTGGCCGTGAGCTCCTCCTTGACGGCGTCGAGGCCGCCGTGCGGGGTGTGGGTGTGTGGGGGGAGGGGGTAGGCGGGGGTGGGTGTGTGGGGGTGTGTACCTCTGGGCGGCGCCGGCTTGGCCGTGAGCTCCTCCTTGACGGCGTCGAGGCCGCCGTGCGTGTTGATGAAGTCGTAGATGAACTGGCGCGTGGCGCGGTCCTGCAGCTGCATCTCCGAGATGCCGGCGCGGCTGAAGAACGAGCGCATCTCCTCCTCGGGCAGGTTCTCCACGTCGAAGCCTGACCACCCACAAATATCTCATTAAAAAGTGCTCAAAAACAACACATTAGGGCGCTTTTATTGTCATGCGGATTTGTGCCCGCGCGCGGGCTCCGTGGCGCCCGCAACCTATCGTTTCATTACATGTTTTTAGGGCCCTTTTACTATCATGCGTGGCACACGCACTCGGGTCGCTTTGGAAACGCAGCACGCATGCGGGCACGGCCTTTTAAAATTAACTTAAACTGGATTGCTGACTTGAATGATCATTGCTTTTTTGTACGTTATTTAGATGCGTAGAAGCATCAGGCTGTACACTAAAGTGGATGAATGGGGAAAATTAGCTTTAAGTTAGTGACTGCATAGTGCTGGCTTCTACCATGTTGGTCTGAGGCTCTAGAATCTCGCAGAAAAGGGGCTAAGTGAATACTAGCGGGGACTGCCAATTGCGTTGCTTTTCATGGAATACAACTCGCTTTCAAAATCAGAAATATTTTATTGCATTTATTATTGGTCTTATAAGTAAGGTGGTAATGTATTTAACAAAGTGCCTTTCGGCTGTGTGGTGTGGTGTGGTGTGGTGTGTGTGTGTGTGTGTGCGTGCGTGCGTGCGTGCGTGCGTGTGCGTGTGCGTGTGCGTGTGCGTGTGACACTGACCCTTGTTTGTGCGTGTGTGTGCGTGTGACACTGACCCTTGTTGGCGTCCCAGCCGACGTGCGAGATGTGCTTGAACCCCTGCGGCGCGCCGATGTCCGCCTTCGTCAGCTTGCGCGCCTTCGGCTTCTTGTGCGAGCTCTTCAGCGTGTAGCCGCCGCCTGCAACCCAAACGCTCGTTCTGACATAATGCCAATAATGCTAAACATTATCTCTCTCCATTACCATAATCTCCTCAGGTCTACAGCTATGTTTATTGTATCTTTACATTACTTATTAGAAATTGTGGGCGAATAGAATAGTGGGCGGGGCACATTGCTCGTAGACAGATGACCGTCGCGTTGGGGTATTGATGTTTTCGAGTGGTGACCGCGCACTGGAAGACGCAGTGTAGGCAGGCCTCCCACTCTGGACCGATGACCTGGTGAAGGTTGCGGAAAGCCACTGCATGCGGGCAGCGCAGGATCGGTCGGTATGGAAATCCTTGGAGGAGGCCTTTGTCCAGCAGTGGACGTCTGCATAGTGCATAGCGTCCGAATGTGTTGTTTTTGAGCACTTTGTAATGAGATATTTGTTGGTGGTCAGGCTTTCGGCTGATTATGACGATATTAGAAATTGTAAATGAAGCTGTAAGTTCCTTAAAGAAAAGAAAATTTATAAACCATTGATCAGAGATTCGAAAGTTGTTCGTCTTATATTACAGCTATTGGGCGTTTATAAATAGTTTAAAAAAATAAAATAACGTAAAGTAAATCTTTTTCTACATTTGGGGAGGTCCATGTCCAGCAGTGCCCGTTTTTCGGCTTTTGAAAAAGGGAAACTTCTAATATCATTAACTTATATGATTTTGGCTTTCGTAGTTCAAAAACTGTAAGAAAACGGCAGATTGAAGATACCATTGCCGATTTATATATCTCTCTCTCTCTCTCTCTGCGTGTTTTGTGTGTGCGTGTGTGCGGGGCGTACCTTGCAGCGCTGTGTGTTTCTGTCGCATCGGCGCGGGCTGCGGTGGGGGCTGCGGGGGCGCGGCGCCGTTGTGCCGCACCGGCGCGGGGGCGGGCGCGGGCGCGGGCGCGGGCGCGGGCTCGGCCGGCAGAGCCGCCGCCGCCTGCGCGCTGTTGGCGCGCGCCGCCAGCAGCGACCGCTGCCGCCGCTCTGTGCAACGTGCATGATGGCGTTACCGACCCATACGCCTGGCGACGTTCCAAGGGTGCACTCTGTCAGCAACCGATTTGTACCTTCTCTTTCACACTTACGCGATTTATCTTATGCTATCCTGTTATCAGAGTGAATGGTTGCCGTCAAAGCGTACCCTTGGAGCGCACTACCTTTTAATGACACCGTGCCGTTTACAGTAGTGACGTATGCGGAACGGTCGCACTCTCACGAGAAAGATGCCAAATACAATGGCAGCGACGTACCGTTACGCCGTCTCTGCTGGAGCACGGCTCTCTTCCCCATATATCATGAAGGTTAAAACCACAATCCTTGTATGTCTAATTTATCGATAATATTCAATGCTGTTAACATTGTTGTTTGCCGGCAAAGCCGGCAAGATGTACAATAGATAAGATGGGATATCCATAGGCACGTTCAGAAAATGCCCCACCATAAACCAAACAGAGTCCTGCACCGTTGGACCCCAGTATGAATAGATTCCACAACTTCCCAATGTAAACTGAGCGTACAAGCCACGATGCATGGTGGCCGTTAAAATTATTTCTCACAGGTTCTACATCACTTAGTAACGTCTATTTCATAAACACACAATAGCGAGCGCCTCACAGGAACGTGACCAACATGACCTAAATTACCATTGTCTATGTAAATGTAAATGCAACACAATGTTTGCGCGAGCTTGTTCGCAAATAGTTTTGTTGTCGCCAGCGGTGCCACAAACACGCGCCGTGAAGTCACCCGCGGCCCGCTAGGCTGTCGCTGGGCCATCGTCTGCAGCCTGATTGCATTACGCATAAGGCGTCACCGAAGGGCCGGACGCAGTGAAAGCCTGCCGCGTGAGCGGCGTCACGGTTTCTAACTGTTAGTGCCATCGGCAATATTACAGGAAATTCTGACCTCTATTGCTAAGTGATAAAAATAAATAGTTCAAAAATTATTATAGTGAGGTGGAGTGATTGCTAGCAGTCTTATACATTAAACAGCCTACTTACTTACAGTTGTCATTTGAATAATTAGACGATTTACATCCTACTTGAGTTGAGCAAAATACAGTAATTCTTGTCACTTGGACAAGTGAAAGTGTTCGCTGACGGCGCGGCGTGGCGGTGCGTCTGCTTTACGAGCCAGTCTTGGCCTTTAACGCGACAAAGCACGTTATGCGAGTTACGTAAAACGTAAGATAACAATAAACAAGGTGAATTCTCGTGAGATCTCCTTTCTAAGATCAATTGTATGTAGACACGTGTAACAAACGATACTTGCACTAGGAAGGAGGCAGGTAGCAACACCTCTAATTAACTAACAATAAATACATAAACAGTGACATCACCGACGGCCGCGGCCGGCAGCGCGCTGTTGGCTGCTGCGGTGTCTGCGCGTAACAATGCTGATCAACAGTTACAGAACGCTAAACAAACCTTCCCTCCTTTGTTTTCGCAGCTCGATCTTTTCAATGAGTATGTTTCTGAGGATCTTCGCTTCATCTTCGTTCGCGAAGTTGAATGCAGTCATGTACTCCTGCAATAGAAAGTAAAAATTGAATGTATTGCAGATCACTGTTGTTTAGGGCGCTGATGTTCAGAACAAACGACCCTGGCTGCGTGTGTGAATTTGTGGAGAACAGCTGTGTTTGATAACAGTATACCCGCTGCAATGTTTGTCTCACTGTAAGATCTCGTTTATCCGTCTTTATTACCAGATCTTGCCTAATGCGTATTTTCACGAAAAAGCTACTTTCAGTCCAGAGGATTGACTTTCATATTAAAACGATCTTAAAGACTGAAACTGAAAACGGTTGTTCTACAAGAGTAATACATCGATTCCGCAACCCTCAGATATTCATTAAATTAAGCGTACATTCGCGAAATAACGGATTAAGCGATCTCAATACATACATAAAATTCTTGGGAAGTTGTTCAGTTTCGTCTACTGAGCAAGCCCTTAAAGTTTTCGGAAACCTGTCCCTTACACCCTGTATAAAATGAGCTTCATCTTTGGTTAATGATAATAATAATAAGATTAATAATCAATCTCTACCATCAATACCAACGCATAAGAAACCTTGAACAATACTAATAAATGTTTTCCAAAGGTCACAGTGAATTACTAAAAATATCTTGGCATATTTATTTTCACAGTTATACAATTATACAGGTGTTAAAAAAAGTGCTTTTGAAATTTTATGGGGTTACTCAGAATCAAGCATAGAACCCAGGACAAATTGTGAAAAAATTCGCTCTTCAATTATTTAAGACTTGTAAACAGTATACTGAAACTAGAAAAAAAACAGATATTTTTCCAATTTGCACTGCATTCAAACAAAGAAAAAAATAGTGAGTAATAAAAAATTTTATGAAGTTCAAAATGTATTGCTCTTTCGCTTCTCAATCATATCTTTGAAGATATTTCATTTACATATGAATATGAACAGTTGTGGTTATTAAATAATTATTCATAAAATATATTTTAAAGTATTACTTTTGTTCTCATTCTCACCTCAGCTTCGAACGTGTGTAAATAAGGTCTAGGACTCTTATATTCGATCTGCATGTAGACCTCGTGCTCCCAGATCATGGCCTTGCGGAACAGGCAGTAGATGCGGAAGAAGTAGGAGCGCTTGCCGTTGTCCTTGATGAGGCACAGCACGCCCGTGTCCTTCTTGCGCCACTCGGAGTGCGCCGGGCCCTCAGTTGTGAACAGCTGCACCACAGCTGTAGCCAGGCTCTGGAGAATGTTGGCAATATTGATATTTTACCCATGCATTTTTTAAATACTTCTATATGTTCTGATTCTTACAAAATATCCCATTTTAGTTTGTGTGATAATATAAGAAGTCATCTCCGAGAGTAGGGACTATAGGGACGTCCATTTGTCTGTCGTAGACTCCAGTTGTTGTAGAAAATAATATCTGATCAGTGCTTAAAGCTACAAATGCAGTAGTCCTAAATTCTAAATTTTGTTAATATTAGGTATTGCTTTCATAATATAATTGTATGATTTTAACTTTTTATTAAAACAGATTCTAAAAATCAGATATTTTCAATAAAAAATAGTTGTGATACTGGGTGGGGGGAGGGAGGAGTAGTCTAAAAACTCACGACGTATCACAAAGGGCGAGGGGGGGTAAAAGTCGCCTAAAAAACCTCACGTGATTAATGGACGGCTCCTTAATGTCATGACCCATTGAACAGATTTTAAGGGGTTTCACTGTTGGCTGATTGGGTTCTTCAGAAAGGCATGTATATAATTTTTTTTAATGACTGCTTATAGGTAAAAAGAAACATTGGGAATAAACAAAACTCCCTACAATATTGTTTTTCATGAAGAAAAAAAAATTGTTTTATATTATACTCTGATATTTTTACAACAAAACTACAAACTTGTCAACATGTGTAGTATGGAAAGAAGAATGAGAGGAAAAAAGAAAGTAGACAAAATAGAACATGAAATATTAGAAAAGATACAAAAACTGAAGATATCACAAGGAAAATAAAACTATTGTGGAGATGGGCTGGTCATGGTGTGAGAAGACCAGAAAAATGAAGCAAAATTATCACTATGTGGTATCCGACAAAAATAAACGCAAAAAGGGAGACCTTACAAAAGATGGGACAATGACATCGTTAATGTTGCAGGGAAAACTTGGACAAGACAAGCACAGAACAGAAATGAATGGAAAAGTTCGAGGAGGCCAATGCCAAAGGGCAAACATACACGAATTTTCTTTTTTTTTATTAATTTGTAATTTTTGTAAATTAGAATATTTGTATTTGTCTCAATAAAGGGCATAAAATAAAATGAAATAAGGCTTTCATATTATTACATCCTATAATTATTTGTTTCTTTAGCATGCAGTAAAAGACCTGTTTGTGATTGTTGCAGTGAGCGACTTTCATTTAGTTAGTACACAAGTACTGCCACTTTCACCCCTGCAGGCAGCTCTGCGCGGCACAGGGCTGTGGTTTGGTTGGCGTAACATTTTAGTTCTATGTTTATTAATACGCCGCAAATGTGAAGCTCTTGAGTTATATGATTATAATTATTTAAAGATAACAGTTAATTTTAACAAAGGCAAACTAAACATGGACAAATACAATTATTAAATAAAATCCAAATTTTTTTTAAGCTGATAAACAACTTCAAAGCAAGAATTAAAGGAGATTTGACACGATAAGAAAATTGAATTTTATATTGATAAGTTCAGTATCTAAATGTAAAATTATTTTAAACCTTGAAACTATCGATATCGAACTGATATTGGCTGATAACGTTCCGTCAGAGAGGAGATATGATGCGTAACGCGCGTGAATCACGGCGGATACGAGTCCACGGCAGCAGGTGCACTCACCTGGCACTTGGGGCCGATGAGGCCGAACACCTGCTCGTTCTCGTCCCGCGACAGCAGGATGCTCGACCGGTTCTCTCCCCTCGGCATAGCGCTTGATTTCTTTACAAAACACACACAAAATCACTATGAAAACATGAACTGAGTTGGGATCTCTGATATTCCCGCATTTTTCAGTCAAGTTTTTCCGTTTTGGTACTTTGAAGTACTTCTTTTAAATTCTCATGCATTTATCGTTTTTATAGTTTATTACTGATAATCAAATACTCTTTGTTTCTCACAATTCACAGTGCAATCACGACTCAAACGGAATGAAATGAAAACGAAAGCAAACTCGACCTCGATGACATAAGACAATATGGCTGCTGCAATGTCAGACAATTGTCAACTGGGATGTGTTCTAAAGATCCAAACCATATAATCCTGGGCCGCGTTCAGAACGTGTACTCTGACAGCAACCGTTCACTCTGAGAATAGGATAGCATAATATAAATCGCCTAAGTGTGAAAGAGAGGGTACAAAACGGTTGCTGTCAGAGTGCAGATTCTGAACGCGGCCCCGGGCTTTGGCTGCGAAAAGAATAAATTGTGGAAGATCTTTGTTTTTAATTTGGTTTTTGATGATGATGATGATGATGATGATGAAGATGAATGAACCATCCGTTCGACCGACCGATTTCGGTCATGCATGATGACCACTTCGACTCCTAGTCGACTTGTGGCGTATGGTGGCGGGCGGGCGGGCGCTGCGCTTGTGGCTTTGTCTTTTCGCCTTTTACTCATGTTTCGGAACACATCTCGAAGTTGCTGTCAAATGCTTGCAGCGTTCCGAAACCTAAAAATATTCTAAAAAAATCACATTTACTAAATCTAAAACCGTATATCAAATTCTGAGTTTACACTGATTTGACTTCTCGGTAGTCCACTTATTTTCATATTTAGCTTTTTATATAAATCAAATATTGTTGTTAGTTCTGCAGATAATTTACATATACAATTTCCTCTGACAGCGAGTAGTACATACATTCTGTAGATTTCTAAACGCACGTTACAAAAGTCATTTGGAGCGGAGCGAACCGATTCGTTTTTTTCATAATTTATTAATAATTTTGCTTATTACACGCAGAATCCATGATATATTATTGAAGAAAAGACTTCAGCAATGCCCCTTACAGCGAGACAAAGGAGTATTCATAATAAAAATGGTGTTAGACGATCATCGACATTCAAAGAAAAGCGAACTCGTAAAGCTAGCGAAGGGTATGTAATATTATGTATATTTGGCTAATAAATTACGGTACAAACCACTTCTATATTTATTTCACTCATATGCTAAAGATTCTGCAAATTACATCTTTATTTTGTTTTATATTTTAGAGGTTATATTTTGCATAATAGTTTTTTATATATGTAGAGGTACGTAGGTGATAAAAATGACATCAACAAGTTCTACTGACTTCTGGGATCGCAAACAGGATAAGAACAGGTAGATAGTCACTCCTTCAGACTGGCGACTGCTTGGGTGAGTAGTTAAGGGCCCCTGTAGCATCCTAAATGTGATTTGACACCTTCAGACAATCCCCCAAATTTAGCTGAAATTTAGTACCATGTTTTGTTTTTAATTAGACCCAGAGCCACTAGGCACTAATAACCTAACCAGTTTAACAAAAAAAAAATTATAACCACTTAAACTTCTATGAAGCAGCCGTGGCTCAGTGCGGCTTGCGTGATCGCATCGATCACGCAGGTTATCTGACTACAGACACGGTCATAACCTGGATGAGTTTGACTGTTAGTGGCATTTATCTCAATCGTTTCTGTGCTTCGCAAAACTCAAAATGTTTTTTATTTAAGTAGATGCTTTCAAATCGTCAATATTTTTTTTTACCTAGTACAAGGCACATTAAGCCGTTGGTGGCGGTTGCTATCGCTAGCAGTTGTTAAGCCAAGTCAGATGCCTTATAGGCGGCTTCTGATCCGGGTTGACCACTAGCCCCACAACCTCCACCAATCCGGACTTGGCCCCTGTGTGTGGAGTATGGCCTAAATCTTCCTGAGCTATGAGAAGAGACCCGTGCCCCTGCCTGGTGCGGATCCAGGATTTCGTTCATTGGGCAAGTTTTCACTGTACCTGTATTTGTGGTTAAAGAAAATTTTATTCCTCTTAAGAAATTTTACATTTTACTTAAAGAGGTATTACAAATAATATACTTATTACATAGATTAGTCGGCGAACATTCTCATTTACTTACCATGCAAAAACATATTACATAGATTGGTCGGCGCAGATTTTCATTTACTTAAATGGTTAAATAACAAAACCATGCAAAAACAAAATATGTAGGTAGGTAAAATAAAAATACGGAAAATAAAAGTGAGTGGCCCAGCCATTGAAAGCAACAGATACCTAGTTGCTATGACAGAAATGGTAACAATGTTATAGATCGTGCAACCCAGGGCCGAACTCAGGCCTGTTATGAAAAATATATTTTAAGTTTCTTTTTAAACTCATTGAAACTGGAAGCCATTTTCTGAAGCAGTTGATGATATTACACCATTAAAAGTTGCAAGCGTAGCGTGCGCGAATATTTTTGAATAGTTAAGAAATGCCTCTATTTATTCGCATTTTATATACCTTTTAGTACTTGGGTCAGGCTTCAGGGGGGGGGGGGGCAATTGCACCCATTGCCCCCCCCCTGGATCTGCCCGTGGCCCCTGCAGTGGGGACATAATGGGTTGTTAACAAACAAACATCTATGATAATCTGGGGATTACTTAACTCTAAAAATCTAAAGACATCTCACGCTTAAAAAATTATCATGCCTTTTGGGCTACAGGTGGTTACAATGAAATAGATATACATAAGTATACACCGTGAAATTTAATTTGTTGTACTCCCGCTAACTGGTTTCTACTCATGAAACTGAACAGCTTTGCCCAAGGAACCTATAGTCATTTGCATAAAAATTTTAGCCTCTTCATACAAATTCATCAGCTGATTGACCATTTTTGTAAGTTGTTCAGTTTCATGAGTAGAAACCACAGTTAGCGGGTGTACAACAAATTAAACACCCTGTATATTATACAATGAGAAACATTACAGTCCACTGGGGCAGTCAGGAAAAAACAAAAAGCTAAATATCCTTTGTCCAAAATGGAAACATGGCAAGATATCAGTGAGGCTTCATACAGTCATTATTAAGTATCTCCTTTGGATCTTGTTCGTGCAATTTAAACCGAATGTTGTGTGTGTACTATTGTTGTGTGCTCTGTCCACATTCATAACTCAATTTGTTGGTTGATAACATTTGCTCATAATGTAGTAGTTTGAATTTTATTCCTACATAAATACATTTTGACGGTATGAATAGGACAGGAAGATGATGAGCTAATATTTTATCCAGAACCTCTCAAAACCAAAACAAAAAAAAAGTTTTTCAAGTTTGTATACTGTGAGTGCTACTTGACTTTTCTGATTTGATACAACGTCGTCTTCAACTGCAGATTTCTCAAAAAATTACATATGCAATGAAACTGCCATTTCTTTCTTGCCTACTTTTTGCAACATATTTAACTTTGAAAATGGTGGTATAATAATAAAGAACTTAAACTTTAACATAAAATTATTATATAGGCTTAAATAAATTAAAACGTAGTGGCACAGTAATGATAAGTAGCCAAATATCTACCTTATGTGTTTCTGAAGAGAGTACAGTGTGGGCTCGAGTGCAGTGTGTGAGTGCGGGTGCGTGTTGCAGCGGGCTGGTGGGCGAGGTGCACGGCGTGAGCTACCCGGGCGGCGCGCTGGCGCTGGCGCTGCTGCTGGCGGCGCGGCTGGCGGCGGCGCTGTGGGCGCACGTGGCCGACTGCGACGAGACCTACAACTACTGGGAGCCGCTGCACTACCTGGGTCAGTCGCACAGCTACACACACAGCACGGAGTCACTGGTGTGTGGCCGGCTTTAGCTGGCAGTACATGAGTGGGTGGGACAGGGTGGCGATGATGTTGATTGTATTATGAGATTCGAAATTTTCTCTAGTCTAAGTTGTTTTGTTAGTGGCCGCAAGAAGGAGGGGGGGAGGGGCTGTTCATTTATCAGTTTTATTTTTAAAGGTTGTAGGTTAGCTTGCACTTTTAGAATCCCAGCTAGAAATGTAGTGATGTGAGGGCTTCCTGGTAATAGCTACAGTATGATGTGCATTGTGCAGTGTACGGGCACGGGCTGCAGACGTGGGAGTACAGCCCGGCGCACGCGCTGCGCTCGTACGCGGCGCTGTGGCCGCTGGCGCTGCCGGCGCGGCTGCTGGCGCCGCTGCTGCCGCCGCCCGCCGTGTTCTACTGCGTGCGCGCGCTGCTGGCGGCGCTCGGCGCCTGCGCGCACCTCGCCTTCTACAAGTCAGTATTCCACCGACGCATAACTAGGCAGCTGTGGCGAAGCTTTGTACGAAATCACCGTTTTCGAGTGGAACATCCATTCGAGTTTTCGTATTCACTGCTTCAGAAACGATACAGATCCAGTCTTGTCCTCTCGTTACGTTTTTTTCTTTCAGTCGAAGGTTGTTATTTTTTGATCAGATTTTAAAATTGATTGAATTTTTAAATCCTTAACTGGAAAGCCCTCGGCGTCATCTCACCCGGTGGTGAGTGACGGACGATGATGCCGAAATGAAAGATGGAAGCGGGCTTACGAAGATTTATATTAGACAAAGAAGGTAACGGCAGGCGTGTGTGGGCGCAGGGCGGTGTGCCAGGAGTTCGGCATTAACGTGGGCCGCATATGGCTGGTGCTGGCGGCGGGCGCGGCGGGCGCGTGGGGCGCGGCGGCGGCGCTGCTGCCGAGCGCGCTCTGCGACGCCGCGCACGCCGCCGCCGCCGCCGCCTGGTGGCAGCGCCGCTACAAGGCCGCCGTCTTCTACATCGCCCTGGCTGCGCTCGCAGGTACGCGCCAAGGGACATACGACACGCGACACACCTCACGCGACACACTCTAACGCAACACACGCCATACGTCACACCCCGCATGGCACATGCTATACGTCACACGACACATGCCATACGTCACACGACACACGATACAAGCCATTTGCCACACGACATACGCTACACGTCCCAAGTCACACGTCACTTGTCACATGTCACACGCCACACGCCACATGCCACAACAGCCACATGCCACATGCCACACGCCACACAACACTCGCCACACGACATACATACATCTAAACTGTCTCAAACCAACGCTACAGACACATCATAAAAAGACGTGTGATAGATAAACTTTTAAACTGGAGCATATATTTTAAAAATATAGGTATAAAACAAAAATAAAAATATTCCCGACATGTTCCGAAGCAGAAGTGCATTGCTCTGTTTAACCGGGCGAATCCCTGCAGGCTGGCCGTTCGCCGCGCTACTGGGTGTCCCCATCGCCATAGACCTGGTATTCCTGAAGCGCCGCTACGTAGACTTCCTCAAGTGGTCCATCACGTTCGCGGTGGCGATCCTGGTGCCCATGGTGGCGATTGACTCGTGGTACTACGGCCGCTTCGTGGTGGCGCCCTGGAACATTGTGGCGTATAACGTGTTCAGTGACCGCGGCCCCGACTTGTACGGCGTGGAGCCCTGGACTTTCTACTTTGTTAACGGGTTCCTGAACTTCAATATTGTTTGGGTGAGTGTTTGGAATGTTGCATCTCTTTTCTGACAAAGATAGTGTAGGTATGTGCTTCTATTTGTCTCTAGTTATGATGATGTTAAAGAAATACGTAGTGGATTTTTTCAGGATCTCTAAAGTGGTGGAACTGGCGACGGCGATCATGTTTCTAATGCTGGTTCATTCAAATATTGTTAAATCATCAGTGTTGTGAATTTTAATGGAATAATGTATCATCATCATCATCAGCCGACATACGTCCACTGCTGGACAAAGTCCTCCCCCAAGGATTTCCACATCGACCGGTCCTGCGCTGCCCGCATCCTTCACCAGATCGTCGTCGGTCGTATGCCTAACGGACCTCGTTCCAATCAAGAAAAAGCAAAAGGTAAACAAACTCACTACGGAACTGACACATGTCAACGTCAGTTGCCTACTAAGATTGTTTACCTTTTGCTTTTTTGATTGGAATGAAGTGTAGGAGTTTATTTGTCGCGCTAATGCTGCTTACGTCTGTGGCTCTAGTCGTAAGGGTAGCTCTGGAGACACGGCAGTGCCTCCGCCAAGTCTTGCGAGATTAGCTTTTGCGCGAACAACGTATTTAGTGGCTCGGCTGCTCAGGTGCTGGCACTGGCGAGCCCGCTGCTGCTGTGCGCGGCGCGCGCGGCGACGGGCGAGGCTCGCGCGCCATTCTGCCTGCCCGCCTGGCTGGCGCTGCTGGCGCCCGCCCTCTGGCTGCTGGTCTTCACGGCGCAGCCGCACAAGGAGGAGAGGTAACCGCGCAGCCGAGCTCTACTGCAACACCGGTCCACTTCCCGTCCCGGATATTATTATTATTATTATATTGTCCCCACTGCAGGGGCACGAGTCTCTTCCCATGTCTCGGGCTGGTTAGGCCATGTACTTCACACACGGATCGAATCCGAATTGGTGAAGGTTGTGGGGCTAGTGGCCAACCCCAGTGTAAGAAGTTTTCAAGACGCCTATAAGCCGCCTCTGATACGGCTACGGCTTAACGACTGCCATCTAGTTATAGTGACCGGCGCCAACGGCTTAACGTGCCTTGCGAACCACAAAAACGGTCGAGATAAATACCACTAACAGTCAAACCCATCCTGGTTTTGATCGTGTCTGTAATCAGCTAACTTGCTTGATCAACGCGATCATACGAGCCGCACTGAGCCACGTCCGCTTTCCGTTCGTGTTTCCATGGAATTGTAGGGGAATCTTTTTGCTTATAAAATATGTGTTCCCTCACGTGTGTGATGTCGCGTCAGGTTCCTGCAGCCGATATACAGCATGATCGTGCTGTGCGGCGCCATCGGGCTGGACTGCGTGCAGCGGCTGGCGTTCGCGGTGAAGCGCGCCGTGGCGGGCGGCCGCCGCGCCCCTCCCGCCGCTCCCGCCACTCCCGCCACTCCCGCCGCCCACTACCTGCACCACACCGCGCCGCTGCTGGCCGCCGCCGCGCTGCTGGCCACGGCGCTCAGTGAGTGTTGCTGTCTCGCTCGCACTCGCTATCACTGTCGTATCGCCTATACTCGTATAGTCCCGAGAACAGACTGCAGTACACTTATAAAGGCACATGTGAAGGCATATGGCTTTTCGCAGGCGCACTCTGCTATAAATGGTCACACATAAATCAAGTTTTCGTTGTCACTATACTCGTACAGTCTCGAGAATGGTCTGCAGTAGACTTATAAAGGCACAAGTTAAAGCGTATGACTTCTCGCAAGCGGAGGGTGCGTCGAGCAGTACAGTTTCCGTTTATAAAAAGTACTCTGTCCAGTACAGGTTGGTGACGGGGCGTTGAAATCGGGACTAAAGTCTCAGGTGTACAACACTAATCTATGGGACTCTGTCTGTTTCGCTCTAGCGAGCTCTCTCTCTCGCTCCTAACCTCGGCGCAATGCCGTTTCCCTGTGACTTAACTTAACACGTTACGTGCCATCTAAAACATTACTTATTGCCATACCATCTTGCTTATGAAGTATGCCGTACGACGCATATTTGCGGGCAAGTTATGCTCCTGTCTGTATGCCGTTCGACGCACCTGCGCGTTTCCGCGTCTATGCAGCGCGCCGCGCGACGCACCTGCGCGTTTGTAATACAAATCACATACACGCACATACGCGTCGGGCGGCATACTACCTAGTAGCCATACAAATGTATGAAAACGCATATTTGCGTTGGAGGCATACACTTAAGGAGTTGTAAACGCACAGGTGCGCCCAATGGCAGTTAACGTGTTAAATATTTTGTTAAATATTTAAATATACGTCTAAAACTACCCCTGAAGTCTTTTACTGAACCAGCCATCGACAATACATAAAGAAGACTGTTTGATAGGCCAAGTAGTGAGTCGATTCCATGTTTGGACAGGTGGTCACGCCTGAAATTTGCGGATGGAGTTATTGTGCGAAACTTGCCAGAGATTTTATAATTTTATTTAATTTGTTAAGTACAAGTAGGAGCGTTAAAGACTCTTTCTAGTATTGTCTTCTTTTTAAAGCGATATCTTTACCGTTTCGTTTCACTCGTAGGCGTATCGCGCATAGTCGGGCAGCGGCAGAGCTACGGCGCGCCGATGACGCTGCTGCGCCACCTGCCGCCCGCGCCGCCCGCCATCGATGAGCCCCTCTACGTCTGCTTCGGCAAGGTATACTGACTATAACATTAATTTAAAGGGAACATTTATGTATCGTATGGTTTAGTTGTAGCCATTATTTTTTTAAGTTTCTTCATTGTGTGGATCCGCTGTTTGTTTATACGTTTGCGGGACACGCTACTGGGATATAAGGGAACCAAAACGTATTGTTATGTATATTCCTGCATGCTTTTTTGTATACTTTCTTACAAATGGATTTTAAAAATGAAATGGTAAGCTCTAAGTACATGATTTTAAATCGAATCCCAGAAAATCATGAATAAATAAAATAAATAAAAAATGCTAGTACATTTTCCGATTAATACAAGCTGCATTTCCGGAGTAATGGAGTGCTAACCGCTATATGTAGATAGATAGATATATGTCATGTGATGTCGGCAGGATTGGTACCGCTCGCCGTCCAGCTTCCACGTGCCGCCGCGGTACCGCGTGCGCTTCATCGCCAGCGCCTTCGACGGCCAGATGCCGGCGCCCTACGCCGCCGCGGACGACGGTAACTGCCTGCTCCATCGATTACTGCACTCATGGATCGGAATGTGTGCTCTCGTGCGTGCAAGCGTGCGTGCGTATAGTGTGTGTGTGCAAGCGTGTTTGCGTGTCTGCGTGTCTGCGTGTAAGCTTGCGTGTGGGTGTATATGAGTGTGCAAGCGTGTTTGCGTGCGAACGTGCTTGCGTGCGAGCGTACCTACATGCAAGCTTGAATGCGTGTGTACGTGTGTGCGAGTGTGTAAGCGTGAATGAGTGCGTATCTGCAAGCGGAAGGGCGTGCGTATATGTAAACGTGTGTGTGTGTGTGTGTGCGTGCGTGCGTGCGTGCGTGCGTGCGTGTGTGTGCGTACGTGCGTACGTGCGTGCGTGCGTGTGCGTGCGTATACGAACGAAACGGATATTATTTCGCCTCTTACATAACCTGGGTTTTGTTGCAGCGACTCGGCTAATACCGCCACACTTCAACGACGCGAACCGCGGCGACAACCGCACCTACCTGGCCGCCGGCCGCTGCCACTACCTGGTGCACGCGGACACGGGCCCGCCAACCGCCCTCGAGCCCGCCTGGCACGCGAGCCCCTCCTGGCAGGTGGTCCACAGCGCCCCCCTATTGGACGCCGCGCGCTCGCCCCGTCTCACTCGCGCCTTCTATCTGCCGTTCCTCTCGCACAAGTACAATGTGTATGGTAATCTCTATCTGCTTCGGAACAAGGAGTTGATGGTATAGTAGTGTTAGTAGGAGTGGGGAGTCGCAGGGGGAAGGAGCTGACGGACAGACAAGACGTTATGGTGGGTCTGACGGAGAGAGAAGATGTTAGCGGGATGGTCTGACGGAGAAAGAAGATTTTGTAGTGGGAAGATCTGACGGAGAGAGATGTTATAGTTTTTTACTAAACTGTAACAATAAAGGGTCCTTTTAAATACCTAAAAAAAAAAAGAAATTAACAGTGGTTTCTACTCGTGAAACTGAAAAACTTTCCCAAAGGAAGCTATTCGAAAAAAAAATTGGACGTCCCATACAAAATGGCAGATCAGCTGATGAATTAGTTATTGATGATTATTTAGAAGGATCCTCTATTGCAGGTGTAACAAAATAGCCAAGTGAGGCTTCTACACATAATATCCTGATTACCTTCGCCTCAACGAAGTAAAAAAAAGACGATTACCATTTTTATGTAAAATAAATTGTAAAATCACGTCTGTGTTACCTCGACGCTTACGTATTTATGCTACACTTGTGGGAGCACTAATTGTTAAATAATAATTCTGGAGCTGGCGAACAAATGCGGACTTGTCTGATAAACGATTTTTTACAGGAGGGGTAAAAAAGGGCAAGGACAAGTCTGAATGAAAAGCAAACAGGAGGGGTAAAAAGGGCAAGGACAAGTCTGTTTCTGAATGAAAAGCAAACAGGAGGGGTAAAAAGGGCAAGGACAAGTCTGTTTCTGAATGAAAAGCAAACAGGAGGGGTAAAAAGGGCAAGGACAAGTCCGTTTCTGAATGAAGAATTCCGTTCTAAGCAAACTTAGAAGTACTTTTTATATGAAAGAGCCGGAATTGATTGAAAATCTTTTGCAAGTGCACAGGTGTCTACTTTTAGAGGTATAAAAAAAAGAAAAAAAATGTGCTTGCGTGGACAAGTCCGCGTTTGTTCGCCGGCTCTCGATTATCCTGCGAGCCATTGGTGCAACGAAGCGAGTGTTCCGTTCGCTGTTTTTATGAAAATTGTGTTGAAAGTCGCCTGCGGAACGTACATTCAGTACATATCATGAAGCAATAAATATACTGCTTAATGCTCAAAAGAAAATAAGAGCCAGCAGGTTTTTTTTGTTATATCATTAAAATAATAAAAGTAATATTTATATTTATTTACGTTTTAATTTTAAAAATGCTATTGTTTAAAATTTTAGCTCATAAATGTTTCAAATAATGTTCAGTAGGGGTCTAAAAATAATGGTCTGATGATATAACAAAAAACCTGCTAACCCTTATTTTCTTTTGAGCGTAACAAAATTGGTGTAGGACCAGTTAACTGGGGATTCCACTCGTCGTCTGAACAACTTTTGTTCTACGACTTTGTTCAAATCGCAAAAACATTTTTGGACTCTCCATACAAAAATGGCAAAACAAATGGTCAATTTGTATGAAATGTCCAAAAACTTTTTTGGCATTTGAGCAAAGTCGAAGAACAAAAGTTGTTCAGTGCGATGAGTAGAATCGCCGGTTAACGGGTCCTATACCAATTTTGTTACACCCTGTATAATAACTGCAGTAATATTTTTCGTAATTTTTCAGTGAAAAATTTACTTATGTTAAAGACAAGGTTTGTTAGTCACGCGCATATTTGCGCTGGAAATTACTGGCTTTGCGTTTTGCTCAGTGTTGTAGGTATGGCTAATGTTATAACAATTTTATTAAACTTACATATTTTAAAATTATTTTTGTATTAGACAAGAATCTAGTTTTTCAAATTTAGAAAACTGCAACGTGATGATTTTACTTATTTCTAGTCATAATTTCGTAGTTAAGTAACATAAAAAAAAAACTAAATGTTAAAAACATTCAGTTGTCAATATATTGTATTTATTTGAAGATATCTAACATAATATTTTGAATATATTGTATTTAGATGTGTCTTAAAATATTTATGCATTTTATGTTCCATCTGTTTTTTTTCTGTGGTTTAACTAATGCATATGTAAGTAACTTAATACTAGCAGGTAAGTAGTCTTTTTAACATTTGCATTTTTATAAACACGTTGTAAATCTGACTAACGTTTAATAAACGATTTGTAAATTATAAATACGTTTTATATATTTCTAGTTTGCAAACTCAAAAACGTTTCCTTTCAAAGGTTGTTTTTAGGTTTAAATAAAGGCATGTACCCAAAGGGAGCTACGCCATATGTCTATGTCTTTGGCGCAGTGACGTCATAGGCAGCCAATCCGGTAGTCGACTGCTATAGTCCTATGGAGTTCCTTTTTATCAAACCGAAATTGTTGCTGTTATTCTAAACATTTTTGAAATAGTGAAATTTTACTTTATACAAGAAAACATGTAATTAATTTGAGACACTTCAAAAATTTGTGTAAGACCCTATTGCGAACGAGGACGCCATTGTTCAATGTAGTACTTGGGCTTAAGGGCTTTGGGCTTAAAGGTGTGTGTCTACCAATTATGAATTTTTGAAATGGTGGCTTAGACGAGTGGTCACGTCACGAGGCGGAATCATTACACTACCCTGAAACCCAATACGAGTTACATATTTGCTTCTCCCATGGATGTTTCTCTCCGTTCGCGGGTTAGATTCGCAGTTGTTCTAACTGGCTGTGTGGGGCACCGCCGCCGGCTGCCGCCGCCATGGCCTCCCCCGCCATGGCCACCCTTCCGGCCCAAATCCCGGCGGCCGCGGAACAAAAACCGCCCTCACCCACTTTATGTTTGTTCTTCTTGCCGACTACATGTAGACAACAAATATTTTTTATTTTTGTCTCTATTTTTATTTTACTTTCAGTTTATTTTTATAAAAGGACATATTTATTTCTTTTGTAAATTCTCAGTGTAAAATACAGTAAAAATGAGGGAAATCGTCCACATTCAAGTGGGGAGATGCGGCAACCAGATTGGGGGCAAGGTGAGTCTTGTTCTTCGTTTACTCCTTGATTATTATTTGTTACCAAAAATATCTCAACAGATTCTACTGACGTAGAAAAAAACTTTTGGAGTACAACTTTTTTTACCTAGTCTTATCCAGTTGTGAGTCAACCTAGTGTTACCCTTCCTACCACTTCGATATCTCAATTTGTAAGGTAATTTTAAAGCCAACATTTCCAGAGACCAAGGAATCTAGATCCCCCTGTTATTAACACTCTGGCAGCTTGCAGCACCAAACCATCTCAAAAAACTTACTGCCGCTTATCCGCTGCGGTTAGGACGCTATAGCTTGTAGTGAAGCCATCACGGATATGGTTACAGATAGGCGATACGATAACGATGAGCAGTCGTGGCTCAGGGCGGTTTGCCTGGTGGCGGTTGTGGGGCTAGTGGTTAATTTCAACATAAAAAGTTTTCAAGCCGTTTAAAAGACATGGCATAACGACTGTCATCTAGCGATAGCAACCGGCACCACGAAACGTGGCCCGCACTGAGTCACGACCGCTTATATTTTTTTCTTCTTAATATTTTGTCTCAATCAGTCGCATGTTGAGAGCTGTGTGTTTGTCGGCAGTTCTGGGAGGTGATCTCGGACGAGCACGGCATCGACCCGGCGGGCTGCTACAGCGGCGACTCGGAGCTGCAGCTGGAGCGCATCAACGTGTACTACAACGAGGGCTCGTGCGGCAAGTATGTGCCGCGCGCCGTGCTCGTGGACCTGGAGCCCGGCGCGCTCGACGCGCTCCGGGCCGGGCCCTACGGCGCGCTGTTCCGGCCCGACGGCGTCGTGTGCGGCGTCTCGGGCGCCGGCAACAACTGGGCCAAGGGCTACTTCACGGAGGGCGCCGACATCCTGGAGACGGTGCTGGACGTGGTGCGCAAGGAGGCGGAGGGCTGCGACTGCCTGCAGGGCTTCCAGCTGGTGCACAGCATCGGCGGCGGCACCGGCTCCGGCCTGGGCACGCTGCTGCTGGCCAACCTGCGCGAGGAGTACCCCGACCGCGTCATGGTCTCCTACTCCGTGGTGCCCAGCCCCAAGGTGTCCGACACGGTCGTGGAGCCCTACAACGCCACGCTGTCCGTCAACCAGCTCATCGACAACACGGACCAGTCGTACTGCATCGACAACGAGGCGCTGTACGACATCTGCTTCCGCACGCTGAAGCTGACGACGCCCACGTACGGTGACCTGAACCACCTGGTGTCGGCCACCATGTCCGGCGTGACGACGTGCCTGCGCTTCCCGGGCCAGCTGAACGCGGACCTGCGCAAGCTGGCCGTCAACATGGTGCCGTTCCCGCGGCTGCACTTCTTCATGCCGGGCTTCGCGCCGCTCACGTCGCGCGGCAGCCAGCAGTACCGCGCGCTCACCGTGCCGGAGCTCACGCAGCAGATGTTCGACGCCAAGAACATGATGGCGGCGTGCGACCCGCGCCACGGCCGCTACCTCACCGTGGCCGCCGTCTTCCGCGGCCGCATGTCCATGAAGGAAGTCGACGAGCAGATGCTCAACATACAGAACAAGAACAAGGACTTCTTCGTGGAGTGGATCCCCAACAACGTGAAGACGGCCGTGTGCGACATCCCGCCGCGCGGCCTCAAGATGTCCGCCACCTTCATCGGCAACACGACGGCCATCCAGGAGCTGTTCAAGCGCATCTCGGAGCAGTTCTCCTCGATGTTCCGGCGCAAGGCGTTCCTGCACTGGTACACGGGCGAGGGCATGGACGAGGGCGACTTCTCGGAGGCGGACCACAACCTGAGCGACCTGGTGTCCGAGTACCAGCAGTACCAGGACGCCACCGCGGGCGAGGAGGAGGACTTCGGCGAGGAGGGCGAGGCGGCCGGCGAGGAGGAGGAATGAGCCCCCAGCGCGGATTGCGCCTGGCCCAGCTGTATTTAATTATTTATTTATTCAATAAATCAGTCGAAGTGTCTTTAATTTTGAATCTTCAGTTTTGAGTACCTATTTACGTAAATAAGTACTTCAAAGAATTTTAATACAGGTGATATTGAAATCGCAGACTAAATTTTAACTGTGGCTTCTAGTCATGCCACTGAGAACTGAGTTATAAAGGTAAGGAATCAATAATATAATAGGAGCAAAAAATATTGGACTTTCCATACCAAGTTGGCTACTCCACTCGTCGATTTGTGTTCATATTTTTTTGCTTCGATTGAATTGTTTTCTTTTAAAAAGTTGTTCAGTGCCATGAGCACAAAATTTGGACCGTGATTTCAATTTCACCCTATACAGTCCCTAAAGTTAATTGAAGTACATAGATAGCCAAGAGTATAAAAAAAAACTTTTGGAATGGTGACTGACTGGTTGAGCCAAGCTGTTGTGCCACGGGTAATGTTCACATCTTTATCTGCACAAAATCCGATAGACCAGAGTCCCACTTTTTGATCATCCGGCCGGCTTGAGCAAAAGAAGACAACACGGCGTTTATGATTTAGTTTACAGTCATCAGATTCCGCATTCGATCCCCGTGGAACCACTGCTTGGCCCTGCCGTAGTGCCCCTTTATAACCCGTGGCCCTTCTGCCTCGCCATCATCGACCATCTTACATCTTGGTCATTTTATAGCATCAGTTATCCCGAAACTATAAAATGACCAAGATGTAAGATGGTCCACCCTACAGGCCGTCGCGCCAACTAGTTCAGTTGACTGAACAGGCGGATATCTATTTTTTTATCTTTTTTTCTGTAGACAGGAAATAATAAATATATACCATTAAATATCTGCATAACTGATGCTACGACGACGCGCTACACGCTAAGCAGTAGTGCAACAAACGGAATCAGCTGTCAAAAAATTCTGAACGGGTCGCGTTTGGTCTGCTCCGGCCTTTAGGATTCGTGTCTCCACTGCTACTATGCACCCTTTATGATTTGTGTCGAACGAACCAATAGGAACGGTCACTGTATGAACTGGTCAAATCTAGAAGAGATTTTGTGTCCATCGGGATGTCGATTTCGTAGCGGGTAGACCAAGTGAGGGGATTTGAGTTTAGACACCATACAGATTTAGCGAATTAAGAAGTGGACGCAGATTGCCTAAACGCGTGCAGAGAACCCATTAAGAGGCCTTTAGCTATATAAGATGTTGCAGGATGGTTATATAAATCGCATTAGTTTATCAGGCAGATTAAAATAAGAGTATTTTTCTTAGAAATTTTTATTTGGAACGTTACAAATAAAGTTTTAAATAAGACATACAAAACGGTACACCTAAACACTAAGACGGACAAACATTGGACACGGTTACAAAACAAACGGGACGATACAAACAAATTTATTCCTCTTCTACTTCTTCGTCGAACTCCCCCTCGTCGTCGGCCGTGGCGTCCTGGTACTGCTGGTACTCCGACACCAGGTCGTTCATGTTGCTCTCCGCCTCCGTGAACTCCATCTCGTCCATGCCCTCGCCCGTGTACCAGTGCAAGAACGCCTTGCGCCGGAACATGGCTGTGAACTGCTCCGAGATGCGCTTGAACAGCTCCTGGATTGCCGTCGTGTTGCCGATGAACGTGGCAGACATTTTAAGTCCACGGGGCGGGATGTCGCACACGGCCGTCTTCACATTATTCGGAATCCACTCTACAAAATAACTGCTGTTCTTGTTCTGGATGTTGAGCATCTGCTCGTCGACCTCCTTCATGGACATGCGGCCGCGGAAGACGGCGGCCACGGTGAGGTAGCGGCCGTGGCGCGGGTCGCACGCCGCCATCATGTTCTTGGCGTCGAACATCTGCTGCGTGAGCTCCGGCACGGTGAGCGCGCGGTACTGCTGGCTGCCGCGCGACGTGAGCGGCGCGAAGCCCGGCATGAAGAAGTGCAGCCGCGGGAACGGCACCATGTTGACGGCCAGCTTGCGCAGGTCCGCGTTCAGCTGGCCCGGGAAGCGCAGGCACGTCGTCACGCCGGACATGGTGGCCGACACCAGGTGGTTCAGGTCGCCGTACGTGGGCGTCGTCAGCTTCAGCGTGCGGAAGCAGATGTCGTACAGCGCTTCGTTGTCGATGCAGTACGTTTCGTCTGTGTTCTCCACCAGCTGGTGCACCGATAGTGTGGCGTTGTACGGCTCCACCACGGTATCAGACACCTTGGGGCTGGGAACCACTGAGAACGTATTCATGATGCGGTCGGGGTACTCCTCTCTGATCTTAGAGATGAGTAGCGTTCCCATTCCAGAGCCGGTGCCTCCTCCCAGCGAGTGCGTCAGCTGGAAGCCTTGCAGGCAGTCACAGCCTTCTGCCTCCTTCCTGACTACGTCGAGCACGGAATCTACCAGCTCGGCGCCCTCGGTGTAGTGCCCCTTGGCCCAGTTGTTGCCGGCGCCCGACTGGCCGAACACGAAGTTATCGGGCCGGAAGATCTGTCCGAAGGGGCCGGAGCGCACCGAGTCCATGGTGCCGGGCTCCAGGTCCACCAGCACGGCGCGCGGCACATACTTGCCGCCAGACGCATCGTTGTAGTACACGTTGATGCGCTCCAGCTGCAGGTCGGAGTCGCCTTGGTAGGCGCCGGTCGGGTCGATGCCGTGCTCGTCCGAGATCACCTCCCAGAACTGCAGCAAAGAGAGATCTATCATAAGTAACGATACTTCTGTCGTACTACTGAGTAGACATCACATCGGTCAGCGTAGCCTAGAACGAGTTCACAATATCCTTACCTTGGCTCCAATCTGGTTGCCGCATTGTCCAGCCTGAATATGAACGATTTCCCTCATTTTCGTTGATTTACAAAGAATTTGGAGCCTAAAAACTAGATTGTAAAAATTTCAGAGCCGTAAAATCATGTAAAAACTAAAATAAAATAAAAAAGGGAAATGCAGATCACTGCATGTGCATCCCACACGAAATTTTATTGAACAATGAAAATATCTACATTCTTTTGTCAGCGGCTGTCGAGATTGGTGTTCAAATTTTGAAAAAACTGAAAAGTGCCACATGGCAACCAAACAGTATTCATAAAAAAAGTTTGCTCAACAACTAAAACTTTTTGTGTGGTCGGGGTTTTTTGATTTTTTTAATACACGACTACGTCAAAGTCAAGGCGTGCTCTTTTCGCATACCGGTCACTTCGACGCGATGGTGAACTGCGATGTGTAGACCGCGATTGCCTCTTCCTGTAAGAGGTGGAAATCAGCGCTGGTTGGCTGCTTTCTACGTGTATATGAGAGCGAGCGTTTGTATGGAGAAGCCGATTTTATTTTCGTTTCCTGAAATAATTTCTTGTGGAAAGTTGTTCAGTTTCGTCTACTGGGCGAGCCCTTAAAGTTTTCGGAAGCCTGTTCCTTACACCCTGTATATAAGATGTCTTGTTTGCGCAATGTTGCGTCTCTCACGGGTGACCACCGAAAACCAGCGTTGTAGCTCAACAGAGCTACAACATTATGCTGAGTGGCAACCTTTTTGGTACCTACCTGTGCTGTTTTAGTTTTTAAGTTTATGTTATTTTTTTTGTAAACTTTCTGGTACTGAATAAAATTGTTTACTTACTTACTTGTACTTTTACTTACTTGTGCTATGTATGTCGCTGCGCTCCAGAACTGTGCTCGCAGCAGATTGGTGCCCGGGGGACCGATTCGTCGCGGTTGGTCTAGCAGTTGCAAAAAAAGCAGTCCAATTCGTGATAGGTCCGATTCCCGGAAAATCCAGTTATGGCGCGGTTGCCGTACTCAAAAATGGGCCAAACATAACAAAGGGCTTGGCAACCGTGTCGTAAGTCGTAACCGTGTGCCATTGGGTGTGAAAACCGAGAGGGTTTGCAGCTCACAAGCATTTCATATTGTTTCAGGAACATAATGTGCCTTTCATTTTAAAGGAAAGACCAAATAGTTAATTTTCAAAAACTATTTTAATAACGTAGTAAAAATAGATACAAAGATGCGCTTCTCATGGCGCTGTATGAGAGAATGATTGATTTGACATTTAATAAGGGCTAAACGGATGCCTAGGCCTTAAGTTACTTTAAGAATGTTTATAGCAATTACTCATAACACTGATTCACATTTAACCAATGCAGTAAAACACCTACTTATACGAAAATCTGCAACATGTTTTGCAACTTGATTTTAGCCAGAGCGGTAAATTCAACATATTAGGAATTCAAATGATTCAACATTTAAATTAAAAAAAAAAACAAAGTTCTATGATTCAGCGTTTTGCAAATTCAACATTACGTATAAGACTTCAAGACAATAAGACTTTAGGTTTTATTATGCGTACTGCGGCCCAATTTCATGACATAAGAATAGTAATTTTGCTATATAATTCGTAAGTCTGCAGCAAATTGGAGTTTGGATCAGCTGTTTGGGATCCCAGGGAAATTACCTTATTGATTGAACGTGTGCAACGTAAGTTCGCTCGCTATCTATACAAACGGTTATTTGGATACTATCCATTTATGTATCCCTCTGCATTTGTTTTAGGTAGTGTAAGTCTGGAAAGTCTATAGCTCACACGGAAGACCTCTCTTCTTGTGCATTACTATCAGATCCTCTGCAGTAAAATAGACAATCCACATGTGCTAAGTGGTCTGCGGCTCTTTGTACCTCAAGGATATACGCGAGTAGGCACCAGGCGGCGCCACCGGCTGTTCGCTGCACTCACTGGCGTGCGCACGCAGCATGCTAGTAATGCTCCCACAGGTCCACGAGAAAACGGCGATTACACTTTTAAATGAATTTACAGACCAGGTTCAAAGTGTGGACTTATTTTTTGATAGCCAGAACATAATTTTTAAAGCTATATGGTTATTTATTAACAAATTCGGCCATGTGGGGACACGAATCCTAGGGGATTTCGTAGCGGCATGCCTATACTCTTCGCACTTAGCAGATTTACTCAGTATTTTCATAGAATCTGTAGCACAGACATTAATAAAATTATCGCACCATGCCTACTTTTCAGTAAACGTCGAATTTACGTCGTAGTTCGCCAACTAAAACGTCCTACTCGCAACGGATTTCCTAGAAACTTGAGTAAGAACCTAATTGTCGGATTTCATTTGGACCTTTTTGGATAATACCCCTGTTTTCTTGTGGACCCACTATTTTGTCCCACTTACATTAAGCGTCTAGCTAGCTTAGCTAAAACTAGGTTAACAGTAATTAAAATCAACAAATATATTGTTTAGGTTTATTTGGACATACACAAGACATGCACACAAAATAAAAATACATTATTCGGCACCCTCGCCTTCCGCTTCTTCGTCGAACTCCCCCTCGTCGTCTGCCGTGGCGTCCTGGTACTGCTGGTACTCTGAGATCAGGTCGTTCATGTTGCTCTCCGCTTCCGTGAACTCCATCTCGTCCATGCCTTCGCCCGTGTACCAGTGCAGGAACGCTTTCCGCCTGAACATGGACACGAACTGCTCCGATATCCTCTTGAAGATGCCCTGGATGGCGGTGGTGTTGCCGATGAACGTGGCAGCCATCTTCAGCCCTCGCGGCGGAATGTCGCACACTGCTATCTTGCAATTGCTTGGGATCCATTCCACGAAGTATGTACTGTTTTTGTTCTGAATGTTGAGTAGCTGTTCGTCTACTTCCTTCATGGACATTCGGCCTCTGAATATCGTGGCCACAGTCAGGTATCTGCCGTGCCGTGGGTCGCACGCAACCATCATGTTCTTGGCGTCGAACATCTGCAGCGTCAGTTCGGGGACTGTCAGGGCTCTGTACTGCTGCGCGCCTCGCGACGTCAGCGGCGCGAAGCCAGGGGTGTAGAAGTGTAGCCGGGGGAACGGTATCATGTTCACGGCCAGTTTCCTCAGATCCGCATTCAGCTGTCCGGGGAAGCGCAGGCATGTCGTGGTACCGGACATCGTTGCGCAAACCAAGTGATTTAGATCGCCGTACGTCGGCGTGGTCAGTTTCAAAGTTCTGAAGCAAATGTCGTAGAGCGCCTCGTTGTCCAGGCAGAACGTGTGATCCGTGTTCTCCACCAGCTGGTTGACGGCCAGCGTCGAGTTGTACGGCTCCACCACGCAGTCCGAGACGCGCGTGCTCGGGAACACCGAGTACGTCATGATGATCCTGTCGGGGTACTCCTCGCGGATGCGGTTCACCAGCAGCGTGCCCAGGCCGGAGCCCGTGCCGCCGCCCAGCGAGTGCGACATCTGGAACCCCTGCAGGCAGTCGCAGCCCTCGGCCTCGCGCCGGACCACGTCCAGCGCAGACTCGAGGATCTCCACGCCCTCCGTGTAGTGTCCGCGGGCCCAGTTGTTGGCGGCGCCGTTCTGGCCGTACACAAAGTTGTCGGGCCGGTAGAGGCAGCCGAAGGGGCCGGAGCGCACGGCGTCCATGGTGGCCGGCTTCAGGTCCGTCAGCACCGTGCGCGGCACGTACTTGCCGCCCGAAGCCTCGTTGTAGTACACGTTGATGCGCTCCAGCTGCAGGTCGGAGTCGCCGTGGTAGCAGCCCGACGGGTCGATGCCGTGCTCGTCCGAGATCACCTCCCAGAACTGCGGACAAACGCAAACATTACAACTACCGCTCGTCACACCTCGCTTGGGCAGGGAACGCTGAACAAAGGGAACGCAGCTCACCTTGCCGCCAACCTGGTTCCCGCAGGAGCCGACTTGTAGATTGATGATCTCCCTCATCTTGTAAATTTAACGGTTGAATTACTAGGTAGATAAAAACTTGTAAATTTTCCCAAAAATCACCAAATCGTGATTAGAAAGATTAAGCTTAACATTAGCTTAAAACTAAGTAAAAAAATAAAAAAATCTTAGTAAAAAGTCACACCGTGTGCATTACGTCAGATTTCAAGTAAAACTGAGGAAAAACGACAGAAGTCGATAAAGAAGAATTTTGAATTTAAATTCTAGAATTCACAGTGTATTTCCATGTTGCCAGTATTGGTTAAACTCGGTTAAGATTTATGGTGTAGGGCTGTAGGGGTACAATTCCATGGTAAGGGCGCGGGCGGTACAGATCTATGATATCTAGGGTCGACACTTGCATTTTTTGTTTTGGGTTTCGTAATCCAAATATGTGGTTGAACCGAAATATTAAAAAATTCGCTTATTTCCCGTATACATTGTACACCGTCAATGGCTTTTTTCATAAAAATAAAATATAAAGTTGGAGGGAGATGGATAAATAAATGAAAACGCTTTATTGCAGAACATAAGACATGAAAATATGAACAGTATACATGAAAAAGGAAGTTATATAGATAGGCGATCCCATCGCTAAAGAGCGATGATTTTTTAATGATTTCCTGTGTAGATCTTTGAAATTATGGTAGATATGGGCACTGTTCCCATAACACGGCTATTGCAATTCAACAATGTAAGAGGTCTGTTCACTAAGTAATTACTCGTACTTGTGTTTGGACGCGTAGCTGTTTAAACCACCTACTTTTTCAGTGTAGGTGAATTATTAATATTATTATACTAAATCAAAAGAGTAATAAATAAGAAACGTAGAGAAGCAGGCAGGATGCAAATTGTTTCCTTGAGCCATGATACTATAGGTATGTCAGAAAATTAGAACTTTCTATTTTATTTATTCGGAAAACAAACGGTTTTAAATGTCTACGTCATAATGCTAATTATAGTATAAATTAACCACTTAAATGTTTTCGCATATAGGAAGCTAAAGACTTGCTTGTCTAATGGGAAATAACAAAATCTAACAACAATAGGTATTTACAGAGACACAGTAAAGAAACAAACAAAAATTAAATTAGGGAACCATATCAAACCAGTTATTGGAAATTACAGTCTTAAAAGTAATTACGTTCGTGTTGAAAAGGTCTAGTTCAGGGAATTCCACGAGCCTGTTAAATTCATTAGGAGCACGAATAAAAAATGTGTTATGCCTATACTTTGTGAAGGTTTGCGGAACGGATAAATAAATAGGATGCCGAATGGAAGTTCTTGATGGAACTTTTAAGTTTATAAGTGAAAGAAGCTGCGGAGAATCAATTTTATTTTGAGCTATTTTAACCATGCGGGTTTCCGTTTTTTTTAAATTTAACTATAATAAAGTTTTAAAAGATTTAGTTTTGAAAGCTTTCTTGTGTTTTATCAAGATCTACATATGCGTATTTTGCGTTTTTATTTTATTAGTTTTATTACAAATAGTCGTTACTAATATTATTAATGTGAAAGTCGGTTTATTTGTTTATCGATATGTATTTGTCTGTCCATCGTTCATGTCGCTACGTCGCTCGGGCAGAGTCGGGGCCACGAGCTAGTTCTTTATAAATTGGATTTTTTGATTTTATAGGTTTACAAGCTTTTGAGATAAAGGGGCGTCGTGGGCATGGTTACCATATAAAAATTAGTGTTTAAACAAAAATTACTGAAGAATCTGTAACACAAACCATAAAGTTTGTAATCTCCCGCAATGAGTAATAATGGATTAATAAATGCGGAACCCAATGAGTGGGTCGGCAAGCTTTTCGATCCTGAGATGAGAGAGATACATCTTTGTAGAAACCGTTCACTGATCTTCGCAGAGCCATAGAGCTCAATAGAACTTATACAGGGCCATCTATAAAGCAGCAAATGTACTTGGCAGAAGGGCAAGAGATAATATTGTCAGAAAGGTTCAGTGCACTTGCTGCCTTGGCTCGTGTGCCGCCTGAAGCGCGCTGCGATTCTCGGGCGTTCCGGCAGATGGCACTCATTTTCAGGACGAAACTCAACCCTTGTTTTGTTTTCAGTCGCCGCGTTCTGTCACTATTGTCATGGCGCCCGCCCGAAATGTCAGTGACACCGCGTATCGGCCCCCGAGCGGAGATTCTCCGTTGAAATGTGATTTTATGGCGAATCCTGTATGATGTAGTCGTTTTTTACTCGTTCCAAATGTTCAGAGTGAGAGCGCCCGCGAAGTGATGTCAGTGGCGAACAAGAATGCGCGCGATGTCGTCAAAAAGGGGCCTTACTGCGAAGACAGCACCGACAGCGACAACGAGACGGACAGGAAGCGCCTGCTGCGGAGGATATCCACCAGCAAGTGCGTCGGCCGCCTGGTGAGTGCCGGCCTCGGCCGCGGCCTGCGCCCGGCTGCGAGCGATGCAGCAATTTGCGTAGGGCGTCAACACAGCTGTCGGGCGGGGGCGCGGCGCGGCGGCGCGGGGGCGCGGGGGGGCCATGTGCCCGGGCTCGGGACCCAATTTCGTATGATTAATTTTTGCAACGATAATTGTTTGTGTTGATAATTGTGTTTGCCGATGTAATGAGCGGGCCAGCGGCGCGCTCGCGAGCAGGGATGAGCTGAGCATCTCCGCGGTGATTGACCCTCCGGCGTGTTCCGCTGCCGCCGCGGTGTGGCCGCGTTGCCGCAGTGATCACGAGCTCAATTTATTAAATAAACAGCAGCCACGCCACGGCCAGTGGAGAGAATATCTGTTTTATCTCAATATTGTATTCGAGCTCTTATACATTGTATCGTTAAGCTTATACTGATAAACATCGTGGAAAAATATGTGTCAACTGAAATTAGGTAAAGCCATAGCCGTTCCACTTTCCGCTCGGACGAAGTGGTGACTAAAGCTGTGTTCTAATCCAAAGGGGGCTGAGTGCTCTGTTAGCCCACATTAGCTGTGACACGCGGCCGGCCGCTCTGCGATTTATTGGGTTGTTCTCCGAAAGCTTGTCTCAGAGTCTCAGTGTCTGCAACTTGTAACATTATTCAAGTTGCCAAAGTTTCTCTTTTTCTTTCTTTCCTCTGGTCGAAAATTTTCCTAACTGATAATGGTGGATTAGAGAAAATCTCATCGCATCCACTTCCAAATTAGTTCAGGGACGGACGACAGTCAAATATATTTTTAAGTGGAGTACCCGACTTATCTTTTTGAAGTATAGGATAATTATTACTGGTGGTTATTACTGCAAGTTTAGCCTGGAGCACAGAGATATGGACGTAAAGTGATAATACATAGGCCTGAAACTTCTGTGCCTAGAGTGCAGGTTTCACTCAGACTCGAACTCCATTTGAAACATTTTATTCCAACATCAAAACACCACAAAATGATCATCAGACGAGGAACATGGTGGAGAAATCAATATACCTCGTTAGTTGTAATACATATATGCGTATAGTTTAAGAAGTTGAAAGCAACAAGTATCAACTCTATCATATGTAGTCACTTGGTTTCATTGAAGCGAGCGCGGAACATTGTTGGTGTGATGGCACAATGTAGTTCCCTTTTCTTATGGCGACAAAACAACGCGGGCACTACAGTTCTGTGGCGCGCACTGAAGGGCTAAATTCAAGCTGTCAAACCCTCGTCACGCTGCCTGCTACTATATAGATTAATATCTCAACAGGCGCGTTTGTTTATCAATTCAATAGCAACTTCTGTAGCGCTGCGCGGGCTCCGGAGGCTCGCCCGCCTCCTTACCCGAACCCTGCCGTGATGCAATAACTTTCGTTGAACGTCTTCGTCAAGATAACAGTCAGTTATACTTACAGTTGCTACTGACTTTCAGGGATATAATATTGATTGTAAGTAAATTCGTACGACTGTCATTTCCGAGCAAAATGAAGATATTATATGTATAAGTCTAAAGTATTCGTTCGTTCGTGTTCTGTCTCGTCAGGAGGGGACACAAAATTAACGAGCCCGTTTTATAAATGCCCCAATATCCTAATGGCTGTACTATTTGTTATCTCGGCTTGCTAATTAAAAGTTTACGTAAGTGTCTTACATAAGCAGTTTCGATATAAAACTAGTCCCAAATGGCGATGTCCGACTGACAATCTGTCGCGCGGAACAGTATCCATCACTACATTTATCTTACAAGTCGTATATAACACGCCGATATAGGCTACAAGTGTAGGTTGTGTGGCGCAAACTTGGTTAGTCCATTAGAGGGGAGGCTCAGCCGGGCAGCAGCTTCCCGCGGAGGCCGGTGATTGATGGTGTGCATTTCACCGATAATGGGGACATGTGAGCGGAGCCACGATCGAAGTGTTTAGCGATAGGCAACGATTTCTATATAGCTATCACATGACACGCGATCTCGACGACGACCGACAGTATTTAGGAGTGACGGACGCAATAATCTAAGGGATATACATATATTTATAGGAATTTTAAAAACAATAGTTTCCATTTTTACTGTCAATCTTTAAAATTAATTATTTGCACTTTAATAATAATCTAATCTTACACGATCCACAATTACAATCTTCCAATTTTACAAGACTTTGAAATTAATAGGTTGCACTATACCTAATTTTATTACTTACAACTTTGCTGCTTCCGAACTGTGAATCCAAAAGTCAAAATGTAATACGGGAGCGAGCGAAGGGAGATCTGATTTTCGGAACACCTCGACCTGGATATTTTAGGTTCGGAAGGTTATACGATATGAAAGGCTGCTTCTATGATAGTCTTTGTTGGTTTGTCATGAGAACCACAGAATCGATACCGTACACTGCAACGATGACGAAGACAGCTGAGCTTACGCGGCCGTGGCCGAGGACGGAAAACGATAGCATATATTTTTCAAAGATTTTTGATTTTTTTTGGATTTCGGACATTTCTGCTTCCACCAGGTCAGATTCCGCTTTCGTCAGAAAAGTTGTAGACTGTTTTTTTATGAGGAATATTAATTATGTTCCTTTTTCCAGCTTTGCAGTTTTAAGTCTATTGTAGTTAGCAGTATTTAATAGTTTTGACCGCCTCCTTGGTCCACAATAGTGGCTAATCTGCTCGCTTCACACCAGGAGGTCGCGGGTTCGATTCCCGGCGGGGTCCAACATTGTAGAACTCAGTTTGATTGGGGTAGGGCATTTTCTGAGCCCGCCTGGCTAGCTACCACCATCTTATCTCTTGCCGCCAAACATCAATTGTAACAGCATTTATGGGTTCCGGCATGAAGATAAGATAGCCACTTCCCCATTGCGTTGGGGAATCTTGGTAAACCCGCTTCCATCTTCGGCATCATCATCATTACCATCAGGTCAGATGATTCCAAGGGCTTACCAATTAATTAATAATATGTATTTGTTTTTGTAATCTAGCCCCGTACTACGACCACACCTAAGATTCTGTGTTGTAGTTACTTCGGTATACATATAAATATACAAAATTCCTCAAATACAAAAGACTCGGCTCACGTAAAAACTGTTGAGTGAGAACAACTCACACATTATTTTATCCTTAGAGTATGCTATAGAATATGCTTAGAGTATAATGGTAGCGCTGCGTTTGACATTTAAGTTTAGTATATGATGCTGGATGGCTTTTAAGATGTGTGTGCTCGTGTATAGTAGTTATTTTATTGAAAATATAATAGAATAAAGGATGTCTCATTGATAAAACAGTGTTAAATCATTATTAAAAGCTCTGCGCCCCTCGCACATTTCATTAAAAACTTCAAGCTATTATTGTATAACTTACTTTGTGAGACAAGTGTTTGTAAGGAAAGCGCCTTGGTTTGCATAATAAGCGTGGGTGCAGATGGGGAACGTCCAAATTTCGCGTTTTGATGCAAACAAGAGACTTGTTTCAGATGACTTGTTTAAATCAGTGTCAGAGGTGTAATTTGGTTAGAGTCGGCCGCTGCGCGCGCGCCTCGGCGATGGCAATCTAGTCCAGTCATCGAGGAGGTTGAGGTATGCATTAACTCCTCTGTCCGTAAAACTTTGCAGTATGATTAAGTAGGTTCCATAGATGAGGTGTGACAAGGTATCCCGGAGATTTAAGTTTTGGAAGTAGGTATTTTATACCTAAACATGAATATTGCTAATAACTCGTACCGAACAATTTCTCAATCCATTATTCCAACGCGATATGTTAGTGTTAGGTTGTTATTATATGTATGTAAAACTGTCCAAAACTTTTTCGAACTTTTTAACTTCGATATTTAACAAAATATGTTATTTTGCTATAATTACCAAGGTATAATTTCTCGATTAAATTTTATTTTTTACTATGGTTTTATACCTTATTAGACTTTTCTATGTGTAAGTATCCAAAACATTTTCCTATAGGAACATAATGTTATAGTTTTCGTATAAATGCTCACGGCTCATAATTTCTCAGTCCAATTTTATTCCTTTAGAAGTCAAAATTTACAGAAGTAAACAGCTTTTTAAAACTATCCAATGAAATTTCGGCAAATAGTAGTTTTAGAATTTCTTTAGATAATACGTTTAATACATATTCACGGCTTACGGGGCGGCGGCGGACGTAGACGCGATGCGCGTGGCGCGTACCGCATCCGCTCAAGGTCAAACAATGAAGCGATACATACATCTACATTCATTTGAAAAAAAAACGATATACTCTGCTTGGGGAGTCTAAAGAAGGGTGCCGATATTCTTTTTATTGTAAAGGAAACAGAGTTTAGATTTTTCCTTGACTAATACTATTGAATTTTTTGCGTATTATGTACGTAAAGTAAAAAATCAAATTTAACTATTGTTACCCCGTCTGAGTGTACGGATATTAGGCTATGTAGGTATGCTCGTGACCGAAGACTGTCATTTTCAGTAACTTTTTTATCAAATGTCAAAAACGGCATTTTGTTCTGAAAATGTTTGAAAGGAGAATGGGCGATTTTGGCCCATATGTTGTAACACTTGTAACGCATTGTGACCTATATCGTAAGATAGGTCACACAAAGTACAAACTTTTTTTGTATGAGAGCTCACTTGGATCTCGTGCAGAAGAAAAGTTATTAGGCATAACCTAACGAAAAAGTTTGTACTTGATATAGAATAGAAAAGAAATATGTTTTTTCAGCAAATACAAACATATATGGAAGCAACAAATACAGTTGATTAAAATAACATAACATAGTAAAAAAAAGAGAAAAGAGCAATAAAATTACATCAATTAATTGTAAGTATTATTGTAACTTATGAAAATATAGCATAAAATATACCCACTTATCGAGGTAAAATCATGATTATTCTCATCGTTACAGCCAAAACACGCTGTTAACTGTGCAGTGGTCATGGTCATTAGATCATGTAGGTTAACTGATTACACGTACGGTCATTACCTAGATGGCTTTGACTGTAAGTGGCATTTATCTCGACTGTTTCCGTGCTTTGAAAGGCAGTTGTTAACTTGTTATACCACATCGGAGGTCCATGAGGATGGCCTAACCATCCCCATACAGAAAAAGTATCTGTGCTAACACTGGGGACGACATTGATTATTATCAAAAAACGTTACTAATTTGCTTACTGAGGCATGTAGTTCCCTTATTCTATTTTTTGACATTGAAATTAAAACTATTAGGTATTAGGCATTATGAAGCTTCTTAATAATAATAATTTTTCAAGGTTATTGATAGGCTTCCCAGTAGGGTTTTTAAAACTGGTCTTGCGTTCCCACGACCGTCACCAATTCTATGAGCTATGTGCTCCGCCCATTGCCACTTTCGTTAAGCGATTCTGTGAGCTATGTGCGTTACTTTATATTCTCACTACGCACCTCCTCAGTTATGATTTGATCACGTAAGGAAACTCCAAGCATACTTCATAGCGCTTTGGGTGACCTTGAGTCTTCTTATGAGGCTCATACGAAGCGAACATGTCTTATTGTTAGTTCCATATGGTTATTACTAGCAACACAAACTGATTAAAGACTTTAGTCTTGAGACACTTGAGAGGTATCTTTCTTGAAGTTAGACGTACCTAGCTGGACTTTTTGTGCAAGGTACATATATAGGGTGACTTTAATTAGTTCTTGATATAAAAGACTGTGTATGTGCTAATGATAACAAACAACTTTCCCTAAGGAACCCATAGTCAAATCGTAAAAAAAATGTGGACTCTCCATACAAATTGACCAACTCACCGGCCAAATTAGTATGAAGAGTAAAATTTTTTTGCGATTTGACTATGGGTTCCTAAGGGAAATTTGTTTGTTATCATGAGCACATGCACACCCTTTAGTATCAAGAACTAATTTAAAGTCACCCTATATTAGTCAATAACTTCGAGTATAGTCTCCAAACTTCAGATCCATGGGTTTTCAGGACATGGACTTTTGACATCATTTTTGTCTTATGTTCATTTTAAGACCGAGTTGTTGAGATGGTCTATTGAGTCCATTGATATCTGTACCTAGGACTTCCAAAGTCTCAGGCAAAATCATAGTAATTATCGTCAACGATCAAATGTGGGTGATGTACTCACTGTTAATGTTGGTGCCGAGCTCTTTCAATCACAGACAGGACTTCTTCCATAACAACAGTGAACAGGCTGTTAGATATAACGTCTCCCTGTTTCACCCTTTTCTGCAGCGGGACAGATTTCAAATTTTTGTTTTGATAACGGACTAACATTGCGGCGTTCCCGTTCAAGCGCTTTAGCCAGGACTCGATCCAATCAAAAGTTTTCTCATAGTCCACAAACGCTGAATATAATGGCTGATTATATTCTACGATTTCCTGTTTTGTCTTCCGCACCGCAGCATATGTATGTGTTCTATGGTATGGATAACTTTTCGAAATCAGGCGTATTCAGAAAGCTAGAATTCGTCAAACCTGCGTGCGTGACGATTCGTAATAACTCTCGAAAACAGCTTGTATATAAAGATCTGAAGTGAAATACGTCTATAGTTCGTCTTTGCTCGATCTTTGACGTAAAACAGCATCTTAGGTCAGTCAGTTATCTGCGATTGATTGATTGGCTTTCTGTGGGTGCATGAGTATGCGCCAGTTACATATTGAAGCACAGAAGTAACATTTCACAAGAAGTGTATACGATGGCTCAATGTATGTGTCTGTGAGCATGTGCTTGGTTCTGGTTTGCTTGTGTGTACGTGTGTACAACTCATATCATCCCCACTGCAGGGGCACGGATCTCTTTTCATATCTCGGGAAGATTAAGACATACTCCAAATGGAGGTAGGCAAGTCCAGATTGGTGGAGTTGTAGGACTAGTAGCCGACCCCAGTATCACAAGTTACTGCAGCTGCTTTTAAGCCATATGCTTAACGACTGAAGCCGGTACCAACACTTTTCTGCTTTTCTTTCTGCTATTTCTTTAACAGTTTTATTCTTCAATTTGGCTTCAACTTGTCTTCATTGACTGAAATTCTTGGCCGACGAGCGAGCGTATCATTTTCAACACTTCGCGACCTTCTATAAACAATTTGCACCATTCATACAACATGGACTGGCTAATATCCTAATGTCCATATTGTTTATGAAGCCCTGCAAAAAAATCATATATTCTTTCTTTCCTTAAATCAAAGCTCCTGTTATGTGTAACGTTCTTCAGTTCAAGTTCAATTATAGGAAGAAAAACTCACAAAGTCGCACTTTTGAGTAGCAAAGAACATAACAAATTTTCCTTTGTAGTAACTGAAGAACATTATACAAGACAGGACCCATAAGTAATATCTGGTGCGTAGCCGTTGTTAGTTTAGCTCAGACTGAGTGCAACGGGCCGAGACGCTTTCGTCGCAGCTTTGCGTTTACATAATGGTTATAGCTACTTATGTTCTACTTATAGGTAAGTATATTACTGTTAGAGCTATGTGGAGTCCGTCGCCGTGGGTCGTGCCCGCATGCGTGCCGCCCGCAACCTATCGTTTCATTACATGTTTTTAGGGTCTTTTTATTGACATCCGTGGAACACGCACGCGGGTCGCTTTGGAAACACCGCACGCATGGGGGAAGAAATCCGCATGACAATAAAAGCGCCCTTAGCTGTGATAGTTTTCCTTTTAACTTCGTTATGCCGTGATTTTTTTAACATTTCTAGAAACAACTGCCGTGTTTTTTTCATTTCTAGTAACAACCGTTTAGCTGGAAGAAAGATGGAGGACATGATTTTAACAAAAAAATTGCATATTAAAGCTTAATATTTCGAAAACAGATCCCTAAATTGAAAAATGCTTTTCGCAAACCTACTATAGTTTAAAAAACCTACCCAACTACTCCCTAACTAATTAATGTTTTGTACAATAAAGAGATTACAAACAAACAAACTCCCCACACCATGAGATAGTCGAGAAAAAAAATTCATCCCCACTTCACGTGTAGGGGAGGTACCCTGAAAGATTTTATTTTACGACTTTGTCCGCGTGATTAATATACATATCCGTGCCAAATTACTGCTCTCTAGTACTAATAGTCTCTGAGCTAAGCCGTGGACAAACAGATAGACAGACAGAAAGACGAACATGGCGAAACTATATCCTTGTCGACTAGGGAACCCTAGAAATTGAGTGTCCTAGAAGTGTTTTGTGTTTTGTTTTGTTTTGTTTTTTGACACCAATAGTTTTATAAATAAGTTTAAATTGACCAATGATACAATGTATCTACCATTTGTACAGAAAAAAAGACTAGCTAATTCGTTAGCTTACAGTATTTTACATCGTACCGACTGTATTCAGTCGGTAATTACCTGCGTAACAACGGAGGAGCCCGTCGCCGGTGTCGGCACCGCAGGTACGGCGCAGCCTATAATTGCACTAGACAGTGCACCCTGCGGTGCTGGCACTTGTAGCGGGTCTCGAACTCCAGATTTAAACTAGGTTCAGAGACAACGAGGAAGCCCAACTCTTTGAAATTAGTACACCAAAATATACAAGGCTTTCTCGCAAAGAATTCGAAATAGAATTATTTTTGGAATAATTTAATATAGATATTTTATGTATTACAGAGCACTGGCTCAAGGAACATGAAATGCTTTTTAATTTTGAAAATTATGATATGGCCAGTGCATTCAATCGCAAGACTGCGATTCGCGGTGGCTCCGCTATATTACTTAAAAATACCCTAAAGACTAAGGTACGGAAAGACGTCGTAAGTCTTTCGATTGAAAGAACTGTGGAGCTATCTTGTGTGGAGCTGGAGAACCACATCATTATCTGTGTATACAGGGTGTCCAAAAAGTGAAGGATAATCCTTCACCTGCGGATTGGTTGAATCATTTCCTACTACATATCAAATTTTTTTTTCTAGTAAAAGTCCCACCATTTTTGTGATATCGGTATTTTTAGTTTTTTTTTTCAAAAAAATTGACCTTCTTCAGTTTAATGCATGCCATTCCTACAAATTATGAGATTTTTAAGTCCTGTTTTTTTTTAAATATTTGTGAATACATAATTCATCAAACACAATGGTAAATTATTTCTTAAAGTGCTGGCAAATCCTGTAAAAAAATAAGTATTGCAAATTTTTTACAAAAACTTTTTCGAATAGTTAACTTCGATAGCCTGTGGTGTAAAAAAAAATTACTAAGCTGATCGTTTCTACAACTTTAAAAAATTGCTTAGTTATTGACAATTCTAAAATGGTATAATTGTTTGACATTACATTAAAAACAATTTTTTTAATGATTATTCTAATGCACCAAGGTCGAATTTTTGGAGTTTTGCTATACTAAAATTCTATCGACATAAAGTAACTAAGCAAGACTTTGGTTGGTTTGTTCATTTGAATAACGAACTGCCACGCTACGCCAGGATACAATAGATAAAAACAAAAGACAGTATGGATAAAAAATATATTTTTTTTTTATAATAAATGTTCAAAATTCCCGCCATTAGCCCTTATGCATGCTCTACATCTTTTTACAAAGGACTTTTTTTACGGCGGACGTATCCTTCTCTTGAAATTTGTTCTGCAGCTCTGTCTATTTCTTCTCGCAGCTGCGTGATTTTGAAGTCTCTGATGCATAGACTAAATCGTATAAGCAGCCCCAATAAAAGAAATCCAGGGGATTAAGGTCTGGCGACCTTGCTGGCCATTTCAAGTGCAGCGCGTTTAAACCTTGGAACCTAACGACTACCCATCGTTCAAGATCGACAAGATCAGAGTTCTACAGAATAAATGAACGAAGATAATGAGATTTTTCATAAAATTCTATGACGCGACGAGTCTTCGGACTGCTTAAAAGATTTAGTCTATGCAACGGAGACTTAAAATATCACGCAGCTGCAAGAAGAAATAGACAGAACTACAGAACAAATTTCAAAGAAGGATACGCCCGCCGCCTAAATAGGTCCTTTTTAAAAAGATGTAGAGCATGCATAAGGGCTAATGGCGGAAATTTTGAACATTTATTATAAAAAAAAAAAAATTTTTTTATCCATACTGTCTTTTGTTTTTATCCATTGTATCCTGGCGTAGCGTAGCAGTTCGTTATTCAAATGAACAAACCAACAAATCATTAAAAAAATTGTTTTTAATGTAATGTCAAACAATTATACCATTTTAGAATTGTCAATAACTAAGCAATTTTTTTAAGTTGTTGTCACGATCAACTTAGTAATTTTTTTTACACCACAGGCTATCGAAGTTAACTATTTCAGAAATTATGTAAAACGTTATTCAAAAATATTCAGAAAGGTATGCTGCACAGCCAAATCTAATTTCTTAGCCAGAAAGATAAAACTATCTGATAATAAAATTAAGACGGTTTGGAATATAATAAATAAAGAAACCGGTAAAGTCAAGAAACACGATAAAGATTTTGTTTTACAAACAGATAAAGGCAAAATAACATCTAACGCAGAAATAGCTACGGAATTCGAAACGTTTTTCACAAACATTCCACTTAAGCTAACTGAGGCCCTGGACTCATCACCCACATATGCTAAAAAATATTAGAAGAAAATGCAATTTTTTGTGATGAAATATTCTATTTTAGAGAAATTGGACCTGAAACTGTTGTTAAAACTTTTAAGTCGCCTAAAGTGAAACAAACTGAGGACTTGTGGGGTTTATCAGTTAAATTAATTAGTAATGTAATTAACGTATTAGCACCACATTTAGCAAACCTTTTCAATATTAGTATAGAAAGTGGTGACTTTCCAGATCTTATGAAGTGTAGTTTTTACTATAGTATTTTTAAGTAATATAGCGGAGCCAGCGCAAATCGCAGTCTTTCGATTGAATGCACTGGCCATATTATAATTTTTTACACCTCTTTATAAATCAGGTTCCAAAACTGATGCGGGAAATTACTGTTTTTGTATTACCCGTCCTTAGTAAAGTCTTTGAAAAAATTATGCTCAACCAAATGCTACAAAACTTCACTTTAAACAAACTTCTGCATAACCAACAATTTGGCTTCACGAAAGGTCGATCAACTACCGATGCAGGAGTAGCACTTATACGAAACATCTATGATGCTTTTGAGAAATCACAAGATGCAATAGGAGTGTTTTGTGATTTATCTAAAGCATTTGATTGTGTGTAACATCAAACTTTACTTCTTAAACTAAAGCATTACGGTGTGAAAGATAGGGCTCTCAGTCTTCTCAATTCTTACCTTAACAATAGGTTACAAACAGTCCAAGAAAATGGCACAAATTCTCTCGGCTCTACAGTAAAAATAGGCGTTCCCCAGGGATCTAGTTTAGGCCCCTTTCTCTTCCTTGTTTATATAGGGTGACTTTAAATTAGTTCTTGATACGAAAGGCTATGCATGTGCTCATGATAACAAACAACTTTCCCTAAGGAACCCATAGTCAAATCGAAAAAAATATTTTGGACTCTTTATACTAACCTGGCCGGTCAGTTGTTCGATTTGTATGGAGGGACCACAATATTTTTTGCGATTTGACTATGGGTTCCTTAAGGAAAGTTGTTAGTTATCATGAGCACATGCATAAGCCTTTCGTATCAAGAACTAATTTAAAGTCACCCTATATAAATGACTTACCATTTATGGTGCAACGTCTCTCAAATATTGTGTTGTTTGCAGATGACACATCTCTTATTTTTAAGGTAGACAGGAAAAAACGCAAAATTGTCGAAGTAAACAACACACTTTCAGAGATACATAAATGGTTTACTGTTAATAACTTGCTATTAAATGCCACAAAGACAAAAGTAATAAAATTAAGATTACCAAATGTCAAGCAAACTCACGATAATGTAATATTAGATAGTAATATTTTAGAGTTCGTAAATAGCACTGTTTTTCTTGGTATTACTTTAGATGCTTCCTTACAATGGGGACCACATATAGAAACCTTAGCAGGAAAGCTTAGTTCAGCTGCCTACGCCGTCAAGAAAATAAGGCAACTAACAGATGTAGATACTGCAAGACTAGTGTATTTTAGCTATTTTCATAGTATAATGTCTTACGGCATCTTCATTTGGGGACATGCGGCTGACATAGAAACTATTTTCATACTGCAAAAAAGAGCCATTCGCGCTATCTATCAGATGTGATCTCGAGAGTCATTGAGGAACAAGTTTAAAGAAATAAATATTTTAACTGTTGCCAGTCAATTCATATATGAAAACATCATGTATGTTCGTAACAATTTAGATTTATTTCCAAAAAACAGTGACAGGCATAATTTTAATCTTAGAAATAGAAATAATATCGAAGTTGCTTATTCGAGACTGAATAAGGTAAAGAAGTCGTTCATGGGGCAGTGTATAAAATTCTACAATAAAATACCTGAAAATGTAATTAGTTTATCCGAAAATAAGTTTAAGACTTATGTAAAGAAACGCCTGTGTTCAAGAGGATATTATAAAACCCAAGACTATATTAATGACAATGATGTATGGACATGTATAGATCTTCCAGCTCATAGCTTTAGTAATGACATCAATTTTAATAGATATTAAGTATTTATTTCAAAAAATGTGTTAGGGCGAGTTTCTTTTGGGCTCGACGTTTCTTCTCGCTCCGCTGACACTTCCCGAAACGTTGAGTGTACAAGTTCCGCGTGGTAGGAACTTTGTACTAGGTAGAAAAGAAAGACGATTTAAAAGTATGCGTACAGCATCTACTTAAATAAAAAATATGTTGACTTTGACTTTGATGTTTTTAGTGCAGAGGTGTATAAAAATAAAAAAATGGAATTAAATAATTAATTAATAATTAATTTAATAGGAACTGTGGCAACAGCTTTTCAGCGGGAAGTGAGGTACCTTCGCCAGGCGAGGTGCCCAAGTAACACCAAAGCCTGAATAACAGCTGAATAATAAGGCACATGTAGACTTACAGCTGACTATCATTGCTCTATAACAGCTGAATAGCATGCTATTCAGTTGTTATACCTCTGATTTGGGCACAAATTATTCAGCTTTAAGTTCACATGTGTCCAATATTAGCTGAATAACAGCTGAATAAATGGCGTATAGTTGTGTAATAAACGGTAACCGCAGCTAAAGCCTGAATAAGATACCACGTGTGACCAATTATACAGCTCAAACCGTAATGTGAAGACCACAAGTGAAGTGTTATTCATAAGAAACCTTACAATTGTATATTTTATGCAGCTATTTTTTTATCGATAATTCCCTTTATCTTTGTAAAGTGTTCATCCGCAGTTCATTTGTGAAATATGGTATGGAATTATAAGGATACACGAAATTAAGTACTCAATTTTATTACTCAATAAATTAATTCGTGAAAAATGTTTGGAAAAGCAAGTTTACTATGAATATAATATCCCAAAAAATCACAGGCTATGATTATTGGGAGTACCTATATGTTGAACCAAATTGAATTTGCTACGCTTCCAGCCGTTGTATACGATGGTACTGTAATTCCCTACACTGGCACCGCAAAAAATCTAGGGGTCATCTTTGACTCCAAACTTTCTTGGACCGCCCATATCAACGAGATCAGCAGGAAACTCCACTACTCCTGTCACGTTCTTAAACGTCTTCAATGGTTTCTGCCCTTAAATACTAAAATATCTCTTGCTCAAACGTTACTTCTTCCCCTTCTCGATTATGCTGACTCGTGTTATTTAGATATCACCGAGGAACTCCTAAACAAGCTAGAGCGCTTACAGAACTTGTGCATTCGTTTTATCTTTGGTTTACGTAAGTTTGACCACATCTCCCAGTTCCGTGCCCAGCTCAATTGGCTTCCCATTCGCTTGCGCCGTAACTCCCACATCCTATGTCTTCTTTTCAATATCCTTCACAAACCCTCTATTCCTAGTTATCTGCGCGAACGTTTTTCTTGGATGCGCCAGCCAGATCAACAATCCCGATCCCACCTTAAATCCCTACTGAACTTTCCCTCCCATTGCACCGATTTCTACTCTTACTCCTTTTCCGTTCATGCCGTCAGGTTGTGGAATTCTCTTCCTCATGAAATCCGTGACAGCGAAAGCATCTTCTCCTTTAAAAACAAACTTAGGAAGCACTACCTCTCTTTGTCTTCGTGAGGTTGATAAGCCATGTATACATAACATATATTATTTAGTATATATTTTATATATGTATATTATTATGTATGTATGTTATATATTTATATGTGTTATATATTGATATATATATCAATGAACTATATAATAATATTTGTGTACATGCTGTACTGCCATCTCAGCTACAATTTCTCCTTAACCCGGGTCTGCTGGAAGAAATTTCTACTAGAAATAAGCTGCACCCTTTGTGTATATTTTATGTTAAGCCTGTGTATTATATCTATTATGTGTACACAATAAATTGTAAAATAAATAAATAAATAAATAAATAAATATAATACATATTATCTCATGGAATTTTCATGCGCCTCAAAAATATTAAGTTTTTAATAAAATTATACATTTGCACAAAATACGACAATTATTTAATTATTCTTGTTTGCTTTAGAAAAGATTAGAAAACCATAGTACAGTATAGGTATTTACATTTTAGAAGTCAAATTGAAGACAATAACTTCTAAAATCATCTGAAACTACATAAAATTTGAAAGAAAAATTGGAAATTTTGAGGTTATCATAGAAACAATATGGTGTCCATTACAAAGTGGCGGTGTGAACCGTTATTACTCTGTTATGTTATTGAAAGTTCTATAATATTTCACAAGACTCCTGCTACTCAGCTAAAAGTTGATTAAAGTAGAACATGTGAACTATTATACCGCCGTAGGCTGCTTAGTAGCACTTTAATAGTTCACATCACAACATAATTTATTTTTATGGGGCCGCTGAAATTGGGGATACACGTTGAAATAACTAATTGAACCAAATTATGCATAGCCTGTGCGGGAGTAATTTTTTTCATCATCTTGTCATCTTAGCATGTTTTTGTTTACATTTATTTGTCATTTTCTACCCCTTACCAAAAGTCTGGTAATATTGTAATATACATGATGACTGGTAATTAGTTGCGGACCCTGAAACAGTTTGTGAGAGGGGTACTTGCAACTAAAAAAAGCTCCATAAACTATGGGTTCAAAATTTAACGGTTTTCGAAATATTTGGATCTTGAGTTCGTTTTTTTTTGTATGAATAAGTATTTTATGGAATTGACTGCGACTTAACTAAAAAAAATGGTTATACAGGATGTTAATATAGGTATGCACTTTTTAAACTGTGGCTTCTACTCATGATACTGAACAACTTTCATGAGTAGAAGCCACAGTTAAAAAAGTGCATACCTTTGTGAAATCCCTATTAATAATAATAACCAATTCTACATTTTACTTGTGTTGTACCGTGATTAAAATCTGATAAAATGATAATGTTTTTACCACAATCCGCACGTTTCATGATTTTTTGAGCTAAGTCATAGTTCAATAAACTAATTTTTCACACAAAATTTCAAATTGAAAATATGTATGTTAATATCTCGAAAACCGTTAAGTTTTAACCCATATAGTTCTTATACTTTTTCTGTTTTAAATAAACACCTCCATACACTGTTTCAAGATCCGCCACTAATTACCTTACCCCTGTATAATGTAGGTACTGTACAAAGGATAAAAAGAGGTTTAGTGACTGACAGCTTGGATCCGTGAAAATTAAATATGTAGCGTACAATATGCGTCTATGGATTATTTTACGTAAGCAAATAGATAAATAATGAGTTCATAGATCCTACTAATATTATAAATGTGAAAGTGTGGATGTTTAGATGTTTGTTACTCAATCACGCAAAAACGGCTGAATGGATTTGGATGAAATTTGGCATGCAGATTGCTTTTAACATGGAAAAGGACATAGGCAACTTTTTATCCCGATTCCTTAAGTAGTTCTTAAGTCCACGCAGACGAAATCGCGGGCAAAGCTAGTAAATAATAAACAAGTTACAAAACAGTTGAGTATTTGAAGCGACTTGAAAGTATAAGATGTATTAGCGGGACACACGATTTTTGTATGGAGAGAAAAATGCACTATTTTCAAAATAATAAAATAGACGTTACATGAAAATTATAGTTATGGTCCATCAAACTAGAATTCAATTGACAATTGCAATTTTCAGCACTTTCTAACATATTACTGTAATTCGCATTATTATGTACGGAACCCTCAGGGCAAAAACTCATTACACTTTGCGAGACGATAGGATTCATAGCTGGATCATTTATGTTCTTGATTTCACCTATATGTGCTTTTCTTCTTACTCCCCCTGTTCTCTTTTTCATTTTCCATGTTTTTTTCAACATTTTGACACAATTAAGCAGCTACGTGCACAAAAATATCCGCAACAATTGCTTTTACAACAATCAATCAACTTCTAACTGAATAAAGGTTCACACAAAGTATGATACGCAACTCAAGGCTAAGTAAGGATGCTTTAATTGGCCACAACTACACCATAGGTCTAATAACTATTCACGAATGGTCTCATATACAGGTTTAAGATTAAAAATGAACACTTAAACAGGCGCTTATGACTTAATGTGTAATGACTGAATAACAGCGTAAATTTCAACATTATGCAATGTAATAGTCCACATGATACCCTTTATACAACTATAAGCTTTATAAGCATTCACAAGTTCTCTCTTATATTGCACCGTAATAAGGGTGCACATGTGGTCCTTTCTGCAGCCTTAACCTTTTTCCTACGCTACTAAATTGCCATTACTCAGCTACGCTGAATAAGACCGTAGATAACTACCATTATAGCACTTTTAGTATTATAATGGTGGTGAAGGACACCATTATAACTCGCTTATTCAGGTTAAAGCATATCGGACCACTTATAGATCGAGTGTGAACCCTTATAACTAATTTATATTGCTTTAAGTTCACAAAGAGACCAAAAGAGAGCCATTATACAGAGATTTGTGTTTCTTGGGTGGTATGCCTGGGGACCGGCCGTGGTCCAACCGTTGATGGTTGGAAGTCGTATATATCCGTAGTGCGAAGAAACTTTCAATATCGCGTTCTAGGATTAGTTCCGTTTTGAGTTGACGGTCCAGTGTTGCCGGTGCATACGGCGGGGCGACGACGCGCGTCGCGATGCGGCGGCTGCGGTAAGTAGAGAACGCCAGGCCGAAGTGCTCAACTCAAGTCCAAAGCTGAGTCAGGACGAGGAGGTTCAGGCGTGCAGTGCAGGGGAAGCAGGCGTCGTGGAGCGCGTGCTCTATACAGCGTGGGCTGCCGACAGCTTGCTGCCTGAAAAGTGAAGCTCGCTGGTTCCATGGTGTACGATGCGGTGTCAACGGGTTTGCGAACCTGATGGGCTTCAGAGTGAAGTATCAGGGCCAGGAAGCTCAATTGACGGCTTTCGTTGGTCCTGGTAAACTTCGATGTACTGGACTGCTGTGCTGCTGCGGCTTGCATTACCAACTGGAGGGTTGTTGAGGAGTGTGATGTCTAAGGTTGCGCCAGGATGTTCAGCGTCTGGGGTCACCACTGTAGGAACTGTGTGTTACCACTCTTCGGAGGAAAAGGGAGGTACCTCTGCCAGGCGAGGTGGTATGTCTGGGGACCGGCCGTGTTCCAACCAGTGATGGTTGGAAGTTGTATAGTTAATCTGAAGAAACTTTCAATAGTGCGATCTAGGTTTAGTTCGTGGCGGTGCGATAGATGTCGCCACAAATCTAAGGCGGAAAACACACTGCTCCGCTCACCGCGACGAATTGCGGTGGAGCAGATTTAAACTTTGTACTGTAAAATGTTGATTTGTATACAAAAACCGCAGGGTATCACACACTTCCACCGCTTCTCCGTCCGGAGGCGCGATTCGCACGACACGTATCCGCGCTCCCGGACGGAGACGCGGTGCGATTCACAGGTATACCACTGCACCGCAGTACCGTCCGGATTTTTGTCTACGACGGAATTCGGACGAAAACCGTACCGCAGCTTCGGACGGAAACCGTCCGGTGGAGCGCATACGAATTTCGTCGCTTCGCGCTCCCGTCCGATTTCCGCCTCAGTGTGATATCCGCGTAATAGTCGTCCCAGGGAGGGGGAGGATGATGGAAGGACTCCATAAAGGGGGTTGTTTTAGGGTAGAAATGGGCCATTCGGGATATACTGTATATGTACGAATATTAATCGACACATTAAAATCAGGGAGGTTGGGGATGCAGATTCTTTGAAATCCGCGGATGCGGATATTTAAAGGCTCATCCGGGGATGTGAATCTTAATACTACACAAAAAGAGAAAAGGACTACACAAAAAAATCGCCCCCACCCACAACAGATTACAAACGTATTTCAGTCAATACATCTGTGCAGCCTGATGTTTTTTTGCTATGACGACATCCGCCGTAGATATGGGGTTTTCATGCAAATCGAATTTGATTTCCAAAATTCCAATACTAATTTGGAGGCTCATTTGATCAAATAGTATGAGGAGTTCAAAAACTTTTTTGCGGGAAATTTGTTCAGATTCATGAGTAGTCGTAGAAAGTTGTTGTTACAACATACAACTTTTCACCTCTACCAGCTAGAAAACTTTACACGATAGTGATAGAAGCTGGTGTTCGAAATTCGAACACTTTAACTAACATTCGCAGCAACAAGCTGCTTTGAGTCAACAGATTAATAAACAGTTTTTCACGTGTCCAGCGTGAAAAGAGTGCCTTTGGTCCCTGAAAACTCGCAGCAAAAGTTGTTTTTGCTTTAGGCGTGAGAAAAAGTGATTCGAATTTCGAATACCACCTTTGGCGCGACGCTGAAAAAAATATGAGCGAGTTGGTTCAGAAACTCATTTTGGCGTAGGGAGCGTTTTAACTCATAAGCACACAATGTTATATGTTATTTAAAGAAATTCAAGTTTATAAATTGTGCTACTGTATTTTTAAAGACGTAATATTTAAAATAAATATGTAGTTACGAACGCAACCTCTAAATTAAAACATTATAATAAAAAACTATATTGCCTCCAGAGAGAATTTAATCAACTACGATTTTACTTTACTCGCTGGTCGAAAGTTGTATAATTAACATGAGAGCAGGTCATTTTTAGGGTTCCGTAGCCAAATGGCAAAAAACGGAACCCTTATGGATTCGTCATGTCTGTCTGTCTGTCTGTCTGTCCGTCCGTATGTCACAGCCACTTTTTTCCGAAACTATAAGAACTATTCTATTGAAACTTGGTAAGTAGATGTATTCTGTGGACCGTATTAAGATTTTCACACAAAAATAGAAAAAAAAACAATAATTTTGGGGGTTCCCCATACATAGAACTGAAACTCAAATTTTTTTTTTCATCAAACCCCTACGTGTGGGGTATCTATGGATAAGTCTTCAAAAATGATATTGAGGTTTCTAATATATTTTTTTTCTAAACTAAATAGTTTGCGCGAGAGACACTTCCAAAGTTGTAAAATGTGTGTCCCCCCCCCCCTGTAACTTCTTAAATAAGAGAATGATAAATCTAAAAATAATATATGATGTACATTACCATGCAAACTTCCACCGAAAATTGGTTTGAACGAGATCTAGTAAGTAGTTTTTTTTTAATACGTCATAAATCGTAAACCGCAATTTACCTACAACGAACTGCAAGAACTTTTATATTATGTTACTTGCTGCTACGGAACCCTTCATGGGCGTGTCCGACTCGCACTTGGCCGCTTTTTTATGTCTCGTGCCTTTAAATCACTCACAATGCTCAGTAGTCTATATAAGAATCACTTGCTACGCTCGTGATTCAATTCTAGACTACCTCGCTAGCTCGTGATTTAAAGCTAGCACTCGAAGCAAAAAATAACTTTGCTCATTAGTTGAACAAATAACTATTCTCGTATATTTTAATAAATCCCTATCGTTTTTGGATTGAAAATGGTTATTATTATTTTAATGGGACGTCACAATAATTTTGAAACTAATGCCACTTCTGTTGGTGGGTGCGGATAGGGTCCATATAATTTTTTGCATAGTCCTTTGTATGGGTTTGTATGGGCATAAATAAATGAAAACCGGCTAAGTGCGAGTCGGACTCGCGCATGATGGGTTCCGTACCATCGTACAATATTAGGAATTCCACCAAAAATACGTTTCTCGTGTCACCCTACCAGCCCCTTTAATTTTTAAGTTTTTTAATTTTTTTTATGGCATAGTTGACAAACGAGCAGATGGATCACCTGATGGTAAGCGATTACCGCCGCCCATAGACACCCGCAACCTCAGAGGAGTTACAAGTGCGTTGCCAGCCTTTGTTATCATAGTGGCAACAGAAATACACAATGTGAAAATTACAGCTATCTACTTTTTACGGTTCATGAGATACAGCCCGCTGAGAGAAAGACGGACAGACGGACAGACAGCGGAGGCTTATTAATAGGGTCCCGTTGATCTTTGGGTATGGAACCCTAAATAATAATACTAATCCTTGTTTTTTTATTAAATTATTAAAGTATTGAAAGTTAAAAACCTGGACCATTTTATTTGATTAAAAGTAACTTTGCTGCCTTTTGGTGTAATAATGTACTTTGCTACTTACTTGAAAACATTACTGGTTTATAAAATTGTATGAATAAAAAAAACTTTTTTATAGAGCTTTTGTTATTAATTATTTATATTAATAATTACAATTAATAATTTACAAAATTATATTCCTGAAATAAAATATTACAATAATTAGTTATGCTGTCCTAGATCCGCATCCGTATGAAAATCCGCATTGAATATTGCGGATGATATAGATACGGATGTCAAAATTTATGCGAAAGCTCCATATTTACGGATGCGGATGCGGATATTAGCAACATCTCTGATTAAAATGATTTATTTTTGTTTTTTATATTATTTTATTGTATTTTTTAGCTTTCGTACTATGGCGCTGAACGCCGCCATACGTATAATATTTTTTTACATTATTTATAGGTACCTAACAAGTTATTTGATGTTGATGTTTTTGTAATCTATATTTAACAGTCTTTTAGTGAGTTTTTTTTACTATCTGTGGAATACCTACTACGCGTAATTTTGTGCAGATCAAACGAATCCGGACATATTTTTTTAGAACTATTACTATTATACAAAATAAAGTGCGAAAAGGCCGGAAATGGGTAGTGGCCGGCAAACGGATCGCGTGACCTTACGTACGTGTGTGACGCTTCATACATATAAGTTTAATGTATCGAAATTTTATTGGATAACCTGAAATACTGTTTATATTTATTATTATGTACGATATAAATAAATAAAAATGGACTGAGAAATTTTACATAATTAGTTATAGCATAAAAACTATTATGCTATGATCTTAAAGGAAAATCTTTTGGATACTTATACAAAAAGATGTCCAGCAAGATATAAAACTATACTGAAAAATAAAACTTAATCGAGAAATTATTCATCGGAAGTAAAATCGAAAAAATCATGTTTTGCTTAACTTAAGCGTCACAAAATTCGAAAAAGTATTGGATACTGCTATATACGCGTGCCATTAAGTTACTACTAACGAATAGTACAGAAATATTCGATCGAGCAATTATCCACCGAATTTTAAATGCAATTTTCATGTTTAGGTATAAAACACATACTTCCAGTCACAAAATCTTTTGGCTTCTTTGTCATCTTCCATCTATACACTATCCTTCACAATCGTGCAAAGTTTCATTGATAGAGAAATTAATGTTGGGGTCTCCATACAAAGAAACTCCTCGATGACTGGGCTAATCCATTAGTGTCGGGGCGCGGAGAGCGAAGCCTAAATATGAAATTAGCGCGTCCTCTCTTTTGAATAATATATCAATAGCATTAAAGCTCATAAACTCCCGTCCCTTTAGACTAAGCTCCGACTTCCGAGACTTTTACAGGTAACTGCTTTTTGAGCTTACTGTATGTGATTGTACCCACACCATCTGTTGGTTACTATTCCTGTAATGTAATGTCAGTGCCATGAGCGACTACAAAATGCTCTCGAAGTCCGTGGAGTATCGATTGCTGACAGGTACTTAGTATAGCATATACGAAATCGAAACCTTTTTACCAATTGATTAATGCACGGTCCCGAGGGAACGTTGTTTCATTTTACTAAGTAAGTCGCTGCTTTCCAAGTGGAATACCTTTAATTAAAATGGTCAAGAGGGATATGAAGTTATATTACAATTGCTAGATCGACTGTTGTTACCGAAGCAAAACAAGTCGAATTAAACATTGTTAGGCGTGTAGCCATGATGTTTGCGACCAGAACATCCAAAAATATAACGTAATAAAATATTTTAGCAAAAAAGAGTTTCTCCGATTTTCACTTTATTCTAATTTTTTTATGATCACTAAATTGATCGCCTATTGTTGTCACCAATTTTTTTTCTTTGTTGAAAAATGGTGGCAAAGGCTTACACCAATTGGCCGTAGTTATGCCATAACGATCCAACTGACTTTAAAGTACCTAAGTAAGGGATAATGGACTTTATATCAGTGACATCCCAGATGGATGACCAATATCCACTATTAGTACAATTACGGTGGCAATCGCCAAGTATGTATACACTTTATGCCATGATTCTTCCTAGTTTTTGAAGTAACTCGTAATACTGGCGGTTCAAAAACCCTGTGTAAGTACAACCGTGTAACTGGCACGAAGTGCAGGAATCCATCACAGAATTGGTAAAACAGAACCGCATAATTCTGTCAACAGATCTAGTAAAAAAGCAACGCGTGTCATCCGCCGCCGCTCGCTGGCTGGAACGATTCCCATTAGTGCCCGCAGCGGAGCGGCGCCCGCCCCGTGGCCGCCCCGTGGCGCCCCGATCCGAGCCTGTCCGGCGACGGCGGCCCGGCTTCCGGGCCCGATGGCCCGCGCTGGGCGCTAGTGACCCATATCTGCCGCCTGCTGCCTGCTACCTATAATAATAGGACCTATACGTGCAGAAAGTCACATCGGAATGGAAACAGGAGCACTTTGTGGCCGGACGATTTACAAAACAGCATCTATTTATTATAAAACAATATGGGTGCATTTGATTAAAACATTAGGGAGGCGAGATCTATGATTGTTTTATGGTTAAAGTCCAAAAGTGCCGTAGCTCCATTTCGTACTTAATAACCAACAAACTAAATTTACCACCTCGACCGCAAAACTCACTAACCACTGAATACTACTCAAAATCAAAATATTATTTATTCGAAGTAGGTATCACTGTGCACTTTTCGTAGGTCATATTTTTTTCTACCTAATACGAAGCTCCTGCCACTTGGAACTCGTATACCCAACATTTCGGGAAGTATTTACTGCTTTTAAACCTATTGCAGTAAAGTACGTCGAGTCGTTTGAGAGCTCAGACGAGTGCACAACCAGACACACACACAGACTTCAAGTTATATTATACATCTAGTGCGTCCAATAGTCAATAAGTGTATGAAGACCAAAATACTTGTTAAATTGTCTGAGCTCCAGCTAGGCCCGGCGAGAGAGGAAATCAATATTCATCATAGGTCTGCAAACCGGATTTTAGGTATCGCTTCCAGTTAAAACGTGGTTTAGAGTAAGTATTGTTGCCTGACGTGGTTTTTATATCAATCACCCCAGTATTTTATATTGCAATATGTATTCGATATAAAAATAACGTACGTGCAAATACTTGCAAATCAAATAAGAGATAAATATGAGGTGAATAATAATTTTTAATTATTTCAAATGATCAGTTTGACTAAATTAGTAAGCGACCTTTGTGACTCATTACCAGTAAGACTCCCTTCAGGTATATCTTTCAGTCGGACAAACGCGGCTACAAGCAGCGCGCTTTGAATTTAATTCACAGAAAACAAAGGCCAGCTACACGCTACGCTGCGCCGCTACGCCTCGCCTTGGATACATATAAAAGACATCAACGCGAGCACCACTCGCTAGGCTCGCGCTCGCTACCGAGTTTTTTTTTTATGTAATAGGTGGCAAGCGAGCAGACGGATCACCTGATATCACCTTTATTCCCTCATTCAATTATTTTCAAATTTTTCTTTTCATATGAAAACAAGTACATGATTTTTTTTTGTGATAAGGTAAAGTAACATAGCTCCGATACAAGAAACATTTGTACGTGATTAGTGCAAGACCTGACCTTTGCAGATTACGGTCGGTCGCTCGGTCGGCGAGAGTACTGTGCAGGTAGTGTTGTAACCGCAAGAAGGGTTTCAATCTGACTCGTCTTGCCTGCTGCCTCTGACGCCGGATTACGTTGTCACTGCGGATATCGCGTGGTTCAGAAATTTGGTCAAAGCGTGAGCGGCAGCGGGAGCGGGAGCGAGTGACTGTTTATAGAAATGTCCAAACCAATTTAACAAGACAGAAAATATTTCAACTAATAAAATACATTTTTTATGCTTAATATATTATGTCCTAATTATGTAGAAACAGACTACATATACTATTCCATATATAAAAAAACGAGAAAGGATCCGTAAGAAGAAAATTATACAATAATTATGTAATGCCAATGACAAGAGCAGGCCAGTCCATACGGACAGCATCCGATCACGAGTAGGTATAGCACGAGAGTAAGCCATCACGCCCCCTAATGCCTCAACCAAAAGTACCAAAACAGAGGAATGGGAGCGGGCCCCTTCCCCCGCCGCCAGCGCCGCCGCTGCTAGCCGCCGCAAAGTGAACGCGGTGGTGCCTCCCTCGTGTAAGCTGGATAGATGAGCTCGACGTTTCACCGTCGGCACCACGCTGGGACAACACCGTGACAAGCCTGCTTATATTGGAGGGCACAACTGCTGCTAATAAACCTGAAAAGTAGAACAGTATGGATCTCTCTACAAGAGGATTATTGGTTTACAAAGTTGACAGTAGTGATACCTATAGTATCTATTTATACAACTTCTCTGGTGTTGGTATATAATGAATACCTAAGGCGGCGGTAACGTCGCACCAGATGAGCTGTTAATCACCTTTGTCTCGTTTACGAGAGTCATTTATTATTAATTAATGACATCTGTTAAAGCTGACATTTATCAAATCCGGTATTTGTTCAGATTTTCGTCTGTTTGTTTATTATTGTACTATTATATTTCACATTGAAACCACTAAACAGATTTCACTAAAGTTTAACATAGAGCCAAAGGGCGCAGAACAATACTGCGAGTAACTCTTCTATAAAAAAGAGAGAGAGTCGAGAATAAAAAATATTTTAAATGTTATAACAATTATTTATACACAGTTTCGGAACGATCAGAAAAAATGCATTTTACACTCTCAATACAAACAGCACTGCGCCGCCCGCCGCCGCCGCAGCCGCCGCAGCCGCGGACATTTAACTAGTGCCGAGTGACGTAAAGCTGAGCAAGCGACCGGCAAACACACTGAAACCGTCTGCCACATAGCAGGTGCCTACATTACGAGTACAGCTACGTTTACGGCATTCCGGAGCATTTTAATTTTCCTGAATGGCGGGCGCCACATCCGCAGCGCAGTTCGCGCGGCGCACATTTTATAGTCACTAGAGAGAGCACAGAATAGTCAATAGTGCTAGCAGCGCACTTTCTATCAAACGAGTTCAATACACATATTTATAAAGTACTTATTATATATACTATATAATAAGTACTTTATAAATTACGATATAAGTATAAATTATGTGGGCAAAGTTGTTGATTCTTGACTAGAAGCAATGTATTTTTTTCAGGTAGGTATTTCAGAAAGACCCTGTGTTTGTGTGTGCTGTCTGTACCTGTTTACCGTTGTTTTATCTTTAAAAGGGGTGGCTTGATTTCAAATCATTTTTATATTTGAAAATCTCCTACATTGCAGTGGTTCTTTGCTATTTAACTATTCTACGTAAAAATCAAGAGGATTGGATGGTGAATTTTGTAAATTCTGTTTAGTTGGATTACATGAGTATTCGTGATAGAACGTCCTGTCAGATATATTGGCGTTTAGTGTATATTACATGACACACACCTTATAGCTACGTGAGAGTATGGAGTGCGGCACACTGCCTATGACTGCTGAGTGCTCTGCTCACCGCTCAGAGTGCTGTCGCGACCTGCTGCTGCAGCGCAAAGAGGATGCCCGCCTCCGCGCCGTCCCCCCTCCCCGCGCCCCTACATTCTTGCCTATCTTGCCTTTTGTCTGCAAAAATGTTTAGAAAATTCATAATTCATTCTCTCGCAGATAAGATAAAAGGTTTTTAAAATGAGTACTGTTATTTACGGTATACCACTTGGCGGTGTAATTTATTCTTCTAGCATAATTATAAATTATATTTTTGTTAGGATTTGTACTTTTATTTGACTTTGAGTTTTAAAACATGTTCTTTATCGCAAGCTAAGTATCTGAAGTAAGTGGTTGTGTGCAAAATATATGCTCATTACGTACTGAGGTACTTCAAAAAAAAAAGCGGCCAACTGCGAGTCGGACAAGCCCATGAAGGGTTCCGTAGCAGCAAGTAACATAATATAAAAGTTCTTGTAGTTCGTTGTGTTTATGAAATTAATTGTTTTTTTTCTATATATTTGAGTTGATTGAATGAAAGGTAAATTGCAGTTTATGATTTATGACGTATTAAAAAAAACTACTTACTAGATCTCGTTCAAACTAATTTTAGATGAAAGTTTGCATGGTAATGTACATGATATATATTTTTTAGTTTGATCATTCTCTTATTTTAGAAGTTACGGGGGGGGAACACATTTTACCACTTTGGAAGTGTATCTCGCGCAAACTATTCAGTTTAGAAAAAAATGATATTAGAAACCTCAATATCATTTTTGAAGACCTATCCATAGATACCCCACACGTATGAGTTTGATGAAAAACAATTTTTGAGTTTTAGTTCTAAGTATAGGAAACCCCCAAAATTTATTGTTTTTTTTTACTATTTTTGTGTGAAAATCTTAATGCGGTTCACAGAATACATCTACTTACCAAGTTTAAACAGTATAATTCTTATATAGTTTCGGAAAAAAGTGGCTGTGACATACGGACGGACAGACAGACAGACAGACAGACATGACGAATCCATAAGGGTTCCGTTTTTTGCCATTTGGCTACGGAACCCTAAAAGAGCTTTTATATTCGGCCAAAAACTATGCAGTGATTTCTTTTTGTAAGAATGTAGCTGGAGGAAATTCTTAGCTATGTTTGGTCTAGGATTCTCAGAACTTAAACAGTGGTTTTCAGTATTCCGCATTACGTAGATAATTAACAGAGCAATGCAGTAGTCGTTGAACTCTTTTGTATGGCCGAGACATTTCACTTGATCTCAGCTAATAAATATGAAAAAACTGCAAGGCGTAGGTATCTGGTGCTATATAAAATCAAGGGCTACAAATATGTTTTTTACTATTGGTAGCGGTTTTATTTTTGTTTGCCACCACACCATTTTAAATAACAAACGTATTTTGTAACTTAATACTACGAGATATCTATTTACGGCTTACTTCGCTATTCCAGGAAAATGATAATAAGGTGGACCTCATCAAAACATAGGTTATTTGTTATTTTTACACTATATTATACTCTTTGCTACTCAATAGGTAAATGTAATATTTACTGCTGATTTTAGAATTCACTTGTTTTACATCAGCCGATCTTAACGTCCCTACGCGTAGGGACGGTAAGATCGGCTGATGTAAAACAAGTGAATTCTGGCTACTGCATGATACTGAATTTACATACATGATATTTCAGTATCATGCAGTAGCCACCGCATTACGTCTATGATACCAAAAAGAAGAAGACATAGAGGCCGATAGGCCTACATTAGCTGCATGGTTGCTTCCCACAGACCATAAATGTAAATGTTCCTAATCGCGTACTTGCTCTCTAGTTTATAAACAACGATTCACAATAACAGTATTTGCATAAAGGCTGTACCGCGTCGCGGCGGCGGCATCGGCGGCGGCATAAGCCAAATCGTGGAAAACGGCTTTTAGTAAATTATGAACACATACCTATTACCTATTGTTTGTGTTTGTTGGCCTTTCGACCTCAAACACCATGTCGGGTGACCTTGACAACGTGCTAGAATATTTTAACATAGTTGATTAAACAGAACTACCTATATGGGTAGTATATATATTCATTGTTTGCATATCACATGGCAGGCGAGGAGTGTGAGCACCGCAAATGGAATAAGCGCTCGCTACTAGCGCATACAGATGAAACTGTTTATTGTGTTTGAACAATCCAACCATCGTTTTCTATTGAAATCAAACAAATGGAAACTAACCCGTGCTTGTTTGCCTCAGCTCACATTGAACACCAGTGAACATTTATATTTAAAAACCCCTATGCTTTGTATCGATATTGCTTTGGAGAAGCGAAACAGTATATTGACTTCACAGACATGAATATATAAAAGATTAATGTGAATCCAATGGGCGAGGTATTTGTATGGCTACACACATATCAACGACACCCGACTATATAGAAAAATTATAAAAAACTAGCGTTTGCCCGCGGTACCGCCCGCGTAGATATAGTTTTTATGACTGTCGGTCGTCCATTGTTCGGAATAAAACAATCCTGCGTTTTCCTCTCCCCTCTGTTTAGGCTCTTTGCCAAATTTCAATGAAATCGGTTATACCGATAAATGGCGCTGCTTGAGGGAGTTCGATAATTTTATTCGACAATATGTAGTCTATTGTCCCTTACAGGTTACAGTTACCCCTTGCGAGGGAAATCTTGGTAAGCCCGCTTCGATCTTTCGGTATCATTAATCAGATCTTTCTTGACGTATGGCACAACAAATGCGAGAAAATGTGGAGCGTTTACCGATTGCAGATAAAAAAACCACTGTCACAAAATGCAGTCGTGGCTCGGTGCGGCTTGCGTGGTTGCGTCGATCACGCAGGTTAACTGACTACAGACACGGTCATAACCTTGATGGGTTTGACTGTTAGTGGCATTTATCTCGACCGTTTCCCTGCTTCGCAAGGCTTGTTAAGCCGGTGGTGCCGGCTGCTATCACTAGATGGTAATCATTAAGCCATGTCGGAGGCCTTATAGGCGGCTTGAAAGTTCTAACACTGGGGTTGGCCACTAACCTTACAACCTTACAGACTTGGCCAGTGTGTGGAATATGGCCTAACCTTCCAGAAGTATGGGAAGAGACCCGTGCGCCTGCAGTGAAGACGATATGGGTTGTCAACGGACTGTCACGAAAAAATCACGACGCAAGAATATATATATAAAAACTCATGAACATTCGAATCTGGGATATTGCCCTCGCCGGCGCTCTTGTCCCACTGTGCAGCGCGCGCCGGCTCCAGGCCGACGCTGGCTGCGACCAGCCACGCAGCCTTTGTTTGTACTCTCACCTGTTGATCACGTCTCGCCTCTCCCTGCTGATGCATGCGTTGAATAAGTATTTCATATCAAACTGAGTCTAAATAATTATATTTGTTTGTTTGTCTGTAAGTAACCGAATCAATTCGAAACTATATTTCATTGTGATTGAATTTAAGCTATATAGGAATGCAGACCACGTGGCCGAAGCCGCGGGCAAGCTTGGAGCATACAGGTTATTAAAAAAGTACGTTTAAAATTTTAAGGGGTTCCTCAGATGTTTTTATCAGTTTCCCATACAAATTCTTGATTCACTATTCAGATTTATAAGTATGGGAACATGAAAAAAATTGTAGATCGTATTTTTTCAATATTTTTCCTGTATTCTATACTTGATTCTGAGAAACCCCTTAAAATTTGAAATACACTTTTTTAACATCCTATCTAGTTAGTTAATAAATAAAATACACTGAGAGTGAATAGGCTCTATTTGGGGTTGATAGATAGATAAATATATAACGGGACTGCGTGTTCTACCATGGACTCCATCATCTCTTACCATCAGGTGAGACTGGAATCCAAAGTTCCCAAATCACGAATTTAAAAAAAAATAGAGTAGTAACGTGTGTGTGTTGTGCGCGCAGCCCGTGGTCAAGGAGGGGTACCTGATGAAGCAGACTCGCAGCTTCCAGCGCTGGCAGCGGCGCTACTTCCGCCTGCGCGGGCGCACGCTCTTCTACGCCAAGGAAAAGGAGGTCAGTCTCACACGCTTCATAGCCTTTTAGGAAGCTGCAATCAATTGCGGTTGCCTTAGCCTTAAATATGTGCTACAGTCATCTTTATAAAATTATGTCTAGAATTTTTATGATGTGTACATTAACATATGCATTTGCCAACTGGGTGAAAACTAATCGATGTTGAAAGTCGTTAACTCGACCTGTGGATAACACTGTTACCCCCATACGGCCAATGCGCGTGTTCGCTGCCAAGCAGGAAAATGCAGATATTGTATACGCCACACGTGGACTGCGCTAGAGTATGTCGACGGTCCCAATAACGTACAATCCCATAAGTGGTAGTTAAGTGATTTTCAGTTTATGTTTGCGTGACATCCAGGACACTCTATACTTTCATTTGATTTAAAAAAATTGGTTAAAACCATGTAAATTCAACCTTAATCTACACCCGCAACACCAGAGGAGTCACAAGTGCGTTGCCGGCCTTTGATATAGGAGTACGCTCTTTTCTTGAACGTTTGAATGTCGTATTAATCCGGAAATACCGCAGGCGACAATTCATTCCACATTTTGGTTGTGTGAGGCAGAAAGTTTCTAGTGAAATGCACAGTTGTGGACTGCCAACCATCTAAGTGAAGTCTAAATTCCCATAACTACAGAATTACGTTTAATTTCCGACGTATAACAACAGTAGTGGTAGTTCAGTGATTATACGTGAATGCGGATGTGAAGTTACCTAAATTCACACCCGCATATGTTTCCCACACGTATAGTTTTATAACTGCCAGATACGGTTAGGACTTAGGATCCAATTTAAAAATTCGGCGTAAAATTCAATAACTACTACTTCCGTTATTTGTTGATAACACGATTCCGACGTAAATGTGCGTAAATGACAAATAATAGACTAAGGATAACCTTTTCTAAATAAATTGTTTATTTAAACTGTAAAATATATCATAGACATAGACATAGACATATATTTATTGGTAATTAATATTACAAGTCACATTCAAATACACTTTTACACATTTTATGACATTTAAATATACATACATATTCAACGTATATGGAAAATTTCATCACTTTATGAAAAATATAACAAAAGTTACACACGTTTAAAACTTCTAACTGCTCTCCTGTAAAATTTGACTTTTGCATTAAGGGTATGCTACGTAGGGACCGTCGATGTGTGAATTGTGTGATTTCACTCCGTGGAATTGTAAGGAAGCGAATAAAGCGAAGTACACTTACGTCCGAAATAAAGAATAGCTATTCAATTTTATACCTTTACTTTAATTACATTTTAATAAAGAGCGAAAAAATAATTCAATATTTGCAGCTTGTCTTTATATTGTAAAAGGAACTTGTTTATAATAACGCATGTCTTACTTTGATGTCTATCTCATTTCCTCATCTCATACATGTTCAATCTAGTCCAGCCGTCGGTCGTGGGCTCGTTCAGCGACCGGAAGGCCGCCAGCAGTTCCCTTTAGGGAGAAGTAATTTCTCAGTTTTAATTAACTCACGAATATTTGCTAGGATAAGAATAACCTGAAATGAAAACATGGAATAGGTATTTTCCTTTTACTCATATCAGGAGCGGCAACAAATTTGGTTAGAATTTTTTTATAAAAAAAAATACGCAAATAAATTGATTTGATTTGATTTGAAAATATTATTCTTCACTAATTGTTAATAATTACAAAGATTTAGGAATTCCAAAAGAAAAAGTCTGTAAGTCAGTAGCAGAGGAACGTGTAACTGGCCCACTAGGCGGGCACTCGTGCGCGGCGGCGGGAGGCGGCGGCGGCGCGGCGGTGGAGCGGCTAACACGGCACGTGCGGGGCCCGCCGCCGCCGGCGACCTGTAGGGGCCTGTGGCTACCCGAGATTGTTTGTAGCTGCCATCAATCGTGTATATAATACTATCTAACATAATCAGCTGAAACTATTTAAACTAGACACTGAACAAGTAGCCCAAAAATACCTACTTGAGTCGCGAAAAAGTTGATCACTATACACGAAATAAATAATTATAAGTAAATTTTCCAGATTTTTTACCCTCAGTTGGTAAGCCCTTGGCATCATCTCACCTGATGGTAAATGATGATGATGCCGAAGATAGAAGCGGGCTTACCAAGATTCCTAATGCAATGGGGAACTGGCTGTCTTATCTTCTTTAAGTTTTGTGAGCAAAAGCGTCAGATAAAATAGTTTTAGCTGTTTTTTTTAGACCTTATAGTTATATACAAGAGGTAGGTAGTGGATAGATAAGAAAAGAGAAATAGTTTTTTAGGATATTTATATAAGCAATATTAGAACGGCGCATGTGAACATCCAGGCATCCAGGCAAAAAATCGCCATGTATATTCAGGCCGCAAAAAATACAAATGTGTGATTTGCGAGGCTGGCATATCGACAAATGCTAGTGGTCTTATCATATAACTAGCTAGTATGTATCAAATGTATCAAAACCACTGCTACAGTATGTGTATAAAAATATTTAATAATTTGCCAAATGATTTAAAGAGCCTTCCGCAAAGTAGATGACAGTAAAAATGCAGAAATGGTTATTAACATGTAACTTTTATTATCTCAATGAGTTTTTTAACCAGAAATTGTAAAGAAAATATAATATGATGTAATTATAATACTAGAATATTCATACATGCTAGAGGGACTTTGTAAATAGCATTTATAGATTAAAGCCCATTCAAATGAAATCTTACGTCCCCGTAAAAGCAATGGGGAACTGACTATTTTATCTCTATCCGTCTCTATGCTGTAAGACATCAACGCTAATAAAATTGATGTTTGGTGGCAAGGCTAAGCAGATGGGCTTAAATTCAGCTTTAGTGCCACCAACCAAACCAAGTATTACAAAGTTGGACCTCGCCGGGAATGGAACTCGCGACCTTCTGATGTAAAGCGAAATCATGATGATGTGTTAACCAATCAATTTCATTACATTTTCATTACACTTATCTACTTGCTTCATATTGGCGTTAGGTTCGAACCTCGTAAAGATTTTACGAGCGATAAATGCGATCCGATTCCCCAGTGGGTGATTCAGCCCACTTGGTTAACATTCCGAATTGTCTGACTCGGTCGAGTTTACTCCTAACAACTCCTCGTGAACTGTGTCATTTGCATTATCAAAAAAAAAAAAAAATGATCGATCGCTTCCATTTAACTTTGGTAACGATGATTAGAGCGGTGTTTTAGGCATCATTATGAAAATGGATGGATGACGCCGATCGATGAGGTAGTCAACGATTTCAAGATCACGTCCATTTAGCGTCGATGATTTTGTCTGCGCGTGATTGATTAAGGTCAACGTGTAATTTAATTATTATCGTTCCTAAAATAAAGTTATTACTTCTTTTTGTATCTGAATAACTCAAAAAAAAACCGGCCAAGTGCGAGTCGAACTCGCGCATCGAGGGTTCCGTATAAATTTATATTCACTCATGTCTTGAACTCTATATCAAATTCTCAGGCCTGCAGTCCCTTGAAGCTGTGATAAAATCAAACTTCTATGCCAACGCAATCAAGAGATACTTTTGAGGTACGGAACCCTAAAAACGGAAACATCAACCCCAGCCCGACCCTCGACCGTTAAAGTTGATTGACTTCAATGCTATAGGTACCGATTTTCATTAATCACAGCTAAATAGCACGTGAAACCGGCTTTTAACTTAAGAAAAATCGTTTTAAAGTCGTCTACCCGGTTGAAAGCAACGATGCCATAAACAGATAAATATACCTAGGTTTGAAATTAATTTCGAGTATGTCCCTCTTTTAGACAGACTCGATAACGTAGTGGTTAGCGCGTCGATAGTCGTGCATTCGATACCCAGAGCAATAATTTGTGTGATGTGTAGATATATTTTCTGTGTCTGGGAGTTTAATATCAATGTAGGTATGTGAGTTTAAACGTTGTCTCTGGTTTCCGTAGCGCAGTAATTTGGGGTCAAATGGCCGTGTGTGATTCGTCCCGGAATTACGTATTACAATATATTATTATTTGAGTTAGGGGCGAAAAATACTCAGACCGCGTTGTACTAATCCTATATAATTTTCTGCCGCCGTTCGCCCAATATTATGAATTATTTCCTTTATTTCGCGTCTCTTTATGTCGAGTCTCTTTACAGTGCGTCTCGGAATATCAAACGTCGCTTGTCTTGTGCGCAGTGCAATGACAATTTGTTTCGAGCATTTCATACGAATAGACGACCCGTTATTTACAAAAGGGACAAAACTTTGTACGTGGTGCTCGGCGCGGAGGTTGCATTGTTGCTCAACATGCGCAATGCCCGCTCCAGTTAGTTATAGCGAACGATTTCAATGAGCGATTTTATTACTGAGCCTGACATAGCAAAAACTATCATTGTGGCAGAACATATACACGTCGTCTTACATACCGATTGAAAGGTCGCGGGTTCGATTCCCGGCGGGGTCCAAGTTTGTAGGACTCGGTTTGGTTGGTGGTAGGGAATTTTCTGAGCCCGCACTGGCTAGCTACCACCATCTTATCTACATCTTGCCGCCAAACATCAATGTTAACAGCATTGATGTGTTCCGGCATGAAGATAAATTTCCCCATGGCGTTGGGAATCTTGGTAAGCCCACTTCCATCTTCGGCTTCATCATCACTTACCATCTTACCAATTGAGGGTAAAAAAAGAAAGAAAGAAAGAAAATACATTTGTTCGACATCACAATTTCAGTTTCATCATCATACTGCTCTAAATATAATGACACATATTGTAATATAATGACGCAATGCAGAATTGACACATATATCAATATTGCATTCAATAGAGAATTTTATTGAATTTTTAATTATATTGAACTTTTGAATTTTTTGAAGAACATACCTTAGGTATCCAAGGGTATCTTCATTTATAAACTAAAACTATAAGTAGATGTATATTACTAATTAAATTATTTGGTAGATTCAGAGTAGCGTGTGGTAGAGAGAGTGGTAGAGTTATCAACAGCTTAGTGGAGACAGTATAAGTCTGCTCTACATATGCTGAGCCTCTACATATGCTGAGCCTCTACATATGCTGAGCCGAGACCTTTTACGCTGATGTGGCTTAATAGTTTTTATATTATTTAATTAGATTTTAAGTATGATTGTTTTATATAGTAACCTCACCTCAAATCTGTATGGCTATGTGAAATAAATAATTTATCTATCTATCTATCTAACCGTAGTTTTATGTATTGTTTTTATTGCTTTGGCGTAATAATTAACTATTTTTCTTTCTTCTAGTAGGAAATCTTTGGTTTAACAGTTCTAATAATTCATAGTTTTCTGACGGTTTACTAAGAAACCAGAATAAAAAATAAAAAATGATTACTAAGAAGCTATATAGAATGTTTGGTTATAAATATACAGCATAGAATTTTGTAACCTCACCTGGAGGCAAAGTACTCTAAAAACTGGAGATAGCAAACTTTACTCAAAGGAAACATTCCTTTATTTTAAAAAAGAAGCGAAACTACATTCAAAGATTTTTGAAAATACGCTTGTCACAAAATCCGAAAAAATAATATCCCGTACTTTTATGGCATTCGTCGATAGGGTCAATCATAAGGATCAAATCTCTCTAACAAACATGGTAAGTTAAATGAATGGAAAACCATTTAATCGAAACTTATTTTAATTGAAAGAAGAAAAACGACTAAACTAACTAATTCGTTGCTCGAAATCAGCTCCATTTTGTTGGATACACAAATTATTTTTTTAAGAAAATAGCAATTATCTTCACAAACACGTAATTTCCTTATCTAAATAGTTCTTTGCCTTTTTAATAAATAAACTATGTCAAATATAATTGTTAATTATAAATTAAATTATACATATTATAAATCCGATGGACCCTCGAGTAAAAGTGCTTTAGTGCTTGAGTAAAAGTGTCTCATTGAATGTATAAGTGGTTTGTTAGAGATATTTGATCCTTGTGATGCACTATCGATTAATGCCATTAAAGTACAGATGTTTTATTTCGGATTTTAGCCGGTTCGATTCCTGGATGTGACAAACGTATTTTCAAAAATCTTTGAATGTAGTTTTGCTTCTTTTTAAAAATAAAGGAATGAGGAATGTCTTTTGAGTAAAATTTGGTATCTCCAGTATTTAAAGTACTTTCCCTTCAGGTGACGTAATAAAATTCCACCCTGTATATCCTCTCGGGTAAACCTTCTCCGTTCCGTCGTAGATCAAAAGAATATTAGTTATTTAATCACGAGAAGCGCAAGATGTCAACTTAATGATCTCGTGGTGCTCTCTCGGCTCGTATCGTATCGTAGCGCGCGACGGGCGGCGGGCGGCGGGCGGCGGCGGCGGCGGCGGCCCACCTGTGAGACGGCGGGGCGCCGCCGGCGGCCGCGGCGGGCTTTCCTTCAGTTTCAGCTTCAGTCGCTCTGCGCCGCGCGGACGCACGAACCGCGCCGCTCGCTCCGGCAACCCCTTGCGGGCTCCAACCGCTAGTCATCAATAATAATTGTCTCAAAACTACCCTCAGCCTGCAATAACCAGCCTTTCTAGCTCTCGTACTTTGACCACGGCCTTGTCTTCGAGTTTGGTGTCAGTGCGCTTTTCGTGACCTGGTTTGGTTTTAATTTTGAACTCTTGCACAATTTTTGGTTGGACTAAGCGATTCCAGTAAGTATTAGTTTAATTTTGTGTATGACAGATAGTTGTTTGTATTATAAGCGTAGCGTAGTTCGTGAGTCAACTCGCTTTGCAAAAGTAATGGAAGCTTTTAGGGGTTAAAAGACTGACAGCTGCGAAGTGGCGGTCGCGGCGCGCCTTAGGTGAAGGGCTAGGTTTGCTTGAACATTAGGGTAATTATTAAAACTTTTACTGGTGTTGCCAACTCGTTTAAATTTTGGGAATAAAAGGGGAAAAGGTGCGCCAGAGGAAGTCGTTGCCGCCGCCGGCGCGAAAATGCTGATTTGTTACTTTTGTTTGCAAAATTCCCTTTTGTTTTGCTAGGGTGGACCTATTTATTTAATTTATAACAAGAAATATATTCTTAAAATGTAAATTTTAATCAAAACCACAAAGTTTCAAAAACGTCAACAAAAGGAACCGTCACTGTAAATTAAAGAGTAGCTCCACAGCGCAACAGTATCAAACTTGCCGTCTCCAAAGTTTTAATTAAATGCAAAGGTTATCTAACTTTCCTCGTTGAAAAATTCGACCAAGTTATTGCCTATTGATACCGTGTGTTTTAAGTTTGTAGGTGTTCCCGACTTGCAGCGACTTGCAGTCGGGAACTAAGTAGGTCACACCTCGCGACGGCTCCTGCCGCTGCCTGGTGCACGGCGCGGCGCCGGCGCCGGCGCCGGCCTCCCGCTGCATTGTACACACAAACACATCAATACCCGTCATTCATAAAACCTAAAAATTGCTGTTAGACTTCAGTTTTGATAATATAGGTATGTATAAGATCAACAAAAGACTGCAAAATCAAATTCCGGCTACAGTAGATGAAATCTGGAAGGCTTTGATTTAAGTACCTACATGCCTAATAAGATAAGAGGGATTAAAAAGCACCCATTTAGGATCGACTAGGCACTGATCCTTTCTGGGGTTGCAGATCCCACAGGCGGCGGTAGCTTCAATCAGGTGGGCCGTCAGCCATTTGCCACCTTAATACATAATTAAAAAATAAACTTCTCAACAACAAAATCTCATAATAAGCTTTTGCAGATCAATTTGTTTAAAAAGCTGTTGAAGTGCTCCTTTTATCCCCTTTAAGTGGCGACTCTCAAGTTACAAAGTGCAGTTACTAAGATGAAATTTAAAAAGATAAATATCAAAGGCAGGTAAACAGTGTTATCCTTAAAAACAACAAGCTAGCACTTGAGCGCTTGCTTTCTGTTTGTAATGAGTTTATCGTTTCATTATCGTGCTGTACCTCGCCGGCAGATTAGTTACATTAGTAGCGCACGTCTGTGGACTCGGGATGCTGCTGTAGCAACGAGCATTGGCATCTTCATTATACCTGAGTTTCAGAATGCATTAATAGGATAAAATTAGTGATTATGGATAAAGCGTCTCCTATATGGAGCCTGGTCGTTCCCTTCCCTCAAATATGGTTGAGGGGAGCGATGGCTGACTCTCGCGTTATACTCGTGATCGGGTGCTGTCCGTGTGAACTGGCCTGCTCTTGTCATTGGTTTTTGGAATTGTTAGTCATTAGCTACAAATAATTTTTAATTTTATCTCTTTTGAATCCTTTCTTTCTTTTTTCTTCTTTCTTTATTCTTATTTTTTTAATTTTATTTACAGACATGACATTGTATAATTCATTTATTGATCTAGCATTAAGATGTAATAGAATATAAGACTTTTTTCAAAAAATGTGTTGGAGGGAGTTTCTTTAGGGCCCGCCGTTTCTTCTCACTCCGCAAACACTTCCCGAAACGGTGGGTATACGAGTTCCGAGTGGTAGGAACCTCGTATTAGGTAGATAAAAGAATGACGTTCGAAAAGTGTACACTGCTACCTACTTCGAATAAAATATTTTCATTTTCATATGTAAACTTTGTTGACTACGGAACCCTAAAAACGAATACATTGTTTTTCTACAAAATATGGAAATAATTTCATAAAATATTTGATTAAAGATCTTGAATAGATCTTACCGTAGGTCTTAACGTATCTTAATGTAGTTCTTTTGCTGGCCAGCTCTACCTAGTGCGGTCGGCTGGTTCCGGACCGCAGCGCGTAGTGCCCCTGCGCCCCTGCTCATTAGCGAGGATCTGCACTAGTTTTTATTGTAATTTTTTTGAAAAAGTTCTTTAATTGATGTTAAGGAACACTGGCACCGCTTGATTGACGAAAGCCTTAATGTGCAACCGATACAATATAGTTATAATCTTCTCTACTTACAAAACAGACCGTCATTGACTAATAAATATAAATAGGCAATATATTTTTGAATACAGGATGCATAAATGGAACGGTAAAACAAAGCTATTAAATTGTCTTCTAGATTGTAACCTTATAATATCTGGTTAATACATTTTGCCATGGAACAAATTTGATAAAACCTCAACCTTTGGCTGACAACCAGCGACATCCGAAAGAAAACTGAAACTTGTTTGTTTATTTATATATTTTTTTACGTTGATTGGAAGGTGAGGAGTAGCATTTGTTTACGTTATAGTATTTTATATATCGATCTCTACGATCCCTCTGTGTTTCCACCACAACCCTCGCTTGCACAACTTTAGAAATGTTACCAACACGAAGCCTGTGCGGACGAAGCCACGGGCGCTCCACTAGTTTTTAATTTTGTGGATCCGACAGGGAGATTATCGCCGCTTTGTGTACATATATGTATTTACCCACATCTATAGGCGTATACACCGTAATATCTGTGTGCCTCAGTTGTCGTTCTACGTGAAAGTAATGAAAATTGCTTTTTGAAGCTCCCGTCGAGTTACAGGGATGTTTTACCTCACAGCCTCACGGTGTTCAATTTGAAAGTGGCCGGCTGAAAGGCACCCATTATATACATTATTCTATTATTATACTTTGTACTTGAGTGTATACGCTGCGTGGAGCAGCCTGCAGGCTTGTGAAGTTATTATGTTGTCATGTGTTTATATCAACATTTAAAAAAAATGCCATCACGTTGCCTCTGACTGTAATGGTCGAATGAGTCAAAACCACTGGACGAATTTTCCTCAACTATACCTTTTTTATAGCTAACTGCCACTTTGAGAGCTACAATGTACAAGACAAACAAACAAACAACAACAACAAACAAACAAGGTTCAAACTTACAACACCTTTCCTGCGTGGGGGCCTAAAAACTGAATGAGTTCTAGCTATTTGAGACCGAGCAAGCACATCACTGATATTGCTTGAATAATTAACGAATTCATCTTCGTAAAGTCCATCACACGCAACATAGCACAGCACAGCAAATTTAATCTTATATTAACACTGTTTAAGGCGCACGTTTTATGAATATTACGAATAGAAGAATTATAGGAACCTCTAATGAGGCTCCCATATTCCATAAAGGACGGCGAAAATAAATTCCAGCCAAATATCTTAGACGACATTCCTTTGTTCGAGTTCCCAGCATAGCGCCCTGTCGTGGATTCTCTGGAATGGCGCAGGTATTCAAAACCGGCGCGCACGCAGCGGCGCGGCTGTCGGCCTCCACTGTATTACCTGTATTACCTGCGCCTCCGCTACTTATTGCTAATAGTTCATTTTAATAAAAAAAGCAAAAGGTAAACAAACTTAACAGGCAACTGACACTGTGTCAGTTCCATAGTAAGTTTGTTTAACTTTTACTTTTTCTTGATCGGAACAAGGTATACGTTCCACAAGGCATGACCTACCTGAGTGAGATTCCTGTTATAAAGCTTTGTTGTCATCCTAAGAATCTACTTTTAAAGTTAACTCAAGGAATGGACATGTTGAACATTTGTCATTTGTAATTTTGCAATAAACCACTGGAATTTCTCGCTTTGGAATCTAACAATGTAATATGCGCCTGTATGTTTCAAGACATCGGCATCGTCGTAGTAAACCTTGTCTGCTGAGGCCGTGCAGAGACGGAGCTTACAGGACACTAGTTGATGTTCGCGACGTCGTCAGTGTAATATAATAAGAATAAAATAATGATGATTTTTTATATCCATAACTTGAGAAATTATTGGTTCCCCATAAAAACTCCCTCATTTGATCCCCTTCAAGTTTTATTTTTGCGACGAAATTAGCCTATATCCTTCTCCAAGGTCCTATCTATCTCTATGCCAAAATTCATCAAAATTGATTCAGCGGTTAAGGCGTGAAAACGTTACAGACAGACAGGCAGAGTTATTTTCGCATTTATAATATTATTATATATATATATATATATATAAAAAAAATGGATAAATACGTAAAAGCTATCAGCTTCTTCTTATCTGTTTTTTAAGCAGCGAACAAAGTTGCTCAGATATAATTGGCCCGGATATTAGCCAATATTATATGGACCAAACAAGTTATGATTTTGGCCGTGTCTCCTTAAACAAAATTGTGGTATTTGAATTTTTGATATCATAATTATTTGAAACTCACTGTATTTTTAATTAAAATTACTATTCACAAAATTTTACATTTCACAGACTTGTTAGTGTTTGTAGGAAAATTAATAGTACAGAAATCAAAGGTAAGCGGACATATTATTTTGGCCAGCGTATGACGACGACAGCAAATAATGGAGTTAAAGTTACAATTAGAGCGACAGTTGTTGTGTTAAACCGGGGTCGATGAGATAACTGCTCTGGCGCAATCTGAAAATCCTTATTATCTCCCGCGGAGAGGGTCTCATATCTTGGGGAATCAGGGGAATTTCATCAATCGAATCAACGCGCCATTCCAGGTCGCCGGTTCAAGCAGTGTGCAAGTATGTATACAGGGTGTAACAAAATTGGTGTGAAACCCGTTAACTGGGGATTCTACTTATCGTACTGAACAACTTTTGTTCTACGACTTTGCTCAAATCGAAAAAAAAACAAATTGATCTGTTTTGCCATTTTTGTATGGAGAGTCCAACAATTTTTTTTGCAATTTAGCAAAGTCGTAGAACAAAAGTTGTTCAGTACGATGAGTAGAATCCCCAGTTAAGGGGTCCTACACTAATTTTTTTAGACCCTGTATAGGTACTTCTGTGTTTGTGGCCCACGAGTGTAAAATTTTTATTACTGCAAAAAAAGGTCTCCCTCGGACAGTCCAAGACTTACGCACCACAGTTTCCTGGAACCTCTTCGAGTTTTAAAAAAACTCGGCAGTGCGCACCCCACTTTGTTTAAGGGCGGACTTTATGGAAACATTCATACTTGTGTTGTGTAACGAGCTTGTTATTCTGAAGACACAGGTGCTCGCTGCAGAGAGCAGCTGCTCGCGAGACGCAACAAGTCTCTTGTCTGCACTACGCGGGGGGCGCGCGGCGGTGCGCGGTGCGGCGGCCGGCACCAAGCCGGCACCTGCGAGACTAACTGCGCTACCTAGCTACACCGCGGCTCGCAGTGTCTCTCGTTAAGTAACCCGAGAACCACTCGGCCTCTCTTATATTAAAAGTCTTTTAAATTCATCTCGTCAACTGCTAGCGCTATGGTCCCTTTTAACAAGAGCCATCGTGGAGTAGGTAATATTGTAAGGCTATATTATGTGCTCTGGTGTTTTTGTAATAAATAAAGAAAATACGATATGATCACGGGGCGCTCACCTAAGTCGCCATACCGATACCGTACTTTGCGTAACCCTGCGATCTAAGATTCCGTCGCACGCAAATAATCTAAAGGGCGTCACACACTAGCATTATACTATGCTATAAAATCAGCTATACTCATGGACGGAGTGGGGTGATCGCGAAGTTAGAAGCCTCATGCTAGAAGAACTGCTGTCCATGAGTGTAGCGGATTTTATAGCACAGTATAGCGCTAGTGTGTGACGCCCTTAACTGACAACCTCCACCCGTCGGAATCCGGGTTGGTAGCAGAGGCACTTCGCCAACTGAAACTATTATAAATTGTCTGAGTCCTCGTTCCATGAGAGCGAACAGTGGCACGCGCTCAATTGGACCTTGTTTAGTATCGATGTTGTTTAGTAAGTATCTCGGGGTCCGTCACTCAACGCTCCACACACGGGATCAAGTCCGCATTGGTGGAGTAATTAAATTAATTGGCAACTACTAACGACCTTCGCACGTACACTTTCGCCGTTCGCTTTACAATATCCAATTAAACATACACGAGTTTCTAGGAAATTGTCCCTTTAATTATTTCAACACTGAACTTCCTCCCGCGCAGTCATTGTCTCGCCGTCAACCCCGTATCGAATCTATTAAATTCAACAAATATAGGTTACAAACTGGAGTGCAAAAACAAAGACAGCAATATATTAAATAACGCAAGTAAAATATGTCTGAACCATCTAATGTACATGGATGATATTAAATACCACTGAACAAGATTTGACTGACTTAGCTAGTATAACAGAAGAGTATTCTAAAGATATCCGAATGAAATTTGGCATCGACAAATGTAAAATCAACTCGGTAATAGCAGGAAAACCCTTATAGTCACTTTAGAGATGCAATCAGGAGATAAGATAGAATCTTAAGATGAATATGAAACCTATAAATACCTAGGGTACCACCAGTCTCAAAAACTCCACGACAAAGAAACAAAATTCTCTTTAACACAAAATTCAAGCATCGACTTAACGCAATGTTAAGGACATATCTGTACTCCAGGAATATAGTAAAACAGTCTCCATACAAACTTATTCTTTCGGCATTATTAAAAGGACTAATACAGAACTGAAAGGACTACAACGCCTTCTAAATATAACAATGACAAAACATAGGAAACATCACCACAGATCCTGTATCCAACGGCTTACGCTACCTAGAAGAGATGGAGGCAGAGGACTCGTGGATGTATTTAACTTACATAATAAACAGATAAATACACTCAGAACATACTTTCACAAAAAATATCTTTGTCCCCCCTCCATAAAGCAATAGCAGAAAACGATCGCAAACGTACACCATTAAACTTACAGGATAGAACAACGCAGCGTAACAAAACACAAATTGACAGGCAAACTAAAATTGCAGATTGGGCCCGAAAGTCTCTGCACGGAAGACATCACCACGATTTGTGCTAACCAAACGTCGATAAAGAAGCTTCGAACGAGTGGCTCAGACGTGGAAAACTATTTCCAGAGACTGAAGGGTTCATGCTACCTATACAGGATCAAGTAATCGAGACTAGAAATTACCAGACATACATACATAATCAAACCCCGAGATACCATCAATGTTTGCAGGAAGAGCCAATGCGCATCTGAGACTATCTAACACATTACTGGAGCCTGTAAATAAATAGTCCAAACAGATTACAAACATAGACATGATCAAGTTGCCAACATCATTTATCAAATCTTAGCACACAAATACAAATTAACATCTGAACCAACTGTTCCGTATTACAAATATAAACCAGAAACTATTCTCGATAATAGGACCCACAAACTCTACTTTGACAGAGTAATATTAACGGACAGAACAACACATTACAATAGACCTGATATAACACTAATAGATAAAGAAAATAAAATAGTATATATCATAGATATCGCAATCCCTAACACTCATAACCTACAGACAACAATAGCAGAAAATCACAAAATATACAGATCTAAATAAAGCGCTAGATTACAGGACCGGTTTTGTTTACTCCGACTATGATATGTCAACTGACAGACATCAACTACCTTATCTGGAACATCGTCGAACGTGTGCTGATGCTGTTCTCCTTTACAAAATTATTAACAACAGTATGGATGTCCCCTCGTTGTTACATAACATCTCTTTGCGTGTTCCTCGTAGGCGGGAAAGAGCTTGTAGAAATAAGGCAGTATTTTCTGTCCCTCGATCTAGAACCAATTACACAAGTAATAGTTTTCTTAGACGCTCATGCAATCTGTTTAATGGCAGACTTAATGATATCGATATTTTTAATGTTACTGTTCCCCAACTTAAAAAGTAGTGTCTAACTTATTTAAAAAGTGTTTAACTTTGTTTCAAAAACCTATATTATAATTACTTAATAAAATAAATTATTTTTAACTAAGCTGGGTGTAGGGTAACCATGTTATTTTTTCTTTTGTAAGTAGAAACTGTTTGTTTGTAAAAATTTAATTAAGGGATCTACTAGGTCTTTAAGATTTTTTTTTTTTGTATAAATATAAGTACGTGACTGTTTGTATCCTTCACATAAATAAATAACAATAAAATAAAAGACGAAATAACGCGAATGTGGAACCTACGTAGAGTTACAGTAGTCCCAATATAATTTTCTACAACTGGTGTGATTCCTGTTCAACTTCATAACTTCATTCAATCTCTTAAATTACCCCAATACATATACACCCAAATGCAGAAAGCTACGATCGTCAACACATGCAGGATAGTGAGGAAATTCCTAGGGAATGAACCTGACCCACTGACTCTCTTGCCACGCTTGGTCAAGGCCCGCGTAGTAAGAAATATCCCTTTGTAAAAAAGCGGCCAAGTGCGAGTCGGACTCCCCCTTGAAGGGTTCCGTAGCAGCAAGTAACATAATATTAAAGTTTTTGTAGTTCATTGTAACTTGAATGAAAGGTAAATTGCGGTTTACGATTTATGACGTATTAAAAAAAAACTACTTACTAGATATCGTTCAAACCAATTTTCGGTGGAAGTTTGCATGGTAATGTACATCATATATTTTTTTAGTTTTATCATTCTCTTATTTTAGAAGTTACGGGGGGGGGGGACACATTTTACAACTTTGGAAGTGTCTCTCACGCAAACTATTCAGTTTAGAAGAAAATGATATTAGAAACCTCAATATCATTTTTGAAGACCTATCCATAGATACCCCACACGTATGGGTTTGATGAAAAAAAAATTTTTGATTTTCAGTTCTAAGTATGGGGAGCCCCCAAAATTTATTGTTTTTTTTCTATTTTTGTGTGAAAATCTTAATGCGGTTCACAAAATACATCTACTTACCAAGTTTCAACAGTATAGTTCTTATAGTTTAGGAAAAAAAGTGGCTGTGACATACGGACAGACAGACAGACAGACAGACAGACAGACATGATGAATCCATAAGGGTTCCGTCTTTTGCCATTTGGCTACGGAACCCTAAAAAAGGGAGAAACTATGATAATACTTCCAAATAGTGCCCAAAGGAAAAAAATATTGCTATCGTAGTTTCAGAGAAAATCGAATTTTTCCCTGGAATCAAGGAACTTTTGCAACTGCTGAAATAGTGCCTCCCACTTGCAAAATTTCAAAACGAATGCTTCAGTAAACTCCAAGATATAAGGGTGGGTTGGTGAGGCTGCTATCAGCCTCATCATAGTTCCAGCAAAACTAACACCTTTCGAAACCAAACTAATGTCAAAAAACCCTGCCTACATAGCGCTTCCCGATACAAAACAATCCAGAACTCTATAGCTGAAAATGACACATGAAAATATTTTATTCGAAGTAGGTAGCTTACACTTTTCGAACGTCATTCTTTTATCTATACTTCATTTCAATCAAAAAAAAAGCAAAATGTAAACAAACTTACTATGAAACTGACATATGTCAATGTCATCTGCATACTATGTTTGTTTACCTTTTGCTTTTTTTTTATTGGAATGAACCATACCTAATACGAGGTTCCTACCACTCGGAACTCGTATACCCACCGTTTCGGAGTGAGAAGAAACGGCGGGCCCTAAATAAACTCCCTCAAACACTTTTTTTTTTAAGTCTTATATTCTATTACATCTTAATGCTAGATCAATAAATGAATTATACAATGTCATGTCTTTAAATAAAATATGAAAAAATAAGAATAAAGAAAGAAAGGATTCAAAAGAGATAAAAGAAAAATAAAAAATATTTGTAGCTAATGACTAACAATTCCAAAAACCAATTACAAGAGCAGGCCAGTTCACACGGACAGCACCCGATCACGAGTATAACGCGAGAGTCAGCCATCGCTCCCCTCAACAATATTTGAGGGAAGGGAACGACCCGGCTCCCGATACGCCATCATCCGCACTAACATTTAAGCGACTGCCATTGCTTGTTATTTACTCAGGATCTCAAATATAAAATGCACGTACGAGTATATTTGCGTTTTGTTACAGTTGAGAATCAGTTAAGTTCTCAAAATATCCCTTAAGTTAGCTTGAAACACCATTTAGTGATCTCTTTTTTTTTTGAAACAGCAGAAAGAATTTTGTTCATACCTGCACCAAAGCAAAAAAAATGTAGGTATGCAGAATTTCATTTTAAGTTTGTTTTAAGGCTATAAAAGGAAAATTGTATTAGTTTTTTTTAATGAATGTTTACTTCATTATATCCCTTCTCATTTTTCGTATGGGTTTCAATGGCAGATAGAGGGGAGGGGGGGGCGCCTCAGAAATCTTGCCCAGGGCGCTGGTAGTGCTAAAACCGACACTGGGCAGAAGAAAGGTGAGAGGGATTTATTTAGCGGCGAGCTAGGGCAGCGAGAACTGGGAACGGAAAGGTCAGCATTATGGCTAATGGCATTCACGATTCCGACTCACTTTGCCAAAAGGGACTCGGACTCGGAAAAAATGTTTTATTGACAGTTATAAGTAAATCTTACCTACAAAAAGTACCGACCTGTAAATAGCTAAGTAGGTAGTACTAAATAACGTCTGAAGACTATGCCTGTGAAAATAGGTGGCCTACCGATACATTTGCTAGGAGCGATTTTATTCCAATCCAAATGTACATATGTCACGTGATTGGAGCTAAGAAAAACTCGTGATTCACAAGCACGCCCGCGCCCGCGCCGGCCGGCGCTCCCGGCTAGTCACCCTAGCTCGTTTGTTGCGGGCACGTTGTTAGATAGATTACACGCACGGGTTACAGTTTATTTATGACTCATAAGAGCCGACCATGCACGCGTCTTACTATGAACGGTCTGGGCAAAGTGACTCGTGCAGGGTTGCATCCGTCTGGGAGTCTGGGAGATCGAGGGCTCTCAGAACTTGATTAGCCTGCTCACCTGAGATCAAATGATTAACTCAGTTAGTAGGTATGAACCCACGTTTCCACTCATTCGTTTATTGAAGGTACCTACCTTATATCTAGAGAAATTGAGGTATACATAACATGAGGCATAATGAAATGCTTTTGAAAATATAATACAAACGTTCATGAGTGTAATGGAGTAGTGAACAGGCGCGGTCACAGCCAGAAATTTGGGGGGGGGGGGGTCATAGTTCATATTGATAATAATAGTAGGATCACATTAATAGTAAACTAAGTGGAGAAAATTAGGGTTTATTACACAAAACTTTTAAGGAAATTAAAATACAAAATTATAAAACAAACGGTAGTTGTCTATTCTTATTGGCTAATATTGGCGTAGCTTTGGAGTTTTTCTAGGGGGGCAAGCAGCAGTAGATTGTAGTATCACAATGATTTAAGGGCCCGGCAAACGCGATACAATGCGTTCAACGCGCATTTTTTGCTATGTAGCAAATTTATTGCGTTTTTATGGAAGCAAATGAGCTTTTCACGCCGTATAATAGGCTTCATATTATTATAAGAAGTGCACCCTCGCTGCAACTTTGCGCCATTTAAAATTTATCAGTTAAAGTATCTCAGATTACCTGAATTTTAGAGAAATTTCATGTAAATTTCAGTTCCTTCAATGCATATTCCTCCAGTATTATAATTAACGAGGCAGCAGAATGTACAGCCCTATTTGTAAAAAAAGTGCGAGCGCAGCGAGCGTGAAAATTTTTTATTTAGTAAATTAAACACTTCGGTTTCCCTGCATTTTTAGTTTAATTTTAGACCCCTTTGTATTTCAGTAATTTACGAGGGATCAGAGGTTACTGTCCCATTTATAAAAAGACGCGAGCAGAGCGAGCGCGGAAATTTGTAATTTATGAAAGTAAAACATTATTTTACCTGCATTTTTCATAAGTTTTTTCAATTTTACGCTCTCATTTGAATGCCCCTCCGGTAAAGTTATTTTTCTTTGAAACGTTTTCTTTAAAGTAACTTATGAGGCAGTACAATCTTCCTTGTATAAGAACTGAGACATGGTCGCTTACTATGGGCATTATAGGCCATAAGGAGGTTGCGGGAAGCCGCTGGATTCGGGCAGCGCAGGACCGCTCGATGTGGAATACCTTGGGGGAGGCTGTGTCCAACAGTGGACGTCTTTGGGCTGATGATGATGTATAGGAAAGCGAGAGCAACTTCTTTTGCGCATATGTAATATCGTTCACAAAACAGAAGAACCTACGACCCTGTTTGCATAAAAACGCGCGAGCGAAGTGAGCGCAAAAATTTCAAGCAGGAGGTTCATTATTTATTAAATATTCGTGAATTTATATTATACTGTTTCCTTTCAATATTAGTACTATGATTTATTCATATCGGAAGGTAATTTGGCCTAACTTGTATTCGTAGTATTTTTTTTAAATTTATGTACGGGGACTTCCATCAAAACTTGTGATAACCCCTGACGACGCACCGCGGGCCACGGCCTGTGACTTGTTTAGAATTTTCATGCCTTTTTGATTCAGTAACGTCAAAATGGTATCGATTGTTGAGTGCAATAAGGTACAACTGAAGATTCAATGAGAACCTAATGTGGCTATCGACGAGAACAGCCTTAAGTGTAGAGACGATATTTTTATAGATATTCAAACTGGAACGCAGTTCAATTTAATGGTCTAATGGGTGTATTATGAAACGGCAATCTGCGGATATAGGGGCTTTACCGGCTCGGGGCGCACCTTCCAGCCTAATATCTTCCGCTCGGCGCGGTGCGGCGGCCATTCCCAAAGAATATATTGTAATAATGTCTAATAAAGTCAGTGACGTCACTCTCATGACATATTGAGGTCGCATTCACACCTCCACCTTCGTGCCTCCCAACCCTTTGTTGAGCTTCGCTTGGCACTAGGCAGCGTGGCGGCGCACGTGTCACGTGTGTGAGGCGAGCGAGACACGCGTGTGACAGGATGATTTGTGCGGAACAGCATAAAAGGTATTATATGTTACTTTATTTTGTATGTGGCTCCCTCGCCGCCCGCCGTGCGAGCGCGGAGTTTCATATATTTCAGTTTCATTTTAGTTGCTTCCCATAGGGCGTAGCGACGTCTCTGCTCATGTGAAAATGAAAACGTTCATGAACAGTAGATAAATCCTGTTTTTTTCTGAAATAAAAAGTAACAATGCAAGACACCAAGCAACCATATTATTATTTTCTATGTACTTCAAACAACGCGTTTGCTCCACCCGAATAAGAACATGGTCTTGAAATATAGTTTTTCATTAAGTTTACTTCCTCGCTTCCTGTGCTATTTACCAAACAATTGTTCTCTAAAATAAGTTTTGATAAAGATAATGAAAAAGACAGCGGTTTAATGAAACGAATTATTTTTTGTCCGTAACTTCCATTGTTCAGGATATCACTGTTATGAAACACATTCACTTCTAAATTGGATCGACGAGCGGGTTGTGTAATAACCTGGTAGGATACATTCGATTATTTCGTGGAAATTGTGTTAAGGATCTCTTTCGCGCCAAAAATGACCGTTATAGGTACTGTATGTATGTAGACATTTCACTTATCTGTAGGAATCTGTTGCTTTTGTTGTACTCATGTGTATAATTTCTAATTGGATCGCAGCTTGTGGAGTTGCACGTGATGGATTCCTTTGTGTCGGCTCGGTCCCTCTCCTGGACGGGATCTCGGTGGGGGCGCGGGCGGGTCAACTTACAAGAATGACTGAATCTCGCTTCTTACAATTGTAACCTATTAGTTTTTCCTTTCAATTCAATTTCCTCCTAATATCGTTCAGTTATATAAACCGATTTTATGTAATTCCTACTATAACCGGCTTATATTGAAATCGATGTTTTTTTCCATTTTACGGGCGTTTCTCATTTCGTATTTAGTATCATTTTGTGAAGATCAAAGACGCTGTCCTTTCTTCTCGTCGCATGAAACATTCGTTATTTATTTGTCATTGTTGTCTTTTATCGCTTTTCTCATTATGTCTGGGTACAGTCGCGTTCTCTTAATATTTATTAGACCCAAGAGATAGATGCCGGATAGCAAGTATTCAATCTAATCAGAACGACGGCCTTTTTTATGTGTCCTTCTGAGGAGCGTGCGAACCGAAAATCTTTTCATGTAGGCCCGGCACGAACCGACGTGAAGGACAGTGGCTGATAAGCATACATTTTCCAAGTCCATCCTACATATTTTTATGACTTGCCGAAATAATCGAAGCTATTCACTGGCCTGGTTTCGGCCACCACGCCAGCTACCTTGTGACGACGCCATACTCTTCGATGATGATACATATTACGTTTCCGTTTTCCATCTTTTTCTGTTTCTTGTGTGTACAAGTTGCATGTTTCAGAAGGTTAGGTGTTATTAGTGTTAAGTTCGATATGACAATCAGCATTTTGTATCTATTGTATAATTATTTAACGCGTAGTGTACGAAATACGTACATGATTTATTTTATTTCTTTAAAAAGTGCTACTTAGAGCGCTTAGAGACACAATTTTCATATTTTTTTTTGACATCGTCGCGATTGACATTACGTATAGTGTGTGTGTTGCGTACAGATTCGTAAAGTGTGTGTGTGTGTATACGTTATACAATTGCCATACGCATAAGGCCGAGGAGCAACAATCCAGGGCGACATCCTGCATATACCTGCAATAAAGGAGAGTTCCTGTGCTTCAAGTAAGATCTTTCCATATTTTTTTCTGCTTTGACAATGGAGGCTATGTTCGCGCGCCAGGCTGTAATTTTAGAAGAAATTAAGAGGATTCACACGAATTTTAAAAAGGATTCCGCGAGTCGTAAGACTAAAGAGTACATCAAGAGTAGGTTGCAGTCTCTTGATGACTTGTGGAACGAGTGTAAGACCATCGATGCGGGAGAAGGCGAACCGCTTGTTAGGTAAGTGGGTATTTATCTATCTTCCACGTCGCTGACGCGGACGGTGCCAAGCAGTCGGTGGAGCGAACTGCGTACACAGCGGACCCGAGACATTGCTCCGTTAGATTCCAATAGACAATAAAATCACTCAAACGTCATTTCTTTAAGCTATTTGCTTACTCAAGTAAGTAATTGCAATTTTACGGTTAAATTGTTACGATAATTTTATCATCAAGTTGGTCCGAATAAAGTCTGTTTGATGGACCATAATAACAAATGAGCTGCATCTCTGTTTCATATTTAATTTCCCGGCTCACGATGGGCCGATTGCCGCGCGCGCGCCCTCCGCCGCCGCCGCCGCCGCGTTGCGCCCAGCAGACACGGCGGCGGCGGCGGCGGCGGCGGCAGCTCTATTAGTCCAACTACTTACTTTACAACTTCTAGCAATTTATTATGAATCTTTTAATTATAACTCACAACTGTCGAGTTAATCAGTTTTACTTGATCGGTCGGTTGGATGAAATTAAATTGCTATTTCACTACGCTTTTAGGTATTTTACTTTTTGACTATAAGTAGGTATGTATATTGGATCCGTCTATGAAACGGGAACATGTTGCTAAGCCCCAGGTTCGTCTAAACTGAAATATTAAACCATAGTGACGGCAATACCTCTAAAAACTTTTTCGAAAAGCCTCGATGAGAACATGAGGCTGCTTTTCCACCAGAGATGTGCGAGGAAAATGTGTCGTACGAGGAAGTGTAGCTGTGCTGTGGAAATTTGTGGGGGTTTCCACCAAACATGTTCGAGGAAAATGTCTCGTACGAATTCTCGTGTATTTATCTAGTATTTATCGCAACACATCCCTCGGAACACATCCCTCGCATACGTTTCTCAGTACAAAAGACCTCGCTTCGCTAAGCCCTTTTCCACCTGAGCTGTGCTAAGCGAGGCTAGGAAAACGAAGCGATTATATTGGTGATTTTTTTCCTCGCACTCCGCTCCTCTTCCTCGCACATCTCTGGTGGAAAAGCGCCTGATGTAATGAAAAATAATATATCCCTACTCTATGACTAACTAAAGAGTCATTTTTACTATAATTATGGGTACGTAAGGTAGAGTTTTCTGAAGTTTTACTGACTTTTATGACTACCATGAAAACTAAAATATCACAAAGTTATATTTTCATGAATTGTCAAAATTATAAACTCAATTGTATTAAAAAATACAATTTCCAGTTTATAGCCTTTTTGGTAATCCAGTGCTTGATCTATCTACCTACCAGATTTCATCCAATTATCCGTAGAACCAATTTAAAAACGAAAAATATATCTACCTACTTGTGTTTTTGCGGTTTTGCTTTGGTCTGTATAATTTCTTACACAATTTTATTGAGTAGTACTGTGCCTGAAAGAAATGTAAAGAAATATGAACATGGTAAATACAATAACGAAATGAACCTTAATCATTGAGAGAGCAAAGAGATTCTATAGGCTTTAAAGTTTGAGAAAGTTACTAAAGCTTTTGCGAAATACTTGGGAGTCGAGGAATGGGCGCAGTTTCACCCTTTGTTTGTGAAACAGCACGCGGCTCGCCCTGGCGAGGGCCGGGCGGGCCGGGCGGGCCGCTCATCAAAAATTTCTTACGTTTGAATAGCAAAGACGCGCTGCTCCTTCATTTTGTACTGGGAGACTACTCCGTCGCAGCCGCTATCACGCAAACTATGAATTGGTTCGTAGAAAAACACTTTAATAATTCTAGTGCTGGGTGTCTAAGCCTAATTCGTTATTTTAAATCAAATAGAAATATGAAACCTATTTAACTACTAATCATCCCCATAAAGCATTATACAAGTACAGAATTAATTGGACAGAGTGCCACCGCCCGCGGCCGCGCGCGTGAACAGGCGAGGCGAGCGCGGCCCGCGGCTACGGCTCATCCCGGCACGAAATGAATAATGATATACAGCTCTCTTAGTCCATACAAAATCCTCGAATGAATCTGTACAACAGACCGTTTTTTATATGTTAATAAAGAGGGCCCTAAACAATGTTCACCAGAAATTTCCTTTTCTTCGGAATGCTATTCTGAAATAAGTTACTTATTTATTCAATTATTCATTATTATAATAATATCCGACTCGAAGGTCCAATTGAATAGTTACTTTTGTGTGTTGAAAGAAAAGAAATCCTTTTGTAAGGATTTTGTTCAGTTCTGCCAACACTGCCACGCGGCGTGCAAAGACAAAGTAGGCACTTATGCATTTTCATGAAAAAGACATCAACGAGTCGTACTTTGCTAATAAATATGACGTTGATGTCTTTTCCTTTACAATAGATGTTGAATTTACATCCTGTGTGACAATTATGTTGACACCTGTCTGTATAGTATGTTGCGTTTTGTATACTGGCATTCCTGTGCTTACTGTTTGTCGTCGCTCCGTGAAATACTCTAGCAAAATTATATTTTTATTTTTCAAAGGCATTCCATTAGGTTTAGTTAAAGTTATTGACAATCATTTGAATCAATGCCTTTTTTAAATTGCTTATTAATCGCGGTATGGAAATAAAATCACAGTACTTCTCACATATCCCCATAAGATTTTTTTAGTCTGAGCATATCCCCCAGATCCCAGTTACTACTCGTATAACATGTTCATTTTAAAAATGAAATTTTGTATAATAATAGTGTCTTCCACTAACTCGTTTCATGGATGTGACATCTGAAGTAAATCATTATTTATTCTAATAACAAAACAAGCTTAATGGAACAATGTAAAAAATGAATATATCAGAACTAGCGCTCTACAATTTTCACAGAACGAACCTCGGCGTAGCGGTCGGGCCAGTCTTGTCTACCACCAGTACGTAGTTGTAACTCTGCTACAAGTAATAGTAACTTGACTAGACACACATACACACACACACACACACACAGCACGATCTTCCCACTGTACACTACTGCAGTAGTGTGACACTCCACGCGGAGGGAGGGAGTGGAACCGGCGCTGTCACTTGCACTGCACTCGCTGTCAGCTCTGTCTTAGCGAAACCCTTTCGCCGTTCTATATTATTACTTTTTATTTGGTAAATTATTGTTTTATTTGAAAATATTTTTTCTTTTTTAATAAAACAACGCCCACGTAAAACAATATAAACAAGGCTTGTAATTAAGCGTTTACTCGATACCTTAGCATGCCTCACCTACTACAGCGGGTAGGTACCTCGATAGGTACATGATATAATTTGGCTGCTCAGCTCAGCGAGGCGCCGCCGCCGCCGCCGCGGGCGCGGGCGCGGGCGCGGGTGCGTCACCTTTGCCCTTTAATTTTAGGAACTGTACTCACTGTGCGACTGTGCATTGTTAAGAATTCACTGAAGAGTGCCTACGCGCTACCATATATCCATAACCTCTAACAAAATCAGCTGAATATATTCAAACTGGGCTTCCACTCATGAAATTTAACAACTTTTGTTTAACAATAAGTGTTTTTTTTTTTACTTTTAATACTATATTAAAATTATCATTTCTAAAAATGCTCCTAAATCTCCAAAAGTCCAGCGCGGCGGGGTGATCTCTCGTTACAAAAGTCAATATATTTTTTGTCGCAACTTCACTGTGAGAAAAATTGTTCAGTTTCGTGAGTAGAGCCCCAGTTTAATTTGTTTCAGTTGAATTAAACAATCGTCTGGTTTGAATGTGTCCTCGAAGTCTCTCGCTCGCTTAGCTTTGTTAGAATTATGGAAATCTGAAGAAAAAATATGGTATGATCTCGAGTAATTATAAATAAGTCAACTGTAGCGTGAAATTGAAATTCCGAAATGTTTATTTACTTCTCGAGCATTTTTTGATGAGTTCATTAATCTTAATAATTTCTTTACCTGGACGATGACGTGACACTAAAAAATAAAATAAAACATTTATCTATAGGTCTATCTATATTCCACTGTATCTTTTGATTTAAAAATATAACTCACTTTGTTGAAAAACATAAATGTTTGCTCTTGTTTATATAAGAACACCAAACAAAATTCAAAATTCAAAATCATTTATTTCTTTACGTAAGTACATTAAGCACTCTTATAAACGTCATATCATTTTTCTGGAGGAATATTCCAAATGTCATTATCATTAAAATAATCTACAGTTTTATAGTATCCTCTTGAACAAATACAGCGTTTTATATGTTTCTTAAATTTACATTCTGGTAGTTCACACAAGTCATTCGGAATTTTGTTATAAAAGCGTACACACTGCCCCACAAATGATTTTTTCACCTTACTAAGCCTAGAGAAAGCTATGTCAAGATTGTTTTTACTTCTCAAATTACGGTTATGTCTGTCACTATTTTTGAAGAACAAGTTTAGATTTACTATTATAATTATTTATTTATTTATTTTTGTCTCTGGCTCATTCGATATACAGATGGTCTGTGGTGGTATATGTGGGAGACAGAGGGTGGTCGCACCCGATTTCAAAAAGCAAGAGATTCTCAATTCGACCGTTTTTGTGTTTTTATCTTTGTTACGTGATATTTTCGTCGGGAACTGTTTTAATTCTACCGAATACTGAGTGAGTTGCCTCCGATTGGTTTCATATAAGTAAATTGTTATAAAATCATTTCAGTACATTTTTATTAAGCACACTGTTGTTTTTACGATTGTAGTCGGTTTGAACCGTGTTAAGCGTTGTAAATTTTGGTAAAACTCCTGGTCAGGAAGTAACCGTAGCTTGTCGTTGTTTGCAGAGCCAGCTGTGGGACGAGTTCGAGCTCGAGAACGCGACCTTCGCGGAGTGCGACGGGAACCACGGCAACAGCAGCTTCCAGGTGAGTGCACCCTTTACGCTACGATAGCCCATTACTACGATCCTGGCACCTGGCGGCTGGCCCGAGCCACGGTCATTGCGCCTAAGTCGCACCACGTGACATCGGCACTTCGGTCTGTCTATTGGCGATGCGACTATGCAGCATCATTAAATGAAAACTAGATGACAGGGAAATAATTATACTGCCACGCTATGCATAATTTCTCGCGTAATCTTTTATATACTGACATGCAGAGGATTGCTCAAAACAAATAAGAAAAAAATATTACGCATAGTCGGCAGCAAAGGATAATAAAGCAACTTGATAAATATTAATGATATTTTTAAACCTTAATATTTTTAATATGGTTGAGGGAAGCGATGGCTGACTCTCGCGTTATACTCGTGATCGGGTGCTGTCCGTGTGAACTGGCCTGCTCTTGTCATTGGTTTTTGTAATTTTTAGTCATTAGCTACAAATAACTTTTATCATTTTTGAATCCTTTCTTTTTTTAATCTCATTATTTTTATTTACAGATAACTCAGGGTGTTAAAAAAGTGCGTTTGAAATTTTAAGGGGTTACTCAGAATCAAGTATAGAATCCAAGAAAAATATTGAAAAAATCCGCTCTTCAATTTTTTTTTCTTTAGTTTTTTATACAAATTATTTATTCATTATTCAGAGTTAGTATGAGAATCTGAAAAAAAATTGAAGAGCGGATTTTTTCAATATTTTTCTAGGATTCTATACTTGATTCTGAGTAACCCCTTAAAATTTCAAACGCACTGTTTAACACTCTGTATAAATCATCTCTTGACCTAGCATTAAGATGTTACAGACTAAGACTATTTCAAAAAATGTGTTGGAGGGAGTTTCTTTAGGGCCCGTCGTTTCTTCTCACTCTGCAAACACTTCCTGAAACGGCGGGTATACGAGTTCCGAGTGGTAGGAACCTTGTATTAGGTAGATAAAAGAATAACGTTCGAAAAGTGTACACCTACTTCGAATAAAATATTTTCATTTTTACCTACCGAGCACTCGGCCGAGCGCACTGTCTCGCCACTGCACTCGTTCCGTGATGTCTTCAACTTATACATTTTTTTCACTTGTGGGCCGCCCGCTTCTCAGACCCTCGAATATTAAATAAAATTTTTTTTTGGGTAAATGAAAATGAAAATATTTTATTCGAAATAAGTAGCAGTGTACAATTTTCGAACGTCATTCTTTTATCTACCAAATACGAGGTTCGTACCACTCGGAACTCGTATACCCACCGTTTCGGGAAGTGTTTGCGGAGTGAGAAGAAACGGCGGGCCCTAAAGAAACTCCCTCCAACACATTTTTTGAAAAAGTCTTATATTCTATTACATCTTAATTAATCTACAATAAATGAATTATACAATGTCATGTCTGTAAATAAAATATAAAAAAATAAGAATAAAGAAAGAAAGGATTCAAAAGAGATCAAAGTAAGAATTATTTGTAGCTAATGACTAACAGTTCCAAAAACCAATGACAAGAGCAGGCCCGTTCACACGGACAGCACTCGATCACGAGTATAACGCGAGAGTCAGCCATCGCTCCCCTCAACCATATTTGAGGGAAGGGAACGACCCGACCTCCGACGCCACCATATCCGCACGAACATTTAAGCGAGCATGCACCACTCCGATCAATGGACAAAAAAAATGGAGAAGGAAAAGTCTTACCGAATCCCTTGAGTTCTTTCACAATAGAGTTTGCATCTTTACTGTCTCACAATATGTCATGAAAGTGTTGCTGTGTTGGTTGCAGAAACACTTACCGTCCAAGCATTTCTATCATCTAAGTACTCACATGTCTTATAGTAAGCTTTATTACATAGTGTCTTTTTATTACATCTTCATTATAAATTTAAGGCCATTTTCTATTGTAATCTAAATAACAAAGAAAGGTTCGATAAGATTCTCGTTCAAGAATTTGAAAAAATTGAAAGTGAACTGGGAATTCAGAGGATTTTAAGGCTCCAAAGTTTGCATAGCTCGACTTGCTTTGAGTTGGTTTTATAAAATTGTTTTTCGTTTTTTCATTTTGGACATAACCACGTGTTAGTGGTATTCTCGACTGTACAAAATGCATCAACGAGTGACGCAGTACTGACAATTTTTTTTATACGTCTAAAACATTGAACGCTCTGTTGAAACTTCAAGAACTTTAAACGGAACTAGTTAATATTCTTCCCCCGGGAAGTAACTCTTCACCTAAAAAAAAAGCGGCGACGTGCGAGTCGGACTCGCCCATGAAGGGTTCCGTAGCAGCAAGTAACATAATATAAAAGTTCTTGTAGTTCGTTGTGTTTATGAAATTTTTTTTTTATATTTGAGATGATGCCAAGGGCTTACCAATTGAGGGTAAAAAAAAAGAGTTTATTGAATGAAAGGTAAATTGCGGTTTACGATTTATGAAAACTACTTACTAGATCTCGTTCAAACCAATTTTCGGTGGAATTTTGCATGGTTGTACATCATATATTTATTTTTTAGTTTTATCATTCTCTTATTTTAGAAGTTACAGGGGGGGACACATTTTATCACTTTGGAAGTGTCTCTCGCGCAAACTATTCAGTTTAGTAAAAAAAATATTAGAAACCTCAATATCATTTTTGAAGACCTATCCATAGATACCCCACACGTATGTGATAAAAAAAAGTTTTTGAGTTTCAGTTCTAAGTATGGGGAACCCCCAAAATTTATTGTTTTTTTTCTATTTTTGTGTGAAAATCTTAATGCGGTTCACAGAATACATCTACTTACCAAGTTTCAACAGTATAGTTCTTATAGTTTCGGAGAAAAGTGGCTGTGACATACGGACGGACAGACATGACGAATCCATAAGGGTTCCGTTTTTTGCCATTTGGCTACGGAACCCTAAAAAACACTTCGATCAATCCAATTAGTTTTCGTGAAAATCAGACAAAAGGACGTTTACTGAAATCTCTTAAAAATAATGTTTTATTTTGACAAAGAGCAATGGTAGGTTAGTAAATAACTTTATGAAAGCTTTTAGGTTGGTAACACGAGTAAGTGAATTATCACTGGCTGCTTTGATGCTCTCTCCCGGCACGGCAGCGGTGGGCGGCCGGCGCGGCGGCGCGGGCGCGGCGCGGCGCGGGCGGGTCGGGCCGCGCTCGTTTTGAACCCATTAATTTTTGAGTTGTTTCTCGCTGGAGAGGCGCGGAGAGTGCCCCGCCGCGCCGTAGTACGAAATGGTATCTTTTTTTTAAATATGTTTATTCTATGAAGTATGTAGCATTGTACACTTTTCGAAGCAAATTTTTTTGTCTACCTAATACGAATCTGAGGTCAAGTATTTATCTAAGAAGCGGTCAAGTGCGTGTAGGGCCACGCGCAGTGTAGGGTTCCGTAGTACTCATAAACTACATGAAAAAAGACCCTTTTAGGGTTAAGCAAAGACTCGAAAATTTTAAATGATCACAATAGGGAATAGAAATGACCCATGAGTCTAATCCTCTACCAAAGGGTATCGTCCGGGGTGAAGTTTTATGGTAAAGTTATGTAAAAAGGTATGTTGTGTAAAAGAACCCAAGCGGTCCGACCGCACTTCCGAAACTATTTTTATTGTGTATTCCAACATACTGACCCGGATCTTACCGGATTACCTACATGTCCCCACCAACAGGGGAACATGCATGCATAATTTGCCCGCTTTGTCGCATCTTTCTCTTTACAATAATATACATTTGAATTTTTAAGAGCAACATGTCTCGTAATTATTACAGTACATATTATGGCAACTTTGTAGAAAGTCGCACACAGCCACACAAGTCCACAGTTAGACCCTACCAGGCTTTACATATTAAACAAGGTTTTGTTGAAATGATGAATAGACGACTTACAATGTGAGTAAAGCTGTGAGTATGAAAGAGAATGAGAATGTGAAATGCAGAGTTGTAATATAGGGCAACGAAAAGTGAATCTAGCCGCCCCGCCGCCGCCGCCCACACAAAAACATGCACGACATGCATGGTCGCGGGAGTGCACCGCAGCCACTGTGTCCAGATACGTAATATGCTCTCACTTTTTTTGCAAAGTTGTGATGCATGTAACGGTAAAATAAACACAGACAGACACAGAGGTGGCGGCTGCGAGCTTGCGTGTTCAGTGTCAACTCCTCCCCAAACACGGTTCATAATTGAGTTAGAATAAAACACCCACCTGCGGCTGCGACCCGGCTCTGTTTGTTTGTTTGCAAAGTATTCATTATGTATGTGAAGCACATCAATATTCTGTTGTTACGAGATGTACAAACTTGGCGGACGCTGGAGGTGGGGCTGACTTATTAAAATGTACGTGCGCTGTGCGGCCTTTTTGCGCTGTTTGGACTCCCGTACACTCGGTTGACTTCAACAGCAGACGTCCGCGTGTACTAAAGATGCGGTTTCAGCTTCTTCTTTTATGGAAGTGACTGATATTCGTATTAATATATTGTTTGCTCGATATTGCAATGGTGCACTATTATTCAGAATAGCTTCAGACAGCTGCCCGCGTTAGCAGGTGTGGGGACACGCCGCTGTGCACAACATTTACGGACGTTGTAGTAGTCAACTGTAAAGATTCTATAGTTTCCGTAGGCAGACTGTACCGGCGTCCTGGCAGGCCCCGTGCCCACGTCCCCACACTCCACAATGCCTTCGTGGTGTCTGTCCCTCGCGTGTGGAGCCACGATAAGCTCCGAGGTGATTATGCATTATTATACAAACCTTTATGCTAATTATTAGGCTTAGGATTTTATTTGATGACTTTAAAAGGTATCAAAAATATTTTTAAAAAGCTATCTGACTTTCCAACAACGACGGTAATTCTTCTAAACATAGAAGTCGGCAATGCACTTGTGACTCCTCTGGTGTTGCGGGTGTCTATGGGCGCGATAATCGCTTACCATCAGGTGATCCGTCTGCTCGTTTGCCACCTATCACATAAAAAAAAAATTGAGACTGAATGTGCAAACTTAAATAACTAAAAGTCACATCGAGTAGTGTGGAGAGAGTGCGGAGCTGTTTCATAGCAACGATGACAGCAAAAGATAGGAAGCTACAATATTTATTTGACAACAAAATGTAGCTTCATACTAAAGACATCAACGAGGACTGCACGTTTTAGCTTTATACTTCATACTAACGACTGTCAGTTGATACCTTGGGGCCGCCAGGATTTTTGCGTTTTTTTAACTCGCCCTATGTCCTATGTTAGTCTGCATATTTTAAGCTATATGCTAAATTATCTAGAATCGTATAATTATAATGAAATCAGTCAATGAAACGATACATCAGTAACGAACTATACATTTTTCGGGACAAAATTTTTTATCTAGGTATGTTGTTCTCTTTATTTAAGTTCTGCGCTTTTGAATGAAATCGGTGTACGTCGCGATTTGTATGTCTTAAGTGCGAACGCAAATATTAGCATTCGTTTAGCATCCACTGCCGCCGCCGCCGCCGCCGCCGCCGCCTCCCGAGTCGAATCCGCCTCCTTGTGTGCACAGTAACGGGAAATCGTCGGTACCCAAATAAACGCCGTATTGTTGAATGTGCTTCAACTTCTTACTCTCGAGAAGGTCTCGTGTATTTAGTTAGGGTAAGCGTTTTACCCGACTTACTCCTAACAAAAGAAGTCTTCGGCATGTATTCGTATACAGTGCGCAGAAACAAGTATTATAAAAGGTGTCAAAAAAGTGCGTTTGAAATTTTAAGGGGTTATTCAGAATCAGGTATAGAATACAGGAAAAATATTGAAACGTCCAATCTTCATTTTTTTCAGTTTCCCAATATAGTGAATCTGAATAGTGAATCAAGATTTTGTATAGGAAACTGAAAAAAAAATGAGTTTGGAATTTTTTGTATATTTTTCCTGTATTCTATACCGATTCTGCCATTTTTCCTGTGAGCTTTAACACCCTCTGTGTAAACGTATGTATTGTATTACGTACCAAGTACGACATATAAGGCAATGGGTTGTTTGTTAGCGTATCTTACATATACATATGTGTGCTTTGTGTGGTAGGAAACAAGGATCGGTACCTACACAGCTTATTCGTGAATTCGAGAGGATTCGCAGCTTGTTCGGCAGTTTCCACTCTGTGCCTCTGGAGCAAATTGGATTCGCGCTCTGTGTAGGAGCCGTTACGCGGGGACTAACAACTGCGTCTCCGCCGATGTTGGAATTGGAATTAATCTCATTTCGCCATTTCTATGAGTCAGTTCTACGAGTGAACGCGCCCTCGATCCCGCCGCGCGCCTGTCCTCTAACAGATTTGAGTGCGCCAAGCGAGCGAATAGGTTAATAGGCTGGTGAGCGAAAGATTGAAAACAGTACTTAAGGGGCTGGTTACATCACGTAACCTCGTGCACCAGGTTAAGGTACCGTAACCTCTTGTCGGCATCGGCTTGCACGAGGTTTTCATCGTGTGGAATAGTGATATCCACCAAAAACACCCTTGACTGCGCCCGATCCATCAACACAATATCAGGTCTATTATGATCAATAGACCTGTCCGTGACGATGTCTCGGTCCGGTCGTTTTCGAGAACCGACTCCGGCGTGTATTTGTAATACGGCAACCGGCGAGCTACGAAGCCATATTTTAGAGCGATCTCTTGATGCAGGATCCTGGCTGCTTGGTTATGTCTGTGCAGATACTCAGTATTACAAAGAATCGAACAACCGGAGGTTATATGGCGCAGGGTTTCACCTGGCTGTCGGCACAACCGACATACGTCCAAAGTACCGTCTTTCATTATGAACCTCCTGTAGTTGTTCGTCTTTATTACCTGATCCTGTATTGCACAGACAAAACCCTCGGTTTCTGCAAAGAGGTCTCCGAAACGCAGCCAGTGCACGGAAGCCTTCTGATCTACGAAGGATCTGCAAAGAGCCTTAAAGAATCTTCCGTGCAGCTCTTTCTCTTTCCAAATGGCTTCCCGCTCAGTAGTGCTAAGTACAGCCGGCGCTTGCCAGTTCTCTTGGGCCATGGATAAAGGGGTTAGTCCTTTATCACATACTATGACAACTCTATGCAAATCACTGTCGATTTTCGCCAGGAAATAGCTTCGGAGGCTGCATATTTCACGGTTGTGCATTTGTTTTGCACATAGAAGGCCACGACCGCCATTCTTCCGCGGAATATACAGCCTCATCACTGACGACCTCGGATGATGCATCCTGTGGAGTGTCATAGTAGTGCGGACTTTCCGATCCATGGCATCCAATTCAGTCTGTGTCCATCTGAGTATGCCGAACGTGTACAGAAGAACGGGGATGACCCAAGCATTGATTGCACGTATCTTGTTAACGCCCGACAAATAGCTATTGAAAACTTTTGCCAGGCGCTCCCAAAACACGTCACATACTGCCTGTTTCACCTCCATCTCGTTCACACCAATGCTCTGCAACATACCCAGATACCGGTATGTCTCAGTCTCAGAGAGGGTACGAATGTTCATGGAGTCACTATTGACTCCATTCGAATGCACCACCCTACCTCTCTCTACATGAAGGATCGCACACTTATCCACCCCTAGCTCCATATTGATGGAGCTGCTGAAATTGCAAGTAATTCTCAACAGCTCCTCCAACCGTGTTGCATTTGGGGCGAACAGCTTGAGATCATCCATGTACAAAAGGTGGGTCATGCGTAAGCCCCCTCTCTGAAACTGAAATCCCGTCCCTGATTTCTCGAGCAAAAAGCTGAGTGGATTCAGAGACAGGCAAAACCAAAGTGGACTCAGACAATCGCCCTGGAATATACCCCTCTTTATCCAAATCCGGTCTTCCGCATTCGACAGCCGCTGACCATGGAGACTAAGGATCGTACTCCATTGCCCCATACATGTACCGAGGAAGTCTCTAACCGTACTATCAATCTTGTACAGCTCGAGAACTCTCATTAACCATGAATGGGGAACCGAGTCAAAAGCCTTCTTGTAATCAATCCAGGCAGCGGAGAAATTGCGTCGATTGCGGTTCACCAATTTGCCCACGACCGTGTCAATCAGGAGCAGCTCCTTCGTACCGCGACTCCCGCCCCTACATCCATTCTGAGTTACCGCCATGATGTTATTCGCCTCTATGAAGGCGTCTATCTTGGCCTTCAGAATGGATGTTAGTGTCTTATATGTTGTAGAAAGACACGTAATGGGGCGGTACTGGCTAGGGTCAGCGGTATTGCTCGACTTAGGAGCTAAATGAGTGATCCCAGTAGTCAAGAAGTTCGGAACCTGACACTGCTCGAGTGCTTGCTGGAATTGGCTGGCTAAGGTCTCGTGACTAGCATAGAACCCCTTGAGCCAATAGTGGTGCAGTCCGTCGCTTCCTGGGGTTTTCCAGTTCGGAGCTTTACGGACCGCTTGCGATACGTCATCGGCACTAATGGTCACGGGGTTCATAGGTTCGATGCTATCATACGCCTCCTCCAACTCAGCCATCCACCGCTCCTCGTTGTGATGAACGGGCCTAGACCACAGGTTACGCCAAAAGGCCACCATTCCCTCGTGATCTGGGCTTTCGCCATTGTTCAACACAGCAGGTTGGTCCAACGATCTATAGAACTTCTTTTGATCACTCATGAAGAGGCGATTCTGGCGAAACCGGCCTACTCGCTCCGAGTATCGCCGAATTCGATTTGCCCACGCAGCTATCCGTTGCTTCAGGTCATCGATGCGCTCTGCAACTAATCGCATTGCATGGCGCCCTGCAGGATCAAAGTCTGATCCTGCAAATGCGAGCCTAACAAAGCGCATCACTCGGGGCCTGGTGTTGCCCGACCTGAAAGCGATCAGTTTGCCAATGAGGACCCTTGCCTTAGTGATACGACGCTCAATCCTCTTTTGCCAAGCCGGCTTTCCCCGCAGGGCGGACGTGCGAGCCGGATCTGGCATTTTGGCACCCACATACCGACAGACCGCCATTGCAGCGCCAAAAAGGATTGAGTTTGTATCACCAAGGTCGCTGCTACACGCCAAATATTCTGGCAGCATGCGATTTACGGCCTCAATGACATCCCGATTCCGGACGCTAAGGGGCAATCGCGGAAGCCGCGGCCTCTCCTCAAGAGGCAAAGTGCGGACTTCCTGAATCGCCTCCTCAAGTGTGCTCCTGATTTGCTCTAATTCCTGGGAAATCGTTTCAGTCTCAACATCCTCACCTGGTAATTGTGAGGGGTTATTAGGTGGTTCAACCACTTGCGGCACATGCGCCGATAAACGCCGCGACCCATTTAATGAGGACCTTGAGACCGGAACGACTTCGCGTCGCAGTCCTTCGAGTTCGGCCGCGCTAAATATGTTCGAGCGCAATATATACCGAACTCGGTCCGAGAGGTTTTGCTCCGAGACAGACAATGCGGGCTCCAAGCACAAAAACTCTTGATGCATCCTCACTCGATACCCCGTCCGACGAGTTTCTCCCCCCGTCGCACCGTAGTACGCTCGCATGAGGTTCTCATTTTGCAACCTAGACCATCTCATGCGGCATACTCCACCAGCGGCGGGCGCCGCTTGCTGGGCCTGTGAAGACCCTGCCGACGCCAAGCCCACTGGTGGCGATGATGGAAGTGACCGGCCAGGTGTTCGGGCCGGTCGTGATGCGCCAACTCGCATGCTGCCGCACCTGGCATTAGCGTGACCAGACGCGCCCCGGCGGCCCCCGGGCAGCGACCCTATGCGTCTTTCCTCAATTGAATTATTTATTATTATTATTATTATTATTATTATTATTATTATTATTATTATTATTATTATTATTATTATTATTATTATTATTATTATGCAGAAATATAAATTTGGGCTACTCTGACCACTTCGCGCTAGGCGAAGCGACAGGAGCTACTCCAGCAGAAGCACAGTCGGCTGGAGGTCAGTGCGACGAGGAGAGAAAGCGTCGGACAATCCGGGCATTGTCGAGGAGGACTGCCTTTTGCATAGCCGCTATTATCGGTCTGCCTCGAAGTCCCAACCGTCTAAGGTTACGATCCAGGTCAGCAGGGATCAAACCATTAACGGACAGGACTACAGGAATGATTTCAGTGGATTGCACTTGCCACACATCCGTAACCTCGTGCACCAGGTTAAGGTACCGTAACCTCTTGTCGGCATCGGCTTGCACGAGGTTTTCATCGTGTGGAATAGTGATATCCACCAAAAACACCCTTGACTGCGCCCGATCCATCAACACAATATCAGGTCTATTATGATCAATAGACCTGTCCGTGACGATGTCTCGGTCCCAGTAGAGCTTGGCGCGGTCGTTTTCGAGAACCGACTCCGGCGTGTACTTGTAATACGGCAACCGGCGAGCTACGAAGCCATATTTTAGAGCGATCTCTTGATGCAGGATCCTGGCTGCTTGGTTATGTCTGTGCAGATACTCAGTATTACAAAGAATCGAACAACCGGAGGTTATATGGCGCAGGGTTTCACCTGGCTGTCGGCACAACCGACATACGTCCAAAGTACCGTCTTTCATTATGAACCTCCTGTAGTTGTTCGTCTTTATTACCTGATCCTGTATTGCACAGACAAAACCCTCGGTTTCTGCAAAGAGGTCTCCGAAACGCAGCCAGTGCACGGAAGCCTTCTGATCTACGAAGGATCTGCAAAAAGCCTTAAAGAATCTTCCGTGCAGCTCTTTCTCTTTCCAAATGGCTTCCCGCTCAGTAGTGTTAAGTACAGCCGGCGCTTGCCAGTTCTCTTGGGCCATGGATAAAGGGGTTAGTCCTTTATCACATACTATGACAACTCTATGCAAATCACTGTCGATTTTCGCCAGGAAATAGCTTCGGAGGCTGCATATTTCACGGTTGTGCATTTGTTTTGCACATAGAAGGCCACGACCGCCATTCTTCCGCGGAATATACAGCCTCATCACTGACGACCTCGGATGATGCATCCTGTAGAGTGTCATAGTAGTGCGGACTTTCCGATCCAGGGCATCCAATTCAGTCTGTGTCCATCTGAGTATGCCGAAGGTGTACAGAAGAACGGGGATGACCCAAGCATTGATTGCACGTATCTTGTTAACGCCCGACAAATAGCTATTGAAAACTTTTGCCAGGCGCTCCCAAAACACGTCACATACTGCCTGTTTCACCTCCATCTCGTTCACACCAATGCTCTGCAACATACCCAGATACCGGTATGTCTCAGTCTCAGAGAGGGTACGAATGTTCATGGAGTCACTATTGACTCCATTCGAATGCACCACCCTACCTCTCTCTACATGAAGGATCGCACACTTATCCACCCTTAGCTCCATGTTGATGGAGCTGCTGAAATTGCAAGTAATTCTCAACAGCTCCTCCAACCGTGTTGCATTTGGGGCGAACAGCTTGAGATCATCCATGTACAAAAGGTGGGTCATGCGTAAGCCCCCTCTCTGAAACTGAAATCCCGTCCCTGATTTCTCGAGCAAAAAGCTGAGTGGATTCAGAGACAGGCAAAACCAAAGTGGACTCAGATAATCGCCCTGGAATATACCCCTCTTTATCCAAATCCGGTCTTCCGCATTCGACAGCCGCTGACCATGGAGACTAAGGATCGTACTCCATTGCCCCATACATGTACCGAGGAAGTCTCTAACTGTACTATCAATCTTGTACAGCTCGAGAACTCTCATTAACCATGAATGGGGAACCGAGTCAAAAGCCTTCTTGTAATCAATCCAGGCAGCGGAGAAATTGCGTCGATTGCGGTTCACCAATTTGCCCACGACCGTGTCAATCAGGAGCAGCTCCTTCGTACCGCGACTCCCGCCCCTACATCCATTCTGAGTTACCGCCATGATGTTATTCGCCTCTATGAAGGCGTCTATCTTGGCCTTCAGAATGGATGTTAGTGTCTTATATGTTGTAGAAAGACACGTTATGTTGTAGAAAGACACGTTTATTATTATTATTTTGAAATATGAATTTGGGCTACTCTGACCACTTCGCGCTCGGCGAAGTGGCAGGAGCTACTCCAGCAGAAGCACAGTCGGCTGGAGGTCAGTGCGACGAGGAGAGAAAGCGTCGGACAATCCGGGCATTGTCGAGGAGGACTGCCTTTTGCATAGCCGCTATTATCGGTCTGCCTCGAAGTCCCAACCGCCTAAGGTTACGATCCAGGTCAGTGGGGATCAAACCATTAACGGACAGGACTACAGGAATGATTTCAGTGGATTGCACTTGCCACACATCCGCAACCTCGTGCGCCAGGTTAAGGTACCGTAACCTCTTGTCGGCATCGGCTTGCACGAGGTTTTCGTCGTGTGGAATAGTGATATCCACCAAAAACACCCTTGACTGCGCCCGATCCATCAACACGATATCAGGTCTGTTATGATCAACAGACCTATCCGTGATGATGTCTCGGTCCCAGTAGAGCTTGGCGCGGTCGTTTTCGAGAACCGACTCCGGCGTATACTTGTAATATGGCAACCGCCGAGCTATGAAGCCATACTTTAGAGCGATCTCTTGATGCAGGATCCTGGCTGCTTGGTTATGTCTGTGCAAATACTCAGTGTTACAAAGAATCGAACAACCGGAGGTTATATGGCGCAGGGTTTCACCTGGCTCACGGCACAACCGACATACGTCCAAGGTACCGTCTTTCATTATGAACCTCCTGTAGTTGTTCGTCTTTATAACCTGATCCTGTATTGCACAGACAAAACCCTCGGTCTCCGCAAAGAGGTCTCCGAAGCGCAACCAGTGCACGGAAGCCTTCTGATCTACGAAGGACTTGTAGAAAGCCTTAAAGAACCTTCCGTGCAGCTCTTTCTCTTTCCAAATGGCTTCTCGCTCAACAGTGCTAAGTACAGCCGGCGCTTGCCAGTTCTCTTGGGCCATGGATAAAGGGGTTAGTCCTTTATCACATACTATGACAACTCTATGCAAATCACTGTCGACTTTCGCCAGGAAATAGCTTCGGAGGCTGCATATTTCACGGTTGTGCATTTGTTTTGCACATAGAAGGCCACGACCGCCATTCTTCCGCGGAATATACAGCCTCATCACTGACGACCTCGGATGATGCATTCTGTGGAGTGTCATAGTAGTGCGGACCTTCCGATCCAGGGCATCCAATTCAGTCTGTGTCCATCTGAGTATGCCGAAGGTGTACAGAAGAACGGGGATGACCCAAGCATTGATTGCACGTATCTTGTTAACGCCCGACAAATAGCTATTAAAAACTTTTGTCAGGCGCTCCCAAAACACGTCACATACTGCCTGTTTTACCTCCGTTTCGTTCACACCAATGCCCTGCAACATACCCAGATACCGGTATGTCTCAGTCTCAGAGAGGGTACGAATGTTCATGGAGTCACTATTGACTCCATTCGAATGCACCACCCTACCTCTCTCCACATGAATCATCGCACACTTATCCACCCCTAGCTCCATGTTGATGGAGCTGCTGAAATTGCAAGTAATTCTCAACAGCTCCTCCAACCGTGTTGCATTTGGGGCGAACAGCTTGAGATCATCCATGTACAAAAGGTGGGTCATGCGTAAGCCCCCTCTCTGAAACTGAAATCCCGTCCCTGATTTCTCTAGCAAAAAGCTGAGTGGATTCAGAGACAGGCAAAACCAAAGTGGACTCAGACAGTCGCCCTGGAATATACCCCTCTTTATCCAAATCCGGTCTTCCGCATTCGACAACCGCTGACCATGGAGACTAAGGATCGTACTCCATTGCCCCATACATGTACCGAGGAAGTCTCTAACTGTACTATCAATCTTGTACAGCTCGAGAACTCTCATTAACCATGAATGGGGAACCGAGTCAAAAGCCTTCTTGTAATCAATCCAGGCAGCGGAGAAATTGCGTCGATTGCGGTTCACCAATTTGCCCACGACCGAGTCAATCAGGAGCAGCTCCTTCGTACCGCGACTCCCGCCCCTACATCCATTCTGAGTTACCGCCATGATGTTATTTGCCTCTATGAAGGCGTCTATCTTGGCCTTCAGAATGGATGTTAGTGTCTTATATGTTGTAGAAAGACACGTAATGGGGCGGTACTGACTAGGGTCAGCGGTATTGCTCGACTTAGGAGCTAAATGAGTGATCCCAGTTGTCAAGAAGTTTGGAACCTGACACTGCTCGAGTGCTTGCTGGAATTGGCTGGCTAAGGTCTCGTGACTAGCATTGAACCCCTTGAGCCAATAGTGGTGCAGTCCGTCGCTTCCTGGGGTTTTCCAGTTCGGAGCTTTACGGACCGCTTGCGACACATCATCAGGTCACGGGGTTCATAGGTTCGATGCTATCACACGCCTCCTCCAGCTCAGCCATCCACCGCTCCTCGTTGTGTTGAACGGGCCCAGACCACAGGTTACGCCAAAAGGCCACCATTCCCTCATGATCTGGGCTTTCGCCATTGTTCAACACAGCAGGTTGGTCCAACGATCTATAGAACTTCTTCTGATCACTCATGAAGAGGCGATTCTGGCGAAACCGGCCTACTCGCTCCGAGTATCGCCGAATTCGATTTGCCCACGCAGCTATCCGTTGCTTCAGGTCATCGATGCGCTCTGTAACTAATCGCATTGCGTGGCGTCCTGCAGGATCAAAGTCTGATCCAGCAAATGCGAGCCTAACAAAGCGCATCACTCGGGGCCTGGTATTGCCCGACCTGAAAGCAATCAGTTTGCCAATGAGGACCCTTGCCTTGGTGATACGACGCTCAATCCTTTTTTGCCAAGCCGGTTTTCCCCGCGGAGCGGAGGTGCGAGCCAGTTCTGGCATTTTAGCACCAACAAATCGGCAGACCGCCACTGCAGCGCCAAAAAGGATTGAATTCGTATCACCAAGGTCGCTGCTACACGCCAAATATTCTGGCAGCATGCGATTTACGGCCTCAATGACATCCCGATTCCGGATGCTAAGGGGCAATCGCGGAAGCCGCGGCCTCTCCTCAAGAAGCAAAGTGCGGAATTCCTGTTATTATTATTATTATTATTATTATTATTATTATTATTATTATTATTATTATTTTGAAATATGAATTATTATTATTATTATTATTATTATGTTTAAATGTAATTTAATTGTGGAAAATTAAGCACTGTGATAATGAAATTACTCTAGAAATCGCGCGTTCAACGAAAAAATAAATACACGTGATATCTCTGTACACCCCCCCTCCCCCTTGTGATATTTTGTGTTTTTTTCTGAACCCCCTCCCTCCCCCCTTTTGAGCCTCACGTGATTAAGGGACGACCCCTAACATGCATGCTACCATTTACTGGCCAAGAGTGAATCGGTGGGACTACAAGTACCTAAACAGTCAAATTACTCGTCGACCCACCAGTGGAACGTTGCGGTGGGACCACGAGTCGGGAGCGATTATATTGACCTTAGAGATATTTAATAGTCCTTGTTAAATAACGAAAACACGATAAAAATTGTCGTTCGAGAAAACTGTAAACCTGTTATACAACTTTGAACGGTGTTAAATATAAATCAACCGAGTTACAACGTAAAGTTTTCTCAAAACTTTTTCCACAACAAATAGTCTTTTAATATTTTATTATGCTGCTAATTACGAGCAATTACAGCTCTACTTTCTTTCGCTAGTCCTCTGTATCAGACCTATAGCTGTAGCTCAAGGTCGCCTGCCAGCCCCTTAATGCAATATGTTAAAAGTTAAAGATCTCATCTCATTATAGTAAATTGAACTTCCCGTTGTGATCTCTGCTCGCGCGTTTCACTCGCTTGAATACACATATATTTATGTTTATTTCGCTCATTTCGCCGCAGCTGCGGGAAGCGGCGCGGCGTGCTCGTAACAGTGTTCTACAGTTTCCCAGGTGTAACACTCTAGAGGCGATGAATAACACCCCTCTTTTTGCTTCGGGGGTTAAAAAGCATGACAAGGCGAGTTAGAACGCGCCAGCCGCTACTCACTACGCAACGCAGCCGACTTGTATGAACTCTGAGCATAAAATGATTTCCCAATACTACCTACCTACTACAATATAGGCTTCATTACCTAAATATATATAAACACGGCGCTATATCTAGATATCTATTTCAGAACGAGTGCGACACAGTGGAGACGAGTATGATTTATTTATGAGTACTTAAGTATCTCCCATTTTAATAATAATAATAATACCTGTAAATCAATAGTCCAAACAGATTACAAACATAGAAATGATCAAGTTGCCAACATCATTCATCAAATCCTAGCACACAAGTACAAATTAACATCTGAACCAACTGTTCCGTATTACAAATATAAACCAGAAGCTATTCTCGATAATAGGACCCACAAACTCTATTTTGACAGAGCAATACTAACGGACAGAACAGTACATTATAATAGACCCGATATTACACTTATAGATAAAGAAAATAAAATAGCATATATCATAGATATCGCAATCCCTAACACTCATAACCTACAGAAAACAATAGCAGAAAAAATCACAAAATATACAGATCTAAAAGACGAAATAACGCGAATGTGGAACCTACGTAGAGTTACAGTAGTCCCAATAGTATTGTCTACAACTGGTGTGATTCCTGTTCAACTTCATAACTCCATTCAATCTCTTAAATTACCCCAATACATATACACCCAAGTGCAGAAAGCTACGATCGTCAACACATGCAGGATAGTGAGGAAATTCCTAGGGAATGAACCTGACCCACTGACCACGCACAGAGATCAGCAGAACTCTCTTGCCACGCTTGGTTAAGGCCCGCGTAGTAAGAAATACCCCTTTGTCAAAAAAGGGAGAAACTATGAAGTTAAATATAATACTTGTATTTTTTTATTTTTTATTTTTGTTTTAGTGGATATCACTATTCCACACGACGAAAACCTCGTGCAAGCTGATGCCGACAAGAGGTTGCGGTACCTTAATCTGGCGCACGAGATTACGGATGTGTGACATACATATATAGATATAATACACCCAGACACAGATCAAACAATTCTGCTCATCACAGAAACGTTTGCCCTAGGTGGGGATCGCACCTACGACTCTCGGATCAGTAGTCAGGAGCACTAACTACTGAGCCGAGTCAAACTATTTGAAGTTATAACTCTTTTTAAGTAAAATAAGATTTATTTGTCTGGTTACTGCGTTCTGTCGCTCGAATGTGACTGAGTGTATTATATCTATATATGTATGTATTTAAATCCCATAATACAAGGATTCCTAGTTTGGGACCGTGTGTGATTTGCCCCGAGGTATTATAGGTAATAATGTCGATTATTTATACATCAGTCGTCATCACACGCGAGCGTGGTTTCGCAAAATCTAACAATAAAAAATCTTTATTTGGTTCGAATCCAAACTAATATTATATTATTTCCTCAAGGCCGATAGTTGTAATGAACTATAGGATGCACTTGAATCGAGTTCCCTTATCACCTCTAGAGTTACCACTGGTCCACTAGAGATCGGCTTCTGGCTTGGACTAGTGCCTCGCACTCGCACAGCATATGAAGAGGAGGTTCCTCTTCCTCGAGGCAGAATCGGCACTTCTCCGTGTCTGCAGGCTTCATTTCATCAGCTAGTCCTCGCATAAAAACGCATCTCTCGTCTATTCTATTCAAAATGTCAAAATTAGAGCTAACTTCACCTAGAGAATCTCAAAAAGAAATGGGATCATACATATAATTTTTGATTTAGCTTTTGTAATTCAATTTCTAATTTAATTGCAGTCTATTAATTCATTTTAATGTTCTGTGTTTTAATTAAAGTAAAAAAGAACATAAAAAATATTCTTCGAGTCGGATATGAACCAGTGACCTATAATGGCTGTAGATTTATATCGTAGTAGTAATGAATGATGATATGCCTAAGAAGGATTCATTCCTAAAGAAATTCGCAATAAATTTTCTTTGTATGGGAGACTCGCTTTTACGAAGTTTGCTTGTTGTTATTTGCAGTTGGCATTTGCAAAGTAAGATCAAAAACCTTAATGGCATTTTTAAGATAATAATTTTCCATTTTTGTTAAACATTCTCATGAAACCCTCAAACGAAATATTGCTCTATTTTTTCAAACATGCTTTTTTATTGATTACCACTAGCTAACCTAGAAGCGTAATTAGAATAATATAAACAATTAAGCGACGAGCATGCAATCGCCTGCTAGTAATTATGCAATCAGGCTGTGGTCCACGTCGGTAGTGCGCGATTTGCATAGCTATGCAGCGTGCGACTAGTGGCTAGGCCGGCTGGGGCAGCGGGCGAGCCTGGCTGTAGAGCGCGGGACCAAGCACGCGCCCCTGCGGCACTCCGACCCACTGAAATACTAAGTTGCCTGAATACTCAATAGTTTAGTACTGTTGAGTAGTGTTTAGGGTTGATCACTCCCCGGACACTTCATACAAATTTCGCGCCATTGTTTACTACATAGACATTCAAGTTTGTACACATGTAAATGTGTGCGTGATGTACTAGGGTTGAATCGAGATTCAATAATTAGCCTTCATTGTCTTTGTTGTTAGCTAGACTTTTACAAATAAAGTGAAGGCTATATACACTAGATAAGGCTGTATAGCCTTAGAAGCCTTTAGCTTTTCCTTAAAAAAATAAAATTGTCTTTGGTTATTATACTGTGCTTTGTCTTACCAACCTCTTGACAAATAGTAGCACATCGGTCACACAGTGGGGGTGAGGTAGCATTCAGAGAGCGGCAGGGAGTGTCCATACTGTATAATGTCCTTATACTGTGAGTTGGATAATTAGAATATAGCATTATCTTCCAACATCAGAGTTGGTCTTAAAATCAAAGCTTCTCACAGTTACAATTTTTTCCTGTTATCTTAGGTACAATGATGAGCTCACATTTTTCCGTATACTCGTACTAATCAAAATATGCAAATTAGGGTAGCTGTTTGGGGAATTGAATATGTGTGTGTACTGCTCTGAGTCATCAGCGATTAAATAGTAATCCTAGCATTCTTTGTTACAGCTGGTATTATATACCTCTTATAGATGTTCCTCTTTATCTATCTATATCGTGCACTAATTGAAAAGCTTTTAAAATTTGCGAGACAAGGAAGGTGAATATAGCTTTTAAGCAAATCTGAAACATGAAACAGGGGCCTTTTTATAGACCTAAAATATGAAATAAAATCAACTATATATAGGTACGAGTATGTCACTAGAATTATTGGTAAATGCAGCGAGTGCGTAGAGTTAACCATATTATTTATGAGTGTCTGGCGAGTAAAGATGTATTGTTATGGCAAAATCAAATCGAAGTAAAAATGAAATGAAATATTTTGTACTTTACTCACTGTAACATCTCACGTAACCATATTTCAAGTGAAACAATTGAATTGAACTGAATTTGACTAAGATATAGCAGTTGTTTAATAAAATCTCCAGTACATTTTCTAACACGATAAAAATAGCAAAAGAACAAAGGCTAGCTAGTGAATTCATTATTCCGGGAAAAGTTGGAACGATATAAACTATACAAATATACAACAACAATAATAAACAACAACAACAATTTACAACTATACATTTCATTTCATTTCATTTCATTTTATTTCATTTCATTTCAAACTCAAGTTATTCTTTTATTAAGTCTCTTTTCTAATAATCATATATTTATTTGCCATTAAACAGAGTATTATGCATGTCAGATGTTATTAACAAAATTACAATGATCAAGTCTGTTTAGCTATTTACTACCTAGTAGCATGCAAATAAGATCCTTAGGGTACTATGCAACGAGTATGTACACTGGCCAGCAGAGATATCTGAACCCCTACTAAAGTTCTACTAACATAGTTTTTAAGTTTCTCTGTTACTAACAAATATTATGGATCTTTGGTCTGAGTTAAATAAAGTATTATTATTATTAAAGCTATTCGTGATACATGGTGTATTACGGAGAGGTTCAGATATCTTTGTGGCTGTCTGTACATACATATATTATTATGTACAGTAGCTGCCCTCAGTCTTTGCTAGTGTACTGACGAGCGGTAATATAAGGTCTAACAGAAATTACAGAATCAACTCAAACTGTTTAGACTAGAGCTTTTGCTGACGAACCTGAACGAGTTTCCCTGTGGAAGCCATGGTCGAGTGGATCAGCTGGCTGCTCGGCCACATTATGTTCTGGGAAAAGTTGATCACTTTCATGGGTAAAAACCCTATTTTAATGGCTGATTTGTGTTGAAAAATACGTAAATACGAAAAAGCATACAAAGCATAGCTGTGCAATTTGTTAATATACAGAATGTTAAAAAAGCGCGTTTGAGATTTTAAGGGGTTACCAGAATCAAGTATAAAATACAGGAAAAATATAAAAAACCGATCTGCAACTTTTTTCAAACGCACTTTTTTAACACCCTGTATTAATTAATACGAGTTATTTCCACATTCATAATGGGGTTTCGGGATTCCCGGGTTATTTTTGCGTTCCCGGGAAGTCGGGAATACAGAATTTTAATTTAAAAAATATCAAATTGTTGGTTTATGCAGCGACAAATTGTTGACAAGCCGTCAGCGCCGATTTGTTTAAATCACATCATAAACGGGGGGTTACTTAAAAATCAAGTATAGAATACATTGCATGCAACATTCTGTACCTACTTTAATGCATTCCCAAGTGATTGTAATCATTACATATCCCGAAATTAATTGATATTTCAGTCAACATAACTGAATTGAATTGAGATTAAATTGAGGTCATCGTTTATTTCCTGCCTTAAGGTTGCCTGGAAGAAATTGCAACCTAGCGATAAGGTCGCCTATTGTTGTCACCAATTTTCTTTTGTGTTTGTTTTTGTAATATTATATTTTCTTATGATGCAATAAAGTATATTGAAATTGGAGGTCGAAATTGCAAATCGGCGGCGGCGGCGGCGGCGCGGCGGTGGCCCGCGGCAATGACAGAGCTAATACATTTTAGTGAGTACACTCGGTAATCGTTCCCCTAAGGCCTCGTTTATGTAGCGTCAGGCGGCGCGTCAGGCGGCGCGTCGCGCAACGCGCCGCGTCTCCATAAACGAGGCCTAAGTTCCTCTGTGATTTGATTAGTTTTCGGTTTGTTTGTATTGTAGTAATAAATAATATAAACCATATAGTTTTATATTGTGGCGACAGACCAAAATAACAGCTGTACAGAAAATCAAAATATAGGCATAGTTTTGCAAATATTCCCGTAGTGTAAAGTTGTCGAACTATTGACGTCTGCCTACTACTTTATGTTTGAATACGAAAAATATATTTGTTACAATATACTCCAAGAGCTCTAGACGATGACAAAATGAGAAAAGTTACTTACACATATCCCTCCAGTCTCCAGTGCTGCCCTCGTCTGTTACCCAACTCTCAGTGAAACTGGACTGAATTAGTATTACCTATCTATAAAAGGTTGTTCTTTTTGAACTGACATCCTTTTGCACGTATTGGTGAGGTCAAAAGCAACAATTTTTGGTCTCAACTCCACTTTGACCTTTGGATACGGAATCCTAAAAAGGAATACCTAAGAAACTACTCACAACAATTCTTCTTTCCCTATGTAGTCCCACCGATAATGTTAAGCCTTAATTACAAATTTATTTCGGTTCGATAACAAAATGGCAGGGTCGGGGGCGCCTCGCGAGGGTATCGAAACTGGAACTATACAAGACGAGGTTCTAAACCTTTGTTAAGCCGAGATTATAGCTCCTCGCGAAAGGTAATCGCGATTGATATTAGACGGTAAACCGACAGGTTGTAACCCGAATGCGTGACGCGCGACTCCTGTCCCTCGGCTTATATTTAGCTACCTACTATCTATCTACTATATAAGATAGATACCTACCTATGTATTTTGGCGAAACCACAAAGTTCACAAAGAAGCCGGAAGACTTCCTACATTACAAATGTATCATGGCAAGTTAAATTGGCAAATGTCCTTCTGTAGAAGTCCTCACTTGTCACTTTGATCTCTCCTATTTATTGTTCAACGAACGGGAAACAAGAAACCACAGCAACGTTTCATGTGCGCGTGGAGATATTATATGTATTAGTTTGCGTAAATATCAACTTAGCGAACGTCAGACTCGAAATTACTACACCGTTAACTGACGACTTCGAATAAACACTTCCGATGCTGTCCTATTTAAAAGTCGTAACTCCAGCTGTACAGGTACACAACGTCCGTGTGTAGTAGTGACGGGGTGAGTCACGTTTGTTTTGGAGTTTAGTTGCTGTTAGTAAACTGGGATATATCGGGAATTCGGGACCGTCGCCGCCGCCGCCGCCGCCGCCGCTGCCCCGGGTGGGACCGCCGCGCCGCGCATTGACGCAAGTCCTTACTTTGTTAGAACAAACCGCTGCACATTGGTGCCGCACTAAACGCGACACAAAGTGTAAAATGAAGTTTTTTGTAATTTAATTTATGTAGGTACAAAAACAGTTTTGCATTGTAAAATTCACATAAATGCCCTAATAATACACGTAAGCAGGAGGGCATATAACTGACTTGGCGTCGTGTCCGCGGCAGGTGATCACCGCGAGCCGCTGCCTGGTGCTGTGCGCGGAGAGCCGCGGCGACATGGAGGCGTGGGCGGAGGCGCTGCGCGGCGCGCTGCACCGCGGCGCCGGCGCCGGCCTGGCCGACCTGGTGGCGCGCCTCTCCTCCGGCGAGCACCACTGGTGAGTGCCGACTGCTGGCTGGCGACTGGTGAGCCCTCACCGCCACGCCATGTCACCCTAGAGACCTTTATTTGTTTTTTATTCACCATTGCTCTCCTCCCGTGGCGGTTGAGTTCGCCTAGCATCTCGAAGAATAATTAAAAAATGTTATTTTTTTTTATTTTTTTTATTTTTATTGTGACAGAAACAAACAGTTTTTTTAATGTTATAACAAATAACTTTGTACAATATAGACCTATAGTTTCCTATATTTATTACGCTAAATAACAAAATATAAGTTTTTCGAGTTCAAATCTCGCTGTATGCTGGAGGAGGATCCCCAACCCAACACACTAGCGAGAAATGAACTACAAGAAACAAAGCTATCGAGGAACAGTATAAATATACAGCCGATTTAAAAAGCAAGTATACACTAGAAGGATACATTATATTATACATAGGTATGTACATACATAACATGTGCGAACACACATCATACATACAAACACATAAACATCACCGATTATAATCAGCTTCAGTTTAGTTTTAAACTGAGCTAGTGAATTTGAAAGAAGATCAATATTTAGGAACTTATTATTATAGGTTCTACAGGCTCGCCGAACGAAACTATTGTTAGTATAACACCTTGAACTAGTTGGTACTGCAAATAGTTCCATACGACGACAACTTCTCTCTCGTCTGCGTGGTACTCGGAACGATATATTGTTTAATAAAGAAGGTTCAGTGATAAGATTATTGATAATTTTGAAGAGGAACACAGTATCTATATAATCGCGACGATCACTTAAGAGCTCGATTCGGCACCGAGCAATTCAGTGCTCATAATCCTGGTAAAAGAAACCCATTCTATAGTCCAGAGCTTTGACAAACTTTTTTTGTATTCTTTCAATCCTATCGATATGAACTTTGTAGAAGGGACACCAGACGCTACTTGCAAGTTCCAAGTGACTACGGACGTGACAATAGTATAAAAGCTTATATGTGAAGGATGATTTAAATGGTTTTGCAATTCTCAAGATAAACCCCAGCTTTTTATAAGCTTTGTTAATAATTTTATCTACGTGGGGAACAAATGTAAGCTTTGCGTCCATGGTCACGCCTAGGTCTCGAATCTCAGACACACGGTTAAGAGTTGAATTGCAGAGGGCATAGTTGTAGGTAATAGGATAAAGTTTCCTACTATATACTTCATTCCAATCAAAAAAAAGCAAAAGGTAAACAAACATAGTATGCAGATGACATTGACATGTGTCAGATCCATAGTAAGTTTGTTTACGTTTTGCTTTTTTTTGATTGGAATGAACCATAAGTAATAACATGACATTTATTAGTGTTTAAGAAGAGTTGGTTATCACTGCAAAAGATCTCAAGTCAAGTCAAGTCAAGTCAAAATATTTTTTATTTAAGTAGATGCTGTACGCATACTTTTAAATCGTCTTTTTTTCTACCTAGTACAAAGTTCCTACCACGCGGAACTTGTACACTCAACGTTTCGGGAAGTGTTAGCGTTATCTCAAAACTATTAAGATCATTTTATAATAACTCACAATCGCGCGTGTTTCGGATAACTTTATAAATTTTTGTGTCATCAGCATACAGTAACATGTCTGAATGTTCAACAGATTTACTTATATCGTTGATATATAGGTTAAAAAGCAGAGGCCCGAGATGGGACCCTTGCGGAATTCCTGAGCTTATAGATTTATATTCAGAAATGTAATGTAGTTAAGCATCTACATCGCACACCATTTTTTACATTAAGTTTTCGTTGTCGCGTGACATCTTCTTCTGCCAGTAGTGACGCCAGTGACCGATGCATGCGGTGTGCGCGCGCAGGTACGCGGCGACGCACGCGCGGCCCACGTTCTGCAACGTGTGCCGCGAGGGGCTGGGCGCGCTGGGCGCGCTGGGCGCGGCGCCGGCGCTGGCCTGCGAGCTGTGCAAGCTGAAGGCGCACAAGCGCTGCGCCGCGCGCGCCCCCCCCTCCTGCAAGTGGACCACGCTCGCCTCGCTCGGGCCCCACCTGGTCGAGGACGACGCCGGGGTGAGTCCTCAGCATCCATCTGCACACTACACTTTATAGAGGAATGCCTGCACAGGTGCAAAGCGAACCTCGCTTTGTGGACGCGTTTCGTTTCAGATTGACAAACAAAACTGCGCCCAAAGAAAACGAATCGTGTGTAATTATAGTTAGCAGCTCAGATATCGTTAACAGTCTGTAATGTATTTCCATATCTTGAAATAATATACCTACTCCACATAATGGAGCCAAGTCCGGTTTGGTATTCTAGTTTAAGTCTATGCTTTTGTTTCAACATAATTTCTCCTTTTACACTTCTCATTTTCTTTACTAATTTTGGATTAGAAATGAAAGGATGGGTATTTTGAAGCACATTAAAACATAAATCTAAAACTCAGAATGACTGAGTAATTATCGTAGATAGCGTTGTATAAATACACTGTTTGATTGAAATGAAATAATTTATTAACAGTTGCTCAATTGATGTAAATATTGGTGTGATATTATAAAAGCCTAACTCTGAATACTAAAATATCATAATGGATTATGTCCGAAGAGTCTGAAATCTGAATTAAAGTGCCCTCGTCAGCCTTCAAAGATGAATGTCGCTCTTCACTTCAATATCATTAGTAGATAAGTAGTAAATAGCTTTGAATTGTACCATGAAATGTTTTATTAACATGGGTCGGCCACTATCCATACCTACTACCCAAAGCTGGAGGTAGGTAGGAACACTTAATGTCCATTCGTTCCATTAAAGCCAAGTGCTCAGAGCCACGGCCGGCTGTACCGCCTGCCAGCGCCGCGTTGTTAGGGAGTTTTCGCGATACATTCGCAAAAAAAAAATACATATGTATCGTCGCAACATTGACATTTACTTTTTGATTACTTTAATATTTCAATTTCTAAACTGACTCAGAATTTATTGTTATTTTTTTTCTTTTTAATTATAAACAATTATTATTGTAATTTAATATTTAATGAATTTGCATGCTTGCCTCGAGCAGAATACTGTACTGGACGTTAATTTAATTTAAGATCGATGTATTGAGTATTGACATGTATTCTTGCAAATAAATGATTTATATTCTATTCTATTCAAAAATTTGCCGAGGGTAAAAGCACTTAGGTGGGAGTAGGCAATGTATCCATTTACCCGCGATATTTTTGTGGAGCTTTTGAAGGAAATTTAAATTTGTAGCCGCGATCTCAGAGATTAATACCGAGACAGACCGTGAGCGACAATGGTACAAACTTTGCTCATTTAAATTAAAAAGTTTTCAGATTAAAAAGGTTTATCGTCATAAACACACATTTCACTTTGAATGGCGCAGTTATCTGTGCTTTCGGTTCAAACATCAAAACTTAAATGACAGTTTGTGAAAGCTACTCCTATAAATAGGTGAAGGCACAAACATAGGTAGGTCCTTAAATTATGGGTCCGCTCTTTAATATCACTGAGATGATGTTAATTGAAAGTAAAAAGTAAGCATATTTTTAATAAGCAAATAAATAAATAAATAATTTTCAACGTGGCTTTTCAGTGCAGGGACAATCAACAAATCAAATTAACAGTCAGAAACTTCTAGTGATTATAAAATTGCTACAATTTGTAAACTACGGCGAATATAGAGGAATTAAATCATGTTTTATATTAAAAGACAGATGAAAAATCATTACATTATGCAAAGTTGTTTGAGTGTGTAGGTAATTTTATAGTGTGGTAAGACGATCCTAGCGTACTTCAGGTGCCCGCCACACTCCACGCAGCCACGCAGCCACTCGCCGCCGGCCTCCGCGTTATGTGCTGTGCACTTGAGGCGCGGACGTCCATTAGATCGGTCGGTGATGTTATGTCACGAGGGAGAAGACGCTCCACCGCCCCACGTGCTGCATGTTGTGGCTATCATGTCACGTTGTTTAGTTTTGGAGATGAAAGTTAAAAGTTTAGTATATAATACATAGTTAAAATTACAAGTTAAAATTGAATGCTTATCCGTCGTGGTTGGATGACGAATTTACACAAAGTTTTTAAAGTAATAAACATATTCAATACCTAGACTACGTGAGTAAATGTAGAGCGCAACGTATGCATAAAAACGTTGTACGGCTTTAGCTCGTAACATGCTATGTTTTGTACAATGAACAAAAAGAATCTGTATTCTGCAAGTACCTACCTACAGGGTTATTTTTGGACCCCACCAAAACTTCACAGTGGCTTCTACTCATGAAACTGATCATCTTTCCCCAAATAACTAATGGTCAATTCGCAAAAATGTTTTGGACCTGTCATACTAATTCACAATCACGTGATCGGCCTGTTTTGTATGGAGATGCCCGATTTTTTTTTTGCGAATTGACTATTGGTTATTTTGGGAAAGTGGCTCAGTTTCATGAGTAGAAGCCACTGTGAAGTTTTGGTGGGGGTCCAAAAATAGCCCTGTATACATATTGCTGGTTCCACCGCTGGGTCAACACAATCAAGTTGCGGCCCGCGGTGGCTGCGCGCCCGTCCCGCGGCCCGGGAGCGGGAGGCTCGGCCGGCCGGGCCGCCGCCGCCGCCGCCCCGCTGCTGCGCTGTTAGCATTTCCTAATGACTCATATAGCGACGTGATTTCGGTTTACAGCCTCGTAATTCGCAACCAAATGAGGTCGGCGCGGAGTTAAAATTTTAATAGTACTTGCTTGCTTGCTTGCTAGATAGTTACAGTATTGGATGGTAATAGATAACCTAAATTAGCTTTTACACTAATTTTTGATAAAATAATAATAGGAAGAGCATGCATGATCATCGTTTAAAATCACACTGTGTATTTATTTCATATTTACTCATCATCGTCTCAGCCGAAAGACGTCCACTGCGGGCAATGGCCCCACTTACTCATAATTAATTTTAAACAACAGTAGCAGGTGCAGTGAAATTAAAAATTACAAAAATGTTTCCTTTCCTTGGAGCGTTTTTAATGAAAAAGTTTATTTTCGTTTACTTGCACACGCTGTTTAATAATGTTTACTTAACAAATGATTGCGAATAAAATAATCTTCTTTAATTGTATTTAATAATGATGAGTTGATTATTATTTGATCGTATGGTAAAGAGAAGGACGCTCTACGTCAAGGATGTAGCTATAGCTATAGCTTAAGGTAGGGGTTCGACGACGGTCCAGATATATGAGAAATCCAAGTGTTCTATACTTCATTTGTTTAGGTACTTAAAAAAACGTAAACAATCTTGATATGTCTTTTTATTGATACCTGCTTGTTAAAATTCTCACACGAGTAGAATGTATTGCGTGTTTAATAGAAATGCAAGAGAAACTTAGTACCTACGTTTGCAGGAAATATCAGAATTTAAACATGCACATAGGAATAAAAAGACATGTCAAGTTTGTTTACGTTTTTTTACGTACCTAAACAAATGAAGTATAGAACACTTTTGTGCGAGTATGTTTTACCCTTATACCTAGCTACTTTACGATAGCCTAATGTAATAATAAGCACAGACTCGTGTTAGGTAAATCGTGCCTTGGTTCTGGAAATGAGATTTGTAAATTGAGTTTTCTTTTACTTTTTTCGCAAAGCTTATATGTTTTACGCAACTGTAGAAATTACGATTCACTATAAAAAAAGCGCGAGCGAAGCCAGCGCAATTTTTTTTATGTCTTCATTGGCTCTAGGTGAGCACGAGTTCACCAAACTCAAAACCTCAATGGGATATTGGGCATATGTTTACATCTTTGATTAGTAAGCCCTTGGCATCATCTCATCTGATGGTCTGTGACGATGATGCCGACGATGAAGCGGACTTATCGAGATTTTCCAACACAATGAGGGAACTGACCATCTTATCTTCATGTCGGAACACATTAACATTGATGTTTGGCGGAAAAACTTAGACTAAGACGGCGGTAGCTTGCCAGATGTGGGCTCAGAAAATTTCCTGCCACCAACTAAACCGAGTCCTACAAATTAGGACCCCGCCGAGAGTCGAACCTGCGACCTACTTATGTGAAGCGAGCGGACTAATCACTAGAGCAAGGAGGCGGTCAAAACTCATTATCATATTACAAAAGTGTAATTAAAGAAAGAAACTAAGCGCTTATCGCTTAAGGGCCACCTGAATAATTATCTTGTTCTCGCAAGTACTCCTTTCACTCTCTTTTCAGGCACGAATTAAATATTACATTAAAATTGCCTCAGATTAGCGAAATTTTTAAGAAATTTCATGTCGACAACAATAGTATGGCTCAGTGAAAAAGGTGTGAGTGCAGCGAGCGCAAAAATTTTAAAGATTTTGCAATAAACTGCATCTTCAGAAAACCATCCTAACTGCTCATTTATGCCAAAGTAAACCAGCCATTCAACCTAGCGAATTTTACGTTTACGAGTCCTGTGTTCAAGATTCCGCGATATTTTTGTCCTATGCTTTGTCCTCCCCCCTTATATATATGCCCATGCTCTACGTCCGAACAAAAGTTCATAAATAGCGGAGACGTGACGGTGACCTGTGCGTGGTTGTTGCAGAACATCATAATGCCGCACCAGTGGCTGGAGGGCAACCTGCCGGTGGCCGCCAAGTGCGCCGTGTGCGACAAGACGTGCGGCTCCGTGCTGCGGTAAGTGCCCCCTACTTCACCCCTCTCCCCTCTACAGTGATTCCATCATCAACGCTACCACCACAGTTGGAAGACGTACACTGTTGAACGTAGGCCTTTACCATAGAATCCTGTTCAGTGCTACCTAAATTATAAAACACATAAACATCCACAAAAAAATCGAAAGCTTGCCACTCGAGAACCTCACTGACCCATCCAGCTTTCAGTTCTAGCGCTTATCGCTGTTTGATCTTTGATTATAATTTTAAGGTGGCAGCGAGCTCTCAAATATAATATGACGTTTAGAAAGTGCGGATTTAGTGTACAAGCTGTGTGTGCAAGTTGCTGAGAGTGTTCCATGGCCGGATAGAAGGTGTGATGATATCTGAAATGAGGAGAGTCTGCGGTGAAATGTCTATCAACATCTACAATTTCCACTTTTTATTTTCTCAAACATTTGTTGTCATTTGACAAATACTCTCTTACGAAATTGGAACAGATGAGTTTATCCCTGCGTAATTTAAATAAACATCTGCGGCATTTAGGCAAGTATTTAAACCAGTCCCGGATCACTTATTCTCCGTGTGAATCTATTGGTTCCCCCGATGTGACGTCACGGTTGGAGCGCTCAGCCTGTGTCGCGGGTCGCCGCAGTTGTTATTGAGTCTTTGGGGCGTGCTTCGGAAATTCACTCAAACTATTCGCATGAATATTTCATGAGAGTCGACGACGCGAGTTCGCGGCGCGGCGCATCCAACTTTCATGTGGCACGTCAGAGTTAGTCTTTGAATGGAAGTGAAATATGCTAGTGCTTACTGTATGGCACTGTCGATACAGTAGGTCACCGCCTCGTTGCTGACCTTAATGGTTCATTCATACATGTGATTGATATACCACTGAGAACAAAAAGTAAACAGCGAGCTATCAATCAAGTTACTCTGCGGTTTTAATAATTAAATTTCTCTAGTGTAATTCTGTTATTGAGTAATATTTACTCGGTACCAAACAATAAATTACAAAAAAAAACAATAATAAAAGCTAGAAACTAAAACACGTCAGTGCCAAAAGGTTTCCACTCAGCGTACGAGTGATGTTGTAGCTCTAGGTATCGAGTTACAACGCTGGATTTCAGTGGCAAAAAAGATATTTTACTAAATACCTATATTAAGAGAATGTCTCTGCTTCGTATAATTAATTTACTTTGTAATACTTCGTATAATTTGCGGGTGGTAGGACCTTGTGCGAGGTCCTTCCGGATCGCTACCACCATCTTACTCGCTAATCCTGCCGCTAAGCAGCAGTGCTTGCACTGTTGTGTTCCGGTGTGGAGAGTAAGACAGCCGAGGAAATTACAGGCACAAGAGGCATTTCATCTTAGCCCTCTAGGTTGGCAACGCATCTGCAATCCCCTCCGGGGTTGCAGGTGTCTATGGGCAGTGGTGATCACTTACCATCAGGTGACCCACTTGCTCGTTTGCCTACCTTATCACATAAAAAAAAAAAAAATGCCAAGGGCTATTACCAATTGTTTTTTTTAAACTGCCAGAGCAGAGTTTTCAGTAATTCTGCTACATAGGTATACAAGATGTTACAAAAAGTGAAGTGATAACAAGCATCAAGATTCTAGACAACAAACTGAATAATCTTATGACTTTATTGAAATTTCAAAAATATTTTTGTATTTTTTATACATGTCTATCAGCTGTTTAGTCAACTTTGTATGCGAAGTTCAATTTTCTTTGTTTGTTGTGTCAGCAACGACATCACGAATGTCATAAAAATGTTGGCTATTTGTCCGGCGGCCCGCTCACTGCGGCTGTGGCTTGTTTTATTCATCTAGCTAGACACTCTTCGCGATCTCAACTTCTGTAAATAAAAACTGAGAAATGGGAGTCATTCGATGGTGAACGTGCCGGCGCTTCGCCCGCTGCGCTCTGGCGCTCAGCCGCGTGACATGACGGATAATACCCGCTCCGGCGTCGATTGGCGGATCAGCGGCGACGGCGACGGCGGCGCGGCTCTGCGATGGGTTTGACATATAAGTAATGAAGGGTGTTCGCGAGACCGACAACCGGAACGAAGCGCAGCGGGTACACGTAGGTGTCTACGTTATGAGACGTTCTCACATAAAATAGTAGAGATGGAATGGTTTTTAACGGTTCTGGTGGTTATTACAACCAGTGTTCACTAAGGAGTGAAATCGACAGATTAGAGACGAGTTTGGCATTATCGCCGCCGCCGCCGCCGCGAGCGTTCGATTTGCGTAGGAGCGTAGCCCCCAATTTATTCAATCTGTCATTTCTATAATCTGGCATTTGTAGAATCCGACATTTGAAGAATCGGTATTTTTTTTACTTATCTATCATTTCCAGAATCTAGCAAATGTCGAACAAACCATTGTATCCCGCGTTTAACTTCACCTCCAAGAAAAATATTACACGTTTTATATATCTACCAACGTACTCCCGCCTCGAATCGGAATTTCTGAAAATATTATTACCTATTGTTAAGTAACAAGACTAATAAGCAATTTATGAGTCTCGACAAGCCATCAAAACTCAAAACTTTAAACAAGTCAACGTACCGGTTATACTTATAAGTCTTATAACTCAATAGCGAACTTCGTTCGGCATAGAATATTAAATAAAGAACTTGGAACGGCATATAATATTAATTTTGCTATTTTGCACAGAAAGAAAACTTTATTTCACACGAAACATGAATAAACAAAAACACACGCACAAAAATATATTAAATAAAATTAATTTTGCTTAACAAGTTGTAAGTAACAATAAAGTACCATAAAGTAGGTACAGCCTTTCAACGCAGCCGCCGTTGCCGCTGCCGCTCGCGTGCTCGGGCTCCCAGCTAACATTACAGGGCTAGTTTTGGACCCCCCCCCCCCCCAAATTCTACTCATGAAACTGAGCAACTTTCCCCAAATAACCAATGGTCAATTCGCAAAAAAATTTAGGGCATCTCCATACAAAATAGGCCGATCACGTAATCAAATTAGTATGAAAGGTTCAAAAATTTGTTGCGAACTGACCATTGATTATTTGGGGAAAGTCGCTTGAGTAAAAGCCACTGTGAAGTTTTGGTGGGGGGTCCAAAAATAGCCCTGTATATCCCCGTCGACGCCAACACCTTGCCATCGTATCAAATGCACTCGGCATTACGCTCCTACTCGTGGACGTGGCCGAGTGCGACGGGCACGTCGTTCCAGTCCACCGACTGGTTTGATGGCTATCATACAGATGTAGATAAATGTCACGTCTTTTCCACTCGCCTGGACGCGAAGACCTTTTTATTATTGTCCGAGTTCGAATAATCGTTTTCGCTCAAATGGCTTTTAATGCTTTATAAGATAAGTACTTTCTTACTGACACGTTTAGTTGCAGAAATCCCGTTGTCCATTTATTATTAAAACGCCAAGCTACCCTGCCCGCCCCGCGCGGGGTGATGGCGGGTGGGGGGTCGGGGGCGCTCGCGCAGATCCGATTAAGAGCTTTCTCGTTTCGGGACGAGCTTCGACAATGCAAAATGGGAAGCCGAAAAAGATTATTCATTTAATATTAAACGGCACAGAGTTTGTATTGTCTATGTCTTTTCGAAAACTGAAGAATGTTTTAAATGGAAATACCTATATGCGACGCAAAGAGACCAGACCGCACTCTTGCGGAAACTGGAGCGCGCATTCAGCCGGTGCGGACGCTCCGAGAGAACGACGTGTTCTGTGAGCTTCCTGTGACGGACAGTTCTACCACAAAACAGACACAGAAGGTCCGCTCAATACAAATCACTAAAATCGTAAGCATATACATGCTTATAGAAGTATACAGTCGTTCGAGGCAAGGTCACGATCGAGTACGTGATCTTGCCTACAACGACCGTATACGTCTATAAGCATGCATATGCTTAGGATTTTTGTGAGCGTATTGAGCGGACCTTCTGTATCTATGTGTTTTGTGGTTCTACTGACCTCGCGCCACTGGCCGCCGCCGCCGCCGCCGCGGAGAGCGGACACACATAGTGCATAGCCTGTTTAGCGCACACACAGGGCTGCGTTCCGAGACCAACCGTTTTGTACCTCTCTTTCACCTTACGCAATTTATATTATGCTACATTCTGACTACCATCATTTGGCAGATGGATGACATTGACAGGAGGGCGCTTTAGTCGCAAATCTGACATTTCTTTCATACTAATAGTGTCATTTTTCAAGATGGCGGCGTTAGTTCTGGCCTTTCACCACCTGCCAAAAGATCGTAGACGGACTAGTTGTCAGAGTGAACGGTTGCCGTCCGAGCGTACCCTCGGAACGCACTACAGCGGGAGCGTGAGACTGATCATATGCTCAGTGTCAGTGAGCGGCAGAGAGCGCCGCGTCTCACTATTTTCCCTTTTTATAACACTGTAAAATCCATAAAGACAAACTAGTTCATCTCAGTAACTAAGTAAGAGAATAAAGTTATGAAACGTCGATATCACGAGTCGCTTTCTAAATCGAATTGCGCTCATCGGGATAGTCTGACATTTCGAAATGGCCTCCGCTCTGTCGCCTTCGCTTCGCAAGAGCTCCTAATGCAATAGAGAGCGGCGAGCGTGGCGTGCGGCGCCGGCTGCTATTTGCACCGGACCACGTTGAAGCCAGCAGGATTCTTATGATAGTTCAAACATCTAAATCGGTTCTGTAATTTCAAAGTTACGATGGAATAGAGACACTCACCCACATACATACATACATTTTTTTTACCCTCAATAGGTAAGCCCTTGGCATCATCACTTACTATCAGGTTAGATGATCCCAAGGTGCAAGGGCCGAAGATGGAAGCGGGCTTACCAAGATTCCCCAACGCAATGGGGAACTGGCTATCTTATCTTGATGCCGGAACACATCAATGCTGTTAATATTGATGTTTGGCGGCAATACTTAGATAGGATGGTGGTTGCTAGCCAGGCGGGCTCGAAAATGCCCTACCCCAACCAAACTGAGTCCTACAAAGTTGGACCCCGCCGGGAATCGAACCCGCGACGTCCTGATGGGAAGCGAGTGGTCTAGGCACTGGGCTACGGAGACGGTTAACATGAACCACAAAACATTGCACTCCTTTTTTGAGGCAGTCGGGTAATAGGAGTCGGAATTTGCTTTGCGTGCTACGCGGCGCGGCGTAGGGCGTAGCGCGTAGCAAGTAGCGCTACGAGGCGTAGTATGGAGCGTTTGTAGCAGAATGTCGCTTAGGCAGGGTCATGTTTCTTAGCGGATGTTTTTATGTATGTATGCCTGTTTGGCTGAGCTTGTAGCCTAAACCGTTTCACAGATATTTAAGATTTTTGTAAATCCTCGAGTGGGAAAAAAATAAGCAGCTGCTGGGTTTTTAATGTAAGTGTATGAATTCAAATAAACATCTTAACTAACTAGCTATAAATTATTGGATTGGTTTTGGGTTTCCATTTTACATATAAAAATATTTTTTATTTGAAAAAACTGGTGTTTCATAATTTTTCTTCTATTTATTGGAATCAAATCAATTCAAATATATTTCATTTTTTTCATATTAAATTACACTTCAAAAAACTTAAAACAGTAAACATTTACATCATTTTAGATTTTGTTTTATTATAATTTTAAATTCGTGTTTATTTTGGTATTTTTATCGCAATGTTTGCAGAAGAGCGTGTGGGTCGCACGAAATCATTGTTATGTTCAGTGCAGTACTCGCAGTACCTGCGGCAAACAAACAAACCTATTGTTCAAGGAATCAATTATTGTCCAGGATCAGATCTCCGGTCCCGAACTATGCTCGTGGACAAAAATATCGACTCAAGGTTTGTGGCACGACTTTTGAAAAAATAACTCTATCCAGTAAAAATACACTAAATCAAAAGTTCAAAATCTGCGTGTTTACTCTTTATGACTTTAGTTTCGTGATTTTTTAGTTTTTTGTTTTTTCTATTTAGTAGTTTTGTAGACTGAGTTATTTTTTCAAAAGTCGGTTAACAGATTTTGAGTCGATTTTTTAGGCCACTAGTGTAGTATTTATTGTGACCAGAGACAGAAATAAATGCACATATTGTGTTAAATACATAGGTCATAGTTATAAATATAGATTTATTATAATAAATAAAAGCTCCGAGTTCGAGTTCGGCGCAGACGTTCTGGAACTATATAGCTCATTCCAATCAAAAAAAGCAAAACGTATACAAACTTACTATGGAAATGACACATTTCAATGTCAGATGCATACTATCTTTGTTTACCTTTTGCCTTTTTTTTGATTGGAATGAACTATAAGTGCAAAATGTTGTCAGCCATAGAGAGGCGCCGATTTGTTGAGACGTTGGGCTGTTGCGAACGCTGGAAAGCTGCGACTTACAGACCAACTTATTTAGATGTACTCTCACATAAGGAAAGTATCGGAAAACTCAGTTTCCCAAATTGCCCTTCAGATACTAGGTCAAAGATGTACAAAGAGAAATGTAACCTCGCAGTCTAAGTATAGCGCTCGTGCTTATTAATGGAAGCGTCGCGTCGCACCTGCCGTGCCGTGGCAACTTCTCCTTTGTTATAATGGGAAAGGAGAATTATCTTGTAACTTCGGAACTTTAACTTTAGTTCCAGGACTAAAGCTGCCTCGCAGGAGCTAAACCCTTCATCGCGTCGTTACTATTTATGTTTCATTTCATGATCAGTAAATTTAATATAAATAAAACAATATTTATGATGTAAATAAAAACAAAGTGCGATATAAAAATACCGAACACCTAATTTATAGTAAATCTGTGTCATTAATAATCCATCATTAGTGAGATGCGATGCGAGCATGGCTGCAGTCACAGCCGCGTCAGCACCTCCGCTGAATACACTGACTGTGTGAATTTGACACGGAACCCTATTAGCCTACTCCACCACCGTATGCCCCCCCCCCCTCCCCCCAAGTTGTCACTGCCATAACTGACATGACATTAGCAGAATTCTGAAGATGCAACAGAACTAAAGGAGATAGATAGCATTTGCATACAATCCGTGGATAATGTTGAGGGTTACACTTAGTAACATAAGTTAGTCCTTGATATCTCAAATAAAATAATAATAATAAAAAAGATAGATAGGTAGCGTGCGGAGTTATTGAGGTTCACTGTGAGTGTGGCGTGTGGCATTGTTCCCAACGGCCCATTTGGCACTTGGCTTTGTTGGTCAAATTCCCACCTTGTTGGGAATGCGAAAAAATATGACTGCCCCCTTAGAAAATTTGTTGCTTGTCAGTTTTTTGCGGAATGTTGATAATGATGAAAAATTTCATGCCCACCTGACTGTTTGGACATATTTCTTACTCAAATTGTGTATAAAATATGTTAGAGTCAGACTACCCGGAGAATATTATATAAGTACGTATTATACAATTCTGATTGTAGATATTTCAGGCTTACTAATTCCTGGACATTGAGGATTCGGGGGTCAGGAACTTGGACTCCAAGTTAAACTCCAAATAGGTACTTCCTTCATTGGATTGACTAAAGAATAAAATATAAAAATATTATGTTAAGTATCTTAGTGGTCTTAAAGGCAAAAATAAATGCCATTTATTGTTACACATTGTTATTTCAGTTTAAAATTTGTTACCAAAGTTAAGTAGTACACGTTTGTAAAAACCTAGCATTCCTGATTTCCGGGGCAGTAAAGTGACATTACTGTAATGGGGTCAAGACACCCCGTTTTGACAGTCCCGACCGTTTGAGTAACCCCGGTGTGTGTGTGTGTGTGGAGGCAGGCTGCAGGACTACCGGTGCGTGTGGTGCCGCGTGTGCGTGCACGCGGCGTGCCGGCCCGGCTGGCGCGCGCGCTGCTCGCTGGGCGCCTGCCGCGCCTCCGTGGTGCCCCCCACGCGGCTGCACTCCGTGGGGCCCGACGACGCCTGGCTGCCCGACCGGCCGCCCAACGCCTCGCCGCTCATCGTCTTCGTCAACTCCAGATCAGGTACCTACTGGTCGATCGAATGATACTGAATACGGGAGTTGTTTTGATCCACAACCTCTTTTTTAGGATTTTCTCGAATACTGCCGTGTTTCTATCATCTCCGAAAAGGGTGTCGTCGACCAAAACGAAACCCTGTGTAGGTTTGGATTTTGAAATTTTTTTTTATGTGATAGGTGGCAAACGAGCAGACGGATCACCTGATGGTAAGTCACAATTACTTTATGACAAACCCATATTTGACAAGCTGTGCGTTTTACAGGTGATAACCAGGGCGTGAAGTTTCTACGGCGATTCCGGCAGCTGCTGAACCCGGCGCAGGTGTTCGAGCTAGGGGGAGGAGGCGGCGGCGGGGACCCGCGGCTGGGGCTGCGGCTGTTCCGGCACTTCGCGCCGCTGCGGCTGCTGGTGTGCTCCGGCGACGGCTCCGTGGGCTGGGTGCTGCAGGAGGTCGACAAGCTCGACATGCACGTCAGTCGCACTGCTCTGCTCTCTTACACCTTACGTACTGGCGTATTTGTGGACTCCCTCGACGTTAGATACGAATAATACAAATAATAAATAAATAAAATAAATCTAGCTAGACATCTCGTACGCGATGCCGTCTCGTGACATCTCGCCACAATCATTCACAGTCACGTTGTGAGCACAAGGCTGGGCCGCAACACTATCCGAGAAAAGCTGACTGGAGACCCTTTCTTGGTAGGAGGTGCTTGACGCAGCACCGGTTAACAGCATAACGATTACAATAGTGTATGTATAAAGTTTGCTTTGTAATGGTGTTGTTATCTACAATGTCCCTCTTACTACGAATAAAGTTTTTCTATTCTATTCAAAAAAAATGACCACGCTGAATACGTTAAAAACAACCGACTTCAATCGCAACAACTCCAATTTTGCTATGTTTTTGTTGATTTTCTCAAAAACCGCTGATTCGATTTCGATAAAATTTATATGGGACCACCTGTGAAGTATATATACCCTTTCAAACAAAAAAAGAATTTTCGAAATCGGTTCAGGCGTCTTCGAATAATCGGTGAACATACATAAAAAAAAAAAAAGATTCCGACGAATTGAGAACCTCCTCCTTTTTTGAAGTCGGTTGAAAATAATTGGAGGGATCACGATCCTTAGCGCTGAGGGGCCGACTGAGGAGGAGGAGTAACTATATAGTTACCTACTACATGACAGATAGTAAAAGGTTCGGCAGAAAGTGTGCACAGCGTGGCTGTAAATTTATTTTACGATATCATTAAAATCGTTAAACAAGAGCTGTTCAGTTTATTGTCAGAAGAGGCCCTTCAAATATTGCTCCGCGTTTTTGTTATAATCTGTAAATTAAACATGTGTCAATATGAGAGTGGTTGGCTGGTAGGTTCGCTACCGACCTACTTGACACAATTACTTATTAATAAAAATAATTGAAAGGCAACTCAGCGGCAACGGGTCAGGTCGGGTTTGTTACTAGCCCGTGTAAAAGCGGGCTCCATAAGCCTAAGTAGGGTCGCGGCGCAAATGAGCATATAACGCGCCCGCTACGATACCACCTGCCCTTTCACACCGGCGCTGAAACCACCGGTCAAATAGCATGTGAAATTAACTGACTCCAACGAAACAGTCCAGCAGGAAAAACGTGCAACAAAATAGTAAACAATCGTACGCTTCTTATTGCTTCGTCCTACCACTTAATGCCCGCGGCCTACACAGTGTCGCTGTGAAAAGACATTGTAATGTCGCGCGGTAGTCTCGCAGCCCGTTTGGATGTTGTGTGCGTGTGGCAGCGGCAGGTGCAGACGGCGGTGCTGCCGCTGGGCACCGGCAACGACCTGGCGCGCGTGCTGGGCTGGGGCGCGGCCTGCGACGACGCCGCCTGCCTGCAGCTGCTGCTCGAGCGCTACGAGCGCGCCTCCACCAAGATGCTGGACCGGTGAGCGCCCCCGCCCCACACCCCACACCCCACACCGCCTACCACACCACCTACCGCGTACTCACCAATCAGACATTAATATTTGGAATTGCACATGCACACAGATACAAAAACAAAAAAAAACAAGGAACTCCAACCACACAGTGATGGACCTTTCTACACTTACATTACTAGTTTTCGTGGTTCTATCGGTCCTGTCTGGGGCCCGTTGGGATATTCAAAAATATCAGTTTTATACGGCACATTAGATATCGTTTGTCAACGGTGTCCTACGAGGTCAATTTCGAAAGTGAACAAGTGGATAACTCATGTCGATTGCGGCAGGTGGTCGATAATGACGTTCGAGCGCGCGCTGCCGGCGCCGCCGCCGCCCGCGCCGCCCGCGCCGCCCGCGCCGCCCGACCCGCGCCTGCACGCCGCGCTGCTGCTCCACCTGCAGGACGTCGTCAAGGTAGCGCCTAGCCTAACCTAAGATACGGATGACCTCCAAATTATCCCTTTGAAACTACTGTAAACGTGTATATGAATTGTTTAACAAGTTGGGTAGAAAGAACTAGGTAGGTATTAGTAGAAGCGCTTGTGAAAGATTAATATATCGACATTACGATACCTACGTCCGGTCCTAAGGCTTTTTTAATACAGGGAATCCTAGTGGTAAATTATATATGAGTGTACAAGTTCCGAGTGGTATGAACTTTGTACTAGGTAGAAAAAAAAGACGATTTAAAAGTATGCGTACAGCATCTACTTAAATAAAAATGTTTTGAATTTGAATATATTTGTAACAATATGAAACCTTTTCACAAATCAATGTATTTGTAGGCTGCGATTCGTGGTCGTTCTATACGAGCGTTTACGTTTCTGAGTACCTAACCGACTTATTGCTTATGCACAAATCCGAAGGGGCAGTTAACATGCTGGATACAACGATGGCGCTGTGCGGTTGCAGGCGAACGAAGCGGGCTCGGGGCACGAGGCGAGCGCGGAGGCCGCGGCGGCGCTGCGGGCGGGGTGCGCGCGGCTGGCGGGCGCGGGCGAGCGCGCGGGCGGCGGCGCGGCGGCGGCGGCGGCGCGGCTGCGGAGCGCGCTGGCCCGCCTGCTCACCGCGCGCCCGCACGCCGCCCGTGACCACGCCGCCCGCGACCACGCCGCCTGCAAGTGAGTGCACACTGCTCAGTGCTCACCCCCATGCCTCACTACATCGCGGCGTGTAACCTGTAGCCTGTCCCGACGTACTCCAGTACCCCACTTCATCCACCAGTGGTCCCGTTTGCACTTTAATTATGTTAATGTAACGTTTACGCTCACTCCGGGGCCTAAGCTAGAACGATAAGGTTCTAATGTGAGCCACAGCTCTGCCTGTCAACCGTCTCGCTAACCGTTACTGCACTCTGCAGAGCGTGGGATCCGCCGGAGACGAGCGACAGCGAGCCCGATCCCCCGGCGGCGGCGACCGAGAAAGGAAGCAACGAAAAGACTGAAAAGGTACGAGTTGCGTGAACTTCTTTCTTTTTTCACTTTCATTGGCAATAATTCATTAAACATGTTGTCCCGCGTTGCAGGAGGCGTGGAACTGTGCGGCGCGCGCGGGCTGCTCGCTGGCCGCGCGCGCCGACAGCGTGCGCCGCGCGCTCGCGCTCCTCGCGGCCGCGCTCGCCGCCGCGCCGCCGCCGCCCCCGCCGCCCCCGCCGCACCATGCGGGGCACGCGGGGCCCGCGGGGGACGCGGCGGCGGGGGCGGAGGCGAGCGGCGAGGCCACGCTGCCGGTGCCGCGCGCTTTTGCCGACAGCCGCCGCTCCTCCGCCGTGTCCGCCGCCTCGCTGCAGGCCGACCGGTGAGAGCCGCGTACCGTTTACGTTCACCATTCCCAGAGTCAATCAAAAATACAGAATAAAAAGCCGCGTTTCTCTTTTCAGCATTCCAGACGTAGACGAAGACTTAGCAAAATTAATTAGTACAAATCTAAACGAAGTTCCCAATTTGGACGTCGAGGGGAGCGGCGGCGGCGAGTCAGGGCGGCCGTCGCCGTGCAGCCCGTGCCCCTGCGAGCCGCACCCGCGCAGGGACTCGAGCACCTTGAATATCCCTAACTTAGTGGTGTCGGATGACAGCGATAGGCGAGACTCGTCAGTGCAGGGAGAGACGTACGAATCGGACCAACTGACCATAATAGACATCGACAAGCCGTACTCGGACGAGGCACACTTCCCGGAGCTGGCGCCGCCGCGCCGCCAGCCGTCCAGCGTGGACCTGGCCGTGGACGCGGCCAGCTCGGACGGGGACGGCTCCGAGCTCAGCGACGACTTCAGCCTGGCCTCGGAGCCCGGCGACCCGCCCGACGGCGGCGGCGGCGGCGGCGGTGGCGGCGGCGGCGGCGGCGGCGGCGGCCTCGCGCACATCGACTCGCCCGAGGCGTCCGACGCCACCACGTGCCTCAACTCGGAGACGCTGCACGGCGAGTCCATCGGCGACGACGTGAGCTCCATGCTGGGCCAGGAGGCGCTGCTGGCCATGATGGGCCGCAGCGGCGACAACGAGACCTACACCGACGACACGACGCTGTTCACCTCCGACACCGTATCGGAGCTGGCGCTGGACAGCCGCAACCCCAGCCTCGAGCGCGAGGGCGCGCGCCGGCACGCGGCCCGCGCGCGGCGCCCGCCCGAGCCCGAGCCCGAGCCCGAGCCCGAGCCGGAGAAGTTCGGCTTCGAGAACAGGGTGTTTTACATCGAGAACCCGACGAAAGCCGAGGAGCAAGTCAAGTACTGCAGCCTCGCACACTTCGTGGAGGGCAACGACATAGCTCGGAAGTCGTTCAAGAAACACCTCAGGAGGAGCTCAAAGAAAAGAGGGGACGACGACTCGAGTGTGAAAAACCTTCTACCTAAAACTTCCGAGGAGCTTTTCATGGACGAGTCACCTAAAAGGTGTTTCGGTTCACCAAAGCTGCGGGAGGGATCGGGCAAACTGACGCCGTACGAGGAGATGAAAGGAGCGAGCTGCGCAAGCGAAAGTGCGTCGCCGTTTCCCCAGGTGAGCGTGGTCGTGGAGCCGCCCTCGCCGTCGCTGAGCGAGGAGCGCTGCTGCGCAGCCGGCCGGCGCGGCGCCCCCGGGGGGCCCGAGCGCAGCACCTCCGGGGGGCCCGAGCGCAGCGCCTCCGGGGGGCCAGAGCGCGGCGCCCCCACCGAGCGCCGCCGCTCCGACAATCCGGCGCTGCTGGGCGCGGACGCCGAGTACGGCCGCTTCCTGAGCTGCTCGCCCGCCGCCACGCGCCGCATCTCCTGCGGCAGCCTCTTCAAGCCCGGCGAGCTCGACAAGTGAGTCCCTCGCCGCAACATTCACTAGTGCACCGGTACAAAAATATCTAACTGTTGAGTTTCAATCCCGCATCCAGTAGCTTCCGGTGAGCTTCACCAGTCCATCGATGTTTTCCTATCATCCACTGGCCGTTTTAATTTTTCTTTCGTGTTATGCAGGCTGTCAAAGTCGGTGTCGTCGATCTGGGGTGAGGGCGGCGCGACGGGGGCGGCGCGGAGCCGGGCGAACAGCGGGGCCGGGGGCGGGGGCGGGGGCGGGGGCCCGGAGCGCGCGCGCAAGCTGCCCATCATCAACCCGCTGGTGGCGCTGCCGGCGTGGCCACACGTCGCGCAGGGCTTCGTGTCGCAGTGCCTGCTGGCCAACGCGGACGCGCTGTGCGCCGCCGTGTCGCCGCTCATGGACCCCGGCGACCCCCGCGACCCCCGCGACGCGCCGCCGGAGGGGTTCCGCGAGCGCGCCGTCATGAACAACTACTTCGGCATCGGCATCGACGCCAAGATCACGCTCGACTTCCACCACAAGCGCGAGGAGCACCCCGAGAAGTGCCGCTCGCGCGCGCGCAACTACATGTGGTACGGCGTGCTCGGCTCCAGGGAGTGGCTGCACCGCACCTACAGGTAACCTGCGCCGGCGCCGCTGCGTGCGGTGTGTGAGTGCGACATACCCTGCCCTGACGCTCACTGCTGCCGCCTGTCGCAGGCACCTGGGCCAGCGCGTGCAGCTGGAGTGCGACGGACAGCGCATCCCGCTGCCGGAGCTGCAGGGCATCGTGGTGCTCAACATCCCCTCCTTCATGGGCGGCACCAACTTCTGGGGCGGCACGCGCGCCGACGACGTCTTCCTCGCGCCCTCCTTCGACGACCGCATTCTTGAGGTCTGTCCGCGTTCCTTTCTGGTCAAGTATGCTTTTGGAAACGATCGATCTCTTTGGCTATCGTTAGTCTATCGGAATTCTTCCCAACGGCCCCCCTGGCCACGGACCGCGGAAGTACTCCATCACGGGGAGGGCAAACTTCTTTTTGAAATAAAAAAATTGAGTACGTTTGACTACATGTCACCTGATGGAAACTTCTTTGGTTATCCCCTTCCATAAAATTGGAGGGGGCGCGGCACCCCCCCCCCGTTTCATTTAAAGGGGGCATTTGGCCCCCTCTGCCCCCACTTCCGCGACCGCTGCCCCTGGCTTTGTCTCTTCATGTAGCTCGTTGGGAATTCGGGGAGCACGCGTGAGTCTAAGGTGGGGCGTTGATTTATGCGAGATCGCTGGAAACAGCACCGAAGGTTGGTGTAATTATCGTAAATTATCGTAAAAACTTCTTTTTCGTAAGAGTTTGCCATCAATTTAACAAGCTACCAGTTGATATTGATATCTTTAATACCAGTGCTCCAGCTATTAGACGAATGCTTACCAAATTATTTTTCAGAACGAATGACTAGTCAGAGTAGTAATGTTGTATATGTATTCTAGACTGTATGTATTATTCCACTAGACTGTTGTTTCTTCTAGATTCTCTATATACATGTTTATGTAAATGTAACATGTTGGCAGTATAGCTATTGTAATATCTGTTGGTGAAGATTTATAATTAGCATTATTTGATCCATTTTGTATTTACCTAAATATTATTATTTGTCTGTTGATCTGCCAAATAAAATAAAATAAATAAATAAATAAGTAATAATAGCACGTCATGGAGAGCTCAAAATGTGGAGATCTCAGTTTGTTATTTTGGTGGGCGGCGCAGGTGGTGGCGGTGTTCGGGTCGGCGCAGATGGCGGCGTCGCGGCTGCTGAACCTGCAGCGGCACCGCATCGCGCAGTGCCGCGCCGTGCAGATCACCATCCTGGGCGAGGAGGGCGTGCCCGTGCAGGTGGACGGCGAGGCGTGGCTGCAGCCCCCCGGCCGCGTGCGCATCGTGCACAAGAACCGCGCGCAGATGCTGTGCCGCTCGCGCGCGCTCGAGACCAGCCTCAGGTACTGCCACTGCCTGCTGCCTGCCTGCCTGTGTGCATGCCCTGCAGGGGGAGGCGAGGCGTGGCTGCAGCCCCCCGGCCGCGTGCGCATCGTGCACAAGAACCGCGCGCAGATGCTGTGCCGCTCGCGCGCGCTCGAGACCAGCCTCAGGTACTGCCGCTGCCTGCTGCCTGCTGCCTGCCCTGCAGGGGGAGGCGAGGCGTGGCTGCAGCCCCCGGCCGCGTGCGCATCGTGTGCCGCTCGCGAATTCAAATTCTCGAAAATTCAAAAGAAAAATCAAAACATCTGGCAATGCTGGTGGCCATTTAATCTATTTAAACATCTAATAATGGATCCGGCTCCCTCCCAACTACCGTGGCATACGATGGTCAATCAGCTGACATCTATTTCCAATCAACGTTTTTATCCAACTCCTCTAGTCATAATGTTTCTGACATTTGTGATCACTCGAATTTCATTAACTGCTTAGGTGACATCGAAATCAATCCTGATGTAGTTCATCGACTACTTAAGACGCTAGATTTAAATAAGGGTGCTGGGCCCGATAACATATCACCTATATTTGCTGTTAAATGCGCGGATAGTCTAGCAACACCTTTGACTATATTATTTATACGTTCTTTAAGGAAGGGATCTGTTCCAGTGATCTAGAAATCCGCATTTATATCACCAATTCACAAAAATAGTAACAAAAATTATGTCACAAACTATAGACCAATTTCAAAATTATGCCTATTTGCAAAAATTTTTGAGAAGCTAGTTTATTCGTAATTATTCTCTTTCCTTTCATCTAGCTTTATCCAAGAACAACATGGATTTTTAAAAAAAAGATCAACCACATCCAATCTCCTGTCCTTTATAGACTTCACGTCATCATCTATAGATCTAGGTGGTCAATCAGATGCTATTTTTATAGTCTATAGCAAGACTTTCGATCGAATAGATCACGAAATCCTGTTACAAAAGTTATTAGCTGCTGTAATACATGGTAATTTGTTTAGATAGTTTACGTCTTACATAGAAAACCGATCCCAAGCCGTTGTGATTAATGGCTTAATTTCTTCATGGATGACTGTTTCCTCTGGCGTTCCTCAGGGATCTCTGCTGGGACCGTTACTTTTTATAATTTTCATAAACAATTTAGGCTCCTCTTTTAAACACTTTTTTATTACACGCCGACGATATGAAAGTTTTAAAATAAATTGATAGCATCGAGGGCTGCTACTTTTTCCAGGAACATCTTGGTAGATTTGAGCAATACTGTGAAAGGAACTTGATAGATCTAAACGTATACAAATGTTACTGTATAACATTTACTCGTAAGCCTTAATTTTCTAAGTTTATTTATTCACTGAAAGTTTATTCTCTAGGTAAAGTTGACAGTATTCGCGACCTAGGCGTAATCCACGATACGAAGCTAATATACGATAAGCACATAGATTACATTGCGAAAAAAGCAAATAAGGCTATGGGTTTTATTATGAGAATGAGCTCGCAGTTCACAAGTGTTAAGGTAATCAAAATTCTTTACTGCTCCTTCGTGCGCAGTATACTTGAATACTCATCTAAAGTATGGAATCATCAGTATGATAAATATATTAATCGATTAGAGTCAATTCAGAAAAGATTTGTGAGGTTCTTGCAATTTAAATGTAAAAAGTATGATAGTTGTTATGAAACTAGGTGTAAGAGGCATCATTTATTACCTTGCAACTACGACGCAAAATAGCGGATATCGTGTTTCTAAGAAGATAGCCCAGAACCAGATTGATGCTTTACAACTTCTATCATTAATAAACTTAAAAATTCCATTTAGAAATTCTGTTCGGCATCCTGTTTACTTATCAGTTCCACATACTTTTACTAACTATAGGAAAACACATTTTTTATTCGTGCACCAACTGAGTTTAATAAGCTTGTGGAAGTCGCTGATCTAGATCTATTCAGTTCGAAACCTATTACTCTTAAAACAACACTGTCTAAACGCTGGTTTCGGTCTTACTTTTTTTTGTGTACTCTGCTTCTGTCACTTTTTATTGTCAGGCAAGTGTTTCTAGACTTTTATATGCGAAAACATATAAGTGGTTTATTGTTATTATGTTTAGCCGTCTTATTAGTTAATAATAACTGTTTGTTTTCCGAATAAAATAAATTAACTACTGTGAAAAGCTTTCGGGACATTGTTTTGTGTTGTGTAGGACGTGGGACGAGAAGCAGCAGCAGAAGGTGCAAGCTGCGGGCGCGGGGGGTGCGTCCCCGGCGGGGGCGGGGGCGGGGGCGGTGGCGGGGGTGCCGGCCAGCGCGCGCGCGCCGCTGTCGCCCGGCGAGGCGCGCCGCCTGCTGGCGCTGCTCGACGACGTCAACACGCTCGTCAAGCAGGTGCGTGCTGCGCGACGCAGCGCGCGTCCGTAAGCATGACAACGATACCGAGCAGGGTGAGGAGTGTAGTGCCGCCGTCCCGCAGGTGAAGCTGTCGTGCATCAGCTGCTCGGGCTCGGCGGGCGAGGCGGAGGCGGCGGCGGAGGCGGCGGCGGAGGCGGCGGCGGAGGCGGCGGCGGAGGCGGCGGGCGCGGTGGGCAGCGCGCGGCGCACGGGCGCGCTGGCGGACGCGCTGCAGGACGCGGCGGGGCGCCTGCTGCCGCCGCCCGCGCTGCGCCGCCACCTCGCCGCGCTGGTGAGTGCGGCGCCGGCTAGCCAGGTGCCGGTATCGGTGCGAGTAGATGCTAACCCGGCGGGGTGTGCTGCAGGTGGAGAGCTGCGAGGAGCTGGTGACGCGCGCGACGGCGGGGGCCGCGGGGGCCGCGGGGGGCGCTGCGGGCGCGGCGCGCGCGGCGGGCTGCCTGGCCGCGCACCTGGCCCGCGTGGCCGTGCGCGACGGACACGCCTACTTGCTGCCGGACGAGGTAACTCTTTCGCGCTTGTTTTATTCTGTGCACCGCATCGGACATTTGCAGTTTTATGAAATGTGTAACTTTTACCTGCGGCGTTTCACGATCCTAGAAACTTGCAAAAGCTCCGAGTGCAGTTAGCGGACACTCGTTTTCGAAAAATTATTCCAAATTTTCTTAGATATTTTCTAATTTACCGTTTACTAATTGAACGTTATCGTGTCGCCCCGTACCCTACCCCATAGAGACTGCCCTTCCGGAACGCTCAGATCCTACCGTAGAATGTCCCTCGACGGCATCCGACCGTTCAACTTTTAGTAGATGCTACTGTTTCCCCGCGTGCTGTGTGATCTCCCCGTAGAGGTGTGTAGCGACCCCACCACGGGTGTGTAGGAGCAGCCTATAGTCCCCGCCCTGCGTGCCGGCAGGTGGAGGGGCAGGCGGGGGAGGGGCAGGCGGGGCAGGCGGGGCGGGCGCGCTCGTGGGGCACGCGCGAGGTGGGCGCGTGGCTGGCGCGGCGCGGGCTGGCGGAGTACGCGCCGGCGTTCGCGCGCCACGACGTGACCGGCCGCGAGCTGCTGGCGCTGCAGCGGCGCGACCTGCGCGACCTGGGCGTCACCAAGGTGGGCCACGTCCGGCGCATCCTGCAGGCGCTGCGGGAGCTGCAGTGACCGCCCGCAGCCCGCACCGCCTCCCACACTGACTGCCGCTGCCGCTAGCTAGATGTACTCGGTCACCGGTTCCGTTTTGTTATACTACTGTTGGTAATAAGGAAAGTTGATCGAGGACCATTTAAGTTGACGAAATTGAAACTAACAACTCTTCGGTTTTGTTATTTCGCGAGCGATTTAGCCGTACGACTGACGGCGACGAGAAAGGTCGTCCGGCTAAGTCGCCCGATGTGAAAGTGCTCCTAATATTGTAATTAAAATAAACCTCAGTTAACAGTGGTCCAATATCTACTTACTTTATATGTTTATCGAAGAACATTTCAACGCTGCCTGCCGTTGCAGGTTACTGTATGCTTAGTGGAGTATGGGTACGCTTTGACGGACGCTCTTTCGCAGGTCGCGTCCTTGCGAGAGAAAGAAACCGAGTCGTATGAGGGAAAGTTATCTATATTATCCATTTCTCCCATACGCTCTCCATACGGCCCGGCGTGTTTCCCTCGCAGGCCACGCAGAGGGCGCCGTCCGAGCGCCCGGGCTCGCCGCCCCCGCGCCGCGAGCCGTAGGTGTCTTATTTCGATCCCAAATTCTAAATATGAATAAGCAATCTGAGGAGCGGAGGAACTTCTCGAAATGTGATCTCTTGTGTTTGGTTGTCTGTAGAATACGCCGCCGCCGGTGCCGCCGCACTCTTATTTATATACTTAATTGATATTTGTGTTACCTAGTAAGTACAGTAAGCACTGCAACGCGGTTGCCAGTGCGGTGCTACGCGACACGCGACACGAGCGCGCGGCGCCGGCGCCGGCGGCGGCCCTTGAGGATCTGCCTTATCGGTGTTTTTATATTGTACCTTACCTTTCTAAGATGTTCAACTCTCGTGTGTAAGACCAGTGATCGTTCTTGATTAAATATACTTATTTCGTAAATGTAAGTATAAAAGTTTACATAAATTAGGTAAGTACTTAATTATAAATCTACTTCAAATCGGGTCGGATATTTTGACTATAAAAATAATAAAACATTATTTACAATGAAAATATTGTATATTGAAATAACTTACTACTAAAGTATAAAGAATTAGATAATAGCTAATATACGTAAAAATTATGTAAACTATCCGGTAACACCCACCTACTGCTTGAGTGCGTGGCCGCGTGCCCGACGTAATAACAGATTTACAAATAACTATGTCAACAGAAAAACCATAAGCGCTGATAACATACACATCGAAACAATGTTCTATACTACTCCTATATGAGTACCTATATACCTCCTAAATATTTGCCCCAAGCCAGTCCCCGCTACAATGTCGCAATACTGTGTGATAAGGTGGGCGTTTCACACTTTCCTAACGCCTGCCGACCCGTTGCGCGCACCACTCGCGACACTGAAACATTTTACAGAGCACTAGTGGTGACAAATGTTCAACAGTTCAAGGCACTCTTGAAATCCCGGCAGATTGTTACGGAAGTCTGCATTACCTACAGCGTGTCCCTCGAGAAACGCACAAACGAGAAATGATAGCACAACTAATTTATAACAAAACCAGAATTCAACGAATTTATCGTACGATTAGAGCTTTGACCAATTTAAGTTTTATATCCCTTATCGAGATGGTATCGAGGGACCCGCCGCAGGCCGCCCTTTACGATTAAGATAATCGCAACCAAATTGAAGGTACCTACTCGTAAGTACAATACACTATTAGGCTTATATTAATAAGATTTGAAAAATCTTTTACTTGTATTTTATAAAAAGAGAAATTGAACTCTTTGTTAAAAGTTTTGTCCTTTTGTGAACCTAGTTAGAATATACCTAATGCGACTGTTTGTTGTTGTAGTTTCAAATGTTTCTCTTTTTAATGTTGCCATATCATGGCGTTTTTGTATTATGATTTGATGATATTATTGTCTTTACTATTTACGGATATGATATTGATGAGCAATACGATCGTAAGTATCGACTTGACGCTTTTGTACTGTGCCTGTGCCTGCCGCTAGCCGCGGACGCATCCACTCTGTGGCTCGGGGAACTTTGGAAAACCTAACTGATAGACCTTATATTGTATTATTTACGTTGCATCACATACTCGTCTGTGCGACGAAGTGGGCTGCGAACAACGGAAGGCCGACGCCGATCAAAACTTGAAAGCTTTTATTTTGAGTTCTCATGAAACTTCGAAAGACTGCACCGAGCGCTGCGAGCGCTGGCTCGGTGGCTCAGTGGTTAGTGCTCCTGACTACTGATTCGAGAGTTATGGGTTCGATCCCCACCTAGGGCAAACATTTCTGTAATGAGCAGATTGTTTGCTCTGTGTCTGGCTGTATTAAATCTATTTATGTATGTATTTAAAAGTATATGTGTATGTATATCAGTCTCTGGTTCCCATAGCACAGGGAATCCTAGTTTGGGGTCAGATGACCGTGTGTATTTGTCCTGAGATACTATTATTATTACTTTCAGAGTGGGGCATTCATAAATAGTTTCTTAGACAATTCGTACTTAGTTACTTAAGTTAGCCGCACCTAAGTAATGCACTAGTGATTTCTGCCATAACTTTTTACTGCCGAGCTTGAAATACTATACGTATTATAATTTTATATTGCACAAGAGTACAGGGCTACTTAGGTATAGTAAATAAGTTATAACAATAACAATTTGAGAAAAATCACACACGGTATATTTTGGTCCGATACTGCCTAAGTAATTTTAAGTTCAAAAGCACAAAATTATAAATACCCATGTACATGATTTCCATATAACCTGGTATTTGTATATGCGAAGTTATATTGTTATGTTAATAATTTAGAGATGCGTTGTAACTGAAACCGCGCTACCTACGTCATGATGAATCATCAAGCATGTGAAGTCCCATTTTATGGCAAATCCATTAGTTATCCAGTGAGAGCATCGCTGTATTTCACCCATGGCCCTGGGAGCACTATACTACATAATATAAGGTCTAACAAAATTTGCTGAAGTAGTTAAACGGGGTCTTCTAACAATGAGACTGCCAACTTCCCCAAGGCGCCCAGCCAGACTCAATTCGCGAAATATGTTTTTTGAATTTTCTAACAAGTCTATCCGCTGGTCGTCCAGCTTGATATTAGAAGTAAATTAGTTTTTTTGAGGAATTGAGTACGATTTCTTTTAGAAAAGTTGCATTAGTAGAAGCAGGAAGAAGCACCAGTTTAACTAATTTCAGCTGAACTTGCTACACCTACCATACATAAATATACCATGGCATAAGTGTCGCTAACCAGGCTTGCTTTTAACAAAGACTGATCAAAATCAGAACAGTGACCACTTAACGTGCTAGGGTGCTAGGTAAGATCTTGATGTCCTAAGCGTAGCGTTTGTTTTATATCAAAAATATCGTCTTTAGTAATAACACGAATGCTCAATTGATATTTAATTTCTATCAAATTAAAATGTGGGTTAATGGCGCTGTCTGTTCCCGACACAACACAAAGTACATAATCGGCGTCGCTGGGTTGTGTTTCTCTGTGTGTTAGCGACCACCACAGTACTGCATGCATTCCAGTAATCGATATAAGTGTAACTGTGACGTTTCTTGTTGATATAATTTTAAAAATTATTGACTTTAATATTTACTAAATTATGGACTTATCGGTGTTCGATTAAATTAAAACGTCATAGTGCCAGCGTTGCCCATTAGTCAAAAGTAATGAACGAATTTGAATAAAATTTAAGTTTAGTACCTATTTATTTTCAAATAAAAAGTTTTCTTTGTAAATGTTAATTTTTCATTAGAGGTACGCCAAGGTACCTTTGAGAGGTACCTTAGAAATTAACCTACGTTTTGTCTAATTTGGAAATAGGAATATGCCGTGGGTAGGTATATGAATGCACTGACTCGATGCTCGTTACACCCTTGCAGCTTTGACTGAGTTCAGGGTGTGTGCCGCTAGCACTTTGACGTTTAATAATTATGTAATTATTATACATTACATTACAAATGTTGTTTACAATAACTCTTTAAATTCTTTTTGAATCTTGACTTTAAAAAACGAATAAACTATACTGTTACTAATAGCACATGTCTTTTATTTTAATCTGTGCCTGTTTGGTCTGAAGGTCGTCATGTTTATCAAAAGTAATATCGTAATAAAAAGTGCCAATTTACAAGACGCACTATGAAGGAAGGAAGATTACCTATGTAGAGAAAAAATTGTATTTTGTGTGCAATAAAGAGTATTTATCTTATCTTATCTTAAAAATTAAAATACATCCAGGCAATGGTGTCGATTCGGTTTTCACGATTAAACTTATTGGACAGGATTAAACTTAATTTAAGTGTTCTGTCTTTTTCTTTCTATATCGAAAAGACAAGGACAGGATTCTGAAATTTAGTTTAGTCCTGTCAAATAAGTTTAATCGTAAACACCGAATCGACACCAATGTCAATTTAAAAATATAAGTATCATCCATCATATAGGTAACATTCGCTCATAAAAATTTGAGAAAAATAATAATATAAAAATCCAGAAAACGCAATCTTAAAATGTCACCGCAGAAGAGAACAGAATAAATTATCATATCAATATCAATAAAAAAAAAATTAAAAAAATTACAATTAATTCATGGTCAATATACTTCATTATAAATTATTTAAAATAGTCATCCAAGCTGTAATGGCATTTTTTCAATAGAAATGACTTAAGTTTAGACCGAAATTGGCCAGTCATGTAAACCAAGCTTTTTACATCTTCAGGCAATTTGTTAAATAACCTAACCGCTTGATAATGTGACCCGTGCTCGACTACGTTTAGTGCGGGTTGTACCTTACTATGCAAGTCTTTCCTTCTGGCACTTTCCCTCAATTGTCGTTCATGTATAGTTTCAAATTCATGTATGTTCTCTGCCAGATTACATAAAACCACCATGATGTATAGACTAGGAACCGTCAGTATTCCCAACTTTATAAAGTAATCATGGCATGGCATTTAACCGCCTTCGTAGCGTAGTGGTTTGCCGCTCGCTTCACATCAGGAGGTCGCGGGTTCGATTCCCGGCGGGGTCCAACTTTGTGGACTCGGTTGGTGGCAGGGCATTTTCTGAACCCGCACTGGCTAGCTACCACCATCTTATCTAAGTCTTGCCGCCAAACATCAATGTTAACAGCATTGATGTGTTCCGGCATGAAGATAAGATAGCCAGTTCCCCATTGCGTTGGGTAATCTTGGTAAGCCCGTTTCCATCTTCGGCATCATCATCACTTACCACCAGGTGAGATGATGCCAAGGGCTCACCAATTGAGGGTAAAAAAAATGGCATGAGTCCATTTGGGAGATTCGTACCGTGGTTCTGATGGCCCGTTTTTATAGTGCAAAAGCTTTATGTACATTGTAATCATATTTAAACGTGGGAGAGCTATGCTTCGGCACGAATGGGCCGGCTCGACCGGAGTGATACCACGGCCTCACAGAAAACCGGCGTGAAGCAACGCTTACGTTGTTCCGCCGATCGCGTGAGGGTACCGACCGGAGGCCGGACCTCCCCCCTCTCCCAATTCCTCCCATCCCCTCATCCCACTGTAAACTTCCCGAAACGTTGAGTGTACAAGTTCCGCGTGGTAAGAACTTTGTACTAGGTAGAAAAAACGACGATTTAAAAGTATGCGTACAGCATCTACTTAAATAAAAAAATATTTTGACTTTGACTTTTAAAGGCCGGCAACGCACTTGTGACTCCTCTGGTGTTGCGGGTGTCTATGGGCGGCGGTAATCGCTTACCACCAGGTGTCGTATTCTGTAAGGGACCAAATCGCAATCGTTAACTCACGGTTTACGATAGCGAGTGGTCAAAAATTCGTATTCCGTAAGAACAAAACCTATACAAAAGTTTGCGATTGAATGAATGCATGAATGGATACATCTCATTTTTTGGCAGTCCAATGACAGTCCAAAGCGATAGCGAGTGTCAGACAAAGCGGCTACTCCGGGAGGTTCCGCTAACTCATCGCTAACTGGCAAATAGCTACTAATGTTTATTGAATTAGAATTTTAACTTATAATACGTTCATATACACGTTATTTAATGTTAACTGTAAACAACAGACTCATAAATTGCCTTTATTTTTAGAAGTCTCTGTAAGTACCAAATATTACCAAAATGGAAGTTAAAAACAGCGGCCACACTTTTTAGATTAAATGGCAATATCGACGTTTGTTATGCCATCATTGATGCGTTTTTTTTTGTACAACATTTGCTGACGTAGAGTAGACAAAAAATTATGTTTTCATATATGTAAGCTCACTCTTTTTCTCGCTCATTCTCTATCATAAGATTAAATTATTAAACATAAAAACGCAGTGCGACCGAATGACGCCAATATTTAAATGGTGATCCGTTCGATCGTTTATCACCTATAAAAAATATATAAAATATAAAAAAAAAATTCTCCCACAACTGTATACTGTATCTCAGTTTAGATGCTACGAGGGATAATAAACTGTCTTTAGATGTTCCAAACTAACTTCATCACGCAAGCTTCTTAAAGCGTAGCACGCTGAACTCAGAACACTCTCAATGCTTGTTAGCTCACATTTCCAATTCAACTGTGCATCTGTGTGTACCCCAAGAAACTTAGTAATTTATACCTAAAAGGGGATTTGAGGACGCACGAAGCGATTGCATTAATTCGACTCAATATTATTTTGTATTCTGCGATATTAAAAATAGTCCTTCCCATGGTATATTTTTTTTAGTTCTATTATTAATTTTATTTGTTGAAAGTACGTAAAGCAAAGATTTTTCTATAATTACAAAACTGGGGTAGGAACAACGATGCAACGTGTTTTTAACGATAATTTATGGAGATTAACAAAGTTTTCGTGCAAGTTAAAACACAATGAGTGCTTATCAAATATTTTGGATTTATTGAAGTGATCATTGATAACTGGCTTCGATATATCTCAAACGTTCCTGCGCCCTCTGACAGGTGAAATTGAAAATTTTCTTTGATCTTTTACTCGTTCTTAGGATACCCTTATATGACAAAGACTTTCGAAAAGGCTATACATGGAATAGCATAATTTAAAAATGTATTAACATTTCAGTTACATCCTTAACCCTCATCAATAAATTCGTTTCACACAAAATTAAGTATTCTGAGAAATACACTTTTAATCCACAATTTTCACTTATAACAGAGGCTTCACGTCAAAAACTATCACCTTGCACACCGATCGTCTGATGTAGTTCAAAAGACTAGCGGTCGACACTCCGCGTTCCGTGTAACGCGATATCGATAGAGCGAGCGTTCGAGGCGCGTCTTCACCGGTTTTGAAGAGCAGCGTCGGGGTCATCGGCAGCGACGTCCTGCGCGTCGGTAGCGGTGCCGGCGGCTGCCAGGCGGGCCAGCGCGGCCCCGCGGCCCAGCAGCTCCAGCATGTCGGGCACGGGCGGGCCGCGCGCGCCCCCCGCCAGCGCCGCCCGCAGCGCCCGCGCCAGCGTCGGGAACGCCACGCCGCGCGCCGCGCCCTCGGCCTCCAGCGCCGCGCGGAGCTCCGCCGCGTGCCAGCTGCGCTCCGGCAGCGCCGCCAGCCGCGCCGCCGCCGCCGCCGCCAGCGCCGCCCCCTCCCCCCGCGCCGCCCCCTCCCCCCGCGCCGGCGCCGCCCACAGGAACGCCAGCTCGGGCCCCAGCAGCTGCGGCAGGCGCGACACGCGGCGCGCGCCCCAGCGCACCACGGCGATTAGCCGCTCCGGGTCCGCGACGTCGGGTCCGTACCGCCGCCGCACCAGCTCGCCCAGCTCCGCGGCCAGGGCGGCGCACAGCGCGGGGTCCGCGGCGCGGCGCCGCAGCTCCAGCCGCCCGCACTCGTCCAGCAGCTCGGCGCAGAGCCGCGTGGGGTGCACCGACACGCGCTCCAGCTGGAACTGCCCCACACCGCATCGCCTCGTTAGCTTATGTCGCGATGCGCCCAAACAGACGATTACCGATATGGTTCTGTCCGTTATGGATCGATTGCAAACGAGCGATCGAGGTAGGTATCGTGTGACCTGAATTGGTACCGAGTAAAATAGTAGATACGGAAATTAGTGAACCCCGTCCGCTGGGAAAAATATTGGTCCGATTAAAATAAATATATGTAAGCATTTAGAAATGACTTAGACCGGCCGCACACGGACCACTGTTTAGTCTTTGATCAAAAGTTGATTTTGAGTGTTGGTAGCATTTGTATCGACCGTATCCGTGCGTACTTTAAAAGGCATATTGAATCATTGTTTTCACTAGATAGTAGTCATTAAGCCACGACAGAAATCTTAGTCTACTGAAAAATCTGACACTGGAGCTGGCCGAGTGTCCCGGTCAGCTCCATCAATCCGGACTTGGCCCCCTCGTGTGTACTAAAGCCTAACCAAGCTATGGGAAGGAACTCTTAGCCCAACATTGGGGACAACCCACACCACAGCTTGTTAACGATCACTGACAGATCTATCTCAGGGAACGCAAATTTACCAATCGCATGGCAAGGGTGTACTGAACTTAACGGCTCCTCTACTCGATGGGTAATCATAGGTGAGCAAGAGGGCCAGAACTATAGGTTAGACAAGGACGTACTTACATCGTTACTCTGCTTTCATATATTACCTTTGACTTTTTTGCTCGCCCATGATGGCCCATCGTGTAGAGGAGTTATAAAAGGTGACTTAGAAGGTGAATGTGACAAGTGGCGCGCGACACGCGGTGTGTGTATTTGTGGGTGTGTGTGTCTGTGTGTCTGTGTGCACGTGTGTCACCTGGCGCGCGAGCTCGGGCAGCGAGCGCAGTGAGGGCGGCGCGCCGGCCGCGTGGGGGAAGCCGCCGCCCGCCGGCGACAGCGAGCTGTGTGTCTGTGTGTCTGTGTGCACGTGTGTCACCTGGCGCGCGAGCTCGGGCAGCGAGCGCAGTGAGGGCGGCGCGCCGGCCGCGTGGGGGAAGCCGCCGCCCGCCGGCGACAGCGAGCTGTGTGTCTGTGTGTCTGTGTGCACGTGTGTCACCTGGCGCGCGAGCTCGGGCAGCGAGCGCAGTGAGGGCGGCGCGCCGGCCGCATGGGGGAAGCCGCCGCCCGCCGGCGACAGCGAGCTGTGTGTCTGTGTGTCTGTGTGCACGTGTGTCACCTGGCGCGCGAGCTCGGGCAGCGAGCGCAGTGAGGGCGGCGCGCCGGCCGCGTGGGGGAAGCCGCCGCCCGCCGGCGACAGCGAGCTGTGTGTCTGTGTGTCTGTGTGCACGTGTGTCACCTGGCGCGCGAGCTCGGGCAGCGAGCGCAGTGAGGGCGGCGCGCCGGCCGCGTGGGGGAAGCCGCCGCCCGCCGGCGACAGCGAGCTGTGTGTCTGTGTGTCTGTGTGCACGTGTGTCACCTGGCGCGCGAGCTCGGGCAGCGAGCGCAGTGAGGGCGGCGCGCCGGCCGCATGGGGGAAGCCGCCGCCCGCCGGCGACAGCGAGCTGTGTGTCTGTGTGTCTGTGTGCACGTGTGTCACCTGGCGCGCGAGCTCGGGCAGCGAGCGCAGTGAGGGCGGCGCGCCGGCCGCATGGGGGAAGCCGCCGCCCGCCGGCGACAGCGAGCTGTGTGTCTGTGTGTCTGTGTGCACGTGTGTCACCTGGCGCGCGAGCTCGGGCAGCGAGCGCAGTGAGGGCGGCGCGCCGGCCGCATGGGGGAAGCCGCCGCCCGCCGGCGACAGCGAGCTGTGTGTCTGTGTGTCTGTGTGCACGTGTGTCACCTGGCGCGCGAGCTCGGGCAGCGAGCGCAGTGAGGGCGGCGCGCCGGCCGCATGGGGGAAGCCGCCGCCCGCCGGCGACAGCGAGCTGTGTGTCTGTGTGTCTGTGTGCACGTGTGTCACCTGGCGCGCGAGCTCGGGCAGCGAGCGCAGTGAGGGCGGCGCGCCGGCCGCATGGGGGAAGCCGCCGCCCGCCGGCGACAGCGAGCTGTGTGTCTGTGTGTCTGTGTGCACGTGTGTCACCTGGCGCGCGAGCTCGGGCAGCGAGCGCAGTGAGGGCGGCGCGCCGGCCGCGTGGGGGAAGCCGCCGCCCGCCGGCGACAGCGAGCTGTGTGTCTGTGTGTCTGTGTGCACGTGTGTCACCTGGCGCGCGAGCTCGGGCAGCGAGCGCAGTGAGGGCGGCGCGCCGGCCGCGTGGGGGAAGCCGCCGCCCGCCGGCGACAGCGAGCTGTGTGTCTGTGTGTCTGTGTGCACGTGTGTCACCTGGCGCGCGAGCTCGGGCAGCGAGCGCAGTGAGGGCGGCGCGCCGGCCGCGTGGGGGAAGCCGCCGCCCGCCGGCGACAGCGAGCTGTGTGTCTGTGTGTCTGTGTGCACGTGTGTCACCTGGCGCGCGAGCTCGGGCAGCGAGCGCAGTGAGGGCGGCGCGCCGGCCGCGTGGGGGAAGCCGCCGCCCGCCGGCGACAGCGAGCTGTGTGTCTGTGTGTCTGTGTGCACGTGTGTCACCTGGCGCGCGAGCTCGGGCAGCGAGCGCAGTGAGGGCGGCGCGCCGGCCGCGTGGGGGAAGCCGCCGCCCGCCGGCGACAGCGAGCTGTGTGTCTGTGTGTCTGTGTGCACGTGTGTCACCTGGCGCGCGAGCTCGGGCAGCGAGCGCAGTGAGGGCGGCGCGCCGGCCGCGTGGGGGAAGCCGCCGCCCGCCGGCGACAGCGAGCTGTGTGTCTGTGTGTCTGTGTGCACGTGTGTCACCTGGCGCGCGAGCTCGGGCAGCGAGCGCAGTGAGGGCGGCGCGCCGGCCGCGTGGGGGAAGCCGCCGCCCGCCGGCGACAGCGAGCTGTGTGTCTGTGTGTCTGTGTGCACGTGTGTCACCTGGCGCGCGAGCTCGGGCAGCGAGCGCAGTGAGGGCGGCGCGCCGGCCGCGTGCGGGAAGCCGCCGCCCGCCAGCGACAGGAAGTTCAGCAGCGCCAGCGGCAGCACGCCTGCGCACCACCAACACACTTCACTTCAAATCTACCGTCGCTTCATTGTTACCTATTGCTATTCTACTAAACAAATGCATTTTTTATGTACCTACATACATACATGTTTCTTATATGAAAAGGACCTAATATGGATCCCTGGGGCACACCCATTTTCATTTTAGAGCCGAGGATGTATCTATGCCATTAACGTGTCATTGTTGCGGTTTGTAGCTTAGGTACGAGTTAAGAAGACTGAGAGCTCCATCCTCGACACCTTATTGATCTAATTTTACAAATAAAGTGTGATGTTCAACACAATCAAATGCTTTTACATAATTCACAAACACTACTATTGCGCTCTGTGATTTCTCAAAGTAATGGTGGTAGTACTGAAACTGATCTGTAATTTCCTGGATCAGTTTTGTTGCTAGACCCATAAAGGAGTGTTAATATCGACGAGTTTGTTATGTCCGAATCCGAAACCGACACCCTATTCTGTCAGAGAAAATAATATGCTTTTACATACTTTGATTTGGTTGCAAGGCTAGTTTGATATAGCACGAATCATTCATTAAGGTGTGTGGTTGAAACAGTGACTCATAAATAGACCTAGAATGGATACCTTTCTGCGTTAAGATTTATGGAAAAGATCCTCTTATTGTGTCCTTCCAGACCAGAGTGAATGAGTCGCGAGTGCGGAGTGTGTGATATAAACTTGTATGTTCTGTGTTGTAATAAAATAGTGGTAGTCACCCTTCTCGCGGTAGTCAGCGACGGTGGCGTCTTGCTGCCGCTTGCTGAGCTTGGTGCCGTCGGCGTTCACGATGAGCGGCAGGTGCCCGAAGCGCGGCGGCTCCCACCCGAACGCCCTGCCGGTGCCGCCAATATATTACATTATCACAAAACTTTCGTATCGACCATTTAAATTGTCATCAGTTATCATATTAATATTTAACAGTTCTGTGTAGATAGACTAAGCAGGAATTAGTGTTAATACATAGAATTAACTACTCCTTTTTTTATCCTCAATTGGTAATTGGTAAACAATTACCAATTGAGGATAAAAAAAAACATTGAATAAAATTAATAAATTAGTAAACAAAATGGGAGATTGCTCGTTCGGGTCGCGTGTTAGATTTGTAGTTCCACTAAGTATTAGAGTAGCCAAAGCGGCGGCTGCGTACTTGTAGAGGAGCAGGTGCTTGGGCGTGGAGACCTGCCACTCGATGCCGCGCAGCACGTGCGTGATGGCCATGAGGCGGTCGTCCACCACGCTGGCCAGGTGGTACGTGGGCCAGCCGTCCGCCTTCAGCAGCACGGGGTCACCCTCCCCAGGGGCCCCCGCCCCCGCCCCGGCCCCCGCGCCCAGCGCCCCCGCCGCCACGCGCCCGAACACCAGGTCCTCGAAGTGCGCGCACTCCGCCGTCGGCACCAGCTGCCGACCGACCGAGCTACTACATCTTCTTATCCACAAATTTTTGTATTTTCCTTTTTTTGTGTTACAAATGTTTTGTTTTGTGTGATCGCAGTTACAGTCACGAATAAACGTTTTTTATTTATCTGTGTAAAACAGAAAATCTGTCGTTGTTTATTTATCTGTGTAAGAAAAATAGCATTAGGAAAAGCTAACGTCGTTCATAAATATGAGGAGCAAGGTCCTTAACGAGGATTACAACTACTAGCCCTATGTGAACTTTTGGAGCACATCTTTGTATTATTAAGTGGGAACTGGCACCTTAGTGATGAGTTCGTGATAGATAACCAACATTGCAAGGTATTTATGGTATTATGTATGAAGAACATTCAAAAAGAGCAACCTTAAATCGAATACAGTAGGGTGCGCCAGCGCGCATCTTCTCGCGCACTTCGTGGTCTGCGAGCGCGCGGCAGCGGTTGTCGTAGCGCGGCGGCCGCGCGCTGCGCTCGGCGTCGGCCCGCAGCGCGCGCAGCCGCCGCGCGGAGCAGAAGCAGCGGTACGCCGCGCCGCCCGCCACCAGCCGCGCCGCGTGCTCTCTGCGGCGGGGACACGCCCGCATTACCTCGCGCGAGGGCCACACTGCACTTTTGACTATGGCAGATATCACACTGCACCAGAATCAACTTTTTTTATGGCAAACGTGGCAAACGAGCAGATATAGATCACCTGATGGTAAGCGATTACCGCCACACATAGACACCTGCAACACTAGAGGAGTCACAAGTGTGTTGCTGGCCTTTCCGTGTGCAGTGCTGCAGTTTTTTCCTCTGACAGTTCTCAAGTAAAAATTTGCAGCACCACACACCGGAACGAATTCCGGTGCAGTGTGGTGTCCGCCTATGTACCTCCAGCACGGGTAGCATGAGGCGTAGATAAAGCTGTTTGTCGCGCCAAACGCGAGATAACAGCTCGGCTGTCTTTTTCATTAGCTTCAAACTCGAGTTACGAATCCAATGATTGATATTTCTTAATCAATTATTTAAACTGTAGTGAGTCAATCTCTAGATCAGATATCTCGATGATACCTAATACGGATTTTTTTTCGCCTTTTATTGTAGTTTCAGGCCCAAGTGTAGTCTGGCCTATTCTTGTCATATGCATTAATGTTTGGTCATTAATAGTTAATTGCATCAGTCCTACGTCCTGCTTTCTGTCCTCTTACACTCTCTTATAATGATATGCAACTATGGTTGAAGTGCTGCCTAATTGACCAAAAATGCACTCCAAACAATCGGACAGTTGCTTTACGGCTGGGGATGTTAGCGAAGTGAAAAATAATAAGGATACCCTCTAACCAGAAACTCTCACCAACATCATTTTACAAAAAATCCTAAAGGAGGTCTATAATGTCCTGCTGCCCGCTGAGTGTGACTCACTGGTATATTGGGAGGCGCTCGCTCTGCACGTAGGGCGCGCAGGGCCCGCCCGCCGCCGGCCCCTCGTCGGCGCGCAGCCCGGCCCACGCCAGGTCGCGCTCCAGCGCCGCCACCGCGCCCGCCACCGCGCGCTCCCGGTCCGTGTCCTCGATGCGCAGGATGAACGTGCCGCCGCGAGACTTCGCGAAAAGGTAGTTGTACAGAGCCGTGCGCAGGCCACCCAAGTGCAAGTGCCCGGTAGGGCTAGGAGCGAACCTCACTCGGGGTGGTTTTGTTTGATAACCGCGGAATAGCCTCTTTTTTAACAGGTATGCGAACCTTTTCTCACTGAAAAACCACATATTTATCTATATTATCGGTTTGTCCTAAAGCAATAACAAACAATTTTTAGGTTATGTGAGCGATTGATTGATAGAAATCCCGTTCCAGAAATGTTTATCTGACAAGAGTCTATCTCTTTCACACTTAAAAGATTCGTTATAATTGGTAGTTTACACGTATTAAGTAGCGAAGTAATTAAAATTAACTTAATTTTAACTAAATTTTAAGTAAATTTCTGTGTGTAAACAGTCACTTATCAGCTATTAAGTCATAAGTGGTAAGTTAACGATTTAGTAGACAAGTGCACAAGTAGAATAGAATCGAATCTATTTTTCGAATAAGTTGCCGCGCCCCCCGCACCGCGCGCTCTCCCCGGTGGGCGTGGCCTGCTACTAAATGGCAAGCAAGTGTAGACTTCGTGAAAACGCTACACACAAGTTAAAATTAAGTTACTACTTATCTACTTACTACTTATTACGTGTAAACGCTTGACCACTTAAAATTAACTTACTTTTAAGTTAAAATTAACTTAACTACTTCGCTACTTAATACGTGTAAACTACCCATAAGACTATGGTTGCGTTCCAATACCAAAGATTTCACTCGGGGTGATGCGAATTTTACCCTAAATCGTTCCAAAACCGAGCCGAGTGAAACCGAGGGTAACCGAATGATCGCCTGACAGTTCTCCGTCGGGATTTTGGAACGCCTTCGTGAATGCGATTTTCACTCTGACAAGTGCGATTTTTAACGCTGTTTGATTACCGTTAAAATTCGCCTGACAGTTTATTCGACAGGAAGTTCGTATACTTCATTCCAATCAAAAAAAAGCAAAAGGTAAACAAACATAGTATGCAGATGACATTGACATGTGTCAGATCCATAGTAAGTTTGTTTACGTTTTGCTTTTTTTTGATTGGAATGAACCATAGTGACTAAGACAAACAAACATTTTATTTTCGGAATTGTTTTGAAATACGATTGTTTGTATCTGCTAAGGTGTTAAAGCCATAAATAAAGACAGAACACTACCCAAAAAAGCTAGAAACCTTTCTGAATTATTTTCGATGAGACGTTTGTTACCCTATCACTCTGGAATCACTCGCAAGCGTTCCAAAATCGTATTTTTTTCTCTTTCTCAAAATAGCTACGTCTCTTTCATTTCTCCGAGTTAAATTCTACCTTACCCTACCTTGGTTTTGGAACGACTTCTATCTGCCGTCAAGTTACATTTCCCGAAAGTTTTGGATTCTGGAACGCTTTCCGATGTGTTCAAAAAGTAGTATGTTGCTTTTTAATCCCTACAATATGACATACAAGAACAAAAAGTAACTTGCGCTATGAGAGTAATTAACTCAATGGAGTAAACATAAGCTATTTTTGTAAATAAATATGTAGATATTGCTCTATAATAGCAATTCTTTAATAAAAAAACATTGGAACCGAATATAATATTATTTTTTGAGCAGAGGCTGTTGTTTATGGCAATGTCATCCATCCGATCTGTCAGTAGTGTACTTTCACTTTGGTTTAGATGTCGAAATACAGTGAAAGTCATTCGTAGAAAATATAACAGCTAAATCCCCTCAAAATGGTAAGTAAAAGGTATGTGTAATACCTCTGTGAGTCAAATATCAAAAGTACAAATCTTCAATTGTAGTCCGGAAGTCGTTTCCTTCAAGTATACAATTTGCATCGAGAGGTTAGAGGACTGACGTTATACTGCGTTTTCTTTTCAGAATAAACTAAAATCATCTCAGAGAGATAAAGTCAAGAAGTTTGTCGCGTTCACACAAACGAGTGAGAGCACCGCCATATACTGCCTCTCCCAAAACGACTGGAAGCTAGACTTGGCTAGCGACAACTACTTCCAGAACCCCGATGCGTACCAGAAGGAAGGCAGGGCGGGCGCGGGCGCGGCGGCGGACCGTAAGCGGCTGGAGCAGCTGTTCGCGCGGTACCGGGACGCGCAGGAGCCCGACAAGATCGCGGCGGACGGCGTCATGAAGCTGCTCGAGGACCTCGGCCTCACGCCCGACTCCGTCCTAGTCCTCATTATAGCGTGGAAGTGCAAAGCCGCGGTACAGTGCGAATTCACCAAGGAAGAGTTTATGACCGGCCTCACGGAACTCGGTGCGGACAGCATAGACAAATTAAAAGCAAGATTACCAACGCTCGAAATGGAAATCAAAGATCCAAATAAGTTTAAAGACTTTTATCATTTCACATTCAATTATGCAAAAAACCCTGGACAGAAAGGCCTGGAGCTGGATATGGCGATAGCTTACTGGAATATTGTGTTGCGTGGGAGGTTTAAGTTCTTGGATCTGTGGTGCCAGTTTTTAACGGTATGGTAAATTTTATTTATATTAATCTACATTAATAACATTATTGTGCAGTTATTTCATTTTAATGTTTGGTTTCGTGGACAGTTACTGTTTAAGTTCTGTCAACTATGATTTTGCTTCACATCTCTGTTTTTGAATGGCTTAAATTCATTAAAGAGAAAAATTCTGGTTACTTCAATTCTGTTAATGTCTTCTTCTTGTGACTCGACGTCTAATGTTGCTGCATTCCTTCTATGCCGATTAACGTTTTTTGTCAAAGTACAGATAACTTTTTAAATTAGAATTTCGGTATCATATTTGGCAGCATATCATATTTTTCCTTATAATTATTATTATTCATTATATTATTCATTATCTGAAATGAATTAAATACTTTATTAAGATTGTACAACAAACATTTTAAAAAGTAATTTCCCATACAAATACTAAACTTAGGTTGGAGTATTACACGAGTGTAAGTCAAAGACGTCTGTTAATGCCTGACCTCAGACGTAGTGGCTTGAATAGATGCAGTGTCCACAACTTATTTGTAGTTGCTTTAAACATTTTTGGTCTTCATAAATATTAAGGATGTTTTCATTTTATACCTCCATCAGAGAAAGTCATAGCATCATTCATAACAATTCTATTTTGAATGGAATTGCATGCATGATATTAAATTACCTACGTATATTAATAACCAAACAGGAGTGACCAAGTGTGGACTTAGATGGACTATTTATTGGACTTGGATGCAAAACATCAAAACAAAACAAAACATCTACTTTAAAAAATCTACACAGATATAGGCATATCATCTATAAGATGTTCACCTTTTACTTATTAATGATGTAAATATAAATCCTAATATTGTTTTTTATTTTTTATTGAACCATTCATGAACATTTACAATATTTTATTTAGGAGCACCACAAAAGATCTATACCAAAGGACACATGGAACCTGCTGCTGGATTTTGCGACGCAGATCGACGACGGGCTGAGCAACTACGACGCGGAGGGCGCGTGGCCCGTGCTCATCGACGACTTCGTGGAGTGGTGCCGCCGCCGGCCGCCCGCCGCCGCGCCCGCGCCGCCCGCCAGCGGCTAGCCGCGCCGCCGCCGCCGCCGCCGCCCGCCGCCCGCCGCCACTCGTGTGATCCATTAACTGACAAATTAGCAAAGTGGATGTTTCTAGTAAACTAGGCTGACGTTCAGCTTGAGCATTTGGTAATTGAACACTTTCGCAGCCACTACGTACCTCTTGCTGCTAGCCACTTTGCACATTAAGTCTGCAGATTTCCTATACGTATGTATAAGTTAAAACGAGTAGTTGCCGATGCTCAAAGCCAAGTGCATTACTCTCTTAGTGAGTCACTCGTCGGGTTATAAATATTGATGGTAAACTTTTAAAACAAAGTATGGTTTAACATTTCGTGAAAAAAATCTCATTGGGGAATTTTCAACAATTCTTATCTACGTCTTAGCTTCTGAGAAGTTCCATAGAAGAATATTGCAAATGTCTCCTTATTTTGTCTTAAAAACTTGTCCTGTTAGATTAATGTGACATTAAATTAAGATGTAAATATGTATATAAACATAGATGCGTTCACTCATGGTGACGATGCCTAGCACTACCTAAACTTTGGCAAGTCAGTGACTGCTCTCACACTCACACATATTAATGTTATTGTAACTCCTCGTGTTCAGTGTTCGAGTAAAGTTGGAGTACTATATATGTAACTACAGTTTATTTTCCAATAAACATCATATAGCAAGATGACATGCAGTGCAGCAGTGCTAGATGGCCCAACAGCACAGTTGCAGAATGTGCCGTAGCCTGGTGTACCTGTCCATTTATGTTTCTGCTATTGCAAATGCTTAATCAGTTTCACGAGGTTTCTGTGAACATTTACACAATTAGGTATCTACATTTGTTTCACTTTTGAGGCGTACCTAGAATTAATATTTTTGCAATTAGATTGATGACAGAGTCAGGCTGTTATTGAACCCGAAACCGAAAAAAGAAAATATGATTTGATAGGTGTACTTTCTGATTAGTTTCGGTGTAGCTGTGTTGTTCATTTTTATAAAACAATTGCCAGCTGGAAATAGAGCACCAACGAGTATCTAAGGGATAGTTCCTACAACCACAGGGAAAGTGCTGGAAGGATCTTTTTATATAACTGCATAGTAAAAGAAATTTCCAATGATAAAAATAAAAAAGTACAATCGCCTTCCCACATGAAACTGGTAATGCCTCTCAGTTTTCATTTATTTACAATGTTTTAATAAGTGTGATCTGTGATTATCGGTTTTATTTTATTAATTAAAGTATGACTTAATAAATATTCAGTCTTGATCATTGATATTTATAATAAATCCCTGCTTCATTCAACTTTGAGTTCGGAGTTAACTAATTTAGTTACCTAATCGTTTTCACTGACTTAACTGCCCGCGTTGTCTTCATACCGCTGAAATGTGGAATGTGGAAAGACTTTCTGTAAGTAATTGTTCATTATAAAAACAAAGTGACACTTGAAAAAGTAAGGATCTAACAATACATCTTTTCCTAGCCGATTAAAACTTAGGAAAGGTCCCAAGGGGACCCACTTGGAGCCACCATACCACTGGCCATATCCCTGGTGGCACAGGTTGGGTATATTTGTGTAAAACTACAGGTGTTACAAAACTACCCCTAATGAATTAAGAGTGTTAAAGTGTGTCATGTAAGGAGTCCATTGTAATATATTTTTTAACAAAAATAAAAAAAATGCGAAATCTAATTATTTTTAATAAGATTATCGACTATGTAGAACCACAGCACTATTGTATTCACCTGTCAGTTCATGATAGAAGTAGTATGTACATATATTATACAGATAGCCGCGCGCGCTATGATAGGCTGCGTTCATATGCCGCTGCGCTATGATTGGCGCGTTTGCGCGCGGGGTCATGACCGCGACCAGATGATCGCTAAAGTTGGAAAATTGTAAATATATCGATATTTTTGAAGAAATTCGATAAACGATTTCTCCGAAACGTGAACTGACTGATGATGCAGCAAAAAGAAAAAGTACCCAAATTTTAAAGTGATCCACAGTTCACGCCGTTTCAACAATTAGGGGTAGTTTTGTAACACCTGTATACCACTGAGGACTTAATCCTCAACAAATTTGAAATTCGCGGTATAGCTTTTGTTTAGGGGCCCGTTCCAGAACCAGTCAATATTGGATGACAAGTAAAATCATTTATTTTCAAACACATAATACAGACTGTAATTGAAATCGCGGACCTTTTAACTGTGGTCTCTGCTCATGAAACTGAACAACTTTCTCTAAGGATCCAATTTAATCAGAGCAAAAAAAATGGACTCTTCATACAAATCGCTAAGCGGAGGAGCCAACTTTGTAGGTATGGAAGTCAAACATTCTTTTCTCCAATTAAATTGGTTCCTTAAAAAATTGGTTCACATTCATGACTAGAAGTTAATTTAATTAATTAATTTAGTTAATTTGTTCCGCGATTTCAATTTCATACATATGTATACACTATACAGGATACACTCCCATCGTCACCGTACCTTGGGGCAGGTCTTTTGTATGATGTGCCTACCTACTTATTTTCTTGATAGAGGAAAAAAAAACGGATGTCCCTGACCCCAGCAAGCACTTTTTCCTGGGTTTCCTAGGAGAATCCTACATCCTACCTATCTCAAACTTTAGAGCATAATTAGAGCAATCATCATGCCAAGTGAAAAAATTAGAGCAATCAAACTTTTCGAGATACGAGCAGGGACGTATTCTCCATAGGGTCATTCGGGCGAACGCCCGGGGCGGCCCGTCCCAAGGGGCGGCCCACCCAGTTCATCAACAACTCTTATTTTTTCATTAGCTGACTGTGATAGCGAGTGGCGAATGCAATGTCGTGACAAACAACTGAGTTTAGCGGCATTTTATAAATAAGGCATAAAATGTATTGTATATTATTTTAAAAACAATAATAATAAATAAAAATTGTAGGTAATGTATAAATTACACGGGTGCGGGAGTCTCGATGAGTACTCGTATTGATCTCTTCTCGAAGTTGAACCTAGCTAGCTGGACTATTTGTCCCAGGTATACATATTTCTCAACTACTTCGAGTGTAGAGTCTCCAACATTCAGAGGAGTGGGCGGATATTTTACATATGTACGGTTTACGTACAATTTTGCATATTCAGCATTTTCGTACACTTTCCGCGAGCAGCGGCGAACTCGAGCTAGTTCGTGTCCAATCGCCGTGTCGATCACTATCATCAATATCATTTAGCATTACGTGAACTCAGTAGCAATAAATCAGTTAAAAGTTACATTTTCTATCATTTCTCACTTTAGCATAGCATTATAAGATTGTATGGACATCACCGTACATCTTTTTGGTCCTTCGAGCCTCCGAACAGGCGGGATCATTTTCGCGAGTGAGCAGTTTTATCTGTGACACGTGTAAGTGGTTCTGTGCAGTGGAGGACAAAACAATCGTGTCAGAGTCAACATCAGACTTAACACGTTCGTCAGCATTGTGCTTGAGTCAAAGGTGACTCGGCACTAGCAGCATCATCATTATCATCGCGCTTGAGTCACAGCAGACTCGGCGCTTCCAGCAGCACTAAGCCAGTCAGAGCAGACTGAGCTTTCAGCAGCCATCATCATCAACTGACCGCTTCGCTCGGCAAGCAGCAGGAGCAGCTACCGAAATCGGCGACTAGCAGAGTTAAGCAGATACGATCAAGTAAGATCTTTCCAATTTTAATATAAGCATCATATCAACATCATCATGGAAACTCTTATTGCCACTCAATATATATTAATTGAGAAATTAAAATCGGAGCTAACCAACTTTAAAAAAGATTCTAATGAACGGAAAACACCGGAAAGAATCCAAAAACGATTAAATTTGTTAGATAATCACTGGGCCGAATTTCATAACAATCATGTAAAATTAATGGAATGTGAAGATCAATCTAATGAGTATTTTGTAAATAACTATTACGAGCACACTTCTAAATTTTACAATGACACGAAGGAGTATATTAAAAATTACAAAGATGAGAAGCCTAAGTTACCACTGGTTATGTCTCCTTCTGTACTGAACGTTTCTACCCCACAGTTTCAGTTTCCATCGATAAAGATTACCCCACAGCTCAATCAAAATAGCATTCCGTCTACATCAGGCCCATCTCTGTCCTTAAACCCTGTAGGGGGGAGGGTTGACGAATTACTTCGCAAACAAAATAGCAATTTCAAGGCTTTTTAGCGTACAATATCAAACATTGACCTCGATAAAATTTCTGCAAAATGGGAATTTGATGATATTTTGAAAAACATTAATGCTAGGTGGTCAGTAATTGATTCTATGCACTGGGAAATTGACAGTGAACTCACTGAAAATAACCCCGAATATGAAGAACTATTCTGTAAGTATGAAACCGAATACAATAATATCAAAAAGCAACTAAATAGCAAGATGTGGTCTGTGTCTCATAGGGAAAAATCAACCCCGCAGATGGACATCCCCATTTTTAATGGAAACTATCATCAATGGCTTTCGTTCAAAGACTTATTCAATGAATCAATCCATAGTAACAAGTCCTTATCTAATGCCCAGAAAATGCAGTTTCTAAAGAGCAAATTAAAAGGCGAAGCAGAAAAACTCGTCCAGCATTTACATATAAGCTCAGAAAATTATGAAGTTTGTTGGCAAAACCTAAATCACAGATACAACAACACAAAGTTGATTTTTAGTTCTCATGTTAACATTCTTCTTTCGCTACCTATCATGCAGCAACAATCTGCATCAGCAATCAAAAGGATACATGACACTACCAACGAGTGTCTGTATGCTATCAAGAACCTAGGAGTAGACACCTCATCATGGGACCCTCTTATCGTTCACATTTTAGCTCAGAAGTTAGATGCCGAAACCCACAGTGACTATATAGAGTCTCTTAAAAATCCTAGAGAACTGCCATCTCTCTCAGATTTTTTATCATTTTTGGAGAACAAGTTTACCTCCATAGAATCATCTCGCCGAAAGCAAGATTCCCAGAAAAATCCTCAACAACCAGGTTTTTCTCCAAAGAAACCAATTTTTTATAAATCAAATAATGATCATAACGTATCAAATAAAGCTGTTTTTAGTCGACCTACTTACAAAAACTTCCACATGGCTACATCAAAATGTCCAGTTTGCAATAACAGCCACGGTTTATTCCATTGCAAAACATTTTTAGAATTTAGACCGGATGCGAAGCAAAAGACAGTAACTAAATTAAATTTATGCAAAAACTGCCTTTATGATCATAATGGCAAGCCATGTATTTCCAGCAAGAGGTGCCGCGAATGCCAAGGTAATCACAATACCTTGTTACATGATGCCTTCGCGACAGCGAGTGACGAAACACGCGGCGCCGCCGGGCCGTCGGCTATCGACCGCAATCAGCGAAAAAACGTAACACACGTGTCAAATCAAAATTTTTCCGAAATTCTTTTGGCCACAGCTCTTATCAAGATAACAGCTTTCGATGGGTCTCAGCATGTCATGCGAGCATTAATAGATCAAGGCTCGCAAGTTTCACTAATTTCCGAAAACGCTGCCCAGCAGCTCAAACTTCCACGTCAGAATTGCAGCGGAGTAGTTTTCGGAATCGGAGCAAAAGAGAACAATTGTAAGGGTGTTATCAACGTATCAGCATCAGCTATACATAATGAGTTCAGTTTCAGTACAGAGTTACTTATTATGAACAATCTTATCAACATGCTACCTAACCAATCATTTAGTAAACCAGCTTGGTCATACCTTGAGGGCTTACAATTAGCAGACCCTGACTTTAATGTCAGCCGCCCAATCGACATATTATTAGGAGCCGAGGTTTATTCCAACATCATTTTGGGCGGAATTATCAAAGGAGATCAGTCTCAACCGATAGCGCAACAAACGCGGCTCGGTTGGATTTTATGTGGGAGCGTAAAATCTTATCATTGTAATGTCATACTGAACAACCTATATGACATTCAAAGATTTTGGACTGTGGAAGATATCAGCGAAACCGCAGACATAGCAGACTCAGATAATCAGTGTATAAAGCAGTATAAATCAACCACAATAAGAAATAATGAAGGTAGATATATTGTTAGGCTACCACTCAAAGAAGGTGCTAAAGAAAAGCTCGGGGAGTCAAAATTTAAAGCTTTAGCACAATTTCATCAACTGGAGAAAAAGTTTCTAAAAAACGAGCAAGTTGCGCGCGATTACAAGCAGTTTATAAATGAATACCTAGAACTAGGTCACATGCGCCAGTCTGTAGCCGCGACTACGAATGCACCGAATAACTACCTACCGCATCATTGTGTGCTACGCGCGGAGTCTACTACGACCGCGCTACGCGTTGTATTCAACGCGTCTGCAAAGACAGCAAGCGGCTGCAGTCTAAATGACGTCATGGAAAGAGGACCGAATCTACAACAAGATTTGTTACTTTTAATCTTGAAATGGCGCACTTATGAATTTGTCATTACAGCGGACATAGAGAAAATGTTCAGACAAATTCTTATCAATATCGAAGATCAAGGTTATACAAAAATAGTATGGCGAGATAGCCCTGAGGACCTCATAAAGGAATATCAATTGACTACAGTCACCTATGGTACAAAGGCGGCACCGTTTTTGGCCATGATGACTCTCAAGCAATTAGCAAGCGATGAGGGCCACAAGTACCCTGAGAGTCAAGCTGGAAAGATCCTGGAGGAGCAGTTTTATATGGATGATCTTTTAAGTGGCAGCCACAGCCTCCAGTCAGCAAAACAATTGCAAACAGATTTGATAAAACTTCTCAAGTCGGGAGGTTTTAATCTTCGGAAATGGGGGTCTAATAAACAAGAACTGTTAAAAAACGTACCAACAAAGCAAAGCAGCAGTGAAGCTTACGATTTCAGACATCAAGAGTCAACAAAGACCTTAGGACTCAGATGGAGTCCCCAAAATGATCAGTTTGAGTTTAAATTAGCAATCAGTACATCGACAAATCAAACAACAACCAAGCGGAAATTGTTATCAGATATTTCAAAGTTATTTGATCCGCTTGGCTGGCTTACGCCAGTATCAACTAAACTTAAACTTTTATTTCAAAAGGTTTGGGTGATAGAAAATATCAACTGGGATAGTCAATTACCAGATAATATCATGAAGGAGTGGAATCAAATAAAAAAGGATTTGGAGAATATCAACTCGATTTCTGTACCAAGATGGCTAGAAATCAGTCCCAATCAAATAAAAATAGAGTTGCATGGATTCTGCGATGCCTCTATTAAAGCTTACGCTTGCGTAATTTATTGCAGAGTGATCAAAGAAAATGAACAAAAAATAACGATAGTAGCAGCAAAATCACGGCTTGTGTCACCAAACAAAGACACATCACTACCACGTTTAGAACTGTGTGGTGCCCAGCTTTTGGCTAAACTGATGAGCAAAGTTCAAACGTGCTTAGCAGAGCATAACATACAAATATTCGGATGGTGCGACTCAACTGCAGTCCTAGGTTGGCTTCAAGGTGACCCTAGCCGGTGGAAGACATTTGTGTCGAACAGGGTCAACAGTATAAAAGCAGTGATGCCACCAGAATGTTGGCGGTATGTGAAGTCATCAGAGAACCCAGCAGACTGCGCCAGCCGTGGTATATCAGCAAACCAGTTAATTGAAAATCAATTGTGGTGGAAAGGGCCTACCTGGTTACCAACCTTTGTAGAGCAAGAAAAAGCAAAGACATATCATACAAATGAAGAGATCAAAAAATCCCTACAAACAAATATAGTACAACAACAAAATGATAATGTTCTAGACATTATAATAAACAAAAACAGCTGTTTCACACGTGTAACCCGAGTACTCGCCTGGATGAGGCGCGCTCTGTCACGTGATCAAAACAAACCGACTTATCTTACTATGAGTGAGTTGGAAAAAGCAAAACAATTACTAATCAAGCATGTCCAGCAAATTGAATTTTCAGATGAAATCAATAAGTTAAGTAAAAAGCAAACAATAAGCTCTAAAAGTAAAATATTGAGCTTAAATCCATTTCTGGATGACAAAGGCCTGTTGAGAGTCGGCGGCAGGATTAGCAACGCATATATCAACAAAAATAGGAAACATCCACTTATACTGCCGCATAAAGGTCACTTAATCGATCTATTAATAGACCACGCACACCAAATGACATTCCACGATGGATCACGCTTAACACTGGCGTGGCTGCGTAAAGAAATATGGATTATGAGTGGTAACAAAACGGTAAAAAATCGGTTACGTAACTGTATCAAATGCAGACGTCACAACCCTACCAAGCATGTACAAATAATGGGTGACTTTCCTGAGGCTCGCTGCAATCCCACGCGACCCTTTTATCACACCGGCGTCGACTATACAGGCTTCGTAGATGTCAAATCAAGCAAGGGGCGAGGAATCAAATCAACTAAGGGCTACATAGCAGTCTTCGTCTGTATGGTGACGAAGGCAGTTCATCTAGAACTTGTTTCAGATCTCTCGTCATCAGCATTCCTGGCCGCCCTGAGAAGAATGGCAGCAAGACGTGGAGCACCGCGTTATGTTCATTGCGACAACGGCACTAACTTTGTTAAAGCAAGCAGGACTGTAAAGGAAGAATTCGTTGATCTGCAACAAATACTGGACGAAGCATTCTTCTCAGCTGTTACAGACATGAACATCGAGTTCAAGTTCATAGCACCATCATGGCCCAGTGCAGGTGGGCTCTGGGAGGCCGCAGTAAAGAGCCTAAAGTATCATCTTCGCAGAGTAGTGGGAGAGCAAAAACTCACTCATGAAGAATTTTCCACGGTGTTAGCACAGCTAGAGGCCTGTTTAAACTCTAGACCACTCTGTGCATTGAGTGAAGATCCCGAAGACCTGGATTACTTGACACCAGCTCACTTCTTAGCAAGCGGACCTACCCTAACTATCATAGAAACTGAACGAGATGAAAGGACAAGATGGCTAATTGCCAGAGAATTTTCAACGATATATGGAAACGGTGGCAAACTGAATATCTGAGTCAGCTATCAACGAGAGGAAAATGAAGATGTCCTCAGAAAAATATCAAAATAAATGACATCGTCACTGTAAATGACGTCAGCATGCCAGCAGGCAAATGGCCACTTGCCAGAGTAATTGACGTCCACCCTGGTAAAGACATCGTCACTGTAAATGACGTCAGCATGCCAGCAGGCAAATGGCCACTTGCCAGAGTAATTGACGTCCACCCTGGTAAAGACGGCTTCGTAAGAGTGGTGACCCTGAAAACAAAAAACGGCACTATGAAAAGGCCAATAACTAAAATATCACTCTTACCTATCAATGAAAGCAAACTAAATCAACAAAACGATCACTCTAGTACTAGACAGAAAGACGTGTCAACAAACATATCAGTATCAAATGAAAAACCTAAGCAAGGCCCATCAAAGATCACGAAACTATGTAATGTTATATATCTCGCTATGACATTATTTGTAATGCTTATTTCACCAGCACAGTGTGAAACTGCCCTTACTCCATTAAACAACAGTCAAGGCATTTATTTTGATAAAATATCCAACATGCATGTAATACGAGACGAGTGGAAATTAATTGTTTATTATAATATGGATCCGTATCAACAAGGATTACAACTTTTCGAAAAATATATCAATCATCTAGACAATATCTGTATGAAAGTTCAAAGAAAGACTCAATGTGACGTGGCCTTGTTACAGCTACGTCACAGTATGACGGAGCTCGACTACTATAACTGCATGTTGCTGGGTCAGCAGCCTGACGTTCATCGTACACGTCATCGACGAGGGCTTATCAACGGAGTAGGATACGCAGCGCGCAGCTTATTCGGTGTACTGGACGACGCGTTTGCTGAGCAATATAAAAAGGACATTCAAAAGAGTGGAAGAAACTATGGATAGGCAACATAAAAGATTCAACCAACATATCAATTATATTGAGAAAGCAACAAATATCATGAAAAAAGAAGTCGATGACCTTGAAATCATGAATGATTTCATGATGTCTTTCACTATAGCAAATAACATTTTAGCAAATCTAAAAAGCATTCAGGAAACTTTATTAGACACCATCACAGACACACACAATGGAATCATTAATATTCATCTCTTAACTCCCGAACAAATAAGGGATGAATTAAATATAATTTCTGGACAAATATCAAAAGACCTAGCCATTCCTATTGAAAATATTCAAGCTGACCTATACCATCTATATCATTTATTAAAAATTAGAGCAAAGATGACCAAAGAATATTTCATATTTGAGATCAAAATTCCACTAATAACAAGAGACACATTCGAAATCTATAACATCATACCAATTCCAAAGCAAGTTGCAACTGATATGGTTACCCTAATCCCAGTAGCAGACTACCTAGCAATAAATATACAAAAAGACTCATACTTACCTATGACGCAGAATGACGTGAACAGCTGTATGAAATATGATACCATGACATACCTGTGTCAATTACAGAGACCTATCTATCATATGAAGTCAGACGATAACTTATGTATCAAAGATAATGGGTCTAATCACTGTAAGACAAATACGGAAAGATGTGAAAACAGATGGACGGAATTAAGCAAAATAAATAATTATATTTTCTTTTGTTGTGGGCAATGTACAATAAGAATCATATGTGGGCATCTAGTTACAGCCGAGCCCCTCAGACGTGCCGGCATCATATCACTGAGCAATGATTGCGTCATCAAAGACGAGCATTTCACAATTTTTGGTCACAAACAACAGAGCAATGAAATCAAAATAAAACCAGATATAATTAAGGTAGAGGTTCCATCAATTAACAACGTGATAAATCTGACTATTCCGAGGTTAGAATTGGAATCCAAGGAAAGTCATCAAGATTTTGAGATCATTAAAAATCAAATTGACCAACTCAAGCAAGCAGATAAAGATGAGATACTAGCCGATCGAGTATCTTATCATGATATCCACCACTATGCTCTTATATACATAATTTTGGGCATCGTGTGTGCGACTGGAGCAGTGTTCCTGTGGCGGAGACTGCGCCGCCGCAGCGACCAGCAGGCGGCGCCAGCGGCGGCGGAGCAGCAGCAGCAGCGGGCGGTGGCGGCGGGGCCGCGGCCGCCGGAGGCCCAAGCGCCGCCGGCCGGCAGCCCGCGCCCCGCTGCCCGCTCTCCCCTCAGTGCTAGTGTTCCGTGTGTAAGTGTGAGTGCTCCGTGTGTAAATGCAAGTGTTCCGTGCGTCAGTGAGTTTCAGTTGCATAGTGCACATAAAGTGTTATCAAATACCGCCTCCCCTATTTCAAAGAGGCCTAAACTACCAGTGTTTGACGATTATGTGTAGTGTTTTATTATAGTTTAGTGTAAATCAAGTTAACATAAAGACTTTAAATAGTTTTATAAGCATATTGTTTTATCATCTTGTTAATCATTTTTACACATCAACATTGTTTTCACCCTTTGTATCATTACTAATCAATCACTTATCATTTCATAATCTCTTTCTGCTGCTCGGGAGCATGTACGGTTTACGTACAATTTTGCATATTCAGCATTTTCGTACACTTTCCGCGAGCAGCGGCGAACTCGAGCTAGTTCGCGTCCAATCGCCGTGTCGATCACTATCATCAATATCATTTAGCATTACGTGAACTCAGTAGCAATAAATCAGTTAAAAGTTACATTTTCTATCATTTCTCACTTTAGCATAGCATTATAAGATTGTATGGACATCACCGTACAACATAATTTTCGTCTTGTCCCTGTTCATTTTGAGACCCACTTGTTGGGAGGCTCTAGTTCATCGGGCATTGAATTGTACCTAAGTCCTCTAAGGTCTCAGCCATGATTACGATATCATCAGCGAATCAAAGGTGAGTGATATACTCGGCGTTGATACTAATGCCGAGTCCTCTCCAGTCCGCACAGTCCGCTTGAAAACGTCTTCCAGGTCCAGAGCAGCGGTGAAGAATTTCGGAGATATATGTAACGTCTCCCTGTCTCACCCCACGATGCACCCAGTTTCGAATTCTGATCCTGGAGGCAGACCAACATGGTGGCGTTTTCATACAGGCACTCGATTTGGCACCGCTGGAGAGTGTAACCATTGGTCTCTGGTGTAACCACACTTCTGTGCCATGCTGTAGGCGTTCGTGAGCATGACGGAATTAAACAGCTTCTGAAGAGCTATAAGTACCGGTACTCCACCTGCTTTCAGAAGCTCAGTCGTAATTCCATCATTACCCGGTGTCTTGTTGTTCTTAAGCTTTTTGAGAGCCATTCTAATCTCTGGCTCTCCGGTCTTTAGCCAGCTTACTGAAGCATGTGGTCGTGTATAAGTGTACGTAGAATTTCTCGACCTCTTCTAACACCTCAGGGTTGTACGACACGATTCTGCCATCTACAGTCTTCAGCTTTGTTAGTTGGCTTTGACCAGCAGACAGGTCTCTTGCGAATACTATTGACCCTTTATTGCGCTCGATAGCCTCTTTTATACGATTAGTATTAAATTGGAGTATATCGCGAGTCAAGGACTTGGAGACGTCTGTTTATTTGCCGATACTGACAAGCATCTTCAGAGGTTTCATAATCAGGCTCCATCGTTCATTTATGAGCTTGCTGATGTGATCCGAGAAGTTCTTTTTGAACGGCTGATTTTGAAAGCCTTATTTATTAAGCCGTTTGGACAATTTCCTCGAACCTGTCGTAGTAATCGTCCACATTTTTGCAGTCTCCTAGCCATTCGAAGCGGTTTTGCAAATCGACCTGAAAGTTATCGAGGTTTTGGAGCTGGATAAGCGCTGGTCGGAGCGTGGGCTTCATTAGTCGACATCTTTCCAGCTTGGTTTGTAGATTCAATGTGCCTTTCTCGGTGATTGCTTCCTTTCTTCATCGAGTTGATCAAAGCTCATTTTCAGTGTTGAAAAAAATTTAAAATTATATGCGCTCTCGCATGAATGAAAAACGACTCAATTATTCAGCAATTCTCAAAATTGAGGCTGATTTAACGAAAGCACTTGATTTTGACAATTTTTCAGAACAAATGTCACATCGTCGCTCATCGTAATCATTTAATAAATTCGTTTAACTATGTATTACTATATGTAATTCTGTTTTACTGTTGTTTCCTTTGGCTGCGGAGGGTGAGGGGCGGCCCGATAGTATTCGCCCAGGGCGTGAAAATCTAAAATACGTCCCTGGATACGAGCGCCTAAAGGTGTGCTTACTGGGTGGAATTCCACCCAGCAAGCACAACTGGTGCACAAAAAGTTGGGAATTTTTGATGCACAGATTTAGAACATTGTAAAGTGAGTCAGACTGCAAAGGCATGTCAATAGTTATCTCAAACGTTTGTTTTATTTTGAGTTTTGTGAACGGGACTCGAGATGGTATAATATCGTAAAAGTGGGGGTACAGCATCGTGGCGTCCATTTCCAAACTACATGATAATCAGTTCGGGTTTAGGCCCGGACTATCTACTGAGAGTGCCATATTGAGTCTTAAGCACACCGTCAGGTACTACACAGACCGCAGTACTCCTGTATATGGTTGTTTCCTCGACCTGTCGAAAGCTTTTGACCTGGTTTCCTACAACATCCTGTGGAAAAAGTTGGAAGACGTAAACCTACCTAAAGAACTTGTTAACATCTTCAAGTATTGGTACGGGAACCAGGTCAATTGTGTTAAGTGGGCAGGAACATTATCGGCGCCGTACAGGTTGGAGTGTGGAGTGAGACAGGGAGGGTTGAGTTCTCCTACGCTCTTCAACTTGTACATAAATGCGCTGATCGTCGAGCTCAGTAGCACACATGTCGGCTGCCACGTCGACGGCGTCTGCGTTAATAACCTTAGCTACGCAGACGACATGGTGCTGCTGAGTGCGTCGGTATGTGGACTCCGGAGGTTGCTGGGCATATGTGAGACGTATTCCCGGAGCCACGGATTAACATATAACGTGACTAAAAGTCAACTCATGGTCTTTGAGGCCGGTTCTAACCGTCGCTCATCTATACCGCCCATCCAGCTTAACAATGTACCACTAGAAAGGGTAAAAAAGTTTAAATACTTGGGGCATACACTTACAGCCGGCCTCAAGGACGATGAGGATATTGAGAGGGAACGGAGGGCCTTGTCAGTCAGAGCAAACATGAATGCCCGCAGGTTTGCACGTTGCTCGATAGAAGTGAAAAAAACATTATTCCGAGCCTAATGTACATCTTTTTATACGTGCAACCTGTGGGTGAGATACACTCAGAAGACCTATGGGGCTCTCCGTGTCCAATATAATGTAATAACGCACTGAGGGCGATGCTGGGGCTGCCGCGGCACTGTAGTGCTTCGGGCATGTTTGCGGAGGCGCGCATCGACTGCTTCTACACAGTGATGCGCAAGAGATGCGCGTCTCTGGTGCGCAGGGTGCGCGCCAGCCCCAACATCGTCCTGGCGATGATAGCCGATAGGGTGGATTGCCCTTTTTTGTTGCGCTGCGGTGGCCTTCACGTCACACGTAATAACTAATAAAAATAAAATAAATTAATAATTTGTTACTAACACAGTAGACCTAAGTTTACTAACAAAATTGTATACTAACACAGTAGTTTTAAGTTTACTAACAACTATGAGTCTCTGTTACTTGAAATAAATGTTTAATAATTTGTCCCAAGATCGCGTCTAGTAAGAAGTCTACTCTTAATCTAGTAAATACTGCTTAAATATGCCAATTAGTGCCCAAATGAAAAAAAATGTGCTACCGTAGTTTCAGAGAAAATTGAGTTGGTCTTTTTCACTGAGGCTGCTAGCGGAACGTTACGCTAGCAGCCTCATCTCTGGAACAATAAAATTAGTGCTGAAATAGTGCCTCCAACATGCAAAAAGAGAACACCCAACCAAACTCCATAGAAAAACTCCCAAGGCCCGGCGCAGAAGAGAAGTATCTCAGTTATTTGTGTATTTTAAGTACAATATTTTTTGATAGGTGTGTTTGCCGCAAGAAGTGGCAAAGATAAAAAATAATGCTTTTAGAATATTTTCAGGCATAAATTGAAAATTACATTTCGTTGAACATATCGACCTCAAAATGTTTCAAAATGGTAGTAAACCACATTTTTATAAGAATTATTCTGAATTCTGATCAAACATATATTTTAGTGAAAATATACAGTGTAAAAAAAGTGCGTTTGAGATTTTGGAAAAAAGTGTGTTTTGTACAACTAGCTTTCTATTTTTAGCGCACACGATTCAGGAATAAAACATTATTATAATAGCATCAATGATTTTTCATTTGTTGTAAAAAAAGATTTTTTAAATGTTTTTTTTTTCATCATCATCAACAGCCTGTATTTGTCCACTGTTGGACTTAGGCCTCCCCAAGGCACGTCACTTATATACCTATCTTCGGCCATGCGCATTCAGTTGTTGCCAGCAAATCGTCGCTCCAACTACCTGGCTGTTTTTTTTATTTTTTTATTTTGTTTCCAAAAAAGATAAACGAAGTATATTGCGATATTTTGTATGTTTTTCGATAGTTAATAATATTTTATATAAGTTATTAAAGTTCAAGATATGACATCTTTAAAACTATGCCTGAAAATAATAAGATAAGAAGAAGAGAACATTTTTTTTACGTGATAGCCACTTCATGCGGCAAAGACACATATTCTTTTACTAATAAAATACACAAAACTCTGAGATATCTTTCTTTTACGCCGGGCCTTGGGCTTTTTTGGGCTTGACCTTTCAAAATGAATGCTTGAGTAAAATCCAAGATAACACACAAGTAACAACTCGATTTTCTCTGAAACTACGATAGCACATTTTTAGGGTTCCGTAGCCAAATGGCAAAAAACGGAACCATTATGGATTCGTCATGTCTGTCTGTCTGTCTGTCCGTTCGCATGTCACAGCCACTTTTTTCCGGAACTATAAGAACTATACTTGGTTAGTAGATGTATTCTGTGAACCGCATTAAGATTTACACACAAAAATTGAAAAAAAAAAAACAATAAATTTTGGGGGTTCCCCATACTTAGAACTGTTTGTAGAACTGAAACTCAAAAATTTTTTTTTCATCAAACCTTTACGTGTGGGGTATCTATGGATAGGTCTTCAAAAATGATATTGAGGTTTCTAATATTTTTTTTTTCTAAACCGAATAGTTTGCGCGAGAGACACTTCCAAAGTGGTAAAATGTGTGTCCCCCCCTGTAACTTCTAAAAACTAGAAAAAATATTATGATGTACATTACCATGCGAACTTCCACTGAAAATTGGTTTGAACGAGATCTAATCTTCTTCTTCTTCTACTTAGTGTTATCCCGGCTGGAGCCAGGGTCCGCTTTCCTACTCAATCTACTCCACTTCGCCCGATCTAATAAGTAGTTTTTTTTAAAACGTCATAAATCGTAAACCGCAAATTACCTTTCATTCAATCAACTCAAATATAAAAAATATTGAGTTCAAGACATGTGTGATTATGAATTTATACGGAACCCTCGGTGCGCGAGTCCGACTCGCACTTGGCCGGTTTTTTTTCCTTTGGCACTATTTGGCAGTATTCTTCTTCTTATCGAGTCGATAACAATCCTAACTAAATCGTGCTGGCCCTTCGCAGTATTTATTAGCATAATGTGTTTTGGATTTTGGAAGTTCCGACGACGAACAACTTCAAGGTTTCCAATTTGGTTTCCAAACGAAACCTTGTAGTCGTTCTATCACTAGGAAAGCGTTCCAAATTACTACACAGATAGGAACACCCCAATATATGCCTGCTTTCTGGACCTGTCGAAGGCATTTGACCTGGTCAGCTATGACATCTTATGGCAAAAGCTAAAGGATATTAACGTGCCTACTGAATTGAATTCAGTATTTAAATACTGGTATCAGAACCAGGTCAATGTTGTTCGATGGGCAGATACCTACTCGGAGCCTTACGTGTTGCAATGCGGGGTAAGACAAGGTGGTCTGACTTCACCTAAGCTTTTTAACTTGTATATAGACGCCCTGATAGGGGAGCTCAGCAGCACTCATGTTGGATGCTACGTTGACGGTGTTTGCTTAAACAATATTAGTTATGCTGACGACATGGTGCTGCTGAGTGCCTCTGTCTGCGGCTTAAACAAGCTTCTGACAATATGTGAGAAGTATGCTGAGAGTCACGGGTTAATGTATAATGTACGAAAAAGTGAATGCATGGTATTTAAGGCCGGAAGCAAATGTCCCTCTGACATACCACCCATTAAGTTAAATGGAGTTCCTTTAAACCTTACAAAACAGTTCAAGTATTTGGGGCATTTGATAACTTCCGACCTTAAGGACAATGCAGATATCGAAAGGGAACGTAGGGCATTGGCTGTCCGGGCTAATATGATAGCTCGCAGGTTTGCTCGTTGCACTAAACAAGTAAAAATATCGCTCTTTAGAGCATATTGCACATCTTTTTACACGAGCAGCCTGTGGGTGAAGTATTCCCAAACACAGTACAATGCCCTACGTGTCCAGTACAATAATGCATTCAGGGTGCTGATGGGGCTGCCTCGATACTGCAGCGCGTCAGGGATGTTTGCGGAGGCGCGCGTTGATTGTTTCTACGCAACCATGCGTAAACGTAGCGCGTCTCTGGTGCGGCGGGTGCGGGGCAGTGCCAACGCCATCCTGGCTATGTTCGCCAGCAGACTCGACTGTGCAACTGTGAACCACTGCTGCATGGTTCACGTTGCTAACAATAGTCGAGTCATGCTGGATAAATTTAATTTGATTAAATAAATAAATAATGTACCAGTTCACTGTTTATTACTAACACTAGATTGTAAGTCCTAATTTAAGTTACTAACAATATTGATCCAAAGTTGGTCGAGAAATAAATAATAATAATAATAAAAAAAAAATAGTTTCGTATTATATTTTTTTGAAGTGTGAAAGGGACAAACTGTTGTCAGGTAAATCTTAACTTGGTTATGGAAGGAACGACTTCCAAGTTATTTAAGGTTGCGTTCCAATACCAAAGATTTCACTCGGGGTGATGCGAATTTTACCCTAAATCGTTCCAAAACCGAGCCGAGTGAAACCGAGGGTAACCGAATGATCGCCTGACAGTTCTCCGTCGGGATTTTGGAACGCCTTCGTGAATGCGATTTTCACTCTGACAAGTGCGATTTTTAACGCTGTTTGATTACCGTTAAAATTCGCCTGACAGTTTATTCGGCGGGAAGTTCGTAGTCAATGTCAAACAGACTAAGACATACAAACATTTTATCTTCGGAATTGGTATCCATTTCTACGTATGATCCAAGCTCCTAGAGAGTTTTTGAGTATACGAGGCTTTAGTGCCGTTTAAAAGATGTCCTATGATCATATTCCGCTCATTTGTGCCGCTACGGTTGGAGAAATATTCGATGGAGACGGTGGTACAGACAGGGAAATGCTTTTGACATCCTAACCTAAAAATTTTCGAAACCAGGCAGCGAAGGCCTCGTTTTCCTTGAAATAACTTTTGTGACGGAGAAAAAAATAAGATCCAACAAATGTCCGACGTAAAATTTGCAGTAGTTTTGATACAATTTGACTCAGATGGTGGTACAGAGGATTTCGTCGGGCCCACCTGAGATCAGGACAATGAGCCTGTGCAGACACAAACTGATTAGTGGAACACTGTCACAAATCGCAAACGATCATTTGTAACGCATTCGCAACATTTGTGACGCAACAGAAAAAAAAATATAAGCGATCGAAACTTTCGAGGCATTTCCCCGTCTGGCCCACCAATACAACTCAATATCTCCGCAAGTTTGGCGTTACAAACGTAGTGAGTTAGCTCCAGGTGAATGTTTTCTCCGTCACTAAAACATAGTAAACAACAAAAGCATTCTATGCATTAGATACAGAGATATCAATACCTCAATTTGTATGGAGATATTGACTAGGGTGTGTTAAGTTTCTCTTTTTGTAGGACAACTCACTTTATAGCAGATCATAAAAAAGAAGTAGATTTGATTAAAAATGTTTAATATACTAATATGTAACATTAAATAACTTTTAATAAATACTAAATAACTATTTTAGAATAAACATGATGTCAAAAACAGTTTATAATATTATATTGTCAAAAATCTTAACCAAAATATAAACCATACAAGGATTGGGGAAATCCTATGCCTCAGTAAACATCAAACATAACATTTTTAAAATGAATAAACAAAACATTGATGTAAGTATCCTAGTTTTTTTGGCTTCCACTTCCTAATTTGCCATAGACATTCTAAAGGTATAGGAAATATCTTTGGTCAGGTTACAAAAATAGTCCAGTCAATCTACGAATTTTTGTATGGAGTAGGTGTCAATCTGTTGCACAGTTTCTGTAATAATCTAATAACAATTATAATTCGCGAGCGGGCTGAGCAGGGGCGCGGGCGGGGGAATGCGGCATGCGCGGCGCCCGCGCTACCCTGCGAGTTCTTTATTCAGCTAAGCTATAGCTGGGGATTTCGTGCAACATCTTGTATGAGAACTGTTTTTAATTTTGGATCAATGTTTCTCTCTCTCTTTCTTTTCTTTTCGTGTGGCACGTTTTTTTACTATTCACAAGATATAGATGGCAGTTGCCTGATGTTCCACTTAGCATCATCCGCGGTCACGTGTCTACCTATTGGGTTTTGTGTGTGTTATCAAGGATTTAAACTTGGTATATAGTTGTTCTTTAGGTGGTCTTGAGTGTTAGCCCAGGAGGCATCGGGAGGCAACACAAAGGTGGCGAGGGAAAACGGGGAAAGTTTGATTCGGCCGCGCTCTTCTTTCGAGCTTAAATCTCCATAACTATATGTACTGGGGCAAGTGTGATAATTATCGGACACTTAAAGGAATACCAATTCATTTGGAACAAATAATTGCTTCCATCGCTAGAAAAAAAAATGGCTATGGAGGGTACATGTAAGGAGATCTGTCTCTGTGTACAAAAGTGTCCATCAAAACGCGTTAAGGGTGGTGTTATTGTATAAAAAGCGGTCAAGTGCGTGTCGGACCACGCGCAGTGTAGGGTTTCTTAGTACTTCGACAAACACTGCTTCAAGGGGAAACCTCCCGTCTTACAAAACTGACTACTACTCGTTAACTTGTAAAGCCTACTTAGCTGTGATAGTTTTCCTTTTAACTTCGTTAAATATACTACTGCCGCGAATTTTTTCACATTTCTAGAAATAACCATTTAGCAGTCGGGGGGGGGGGGGGGGGCACATGACTTTAACAAAAAAATGCACTTTAAAGCTTAATATTTCGAAAACGAATCCATGACTCGAAAAATAGGTTACAATATTTTTGAAAGACCTATTCAACGATACCCCACACCCTGGGATAGTCGAGAGAAAAAAAAAACAAAAAGAGCTAGTAACTTTAGTTCTCCTACGTATCTCCTCATATCTGATTCAATCACGTAGGGAAACACCAAGTGTAGCACGTTCCATCGCCCTTTGAGTGACTTTAAGCCTTCTTATAAGGTCCATAGTAAGCGACCATGTCTCGGATCCATATATCATCACTGGCAACACACACTGGTCATGGACTTTAGTCTTGAGACACTGCAGTATTTTGGACGTGAAGATATTGCGAAGTTTCCCGAACGCTGCCCAGCCAAGTTGGATTCGACGGCTGATCTCTTTCTCAAAGCTGGACCTACCTAACTGGACTGTTTGTCCCAGGTATATACAGGGTGTAACAGAAGTGTGTGACAATACTTCAAGGTTGGCTTTTACCCATCAAACTGAACAACTTTTGTTCTACACTTTGTTGAAATTGCAAAATTTTTTTTGGACTTTTCATACATATCGATCAGCTGGCAAACCAAGTTTGTATGAAAAGTCCAAAAATTTTTTTGCGATTTCAACAAAGTTGTAGAACAAAAGTTGTTCAGTTTGATGGGTAAAAGTCAACCTTGAAGTATTGTCACACCCTTCTGTTACACCCTGTATATTCGTCAACAACTTCGAGCGTAGAGTCTCCAACCTTCAGAGGAGTGGGTGTAACACGGATGTTTGACATGATTTTCGTCTTATCCATGTATTATTTTAAGACCCACTTGTTGGGAGACTCTACTTAGTCCTTTGAGCATTGCGCCTAGATCCTCCAAGGTCTCAGCCATGATCACGATATCGTCAGCAAATCGAAGGTGAGTGATGTACTCGCCATTGATGTTAATGCCGAGTCCTTTCCAGTCCAGAAGCTTGAAAACATCTTCCAGTGTAGCGGTGAACTGTTTCGGAGATATAACGTCTCCCTGTCTCACCCCACGCTGCAGCCGGATAGGTTTCGAATTCTGATCCTGGAGGTGGACCAACATGCTGGCATTTTCATACAAACACTTCAAAACTTCGATGTATCGATAATCGATCTGGCACCGTTAGGAGAGATTGCAATACAGCCCAGGTCTCGATCGAATCAAAGGCTTTCTCATAGTCCACAAACGCCAAGCTTAGTGGTCGATTATACTCTTCGGTCTTCTGTATAATCTGCCGAAGCGTATGTATGTGGTCTATGGTACTGAAGCCTTTTCGGAAACCGGCTTGTTCGGGAGGCTGGAAGTATATAAGGATTAATATGCATATCCGTACTAAATTACAACTCTGGAGTACTAGTAGTCTCTGAGCTAAGCCGCGGATAGACAGACGGACAGACATGGCGAAACTATAAGGGTTCCTCGATGACTACAGAACCCTAAAAAGGGTAAATTTTAAAGAAAGCGAGAAAAGTTATTAGAAACAGAGAAGAAAACAAGGAAAGAATCCGCTTTGTTATAACGCACTTTGAAACAAAAAAACATAAATTTTTTTTCTTATATATTATTTTCATAATCCTTGTCTACATTAGCGCCACTCTGATAGATTCTTGAACTATTATTTACTGCTTACAGTTGGACACTTTTTTAACTAATCCCCCCATATAAAACAGTCTTCCTTATACTATTGGCATCGAGAGGCATCACAAAAGTGGCGAGGAGAGGCAAGGAAAGTTTGATTCGGTCGCACTCCTCTTTCGAGCTAATACGTCCATAACTTTATGTACTAGGTCAAGTGTGATATCATTTTCGGATAATTCAAGGAAGACTAATTCATTTCTGATTAAATAAAGGCTTCTTTCAAGTTCTTTCACTAAATAAAATATAACAAATTCATAAAATCCGAATAACGTGGACAACATATTTAAAAAAAATGGTTATTTATCTAGTACAAAATAGTTTTTCTATCTAGCACAAAGTCCTTACCACGCGGAATTTGTACACTCAACGTTTCAGGAAACGTTTGCGAAGTGAGAAGAAACGTTGAGTCCAGAAGAAACTCACTTCAGCACATATTTTTTAACACTTAATTTCTATTAAAAATCATGTCAACAATAAAATTATGAGCTGTAAGATCCATACACAGTTTGAGATATTTATTTCTCAAAAAGAATTACAAATTCACTTAACTTAAGAAATGCAATATAAGTGCTTAAATTATTTATAATCGTGAAGGAAAATATTATTTACATCGAAAACAAATAATCCGTCGGTACTTTGGAATACAAATCTGATCCATAAATGACTTGTTTAATAAAAGCAATGGATAGGATTTACTAAATTGCCATGATTGGGTATGACCAAAAGCTATGTTCAATAATATATTTAAGCAAAGGAGAATGCCACGGAAGTATGAAACGCTCGTACCATATTGCGTCTTGAAAAAACCTTCTGAATTGGATAGGGGATAACATATTTAATTATTATACGAAAAATTACTCTCATAGCTACTGTAACTCCAGAGCTTTTTCACTTTCATTTTATGTTTTGAGGTTATTTTTAAGTACTTTATCTACGCTCAGGCGTACACGAAATTCTTAGTTTTAACCAATCATTTGATAGCTAGTTTTAGTCAATTATGGTATGGTTCAGTGATGCTAACGAGTAATATAAAGGAGCACCACAACCCGACTCGGCACTGTATGTATATTGTAATGATGAAGTGCAGTCGACGAATAAAACGAAGTGCTTTAATATAGAAGAACGCTCACGCAAAAGCATCACTCACGCCTCGCACTCGTGCATGCAATTCCTAACGCATGCTTGGGCCTCCACACGTACGCCTCAAGCATACACGTAGGCTGTATCCAGCAGTGGACAGAGCAGGGCTAGCAACCGCTGGCATATTTCAGTAGAAGACTTAAGCCCAGCCAAACCACCTGGCCCGCCTACTACAGGGAGTTGTTGGCCGTGTACATTTTCGGCATATATTGGAGGCGCAACACTTCATCATATATACCGACCACAAACCACTACTGTACGCGTTCTCACAACGTCGCTAAAAGTTGCCTCCCGGCAGCTGAACCAACTGACGATCATCTCGCAGTTTACTACGGAGATCGAGTACGTCAAAGGCGAAGACAACATCGTCGCGGACGCGATTTCCCACGTCGAGCCGATTTCGGTTCTTCTCTCAAATTGGAACCGACGCTAATTCCAGGCACGAATATTACCATCGCGTGCAACGTGTCGACGGGGCGGCCGCTGCCGAACCTGCCGGCGGCGCTGCTGCGCGCCGCGCACGCGCGCCTGCACGCGCTGAGCGACCCCGGCGGCCGCGCCTCCGCGCACTTCGTCGCTGTCCGTTACGTGCGCTCCAGCGTGGCGCGCGACTGTCGAACCTGGGCTGTCACTGCCTCCACTGCCAGCGACGCAAGGTGATGCGCCACGTGACCGCACCGCTCGGTGAATTTTCCCTCCCATCTGGGAGATTCAGCCATGTCCACCTCGAAATCGTCAGCCCCCTGCCGCACTCTGAGGGCTACACCTATTGTCTCCCGGCAATAGACCGGTTCTCGAGATTGCCCGAAGCGTGGCTCACGTCATCCATCACCGCCGAGGATATTGGCGATACCTTCGTACGCGGCTGGATCGCGCGATTCGTCGTGCCCATCACGGTCACCGTCGATCAAGGCCGCCAGTTTGAGTCAGCGCTATTCAACTGGTTCCTCGACCTAGGAGCTACCAAATGCGTACGAACTACCAGCTACCACCCGCAAGCGAATGGCATGGTGGAGCGCTTCGACCGCCATCTGAAGGCTGCACTCATGTGCCACCGAGAAACCTGCCACAGAGCCCTACCTCTTGTGCTTCTTGGTATCAGATTGGCTCTCAAGGAGGACCTCAAATGCTCTGCTGCAGACCTCCTGTATGCTTACAGGGGAGCTCCTGGTACCTAGCGCTTTCACACAAAATGTAAGTGAGGACTTCGTGGCATACCTGGCTATGACCGACATGCGTCCCGAAGTCGTTCGCTTTTAAGGACCTGGCAGACGCATTTCACGTTTTCCTTCGCGACGAACACTGTACACCGGCCCCTATAAAGTCCTCAGTCATTCTCTGAAGATACTTACCTTAGATGTTTCACGTAATAAGGTACAGGTGAGCGTCGATTGGATCGAATGAAAGCCTGCACACATCGCTGCAGACCCAGAGCGAGGCGCGGTCTCACCGAGCGCACAGGCGCCCGCGACGCCCCCGGCCTCGCAATGCAACCACATGTCCAGGTCCTACGTCTGCCCCACCAACAGCTCACTTTGCACCAAATCCTCCCACCGTCACACGATCAGGTCAGGGTTAGATTTAAGGATATTTTAGATTTGTGACCTGGTTTTAACATATTTTTTAAAATTATTATTTCGTGTTCTCTAGTTTATAGTGTCTTGTATTTTATTCTATCATACAGCTACACTGTATTCTTTTCCGTGAGGGTGGGAAGGAGGGGGGATGTGGGGGCATACACTATTTGTAAGAAAAAAATGTCAGATTTGCGACAAAAGCTGTCCTGTCAATGTCATCCACCTACCAAAAGATCGTAGTCAGACTGTAATTTGTGATAACACTGCTTGAAACTTGACAAAACAATGAAACTATACTAGGTATACTTTTTTTAAATATCGTAAAGTGCAGCGGCGTAACATGACATAACGGGGCGTGTGTGCGATGCCGATTTGCCACGTACTGTGTGGCATATGTGGATTTAAAAAATGCCGCTCCGCAACGTGACTATGGCCCTACGTTACGTCCAAACAAAAATTCTTGTACGTCTGGCAACCCTGGGACGCACCAATGTGATCAAGAATCAAATCTATAAAACATCGTCTGATAGTCAATCTTACCAGGAGTTGAAGAAGAGGGCGCGGGTATAGGAAAATGATGGTGTAATGCGAAGACATCTCTTAGATTAAGAAGAAGAAATATGTGGATGAAGCATAAAAATCTCGATACAACCATAATGTAGTTTCGGAACACATTTTATGAATCCAGGGCCGCGTTCCGAGGGTGCACTTGACAGCAACCGCTTTGTACCCTCTCTTTCACACTTAGGCAATTTATATTATGCTATCCTGTTGTCAGAGTGAACGTTTGCTGTCAGAGTGTACAAAATATAGGGGATATATCAAATTAAAATCTTTTTTCATACATTTCTTTCCTGCAGTTCGAATAGGTCTAGAAAAAATTAAGTGTGCTTAATAAATTTAATTACGATTTTTGACAAATGTCTGGTTAAGACGCAACATGGTACGAAATCGGGCAATCTCCTTTATGTTAATTTTAGTAAATATACTTTATATGAGAAGCGGTCGTGGCTCAGTGCGGCTTGCGTGGTCGCGTCGATCACGAAGGTTAACTGACTACAGACACGGTCATAACCTGGATGGGTATGACTGTTAGTGGCATTTATCTCGACCGTTTCCATGCTTCGTAAGGCACTGTTACGGGGTGGTGTTCGAGAAGCTTTTTAAAAAAAAAACTATTTAATTAACTGAAAGAAAAATATATTTTGTAAAGACAAGTTTACGCCCCGAAGTCTTATCCCGAACTGCCAGTTTTTGTACTCAATAACCTTTCGTTAAAATGAAACAATGATTACTGGAATCGAAGAGTGCACCGTTTGCACTATTGTTTATATATGATGTCCATAATAAGATATTTATAAGTTAAGCCGTTGGTGCCGGCTGCTATCGCTAGATGGCAGTCGTTAAGCCACGTTTGAAATTTTCTGACACTGGGGTTGGCCACTAGCCCCACAACCTCCACCAATCCGGACTTGGCCCCCGTGTGTGGAGTATGGCCTAACCTTCCCGAGTTATAGGAAGAGATCCGTGCCTCTGCAGTGGGGACGTAATGGGTTGTTAACATACTTTATGAGCCACACACATAACATCCCAAAAGGCATCTTTATACACTTCCGTAGTCCGTACTAACAACTGACGGTAAATTTTTCAACCTAGACCGAATGAAGGCACGTAACAAAGTTTTATGCCATATAGTTACAGCAATAAGGTACTTGGATGACTTATGTTTTACAGCGGAATCCCCTAATATCTCTGCAAAAACTGATGACCAGTTTTGACGAGTCATTAAAAAAAAAAGAGTACTGACAGTGTAAGTAAGATCGATGTTATGTATGTTGGGAGACAACTGAACAATCTAACTCCAAATGTATCTCGGTTAGAATGTCATGAAGCATGTGGAGAAGTTTAAGTATTTGGGAAGTGCAATAACATTCAAATGTGACCTCGACCCTGAGATCATTGGGATTGGTTCAGCTTTAGCAGTTTTGGCAAACGTAGACCTACATTCTTCTGGTCGCATGATATTAGCTACTAAGATCTTGGTGTATATGTTTAAAGTAATTCCAAACCTCCTCAATTCGTGAGAGACATAGTGTTTATATAGAGCTATGACAGGTATAGATCGATGGATTCATTCTGGTACAGATATTACGAAATAGCCTGTCGTATGGTCGTTTGTTTCGTCATAGCTATATCGGCCCCCCTCCCCCTTTCTTATGACTGGCTATTTGATGATCTACGAATCAAGACGAAAATATTGATAATTGTTGTAGCTATATAGGAGCCAGAGAAACAAACTCGGTAAATAGAGCACTTTTATTATTTTCGCCACCAGTCTAATAGGAAAGAAATACGCTGCCTCGATAGATTTCACATGCAGTGCCTCCGTGATATCATGAACATCGACTGGTCCAACCATATAGGATATACAAAGGTTCTACACCGTGCAAACGTATACGGAATTGAGGCGTACCTTAAGCGAAGAAAATTACGTTGGTGTGGTCTTGTGACTCGTATGCTGGGTTACGAAACATTTCAGTTACTGAGAGCTTCGAGAGGGCAAGCGAAAGCAAAGTGGACAGCTATTGCGGTATAATAACGCCGCCACCGTGATGCCTCCCGATGCCTCCCGGGCTTATTCCACTTAAGACCACCTAAGGAACAACTATGCCAAGTTTGAGGTCTTGATTCTTGATCCAAAATTACGGTAAATCGCAACGACGATATGTCGCATCTAGTTCGTGAAATTTAGCGTAAATACCTACCTACTTTTACTTCATAAGAACAGGCCCACTGGCATTGGAAGTGGGGTTGCTTTGGCAGGCTCATAGAAAGTCATGGAAAAATGGCAATGACACTCATGTCATGACAATATAATAATTATGTATAATTTTTGGAGTTAAATGTTCGGCGAATCAATAGGACAAAGTTTCTTCTTTTGAATTGAATTTACAGTAGGTATATCTATGTGGTAAATAAGTAGGACGGTAGTACTATGATCACGTTTGGATGCCCACAATCCAATGAGTATGACACAATTATTATTAAATAACTACTACCTACCTATCATATTGTGCATTTTATCACATTTGCGTTTCGCACTTTCCATCTAGCTATCCGCGCACTTGTCTTTATCGCACCCAATAGCTCCGTCTCTGTCGCACACTGGCTATGCGTACGTGGCAGCTGACGCACCGTCTCGGCGTTTGAAATATAATTATAATGTCTAATACATTTTAGTTAAAATGCGTTTTAAGAAGAAACTTCTTTGTTTGTACAAGGGACGATGATGATTTCCAATAGATAATATTAGTGTTACGGCACAGCCAAGAAAATATTTGTAGTGTCTTTAATGTGTACTACAGGAATCTTAAAAAAATCGTTTTTAACTGGGTTCTGAAATAGTCACCTAGGTGAAAACTTAACACATGTTCAAGCCTTACAATTAGACTTAAAAAACATAAAAATCTCCGAAGGCTCCATTTTGTAAGTATTATTTTTCACGCAATAATATAAAAAATATCGTAATATTAAGAATTTATTGCTTAAAACTAGAGACAACTTAAGTACCATATTTATAAGGTAACTATAGTTATAAATCTCAGTTTTCCCCAAAAGTGCATTTATTGTTTGGCGTATACAAGTTAAAAGGCGTCTTTAGGTATTTCTAAGGGTTGAACGCCCTTACAATCACAAAATTACCACGAATGCTTAGTAAAACACCAATTCTTTTAATTCCAAACCATTTTAGTCAGGTGTCTTTAATGCGACCTCAAATCTTTTATTTACTGGACTAAAAGGAAAGAAAAAGGAATTTGCAAAAAAATAAGGATATAGGGTAACGAGTAGTATCGTTGGCCCCCCTCCAGTGAATGGCCTTTTGAACTTTATAGCACAATATTAAGGGTTACCGCTACTAAAAATATCGTCTTATATTTTTGTAAAAAGAAGCATTTTATTCTTTGTATAGTTTATAATAGCTTTTTTGATTTCGATTCTAGCAACACTGAAAACTAAAGTCTTTTTGTTCGTGTGTCGCAGTCGTTTCAATGTACTGCAGATTTTTATCAAAATTTGTTAAGACTAGGTAGGTTTATTGCTTTGTTTCTTATTGTATCGTGATTTGTTACATTGTAAGAGTTATTTATTTCATTTATTAGGTCGATTTGATGTTAAATAACGCAAAAGTAACTAGTTTCTAACGTATAATTCAGAAATATTAGGGGGCCAATCACTGTACTTAGGCCTTATATGGAAGTCCAATTGAATGGCATGGCGGCCAATCACTAAAAGACGGTTTTATAAAATACAATAAGATTTTGAACTTTATTTGCGCTGTGTTAACGAAGTTATTTATTAAATTCATGCATAAACCATCATAGCCCTTGTCTAAACAAAAACTGGCCGGGCCAATCACTGTGTTTTTGATGGGATTGGCAATGCCAATCATTGTATTTTGTTAAGGCCAATCAATATACCGTTTCTCAAAGAACACGACAGTGATGTGCGCATTTTATTATATTTTAACAAATTTATTTTATTTACCTAGCTAGATATACAAAATCCTAAAAAATAAATGCCTATTCTCTTAATTTACTTACCTTACATTAGTAATGAGATACAGTGAAAACGAAAACCATTTTATATCTTTTGTTGTTTTATTATTTTGTAATTTTCTACTGAGATAATAAAAGAATAAAATAAAAGATTTAAACATATTTTATTTTATTTGATTCCCATCACTATTGCTCGTTTTGCTACATTCATTGGCACACCACGTATACAGTGATTGGCCCGGTCATTCACTATCAAATCGTTAGGACAATCACTGTGCTCAAGGGGGCCAATAATACTACTTTTGGGTGGTTTTTACTAAAATTCCATAAATATCTATTTAAACGCAATTATTTAGGGTTCAAATCATATTAATTTACTTCTTAGGCCCTTACAGAATGGTAACATACAATTCAGCAGTCAACTGTTAGCCAATATTCAGAGTTATATGGGTTCAAAGTAAAAAGTTTGCTTAAAGGGCCAATCATTGTACCCGTTACCCTAGTTGGAAATAAAGATAAAGTAAATATGTAACAGTTATTTAACGATAACACCTTAAGGATATTTTTATTTTTGTACCCTTGGAAAAAACCTGCGCCTTTTTTTCACCTCAGAATTTTTTTTTTACATATCTACCCGTACCCCTGCAGTGTGGACGATATGGTATAATATTAACATTATAACACTTTATTGCCCAGGTTTATTTGTCGAAACTTGGACGTAACTAAAAGTATAAATTACATTTGAATTTTCAAGATCAGATTATTATATTATTTTGTAAGAGTTTCCTATTTTTCTATGAAAAAACAACCATATCAGTAGAACAGTAGTATAGTTTCATAATATTATGTGTTTCAAGTACCCATGTTTTTATACTGATAACTAAGCTACAATACATACGAATATAAAACAATTGAAAAATAAATCTAATAAGTAAAGTTAGTATTTCGGGAAAAAGGACTGATAACACTTATTTCAATTACTGAACTCATTATATTAGAATACAATGTGAATTTAATTATAGCGTTTATTTGATTCAACTTTAAATACATAAATAAGAAAAAAATACAATAACTGAAATTACTGTGAAAATAATGCTAAACTACAGAATAATTATACAGGGTGACTTTAAATTAGTTCTTGATACGAAAGGCTATGCATGTACTCGTGATAACAAACAACTTTCACTAAGGAACCCATAGTCAAATCTCAAAAAAATTTTGGGAGTCTTCATACAAATCGAGCGACTGACCGGCTAAATTAGTATGAAGAGTCCAAAAATTTTTTTGCGATTTGACTATGGGTTTCTTAGGGAAAGTTGTTTGTTCTCATGAGCACATGCATACCCTTTCGTATCAAGAACAAATTTAAAGTCACCCTATATAGGGTCCTTATAATACCAGAAAAAAAAATTACCACGGGTTCTACTCATGAAACTGAACAACTTTCCCCATGGAAGCTAAACTCAATTCGCAAAAATTTTTTTTGGAATACTCATACTAATTGATCAACTGAACCGCGAATTTTGTATGGGAAGTCCAAAAATTTTTTTGCAAATTGAGTATAGGTTCCTTGTGGAAAGTTGTTCAGTTTCATGAGTAGAAGCCAAGGTTAATTTTTTTTCAGGTATTTCAGAAGGACCCTATATAAAAAAATAGATGTAAGTTTTTTATTCGTCCATAAACTGTTTCTGACATCATGTTTATTCTAAAATAGTTATTTAGTATTTTTTAAAAGTTATTTAATGTTACATATTAGTATATTAAACATTTTTAATCAAATCTACTTCTTTTTTATGATCTGCTATAAAGTGAGTTGTCCTACAAAAAGAGAAACTTAACACACCCTAGTCAATATCTCCATACAAATTGAGGTATTGATATCTCTGTATCTAATGCATAGAATGCTTTTGTTGTTTACTATGTTTTAGTGACGGAGAAAACATTCACCTGGAGCTAACTCACTACGTTTGTAACGCCAAACTTGCGGAGATATTGAGGTGTATTGGTGGGCCAGACGGGGAAATGCCTCGAAAGTTTCGATCGCTTATATTTTTTTTTCTGTTGCGTCACAAATGTTGCGAATGCGTTACAAATGATCGTTTGCGATTTGTGACAGTGTTCCACTAATCAGTTTGTGTCTGCACAGGCTCATTGTCCTGATCTCAGGTGGGCCCGACGAAATCCTCTGTACCACCATCTGAGTCAAATTGTATCAAAACTACTGCAAATTTTACGTCGGACATTTGTTGGATCTTATTTTTTTCTCCGTCACAAAAGTTATTTCAAGGAAAACGAGGCCTTCGCTGCCTGGTTTCGAAAATTTTTAGGTTTTCCCTGTCTGTACCACCGTCTCCATCGAATATTTCTCCAACCGTAGCGGCACAAATGAGCGGAATATGATCATAGGACATCTTTTAAACGGCACTAAAGCCTCGTATACTCAAAAACTCTCTAGGAGCTTGGATCATACGTAGAAATGGATACTCGGAATTGTTTTGAAATACGATTGCTTGTATCTGCGAAGGTGTTAAAGCCATAAATAAGACAGAATTCTACCCAAAACAGCTAGAAACCTTTCTGAATTATTTTCGATGACGTTTGTTACTCTGTCACTCTGGAATCACTCGCAAGCGTTCCAAAATCATATTTTTTTCTCTTTCTCAAAATAGCTACGTCTCTTTCATTTCTCCGAGTTAAATTCTACCTCACCCTACCTTGATTTTGGAACGACTTCTAAGATTCACCTAACAAGAGTTTGTCCCTTTCACACTCCAAAAAAATATGATAGGCTATCCTGCTGTCAGACAGAGTAAAAATTACTCTAACGAAACTAATTTGGAACGCTTTCCTAAACTATTGTAAAGAGATATCGGTCAATTTAGCAGTATTTACAAATTATTTCCTCCTTGGCGAACAATAACTACGACTAAGATGTCTAGTATCCGCGCTTGTTCTGCATTGAAGGAGCTACGAATTCACCTGTGCCAGACGGGCGAAAAATCACAGGGCGTGAGGTAAATGTCTATCGTCTTGGTTACATAAACATTTTCTACATAGTTTGTAAATAACCTCGCTACTGGTCAGCTTGCCGCCCGTTCTGGAAGTAGGTATGGTTGGCAGGGGCGGATCGTGAATTTGTGGGGCCCTGGGCTAATACTACTTAGGGGCCTACCTAATAAGTAATTACACACTCAACTAATTGCCATTTTGTAAAAAAAAACAGTTTTCTATAGTGATATAGAGAAAAAAAGACAATTAAATATTAAATTTTTATTAAGACTGAAAAAAAAGATTATAGATCGTATTTTTTCAGTATTTTCCTTTCACTTCTCTGTTACTGTTGTAGTAAAAAAAAGCCTTAAAAATTTTTAATATGTTTAAAATCTCAGTTCACCAGAATTTGCGCATGTGCACCCAGTATATCGTTCAATCAATAAAAGAACCTCCGGCCCTGTTCATACAAAAAGCCGCGAGCAGAGCGAGCGCAAAAAAATAAGCTGGTAGGCTATTATTTATTATTCGTAAAAACATTCGTGATTTATCTATAGGTATTTATATAGAAGGTTTGGTGATATGACGTGCATGACAACGACGTGACTTTCGGACCGCGCCTGAGGCTGGGGGACTTTGTATCCCCAGGGCCCTGGGCTGCAGCCCAAAAAGCCTATAGGAAGATGCGCCCCTGATGGTTGGGGTGTACTTCAGAGGGCTGGTGTCGTACTATGTGGCGCGGCCACCATCGACTATAAGCTTCATTTTAAATCAGTAGATGCTACAGTAAGTCTACTATTTAGTACTTTATAGAAATAAATTTTGATATTCTGTGAGGTATTTTTTGCGTAGATTTATTTCTAATTCATAAAATTGAATAATATCTAGTACTTAGATCTGAAGGTGGCCGCACGGGAAAGCATACTTTTTGTGGCGAGGCCACCAAAAACAAACAATAACTCTTAAAGTAATTAAGTACTATTTTTTTCAATAAAGTACTAAATAGTAGACTCACTGTAGCATCTAATGATTTAAAATGAAGGTTATAGTCGATGGTGGCCGCGCCACGTAGTACGAGACAGAGGGCTGCCATAGTTTTTCTTATTTGTAGTTAAGGATGTACTTAAGGGCTGGGGGTCAGAGTGGGTCTAGGGTTGCCAGATGTCCGGCTTTTTACAGTCGTGTCCGGCCAAATATTAGCAAGTCTGGCCTGTCCAGCTTTTCTTCAACCCCGCTCGCAAAAATATGTTGAACGAAAGTGCGAGTGAATACCTACGACTACCAAGAAGGGATTGATATCCAGAATCCAAACAACATCAAATAAAAATTTATTTCTGTATATTGTAAAAATAAATTAACCATTAGGTATAAGTAAAATACTAACAATTTTGTAAAAAAGGAATATCAAGAAAATAAAGGCTATTTAATTATTTTAATACCTTTATTACGGAGCTCAAAGGGTAGATGAAGAAGAGTATTATCTCTATTAAAAGAATAATCAAAAGTCCAGCCCTCTCGGCAGCCCATTAAGTGCACCTTAACAGTATCATCTCTTCCTAAATGTGCCTTTCTATGTTTCCCAGAGATTTCATTACAAACCACTATGTGAACCTGAAGAAGGCCAACCCTGAGCTGCCCATCCTGGTGCGCGAGTGCAGCGGCGTGCAGGCGCGCGTGTGGGCGCGCTATGGTGCGTACACTCACACACACATGTTATATAGGTATTTTAGGTGCTTATAATAAAAGAGACCTTGATTTGCTCTAAGCCCACCTTATGTAGCCTTAGCCAAATACCCTTAACACATCACATATGTGGCTGCAATCCTTGCATTGAAGAAACAAGAGTGTAATTGCACGATAACACCAAGAATCTTGTGAAAAATGTTAGATAAAACATTTATTCATTGATAGTACCTATAACATGGTAATATCATAATGATCATGTTCACCATATCAGCTGTACACGTTATATAGTACAGAGTAAACAAAATTGCAGGTATAAAGTGTAATTTTACATTAAAACTTGCAGACAAAGGTTGTGAACTGACCGAGTCTCTGGATGGTCTGGACACCCAGGGAGTCCTCAACCTTATCACGGGACTGGCCAAGCTTTGAAGATTTGTTTTGTTAGTTGTGTGTTTTAATTTTAATAGAATAGATACTTTACAGGAAATGTAGCACTTTCGTCATTGTTTGGATAAAAATTTCAGACACAGTTATGTTTTATCCAGAATTTGATGAATTGAGCATCTGGTAAACTGCTCATAAAAGCAACCAACATCAATCTATCTGAATTACTCGCTTGACTACAGGCTCTGTTCAGTTAAGTGTAAAACCTACAAAGCATCCACTGACTGTCTCTCCCACTTCTTTCTTGCAGATAAAGGCGTTGAGCGCACTGCATCGCTTTCCGGCCAAAGCGCTAACGACATCCTGAACACCGTCAAACAACTGTTTAAGTGAACTCAGTTTCTGTTTATTTCATTCTTTGTTCTGTAAATAGTAGGAAATTATATGTTTAAATTAAATACAATTTTATCATTTTTATTTTATATAATATTTATGTATAATGATAATTATGCTTACAATGGACTAAGTACAAAATCACAAATAAAACTTACCTACTTTACTACTTACAACCAAAAAATAAAATTACACACTAGTCAACAATTTAAAAACAAAGTTTGTACATTAGGTACAGCTTTTGTGATTGAAATACAAAATACAAATATTACAAAAGCCCAAATACAAATATTCTGAACATATTTCTTCTGAACGTGTTTAAATAGCACAACCGGCACACACTTATTTCTTATCATTATAACACGATCAATTTGATTGTAGCTATCTAAGATGTACTAATTCTTCTAGTGTTTTTACGATATGTAATAATTTAGTAAATCAATATTGTACAGTATTTGTTGTACAATATTGATTTACAAAATCGCCATTTGGCATCTACTGGCATAAGGCATTACGCTCCAGGGTTTAGCCTCGTCGTGCGCGAGGTCGGGAGTGACGTCAGCGAGGTGGGGCGGTGCGGCTAGGCTACGGGAAGGGCGGCAGGCCGAACAGCTCGGGGCGGAAGGCGGCGAGCGAGGGCAGCACGACGGTGGCGCGCGCCGTGAGCGCGGCCGGCAGCCCCCGCTCGGGCACCATCACCACGGCCATGCCGGCCGCCGCGCCCGCCGCCGCGCCCGCCGGCGAGTCCTCGAACACCGCGCACTGACCGCACAGAAGCGATTGATATATCAGCACCAGTCGGAAGACATCCACTGTTTTGATCTCGTAAACTTCATCTTAGACGAAATGTGAGAAGCGAGTGGAAGTGTTTAAAATGCTTGAATTAAAAATTTTAGGGCGAAAATAAATTTGGCGTGACAATAGCAATGCACAACGGAAAAGCGTCAGGCTATTGACTTTGACCACCTTTCGGTTGATGTTCTCGAAAGAGGTGAAAACTGAGGTTCTAATTTTATATCCTCTTCAAATAAATCTTAGAATTTTCCGCACTCCAAACGTTTAGTTCAAAAACTTCACTTGGGCTTCACCTGACTCCATACAGTGCTTGTGATGTGGTGTAAGCGGTCGGTCAATGTCGACTTGTCTCGTGTCTTGTACAATTAATGATGAATTTGGCTCTACAAATATTATAAAATTTCCAATTCTACAGGGCACAGGGACCTTATTTATGGTTTTTTACATGACTACTCTGAATTGTTTTTTAGGGTTCCGTAGCCAAATGGCAAAAAACGGAACCCTTATGGATTCTTCATGTCTGTCTGTTCAAGTGCGAGTCGGACTCGCGCACCGAGGGTTCCGTATAAATTCATAATCACACATGTCTTGAACTCTATATTTTTTATATTTGAGTTGATTGAATGAAAGGTAATTTGCGGTTTACGATTTATGACGTATTAAAAAAAACTGTTTACTAGATTTCGTTCAAACCAATTTTCGGTGGAAGTTTGCATGGTAATTGTACATCATATATTTTTTTCTAAATCATTCTCTTATTTTAGAAGTTACAGGGGGGGGACACACATTTTACTATTTTGGAAGTGTCTCTTGCGCAAACTATTCGGATTAGAAAAAAATGATATTAGAAACCTCAATATCATTTTTTCAGACCTATCCATAGATACCCCACACGTATAGGTTTGATGAAAAAAATTTTTTTGAGTTTCAGTTCTAAGTATGGGGAACCCCCAAAATTTATTGTTTTTTTCTAATTTTGTGTGAAAATCTTAATGCGGATCACAGAATACATCTACTTACCAAGTTTCAACAGTATAGTTCTTATAGTTTCGGAAAAAAGTGGCTGTGACATATGGACGCACAGACAGACAGACATGACGAATCCATAAGGGTTCCGTTTTTTGCCATTTGGCTACGGAACCCTAAAAATATAGAGTTCAAGACATGTGTGATTATGAATTTATACGGAACCCTCGGTGCGCGAGTCCGACTCGCACTTGGCCGGTTTTTTTATTATATTAAGTCACAAATAAATTCTCGTCTGGGTCTCGTTTCTTACCTTGGAGGGATCTGGCTTATCCGGAAACCTGGCTGCTGCCACTAAGAAGATGTCCGGATGCGGCTTCCCGAACTTGACTTCGGGGTCGCTGCTGCCCATGACCTTGTGGTGGAACAGCTGGAACAGGTCGCGGTGCGCGCGCACCTTCGTCTCCACGGAGCGCGCGCTGGAGGAGGTGGCCAGCGCCAGCGGCACGCCCGTGGCGGCCAGGTGCCGCACCAGCCGCGCGGCGCCTGCAACCGTCGTGGCCGTCACTTAACTAGGCCATGCTTACGTTATTAATTATTATTAGACACTACTTGTGCAAAAAGGGTCCATAACCAAGAACCAAGAAAATAAATAAACAAAAACTAACCAAAGTAATAAGTAACACAATTTTTTTATTAAACTTTAACTAACAAAACTAACCAAATTCTTTACTTAATTTTCAATGTTTATAAGTTGAGGAAATAAAGAGGCTTAAATAAATAAATAAAGTTGTGCAAAAAAAGTAGAACTTCATCAAATATTATTCATCATTCTTTATGAAAACGACGTGAGGTTTGAGTAGCACTAGCAGTGCTACTCAATGCTCTAGGAAGCTTATGAGAAGCTGCCGGATGGACTGGACTCAGGGTCATGCCGATTGGAGTTAGACCTTATCCTAGTTCTTAAGCACCAATGACATTTATTGGAGGTTAAAATGAATGAAAAAGAGCAAGTACCGTCGAGCAGGGGCGCATCGGCGAGCATAGTGTCACCTAGCTGCAGCAGCTGGTCGCGGAACTCCGCTGGCGACACGGGCAGGCGCAGCTCGCGGCACAGCGTCTCCGCCAGTCGCTGCTCCGTGCCGCCCAGCACCTTCAGCATCAGCTCCTCCGTGTACTCGTGCCCGTACTGCGCGCACAGCTGTGTGATCATCTTCTTGTACACTTTCTCCGTGTCTGCCGGTCATTGTATTTCTATCAAACAGATGCTAGTTTGCACTAACAAAATTGTAAATTACAAACTGTTATAGCTTTTGCCAGTGGCTCCGTCGGCAAGGATACCTATGTTTTATTCTGACTGTCCCCCTTAATGCTGGTATACCAAATTTTACTGTAGAATTTTAAAATATACAGGATCAATTTTAGACCCCTACTGATATTTTTGCTTTCATACATGCCCGGTATAAAATACACACGGTCTCACTGGATAGACTTTAACCTTTTAGTACAAGTGTATGGTTTGTTTTGAGACGGCCTGACTAAATGTCCTAATATTTAATAACAACATTTCTCTTGTGGACAACTTACCCAGCAGTAGCCCGTCCATGTCAAAGATACAATGTGTTACTTTTGGGAAGTTTTTTGTAGACATACTGCGCCTGCACAGCAAGCTTGTAACAGTCTTAAACATTAATATTCTCATTGTGATAAGCTTAGCAAAGTACGATTTTTACAATTTTTTAATTATCAGGTTTTTTCATAACTTATAAGGAAATTCTTTCTTTTCACTTCGTACCTATTCAGTTTGAGCTTGGCTCACCTTCTTCAGATTTCAGATTTTCGTTTTCGACCTAATAATCACCCCAACCGAGATCAGTTCCAGAACACTTTGAAGTACTTTGAACAGAGTATGTAAACGGTTGCTATCAGAGTGTCCATTCTGAACGCACTACAGGGCCGCGTTCCCAGGGTGCACTTGACAGCAACTGTTTTCTACCCTCTCTTTCACACTTACGCTTATGTTATGCTATCCTTTTGTCAGAGTGAGCGGTTGCTGTCATAGTGTACCTTCTGAACTCAGACCAAAGAAACTCCTACGTCATTGCTTCTGAAGCACTACACTGCAGTGCGTTCAACAGGGTACCGACCGACCATCCGACTACGATCTTTAGCTTTAGGCAGGTGGTGACAAGCCGGAACTAACGCCGCCACAGTAAATAATCTTAATCAAAGGCCGCCATTTTGAAAAATGACTATTTGTATGAAATAATTGTCAGATTTTGGACGTAAAGATATTGCGAAGCTTCCCGAACGCTGCCCAGCCGAGTTGGATTCGACGATTGATCTCTTTCTCGAAGTTGGACCTACCTGGACTGTTTGTCCCAGGTATACATATTCGTCAACAACTTCGAGTGTAGAGTCTCCAACCTTCAGAGGAGTGGGTGTAACACGGACGTTTGACATGATTTTCGTCTTATCCATGTTCATTTTAAGACCCACTTGTTGGGAGACTCTACTGAGTCCTTCGAGCATTGCGCCTAGGTCTTCCAAGGTCTCAGCCATGATCACGATATCGTCAGCAAATCGAAGGTGAGTGATGTACTCGCCATTGATGTTAATGCCGAGTCCTCTCCAGTCCATAAGAATAAGAAGGCTCAAAGTCACCCAAAGGGCGATGGAGCGTGCTATGCTTGGTGTTTCCCGACGTGATCGAATCAGAAATGAGGAGATACGTAGGAGAACTAAAGTTACCGACATAGCTCTCAGAATCGCTAGACTTAAGTGGCAGTGGGCAGGTCACATAGCTCGTAGAACAGATGGCCGTTGGGGCAGTAAAGTTCTCGAATGGCGACCGCGCACCTCGCGACTCGGTGGACCGACGACCTGGTAAAGGTTGCAGGAAGCCGCTGGATGCGAGCCGCACAGGACCGGTCGGTGTGGAAATCCTTGGGGGAGGCCTTTGTCCAGCAGTGGACGTCTTTCGGCTGATAGGTAATTGTCAGATTTGCGGCAAAAGCGCCCTCCTGTCAAGATCGTAGTGGGACTGTACACTCTGACAGCAACCGTTCCGTTCACTCTGACAACAGGTTAACATAATATAAATCGCGTAACGTAAGTGTGAAAGAGAGGGTACAAAACGGTTGCTGTCAGGTGCACCCTCGGAACGCGGCCCTGCTGTCAGCTTCCAAAGGTCCCGTTTCAAAATCATTCTGTTTTCCTTTGTATGGATCCAGTTAGTATTATACATATTGTTATTTTAATAAAATTTGTTTGTCGTAACATAATATATATTTTAATGTTGGACTTTAAACCCAGGCAGAAATAGACATGTATTCAATCTGCCCAAAAAACACAAGCAGAAACCCATATAAAAGCAACAACTGTTTTGTACCGTCCCTTTAGTTTCAGTCAGACACAGCATATCCCTCGTGAGAGGTGTATAGTATTGTTCAGAGCCATCTGTGCTCTTAAGATAAAACTAAGTGGCGACATCTATTTTGTCCGCCTAGTAACAATGTAACTAGAATTAACATATTAATACTTGATTTGTCTATCAATTAGTTAGAAAGTCTTACACCTAAGTAATTAGTTCTTCTAGAGGGCGCTGTCCAAAAGTATATAAGCTAAATCATAACCAATGTCTCGTTCATTTTCACCGACTTTGTAAGAGAAGACAATAAACCATTTTGTACCAAGAGATCGAGGTTTTGCTGTAACAAGTATTCTTTGGCATATCCTCGGAACGCCCCTAAGGAAAGCGTCGTCGTCGCGTCGTAGTTGACTTCGAGCTCCGCGGGTACTTAGTGATTCCGTCCTCCTAACCAGAGGTCTCGGGTTCAAATCCTGGCTAGTGCACGAAAACTTATGAAACTTACGTGCATTTTCATACCGACTGCTTTAACGGTGAAGGAAAACATATTGAGAAACCTGCACATCTGATTTCTAGATGTGGATGATATGATGGTCGCATTGCACTGCACACGTGCGTAGGTGTAAATCTAAATGCCATACACGTGACCGCGGGAGTTTACTAGTACCTATTATATTATCTGCCGCGGGTGATGCTGAGTGTAACACCAGGCATCCGCCGTCCGCCGTCTAACGTTCTATAGTGGATAGGACGGTCAAATTGTGGCACACGATAAGAGAGAGAGACATTATACAAATAGGGTCCTTATGAAATACTTGAAAAAAATTTTAACCACGGCTTCTACTTATGAAACTGAACAACTTTCCCTAAGAAACCTATACTCAATCAACTGAACCGGCAATTTTGTATGGGAAGTCCAAAAGTTTTTTTGCGAATCGAGTATAGGTTCCTTGGGGAAAGTTGTTCGGTTTTTTATGAGTAGAACCCACTGTTAAATTTTTTTCAGGTACTTTAGAAGGATATTATATAATATCTGTGATACTAAATCCTCCAAGTCTTAAGGTATCTAAAGACGGTTTTGTATTTGGTTCCCTATGAGCTGGCGATGGCGATCCGGTCATTCTCTGATTCACGTTCCCATTTCCATTTGTATTTTTTAATACATTTTCTGTTCTCCAAACGTGTGAGTAACGCTAAAGGTCAAACAGGTAGCGGAAGATCAAGCCTAATAACAAGTCCAAAAACAAATTATATTCACGAAGCGCAAAAGAAAACACGTAACGTACATTAAACGAAACTAATGTCGAAGTTCACATTGTTCCAGGACGGTTTAATGCATGTTTCATTTATCAAAACAAAGTATTACCATCTAAACAGGGTGTAATAAAATAGGCGTAGGGAAGCCGTTAACTGGGCTTCTACTTATCATACTGGACGACTTTGGTTCTCTGACTATTGCTAATTTTTTTATATTTTTTAAAATATAAATATCGGGTTGACTAAAAAGTTCTGCACCGAAATTTTCAGAATTTTTTAGATTCTATTGATACTTATATATTTTACCAGTAGTTGCGAGAAATTTCTAGAACTCCCCCCACTCTGTCGTATGGTGAGTATAAAAGGGCAGATTGCTACAGGTTCACTCAAAAATGGCTCCGATCGACAAGTGGCAAGTTCGAGCTATCGTCTTCTACGAGTGGCTTAAAGGCAATAACGCAAGTGCAGCAGCTGATAACATCCACCATGCATTCAAGGAGATCCTGGTAACACGCTGGAATGTCAGTCGGTGGTATGATCGATTTTCTGTTGGAGATACGAGCTTTGAAGATAAGCAGGGCTCGGGTCGACCTTCGTCTGTAAACGAAGATATGTTACTTCGCTGCATTGAAGAAAACCCAGCTGTGAACATGCGCGAGTTGGCAGCGATATTGGGTAGTAGTCAACAGTCTATCGTTGGTCATCTGCACGATCTCGGCTATAGAAAAATATTATCCCGATGGATCCCCTGTCAACTAACCGACGACAACAAAGCATGTCATGCGGGTATCTATGAATCCCTCCTATTTCGACCACATAGAAAAGAGTTTTTGGAAGATATAGTGACAGAAGATGAAACTTGGATTCTATACCAAAATGATACATGACAAGCCGTTTGGCTGCCGCATGGTAAAGATCCGCCAACCCAGCCGAAAACTCAAACCCACTCAAAAATTATATGTTGTGTATTTGGTGGGATTACAAAGGGGTGCTCTATTTTGATTCCTCCCAGCTAACAGGACAATCACGGCTCACATTTACTTGCTTGAATTGCTACAAAAGTTAGCTAAAGCAATACCTGAAAAACGTTCAAGACGTGCAATGGTTCACTTTATTTATGACAATGCTAGACCACATGTCGCTTCGACGACTAAGGAAGAAATTGTAGAACTAGGCTGGCAAACGGTCCCCCGCCCTCCTTATTCGCCAGACTTTGTACCGTCAGATTTTTAACTATTCCGGCACTTAAAGTATTTTTTCAAGGAAAAACCTTCGTGAACGTAGATGACTTCAAAAAATCGGTTGAAAACTTTTTCAATTCACAGCCTCTACAATTTTGAAAGAAAGGTATCGAGGATTTACCCATGTGATGGGAAAGAGTTGTAGAGAATAATGGCGATTATATCATTGAATAGTTTTTATTTATAAATAAAGTTTTAAAGAAATTGTTTTCTCCTTATTTTTGGTGCAGAACTTTTTAGTCAACCCGATATATCGTCCCTCGCACCACTAAGTCACGTATCTCAGTTTTTTGATGATTTGAGTTAGGACTGCCACTGACTTCCTTGGGTCGTTCTCTATGTTTTCCTTTAACTCACGCTTCTGTATGAATAGTGGTTCTCATGATATTGGTATTTACATAGTTAACGTATCTCATAAAAATCCAGGAAAAAATTCAACTAAGTGACGTAACTCACTTAGGGTTTTTAGTCAAAACCTGTTTTAAGACTTTGATAAAATATTATATCGTATCTCATATAGGATTTTTAGTGAAATGTTATTTACTTAGGCAATGAGATACGATACGATATTATTATACTGTTCTTTATTTTGGCGAGAGATAGACGGTTGATATGCTGTTAGGCCGCGGGTGCACTCATCTGATCCGGTCAGATCCGTCAGCCTGGCGGTCCTCTTAAAAACTGTTAGATGTACGCGGGTGCACTGGTCCGGTAAACTGTCGGACGGAAACAGTCATTCCACCGTTTTACAGCGCTGCTGCACTCATCCGATCCGGTCAGATTCGACAGCCAAGCCACGCCTACCTATCGGTTCTGTAAAAACCTGTCGGATGTACGCTGCTGCACTGGTCCGATAACTGTCTGATGAAAACAGATATTCCACAGCTCCGCCTGCTCCGCATAGCAAGCGTCGTCGTCGCTTTGAATAGTGTTGTCTATTGTACGATAGAAAATGTGCTCGACTTTTACACCAACTATTATAATATTATGTAATAATTTTTACTCGTATGTTTAGTTATATTTATAGCCCATAGGCATATTGTATGAATCTATACGTAAGTATTTATTTTTCACTATCTTCCGCCCGCGTGGACTTCAGAATTGTGTCCAAAAAGAAAGAAAATATTAAGATAGTGCCATCTAGTGACGAAGTGAAAATTTTGAGTTTTTAAGCATTCCTACGGGAACTCTTAAGTTACCTACCAAATTTCATCCAAATCCGTTTCAGTAGTTTCGGCGTGAAAGCGGAACAAACAAACAAACAAACTGACAAACATACAAACAAATTGACAAACAAACAAACATCCATACTTTCGCATTTATAATATTAGTGAGATGAGATTAGTGAGATTAAAAATGCATTACGCTTAAATACTTGGGTGGTAACAGAACCTAAACAAGTAAATATTAAAAACTGAAAATCTAAATATTCTACATAAGTAGATGCTTTACACATTTTCTTAAATAGTATTTTTCACTTAGTACAAAATACTATAATATATTCATACATACATATGCATTTGCATATTCAATAACTATACATTAAACCTTAATATAGTAAGTAAAAACATGTCGATAAATTATGCACAACACTTCTTTTCGTCCAGTAAGAATGTCAGCATCGGACTGCGTCGGATGAGTGCATTATCGTTCATAGAAAATGTACAGCGACTAGTAAGAGCCGATAAAATAAGAGCCGCTTTGAAAGTCATCGGTCCTGTAAACTGTCGATGTCGGATAAGTGCAGTAGTACTCATACCAAATGTACAGCGACTGAATCAGACTGTGACGTCATCTTCTGTCAGATCTGACCAGATCGGATGAGTGCAGCAGCGCTGTTAACCACAAAGTAAGTGTCGTCGCGTCGTTGTTATTGAATAGTGTTGTGCCCAGTACATGTGTGCTTTGGGCTTTTAGCCAACACCAATTATTGAAGTTGTTGTTGTTAATACAGCGTAAAAGTATAAGTATACCTATGCTTGATTTATGATGTATTAAAACACTTGGTTACCTAGGTAGGTAACCAAGTGTTTTAAGACATCTAAAATTGTGGTTTTCTCATAGAACTTTTCATATTAAAAATATCATGTCATTACATGAAACTGCATATCGTCGGTGAGCAAACAACACCGCACAAGTTGATTTTTGCGTTTCCGATGTGAGAGCCTTTGGATGCAGGTTTTAAACGCACTCCTATGTACCTATATATACTATGTACCTATATATCTTCTGTACACAGTTTTACAATAAAGATTATCTTATCTTATCTTATCTATCTTATCTATAAGATTTAGGTAAACATATCGGCCGATAAGAAGCCGTTATTAAAAAAAATAACACTACCTAAGTATTTTTTCTGTGCCACCACTAATCAAATAGTTTTTTTGGGTGACTTGTAAAGTAGGTAAAAATGACATACGCGGTGTTGTTTACTCACCGACGATATTCTAAAAGTGTATGTTAATGGTCCAAAGATAAAAACGAACCTTTTATTTTTTATTCAAAACGCATTACATTAAAATAAGAAGAGGCTTGGGTAGCTACAGTACAGAACCTAAATATGTAAATATTATTGAAAATCAAAGTATTTTTATCTGAGTAGATGCTTTACACATTTTCCTAAATCGTATTTTTTTTCTATTAATACTAAATACCATAATAAACATACAAACATATGCATTTGAATATTCTATAAATTTATATAGGGTGCTTCTAAAATATATGCCACGGCTGAAATGGGAGAAAGTATCACGTATAGTGATCACGAAAATGAGACATTCATGTGCGGAAACTGTTATTTTTTTTTCCATACAAAAAAATAACAATCATAAAAATAAATTGCTTTACTTTATTAAGCCATCCCGTATTGTGTTGAATGAAACCAGGCGCGCGAAAACATGCTTAAACGCTCCGACGTTGCGGCTAGACATCAAACAAATTCGGCACTTGTGTCGTGCTACAAAAGGCTTTGATCTGTCCGCACCCTTTCGCATACTCACTCGGGAGCGGGGTGCGACCCGGCGGGCGGGGGCGGTTGGCGCCCGCGCGCCCTTCGTACAGGTCAGAGGTCAGGTCAGTTCGCTATGCGCAGCGGTGACGCGCAGGCGTGACGCGAACGTTTTGCACCGCCTGCGCCCCCATCCGCGAGTGAGATAACGATGTCACCCAGACGTACATACGAATCAAGAGTATCTTGAAATGATACTCTGCTACCGCGATACCCTCTGATCGCGAGTGCAATAACATCCCTGCGCATGCCGTAAACCTGTATGAGCAAAGTTTTGGTGTAAGAGTCAGCCACCAGTGTTGTGTTGTGTCATCATCATCTACCGAAAAACGTCCACTGCTGGACTAAGGCCGACCGGTTCTGTGCGGCTCGCATCCAGCGGCTTCCCGCAACCTTCACCAGGTCTTCGTCGGTCCACCGAGTCGGGGGCCTGCCCACACTGCGTATTCCAGTGCACAGTCACCACTCGAGAACTTTACTGTGTTGTAAAACTGATGTAAAACTTTGTTGTGTTGTGAAATAGCTTGTAAATAAGGTGATTGACACTCTACTACCGCGAGTGCAAATAACATCCCTGCGTTTGCCGTAAACCCGTATGAACAGAGGTTTGGTGTGAGTCAGCCAGCCACCAGTGTTGTGTTGTGCAAATCCTTGTAAATAAGGTGATGAACTTAGAAACACGCCAAGTTACTTACTGTAATACACGTTCTTTTTAATTTTACGCATCTACTCTTGAGTAGATGCCTTACCTACCTAAACTTTTTACAGATACATTACAAGTACGTAATTTAACAGTCCAAAGCCTGTCAAAGTGCGATGGTAAGTTTATCACCTTGTTACGTGAATAAGCCGTTTTAATAACTGGTAAGTTTGTTTATTCTGCTCTACATTTAATTTAAAGACAATCAGCTGTTCACTAAATTAACCTGTAAAAAGAGATACCTACGAGCGTGCGTTGCTTTCATTCAGTGAAATGACATCAAGTTCATTCATGACTTCATGACGGAGCGTACGTACTTGACGGACCGTGTTGTGCGAAATTGAATCAAAGTAAAAAAAAATTGTTTAGTCTCCCAAATCAATTTAACGACTCCGGGGCACGAATTTTTTTTACTATTGTAATCTATATGCATGACTCTTACTCCCATTGCAGCGGTGGCATATATTTTGGAAGCACCTTATATTGATTTCTGTATGTACCTATAAAACATTATCATATTAATATATATGTAAATCGATAACTAAAATCTAAATGTCGATGAAATATGCATAACACTTCATCTCGTCCTGTAAGGATGTCAGTGTCAGACTGTGTCGGATGAGTGCAGCACATTCATAGAAAATGTACAGCGAATAGTGAGACCGATAAAATAAGATCCGTTTTATAAGTCCGGTAAACTGTCGGAGTCGGATGAGTACACCCGCCCTCATACAAAATGTACAGCGACTGGAACGGACTGTGACATCATCTGTCGGATCTGATCGGATTGGATGAGTGCGCCCGCGCCTTTAGGATGTTTGCGGGGGGTGAACGACGGTGGCGCAGGGAAGTTCTGGCTAATTAAACTATAGGACTTGGTGATAAGTAGTTCTTTAATGATTTGTTATATTTTATTACATATAGGTTGAAAACATATATATTATATATATTATGTAACAAACCTTTTATGTCGGATATTTTCCTATTTTCATAATAAAACTAGTGTAACTGTAGGATCGTAAGTGGAAAATTATTCGGATATTGAAAAACAAAGTTTTCACAAAGTCTCGTATCTGTTTTCAAAAATCAAAAAAAATATTACAAATACAATTAAGTGAGTAGGTAATATATCAAATGAAAGCAGAAACTTTACTCTATATATAGGTATATTAGATTTATTTCAGCATGTCCTTGGAATTAAAATATAATAGAAGTTTGAAATTCCCTAACTGAAAAACGGTTGTTTTGAAGAACTTGCAAAAATGAGATACGTGAGTTAGTGGTGCGAGGGACGATATATATTTGGGCTACTCTGACCACTTCACGCTAGGCGAAGTGGCAGGAGCTACTCCAGCAGTAGCACAGTCGGCTGGAGGTCAGTGCGACGAGGAGAGAAAGTGTCGGACAATCCGGGCATTGTTGAGGAGGACTGCCTTTTGCAAAGCCGCTATTATTGGTCTGCCTCGAAGTCCTAGCCGTCTAAGCTTACGATCCAGGTCAGCGGGGATCAAACCATTAACGGACAGAACTACAGGAATCATTTCAGTAGTAAAAATAATAATTTATTTCATTCCAAATATTACAGACTTCTTAATACGTATGTGCATAATAAGTTTTTTTTTTACAGATGGTACATAAGTACGATTGTATAAACAAATTTGAGCCAAAAATTCACATCTATACCCATACTAAATATTTTACATACTTGTGTTATGGGTTATAGTAAGACATTTTCTCGTAACAGCAGCTATTTAAAAAAAATTTTTGGTAATTTAAAAATTAATTTTGCATAGCCGCTATTATTGGTCTGCCTCAAAGTCCCAGCCGTCTAAGGTTACGATCCACGATAGCGGGGATCAAACCATTAACGGGCTGGAATGATTTCAGTGGATTGCACTTGCCACACATCCGTAACCTCGTGCGCCAGGCTAAGGTACCGCATCCTCTTGTCGGCATCAGCTTGCACGAGGTTTTCGTCGTGTGGAATAGTCATATCCACCAAAAACACGCTTGACTGCGCCCGATCCATCAACACGATATCAGGTCTATTATGATCAACAGACCTGTCCGTGATGATGTCTCGGCCCCAGTAGAGCTTGGCGCGGTCGTTTTCGAGAACCGACTCCAGCATGTACTTGTAATATGGCAACCGCCGAGCTATGAAGCCATACTTTAGAGCGATCTTTTGATGCAGGATCCTGGCTGCTTGATTATATGTCTGTGCAAATACTCAGTGTAACAAAAAATCGAACAACCGGATGTTATATGGCGCAGGGTTTCACCTGGCTCACGGCACAACCGACATAAGTCCAAGGTACCGTCTTTCATTATAAACCTCTTGTAGTTGTTCGTCTTTATAACCTGATCCTGTATTGCACAAACAAAACCTTCGGTCTCTGCAAAGAGGTCTCCGAAGCGCAGCCAGTGCACCGAAGCCTTCTGATCTACGAAGCATCTGTAGAGAGCCTTAAACAACCTTCCGTGCAGCTCTTTCTCTTTCCATATGGCTTCCCGCTCAAAAGTGCTAAGTACAGCCGGCGCTTGCCAGTTCTCTTAGGCCATGGATAAAGGGGTTAGTCCTTTATCACAAGCTATGACAACTCTATGCAAATCACTGTCGACTTTCGCCAGGAAATAGCATCGGAGGCTGCATATTTCACGGTTGTGCATTTGTTTTGCACATAGAAGGCCACGCACGACCGCCATTCTTCCGCGGAATATAAGTACATATATATATTTTTTATTTTTATTATTTTATTTTTTTACCAAAATTTTCTCAACTTTCCTTATAAAATTGGTCAAACAGCTGATCGATCTGTACAGAGATTCGTTTTCGTGCGTATTCAGAAAAGTCGTAGAACATAAGTTATCCCCAGTTAACGGCTCCTAAACCTATTTTGTTATTAGGTACCGTATATAAACCAAAAACTTAAATAAATAAATAAAAACTATTGTGAAAGACATTTTGTTTAAAATTTCTGATTCAGAGTTTTGTTGCAATTAAAACACGGCTATTTCAGAGTACTGAGGAGCCTGGGCCTATTAGTCAGTCATTTCTTTACATTAGGTACGTGTCTTACATTTTTTTTTTCGGTCCCTTAGTGCTGAGGATCGCGACCACAAATAAGGTATCTCCATTGGCTGCGGACTGTACTGTACATGTGCTATTAACTGCCCTCCGAATATTCCCTTCCACAGGTTTCTTCACCACATCTATCCATCGCGAAGGTGCTCTACCCTAACCCTGCCCTCACTCGTTTGCTTTCTATCTGAGCCAAAGTTCTTCTCCAAACTACCTATGCCTGGGTGACCGTCTAATGTGTACGCAGAAGCAAAGGGCCCTTTGGTGTCATATTGCTCAGAGCCTCGTTGTGATAGTTTAGTTCTTGAAAATTCGAAAGCTCGATCTTCTTGCCTGTCATACAAAACACAAAAATGTTGAACGCATAATTTAGAAAATTTCAGGCAAAAACACAGAAAAATGGAAAATTGATACTTTTCGGAAATCAAACCCGGGAACTCCTGATGAGAAGCAAGCAGGCTAGCCACTAGACGACGGAAGCATTTAATTCTTTGTTTAGCTACTAACATCATAGGTATTCGTAATTTCTTACAATACTTACAAGCTAATAGAATTTGAGCACAGCGGAGCGGAGACGGACATGGATTAAAACATCTCAGCTTGATAGAAAAATGATGTAACTCCAAAATATTATTTTTCGAGTTTTATGGTATGAGTACTTAGTAGGATTTGGTATTTTGAGTGATAGGTACCAGTAGGTAAGTACAAGCTTTACAGGTTACCACCAGGGTTGCCAGAAGTCTGGTTTCCGACCTGACAGTCCGGTTTTCCTTATGTCTGTCCGGTCAAGAAAACCTTGGTAAACCGGACAAAGGATTTTAAGTTTTATTGTAATTTGGTAATTTTGTTAAATTAATAAAAATAAAAAAAAAACTTGTCAGGTTTTTTTGCCCCACACCTGGCAACCTTAGTTACCACCGTGGATAGGAGAGTGACGACGACGCGAGAAACAAATATATGTATAGCTTTAAGAGACACACGAAGCGGTACCCAAACTAAGAACTTTGGCTGGAATTTGGGAATCATAGGTAAGCAGGTAGGTACCTAGTTTTTGATTTGTAGAAAGGATTTCAAAATATTTTACGCTGGCAATAATGCTGCAACTAAATGAGTGCAAGCAGTGCAACACAAATGCAGGCTGTGGGGAGAGGGGCTCCGCCCCTCCGCGTCGCCGCCCGCCGCTGCCCGCCAGCCAGCCAACCACAGTTGGGCTGCGACCATCATGGATCGCAGTTAGTCGCCGCGTCCTTAGTGTTCGGCTTTGTTAATGTAGTATTTTTAACTAATTTTAATAATCTTACATGTAGTTTAATACTAATTAATGAATTTATAGGTTGCCTAGTGTTCTGTTTATGTCAGCAAATTGCCTCGCGGCTCGTGACGGACATGGCTGTGAATCAGTGTTGTAGTGCTAAACTGTCGAAATCGATTTTTGGAATGTTACTCGGGAACCAATATCTTTATTTACTTCTGTTTGCGATTATTCTCATGACTGCCTCCGCTGACACGGAGGTATCCTGTAAAAATGTGAAAAGTTACTTCGAGAGGAAAGGAATGCTGCAGCTGGTGGATATACAGGAGCAGCCGAACTCAGGTGAGCGCTGTGCGTGTGTGTGTGTTGTGACTGCCTGTAATGCAGCTCAGTAAGCGCGTGTGATAGTGATAAAGACGCTAAACTAAATGATAATAATATGATAATCAATATCTCTGTAGGTAACACACAACACGTTGTAAAACATCTAAATACAATTTTAGCTTCATTCACGTTCTTGTTGAAGACTGAATTGATTGGGGTGCACTTAGGAGGGATACCTTAAATGAATTTGTACGTACATTGTTACAGATCAAATAAATTAATAAATTTTTAAAACATAATCATGAACATAATATGTAGTTCATTGACAGGCTATCTTGCTAACAGACTTAACTAAGCAATCTACGTTTTCTCGGTGGGTATCATCACATCAGTAATTAGGTAGGTAAATTAATTAAATAAATTGCCTTCTTCATTTATTCGATCCTTCATTTCAACTGTGATATGAATCATATTACCCAGAATTTTAATAATTCATATTTTATTGCTCCCTAACTGTCCCCTTCCGGCAAGCATCTTAAGAAATAAAGAATACGAAGTTACCTACAGAAGGGATATAAAACCGTAATTTTATTGCTTAGTAGGTACATTACAGATGAAGGTCGAGGAAAAATGATGGTATTTTTTATTGTTCTACCGAAGGAATGCAAAAGCCGTAGACGCCGCCGCCGCCGCCCGCACCGTCGCCGCCGGCCGGCCGGTGGCGTTGCAGGGTTAACGCTTCCCTTTGTGGGCATTTTACCTGCGTGCGATGCGATTGATATGGAATAGCTGGGACTAAAAGACCTGTCGATAATTTGCTTAACATCGATTTTACACCTGTTTGTTACTGCATGCAGCGTCGAAAGCTAAATAGGTACAAAACGGGTCCGCTCGTGTAACAATAACATAACTCAATTATTTATTTTTTCCGACTTGAACCAGTAGCGTTGTATAATCATATTCCTACATATTTATGTATAAAAATAAACTAAGTCTACATAATATCTTTTCTGTGTTAGTAAAAAAGTTTAATGTTTCAATTAAGTAGGTTGGTGGTCATTCTTTAAACCGTTTCTCGTTTCTTCCAACCTCTGTCATTTTACCTTGATTTAGTTAAATGATCTTACTCTTTACTTTTCGTCATCGGGGAAATGGGAGAATTTTTGCAGCGTTGTCCTCCACTGGCGGACATCGTTCTCCGATGTCCGCCAGTGCTGGACAATAAGCGGGGGACAACGGGAATAGACGGCGATTTTGACCGTCAAAGGGTTAATTAGTATAGTAACTAAAGAAAAATATGTAGTTTCACTATCCGGTACTCGTCATCCCACCTACCTATTAAAGTATACGTATTGAACACATCACAGGTGCCCTACGTTTATCTCACCATTTAATGAAATACACGCGATATTTTGGACGTGTAAGAAACGGCGGCGGCGGCGGCGGAGGGTTTTCAGTATGTATGGTCCATTCCAATCAAAAAAAAGCAAAATGTAAACCAACTTACTATGGAACTGACACATGTCAATGTCATCTGCATACTACGTTTGTTTACCTTTTGTTTTTTTTTGATTGGAATGAAGTATATACGGTGTGCTTTGTCGATTGTCAAGTTGCAGTTTTAAAATAATAGGTAGGTAGGTATTGTTTTTTTGAAAATGTATCGATTGGGTATTTTGAGAAATAGATAGATAGATAGATAGATAGATAACTCATTTATTAAATACCACGTACCTATAAGTTCCAAAACCTTAAATTTTGGGTAAAAAAAATCTTACAATTAGGTACCTATTTAAATGTCGGACCATGCAAAGTCTAGGGTTCCGTCGTTGTCTCTACTACCTATTACCAGCTATTAATATTTTATTATTAATAACTACTTTACCAAAGTGTGACAGAGAAGTGTGAGTGAAGGTAGTCGACTGTGACAAAAAGTCACGCTGTGAGTAACGGCGGGACATCTTCACTGCCTTGCGTTACGTTTTTCAACCGATTACCTATTTATAACGTACATGCACGTATTATAGGTAACATAGTTACCTATTATGAACATGCATAGTCTATAAATCTGGCTCTATAATCTCGGTAGACGTAGGCGTAGCAACTCTTAGTGGGTGGTGTTGTGAAATTAGCGTGCCCACGCGAGCCGGCAGCCGGCAGTCAGTCGGGTACCTGCGGGGTGCCAGTGCATGGCTCGGCCACACCGAGTGCTCGCCAACTGCCGCTGCTGGCCGCTGGCTCCAGGCGCACGCGCTGGGTCCTCGGCACTGTCAAACAAAATAAGAATGCTATGTGAAGCTGATTTGTTTGACAGTCATAACAGTTTTTTGTAGAACAAGTGTAGAGCAGTCCGAGTTCCGAAGCATAATCCAGAGACATAGGTAACTATAGTAAATAAATACAGGTTCGTTTGAAATCTCGTATGTCAGAGTGTTGAAGCAGCGCGCAGCTCTGTCCGACGGCCATGTTTGGGTGTTTAAGCAGTAGATAAGTAAGTAGTCAGTTCACGGCAAGGTGATGACATTCAGCGCCGACGGCGCGGCGCGTGGGCGCCTGGGACGAGTTGTCGCACAAACAGAATACAACTTGACACACTTGACGCGATTTCTACATGTTTGGTCTGATTTACAAAAAGTTCAAGTTGTATAAGCCATGACTTTGTGTTATACTTACCTTAGAAACACTCAATTCGTAGGTAACAGTCAGTGTGAAGAGAGAGAGGAGAGAGGTATACCCTAAATGCATTGGTATTGACCAAACACTCGTAACTATCTACATATGTGTTATAATCACAATCCCTGGACATTAAACCATGTATTAATTATCTAACTAATGAAGACAACTCATTTTAACAAGCTACCTACCTAGTTATTTAATACACAACACGAGTTAATTATGAAGCTCCCGGAGATTCCCGGCGCGTGCGCCGAGCTACTGAAACTCGATCCTGAGCCCGACAGCGGCCATCAATTTGATAAAATGGAGATACCCATGACTAACTAACTGTTATTATTATACATATTACATATTATGTTAGAACAAAACGAACCTAAATATGATCTGCAAGTTCGAAGCGAGATCAAGATGTACGAAACGCAGCGCAGCTAACATTATCTGTGTAAGTACCTGCGTTTACGCGGCGGTGTTTCTGTGGCCACGGCTTAATCGAATCATTAAAACTTCAGTCGCAACCAGTTTTATAATTAAGATAAAGGCTGCATATGTAATTTAAGCACCTACCGGCTACCATACCGGTCGCCGCCGCGATTCTTAATGAGGCCGCTGCGCCGCGCCGGCTGCGTGCGCGCCCGGCCGCCCCGGTCCGTCCGCTGCCGAGCCCGGCCCGGCCGCGTCCGCAATAAAATGACCAAGTGATATACCTACGTAACATAAATGCAAAAAATGTTTTGCTAAAGGCGGAGAGAGATTCTAGTGTCGTCATTTACTTACTTGTTATTCTGAAAGAAACTTATACAGGCAACCTCAGTATAATATTAAATGGAAATAAACTTAATTAGTAGAAATCTTATAGGAATTTATTTGTCTAATCACCAGTATGCCGAGTAATAACAAAAAACGCGATTGCAGCTCACCAGTTTAATTATATTGTCGTTAATGTAAAGGTTTTTTTGTAAACCATTTTGTTTGTTTTGAATAAAAGCGTTTTTGTATTACCCCTTTCAGTCGAGCTGTTCAATGAATCCGTCTGCGCTGTCGTGTCGCTCGCAGAGGTTTGAGTGGCCCAGAACCTCTCATCCTGTAATTAGGGCCGGACACGGGGCCGCGCGCGGGCCGGGTTGCGCCGCCGCCGGGCCGGGCCCCGCTCCGAGGCCCCGGCGTCGAACATCATACATGTCTAAAAATTCCCTTTATCATTCCTGTCAAATAAATCACACTGGTTACGCTAAATTCTTCTAAGCATGCAAATTATTCAAAATATGAAAAGATAGCAAGACAGAAAGACAACCTCGGTGCGAGAAGAGAAAGAAAAAACATATGTAATCTTTAAGCATGTGGCTCGCGAGTAGTCGCGAGTCGCGATCTCGCGATTGTAATGGCAATACAAGTAGGTGGACACTGACTGGGTTAATACTCGTACCAGTAGAGAGATGTGTCACTCGTCGTCGTTGCTCTCATTGTCAGTATATCATGATGTTCATAGCGTAGCTGCTGATGATGGTACAGACATCCATCTCTCAAATCATTAACCTGTCTATGCGGTTAAACACGGAAGAAAGAGGTAGGGGGAAATGGTAAGTAGGCGGATCTCGCGTGTCATAAATTAGCGCTGCAGTACAGGACGCACTCATTCTCAATCGCGTACTATGCGGCACCGGACGGCTGATGTTCTCGGATAAATAAAATTAAAAAACATGTAAACATGCGATACTGTGCTGTTTTAGAGTGCAGAAATAGAAGCACAGACAAAATATCATATAATGAAGGCATTACATTTCACCGGTAAATGTTGTATTTTATATTTCGATTTAAAATTGAATTGAATTTAATTCAAAGCTTTATCCCGAACGAATTAGATAATTTTAAACTTTATGTGAGAGTAATAAAAGTCATACGTCAGTAGCATAAGTCGGCCTGGTCCACCAACATTCTCGTGTGTTCTAAATAGTGATGTGCAATCATTTATCTTTGACAATATATTATCGATATCGATAAAAAGAGTAGTTGATTTTATTATCCTTCCAGTTGTTTATAATGTGTATATTTTAGATGCATTTTATTGGCAAATGTCAAACCTTTGTTCATTCCCTACTACCGAAGGATTTTGTAGGTATGTATGTAAATAATTCTTTGGTACGCTCTACAGCCTAAAGGGCGTCACATACAAGCTGCAAAAATAACTTTTTTGTCTTTCAATTGACTAAACAATTTCAATAATGTAACTCTTATGAAATAAAAAACGATATTAATATGAGAAAAAAAAATATCAACCTTTTCAAACGTGTTTTTATTAAAGAGAATTGTGTGGCGGTACCCATGTTAATGAAACGTAAAAACTAGAACATTACAAAAGATTCCCGACAAACATCTTCTGGAGCGCACGTCTTCAGTCACTCATCCAGAATTCATATTCATCGTATTTAGACTGTACCCAGCAGCGCGTCTGAACGGCGTCACTCTGAAACGCTCACTGGCCGTAGAAGCGCTTCAACAGCGCGCGCTTGGGCAGCGCTGCCCGACAGCGCGTTTCAACAGCGTGACTATAAAACGCTAGTACTAGCCTGCTGCCTGATACATATCCAAGCGTGCGCTGTTTAATAGCGCTGCCGAAGCGCGGATCTCTGAAACCAGCCTGTGCTATTTCATCGTAATATCAAATATAGCTCGCCACACTACAAATAAAGGGCGTCACACACAGGCGCTATACTGTGAGTGCGAGTTTAAAGCTATAATTACTCGCATACTAAGAATGACGCCATGAGTGTATCAGTAGATAAATAAAGCTGAATCTTGCTTTTTTTTATAATTTGTCTACGTTACGTTATTATATACTCTACCTTTTCAAGAATCACACGGACGCTATACTGTGCTATTTCATCTTACGATATCTGCTGCTGTCGTGTGTGACTGTAGCAAGCTATCACACATGGCGGCAACACTATCGTATAAAGGGGTAGGGACATTTGTGGCCTATGACCTGTCGAATTTTCACGAAAGTTGTGTCGCAGTTTGAAACCTCCTTAAATCGATAGATGGGGTCGTCCATTAATCACGTGAGGCTCAAAAGGGGTAAGAGGGGGTTCGGAAAAAATAACGAAATATCACAAGGGGAGGGGGGGGTGTAGTTAGATATCACGTGTATTTATTTTTTCGCTGAACATGCGATTTCTAGAGTAAGTTCCAAACGTCAGACTTTTTTTGTTACGTTGTTTTTAACTCATCCCAAAGTTCGAAACGGCGTCAGACAGTCAGAAACAAATGTCTGTCTGGTCATTTTTATCACGGTGCTTAAATTTTCAAGAATTAAATTACATTGTACCTGTATTTAAAGATAATATTTTGTACCAAAAAATACATGTGATTTTGGGTAGGGGGTTGCGGCGATGTAGTCTAAAACCTCACCACATATCATCAGGGGGAGGAGGGGTCTAAAAAATTGCTAAAAACATCACGTGATTAATGGACGACCCCTTTCCAGAAACATCGGGTGTTTCAAGGGAAACATTTCCGGATATCGATATTTCAGTGATAGAAGATTACTTACATCCCTAATCGAGTAGCGAACGGAAATGACGTAGTAATGACGTGTACTAGTTATAGGTAAATAAAGTTGTGCTTTATTAATATGCAGTGAAAGTTTAATTTCGCTAGGACGTTTATGAAGCGCTTTTGGAGTTTTCCGTCATCTAGAGTTTCTGCTACTCAACACTAGATGTCACTATCAAATACGCCTCTATTTGCTCATTTTGTATGAGCTTTATGGACGAAGTAATAGATTTCAATGTTGCTAATTTTTTAATATTTTTACGTGCTATATTTATGGTCCAATCAAAGGCCTTCTTGCATTAGTAGTGCGTAAATATACTAGGTGTTGATGTGTGATTTCGGCGACATCGGTTCTGGTACAAACGCGTCTTTAAGGCCCTTCCCCCTACCTCTTTCTTCCGTGATTTTATCTATACCCTATTCGATCTGTTTACTTTCCTGATGCTTTATGATGCAGCAATAATATCACATCAAAAAAGATATAGGTACATGTCGCAGCTTTTATAAGAGTTATAAAAAATTCTGTGTGATTATCTTTTTTTATGTAAATGTGAACGAATCAATTTGCTTTTGCATCGCGAGGCTCGTAAATATTTAGGAGGCCGCCCACACGCGGCCACTGCCGATGCCGCTCACGGACGGACGGCGGCGGCTGCGGACGCACCATAGGAAACCCATAAACGCCGGCGCATGAATAGACGAGCGCTCGTAAAAAGATCGTTGCCGAACTAGCGGAGGTCGCGGATGACGCAGACGCTGCCGACCGGATTCCACTAAATTTGCACACCGCCGCTGTATTGACAACCTATTCAATTCATACAGCCATAACTTACCTAGCTGTCGCGGTTTGCCAGGCGGATATTACTATAATGTCTCTGATAATGATAATACTACCTATGGTTCATTCCAATAAAAAAAAAACAAAAGGTAAATAGATAGATAGATAGATAGAAGCTTTATTTAGAGACTACAGATCTTAAATTAATATATAAAAATAAAAACTTAAACTAAAGAAATAAGATAAATCAAGATAGTATGCATCTGACATTGACATGTGTCATTTCCATAGTAAGTTTGTTTACCTTTTGCTTTTTTTTTATTGGAATGAACTATAATTGATGTGATGAGATGACACTGCAATAGGTGGCACAGTTCTGGATGAAAGGATAACCATGTGTCACAAAGACTTTAGCCTGGACTTTTAAGAACCAGTTTCAGTCACTAAAGCCCGTTTAAAAGATCAAACGCAAATGTCAGCTGCTTAGTAAATAAAAGGTACATGGAGTAATAAGCGGCCATTTAGCCAGATCAAGCAGGACTGACAGGTAATCCCGCTAGCATTCCTTAGGCGGCGGCGGCGGGCAGGTGGCGACATGTCGATGCAGCGCGCGACCGGTCTGCTCTGCCGAGTGCTCTCGTTGCTCGCAAAAAAGCACCGACATCGATGTAGGCACGAATGATTCGCCTGCTATAAAATTTTGGAAAGCTACGAAGAGTTTCATTAGGCTCAGGGCGACCTTCCAGCCACTGAAAGAGCATTTCTAGAATTTGATCTGAGTTCACCTTGCGTTCAGTAAGTAAATGGTCGTTCTGAGAAAGCTCAGGAAACGCGTGATTCAATGAACTTTGTTGGCAGGAGAAATACTATGAATAGTATAACGAGAAATCCGTAAGCTCGCGAGAAGGAGAAATCGCATTTCCCTTGTTAACTTACAAATGAAAAGACATCCAAGTAAACTTCTGTCGTAAAATTGCTATTATTTTGACATTAAAATTTAACTCCACCCAGGCAGAAACCTGTTTGATTGTCGTCGAAGGTAGAACAGCTACTAAGTATGGTCTAATTTATGCATAAGTATGATTTTTTGCAGATTCAAAATAAAAATGTCGTTTTGTGCATAGAAAAGTTGCACAAACTTAGTTAGAATTATTAGGAACACCTTCAGACGACTATGCCACGAAAGGCCTATCAGATACTAGTAGCACCCGCATGATTGAAATCCTCGGTGACATCGCGCGGAGAAAGCAAGCCAGACTCCCTGAAAAACAGTTACTTATTGCCTGCATACTCGAGTTTTCAAGGGAGACGTCCACTGTTGACGGCTGACCTGACCTCCTCAGAGATTTTCTTTAGGCACGTGATTCTGAGCCATACTTATTCATCCACCGAGCGGCTTCCTACCAGTTCCGAGCTTCTACTTATATTTTGGCGAATGACTAATGCCAGCCGTGTTTGCGGCGCTGGGACGCGTCGCCCGCCGCCGCGGCGGGCGCGGCGCAGGCTGGCTCTCGGAGCGCCCTGCAGTTGTCGGGAGAGTTATGACGTGGCGAAAACAAAACGAGTTGAATCGATTCGTGCATTCCTTCGGTTCACAGATTCCCGGCGCGGAATGCGACGCCGCGGGCGCGTGTAATCATTATAATCTGGTTTCAGAGCTCGATTCGTCATCGTCTTATTTAGTTAATGGAATGGCCAATACCGTGTGAAGATCTGTGGATGACTTGTATCTCGTTGCGTTTCTAGTCGGTCGTACCATAGCCTACTTCCAGTGATCTGTGAAATATAACACAGATCAGACTCTATGGTGGTTCTACGTCCTCATGCAGTGTAGCAACCTCCATTGCGCTGCGTTATGCGAGTGCGCTTTTTTCTGAGGAGATTAGTATATAATCCTACGGTGCCAGGTGGATAAGCGGTGTTTGCTGTTTACATCGGTACTCTGTGCATTTTAAAGATTAGTTTTACACGATTCGATAAACTTTCATCTTTCATTTCTGTTGTTTTAATTTTTTAGGCGAGAGTGTAGTTTTTTGTAAAAGTTTGGTGTAAAGGAAAATTATAAATATTTTATAAATCAAACGAACTATTTAATACATTGACAACTGGGGAGTTCAGTGTAGCCAGGACTCAGAACGCAAGACTCGGTCGCATGGGAGCGGAATGTGGTCCGGCAGCCGGCAGGCAGGAGTGCGACGGTAAGCGGGGGAGAAGGGGGGGGGGGGACGCAACCTGCGCGCGCCGAGTGGCCTATAAACTGCACCAAGCGCTCGCTGCGCTGCGCCTGCGCCCCGTAATTATGTATGCCGCCGTGAGAGCTGCGCGGCCGATCACCCCGTAGCCCCGTACCCGCATAGCGCATACCCCACTGCGCTTTGTCTTAATCATTTCTGCAAAATGCGGATAGTCGCCACTCTGAATATGTTTGTTAGTACCACTGCACTCCCTTCGTCGTCGTGTCAGCTCACTATATACCGCGTTTATAAATAAAGAATACCTCACAAGTCGTCGATAAGAGGGGAACACCCCTGAAACTACGGTATAATGCCCTTGTGAGAGGGATGTCGCACTTAGAGGACCATTTTCTGCCGGTTGTTGTATGTTGGCTGTAGTTCTGCAGCTCAATAGAACATGCCTGCGCCCCTGCGTCTCCTCATCCTCCATCTACTCCTCACTGGCGTCTGCTGGCGTCTGTCTCTGGTCTCCTTCGATTTCGCCGTCTAAATACAATACATGTCAATCAGCCACATAACCAGATGCTGCTAATGCTGCTTCTATTGTTCCAAACGCTTGTAAACTTAAGCTAGGTATTTATTGTACGCTTGTACTGAATGATTCTATGTCTAGACGACTGTATGTATAGTTGTCTACACATCACATAAATATTGAGTGGAGTGAGTGGAAATCTAACCACGCCTCGTGTGATTTAATCCTGATATCATCTTAATAGAGACATTGGGTGGTCTACCTGAGTAGATGTTTTTTTTCCTTTCGTCCACTACGATTTAAATAAATGGTTTCATATCATAGCCTGTAATTTGTGAGATGAGATGACGCGTCCCAGAAGTCATCACAGCGCGCTGTTCTGCGGCGGCGGAATGTTTTACTCGCCTGAGTCGCCTGCGTCGCGTCCATTTGATAATTTGATTACACGCGACGACGACGACGCTTCGTCGTAGTCAACAGATGTTGCCTAAATAATAAATACTCAGGTACTTACTTCTTGAACTTTACATAAATCGTGTACTTAATGAAAAAAAATGACAACGTCGTCGTTGGATGTTACATTTTAATCTTTTTGTCTGAGGTCTTATTTTAATAATAGTGCAGTAAACCAAGCCAGTCAGTTATTGTATTCATTGCTGTTTCCGGTCCACGGCTAGGCTAGCGCACGTGTGTCGTGGTAGCGACGAGAGCGCGGCGAGGCTCGATCTTGCAGAGCGGTCGGTCGGTCGGGGCGAGTCGGGGTATCACGCCGCGTTATGAATGGGCGAGGGACCCCCGGCGGCGCCAGCGCCACGGAGCTGTAATCGGAATTCCAAAAACTCGAGTGGGCGATCGATGCGCGCGCGCATAAAAACCTGCCGTTACACGCCGCCCCCGCGCGCTCACGACCCAGCAGTGTACTCCTCAGTAGTCTCAGTACTCAACACAAATCACAGAACTATTATTTTATTTTATTACTAATAATAGGTAGGTACCTGAATGACGAAAATATGTAATTTAATCGGACATAATAGAAACACATTACCTCAGAGTATTTTCAGGTATTAGGTATGCTATTTTTTGTTTTTGTAGGTTGTAGCAGCAAATTAACACTGGAGATAATTAAGGTTAGTTTTGCGATATTAATGTCGCCGATCAACTATGTCTAAGTTTAAGGGTTTCCTGGCAAAATCAGAGACTACTTATGTTATTTCTGGCAACATCTAGTAATGGTAGATAGCTACGAGCTACGTGGTCGCGGTACAAGAAGCCGCTTGCTCGCTCCATGCTTGTTAAAATAACAGCATAATGAATGAGTTAAACTGTTTGGTTAATGTGACAAAGGCAGGTGGAGGAATGCGGCGCGGGCGCCTGCGCACCGGCGGCGCGGCGGCGGCGGGTCATTGTTGAAAACACTAGTTCTCCATTCGATCTGGTGTCAAGTCACGTAACGCTAACACACGGTTCGGTATTCGTAATAAACGTCACATTGCTCAGTCCTCGTGCGCCCAGAGACTGCGGAGTATTGCCTAATAATGAATCTGAAGTGTTAACGGCAACTTATTTTTTGATGCAGCCACCACCCAGAATTCGGGAATCGCTGATACGTACTGCAGCAGAGATCCAATTTTCATTCTAAAACAGGTTATCTCGATTACAGACTCTTGTACTCGTGTGACATCAGTTTTTGAACCCAGTAGATGCAAGCAGCCAGTATGGAGCTTTTGCAGTCCAGTCCAGCCGTGTGAAAACCAACACGGTCGCACGCAGGCGCGGCGCGGCGCGGCCGGGTCGACGGCGCGGGTGCGGGCGCGCGCAGCCGATGTAGATGTTATCTCGCTCGGTCAGACAAAGGCACCGCCGGCCTCGGCTCGCCCCATGCGGTCACTCCAAATTCAACTTTAACATACCAACAATAAAACTTAAACTGGCCCAGATGTGCCGAAGGAACTAATATACAAGTAACAGTGTGGAATTACAACACTTTTGTTGGATTGTGGGCTTTTGTCGCGTCACAAATATACATTAGTCATAAATGTGAACATTACGGGCGGAATGGCATCTTTCGATGTAATCGCGGCTTTGTTCCAGATCGCTAGATTGTGTTGTCGCACACACTCACGGCTACGGCGGAGATAATGAGAGTATCATTCATTACGGTCCCAAAAGCTGACCACCCACCGAGGCTGCCAGCGCGCCCCTAGCGGTGCTTCGGTGGCGCGGCAGAGCGACCTCCCAGACAGTAGTGGAGTTAGAAAACTCCCCAGTCGAAGATCGAAGCAGTTTATGGCTTGCAATAGATGTTGCACAGAATCTGTACGATCCTCTGGGATTTCTATTGAACCTAATGCTGGATGGGTTTCATAATTTTAATTACAAAGAAGTAATTATTAGAGTGGATCTTGTTTAGGGCTGAGGTCAAAAGAAACAAAGGTGTTTTAATTTGTAAGGTTTTTGTGGCAAGTAGGTATGCCAGCGCGCCACCTGAGCCAACATTGGGCGACGGCGCGGGCGGTGGCACGGCGGCGGGCGGATCGGCGGCGGCCGGCGGCGGCGCTGTTTCGTGTCCGCGCAATCACCCGCCGCCCGCGCCGCTGCCGCCGCTCGTACGCGACGAGCTGCTGGCGAAAGAGCTGCTGATAAAGGGATTAATTATAGCACAAAGTAATCTTACTTACTTTGTGATTATAGGTACATGCTCATGTGTTGTTGTTAATGTCAGTTTATAGTGTATATGAAAATGGAGAGATAGGTTAGATCAAAGTTTACTTCAAAGAATTGTCACGGTCTTTGAGAACCTAATTAACGACGGACATGTTTACAATTTACAAGAACTTTAACCAGTACCTAATACTTGCCAGAACACAATGTCTCTTATTTTGTGAATTTGTACAATATTTTTACTACGGCCGGCTGGTCGGGGGGTGGCTAGGTGCCTGCACCTGGCTGAGAAGGCCTACCCTCAGAGCAGCAGGGACACCGCACGTATAGTGCGACGCGCGAGTTCGGCGCGGGGCGGCGGCGGCGGAGCGGGCGCGGCGCGGCTATTTGTGGCGGCGTGATGACCGCACGCGCAGTGCACCGACTCCTCTGTTTACTCTGCGCGGGCCGGAGATAGCGCGCCCGACATGCGCGGGATTACGGGCGGGTCACGTGCACCTGATAGTCGGCTTTCCTTTTTATTCCGTTTCCGTTGTGACTTCGCCTGCTCACCTGCCTCTCTCCTCCTTTCTACTCCCAGTCTGCGTTTTACTGCAAAACTTTTTTTTTCATAATTTGGGAGCGTTTGACTCCCAACTTACCTGATGTTCAAAACCATAATTAATCTCAAGTTTTTAAAACTTGTCATCACTTAACACTTAACCTTGTTAGCTGAGAACGATACAAATCATGTTTTTGGTGTGAGACCTTATGTGGCCAGTAGGATAGAGCAGAGCTCGTTCTGCACGCACGGTGCGTTGACATCTCATAATAACACACCTCGATCGCAATCACCAGACTCTTTTGTGACTCAGAGTTCAGATCGGACGGATGACGGAGCTGGCAGAGCGACAGCAGGCTCAAGTAGCCTGTGATATCAGGTGATATGAAGCGGTTGTACAGTACCTATAAAACTGAGTGTGTTGTGATCTCTGTTTATATCAGTTTGTAAATTGCAGACCGCAGCAGATGCGCCGCACTAACTTATTTATATCGCTCGCTCCTATCGAGAGGAACTGGGTCGAACATTGTAACTAAGTGCTTACTTAAATGTGTATGTATTTGCAAACTGCTACACTGACTTATCAAAATATTTTCTTTCGCGATTGAAAGCAGACTTGAAAGAGTTTTGAATTGTAACCATTTGGTGTAATATAGTGCCTACTCCTATAGTATATCGTAGGTGGACTGAATCCTGTTCGACCTATTTACCTGCTCGCCCTTCAACTACCTTGCTGCCTGACGTCAGTAAATTGTAAGATGACTGCTCACGGCACGCCATGTTTTTTTACCCTTAATTGGTAAGCCCTTGGTTTTAGAGTTAGGTTTAAAGAATCTTTATTTCTCATTAAAGACATAAATAAGCCACTTACAAGAGAAAAAATAGGCCAGTATGTTTACAATCGTCGTACCGTAATACGCCAGTCACCGTAGACATAAAAATCGCGTTAGGTCGCATTGGTTGCAACAGTTCTGATTTTTTGGTATGTTGTTAGGGTTGATAACAGTAGTGTAAAATAAATTTTTCAGTTTCGAAAGACTTGTGCTAACTGCGTGGTGCTCCAAAAACATCGAAATTTTCGGACTTCTAAAAAGTGCATCTTACGAAAAAGGTCATTATACACACTTATAAGAAGACACAATTTGCTATAATTTAAGAGCAGTTGCAGCTCTGTAGGTCTAATAGAACTCAAGATACAGCACATCAAACATTGGCAATTTTCGCAAAAAAGTTCAAAATTGTAGTTTTGCCGCCTTCCGAGCAGAATATCGGCTATAATACTCATTCTACGAGGAAAGTCATTAAAAAGAAAGTTATAGAGAAGTTAATTAGCTTTAATTTAAGTACAAACTGAAGTTTGTAAGACCAAAAGTTCCCTTGTAATCTGGACAAAGCGAAAAATTAAGGAAATCAGATTTTTCAAAAAAGGGAGCCTGACAAATAGGATTTCTGTAAAGGATAAGAAAGACATAAATCGGGGTAAAATAATTTATACTGATATTATAAAACTTAAATTATATCACATTATATCACTTAGTGATGGCGGGACCTCAGTTGATACCTGCGACAGAAATATACATGAAATATAGAACAAAATGTCATTTCATATTTATTATAATGAATTACAACGAAGGAGTAGGTATGTAATATTAGGTTTACCTTTAAGTTCATCTGACAGCTCTTCCTGGGGCTCCGGAGACTGCTCTGTTGCTTGTTGTAAAGGGGAGGTCGTCGAAGTCGTCCTCTTGATTTAACTCGGTCAAGGCTATGGACGGAGTGTTGAGGCAGACAGGTCTTCCCCTGACAAACTTTGCAGAAAATTTCAGCCCTGTTGTCTTGCTGGAGCATCTTCCTTTACCGCACCCATTCTTACACCTGCATGACAGGAATTTCATAAAAACTTGTTACAAATAGTTTGAATACACAGCCGAGAATAGACCTACGAATGGATTACCTTACTTGCATGACAGTAATTTCAGCAGGGTTTTCGACCCTGATTACTTCGTTGATGTCACTAGTGTCAGACCTTACTGGCTCGTTGAGGTGTTGTTGCAATTACTGAATGCGTGAAATGACAACTGTATTCCAGGGGGGGATGAAAGCTCTTCTTGAATGAATTGTTTTGGAATACAGTTGTTCTTTTACGCACGTAGTGGTTGTTACAACACCTCGAGGAGCCAGTAGGGACTGCCACTAGTGACTCAACGAAGAAATCAACGTCGGAATTCCTGTCATGCAAGTAAGGTAATCCATTCGTAGGTCTATCCTGGGCTGTGTATTTAAACTATTTGTAACAAGTTTTTATGAAATTCCTGTCATGCAGGTGTAAGAATGGGTGCGGAAAAGGAAGATGCTCCTGTAAGACAACAGGGCTGAAATTTTCTGCAAAGTTTATCAGGGGAAGACCTGCCTGCCTCAACACTCTGTCCATAGCCTTGACTGAGTTGAATGAAGAGGACGACTTCGACGACCTTCCCTTTACAACAAGCAACAGAGCAGTCTCTGGAGCCCCAGAAAGAGCTGTCAGATGAACCTAGACCTTCCAAAAGAACATGATTGTTTCGTCGCTAAGTGCTTAAAGGTAAACCTAATATTACATACCTACCCCTTCGTTGTAATTCATTATAATAAATGTGAAATGACATTTTGTTCTATATTTCATGTATATTTCTGTCGCAGGTATCAACTGAGGTCCCGCCATCACTAAGTGATATAATTTAAGTTTTATAACATCAGTATAAATTATTTTACCCCGATTTATGTCTTTCTTATCCTTTACAGAAGTCCTGCAATTTGTCAGGCTCCCTTTTTTGAAAAATCTGATTTCCTTAATTTTTCGCTTTGTCCAGATTACAAGGGAACTATTGGTCTTACAAACTTCAGTTTGTCCTTAAATTAAAGCTAAATAACTGCTCTATAACTTTTTTTTCAATGACTTTCCTCGTAGAATGAGTATTATAGCCGATATTCTGCTCAGAAGGCGGCAAAACTACAATTTTGAACTTTTTTGCGAAAATTGCTAATGTTTGAAGTGCTGTATATTGGGTTCTATTAGACCTACAGAGCTGCAATTGCACTTAAATTATAGGGAATTGTGTTTTCTTATAAGTGTGTAAAATGACCTTTTCCGTAAGATGCACCTTTTAGAAGTTATAAGCCAAAATCTGAAAAAAGTCCGAAAATTTCGATGTTTTTGGAGCACCACGCAGTTAGCACAAGTCTTTCGAAGCTGAAAAATTAGTTTTACACTACTGTTATCTGCCCTAACAACATACCAAAAAATCAGAACTGTTGCAACCAATGCGACCTCCGATGTCTTGTACGACTGGCCTATAATTAAATTAGTCTATGACGTGAGTAAACTGCCTTTCTGAAGAATATATTGCATTAGGTTTATTTTAAATTTATTAAATGATTCACTCTTTTTTATAGTTGAGGGTAATTTATTAATAAAGTTGTGCAGCCTCGTAAGTAAGCATTTGTTTGCCGTAGTTGGTTCTCGTCTTTGGTAGTACTAGGTAACTTGCCCGTCTTGTGCTGCGTTTAGACACATGTTTTACTTGGGTGAGTGTGATTGATGTATGAATGGTTTTAGTTAAGATTTTACGAATTAATAGGATACGAATTAAGAGGAGTTCGTGAGGAGTACTGGATACCTACTATCAGATGATTAAACTTATTTGATTGATATCTGCATCCAAGTCACAGATTAGGTAATGTACTCCAAGTCCTTATATCCTTGTTTCTGGTTTAATTCATTAAATTATTTTTGAAGGTTGTCCTGGTGCAAACTCACTGTGTGTATGTCTACTTATTGTTAGATACTTGACTGATCTCAAAATTCCAGGCAGATAAATAGAGACATTTGTGCCTTACATGAATTACAATACTTGTTCAGCTAAACCTCTCTCACTGAATGCCCGCGCGGCCGGCGTGCTTGCGCGATTTTACGCCTAATCGGACAATGAAGTTTACAAAGTGAAGCTCCACCTCCAGCGAGCGGACGCACGGTGCCGCTTAATCCGCAGTCGAGGGCCTCCACTAAAGCCCTGGATAAGTAAGCGATTTCGCGCTGGTGTGCTCTTTGTGTCAATCTACAGATCGACCGATAATAACGATGCTTGTTTGTTATTTTCAGGTAAAGGAACATTGCGAGTGGGTAAAAAAAGGCCACGTGTGTGGGTGAGTCCGCTTTGGTGTAAAAATGGAATTCGACGACGCCGACGTTAAGTAGACAGAATTCATTGTTGTCAACTACTTGTTTCAAATACCTACTCGTCTTCTTCTACGTTAAGGTATCTTGCTCCATTTAGCTCAAACCCAATAGGCAAGGTAACTGGACAGCTCTTGATATTGCTTGTATTCTAACCTTCGTATTCATTATCCACCACACGTATATGTCGGAGGTGTCGATGTGCAGCGAAGACGGAACCATTCTGCAAACTGAGCTGGTTCTAACCATTCTCTGAACTGTTCGGAGAGGCTTCCGAGAAAGAAAGATCATCGGCCTAGTACGTAGACAGCACTTAAGTCCTCTCGCCTTACCTACACTCTGAGATTTGTATGTACCCAAGTAAGCAGATACTGTGAGCGTATTGCGTGAGAGTGGAGCAGCGACGATGCTATCTAACAAAAGTATAACATTAGTTGTTACGATTGTGATTGAACGATAAAATAGCCGTGCATCTGCGATCGTTTTATTAAGATTATGGTTACGCACACATATCTACTAGAAAAAAATTTGTGAATCGTTCATAATATCTTGAGTATATTTCGGTCCATTGTTTACATGATGCGAGCTTAGAGCTGCGCGGCGCGGGCGCGGCCTGTGCAGCGAGCGGCGCGCGGGGCGGCGCGGGTGCCGGCGACGATGGACATGAGCCACCAGATGTGTAGTTCGAGGTTGTTCAAATACGCATTTATTATTATAACACACAGACAGATACAGAGATGGAACAAATGCTACAGTGGGGTGTACGAGTAGGTTCATCAGCATTCAGACTGGTTACAGCTATAAATCATATTGTTATGAATGACGTGATGTGGGGGAGTCATGTTTGCGCATTGCGATTATGATAATGTTTAGGTGTACACTGTTGTAGTATTTAACAAGTATTACAACTTCGTGTCTTGCCCTACATTATATCAAAGGCGGCCCCGGCGAGATCAAGAGCCTCTTCACCCGGTCGCCCAGTTGCCACCTGCGGCCGGCGATCTCCACTATGTCACTATTTTCCCCCTTTGTCTCGGCTTGATAGAATATGAGCACTCAGTAAGCGGAGTACGTACGATGAAAACCCAGTCACTGGCCGAAAGATAGCTCAATCTACTAAAGCTTATAGGTCAAGCAATTTCAAATTTATGAAATGGTTTAGCCGACCGCGGTTGGCGGGTCGCCGCGACGCCAGCAGCTTCGGGCTGGTGACTGATGGGCTCATCACGTTAGCAATATCATACGGAGATCACCAGCGATTGAACATTGCCAGTGGATAGTCACTCATTCTATCGACCAACTCTGTCAGCATTACAATTCAATTCAATTAACAAACGTACAGCAGGGGAGTTACGGCCTGTACAGCAATGTCCTACCTACTGTCAGTGCCCAGAACCAGAGTCCGTTTATACGACTTGTGTCCTGTATTTGTATAAATACATCAGTGCTTCAATAGGCGCATGAAGAACGAGACCTCATCGGTGCCGAGCAATAATGTTCTGTCTGTATGGTAGGTTACCTTTTTTATTTAGTTTCAAAAGCAGTCCGCGCATTGCGCCTCAGCCCATTTCCTGCAAATTGTTCGTACCTTTCTTTCATTTACGAGCGCAAGTTCGCTCAAGCTCAAGCGTCCTTTGTTGAAAACAACTACCTAAATTCCTCATAAACTGCCTTTTCTCTAGACATGTAAAAGCTAAAATTATAGTAATTTCATTGCAACTAGCGCAAGTGTTCAGAAAGTGCGAGACAATGGACGATAAACCGCGGCGAGGAGGCGCTTCGACAAAAACTGTTTTGTGTCGAGCCAGCTGTGGGCTGTAGGCTGTGTGGCTGTGTGCATAGATCTGGATTGGATTCGGTAATGAAATCACTGAATAGAAAGAGCGCGACCTACTTACTAGTGAGTGAAAATGTTCTGTTCAAAATGAATGAGATGCCACTACACTAAGTGCAGCTTGAGTAGCGGGATGGGCTGGGAGGCACGCCGTGAGACTTGGCAGAAGGCAGGCGGCAGCTTGTCACCGATGCCCGCCGCGCCGCGCATAGCAATGCACTCCACGCATCGGTCACGGCTGCCCAGGACAGCACTCAGTCGGACGCGTACTAACGGCGTGAGGTGGCTTACTGAGATAGCAGTTAGTATCACCCACCAGGCCCCCTGACACTATAACAGTCGACCAAATGTTACACCTATTACGTAACATTTAGGAGCGAGATAACTTAATCGAGTGAAGACTGTATGAGGGTACATCTGAGTGTTGAAATAAATGCTTCAGGCACAGATTTTATAATACTAACGTACTTCAGGTAGTCGTCGTTAATGCCCATTTGAACCATAACTAGAGCCGGCCCTCGGAGACGTTTGCGCGCGCGTCACATTTCACACTCTCGACGAGTTGCTCCGATGTTATCCCTCACGAGCGCAGCTGCTTTCCCCTGGGCCTAAGATGGTATCGTTTCCAAAATGTTCACATATTGTACTTAACTACTACGATACCAGCTCATATCATGAATGACACGCACGTCTGATTCTCGAGACAAATATATGTATATTCACGCGCGGAGCGGTACACTTTTGACGGAAGCTCTACAGATTAACCACAAACTAATTAAACTAACATACTCATCTACCCTTCATCAGACATGTCTTTATCTGGTTTCAAAATTTTTCGCTTCATTGAAATGTGGTATCCGGCGCATTATAAAGGAATTCGCGGATGCGTCATCCATCACGTCACAAAGGCAGCTTTCCGGAGCGCGCAGGTCGACCCGAGCACGGCCGGCGGCCGGGCCTGCTCTCTTAACGGAGTCTACATTAATTATCAATAGACTAAACAGTTTGCGAACGTTATTTTAAATAACAAACATTTTAATATTTGCCACTGTACGGATATACGTACGTCTGTATACCCCGACCTGGCTCTATCCTTTTATGAAACCCCATTCGGGGACTAGCACGCGGGAACATACAGGAACAACCCAGACAACTGCACGCAGGAAGATCTAATGTGTGCTACGGACAGTGCGATTCACGTAGCTGAATTTTGGGCCGAGACTATATAGGCAGGTTTGTTATCGACTCGAAAAGAAGAAAAACCCAGACAGAGGCTTCGTGTAATGTTAAGCTAAATGTAACATGTATGAGGGTGCATCTGAGCGTTGAACAATGTAGGTCATGCGAGCGACAGTGCCCTCGGGAGTCGGGAGCCAGAGCATTCTGTCTGTCAACAGAATGGATGTCGTTCAGATCGCAGTCAGTATGTCGAGATGTGCATCGATCGACGTAAATACAGTGCGAGGGAGCACCCACGCGAGTGACGTGTGCAGGCGATTATTGTAAGTTATATAGTTAATGACCGTTGCGAAGGCAATGAAAGCGGTTCGTGTGCGCTTGCGGTTTTTGCGCAGCGCGGGGGGAGCGCCCGCGGCGCCGGCGGCGGCGGTGGCGGCAGGAAGAAGCGGCGCCCGCGCGTGACGCTTCCGCACGTCGCGTGTTGCGCCGCACTCTGCCGCGCACTCTGCTGCGAGCTGCGCCTGGTTATTGGCTAAGCTTTATAGTAATATACGAATTTTTAAGCGAGTTAATGAAATGTAGGGAAGACGGTAATTAGGAAGTATCTATTGCCGTATGCCGTACGCGGAGCACTATTGGCCATAAATTACATATTTATTCGAAGTAGGTAGCACTGTCCACTTTTCGAAGGTATTTTTTTCTTCCTAATACGGACCTCCTCCTTCTACCACTTGGAACTCGTACCAAACATATCGGGAAGTGTTTGCTATCATTAACAAAGCTCTCAACAAAACCTGTTTGAAGAAATGTGCGAGCACTGCGGCGAGCACAGCAAACTCAAACATTGTTCGAAAGAAAGAAAAAAAACGTTAAATAATTAAATAGTTTATTACGCCAACTAGCTACAAAACTAAAGAAAAGATACACAAAATGGTATCTTACCAAAAACCTCCGACACACATGTAATTAAATGTAAATTCAAGCTATTCAGGGAGTTAAAATGCCTGCACTATTAAGTCTTCTGTGACTTTGATCCGGGAAGATGTAACAGATCATCATACTTACTTACTTACTTACTTCGCTGGCTCCGCGATCTTTTTTTTATTATAGCGATTAGATCCTCTATCTTGGCCTCCGACACCAAATTCCGCCACTCTTTCCTGACCTGTATCGCATCACTCCGATCGTTTTTTTTTAAGGGTAATCAGGTCTTTTTGGACTTCGTCACTCCAGCGGTACCTGGGGCGCCCAACAGGGCGTTTCCCTGTCGGTCGTCCCTTGTACACTCTCTTTGCAGCATGGTTCTCATCCATCCTCTCTTAGTGGCCAAGCCAGCGAAGGCAAGCGGATTTTGTTTCGCCTATGATATTAGGCTCGGTCTTCTATTTCGGCGTTCAATTCTATTTCTGCCGCCTAATCGATCCCAGGATTTTTCGGAAAAATTTTCTCTCCGACACTAAGAGTTTGTCATCCATCAGTTCCATCACAGACCCTTGAAAATGTGGATGTAGGATCGATCATCTAACTGAGTAATAAGTATTAAAAACTAAATTCTGGGTTCCTTGCTATTCTGGGACCCACGATCCAGCTTTCATGACCATGACCATCATCAGACCTTTAAACTGTTGGTGTAGGATTTAACCACGTAACTAAAGTATGAATTTCAAAGCCGAAACTTGTATCTGTTCTGGGAGTTGAGATCCCGATATTATGACCCTGGTCATCACCAGACCCTCAAAATTGTGGCTGTGGGACCTTATAAATATTCTAGAAACTTCGAGTTTAAGATTAATCTCAAACCTGACCTTTGTAGCTGAATAATAAGTGCCTAAATGCCTACATCAACATGAAAGGAATTATACAGAGTATTAAAAAAGTGTGTTTGAAATTTAAAGGGGTTAGGTTAAAAGTATCAAGTATAAAATACAGGAAAAATCTCTATGAGAAGTCCAATATATTTTATTTATCGGAAGCGAACCCGGAGGAAGAATCTTGGCAAGGTAATTCTATGATTCCCTAAGTTTAGACAGTGGGTTTTCAATATTTTTGGTATCGCGTAAAAAATTTGGTATGTAGCACTCGTTGATGTCTTTTGTATGACCGAGACACTTCGCTCGTGCTACTGCCCGAACTATGTTTGACTTGACAGGAACTCGCGGCCGCTGCGACGTCACATACTCTAGCCATACAAATAACTTCGAGAAGGTCACTTTTATATAATGTATACTGAAAACTTTGCATCAGAATTTTACTCTGTGATTACGCATTTTATAGTCTAAGCTCCATACAAACCGCCCGAGTGATAGTGACATTTCTGCAGGTGTGTTTGTGCTGCACACGCAGTTCTATTCATTAGCTTAAAGTATAGAGACGCCGCCGCCGCGTCGCTGAGACGTACCTACTCTACACTACAGCATCCCCCAAGCGAGCGGGCGCAGCTCAGTACTCTCTAATGCAATAATCCCAACGCAACGGAACGGAGCGTTCCGGCGGCGACACGACACTTTATCCACCGCGGCGCGGTGCTGCGGTTTTATTTCAGCAACTCGGCAACATGCATGTTTCTTGCTTGTAATTCAAAAAGAGTGTAGTGCTCAATTGATATGTAGTTTCGTATCGCCTTCCACTTGAAAAAGGCCTTCTGTATCTGTATCTTTGTGTAATCGTCAGTTTCACACTCTTGTAGATCGAGAGGTAATCAGGCATCCCCTTATCGCTGTGGAGACGACGACTCGAGGACGGATGTTTAAACTGATTTCGTCCCCCAGCGCCCTCCCCGCGCCCTCGCCGCGCCGCCGCCTGCAGCCAAGTACGCGCCCCTGTTTGAAACGCGGAGTGTTTAGTTAGTAGTGCGTGGGGAGCGCCCCTGCGCCCTCCGTCGAGTGGACGGATGCGCCGATATTAGAGAAAGTGAAACATCTTAAATGTAAAAAAAAAAACTGAGAATAAAACTACTTAAAATCCTCGCTGACTATTATACTATCTCACTAATATAACAGATGATATATTATGAGTTAGAGCAACGGAGCGACGTGAATTTTTTGAGAAATAGAAATAGAAATAATTTATTTGCAAGAATACATGTCAATACATAGGTCTTAAATTTACGTCCAGTACAGTATTCTGCTCGAGGCAAGCATGCAAATTTATTAAATATTAAATTAGAATAATAATTATTTATAATTAAAAAGAAAATAATAACAATAAATTTTGAGTCAGTTTAGAAATTGAAATATTAAAGTAATTAAAAAGTAAATGCCAAGTGAATTCTAAATTAAATCGAAATATTAAATTAAATTAAAGATAAAATATTAAAATAAAATAAAAATAAAAAAGAAATGTCAAGTGAATACAGTATTAAAATGTTGCTATTTATAATGTCACTCACTATTATCTATATTCTCTTACACTGCAAAAACAATTCGTCAAAAGCCATTTTAATAATTTAGATTTAAATGAATTTATACTTTGGGTCAATTTAATGTCATTTGGCAGTTTGTTATACTTACATATATTAAAATACTCATATTATAAACATTCTTTTTATAAATATCTAAGTGACTAGGTGGCTGATATAATAGATTCACGTACATGGATCTTTGCTGTCTTATAAACATATCTCTACGATTTTCATAATATGTAAATTGGATGGAGTTTGACAGAAACACAAATCTCAAAAATGTAGATACACGGAAACGGAAGGATTTTCAGCTCAGCAAACAAAAGCTTACACGAGTCTCTGAACCATGCGTTACAAATTGCCCGAATAAACTCTTTTTTTTGTAATTTAAATACTCTGTCATTTTCAACTGAATTACCCCATTATATGATACAGTATCGGAGAACGGACGAAACGTGGCCGTGGTAGGCGGTCAGCGCCGCTTCCTGAGATACTGTATTTCTCAACTTTGTCAAAGCTAACACAAACCGATTTAGCCTGTTACATACATCGTCCACGTGGTGTTTCCAATTTAGGTGTTCATCAATTATAAGACCTATCTATTTGCACAGCAATAGATAGAAGGATAGTCACAAAAATACTGTTTAACCCGTAAAAATTCCTTGTAATTTAACAACATTCTAATCCTAATTAATAAGTAGTAAGTATATTTACGTAGTTTGAGGCCCGAGGCGCAGCTGAGGGCCTTAATACACTCGAGTTTGGAATCGCACTTTCTTCCGAGTGATGCATAGTGCTTTATACTAAACCTACGAGGAAAATAAAAAATATTTTCATTTTCACTACTACATCTTTGACTAACGTATAATAAGCCGATATTTCGACTAACAAACTGAATTCACAACACACAATATGACACAAACTGAAAAATGGCGCTAAGATCACATGTTCTTTTTTTCACAATAATGTTTGGCTTAAAAACTTTTAGGCATTTTACATTTAGTTTACCGACATACTTAGTCTTACCCAAAATTAAAAAAAAAACACGTTAGTAATGGATTTTCATACACTTTTCCTTCCCTTTTCTTCCCGCGCGTTTCCTACCCGCATATTTGTACGATAGTAATGACGTACATTCTGCCTCAAATTCTATAAAGTATTAAGGTACTTTCTAAGTAGGTGTAGTATAAACTATATACCTACACGGGTGGGAAAAAGGTTTTCATTGATATTTTGTAAGGTTGTACGTATTGTATAAGCGGTAACGTCAGGTGTGGCTTGTTGCAGACATGGGCGGCGTGTGCGCGTCGCGCGGGTGCTGCGGCGCAGGCGCGCGCGGCGCGCTGGCGGAGCGGGCGCGCGCGCAGCTGGCGGCCGCGCTGGCGGGCGAGCTCGGCAAGCTGGCCGCCGCGCTCGACGCGCGCGCCAACAAGTTCGACGGTGAGTCCCCGCCCCGCACGCCATCACACCACTACTGCTGATCTCACACATACACAACACTGTGGAGAGGTTATCTCACCCTTACGCGTGTTAAGCTGCATTTCCACCAGCAAGGCGAGGACGGAAGATAATTTTAATTGTATGGGAAAAAATAAATTCTATTCTCGCACATCTTCGGTGAAAATAGTCTGGATGGGCGAAGATGGGAGGGACGAGAATTTGCTTGGAATTTTGGATTTGAAATTTGAACGAGTGTTATTTATGGCAATTTTCGGTGAAAATGACGGTCCATCGGAGAACGCGATTTCAGTTCTCCTCACTCCATTCCTCGCCTCGCCTCGCCGGTGGAAAAGCAGCTATATTGTAAATGCAATGCTAGGTAACCGCAACACCGTCTGTCCCTGGTAGAACTTGGTTACCTGTATTCTGTGGAGATGACTAGCGCTGGACGAGTGGCCTGGGCAGGCCTATACGTGTCGCGCGAGTGTTTCCTCTCTCCCAAGTTTATTTGTAGCATTATACAGTTACTCGAGTACATAACGAATACTATATTATCCAACAATAACTCTACGAGCAAGTCGGTCAAAATACACACAAAACATTAGTCAGGCCCTTGTTTATCACACTCGTAAAGAACTCTCAAAGTGTCTATGGAGACTGTACTATGTAGCTACTTCTTTCCGAATAAACGTATTCATTCATTAGAATTTTTCAGAAGTGATAAAAACTACTAAACTGCATTAGCTTTCGATGTGTCCAGATGTGTCGCTGCGGTTAGCGCCCACCTCTGGTTATTGAGGCGCTCCGTCACATCGAGTAGGTAGTGTCGTAAATGAACTACATATTATAAATCAAAAACATGAGAATTGAATCTAATATTGTCAGTGAACTCACAACTCAATAGCCGGTTTAGTTTATCAAACACATTCGCGCACCGCTCACTGCACACCGGCGGCTAAATGCTTGCCAGCCATTGTTCGTCCAGTGTGTTTAGTCTTTGCTATTTGTAGGTTAATATTGTTTTGGCGAATATGAAGGACTTGTTTAAATTGCCTTTAAATATTTATTTACGGTCTGCTTGTGAACTCAGAGACTGAATGAAAAAAGGTTATTTTCTTTGTAACAATACAAAAATATTACAGCCCCTAAAGCGTAATTTATTCTTAACTAAGAGAATAGCAAGCAGAAATAAGAAGTGGTCGTGGCTCAGTGCGGCTTGTGTGGTTCCTTTCGATAACGCAGGTTAATCGATTATAGGCGCGGTCATAAACCTGGATGGGTTTGACTGTTAGCGGCATTTTTCTCGACCGTTTCCGTGCTTCGTAAGGCACGTTAAACCGTTGGTGCCGACTGCTATCACTAGATGGTAGTCATTAGGCCATATCGGAGAAGCCTGACAGCTCTGCTGGCTTGAATAATTCTGACATTGTGGTTGGTCACTAGCTCCACAACCTCCACCAATTCGGACTTAGTTCCCGTGTGTAGGGTATGGCCTAACCTTCCCGAGATATGGGAAGAGACCTCTAGGATATTACGTATGTATATAAATAATAGTTTACGGTAGTTCAGGGTTAATATTTAAATATAAGGTGCGTTAAATACACAGTTATAGAATATAGCATTAAGAAGGTATAAATAAATATAGGACACTTCAGTAAACAACACTCGAAACTGACACCCCTGCAATGGCGACGATATGCGTTGTTAACGAAAGAGAACAGCGCGATTAAACAAAGTTCATACAAAAGACATCAACGAGCGCTGTGAGGCTGTCTGCGCGGGCGCAGCCGGCTACTGCTCAGCGTCGTCCGTTCTATACGGGATGTTAAAAAGTGCGTTTGATTCTGAGTAACCCCTTTAAATTTCATATTACACACTTTTTTAACAGTCTGTGTTTGGGGACTTATGAAGCCTGAATACAAAATATACTTCCCACGCGTATCGTAACTTGTCGCGGCAGAGGGCCGTTTAATATTCGTCGGACTTCTAATGAGCGGTGTACAGTTTTAAAGTGATTTCACCGCAGACTAATAGAATTGACACATCGGAGAGCAAACGTTTTCTACATTGAGACGTGAGAGCTGGCCGTGGGCCCCGCCGCGAGTCAATATTGGCACTCTGCTGGCTGCGTGGAGTGGCGGCGCCGCTACCGCTACTGGCCGGTGGCGCGGGCGCATGAGCTCAGCCTTGCATTGGGGACAATGTCCACACGACCCACACGAACCCGTCCTGTGGCATCTGTGAAACATGATTTATTGAACATGTCGAGTCTAATTCTTGTCAGTACTTACCTACTCCAGTATTAACAGCCTTTATCTCGCGCCAAACAAGTATGTTAGCAAAGCTTACAATGATACAATTCTTTGTAAGCTTCTATATGGCACTATATTATTTTGGTTTACAGTGCGCCTCTACCAATTAAGGAGAAAAACACTTCGCGCGAGAGTATCAGTTGCGCTGGCGAACGGAACTTGTGCAACGGTTTAACCGCCTCAAAAGTATTTAAAAACAAACTCTGAGTACTGAAACTAGTATTATTGAAAATCCTATTAATTATAAATTATTGAAAGCCAATGTGTTTAATAAACATCAGTTTTTTCCCGCGGCTCCGCCCTCGTGTATGTAGCTTTATTTATCTCTAAGGTTTAGGTATGCTACGGCAGTGTTTTTCAACCTATGGGTCGCGACCCCCAGGGGGGTCGCGAAGCCTTTCTCAGGGGGTCGCGGGTAAAAGAAAAAGTAAGTTAGGTCTTAAACTGGAATGTAAAAATACGATTTTAGTGAAAAGGCTAAGCCTGTTTGTTTATTTTTTAACAATTTGTCAAAACGCGGTTCTATTTTGGAGACGTTAATAACTAATTTCCGTCGGTTCGTTTGCCAACTATCACTTATAAACGTAGTTTTTCAAATCACTAACATTTTGTATGTTTATGGCCCTCAGGGGGATCGCAAGATGTTTTTAACTTGTAAGGGGGTCGGGTATTGAAAAAGGTTGAAAAACACTATGCTACGGAAACCACGCATTTTCCCGGAACAAAGAGTAGCCTAAGTGTTAAACCAGTATATGAACTATCTAACTACCAAATTTTACCTAAATACGTTCAGTAGTCTCGACTTGAAAGCGGAACAAAAAACAAAAAAGAACAAATATCCATACTTTCGTAAGTATAATATTAGTAAGAAGTAAGATAGCGAAAATAAACAGAGATTTATGGTCCAAACTTTATTGATAACATAGAAGTAAGGTTTTTTTTTTATGAAAAATGTGTTGAAGCGAGTTTCTTTTGGACTCTACAAAACTACAAAATTTCACAAAGTTTGTACTAGGTAGAACAAGAGACGATTTTAAAGAATAAGCAATGCATTTAGAAAAGATATTCGATGACGGCACAGACGTTTCAAAAACTTAATACATGCAATTGTTTTTTAAGTGTAAAATAGACGCACAAGTCGCAGGGTGTTGTGCTTCCGTATAATGGCTTACTGGCGTCAATTTAACCGAAATAATAAAAAAAACGAAGTCTTGAATGAACCTGTGCACTACAAGACGCCACCGGTGCAGGACCGTATATATAGTAGCGATCAGTTCGAACTTTTATACTTAGTCGGTATTTTAGCATTTATACTTTGGAGAGCGATTTTGGACGTGCAGCATCAAACGGTTATTTTGATAAATATAAGTACCTACCAACTTAAAAATTCATAACAAATATTTTGCTCTCACGTCTCATTGCAGTCTAAACACTCAGACTACTAAGGTGACATTACTCAACTGCTATGTGGACAAAGTCGCGGGCACCAGCTAGTTAACAATATTTATGCAAACCGTTTCTCGTTAGCATCGCGAGTGCCGACTGCCGATGCCAAGTGGAATGCGCGCCTGATATATCGCGCTCGCTACCGAGAAGCTCGGACAAAGCACACCGTCATCTCATCACTCGTCTCTAAAAGTCTAGCTAAAATCTGAAAGACTACATACAATCATTAAATTCTGCCATATGTATTTTAGATTTAGGTAATTTATATAATTCAGTTTATAAAACTCGAAAACCAACTTTATTTATAATAAAGCCCCCGGCGGCGCAGGCGCAGGGTCCACACCATAGGGCCCGGCGCGCGCCAGCCGCCGAGCGGTGTCCACACGTAGTACTGACGGAGCTGTTGTCCGCAGAGTCGTTCCGCAAGCTGCTGGCGGTGTCGCGCGAGGAGTTCCACGCCATGTTCAAGCGCACCTACGGCATGATCTACGAGCAGCATTCCTACGTGTTCGAGCAACTCTTCGAGGAGCTTCAGAGGTGCGTCCATGTGACAGCTGCATGCCCGTCCTGCACCCAGATAGATCCTTTCATATGGAAGCTTTATTTATATGCACATACTTCCAAACATGTTCGTTTTGGTATGGTGACCGAAAGTGTTAGCTTGCTACAATTTGTTCTTCTTAGCGAGTTGGTCCTAAGTCGAGTCTGCTTAATATTGTGTATTTTTTGATTATCATAAGGAAGGTGAGATGCACCACGTCGCGTCGTGGCGTACTTATATAGTAACCTTGCGACAAATCCGCAGGTACTACAACAAGGGCGACCTGGACTTCGACCAGATGATGGACGGCTTCTTCGGCATCCTCTACCAGAAGATGTTCACCGTGCTCAACTCGCAGTACATTTTCGACGAGAAGTGAGTTTATCTGTTACTTAAATTTAAACTTTCCGATTTCACCCTCTTAGCAGATTGTATTTTAAAAAATAAGACAATAGTTAATTTATTCATTTTCGAAAGTCAATGACAGGGTTCATAATCGCAACGGAAAAAAATCTTTATACACACTGTAATACTCTCTTCATTCACTCAATGAATTACAAAAATCCTCTCAATAAACATACTTCTATCTTCTAATTTCGAATTATCTAAGCCCTACACATCACCTCTACCTCTATCAGAATAAATGTAAAGTAAGTTATACAGTTGAATATACAGAGAGTCCCAATTCCCATAAACGTCACATCACGTGGCCTATATGTTTATGTTTATGACTCGACTCAATAAAGCGGAGAGCGTGAGGCGCAGGCGCATTGGCCACACTCTGGATTCACTTCATTAGTCGGTCGGCAGTTCTGAGGCATTTTTATTGAGAGTGCTCGAAGTGCTAATTAAGTCAGTTATTAAAACGAAGTTTCTGCTGGCGACTGAGGTGAGCGCGCGATAGCTGCCCTGTGCCCGGCTGTGCCGTGCGGGCCGGAGCCAGCCGCGCCCGCGCCCGCGCCCGCGCCTCGCTCTATTCCAGTGTGGTGACAAATGACCGATGATGAATAATACGCAGCAATCAGTATAAATGTAGGAGTACCTGGTATTCGTTTATTTTCGAGAATACAAATCTAGTTCGTTTGTTTAATGATGAATCATTAACTTAATCAAAATCATACACGTACTTAACACAAAAATCGTTATTGGTTAGCTGTAAGTGTGGTAGGCAATTGATGTAATAAAATGAATCAATTAATTGGAGTTTTGGAATCTCGAGCAAGTAAATTATAATATTATACAAAGGAATTGTTTATAACTTTATTGGATTAGTAAGAACAAAGGTTGTCACGTTTGACGCGAACAATAGCTGGATATGTTTATATCACATCATGTTTATATCCACCATAAATGACAAGCAAATGTTTTGATCGTATATCGACCATGCCATACTTCTAGCAAGTTATCTATAGCCGGCATCCATAACGATTTGTATTTATATGTACAACTGTAGTTCTCCAGGGTGTACTATTGGGTATTCTGTGTCCAGGGTTCCATTCAGGGCAGGGCTCTCTTTACTGGGACTGGGACGCTTTATAAATTCTAAAAAAATCTTTTGCAGGTGACATGAAAACATTGCCTACCATATTCTCTGAAAAGGAAGAATATTGATAATTAAATATTGATTCTGGTTATAATAACAAGCACCAAATCATCACCATGAGATTTAACTTTCAAACAGTTTTTATCAAGAACTATACTGTGCTTAGTATGATACGTAGTAGCGTATCTGAGAAGCTTCCCGCGTAAATCTGGATTCCGCGGCATGAGACAAACAAATCCCTTATAGAATTTTTCCGTTTTCTCGACTATAAGGCTAGTCCCAGACCTACCGATTCTGTTCGATTCCACCTAGAACTCTACAACAGAAAAGAATCGGTAGGTCTGGGGTCACCCTAAAGCTCGACAACAGCTGTACGACTATACTGAAAGAAGTCATCATCGCCATCACTTCTTGCCACTTGACATTCGTTTCAATATACATAAATGATAATTTGATAGGTGGTACCTATGTGCTTTTTAATTAAGATCGCCTATGGATGTATATAGACTACCCTGATTCAATACGTAGTACTAATTTGCTTAATATTTTTTCCTTATTGATATCTCTCTCTTTTTTTGTTCTCTGTGGGACAAACTATGTACATATACAGGGTGTAAGGGACAGGTTTCCGAAAACTTTAAGGGCTTGCTCAGTAGACGAAACTGAACAACTTACCACAAGATTTTTTTTCAGGAAACGAAAAAAAAAATCGGCTTCTCCATACAAATACAAACTGTCCAATCAAGTTTATAATTTTGTATGGAGAAGCCGATTTTTTTTCGTTTCCTGAAAACAATTCTTATGGAAAGTTGTTCAGTTTCGTCTACTGAGCAAGCCCTTAAAGTTTTCGGAAACCTGTCCCTCACATCCTGTATAAGGTGTTAACAAATTAGCTGGTAGGTATTATTACTAGTGAAACTGATCAACTTTTACCCAAGAAACCCGTAGTCAATTCGCAAAAATTGTACTTTTCTAAGAAGTCGGTCACTAGATCGGCCCGTTTAGTATGGGAAGTCAAATTTTAGTTTTTTTGCGAATTGACCATGGGTTCCTTAGGGAATGTTGTTCAGATTCATGAGTAGGAGCCCCAGTTTAAATAATACCAGCTAATTTTTTAACACTTTATATGGAAAATTCCTTCTTGGTTCGTACTTTGAAAGCTTTTAACACACCTGTAGTAGCGTTCAATAGGTTTTAATAAGTATGCTGAATGATTTGTTTGTGAATTATCCAAAAACAAACTACTTAAATAAAAAATATATATAAATAAAAACGTGCTTAGGCTTACGATAGTAAATGTAACAGGAGTTAATCGATCAACACTTACCTAATAGTGTCGCGTTTGCATCCCGCAGGTACCTGAAGTGCGTCAACGAGCACATGCGCGACATCAAGCCGTTCGAGGACGTGCCGGCCAAGCTGTCGGTGCAGCTGCGGCGCGCCTTCGTGGCCACGCGCGCCTTCCGCAAGGCGCTGCAAGCGGGCGCCGCCGCCGTTCGCGGCATGCTGCAGGTAAGCAGGCCACCGCCACCGCCCTTTCGTGGCCGCACTCGAATTAATTGTTATAAAATGTCGTATTCTTTACTTTAAAAAAAAAGTATATCGCATTCTTAGTCCAATGCATGTTTATTTCGTGCACTTGTGACTCCAAGGCCCCGTCCAGCGTGGACATTTTGTTTGGCGCCTCGCCTTGACTAAATAAGGCTGCGACCCTTTGCCTCTGACTCATCACTTGACTGGTCCATCGCATCGGCGATTTAAATGCAAAATAATAACAATAAATTATTTATTGGCTGACTGTGACTGTATACAATTACATATTCCGTTAAAGTTTGCCCGTCCGACCTCGTTCGGGCTGCGATCGCGATCAGAGGAAAATGAGTCATCGTCAGGTTCTGTTTTATTAATTACATTTTTCGTGTCATTTGTTTATGATGATATAGAATAACTTCAAGCACAACCTTTTTCATGGAAGTTGAGGCCGTTTTTCATAGAATACGACATCGTATACGCATCACAAAAAGAAAACAGGCTAAGTGCGAGTCTGACCGACAAACTAACTACTTAACTGTATATGCTTCTATGTATGTAATAAATCCTTAAGAAAAAAACCAGTATTTGCTCAGCCTTCAGTTGGGACAAACTATTCTCAAAATGAATTCTTCTATAGATCTACATGTACGTACAATAAAAACTACAATGATATTGATATTTTTGCTCTTTCTCTAACTCAATATAAAAAACAAGTTCTAACAAACTGTATAAACCGCACTTAACCTTAAATGTTGTTGTTCTCTAGTTATTAAATATTAAATACCTACCTCCTATTTCAAGTATGTAATTGTTCTATGCAAGCTTCAAGTATTACCATTAGTGGACTCCTGTAATTGGTTTATAAGTTCTTACTTTGTATTGTATCAATTATAAAGTTATTAACTGTTGGTGACCCAAATAAAAAATTATTTTATTTTTTATTTAAATTTATTTATTTATTTATTTCAAACTTAACTTTACCGTTAAAAAACTGTTGTCCCCATACATCGACATAGGTCGCGGTCAGTTTACCAATTGCAAAAAAATGATTTTTTGTGAAAAGTTATCGGATTTTTCCCTTTAATAGTAGGGGTCAAAGGGAAGTACCATAGAGGATTTGATTCACTTGCGAATTCCCTTGTGACTTGTGAGTGCCAAGATATGCGACATAAACGGTCGAATCTTTTGATTGCATTGAAAGTTTGAATTTTCACAGCTCCAAGCTCCAACTTTACACAAGAACTTTTTCAGGAAACGAAAAAAAAATCGGCTTCGCCATACAAACTGTCCAATCAAGTTTATAATTTTGTATGGAGAAGCCGATTTTTTTTTCGTTTCCTGAAAAAAAATCTTGTGTAAACTTGTTTAGTTTCGTTTACTGAGCAAGCCCTTAAAGTTTTCGGAAACCTGTCCCTTACACTCTGTATAACGGTTATTTTTTTTCCTTTTGAGGTACGGAACTCTAATAACACAACTAATACCCACTTTGTTGCAGGTCGGTGTGACGACCGAGTGCGCTCGCGCTTGGGCCCGCCTGCGTTGGTGCGGCGCGTGCAGCGCGGCGGGGGCGGCGGGGGCGGCGGGGGAGCCGGGCGTGGGGGGCGCGGGGGGCGCCGTCGGCTCAGTGCCCGCCTGCAGCCGCTACTGCCACGCCGAGCTGCGCGCCTGCCTCGCGCCGCACCTCGCGCTCTCCGACCACTGGGACGCGTACGTCGGTCAGTGTCCATGTCTCATACGTTATCTTTGTTACGAACGTTTCCAGTTGTCTGGACCCCTTGACCTAAACACACACAACACACACACACACACACACACACACACACACACACACACACACACACACACACACACACACACACACACACACACACACACACACGTATAAAGTATACGTATTAAGTACGTAAGAAAAAGGAAAGGACCTAATATAGCTCCCTGGGGCACACCCATTTCCTTTTTGGAGCCGTGTGAAGTTATGTCATTTACATATACTTTTTGCGTGTTTTGCTTAGGTATGTTATTAAGAACAATGAGAGCCCCGTCCTGGACAACATAGTGCTTTAGTTTTACAAATCACGTGTGATGTTTAACACAATCAAATGCTTTAGATCAGTGCTTTTCAACCTGGGGGTCGCGACCCCCCGGGCACATCAATATAATAACTAAATCATTTTATAATTGAAGAAAATTATGCGCCAATATAAACGTAGTCTTTCAAATCACTAACATTTTGCATGTTTATGGCTCTAGGGGGGGTCGCAAGAATGTTTTAACTTATACAAGAGTTGGGTATTAAAAAAGGTTGAAAAACACTGCTTTAGATAAATCATAAAACACTCCTGTATACGAGCAGACAGATCACCTGATGGTAAGCGATTACCCTTTGAAATGGTTATGGTTGAAATGGTTGGGCCTCCGGTACCCTCACTCACTCGGCGAAACACGCCGGTTTTCTGTGAGGCCATGAAACACGCCCGTTTTCTGTGCAACCACTTAGTGAAACCTAACTGTTGATTATGCAGAAGCTTTTTTCAAGAAAATGTTTTAGTGATTGGTAACGTAATTGGTAAAAAGTATGATAAAATCGTTCCCATCTTTCCTAAAACTCCTAAAACTCCGTATTTGTAACCCCTAAAAGCTGTGAAAGTGCTGCCGTTTTAGAAATAATATTTTTATATATCCTTAATATTAAGTAAATAAATAAAAAAAAGGTATAAATTTCATCGATTAGACTTTCGACTTATGGTCATTACCTATTATTATGTAATCTGTTTTCTGGTTGATAAGAATATTTTTAATCATAATCATAATTATATAGGATAGGATACTAATATCGAACATGCACATTCAGCTCCATTATGTCACTTTGCCAGTTGTCCCTTCAGTTAGGAGAGTAGTGCCGTTGGGCTCGTGGCCAGTCTTGACACGTAGCCCAAAGGGTTTGGGAATACTGTGCCAAAAGTGGCAGCCATTTGTCATAGCTAAGCGACGTGAAGCTCGAGCTGAGAGTACACGTATTGTAATTGATCATCTGAATTCTTTATAATTTCAGACGCCATAGAAAAAGTCGCCGACCGACTCCTCGGTCCGTTCAACATCGCTATGGTGGTCGAACCGATCGACATCAAAATATCGGAAGCCATCATGAGTTTCCAGGAGCACAACCAGGAGATAACGCAGAAAATATTCGCGGGGTGCGGCAAGCCGGATCTGGGGGGTAGCGGCGGCGCCGGCCCCTTCTTCGCGCCGGAAAAGGCGCCGCGGGGCAAACGCGCCGTGCCGGACTTCGACTGGCACCCCGCCAATGACGTCGACGATGACTTCGAGATCGAGGCGTCGATTGAGAGCATTCCGGAGGAGGCGGCGCCGCTCGGGCCGCTCGGGCCGCTCGGGCCGCACGTGCCGGCCGGACTGCGGCGCGCCGCCGCCGAGATGGCGGAGCGCGCGCGGGCGCGGGCGCGCTTCCTGCAGTACATGAGGGGTCAGATCGACCTGCAGCAGCTGGAGGAGGCGGCGCCGGCGCCGGCCCGGGGAGCCCGCGCGCGCCGCGGCGCCGCGCCCGAGCCCGCACCCGCGCCCGCGCCCGCCGGCAAGTTGGACTTCCGGCTCGACTACGACGGCAAGAGGGGCGCCAAGAAGAAGAAGCCCTCCCCATCGAAGTCCGACTATTTTCATAGTGAGCATTCTTAATATTTATTTCAATTAATAAGTCGATTGCATTACGACGATCTCTTTGAATACGTGAGTTCGCTCGACATGACACGGGGTGTGTGTTCGGTGCGCAGGCGCGGAGGAGCGCGGGCCGGCCATCGACCAGCTAGTGCGCGACACGCGGGCCCGCGCGCGCTCGTGGCGCCAGTACTGGGGGCGCCTGCCCACCGCGCTGTGCCTGCCCGTCTCCGTCACCAGCGCGCCCTGTTTCAACGGCAGCGCCGTCGCGCCGTGAGTTCGCTTACATACACATACACACACACACACGCACACGCACACGCACACACACACGCACACGCTTACACACACGCACACGCTTACACACACGCACACATACACACACGCATACACACACGCACACATACACACACACACACTCACACTCACACACACGTATACACGCACTTATATACGCACGTACACGCACACACATGTACACAAGTAGTTGAAGCGGACCATGAGTCTGACAATATTTTTACATCAGTATATTTTTATTCCATTGTTTAGTATGCGTCAGACCTTTATTCCAACCACTATACTGCCATGCTAGGGCCACACTACCGGGAAATGCCGTTAATTAAAGCGATGTTGGACGATGAACGTTAGTGTGGCCCACCTAGGCCAAACATTTATGTGATGATCAGATTTATTTGTTCTGTGTTTGGGTGTATTATGAATACTATAAATGCGAAAGTAAAACTCTGTCTGTCTGTTTTACGTTTTACGTTTTTTAAAGTATTAATAATATACCCAAACACAGAACTAACAAATGTTTGGCCTAGGTGGGCCACACTAACGTTCATCGTCCAACATCGCATTAAATAACGGCATTTCCCGGTAGTGTGGCCCTAGCATCAGTATATTGTCAATATACTGTCATTACTCAAAAATACTGTCATTATTACTGATAGTGTCTGGTCCGCTTCAAGCTTATTTCTCACTCGTAGCGTTCTCAAATGAGCTAAATAAAACACATAACTACGGGTGGGGTGTTGCTAATGCAAGCGGGTGGGCTGTCGCGGCAGGTACGTGGCGGGCGCGGGCGCGGAGCTGGCGGCGGCAGGTGCGGGTGCGGGCGCGGGCGCGGGCGCGGCCGAGGGCGCGCGGGAGGCGCTGCGGGCGCTCACGGCGCGCCTCAAGGACGCCTACAACGGCGTCGAGGTGCAGTGGCGCGACGCCGGCGCCGGTGAGTGTGCAGCTGCAGTGCAGTAACCTACGTCACACTAATTACTTATTGTATTTATGATTTATGGATTATTGGAGCCGCGTAATGATTTGTGATGAGACCTGAGATGTGGTCACTTTTATTTACTCAAAACCGCCAGAGAGTAATTTAACTTTTCCAAAGTTATTAATCAGTCATTAGGATAGCGGCCAGAATAAGCTAGTTCGAGCAGAAATTGATATAGCTTAACTACTCATTTCGCAGACAAAATTCAGGAGCCGGTGAGGAAAAGTCTCATTGGGGCCATGGATCACTCCCAAAGACGTGGACTGACATAGACTGTATTGTTATTAATAATAAAGTGCATTAAAAATTCGTCATAAAACACATTATAACAATTTAAATTGATGCAGCACGACATTCACGAGTTGTTGCATAAAATTTTATAAAATACGAAGTATTGTCGTCAGCTGTCTATTGTCGTCAACATACGCTAATTGGAACACACTGTTGTCCTTCAGACGAGCTGCTGGCGGCGAGCAGCGCGGCGGGGGTGGCGGCGGCGGCGGGCGCTGTGGGGGCGGGGGCGGCGGGGGAGTGGGGCCGCGAGGGCTCGGGCTCCGGCTCCGGCGACGGTGCCGACGACACGGGCGACGGCCTGCCCGACGACGACGAGGACCGCGACTACTTCCCTGAAGGTCGGTACCTACATCTGCACGCGACGGGACATGTTCGAAGAGATTGTCAATTTTGTAAACGCCGCGGACTACTGTTCCAACAAAAAATAAGGAAAAATACCTATGTTAACATCGTCTTGACAGAGAAAGAAGAAGAAGTACTTATAGAGGTTGACCGGTACCCGCAAAGTTCTTAACTTTTTTTTATTGCATGAGATGGCAATAACACCTCATGGAAAGCAAGCATTTATAACCCCAGAAGGGTTATCAGTGCCTTGCCGGTCTTGAGGGCTAAGATGAAATACCTTTTATGCCGGTCATGACGCTGGCTATCTCACGCCACCCGCCGGAACACAGCGCGCCGCTGCTTGGCGGCAGGTGTAGAGCGAGCAGTGGCACCCACCCAGTCAGACCTTGCATTATAAAGTCCTACCACTGGTGAAACTGTTGATTCTACATATAAAAAATATCAATTTTCAGCTGTACATAATTCACAGAGAACAGTTGGGTGTCTATGAAAGGGTAGTAGACTTCGTTTTGTTGACTTTCTTAACAACCTTAAGAGTAATAGAAATATCATCTGCAAATAATGCAATATTTGACTAATGTTACATTAATTTAAGTACAAAAAGGAAAGGACCTAAGATTGATCCCTGGGGCAAATTTATTTTCACTTTAAAGCAGGGTTCGCATGATATATATCAATTGATATATATCGGATATATATCATGATATATATCAATTGATATTTATGCTTGATATATATCAATATTGATATTTATATTTTCCTAGCTTCTAAGAGCTGCTTCTTACGAATGAATGTGCCAAATGCAAAGAAAAAAGATATGATTATCACAATAATAAATAAATGAGTTTAGTTTAATTAACTATCTTCAAATTTGCAAAAATAAAATATACATTTTAGATTCAGTTATTTCGAAAAAACATATCAGAATATAAAATTTGAATGTTATTTTAATAAAAATCTTCAAATTATCAAACATATAACTACCTACATTTTAAATTCAGCTATTTCGAAAATCATGTATTAAAGTAAGAAATTGAAATTAGTATGTAATTTTGATAAATATCAAAAATATCAAAGATATCGAAAATATCGGATATATATCAAAAATATCTGATATTTTGATATTTATTATAAATATCGGATATTTACGAACCCTGCTTTAAAGTCAGATGAATTTATGGCATTTATTTCATATTTTTGTATTGAGTTGCTAAGGTACGAATGAGAAGATTAAGACCCACGTCTTCCACAGCGTAATGCCTTAATTTAATAAATAGACTTTGACGTTCAACACGATCGAATACTTTGATAAATCACAAAATACTTCTTCTGCATTCTGTGAAACATACTTTTTCTTTATCGAACCAGGGTCGGGAGAGCGCGAGCCGGACCTGATAGCACCGTCAGCGCCCAGCACGGTGGCACCCGCGCTGGCGCCCGCCGGGCCCGCCGTGGTGCGCGAGCCGCCCACCAACAACGTGCACCTGCGCGGCCGCGTGTTCGAGCCGCCGCCGGAGGAGGGCGCGCCCGAGCAGGAGCCCCCCGAGAGCGCGCCCCCCGCGCCGCCCGCGCGCCCCGCGCCGCCCGCCGGGGACGCCAGCGGGCCGGCGCCCGCCTCCGCCGCCGCGCGCCCCTCGCTGCAGAAGGCGCTGTTCATGTACGCGTTGCCCGTCGTGTGCGCCTGGTTCGGCACCGTCGTCACCGAACTGTTCTAACTCCGCGCTGCGCCCTGCGGCGCCGCTTGAACCCCGCGCCGCGCGCTCGCGTCCCTCCGGTGCCGACGAGCAGTGCGGCCCCCGCGCGCCCCCCGCCCCCGCAACCCCGCGCCCCCCGCGCCCCCCGCGCCCCGCCGCCGCCGGAGCGAGCGACCGCGGCCGCAGCTAGTCAGTAGTTGGCGCGTGCAGGCGAGCTGCACTGTGATATAGAGCGAGACGATCCGTGTAGGAGTGCACGTTATGAACCTTCAACAAATTATTTACAGTCGGTGCATTGAACGATAATTGAATAGTAAATACCTATATTCTTATTTTTGCTACGAAACGTCACACCGTCGAATGCGATGGACGACAGTGAACCCTTTATACCCGGCTGCGCGACATCGAACACCGGGCTATGTTCTTGCATCTATTAGGATTGAATTAAAATTATACCTATATAGGTACTAACATTTTTTCTTTTAAAGGATAGCTGTTCAGATTCAATTCAGCCAAATTGACATATTTATACATATTTAAATGTATTTTTTGTAAATATTTTAACTGTAAAGTTAGTTGTAAGTTTGTATGTTTTATGGTGAATATGGATTGTGCAGTGATTTTAAAATAGAAACAGAGCCGGAGCCGCCGCGCCCGGTGCAGCTGCACCCGATGCACTGTTTTCTATGTTTGTACATAATATTATATGTATAGGTGCATAGTCAATGTGTAACGTAAGTTAAGAGACTGATTTGCTTTCGATTACTTTCCTTAAAACAATTGCAGAGTAGCTCAGGTAGTAGAGGTGGCTAATACGTTTTAACTGACTGATATATACGAGTATATAACATTAGTAATACATGTTGTGTTTCATGTAACTTAGTACGTCGTGGTTTTTCACTTCACATAGTCCTTACTATTTCAAGCTACTGTACAATAGCTTTCCGATAACACTTAAAACGACTTTGACTAGTCACTAGTTGTCCGTACAAGTCGTCCCTTATATAATACAAACCTAAGATTCAGATGTAAACTGAAAGGCTGATCTTATTGAAACTGAACACACGTAAGCAAAACTTTAAATGTCAGTACTAGTAACGAATTCTAAATTCTCTAAAATTGAAAAATAATCAGCGTGGTTCGAAGTGAACTGCTGCACGGCGAGGAGTAGAAAGAAACAATCAAAAGTTTGTATGAGGGAGGCCATCTTGCGATATCTTAAATGATGCCGTTTCTAATATTTTAAAGTGTTAAAAACAAAAAAGTATGACGTCAGCATATTGTCTGCCAGCATCGGTGAAGTGTAAATAAATAGTGAAACGAGTTACTTACTAAGTAAGTAGGATTTTCTGCAACTCTAGGTTGCTTTTTGTTAGTGAATACCCAAATGGTAAAGTAATATGATATCGAAATAATTCAAACCGCTCCGCCGCCGCCGCGCCGGCCATCGCTCGCCACAGCTGCGCGAGCGCGGCGCCGCCGCCGCCGCTGGCTGCTTGTATTTGAACAAAACAACAATTCAACACCAAACAGGGTATATTGATAGGAGTTATGAACAAGCCTACTGAAATAGATGTTTAAACGCATAACTATAGTATTTAAAGGGATAAAGAAAGCACTTTTAAATAAATGATAATACCAACAACACAAATCAGTAGGGCATTATAAAATAATATATATTTTGAGTATAAAAATAATCGTACCACTTTATAAACATACCTCCAGAAATATTGCTATAGAAAAAATGCTAAAAAGCAATGGTTTGCACTATTTAAATATTGCTCACCACATCAAAATTTAAATTCGCGCTAGAATCGAACAGAACAGCAACTAACAAACAAGCAGGCGACGGAGATTACGGCGACCCTTTGAGACGCCTGTCTGTGGGTCTCATATCAAACCAACCAAGAGTATGATGTAGCCATAGAAATTTAAATACATAATACATTATTGAGATTTCTACGGATGAAGCCTATTGAAGTTAAGTTAGCCTAATCGGGGTGCTCAGAAAATCCGAGCTCCCGCAATATATTGAGATTTCTGGGATAAGAATCCCAGATATAAAGTATGAATTGAAATATTTAATTTGTTTAAAATATGGTTAATAAGGTGTTAACATCATTAAATAAAGTACATATCTCATATTTTACCAGCAGAGCTGACAAACAAATAACGGAGCTACTGCAAACAAATATAAGTGCAATCTATTAATTTTAAATCTAAGCATTATAAAGTTGAAACTATTATTTTAAAAGTTAATTTATATACATATACAGGTCGGTAAAAAGTGCGTTTGTTTTAAAGCACTACTTCTGAGTAGTAATCCTTGATTCTGTCAAGAATAAAGGAAAAATATTATCAGTATGGTTTTTTCAGTTTTTCTACTAATTCTTGATTAACTATTCAGATTTATTATGGAAATCGGAAAAAAATAATTGAAGAGCGGATTTTTTCAATATTTTTCCTGTATTCTATACTTGATTCTGAGTAACCCCTTAAAATTTTGAAAGTACTTTTTTAACACCCTGTATATTCCTAATTTTAATAACACGAGTATCGGGACCAAGAAGCTTATAATGCCTAATTGATCAAGTGTCGTGCCGTTCAGTCGGCAGGCCGCCTTGTGCCGCCGCGCGCGCCGCCGCCGCCGCGGGAGCATGACAATTCCAGCACTGACGGCTAGGGACATACAATAAATAACATGAAAAAAATCTCGTCACGAATTGGCTCCCGTGGATAAGCGCCGCACTAGACGAGCGAGCGAGCGCCGCGCCGCGCCGGCCGCGCCGCGGCATTACGCGACCCCTGCACCTGGGTTCAGGACCGCTGCGTGTGCAGCTGTAACACCGGTTATTCTTATAAATAATAGCAAAACGTGGAAGAACCTATGCCGTAATGATAATTAATGTAAAATAATTTGTTTTCTTATGCTATATACAGCGCGTAACAAAGTTGGTGCAGGAGCCGTTATCTCTGGGTCCTGTCCTATGCCTACTTTGTTACTTCCTGTATAACTAACTGAACGAAACTGTAAATATTATTGACGTAGATACGTAATATAAAAATAAAATTTGTAAAAGAAATTAAAATATTAAAGTACATGTTGCTATATTAAAATGTCGTTTGATTTGAAAAGCAAGACAATTAAATGGCCGTAGTTTTGCCATAACGATCCATTTGACTTAAAGTAAGTGAGGGGTAATGTACTTTATGTCAGTGACATAAAGTACATTATACCTTACTTACTTTTAATCAGTTGGATCGTTATGGCACAACTATGGCCAAATATACAGGCTAAAACTAATGCAACTACTCGTCAACCGAAAATGTTTTTTAAGTAGTCATAAACGCAAAAAATATTTTAGTTTCTATCGGTCATAATTAACTATTTTTATTATTAAAATAACAAAACACAATAGTTTCAGCATAAGTTTATGGTTTTCGAGTTTCAAGGTATACCTACTTACCAGATTTAAAAAAAAGTTGAAAATCACTACCTTGCGGTGGTCTTTTGAACTTTTGTTATTAAAAAACCAGCCAAGTGCAAGTCGGACTCGCGCACCGAGGGTTCCTTATAATTTCATAATCACACATGACTTGAACTCTATATCAAATTCTCTCAGGCCTGCAATCCCTTGAAGTTGTGAAAAAAAAAAACTTCTATGCCAATGCAATCAAGAGATGCGGCCGTTTGTGCCGCATATTTGGAAAGTCTTTTCCCTTTACTTGTGCTATAAGACATTGTAAACAACCCATTACGTCCCCACTGCAGGGGCACGGGTCTCTTAGGCCATACTCCACACACGGGGGCCAAGTCCGGATTGGTGGAGGTTGTGGGGCTAGTGGCCAACCCCAGTGTCAGAAGTTTTCAAGCCGCCTCTAGGGCCTCTGTCATGGCTTAACGACTACCATCGCTAGATTGCAGCTGGCACCAACGGCTTAACGTGCCTTGCGAAGCATGGAAACAGTTGAGATAAATGCCACTAACAGTCAAACCCATCTAGGTAATGACCGTGCCTGTAGTCAGTTAACCTGCGTGATCGTATAAGACATTGCTTCCTGCCAAATTTCATGATTCTAGGTATACGAGAAGTACCCTATAGGTTTTGATTCCCATACGAGTGTCCAAATATGCGGCCGTATCTCTTGATTGCGTTGGCGTAGCAGTTTGCTCAATCTTGAATGACTAGTTTGCTCATTGGGAATTGTAACGCCCTTTCAGTGCTACTGAATGTGCAGACATGCTCTTGTGCCTCGGTGAACGTCGGTCAGTGAACGTCTGGGCAGGAATTTACGAAAATAAAATCCTGGGGCCTGTGTTGTTACCCGAGCGCATGAACGGACCGCGCACATTAGGTATCTTTCCCAGTCGCCGGACTGGTAGGTTGGGCCTCAATCGTGGGCCGTAGCCAGCACGATCGCCGAACTTAACACCCTAGACTTCTTTTTATGGGGCTATTTAAAATAAAAAGTGTTTGTTAGTGTATGCGATAGTGCCCAGGAAATGAGTCTTCGAATTACGTACGAACACGTGGAACGTGGAGCAGCCACGTAACGCATGCAGTGAAGATCCCACCCTGATGCCCCGTTTTACATGCGGAGACCTGTCCGCACGTCGCGCTAACCTGTGCGAACATCTCGGTGGGGGCCACTTCGCGCCTATCTCATACGACCAGAGCGATTTTAAGGTACGTGGGTTTTCATTTTGTTGTTTCGTACCTATTAATAAAACTAAACTAAAATAATTGATACATCCTCATAAATGCATTTTATTTTTTAACAGAATTGCATGCGAGATCTCTACTTTAAATAATTTAAAAAATAAATGTGTTTTTTTTAAATACATGTAAGGGGAGAAGGTAATATTTTTTTTGAGGGACACCCTTGAATCTCAGGGCATTTTTTAATTTATTTAATAATAAATAGGTCTTTTAAGCTGTTTCCTAAAACACATTTTTATTAGATGTACAGTTGTAGAAATATCAAAATATGTAGCTGATGCCCCATCCAATCCCACTTAAAAATTACTTGTCTACTCGTATGAGGGCCTTAAATAATATTTTCATTTCATTTTCATTTAAAGCAACAGGGAATAATTATTTTAGTCACCAAAATTTCAAATTGTCAGTAAATAATCCCCTTATTATTATTACATGGTACAAGTATTTGTATACTTAAAAGGAAGGTCCCAACTCCCATCCATGTTTGTAAAATTGTTTTTTGTAACTGAAATAAACATTTTTTATTTTATTTAATCTTTTATACATTATATCCATTATCACTTCGTTTAGAAATGTACCTTATAAAAATCTAGTGTGTGGGTATGTCCACCTTTTTCTTAAAAACCATCCACTGACAACCACTTGTGATTATACTGATAGATAGCCCTTAGTGTGCATTCAAAAGTAAGAGAGTTTGGTATCGGTGGGTGAAAGTGGGAGGGTGTGGGTGGCAAAAAATTCTGTTCGAGGGCTGCGGGGAGGGGGAGGGGGGAGCTGAGGTGCGGGGACGGAGGGGGCTGAGGAGTGGAGGGGTAGGGGTAAGGGGGAGGTGCATACAAGGGAACACTAATGTTGTGGAATGTTCTGGAATAAAGACTCCTGCTTTTCTCATGGTCAGCTATACACAGCTTGCTCTCGAGTAGGGAATTCGAAAAATATGTACCCCGGATAACAAAATGAAAAATGTTGTTTATAAACAAGTACTGTAGCAGGGGTGCGTCTCATTTTATATAAGAACGGGAGATATAATTTCATTTCAATAACGCTCAAATGCTTTAATTACCATGAGGTATACCAACAAATTATACAATTTTATTGAATATAACAATTAAAAGCTCTAATGATTACATTATGTATATAAAATCGTTTGATATAACATTTATAATACATAAAATTATTATTGTATAACATTCTCGAGATATAATGCTCATAAGATATAATAAACTTTAGATATAATGTTCCAAGTGAGCAGATAAATTACCAGGGCTTTGTTTTCTTATGGCTTTTTTAATTAGGAAAATTCTACTATTCAGAATACGTCCAAAATTCTCATGGATTTTAAATAGGATGCGGGAGCGAGCGAAGCGAGCTCGGGAATTCGGAGCAACCCGACTCGGATGATTTAGGTTCGGAGACTGTGATGTGGAGGCGAGCTTACTCGCCTCTCCTCACAGTCGCCGTGTAAGGTTTGATTGATAAAATAACCACAGATCGACTGCTTGCTTGCATGCTTGCTTGCGTGCTTGCTTGTGTGATAGAGATAGAGATAGAGATACATTTATTTAACAGACAGTAAACAACACAAAACAAATTACAACAAGGAAAAAAAGAGAAACAAGCACAGTTAGAAAATAAACACAAAACAAACATAAACAAGTTAACATATTTCTTATAAGTAAGTAATACTAATACATAAAACATCAATGTCTGTTAAATTGGCACCAACTCAGCATATATCATAGGTATACAAAGTATACCTACGACGCTGTTATTCTGCCGGCACCGAGGTAGGAGTGTCGCGCGCGTCTCAACAGGGCAAACAAAAACAAGAAAGATAGACAGTAAGGCCAAGTTGGTTAAAAAGTTGAGAAGCGGAAAAAAAGAAAAAAGAGGAAATATAGAAATAAAGATATTGAAATAGAAAAAAAAATCATATTTTAAAAGACGGAACATTGTTTACTTACGTGTTTACGTGCTTACCTAATAATACTAATGTAATATAAAGTACTTAAATAAAGAAAATGCAGTTATAAAATTAAAAAAAACTTACCTACCCTCACATTTATTCACGTCAGTCACGTGCAGTATTGCGGGCACCGGCACCGCGGGGCAGATCGGATACGAAGCCCGATCCAAGTGATTTTTATAAAGATAAAAGAAAATCTCGGTATAGATTTAAATTTTAATATAGAGGTGAGATACCGAATAGGTGGTGGGATATCTTTCCAGCACTTGGAGGCTGCGTATCTAAAGCTTGCTTGTGCTTGCTTGCGTGCTTGCTTGCGTGCTTGCTTACGTGCTTGCTTGCGTGCTGCTTGCGTGCTTGCTTGCGTGCTTGCTTGCGTGCTTGCTTGCGTGCTTGCTTACGTGCTTGCTTGCATCTAGTGCTTTTACGCTTGACAAATAAAAATCAATTAATTTAGTAAACAAAATATATTTTATAGAGTTCAAATTTTAACAGGCGTTTAGTTTCGTCATCTCCATTGTTATATCTTTCAAATTTATATGTAATAGGTATATGTTATATGTTTTCAATAGTAGGTTAAATGAGTTTTATATCATATATTTGTTATATTGTATGTTATATTGTTGTATACAGCGTTTATATACCTTATGTTTGTTTTGTGTTTATTTTCTAACTGTGCTTGTTTCTCTTTTTTTCCTTGTTGTAATTTGTTTTGTTTTGTTTACTGTCTGTTAAATAAATGTATCTCTATCTCTCTATCTCTATCTCTTATGAAATTATTCTTTTTAAAATTATATCTAGAGTTTATTTTATCTGACAATCGTAATATTTAAGAAAATTATATGTTTGGTTTGTATATCTTCTAAATGTTATATCTTTTGTGTTTATAGATTCTATTACTTACCGTTGTAGCAGAAACAGTTGTCGTTCAGTGCGGCTTGCGTGGTCGTGTTGATCACGCAGGTTAATTGACTACAGACATGGTCATAACCTGGATTTGCGTGCTTCGTGTGTGAAGCATGGCCTAACATTTCCGAGGCATAAGAAGAGACCCGTGCCACTGCAGTGGGGACCATGTGGGTTGTTAACACATTGTAAATAGTTTGAATTACTGTGGTTTGAATATATTTTCAATAAAAAATACCTCTTAGATTACAAGCTTTCTCCTTTTATTACAACTATCACACGATCTCATACCAATTCCCTGAGCGAAGCCGGGGCAAACCAGCTAGTATAATATAGTTGTTGATGATTGGCTCGTCGCGGTCTCACTCGCCTCGCGGTACTTATCCATCCCGCGAAAGGTTAGGTAGGTGCATATACATAGATTACACCGCAATTTTGGAGAAACAAAAAGAAAAAATGATTTCTTACAAAAATACCGCAATAAATGGTAATCTACCAGCTACCGTATTCGTAGTCCACGAAATGATGTAATATTCTAGCTTAAAAACAATGGTATTATACCGGCCTTACAGTTCACAGAACTGTATTTATGAGACCAATCTTATAACTTGACCGGTTTTCCACTTCCCGGCAGGCGGCTGTAGGGGATGATCTCCGCCAATGCCAGTGCCGGTCAATGAAAATGCGCTCATTAGGTCATTCATTACATTACACATTGTATTTATTTCGAAATCGTTAAAATCAACCCATAAAAAATATTTTGGGTATCAAATACCTACCTAAAATTAAAGTAAATGTCTTGACTTCTTAGAGTCTGGCAAACGAAAGCGTAACCTGAGAAAGCGCGGCAAATTCAAAAAATCTTCATGTGGTATCACCAACCTATAGCAGAAAAAATATTATATTTAGTACTTGTATGATGGCAAACGAAAGCGTAACCTGGAATTTTATTAAAAGTTTTTACATGGCAACATAAAGAAGTGATACTTGTTGGCTGAATATTTATATTTATTATTTGTTGTATTGTTGAGTGTAAAAAAGAAATGATATAATGATATTATTTGTAATGACCATTCGTAAATTATATATTTTATTGTAATTTCAAACTTTTCAGTGCAGAAATAAACTGCAGATTATCAAAATCAGTTTATGAAGTAGACTGTTTTTATGTTTATAGATAAACAAGATGTACAAGGAGTCAATAAAATTGTAAAAAGCTAATTGTAAATTGTAATTTCAGCTAGTATAAATATACGATATTATAATAAAGATTTATCACACAAGTATTTTTTTCCTGCTATAGCTTGGTGATACCATATGAAGATTTTTTGAATTTTCCGTGCTTTTTCAGGTTACGCTTTTGTTTGCCAGACTCTATCATGATGTTTAGGTACAGAACCTCAGTTTATGGTGCCTGTTTATTTACACGTTCGTTCGAAGATCTAAGTCGAAACTGAGTACTACGAGTTTCCCCACTATTTTACGTTTCCTGGGTCTCTACTATGTACAAGCTTAAGTTTCTACGTTGCCCCTCTTTTATCTTGATCTTTCTTACTCTGATCTTCTTCTTTCTTACTGTGGTCTTCTTGATCTTTCTTACTCTTGTAATCTTGTTCTTTATTACTCTGTTCTTTCTTGTTCTCTCTTACTTAGTTCTTCTTGTTCTTTCTTTCTCCGTTCTTCTTGTTCTCTCTTACTATGTTCTTCTTGTTCTTTCTTAAGCTGGTCTTCTTCTTCTTTCTTTCTCCGCTCTTTAGGTTCTCTCTTACTCTGTTCCTCTTGTTCATTCTTACGCTGGTCTTCTTTTAATACTATTGATTTTTCTTGTGCAGCACTAAATCGTGTTCTGAGGTATACTTCACCTTCTTGTATTTTTTTGCTGTGAATAGAAAATAAATCGTGTTTAGCTTAGCGTTTATTTTTAAGTAAAAATATTTTGTTAATTTTTTTCTATACAGTGTGTTAAAAAGTGAGTTTGAGATTTTAAGGGGTTACTCAGATTCAAGTATAGTTAAATATTTAAAAAATCCGATCTACAACTTTTTTCTGTTTACTTTACAAATTATTGATTTACTATTAAGATTTAGTATGGGAACAAGTAAAAAAAATTGAAGAGCAGTTTTATAAATATTATTTCTGTTTTCTATATTTGATTCTGAGTAAACCCTTAAAATTTCAAACGCACTTTTTTTAACACCTGTATATCTGAAGAATATTTTTTTTATTAAGATGACATTAAATACATTAGAAAATGGCATCCGCTGTCTATGAGCATCTATAACCCCACAAGCGTTATCGGTGCCTCTTATGCCTATTGCCTTTAATTACGCTGGCTATCTCGCACCACCCGCCGGAACGTGGTGGCAGGTATAGAGCGAGCAGTGGTAACGCAACAACCCGGATAATTTAAATTATAGAAATGGGTAGTATACCATTAAAATAAATAATGTAGCTTATCAATGCATACTTCCTCCAACATTCACTGTCATTGTCGAGCACAGTCGTAGAAAATTATTGTTCACACGGAACAGCAATAAATCTAAAATGATGGGCAAATTAAATCAACGCGGTCCAAGAGTTGCTGATGCTAAAGTATACCATACTTAAGAATGGGAACTCTCAATATGCAAGAGTCGAGATATCATCTGTCGAACACGGGTGAACGGTTTAATGATTTTTTTCTGTCTTGCCGAAATAAGTATTACGACACAACACTAAGAAGTTGTTGTTATGTTACTAATTACGCAGTATTTGTACAAAATAAAATTGTCGTTGTCGTTTGGTACCCACTAATCATAAATCGGTTATACAATTAATAATTTAATAAAACTGGAAATAAACTAAATGTATTATTTATCCTACAGTATGCATTTAAGGGATAATACGGGTCTCACGTCAGCTTGCCGTAGTAGGAGTACGCCTCGACGAGAATCTCGCCGTCCGTCATGGTCTGCGGCAGCGGCAGGCCCACCGTCTCCGGCAGCAGCATGCCCACCAGGCCGCCCACCAGCGCCAGCACCGTCAGCACCAGGAAAGGCAGCGGCTGCCACGCCTTCTCCTGCACAGCACGCACGCACATACACATCAAGCTCCTTATCCAACCGACCGCCTACACTGTACTTAGTGGCGTGGTGGTCCACACCATACAGCTGGGGAATACGGGCTCATGTCCACACTAAGTACCGAGTCATCCGACCCACCGCCTACACTATAGTGGCCTGGTGGTCCACACCATACAGCTGGGGAATACTGGCTCATGTCCACACTAAGTACCGAGTCATCCGACCGACCGCCTACACTATAGTGGCGTGGTGGTCCACACCATACAGCTGGGGAATACTGGCTCACGTCCACACCACTAAGTACCGAGTCATCCGACCGACCGCCTACACTGTAGTGGCGCGGTGGTCCACACCATACAGGTGGAGAATACTGGCTCACGTCCACACTAAGTACCGATTCATCCGACCGACCGCCTACACTGTAGTGGCCTGGTGGTCCACACCATACAGCTGGGGAATACTGGCTCATGTCCACACTAAGTACCGAGTCATCCGACCGACCGCCTACACTGTAGTGGCACGGTGGTCCACACCATACAGGTGGAGAATACTGGCTCACGTCCACACTAAGTACCGACACGTTTGTTTAAATTAAATTTTTAGCACGTAGTACCAGTTTAATTCAATAGTCGGGGGGTAGTCTTAAACCTCACCACGTATCACCAGGGTCTAAAAAGTTGCTAAAAAACATTAATTTGAAGAATATGCGACGTTGTAGGTATGTTTGCCGCGTGCGATTAATTGAAAGCGTGCGAGAAAGTGAGCAGAAGTGGCACGCGCGCGACGCGCCTGAACTTGACTAAGTTTAGATTTAACCGGTTAATTTCGTTCTTATTTCGGTTAGAAAACCGCTCCCTGATTAACCGATATTTTATTCAAATTTACCGGTTAAGCTGGAAACCTGAACGGGTTTAACCTGAACGGAAATAACCGGTATTTGTTAACCGGTTCCGAATCTTGGTCATTTCGGTCCATACAAAATTTTTGAAAAACATAAGTTTTTCAAAATTCAGTTAGCCAACAAACCAGCATTTAATTTGTACAAAAAGGGGAAGCACTTTAGAATATGCAACACCGCAGAGGAGGGGGAGGGGGGTGAGGGGAGTTGGGGGGAGGGGGGTAACCCTCCCCACCCCTCCCCAAAGTGCGGAGACGCGAAAAAAAAATTTTTTTTTTGAGGTTATGTCGGTAAAAACGATGAGAAAACGCGTGGGCTTCGCCAGAAGACTCGCTACTCGCCCCTTTCGCTCCGCTAGCACTCTCGCCCATCGCTCCATTCAGGAGGTTAAAAAAAACACTCTAGTTGTGTGACAGACAAGACTACGTGGAATCGGGGTGCTCCGATTCGGATCTGTGACTCAAAAGTGAACCTAAATTAACTCAAGAGGGGTGCTCAGTTTCGTATATGTTTTGGAACAGACCTTCGTAAAAATTACGTTCCTTGACACTTAACTTTTCATCCGAAATATCATTATAATGCCGCACTTTATGTCACATTGATGCGTAATTTTGACGTTTACAAATGCATAAAACGAAACTTTTGCTGTCATGGCGTCTTTTTTTGCATAGTTTCACCTGAAAATATGTAATTTTTAAAAATTCATATCTCAAAAACTACTGCGCTCCGCGCCGTGAAATTTTGGAACGATACACCTAAGTAATCCCTATCTACAAAAAAAAATCAACTCAATCTGTGGTGTTGCATATTCTAAAGCTGAGCCCAAAAAGGAGAATAATAAGAAAGATAACAGAGGCACTTAATTATGTCACAACATTGCAAATCATCAGTCACAAAGTCAACCTACATTAGAGTCACATGTTAACAAGATATATAATTAAAAAGATAAGAAATGTAGGTCACGACACGATCCGGAAGAGTTGTACGTCCAGTAGTGTGATTCGAACTCTAACCTGAAAAAAAGTTGAATTATCTATATATTTTTTTTTGATGTCATTTAACTGTGTGTTTATTAATATTATATAGGGTGACCCTAAATTAGTTCTTGATACGAAAGTCTATGAATGTGCTCATGATAACAAACAACTTTCCCTAAGAAACCCATAGTCAAATCGCAAAAAAAATTTTGAGTCTCCATACAAATCGATGAACTGACCGGCCAAATTAGTATGAAGAGTCCAAATTTTTTTTGCGATTTGACTATGGGTTCTTTAGGGAAAGTTGTTCGTTATCATGAGCACATTCATAGCCTTTCGTATCAAGAACTAATTTAAAGTCACCCTATATAGGTGATATTATCATTTTTGTAAGTTATGTATAATTAACTCCTTTGTATGTGTTGTGTCTTTGGAATAAATGGTTTTTTTTCTTTCTTTCTTTCTTTCTAATTTTTTTATATTATTAATTTGTAATTTTAGATTTTTTTTTATTATTTTAGAATATTGTTATATTAAATATTATATATTATTTTAAATATATAATTTTAAAGAGTACGTGAAAAAATATTCAAAAATGTTCAAACAGGTATGCCGCGCAGCTAAATCTAATTATTTATCCAGTAAAATCAAATTATCCTATAATAAAATAAAAACTGTTTAGAATATCATTAACAAAGAAACTGGGAAGGTTAAGCCTCGCGATAAAGAATTTGTTTTGCAAACAGATCACGGTAAAATAAAAACAAATGTTGAAGTAGCCAAAGAATTCGAAACGTATTTTACAAATATGCCACTTAAGACTACTGAAGCCCTGAATTCATCACCTAGAAATGCCAAAATATTGCTAGAAGAAAATGTCAGTACTTGTGATCAAAAATTCTCTTTTTAAAAATTAAACCAGATACTATTGTTTAAACCTTTAAATCTCTTAAAGTGAAAAAAACCGAGGACCTTTGGGGACTTTCAGTAAATTTAATCGGAAATGTTATTGATACTTTAGCTCCATATTTAGCTTGTCTTTTTAATATTAGCATTGATAATGGCGTTTTTCCAGACCTCATGAAATTCAGTAAGGTCATACCCCTTTATAAGTCTGGCAACAACACTGACCCGGGAAACTACAGATCAGTTTTCGTGTTACCCGTTCTTAGTAAAATTTTTGAAAAAGTAATGCTAAATCAAATAATAAAACATTTTAATGATAATAACCTGCATAACCAACAATTTAGTTTCACAAAAGGTCGGTGTACAACTGATGCAGGCGTAGCACTTATTCGCAATATCTATGATGCTTTTGAGGATTCACAGAATGCAATAGGAGTATTTTGTGATTTATCTAAAGCATTTGATTGTGTTGAACATCAAACACTACTTATGAAACTAAGGCATTACGGTGTGGAAGACGGGGCTCTCAGTCTTCTTAACTCATACCTTAGCAAACGAACACAAAAAGTTCAAATAAATGGCATCAATTCTTCCGGCTCTAAAGTGATAATGGGAGAACCCCAGGGATCAATATTAGGTCTTTTCCTTTTTCTTGCGTATATTAATGATTTGCCGTTTATGGTTCAAAATTTCGCAAATGTAGTGTTGTTTGCAGATGATACTTCTCTTATTTTTAAAGTTGATAGAAAATTAAACAAAACTGATGAAGTAAACAACACTCTTTCAAAGATACTCAACTGGTTCACTGTAATCAATCTTCTTTTAAATGCTAAAAAAAACCAAATGTATAAAATTCGCATTACCAAACGTTAGAAATATTGATGCTAGTGTAATCATAGACAGTAATGAATTGGAGTTTGTTAATAGTACTGTTTTCCTCGGTATAACTTTAGTACATTGCAATGGGGTCCACATATAGAAACTTTAGCGGGAAAGCTTAGTTCAGCTGCTTATGCCGTCAAAAAAATTAGGCAGTTAACAGATGTAGACACTGCACGGCTAGTGTATTTTAGTTATTTCCATAGTATTATGTCTTACGAAATTTTACTTTGGGGACATGCAGCTGATATCGAAACTATTTTCGTTTTACAAAAAAGGGCAATCCGCGCAATCTATCAGATGCGATCCCGCGAGTCGTTGAGGGATAAGTTTAAGGAAATTAATATTTTAACGGTTGCTAGTCAATTCATATATGAGAACATTATGTACGTCCGCAAGAATTTGCATTTGTTTCGTAAAAACAGTGACAGGCATGATTTAAACATAAGGAATAATAATATAAATAACATTGATATTGCCTATTCGAGACTGAGCAAAGTTAAAAAGTCGTTTGAGGAGCAATGTGTACGATTCTATAATAAAATGCCTCACAATGTAACAAATCTGCCTGAAAACAAATTCAAAACGTATGTAAAAAAAATTCTGTGCTCAAAAGCTTATTATAAGATAATAGATTATGTGAATGACAAAGAAATTTGGAAATGTATTGCTCTTCCTGATAACTGTATTGTTGATAACATACATTGTATTAGTAATTAAGTATTATTTTAAAAAATGTGTTGAAGCGAGTTTCTTTTGGGCTCGACGTTTCTTCTCGCTTCGGAAACACTTCCCGAAACGTTCAGTGTACAAGTTCCGCGTGGTAGGAACTTTGTACTAGGTAGAAAAAAAAGACGATTTAAAAGTATGTGCAAAACATCTACTTAAATAAAAAACCTTTTGATTTTTTGATTTTGATTTATTTAAGGGGAAGAGTAATGTAGGTGTATATAAGCATTTTTATATCTAGATTATTAGATCATTAGAATAGTTTACATGCATTTATTTATTTAGGAAAACAACAATTATTTATTTCATACTTTGTTAATTTATCACATTGATTTTTTTGTATAAAAATAAAGGAAGGAAGCTAGAAAAATAAATATTTATTTTGGTCACCATTTAACCTGGTTTCGCTGCACTTCACCTACTTTATAGACGTCACACCAGTCTTTTCATTTTTTCTTTTTATACCTGTTTGTCCATATTTGTATGGCGTAAAATTTTTTGCGATTTAGGTAAAGTCGTAGACTATGATTAGAATGAGAATGTGTAGAATCGCCAGATAACGGATCCTACACAATTTTTCTTACACCCATATTGTATATGTCGCAGGGATATTGTCAAACTCGTGATATTATAGTATCTCACTAGTGAAATTATACGTAAACGGACTTTTGTCAATAGCCTCCATTTCTTACAATTTCATGTACTACAACAGGAAAATTATTATTCCACTTACACCATTTTTCTTACACCCATATTGCATATGTCGCAGGGATATTGTCAAACTGGTGATATTATAATGTCTCACTGGTGAAATTATAAGTAAACGGACTTTTGTCAAAAGCCTCCATTTCTTACAATTCCATGCACTTTTTTTTAGCAAAATTATTATTCTATTAGACCTAATATAGGAATTATAAGGCAGGAAAAACCCAATAAATTATTAAATACATTAAATTGTCGACACCTACGATCCCGATTCTCTTAGCAACAGCAATAGTTGCTTCTTGGAACTAAAGCGCTACAGTAAATGAGACTATTTTCAGCAGGAACAGGCGGAACCGGAATATTTATAAATATGATTGCAGTCGTACACATGTGTTACTCAGGACATATCTGCCATTTAAGGATAATCTCATTCAGTGGTGACACTTTTCCTCAACCATACTCGGAATCATATTACGGTTTGATCCTTAAAGGATAATATATCGGTTGAGGATTCCCTTACCACCTCCTATGAAATTGTTATCCACCATTTTAGGGTAAAATATTGATTACTATACACGAGAATGATATTATACTTACTGAGAAAACAATTAACGGCGACAGCATGCTGGCGAGGTAGCCGCTGACGTGCACGCCGGCCGAGCCGGAGCCGCGCACGCTCGTGGGCAGCACCTCCGTGGCCCACTGCGTGATGGCGCTGGCCGATATGCTCACCGCGAAGCGCGCCGCGATGGCCACCGACGCCTGCGCGATCCCTGCACACGACACCGACACGACATACAGTACATAGCGTCTGCCCAGTGCCCAGTGTCCACCGAGCGCACTCGCACACAAACAGGCAAATTTCGCAGGGATTTGATAAAATCAGGGACTTGATGTTAAAATAATAACACGATTTTGTTATTTCCCTAAACAAATCTAGTGATTTGATCAAATCCCTAAACTGATTTAGTGAAATGATAAAAATAATTATTCTGTCGTATTTAAAAGGTTTATTTTGTCAACATACAATAAATTAAAGCGGTCGTGGCTCAGTGCGGCTTGCGTGATTGGGTCGATCACGCAGGTTAACTGACTACAGACACGGTCATAACCTGGAAGACCGTGTCTGTATTCAGACCGTTAGTGGTAATCAACTCGATCGTTTTCGTGCTTCGCAAGGCATGTTAAGCCGTTGGTGCCGGCTGCTATCGCTAGATAGTAGTCGTCAAACCATGTCGGAGGCCTTATAGGCGGCTTGAAAACTTCTGACACTGGGGTTAGCCAATAGCCCCACAACCTCGACCAATCCGAAATTGGCCCCCGTGCCCAAGTAGCACAGGTAGCATTACAAAAGATCACGTTTGGTATAACTCGGAACTTAAGGAATTAATAAACACTTAATATGGTTCAACCGAGAACTTAGAGCTGCGCATTACGCTTTGATCTGTATAATAGCATTATAAAAGTAGCAACGGACACTACTGTTACGGGATCAGAGTTAAAGCAGATGTCAAAAATGCTTTCTTACAGCCTTTATCGCATTGGTTGCATAAGAGAATTTTAGTGGTAGTAGAATATGATAATTGCTGTATAAAGACGTAGAATTATACCACTATAATGCTAGCATTTTAAAAGAGTCACTGTGAACTACCGTACAGCCAATAGTCTTAGAGTGGTGTACATTTAGAGTGATTTCACGCAAAAAGTTCCACATTGGTTCACCTCGACTCTGTTATTAGCCTCTTTTGCAAAGTTGCATAAAGGTGTTTAATTAACACACGTGAACACCAAACGTATTTGGAGATCCTCGTCTAACTCAGAAATACAGCATTTGGCTGTAAAATGGTTCACTTGAACTCTTATTTACTGCAATAAGCATAATAGAGGAACTGGAGTGTACTATTGTATAGCCATGGTAATTTATTCAGGATTAAAAGAGTTCACATAGGTTTCTAAAGAATGCGCCATTTTGTTATAACCTAAACAGTATATCATATAACAAGATTAATTTGTTATTTATGTTTTACTAATAATTTCTGCTTTTAATTACACCTTAAACATACACTTATTATAATATAATATAAAACTTTGCATAATTTTATGTAAATCAGACAAAAATATTTTAACGTATTAGTTTTTTCACAATATTTCTAATTAAAAACGAGATATTTTCGAGGCGCGTAAATTTTTTTCTTTAAAACCATATAAACATTCACAGTGAACTTGCAATCCCAAGTGTTTTCACATGCTAATAACATAATAAAAGTGTATTTATACCTAAGTTACCAAAAATTCTCAATTATAACATTAACTTAACCATTAATCACACTCTGGGAAATTATCGGCACCGCTATAATGCTATTTAAAGCAGCTATGGCAAATAAAATAAAGTTTTCTAGTGATCGAAGAATATTATAGAACCTAAAGCGTTATTTAAGACTAGCAGTCACCCAATCCTAACGCTTAGTCTGTATAACAGTACAATCGTATTCCGTTAAGCAGCTGATAAACAGCCTTGTGAACCATAATAATTCCAATATAGTGCTACTATAATGCTTTTAAGTAGAAATGTGAACCAAATTAGAACCATAGGCTGAATAATTTGTGCCCAAATAAGAGTTATCGGTGTTTACAGCGCTGTAAACACCATTATAACACTGTCTTATACAGCTCTTAGTTTCCGTGTACACCAAATGTGGTCTCTTATAATGCTACTTGTGCTACTTGGGTGTGTGGAGTATGGCCTAACCTTCCCGATGTATGGGAAGAAACCGGTGTTCCTGCAGTGGGGACGTAATGGGTTGTTAACACATTAAATTACACTAAAATCTTAAAAATCAACTCTAAAACTTTACTTATTTTTTGCTGAATGAATAAAAACATTTTGAAAAATACACAAACACACACAAATATACAAAACAATGTTGTCATAATAACTTATAACAAGGATCGACACGTATCTATGACTCGATTTTGATATTGATAGGATGCCGGAGAGGTCAGCCGTAATTAGGATTCAGTTTCTACGTACAGATCAATCTCTATATTTTTTGTATGTTAACAACCCATTTCGTCGGGCGTCTCCACTGTAGGGGCGCGGGTCTCCACACACGGGGGCCAAGTCCGGATTGGTGGAAGTTGTGGGACTAGTGGCCAAAGTGTCAGAAGTTTTGAAGCCGCCTATAAGGCCTCCGACATGGCTTAACGACTGCTATCTAGCGATAGCAGCCGGCACCAACGGCTAAACGTGCCTTGCGAAGCACGGAAACGGTCGAGATAAATGCCACTAACGGTCTGACTACAGACACGGTCATCCAGGTTATGACCGTGTCTGTAAGTCAGGTAACCTGCTTGATCGACGCGACCACGCAAGCCGCACTGAGCCACGACCACTTTAATTTAATGTATGTTGTACAAAATAAACCTTTTTAATACTACAGAATAATTATTTTTATCATTTCACTAAATCAGTTTAATCACTAGATTTGTTTAGGGAAATGACAAAATCGTGGTATTATTTTAACATCGCCCGGGATTTAATCAAATCCCTGATTTTATCATATCCGTGCGACACGAACACCAGACAAACACAAATGCACACACACACACACGCACAAGCTTTTTGTTCATCCACCTTCCACTGTGCGTTTGGACGGCTTAGTAATGCAACGAACCTTTAGGGACGAACATTGCAATGCACGTGAGCAAACCCGTCGCGAACATGGGCACGCAGGTTGTGATGCGCCGCCCGCCTCTGCGGACACAGGAGACACAACTCGCTTAGCTCGGCGCGATTACATTTCTGTGCCTCCTGTGACTTCTCACGTGTTCACACGTAGCTCGAGTTAAGTCGATTTTCATTTTATTATTAATCAATAACAAACGACGACAAAAAAAATTATATTTCTATTGGTTTAAGAAACAACGCTAAGTGCCGTAGTTCCAGAGATAGAACCGTATAAAGTATATGAATGAAGTTCAAAAATATAAACTTGTAAACTATCTCAACTCGACTTAGTAACAGGAAAAAAAATATATCGAGTTAGATGTTTTTGCACAAAAGGAATTAGTGAAAACCATTGTATTTCAAGTTTTGCCTTTATTCACTAAAGCGTTTGGTTTCGTGGAAAACATCTTATATGAAGTTAATTTTCTTAGCACAGATTGTGTTGGAAGATAATAATGTCGTATGTAATGTTAAGATATTTTACTACAAAATACATAATATTTAAGTAGAGTTACGCTTTATTCCACGGAAAGAGCAATATTTTTATGTAAGAAGTTATGTATGTTATCATATCACCAAATATTAGAACAACAAAATATTTTTTATGTCAATTTAAATTATTTACCAGTGAAAATATAACTTATTTAAGCGCATTCACGCTGTACTGCACACAAAATACAATATTCTTATGTATAGATTTGTTTTGTTATTTGAAGAATTTATGAAATTTGTGAAGCGGTCATATCTCAGTGCAGCTTGCGTGGTCGTGTCAATCACGCAGGTTAACTGACTATATACACTGTCACAACCTGGATGGATTTGGCTGTAAGTGGCATTTATCTCGACCATTTTCGTGCTTCACGCAGTAGGTTCCGGGTGCTATCACTAGATGGCAGTCGTTAAGCCATGGTATAGGCAGCTTGAAAACTTCTGACACTGGGGTTGGCCACTAACCCCACAACCTCCACAAGTCCGGACTTGGCCCCCCTGTGTGGAGTATGGCCCTAACCTTCCCGAGTTATGGGAAGAGACTCGTGCCCCTGCAGTGGGGAAGATATGGGTTGTTAACTAATTAAATTTCTAATGTAGTACAAAAGTCTAGTGTTATACGAATTAAATAACCTGACCCATCAAATCAGAGAATTGCATGAAGTTGAAGCGGATTCTAGAAGTGTTTTCATCCTTTAGTATTATACTTGTATATTTATTTTATGCGGTTGAGATATTCTACTCGACTACAAGAAGACCATGATGGCCAAGCTAAGTGTAACGGACGGTGGTTGGACAGTCTGGAAATTAATGGTTTTGAGGTATTTCTTTGATGTACTCATTGTAACCACAGTACTGGCCATGCCCTCCCTCCAGGAACCTGCGGAAACAGGTTGACCTATGTGGCTTGCCCCGAGTGCCACAGATAATGCTGCCCGCACCTTTGGGGAGCCACAGATAATGCAGCCCGCGTGGCTACCGGTTAACTACGCGGTTAACTATAAAAAAAACATTGACTCGAAAAGAAGAAGTCAGGCCATGCCTTCTAATCACCTCAAAGGATTAGGCGTCATCCCAATTGTGACTGGCGCGATCATCCGATGCGACCACCACACCACTTGCATAATCGTACAATCATACATTGATGTACTCATGTAAGCACAGTACTGGCCACGCCCTCCTCCAGGAATTAACTTGCCATGCCAATTATTTTGTCTACTTTTTTGAATTTAATCACTGAATAAATGTATTTTCTTTCTCATATCAATGGTTATGAGGTATCTCTTGATACACTCATTGTGGGCACAGTACTGGCCATGCCATTCCTCCAGAAAGTGACTTGCCGTGCCAATTATTTTGTCAACTTTTTTGAATTTAATCACTGATTAAATGTTTTTTTTTATTTTTTTCTATCATTATATTAAAAAAACCGGCCAAGTGCGAGTCGGACTCGAGCACCGAGGGTTCCGTAAAATTCATAATCACACATGTCTTGAACTGTATATAAAATTCTCAGGCCTGCAATCCCTTGAAGCTGTGAAAAAATCAAACTTCTATGCCAACGCAACCAAGAGATACGGCCGTTTATGACACATATTTGGACACTCGCATGGGAATCAAAACTTTGGATGAAATTTGGCAAGAAGCAGCACAAGTAAAGTGAAAAGTCCAAAAATCATAAATTGTTTGTTACATCACATGTATGTGATGTCCAAGTATGCGGCATAACGGCCGTATCTCTTGGTTGCGTTGGCATAGAAGTTTGATTTTTTCACAGCTTCAAGGGATTGCAGGCCTGAGTAATTGATATAAATTTCAACTTGATACGTCTAAGCGTTCCTGAGAAAAAGGGTGTTGACAGACAGACAGACGGACATACGGACGGACAACGAAGTGATCCTATAAGGGTTCCGTTTTTTCTTTTGAGGTACGGAACCCTAAAACGACTCCGACAAATTGAGAACCTCCTTCTTTTTGAAGTCGGTTAAAAATGGCCTAATTAAGGCTCGACTGATCATTGATTAGGAAATTTTATAGTTATCAGTATGTCTTAAAACACAGTCATGCAGGCGGTGCAACGATGGCATCGCATGACTGCGCGAGCCATACAGTTTCAAAAAACTATGTATCTCACTATCTCATCACATCTCACTAATATTATAAATGCGAAAGTATGGATTTTGTTTGTTTATTTGTTTGTTTGTTCCACTTTCACGTCGAAACCACTGAACGGATTTGGATGAAATTCAGTAGGTAGATATCAAATACTGGATTAACACATAGGCTATTTTTTGATCCGGGAAAATGCATGGTTCCCGTAGGATACCTTAGAGACAGTCAAAAAGCGAGCTAAGCTAAGTACAAGAAACCCTTTTTTAAATAAATATAAACAATCATATGTATAGCTGAAGGTAGCCCTTGCTTGAGGCACTAAAAACGCATGTAATTGTTCGAAACTTATGCTTGAATTAGTACTTACTACACTCAGTCAGCTAAGAAGACAAAACAAAATTACCTTATGTTGGCAGCATCAAGAGGGACGATATTGCAGATGAGCTAGATAGGCGAAAGGCAGAGGCACTGGCAGGTAGGAAATCATTACTGGGCCCGGATTAATGGAGAAACCCATCCAGGTTATGACCGTGTCTATAGTCTGTTAACCTGCGTGTTCGATGTGTCCATGCAAGGCATACTGACCCACGACCGCTTCGTGTTAATGAATAAGTTAATGATTTTGAGATTAAATTGTGTTAATAGTGATCAATTCTGCATATTTACCCTATTTCTTGGCAACCCCGTATGTTTACTCCTGCACTGAATTTAAATAAAAAAACAGGCATTTATGTACAAAATTACTAATATACAACATGTTTATATAAGTCGTAACTTGCTACAAGGGTTGGCACGGAACTCATACAAAAGCGCCCATTCTCCTCTAACTTATCAAAGGCCGGCAACGCACTTGTGACTCCTCTGGTGTTTATAGGCGGCGGTTATCGCTTACGTTGCTGCTTGTAGCTTTACGAATCAAGTCGATACCTCTGGGTTCAAAGGGCGTAAACGCCAAAGTAGAACTTTTCAGGAGAGCCAAAAAAGACTTTTTTATTTAATTTTTTGCATATATTATTTTTGTTTTTCAAGTTACAACAATGATACCTGTACCAAAAAACTTGTAATCGTAGCATGCGTATTACTGTTTCACAACATTTTAGATAAGTTCAATAGTTTAGAAAATAGATGTGTTATACGCCCCTGTGATTTGAATCTGAATGTCATTTACACCCCTAAATTTTGCTCCTGTACAACAAAATTAGGAAGTAAAGGCCACCTTTCAAAATAGTTACAGCTTTTTTTGCGTTTAGTTAGTTATTTTGCGCTTAATAATTTGCGCCGGTCAAGTGCGAGTCGAACTCGCACACCAAAGATTCCGTATCGATTCATAATCACAGAGGCCTTGAAATTTATACCGAATACTCAGGCCTGCAGTCCACTGAAGCTGAAAACGAACAAACTTCTTTGCCAGCGTCAAGTGATGTAACTAAAAATTTACGGTTTTCGGACTTTTCCCGTTACTTGTGCTATAAGAAATTGCTTCTTGCCAAACGTGATTCTAGGTCTACGGAAAGTACCCTGTAGGTTTTGATTCCCATGCGAGTGTCCAAATATGCGGGAAAAACGGCCGTATCTTTTTATTGCGTTGCCATAAAAGTTTATTTTTTTCACAGCTTCAAGGGATTGCAGGCTTGAGTATTTGATATAAGTTTCCAATTTCAATCTCCACGCGATCCTGATTAAAAGTGTCTGACAGTCGGACCAGACAACAAAGCGATCCTATAAGGGTTCCTTTTGTTCTTTTTGAGTTACGGAACCCAAAAATGAACACAAATAAATTTCAAATTATTTAAGTACTACAAGATGCTTTAAGGACTCCATTCATAGACAAAGGATGATAATTTTAAGCTAGTGTCCCTGAAATTTTTATTACTTTCTTTGAGCACAAAAAACTGTGAGCATATTTGAAGCTTGCAAATTTTGAAGTACTTAGTGGAAACTAGATCTTACTTATCTAATAATGTTTACCTTACTTTACTATTCAAAACAAAACGATCACTTGCCTCATATCTGTATCTTTATTAGTTATTCTAATCCAACATAGAAAATCTTACATTTATTTCTTATATCATATTTGGGATTGTTGTGTCTCATCTTATAAGTAGTTACAACGTTCTGAACGTTTTTGTCTTTGTTTTGACACGTTTCTTTGAATCCATTACAAAAAATCAATACAGCCTTTCTGAGATCAACATCAAATGTTTCAACCAAAATCTAACCATTAATCACAATAGGTAATAGAAATAATAACAATACAATCTTCCCGAGATCAAATGTTTCAACTTTTATCTAATAATCACAAGCATTTTTTAAAATTAACTGAATAAGCCCTTTCATAAAATATTTTTGTTTATTCCCACTTAGATAATGTTACTTTTATTATCGTAAACAATCTTTAGAATTAACAATAACCAAACGATCTTTGAGTTCAACGTAATATACTTCAGGTAATAAGTAGAAAACAAAAAAAGTAAAGAACACAGCCCAGATTAATTACCAGGTAATTTTCAAAAGGCAATTTTAATTAGTAATAGGAAGAAAAATACAGACTCTCTAAAATCCACACAATAATAATAAAAATGTCTAAAATATATCAAAAAAATATATCAGATCAACTACAAAATCTGTTTTTAATAGTGTGATATATTAAAAGGAATACTAAGCTAGCGCAAGTCTCCCCGCCCCTTTATCCCCCGCACGCAGTATCTCGCGTTCAAGAAAGAGACAACATATAATATAGTCGTAGACTACTCAAACAAGGGAAAAAGTTTATAACTTTTAGGTTATATAAGTCAAATTAAAAAGAAATACAGAAGGTTTTATAAGCATAGATGCCAAGTTGTATTTTTGTCGGCGAATACATCAACTTATACCTGTTAAAAAGTTAAATGGCTGGTGGTGTAAAAGTCAAGTTGTTGTAGAATGCAGTTACTAATTTGGGTGTAAAAGTCTTACATTTCATTTTATAGCAGTTGCAACCATTTAATTTGCGAATAATGAAGAAAAGAGTTTTTACCACCAAAAATTCAAAAATATCATATTTATCTTCCCCGATCGAGTGGGGCGTGTAACTAACATTTTTTTTTGAATTTGAGGATTTTAAATATACAGTTCGAAAGAGCACAAAAAACGCATTAAGAAGAAGAAGGCGTTTACGCCCTTTGAACCCAGAAGTATCGAAGTGATTAATTTTACAACACTTCCCGAAAATGTACTTTTATCAGTTTACGCTACAGAGTCAGCCGAAGAAACATACAACTAAGAAAGACTATTCTGGTGCAGTCAGTATATACTTTGGCATGCTGCTGTTAACTACCTAATCAAATTAATGTCTCACTAATATTATAAATAAAGGTTGCAGGAAGCCGCTGGATGCGAGCCGCACAGGACCGGTCGGTGTGGAAATCCTTGGGGGAGGCCTTTGTCCAGCAGTGGACGTCTTTCGGCTGATAGATAGATAGATAGAATATTATAAATGCGAAAGTATGGATGTTTGTTTGTTTATTTGTTTGTTTGTTCCGCTTTCACGCTGAAACTACTGAACAGATTTTAATGAAATTTGTAGATAGATAAAGCACTCTTCTAACACATATTTTTATCCCGGAAAACTCAAAGGTCCCGGAAGAATAGCTAAAAACTGAAATTTTAACGTCGCCACTAGATAGCGCTACCCTAACATTTAATTTCTCTGGACCCATCTCTGAGGTTTATGCAGACGAAGTCGCGGGCGATAGCTAGTATCCAATAAAACAGTGTCTGTCTTCTTACTATAGTATTTACCTGTCAAGTAGAAACGCGACGAGCAGAATGGCGGGTATTTCGGTGAAGGCGGAGAGGCTGAAGGTAAGGAAGAAGTCGAGGCCGAGGTTCTCGGAGAGGCGCACGAGGCAGTCGTACTCCAGCATGACGGCCATGTAGCAGATCAGCATCAGTGCCAGCATGCGCCGCAGCAGCCTCGAGCGCAGCAGCATCATCACGCTCTCCTCCTCGTGCGTCTCCGCGAACTCCGCCTGCGGCACGTCCGAGCGTCACTCATCACGCGATACGCGCTAGAGTCACGCGATACGTGCTAGTATCATGCGACACGCGCTTGCGTCACGCGACACAAGCTAGTGTCACGCGACATGAGCTAGCATCGCACGACGCACGCGTGCATCGTAAACTTTGTCTCATGCAACTATACTAGGTTCTAGCTATTAAAGTTATCAGTAATTGTTTCTAAAGTTACGGTACCGACATACAGGATGATAAGGTTAACACCGTTATCCTTGAAACTGATGATCCAGGATCATGAATAGTCTAAAACCAATAAAAATACCCTTAGAATTCTTTTTGTATTATTATTCCGATGCGAAAAATCGTGCGGTCAACCTATGCGCCTAAGCAAACTCGTGACCCGCCATGAGACCTTGCTGCCGAAATCCAGGGGTGTGATGACGGTGACGCCACTCGCGTTGCGCTGGCCGGTCGCGAAACGAGCGTGCGACGGCGTGCCAAGTTGTTCGCCGGGTGTCGCGGAAGTAAAACGCACGTTCAATGTCTGAGTTTCGTTCGCACCAATCACGCCCGCCGCATGCCGTTTTGTTGTGCTTCTTTTCAACATCCGTACACCAATGAGCAGTGGACAGAGATGGTGCGGCTTTACGCCAGGTCTGGGAACAATGCCAGTGAAGCTCGGAGGATGTACGAGGAGTTGTTCCCAGGCCAACGTGTGCCAAATCGCAAAACAATTTTAGCAGCTATAGTTCACATTTTTAAACATTTATTAAGATTAATGTAAGTGTCCTTTTTAATCATTGTAAATTTAAATCCATTAATCAAACTGTACATACTTACGTAATTAAACTAATGAACCTTGTACCTACCTAAATTCCTTGTCAATGGAATCCAGCAATAATGTAAACAAACCAATTAAACACGATTACTCCGTAGTTACTTCCATTTGAATTTTTTTTAACTCTTAAATGGCATACGAATACACAAGAATATAAAGCATCATAACAATCTGCCTATGGAACATGGCACTTGTATCCGATACTTGTACCGATGCGCTACTCACGATAAACTTATCCATTATCTTCCGAGGCACTTGCCGCCGGTTCACAAAGGCCACTTTATCTAGGACTCTGATCGTACGATTTAGGTGTCCTCGAGATGTCAGCCATCTAAAACCAATATGCTATGTTTACGTAATTATTATTTCATACGAGGTTCTATGAATTAAAGTTCAAAAATCTGAATCGCGAAACCGGGTCAAAACACATCTACGCTTTGCGTTGCCGCAACGCCAAATTCCGCGTTCTGCTCCGCCGCAGATATCAGCGTTTCGGCGCCGCAATAACAAAATTCATATCATAACACAAGTAAATACGTTGTGCGGCGCGACGACGCTGATATCTGCGGCGAGCGGTGTCGCGAGACGCGCGTGTGACCATTCGTGCACAGATTTTTTTTATTTTTTATTTATTTATTTAGGACACAAACAGTCTTTTATAAAATTTATAAACTCTTAGGGCGAAAACACAACAGAGCGGTGGGGCACCGCAACGCTTGAAATCAGCGGCGTGCGCAAGGCTGCGTTGCGCTGCACCGCAGAACTCAGCGTTGCGCAGCGCGCAAGCCACATGCGGCGCGCAACGCTCGTATCCGCGTTGCGGCAGCTCATTTAAGGTACAATTCCGAGACGGACTGCAGACGACAACCGCAGGCGACACTGCGGCCGGCCGCTGCGGTCGACCGCATGTCGCTGCCGCCGTCATTCCAAGCGCGACTGCACTTCAGTCAGCTTTTGTACCCTGTCGTTTCCGTACCTTCGCGCGAGTCAGAATATCGGACGTGTTTAACAATAATTTACTGTGTCATTTGTTAGAGGAGGAAGATGACGACGAATTGTTGTTATTATATGCAAAAAAAGAAAAGAAATGCGTGTAACCGCTCTGCCGCTAGGCCGCACTACTGGTCCTGAGACTTGCGGTCGCTGCGTGCAGCCGCCGCATGTCGCCGGCCGCGACCGCAGGCGACATGTCGCCGCGCTCGGAATCACTTTCATAGAGATTCATAGAAACCAGTACCTAGTGTAATTTGCGGTCGATAAATGAAGTCTGTCGCCTGTCGCCTGCGGTCGGCGACTTGCAGCCGGTCTCGCACTTGCACCTTTAATGTCCACACGTTGGGCGAAAACACAACAGAGCGGCGCGGCGCGAGCGCCGCGATGCCAAATTCCGCATTCTGTTCCGCCGCAGATATCAGCGTTGCGGCGCCGCAATAACAAAATTCACAACGCAAGTAAATGCGTTGTGTGTGCGGCGCGACGCTGATATCTGCGGCGAGCGGTGTCACGAGACGCACGTGTAACCATCTTTTTATTCATTATACTTCAGCCTCATCCTCGAGATTAGCATTATGGGGCACTTGTAGTAATACCTAGTGTACGCCATCTGAGCACTGATTTGAGAGTAGATTTCTGTTTATCTCTCTAAAAAAGTAAAATGAGGTTAGGACGAGCCTACCAGCTGTCAAACCCGCCATGTCTGTTCATTCGCTTTTTAGTGCTTCGCCACTCCGGACGACCCAGTGATCTATTGAAATAGTGTTAAAATAAAAAGTGCTCTATTAAAAGTGTTAAATTAAAGTGTTCTATAGAAACATTGTTAAAATAAAGTGATCTATTGAAACAGTGTTAAAATATATAAGCCTTTTAACAAAAAAAAAATACCGCTGAAAAAACTTAAAAGCAAAAACTAAAAAACCTTTTTATTTAACCCTAATAACTACTTAAACTAATGTAAGCATACCTAAGTAATTTTGGGTCGGCGCCAAACAAGCAAATTAATTAATTGCATTATTGATTTGATTTGGTTATTTCTTAAAATTTAAGGTAATTTAGTGATCTTTGGTCATTGATTGTTTGGCGTCGACTCAAAATTACTTAGGTATACTTACATTAATTTAAGAACTTAGTTATTAGGGTTAAATAAAAAGGTTTATTATTTTTTGCTTTTAAGTTTTTTCGGCGGTTTAATTTTTTTTGTTAAAAAGCTTTTATTTTATAATTTTGTGTGGCTACAAATCACCCCTGTTTTCCCACCCTTAGGGGTAGGTTTTTTCCAAATTTATATGGGACCAATATCGAGGTATACCCTATCCAATAAAAAAAGAATTATCATAATCGGACTACTCTGTAAAAAGTTATGCGTGGTCATACATTACAATCAGTGAGTGAACATAGACATAGACAATCTTTATTCAATCTACCCCTGTTTTCCTACCCTTAGGATTGGACTTTTTTTTCCAAATTTATATGGGACTAACTTCGGGGTATACCCTTTCCAATAAAAAAAGAATGATCAAAATCGGACTACTCTGTAAAAAATTATGCGTGGTCATACATAACAAATAATAATATACGCGTCGACTTGAGAACCTCCTCCGTTTTTTCGTCGGTTAAAAAACCGAACAAGTGCGAGAACGACTCGCGTGCCAAGAGTCCGTACAAACAAACAATACTGAGAATTTTCAATCTAAATTTTAGAAAACCATATACTTGTTATAGATTTCTCAGTAATCTATAACGTAACGGTACGGAACCCTGGAATGTATAGTTGCCATCATTATCTACTTTCTTTAACGGATTTCTACTTTTCGAAAAATATTTCCTTTCATTAACGGATTCGTCGAGATATATGCATATATTTAAGCCATTCAGAGCAGTCTGTGGGACTGTTTCGCTCGGCTCACATATTTTTGGAATACTTACTTACTTACTTACTTAATGTCCTAAGTCCCCTAGGTGGGGCAGAGGGCGTCTACAGTGCTTCGCCATTGCGTTCTATCTTGGGCTACGCGCTTCACTTCGGGCCATGATAACCCGATCTTCTTTATATCAGCTGCCACTGAGCGCCGCCAGGATTTTTTGGGACGGCCACGTTTTCTCTTTCCTTGTGGGGTCCACTCTAGCGCCTGTCTAGGTATATTGGTGGGGTCCCTTCTGAGAGTGTGGTCAATCCAGGACCATTTGCGACGAGCGATCTGCTGACCAATCGGTGTTTCACGACACATTTCCCAGAGTTGCTCGTTGGAGATTTTCGAGAAGATTCCGAGTATTTGTCGGAGACACCGGTAGATGAAGACTTGGATCCGCTGCGTGATATTTTTGGTAACCCTCCACGTCTCGCACCCGTATAGCAGAACGGTTTTGACGTTGGATTGGAAGATTTTGAGTTTTACTCTTCGTGTCAGCGGACCGTGAACGCCATGGTCGGAGTTGCGCGAAGGTCGCCCTGGCTTTGGCTATCCTCGAGGTGATGTCCTTCTCAGTCCCTCTAGTTTCTGACACGACACTGCCGAGGTACGTAAATTTCTCTACCACCCTGCGAAGCGTGACTGCGACGGGCGGCCGCTTCGCTGCTCTGCCTGCCTGGCGGCGATGGCCGCTACGTGCGGCCTCGGGGCTGCCCTACCTGTGAAGCGGTGCAGCCGCGACTCATGGTACCAACTTTTGCCTGCTGACGTGACGACACCAAATGCGTCGCGCGGCCGCTGCCCTGTTCCGCTGTAGTGGCGCCGAGAGCCTGCGCATGCACCTGCGCACTACGAGGCGCTACACTACGCTGCCCTATCTACTGGCGTCGCAGCGCCAGCCACGACGCCCGGTCCTGCTGGCGTGGCAACTCCAACGGTGATGTAAGCTTGTGTAAATTATGTTCTTTATCTGGAATAAACTTTATCCTATTCTATTCGATGCGCGGTCCCCACGCTGTCCCACTGACGTGAAAGCGGAGGCTAACACGCGTGGCCGCTGCGCTAGCCTACGGCGTGGCAGCGCCAACCACGGTGTACAGCCTTTGCGCTGCTCTACTGGCGCGACTGCATCAACCTGCACATGACAGTGCGCAGTCCTGGCGCCAGCTCAGTCGCAGTGGCACCGCAAACCAACCCGGATTTCGGTGAAAATTGTATGTACCTTTTGCCGATATCGGGTAACCAATTTGGCGGTCAAGTTGAGTTGCCAGAGTTGTAGGGTAGATGTAGGTGGTGGCAGCTAGGTAATCATCTCGACGCCGGGCGGCGGAGCAGAGGGCAGGATGTATAGTGATCACTCCATGATTGCTGTTCAGATACTGCACGGATACTGCACATTTTATTGGTATTAAGTAAGGTTATTTATACAGATTATAACTGACGTCACACACTGGTATGCTCTTTACAAGCACGTTCCGAGATGTGATAATATGCAGATTTGCGGAATCGGCAAGGTCGCTACATACCTCGATCATTTTAAGCAAATGAAGCAGGATGGCCATTTTAGTCACAATAAGCATGTGACGATGATGACGTCACAAGCCTGCGTTCGCCTCACACGCGAATCTAGAATGATCGCGGGGATCGAGGAAGTAAGAGACGGGCGGGCATCTCCCCCCGTACCTCAACCCGCACGCCGCGCAACCATATATAAGGCGCCGCGCGGCGAGCCTCGTGAGTTGGTGCTCGGCGGCGGTGCGACACACAGCGCGCAGCCTCCGGTGCTAACTCCACCGAGTTAACCCCCGGTCAAGCGGTGCGACACATTGCGCGCAGTTTCCGAGGTTAACTCACCTGGGCTTCGTAGCCCATCCGCCAGCGGTATACCGACGTGGCGGTGCGACACATAGCGCGCAGCCTACTCTGTATACCGGCTGGACTCGCGGGGACACTAGGTCCACCCTCCGTGCCAGATTAGAACTGGCTCCGTAGAAGTAGCTGAGCTCGTAAAGCTCCACCCCGAAGGGCGGTGCGACACATCGCGCGCAGCCCTGAGGGAATCCCAAGACGATCAGCAGTCGGACTGCATCATCTAGGGTTCCGTGGGGTCCGTAGTAGAAATATTTGTAACCGTTAGTGTTTATAGAATAGTTAATCCTCGTTCCCGGTAATAACGCGAGTATGATAAGTAAGTGATAGTATAGAATAAATATAGTTCTAATGAAGTGCCAGTATCCTGTAAGTTCACTCATTGCTTAAATAAATTGCTATTATAGATTTATCGTGTGTTTCCCTCAACAATCCTCTATAATATAAAAGCCCTCAGCTTTTCATAGGCAGGGTAATATAGCAAAGCTGTCAGGCACGAGCTAGCCGAAAGCCAGCTTTGTTACATTGGCGCCCAACTTTAAAACTCACACAAATTATAAGAGGATTGATTGTTGAGAACAAAATATAAATCATAAATTCATGTCAACTTCGTGGATATATGATCTTAGGAAAGACGGCTTAATAGCTGCCTTTAAAATTAGGAAACTGGAATTCGAAGGCAAAACCGTAGAAGAATTAAGGAAAATTCTTGTGCAATATATAAGAGAGCACGAAGTAGACGAAATGATGGAATCAAACGATACCAAAATGGCGGGTGTCAAAGAAACTGACGTATGGAAAGAAATAAATGAATGGAAAATAACTTTCAATGTAAATCAGGATGCGGTAGAATTTATAGAAAGAATAGAGGAATTAATAGAAGCTAGCGGTATAAGCGAAGAAAAAGTGCTAAAATGCATACCCAAATTGCTTAGAGGGAAAGCATTATTGTGGTACAGAAATAATAGTTCATCATGGACAAACTGGAAAGAATTTCTAGACGAGTTCAAACTATATTATTACCCTAAAAATTATGAAGGAAAATTAGAAGACGCAATATTTAGTCGAAAACAAAAATATAAAGAAACGTTCATCGACTATATAACAGAGTTGCAAACTCTTATGCGAAGATCTGGGAAAATGACAGAAATTGAGAAGCTAGAAAGAATATATACAAATATGAACGTAAATTACAAGTCATATATACGTAGACAAGATTTAAAAAATTACAGAGAATTGATAGAACTAGCGAACAATTACGAAGAAATTTTAGAAGAAAAAGAAAAGATTTTTAGATCTAGAAACACAACAAGTGTGTTCCAGAATAGAAAACCAATAGAAAATGGAAAAATAAACCAACAAATTTCAAAGGTCAACAAGTTCTATGACCCCAACACATGCTGCTGGAATTGTGGAAAGAAGGGACATAATTCGAAAGAGTGTCGAACAAGACAAATAATATTTTGCAGTTATTGTGGAAAACTTGGAAAATTAAGTAAAAATTGTTGTCGAAGACATAACGACTCGCAGAAAGTCAAAGCAATACTATCAGGCTCCAAAGAGTACAAAAGAGAATGGGATAATAGGCCCTTCGTACCGGTGAAAATACAGGGTCAATCCTTTAGAGGTCTCATTGACACAGGCTCGACACTCACGTACGTAAACAAAGAAATATATGAGACGTGTCTGAAAAATGGATCAACTCCATTAAACGCAGAAAAAGACATAAGTTTGGCAGATGGAACCAATGTAAAGATAAAGAAAGGTATTCTAGTAGATATGGAAATAAATGGAAAGAGAGTAAGACATGCAATCTACCTATTACCTTTATCAGTAGACATTATCTTAGGAATGGATATTATCAGTAGATCGGGAATCAAACTGTCATGGGAGGAAATGACAAAAGAATACAGCGAAAAAGATCCCAGTGAAAATGTGAAAATAACACCTACTGGACTGACAACAGGTCAACAGAAACAACTGCAAGATTTGTTGAACGAAGAATTTGAGAAATGTGATAAAACTCCAAAAGGAAATACGTGGATAAAACATAAGATCAAGTTAAAACACCAAGAACCAATAAAACAGAAATACTTCCCAAGAAACCCAAAAATACAAGAAAAGATTGATGAAGAAATAGAAAAAATGTTGAAAAATGGGGTGATAGAAAAATCTAATAGCCCATATAGTTCGCCAATAGTGATGGTCAAAAAAGGAAACGGAGAGTATCGATTTTGCATTGACTTTAGAAAAGTCAATGAGATATCGGAAAAAGATGCCTACCCCTTACCCCAAATTGATGACACACTGGAAAAACTAAGAAACGGCAAGTACTTTTCAAAAATTGATCTTAAAAATGGATATTGGAATGTCAAGTTAGAAGAAAATAGTAAAAAAGTAACAGCATTTACAGTTCCTGGTAGAGGACTATACCACTTCAAGGTAATGCCATTTGGTTTACATTCGGCAGGTGCCACATTTCAACGATTACTAGACACAGTAATTGGACCAGATTTAGAACCTAACGCATACGCTTACCTTGATGATATAATCATATGCAGTGCCTCGTTTGAAGAACACCTAAAACACTTGAAAGAAATATTTAGAAGAATTAGAGAAGCCAGACTTGAAATAAATAAACAAAAATCAGAATTTTGTAAACAACAAATAGAATATTTAGGACATATAGTCACAAAAGAAGGAATCAAAATGGATGAGGGAAAAATAAAATCAATAAGAGATCAAAAACCTCCAAACAACATTAAAGAAGTAAGACGTTTCATAGGCATGACGTCATGGTACCGTAAATTTATCAAAAATTATGCAGAAATAACAGCACCAATAGTAAAATTATTAAGAAAAGATGAAAAATTCAAATGGGGAGAAAAACAAGAAAAAGCCTTTCAAAATATTAAAAAGAAACTAACAGAAGAACCGATATTAACCAGACCGGATTTCACGAAACCATTCGTGTTGCAGACAGATGCTAGCGACTTAGGATTAGGAGCCGTTCTAACTCAAGAAATCAATGGTCAAGAAAAAGTTATACTGTACGCCAGTAGATCATTATCTACAGCGGAAACGAAATACAGTACCTCAGAAAAGGAATGCTTAGCAGTAGTGTGGGGTATAAGGAAAATGCGAGAATTCTTAGAAGGTTACCATTTCACAGTAGTTACTGACCATCAAGCTTTAAAATGGCTAAACAAAATGAAGAATCCATCAGGACGTCTAGCGAGATGGGCACTAGAACTGCAACAGTATGATTTCGATGTGAAATACAGAACCGGCAAATTGAACAAAGTTGCTGACGCATTATCAAGAAATCCAGTAACCACAGTGACAGAAAGTCACGATTGGTATGATAGAAAAAAGATAGAAGTAGAACAAAATCCGTCAAAAAGCACTGATTATTGCATAAGAGATAATAACTTATACAAGAGAATAATCAATGCAGCTTATGGAGTTAAACTGGATCCGAACACAGAATGGAAACTCTGTGTAAATAAAGAAGAACGAAAGAAGGTGTTAGAACAGAACCATAACGTCCCAAACGCAGGCCACTTAGGTACAGCAAAAACATTAAAAAGAATTGCACAAAGGTACTACTGGCCCGGGATGTACCGAGACGTATCTCAATACATAAGTAAATGTACAGACTGTCAAAAACACAAACCGTCTCAAGAAAGAAGACCAGGTTTGATGCATATTCAAAATTCAGAAGAACCATGGCAAGTCGTATCAGTTGATCTAATCGGACCTCTACCAAGATCTTCGAAAGGTTTCTGTTGGATAATTGTCTTTCACGATACGTTCTCAAAATGGTCAGAAATAAAACCATTGCGAACAGCAACAACAGTGAATGTGTTCAAAGCATTAAAGGAATGCATAGTCATGCGCTACGGTTGTCCCAAGGTACTGCTTTCTGATAACGGAAAACAATTTACTAGTAAACAGTTCAAAGAAGAACTGAAGAAATTGGGAATAGAACAAAAATTCACCGCACCGTACTCCCCACAAGCAAACCCCACAGAAAGGGTTAACCGCACGTTGGAAACCATGATATCAACATATATCACAAATAATCACAAGAAGTGGGATGAGTACCTAACTGAATTCAATTTTGCATTGAACACGTCAGTACAAGAGTCAACAAAATACACACCCGCATTCCTCATGTTTGGAAGAGAACTGAGAATACCAGGAGACAAAAATACCTTCCCGACACCCGCCATACAAAAGAAGAGTAAATTAAATGAGATATACGATTTGGTAAAGCAAAACCAAAATACCGCATCCCGCCGCCAAAAGAAATATTACGACGAATCAAAACGAGAATGGGAGCCAGAAATGGGTAAACTGGTCCTAAAAAGAGATTTCCCTCTATCCTCGGCTAGTAAGAATTTCTGTGCGAAACTAGCCCCAAAATATTCCGGTCCCTACAAAATAGTGGGACAACAATCTCCCGTAATATTCTTGTTACAATTACGGGACAACCCTAGAAAAACGGTAACGGCACATATAAAAGACATAAAAAAATATACAGAATAAACATTATTATCATATCCAAAAACAGTAACGAATGATACAAGACGGCGACGAATTCATACATAAAAGCGAAGAAACATACGGAACCCTAGGTTACGTATAAATTACCCAAATTTTCATCGATCCACCATACATAAGATCGATTATTTTCAAATTCCCGTTTATATTTAAAATCAGCAACTATTGCTATTGAATAAGAATCTTCTCGATCAGTGATCGATTAAATCCATTCTTAAACGAATCTGGTCATTCAGGAAAATAAAACAAAAAAATAATTACAAAATTAATTTACAAAAAGAGGGTACTTGGAAAATTATTAAAATCCCAAAAATGAACTTAATCATCCGCCGCCGTCGTCATTTCCGCCGCCGCCGTCTTAGTACGAGTCTCCGACGCTCCAAGCGACCTACAAAGCCGCCCCCGTTCTCGGGGCCTTCCACTCAGCCGCCATCGCAGGATGCCAAGGCAGCATGGAGGAAGAAGGAGAAGAGACGCACGTGCAAGAGAAGGAACAGGAGCCGCCAATTAGAACGTCTCCAGAAGTAAAGATATTAAGAAGTAAGATAAGTTATAATATTAAAATAGGTAATATAAAGTGTAGATTGTTGAAATTTAAATAATATTTTTGGTGTTTTATTATGTGTAAAAGGAAATCAGTAGTATTTTTTTTAAAGTGTGTTGCTTTCTTTATGCAGTTATGAATAAGTATTACTTTAGTGTTGAATGGCCATTCAACCACCTAGCATAACAAATTTTAGTTCCTATAAGAATTCTAATAAGGTATCAATATAGTCGTTATTGCAATACCCACCGTATACTAAGAAAAAATAATGTGTAAAAGGTATCAGCTAACATATGTACGATATGCATAATTAGAGAAATATCTATTAAAATAAAACATAATGTATGAAAAGTATCAGCTAACTATGTATGATAGTCAAGATTAGAGATATTTCTGTTGTTGAATAGAGTTTGTATTTACGGTGATTTTTGCTTCGCAAAAATCTCCCGGGAAGGAGGGGAATGTGACGATGATGACGTCACAAGCCTGCGTTCGCCTCACACGCGAATCTAGAATGATCGCGGGGATCGAGGAAGTAAGAGACGGGCGGGCATCTCCCCCCGTACCTCAACCCGCACGCCGCGCAACCATATATAAGGCGCCGCGCGGCGAGCCTCGTGAGTTGGTGCTCGGCGGCGGTGCGACACACAGCGCGCAGCCTCCGGTGCTAACTCCACCGAGTTAACCCCCGGTCAAGCGGTGCGACACATTGCGCGCAGTTTCCGAGGTTAACTCACCTGGGCTTCGTAGCCCATCCGCCAGCGGTATACCGACGTGGCGGTGCGACACATAGCGCGCAGCCTACTCTGTATACCGGCTGGACTCGCGGGGACACTAGGTCCACCCTCCGTGCCAGATTAGAACTGGCTCCGTAGAAGTAGCTGAGCTCGTAAAGCTCCACCCCGAAGGGCGGTGCGACACATCGCGCGCAGCCCTGAGGGAATCCCAAGACGATCAGCAGTCGGACTGCATCATCTAGGGTTCCGTGGGGTCCGTAGTAGAAATATTTGTAACCGTTAGTGTTTATAGAATAGTTAATCCTCGTTCCCGGTAATAACGCGAGTATGATAAGTAAGTGATAGTATAGAATAAATATAGTTCTAATGAAGTGCCAGTATCCTGTAAGTTCACTCATTGCTTAAATAAATTGCTATTATAGATTTATCGTGTGTTTCCCTCAACAATCCTCTATAATATAAAAGCCCTCAGCTTTTCATAGGCAGGGTAATATAGCAAAGCTGTCAGGCACGAGCTAGCCGAAAGCCAGCTTTGTTACAAGCAACGCACAACCATCATGATAATTCACTATTATTTCTCCTCTCAAACTCAACTCATCAAAGCCAAACCAAAGACCATATATGTGACCGGCACCAAAGCCCGCCGCCTTCCTGTCGCACGATCGCGATAGCACAAGGACATACCATAGTTATTACGCTAATTAGAATTATAATTTGTATATTTTAATCATTTATAATCGAATAAATGAACTTTTTACATTAATTAATCTTTTTAAAAACCCTCCACCTGCGGCCAACTCCATAACTGGCGCAGTCATTGTTGAGGTAGCTTAAAAATTTGTGACGCGTTTCCGAAAATCGAATCGCCGCGCCGTTTCGTGGAATAACAAGCTATCAAGAACCTACCGCAGTTGACCGCTGGAGGGAACCTACTGGATCTATCTAAACATCGATGGGTCTCGCTTGCAGAATCATGCTGCTTTTGTGAGTAATAGATATAGATTACATAATACGCAGCCCTATTGGTTGCCACATCCATTCCCGGATACCTTATCGTAAGTATATAATTTTAATTTTTCTGTGTAAGTGTATAGTATAGTATTCAAATTTTTTTACCCTCGTAGAGACAGGGGCCTTAAGCCACATCCATTCCCGGATACCTTATCGTAAGTATATAATTTTAATTTTTCTGTGTAAGTGTATAGTATAGTATTCAAATTTTTTTACCCTCGTAGAGACAGGGGCCTTAAGCCCGGCAGTCTGACTTCTCTTCGCGAAAGTTTTAGGACTGATAGATTCCATAGCGATTTATTAGCTGTTTTAGAAGAGCTTTCTGACGAGGAAATAGATACGGCCCATAATAATTTAAATATGGAACCAACCACAGTGCAAACAAATGTGTATAAGTCACGTAACTCGCCGCCGAGTGTCCATTTCTTATAAGCGATAATTCCCGCGAACTCCAGCTGTCTTGTTAAGGCGCCGACTAACATTGCTAAAGGCGGAATACTGATAGACTCTCAAGTGATATGCGAATGTAATATTACTGAGTGTTTATCAGTCGCGGAAGATAATAGTGCGTTCGTTGAAATCACGAACCCTACAAATAGAGACATCGTATTTAACCTGACAGAATCCATATCAGCGCATATTTTTAATGAAGAAGTAACGACAGACGCTACGACTGACCGACAAAAAGAGATTTTATCGCGTTTACGCACAAACTATATAAATGCCGAAGAAAAAAACAATTTGAATAGACTGTGTAAAGAATACTCTGACATAATTTATCTAGACGGAGAACCTCTGACTTTCAGGAATCAAATCAAACATAGAATAAAGACAAAAGACGAAAGTCCGGTTTACACCAAAACTTATCGATATCCATTTATACACGGAGAAGAAGTTAAGACACAGATTCAAAAGATGTTAGATCAAGGCATTATTAGGCCATCTACTTCAGCCTAGAGCGCACCCATTTGAATAGTGCACAAAAATATGGACGCGCCAGGAAAATTCAAATGGAGATTGGTAGTAGACTTCCGAAAATTAAATGAGAAAACAATAGATGATAAATATCCCATCCCAAATATCGCTGACATTCTGGATAAACTTGGTAAATGCAAAATCACCACGCTGGATTTAGCCACTGGATTTTATCAGGTCGAAATGCATCCGGATGACATCCATAAAACTGGTTTCAGCGTGGCAGATAGTTTCTCATCTGGGGGCGGGTGGAGGAGTTACGACCCTACACTTAGTACTACCCTTGTTGTCAATCACCGTTGAACCTTCTAGAGCGCACATCATCATTCACCGACTGAAGATTGCGAAACCAAAGACCATATATGTGACCGGCACCGAAGCCCGCCACCTTCCTGTCGCACCATCGTGGTAGCACAAGGACACACCATAGTTATCACGCTAATTAGAATTATAATTTGTATCTTTTAATCATTAATAATCGAATAAATGAACTTTTTTATATTAATTAATATTTTTAAAAACCGTCCACTTGCGGCCAACTCCATAACTTGTAAGTAAACAGTAAACATTGCTATTGTTAACAACATCAGCAGTGGCGTATTCAGTGCGCGACATACAAACAACGTAAAAAACAAACAACGTGATCGTAATTAAATGACAATACTTATCAGAACTTCCATGGTGTGCGTGTGTGCTATGCGCATATACCTGTGAGTGTGTGTGTGTGTGTGTATATGAGTGCTTTGTGTGTTAGGGCACGCGTGTTTTTGTGCGTCAGTATATGTGTTGTGTGTGTATGTGTGCGTGTCAGCGTTGTCAGACGTTCCGATTTTGGCGGGACGGACTTCCCGATTTTTAGCTTCCCGCTTAGAAATTGAGATTCCCGCACGGGACAGGCACTGACTCGCTTTTTGGGGTTTTTCGACGGTGCAGGGGAGTTTCGAATTGATTGAGAACTTATTTTTGGAAAATGTTATAAAGATGCGGTATCTTTATTAAACTTGACCGACGATGTCTCAATCTATCTAATCTAAATATATAAAAGGCAAACCTGACTGACTCATCTATCAACGCACAGCCGAAACTACTGAACGGATTTCGCTGAAATTTGGCACGCAGATAGTTGTAATGACGTAGGCATCAGTTAAGAAAGTATTTTTGAAAATTCACCCCCTAAGGGGGTGAAAAAGGGGTTAAAATTTTGTATGGAAGTCATCATTTTTAGAGCTAGAAGCCTGAAACTTTGTTTTTAGGTTAACGATTAGAAATAAACAATTATGTGTCCTAGGGTTTTTGGAAAGTTTGTATGGGGAAACAAGATTAGTTAAACTATTTTATTTAAAGAACTCACGTCCGAGTCAGCAGGTGATAATGGGTTACGGCTTCTAGATTCTCTGACCCGTTTGTGTAATTTTTTGCTCAGTGGTCAACTGAACCCGGAGGTTTGCCCTTATATTTACGGAGCGTCACTGTGCGCCTTAAGAAAGAAGGATGGGGGAATTCGGCCTATTGCGATAGGTAACACCTACCGTCGTTTGACCGCTAAATTGGGCTGTTCCATCGTGAGAGACGCCATGGCTGATCACTTGCAGCCACACCAATTGGGGTTTGGCACGCGATCGGGGTGCGAAGCGGCTATTCATGCCACTCGCACTTTCGCTTCCGATCAGGCGAACGCGGACTGCATTGTGGTTAAGCTCGACATTCGGAATGCCTTCAATAGCCTTGAGAGGGACTTACTCCTGAGCGAAGTTCAGGATAAAGTCCCATCCCTATATCCTTTTCTACACCAAGCGTACCTATCCCCAAGCAATCTGTATTATGATGATAACCTTATATTATCGCAGGTTGGTGTTCAGCAGGGGGATCCGCTGGGTCCCCTTATTTTTAGTCTTGCCATCCAGAATGCCATCGTTGAGCTTAATTCACCATTAAATATTTGGTACCTCGATGATGGGACCCTGGGTGGCAGGCCAGAAGTGGTGAAACAGGATATCCGAACTTTGTTCGCTCGTTTCAAGGATCTGGGCTTGGAGGTAAACACCGAGAAGTGCGAGTTTTTCCCCTGCAGTGATGCTTCTCATTCAAGCTTCGCCAGCATCGAGGCAATCGTGCCTGGCTTGCAGGTGCTAGACAGAGACGCCTTCTATCTTTTGGGTTCACCGATTTTCCCTGGTGCAGTTCCAGAAGCTCTAGAGATTAGAAGGCGCCTTCTCCTTGCCGCCCGAGCACGCCTGCAAGAGCTTTCCGCTCATGTCGCCTTGCTACTGCTCAGAATATGTTTTGCTATGCCAAAAATCACTTACCTGCTACGGACTTCACCCACCTGGCTATACCCAGAGGCCATTTCATCTTTTGACGCCACTTTAATGGGTACGGTGGAGTCCATTTTGAATGTGGAATTAAGTGACACCCAATGGAGTCAGGCATCGTTGCCAATTCGATATGGTGGCTTGGGAGTGAGGCGCGCCCGTGACGTCAGTGTTCCAGCGTTCTTGGCGTCCGTTAATGGGGCCGCGGAACTAGTCGCCAAAATTCTTTCTGTAGACAGCGACAATTTAAACATCCCATATGCGTCTGACGCTAGGGCAATCTGGTCGTCCCTTAATGCGAATGCTGACGCACCGGAAAATCCTAAAAGCCAGCGGTCATGGGACGAACCCGGGTCTAAAAGGACGCTCACCCATCTAATAGATAAGGCGTCTGGCGTAGACTTGGCGAGGCTTAAGGCAGTCTCTAGGCCGGAATCCGGAGCGTGGTTGCAGGCTTTACCATCGCCTCATCTGGGCACCCTTCTGGACAACGACTCAATGCGGGTGGCTGTGGCACTCCGCCTGGGCTGCAATGTGTGCGAACCTCACATATGCATTTGCGGCACCAGAGTGGAAGCTAACGGTCATCATGCGTTGAGTTGTCGGAAATGCTCAGGTAGGTGTCCGCGGCACCACGCTCTTAATGATATCATCCGGAGGTCGCTGATTTCGGCAAACATCCCATGCCGAAGCGAACCGCCAGGTCTCAGTCGCACCGATGGGAAAAGGCCCGATGGTCTGACCTTAGTACCCTGGCAGAGAGGCAGGTGCCTCTTGTGGGATGCCACGTGCGTCAGTACCTTCGCCCCGAGCCACCTAAAGGGCACGACAAGATCCGCCTGCTCTGCTGCCGAAGGCGCAGCCAAACATAAGCACGAAAAGTATGCCCCCTTGAAGGAGACATATTTTTTCGTGCCGTTTGCTGTGGAGACTACGGGATGCTGGGGAACGGAGGCGATAGACTTCGTTCGGGAAATCGGTCGTCGCATCAGGCAAAGAGGGGGCGATCCCCGCTCCGGGGCTTTCCTGATGCAAAGGTTGTCCATTGCTATTCAGCGCGGAAACGCTGCAAGCATAATGGGCACCTTTGCATCGGGAGCGTCCAGGGGTGGGCTATTCGATTAACGAAGCCTTTTGGTGGATTACATTGACATGTGAAAATTTTATTTTATTTTTAGTTTATTTGTTATTAAAACCCCAATAAAATAAATAAATTTTATTCGAAACTTCACAGAAGTACTCCTATCAATAAATAAGTAAACAAGTGTTTCAGGCTCTTAAAGAATTCAACCCCTAAAAGGTGCAAAAGGGGTGACAAATTCTGAAAATCAATATGGGTATCGTTTTAATGGTTTATCGGGTCGCTGATTACGAAAACAACATCTATTTCTACTATCTTCAAGTTCCAACCGCTACCAATAGATGGCGTTGGTATCGTTTTAGAACGCGGTAACGTTGTGTTTTTTCGAACTCATATAAAGTGAATGGTAAATGAGCGCTTTCACCTATACTTCATTCCAATCAAAAAAAAGCAAAAGGTAAACAAACATAGTATGCAGATGACATTGACATGTGTCAGATCCATAGTTAGTTTGTTTACGTTGAACCATATACCACATACGGTACCTATTCACTGTTAACGGATATTTGACTAGACTTCGACTTTGTTTGCTTGCTTACGGTTTAAGATTTGCTTCGTGTTTCGGATTAGTTGCTTGATTTTGTCTTTCTTACAACCACTGCTTTAAACTTGGAATTCGATTTGCTTTGTGATTAGGTATTGTTGATAGAAGTATTTTTCTCACTGAAAATATTACTACAAAAACTCTTAATATTAATAATGATCTAATTTTAGATACACCCATTACTTTCCGAGAAATTCGGGGGTAGGCGTGAAAACGCAAAGACGCTTTTATGACTCTCAGTTAAACTTTTATTCGGAAAAATAGTAAATTCAAAAGTAAAGTTACACAAAGTATGAAGTTGTAGTGTACAATACCTGCTAGTTAGCCTGTGAACTTAATTTCCTGAGTTTTTTTTGTTTCGTCCATATTTCACATAAGTTCACGAAACCTAACCTCACTTCACTGCACTAGTCACATCATGGAGGTAGTAGTAGTAGGAGGTAGTAAAAGTAAAAGGTTGAAGCTCTCGCACGGACATTTTCGGCCAGAATGACAAATTTCGAGGAGGAACTTAAGAAGGCATCTCCTACCAAAGCCGTTTCGTTGGAATCCTTGGCATCGGAATACAGCAACTTCTGAAGCTTTGTTGTCTCAGCATTGCACAATATCCAGAAGGAGGTGATGATGCTGACAGCTGAATGTGATGGCATTGAGATGCGTAGCCGTCTTAAGATGCTGCTTTTGCATGGGGTGCCAGAGCAGAACAGTGAAAAAGTTTCAGAAATTGTCGTCAACATTGCCCACAAGCATCTATCGCTGTCATCAGTGAACTCTGATAGCTTTAGCAGAGCTCATCGCATGGGTCGCATTTCTAATGAGAAGTCCCGACCGATTCTTGTGAAGTTTCGAAGGCAGGAGCTGCGAGACAAGGCTTGGTTTGCTAAAGTGGGTCTTAAGGGCAGCGGCATAACCTTGTCTGAATTCTTGACGAAACGTCGACACCAGATTATCATGGCCACACGTGACAGAGTAGGAGTTTCAAGGTGTTGGACCAGTGAAGGACAAATTGTGGTCTTGGGTGATAACGGTAAGTGACACCGCATAAAAACTGTAGCCGATCTGGACTCAGCTGTGATTTCTGGGTCCACCAAGCAACACCCATCCAGTGGACCGACAGCTGGTATCAATGTTGCCAAGCCTGTGGGCAGAGCACCTGCGAAGAAGAAGAAGTGAACGATGATAAACAGATAACCAATCATGATAACCTTTTAAACATGTAAGTAACCTTTTCTTCTGATGTTTCTCTTGATAGTAGCTTTAAAAGTCTTTTAAGCCTTGAAGATCAGCTGAATTCCACATTTACAGATTTGCCCAAAAATTTCAATATACAGGGTGTTGTTTTGGTCGACAACGGCCTTCTAAGGGATGAAAGTATAAAAAATACTTGTTCTGAAAATACCTATAATATTTTTTTTATAAATTGATTCTACTGAAAAAATGACCTGCAAATTTTCCTAAAATTATCAAAACGCATGTTCGCGCAGTCAGTCAATGACGGCCGGCTCATTCACGAATTTTTCTACAAAAAGGTCAATGACACTTACATGAACCTGTCGGGAGAAGTATTCCAAGATAGCTTCTTCCTTGAACTCTTGTCTACTTTGGGCTCTATCTCGAGCATGGGATGTTTTTTCGGTAGAACACGATTTGCGGAGTTTGTAAATAATGTTTTTATTGCGTAATACATTACGGCGGCGCGACGTCACTCCAAATAACTCCAAATCTCACACACTCGTCTTGATTTACACCACACGAAAGACATTTCGATAGTCGTGAACTGAGCGATGTATTAACAACTACATCGCTCAGTTCACGACTATTGAATAAAGACTTGTTCCTCATCATAGCCGTAGCGTAAGTTTACGCGCAGAGGCGCTTGCTCTCGCTGAGAAAAAGGAACGCGGGTTCGGCGCGGAGGCATGCAGCAGACTGCCCGCGCCGCCCGCGGCGCCGCCGCAGTCGGGGCCCCTCGCGCACCCCCGCACACCTCGCCTCGTTGCTAGGCAACCATTCATTGTTAAAATACGTTACGCGCGGAAACAAGGATACCATAATTAATTATTTTCTAAGATTTACTTATGAAAATTTAAGGTGCCATTTTTATATTTTTTTTGGCATCAGTATCATGTATACTATTACCCCTAAAAAGCTCGTTGTCGAACAAATAACACCCTGTAGTTCACATTAACGCACAGAGTATACCAGCCCACTATCCGGATGTGCTTGACTCTTTTACCAACAAAAATATTCACGCAATTCTTGTCTCCGAAACTTTCCTCAATCCATGTCTTCCTACAACCTCTTACTCGCTTCCTGGTTTCGTTCTAATTCGAAATGATCGTGTAAGTTCCTCCCACGGAGGGGTAGCCATTTATCTTCGAAGCTATATTCAATTCACTATTGTTAGTAAGACCCCTCAACCGCCTCCTCCAACACACACCTGAACATCTTGTCCTTGAAATTCTACTGTCTAAGCGAAAAATCCTCCTTGGTGTATATTACAGCCCGTCTCTTAAAATTAACTATTTTTCCTCTTTTGAAACCGTTCTCGACGACCTTATTCCTTCTTATGATCATGCCATTATAATGGGTGATTTCAACACGTGTTTATTAAAGAACGATGGTAGATCGCACTTGCTGAAATCGCTTGTCAAATCCTGCAACATGCATATCCTTCCCTTGAATTCGACCCATTACTTCCCAAATTTTGTCCCTTCTCTGTTAGATTTAATGTTAGTTTCAACTCTTACTCATGTTGCCAAATATGGTCAATTTAGTGCCGATGCTTTCTCTTATCATGACCTTGTTTTCCTGTATTACAAAATTCGCCCTCCCAAAGTAAAACATAAAGTTCTTCTTCAGCGCAACTTCAAAGGTATAATCGCTGATAGTCTCAGTGAGGATGCCCGTAAAATAGACTGGTCGGCCATCGACAAAGTTTCCTCAGTAGATGAACAGGTTAAAATTTTTACTAACCTCCTCACGCAGTCATATGACGTTCATGCACCTGTTCGACCAGTTAAGGTTAAACATCTTCCGGCTCCCTGGCTGACAGAGGATATTAAACTGGCAATGGGTTGGAAAAACCGAGCTAAGGCGAAATATAAGGTAGACTCCTCGGATCTCAACCGAGACAAATATCATCATGTCAGAAATCGCTGCAATACACTCATAAGAGATGCTCAGCGTCGCCATATCTATAAATCTGTGGATAATGGAGATTCTGCCAAAGTCGATGCGACTGGCGATTTCTAAAATCATTGGGAATCGGCAAGTCGCGTAATAGCACTGTATCAAGGGACATTGACCTGGATCGCCTTAACTGTCACTTATCTTCTTCTTCTTCTCCAGTAGATTCCGACACCAAAAATCATACTCTGAATAAAGTTTCATCGTTACCTACCCCTGATTTTCCTTCTTTTTCGTTTACCCAATTCACCGAAGAAGATGTAAAGAAAACTATTCTTTCTATAGGTTCAAACGCGGTCGGAAGTGATAGCATTAGCCGTAATATGATTATTCCACTCATTGTTGATATCCTATCCCCTGTGATCACAAAAATCCTTAATAACTCTGTGTCCTCTGGTGTATTCCCCACAGCTTGGAAGGATGCGCAGATTATACCTCTCCCCAAAAAGAGCACTCCAATCTCCTTTTCTGACTACCGTCCTATTTCTATTTTGCCATTCCTTTCCAAAGTACTCGAAAAAATAAAAAATTAATCATTTATTGCAGGTACTGAGTCCCATAAATTATAAATAAATTACAAATAATACAATATTATTGTTACAATAAAAAAATACATAATTAAAATAATACAGTACAGTACAGTAATATAGTAATACAGTCAAACTAATTCAAACTTATAAAGCTTTTGTCATAAATATACAGTGTATTAAATACAGCCTCGATAATACTATTATTGCACCTCAAGACACGGCTGTGAAAGGAAGCCTTCATACGTCGCATGACCGCATAAAAGTCGTCAGTTCTGTAGTACGCAAACATGCCAGACGCGCTACACCGCCACGGCAGACCGAGCATCGCGCGGAACGCGTTGTTGTACTGTACTCTCAGTGTATAATAGGTATTTTGCTTATATTTTTGCCATAAGTGCGCGGTGTAGAACGCCTGGCAGTATGCTTTGAATAACGTTATTTTAACATCCTTTGAACTATGGGCAAACCGCCTACCCAACATATTACTCTTCATAGCAATAGTCCTTCTCTGTCTTTCAAGGTCTTCATCATCATCCAGATTCTCAGTAAGTATATGACCTAGGTACTTAAATTGATGAACAATCTTTAACGGCTTACCACAAAGGTTAATTGGCTGTATCAGATTAGGACCCTTGCCATGCTTAAAAACAAGAACTTCTGATTTATTTACATTGTGCACTAAGTTATGCCTGAAAGTATAATTTTCACAGATAGATATAAGTTTACGCAGGCCAGTGACCGACGGGCTCAGCAGAACAATGTCGTCTGCGTAGCTCAAGTTGTTCAGGCAGACGCCGCCGACGTGGCAGCCCTGGTCCCGCTGAGCTCGCCGATCAGGCTGTCTACATATAAGTTAAAGAGAATAGGGGATGTCAGCCCGCCTTGTCTAACCCCATTTTCAAGCTTATAGCTTTCAGATACTGAGTTCCTCCAGCGAACTTGATTAGTTTGGTTCGCATACCAGTATTCCAATAAATTAATTGTTTTAAAAGGCACCTCAGTTTGTCGCAATTTACTCCAGAGTATATTGTAATTTAAGGTATCAAAAGCTTTCTATCTATCTATCTATCTATCAGCCGAAAGACGTCCACTGCTGGACAAAGGCCTCCCCCAAGGATTTCCACACCGACCGGTCCTGTGCGGCTCGCATCCAGCGGCTTCCTGCAACCTTTACTTAAATCTAAAAAGCATGCGTATACAGAAGTTTGTCTTTGTATGTAACTTTTTACAGTATTTTTTAAAGCAAATATTGCAAGATCAGTTGAGAGATTACTTTGAAACCCGAATTGGGCGTTATTAAATTTTATATTTGCATTTAGTTCGGGGTATAGAAGTCTTTCCAATATTTTTGATAGAACTGTAGCTAACGAAATCGGGCGATAGTTAGACAGACTAGTGACATCACCTGTCTTATTTTTTAAAATAGGTACAACGAGCGTTTTCATGAAATCACTAGGTAAGTAATTGTAATCAAGACACGCATTAAAAAATGTACAAATTTTTTCACAAATCAGCGAGCCGCCGTACAGCACGTGCTCCACACTAAGGCGGTCATGGCCCGGGGACTTGCCTCGCTTCATAGTGCGTACACATTCGAAAATGTCCCGCGCGGTCATGAGCGATCGCGCAGTGCATGAGTCATCGCGGCCGGCCGCAGGCGCCGCCGCCGCCGCCGCCGCGCCATCTCGGCCACAGTGTGTCTTCTCAGTGGCGGGGCATACCGGACTAACGACTTTGAATTGTTTAACAAACATATCTGCTATCTCCTTATTATTTTGACTGCCATTCACCGACAATGGGAAACTACATTTTGGATTTAGCTTATTGGTTTCCTTCCAAAAATTTTTAAAGTCGTTATTTTGTCGGTGCATGGCAATAAGGTTCATTTTAATTTGGTTCTGGTTTTTCATACACCATTTAACTTTATTTTTAAAAACTTTTTTCGTTTTTTTCATTTCATCAAAAAACTGACCCGACAGTGGGCAGCCCGCAGTGTGCCACACCTGAAATGCACATCGTGCCTTATCATGGGAATCTCTGACGTGATAGTTCCAACCTATTAGTGGCCGTTTATTGCTATGGGAGTTGCCTTTAAAAGAGGCTACTGCAGCGTTTTTCATCGCGGTTATCAAATAATTATAGTAAAGATCAATTTTTTGATGTAGACAACTTTTCGTATCTTTACATGACAGTTCTGGCCAATTACTCGATTGTAAGAAATTATTACATAACAAGTTATACAGATCTATTTGATTTGAATCTCTGTTGCCCCAATTTACTTTATTAACATTATTATCATTACGTACTTTTACTTTTGGCTTGATCATATCAAAATTACAGTGCACAATTAGGGGAAAGTGGTCCGATGTGAATGTGTCATGCAATACGAACACATCAGTGAGCATCACACGAGCAGCTGACGTAACAATACAGTGATCTAACCATCTAGTCGAACCGTGCATATCGCTCCTATATGTATTGGATGACTCACCCATAATCTCGACATCGGCACAAATCAAAGTTTGTTGAACGTAGTTGCTTTTTATGTTGACTATTTCCTATTTCAACAGAATTATGTCCTTTACCAGCGATGCTGCGTCAATATGGTCGAAGGAAATTGGGGGTAGCTTGTGTAACTCTCTGGCTACAAAAATCGGGAGTGAGTCAGGTTCCTCCTTTATGATGGTCACGATATCTTGCAAACTTCTTCTTTTTTTCCTTCACCTCTGCGGCAGGAGCGGCGACTAAGTAAATCACCCAACACTGTTTTCGCGGCATCCACGTCGGTGTCTGAGAAATGATTTTCGCACAGTTGTAACAAACTAACTTCGTCCATTACATCTTTTTTGCACTGAATAAATGCGAGTAGTTCGTTTATAATCAAACCACAGTGATTACACTTATTTGTCATGATTAAAAATTTTAAACAACAACGCGAAACCGTTAGCAAAAGGTCGAGCGGACTGCCGTGAGGAGGGGGGGAAAAACTTGTCCACGGACAGCTTAACTCTTTCCTTAATAACAATTCTCTTCATAATCCTCTCCAATCTGGTTTCCGATCTGGTCATAGTACGGCTACTGCTCTCGTTAAAATTACTGATGATATTCGTTACGGCATTGAAAACCAGCAGGTAACCGTACTAACGTCACTCGATTTCAGTAATGCATTTAACACCGTAGATCATGACATTTTGCTCGGGCTTCTACGATCCTTAAACATCTCTCCTTTGGCGATTAGCTGGCTCCGTAGCTATTTGGCAGGTCGTCGCCAGTGCAATCGTGTCGATGACTCCTTTTCTTCATGGTGTAACATCTCTGCTGGTGTTCCGCAGGGTGGCGTCCTATCCGCTCTCCTTTTTGCTATTTTCATAATACTGTTAAATATAAGCCAGGAGATCTAGTTTTAGTGAAAAACCAAGTAGGTAACAAATTAGATTGTATTTATAAAGGTCCATTTGTAGTCTTAGAGGACTTATCTCCTAATGTTAAAATTGATATGTATAATAAAGAATATTTAGTACATAAAAATAATACAAAGTGTTTTCGTAAATAAGTAATTAATTATAATATATTATGACATTGTTATGTTTTTAGTAAAAATGTTTACTTTTAAATTGTTTTGCATGTTAAGCAAACATTTTTTTTTGTAAAGGGGGTGTGTAACCCTGTACTTTTCGGGGGAGGTGTAGCATGAGCATTGCGAAATGCACTTCCACGCGTTGACCGTATAATTAGGTCACACGAGTAACGTAAGTCACGTTACGCTTAGTCAGTAAGTTAGAATGTAAGTATTTTTGGCTATTTTGTATGACACTCAATATACGACCAGCAACTGAACAACATGTCTTTCTGTTAACTCGACCACCTACCTACCTCCAAACCAGAGCGTCTAGGCCACGCTCCTCAACAGCCCATGCTTGTCGAAATATGAACATTGCTTGTACCAGATCAACGTGCCGTACCTTAGAAAGGGCAGAGAAGATCAAATATCTTGGTATAATTTTGGACCGACATTTGTCGTATAACCCCCATATCACAGCAGTTACGCAACGAATTAGGAAGTTAATGCCCACCTTTCGAAATATAAGACACGTGGCGGACCCTCCATTAGTAAAAACGATATATTTCGCACTTTGCAGATCTATTCTCACATATTGCATTCCTGTATGGGGAGGAGCACCCTAAACTAAACTTCTGCCACTCGAGCGTGCGCAAAGGGTGATCTTAAAAACATCCACTTTTCGAAATTTGTTATTTTCTACGGATCAGCTGTACCGCGACTGTGAGGTTTTATCTGTAAGAAAATTGTTTGTCCTCAATACTATTATAAATAAACATAAAAAGATGCCAGTCTGTTCTTCAACCCCAACATCTACTAAGAGACGTAAAGACATAATTTGCACAATCAATTACTCTAGGACATATTTTGCACAAAGATATGCATGTTTTCTCGAAGATTTCCTTTATAACAAAGCTTCAAGAACAATCGATCTACGACCGCTAACTGTTTCATCCTGCAAAGAATCGATTCGTAAGTGGCTTCTTTCTCTAGACTATGAACAAACTGAATTACTATTAAAGCATATAGGATAGAACATATCTCTCATCAACACACACACACACACTCAGACACACACACACACACACACACACACACACACACACACACACGCACATATACTCACTTTCACACACAAATTCATAGCATTAAACAAAAAAAAAATGCATGTTTTCTCTTTAAATGATATTCCATATATACTCTCTTTGTTTTTGCTACCTCTGTACTCACCTTTAATTCAAAAATGTAGTAATGTACACTTTAAATTACATATCAAAATTGTGAAACAATTACTCCCTGGGGTGGAGGCCTGGTGACCTGAAATACAGAATTTTATATTCTAGTTTAGGCACCAGACTCCCACTACACAGTGCTGATCAACTTACTATTTGTTTACTTATTATCTTATCTCTGTTTTACATATAATTTTGCATTGTAGTGGTGAGAAAATAAAGAATTATTATTAATTATTATTATTATTTCACGGCGGCCCATCGCCTGCAACTTTATAAGGCGCAGGTTCGGCCTTATATGGAATACTGTTCTCATCTCTGGGCAGGGGCACCTCAGTACCAGCTTCTCCCTCTGGACCGCATTCAACGGAGAGCGGCTCGAATCGTCGGCTGCCAGGATATTTCAGATCGGCTTGACTGCTTGGCACTGCGTAGAGATGTAGCCTCGCTCTGCATTCTCTATCGCATGTACAATGGGGAGTGCTCCGAGGAATTGTTCGGATTGATCCCTACCGTCTCCTTTCGCCATCGTTCTACGCGACAACAATTTCATCCCCATCACTTAGATGGTTGGCAGTCCAAAACTGTGCGTTTCACTAGAAACTTTCTGCCTCGCACAACCAAACTGTGGAATGAATTGTCGCCTGCGGTATTTCCGGACCAATACGACATTCAAACCTTCAAGAAAAGAGCGTACTCCCACATCAAAGGCCGGCAACGCACTTGTGACTCCTCTGGTGTTGCGGGTGTCTATGGGCGGCGGTAATCGCTTACCATCAGGTGATCCGTCTGCTCGTTTGCCACCTCTGCCATAAAAAAAAAAAAAACGGACGGTCAGTGATAATACTGCCGGCTATATCGAAAAAGGAAGACAACGCGTCACGATATCCCTGTCCCCGAGGTATGTAAAGACATGCTATATTCAGATAAACATTGGTAGACAGAGGCAGCGACACCCACAAGCACTCGGCGGAGGCACGGGGCGGGACCGGCCAGTCGGTCGCGCGCACGGGCTGCAGCTCGCTGCGCACGGCCAGCGCCATCGCCACCCCGCCGCCGCGCGTCGCCCCGCTGTCTTCCGCGGAGCGATCGCTGCGATAAACAACATACTGTAACAGCTATAAGTACTAATTACGGTTTGTTGTAACAATTATTAATATTAGCTACTACCCTCTACTTCTATCATTCATAAATATTAGCTTCTACCTGCGGTTGTCCGTTGCAATGGAGGTAGGCGAGTGATAATAAGTCTGCCAACCTGACCGAACGCTCAGTCTTCGTCTGCGTCTAGTTCGATACACTAGTGGTACTTGTTGCATACTGTGTTTGAAATCTACTTGAAACTTATTTCGGAGTGTTATAATAAACGTGAAAAGTGAAATCCCAAGAGATTTTATTTAAAACAATTCCCCGGAGGTTTTAGACTTCAGAAGCGGGATCATCACACCCACACAGGAAATTGAAAAGGTACGTTTTTTTTTCTCTTCTCTTATCTTTATAATATTCTCTGGAATCACATATTTTATCCTACATATTATAATGTTTAAATATTTTGAAAATATAATCAAAGTTATAACTATTCAAAAGCATTATAGATATGCCAAGATTTAAGGCAAAGTTAAACTTTTAGCGTAATAGAAACAATATCATAGAAACACAAGTCAATCTGCTTGAATTCCCTAGAATTATAACGTTTACCGAAGTAACAGATCACGTCAGAAAAGGAATAACATATATTTATTTCCTTTTTCTTAACGAAAAAAAAAGTAAGCAATCGGGTTTTGTAAACGACATTAAGGCTGTAATATACGAACATCTGCTTAAAAGATGCATTGAAAAACAAAATAATTCTTCGCATCTGGGGTCACTTCGCCTTAATTGATGTTTCGGATGTCGCATATTTATAAAATTTAGATATAATTTCAATAGGATTTCTAATTTAAAAGTATATCCTTTGAATTACTTTGTTTATATAAGAAAAAAGGGACTTACAATAACACCATTTAGCATTACCCCCTAATAATAACGTTTTTTTTTAATAAGTATATTTTCTACTTGTAAACTATATTTGACCGATAAATGTTGGAATAATTACCTTCTAATCGTAATGTCCACTTGCAAATTAAAATAAGACAAAGGCTCATACCTACCCTATATATTTTTTTCTTCTTCTTAACAATTTTTTTTTAGTATTGTAATGTAATTTAAATGTACCACACGATAAGAAGAAGTAGTAATGTATTTTGAGAGAACTTTAAAAAATATTTTTTTGTTATATAGTGAAGTTTTATACTAATATTTTACCTAATCAGATCATAATGATTTTTATATTTTATTTACGCATGCAATCATTGTTAGATTTTTACTTAAATCGGTATGTACATCTATCTAGTAGCTTAAGTAACACCAGTTAATGTACTACCTATATTGAAAATGAGGGCTCTTACTAAGGCTACTATGAAAGGCTTTATTTTTATAAAAATTTAGTTTCCTTTGTGATTTACCTTCTTTTTTTTGTTTCGAGTTCTGGAACATGGAGTCGGATGATGAAGTGAACGTGCATCGACCCAGTCAAAGTCGAAGTAGAAGCCGGGTGCTTACAACTCGCCGAGAAAGACACATTAGAACACCAGATCGCAACATCCACCGGCGAAGTAGAATCGACTGCCTTATTCAAGAAGGTAGTCGGGCTCGTTCTCGAACACGAAGCCGCAGTCCTTTGCAGAATTTACGCGAAAAGGAAGATGAATTGGAGGCACAGAAACGCAGGTTGGAAGCACTGGAAAGTCAACTACGGAAAGAACGGGCTAGCCTTCGAAGAGAGGAAACACGGAAGCGTAGCCGAGATGCTTCTCCAGATAAATCCAGGTATGACTCTGCATCAGTATTATTCGAAGAATTTATTAAATTGTTGAAGAATAGATCCAGTGAACGTGAAAGCTTTTCTTCTACTATGCATAATGTTATTCCCGAATTTGATCCCCTCGTAAAGGAGCAAACAATTGGCATTTGGCTAGACAAAGTAGATGAATGCACCGAAATTTATGGGTGGAGTGACAGGCAGACTGTTCACTATGCTCTACCAAAATTAGTTGGACAGGCTAAAATATGGTACCAGGGCCTACCATCTATAAAGCGTACATGGTTGGAATGGAAACAGTTGTTGAAGGATTCTTTCCCATCGACCGAAAATTATGCAGAACTGCTCACAGAGATGCTAAAAAAAAGGGCACACTTTGGTGACTCTTTGGAATTATATTATTATTCTAAAATTAATTTATTAAATCGCTGCAAAATTTTCGGGAAAAATGCTGTTGACTGTATAATATATGGCGTGGATGACAGAGGTGTTAGAGTAGGTGCGCAAGCTGCTAAGTTCAATAGACCAGAAGATGTTCTTGAATTTTTCAAGGCCGTCTCCAATAATTCTGATAGAGGTAGACGTACCACTAATTTCAATCCTTCATTTAGATCAAAAAGTAATGAACAATCCACATCTTCATTTGTGCCTAAACAAACTCTGCAAACAAATCAATTGATTTGTTTTAATTGTAAGCAAAAAGGTCATACGAGTTTTAAATGTCCCAAACCTCTCATTAAGTGTAAACACTGTCAGTTACTAGGACATACAGATTCTGAGTGTCGCAAAAAGAACCCTGCAATCTCAGATACTAGAGAGAAAGACAAGAACATTTTAAAAATATTAAAAGATGATCTTACCAAACAGTTTATTTTGAGTAAACAGACCGAAATTAAGGATGTGAGTGACATTTCAGCATTTGATGATGCAAATAATAAATATAAAATACCAATTAAAATCAATAATCATATTATTTTAAGTTTGCTGGATTTAGGTAGCGAAGCTACGCTAATGCGTAAGTCAGATGCTGAAAGGTTAAATCTTCAATGGACTAGTGTTGATGGTCCATTTTTACGCGGGTTAGGTAACATACCGTACTTACCAGTCGGTCTTACAAAAGTTGATTTAGAGGTACAGGGTGTTAAAGAGAAAGAAGTAGAAGTGTTTGTTGTAGATGATCATTTAATTAATTATCCAGTTTTGTTAGGACACAGTTTCACAGAGCGTCCATATCTACGTATTATTAAAACTCCGACAGAACTTTTAATTGAAAAGGTAGTTCAAAACAATGACTTGAAGATACCACTGCTATCCTTAAGTGATGTTACCATCTCAGTAGGTGAATTTAAAACTATTCGAGTAAAAACTACTGTTCTTAACGATGGGAATATTTATGTAGCTGGGTCAGTTAGAGGTCAACCAGGTAGTGAGTATTATTTACTACCTGGTGAATATCCAATACTTCGTGGAGAGTGTAATTTGCTTATACACGGCTTAGGAACAAAACCCACCAACTTACTTAAAGGAACTCTTGTCACGCGGGCTAGATGTATGGAAGAATATTTGAAAGTGAATATTATATCAACAAATGAATATGTTAATAAAGAATTTATTATTAACTGTGGGGAACAACTTTCTGAGCAAAATAGACAGGAATTAGAAGATTTGCTAAAAATATATAAAACTTGCTTTTCTTGGGGAATGCATGATTTAGGTTATACAACGGAAACAGAAATGGTAATTCAACTTAAGGATAATGACCCCGTGGTGTATAGGCCGTACAGACTATCGTTTAGCGAGCGTCGAAATGTTCAAAGCATGGTAGACGAAATGCTTAAATACGATATAATTCGGGAATCATGCTCACCATATGCTAGCCCAATAGTTCTGGTACAAAAGAAAACTGGTGACAAACGGCTTTGCGTAGATTACCGCGCACTTAACAGTAAAACTAAAAAGGACCATTACCCTCTGCCTAGGATAGAGGATCTCCTTGATCAACTGTCAGGTCAATCTATTTTTACCACATTGGATTTAGCTTCTGGATACCACCAGATACCAATAGCGGAAGAATCCAGGGAAAAGACTGCATTTGTTACACCGGACGGTCAGTATGAATATAATCGTATGCCGTTCGGTTTAGCAAATGCTCCTGCAGTCTTTCAACGACTTATACATAAAGTATTAAACAAGGCTAAAATTAAGCATAGCATTGTCTATATGGACGACATATTGATTCCTTCAAAGACGTTCTGTGAAGGAATATCTAGGCTTGAAGATGTTCTCACTGCACTTCGGGAAAGTGGTTTAACTTTGAAGATGAAAAAATGTCATTTCTTTAAAGAGTCTATAGATTTTTTAGGCTTTGAAATAAGTAAAGGCGAAATTAAACCAGGTTCCCGAAAAATTGAAGCTGTAGCAAAATTTCAACAACCCTCAAACCAGCATGAGCTGCGAAGATTCTTAGGTCTTGCTGGGTTTTTCAGGAGGTTCGTGAGAGGTTTCGCCACCATAGCGAGCCCATTGACGAACCTCTTGAAAAAAAATGTTCCTTGGAAGTGGTCTGATGACGAATCACAAGCTTTTGAGACTCTCAAGCAAAATCTTGTTAAGCGGCCGATACTAGCACTGTACGATCACAAAGCAGAAACGCAACTTCACACTGATGCCAGTCAAATTGGTCTTGCAGGCATACTATTACAAAGATTAGATAATAACCCTTTCAGGCCTGTGGCATATTTTAGTCGTCAGACCACCGCCGAAGAACAGAAACTTCACTCTTTTGAGCTGGAGATACTCGCGGTCGTAAGTTCACTAAATAAATTTAGAGTCTATTTATTAGGCATAAAATTCACAATATTCACGGACTGTCATGCATTATTTTTTTTTTTTTTTTTTTTTATGTGATTAGGAAGGCAAACGAGCAAGTGGGTCACCTGATGGTAAGTGATCACCACTGCCCATAGACACCTGCAACCCCGCAGGGGATTGCAGATGCGTTGCCAACCTAGAGGGCTAAGATGAAATGCCTCTTGTGCCTGTAATTTCCTCGGCTGTCTTACTCTCCACACCGGAACACAACAGTGCAAGCACTGCTGCTTAGCGGCAGGATTAGCGAGTAAGATGGTGGTAGCGATCCGGACGGACCTCGCACAAGGTCCTACCACCCGCGATTAAGGTCTACATTCACCAAAAGAGATCTTGTACATCGCATATCTAGGTGGTGGATTCAGTTCCTTGAGTATGACTGCGAAATTCAATATCGGCCAGGAGAAAAAATGGCTCATGTTGACTGTCTTAGTAGAAGTCCGGTTTTTGATGACGCAGATCAAATTCATAATCTTGATATACTTACCGTCAATGTAGAGGATTGGATAACGACTGTGCAATCTGATGACGCTGAAATCAAAACGATTAGGGATATTCTTGAGGATTCGGCAACTGTCAAAGTTGCCGCAATACGCAAAGATTTTAGACTAAAAAAATGGTCGAATCTTTCGCGTCATTGATGAAAAGACCGAACGTTGGGTGGTGCCAAGGGGAGTGCGATGGCAGTTATTAAAAGCAAACCACGATGACGTTGGACATTTTGGGTTTGAGAAGACGCTTGAAAGAATTAAAGCATTTTACTGGTTCCCCAAAATGCGTAAATTCATAAAAAAATATGTATCATCATGTTTAGGTTGCGCTCATCATAAAATACCTTCTGGTGCAAAAGAAGGTTCCCTTCACCCGATACCGAAAGTGGAAATACCATTTCACACACTGCATGCAGACCATCTGGGCCCATTCGTACGGAGCAAAAGGAAAAATAATTACTTGCTGGTAATTGTGGATTCTTTTACGAAGTATGTTAACATCACACCAGTGCGCAGCACTAAAACTAAAGCAAGCATAAAAGTATTTAAGAACTACTTTAGTTTGTTTGGTGTGCCATCTCGGCTTATCACCGACCGAGGTACTAGTTTTACTAGCAAAAAGTTCAAGAGTTTTGTGGAATCCCTTGGCATAAAACATATATTGAACTCAGTCGCTACGCCTCGTGCAAATGGCCAAGTGGAAAGGTATAATCGTACCATACTTTCTGCTCTGGGTGCAATGACTCATGACAAAAGACAAGATACTTGGGACGATTATATTCAAGAAATTCAAATAGGAATTAACACAACGGTACATGAGGTTACGAAAAATACCCCCACTGAGCTTTTGTTTGGTAAGAGAGTAGCTAGCCCATCGCAAGGAGTTTTGAATGATATCATAGAAGATGTAGGCAATGGTATGTTAGATAAGTCGCTAGAAGAAGTTAGAGAAAATGCTAGTGAGGCTATAAAGAAAAATCAAGAGACTAACAAAAGGAGGTTTGTTTTGCGTAGGAAAAATACGGTAACGTATAAAGAAGGTGATCTTGTAAGAATTATTAGGGCTGTTCCTTCTGGTTCCGGACAATCGAAGAAATTAGAATCTAAATGTCAAGGTCCCTATAAAATTAAGAAACTCTTGCCACATGACCGTTTTATTGTTGAGGACACACCTCTGACCAGAAAGGGTAGACGGTATGAGGGTGTAGTATCGAAGGATAAGATGTTTCCATGGCTAAGCTTTCGAGCTGATTATTCGTCTAGTGAAGAGAGTGCAGAATGATAGATAAGCATCAATTTAATTTAATTTTTATTGTTTACACATTCACTGGTCGTCTGTTAATTTACTATAGGCAAAATTAAATTAATACCAAGCAATTTGAGTCATTAGAGATGACTCAATAAAGTATTCTGTCATTAGAGATGACGTAGTACCAGTGTGAAAATATTTTGTCATTAGAGATGACACCACATACCTAAACTGTCATTTGAGATGACATACAGTGAACTTTTTGAGTGAAAGGGCAAGGTATTCAGTCATTAGAGATGACAAAGCTTATCTGAATACTATAGTCATTTGAGATGACTACTATAAAATGTATTTAAAAAGTAGATGCATAAAACAGTAAATTATAAATAATAATAATTAAAATAAACAATAAAAAGTGTTAATTTCATTAAATGTTCTTGTAAGTATATTTTATAATATTATATTGTGTAAAACTTTGCATTAGTTATTTTAGTTATTAAATTATTGTCAGTTGAGATGACAAAACTGAATAATAAGTATTTGTAATTGAGATGATTCTTTTCAAAAAAAAAAAACAAGAATATTGCTGATTATTATGATGTCAGTAGAATAGTTTTTAGAACTGATAAGTTAATTATATTTTTCTTTTTATAAGTAATTTTGAGCATAGTTGCTATAGTTATCAAACCTTATAATTATTATTATTATAAAATCAAACATGTTTATTTAGTTTTATTGAATATACATATTGTAGTTGAATGTAAAATAAAATGATTTTTAATTTTAAGTAAATTAGCGCATAAAAATTGTTTTCTTGATCCAAAAGAGATAAATATGATTAATGATGGTATAGTTTTGTTTGAAACTTTATTTATGAGAGGACTCGTTTTGGAAAGGATGGCCGACTCACAGTGTGTTAGAAACCGTCATTTTGTCTCACCTTGATTTTATTGCAGAATTCAATAGTTATTACCATTTCAAACATCAGAGTAAAACTCCGAAATCGATACGACTTTTAGTTTTTCAGGAAAAAAAATTCAAAGTTTGCCCATATCCGGGTCATGAAATATTAAAAAAAAATCTTAAAAAAATAATTCAATTAGTTATTTCGATTTCAATTACACCAATTAAATAAACATATAAAACCACATCTTTCTACAAGTTTTTATACACTTATTGTTATTTTATAACGAGATATGAATTTATTTCTCATTTTCAGTTTTATTTTTTTTATGCCACTATAACGCCGTATTAGAAGGAGATTTGTATATAAGACGAAAGCTTATATAAGCCTTTATCAACAGTATTAAAACCACAATCTAATTCCGCGTTATACGGAAGTTGCAAGAAATATAAGTTTTATCCGGATTTTTTGCAGCTAGGGTTGTCACTTCAGGTCAGTTATTAATATATCCGGAATCGGATTTTTCAGATGAGATTTGTTTACCCGACTACAGCGAAACGAAAATGGAAGGGCAATGTGTTTGACCTGTATGTGTATATGTATGTATGTATATCCGTTCCTATGCCTCCTCATAACTTCTCAACGGCTGAACCGATTTTGGTATATAATACGTCATTAGATTCGTCTTGATAGCGCGAGTGTCACTGGGTACATATCTATCTATCTATCTATCAGCCGAAAGACGTCCACTGCTGGACAAAGGCCTCCCGAAGGATATCCACACCGACCGGTCCTGTGCGGCTCGCATCCAGCGGCTTCCTGCAACCTTTACCAGGTCGTCCGTCCACCGAGTCGGAGGCCTGCCCACACTGCGTCTTCCGGTGCGCGGTCGCCATTCAAGAACTTTACTGCCGCAAGGGCCATCTATTCTATTCATCTATGCCCACTGCCACTTAAGTCAAGCGATTCTGAGAGCTATGTCGGTAACTTTAGTTCTCCTACGTATCTCCTCATTTCTGATTTGATCACGTAGGGAAACACCAAGCATAGCACGCTCCATCGCCCTTAGGGTGATTTTGAGCCTTCTTATGAGGCCCATAGTAAGCGACCATGTCTCGGATCCATATGTCATTACTGGCAACACACACTGGTAAAACACTTTAGTCTTAAGAAACTGCGGTATTTTGGACGTGAAGATATTGCGAAGCTTCCCGAACGCTGCCCAGCCGAGTTGGGTTCGACGATTGATCTCTTTCTCGAAGTTGGACCTACCTAACTGGACTGTTTGTCCCAGGTATACATATTGGTCGAAAGCTTCGAGTGTAGAGTCTCGAACCTTCAGAGGAGTGGGTGTAACACGGACGTTTGATATGATTTTCGTCTTATCCATGTTCATTTTAAGACCCACTTGTTGGGAGACTCTACTGACTCCTTCAAGCATTGCGCCTACGTCCTCCAAGGTCTCAGCCATAATCACGATATCGTCAGCAAATCGAAGGTGAGTGATGTACTCGCCATTGAAAGATACATTGGTACATAGGATTCTTAAAAAATCTAAATAGCAGATTTTATGCGTTTTAATGTGTGAAAAAATATAAGCGTTTCATAAGTCAAATGAATAATACTTACTATATTAACTAAAAGTGTAAAAATAATAATAATTTGAAGAATAAAAAAACAACTGGGTAAAACGTGATCTTTGAATAAAAACTGAAAATAAGGAAACAAGGCTAGTAGTCTAAAATTATGTAGAATTAATATAGAAGTCAAAGGTGTGCCTCAGAGCAAAAATGAGAACCTTATAGATCTGCTAATTGATGTTGGGAAAAAGATCCAGTACCCCATAGCTAAGTCGCAAATAAACTTTATCACCAGAGTGCAATCGCGTGACCCCAACCACACCAAACCTATCATAGCATGCTTCAACAATAGGTACGTGAAGGAAGATTTCATAGCTGCAGCCAGAGCCGCCACCAAAATCACGCCACTAACGCCTTCAGCACTGGGACTTCAGGGCCATCAGCGAGTGTACGTGAATGATCACCTCACGATCCAGAACAAATCGCTGCTGGCGAAAGCTAAGAGAGTTGGCAAAGATATGGGGTTCCAATACATCTGGGTGAAGCACTCAAAAATATTTGCAAGGAGAGACGATTTATCCCCAATAATAAATATAAAAAACGAAAAGGACTTGTCAAAAATAATGAAGTGAATCCGTGTTCTGTACCCGTTAATTTACTATGTTTTGTGTTATTTACTTATGTGTTAACTGCGTACATTTATATTCATAGTTTGAGCATCCTAGGCAAGAACCCATTCATCCATTGTTCGCAACATTGTATAAAAGCAGGTAAAAAAATATCCTTTCATTCAAATATCGATGTCATTAGCGACCTTATGATTACTTTTCAAAGGTGTTTTTTGCATATTCGACAGTCCATTCTTTTGTGTGAGGTTCTAGAATTGCTGATGCGGTCTTTTGTATTGAGAATGCGTGCGTTGCTATGTACCTATTATTACGATATGAACTTGCATTGGCATTATCTATTTACTGACCCAACGCTAATAACAAAAGTTTATCTTATCGGTTTTTTTCATATTTTTATAGTTAGATACAAAAATGGGTCCGCTTAGTATCTACTACCAAAATGTAAGGGGACTGCGTACAAAAACAAGTAATTTCTCAAGGAATCTTTTTCTTCATTCTTTTGACATTGTTTCATTGACAGAAACCTGGTTAGTGGATAGCATAAACAGTTCTGAATTGTTTGACGCGCGGTATCTCATATGGAGAAGGGACAGGGACTATGTGCGCACCGGGCAATCTATGGGTGGGGGAGTGCTCTTGGCCGTGCGACGCGATCTTATGGTAACGGAACGCAGTGAGTGGCGTAGTACTGCGGAGGACATATGGATATCTCTAACTATACAAAATAATAGAACTAGATCTTTGCAAAACATTCACATATGTACCCTATATTTATGTGAAGAAAACTCCGGTAACTCTTACAAAAACCAATTAATAAATTTTTCAGATAAACTGTATGAAATTGTAATGTCTAATCCCCAAGATCGCTTCATAATAATGGGTGATTTCAATTTTAAGGATCATATAACCTGGTTGAAATCTAATCATTGTTTAGAGTTATTGCCCACGAATGTTACCAACCAATATGTTGCTAACTTTATTGACACCTTAAATATATGTTGTATGAATCAGTATAATAGTGAAATTAATCAGAACGGACGTATATTAGACTTGGTTATTAGTAATGAACCACTCGTTGTTCATTCCTGTCCAACACCCCTCGTTTCCGAAGATTCTCACCACAAATCTTTAATTATCAATACTACATCTATTGACACGCCCAAACTCGAGGATAAACAACGCATTGTATATGTTTTCAGGAAAGGCGATTATGCTTCTCTAATGGCAGAATTAGATGATGTAGACTGGTACACGGTCCTCGAGTCAGACTCTTTAGAAGAATCCTTATCATTTTTCTATTCTAAAATAAATAAACTTATAAACAAATATGTCCCTAAAAAATATATTAAACCCAATCACTATCCGCCTTGGTTCAGTTTTAGTTTGATAAAAATGTTAAAAGAAAAACATAAATTTCATCGCAAATATAAAACATACGGTAACTTATCCGATTATCACACTTTCTCTATGCTTCGCCAACGATCAATAGAAGCTGAGAAAAATTGTTTTCAGTCCTATATGACTAAAATTCAGGAATCAATAATAAAAGATCCAAAATCGTTCTGGTCCTACGTAAAAAGCAAATATAAAACTAATATACTACCCAATATTCTTAAATATAAAGACATTCAAGCCATCACCGGTGACGACATAAGCAACTTATTTGCAGATTATTTCCAGTCTACGTTCCTTAGCAGCTCTAATGTTAATCCCAATATTAGTCCCCAGTATGAAACTTCAAATAATAATATATTAAGTAATATCTCTTCAATTAAAATATGCCCAAATGAGGTATTTAAATTACTTAAAAGTCTGGATTTGTCTAAGTCAGGTGGGCCCGATGGTATTTCCCCAGTTTTTATCGTCAACTGTGCCAGCAGCTTAGTTATTCCTATTTGTATTTTATTCAAGAGGTCTGTATCCGAAGGCATAGTTCCTGAAATTTGGAAATCTGCTCTTGTAACGCCTATTCATAAAAAAGGCGACAAATCGAATGTTGAAAACTATAGGCCAATTTCGAAATTGTGTTTATTTGCTAAAGTTTTTGAACGATTGGTCTATAATCAGGTTTATGCTGCAATTCGTTGTCATTTAAGTGAAGATCAACACGGCTTCTTGAGGAAAAGGTCCACTACTACCAATTTATTACTAACAAGTGAAATTATAACCCAAGGAATGGATGACCGCAAACAGGTTGACATAGTTTATACTGACTACAGTAAATGTTTTGATCGCATTGACCATAATATTCTTCTATTAAAACTTTCTAATATCGGGATCCATGGTGACCTGTTTCGGTGGTTCTCATCTTATATACAACGTCGTAGTCAGTCTGTTGTTCTCAATGGTTACACATCTAGAAGTTCATATGTGCCTTCTGGCGTTCCTCAAGGCTCCTTATTAGGTCCATTGCTTTTTATAATATTTGTTAATGACATCAAAAGTTGTTTTTCACATTGTAAAATTTTCCTTTTTGCAGATGACATGAAAATAGTTAAAATAATAAATAACATTTTAGATACACAACATTTACAAAGCGATCTAAACTCTTTTCATTCCTATTGTCTACATAACCGGCTAGATTTAAACGTATCTAAATGTTTTGTGATGTCCATTACTCGTAAAAAAACAATATTTAACCCGGGTTATACCATACGTGGTCAACTCATAAGTAGAGTGAGCTCCATAAGAGACCTAGGTGTCATGTTTGATAACCAACTGCTATTCGACAAACATATAGATACCATAGTGTCTAAATCGAGTAAAGCCTTGGGTTTTATAATGAGGACGTCTACAAATTTCAATAACATTAAGGTCATCAAAATCTTGTACTGTGCCTTTGTACGCAGTCACCTCGAATATGCCTCCCAAGTGTGGAACCCTCAGTATGAGACTTACAAGTCTCGTATTGAGGGAATACAGAAGAAATTCCTAAGATATCTGGATTTTAAAGCACGACAAAGATCTGTAGATTACGAACACAGATGCAAACGCTATCACTTCTTGCCTTTGGAGATAAGACGCAACATTAATGACATAACGTTCTTAATGAAAATCGCGAATGGTAAAATCGACTGTCCTGATCTTTTATCTAATATTAATTTACGCACTGACTTATTAAATTTCCGCAAACGACCTCCTTTGTACGTACCTTATGCTAGAACTAATTTCAGACAAAATTCTTTCATAAATCGAATCTCAAAAATTTATAATGAACTCTCGAGTTTACATGATTTTGACCTCTTTTGTACCAGCACTACCACGGTTCGAAGGGTTCTTGCCGCGGAGTTCTTTGGAGATCCTTCAGCCTGATTTCTTTTGATTTCTATTATTCCCTTTTACCTATATTTTAGTGTTTATTGCTATATAAAAAAAAAACAGGTTTTTTTCTTCCTTAAGGATGTACATCTGCTTTCATTGTACCTACATTGTACAAGCTCTTAATTTGTTATATATTGGTGGAAACTTGTCAATAGCATAGGTTGATATATTGTTAATTTAACCTATAGTTGTTATTTAGCTGTAAGTTTTCCAAATAAATATAAAATAAAATAAATAAAATAAAATATGTTAAGTACGGACGGAATAAAGTAACTTTAACAGTGGGGCATATTATTATAGTTACTATGTTCCGCACTTAACAGAATTCTAGACTACTGGACTTGTTTTCTTCTTTTCAGTTCTTATTTAAGATCATTTTATGCGCAAGTGGGTTTCTGATTTTTTAAATTAACATGGATATCGATGATATTGAAATTTTGTCTTATCCAACGAAGACTAGGCTAAAATAAAAACAATAAAATAAATAAATAAAAATAGAAATGTTTTACTAGTTTTAGGCAATTATCAATGAAATCAATTATAATCAATCATGTGTTAATAAATTTAATTGTAAATAAACTATTGTATATACGGATGAAAAATATTCCGGCATCCGGATATAAAAAGTGACAACCCTGAAAAAAATATTAAATCCTTTGTATCTTCCGTATAACGCGGAATTAGATTGCGGTTTTAATACTGTTGATAAAGGTTTGTTTAAACTATCGTCCTATATATAAATCTCCTTCTAATACGGCGTTATAGTGGCATAAAAAAAATAAAACTGAAAATGAGAAATAAATTCATATCTCGTTATACAATACAATTAAGTGTACAAAAACTTGTGGAAAGATGTGGTTTTATATGTTTATTTAATTGGTGTAATTGAAATCGAAGCAACTAATTGAATTTTTTTTTAAGAATTTTTTTTAGTATTTCATAACCCGGATATGGGCAAACTTTGAATTTTTTTTCCTGAAAAACTAAAAGTCGTAGCGATTTCGGAGTTTTACTCTGATGTTTGAAATGATACTAACTATTGTATTTTGCAATAAAATCAAGGTGAGACAAAATGACGGTTTCTAATACACTGTGACTGTAACAGCTATAAGTACTAATTACGGTTTGTTGTAACAATTATTAATATTAGCTACTACCCTCTACTTCTATCATTCATAAATATTAGCTTCTACCTGCGGTTGTCCGTTGCAATGGAGGTAGGCGAGTGATAATAAGTCTGCCAACCTGACCGAACGCTCAGTCTTCGTCTGCGTCTAGTTCGATACACTAGTGGTACTTGTTGCATACTGTGTTTGAAATCTACTTGAAACTTATTTCGGAGTGTTATAATAAACGTGAAAAGTGAAATCCCAAGAGATTTTATTTAAAACAATTCCCCGGAGGTTTTAATACCTACGATCGAAAAACTCCCTATCATAGAAATCGGAAGTCAACCAGCTTTCGTAATGCAAATAAAATCATAATCCGACTGCGTGACCTGTGAAAGAAAATCGTGTGACTTTGTTCGAAGTCCCCTCGCGTTTTGATAGTAACCACTCAAGGATTTATTATAAGGAGCACCTGTTAAGAGTCACTTTAATTTTGATAAGTCTAACTCATTGTTTAAGCGCATTACCTTCGACCTGTCATTTTTTCGCATAAATATTTTACAGTCACGTATCCACAAATATGCGTAATTCAGTTCAACTTTTAACTGCCTGTCATTTTTTAGAAGTTGCTTGTTTAACGGCGTGAGGTGGTCACTCAATTACATGTTAGAAGCCGGCCCGGAGAGGCCGATGTCCGCGGTAGTGAGACCTCTGCGGGCGCGCACCGCCGCCAACAGCTGGTCCTTGGATATACGGCGAGCGAACGAGCGAATTTCACATTCGTTTGTAATAGTATGCAACTAAGCTAACTATAATTATCTTTGTTGTTTACCTGAATTATGTAATAGCATATAAGAATTTTATTTTAAAAAATGTGTTGGAGGGAGTTTCTTTAGGGCCCGACGTTTCTCCTCTCTCTGCAAACACTTCCCAAAACGTTGGGTATACGAGTTCCGAGTGGTAGGAACTTCGTATTAGGTAGAAAAAATATGACGTTCGAAAAGTGTACAGAGATACCTACTTCGAATAAATATTATTTCATTTCATTTCGAATTTCACAACTATAGCAGGTGGACGCGATTTCAGAGGTTCACCACCCTGGCTAATCGACGAATCGTTGAAGCGACGAACTCGATGTAATGAATCGATCTCCTTGTCATCCAACTCCATGCCGACTTTATTACATATGGAATGTACAATATTTTTCAGATTTTCACCAGCACTGAATGGTACTCCAGAGATCTCGACATTGTTCAGTCGTGAGTATTGGTCACGAGCGTTATTCTCGAATTTTAGGATATTTATAGCTCGTATGTCGGATTGCAGTTTGGAGACTATTGTTATTTTGCTTTCGGCAACAGTGAGCCGATCCTCGAGTCCTGTAAAGCGGGATTCCATCTCCACCCACTTGGTATTTAAACTCTGGATACCTATAGAAGCGGATTTAACCTCCGCTTTGATCTCGGTAACTTCGGCTCTAAGCTCTTTGATCTCACGAAGTATCTCCGACATTCCATCCTTAGCAGCTGGGGTAGGTGTCGTGGACGTCTCAATCGGTGTGAAAGGACCATTACGGGATGTAGGACACCGCCATGAAGCCTTCTTATCCGGACTCATTTTCCGGTAGGTATTCTCGGATAGACCCGCGCAGACATAATGTAGAAAACCATTGCAACTGCTGCAGGTCACAGGGTCATTTACTTCCTCAGTACATTTTTTGCACTTCATTTTGGTTTTAGTTTTTGGATAACACTTATGCTAATAGTATATAAAAAAAACAAACTATATTGCACTTTAACTTCACGGAACACACTTAACGATTTTATGATATTATTATAAAGTCATATTATTCTCTGCATTTTTGATACATACTTTTTTACTCTATTTTTCCTCACCCATAGATGCTATGATGTATATATAGGGTGACTTTAAATTAGTTCTTGATACAAAAGGCTATGCATGTGCTCATGATAACAAACAACTTTCCCTAAGGAACATATAGTCAAATCGCTAAAAAAAATTTGGACTCTTCATATTAATTTGGTCGATCAGTTGCTCGATTTGTATGGACAGTCCAAATTTTTTTTTGCGATTTGACTATGGGTTCCTTAGTGAAAGTTGTTTGTTATCATGAGCACATGCATGGCCTTTCTCATCAAGAACTAATTTAAAGTCACCCTATATACAGGGTGATAAAAAAGGTGCGTTTGAAATTTTAAGGGGTTACTCAGAATAAGTATAGAATCCAGGAAAAATATTGAAAAAATTCGCTCTTCAATTTTTTTTGCAGTTTTTCATACAAGTTCTCGATTCACTATTTAGATTTAGTATGAGAATCTGAAAAAAATAATTGAAGAACGGATTTTTACAATATTTTTCCTGGGTTCTGTACTTGATTCTGAGTAACCCCTTAAAATTTCAAACGCACTTTTTTTAACACCCTGTATATATGTATGAGTATATATTTAATATAAGTATATAGGTTTATATTTAATGTATATTTGTATATTAGTGTGTATGTGTGTTTCTTATTACCTATTTCGTTATATTGTTGTATTTCGTATTTTTTTTCTTTTATTGCACTACCCCAGTACATCTCATAGTTTATTTCCTGCCTTAAGGTTGCCTGGAAGAAATTGCTACCTAGCAATAAGGTCGCCTATTGTTTTCACCAATTTTCTTTTGTGTTTGTTTTTGTAATATTATATTTTCTTATGATGAAATAAAGTATATTGAATTGAATTGAATTATATTAAGAACTAGCTTTTGGCTGCGACTTCGTCCGTGCCATTCTACTTCCTTTCTTAGCGCTCGCCTACGCTACGTTACGCTACGATATAACCGAACTCCACGCGGACGAAGTCAAATTAAAATGTTATGTTAAGTTTGCCCGTTCTGTAGGTCAGACGCTTATTTTTTTAAGGGCGAAAATACAACTGAGTGGTGGGGCGCCGCGACGCTGAATTCGGCGGCGCGCGCAACTCCGCGTTGCGCGGCACCGCGGAACGCAGCGTTGCGCGGCGCGTGACGATCGTATCTGCATTGCGGCGGCGACTAATTTTATGTCCACACTTTTTGAACGTCAGACGCTTGTTTTTTGAACAAACCTAGTCGTGCGACTGAGATGGTCAATTCAGTAGATATCGATTACTTTATATCATTAATAGAGCAACGTCCCAATTTATGGGATAAACTAGAGAAGATTTTAAAAATAGGACTCTAATAACCGAAAAATGGAGGAAGATTTGTGGAATTTCGGTTTAAAGATCTTTACTATCTCTCAAGAACATAACAGTTCATTTATAGAAAAATTACAGCTAAATTACATTTAAACAAAGGTAAACTTAATCTAATGGCCGAGATTAAAAAAATAGGTAGATTTAAAACTAAATTAACAACATTAAGTTAAACTAAGGACATACATTCGTCTTTAGTTTTAAATATATTAAGGGTTTTGTTTCCTCATTTCGAAAAAAAATATGGTTACACGCGCGTCTCGCGACACCGCTTGCCGTAGATATCAGTGTCGCGCCGCACAACGCTATTAATTGCGTTGTGAATTTTGTTTTTGCGGCGCTGCACCAGACACTATCAGTAATAATGACAGTATTTTTACATCAGTATATTGACATTTCATCGTTAAGTATGTGTCAGACCATCATTCCAACCCCTACACTGTCAGTATAATGTCAGTATATTGTCGTTACTTGAAAATACTGTCATTATTACTGATAGTGTCTGGTCCGCTCAACGCTGATATCTGCGGCGGAGCAGAACGCGGAAATTGGCGTCGCGGCGCCCGCGCCGCACTGCTCTGTTGTGTTTTCGCCCTAAAATCGAATCGTGCGACGAAGATGGTCAATTCAGTAGATGTCGATTATTTTTTATTATTAACAGAACAACGCCAAGCTTCAGGTACTCGCGGTTCAGATTTTTCGCGCTTCCGTGATTTGCTCCTTCGTTATTCGCACTTCTAGGTTAAAAAATGTTTTTGGAATGTGTGCAAAACGAACACAATCTTTCAAACGAGCACAATCTTTCTTAGATGTGAATAGGTTTAATTGATGACGATTTTACTACTATAAATGACAAACAATCAAGAAGCAGTATAAAAAATGCTAGTTCTTCTATACTATTAGAGCTAGATTTTGCTAGAAAGGAATCTATTTTAAAATGAAAGCTATACCTAAGTAGTAAAATAACAATGAAATAACAATCAGTGATTAGTAGTTAAATCATTTAACTTAAAAACATTTGCCAGCTTAACGCTCACTGTCTCGCCTCGCCATTCACCTCGCCACTGGCGCGAGAGATGACCTAATAATGACGCGAAGTTATGCAGAGAGAGACAGCCAGTGAGGAGTGACCGAGCTACTGTCGTATGTTCGCACGGAGCGTCGGTTCCTTGATAGTGTTGTACTGTTAGCTTAAAACCCTAGGTCAAGATATTTTTTATTTCTTTCTTTTTGGTTTGTAGTTGAGGTGTGTAGTTTACGTGCACAAATTAACTATGAAGTCTGAATATCGATGTGCATGAGGTGAGTATGCTGAATGCTTACCTTATGCCCCTTAGACGTAAAATGACTGGAGTAGCCTTTACAGGTTTCCCCTCTGTTGTATATGTTTATCTGTCAATACTTAATTGAAGGTATTATAAAATAAATCAGTGTTCATCTGACATTCGCGTGTTTTACTATATGGTGACAGCGGTTCTCGATTTAATTCGTAATTTGTGGTTTATTGTTACTTAATTATATCATAATTGACTTTAATTGTGTAGCAAGTGGTAAATAAAAACAACAAAAGATGGAACACGCGCGTCCTCCAGCCGAATTGGTTTTAGAAGGCGGCCCCGCCACGCGGTCTGAGGCGTGGCGGAGGTGGAAGAAGTTGTTCAACGTTTTTCTAAAAGCGTCTGGAGTGAGCAAGGAGCCTAAGGAAGTACAGGCTTCTCTGTTGGTGAACCTCATAGGACCAGCGGGTTATGAGATTTTCACTACTTTTACTTATACCGAGGGTGAAAGTGAAGATAACATTGCCTGCCTGTTGAAAAAATTCGATACTCATTTCGGTACAAAACCGAATATTACTGTGTCGCGGTACAAGTTCTTCACACGTAGCCAGGAAGAAGGAGAAAACATTGATCAGTACGTGATGGCGTTACGTGTATTGAGTAACTCTTGCGAGTTTGGCGAACTTCACGACAGTTTGATTCGGGATAAGATCGTGTGCGGAATAATAAGCAACAAAGTTAGAGATCGTCTACTGCGAACAGACGAGTTGACTTTGGTTCGGGCAGTACAAATCTGTCAGGCGGCAGAGATATCGCATGAGGAAGGCCGGTGCATTGACGGCGGATCAGTGGAGATGCAGGTGAACGCGGTTTGGGGTCAAACCAGGAGCTGGGGTTCACGGGGCGGCGGCGGCGGCGGCGCTCGGCGCTCGGCCGGCAAGCGAGGAATGCGGCGGCGCGCCGGTGGCGGCGGCGGCGCCAGGCTGCCTCCAGCGCGGGCCGGCGGCGGCGCGCGCGCGCCCTGCGCCACCTGCGGCAGCGGCAGGTGTCCCGGTGACGAGCGTTGCCCGGCGCGAAGTGCGATGTGTTTTGTGTGTGACAACAAAGGTCATTTTTCAATGGTATGCCCAGAAAAAGTGCAACATAATAAAAAAGTGTATGATTTAAGTGCGCGGTCGGATGTTAGTGACGGTTCGAGTGATGAGTTATTCTACGTGAATACATTGGATGAGGACAAAAAACTGAGTAAGTCTCATAAAGAATGGATTGAGTCCGTGAATTGTAATGGTAAAAAGTTAGTGCTAAAAATAGACACCGGTTCAATGCTTAACGTTATCTCAAAAACAGAATATTTGAGGTTAGGTTTATCAGTTAAAAATCTAAAACCATTTACAAAGCGCGTTCATTCATTCACGGGGAACCGGTTGCCTATAGTTGGCACTGATAACATTTGTGTTATTTTTAATAGTAAAAGTTATGTTTTGCCATTCGTAGTAGCGGATATGAGTTGTCAAAACGTGCTAGGTTTAGAAGGTAGTGTTTTGTTAAAATTAGTAAGCTGTGTTAATGAAATAAATATTGAAAAATATTCAGATTTGTTTGAAGGACTTGGAAAATTACCTGGAAAATATAGCATAGTTATAGATAGAAATATACAGCCCGTTATTTGTCCTACCAGAAAAATACCTCTGGGTTTAAAAGAAAAGTTACAGTTAGAGCTTCAGCGAATGGAAAGTCTGGGTGTTATTAGAAAAGTCACTCATCCAACAGACTGGGTCAACGCGATTGTTCTAGTTGCTAAAAAGGACGGCAGCATTCGAGTTTGTTTGGACCCTCGGCCGTTAAACCGAGCAGTGCGTCGCGCTCAGTACACGCTTCCCACTGTTACAGAATTAGCTGTGAAACTAAGGGATGCATGTTATTTCAGTGTGCTTGATGCTAGGTGTGGATTTTGGATGGTGGAAATTGATGACCCAAGTGCAGACTTGTGCACTTTTAGTACGCCGTTTGGCCGTTATCAATTCTTGCGCCTACCTTATGGTATTAATTGTGCACCTGAAGTTTTTCATGGAAAATTAAGGCAGCATTTAGAAGACTTAGAAGGGGTGGAGTCGTTCATCGATGACGTCATTGTCTGGGGTAGTACGAAGGAAGAGCACGATTTGAGGCTAGGTCGCTTACTGAAACGTGCAAAAGAAATAGGAATAAAATTTAACCGTGACAAATGTAAGTTTGGTGTTACTGAAATAACATACTTGGGACATAACTTTGACAAAAATGGGATGAGGCCTGACGAGTCAAAAGTTAAAGCAGTTATGGAAATGCCATATCCCGATGATAGGAAATCATTTTTTTTTTTTTTTTTTTTTTTTATTATTAAAGAACAAACAGTCACTTGCTTATGATATTACATATTTCTTATTAAAGGTAGACCTATAGTTCTCTTAGTGTTTAATACGAAATACAAAAATGTTATACAAAATACAATGGAAAATAAATACAAAATACAATACAATAGGGTATTTACTATTAATTATTAATCAGTGATTAATTGTAAAATATTATTCACTAAACAGCATTTTTTCTATAAAATACCCTATCATAGCAACAATTTATTGAGATCGTAGAATAATTAAGTTAAGCACAGCCAGAAAGCGCTGCGAGAGCGTCCTTTTTGAAACGTGTAAGGCTACAATTAAATAAGTCTATATCATTTAATTCCTCATTATAAAGCTTGCAGGCTCTTCGAATGAAAGAGTTATTGGCATAACAATTTTTACTGGTAGAAACACAGAAAAGATTTTTTTTTTCGACAGGACCGTTGTTGTCTGCGAGGGACTAGAAATGAAATTTTATTTAACAAGGGAGACGCATCTAAATAGTTATTTAATATTTTATACAGGAGAGCAGCATCAAGGCAATCGCGACGAGATTCAAGTGTTGGGATTTTGTGTATTTTTAACGAAGTTTCATAATTAGTATATTCCAGACCAGAACGAAAGTTAAGAGATTTAACAAATTTACGTTGCAGTCTTTCCAGTCTATCGATATGAACTCTAAAGTGGGGTTGCCACACTGCACAAGCGAATTCCAGACGACTACGAACATAACTGTTGTATAGTAGTTTGTATGTAAATACATTCTTGAAAGGCTTGCCTACCCGTAGTATAAAACCCATCTGTCTGTAAGACTTATCCAATATTTTATCTATATGCGGGACAAATGTTAATTTTGAGTCCATTTGAACCCCTAGATCCCTAATAGTATCAACTCTAGTTAGACTTTTACCACATAGAGTGTAATCAAAGCGGATCGTATTTGTTTTCCTAGAGAAACTAATAACAAAACATTTGTCAGGGTTAAGAAACAAACTACTACCACTACAAAATCTTTCAAATTTTGATAAGTCTTTTTGTAATAGTTCGCAGTCAGTCACACTTGAAACTATTCTGAATATCTTGGTGTCATCCGCATACAACAGCATATTAGAGTCAGATATGTCATTAGTTATGTCATTGACATAAAGAATAAATAAAAGTGGCCCCAAATGAGAGCCTTGAGGCACCCCAGAACTAATCGTTCTATATTGTGACATGAAGCCACGTAACACGACTGCCTGACTTCTATTGTCTATATATGATTTTATCCAACGCAGCAAATCACCATGTATACCGAGTTGCAATAGCTTGTTTAAAAGTGTATTATGAGAAATTTTGTCAAATGCTTTTGCAAAATCGGTGTACACGGCGTCCACCTGACACTTATTATCCATAGCGTTAAGAATAAGATCAGTAAAATTTAATAAGTTGGTGTCTACACTACGACCAGCGCAAAAACCATGCTGGTTTGGAATAATGTGACGGCAAACTGCATCAAAAAGTTGTTTAGTGACAATTTTTTCTAATAATTTGCCAAACTGACACAGTTTAGATATAGGACGATACTTCTCTATATCGGGAGTAACTGGTCCTTTAGGAATTGGAGTTACCCAAGCTCGTTTCCATACGTTTGGGACAGTGCCTTCTTTTAAAGATTTTTTAAAAATAATAGTTATGGGTATGGTCAAAGCTGAGGCACATTTACTAATTAACAAAGGATGCACTCCATTTGGACCAGCTCCTTTAGTTACGTTAATAAATTTAAGTTGTTTGAAGACAATTTCATGATTTATTTCAATTGTATTTATATCAAAAACAGCTGAACCAGAAGGAGTCATATTATTTAAATCACCACTATCAGTACTTGGAGACTCAAATACCGAATGAAAATGTGAGTTAAATAATTCACATATATTCTCACCATCCGATTCTGTTTGGTCTCTATAAAACATTGTTTGAGGTAATTCATTATTCGAAAATATATTTTTTATGTATGTCCAGAAATATTTAGGATTGGTTTTGATAGTCTCCTCAGCATAACGTATATAATTAAAATAACATTCACGCTCTATACGATTAGCACGTTTTCTTAGAATTTTAAAACTCTCATGGTCCAAGGGATTATGATATAATTTCCATAATTTATGAAATTTGCGCTTTTCATTTAATATTTTTATAAGCGATTTGCTATACCATTTGGGAGTGGAGTTGGATGATTTTACCATACGACGTGGGACAAATTTCGAGATCAAATCGTTTAAAATTTCATATAAAATACGAGTGCAATTTTCCACTAAAGAATTACAAAATAAAGATTCCCAATCTATTTTTTCCAGCTCCAAAGAAATGCTATTAAAATCGGCTGCATAAAAGTTGTATACATAAGTGGGAGCAGATTTCAAAGGAGGCACATATTTTATGCTCAATTCTATTAATTAAGATCTATGATATATATCTTCATATGTCAACGGGTTATCGCAACCGACCACTTGACAACTTAAACCCTGCTTACACATTATTAAATCTAAAATGTTATTGTTACAGTTGAATAAAATATTGCATTGTTTAAAATTCGCAAATGAAAGAAATTCATTTAAAGTTTGTACAGAAAAAATACCACTTTGCGATAACGTTACAAAGTTATTATGACAAATGTTCCACTCGGCTTCCCATATGTTAAAGTCACCCATTAATAAAAACTCGTCGCTCGGCCTATCTATTATAACTTGACTAGCGCCTTCAAGAAAAGTTGACAGACCGTCACGATAACCCGGTCCGCGTGGAATGTACACGGAAGCAATGTTTAGGTACTTGCAAGGTGTATGAGCGGCAGAGCCCAGCGGGATGGAGACCCAGAGACACTCGGCGGTGGCGGCGGGCGGGGCGGGCCAGGCGCGCAGCAGCGGCTGCAGCTCGCGGCGCACGGCCAGCGCCACGCCGCCGCCCCTCGCCGCGCCCGTAGCCTCCGCAGAGCGATCGCACCTGTAAACTATGTACCTACTGTCGAAATACTCCCTATTATAAAAGTCTGATGATAACCAACTTTCGGTTATACATATTATGTCGTAGTTTGATTGAATAACCTGTGAATAAAAATTTTGCGATTTTGTACGTAAGCCCCTTGTATTTTGATAGTAAATAGAAAAAACTGTATTATTTAAAAACACGGTGAAGAGGTAAGTTAAAACGAATGAATGATAATATGGTGCTAAGATAGAGAGTTAGTCCCTGCAGATTACGGTTTTTTACCAAACTAAAAAGGTATGTATAAAAAAGGTAAAAAATATATGCCAACAACTTATCATTTTTATAATACAGTACACAGGTACATACAGCGTAATCAGAGTATACAATACAGATCGTTAATATGTTACAACAAAATAGTATAAACTTTATTAAAATGGCAGTGCTAACATTACTATACCATACACAATCTTGGTATTACCTGAAGTATAACGAAAATACAAATTCACTTTATTTTAGCTAAATCGTTATTATTGTTGATGCGAATAACTCGTGAGTTATCGTGCTTTCGAATAAATATTTTACAGTCCCTAACCCACAGATAGGAATAATTAAATTCATCTTTCAGTTGCCTAGCATGTTTCAAAAGAAGTTTGTTTCCCGGGGTCAGATGATCGCACAGATACAGATTCGATGCGTTTCCTGTGAGCCCGATGTCGGCTGAAGTGAGGCCGCGACGCGCGCGCACTGCCGCCAGGAGCTGGTCCTTGGAGATGCGTCGCGTGAATTTCACTACGATAGCAGCTGGGCGAGAACTGGATCTGGACTGATCCTTACTATCCTCGACAGCACTCTCACTGCCGACTGATGCCCCAAAACGGCGCACTCGATGAATGGAATCGTTGTCTCTGTCTTCATACTCCAATCCAACCTTATTATAAATGGACTGAAGAATAGTTTTTAGATTTTCTCCTTTTGTAACTGGTACACCGGATATCTCAACATTATTTAGCCGAGAGTATTGTTCTCGTAGATTATTTTCATTCTGAAGTTGTTCAATTGTTTCTTTAGCGTTAATCAGATCTACCTGCATTTTTGAAAGTGTAGTCACTTTATCTTCCACAGCGGTAATTCTATCATCCAAATTAAGAAAACGCGACTCAACTTCTCTCCACACTGACTGAATCTCGGTTTTCATGGCTGCAAATTCGGAGCGGAGTACCTTTATTTCATTCATCACATCCGAAATGGTAGGACTTGCCGCGGGTATGTTTGCCGCCGACGCCTGCGTAGATGGTTTCACAGCTGGAATAGGCGCCGTCTGTGTTTCACTTTGACCAGATGTTATTGACGTGCTTCCTACACTGTCTCGACATTGAGTACACCGCCAAGCAGCCTTCTTTTCGGGACCCATTTTTCGGTAGGTTTTTTCAGCCACCCCAGAGCAACCAAAATGCAGGTGCCCTCGACATAAACCACATTCCACGAAGTCAATTGCCACTTCATTGCATTTTAAGCAATTCATTTTACTAGATTGCAAATTATCACACACGTTGGTAGGTTTTCGAATAAAACAAAATAATAATGAGAGGTCGTCGTCGACTGAAATCATTAGAAAGATTCTTAGGTATGGTCAACTACCTGTCTAAATTTATACAAAATTATTCAGAATGTGTCAATGTTTTGAGATCGCTTTTAAAAAAAGATTCGGAATGGGTTTGGGAGAAACACCATACGGATGCGGTAGATACGCTTAAGGGTAAGCTGGCAACCGCCCCGGTGCTGGCGCTGTACTCGCTGGGGGCGCCGGTGGTGCTGTCGGTGGACGCGAGCGCGCGCGCGCTGGGCGCCGCGCTGCTGCAGGAGGGGCGCCCCGTCGAGTTCGCCTCCATGACCCTCACCAACACGCAGACGCGGTACGCGCAGATTGAGAAGGAGATGCTGGCTATCGTGTTCGCGGTGGAGCGGTTTCGCCAGTATATCTATGGTAGGTCAGATGTCACGGTTCACACTGATCACAAGCCCCTCGAGGCGTTATTTAACAAACCATTAGTTTCCGTGCCGGCGCGTTTGCAGCGCATGATGCTTCGGGTACAGGGGTATGATTTTAAGGTAGTTTATACGCCAGGTAAATACATGTATATCGCCGACACTTTGTCACGTGCACCACTGAAAGACATGCCGCTGGATCGCGTTTCAGATGAGGTAGAAATTCAAACATGTTTCATGCTAGAGAATGTACCTTTTAGCGAACAAAAAATGGATCTCATAATGAAAGAAACCAAGGTAGATAAAGACTGTATCTTATTGGTGAAATATATAGTTAATGGTTGGCCAAAACACAGACGTAATTTACATGAAAAAGTAAACGTGTTCTGGCCCTATCGTCATGAATTATGTTACATAAATGGCATAATATTCAAAGGAGATTGTGTATTAATTCCGCGGGGTTTACGCGAAGAAATGCTAGCGAGAGTCCACGAGGGGCACTTGGGAATAGAGAGGTGCAAGCGACGCGCCCGAGAAGTGATGTTCTGGCCGGGTATGAGCGAGGACGTGGAGCGCGTGGTGCGGCGCTGCCCCGCGTGCGCGCTGCACGCGCCGGCGCCGCGCCGCGAGCCGCTGCTGCAGCACCACGTGCCCTCGCTACCGTGGCGGAAGCTCGCGAGCGATATATTTCAGTTTAGGAAGAGATTATTCATCATATTAGTAGATTATTTTTCAAATTATGTGGAAGTCGGCGAGTTAACGAGCACGAGTAGTAAACAGGTAATAAATTTTATGAAAGATCAGTTTGCCCGGCATGGGATTCCAGCGGAACTCGTTTCAGATAACGGTCCTGCGTATAGTTCTCTTGAATTCAAAAAATTCATGAAAGACTGGGAGATACGACACGTGACCTCATCACCTCAGTATCCACAATCCAATGGAAAAGTGAAAGGACTGTCCAAACTATTAAAAACTTGCTCAAAAAATGTGTGGAATCTGGACAAGATTTTCACATGAGTCTATTAAATTTTAGAGCTACTCCTCGTTATAAATTGGATTCTCCGGCACAAATATTAATGGGTAGACGTATTAATACTAGGTTGCCTGTGAGTTCAAAGTTGTTAAGCGAATCTGTCGATAAAGGTCGTAACTACCGGGCGCTAATGATACAGAGAGAGAAGGATAAAAATTACTATGATCGCTCCGCGAAATCGTTGCCTTCGCTATCGTCAGGTGACAAGGCTACCCTGATAGACAACGGGTCCCGTAAACAAGTCTCGATAACTGCACGTGCTTCGGAACCGCGATCTTTCATTGTGGAAGACGAAAACGGGCAACGTTATAGGCGTAGTAGACGTCACTTGATAGCTCGCAGAAATAATTTGGGAACTCTGTCCGCTGAACCGGGTCCGTCTTCAAGATCTGACTCTTTAGTAGACCAACCCAGCCTGACAGAAGAGAGAAAATATAAACGACGTGAGATAACACCAGAGTTTGGGGAACCTAGTGATCCCCCACTTGGTGATCGTGAATCTCCTTCGTCGTCACCAGTTAAAGACTGTCCTCATGACGAACCTTCCCCTCTTGTTAAAGGTCCAATCACGCGGTCTAAAGCTCGAATGCTGACGTCACTAGGTTATAATTTATTATTTGGATCAAACAATTGTGAAAATGAGTAAGTTACATTCTACTAAATATAACGTATATATGTATAAATTTTAAGTATGTAGTTAACCGTTACTATGTTCCTAGCTTAATTAAAAAGTTTTATTTTTACATTATTTCTTCTTGGAAATACCTATATTTGTGTTTTAATTATTATTGTTCTGGCATGGTTGTATGGGTATGTTGGTATATGTAAAGCTTTGTAATTAATTTTCCAAAATTTTGTACTCAGATTTTTTATGTACTTTTATTTACCCGAGTTATTTATTTTTCGGGAAAGTTGACGTTTCAACTTGTCATGTAAACTGATTAAAGTATCTATCTATATTAAAGTGTTTTATGTAGTTAAATAAGAAACCACTTGATTATTATGTTAGAAGGGTATCATTTTATTTTTAGTTTGTTTTTATTTTCTAAAAGGGGGAAGATGTTGTATATGTTTATCTGTCAATACTTAATTGAAGGTATTATAAAATAAATCAGTGTTCATCTGACATTCGCATGTTTTACTATACCCTCTGCCAAAGGTAAGAGTGTAAAAAACATGTGCGTTTATATAAGGTGTTACAAAACTTCCCCTAATGAATTAAGGGTGTTAAAGTCATGTAAGCAGTCCACTGTAATTTTTTTTTAACAAAACGTTAAATAAAAAATTTGCGAAAATTAATTATTTTTATTCATAAATAAGATTATCGGCTATGTAGAACCACAGCACTATTGTATTCACCTGTTAGTTCATGACAGGAGTACAGATAGCCGCGCTATGATTGGCGCATTTACGTGCGGGGTCATGACCGCGACCAGATGATCGCTGGAGCTGGAAAATTTTAAATGTCATATCGATATTTTTGAAGAAATTCGATAGACGATTTCTCCGAAACGTGAACTGATGCAGCAAAAAGAAAAAGTACCAAAAATTTAAAATGATTCACAGTCCACGCCGTTTCAACCATTAGGGGTAGTTTTGTAATACCCTGTATACCCAACTTCGCAGCGGTATTTTCAAACCGAGAAGAGCTTCAGTAAAAATGGCATTTAGTGCAATATTTAAGTGCAAAAAAATGACAAACATGTTAATTTGGTAAGAGGATGGTGTTACCTTTCAACAGAAAGTAAAAGTTATGCAATAAATTAATACAATTATTCATAATTTAGAAATTTCTAAAACTGAAATTCAAATTTCCCGCCCTTAGTCACAATTAGCCTCATGGGGAGTGCGTCTACGTCATAAAATTTGATTGGATGAATTCAAATTTCGCGCACAGTGTCGTGAGGAGTGCGTCTTCGTGTCGAAATTTGATTGGATGATTAAAATGACCCTTATAGCACATTCCTCACGAAACTAGTTGGCAATTTGAAAGCACTATTTATCTTTCCTCTATAATTATAAGGTCAATATTCATATGACAGTCGTACGAGGTATGTTTCGAGTGCAATGAGTGGGTGTAAGTTTTTTGTATGTGTGTAAAACATTCGTGTTGTAAATACTCGAAATATTTGCGTCAGTGTTTATAAGATCTATGTAGTAGTAACCTTACCCTCCGCAAAAATCGGCAGAAGTTCGACAATAATAGAAGATTTCTACAATGCATATTCCAGTCATTTTTTCTCCAAGTCATACCCGCACCCATCTATTTATACACTAAAATTGTGGATTTTTCATACAAAATTGGCCAATCAACCTATTGGCTCGTACAAAGTTGCAACAGCGCTCACCGCGCGCTCTCGGGCACGATGAGCGGAACGACGAGCACGCCGGCCATGGGCCCGGCCGAGGCCCACGAGAAGGTGCGCCAGTCGCCGATCCCCAGCGCCACCCACGGCAGCGCCACGCAGCTGCCGCCGAAGAACAGCGCCATCGACACGTTCGCCACAAACGTGCGGTGCTTCGGCCCCACGTACTCCAGCACTGCAGGCACACAAACACGCGCACTCAGCGACAGGCGGGCGGCGGCGCGGGCGCTTGCTGCACTCGCCGCTAAAGTCGGCTACATTACAACAAAATATATAACAACAAAACATTTTATAACCATGGCTAAAGTGAAGTTTCGATAGGAGTATGTTTGTAGTATAAACCATTTGATTTATTTCACGTAATGGAAGTTGGCTAAACTGAAACTGAGGCATCTATCCTTCAGGGTATCTGTCCCGCCCGACTTTACTCTCACCATATTAGGGTACACTGGAGCTAAAACTCGCCTGAGTGAAAGTAATGCTATGCCCGAAATCGGTTGAATAGACATATCAAAAGTAGGTATGTACTAAAATAACGTCTCATTTGGCAAACGAATATGAACCCAAAAAAATATTACGGTTCATTAGTTTGTAGCTGTTGTAAATATATGATTGGAATCTGATGCGATATGAGCTGTAGGGAGGTAAGGTAAAGAGAAAACTGTTTGCGCACTGAATTACCATGCAGTCAGCGGCATATTTTGTAATTTGGCGCCCCGGGCCGGTAAGGTTTGCCGCCCTATATTGAGGTTTCTTAGTTCTATATTTGGTAAAAATTGACTCCAGGATTCCCACCTAGAATATTCAGCTCTTTAAATTCCTTTTTTTTTCTTTATTGAGGAACAACAAACAGTAACATAATAAGGGTAAGTATAATATATAAAGAAATACAATGCTTAATAATTATGAAACCGACAACGTTGACCACAGGTAAAATAAGAAGGGAAAGCTATCTTATATTTATTGTATATTAATGTATACAAATATAAATATATGTATACAAATATACATAGAGGGCGCTGCTCTCACCAGAGTAACATCGGCTCCGTGTTAAAGTATATTTTAAAAATAGATAATATTGCATTTTTGATATTCCAGTGGTTTGATGTGATGTGATACGACATAAGCATGTACGGAAACTATTATCTCAGTGTAAACAATAAACAACTTTCATCAATGATATGATGGTGTAGCGGTGTTCATACATGCAGAATTATCATTCTGATAGATAACACTCGCTTAGTGGTATTTGCTGATGACACTAATGCTATATTATCTAGTAATGATTTAAGAAGCCTAAATTAGAAAGTAGACGATTCTGTCAGTGCTTTCCATACATGGTTTACTATAAACAGCCTGAAAATTAATGCAACAAAAACTAATGTTATCCTATTTCGTTCAACTGCCCGAAACAAAGACAAACTAGATATTAATTTGAATGGCAACAGTATCGAATTGGTTGAAAAAGCAAAGTTTCTAGGAGTACATATAGATGACCAATTAAATTGGAAACATGAGCTTACAAATATAGAGAGTTCTTTGAGTTCAGCTTGTTTCGCCCTAAGAAGCTTACGCGACGAAGTTAGCATGGAACACTTAAAGACAGTTTATTACGCCCTTGTAGAATCGAAATTGAGATACAGCATACAGCTTTGGGGTAAAAGCTATAGCTACAACGTACAAAAAGCATTTGTCCTTCAAAAACGTGCCATCAGAACTATGGTACGTATCTCACAAATGGATTCTTGCAAAGACCATTTTAAGCAGTTGGGGATACTGACTGTGCCTAGTCTCTACATAATGGTAGTCCTGGGTAGTCTAGCAAAATACATACACGAATTTGAAAATACACAAGAAAGAGAATTCAGAGAAAACACGAGGAGGCAAGATTTGGTCAATAAGATACAGCCAACACTCGAGGTTGTTAAGCACGGCTCACACTATCAGGCAGTAAGGTTGTTTAATAAGTTACCAATGGAGTTAGAAAGTTTAGTATATTATACTAGTCAATTTCGGTCCAGGCTCAAGTTGTTTCTGTTAGAAAAATGTTATTATAGTATAAATGAGTATTTAAATTAGAAGTATTAAATTGTTTGAATTGGACTGACATTAGCAAAAATTTGTTGTTGTCTGGAACAGGTATTTTTACTGAGTGTTATTGTTGATGTATTATTTATTACTTTATTTTGAATGAGATTGACATTAGGAAAAATAATTTATTGTTTGAAACAGGTATTTTTAATTATTATTTTTTGACATGTATTACTAATTTATATGTTGACATATTTACTTTCATAACTTGTAACTTTGTAATCTTTTGTAACTTTAAATATTTCATACACAATGTTATTTGTTAATTAATAAATACAATACAATACATATAATAATTTTGATTACCATACGAGATCATAATGTCCTATTTAGAATATCAATTATAAAATTTTTATATTTTTTTACCGGTAAACTAAAGATATCGCTGTCGTTAGAATATTTATTATAAGTGGAGACACACCGATATAGTGGAGATCTTGTTCCAGCATTAGTACGATAAAGTGAAGTGGAGAATAATTTATGAGCACGTGTTGATCGATTAGAAAGTCTAATTGGAGTTTTGTAAGATAAGCTATTGGTTAGTGGAATACAGTCAAATCTATTATGACAGATGTCATACAAAAACATTGCTTCCAACTGGAGCCGCCTACTTTTTAACTCTAACAGTTTATATTTGTCTAACAATTGTTTGTACGGTAGACGTTTACGGTTACATTTGTAGTACATACAACGTAGATACTTCTTTTGCACCATCTCAATGTTATTTATATATTTATTATATAATTGATTCCATATCTGTACCGCATACTCGAGTTCAGAACGAACAAGTGTCCTATACAAATAAAGGAAAGTAGATACCTGTTTAAAGTCCGCACTGGCCCGCATCACAAAACCGTACATTTTATATACCTTATTAACGATATTGTCAACGTGCAGGTCCAATGTAAGTTTACCATCCAACGTTACACCAAGATCCCTAATAGACATAACTTTTTCCAATGTAGTGTTACATAGAGAATAATAGGTAAAATATTTCTTTTTTTCGTAAATGTTATTGATTTGCATTTACCTGGGCTGTGTTGCAGTCTCTCCAACGGTGCCAAATTGATTATCGATACATCGAAGTGTTGAAGTGCTTGTATGAAAACGCCACCATGTCGGTCCACCTCCAGGATCAGAATTCGAAACCTATCCGGCTGCAGCGTGGGGTGAGACAGGGAGACGTTATATCTCCGAAACTGTTCACCGCTGCACTGGAAGACGTTTTCAAGCTTCTGGACTGGAGAGGACTCGGCATTAACATCAATGGCGAGTACATCACTCACCTTCGATTTGCTGACGATATCGTGATCATGGCTGAGACCTTGGAAGACCTAGGCGCAATGCTCGAAGGACTTAGTAGAGTCTCCCAACAAGTGGGTCTTAAAATGAACATGGATAAGACGAAAATCATGTCAAACGTCCGTGTTACACCCACTCCTCTGAAGGTTGGAGACTCTACACTCGAAGTTGTTGACGAATATGTATACCTGGGACAAACAGTCCAGTTAGGTAGGTCCAACTTCGAGAAAGAGATCAATCGTCGAATCCAACTCGGCTGGGCAGCGTTCGGGAAGCTTCGCAATATCTTTACGTCCAAAATACCGCAGTCCCTCAAGACTAAAGTCTTTGACCAGAGTGTGTTGCCAGTGATGACATATGGATCCGAGACATGGTCGCTTACTATGGGCCTTATAAGAAGGCTCAAAGTCACCCAAAGGGCGATGGAGCGTGCTATGCTTGGTGTTTCCCTACGTGATCGAATCAGAAATGAGGAGATACGTAGGAGAACTAAAGTTACCGACATAGCTCTCAGAATCGCTAGACTTAAGTGGCAGTGGGCAGGGCACATAGCTCGTAGAACAGATGGCCGTTGGGGCAGTAAAGTTCTCGAATGGCGACCGCGCACCGGAAGGCGCAGTGTGGGCAGGCCCCCGACTCGGTGGACCGACGACCTGGTAAAGGTTGCAGGAAGCCGCTGGATGCGAGCCGCACAGGACCGGTCGGTGTGGAAATCCTTGGGGGAGGCCTTTGTCCAGCAGTGGACGTCTTTCGGCTGATAGATAGATAGATAGATTGCATTTATTAATACTAAGACAGAGCTTATTATTTTCGCAATAATTTGTGAGACGATCCAAGTCACATTGAAAATTTATTTGATCATTACGATTGTTTATTGTACGGTATATTTTCAGGTCATCAGCGTATAGTAAGAAGTCACAATGTTTGAAATAAAAGAATTTGGGAACCATCAAAATACGGAAATGTTCCGATAAGTGATAATGATTATAATATTTTATATTACCAGGATGGGAATGAACTAATCTAAGAAGAAAAAGATTAATTAACAAATACTTATGGACATCGGAACACGTAAATTGATTTAATAAAAACTGCGTTGCGGTAAAAGGGAAACAACGCGAGCGGAGGGAGCGCAAATTTTTTAAATTGTATATCAACAAATGTCGCCTATTTTATTAAATCTCTAAGAATCAGACCCCGCGGAAATTGAACCCGCAAACTCCTTACGTTAAGCGAAAGCAATAGCGAGTAGGCCGCGAAAACTGTTAATTATATGCTTCCCTTGGTGAGCGGTTTCAAATGTAGCTAAGTTTATATGAAAAGTGCGAGCGAAGCGAGCGCGAAATTGTTTATGTATTTAAAAATAGTTTGTTTGTTTGTTTGTAACTCTTTATTGCACGAATATGACAAAAATACATAAGCATAAGTAACAAAACCTGTACAAAGGCGGACTTATCCCATAAAGGGATCTCATCCAGTCAACCTTTTGATCAATCGAAAGGAGAATAAGCAAAGAAAGCACGTCTGTACAAAGAAGAATTTGTGACATAACTATACTACTACTTAAAAACCATTACTATAACAAGATAACGATACTATTCATTAACTTATCTAAAAAGCTATCTTATGACTTAATAAACACAAACCTACAATAAAAATACATAATAATATATAACTCAATGTGGCAAGAACTAACAGTCAAGTCGTCTTATTTAGACAGTCCTTGAAAGCGGAGATGGATGGACACATTCTTATGTCTACTGGTACTGGTAGTTTTGTAAGGGTATGTAGAAACCAACAAACCCCTCAACATGGGGCGCTTTGGGTGCCCTCCTACCCCGTCTACCACGCCCACGTCCAACTATACCAGGGCGCTTGACGCCCCCCTGAAGTCTGCGCCCTGTGCCTGGGCACGGGTGGCTCAACCCAAAGGCCAGCCCTGAGACAAAGGCAACCCCATGGATTTGCTAGACGACCAGTCTTGTACGTTTTAACCGACTTCAATAAAGGAGGAGGTTCTCAATTCGACTGTATGTTGTTTTTTTTTTAATGTTTGTTACGCGATTACTCCGCCTGTTATGGATTGATTTTGATGATTCTTTTTTTTGTTTGGTAGGGAATACTTTAGAGGTGGTCCCATATAAATTTAATCAAAATTGATTCAGTGTTCTTTGAAAAAATCAATAAATCTAAAAAATCATTGCAAAACGGTAGTTGTTACGATTGAAGTCTGTTTTCTAACGTGTTCAGCGTTGTCAATTATTATTGTTGATAAATAGGTAGAAAGGCAGGTTTTGTCTCAGACAAGTCAAGTAAAAAAATTAATGAAATTAAATGTACGATAGTTATGGAATTATGATAAGAGGCGCCCACGGGTGAGTGCGAAGGGCGGCTTCTGCCGCCCCTCGCAGGCTGCCGCCCCGGGCTACTGTCCCGGTTGGCCCTAGGGTAAATACGCTCCTGCATATAGTGGTTAAGTAGTCGTCGTGGTCACTATCTTTAATGTAATGTAACGCGGCCACTAGCTGTCTAGTGGTCTGGTGCTGGTGTGTGGCGCCGGCGGCGGCGCCGGCACGCCGGGAGCCGGGCGGCCGGCGAGGCGCGGGCGCGGCGGCTCGCCACTCACCAAGGATGTAGAGCAGCATGAAGCAGTTGTCGTGCGCCATGCCCACCATGACGCGCGCCAGGCAGAAGTCCCAGAACTGCGTGGTGTACACCGTCGCTATACCGCCAAAGAAAGCCATCATGTTCGCCCCTGCGTTTGTACGACAAGGTGGGGAATGGTCAATTTTCGTATATTTTTAAACTATTTATTTTACAATAAAATTATTAAAAAACATTGATATCCTTAGTACAAGCTGTTTAATTTGATATGACACACATAACAGTTTGCAAAACTTACTCAGTGTTCTGATTTGGCCCTCAAAAGTAATATAATATACATATAATATACAGGATGTCGTTTTGGTCGACAAAGAGCTTTTTAGGGGTGATAGTATACATGACACTGATGCCAAAAAAATATTAAAAATGGTACCTTTAATTTTCTTAAGAAAATCTTAGAAAATAAATATTTATGGTATCCTTGTTTCTGTGCGTAAAGTATTTTAACAATGAATGGTAGCGTAGCAACGAGGCTCAGGTGTGCGGGGGTGCGCGAGGGGCCTTCAACTATGGCGGGAGGTGTGCGGCGCGAGTAGTCTGCCGCAGGCCTCCGCGTTGAACCTACGTTTCTTTTTCTCAGCGAGAGCACGCGAGAGCAAGCGCCTCTGTGCGTGAACTTACGCTACGGCTATGATCAGGAACAAGGCTTTTTTCAATAGTCGTGAACTAAGCGATGTAGTGTAACACTTGTGTGACACTTGTAGTTATTTGGAGTGACGTGTTATGCAATAAATAAAACATTATTAACAAACTCCGCAAATCGTGTTCTTCCGAAGAAACATCCCAAGCTTCAAGGTAGAGCCCAAAGTAGACAAGAGTTCAAGGAAGAACCTATCTTGGAATACTTCTCATGACAGCCACGTTCATGCAAGTGTCATTGACCTTTTTGTAGGAAAAATCGTGAATCAGCCAGTCGTCAGCATCTTGAAAATTTTAGAAACATTTGTAGGTAATTTTTTCAGTAGAATCAAAATACAAAAAAATATTATAGGTATTTTCAGAACAAGTACTTATTTTTTGTCCTTTCATCCCTTAGAAGGCCGTTGTCGACCAAAGCAACACCCTGTATAATATCCAGGATAAATCACACACAGTCATCTGGCCCCAAACTAGAATTCCCTGTAATATGGGAACCAGAGACTGATATACATACACATATACACTGAAATACATATACTCGTATAATATAGATATAATACACCCAGACACAGAGCAAACACATCTGCTCATCACAAAAATATTTGCCCTGGGTGGGGATCGAACCCACGACTCTCGGAACAGTAGTTAGGAGCGCTAACCACTGAGCTACCGAGTCTGTCAAAAGTGCCCCCCACACTCAAAATTCATTTATTTAAGTTATACGTCCATGTTTATAGGTCACAGAAAAGAGAACACCCAAACTCCATAGAAAATTACCCCAGTCCCGGCGCAGAAGAGAAGTATCTTAGTTATTAATTGTGTATTTTAAGTACAATATTTTTTGATAGGTGTGTTTGCCGTAAGAAGTGGCAAAGATAAAAAAAAATGCTTAAAGTGAAATTGCTATTTCTACGTGTGTAATGTTTTTCATAATACAAAATCATTTAATTTAATAACTAGCTTTTGCCCGCGACTTCGTCCGCGAAGACATATAAAATGTAGCCTATGTGTTATTGTAGATCCAAATCTATCTCCATACCAAGTTTCATGAAAATCGGTCCAGCCATTTTAGCGTGATTGAGTAACAAACATCCATCCATCCATCCAAACTTTCGCATTTATAATATTAGTAAGATAGACGTAGGTTAAAGTATATTATATCTTACCTCTTGCGGCGGCCCCAAGATGCGAATGATATCTTCTACAAAATCAGAGTGATTTTGCAGGAAACGTTGTCCAAGAACATGCCAGCGGCGTCGTCGAAGAGGCCGGTTACAGGCAACACAGTCCACGACGATAGTGTCCGACCAAACACAACACACTTAATCAAAAGTAGGTACATTATATCGTTACCAAGTTGTCGTGAATCTCCGTGTCCATATCCAGTCAGAAAGCAATAGTCCAAAATCCGGTGAGCATAGTAAAAGGTCGTAAAAAATAATCGAAGGATAAATCGCACACAACAATTAATAATAACATTACTTTTTTCTTTTCTTTTTTTTCTTGTTTTTCTTTTTATAAATAATAACGTTATGTTTTAATTTTCCTTTTAATTTTTTTTCTTTTATTGTTTTTACGTTAGCCACTTTTTGCGGCAGAGACATATAAATTTCTTTTACTAATAAAATACACAAAACTCTGATATAACTTTCTTTTGCGCCGGGCTTTTTGGGCGTTCACCTTTATATACTAAGTTTCCACTTATCGGTCCAGTAGATTCGGAGCAAATTGACTGTAACAAACAGACAGACAGGCACGTGTTATACTATAAGAGTTCCTTTTTAGGGTTCCATAGTCAACAAGGAACCCTTATAGTTTCGCCATGTCCGTCTGTCTGTCTGTCTTTTCGCGGCTTAGCTCAGAGACTACGAGTATTAGTACTAGAGATCTGTAATATGGCACGAATATGCGAATCAATCACGCCGACAAAGTGGTAAAATAAAATCTTGAAATTTTTACAGGGTACCTCCTCTACACGTGAAGTGGGGATGATTTATTTTTGTCGACTATCCCATGGTTTAGGGTGTCGTTAGATAGGTCTTTCAAAAATATTGTGGGTTTGCGAAAACCATTTTTGGATTCAGGGACCCGTTTCTGAAATATTATAAACATATAAACGGTAATTTCTAGAAATGTAAAAAAAATCACGGCAGTAGTATATATAACAAAGTTAAAAGCAAACTATCACAGCTAAGTGGGCTTTACAAGTTAACGAGTAGTATTCAAGTTTGTAAGACGGAAGGTTTTTCCCCTTGGGGCAGTGTCTGTTGAAGTACTACGGAATCCTACACTGCGCGTGACCCAATATGCACTTGACCGCTTTTTTCCATCTGAGGTACGGAAAAACGATATTTTTAGTCTCCAATTATCATTTGATATGCGTTTACTTATTCGGTTGTAGAACTGAAGAACGTACCAACCAAGGCAGGTATCCGGCCGATGGAGTCGGCCATATAGCCGAACACGAAGCCACCCAGGAAGGCGCCCGCGAAGAACAGCGACTGCGATAAGTTCACGTAGCTGGCGCGGTCACAGACCCACGAGCGCTGCAACACACCCGCCCTGACTGCACTGCCGCCGCAAAGTGACAACATCACACAATAACATGCAGCTGTGCGGTGGGTACCTCGCTGGTAATCGTGGGGTAGGGGATATCCTCGTATTGGAAGTCCCAACCGTGCGTGCAGGGCTTGGTGGGCGTCTTGGCCGGCGGCGGCTGCAGGGAGCTCTTCACCGCCTCGTAGTCCGTGTCGTACATGAGGCACCGGTGTGGCGCGCCCGTCTCCGGGTCCAGCGGGGCCGTCAGGTTGCGCCTGCGCATTGCACGTGTCGAGCGGTAGTCGCACTACTTAAACACTTGACATATAAATACATATCGTCACCTGAGTGCTTATTTGTCCAATCGACCATATTAACGAAAATTACTTTTAAATGTAGTTATCATAAGGTTTAAAGGTTATAGCAGGGTTTCGATACTAAAAGTGCCCCAACGTTGTTTCCAGGTTAATACCTCGTAAATTTATTGTTCTTTAAGAGAAACATTTTTACATCGAATTTCAAACCCCCTGTCTTAATGATGAGGGATATGTGGGGGTGTCAACCCTTAACATAAAAATTCATTATCATTAAACTATTTGAGATATCTTAATGAGATAAAGGTGCATAATTATGAGTTTTCTGTCCTCACGAACTAACCATTGGATTGAAAACTGTGCGAGTTCGTGTCCACGAACTGTCGCGAAGATTGCCCAAAATTATCGAATCATGTTAAGCGTGAGTCACGTACGACACGAGTAAAAGCGAGGGCGGCACCGTGCAGGATATGTATGGAAAAAATCTGCTACTTGTTTGGTTTATTGTTTTTTTTTTCGATCCCGTGCGAAAGTTGTCAATTTTTGTACTTTTTAAGAAAGTGTAGCGACCTTGCAGATTCCACAAATCTGCATATTATCACATCTCCGAACGTGCTTGCAAAGAGCATACTAATATGTGTGACGTCAGTTATAATCTGTATAAATACTCTTACTTTATACCAATAAATGTGCAGTATTCGTGCAGTATCTGAACAGCAATCATGGAGTGATCACTATACCATCCTGCCCTCCGCTCCGCCGCCCGGCGTCGAGATGATTACCTAGCTGCAACCTCCTCCATTTACTCTACAACTTTGGCAACTCAACTTTACCACCCAGTTAGTTACCACTTAACGGTAAATTGGTGACTCCGAAATCGGCAACACACCTATCGGCAAATTGGTGACCACCGACGAAGAACACGCATTTCTGAAGACATGGAACAAATACTCGTAACTGGTAAGCATCATCAACGGGTCAACTTCGAAACAACTCTTCAAATCAACTTCAATGTAACGGCAACAGTGTTGTACTAATCGTATCAATAACCTCTGCATCAACGGCAACGAGCTAACGACGATCGAAGAAACGACGAAACCAAAAAATTTATACCACTACAGCATCCAAGATTCGTTGGCTGACAACGCGACAATCTTTGGCTAAACAGTGGTTTATGAAAATATTCAAAGCGCTCCAGGCTCTTCCAATGGCACAACATATCCACAAGAAATCACTGCAGCCCACGCCGGAACTTATCTGGTCGGCACACTCACCGGCGCTTAGCAGACTGCAACTTGTGAAGATATCATCGCGACCGCACGAGACGGTTTCGCGCGCTCCGCGACAAGCGTTGAGCTAATAAATGTGGCGTTCCGCAACAAGCGTAGATCACAAACGCTCCGCAACTAGCGTAGAGCACAAACGCTCCGCAACCAGCGTAGAGCACAAATTGCAATAAATATGAAGAATATAAACCTGCACCGCAAATAGCTCGTCTCGACTCACTGAAGACTTGAGCTGAATAACGTCGTCATCGTCAACTTCACGTACAAACTGTAGACTTCAAGATGAAACCCTACATTGGAGGATTATATTAAAAACATCGCCTGCACCGTTTCAGAGGACATGAATTAAAAACTGAAACTGCTGCTCTGCTCTATACTACAAGATAATGTATGCAAGCTCGCTACCAAGAAGAAACTAAACGTGACTTTTGTTTACAGCCGACAAGGCATCATACATAATAAGGCACGTAAAGAAACTGCCGATATCACAATCGACGGAACGTAAATCAAATTTGCACTATCTGCATTTTTCATCGCAACGATGTGTCTAGGTCAAGTGTAATGAATAATTGTTTTGTGTATTATGTAATTACTACCTATGTATACGTTTTATGTAACCATGTAAAAAAACTTCATTTTTTCCCCAAGGGGGGTGTAATGTAGCGACCTTGCAGATTCCACAAATCTGCATATTATCACATCTCCGAACGTGCTTGCAAAGAGCATACTAATATGTGTGACGTCAGTTATAATCTGTATAAATACTCTTACTTTATACCAATAAATGTGCAGTATTCGTGCAGTATCTGAACAGCAATCATGGAGTGATCACTATACCATCCTGCCCTCCGCTCCGCCGCCCGGCGTCGAGATGATTACCTAGCTGCAACCTCCTCCATTTACTCTACAACTTTGGCAACTCAACTTTACCACCCAGTTAGTTACCACTTAACGGTAAATTGGTGACCCCGAAGTTGGCAACACACATATCGGCAAAGAAAGCTTATGAAACAAGGAACTTTTGTCATTAATTTGTACGCCAAGTTCACTACATTTTTTTAGTAATACTCTGTTACTTATGGAAAATTTATCAAAAATAATATTTTTTTGCAACTTAAGACCGTTTATTTTTGAGACTGTGAATTTTGGGCAAGGTTTTTTTTTTCAAAATAAGCGCTTATTTCTCAGCTTTAAAAAAATATCAATTTAATGTTAACAGTGTAATGGTTTTTTCATAATTAATTGTTTTGGTAACAAGGCAGAAAATTTCTTAAAAATCTAAAAACCGTAATATCTCAGTAACCATACATTTTTGACCCCTGGTTAACTGGATTTAATTTGTTGCAATTGACCTCCAGTATAACCCTGTATATTACTTGGATAATTATTTATTACGTTTTGTTACAGTGCATAAACCATCACGTAAAAAATAGTTATAGAACAACTACAAGTTTATTAAAAGATACATTTATGACTGTGCAAATGGAAGAAATGGTTGGCTGCTATTCGAATATTATAACTGCGATTATTTACTTGTCACATAATACTTATAAATAAAAAATCATAAAACAAGCCGAAATATTACCAACTTATTTGAAGTAACCGGTCTACTCTCCTCTCCACTGAGGAAAACAGTGACGAAAATTAAGTTTTGTTTCCGTTTCCTTCATTTAAACGTCTTATCTTACAATAATTCACCAAAATACAGGGTGTAAGAGGATTGGTGTAGGACCCGTTAACTGGGGATTTTACTCATCGTACTGAACAACTTTTGTTCTACGACTTTGGTCAAATCGCAGAAAAAATTTTGGACTCCATACAAAAATGACAAAACAGATGATCGATTTGTATGAAAAGTCCAATTTTTTTGTGATTTGAGCAAAGTCGCAGAACAAAAGTTGTTCAGTATGATGAGTAGTATCCCCTGTTTACGGATCCTATACCAATTTTGTTATACCCTGTATATGCTGCATTTTATATAAATCACATAGATTTATATTTTTTTAACAATGTTCCGACAATTCGAGTTTTGTGTAACTTTTATATGTTATTACTAGAAAATAGACAAATATAATATATTTTTTTTGTTGGTGTCTCTCCGGTGGTAAGTATGATAAACCACCCTTAAAAATTAAACATCTTGTTTTTTGCCCTTTATTAATGAAATGAAAATCTAAAAAAAAATATATAACCTTAATCTTATAAATAACTGTACACCTTTTAAAATTGAGATGTCTCAAATAGTTTTAAAGATAATGAATTTTTAAGTTAAGGGTTGATACCCCACATCTCCCTCCTTATTGAGAGACTTGACTTACTTGACTTGACTTAATGTCCTAAGTCCCCTAGGTGGGGCAGAGGGCGTCTACAGTGCTTCGCCATTGCGTTCTATCTTGGGCTACGCGCTTCACTTCGGGCCATGATAACCCGATCTTTTTTATATCAGCTGCCATTATTAAGAGAAGGGGCTTGAAATTTGGTGTAAAAATGTTTCACTCAAAGAACAATAAATTTACGAGGTAATAACCTGGAAACGAAAACGACGGGCACTTTTAGTATGGAAACCCGGCTATAACCTTTCCCGTCGATTGGTTATGATTGTTTTATAATAATTTAGACCTTAAGAACATTAAAAATATAATTACCAGTTGAAAATGCAATCTGTAAGAAATTCTTTAATTTGCATGAAATAATCAGTTAAAACTTTGTTGTATAAAGTGTTGGTTAAGGACATTGAACAAACAAGCACTCAGGTGACGATATCTATGTTTTAAATACAATAGTCACCGTTTGACGGCGGGGAGGCCCGCCAGCTCGGGCACGCGGCACCAGTGCACCTGCGGCGTCGGCGTCAGGAAAAGCTGCCCGAAGTAGACGAAGGCAAACATGAAGGTGAAGGGCGCCATCACGGCGAACATGATCCACTGGTAGAGGCCCATCTCGCCCATGCGCATAAGTACGGTCTCGAGCGCGTCCACGCCCTCGTCGCCCTCGCACTCCTCCGGCGAGCCCTCCTCCGCGGCCGCGCCCGGCGGCGCTCCCACGCCGCGCATGCGCATCATGCTTGACTTGCTGCGCTTGATCTCCTTAAACTGCAACCGAACCACAACCGTCAACCGTCACTCCTCACTGCTACCTCCACTCACGCGCTTCTCTCCACTACTCTCTACTATTTAGTTAGATAAACAACTGAGCATTCTCCTAGTCTTTCAATCCTACCTAATCATCATCAATCAAAACATACCTCGGCAATACGTAGGCGGTTCAAATATACGAGTAAACAGGAAGTTCATGTCTGAACTTTTTACCGGCGTCATTGTTTGTTTATTCCCGCTTCTGTACCATTTATAATCTTCGTGTCTAAGCAAACAGTACACAACTACCCAGTAATATCGCACAGCGCAAAATTACAAAATTTGTTTTAAATAAAGGAGTTTATAGTGAAACTACCGACAAAATGAGGGAGTGTGTGTCGTGTAGGAAAAACTGTACCCTGACAGAATTATTGGAATGTGTAAAATGTCGAGGTAAATACCATTATGGAGGTGTATAAATAAGAAAGGAGTTCTACACAAGCCACCTGCTAGGTTTAGAACGGACGTGGTTTTGCCACGAATCCAAAATAATACCACAAAGAAAAGACGAAGTAATTGAGCAAGACAGGCAATCTGGACAAACCGAAACCATCCCCTAAACCAACACCTTCAATGACACAATTATGACGAGTGACGAAAATTTTTACAAAGACCATAGCATCTTAGGTAACACCCTAAACCCTAACACAACACATACAAATAATAATGTGATTACCCTCCAACAAATAAGTGATTTATAATCCAAAGAGAGATTAATTCAGCATTCACGAACCATCAACAAGAAATAAAACTTCAAACAGACGTACTAAGTATGGATCAACAAAAAATAAATTTCAAGTTAAACAATATGAAATCAGAAGTTAAAAACTTTGAAAAAGAAATAAAGAGTGCGGAAAAAATCATCATCCCACCCAATTCAAAACTTCACCACATACAAAACGATATAAGCAGAAAAAAAATATTATGGTCTCGATGAATATAACTGGAAAACTGATTTAGATCTCCATTACCGAATAATCAATTTATTCAAGACATACTGAATAAAAACCTAACCGATAATATAGAAGACGAATCACGAATTGGCAGAAACAGAAAAAGAAGACTTGTCATAGTTGAGATACTAAGTAAAAAAATAACAAAGCATATACTTCAACAAAAATATTATTTTAAAGAAAACTGGCATACATATCTCAGAATTTTTGGACGAGAATGCACTAGTAAAACGAATATAATCAGTAGAAAAACTACATGATGATAGGAAAAAGGAAAACGACGTTGTTATCAGAAACAATAGGCTCTTCGTTAACAGCAAACCATACACCACTCCACACCAAAAAAACCTTGCAGCTTCCGGAGGAGATCGGGCACCAATCAAATGAGTGCCAATCAAATTCTTAGTGCAGTTTAAAAGCAGCGACGCGTTGAATGTTGTGAAGGTTTTTAAAGTTTTGCCGTAAGGACCAGGAAGCAGTTATTCAATCAATTGTGATAGGTGATGAAACTATGATTCTTGACTACGACATCTAAAAGGGATTCAATGAAGTGGCATAAAAAGTGAGAACCGGTACCAAAAATACTAGGTCACTCAAAGCGTTAAAAAGTTCATGGCTACATTTTTTCGTGAGGGAATCCTTCTGATCAATTTCAAGAAACGTCACATGGTTGTAAATGCAGCTTATTATACGTAGTGACTTACTATGACTGTTATGCCCGAAAATTGTTGAAAAAATACGAGGGAAAATAAATCGAGTTGTGCGATTGTTTCACGACAATTCTCCAGTCCACACAGCTGCGATTTCGAAGTCTATGGTTAAGAAATGTGGCTTTATAGACATTAAAATTAAGTGCAACTTTGGCAATCGGGGCCGATTGACAACTATAGAGTACTATAGTCGACTATAGAGTCGACTGCAGTAAATTCAAACGTGGGCTACGCAATGACAAATAAGGTTTCGTGCGAAAATATCGTTTGTGTCGATGTACATAACGAGAACAACAGTAAGAACGAGAGCGATGATAAGCTAGTGATGAACGTTACGCCCCCCCCCCCCCCATTCCCCCATCCCATTTCAAAGGTCGGCAACGCACTTGTGACCTCTGGTGTTGCGGGTGTCTATGGGCGGCGGCGGCGGTAATCGCTTACCATCAGGTGATCCGTATGCTCGTTTGCAACCTATCACATAAAAAAAAATTATGTCAAATAATACGTAAATATTACCTATCTTTTATTATAAAAAATATATTTTACTTAAGACTATGATCCCCTTGATTAAATAAAATAATTTAAACAGCTTAATCAGCCATGCGATTCAAAAAATTTCACGTTTTTGTTTCAGAAGCTTTGTTCCCCATAGAAAATAATCGTGTTATCGTAGAGCGCTGCGTTACAAAAGTGGCTTATTTTTTTCACTTAATGCAGTATCTTTTACAATTCAAGTTAAAATATAACTTAAAATAAATAAATTATTGCTTTTATTTTTACTATTCACTTTTGTAACACCAATGAAATGATACTTTAAACAAAACGTCTATCGATCAATATAACCTTTGTTGTGAATAGCTATCAGGAGGCGCAAAGTGACAGTCGGACATTTTGAGCGGCGTGCTTTTTTGTGACCGCAGCGGGATCTTGGTTTGAATTTTTTCAACTTTTTACTCCTTTTGTTTATTGACTGAACGGTATGTTTCTTTTAAGTATTTGTCTTTTTGAGTCAAACTCAAACTCAAAATGTTTTTTATTTAAGTAGATGCTTTACACATGCTTTTAAATCGTCAATATTTTTTTCTACCTAGTACAAAGTCCCTACCACGCGGGACTTGTACACTCAACGTTTCGGGAAGTGTTTGCGAAGCGAGAAGAAACGTCGAGCCCAAAAGAAACTCGCTTTAACACATTTTTTAAATACAATCTTAAATTCTATTACAATTCATGTCAACAATAAAATTGTGAGCTGGAGGATCTATACAAGTCCATATATCATTGGCATTTACATAATCTAGTATTTTGTAATACCCTCTAGAGCATAAAAAATTTTTCACATGCAATTTGAATTAGTTTTCTGGCAAACTAGTCACATTTTCGGGTATTTTGTTATAAAATTTTACACACTGCCCCATAAATGACTTCTTAACTTTACTCAGTCTCGAATAGGCAACATCTATGTTATTAATATTTCTTAGATTAAAATTGTGTCTGTCACTGTTTTTATGAAACAAGTGCAAATTTTTATGTACATACATGATATTTTCGTATATGAATTGACTAGCAACAGTAAGAATATTAATTTCTTTAAACATATTCCTCAACGACTCGCGGGATCGCATCTGGTAGATTGCGCGAATTGCCCTTTTTTGCAAAATGAAAATCGTTTCAATAACAGCGGCATGTCCCCAGAGTAAGATTCCGTAAGACATTATACTGTAAAAATAACTAAAATACACTAGTCTCGCAGTACCTACATCTGTCAACTGTCTTATTTACTTAACAGCATATGCAGCTGAACTAAGCCGTCCCGCTAAGGTTTCTATGTGTGGGCCCCATTGCAGTATAGCATCTAAAGTTATACCTAAAAAACGGTCTTATTTACAAAGTCCAATACATTATTATCTACAATTACACTGTTTTCAATTTTCTTTACATTTGGTAATGAGAATTTTATGCATTTTGTTTTTTTTGCATTTAAGAGTAGATTGTTAACAGTGAACCACTTTAGAATCTCTGAAAGAGTGTTGTTTACTTCGTCAATTTTGCTATCTTTCCTGTCAATCTTAAAAATAAGAGAAGTATCATTGTCTACGCCGCCACCGTCTGTTAGCCGCTTTGACAATAACTTGCTCTATTAATAGAAAACGCAGTTATCTATGTAATATTTTCAATGTGGCCTTCTTTCACATGTTATTTAAGGTCCTATTTACTTCAACCAGCTAGCTATGTAAACTGGTTTAGTTGCCCCCACTCTGGTGGACCATTGTATGTACGCCGCACCGGGTCATTGCGTACTTACTCTCGCTACCAACGGCCACTACTTGCCTGTAACATATTTTAATATTTTAAAGAAAATTATAAGGAGTATTTTATTTGGCCTAAAAGAGCATTTTCATTATTTTTCCTTTTGTTCCGTCGTGAACAAAATTTGGCGACCGTGACAGGACGAATTTCAATCGATCTAGAAGTGATCGCAATCAAGGGCGAATAGAGGTGAATCGCCACGTACCACGCCGCTACTTCGATCATTGGGTGACCTTTGGACCGCTACCAGAATTTTCATCAGCCTGATAGCCTGATCCTGGGCAGTGCGTGCAGCCTACATCTTGTTCGTGCCAAGGAAGTGTGCAGAGCGCCGGCCGAGAGAGTTCCCGGGGGATACGTCGTCGAGAGGGAGAGCATCACCAGCAAGCAGCAGCCTTATCTGCGCGTGTGGAGCGCGCCAGCAACATCTTCCTGCCTGCCTTAAAAAAAGGTGAGCCCGTTCCTTTTCTTTCCCTTTTGTTCCCCCTAGATTTGTGTATTCAGAGAAATTGGTTCCTTGATTTATCAGTGCTTCCCGTGTCAGAAATCGCGTTAGTGCCTATCTCTGCTATTAATTTTATTTTTAGGAGCCTAACTACCCACTACACGCCTATTGTTCGCACGCCTATAGCCATAAATCATTCCATTTATTTCTGCATATTTTTATCTACGCAAAATCAATTCAATTTATTTCTATCAAAGACGAGACCATAATCCTTTGTTAAAGTTAATTAGAACCTTTGATAAGAATAGAAAATAAATTCTATCTACATTTAAATTTCATTCATTTGCAATAAGTCTATTCATTATAAAAATCTATTCAATAAAACTGCTTGCCTACCGCATTCCTTTCCTTTGTATGCCCAGTTACCTAGTCGCTTGCGTTTCTCAATTCCAGTTATCAAGCGCTTTACCGCTTCACGCACCACCGCGCCGCTGTACGCCTACCGCTTGCATCGCTGCATCGATGAGACGCACCGCGCTGCGTGCATCAGTCGATCAGCTGACCCGGCTTCGCTGCACTTCGCGCGCCTACAGAACGAGGAGCGTATCGTATGCTTTGTACCGTTATATATTAGAGTAACTGAGCAATTTTACGGTAATTAAAATGTCTGAATCTGACGCTTTGAAGTCTGAAAAGAATATGGATAAGAAAGTAAAGGATCTTATGTCAAAACGGAGTTCCATTAAGGGGCGTGTCACAAAGTTTAAAAACTATTTGGAAACATTGTGCGCTCTCGAGTCTGTCTCCTCTTTTGAGTTAATAAAATTTAAAAATAAGTTAGCAAAATTCGAATCGATGTTTGAGGAATTCGAGGGGGTGCAGAGTGACATTGAAATAGCAAATGTTGCCACTCAAGACGTTGAGTTATCCGTCAGAGAGGTCATTGAACAGGATTTTTATCACTATATCGCTTTAGCTCAGCAGTTAATTGAATCTAAAACTACTGAACAAGAGCGTACCGGTTGCTCGCGAAGAGCATCTGGCTCGCATTGTCAGCATAATGAGGATTGCGAACCTCTGGGATTTAAATTGCCCACTATAAAAATACCTACTTTTGATGGCACCTACTTTAGGTGGCTAGAGTTTAGGGACACGTTTACCGCGTTAGTTCACGAAAACAGTAGAATTAGAAATATTCACAAATTTTATTATTTGAATTCCTATCTCGAGGGTGAGGCAGCACGCGTAATATGTAATTTAGAGGTCACTGACAAAAATTATTTGGAAGCTTGGAGGATTTTATGCGACCGTTATGACAACAAACGCCAATTAATAAACAATCACCTCAAGTCTTTGTTAAGTCTCGAGTCGGTGCGGGAAACTGATAAGTCGTTGCGATTTATTATCGATCACGTGATTAAGAACTTACGTGCTCTTAGCACACTGGGCCTGCCGACTGAAAAATGGGACGTATTGATAATTTATATAATTGCTGAAAAATTAGATTCCAAGACTTTCTTTAAATGGGAAGAGAATAAAAATACTTTAAATGAGATACCTACTCTTGAGGATTTTTTTAATTTTTTGAGAAACCGTGCTGACGTCCTCGAGACTGTGAACCGTAGCAAACAGCCAGTCAAACATACACACGCCGCGCCTACAGATAACCCCTCACGGCACAAGGCACACACGAAAGCGATGGTCGTTGCTTCTTCTTCTTCTCCGTCTTCTCTCCGGGAGTGTTCCTTTTGTAAAGGTCAACATCGCCTTTATGAATGTACTGCCTTCCAGGCCAAATCGGTAGAGGATAAAATGTCGTTTGTTTCATCTTTCAAATTGTGTCACAACTGTCTGAGGAGTGGTCACATTACGCGTCGTTGTAGACTCCCTGGTGGATGTAAAATTTGTAAACAGCGTCACAACTCTTTGTTGCATGAGCATTTATATAAAAATGAAGACGCTGTTCCTAGCACTGAAGCCGTCGCTATGCCTGCCTTATCATCGTCTGAGGTACTTCTTTGTACGGCTGAAGTTAATATAAGTAACCCCACAACAGGTAACTCCATGAAGGTACGAGCGCTGCTAGATAGCGGAAGTCAGTCATCATTTATAACAGAGCGAGTGAAACAAGCTCTTCAGCTGACTCCTCAGCCTTACAACACTAATGTGGTTGGTATCGGTGACTCGTTACTTAATATAATTCCTACGCGCTGCTCTGTGTGTGTACAATCAAATTCAAATTCAAGACTCGCTTTTTGATATATTAACACGTTTTCGTACGTACAAGTACGTCCTTTCTGGTGACATCGAAAAGATGTACCGTCAGATTCTTGTCCATGATCAGGATCGCAGCCTACAGCTGGTTTTATGGCGCGATGACGAGTCTCTTCCTCTGCGCACCCTGCGGTTAAATACGGTAACGTATGGGTTTTCTAGCGCGAGCTTTCTTAGCACTCGTTGTCTTTGGCAGTTGGGCGAAGAATCTGATGACTCTATAGTTAGAGATATCATTCAGAAGGACTTTTACGTCGATGATTTGCTTACAGGGGCGCAAACTGAAGGCGAGTTGCGCCATATTCAAAGGTCTGTAGCTGATGCTCTAATGAAAGGTGGTTTTCTTCTCAGAAAATACCGATCAAACTTGCCGTTAGAAATTGATTGTAGCGATAGCAAAGACTCGCTTGTGATAAGTAACGCTACAAGTACTTTAGGTATCGGTTGGTATCCTACATTGGATGAACTCTTCTTTCCTATTGAGACCTCTTCGGCTGACGTCATAACAAAGAGATCTATATTGTCATCAACTTTTAAGATTTTTGACCCACTAGGTTTGTTATCTCTTTGTACTATCAAGCCGAAAATGCTACTACAAAAGCTCTGGGCAGAAGAAAAGCTAGGGTGGGATGATCCTGTTCCCGAGAAAATTAAATCTGACTGGCTAAGGTTCGCTGAAGGTCTATTAAATATTTTGCAATTGAGGATCGATAGAAATGTTTTAATTGACAATCCGGTTAGTGTAGAACTGCACTGTTTTTGTGACTCCTCACAAAAGGCCTATGGGGCTTGTATTTATCTGAAGTCCATTAATGCACAGGGTGATGCTAAGGTGAGCCTTCTTTGCGCAAAATCGCGCGTCGCTCCTATAAAACCTACCACTATTCCTCGACTGGAATTATGTGCCGCTCTCCTAGGTGCTCAGCTGACTTCAGTCGTAACAAAGGCCTTGCGAATTAATATAGACCGTCAGGTATACTGGTCTGACTCAAAAGTAGTACTGTCTTGGCTAAATACCACTAAGAGCTTAAAAACATTTATTGCTAACAGGGTTGGTACTATAAAGGAACTCACTAATCAGTCTGCTTGGCGTTATGTTCCAACCTCACAGAATCCCGCGGATCTAGTATCGCGTGGTGTCGACCCACAACAACTGCCTGACTCTGCCGTATGGTGGGAGGGTCCTAGTTTCTTGTTGCATGGGGACTCCATGTGGCCGTCCGTTGCCGAGGTGTCTGAAGTTGACGATTTGCCAGAAGTCAAAGCTCATCCCGCTTTGGTGGGGGAGCCTCCTTGTAACCTTACAAGGATCTCTAGGTTATGTATAGCACAACGCGCGTATGCACGAATCATAAGGTGGTTCCATAATGCCAAACATGTAAATAAAAATAATAAAACAACTGGTCCATTGCAAGCCTCAGAACTAGACAATTCAATGAAAATACTAATTAAAATGTCCCAAATAGATTCTTTTCAGGATGAGCTGGCGCTATTGTCACAAAATAAGCCATTGAAACCGAAATCAAACATAGCTTCGCTCAATCCGTTTATTGATTCGGAGGGAATACTTCGGGTAGGCGGACGCATCGCAGCTTCCAACTACGACTTTGATAAAAAGCATCCTATGTTACTGCATGCTAATAGTAACTTTACTGCCCTTCTTTTCCAGCAAGAGCACTCGCGGCTGATGCATGCTGGCCCTCAGCTACTACTAACGTCAATTAGAGACAGATTTTGGCCTATAGGCGGACGTAACCTTGCCAGACGCACGGCACGCAACTGTTTTGTATGTAGTCGCCTTAGGGGTAGGCCTATGTCAAATATTATGGGCAACCTGCCTACGGAACGCGTAGTGCCTAATTTCCCTTTCCATAACGTTGGTACGGACTTTGCTGGGCCCTTTTACATAACAGACCGCAAAGGGAGGGGGTGTAAAATCACAAAATGTTATCTCTGCATCTTCATCTGTTTCAGCTATAAATGTATGCACCTTGAAGCTGTCAGTGAGCTCTCCAAGGATGCCTTCTTGTTAACTCTAAAGAGGTTTATAGCTCGTAGAGGATTGCCTAAAAGAATATTTTGTGATAATGGCACAAACTTTGTCGCCGCGGCTCGTGAAATTAAAGATTTTTTCAATAACACAGAAAACCAAAATTCTATTTTAGATTTCACAGCTCAGCAAGGCATAGATTTAAATTTTCACCCGCATACGCTCCTCATTTTGGTGGCTATCACGAAGCCGGGGTAAAATCGGCCAAATTTCATTTGCATAGGATTATGGGGAATGCACACTTTACGTTTGAGGAACTAAATTCTTTGTTTTCACAAATCGAGGCAATCCTCAACAGCCGTCCCTTATGTCCCCTCAGTCCTTCACCCGATGACCTACAGCCGCTCACCCCGGGACACTTTTTAATTGGTAGACGCTCATCGCGCTACCATCACCGCCTCTGATGGACCTAAAGACCTGCCGCCTCGACCGGTACCAGCGACTGGAGCAGGTGCACCAACACTTCTGGCGGCGCTGGTCCAATGAGTACGTCGGAGAACTACAGCAGCGCACGAAATGGCGCGTCAGGAGCAAGGACTTGAAGGTCGACGACCTAGTCCTATTGAAGGATGACAGCGCGCCTCCACTCTGCTGGCGCCTCGGCAGAGTGACGAAGCTTTTCCCGGGGCCTGACGGGGTCCCGCGCGTCGCAGATGTCTCTACCGCGCGCAGCGTGGTCCGCCGCGCCCTCAACCGCATTTGTCTGCTGCCGTCGCCGATTGAAGACGATTCTTGAAAGCTTCAAGCGTGGAGCTTTCAACGGCCGGGAGGATGTCTACGCCGCCACCGTCTGTTAGCCGCTTTGACAATAACTTGCTCTATTAATAGAAAACGCAGTTATCTATGTAATATTTTCAATGTGGCCTTCTTTCACATGTTATTTAAGGTCCTATTTACTTCAACCAGCTAGCTATGTAAACTGGATTAGTTGCCCCCACTCTGGTGGACCATTGTATGTACGCCGCACCGGGTCATTGCGTACTTACTCTCGCTACCAACGGCCACTACTTGCCTGTAACATATTTTAATATTTTAAAGAAAATTATATAGCTATAAAAATTTACAACAAAATACCCTGGGACATAAAAAATGAAACTAAGATAGATACATTTATAAATAAATTGAAATTATTGTTAATAGAGAAATGTTATTATAATTTAGATGACTTTTTGACTGGAAAATAATAGTTGTACAAGTAAGTTCCTAAAATTGACATATATTATTGTAATTTAATGTAATATATTATTTATTTTCATAATTATATTGTAATACTGACATAACTATCGTAAAATTGTAATAAGTACTAACAAAATTGACTTTGGAAATTATTATTATTGTATTGACGTTGATATTTAACAGTACCAGGCGACTATATTGCTGTGCCTATGAAGGTATCACAATGGGACTGTATTTCATAAATGTAACAACAATTTGTACTTGTGATTGCAATAAATAATTATGAATTATGAATTATAAGGAGTATTTTATTTGGCCTAAAAGAGCATTTTCATTATTTTTCCTTTTGTTCCGTCGTGAACAATCATCAGCAAACAACACAATGTTTGACAAATTTTGCACCATATATGGCAAGTCATTTATATATGTAAGAAAAAGAAAAGGGCCTAATATAGATCCCTGGGGCACACCCATTTTAACCTTAGAGCCGGATGAATTTGTGCCATTTACTTGGACTTTTTGCGTTCTGTTGCTTAAGTACGAATTAAGAAGACTGAGGGCCCCGTCCTCGACACCGTAATGCTTTAACTTTATAAGCAATGTATGATGTTCAACGCAATCCTATTGCATCTTGTGATTCTTCAAAAGCATCATAGATGTTACGAATAAGAGATACTCCTGCATCAGTTGTAGATCGACCTTTTGTGAAACCAAACTGTTGTTTATGCAGAAGATTATTTTCATTAAAATGTTGTAATAATTGGTTGAGCATATTTTTTTCAAAAATTTTACTGAGAACTGGTAGTACAGAAACTGGACTGTAATTTCCCGGATCACTTTTGTTACCAGACTTATATAGGGGTATCACTTTACTACATTTCATTAGGTCCGGAAATACGCCACTATCAATACTAATATTAAAAAGACACGCTAAATATGGCGCTAAAGTCATAATTACATTACTAATTAAACTTACTGATAGTCCCCAAAGGTCTTCAGTTCTTTTCATTTTAAGAGATTTAAAAGTTTTGACAATAGTGTCTGGTTCAATTTCTCTGAAGGAGAATTTTTCATTACAAATACTGACATTATCTTCTAACAATTGTTTAGCATGCACAGGTGACGAATTCAAGGCCTCAGTGGTCTTAAGTGGAATATTTGTGAAAAAAGTTTCGAATTCTTTGGCTACATCGGCATTTGTTGTAATTTTACCTTGATCTGTTTGCAAAACATATTCATTATCGCGGGGTTTGACCTTGCCGGTTTCTTTGTTTATAATATTCCAAACTGTTTTAATTTTATCATCTAATGATTTTATTTTTCTGGCTAAGTAATTCGATTTTGCTGCACGGCATACCTGTCTAAAGATTTTCGAATACTTTTTTACGTACTCTTTAAAGTTATTATCAAAAATATAGGTTTTTCTGTCATAGAGATCAAACAAAGTTTGTCGGCTTTTATAAATACCTACAGTAGTCCACTCACAAAATTTGAATTGATGATTAATATTTCTGGATTTTGTTTTAAATATATCTTGAAATTCTCTGAAATTCTGAGTCTTGTATTTATCTTGCCCGAATCAAAAATAATTAACGATATTAAGTAACGAATATTAGTTTTATTTGTATGATTATTATTATTATTATCTTGTTGGTGGTAGCTGTCTAACCAGCGACACTTCGACACAAAGGGATCTTTTGTGTCAACCCCTAAGACCTTCGTACCTATCCCTAGTCAAAGATAATATGTTGCATTAATGCAGTAATTTCGCTGAGGGGTAGGTGCCTGTATTCCTCCGGCGTTGGTTAGGCATTGCCAAGGAGGCACATACGCTTGTTAGCCAGAACATCTCAGTGATACAATAGGTGCTCCATTGATTCTGTATCCTTACCACAGGCTCTGCACGTCGCATAATTTGTCAGACCTATCTTTTTGAGGTGAGCGTTAGTTGCGTAGTGGCCTGTTAACGCCCCTGTCATGGCTCTGACATGCGACCGGCTGTTCTTTCAGATGTACTTTGTCGCACCTGTGGTTGCTTCACTGATGAAGATCTTAAAGTGTTTAAGGCCTTCCATGGACTGCCATGTTACTCTGTGTCTTGCATCCGCCTGTGCCTTTAATGTTTCGTTACCGTGATCTTGGGGAGCCCGATCCCAGGTTCTGGTCCATGCATCCTGGCATATGATCCCATTCTAGCCAGTCTATCCGCCTCCTCATTCTCGTCCACTCCCACGTGCCCTGATACTCAGACCAGGTGCAGTCTGTTATCGCGTCCTACCTTATTCAGGGTTTTGACGCAGTTCAGAACTAGTCTTGAGTCCACTGCGTGGGAGTTGAGGGATTTGAGTGCAGCTTGGCTATCGCTGAGTTTTGTCTTTGACGCCTCTGTCTATAATCTCCCGTGAGCAAGCAATAATAGCGTATGTCTCTGCTTGAAAGACAGTTGCAAATTGCCCTAAGCTGTAACTTGCATGACAGTCCTTTGCGTAAACACCTGCTCCGGTTCCAGATTTCATTTTCGATCCATCTGTGTACCAAGTTAGAGTATTCGGTCCTGTTGTTGCAGCCCTCTACTCCATTCCTCCCTTGTTGGGACATAAGTTTTATAGTTTCTTTTGAATATGTTCAAAGTCTGCATTTTGTCGCTGCCCATGCACATAAGCCTTTCCACATCTTCATCCAGATTCAGATTAGTGTGTCTTGTTTTGGGGCTGTCGAAGTCCCAACTTCCATTTATCGCCAGCCTATGTAGGGCCTTGGCCGATTCCGTTTGTATATGTATGTGAAGTGGCTTTAAATCTAGGATCATTTCCATCGATGCCGTAGGCGTTGTTGCGAATGCTCCAGTTATTGCCATGCATGCTAGTCTTTGGAATTCCGTTCTAGGCCACCATACAATGCTGCCATAAGTCATTATTGGTCTTACCATCATTGTGTAAAGCCAGTACAGAATTCTTGGATTGAGACCCCAGGTCTTTCCGTATGCAGATCTAAGCATATTGAAGACTTTAGTAGCTTTCGCAACCGTGTTTTCTATGTGTAGGCTCCACGTTAGTGTCTTGTCTAGAGTTATACCTAGGTATTTGACATCCGTGGACCAGGCCAGTTCTGTGCCATACAAAGTAAGTTTTCTCAGATTGCTCAGGTCCCTCTTCCTTGTGAATGGCACTACCTTTGTCTTACTAGGGTTAATCGAGAGGTGATTTGCGTTACACCACTTTTAAATTCTAAGTAAGGCCATTTGCATAAGTTCCGATATTGTGTGTGGAAATTTGCCGTTAATCAGTATTGCTAAGTCATCAGCATAACCAACCATATACAAGGGTCCTGTGTTCAGTTCCTGCAGGAGCGAGTCTACCACTAGGCTCCACAGCGTGGGTGATAAGACTCCACCCTGTGGGCATCCTTTCGTAGTGGTAGCTGTAACTACGTCTCCCATTAATTAAGATGTTATGATTCTCTTCCTAAGCATGCAATCTATCCATTTGCACAGTTTTGGTTCTATCCCATGGGTGATAGCTGCATTCTTTATTGCCTCAAAGGTGGTACGATCGATTGCTCCCTCTATGTCGAGGAATGCCGCCGCACACATCTCCTGGTTTTCTAATGCCTTTTCAGCTCTGGAGACTACAAGGTGTAGAGCTGTTTCAGTCGATTTCCCAGCCTGGTATGCACATTGCAGCTCATGTAATGGGTGTTTCCTCAGGGGACCATCCTTTATATATCTGTCCACCAGTTTTTCCAGCGCCTTTAGCATAAATGACGATAAGCTTATGGGTCTATAGGACCTGGTTTCGTCATAGCTATCTTTTCCCGGCTTTGGTACGTAGACGACCTTTACTCTCCTCCAGATTTTTGGTATATATCCGAAGGCAATGCAAGCCTTATATAGCCTGCATAAGTGATTGTTTATCACCTTCAGTCCTTTTTGCAGTAAGATTGGATAGACTCCATCTGGTCCTGGTGATTTCAAAGGTTGAAAGCTACCAATGGACCACGCTATCTTCTGTTCATTTACTACCTTCTTTGCTAGTGCATAACGTGGTGGCTCTCTAATATTTGTGAGAAAAACACTAAAAGTTAAGGAACGAAAGGATGTGATCAGTCTTTCGATTGAAAAATCAGTAGAAATTTCTTGCGTAGAATTAAATCATCATATTGTTTTATGCGTATACCGGCCCCCCTATGATGAAAACTTTACAGACTTTGAGAAGGTAATGGAAGATGCATTAGGGATTTTAATTAAAACAAATAAATACATTATCGTCTGTGGTGATTTAAACGTAGATTTGCTTGAAAAAAATCTCTTTCGACTAGGTTAATTTGCCTCTTCAAATCTTTTGATTTACAGTACATATTCTTAGAACCAACTAGGATAACGGAGTCGAGCGCTACATGTAATGATAACGTTTTCTGTAATTGCAATTTTTATGATAAAAAAGTCTTAAATTGTTTAAAGTCGGATCATAGTGGTCAAATAGTTAGTTTTCCTGTACAAAAACTAAAAGAAGTAATTAAATTGCAAACAAGGCCTGTCACAGCTAGTAGGATAGAGAGATTTAGAGATAAACTTGACGAAAACTTGCCAATACCAGACACATGTACATTAGAAGTAAATCGATTTTATAATGATATTTTTACCGTTTTTGATGAGAATTTTATTAACTACGTTAAGAATTATTCAAAAATGTTTAAGAGGGTATGTTTAACTGCTAAATCTAATCATATAGCTAGAAAAATAAAATTATCTACAAATAAAGTAAAAACTGTATGGAATATTATTAATAGAGAAACAGGAAAAATAAAAAGTCGCGAACAAGATTATGTACTAGACACAGATCATGGTAAAATTACAGATCTTTCTGTAATAGCTAAAGAATTTGAAAACTTTTTCACTAACATGCCCGTAAAAACGACTGAAGCCCTTAATTCTTCGCCCGTACAAGCTCAAATTTTATTAGAGGAAAACGTTATGTCATGTTCTTCAGTATTTACTTTTAAAGAAATTGAGCCAAATGTTGTTATAAAGACTTTTAAATCTTTAAAATTAAAAAATACAGAAGACCTCTGGGGATTATCAGTTAGTTTAATCAGTAATGTAATACATATTTTGGCACCATATTTGGCTTGCCTTTATAATACCAGCGTTAATAGTGGTGTATTCCCCGATCTTATGAAATACAGTAAAGTACTACCTTTATATAAATCTGGCAAAAAATCTGAACCGGGAAACTACAGGCCTGTCTCAGTGCTTCCTGTACTCAGTAAAGTTTTTGAAAAAATTATGTTAAATCAAATGGTTCAGCATTTCAGCATGAACAATCTCCTGCATAATCAACAATTTGGTTTTGTCAAAGGGCGTTCAACAACAGATGCAGGAGTTGCTTTAGTACGCAATATTTATGAGGCATTTGAGGAATCACAAAATGCAATAGGGGTATTTTGTGATCTATCTAAGGCTTTTGACTGCGTAGAACATCAAACCTTACTCATAAAATTGGAGCATTACGGCGTGAGGGATAGGGCACTCGGTCTCCTTAAATCTTATCTTGATAACAGAATGCAAATGGTACAAGTCAAGGACGTTAATTCTTCTGGGTCCACTGAAAATGGGCGTGCCACAAGGATCTATTTTAGGCCCTTTCCTTTTTCTGACGTACATCAATGACTTGCCATTCATGGTGCAAAACCTTTTAAATATTGTGTTGTTTGCTGATGATACTTCCCTTATTTTTAAGGTAAGTAGAAAGACAATCGAAATTGACGAAGTGAACAACACTCTCTCTAAGTTACTAGACTGGTTTACTGCTAATAATTTGTTACTGAATGCGAAAAAAACAAAATGCATCAAGTTTTCTTTGCCAAATGTTAAACAGACTCATAATAAAGTAATATTAAATGGCAACGAGTTAGATTTTGTTCCTAGTACAGTTTTTCTCGGCATAACTATAGATAGCACGTTACAGTGGGGCCCACATATTGCAACTCTAGCGGGGAGGCTTAGCTCGGCTGCCTACGCCGTCAAGAAAATAAGGCAATTGACGGATGTAACAACTGCCAGATTAGTATATTTCAGTTACTTTCACAGTATAATGTCTTATGGCATTTTACTGTGGGGACACGCAGCAGACATTGAAACCATTTTAATTCTACAAAAAAGAGCAGTCCGAGCTATATACCAACTACGATCCCGAGAATGACTGCGAGATAGATTTAAGGAAATAAATATTCTAACAGTTGCCGGTCAGTTTATTTACGAAAATATCATGTACGTTCGTAAAAATCTAAACTTGTTCTTCAAAAATAGTGACAGACATAACCGTAATTTGAGAAGTAAAAATAATCTTGACATAGCTTTCTCGAGACTTAGTAAGGTGAAAAAATCATTTGTGGGGCAGTGTGTACGCTTTTATAACAAAATTCCGAATGACGTGTGTGAACTACCAGAATGTAAATTTAAGAAACATATAAAACGCTGTATTTGTTCAAGAGGATACTATAAGACTGTAGATTGTTTTAATGATAATGACATTTGGAATATTCCTCCAGAAAAATGATATGACGTTTATAAGAGTGCTTAATGTACCTACGAAAAGAAATAAATGATTTTGAATTTTGAATTTTTGAATTTTTGTCCCAGTCCTTTTTGCTTGTGTGAATGTTCAATTCATCACACTTTACCGGGTCATCCTCTTCTCCGTCTATTATCTTGCAGTGAGGGAAGTGTGCCCTGAACATTATATTCAAAGTTTCCTTCCCTGATTCAGTCAGCTTGCCTTCCATTGTTCTGACAGACGCAAGCTGTTCCGACTTTGTAAGTCTTAGAGCCTTAGAGAGTCTCATCCCCTCTGGAACGCTGTCAATGGTGTTGCAGTGTTCTCTCCATTTCTTCCTTTTGCTCTTGCGAACTTCGATGTTGAACTTTGTAAGAGCCCTCGAGTATTCTTTGAAGTCCTTCTTCTTTTTGGGTTCATTGAACAATCTGCGTGCGTCCCTCCTCTTTTTTTCTAAATCAGAGTTCCACCATAGTTCCTTTTTGACCGCCATCGTCTTTTCAGGGCAGTTCTTACCCCAGGCTACTTGGATAGCATTCACGATCCTGTCCGCCTCCATCTCAATGTCAAGTGCAGAGTTTAATTTACCCCTCACTTCACCTAGTTCGATTCTTAGATCCTCCACATAAGATTCTCAGTCTGTGTGTCTTGGGTTTCTTCTTTGTACACGTTGTACGGGTTCTTCCGTCTTGTACCTGAAGCATATGTATCTGTGATGTGATATGATCATTTGAGCCTTGAGGTGACAATTAACACGTATTTTTTCCTTTTTGTTACAATCAGTTACATTTTTTAAAACGTTACTAAAATAAAATAACAAAAAGGAAATAAGGGCACGGTTATATTAAAGATAGGTGGGTAAATGGAAAACTTTTCTCCTACCTACGTGTAATAGTGATCTGTCTAACAACAGTTCAAAAACATTTAAATGGCGTTCGACGGGAGGCTAGCGAAGTATTGCAAATAATAAAGTCAGTCAGTAAATCAGGCATCAGGGTGTTGAGTAAAGTTCTTCAGTGTCATAAGTAGAATCAGCATTCCTACTAGCAAGTAGTTCACATTTCGTCACCTGAGTGCTTATTTGTTCAATCTCCTTAACCAACACTTTATACAACAAAGTTTTTACTGATTATTTCACGTAAATTAAATGATTTCTCACAAATTGCGTTTTCAACAGGTAATTATATTTTTAATGTTCTAAAGGTCTAAATTATAAGAATCATACACCAATCGACGGGAAATTGGATAATATGATAACTGCGTTTAAAAGTAATTTTTGTTGATATGGTCGATTGGACAAATAAGCACTCAGGTGACGATTTATAACATTTTGTTAAAGTACCTAAATATTATAATAATTTAAAAAAAAGAAATACAAAAATACTTGTGCTGTTTTGTTTAAAGTGTGGAATAACCCTAATAGTTCCTTTTTGTTATTTTTTTGTAACGCTCATCCTTTTTTGTAACGTGATTTATTTTTGTTTCTTTTTGGTGACTGTACAATTATTTTTAATTTTACCCACCTGCTCTACGCAAAAATGGGGTGATGAGTGCAGTGAGTAATTTTTACCTCCATTACCTCTAGCTGCCTAACATCGTTGGGAGGCAGTGGCTGAATATCTGGACAGCAAAAGCTGAGCCGTTTGCTTTTTTCCTTCTTACCTTATTATGTATTATTATACATGGTATATGATACCGCACATCATTATCTGTGTATATAGGCCCCCATGTGACGATAACTTAGCTCGTTTCGAATCAGTAATGGAGGATGCTTTAAATTTAGTAAGTAAAAGTAAAAAATCTGTTATAGTATGCGGCGACTATAACGTTGATTTATTAGAAAAAAGTCCTTAACGACGAGAATTATTTGTCTTTTTAAGTAGTTTGATTTGGATTATTTATTCTTAGAACCAACTAGAAAAACAGAGACTTCTGCCACATGTATCGATAATATTTTCTGTAACTGTAGCCATGTAGAGAAAAAAGTAATTAACTGCTTGAGGTCTGATCATAGCGGACTAATGGCTAGCTTTCCTTTCAGGTCAATTATAAAACAAATTAAAATACAGTCGAGGCCTGTCACTTTTAAAAAAATAGAAAAATATAAAAAAGTGTTAAATGACAAGTTGCCCATACCAAATTTTGATAATAAACCAGAAACCAACAATATGTACAATGATTTGTTTACATTAATTGAGCGAGAATTTCAGGAATTTTTTAAAACAAAATCTATAAATATTGATAATAAATTTAAGTTTTGTGAATGAGCTACTGTAGGAATTTATAAAAGCCGTCAAACCTTGTTTGATCTTTATGATAAAAAAAGTTACATATTTGATGAAAATTTTAGAAATTATGTAAAACGTTATTCAAAAATATTCAGAAAGGGATGCTGCGCAGCCAAATCTAATTACTTAGCCAGGAAGATAAAACTATCTATTTTATATCTATTTTATATTTAAAACTATCTATATTAAGACGGCTTGGAATATAATAAATAAAGGAACCGGTAAAGTCAAGAAACACGATAAAGATTTTATTTTACAAACAGATAAGGGCAAAATAAAATCTACCGCAGAAATAGCTACGGAATTCGAAACGTTTTTCACAAACATTCCACTTAAGCTAACTGAGGCCCTGGACTCATCACCCACATATGCTAAAAAAATATTAGAAGAAAATGTCATTTATTGCGATGAAATATTATATTTTAGAGAAGTTGGACCTAAACTGTTATTAAAACTTTTTAGTCGCTTAAAGTGAAACAAACTAAAGACTTGTGGGGTTTATCAGTTAAATTAATTAGTAATGTAATTGACGAATTAACACCACATTTAGCATACTTTTACAATACATATTAGTATAGAAAGTGGTGACTTTCCAGATCTCATCAGGAGTAGTAATATTATACCTCTTTATAAATCAGGTTCTGTACGGTGCCAACACCGTGCATTTTGCCTGCATTGGCGGCTTCCTATTTTGATGACACATGCATCGTGTAATTGATTGAAATGTATTATATTTTTTGCTTTGAGTGCGACTACAACCGCCGGACGGCGCACACACATAAAGAGTGATTCGCCAACTTAATATCTGTACGTTAATAAACTACTTATAACTTTTAACTGTGAGTCTTTCGCAACGTGCTCCACAACTCCTCATCCAACAACTATCTCTGTATGGTGGCCTCCACACCATACATTTTTTGGTCCTTCGTACCTGCGAGTCGACGGGGTCCTTCAAGTTAATAGGTATTTAGTGCATTTTGTTTCTCTTTTTACAATAGCGAATCGGTTTGACTGGCCTCCCACCAGCGGGTCTCACCAGTTAAATTGAGAAGGCGCATATATTGTAACTGGAGTGCAGTGTACTTTATACCTATAAGTGATCTTCGACTCGTGAACCAGCAACAACTTTGGAAAAACTACCGCTGTTGACGTCAACTACTCAACAAACTGAGCAAGCTAACAACTAACTTTAACAACAAGTAAGTTCATCTCATCATGGATAAGCTTCAACTTCAACAATCCTGCTTTGAGAACATTAAATCTTTATGCAGCAACTATAAAAAGGATGGGGAATCCAGGAAAACTCTGGATTACTTAACTACGCAAATTTCCTCTTTGGAAAATCAATGGAAAGATTTTGAAGAGCGAAGCTCGGAACTAACTAGAGAAATAGATGACGAAACTGTTCCATATTTTGCTGAAGATATTACAAAACTAAACAACTTTATGAGTCAACTAAAACAGATATGGAAAGAAGACTAAAGAAACTAACAGAAGAATTGAAACATGTGAGGTTCGATTTGACTGGCACATTGGATGAAGATGCAGGAGACGAGGTTGTTACTTTGCTGAGTAAACAGGAGTGCAACTTCAAGGCCATCGACCGCGCCCTATCAAAAATTAACATCAAAACTGTCAAAGAAAAATGGGAACTAGAAGATCATCTTAACATTCTGAAGACGAAATGGGACGCGATCGACCGTCTGCACTGGGAGCTGGAAGCTAAACTCAAGGGAACTAACCAACAGTATCACGACATGTTCAACAGCATTGAGGACAAATACGATAAGATGAAGAGATCTCTGAATAGTAAAATTTGGACTACAGTGCACTACGAAAAGTCCACACCGAAAATTGAGATACCTGAATTTACTGGACAGTACCACCAGTGGATTTCGTTTAAGGATCTTTTTATTGAAACTATTCACAGTAACCCAAGTATAAATAAAGCCCAAAAAATGCAACACCTGAAAACAAAATTGAAAGGAGAAGCTCAGCGCTTAGTACAACATCTTACTATCAGCGCTGAAAACTACGATTCGTGTTGGGAGATACTCAACAAACGCTATGATAACCGGCGACTTCAGTTCAGTTCATTCATGAACACTATGCTCAACCTGCCAGTCATACAACACCCAGATTCCTTCAACCTGAAGCGAATGCATGACGTAACTACGGAATGCTTAAACGGCCTAACTAACATAGGGCTGGACATTTCTACTTGGGACCCAATAATCGTACATTTAATGAGTCAAAAACTAGACGCCGGTACTTACAACGAGTACATGAAAGAACTTCAACATCATAGAGAACTACCAATTCTGAGCGATTTTTTGTTTTTCCTGGAAACAAAGTTCATGGCGTACGAAAACATGAAAAACATCAAGAAAGAAACTTCCAGTTCACCAAAACAGATGTTTTCAAAAACATTTAACAATCAAGTTCCAGAAAGGAAACGTTTTTTTGATGCGAGGAAAATCTACTCCAAGTCGTATCATACTGTATATAGAAAATGCCCACACTGCGACGGAAATCACGTTTTAATGCAATGTGCTAAGTTCATGAACATGGACACAATACAAAGAAATAACACAGTTGCAAAACTACATTTATGCAAAAACTGTTTATTTAGTCATGGCAACGAAGAATGCAAGGCAACAAAAACGTGTAAGGAATGTAACCTGAGACACCACACGTTGCTACACAACTTTACGAAGAAAACGTTTGTACCTAATGTACCTAACAACAACTCGAGTCCACGGCCGGGGCTATCTACTTCAAATCAGCCGCAAAGCTCTAACCACGTGACTACTAACGAGATTGAAGTTCTGTTGCCGACTGTACAAGTTAACGTCAAATCTAACGACGGAACTTACATAACGCTTCGAGCCTTATTAGACCAAGGCTCGCAAGTGAACTTAATAACTGAAAACGCTGCCCAACTTTTGAAACTGCCCAGAAAACGAATGAGTGCAACTATATCTGGAGTCGGGTCAGTGGCTGGAGACTGCAAGGGGCGTCTGCACCTGTCCTGCAAGTCAATACATAGCGACTACACTTTTGAAACTGAAGTTATGATATTGAGAAAACTAACGAATAACTTACCTAACTCATCTTTTGAAAAAACAAGCTGGTCTAACTTAGAACATTTGAAACTTGCCGACCCTGACTTCAACATCTCACGTCCCATTGACCTGCTACTAGGAGCTGATATTTATTCTGAAATATTGATGGAAGGAGTTTTGAGAGGAAACCAACACGCACCCATCGCTCAACAAACACAGTTGGGTTGGATTTTGTGTGGAAAACTAGAAACATTTAACTGCCACGCCACGATAATTAACATCGATGAGATAACTAAATTTTGGGAGCATGAAGACATAACACAGAGCAACAATGACATACCAATAAACGATCAATGCGAGGAATATTATAAAAAAAACTGTAAAGCGAGCTTCAGATGGAAAATTCATTGTGAAAATGCCTTTATGTTCAAATTTTAAAAGTAAACTGGGTAACTCAAAATCTATCGCTATTTCGCAATTTCTACAGTTGGAAAAACGACTCAAGAAAGATAAAAAACTTTCCCATATGTACCGAGAATTTATAAGAGAGTACATAAAGCTCGGTCACATGAAACCCGGCACGCCGCTGACGTCAGAGCCCGAGTGCTATCTACCGCACCACGGCGTTATCCGAGAGAGCTCTACTACAACTAAGCTCAGAGTTGTATTTAACGCATCTCAAAAAACTTCGACTGGCTACAGCCTGAATAGCCTACAAGAAAAGGGTCCTAACTTACAAAAGGACATTCAGGAGCTGATTTTAAAATGGAGATCCTACAAATACGCTTTCACCGCTGATATCGAGAAAATGTATCGCTGTATTTGGACTTCTATGGAACAACAAGGCCTACAAATAATTATTTACCGAAGTTCGCCAACTGAACCTTTACAAGAATACCAACTCTGCACCGTAACATACGGAATGAAGTGCGCGCCTTGGCTGGCCATGAGAACTTTAAGGCAGCTAGCTATAGAAGATGGGCACAAGTATCCAGCTGCTGCAGAAGTACTACAAAACGAATTTTACGTAGATGACCTTGTCAACGGTGAAAACTCTCTCAAAAGCGCTAAACAGCTGTAACAATCACTAATCAAACTACTAGACGGGGGAGGAATGAATTTACGCAAGTGGTCCAGTAATCACCCCGCTCTGTTGGAAGATTTACAGGAAGAACAAATTTCGAACACCAGTTTATTTGATTTCAAAAAAGAAGAATCAATGAAAACTCTTGGATTGGGCTGGAATCCGAAAACTGATAATTTTGTATTTAACTGGAACTTAGAAGAAAAATCTAACAACCAACTAACTAAAAGAATACTCCTCTCAGAGATCTCAAGACTGCACAACCCATTAGGATGGTTGTCTCCTATAACTATAGCTGCGAAGCTTTTATTTCAAAAGGTCTGGATCAATGACCTAGGCTGGGATGAAATCTTACCCAACGATATACAAAGCGAATGGCAAAAAATAAAAACTGAACTACCAGAGGTAAAAAACATCAAACTGCCTAGATGGATCGGAGGAACACAGCCAAACATACAACTACTAGGCTTCTGTGACGCAAGCGAAAAAGCTTACGCCTGCGTCATATATAGCCGCGTGATCGACGAGCGCGGCGAGCCTGCTATCTCTCTAGTCGCCGCGAAGACTAGGGTTGCCTCGATTGCGCAAAAACTAACAATGCCCAGGCTAGAGTTATGAGGCGCACTGTAACTATTAAAGCATGGTGCGACTCCCAAGTAGTATTGACGTGGCTACAAGGAGAAACTGCAAAATGGGAGAAATATGTAGCCAATCGAGTAACAAAAATAAAACAAGTTATTGGAGCCGCACAATGGAACTACATAAAATCAGAAGAAAACCCTGCTGATTGCGCTTCAAGAGGACTATCTCCGACTAAACTTGTTAACTTCAATCTCTGGTGGCAAGGCCCAGCATTTATAAAAACCCTCGAAGAACAAGAAATGACGAAAAACACAACTTGTCCTTTCACAACTAACTTAGAAACAAAAAACAAACCGGTGTCAACCCTATCAGAACAAAAACATAACCAACATTTAAATGAATTGCTCAACAAATGCAGTTCTATAACTAAAATAATCAGAGTCGTGGCGTATGTACTGCGATTCATCGGAAATGCACGTGGCGGCGGCGGCGGCGCGAAACCAGACACCGAATACTTAACTGCAAGCGAACTAAATAAAGCCAGCGATAAAATAATAAAATACGTTCAGCAAACATCATTTACACAAGAATATATACAACTAGAGAAAAAACAAACTATATCTAAAAATAGCAAGATCTACAAACTAAATCCATACCTGGATAACGAAGGAATCATAAGAGTCGGAGGGCGATTATCTCAGTCTAACTTACCTGTTGCGATGAAGAATCCAGCCATTTTACCTCGCAAAGGTCGACTGACGTCACTATTAATCGAACATGCACATATGGTGACGCTGCACGGAGGAGCTCGGTTGACTTCGGCTTACCTAAGGCAACGCTACTGGATTGTGGGTGGCAATAGAGCAACTAAAGATCAACTACGTCACTGCGTCAAATGTCATCACTACAAGTCAGCTAAAAACCATCAAATTATGGGAGACCTACCCCAACAGCGTGTTACCCCCTCCCGCCCCTTCACGCATACCGGGGTCGACTTCACCGGTCACGTGGACGTCAAGCTCAATAAAGGAAGAGGAGTGAAAACTTCAAAGGGGTATATAGCTATATTCGTGTGTATGGTGACGAAAGCTGTACACATAGAGCTCGCCTCCGACATGACTACGGAAACTTTTCTAGCCGCCCTGCAAAGGATGAGCGCCAGGTGCGGCACTCCTAAGCATATGTACTCAGACCGTGGTACTAACTTTATCGGTGCAGCAAAGAAACTAGGAAAAGAGTTCATAGAATTCAAACAAATATTATCACCGGAGTTCTTCACTGCGATTGGAGAGCTCGAGATAGAGTGGCATTTTAACGCCCCCGCCTGGCCTAGCGCGGGCGGCTTATGGGAAACTGCAGTCAAATCGATGAAATACCATCTTCATCGTGTACTTGGCGAACAAAAACTTACTTACGAGGAGTTTACGACGCTGCTAAACAAGATCGAGGCCTGCATGAACTCAAGGCCCCTGTGCCCTCTCACCGAAGACCCCGAGGAGTTTTACAACTACCTAACGCCCGGTCACTTCCTCACGGGTAGTGCTACGATGTCATTGCCGCTCTCTGATTACACTGACGTCAGAGGCATTGACTTACGTCGCCGGTGGCAATTAACTGAAAATATGCTGCACCAATTTTGGAAATCATGGTCAAACGAATACCTAACTCAACATCAAAAGCGAAGCAAATGGAACAACCCCACTGAAAACATCAAAAAAGGAGACATCGTTTTGGTGAAAGAGGATAACTTGCCGCCTGGAAAATGGGCTTTAGGGCGCGTGACAACTTTAAAGACGCAAGCAGGCACCTTCAAGCGTCCCATCGTTAAACTATCACCCTTGCCGCTAAAAAATGAAACTGAACCGGAAACGCAAGAAAATCAAGATACTAACTATAAAGCAAAAACAACTGAAACATCTCCAAAAACTTCAAGAACTAACAAAATGGGACATAACTGTTTATCAGCTTTGTTTACAATGTTGATAACGCTGTGGGCGCTCGTACCGAGTGTGCACAGCGACAGCGGCATCGAATCGTCTGGCACTCATATTACTCGCTTCGAAAATGAGCGCCCGATATACTACGACACACTGGGCAAAATACAAGTTATACATGACGAATGGACACTACTTATGTATTATAACTTAACTAACTACTGGGACGGTATACAGCATGTTGAAAATTATCTAAAAGGAGTAACCAGCTTATGTGAGAAGACCTACCCCAGATACTGTAAAACTACAGTAGAGCAAATTTATCACGAATTGGATTTTTTGAACTACTATAATAGCATCCTTCTGGCACCTCACAAACATTTGTCGCAGCGCAAGAAACGTGGACTGATAGACGGAGTGGGATACGTAGCAAACGGCTTATTTGGGATTCTAGATCAACGATTTGCCGACAAATATAAGAAGGATATTGACGCTATATATTCAAAACAATGAAAACTATTTGCTTGAACTAATGAAGAACCAAATATCTATTGTGGAACTCGAGAATAACGCTTTGAAGAAAAATGAAGACAACATCAAGCGTCAGTTCAAGCTCATTGACGAGTTTATGAAAGAGACGGATAACAATTTGGCAAAAATCGAATCACAAATGGAAATAATGATGGCAACTAGCTACTTTAACTCCGCATCTCTAGCAGCCTATTTATTGATTAACAATCTGAAAAGAGTTCAAGAAATGCTATTTAACACTATAACTGATGTCTATAAGGGACGCATTGATGTTCATTTACTGACACCTGTGAACCTAATCAAACAACTAGAAGATATCTCTGGAAAGTTACCAAGGACGCTGACTTTGCCGGTAGAAAATGTACGAGAAGATCTGAAAGAACTGTATAAACTACTTTACGTCAAAGCACGAGTAACGTCCGAGTACTTCCTTTTCGAAATTCACATACCGCTGATTTCCGATCAAGACTTCATTTATACAGGATAAAGCATATCCGTTGCCTATTAAAACTAACTCAGGGGTATCTATTCTACAGCTAACTTTAAGAAATATCGCCGTTAACTTCCGAGAGAATACTTAGGTACCTAACGCTAACTGAAGAAGATTTGCAAAGATGCGTTCAGCATAAGCCAGATAACTATATCTGCAATAAGAACACGCCAGTTTTTAATCTACAAAACAAGAAGGCGCCCTGTGAAGCTCAGTTACTGAGTCATAGCGCTACACCCGCGTGTGACGTCACGAGCGCGCCTTGCGCGGACACTTGGGTAGAGTTGCACGCGTCGAACAGCTGGCTATTTATATGTTGCGCGACTTGCGCACTGCGAACGATATGTGAAAACGACATCTCAGCGCACACTTTAACTACCTCCGGAGTCGTAACACTGGTACAAGGATGTATACTGCAATCAAAGGAGCTAACTATATACTCACACAACCAGTACAGTAGCAACTTAAAAATTAACTACGACTTCAATATACCTACGCTGAACTCCACGATAAACAAAATCGTAAGCATAAAGCCTCGAAACACTACGAGTACTTCACTGCAGGATATTCCCGAGCTGGACGAGGTCAACGAGCGACTGGCCGTTCAGAAGGAAAATGAATACCAAATGTCGTCAACGATTTCAAGTCACGACGTTCATCTCTACATCGTGACCTATATGCTACTGGGAGCTGCAATCGTCGTAACTGTCGTGTGGTTCTTTAAAAAGGGACCACTTAATATGTGCGGTGTACGCACGAATCGAAAACGAAGAGATGGAGCGAGCATCGAGCTACAACCGCTGCCGCAGCGGCCGCGCGCCGCCGGCCACAGCGCCGCCCGCGACACCCGCGCCGCGCCCGCCACACCCGCGCCGCGCCCCGCCCGCCGAGGCGTGGCGGCAGACAACATAGCTTTTACTTTTGATGATTTAGTTTAAGTAATATCTTGTAATTATTTTCTTTTGTGATGGCGAATGTTTCTTTTCATTTTTTAACTTACCCCTTTGTTTTCTTTTGGGGTTCCCAATATGTACGGTGCCAACACCGTGCATTTTGCCTGCATTGGCGGCTTCCTATTTTGATGACGCATGCATCGTGTAATTGATTGAAATGTATTATATTTTTTGCTTTGAGTGCGACTACAACCGCCGGATGGCGCACACACATAAAGAGAGATTCGCCAACTTAATATCTGTACGTTAATAAACTACTTATAACTTTTAACTATGAGTCTTTCGCAACGTGCTCCACAACTCGTCATCCAACAACTATCTCTGTATGGTGGCCTCCATACCATACAGGTTCCAAAACTGATGCGGGAAATTACAGACCTGTTTCTGTATTACCCGTCCTTAGTAAAGCCTTTAAAAAAATTATGCTCAACCAAATGCTACAACACTTCACTTTCAACAAACTTCTGCATAACCAACAATTTGGCTTCACAAAAGGTCGATCAACTACCGATGCAGGAGGAGCACTTATACAAAACATCTATGATGCTTTTGAAAAATCACAAGATGCAATAGGACTGTTCTAAAGCATTTGATTGTGTGGAACATCAAATATTAGTTCTTAAACTAAAGCATTACGGTGTGGAGGATAGAGCTCTCAGTCTTCTCAATTCTTACTTTAATTATAGGTTACAAACAATCCAAGTAAATGGCACCAATTCTCTCGGCTCTACAGTAAAAATAGGCGTTCCCCAGGGATCTATTTTAGGCCCCTTTCTCTTCCTTGTTTATATAAATGACTTACCATTTATGGTGCAACTTCTCTCAAATATTGTGTTGTTTGCAGATGACACATCTCTTATTTTTAAGGTAGACAGGAAATGCAGCAAAATTGACGAAGTAAACAACACACTTTCAGAGATACATAAATGGTTTACTGTTAATAACTTGCTATTAAATGCTACAAAAACAAAAGTAATAAAATTCAGATCACCAAATGTCAAGCAAACTCACGATAGTGTAATATTAGATAGTAATATTTTAGAGTTCGTAAATAGCACTGTAGTCAGTTAACCTGCGTGATTGACGCGACCACGCAAGCCGCACTGAACCATTTCCGACCGTTTCCGTGCTTCGCAAGGCACGTTAAGCCGTTGGTGCCGGCTGCTATCGCTAGATGGCAGTCGTTAAGCCATGTCGGAGGCCTTATAGGCGGCTTGCAAACTTCTGACACTGGGGTTGGCCACTAGCCCCACAACCTCCACCAATCCGGACTTGGCCCCCGTGTGTGGAGTATGGCCTAACCTTCCCGAGTTATGGGAAGAGACCCGTGCCCCTGCAGTGGGGACGTAATGTGTTGTTAAAAAAAATAGCACTGTTTTTCTTGGTATTACTTTAGATGCTTCCTTACAACGGGGACCACATATAGAAACCTTAGCAGGAAAGCTTAGTTCAGCTGCCTACGCCGTCAAGAAAATAAGGCAACTAACAGATGTAGATACTGCTGCACGACTAGTGTATTTTAGCTGTTTTCATAGTATAATGTCTTACAGCATCTTAATTTGGGGACATGCGGCTGACATATAAACTATTTTCATACTGCAAAAAAGAGCCGTTCGCGCTATCTATCAGATGCGATGTCGAGAGTCATTGAGGAAAAAGTTTAAAGAAATAAATATTTTAACTGTTGCCAGTCAATTCATATATGAAAAGAATTTAGATTTGTTTCCAAAAAACAGTGACAGGCATAATTTTAATCTTAGAAATAGAAATATTATCGGACTTGCTTATTCGAGACTGTGTTTAAAATTCTACAATAAAATACCTGAAAATGTAATTAGTTTATCCGAAAAAAAGACTTATGTAAAGAAATGCCTATGTTCAAGAGGATATTATAATTCCAAGACTATGTTAATGACAATGATGTATGGACAAGTTTGCGTACAGCATCGACTTAAATAAAAAATATTTTGAATTTTTTGAATTTTGAATAAAGTTTCTACATACTTAACGCCGATCTACTTCTTCTACTGAACACAGAGATCTGAATAATGTATACCTGATTAACTAAAACTCTCGACTAAAACGAAAACAATGTTTTAGTAAATCAAACTTCTAGCATCTTGTGAGCCGTGACTTAGCATTACTAGCCCTGGTTATCAACTGACTATATTTAATCATACAGTTTGTAGCTTTAAAAGTATCCAAGATCCGTGCTTTCAAAAAACTTCATTTAAGTTGGTCCACGTTTGCCCGCGTCAGCTAAAGTGCCTTAGAGAGACATGCATAGACTTTAACTGTAACCTCTGTCTGCGGCTTAAACAAGCTTCTGACAATATGTGAGAAGTATGCTGAGAGTCACGGGTTAATGTACAATGTACGGAAAAGTGAATGCATGGTATTTAAGGCCGGAAGCAAATGTCCCTCTGATATACCACCCATTAAGTTAAATGGAGTTCCTTTAAACCTTCGGGCTAATATGATAGCTCGCAGGTTTGCTCGTTGCGCAAAAAAAATATCGCTCTTTAGAGCATATTGCACATCTTTTTACACGAGCAGCCTGTGGGTGAAGTATTCCCAAACACAGTACAATGCCTTACGTGTCCAGTACAATAATGTATTCAGGGTGCTGATGGGGCTGTCTCGATACTGCAGCGCGTCAGGGATGTTTGCGGAGGCGCGCGTTGATTGTTTCTACGCAACCATGCGTAAACGTAGCGCGTCTCTGGTGCGGCGGGTGCGGGGCAGTGCCAACACCATCCTGGCTATGTTCGCCAGCAGACTCGACTGTGCAATTGTGAACCACTGCTGCATGGTTCACGTTGCTAACAATAGTCGAGTCATGCTGGATAAATTTCATTTGATTAAATAAATAATTAACGAATCAGTTCACTGTATTTTACTAACACTAGATTGTAAGTCCTAATTTAAGTTACTAACAATATTGATCCAAAGTTGGACGAGAAATAAATAATAATAAAAAAAATTAACCGCCTCCGTAGCCTAGTGGCTAGTCCACTCACTTCACATCAGGAGGTCGCGGGTTCGATTCCCGGTGGGGTCCAACTTTGTAGTACTCGGTTTGGCTGGTGGTAGGGCATTTTCTGAGCCCGCCTGGCTAGCAACCACCATCTTATCTAAGTCTTGCCGCCAAACATCAAGGTAAACAGCATTGATGTGTACCGGCATGAAGATAAGATAGCCAGTTCCCCCACTGCGTTAGGGAATCTTGGTAAGCCCGCTTCCATCTTCGGCATCATCGTCACTTACCACCAGGTAAGATGATGCCAAGGGCTTGCCAATTGAGGGCAAAAAAGAGATATCTCTATTTTACAAATGACCTCTTTTTTTTTTGTTATTTGAAACTCGTAAATGTTCCAACTGTAACTTTTTTTTGGCTTCTACTGCGTAATTTGCCACAGACATTTTTAATTAATGAATGACCAATAACACGTGCCAACATAAGGCCCTCAAAAAGCTATTTTAAATTCTGATCACCTAACTGAGCATACCAAACCAAGCCTCTGATTTGGATCTATTGTGGTAATCAGGATGCCAGGCGACGTCCAGCTTGAATGTCTTGATCGTTAAAAAAAATCAGGATACCCTACTATGCCCGATATCCCATGTATAATTTTGTCCTTTTTATGCCATTCGTATTTCTCCCTTAACAGTGAAGATGTTGTATTATAAACTTATTTATTCAAAGGTTCTGTGGTAATGGACAGATATCACAACACTTACTCTGGTTCTGGAGGTCAAGTGACGCTTGCTGAATATGTAATCGAACTGAAAATGACAAATGTTCGTATATATACTAACATATAATTGTAGGGAATAAATCAAATTACATGCTCATCTGCACTATACCTAGGATTCTCTATGGCAGGGAAACAAGAAACTGGGAAGGCGGCAATAAAAGTGACTGTTTTATGTTTAAAATATGTTTGCATGCTATGAATTTATGGCTGAGCTTGGCGGACTTTCTTTGTTAAATTTCTTAAGATCATAATGTACCCAGTTCAAGAGCAAATAAATATTTATCTTATCTTATCTTATCTTATCTAAGGAACCTATAAACAGGGAGGCACACCACACGTATATTTTTGAAACATAACAAGCAAACTAAACTATTTTACGAATGAAAATGAGACATGAAAATATTAAACTTCAGATAGGTATGCATACTTTCTTTGATTCGAAATGCACGAGGAATGCCTTAATAAAACATTAATAATAACTATAAATACTAATTATAATAATATACTTTTTATTATTAACATTTATTACAGATGGCCGTTGGAGCATTAAAGTTCTCGAGAGCGACCGCGCACCGGAAGACGTGGCACAGGCAGGCTCCCACTCGGTGGACCGATGACCTGGTGAAGGTCGCCGGAAGTCGCTGGATGCGGGAAGCGCAAAACGGGTGGTCATGGAAATAATTGAGGGAGGCTTTTGTCCATCAGTAGACTTCTTTAGACTGATTGAACATACCACTGACATAACCTGTCCTAGTTCGGCTGCATGTACTCACCATATGCGTGAACACATTGTCCGTTAAGGCGCGCCGCCAGCGGCTCTCGCGGTTCGCCATGTTGCTGCCGCTGTCTACTGCTGCTTGCCGTTGTCTGCCGCTGCTTGCTGCTTCTTGCCACTCACGGCCCTGTTCCGACCGCACTCGAACCGACCGTTTCAAAAACTGCCAAGCATTGTAAAACTCAACAACTTTATATTCACATTATTTCAACTTAATTATAATAATGAAACGTATAATGAAAACAAATTTAACTTTTGGTTACACTATGCGCAAAGTCTAGCATTAATTTTCCGTTCTCATAAAAAGGAGACACTTCCATTGTTGGCGAATTCAACGCCTGACACATGATAGCTCCTCTACACGATGGGATACCATCATGAGCGAGCAAGACAAATAAACTATATGAAAGCAGAGTAACGATGTAAGTACGTCCTTGTCTTACCTATAGTTCTGTCCCTCTTGCTCGCCCATGATGGCCCATCGAGTAGAGGAGCTATGAGAACTAACAGAAATTTATAAGAAACGCCACCAACTAAAAGAGATAAAAACTTCGCCCTAAAGAGTTGACAAAAAATGAGGGCGCCACTATCGTTTACATGGCAACATTTAATACTACAACCTATATGAATTTAATACTTGGCTTTTTAAGTTAAATTGAAACGACTTTTTCATTTATTGTATACAATAATGTGAGTTTTCTACATTCCTATATTATTTTATTATTTTTATGTCATAGATGGCAAACGAGCAGGCGGATCACACACGATCACAGTAGGTACAAGAACTGTAGATAAAGTTTTCGTGAAAATGCAAGACTTACCTGTGTGAATTTCCTGAACGAGATGTTTGGTAATCCTGATGGTAAGCTATTACCGCTGCCCATAGACACCCGCAACACCAGAGGAGTCACAAGTGCGTGCCAGCCTTTAAAGTAGGGGTGGCCTGGACGTCCATGCTCAGGAACATTGTGTCCTGAACATGGACATCCAGAGAGGGATTCTCCAGCGCTAGCGTAGCTGGTACCCTCCAGGGGTAACAACTGCGCTACCATTGGGGGGGGGGGGGGACTGGGCCTACGGTACGGTACAAGCATAGGTCAGAAAGAAAATTTTTATTTTTTGTTTTATTCATGGTGGATTTTGAGAAAACAAATACTATATATTAATTAAATACAGTTTTATTATGAATAGGTCCACACCGTGACACTTGACAGTTAGAAGAGGGCGTCTGTCAACGCTCCGTTACACTCATAGTTTATACTACTACATAACACTCTCCCCAACATAAATTGGAGAACATAAGTTATTACATGCATAAGTACTCAATGTATTGCTTATACTATAACCTTGGCATCGTTTAATAAAACACAAGACATGCTTGGCCTACGGTTAATTAAATAACTAATTAGTTTTCCTCTAAACTATTACTACAAGGAACCATTTGATTTACATGACGCTTCCAACTGATTCCATCTATATCTACTACATAAGTTAAGTTTGGAACTGATTCAGTAATGATTACGCCGACAATCCATGGCTTATTACCTTTTTCTATAGTCCCTAACCATTACCTTCTGACCAACCGAAAATTGAACACTTCTGTTTCCATCTTTACATGTAGTATTTTGTTTGTCAGTGAGACTCTCCACTAAAGGTGGAGGTCGCAAGATACTAAACCTATTTCTTAACTCTCTACCTAACATTAATCGAGCTGGTGTGATTCCAGTTGTCTTCTGAGGAGTACTTCTGTAATCGAATAGAAATAAATTTACTGCTAACTGTAACGAATATCCACTTTCTTTAATTTTCGTTATGGAGCTTTTAAAAGTTTCTACAAATCTCTCTGCCGCCCCATTTGTAGCTGGATGGTAGGGAGGCGAAAATGTGTGTTTTACATTTGTTTCTTTACAGAAGGTTTCAAATTCTGAGCTTGTAAATGTTGTTTGATTATCAGTTACAAGGTGTACTGGATATCCAAATCTACTATAAATATTCCTTAATACTTCAATTGTTCTTGCTGAACTCATGCTAGACATTTCAATAACCTCTGGCCATTTAGAGTAACTATCCACTATCACTAAAAAGATTTTGTTATAAAACGGCCCTAAAAAATCAGCATGTATTCTGTACCATGCTGATGGTGGAACTGGCCAGGGTTTTTGTAGTTTTGATGGGTTTTTATAATTACTTAAACATATTATACAATTTTTTGTAATGGTGTCTATTTCTGCATCTAGATTAGGCCACCAGAAATACGAACGTGATATCTCTTTCATGCGAACAATTCCAAAATGACTTTTATGTAAGTTTTGTAATAATACATCCCTTAATATTTCTGGAATTAAAATGCGATGGCCACAAAATAAGCAACCCCTATCAATAGTGATTTCGTGACGTCTATTATAATATGGTAATATATCTTTGGAAATTAATTTCTTTTCTGGCCAACCATCTAATGTATATCTTTAAATTTTAGACAGGTTTTGATCCACTTTCGTTTTATTTTGAATTATTTTCCAATCCAATTTCTCTATTTTGGAATTGTTAACATAATATACATTGCTTACATTAGCATTTTTACATAAGAAATGCACATCATTACTTTCTGAACACACTGTGTTAATCTGACGTGACAGAAAATCCGCCGGTTTATACTGGTTTTTATATGTTTTATAGTATATCTAAAGGCAGACAGAAAAATGGAAGGAGGCTGAAGTATTCCACCTGATGAATGGAAAACTCAAATTATTTTACCCGTTCTGAAGCCTGGTAAGCTAAGTAGTGACCCCGCAAGCTATCGCCCTATTGCCCTTTCGTGCACTATGGCGAAAATCCTTGAACATCTCCTGAAAAACCGATTGGAGTGGTTTATAGAAAACCGTGGGATTCTTCCAATATGTCAGTTTGGGTTCCGCAAAGGTTTAGGTACTACTGACAGTCTTAGTATATTCTCAACTGACATCCGGCTGGCCTTTTCTAAACAGGAATCACTGGTGGGAGTATTTTTGGATATTTCCTCCGCCTACGACAATGTTCTTCTTCCTATCCTTAGAAGAAAATTATTGAACCTCTCGGTGCCTATCAAAATTGTAAATATTATCTCAAATCTTCTTTCTTCTAGAGCTATCGTAATTAACTCTCAAAATTCATATCTACCCCCTAGAACAATTTGGAAAGGACTTCCTCAAGGTTCTGTCCTTAGTCCTTTACTTTTTAATATCTATACTTACGATTTAGAGCAAACCGTTAGCTCCTTCTGTAATATTCTTCAGTATGCCGATGACATCACCCTATATGTTTCTGTAAAAGACATTTCAACTGCCGCCTCTCGTTTGAATGCTGCGGTCGGCTATCTTCAGGATTGGCTTCTACATCACGGCCTTCCACTTTCTGCCTCCAAAAGTAATGTAATCGTTTTTTGTCGTCGTCGATCAACCCCTCAAGTTTCGATTGAGATAGAGGGCTTCTTGTTACCCAACGTATCTAATGTAAAATTTTTAGGCATTTACTTTGATTCAAAATTGACTGGAATCACCCATATCAATTATATTAAACAAAAATGTGAAAAAAATATCAACATGCTTCGCTCATTAGCCGGTGTATGGTGGGGAGCTCACCCTTACTGCCAAAAACTATTGTACAATGCAATTGTCCGCAGCCATCTTGACTATGGTTCTTTTCTATTAGAACCTTGCAACAAATTAGCTCTTTTCAATTGGGATAAAATCCAGTTTAAGTCTCTCCGTATCGTCTTGGGGGCAATGAAATCGTCTCCAACTAATGTACTCCAAGTTGAATGTGTGGATCCTCCTCTTCACCTTAGAAGACAATACCTCTCTGACAGGTTCCTATATAAAGCTGTTCAGCTATCGAATCATCCGCTTATCGCTAAATTACACTGTCTATCCGAATTCATTTCCGCTGGTGGATACTGGACCCATAAAACCTATCCTCGTCTTTTTAATAGTTTTGTTTCTTTCCTACGTCTCCCATGCCCTGTACTACAGGGCCATAAAAATGTAATTTTCGAAACCCCTTTCAACTGTTTGATTTTTTCTCCTTCCGTTGTTCTGGACTTAGGGATTCAGAAGAACTCGCCCTCAGGTGAGACGGAGCTGAAAGCGGCTATCGACCGGAATTGGCGGGGTTGGCTGACTATGTTCACTGATGCCTCCAAAACGGTCGACCGCTGCGTCGGTGCTGCTGTATGGATCCCAAAGTTTAGAATTGTTTTAAGTTTCAAATGTCCGGCGTTGTGTTCGATTTTTACCGGTGAGGCAGTGGCCATCTTAGAGGCCATCCTATATGCAGAGTCTCATTCCTTGAATGAAACTGTTATTTTTTCTGATTCTAAAAGCTGTCTTTTGGCCATTCTTTCCAACCTCTTTCAAAACAAAGTTAAGTTTCCTCTTATCTACCAGATTAAATCTGCCCTCTTCAGGTGCCACGAAAAGGGCATTCAGATCGCTCTGATCTGGATACCTAGTCATAGTGGCATAGTGGGGAATGACTTGGCAGACTACTATGCAAATGAAGCAGTTACTACAGGTTCTCTCTCACATTATAAGTGCTACTTCCATGATCTCGTTTCTTTAGCCTCACAAGGATTGCACATTTATTGGAAAAAAGCTTGGAGGATATCTAGTGCCGCGAAAGGCAAGCATTATGCTACAATACAGGAACTCATTCCTTCTAAGCCTTGGTTTTTTATTTTCCGTGATGCCCCTAAACTCTCTACATCTATAATATGCCGGTTGAGAATCGGTCACTGCTGTTCGCCTGTTCATTTGACCAAAATAAGGGTTAGAGACAACTCCCTCTGTGAATGTGGCTTAGACGAAGGATCTCCTGATCATATTTTCTTTAACTGTCGCAATTTACGGTCTTCTCTTTATGATGTTTTGCCACCTTCCATCCCTCGTCCCATTAATCTTTCATCTCTCTTGTCACTTGCGTTCTCTCCCTTCATCTACATTATCAGTGATTTTATCTTGTCAAATAACATTAAGCTTTAATTCCTCTTCTTATTTTTCTTGTAATACTTCCATTTATTTATTCGAAGTCTTTAATTTCTAACTCTTTTATTATCTCATATATAAATATTCGATCTTCTTGATCCCTTGCCTCTATCAGTATTGTCATTGGCGAAATCATAGAAACCGCCATTTTTTTTTTAATAGTAGTAGTAGACAGAAAAATTGCATAATGTTGTAGCCTTTTGGCTGCCATTTTTGGTATACCTTTTGTTGGTCCAAAAATTCTGACTAAAGCTGAGCTGTCCGTCTCTAACTCGAAGGTTTTACCATATATGTAATTATAGAATTTGGTTATACCAAAAATAATTGCCAATGCCTCTTTGTCTATTGCTGAATAATTCTGTTCAGTTGTAGTTAATTTCCTACTCATATAAGCAATTGGTCGAACTATTCCATTTTTATCCTTATTCGAAAGGACTGCTCCTATGCCAGTGTCTGAAGCATCACAAGTTAAAATTATTGTCTGATTAGGATTGAAATGTTTTAAACTTTTTATGTTTGTTAATTTTTGTTTTATTAATGTAAATGCTTTTTCACATTCAGGTGTCCATTTGAACTTGTTATTTTTTGTACAATCATATAATGGCGTTAAAACGGTTGCCATGTTCTTTAAGAACCTTGAGTAATAATTAACCTTCCCTAGAAAAGATTTTAACATAGACAATGACTTAGGAGCTTCCGCTTTTAATAATGGTTCCAGGTTTGATTTTATCACATTTATTTATACGGAAACCAAATACATCTATACTAGTGGTGAAAAATTTACATTTTTGTGGTTTCAATTTAAAGTCACATGTTTTTAATTTATCTAATACTTCACATAATGTATTAAACGTATTTTGTAAATCTTTTCCCTTTATGTATATATTATCAATAAATACAGCAGTATTTGGAATGTTTTTTAATTTTTCGCTCATTAATCTTTGAAAAGACCCTGGTCCCGTGTTAACACCATAAGGTAGGTAATTGTACTTAAATGTTCCTTCCTCTGTAACAATAGTTGTATAGTCTTGACATTCCTCACTTAATTTGGCTTGTAAATAAGCCTCTTTCAAGTCGAGTTCGCAGTAGTATTCACCATTTTTAAGAGTTTCAAAAATATCCTCTAAATGTGGCAAGGGATAATGATCTACTTCCAAATATGGATTTAATGTAAGTTTATAGTCTCCACATAGTCTTACTGATGCATCAGGTTTCAAAATTGGAACTACCGGTGTTCCCCACTGACTATGTTCTATTGGACTGATTCGGCCATTTTCAATTAAGCGTAAAATTTAATTTTTTACCTTGTTCCGAAGAGCATAAGGTACTCGCCGTACAGGAAGATACTTGGGTTTAGCCTCAGGATTCAATTTTAATGTTATAGGCCCACTCTTGAAGTTACCAAATCCAGGACTGAATACTGCTGCGAATCTCTCATTTATTTCTCTTTGTGCATCTGAAACAGTTTTTATTACAATCTTATTATCAGTGTTTAAGACATAAGTTAATTTTGGGGGCCAACAATTTAGTTCATATAACCAGTCACGACCTAGTATACATGGAGTATTTTCTCTAGTAATGAATAATTTTAATTTCTTTTTTACATTATTATAATTAACCGGTACATCATAAACTATACCTAATGGTTCTGAAGTTGTCTGATCAAAATTTTTAAAAGTTACATTACATTTTATTATTTCAAAAGAACTTAAATATATTTTTTTATATGACAATGGCAACACTGTTACTTCAGATCCTGTATCAAGCTGAAAATTTATTTTTTGGCCATTAACATCAATATCCAATGAGAATGGTGGTATTCTACTTACACTGTATGAATAAGTTTCATATTGATCAAATAAGTCCTTGACTGAAGGTTCTGTTTCTTCATTTTCCATATTGTCATTTTCATTTTCTGTTTCTAAAACATTTACCTGGCGTGTTCTTTTCTTACACATTTTGTAAATATGTCCTTTTTGTCCACATTCAGAACAAAATTTTTCTTACAAATAACATTCTACTTTAGTATGATTATTTTTCCCACAGCAGAAACATGTCACTTTTTCACCACTTTTCTTTCAGTTTCTGTTATTATGTTTTTGCTTATCTTGTTTCCGCTCATTGAAAAACATATTTGTCATTTCCATATTGTTGCTATTGCTATGTAACAATGCCGCTTCTACAGTGCGTGCCAGCTGTATGGTTCTATCCAATGATTTATCAGCACTACATTTTAATAATTCAAATTTGATTAATTTTGAACTGACTCCGTCTATCAACTTTTCTTTTATTTGATCATCTATGTCTTTAAAATTACATCGTGCTGCCAATTTCCTTAATGTAAACACATAACTTTCTATATTTTCATTTGGCATTTGGTTTCTGTTTCTGAATTCAGCCCTGTCTAATATTGGTGATGATACTTTAACATACTTTTTGTTTAAAATCTCGGTCAATTCTTGATATTTATGTTGTATAGGTTTTTTGGGAGCACATAAAAGAGTCAATGTTTCATAAACTGCAGGACTTAGCTTGGTAATTAGTAATGGAACCTTCTTTTCATCTGCAATTTCGTTTAGAATAATGAAACAATCCAATTGTTGTTCAAAAACTTCCCACTGTTCCCCGTCAAATGATTTAATTTCTCCACACATACTAGTCATTTTTGGTTTATTATATGAGTTGATTGCAGAAAAACTTTTCGAATATTCACTTATTAATTTCCTTAAGTCATCAACATTTGCATCACTTGGGTAGTTTACTTTTTCTGATTGTAATAAAAATTGTAACTCCTGCTTATTGCACGTGTATATGATACTCCTTTTACCAGAACGAATTTCCTTCAATTTTTCGAAAATATTTTCATTTTCAATGTTTGGTTCCGTTTCTTTGTCTTCTACTTTAGACGTTGACATTTGCTGCTGACACAGATCCGATGAAATAAAATAATATGTAAATGATGATAGCGTCTAGCGTGCTGCTTTTTTTTTTAGGTTATGTATTTTTCTCGTTTTTTTTTTATGTATCTTTTGCTTAACTTTATATTTTATTTGCACGTTTGGATCCCATCCTCGTCGCCACTGTTGGATTTTGAGAAAACAAATACTATATATTAATTAAATCAGTGGCGTGCATAGAGTTTACACATAGGGTAGGCAGAAATAAAATTTTATATAAAAATGGAAAACTTACCATAAGTATATCGGTTAACTTTAACTGGCCTTTTCAACTGGTCTCGATACCTATGACTTTTTAAATATTATGTGAAACTTTAAACAAGACTCTAGGTGCTTTTCGCAGAGATTGTGCTACTTTGACGCGGCATTTAAAGCCAGTGTCATTCCAAACTCTTTTACTGTTAGACAATAAAATGCACGGATTATCCTTAATTACTTAAACATTAAGCAACAAGAAATAGCTATTATCAATTATCAACAAACGCGCAATAAGCTAATTTTATAATAATTTTCTTTCAAACTTCGTTACACTTGCAACCAGTAAACAAAGAATATGGCGTTATTTTAAATAATTTCAAAACAATGGGCTCACAAAAAACAATAATAAAATGAAATGGTTCTTATTTGTAAACTCAAAGAGCATCATATATTTGTCTTGCAACCATCTTGCAGCTACTAAAAAATACACGGCAAATTGTAATACCAACTTATTTCTTGTTAGCACTACTTTCATATTAGACCTCTTATGACCACGCTGAATACGTTAAAAACAACCGACTTCAATCGTAGCAACTCCAATTTTGCTATGTTTTTGTTGATTTTCTCAAAAACCGCTGAATCGATTTCGATAAAATTAATATGGGACCACCTGTGAAGTATACCCTTTCAAACAAAAAAAGAATTTTTGAAATCGGTTCAGGCGTCTTCGAGTAATCGGTGAACATACATAGGAAAAAAAAAAAAAAAAAAAAGATTCCGACGAATTGAGAACCTCCTCCTTTTTTTGAAGTCGGTTGAAAATGGCCGTGTAATCAAACAAGCAGTGCCTACTATTCACGCACACACGCGCAATTTCAGTACAAAATTATTCACACGCATAGACAGTGGCTACACTGTAACCGTATAAAATACTGTACTTGTGTTTGTGAAAAAATGGCGAAAGACAGGCAGAATCTTGTCTGCTTATGACACCAGTTGGCAGCACTGTCTTTATCTATTCATTTAACTAACTTCAGTACTGCGTTTTTTCTCAAAATCTGTAGGTGGCGCTGTTTACGAGTTGAGTAAATAAAAACGGAGGGCGTAACGCTTAATTAATGTTAAAGTATCGTGCAATATAATACGTAAGTTTTAATTTTTTTGTTTGAAAACTGGCAGATTTACCAGGGTAGGCAGTGCTTTTCTGCCTGTATGGACTGCACGCCACTGAATTAAATACAGTTTTATTATGAATAGGTCCACACCGTGACACTTGACAGTTAGAAGAGGGCGTCTGTCAACGCTCCGTTACACTTGTTAGAAAGATTAAGAAAAACTAACATTAAATTGATTTAATTGGAAATTAAATATATTTTAAACAAAAGCCAATATCCTTTAAAAGACTCAAGTTCAAAGCTAACAGATAAGTAAGTAAAATTATAATTACAAAAGATAAATTTAGATATTTATTGAAATAGAAATGGTATCTTGTTATAGAAAAAATACCTATATGTAATTCAGATTTGGGGTTACTTAAAATCAAGGAAATAAAAGAATAAATTATCCAGTTAATTATTTTTTTTTTTTTTTATTTTTTTTTTTACAGAGAAACAAACAGTCTTATAAATGAATCACTTAAAAATACATATAACAATGTAGACCTATAGTTTCCTATGATATAATACATACAATAGAGCTATAGAAAAAAAAAAAGGATTATCCTAGAAAGAGATATTATGTTTTTGATACTAAATGTAAATATTACATTACAGCAAGAAATTACTACAATATATTTATTAGTTTTATCCTATGTATTAGTAAGTATAACTTTTTTAATTTTAGTTTTAAATTGTGCTAAAGAGTTAGAAAATAAGTCAACGTCCAAAATTACTGTTGTACATTCTACAAGCTCGCCGAATAAAAACATTGTTTACATAACATCTCGCACTGGTAGGTACTGAAAACAACGTCCTGACACGGCAGCTCCTCTCGCGTCTGCGTGGTACTCTAAATAATACATTCCGCAATAACGGCGGTGAAATAATAAGGTTATTTACAATTTTAAATAATAATGTTAAATCAATATAGTCGCGACGATCGCTCAAGAGCTCAATCCTATGTCGGGCAGCCGATTGTTTATAATCCTGATAATAATGATGACCCATCCTATAATCTAAAGCTTTAACGAACTTTTTTTGCAGTCTCTCGATTCTATCGATATGTACCTTATAGAATGGACACCAGACACTACTAGCGAACTCTAAGTTGCTGCGTACATAACTATAGTACAATAGCTTGTAGGTATAAGGTAGTTTAAAGGATTTACCAACACGTAATATAAAACCTAACTTTTTATAAGCTTTATTTAAAACTGTGTCCACATGAGGAACGAATGTAAGTTTGGCGTCCATAGTTACACCCAGATCTCGAATTTGAGACACCCTATCAAGAGTAGAATTGCAGAGTGTGTAGCTGTAAACAATAGGAGACACTTTTCTAGTATACGTAATTATATGGCATTTAGTGGAATTTAGAAACAGATTGTTATTGTTACAAAAAGCTTCAAAATTATTTAAATCTTCTTGCAATAATTCGCAATCGTGCGTATTTTTGATAATTTTGAAGATCTTTGTATCATCAGCATAGAGTAACATATCTGAATGAATTACTGATTGATTAATATCATTAACATACAAAATAAAAAGCAAGGGCCCGAGATGGGACCCTTGCGGAATTCCCGAACTGATAGTTTTATATTCCGATATGTATCCCCCGAGAACAACAGCTTGATTTCTATTCTCTACGTAAGATTTCATCCAGCGTAGAAGATCGCCGTGTATGCCGAGCCGCCAAAGCTTCTTCAATAACGTATCATGACAAATTTTGTCAAAAGCTTTGGCGAAATCGGTATACACCGCATCAACCTGATAGCCTGAATCCATCGCACTCAAGATAACCTGCGTAAAACTCAATAGATTAGTGTCTACACTACGACCCTTAGAAAAACCATGCTGGTTGGGAATGATATATTGACGAACATTGTCAAAAAGTGTCTCTGTAACAATTTTTTCTAAAATTTTTCCGAATTGACATATTTTAGATATAGGACGGTAGTTCACTATATCTGGACTGGTAGCACCCTTAGGAATAGGAGTGATCCAAGCGGTCTTCCAGATAGATGGTACCTGTCCCTCACGTAAAGACTTATTATATATAATTGTTATAGGCACCGCCAGCGTAGAAGAACAAGCGCGAATTAAAACCGGATGCACACCATCACGTCCCGATCCCTTATTTGCGTTGATTGATTTTAAATAATTATGAACGAATTCGGGTGTGACCTCAAAGGAATGTAAATTAATGAGAGCATCTTCACTTAATGTTGCTATATTATTGTTATCTAAGAAGCTAGAGGAAGAAGATGGTTCAAATACGGAATGAAAATGACTATTAAAAGAATTACATATTTCTTCTCCATCGTTAATAGACCTATCTTTAAAATACATAGTTTGGGGTAACCCATTATTTGATAAAATTGACTTAATATAAGTCCAAAAGAATTTGGGATGGGTGTTAATTTTTGACTCAGCATATTGCACATAATTATCATAACATACTCTTTCCATTTTAAGCGAACGTTTTCTCAATATACTGAACGTGTAATAGTCTAGCGGGTTGCCGTACGTCTTCCATAACTTGCGATACTTCCGTTTCTCTCTCAGTAATTTAATTAGAGGTCTGGTGTACCAAACGGGTACGGAATAGGAAGATCTAAGTTTACGCAGCGGAATAAATCTGGAAATTAAATTATTTAGTAAATTATAAAATTTTGAAACGCATTCTTCTACATCAAGCGAACCAAAAAACTCACACCAATTAATTTCAAATAATTCCATATTGATTTGATCGTAATTTCCTGCATGAAAATTCGGGACGTGTTTTTGTGCCGGCTTTAGCGGCGGAATGTAATCTAAAGTAATATCAACTAAAAGGGATGGGTGGTGCAAGTCTTCTGCCGTTAAAGGCGATTTCGACGAATTAACAATACATTTAGTGTTACAGAGTATTAGGTCAAGTATACGTGAGTTCGAATTACGTATGGAGTTGTACTGTTGTAAATCTGAGAATGATAAAAATTCTTCCAATAATTGCGATGAAAGGCAACCATTTGATAACAACGTCATACCACGGGAACAAGTGTCTATCCATTCCGCATCAGAAATGTTAAAATCTCCACATAAGAGAAAAATATCATCAGGCCTATCCGATATTATATGGCTAGTGAGATCGAAAAACGAAATTAGTGCATCACGGTACCCCGGGCCGTGCGGTATGTATACACAAGCTATATTTAAATAGTGTTCTCCACCGAGCCCGCCGCCGCCGCGCCCGCCGAGCCGGCCGAGCGGCACAGACACCCACAGCGCCTCGGCGGCGGCGCGCGGCGGCACGGGCCAGGCGCGGCGCAGCGGGCCGAGCGCGGCGCACTGAGAAAAAAATACGTATTCGGGCTACGTAATTTACATAGCAAAACAGTACAGCATGACAGTTGTAGCCGGAACCGTGTCGCATACGTAGCTAGTATTAAGTAGGCGATGCCATGAAGTTTGTCATCAACCGGCATACGTAAATTACTGCTGTGTTGTTTTGCTACATATGTAAGTAGCTGGTAGAATGGTGTTTACTACGTACATAGAAAGATCTATACAGGCGTAGACTCCGTAAGGCATGGAATTTCCTACTCATGTACTGGTGATGGATGCGTACAATACTGGTAAGGGATCCGTAAAGCATTGTGGTGCCTACGTATGAAAGGTTGTTGCACAGGTTCTTCACTGGGCTAAGCTCTGTAGAACATTGTGTAGCCTACGTATGAAATGTTGGTTCACAGGTTCTATACTGGACTAGGCTCCTTAAAGCTTGGAGTCTCCTACTTATGTACTGATGATGGATGCGTAGAAAACTGGCACGGGATCCGTAAAGCATTGTGCAGTCTACGTATGAAATGTTGTTGCACAGGTTCTATACTGTACTAAGCTCCGTAAGGCATGGAGTGTCCTACTTATGCACTGGTGATGTATGCGTACAGTAATGCAACGGGATCCGTAAAGCATTGTGTAGCCTACGTATGAAATAATGCTGCCCTGATTCTATACTGGGCTAGGCTACGTAAGGCATGGAGTCTCCTACTTATGTACTGATGATGAATGCGTACAACACTGGCACGGCATCCGTAAAGCATTGTGTAGCCTACGTATGAATTGATGCTGCAGGCTCTGTAAACACATTTTACCCTGTATGATTCCGCAATGATTTTATCTATTAATTACGGATTTAACCTTATCTCGCAATTAATTAATAAGATCGTTGCAGAATCATACAGGGTAAATGTGTTTTTAGACCCTGCAGCATCAATTCATACGTAGCTACACAATGCTTTACGGATCCCGTGCTAGTATTCTACGCATCCATCATCAGTACATAAATAGGAGACTCAAAGCCCTACGGCGCGACGCTTAGCCCAGTATAGAACCTGTGAAGCAACAATACATACGTAGTAAACTCAATGCTTTAGCGGTCCCGTGCCAGTATTGTAGGAATTACATCACCTGTAAATAAACAGCAAATAATAAACATGTGTTTTTTGTATTAACAGATAAGGATAAAAAATTAATAATCATATATTATAGAAAATTGAATCACATTTATTAAAAAAAATGCATGTAACAGACTGAAATATGTAACATTATATTTAATTAAATTAACGTTATTTATTATATTACAATGTCATTAATAATAGATATCTATTATTTCCGCAAACAACAAATATGTCGATTCCGAAATATCTTATAAAATTGTCAATAATTATTTTATACCATGATGCTGAGTTACAATAATCATCACAAATATCTTCAGATTGGAAATTTAACCTAACACTGAATACCTCAGACGTTGCTACCATTTTTTGCGTCCCAGATGATAACGGAGTTAACTGTATATTTTTGTGAAACACATCATTTAATATAAACTGATTACGTTTAGTATTCTGTATACCTGAAACAGAAAATAACAAGTCAATTAAAAGTGGCCAAGTGCGTGCGTGTTCAAAGTTGGGTTCCATAGTTCAAATTCAAATTAAAAAAATTAAATGTATATTTTAAAAAACAAAATTATTTTTGCAGTTATAAACATTTTGTACGAAAACCTTGAACTTTTAAAAATCCAACTACACATGCATGACAAAGGGTTCCTTGTTGACTTTGAAACCTTAAAAACATACATATTATTATGTACTCACACTATCTTTGTTGTCGGTTCCAGCTACGGGTAAAGATGACATAGATTCTGTCTCCTTTCCTGTATAATGTCAGATCCCGCTATAGGTAATGATGGCAAAGCTTCTACATTGTTCTTCTCTGTTTTTGAAGCAAGGAAATCAGGATCTAGGAGCTGAAATTTATCCAAAATACATATAAGGGAAACCTAAGAAATAAAGATCGACCGCCTTTACATCATCGTTTAGTAAGTGCTTCAGTATGAATGAATGGGCTCATATTATAGATCTTAACACACTTAAATCATGTAAGGAAGAAGCTATTATAAGTAAATGAAATAAAGAAGCTAACTTACCGAATTTGTAATACTATCTTGGAGTTGTTTTTAATGTATTATTGGATTTTCACCTAGTCCCCAATTTTGGGTACTAATTCTTGTAAATCCTCAGTCTCCGGTAAAAGCAAGAGCTCAATGTTGTTTTCTGAAAAAGACAATTTCCTTTGTATTTAATTAAAAACAAAGTAAGAAAAGGAAGTGAATTCGCGCGTTTTGCAATGCGACGTCGCATCATGAATTTTGCTACTAATATTTATTTTACGTACCACAAACAAATAACTTCTTTAAATCCGGGCCTTACATTTTCACAGTTAGTTAAAAACTCTTCCATTCTTCCATTTTCCAGGCTTTCTTTTTGTAGTAAGGTTCTCTGTGAACGCACGCGGCGGCGGCGCGGGCGCGCGGAACCACAATGCCGGCCACTAAAACAGTGTTGCCCGGTCTGATTTTCATTTCACCCCGTGGCCTCGTCTCAATTTACCCTAGATTTTACATATTTCGTAGTTCTTTGAAAATAGTGGTATCTTTGAATATTTTTAAACAAAAATTATAAAGTTTTACTTTTTTGTGATTGCATAGCGGTAAGTCATGGTAAAAAATAAATATCGCCATGTCTTGTGTTTTATGAAAACTGATAACTGGTGTTCTATTGAGTCAATAGGCGTTTTTTTCAGAGTTTTCATAAAACACAACAACAAAAAACGCCTATTGACTCAATAGGCGTTTTTTAAGAGTTTTCATAAAACAAGACATGGCGATATTTATTTTTTTACCATGACTTACCGCTATGGGCCGTGGGTTTTAACGCATTCATTCCATTTGGGTTAAAACCGGGTTTGGGTTTTAACCCAGTTATAACCCATTATCGCTTATTTTAGTGGGTGAAAACGTGAGAAAGGAATGACTTAAAATGATTCGGGAAGCTCCACAATATCTTTACGTTCAAAATATCGCAAGGTCTCAAGACTAAAGTCTTTGACCAGTGTGTGTTGCCAGTGATGACATATGGAACCAATACATGGTCGCTTACCTACTATGAGCCTAATAAGAAGGCTCAAGGTTACCCAAAGGACGATGGAGCGTAATATGTTTGGTGTTTTCCTACGTGATCAAATCAGAAATGAGGAGATACGTAGGAGAACTAATGTAACCGACATAGCTCACAGAATCGCTAAACTTAAGTGGCAGTAGGCGGGGCACATTTGCGGGAAGCCGTTGGATGCGAGCAGCACAGGACCAGTCGGTGTGGAAATCCTTGTGCGAGGCCAGCAGTGGACGTCTTTCGGCTGATGATGATGATGACATTGAAAAGCCTTAAAAACAACACCCATACTGAAATGTTGTGAGAAATACATATCCGACATCTCGGATTTCGGAAAAAAGTATCGTTTTTGTGAACACCCTGAAAAATATCGAATATGCCACTCATTCAATACTTGTTTTAAAAATATCCATCATCTTAAGTTTAAAAACAAAGATCATTTTCGTAATCAGCACCCTGCTAAAACTCAAAAATGACGCCCATGGCGATATTTTTTGACAAATGCATGGTCGCCTTCTTAGATTCAAAAATGGATGTCATTTTCGTAATCAGCACCTCGAAAAATTTTTAAAATTATACCCATATCGATTTATAAAAATGCATGTCCGCCATCTTGGCTTCAAAAGTAGATGCTATTTTTGTTCTGGTCTACTCAAAAATTTCTCCTATATCAATGCTTTTCGAGAAACGCATACCTATTCATACCTAGGTTTCGCCTTTTAAGACAATGCAAAAATCCACTGTCACCCTCACCAAGGATTACTAATATACAGAATATATTTATATACCCATCTTTTTACAAATACGGACTAAATCCAATCAATATGATGTATGGCTTTTAAATAATATAATATAATATAATATATAATATATAATATATTAATCGTTAATCGTTTTACTATTTTTCTTTCTTCTTTCTTTCCTTATTTAATCAGATTAAGATTGTAGAGAACTTAAATTAATCGATTCATTTTTAAATCTCGATTACATTTTCAATCGATTGATTAAATGATTACAGAAATTAATGTATTAATGCTAAATTGCCAATACTGGTTGATAATTAGTTTACTTAAATCTTACATACAAAGAAAGAAAAAAGATGAATTCAAAATCATTCAGGTACTTTTTAGGGTTCCGTAGCCAAATGGCAAAAAACGGAACCCTTATGGATTCGTCATGTCTGTCTGTCTGTCTGTCTGTCTGTCTGTCCGTATGTCACAGCCACTTTTTTTCCGAAACTATAAGAACTATACTGTTGAAACTTGGTAAGTAGATGTATTTTGTGAACCGCATTAAGATTTTCACACAAAAATAGAAAAAAAACAATAAATTTTGGGGGCTCCCCATACTTAGAACTGAAACTCAAAAATTTTTTTTTCATCAAACCCATACGTGTGGGGTATCTATGGATAGGTCTTCAAAAATGATATTGAGGTTTCTAATATAATTTTCTTCTAAACTGAATAGTTTGCGCGAGAGACACTTCCAAAGTTGTAAAATGTGTGTGTCCCCCCCCCCCGTAACTTCTAAAATAAGAGAATGATAAAACTAAAAAAAATATATGATGTACATTACCATGCAAACTTCCACCGAAAATTGGTTTGAACGATATCTAGTAAGTAGTTTTTTTTTTAATACGTCATAAATCGTAAACCGCAATTTACCTTTCATTCAAGTTACAACGAACTACAAAAACTTTTATATTATGTTACTTGCTGCTACGGAACCCTTCATGGGCGAGTCCGACTCGCACTTGGCCGCTTTTTATTTATTTGTTTCAACAAAAAGATATGTCAGTAATCAGTTTGTTTTTATATCTAACTGCCCTCATTATCACTTGACGTTGTCGATGCAAGCGGAAAAAATAAAATTTGTGACTGACTGACGTCATTGCTTTTGGGCTACAGACGGTTTAAGGACATACATACACGCATGCATAATAAACGTATGTATATTTTATACATAATATACATACCATATACATATACTTAAAAAAAATTACCCTCCACCAAGCAGTTTGTTTTCACCCACCCTAACGGGTTAAAACTGGGTGATAACTGGGTTGTTACTGGGTTATAAGACATCAGTGGGTTAAAACACGGGTCATTACCCATCTCTACTATTGACTTCAATAGGACCACACCATCACATTTTTAAGAGTAGTTTTCTTTTTTTTAGTAGAGAGCACATTATTTACAGAGAAGGTAAGATTTGCATAGGTTATTATTAATTGTGAACGGTTTGAAAGTCGTTGATCTGTGAAGAAAGAAAAAATTATAAGTCCCAATACGGTTAACTGTACTTAATAAAAAAAAACACTGTTTACTTACTACTTTAAATACTTAAAAAATAAAATACTTTAAATACTTATTTTTTCGACGTTAAATTTTCGCTTGAGCATTAACTCTAGCATAAAAAAATTGAGAAAATCGTTTTCACATGAACGCTTTTGCCCCATTAAAAATTGTGCAGTATTTTGAGTACAGTGGTAGTATACTCTTTAATTTTTTGCTTGAATTTTAATAACCGATTTTAGGTACAAAAGGAAGCGAAACTTTGATTTCATTTTAAATATTATTAAACACTGTATATTTTTAACTTATAATAGAAGACCAATAAAAACATGTTTTAGTTTTTAACACTCCATCACTTTTGGTTTACGAATACTCCTGTTTGAAAAATTACGTTTTCAGTGAGGGACACTTCTCAAAGATATGCGGAACACGAGGCGCAAGCGGCCAAAGATAACCTTAGACAACATTGCCAAAACTACCTTTAAACATCGAGGGTTCACGGGCGACTTGTATTAAGCGACATTTTTGGAAACACAGGTAACCTCTACTTTAAAATTTTATTTCTTACAAATTACCTCACAAAAATAACTTCTGAATAATATTTAAAATATTAAGAATATCGAGAATCTATATAATACTAAGAAGTTAAGTTTTAATGATTATTTTTCTAAGAAATATTTTTTTAAATCAGTCTCCTGAACATTTCTAAAAATGTCGCTTAATACAAGTCGCCCGTGAACCCTCGACATTATTCTAAGCTAAATAAACCTTAAATAATGTGACCAAAGATACTTGGATAGCCTTCTATAAAAAATCCCTCAAGTAAGTCATTACGCTAAAGGTATTCTTATAAATGTATAAAATACTAAACGTAAAATTAACCGCTTGTTTAATTTTTTCCCGTAAATTCAGGGTAAATCACCCTAAGTTGATAACACTCTGAGAGCGTTTGTGTGTACGTATGCGGTATAATTAAACACCGGAGCCGAATACGTACTGTAATGGCCGGACTACTTCCCAAATGTATGTTGCCTACAGACGTAATGGTGTGGGCTACGTATAATACGTAGCTTTAAACTTGTTAAAAGTATGATGCTTACAAACGTAATGCCATGGGTAACGTAAAATATGTAGCTTTAAACTAGTTGAAAGTATGATGTTCACAAACGTAATGCCATCGGCTACGTAAGTAGTGAGGCAGCTCAATCGATTACGAGATAAGCCTTCAATTTAATTAAACCTGGGTTCGATTCTCGGCGGAAGCGTGAAATCCTTATGATGTTGTTATTTTATTCTTGAGTTAATTTTGTTAAATAAAAATAATGAAAGTGTTATTTTCACACAAAAATATTATAGGCTGCCTACTTAAAGTAATATAGCTGTCCACCTTAAATAAGCAGCCGGCTTACTTAATAACAGCAAGATATCGGCTACTTATTGTACGTAGGTAGCCACAAGCTGTAATTATGCTGGCATGCTGACCAAGTAGGCTCACTAGGTATAACTTACTGATGTTGCCTAATTTCGTACGAATTGTCTGCTGATTCATTATTGTCATGATGAAACATAATTACTACGTATGATACATACGTTTCTGTAATACCATTATTGAAAATTGGGTTTCATACTTTCACGTCAGTATGATGTTCCATTGGTAAGGAAGCGCCACAATTATTACGTGTGTTACTAACGTAGTAAGTAGCAAATTGCAAGCACATTACAAAATTGCGTTCTGTAAGGAGCTTTTTTTTCTCAGTGCGCGCACCGCCACGGCCGCGCCGCCGCCGCGCGCCGCGCCACTCGCCTCAGCTGATCGGTCGGCACGATGAACCACGTAAGTACCTATCGTCGAAGTATTCGCGATCATAAAAATCATCCGTTAGCCACGTTTCGGTGATACATATAAAATCGTAATCGGCCACTGCGACTTGAGCTAGAAAACCGTGCGACTTAGTTCGTAACCCTCTCACGTTTTGGTAATAACCATACAAAGTTTTATCAAACATTGTTACTAAAAACATACCACCAAAAATAATACTTACCCTTAATCATACGGAAATATAGATTAAAATATTGTTTTATGCTATAGAGAGGTACTAAGTTACCAGGAAGACGCGAAAGTGAGGCAATAATCGCACTAAATAAACGAGACTTGTTACACCTCATTTTAATACTCATCAGCACAATATAATGTCCAGTAGCAGATAACTGATACAACATAATCATAATCTCTAAATTAACGCAGTTAGACGCAATAACTATACCGACAAATATCCATAATATCGATATAATCGAGTTAAACATGTAAAAAACTAAATTATTATTCAGATATAATTTACAACTAAGCAAACTAAATCTGCTTAAGTGTAATCCTACATTAAATAAAAAGGCTAGGAACACAATAATAGAAACGTTTAAGCCGTGTTGGCACGGCTTATTAATTGCAGTTCATTTTACCTTATGCAGATCTTTATCGTTTGAGATTCGAATAATACCTGACTTGTCATTTTTACGCATCAGTATTTTGCAATCGCGTATCCAGAGATAAGCATAGCCACATTCACTTTTTAACTCTCGGGCGCGTTTAAGTAATTGTTTGTTGGCCGGGGTCAAGTGGTCTCCCACGTAGATGTTGCTAGCCGGGCCGGGCAGCCCGATGTCGGCGGAGGTGAGGCCGCGGCGCGCGCGCACCGCCGATAACCGCCGCCGCCGCGCGTCGTCCGCCGTCGCTGTCATGGTTACCCTCAAACCTGCGCACGCGGTGAACACTGTCCACGTCTCTGTCATCCAACATAAATCCAACCTTATTGCAGATTGAGTGAAGGATGGATTTTAGGTTTTCGCCACTGGTTACTGGCACTCCCGATATTTCCACATTATTCATTCTCGCAAACTGTTCGCGTATATTGTTGGTATCCTGTAGATTCTGGATAGTATCCTTTGCGGCACTGAGTTCCGATTGCAACTTTGAGTAGCTGGACATCTTGTTTTCCACGGCGATAAGTCGGTCCTCCATGTTGGAAAAACGATTTTCCATATCCGTCCATTTGGTGTCAAGACTTTTTATAGTAGCAGTGGCATTCTGTAGGTCGAGTTTTATGGTGCTAAACTCATCCCTAAGTCCTTTGATCTCCTGGAGGATTGTCTGGAGCTCCCCGGTAGAGGCCGATGTGTCCGTTTTGGTAGGCTTTCCGGAACGGCATTCGGGACAACGCCACGCAGCTTTTTTCTCGGCACCCAACTTTCTATAGGTGGTTTCAGCTATTCCAGCACAATCGTAGTGCAGCTGTCCATTGCATGCACTGCATTCCACATAATCGGTAACTTCATCTCCACATTTTTTGCAAATCATCTTGCTGTACAACCAATTATAATGCACACACGGTATTCTTTATTACTATAGCGTAGGGTTCACAGTCGTAAAACATAAACTTGACAGTACTTTGTTTATTTTATACCGGTTAACCCAATACTCGCGCACAATAGGATAAACCACTCGCGTCGATAGCTCACGACTGATTTTTATTTTAATCTTTTTTTATTACCTAATACAAAGTTCCTACCACATGGAACTTGTATACACAGCGTTTATTAGCGAAACGAGAAGAAACACTGAGCCGGAAAGAAACTCGTTTCAACACATTTTTTAAAAAAAGGTACTTAAAATCTATTACAAATATTATAAATTATAAAAATAGAAGTACGGTAAACCATGGCATTTTTATCAGTCTAATATTCACATAACTTACAAAGGGTTATAAATTAAAACTGAATCGGTCTTCTTCAAACACAAGAACAATTTTAAAGAAATATCATATTTAGCCAGAAAATAAGTTATCAAATATAGTTACAGCTTAAAATACTTATCTGTAATTGAAGACCGAAGAACTTGCTAGGTACAACTATTTGATTTATCACGAACAAAATGTCCTGAATTTTGGGATTACAGCCCTTTTTATGCTACTCGGCTTCAGATTATTTTACAGTTAAACGATTTTACCACTTTTTTAATTTTAAACCAATACAACAAATTCTCGAATCTGATTGGATAACCAATCAGAATAACTGACCAATAAGAACTTAAATCTAGGACTCCCAGAACATTGTTAACATTCTGATATTATGAAAATTACATTTATCTATTTTTTCATCTTATAAAACCATTGGTTAATTTAATAAAACAATTTATGTAGCTATTACTTTTCGCAAAAACACAATATTGTAGCAAATTTAGAAATAAACCATTCAATGACTACATTTCTATGCAGTATTGCCAATTCTATTTGTTCTTTCAAACATTGATATTAATGTTGCCATTTTCTCTCAAAATTCCTAACAAAAATATCAGTTTTGAAAAGTAAATGCTAATTTTACTGTTTAATTTTAAACTGAAATCTAACACACTCATAGTTTATACTACTACATAACAATTCACATATAAGTTCTGGTCGAAATCAATATCTAAATGGTCTAAAACTGACATGTCATCAACGTCACTTAAATATAAGTTTTTGTGCTGTGATATTTTTTGTACCAAATAAATAAACATCATCATCTTCAAAATCTGAGCTGCTGTCAGTGCTTTCCTTGGTGCCACTTGGCACAAACCCATTAACCATTCCAGGTTGAGCAATAATCCAACATTTTCCTTTTGAAATATCATGCTGTTTGCCTTTCAGATTTTTCTGTAATCAAAATTAAACATTATATGTAGGAAGATTGCGTGCTTGACTACATTGATCAACATTATGCAGTCGCGCTATAAAAAGGTTTAGTAAACAAAACCTCTAAAATTAAGTTCAGTCTGTAGAGAACGGCGATTTTGTAATATTTATTCACATACAATGTAATTTATGTAATATATTTAATACTACTTGTATGTCATTTTACTTGAATAAAATAAATGAAATGAATTTTTTACTGAACCAACTGAAGATAATTAATTGTAAATTGAAGCATAGATTAATAATAATATAATAATATAATGTTGATTTTAATTGATTAATAAGATACAAGTAAAATATTTATCCTGTAATGACATACAAAGGGTTTAGGAGAAGAATGCAACAATACGGTGCACTTCAAAATCCATCAAGCTGTTTTAGTACAGGAAACGTTATAATAATATAATAATAATAATATTTATTGAGATAAAACTTAAATGACAATGTAATAACTAAGACTAAACATATTATTAGAATACAGAAACACGTGCCTGAACTAGGTTGTCCTGTGTTTCAGGCGAAAAAAGGCTTACATAACTAACTTAAATGTTTACTTGCAAAATACAATTTTCTCCTTAGTAGTAGGTAAATGATTAATTATAAATCTAAATTTAAAAAAAGCAAGATATTAACCGAATATAATTTGTACATATCGAAAATAACAATAGGTATATATTCATTTTGTTACAGTTAATAGATTCTCTGTATCGTCATAGGACATATTTTGAAGTGCCTCACGAAGCGTTTTTTTAGTTTTATTATAATTAAGAGCAAATATCCATAATTTGGCGTTTAATCTATTGTAGAGAAGCGGTCCTAGGAACACGTAAAATCTGGAAGAGAATGCATGGTATGTTCTAGTATTTTGAGGGCAAACTATATCTTTTCGTCTTTTATTAGTAGATTCTGTGTTGTAGGGAAGTGCAGCATGCTGTTTGAGGACAGTGCTCAATATAAATAATTGCCTAACTGTGAGTACCTTACAGGCTTTATAAAGAAGTACTGTGGGAAAGAGGAAAGGACGGGATGTTGAAACCTTTAGAATCGCTCTCTGGGCTCGTTCAATAGATAGTAATGAGGTTTTAGCTGTGCCACCCCATGACGAAATGCAGTAAGTTAATATCGATTGGCATAAAGCAAAGTAAACTTGTTTAATTATTTTTGATTCTGCTATGGAGCGTAGTTTTTTAAAAATGAATATTAACTTACGCACTCTGCCACATAAGCATTGATATGGTCTCGAAACGAGAGAGTTTCGTCAAGCATAATACCTAAATATTTTATTTTGTTAGTAATACCTATGTCTGGACACTTGCACGAGTTGTTCGTAGTGTAATTACAATGAGATTATGTAAAATAAATAAAATTTGAATGAATAAATACCTGTTTTATCAACAACTCGCTTGTAAAAGTCATCCAATTCTGTTAGAAGTTATCCGGAATGCCAAACGCCTTTTGCAAACTTTAAATATAACTGCTCGGTGCCACTTTTTATCATTTTACCCATTTCTATTGGAACTCCTTTGTTCCAATGTGAAACACTGGCTGACAATAAGTAAGTTTTTGTATGACAGTCATAATATTTTATTATTCAAAAATACACCCTTGACTAATATACTCGCTGATCCACTGCATATTATTTACTAGCTGGTGCCCGCGACTTCGTACGCGTTAGTGTTGGGGGTTTTCCAATAGTTCATGTTTTGCTAAATTATTCTTTAGAAATAAGAAAATAACAAAATTAAGTAAACAATAAAACGAATGAAAGAAAAAAAATATAAAAAAATATAAAAATAAAAAATAAGAAGAAAAAGAGGAAGAAAATGAAAATACAATTGCATAGGTTTTACGATATATTTACAATCAACACTACTGGGGGATGGATCTCTTATTATAGCTAGGGAAGCTCATTCTCCACACACAGGGTCCAAGTTTGGATAGTGGTAAGATGTGAGGCTAATGGCCAACTCCAGCTTAAGAAGTTTTTCAGCCGCCTATACAGGGTGTTAAAAAGTGCATTTGAGATTTTAAGGGGTTACTCAGAATCAAGTATAGAATACAGAAAAAATAAAAAATATATTGTCTACAACTTTTTAAATCGGAATAGTGAATTAATAATTTGTATGGTAAAGGGTAAAAAAATTACAGAACAGATTTTTTCAATACTTTTCCTGTATATTTTGATTCTGAGCAACCCTTTAAAATCTCATACGCACTTTTTTAACACCCTGTTATTAGGTAGTTAAAGAAAAAATTGAAGAACAGGTCCAGTAGAATGCCTACGCCTTTGTAACACCTGTATACCACCACTTGATAATTATTGCCCTACACTTGAATAGTTGGGAACAAAATAAAAATACCATTTACAAATGTAGTTTGCTTTGCTTATTTCACTACGTTATACGTATATTTTCGATATTCTACAGCTACCTACACCGTAAACAATATAGACATATCTCATCGTAAAAGAGGATCCCGTCAGTTCCCTCGGGACACCCTTGACAATTCCGGGTGAAGAATGTTGATTCGCCTAATCTAAGAGTGAAGGTTTCACCTTAATACTTAAATACAGTTTCCAGCTTTTCCCTCGGGATCCCTTTGAATTTCCAGGGCCAATAGTATGTATCGGATGATACGAAAGTACCGTAATTGACACGCCTTTTCAAAAAGTTAAGGTTTTATCTTAATAAACTGAGTTACTGTGGAGATACGGTGTTGTCGTTTTCCTGTGGGAACCCTTCATGAAACCGAGATGAAAAAGTTTGGATTTTTAGTAGTAGTGCTAAAGTATCATTGTGCCAAATTACAATAAAATCGGCTTCGTAGTTTTTGAGTAATACGGCTTTTAAGAATTAAAGTTTTTATGCATTCCTCCGGGAACCCTTGAATTTCCCAGGATAATAAGTATCTAAGATGTTACTCCGGGTTACGTAGTATAATCGTACGAAGTTTCATCAAAATCGGCCCAGCCGTTTTTACGTGATGCGCGGACGGACAAACAGACAGACAAATTAAATTGTTTTGATCTCTATATCGATAGGTACGTATATGTCCCCTACAGGTATTATTTTCAAAAATATTCCATGTACAGTTACAATTTTATTATATTATGTAGGTATATAGATGTTGCATATTTTTTACCAAAAATACTAATAAATTCGCCGCTCGTTTGCCAAAAATTACATCTATACTATTACATAGCAAATAGGTCGAAAGAAGGGTCGGAACCTTAAATTAGTAGATGTTTTATTGTTTATGTAAAAAATAAAATTATAATCGATTACTTGCCTACGTAATTAAGCTTCCGAACATTCTTTCGACCCATTTGCTATGTAATTTTTGGCAGGCGGCGAATTTAAAATTATCTTTAAAGGACGACAACTTTTTTATTGACATTGGATTTCGATGAAACAAAGACTATATAATACTCCAAACTAAGCGTAATCTACTCGAGAAAACCGCATGAAAATCCATCCAGTAGTTTCGGAGATTAGCGTGAACAGACAGACAGACAAAAAAATTTAAATTTGTTTATTTGTGTTCTATTACTCTTATTTTATCACCTCCTTACTATTTTTGGTAAAAATATTCAATGCACAGACACGCGGTTTCTACTGTTTTATTATAGTATAGATTATAGGTTTTGTGCCTATCGCTATAAAAAGCAAGTATAATGTGATTATTTAACAAAAAATAATCAAAAAAGGGAAAAAGTGCCATGGAAGAAAACATCCCATCGGTACCAGTTTTACCGGCACATAGGTCGGGCCTCGGAGCGCAGGCCTCTAACTCGACATCAGCATCAAGCGTCTCGATATCGAAACTCACTGGAAGGAATATCCAGACATGGGTCTTCAGTAGCGAGTGTTTACTGACTGACCTTGATCTGTGGGATGTGGTCATCGAAGATGTTGACCTCAATAACCCTGATGCAAAAAGAAAAGACGCCAAAGCGCGTGCTAAGATTTATCTTTCGTGCGACGAATCAGTATATCCAGATCAGCAAAAATTGCTAAGAACACCTACAACTGTCTCAAGAAGGCGTTTGCTGGCAGTCGCCTCACGAGGACACTAGGACTGACGAAGAAGCTCTTAGCCAACCAGTTTTGCAAAAAATGCAAGACTGCGTGAACACAGCCCTGGCGACACAACAAGAGCTCATGACATCGGTGCTGCAGTGAATGACGAATCCCTCGGCATCATTCTACTAGCTGGACTTCCAGAGCGGTACCAGCCACTTGTCATAGCCTTAGAATATTCTAATATAAAAATTTCCTCAAAAAACGTTTAAAAGAAGATTCTCGTAGAGTGCAAGAACCCTCCAGTACATTACCTACCGAACCAGGCCTTCAAGCCAAAGGCAGATAAAACAAAAATAAGTTTTGTTCATATTGCAAAAAGTTAGGACCTCTTGTGAGTGAGTGTAGAAATAAAAACAGCAAAGTTTTGGCAAAATTTATTTCAAATTCAAATTATACATCAGAATTTACACTTTCATCCTGTTTTTCTTACCATCCATCCACGGGTCCACAAGATTTGTTCATAGACTCAGATAAAAGCTCCCATATGAGTAATGGGAAAGAATGGTTTGAGAAAATGTCCACACACACCACACCTATTACAGTAGCCAACAAGGAGCAATTACTTAGCCATGGTACCTAAAGGTACGGTTTATATAAATATTTCTGAAAACGTTTACAGAATTAGCGATGTGCTTTATGTTCCTGGTTTAGCAAGAAACTTGTTATCGATAGGAAATTTAGTTTAAAAAGGCTACGGTTTTGTTTACGTTAGAAGGACCAAAACATTTTCAAAGTGGTGGTTGTCAATTGTCAAATTCTGCCATCGCTACAGGCTCGTACCATAAAGGCATCTACAAGCTAGACATACAAAACAGTTCGAATGCAATGTTCACACCTACCAAAGAGACAGCAATGCTATGGCATAGACGTCTCGGTCATTTGGATATGAAAAGTATGAATACCTTGGTGTTAACAACCCATTACGTCCCCACTGCAGGGGCACAGGTCTCTTCCCATAACTCGGGAAGGCTTAGGCCATACTCCAAAATTAATAAATGAATACCTTAAAAAATAAAAAATGTCGGTATAGATTTTAGTGGGAAATACACAGTAAAGTGCACCCCTTGTCTACAAGACAAACTAGCTAAACAAAAAAATTCCAAAATCAAAAAATAGACGTGGTACTTGGTCTTCCGCTCTCTCTTTTACCGTTCACCTGTGTGTGTGTGTGGTACTACACAATCATCATAATTATAGAAACTCTGTACCCTTCATGCTAAATAAAGAGGCAACCAGCCAACGTGATATCAGAATGGCTGGGCAATTTATTTTTCATATTTCTCAGAATATATCGTAGGTTCATCGACCCATCAGTGGGTCATTTCAGTGGAACCACGAGTCGGGAACGGTAGGTATATAGCAATTATTTATGATAGCGCCACAAGCAATCCTGACGCTGACCTAATTATCTAATCTAAATCTGTGACTACACAACACTCATCGATTCTGTAGCTCCAGAGAATCTTATAATTCACTAGACTAGATAAAAAAATGCACGACTCAAATCGAGGAAGCATACAATACAGTGAATACTTACTTACGTACTTAAGTGAATCGTAATAAACCATTGAATAAGTTTAGTAGTTCAATGATAGAATAGCGAAATCCGTCGAGAGTCCGGGGCGGAAACCGAACTGTGCATCATCTGCCGGATGGTCGTGCTTACATATTATGCTTAGGCTGCAATAGTCGCTACAGTTCGAGTGAGATCGGCGCTGATTCTATCCTCTATGGATTTGATATATTTTATTAATACTGTTTAATACTCAACAGCACGGATTTGTAAAATATCGCTCTACGATTACAAACTTATTACTCTATGTATCTGACTTATCTGAAAATTTAGATTGTAACAAACAAACTGATTGCATTTATACTGATTTCCGGAAGGCCTTTGATAGAATTGACCACAAAATACTCTTAGAGAAAATTGCTTACAATGGTATACGTGGCAATCTCTGGCGCTGGTTTACATCATATATAACAAATCGAACACAAAAAGTTTTTATCAATGGTGATCTGTGAGATATGTGAGTTCAGAAGTACCTCAGGACTCCATTTTGGATCCTCTCTTATTTATATTATATATTAATGATGTAGGTGACTGCTTCCACCACAGTAAGTTCTTACTTTATGTTGATGACCTCAACATTTATCAGACCATTGAGAATACTGATGGCCATAGTAAACTTCAAGAGGACTTAAATAGATTTACGGAGTATTGTGATAAGAACAGGCTGGGTCTCAGTATTAACAAATGCAAAGCAATTCCATTACTAGAAAGAGAGCTGTCAGTGAGTATTCATACACATTGTGCAATACTACATAAGAAGGTGTTAAAACTATCCGCGACTTAGGAATATACATAGACAGTAAATTAACTCTTGATATGCATGTTGATTATATTTGTCAAAAAGCATATAAAATGTTTGGTTTCGTAATGAGGGCCTGCAAAGACTTTAAAAAACCTACGACTTTCCTTTATTTATATAAATCTCTCATACGCTCCCAACTTGAGTATGCGGTTGCCATATGGAACCCCTTTTGTAGTGTTTATAATGATGAAATATAAAAAATACAAAGAAAATTTACCAAATCCATGCATTACAAATGTTTTTTCGGCCATATCCCCTACAATCAACGTTTAAGTAAATTTAATCTACTTTCTTTAAAGAATAGACAGACGCCTACAATTAGAAGTGATGCTCCTGTATGACTTAGTACATAATAGGTATGACTGCATACCCATAATTAAAAAATTACGCTGTTGTGTGCCGGTAAAGTCACATGTGAGAAAAGTCCGTCCACTTCGAACCTTTGCAGTTCCTAGATGTCACACCAATGCTGGTAAACGTGAACGTCTTTATCGACTCGTTACTACATACAATGTAAACTTTAACAATATTGATATATTTTCGTTACACATAAGTTTAGAAATATGGTAGTGAAAAAATATACTAAAAATTAATACAGTCGCTTTATTATGTAAGTATTTTGAAATATCAGTGGTTACATACATGTTGCTCTTAACTTTTAATCTTTGTTATCTGATTGTAATTATATTTCTTAGTATGTTATAATATTTTTAAGTACTTAATTTTCTCTCTCAACTAATCGTTAATTTAAGCTGAGGCTAACGGTGTTGGTGTCACTGAGTTAGTTTACTTCAATATTAAGATGTATTGTGATATTGTTTGTTGGTCCTAAAATAAAATAAAAAATAATAATAAAAAAAACTGATTTTGATTGATCTATTTTTATTGTATTATCTGACGTAGATAAGAAATAAAATACCTTTTTAGTCTGAGTTATCTGAAATTAAATACCACTGTATGCTATTATTCATTTAATTATACTTCACACAAAAATCACTATGACATGATACTTTACATCCTGTACAACACAAGCTAGTGAACATGCTTGAAAGTTCATATTTACACTCTGTATTGTTACCCTCATAAATTTTGCATTGCATGAACCTAATTGCATGAGATCTTTACCTACTTTAAATAATTTAAAAAATGAATGTTTCATTAGGTAGGTAGATTAAGAACTAAAAGACATAGCAGACCATATACACAACCAGAGTAAGGCAGGACTTTGCTTCGTTTGCGAAAATTAGTCGGCACGAAGACGCACAAGTAGCACAAATACTCTGAGTAAGAACTGAATAAGTGCTGCCAACAAAATTTAAACCTATTTAAAAGATACCAAGGACAATGCTCACGAAGTATGGAAAAAACCCAAAACAGTACAAATCCAAAACCGAACAGATACAGGGTGTAGCTCAGACTTTTACTTATATTTAGTGATATGATTCTATGAATATTTCACTATAAGATTCTGTGGCTATATGTATGATATTGCTATTTGTTTTTATCAGGGGTGATTTTTTCAACCTTTTAGAAATTGTCAAATCGGGTATATTCGAGGATATAAATAGTACCCTTGTAATTTTAGTAGTGTTGTACACTTTAACGACCACAATAGAAAAAAAAACTGAAAAAGATATGGTTGAAAAAATCACCCCTGATAAAAACAAATAGCAATATCACATAGCATAAATAGTAATATCAATAACAGTATCTTATAGTGAAATATTCATAGAATGATATCACTAAATATAACTAAAATGCTGAGCTACATCCTGTATCTGTTCGATCTGGGTTTTTTAGCATTATCCTTTGGCTGTTATAACGCTGTATAAGTGCTTATTCAGCAAAAAAGGGCAACAAATTATTCAGCCTTAAGCGTTAAAGTGGCTGTATTCAGTGTCGGATGGGCTAATTAACTACTTGTTTAAGGCTGCAGTAAAGTTACAGCTTATTGCTTTACAAGACACTTGCTTTTGTCTCACAATCAGCTTCTCACCTAGCGAGACGCCTTCTAGAAACTTTACAAGTACCTTGGCGACTGGCGAGTGATCAGTTCCCTTTGCAATACTTTTTAGTTTTCCATTGTTTGAAACAAATGAGGCAAGGATGCGGTTGCTTTTTTGTCGTGATTGTTAATACCATTTTATGTGAAAATTTTGACGCGCCCCTTAAATTATTAAGTTTTAACTAAAAAAATATGTGTATAAATGGTGCGCGCAGCGCGCATAAACTTCAGTTTATTTTTCTTGAAAACTATACTATGTTAATGTTCAAAATTAAATGATGCGCTGAGAGCAAGAGTGGTGTAAGCACATTTTTTGAACGTCTTCCTCTGGTCAACTTTTTAGCACTTTAGATGACATCCACCTAAATCACAATGAAACTACCCTATTATAATGCATCTTGACATAGTGAGGGACATGGATGAAAGAATAGTTTTAAAAAAAATATATGATTAATTATTTTGCTGTAAGACTCCCGAATAATAATAAAATAAATGATTTCGAAGTAAAATATATCCATTTAAGCGAAAATGGGGTTTACACTTCACTCTTGCTCTCAGCGCGTCAATTCAGTGTAACATTTATAATTTTTTATTGTGCACTTATACTCATAATAGTGACTTGAATAACATAGTAAAAAAATCATATTTCATAAGTTAGGAATGGCGTCTATTACGTGTCAGGCATTTTTATTTTAAGCTGAACAGAAATACCATTACTCAGCCGTAGGCTGCTTAATTAGAGTCATGGTCACTTTTGTAATACTTTAGGCTGTTTTATGTGTCACTTTTACGTTAATTAAACAGCAACAGACTGATAAACATGTTTTCGGTAGCGTCTTAAGAAGACAACGTTACAAAAGCATTAAAGCCACTTTCTGTAGGACAAACGCGTTACCAGAGGTCGCCGTTCAGTTTGACAGCTACAAACTTTACTTTCCCTTTTTATATACTAATAAGCAGCTGGTGTTACAAAAGAATTTACTGAGAGCATTTAACAGCGAACAGCATTTCATTATATCACCGTACAGCTCTTAAAAAGTTCATTGCTGGTATATGTAATTTCTGGATTGTTATTTACAGATTATTGATTTAGTGGCTTTTTAGAATGCATTATATCGGCCTCAAGTAACTACGTGAACCTTTAAACTAGAGATGCGCCGAGTACCTATAAGTTTTACTGAGTAGCTGAGTGTTGGATTATTAGTGGACTGTAGTTAAATTATAACACAGGAATATTATTCAATGAATTTATATTAAAGAAGAGGCACTGCACGTTACATAAGGAGGAGAGGAAGTCAGTGATACCACACCTATAAAAATATTACAAATCTGTGTTGCCAACATGCTGCGGCCTTACAAAAAGAAACAATGCCATACAGCGGCTTTCAGTTCTTAAATAAACTAAGCAAGTTCTTATTATTATAAACTTTAACAAGTTTTTATTATTATATAAACTTAAGCAACTTTTTACTTTTTATCAACATAAACAAGCTTTTATTTTATATAAACTTAAACATGGTTTTTTTTATAAACACAAACAAACTTTTATTTTGTATAAACTTAAACATGTTTTTATTTTTTATAAACAGAAACAAGTTTCTAATAAATGAAAGTGAAACTAAAAGAGTTTTTTTTATTAAATATAAGGTAAGCTTAAACTAAGCACTTACACTTATTGCTTAATTTAATTTACTATTATAGTAAAGTTACAAATAACTATGTTTGTATAGTAATACACAAAATAATTTACTTAATCTTACAAATTTTTAATTTTCTAAAGGCAATACACATATGCCAGAAAGAGAACGCTTATATACTTTCCCATTAGGGGTGACTACATCAAATGCTCTCACTTTTCCGTCATCACCTGGATATACCTTAATAATTCTGCCCATTGGCCAATACAGTGGAGGTGAGTTTGGTATTCTCAAAATTACTAGTGTACCTACAGTTACATTAGGTAAAGAATCGCGCCACTTGGGTCTTGTTTGGAGCATATTTAAATAATATTTATGCCACACCTTCCAAAAACGCTGTTTCATGTTTTCTACAGTTTGCCAAAATTTTAATCTGTTCAACGGCAGATCTGAAATGTCTGGCTCTGGGTAAGAGGCCATAGGTCCACCTACTAAGAAATGACCGGGAGTAAGGTAACTAAAATCTCCAATGTCAGTGGAAGATAAAGGCATAAGCGGTCTTGAGTTCAAAATTGCTTCTATTTGACAGAGCACTGTATTTAACTGTTCATAAGTAAGCAAATTCTTTTCTATTGTTCTTTTGAGGTGATATTTAGTGCTTTTTACAGCAGCTTCTGCTAAACCAGCGAAAACAGGGGAATAACTAGGCACAAAGTGGAATTTGATACCTTGCTGATTAGAATAATTTTGAACTCGCGACTGATGCTGTACAGAGTTATTAATCTGATACAAGTCAGCTAAATGGTTACTCGCCCCGACGAACGCACCTCCATTGTCGCAGAAGATTTCAGTGGGCAGTGATCTGCGCGATATGAACCGCTTGAAACAAGCAAGAAAGTTTTCTGTTGAGATGTCTGAAGCCAATTCTAAATGCATGGCCTTTGTAACGAAGCAGACAAATACACAAATATAACCTTTAGTAATCACTGGTCGTCTGAGTCGCGAATTTTTTATTTGGACTGGCCCAGCGAAATCTATCCCGACAATCTGGAAAGCTCTGGAGGCGGTCACGCGCTGTCGCGGCAGGGAACCCATCAACTGCCTCGCTGCAGTTGCTTTCAGCTTGAAACAAGTTAAACACTTATAAGTACATTTTTTTATCTGTCTTAAACCATTCACAAGCCAAAATTTAGTATTCAATTGAGACAATATTAATTTAGGACCTGCATGAAGCAACCGTATGTGTTCATGATATATAATAAGATCAGTTATCTTTGAAGCCTTCGGTAAAATGATTTGATGCTTCTGAGAGTATGAAAGCTCAGAATTTTGAAGGCGTCCCCCTACTCTTAAGATGCCTTTTTTATCGACAAATGGATGCAAGGATTTAAGAGGGCCCTTTACATTTTCACCTTGGGACAACATCTGAAATTCATCTTTAAAATAGATTTGCTGCTCATGTTTTATGAGAAGAGACATAGCTCGCTCGAGTTCGCAAGTTGTTAAGTATTTTAATTTAATTTTATCATTACTATTTTTTATATTGTGGCAGAAACGCAAAACATATGCTAAAACTCGCTTCATTTTATTTAAATCGGAATATCTACTTATGAAATCAGATAATTCAGTTTCTTTCAGAGTTACGAGCACTACGCCACTGGAGGATGCAGAGCTTGGCTTCAGGTCAGGTAGGTCTGTGGGCATATCTATTTTACTTTTAAAATCATACTCCCTGTTATGCAGAAATGTCGGTCCGTTCCACCACATCGAGCAGGTTGGAAGTTCATGCGGACTCAGCCCTCTGCTTACTAGATCTGCAGGGTTTTCTTGCGTATTCACGTACAACCAGCGCCATCTACCTGTTAATTCCTGTATTACCCTTACTCTGTTCGAGACATAGGCTTGTAATCGCGTAACTTCTGTCCCAATCCATGCTAAAGCGATTTTAGAGTCGGTAAACAAATACACACCATCTATTTTTGTTTTTAAAGTTAGTGTATTATACACTTTTGTCATTAATTTTGCCAAAAGCAAATTAGCATTAAGCTCAAGTCTTGGGACCGAAAGAGGTTTTGTGCGCGGGTTTATGCGGGACTTTGAACAGAGCAAGGATAAGGAAACCTTACCTGCTGCGTCTACGACGCGCGAGTATATGCAGCAACCATACCCCGTCGAGCTCGACGCGTCTGCGAAGCCAATCAGCTGCACTGCTTCAGCATCGGAGGGCACCTGAATGTTCCTGTTTAACTGAATAGAGTCCATGGAAGCCAGACTATTAGCAAATGCCAACCAATCATCTTGCACCTCAGGAGGTGGGCTAGCATCCCAGTCAATTTGTTCAAGCCATAGCTTTTGCATTATGACCTTTGCCCTAACTATGATGGGACTGATAAATCCTAAAGGGTCATAAAACCTACATATTTGACTTAGTATATCTCTTTTTGTTATGTTCTGAGAAATCATATTTTCAGGGCTCTTTATAATAAAGCAATCCTTTTTCGCATCAACTGTCAACCCTAAGGCCTTGATATTAAAGTTTTCTTCTTGTAAATCAATATTACCTAACTGCTGGTGACTTAAAGGAATATCAGCTAAAACCTCATCACGGTTAGATGACCATTTATGCATCTCAAAGCTACCTAAACCAAGCAACTTCTTTAACTGTGTCTTTGCTTCAAGCAGTGTGGACAGATCATTATTTGAATATAAGACATCATCAACGAACGTGCAATTTCTTATTATAAAAGATGCTAAAGGATAGTCAGTCTCATATTTATCAGCAAGCGTAAGCAAACACCTAGTTGCTAAATAGCTAGAGCTTTTCAAATCAGGATGTTTACGCCATAATATATTCTGCAGTGATGTTTGTATAGGATTGACCATAACGTTCCTAAACATTTTTTTAATATCACTGTTAAATGTATAATCCCCCAGACGATATAACAGAACTATATCAAATAGATCCTTTTGAACTTTGGGCCCATTTAGCAAAATATCATTTAGAGAAACCTTTTTCTTGGTCTTCATTGACCCATCAAATACAACCCTGGTTCGAGTAGTTTTGCTGCCCTCATTTATTACAGCATGGTGGGGCAAGAAATATACTGGATCTGAATTTAAATTATAGGAATCAAAGTTTACAAAATGAGCATGTCCCAGATCAACATATTCATCTATAAATTTAGTGTACTCTGTGAGTAAGTTAATATTTTTATGTAGCTTTTTTTCGAGGCTGAGAAACCTATATAAGGATAAGTCAAAAGACTCTCCTAATGTGTAATTTACATCTTGAAGCGGCATTTTTAAGGGCAAATCAACTTGAAATTTATTATTTTCTAACTTAACCGTAGATTTAAAAATATTTTCAACAATTTCATGCTCAGAAGACTGCTCTTTAAAGATCTCTGGCACACTTTCAGACTCCCAAAATCTTTCTAAGCTGTTGTGAACATCCAAATCCAAATCACGCTTGCACGTGCAATGAAGAGAAACAACTTTTGTTACCTCGTGTGCAGGTGGTAAGTTTCCTGCAATGATATGCCCAAACTTGGTGTTTAGAATACGTGGCACCTCCTTCTCCAGCTGGCTAGGCTCATCTCTAGGTTGCTCAGGCATCACCAACGAGCAGCATGGCTGCTCCGCCGTGTTGCTGGGGCTGCTGCACTGCCGCAGCTCCAGGGTCGACGGTTGCGTCGGTAGGATGACCTGAAAAAATACATTGGCACCTATTAACATATTTATTTCAGATGGTTTATAAAACTCATCATCAGCCAGCTCTAAATGGGGAGGAATTATTATTGAGGAGGGGTCAATCCTTACTTGAGGTAAGTTGCATGTGATTTGGTCAACTACATGGCAGTTGATTGACGTTTTGTAATCTGATTTTAACGAGTAAATATCTAGTGGTACTGAAAACCGAACATTATTTTTAGAGTTTGTGACGCCTACGATACTCGTATTATCCTGCACAGGAGCCACTCCTAAAATATCTACCACTTTACTGGTGACAAGTGATGCTTGGGAGGCAGAGTCCAAAATGGCCTTAATATGCACCTCCTTGTTGTCTCGACCAATCAGCTTGATTCTCACTGTGGGAAGTAAAATGTTATCACATTTTCCAGATAGCATAACAACCGGTTCTGGTTTTGATTCCTCTTGATGCAGTAGAGAATTATGGCCTTTCTTACACACATTACACCTAAAGTGATATCTACATTTATATTTATGTACATTTAAACAAATGTTGCAAAGACCTTTACTTTTTACAAATGATATTCTTTGACCCGAAGGCAAAAGTTTAAATTTCGGACAGGTAAATATTCTATGGTCAGTGTACTTACAGTAGTAGCATTGTGACTCCGCAGCCACGACGTTGACTGCTGCTATATTGGCAGCCTTGCCAAACTTCCCTGAAGCCAACTCCGCATTTTCCAATGCCAGAGCTCTTTTCTCCATGAAGTCGATGAATTGCATGACTGTGGGCTCCACCGAAGCATCTCGCTCGAGCTGATATGCTCGCGCGGTTTGCGCATCTAGTTTTCGATTGAAAAGACACATTAAAATGGGGTCCCAACTCTCAATCTTTGCATCCAAGTTTTTTAAGGCTGACAAGGTTTGTTTTATAACAGATATAAACTCTCTGATACATGAGGGAGTAGGTCTTGTCATGCTACTTATATCTAGCAGTACACTAATGTGATCATTAATTATTTTGTATTTATTAAAATATCTATCGTTTAACATTTTTAAGGCTTCATCAAGGCTTTCGCTCACTAAAGGTAGGTTTTTCACAATATTAAAAGGTTCTTCCCTAAGGAACGACCTCAGGTAGTGTAATTTTTGGACATTGTCTAAGGATTTATCGTTTAAAATTACAGATTTATATAATTCCATGAAAGGTACATAGTCACAAGACTTACCGGTAAACGGATTTATTTGAATTGTAGGGAGTTTAGTTCTATACCCTGTGGCTTGTGGCTGCTCAGCCTGTATCTGCGTCATTTTAGCTTCGCTCCTGCGGTTCAGTTCCCCGTCTATGCACGACAGAACAAAGAAATATTTATGTTCAGTTGCCTCAATGAAATGTTGCTCACTGTCCTCGGGGTCAAGGTACAAAATTTCTTTATTATAGGTCTCATATTCGGTAAAAGAGTCGACGGTGCGCTTGCGCCTAACTTTGAGCATTTCAATGGGAACCGACTCGAGATCATGCTTGTTAGAAGTGATGTTATATAATCGCGTCAAATTACCTTTACTGTATCCCCGGGAGGCAATCAGTTTCTTGAGACTAGAAGTCGTCGGGTCAGAACCCGTATCCTGGCCTTTTTCAGACTCAGACAGCATTTTGAGCAACCACAAACAACTTAATTATCAATTTCACTTTAAAATTACGGTAAAACACTTTAATTATACCGAGATACAACTAAAATGGCTGAACCACACAGAAAATGTTCATAAAATTGTCTTTCCTAGTTCAAACTGTAGCGTCACTATCCGCTCTCTTCACACGCGTTGACAGTCTGCTATGTTGTCTCGCTCACTCCCGATGTTTGAAATTAGCGCCAAACCGATTGTACTGCTACCAAAGCGAAGATAGATGCGCTCGGGTGCGTTCGGAGATGCGTTCGGGTGACACTCGGATACATTTCCTTATTGCCAACATAGTGATAATCGCCACGACGTCTTCATTTGTTTGCAAAAATGGATGACGAAAATTGATGCGTGGACAAAAAATTAAATGTCTGCCAACGTTTGGTTGTATATAAAAATCTTGCAACCAATTTGATGAGAAATGACGAAAAAATTGCCTCAAAATGACTCCAAATTATACTTGCGTGCTTTCTTGAGTGCCTTATACTGCTTCTTTGCGCCGTATAATATGATCGGCGATAAATTTCTTGCTCACGTATCCTGTGTGAGATTTCCGCAACTGGCGATTTTCTTCTTACACGGCCAAATTGTTCGCTTTTCGCTCGCAGCATTTAAGGACCAAAACGTTGTTGGATTATTTAGTGGACTGTAGTTAAATTATAACACAGGAATATTATTCAATGAATTTATATTAAAGAAGAGGCACTGCACGTTACATAAGGAGGAGAGGAAGTCAGTGATACCACACCTATAAAAATATTACAAATCTGTGTTGCCAACAGCTGAGTACCTCGGTTTATAAGTAGTTTGCCAAACCGAGTACTCGGCCGAATTACTCGATTCAATATCCTCTTTGATAATTTGTTTACAAGCTGGCTGGAAGACCGAACTTCGCTCGTTCAATCGGACCGTTTATAACTTAAAAGGCGCTAAGTAGCGTAAAATCGCAATATTCAGTTCAAATTCTTGAAATATCTTGAAGGAAAAAATATATAACATACTTGAAACAATACAAAATATTATAAAAGAAATTGACTTAAGGTTAAACGTAAGTGCTCCCTGGTTAAAAAAATCCGTTAGATGGCGTTAATCTGACTATAACTTGGTTTTTCGATTTAAAAATAGTATAAATAACCCTAAACCATATTACGTAAAACAGCGAGCAGTTACAAGATCAATGTACGCTAATAAACCATAATAATGTTAATTAAATAAGGATTTCGATATATTTGTCCCCTTACAATTATAGTTTTGCGTTTATCTCGTATGAATAAGGGCTCAAATTACGCACACATACATAATTTGTTTACGTATATGATGCTTATTTTTGACTTACCTCTATAAGTAGTCCATAACCCAGAGGTGCAAGCAGCAAATTTTATACGAACTTTTTACGTTATTGCTTTTAAGGTCCGGGTTCGTATCCTACGAGACTTTATTGTTTTTGTCTTTTTATTTTTTAATTTAGTATGAACATAAGTAAATATGTAAATAACAAGACCCAAGAGCGATAAAAGAAAAGATTTTTTAAAAGAAAAAATCATTTATTGAATAACAATGTCGCATAGCAATCATTCATAGCATTGGCCTGCAAGGAGATATGTATCACGACTCCCCCGCGAATCAGGTCGAGGTGACGGATCCACAGGAGTCCCCCATCGGTTCTGACTTCATAATGTACTCCACCCAAACGTCGGGTTATTGTGCCGAATTCAAACTTCTGGGCAAGAGAGGAGTAACTCCTGGCCACCTTGTCTCCAGGAGAGAAATGCCTCCTTGTCCTCTGACTACATGGCTCCGGTCTAGGTATGGGACTAGCATGGCATGTAGCTTAGTTCTAAACTCTTTTCCAAACATCAGTAGGTAGGGAGTCCCTCTTGGAGTTTCTGTCTGCCTCAAGCGGACTGAGGTTTCCCCTTGAGTGGTGAAGTAATACTTAGTTTTCGTAATGTAGTTTTCAGTGCTATATACAACTCCTCAAACTCGAATCTGTAGAAGGTTTCTTCCTCAAGATGTTCATCTTCGGTTTCTAGTTCTATGTTGTTCTGTATTTCGTGAAATTTCTTAATTGTTTTGTCGAGTAACTCCAAGCGGGGCTATATACTTACTTGGGTCTTGAGTGTCAAGCACATTTTCTGTGCGCGTTAATAAACTGTACTGAGCTTCTTGTGCGTTTTAATTTCTTTAAATCCATTGAATTGGCCTCGTCGCCAATATTAAAAACATAAAATATCTGTTCAGTCACATAACATTTATTGAATAACAACGTTGCCTAGCAATAGCCTGCAAGGAGATACGTATCATGCAAGGAGATACGAAGTGATGTCGAAAATTTGTGGAGGCACGGCTTTGCAAGCCAAGTCTTACGCTATTTGGAGTCACGGTAGTTCCTCCGCAAGCTAAGGAGAGTATCAAACTTAGGAATCATAGATTACCATAATTTTTATGTATATGTCATAGAGAATGGCCCCCTTATTACTTCCGTGAAGTGGCAGCATGAAATTCGTTTTCATTGTCGAGAAAAATAGATTCATTTTTTTATAAATTTTTCAATTTATTTTATCCATACAGATGAAAGTTTTTCAATAGATAAAATTGATTAAGAAAAGTTGATGTTTTGTTAATTAAAATAACATAATTATCAGTATAATCATTTAAAGAATAATAAATTACTCCAATATACATTTAAATTCAGTCACTCACTCTCACGGTCTCATCAGATTGATTGACAATAACACATTCGCTGGGATGATAACCATCATAGTTACTTAGTTAACAACCCAATATCGTCCCAGTGACTGAATTTAAATGAGTATTATAATTTTAAAATAATTCATTCTAATATAAATAATGATACTGATAATTTTCTTATTATATTGAACTAGCTGGGAGACCGAGCGTCGCTCGTTCAATCGGAGTTTTTATAAACTAAGATAACTTGTTTAGTAGTACATATAAGATATATTTTCTATGAAACATTATGCAGGGTGTTGTTTTAGTCGGTAGTGGCCTTCTAAGGGACGAAAAGACAAGCAATATTTGTTCTGAAAATATCTATAATATTTTTTTAAAATATGATTCTATTAAAAAAAACCCTCCAATTCATCCTTTTTTTTGATAAAAAAATAGAAAAATATTCAATGATATACGTAATATTATGAATCATATTATGAAAAAAATAATATTATGAAATATTATGAATTAATGAAAGTTGTTCATCATTTATAAGTCAGTAATATCAATAATTTTTGGCGACTTTTTAGAGATTTTCTTATTGCAAATGTTATCAGCGCCATCTGGTTGAGTTTATTGTTGTTGATAAAACTAGAAAAATTATATGATGTACATTACCATGCAAACTTCCACCGAAAATTGGTTTGAACGAGATTTAGTAAGTAGTTTTTTTAATACGTCATAAATCGTAAACCGAAAATTACCTTTCATTCAATCAACTCAAATATAAAAAATATAGAGTTCAAGACATGTGTGATTATGAATTTATACGGAACCCTCGGTACGCGAGTCCGACTCGTACTTGGCCGGTTTTTTTTGTTGTACTGATGATAAAAAATGTGTTTTTCAAATTCTCACTGTGCCATGCTTTGGAAAAAAAATATCAGCTCTATTTGACCTATTACGTTGAACTTGGTATCGTTTTCGAATAAACTGAGAATGGAGCTTTAATTTTTTTGTATTACTTTTGTTCAATCTATTACTCTTATTGTGAAAAAATCTAATAAAATAAAAATAAAAAAAACCAACAAGATGATATAGTTTAAAAAATGTGCACTAATGGCATAAACAAAAAATTTTGGTAGAAAACCAAAACATATCAAAAATATAAAAAAAACATAAACACTAACGGCATTTACTAAATAAAAAACTTCAGAAATAAATTTTGAACGTTGCACGGCGCAAGGCATTCATGAGCGTTTTAATCTGCCGCGCTTCAGTTAACTATTATATTGGGCAATAATCTTGAATTTGGTGTAGTTTTCGGATGAACCGAGGACGCAGCCTTCAGTTTTGGATTGATTTTGTACCATGTAAGACAAAAAAATTAAAATTAACAAAAATCGAACCTGCTATTTTTGATAGCGATAAGACCGCCTTTGCATATCAATTTAATTATTTTATGTGTTTTCGTTGTTATTTGTACTCTTTTGGTGTGCAATAAAGTATATTTATCTTATCTTATCTTAACTATATTTGTTTTAAAAAAATATTACTGTCCATTTCCTGTTCCCTCTTAAAATATTTAGCACCGTATTCTAAAGGGCGGGCGATCGCTTTGTCCAGTATCCAGATGTGTAAGTACCTCACTTGCACAACAACTTGTTGGGAATAGGGAAGCTTGTATTTTATTAGGCCAGTAACCCCATGACTAATGAATAACGAGTATACCTTTGTTCTAGCTGAGTGCTCATTCCTCCGACATTTGAAAATGTGAACTGCAAAGGCATTATTCGGGGCATTTCATTTGTTTTTTTTTGACAGTTACATCTAAAGCCACAATGTGATTTGAACTGCATTTGCACCGAATTAGCTCTAAACAAGCGGTAGCAGCCACAGCAGTAGTCCATGTCGGTATCTACTGATTATTTGTGGCTATTTCCCACCTTCACTAAGCCGGACGTGAGAGATTTTGAATGGGTACTAATGTCTGATCCCATACGTGGACACCCTGGTATAGTGCTATCAGAAGATGTTGTTGAAAACTTTCGTGCGTTGATGGAATATTCTCTATTTGTCGGTCTCTTTTAGAGAATAATTCTCGCCTGCAATCGGTTAAGCTGGTGCACTAGCTGGATCTTAAACATATTTAAAACAAATCAATTTAAAATATTTTTATACCACAAACAGAGAAATCTATGTACAATACAATTTATTCAAACTGTCTTGTCATAGGTACATGGTTATGATAAATTTTTCGAAAGCTTTTTTGGCGCTTGCAATGTCTCCACAAGCTAGCATTTTGAAACCGAGAGTTGCTGGAGAACAAACAGTCCAGGTTTCGAACGCGGTTTTCTTTCCTCCTCCATTAGAGGCTGGAACGGTGTTACACCCTGTTAGAGCATAGAATAAGGACAACATTATTCCTTTTTTGGTCTTGTAATAGAATTAAATCATGAGTTTCGTATTTACAAAATGTATCTAAAAATAAAATTTTCGTATAGGTAAGTAATTTAAAATAAAACCTTAACATGCTGCGATTTTGTCACAATTTCAAGAACATAAAAAGCAACAATGCTGCCCATACTTCATGCTCTGATAGGGAGTGATAGTTCTAGATAGTTAGTGCTCTGATAGTTTTTAGCCTTTAATTGAAGAGAAAAGAAAACTGCGTTCGAAGTCTGGAATGCCTGTCTTGTGGAGATATTGAAAGTGCCAAAATACTTTGGAAAAATTTATCATAACCATGTTTGACAAGTGAGTTTGATTAAAACGAGGTTTTTGTACATAGACGACTATGTTTAGGAATATATTTTGGTGACAAAAATATTGTGTAAGTGAATAACTGTTTATCCTTTTTTAAAAAAATAAATTATTCTATAACCTGAAACTTGGTGCTACATGGCGGGAATTAATTACTTTTTACAGTCGAGTCTATAAAATATTGACGTGTAAGACTTTTTACTTGATATGTGAATGTTTTTGTCGGGATTTTACTTTCCGTGTATGAAAATCTACATATCTAAGGTTCGGGTTGTATCACGTGGTTGCTGGTAACTACTTATTTTTTGTCAAACGAGACAATACCGGAAACCCGCCTCCGTTATCTAGTCGCTCGCTTCACATCAGAAGGTTGCGGGTTCGATTCCCGGCGGAGTGTAACTATAATATGTAAGATTCCGTTTGGTCGGTGGTAGAGCATTCTCGGAGCCTGCCTGGTTAGCTATCATCTTTTTTTTACCCTCAATTGGTAAGCCCTTGGCATCATCTCACCTGATGGTAAGTGACGATGATGCCGAATACGAAAGCGGGCTTACCAAGATTCCCCAACGCAGTGGGGAACTGGTTATCTTACCTTCATGCCGGAACACATCAATGCTGTTAACGTTGATGTTTGGCGGCAAGACTTAGATAAGATGGTGGCATATGCCAGGTGGGCTCAGAAAATGCCCTACCACCAACCAAACCGAATCCAGAAAGTTACATCCCGCCGGGAATCGAACCCGCGACCTCCTGATGTGAAGCGAGCGGACAAGCCACTACGCTACGGAGGCGGTTAAAATTTTAAATGGGGCATGGTATGAGTCAAAAAAATTTTGAATGCACCTTATACAGGGTGTAACTTCCGGAAACTTTAACAGGCTGTTCTATTTATGAAACCGTAAAGCTTATCTTAAGGAACCCATACAAAATTCGCATAAAAATGAAGTTTTCATATAATATGGTCACCTAACCGGCCAATTTTGTATGGTGTATCCAAAAATTGTCTTAAGTAGGTATTCAGCATTCTTAAGGTTCATTCGGAAAAGTTGTTCAGTTTCATTAGTGGATCCCATAATAAAAAATTCCAGGAGTGATCTTTTTACACATTCTGTATAAGTAAAAATATCAGCCTGTGTATCACAAATATCGAGCTGAAACTCACAACTAGACCTTGTTGGGTAAACAATATTTTCGTCTGTCAGATACCCTGACGTGAGAATGACAGCACCTTTTTTTCTGAATATAAAAAAGTTTGCCAGCATAAATTACTCAGACTAAAAAGTCTTTATAATAAATTTGCTACTTTGGTAATGCTCAAGTAAAATGCAAGATGGCGCTAAAAACGAAATCCTCAGCTAAACAAAGCTTATCAGACTAGTTGAGATTGTAGTTACTGTCATTTCAGAAAGGTGGTGCTGAATTATACACCACTACATGCGTAAAATTTATGGTATTTTACGGCAGTTTTTAATGATATTACAGAAATAAATAATATAATTATATACATTTGGCGAAAATAAAACGTTGTAAAGTTTACGTTGGACAGATAAAATCAAAAATATTGTGTGAATTTGTATAGTTTTGACCGATGTAAATTTGTATGAAATAGGGTGACTGACGTTTAACCTTAAACAGAATCATATAAAAACTTTGATAAAAAAAACTGTAAACCCTGTATTTTTTATTAATTGCAAATTCTCTCGGAAACAAACCATCCGTTTATGTGAAACTAATACACAAAAATCGTCAATTTTTATACCTTCAGTTTAAATTGAACGGTTTTTTAAACTTATATTTGAAAGCCAAGAAAAGTAATAAAAACATCGAAATATCGAGAATTTTGCGTTCGGCTTCGACGTAACCACTGCGATGGTATCCACATTGATTGATCTGAACTAAAAATGAGTACCTAGCATTACGGTCGATCTATTTTATCATGCATCAACCTCCTCAGATTGACTGTACTTATTATTGGGTAAATAAAAACTGTACAAATAGACACAATAAACATTTTTGATTTTATCTGTCCAATCTAAAATTTAAAACTTATTACTTTTTCCAAATGTGTGAAATTATAAAATGCATGTCTGTAATGTCATTAAAACAGCAGTGAAATCCCATAAATTTCACATAAAGCGCCACCTTTCGTAAATTATAGTTAACACAATGTCAACTTCTTTGATAAAGTTTTGTTTAGCCGTGGAGCCCGTGGATTTTGGTTCAAAATTATAATTGTCTCGTTTGATAAAAAGTAAGTAGATTGAACCAGCTATGGCAACTTCGTGATAGGTACAACCTGAATCTATAAATGTTTTTTTTTATTTTTTTTTATGGCACAGGTGGCAAACGAGCAGACGGATCACCTGATGGTAAGCGATTACCGCCACCCATAGACACCCGCAACACCACAGGAGTCACAAGTGCGTTGCCGGCCTTTGATATGGGAGTACGCTCTTTTCTTGAAGGTTTGAATGTCGTATCGGTCCGGAAATACCGCAGGCGACAATTCATTCCACAGTTTGGTTGTGCGAGGTAGAAAGTTTCTAGTGAAATGCACAGTTGTGGACTGCCAACCGTATAATAAATTATAATATGATTTGTACATATTTTGTATATATTATGTACATGATAAATAAAATTGCTGAATAAAACGTACAATATTTTCGACATCACTTTGTATCCCGCGTGCATGGTATTTTTTATCCCTCTTAAGTCTTTTTATTTACATAAAAATATTTACTTAAGTTCACACAAAATAAATACACAATACACAGTGATATTGGCGTTAGAGCACCGGATGAACACACAATCAGACATTTTTATTTTCTAGTTTTTTGGGTTTTATTAGTGCAAGACAATTTTTTTTTTTAAGTTTATAATGTACAAATCTTCCGCAGCATAATGATGGTCGTAGATTGTTTGTTATAAATAGTAAATAATTATAATTCAGTGGTTATATACTGTTATTTACATTAACAATCGTTTCTTTTTTTTATATTTGGTTGTGCGAGGCAGAAAGTTTCTAGTGAAAAGCACAGTTGTGGACTGCCAACCGATGAAAATGTTGTCCCGTAGAACGATGGCGAAAAGAGGTGGCAGGGATCATTCCGAACAATTCCTTGGAGCACTCCCCATAGTACATGCGATAGAGAATGCAGAGCGAGGCTACATCTCTACGCAGTGCCAAGGGGTCAAGCCGATCTGAAATATCCTGGAAGCCGACGATTCGAGTTGCTCTCCGTTGAATGCGGTCCAGAGAGAGAAGCTGGTACTGGGGTGCTCCTGCCCAGAGATGAGAACAGTATTCCATATGAGGCCGAACCTGCGCCTTATAAATTTGCAGGCGATGCGATGGGCCGCAGTGAAATACTGTCTCGATCTGTTGAGCACACCAAACTTCTTCGCGGCTAATTTAGCCTTACCCTCTAGATCGCCACCGAACTGGACTTCACTCGATATGTTGACACCAACGATTCCGATACTGGCTGAGGCATTTAAGGGAGTGTTCTCAAAACAAGGTGATACGACAAATGGCGATTTTTTTGGCAGTGAACGCGTAAACCTGTGTCTTGGTGGGGTTAAATTGGACCAAATTAAGTATATATTTTTTTAAGTCGACCCATTCTGAAACATTCTTTAAAGAAGCCTCAATTTCAGACAAGTTTGTTTCGGCTCTCGATGACGTTTTCCTAAGAAATGTTGGCACGGCCTGTATAGTAGGCATCACCCGTGCTGTCATCCGCATAACAATGAATCATTGATAGGCAGAAGGAACAGCGTAGGTGAAAGCACACAGCTTTGAGGAACACCAGCATTCACAGACTTAAGGTCTGAGCATGCACTATCGACTACGACCTTTATGCTTCTGTCTGCCAGAAAACTAGTGACCCATTTGCATAATTTCTCGGGAAGCCCGTAACAAGGAAGCTTTGTAAGAAGTGCTTTGTGCCAGACCCGATCAAAGGCCTTCGCTATGTCTAAACTAACCACCAATTCTTCCCCCTTAGTCTCAATCGCCTGTGCCCAACGGTGTGTCAAGTAGACAAGAAGATCACCAGCTGACCGTCCCTTACGGAAACCGTACTATCGATCACTAAGCAGCTGGTGGTCCTCTAGGTATCGAAAGAGCTGGCTGTTGATAATGGTCTCCATTATCTTTGAGAATAAGGTGGTTATGGCTATCAGCCTGTAGTTGGATGGATTCAAGCGGTCACCTTTTTTAGGGATCGGATGCACCAAAGCTGTCTTCTATGAGTTTGTTACTACGCCAGAAGAGTAGGAAAGACGAAAAAGGCGCGTTAAAAGTGGAGCCAACTCTGGAGCACACACCTACAAGACGACGGAAGGGATTTATCGATTTTACGCTCATTACGTAATTTAATAAACAGACTTGTTTTCATTGTATTATCTCTCAAACTACATTACTCATACTCATTACTTATTACTTTATTTCAACCGAGTACTCGACACTTGAACCGAGTTATTTGGCCGAGTACGAGTAACAATAAAATTGCCGAATACGCCGAGTACCGAGTAGTAAACGAGTACTCGGCGCAACTCTACTTAACCATCTATAATTACACTCAAACTGTAAGGTGAAGTAAACGTCACCATTTATTCAGCCAATGTGCTACTTGGGTATTATATAAAGGTTTGCCATCCCTATGCTAGTTTGGGTGTTGTGGGCAAAATCGTGTGGGTTTCAAGAGTTAAAAGATGACCTTTGAAAATTTTACAGTGCTACCTACTTCGAATAATCATATTAAAAAAAAAGGTGGAGTCTTGAAAGCATCACAATAAATTAATAAACTCTAGAGATAATTATACAGTTGAAAATTTCGTTTCATATTTAAAACACATTTAGCTAAGGAAGAGCTGACACAGGCATGTACATAAATACAATTTGTAATGTAATGACCTTGTAGGGACACCTACATATTTCAATTATTCAACTACCTTCATTTTATGTCATAATAATTTAATACTCCACCAATTGTGATACGCAAATATTATACATATATGAGTCTGGCAGGCAAAATCAATAAATGTCAAAACGTTGGATATTGTACCATGGTACTATACGATGAACAATCCTCTTTTATTTCGATACCGATCGCTCTTGATCTATATTGGATCGACCCACACATCCAATAACCTAATTAGCGTACATATTTTCATTGACCGGCACCGGCAAGTCACTGGCGGAGATCATCCCCTACAGCCGCCTGCCGGGCAGTGGAAAACCGGTCAGTTATAAGATTTATCTCTTAAATAACAGTTCTGTGAACTGTAAGGCCGGTATAATACTATTTATTTTTAAGCTAGAATATTACATAATTTAGTGGACTACGAATACGGTAGCCGGTTGCATACCATTTATTGTGGTATTTCTGTAAGAAATAATATTTTTTTTCCTTTTGTTTCTCCAAATTGCGGTGTAATCTATATTCACCTACGAAACATTTGCATTAGAACGTATTACAATTTAATTATAAAAAAAATTGTATCTTGTATCTTATCATGTTTCAGAACCTCAGTTTATGGTGCCTTTTTGTTTACACGTTCGTTCGTAGATCTAAGTCGAAACTGAGTATTACGAGTTTCCCCACTATCTTACGTTTCCTGGGTCTCTACTATGTACAAGCTTAAGTTTCTACGTTGGTCCTCTTTTATCTTGATCTTTCTTACTATTATCTTCTTGCTCTTTCTTACTCTGTTCTTCTTGTTCTTTCATTCTCCGTTCTTCTTGTTCTCTCTTACTCTGTTCTTCTTGTTCTTTCTTTCTCTGTTCTTCTTGTTCTTTCTTTCTCTGTTCTTCTTGTTCTCTCTTACTTTGTTCTTCTTGTTCTTTCTGACGCTGGTCTTCTTGTTCTTTCTTAATTTGGTCTTCAGTTTTCTTAATACCTTCTTGCTTTCTCTGATCTTGTTGCTGTGTTGAGACCAACGGTGCTTTTTCATTCTTCTTCTTGTCACTAGGGCCGGCCTTGTCTTTTTCATCAGATTTTAAAACAATTGGTTTTTCTTGTGTAATACTAAATCGTGATCTGAGATATACTTGACCTTCTTGTATTTTTTTGCTGTGAATACGAAATACATCGTGTTTAGCTTAGCGTTTATTTGAAAGTTAAAATATTTTGTTATATTTTTTTCTATACTATATCTGAAGAATATTTTTTTTATTAAGATGACAAATTGCATTAGAAAATGGCATCCGCTGTCTATGAGCATCTATAACCCCACAAGCGTTATCGGTATCTCGCAGATCTTGAGGGCTAAGATGGATTGCCTCTTATGTCTATTGCCTTTAATTACGCTGGCTATCTCGCACCACCCGCTGGAACACAGCAAGCTACATGGTGGCAGGTATAGAACGAGCAAGGATAACACAACAATCCGGATAATTTAAATTATAGAAATAGTATACCATTAAAATAAATAATGCAGCTTATCTCTGCATACTTCCGAGCATAGTCGTAGAAAATTAATTTTCACACTAAATAGCAATAAATCTTAAATGGTGGGCAAATTAAATCAACCCGGTCTAAGAGTTCCTATTGCTAAATTATACCATACTTAATGGGAACTCTCAATATGAAAGAGTCGAGATGTCAGCTGTCGAACTCGGGTGAACGGCGAGCGTTTGTTTTTAACCCCCGACGCAAAAAGAGGGGTGTTATAAGTTTAACGTGTCTGTGTATCTGTGTATCTGTGTATCTGTGTATCTGTCTGTGGTATCGTAGCTCCCAAACGGATGAACCGATTTTCGTTTTGTTTTTTTTGAGTCATAGTTGTTTAATGATTTAGTGTTATTCTCACGTTAGCTTGCCGTAGTAGGAGTACTCCTCGACGAGGATCTCGCCATCCGTCATGGTCTGCGGCAGCGGCAGGCCCACCGTCTCCGGCAGCAGCATGCCCACCAGGCCGCCCACCAGCGCCAGCACCGTCAGCACCAGGAATGGCAGCGGCTGCCACGCCTTTTCCTACACAGCACGCACGCAAGCACACAGTCAAGCCTCTTATCCGACCGACCGCCTACACCTCACGTTACGACCATGACATTACGGTTAACCAATTTTTTTGTCATTTTAAAAAACATCCCTGTTAACCAAGTAGGCTGTAACTGGCAACTCATAAAATAATATAAATGACATCCTTACTAATAATCAATCCATACTTAATATTATAAATTCGAAAGTAACTTTGTCTATCTGTCTATCTGTCTGTTACGTTTTATCACGGCGGAACTGCTGAACTAATTTTGATAAATTTTGGTCCATAGATAGATGGGACCTCCCGGAGGGACATAGATGACTTTTTATTGTGAAAATAAAACTTGAAGGGGGTGAAATAAGGGATGAAACTTTGTATGGGGAACCAATAATTTCTCAAGTTAGGGTTTTTTTACCCTCAATTGGTAAGCCCTTGGCATCTTCTGACCTGATGGTACGAGTAAGTGATGATGATGCCGAAGATGGGGCGGGCTTACCAAGATTCCTCAAATCATATCTACACTGTAAATGCTGTAAATGTAAAAACGGTCTCGGCTTAGTGGGCTTGCGTGGTCGCGCCGATCATGCAGGTTAACTGACTACAGACACGGTCATGACCAGGATAGGTTTGACTGTTAGTGGCATTTATCTCGACTGTTTCCGTGCTTCGAAAGGTACGTTAAGCCGTTGGTCGTTATTTAGTGGGCTAGCGTGGTCGCGTCGATTATGCAGGTTGACTTTCTATAGACAAAGTCGTGACCCGGATGGGTTTGCCTGTTAGTGGCATTTATCTTGAACGTTTCTGTACTTTGCCAGGTACATTAAGCCGTTGGCCGTGACTCAGTGGGCTTGCATGGTCACTTGAATTATGCAAGTTAACTGACTACAGACACTGACCTGACCAAGACCAGGACTCAGCCCAGGGTGAGTTTGACTGATTGTGGCATTTATCTCGACCGTTTCCGTGCTTCGCAAGACTTTGGTGCTCGCTGTTATCACTAGATGGCAGTCGTCAAGGCATGCCGGAAAGCCTTTTAAGCAGCTTGACAACTTCTGAGACTGGGTTGGCCATTAGACCCACAACCTGCATCAATCCGGAGTCGGCCCTGTGTGTGGAATATGGCCTAACGTGACCTACAGTCTCGTGCCACTACATTGAGAATAGGTCTTTAACAGACACTATAAATACTTTTGCTGACGTAGGCAATCACTTAGAAAGGATTTTTGAAAATTCATCCCCTAACGAGTTAAAATATGGGATAAGTATTATATGAAATGTAAAACAGTATAGAGCTCGCCTTTTTCTTTATTCTGAAATACGATAATTAGCGTTCAGTCAAATCAAAATCAAAGTGCGCCAAGTACCATAAACGATGTCAACGCGGGCGAAGCCGCGAGTGGAAAGCTCGTAATAATATACATAAATGCGAAAGTGAGTTTTTTGTTATACATTCAGGGTGTCCCAAAAAGTATGGTCAAGCGGAAGTCCAGAGATAGAACAACTCTAGGGCTACCCAAATCACCCCCATGTATGTTCAGCGATTTTTAGTAGTTTCCGACTTATGATTTTTTTTAGGATTTTTAAAAATTTTTGGCCGGATTGGATTTAATTTATTTTTTAAAAGAATTTATTACAAATTTCCTGTATTTTTTAATGTCACATAATCATTATGAATTGTACTTTCAGACATAAAATAATAAGCTTCGTAACATTAGTGTAAGTAACAAAAGTTATGATAGAAAGTCAAGAATTTTAGATTGAGCGACTCAGATTTAAACTTTCAGCATAAAATAAAAATACAAAAAAAACATAAGTCGGAAACTACTAAAAATCGCTGAACATACATGGGGGTGATTTGGGTAGCCCTAGAGTTGTTCTATCTCTGGACTTTCGCTTGACCATACTTTTTGGGACATCCTGTATATACTCCTTCATCCTGTATATACTCCTTCATTCACGTAGTAAATGATTTTCTTGTACGTGTAACCTAACTTATTTGGAAGGTTATTCCACTTGGCGCTTCAGGACAATTGTACTGCGAAAATTCAACTGGAAAAACAAGATCATACGAGCCGAGTCAAGTTTGAAAAAAAAGTTTTCCACACTTTGCACAGTTTGACACATCCGGGTGAAAGGACTACAAGAAAGGTGGTAGCCAATAATTATTTTTGGCCACGGATGAACACGGATGTTGGAACGTGGGCTAAGACATGCGAAGAGTGCCAGAAATCCAAAATACAGAGGCACAACAAAACACCTTTTTGAGGGTTTCCTGATTCGTCTAGATAACCGATACATCATTACGATGATAGACCGAGGAACAAGATGGCCTGAAGCCGTACCAGTACTGGAGGTAACAGCGGATATCGTTGCAAAAGTTTTTATCAGTACCTGGATATCTCGTTTTGGTTGTCCTGCGGTGATTACTACGGATCAAGAAAGACGATTGGTGTCAAATTTGTTTACATCCTTGGCAAGGATACTTGGAATCAAGAAGAGTTTGATCTTTAAAGGATACTATATCGATTAAGGATTCCTTTACCACCTCCTATTAAATTGTTACCCACTATTTTAGAGTAAAATATTGGTTACTATACATGTGAATGATAATATATTTACTGAGAAAACGATTAACGGCGAGAGCATGATGGCGAGAAAGCCGCTGACGTGCACGCCGGCCGAGCCGGAGCCGCGCACGCTGGTGGGCAGCACCTCCGTGGTCCACTGCGTGACGGCGCTGTATGACATGCTCACGGTGAAGCGCGCCGCGATGGCCACCGACGCCTGCGCGATCCCTGCACACGACATACAGTACATAGTGCTTGCATAGTGCCCAGTGGCCACCGCGCGGGGGTTTATATCCGGACGCATAAATTTTAAAGCCATATTTTTATTTCGCATAAAAATTTGTGTCATACATATCTGAGGTCGTACAATTCTATTGTCATAAAATGTTACGCATAAAGGAGAATACCACGGAAGTATGAAACGCTCGTACCATATTGCGTCTTGAAAAAACCTTCTGAATTGGATAGGGGATAACATATTTAATTATTATACGAAAAATTACTCCCATAGCTACTGTAACTCCAGAGCATTTTCACTTTCATTTTATGTTTTGAGGTTATTTTTAAGTACTTTATCTACGCTCAGGTTTTAACCAATCATTTGATAGCTAGTTTTAGTTAATTATGGTATGGTTCAGTGTTGCTAATGAGTAATATAAAGGAGCACCACAAACCGAACGCGGCACTGTACCTATGTATATTATAATGATGAAGTGCAGTCGACAAATAAAACGAAGTGCTTTAATATAGAAGAACGCTCACGCAAAAGCATCACTCACGCCTCGCACTCGTGCATGCAATTTCTAACGCATGCTTGGGCCTCCACACGTACGCCTCAAGCACATCACGTAGGCGCCTGTATCCAGCAGTGGACAGAGCAGGGCTAGCAACCGCCGGCATGTTTCAGTAGAAGACTTAAGCCCAGCCAAACCACCTGGCCCGCCTACTACAGGGAGTTGTTGGCCGTGTACATTTTCGGCATATATTGGAGGCGGATCACTTCATCATATATACCGACCACAAACCACTACTGTACGCGTTCTCACAACGTCGCTAAAAGTTGCCTCCCGCACAGCTGAACCAACTGACGATCATCTCGCAGTTTACTACGGAGATCGAGTACTTCAAAGGCGAAGACAACACCGTCGCGGACGCGATTTCCCACGTCGAGTCGATTTCGGTTCTTTTCTCAAATTGGAACCGACACTAATTCCAGGCACCAATATTACCATCGCGTGCAACGTGTCGACGAGGCGGCCGCGGCCGAACCTGCTCGGTGAATTTTCCCTCCCATCTGGGAGATTCAGCCATGTCCACCTCGAAATCGTCAGCTCCCTGCCGCACTCTGAGGGCTACACCTATTATCTCCCGGCAATAGACCGGTTCTCGACATGGCCCAAAGCGTGGCTAAAGTCATCCATCACCGCCGAGGATGTTGGCGATACCTTCGTACGCGGCTGGATCGCGCGATTCGTCGTGCCCATCACGGTCACGGTCGATCAAGGCCGCCAGTTTGAGTCAGCGCTATTCAACTGATTCCTCGACCTAGGCGCTACCAAATGCGTACGAACTACCAGCTACCACCCGCAAGCGAATGGCATGGTGGAGCGCTTCGACCGCCATCTGAAGGCTGCACTCATGTTCCACCGAGAAACCTGCCAGAGCCCTACCTCTTGTGCTTCTTGGTATCAGATTGGCTCTCAAGGAGGACCTCAAATGCTCTGCTGCAGACCTCCTGTATGCTTACAGGGGAGCTCCTGGAACCTAGTGCTTTCATACAAAATGTAAGTGACGACTTCGTGGCACACCTGGCCATGACCGACATGCGTCCCGAAGTCGTTCGCTTTTAAGGACCTGGCAGACGCATCTCACATTTTCCTTCGCGACGAACACTGTACACCGGCCCCTATAAAGTCCTCAGTCATTCTCTGAAGACACTTACGTTAGATGTTTCACGTAATAAGGTACAGGTGAGCGTCGATTGGATCGAATGGAAGCCTGCACACATCGCTGCAGACCCCGAGTGAGCCGCGGTCTCACCGAGCACACAGGCGCCCGCGACGCCCCCGGCCTCGCAATGCAACCACATGTCCAGATCCTTCGTCTGCCCCACCAACAGCTCACTCTGCACCAAATCCTCCCACCGTCACACGATCAGGTCAGGGTTAGATTTAAGGATATTTTAGATTTGTGACCTAGTTTTAATATATTTTTTAAAATTATTATTTCGTGTTCTCTAGTTTATAGTGTCTTGTATTGTATTCTATCATACAGGTACACTGTATTCCTTTCCGTGAGGGTGGGGAGGAGGGGGGATGTGGCGGCATACACTATTTGTATGAAAAAAATGTCAGATTTGCGACAAAAGCTGTCCTGTCAATGTCATCCACCTGCCAAAAGATCGTAGTCAGACTGTAATTTGTGATTAACACTGCTTGAAACTTGACAAAACAATGAAACTATACTATACTAGGTATACTTTTTTAAATATCGTAAAGTGCAGCGGCGTAACATGACGTAACGGGGCGTGTGTGCGATGCCGATTTGCAACGTACTGTGTGGCATATGTGGATTTTAAAAAATGCCGCTCCGCAACGTGATTATGGCCCTACGTTACGTCCAAACAAAAATTCTTGTACGTCTGGCAACCCTGGGACGCACCAATGTGATCAAGAATCAAATCTATAAAACATCGTCTGATAGTCAATCTTACCAAGAATTGAAGAAGAGGGCGCGGGTATAGGAAAATGGTGGTGTAATGCGAAGACATCTCTTAGATTAAGAAGAAGAAATATGTGGATGAAGCATAAAAATCTCGATACAACCATAGTGTAGTTTCGGAACACATTTTATGAATCCAGGGCCGCGTTCCGAGGGTGCACTTGACAGCAACCGCTTTGTACCCTCTCTTTCACACTTAGGCAATTTATATTATGCTATCCTGTTGTCAGAGTGAACGTTTGCTGTCAGAGTGTACAAAATTTAGGGGATATATCAAATTAAAATCTTTTTTCATACATTTCTTTCCTGCAGTTCGAATAGGTCTAGAAAAAATTAAGTGTGCTTAATAAATTTAATTACGATTTTTGACAAATGTCTGGTTAAGACGCAACATGGTACGAAATCTGGCAATCTCCTTTGTAGTCATATTTTTCAAAGTCATAATGATATGATTGCATAAAAATTACGTCATAACGTATGTGCTCATAACTATACCTTGGCATATTTTTTGCTAGCCATAAAGTAATAAGCCATAATGCCATTTTTATACACATTGTTAGTCATATTTTTCCCAGTATTAGTCACAAGCACCAGACATACAAAAGCAATTAAGTAACTGAGATTTTCATATGAGGCGGTTCGTAACAAATAAATAAAAATTCATCATCATCGGCCTGTATAAGTCCACTGTTGGACACAGGCCTCCCCTAAGGCACGCTACTTACCTATACCTATCTTCGGCCACGCGCATCCAGCTGTTACCAGCAACCCTGCGCAAATCATTGTTCCACCTAGCCTAGGGGGCGTTTGCTCAAACGCGATCTCCACTATAAAACTCTTTTTGTCCACCGGTTGTCAGTTCTTCGACATATATGTAGGGCCCATTGCCACTTCAGTGTGCTAATTCTCTGAGCAATGTCGGTTGTTTTGGTTCTCTGGCAAACAAGCATGCAAGAAAGCAGTTGGTCTGTGGTGCTCATATCAATCAAACCTAACACTGCGACTCTGAACCTAAATGAAGAATACTACCAATTTTTGTTTTTTGTCTTAAAATATACTCTATTAAAAATAAAAAAATATGGTGAAATTTTTTTTTTGACACGTTTGATAGTTTCCGAGATACTGAATTATTTAGGTAGGCAAGTGACGCGGGGTCGCCGCACGCTGCTGTGACGTCACTACGCAACGGTCGCTCAGTGCGCGCACCGTTCCCTACCTGTATGTATGAAGTTTGCGTTGAAAATATTAAAAATGACGAATCCAAAAACTAGAAAATCGTGCTCGTGTCAAAGTGCTTAAATACAACTACCAATATACCCGAAAAGTTCTTTTTTACTGTTATATTTTTGAACCTTAAAGTCAAAAGAAATGGATGAAAAGTATGATCCACCCAGACCCAAAGCCAAAAGTTGTGTCTATCACCTTCTCCTTATCTTATAACTTTTGCATAAACAGTAACGTCGTCGCCGTAGCTATTTCTAGCCAATCTAAAATAAAATAAATATGAGTTAACCGATACACATAAAAAATAAAAACCAGTAAAGTGCGAGTCTGACTCTCGCGCAGAGGGCTTTGTCCACACCTACAAACAAACAATATTTTAAATTTTATCAACTTATTTTAAGATTTATAGATAACTTCTTAGAGATTTTCCTGTAATTTATAAGCGAAGATCTATTTTCTGTATATATATTTGTTTAAGTTTTATGCCCAGTTTTCGGAAATAAGCAGTGAGGGGCATGGTAAAGGTGATGGTGTCAAAATCACTTATGTCATCAACTGTAATATAATGACACAATAACGACACTGAAGCGGCCATGGCTCAGCGCTGCTTATGTGGTCGCGTCGATCACACAAGTTAACTGACTACAGACACGGTCACAACTTGGATGGGCTTAAATATCAGTAACTATCACTAGATGGCAGTCGTCAATCTATGTCGGAGGCGTTATAGGCAGCTTGGATGGACTGCTAGTCAAGTCCATCCAAGCTGTGACCGTGTTTGTAGCCAGTTAACCTGCGTGATCGACGCGACCACGTAAGCAGCGCTGAGCCATGACCGCTTCAGTGTTGTTATTGTGTCATTATATTACAGTTGATGACATAAGTGATTTTGACACCATCACCTTTACCATGCCCCCACTCCTTATTTCCGAAATATCAAGTTCATAAATATTATTATTACCTGCATTTTTCAATACTTGTAATGAAAAATAAGTATGTAGGTTCTTATAGGGATCAACAGATTTGTGATAAGAAAGAAAAAATAAGTTGTAAGTACTTTTGCATTTTTATTTTAATCATTGTGTCTCGGCGGCCGCGGTAAAGAAATCAGAGTTATTTGAGAAATAGTAGCTTAACTCGTCTATTTAAGGAATCATTAGATTTTTCAATCAACTTTTAAAACTGTCATCGATTATACTTGTAACACTACTGTAACACCGATTCACATAAAAAAAACTCCAGTTAGAAATGTTATTGTGGGCGAACGTAGGGACCATCCGATAGCAATGTATGAAGAACACAGTACGGTGAGAGCGGCGAGTTGCGGTATGACGTCACGCGCGCTTGGCGCGCCCGAACGAAGTATTTGAAAAAGGCGGAAACTAAAATTATCGTAACTTCAAAACTACTCGCTTGATTTAAATGAAACAAAAACAAGTGTATTTCTAGACATTTAGGCTACACGGTCATAAAGTTTCAAGTGATTTAACGGACCCATTAACATTCTTCATTGTCCGGGTCGGGGTGCTCCAAAATTTCGAGCTCGCTTCTAATATTAATTTTTGACTAATTATTCGTATTTTATGTGATTTTGCATGGTGTTTTGTAATTTATTTTGGTAGCTAGTTATTTAGGCAATAAGCATACTTATCTTTTAAATACCACATTAAATGTAATGAATAAAGTGGGCAATTTTTATTACTTATTACAAGCATTCATGCGGGCGAGCAAGTATGCAAGCAAGCAAACAAGCATGCAAGCAAGCATGCAAGCAAGCATGCAAGCAAGCATGCAAGCAAGCATGCAAGCAAGCATGCAAGCAAGCATACAAGCAAGCATGAAGGCAAGCAAGCAAATATGCCAGCAAGCAGTCGGTCTGTGGTTCTTATATCAATCAAACCGAACACTGCGACTGTGACGGGAGGCGAGTCTGCGCCTTACAGTCTCCAAACCTAAATTGTTCATGTCGGAGTGCTCCGAAATTACGAGCTCGCTTCACTCGCTCTCGCTTCTAATATTAGTTTTTGACAAAATTTCTAGTAACGTAAAAGTACCTATGCAGTTATTTAAATTAAAAATTTTTGAAATATGCTGGAAAAGCTTTAGGAGGTATAACAATTATGCAGTGAGATTTTATGACATAAAAGCTTTATGAGGATTACCAATTAGGACAAGATATTTTATGAGCAGAAAATTTATGACACAATACAAGTAGGACCAAAAAAATTATGACATGAGATATGTATGACAAAAATAGTATTATGCCAAGGTATAAGCATGAAAATATATTATTATGATGAAGAGATTTAGGCTAAAAGTTGTATGGCCTAAAAATTTATGACAAAGAATTTTATGCGTGCGGAGGGTTACCCCCGCGCGCGCACTAGCACACAAACAGGCAAACGAAAATAAAAAAAATATTAACAACATTTGTTGCAATTTACTGTACAAAATAGTACAGAGTATTATATGTAATTTATAATACTTTACAATATTAAATTAACAATTTGAAATAATATGTCATTACAATTAAAACTAAATAAAAACAGATTACTGGCACACACAATATACACATAAGCTTTTTGTTCATCCACTTTCACTGTGCGTTTGGACGGCTTAGTTATCCAACGAACCTTTAGGGACGAATATTGCAATGCACGTGAGCAAACCCGTCGCAAACATGGGCACGCAGGTCAGAATACGCCGCCCGCCTCTGCGAACAGAGGAGACAGCTCGCTTAGCTCGGCGCGATTAAAGATCAATGGCAAAGTCCCATATATCAATTTATCTGAATTAAATTTGTTAAAGTATAAAAATAAAACATACAAAAACTATTCAGGTGTTACTCCATAACGTATTTAGACTCTCTGAACCAGAAAAAAAAAGATAGAGAATGATTTCCTTACACTAAAAATGAAACAAGAAATAATCTTCTACAATTATGAAGTGTCTAGCGAATGGTAACACTAAAAGCACAACAATTACATTTTCCTCAGGGTCGCGTTCAATGGGTACACCCTGACAGAAACTGTTGCTGTTTTGTACTTTCCTTTTCGCACTTACGGGATTTATATTAGACTATCCTGTTGTCAGAGTGAACGGGTGCTGTCAGAACGTACCCTTGGGATGCGCCAAGGGATCAGTTAGTCAACTAATTTTCCAAAAAGAATTAATTAATTTCCTCCGGTTGCAATAACCATACTGATTTATTTAAAAATCAAGAGTAAATATTTAACTTATTTTTGTTTTCGTCTTTATTTTATATGTTTTAAAAAGTCAGGTATGATCTTGCCATTATTCTTTGTAATCACGCTGTTTTAAATTTAACCATGCTGGTTGTACCTTCACGAATCAAGTGATTAATTTTCACAACACTTCCCGAAAATGTACTTTTAACACTGTACGCTACAGGGTCAGCCAAAGAAACATACAACCAAGAAATACTATTCTGGGCATTCTAGCGCAGTCAGTATAGAGGATGTAAGGGCCAGATTTCCGAAAACTGATAGGGTGAATTAAGTTCATCATACTAAGATAATCTGCATAAACAAAAAGTTCAGGAATGTTAAGGTAACCCGAGGAATCGGGTTTCTTTTATTTTCTCCTACGCAATGTAACGCAGTCGCGCCAATGCTATAGGTGGGTAGTGCGTAGTGCTCCTACCTTCACACGCAAACGATTGTGTAGGTACGTTAAAGATTTTAAAAAACATGAAATTGAAATGAATTTATTCAGATTAATTATTAATTTACCAAAGTTTAGTTTATTTAATGTTTATTCATTTTATAGGTACGAAACAACAAAATGAAAACCCACTTACCTTAAAATCACTCTGGTCGTATGATATACGGCTTGAAGTGCCCCCCACCGAGAAGTTCTTCTCCGCATGTAAACGGGGCATCAGGTTGGGATCTTCACTGCATGCATTACGTAGCTGCTCCACGTTCCACATGTTCGTAGGTAATTCGAAGACGCATTTCTTCGGCACTATCGCATGCACTAACATACACTTTTTCTTTTAAATAGCTCCATAAGAAGAAGTCTAGGGGTGTTAAGTTCGGCGATCGTGCTGGCCACGTCCCATGGTTGAGGCCCAACCTACCAATCCAGCGATTGGGAAAGGTAGCGTTGTACAAACTGGAAGAACTACATGGGGAGGAGCGCAATTATGTTGGAAGCAGATCATGCGCAAGTGGCGTGTCTTCGGTCTACCATTCTACGCACAGCACTTCACGGAGTGTCTGCAGTTTCCGTTCCAATTCCGTACACAGAAATTCTATAATAAATATAGCGTAGTCCGTTCATGCGCTCGGGTAGGAACACAGGCCCCAGGATTTTATTTTCGTAAACTCCTGCCCAGAAGTTCACTGACAGACGTTCCCCGAGGCACTAGAGCACGTCTGCATATTCAGTATGTAGCAGTGTTAAGGGCGCTACAAGCCATCAGCATAACTAACAACACCTACACATTAAACAGCGTAATTATTTTCGATAGGCGAGGGGCACGCGGTAGTCGCGGCACACGAAAAACGACACGCGCGGTGCGGTTGATCAAAGACTACTGAAGGGTCTCACTGAAAAAAAAAGCTTAAGTGGCAATTATAACTGTTATCCGAATGATCCGAGGGTTGTGGGTTTAATTCCCACCTAGGGAAAACATTTCTGACAGTGACATAAGCAAATTTGTTTGCTGTGTCCGGGTATATTGTATCTATATATGTAGGTATGTATCTAAAAGTATCTATGTATGTGTGTATATCAGCCTCTGTTCCCATAATACATAAACTAGGATTAGTTTGGTACCAGACGACTGTGTGTGATTTGTTCCGTTCCGTTCCTGTGGCTCACTGACCAGAAGTTCTTCTGCAGGGGCGTTGAGGTTAGAGTATAAGGAATCATGGGCGAAGTTGTAACACCCTAAGTGAGTGGCTCGAGCACCGTGACGGTATGTAGCATCCAACCGGATCTTGAGGGTACGTGGGTGACACAGCCTCAGGTTCCGAGGTCATTTACTGAATCCTGCCGGCAGCACAGGAGACCGTTCACCTGGGGGCGTATCAACTATCGTCCTTGTGCCTCTATGCAGCTGAGATCTACCCAACACACCAGTGGCCACGTAGATAGGATCAGGAGTGTAGGTGGCTTTTGCAGTCGGGATGGGGGCGGGAGGATGGATAGGACCGACAAGTATACCAGCAACGAGTCAGCATGTGGAAGATAGATACTATACTTGGTGTGTAACATTTACAGGGAGGAAAGTATGACTGCTTGTTTTGAAGTAGTTGCAGTAGAAGGGTGTCTTCAGATTCCATTGTACTGTCTTTTTAGGTTCTATGCTTTATCAGTAGGTATTTTGCGGAGATATCATGTATCAAGTTATCGGATGGATGCGCTGTGCTCTTTAATCCGTTGCGACTTGACGTTTTATTCTTTGTCCTGCATCGGTGTTACTGTTTATCCTTTTTTCGGAGTTGTATCTTCCGTGTTTCGTCGAATGTCTCGTAATTTTGATGTTATTGAATCGGGCCTAAAGCTTTGTTCTCGTAGTTACACTATCCACTCTAATGGTTTCTTGGTTTTTGTTACAACTATAACTTTATTACCAACCATGCTAGACCAGATGTGGCGATTTCCACAAAAACCTTATATGTCACACACACACATAGCACTGCATGTTATAAACGAAATAAAATAATAACATTCACCCTTTTGAGTTTGTCTTTTTGTTCGCATATCAACGTTCAGTGCCATTGGCCATTATTCTTATGGCCTACAGATGTTTCTTCCTCGTTGTTAGAAATTCTTGAGTAGGTAGCGAGGATTTTTTTGGGTTCTCAGAATCCGCAACGGATGTCCTGCTGTGTCGAAGCTTCTTGAAATTAAAACGAAACTTTTTGAAAGGTGGACACTTATGGATTTTATAATCAGCTTCGCGTTTAGCCTGCTTTAATGACACGAGAAAACCAAGGAGCACAACACGTGAAGCACGTGAAACAAATAAAAAACACACCCATGACACTTGGCACGCACAAATAATCACAAACATATAAATTGTGTTGAGTGAACAATGTAAACAAGTACCTGTAATAGTGTAGTATCCCTACCTAGGTCTTCTTCTATCTATTAAAAAACTCATATCAAACAGAGATAGATCATCTCCGATGTCATTGCTTTCTACCATCATCATTCAAAAACTCTATTTTTGAAAAGTTTGTTTTAAAAAGTTTTACAGATTGCAAATGTTGTCAGTACAAATCAAACATTGCGAAATCAGAACGGTCTCACCGGGTTCCATATGGTTGTTTTCTTCTCCTCTGCAAAACACCTTTGAATTTTCGCGTATGCACTGCGGCGGTGTTTATACGATATTATCACAAGTTATTGTCAATAAATCTTAATTTTCACCTCGAACTTAATTTACGTCACACCGCGATTAGGATGCGCAAGCGCTCGGGCGCAAGGGCCATTATCACAGTCAAGTTATCGTAAAGCAAGCGCTCGGGCGCAAGGGTCCTGCAATAAACTAAGACAAAGGAGTTTCTAAACAAAAGCACACCCGCGCCGGATGGACCGCGCGGCGACAACGGCGCGGCTGCGTCCGCTCTCGACCGCTGCCCGAACAAGACTCTCCTGTGTCTTGTGAGCTTCTCTGAACCCCGCAAGGGGTTCGGAGGAGACCGTACCGGGACTGATGTCCCCCGACGGTGGGTGCTTCCGCGACCCGCTACTACGGGCCGGTGCTGGGTTGGGCCGACGTGGCCCTGTCTTCCTCGCCTGCTGGCCGCACTCCCTGTGCTTCCGGCGGTGCGTTTTGGCGGTAGGCGTCTGCGAGCTCTCTTGGGAGAGCCTTCTTGTTTAGCGGCTTTGCTTGAGCCGGTGCCAGGCCTCTGATGTGCTCGAAGCCCGAGTGATCGGCTCGAGAGAACATGTGGTACGCCAGGCGGGAGACAAAGGTGTCGATTGTCTCCACTTTGAGGTCCCTTCTGAGGACCTCATTCCTGACGTACATGTGAGCGTCTGTTGCCCATCTCAGGGAGACGCACTGCTGGGCTTCGAGCTTCTTTCTGCTGGTGTTGGAGGCCATTTGGTACCAAGCTGGGGCTGCATATGTGAAGATGGGGCGCAGGTATGTCTTGTAGATCCCCAGCTTGGTGCGTAGAGGGAGCTTGGATTTGGACACCGGCTTCAGCAGGTTCCTTGTGGCTCTCGTCTTATCGCAGACGCCTTTGATGTGCCTTTTAAAGTTCAGGCCGCGGTCGATAGTGACCCCCAGGTACTTGACCGCCGGAAGCCATTCTATTTCTTGGCCCTGAAGTGTGAGCTTCTCGGGGAGAGCGTAGAAACCCAGGACGATGGCCTGGGTTTTGGCGACGTTCACCGTCAGTCGCCACTTCTCTAGCCATGGCGGGAGCTCTTGCAGTGTTCTCTGCATTTTGACAGCTGCGTGCCTTGCATTAAGGGACGACGTGACACTTCGTGTGCGTGTGCGCAGCGATCGGACGTGTCGCGAAGCCTGTTAAACTTTTATTCTCAAAATCATTTTTCTAAAATCTGTGATTGGTTAATTCGTTAAACCTTCAATTCCTTGTCGCACTTACGGTGATCTAATGGACTGACTCCGCCCACTGGGAGGGACTAGAGTGAAATAACAACAGTTCTAGAAGTTAAGTCTTTAGCCGGACTCGAACCTGCAACGGCGAATCGAAGCTGCGAGTCGAACCGCTGACCCGACATAGCTGGCCCTGCGGTGAGCGAAATTGCAAACCGGTATCTACGCCACTTTAGTGAGACGCACTACGCAAACAGGTCGTGCGAGCAAACTTCAGCCCTACGTACGCAGTTATACGGTGAGATGTCTAAGTGCGCGCTTTGTGGACGTTTCATAGCGTCGGCGGATGGCATCCATTGTGCAGCCTGTGGTGGAGTTTACGAAAGGCAATGTCTTAAGATATCAAAGGGCATAAAGATACCTGAAAACTGGCTATGCCCAGGATGCGCATGCAAGCAGCCTAGAAAAGACAACACTGGATTGTGTGAGTTAAATTCTCCGACTCAAAAACAGGATAGCAGCTCAGACACCGATAGTAAAACTACGGGACTGGAACGTGAACTAAAGCTATTTAGAGCTGAATTATCGGCCATGCGTCTCGAAATTGGCAGCGTTAGCTCAAAATTTGACCAGCTGCTATGTTCTGTTGAGGATATCAATAGGCGCATTGACGGCATGGAGGGAAGAATCACTGCTTTAGAGCAGCGGCAAGGAGGGGAGACAGCATTAAACGACAACCAGGAACTTGCTAAAACAATTGAGAATCTCAAATCCGAGCTCAACGACAGGGACCAAGATCTCCTTCTAACGGATATGGAGATAACAGGTATCCAAGAAGTCAGTGGTGAGAACGTATCCCACATCATCTGCTTGGTGGCGGAGAAGCTGGGCGTACCAATTGAAGAACGAGACGTAGTAAGCGCGGAGCGCAGTGGACCGCGCCGCGGGGGGGCTGTGGAGGGGGCCGACGAACGCCCACGCCCGCTTGTTGTGCGGCTTGCGCGACGCGCACTGCGAGACCAGCTGCTGCGCGCGGCGCGAGTACGGCGCGGCGCCGACACCGCTGGTATGCAACTGCCGGGAGCGCCACGGAAGTTTTACGTGAACGAGCGTCTGACTCGTACAAACCGACAGCTGTTTTACAAGGCGCGCCAGGCGGCCGCCCAAAAGAGCTGGAAATACGTGTGGACGCGAAATGGGCGTATCTTTACTCGGCGCACAACGGACGGTGAAGCTCGTCGTATACGCACGGAGGTAGACCTTACTGTGGTTTTTGGAAATGGTTCGGTTGGTTGATGTTTTTCTTGTTTCTTCCTCACTTTGTGCTATTGCTATCACTATCAGCAATCTTTCTGTTTTCACGCTCTTATGCCTGTAATCTTAAAGGAGATGGTCAATATGGCTCTCATTCAAAGCTAATCAACTATTGCATTTGTAAAGTTATAACTTGGCGGAGTGCTGTATTGCTGGAAATTCCTAAGTTAACTTATCAAAGTACCTACTCATTAACTATCAATGCTTGTAAGTTTAATGATAAAAACATTTTATTCTGCTTATCCTACTTGAAATACATACTACACAAACACACACACACAAATATACACACCTTCCACAAATTATACACTAACATTTTCTTTAAAAAGTGCTATATAAATTTAATACAAATAATTACAGCGTTCTTTGTTACTGCTTATAAAATCAAATGTATAAACAACAACTTGCCTGTGAAATCCAATAATTATATCAAATATAATATCGGTTTCAATTTTATTTGTGATATCCTGCTTAAGCTCGTTACTTGCATTACAAGCCCGGATTTATCCACTTTGCTTTTTGTTTGCATGGCTCTATTGTCTCGCATAGTATTAATTTTTATTAAAAGGTCCTAAACGCGCAAACATAAGAATTGGCTTCCTTAATCCGGGCTCATTAGGTTCGAAACACGACGAATTCATAGTAGCTATGGCACATCACAATGTCGATATTATGGCTATTAATGAGACGTGGCTCCGTGAGCGGGAGGACGGCCGAGCGCCTGTCCTACCGGAGTACCGGCTACGCCACCGTCCACGGCCCGCGAGCGTGCGTGCGCGCGGCGGCGGTGTGGGCTTCTATCTGCGGCGAGGCCTCGTAGCGCGCTCGTGCACGTGCCCCCCCGCACCACCCGTAGAGCAGATGTGGCTTAGTTTATGTCTAAATGGTAAAAGGCTGTTAATTGGCACTGCGTATCGGCCACCGTGGCTCGACGTCGACACTTTTCTTGATACGCTTACAGACACTATTACTTCTTTTACAAATTACGATCATATTGTCCTTCTAGGAGATTTCAATATTAATTTGTTAAATAACGACACAAATTGTACTAAACTAAAAAATTTTCTTCACTACATAAATCTTGAACAATTCGTCGACACACCTACTCATTTCACTGAGCATAGTGAAACACTTATTGATTTGGTCTGTGGTGACATTAATATTAAAAATATCCTTGTCAATTATATTCCTACTTTAAGCAGTCATGCCCTTATAACTTTCGAGGTAAATCTCAAGAAAAGCTACCGACTAGGTGGCTTACTTTCCGCCCTTTAAATAGTATAGACTTAGAATTATTTAATCAAACACTACATACTATACAGTGGAATACAGTAGCCTCTTTAACTAATATTAATGATATGGTTACCTGTTTTTCACAGGTACTTCTTGTCTTGTTCGATTCGTTTGCACCGCAAAAAGTAACCATTTCTAAAGAGATTGATGTTCCTTGGATAACCTATACTATTAAGAAAATGATAAAACTACGAAACGACGCGCACAATAGATTCCGACAAACAAGAAATGAGTTACATAAAATATATTACAAAGAGCTTAAGACTTGCGTAAATTCTGCTATATATAATGAAAAACGTGCTTATTTTGAACAAAATATAAATAAAAATATTTCTAAGCCTCGAGCACTGTGGAAGAATTTTAAAAAGATAGTTGACGTTACTGGAAAAAGGCCCGACACTGATCTTCCGGATCATCTTTCTGATCCTGATAAAATCAATATTCATTTCGCAGATGTTCCTGGTAAGACAGAAGTCGCACTTTCGGACCTGACTTACTTTGAATTTCATAAAAATGGCACAGCGACATTTAACTTACAGCCGGTCAGCGAAGATGTCATTCTAAAAATTATTAAATCATTAAAATCAAATGCTATTGGTATCGATGGTATATCGCTTAACATGTTGGTTCTCACGCTGCCCAACTCTATATCTGTAATAGAGGAAATGGTCAATCTATCGATTATGTCACATACCTTTCCTGATTCTTGGAAGGTCGCTCTTGTAACACCAATACCGAAAAAGACTGATGTAACAGAGTTTAAGGACCTACGCCCTATAAGTATCTTACCGTGTTTATCGAAAATTGTTGAGAAAGCTGTCTGTATCCAACTTACTGAGTATTTAGAAAAGACAAATATTCTTCCTAAATTTCAATCAGGCTTTAGAAAATACCGTAGTACTTCCACAGCCTTAATTGATGTTGTTGATAATGCCTTAACTGCTCAAGATGCGGGCCTCTGCACGGTTATAGTATTGCTTGATTTTTCTCGCGCCTTTGATGCAATCAATATTTCATTGCTTCTTTCTAAGATGTCGTACTACGGTTTTGATATAAATACTGTAGAGTGGTTCGCTAGCTACTTGCTTGGACGCTCGCAAATGGTTAAAGTCTGTGGTAGGGATGGAAAGCCACGGTTCTCTGAGTCTTGTAGCTTGAAAAGAGGTGTCCCTCAAGGCTCTATATTAGGCCCTCTTCTCTTTTCGTTATACACGGAGGATGTATGTAGAGTAATCAGGCACTGTCAGTACCACATGTACGCTGATGACATCCAAATATATTTGTCGTTTAATCCTAAAGACACAATTTCCTCGATTGCTAAAATCAATGAAGACCTCCAGCGCATTATTGCTTGGTCTGAAGCTAATTCCTTGGCATTAAACCCAACCAAATCAAAATACATGATTTTAGGCACTAAACATCAAGTAAATTGTGTCAATATGTATAACCCATCTATCTTGGAAGGTCAGGTTGAACGCGTCACAGAAATCCGTAATCTGGGAATTCAAATGGACTGGCAGCTACGCTTTGAGAGTCATGTCTTGGAAATAGCGCGAAACTGCTTTTATAGGTTAAAATTATTATACCGTGTGCGCGACTTTTTGAGTGTTGATTTACGGATTCAAATGTGTGATGCACTAGTTTTATCCAGATTGGGATATTGTGACACGGTGTATGGGCCTCGGTTATTGGCTCGGACTGAAAGAGTGGTGCAGAGAGTACAGAATGCTTGCGCGAGATATTGTTTTAATATTCCGGCTCGAACGCACGTTACGCCATATCTAAACAATGCCAATATTTTAAAAATGACTCTTCGAAGAGAGCTCCACTTAGCTACCCTTCTTTTTGGAATAACTAAGTTCGGCCAACCGGAGTATCTCTATGAAAAGTTAAAATGGAGATGCGAAGAAAGTTCTCGTGCTGTCCGTGCTGCGGGAAATGTACTAGTGCCGTACCAACATCGTACAACTGCTTTTCGGGGCAGTTTCAAGTATACAGCAACCAGATGTTGGAACAACATACCCCCGCCACTGCGAGATATGACAACATCTCATAATTTTAAATTAAAATACAAGAGTTATCTACTTGAACACCAAAAACAACTGCCTGTCGGATGTCGAATACAACCAACCTATAACATCAATTACTAAAACAACACACACACACACACACACACACACACACACACACACACACACACACACACACACACACACATGGTACACAAACAACAAACCTACTTACCATTTATATTTCTTTTAAATTTTGCTTCTATTTATTTGCTTTCTTTTAATGTGCCTCTGTTCCGTCATTGCTGGCCGCTTCGCACGCGCATACGATTGGGCACCGCTGAAAATCAGCGCTGTGGCACTAGTCACAGCACATGCTGAGTCGGGGTCCATTTTTCTGGCACCACAGCACTCCAACGACTATTTATGTTTAAGCTTAGTTTTTCTTTTTGTAATTTTTGTTTTATTTTTTGGTATCTTATTGTTTTATTTTTCGAAAAAACTTGTATCTTTTATTTTTAATGTGGTGTCGAAAATAAATGTTGTCTATGTCTATGTCTATGTCTACATACGCCGCGTCGTCTGCGTACAGTGCCAGCGTGGAGTCGCCTGCGGTGGGGATGTCGTCCGTGTACGCGGCGTAGCACGTCGGCGACAGGCAGCTGCCCTGTGGAACTCCAGCTCGGATGGGCCTTTTGGACGATAGTGCGCCGTCCAACTCTCACCCGGAAGCTCCTGTCTCTCAGGAAACTCTCCATGATCGACAGCATTTGGTAGGGCAGTGGGAGTGCGGCCAGCTTATAGAGGAGTCCCTCATGCCACACCCTGTCGAAGGCCTTCTCCATGTCTAGGAATGTGGCGACGGAGACCCTCTTCTTGTTGGCGTTGGTTGCGAGGAGGTGTAGTACTCTTGCCAGCTGAAGAGTTGTGCTGTGTTCGGCCCTGAACCCAAACTGTTCGGGCCTGGGGGTCATGTGGGGTGTCATCTTTTTTAGCAGCATTACTTCGAAGAGTTTGGACAGGGCCGATAGAAGAGTGATCGGCCTGTAGCTTTCGGGGAGAAGGATGTTCTTCCCCGGTTTTGGCAGCATGATGACGTGCCCCTCCTTCCAGGCGCTTGGGAAGTGACCCGTGCGCATGATGCCATTGAAGAGGCGGGCGATGGCTGCCACGGTGCGTGCTGGGGCGTGGCGGAGGGCTTTGTTGGTTATGCCATCCGCGCCGGGTGCCTTCTTTGGCTTTAGGCGGCGGATGGCCTTTTCCACTCCAGCAGGGGAGAAGAAAACATTGAATGTCTCGTGGATTTCGGCGGGGATGGGTCGGGCAAAGACCTCCCTGAGCTTCTCCCGCACCATGCGCTCGTGCTCCTCGTTGCGCACTGGGTTTGGCTCGAACTGCCGTTGGAGGGACTCAGCGTAGATTTCCGCCCTGTCTTCTGCCCGGTACCTCAAGGTACCGTCGGCGTGTTTGAGAGGGCGGATGGGTGCGGGCTTGTTTTTCAGCTGCCGGCAGAGTCGGTGAATTGAGGTCCAGTCCCCCTCGACCGACGATAGGTGCTCGTCCCATTCATGGGATCGGTGCTCCACCAGTGCCTGTTTCACTTTGTCGGTGAAGGCATTCAGCTCCCTTCTTACCGCTGGGCACCTGTTAAGTTGCCAGCGGAGGCGGAGTTTCCTTTTTTCTACCAGCAAGTTGCGAATTCTTGCTGGTAGAGGCTTCATTTTGGCTGGGGCTGCCGACGTGGTGGTTGCCGCCTCGGTGGCAGAGTGAAAGGAAGCTGTGATGTCCTCCGTGAGCCGCTCGACTTCGAGGTGGGAGTGGACTGGGAAGGATGGAGTGGCATTCTCCATTTGTGCTGCGAACGCTTCCCAGTCTATCCTCTTGCGAGCTGCTGGGGGGCTCGGGGCACTGGTGGGGTCTTCTATGACCACCAGGACTGGCTGGTGGTCGGACTGGACCTCGTCGTCCATCACCTCCTGCGTCGGTGGGGCGCTGAGGCCTTTGTAGACTACCAGGTCTATGACGTCTGGCAGAGTGTCTTCGACGCCCAGGTGGGGGTACCGTATCGGGACCTCCGGGCCCTGGACGTCATAGCCGTGGGTCTCAGCGTCGTTGAACAGCTTCCGGCCGTTGGGGCAGGTTCTCGACGAGTTCCAGCCTGGGTGCTTGCAGTTCCAGTCCCCCGCTAAGATAGTGGGGTAGCTGGGACTGAGCAGTTTGCGAACTTCGCTGACATCCAGGCTGGTCTGCGGGCGGTAGACGGCATATCTCCACTCCAAGGGCGTCGAAGGTTTTTTTGTTCTCCGGAGTAGGCAGCAGTTGGTGAGCGATGCCCCGCTTTACCGCCACCAAGAGGCCCCTGTAGGCTCTGCCTCCACTGGACTGGTGTAAGTGGTATGTGTGGAATCCCGGGATATCCATTTTTGTGTTCTCAGAGAGCATAGTCTCCGAGATGAGCAGGACGGAGACATTCTGCTCTCTGAGGATGGGCTTCAGAAGGGGGACCTTCTTTTTAAGGTCTCCACCCGCGTTCCAGTGGAGGAGTCTAAGATTTGGCTGCGAGGAGGTGTAGGATCTCCTCGAGCAGTTTGGTGGCTCTTGCGGTGTCTGTGGCAGGGGCTTGGGCCTGCTTGCTTGCCCGGCTGGGGTTCCCAGATTTCCCCGCTTTGGGCTGCTGGGAGGGCTGCTTCGGCTGCTGGGGCTGGGGCTTCTTGACCTGATGCTTACGTTTGCGCCTGGTGGCTCCTGTGCTTGCCGACGTTGTGGCGGGGTCGGTGAAGGCGAGGGTACCCGCTTTTTTGTTCCTCGCCTCCCGCCGAAATGTCGGGCAGGAGCGGTGATTGGCGGGGTGCGGGCCTCCGCAGTTTGCGCATGTGGGTGCTTCTTCACGCGGGCGAGGGCATTCGCCGGCGAAGTGTTGTTCCCCGCAGCGGACACAGGCGGGGGTGCGGTGGCAGTTCTGGCTAGAGTGCCTGAAGCCCTGGCATCTGTGGCACTGCGCAGGGCCTTTCTTTGCACGCCAGGCCTCGATGATGATGCCCGGCATGCAGAGTAGCTCCTTCACCGCGTAGATTGCGGGGATGGTGGCGGGGGTCGGCTGGAGTTCGGCGAAGAATATGCATCCGGGCCTTCCCCTGCGCCCGTTGATGTGACGGATGTATGTGGGCTCGAACCCGAGGGAGTTCCTCCTTGATCTCCTCGGGGTTCGAGTCCGCGGGCAGTCCTCTGATGGCGACCTTGACGGTGCGCTCTGTGGGCAGGGAGTAGGAGAACCATATTAAGTTCTCCGTTTTCTCCAGATTGGAGAGATGCGCCTGGATGATCCGGTATTCGTTCTCGTCCTCGGGGGAGAACCGCAACCCCTTGCCATATGGTCGGGCATTTGGGGCGCGGCCGAGCTTCTCCTTCAGCCGCTGGAGGTGGGTTTTCCAGGACGGAAAGTTTTCCACCACCAGCGGTGGGAGGCGCGGTTTTTTGGGCGCTACGGGCGCCGCAGACGCGGCGGGCGCGGCATCGGTGCGCGCGAGGGCCGCGTTGCCGGTACCCTGTGCCGCTGTTATCGCGGCGGGCGCGGCGGCGGCGCGCGCATAGCTCGCTCTACCGGATGCCGGGAGCGGAGCGGCGGGCGCTGCAACGGTGCGCGCGGGGGGCCCGTTACCGGGTCCCCCCTTCGCGGCGGTAGCGGGCGCAGCAGCGGAGTGCGCGTGGGCCGCGTTACCGGAACCCACGGTTTTGGCGTACGAGCGAGCGGGCGCAGCTTCGGAGCGCGCGTGGGGCGCGTTACCGGGTCCCCACATCGCGGCGTTCGGGTACACGGGCGCAGTTTCGGAACGCGCTAGGGGCGCGTTTCCGGGTCCCCTGGTTGCGGCGACGGTCGAGGCGGCGGTTGCCGGGTTGGCCAGGATGACCTTGGCTCCCGGTCTGGGGTCCCGGGTGAGGTCCACCGCTGGGGCCAGTGGGGGAATCGTCGGGGCTGGGGCGTCGAACTCGCCGCAGCGACGCTTGGGTGCATTTGCGGCGGCTGCGTCCGACTCAGGGCTGCGCAGACGCCTTCCGGGTGGTGCAAAAGAAGGCACCAGCTCCTGGATCAGCGCCGAGCAGGCGTCCAGGTTGGCAGGAGGCAGCAGCAGTTCGCTCGTCGTTGCCCATTGGCAGGACTGCGCGAACAGTTCCTCGGAGTGTTGAGGTTCTCCGGTGGCATCTTGTTGTAGGAGGCGTTCGCGCTCCATCAGATGCTCCGCCATCGCCCTTAACAGCTCCTCCGACCCGATCCGTGATCTGCACATACGTGCGAGGATCACGGTATCGGCGTCCAACGCCGATCTGGGTGTGAGGGGCTGCGATGGGCGCTGTTTGGTGCTCGTAGGTGTCGCGAAGCCGTCTTGGCTCTGTTCCATGTTGGAACCGGGGGATGCCGACGACTGGTTGGATGACGATGATGATGTATCATCCGACCCTTGGCTTGGGCTGGGGCTTCTGGGCATCTTTGGTGCGGGTGGTTGCAAAATAATTTATTTTGCGGTTACCCACGGTTGGCGAGGGTAGTTGAAGAAAGTGAATTTTACAACTACCTCCAACTTTGGCAGTTCACACTCGGGTGTGGGTAGGTGGAGAAAATGTTTTCACCACTACCCTCCTCAGGTGAGAATTGCGGCTGCAGGGTGGGGCACTGCTGCGCGATCCGAGATGCAGCTTCACGCGGGATCCGTTGTCCCGGTCTTCAGCTGCATCGGCAATCTTAGGCTGGTGGTCCCCTCTGCGCGGACTGTGTTGCGCGCAGGCGCAAGTACCTGGTACTTTTACACAGAAAAGTGCGGGTAGATTGCGGACAATATGTGGGGTGGATCCGTGCGTATGGGGTGACAGTAGGGCGAATCCTCACTCTCCTGTGTGTGATTTGTCCTGGGTACTTATTATAATATGCTTAAAAAATAATTAAATTGGAAGAAAAAGATGAGTCATGCGGTTGATTACTCCATATAAGCTTTAAATAATTGAAAACCTCAACACGTTAAAAACCGACTGCAATCGTAACAACTACCATTTTGCTATATTTTTTAAGTTTTTGTTGTTTTTTTTAAAAAGCGCTGAATCAATTTCGATAAAATTTATAAGGAACCACCTCAGAAGTATTACCTACCAAATAAAAAAAGTATCATCAAAATCAATTTATAATTGGCGGAGTTATCGTGTAAAAAACATACAAAAAAAAAACACAGTCGAATTGAGAAAGTCGGTTAAAAATATACATTTGAATTTATTTTTAACATTTTTCCTATATTCTATACTTGATTCTTAGTAACCTCTTATTTCAATCGTAAAGTAGGTACGTTAAGATTCTGTATAGCAATAAAATCATATTAGGTCAGGAAAAAGTGTCTTCGTCTTTGTAAGAAAATTTAAGATTTTCTTAGATTTTTGAGCATGTTTTACGGCAAAATTTCCACTGGAAATAATTGGAGAAACTTTTTGCTACTGTTACGGACACCGTACTAGGCTCGTAAAAGCCTATTTTTTAAAATTCTATTTCAATTACAAAGTTAAAAAGGTAAAAGGCTCTGGCGCAATCCATCCATCGTTGACGGCCGCTCCGTGAATGACTGGCGGACTGACGGGCGGAATGATGCGCGCTCCATACACTATCAAGATACGAGTACCTACAGTCATTACTACAGTAGGTACTGGCGTTTTTTTCTAATTACATAATTCCAACCACTACATTGCCAGGATAATGTCAGTATATTGTCATTACTTGATAATACTCTCATTATTAGATGATCAAACGAACTTACCTCAAGTGAAGTTCGATCTTAATTATCCTTCCTTGTCGGAGAGATTTAATTGGTTAACATGTAGTAGTCCTCGTCTGCGTTTGACCCACTCGCACGTAGTTTAGCGCCATAAGAGAAAAAGAGACAGCTAGGTAGTCTCCCACCTCGGCGCCATTGCACGGTCCAAGCCTCATTCATTTTAGAGAATAAAAAAAAGCAACCTGCATCCTACAACATTGGTATTAGGGGTTTTAATACTAGCATCCTAGTATTGTCTACTCTAGGGCAGGGAGGGACCTTAAATCTCTCCGACAAGGAAGGATAATTAAGATCGAACTTCACTTGAGGTAAGTTCGTTTGATCATCTAATTATCCTTCCTTGTCTTCTAGATTTAATTGGTTAACATGTAGATGTTTAGAGAGACTAACAATGTTGTAGGTAATAGGTATGAGAATTATTGCAATAAAATATAATCTGAGAGAATTTATAAAACTGCAATTCAATTAACAGAAATTTATTTCTGGAAGAAATTTCTTTTAGAAACAAGTTGCACCCCTTGCGTATATCTGATGGTAAGCTTTTATATTATGCCCATTTTGTGTAGACAATAAATTATTAAAAATAACACTTCCTAGAAGGTTATCAAATAAACAATATGAAAATAAAATTAAATCTTGTTCAATTTTATGAATGTGATTGTTAGTCTGATTGTTAGTTGAACTTGACGTTAGGTTCTGAGTGATGAGCTTACACTTAGCATAAGTGTAGCGATAGACGATAGTGTTTTATGAAAGGTATATGTAGCGTCGTTTAAGTATGCTTTTTCTAGACGTCTTACATAACCGGATATGAATTACTTTAGTAATAAATGAATAATCTATTGACATATACTTGAAAATTTCATACGGGAACCTGTTTGACATTTCCATCCTTTTAGCTATTTGGAAAATCTGTTCTAAGTCCAAAGAACTGCTAAAATGGTAAACTAATACGATATTCGGCTACCTTAATTACACTATGTATCGTATTTTAACAAATATGGTTTTAACCTGTACATCTTTCATGTACTGCTTGAATAATTCACCTTTTACATCAGAAATTCATTTTTAGGCAATTTGGCAAAAAAATAATAACACAAAATAAACCCGAATAACTATATAATATATCCGCAATGGGGATGAGCCGTGAACAAACCAACGAATCTATACTCTCGATTGATAATATTCCCCCACTGTTTAAAGCCAGACGTGAACTGAAACTTGGTGTTATCGACCAGTGATAGGGATTTCATGTCCAGCACAGTGCTGACGATATGCATTTGTTCGTTCCCTATACGAATTGAATAAGTAAATATTTGAGAAAATATTTGAATATTAAGTTTCAGATTCACTTATAAGAAATACATGAATTATGATTTCATAACAGACCCTACGTCAGGTATGAAAACGGATCTTTGGTATCTTGATCAGCAGGTGTTTTTTTTTTTTTTAACTTATTAGTTATTGCTTAGTACATAATAAGTCATAATTTCAAAATAATAATTTGAAGTTCATAATAATTGGAAAAGGTGGGAACCGTTGAATAGAGTTACACAGATAATTAACCGAAAAACGGTTTTGAGGTCTGTTCAGTAAAATGCATTTTGGTATTAATTACGTTTTGTATTTATCCTTTTAGTTAAAATTATTATTTTAGGCTGGATAAGCTTATTAATAAGTTTTGGAATGCAGTAGGAAACATTCTTGTTTTATAAATGTTTAGTAGATTTATCTAGACTGTATTGATAACAGTAACTTTAGAAAGTTTTATATGTATATGTGTGACGCAAATATAAATATATTTATTATTCAGCACATCAGCAATAGTATTCTATTGTCCCAACTTTTAAACACTTTATTTTCTCGCTCTTTCGGTGTGTTTCGGTTAATACAGACAAAAAGTTGCTGTAATTTTATATAACCACGAAATGATGTCGCTTAATTGTAAATAATGTATGTTCCAATATACCAGAAGTTTCACGTAAGGTATGGCTTATAATAATTTTGTTTTCGCGAAATTCGCTGATGTTCACATGTTTCATTTTCATTCATCATATAAATATTTTTAATGTGTATTTTAATTATAGGCAATCTTAAACAATATCAATAAATAATTTTAACCATCCTCATTATAACCCTCACAAGGACATCTCCAGTGTACTGTGAAGGCAGGCATTAACGAAAATTTTGCTTATGCAAAAGTCAAACTTTGATTGTGCACCATCTAAATATTCACAGATTTCGTCCATAAATCATTATTGTGTATTCTTATCTGGTGATTGCGGTAGCTTCTAGACTTAACTTGCATTAAACTTAAAAAACAGGCATAGCTTCATAAGAAAACGTATACCTGTAACGTGGGTATATGTATTTGTTATAATTAATACTTCCCGAAACGCTGTCATTGCAAGTTTCGTGTAAGTAGTAGAAGCTAGGCATAAAAAAAGACAATTTAAAATATAAGGTACAAAAAACCTTATTTCATAATGGTGGTAACATTCTCAGACGGTTTCAAATTGGAGTGTAGGTGTGGCGTAGTTCCCCAAACGATGGAGTATATTTGAGGTCGTGCCCTGCGTGCACAAACAACTGCACGCAGGAAAATCCAACGAGTGCCACCACGGGCAGTGCGATTCGCGTGGCTGAATCCCGGACCAAGCCCATCTAGGCTTGTTATCGACACGAAAAGAAGAATAACATAGAATAGTATAGTAAAAACCGATTGAAAATACTCCTGTATCTGTTTATTAAGCTAATGAGCACTATAGTGTTCATAGCACTGGAGTCCTATAAAGGTTGAGCACAGGCTGAAAGGTTAAACACAAGTATATAGAAAAATCGTTTTAAGTATGATACAATCATGCATGAGCACGAGGAAATCGGCCGATTTTATTACTTTTACCATGTAACTGCCCTGGGCAATGACGATAAAATAGATTTAAAGTTATCAATATTCAAAATGTACAACAATATTTGATGAACATTTTAGTTCCAGTATAAATTAATCTTATCTTCACTTTTACGGATTATAAAAATAATACTCGAAGCAAAGAGTTTTTCAAAGGGATGCTGCATTAACTTTTACAATTTTGACAAAAAATATACCATATTTTGGCAAGGACTTGGCCAGGGGCCAAGAAGGTTAATGTGTCATTTGGGAGACTGAGATTCTTTATCTCAATATTTTGTGTATAATGGTCTAGTTATACCAAAAAAAACCTTTTTAATGCATCCATAAAATATTTCCATAAATTTTTTCCATCTATCCGCTACCTTAAAATGCGGCTGCGCGGCGGCGGGTGCGCTTCGCAGTAATAGGCCGGCGCGGCGCGGCGCGGCGATGCGACGGGTTGCGCTTGGGCTGGCTAAGCGGCAGTTGCACATACATACATAAATATGTCCCTGCTCGCTATCCGATGCAGCTCGACTCGTTAGCTTTCTGCATGCCCTATGACATCTTCATAAAACAAACACAACACGTAATAAATGAGTGTCTCCCTTTTGATTCCAGTGCATAAGTATTTTATTTTATGATGAAGAAATAAATAAAAGCCTGATATATTACTTAATTAAACTGCACTGTGCACAGGTTTGCATTGACTATATTAGCTATTTTCGGGCGCCCCGCAGCCAACAAGTCGACTAGGAGTCGAAGTGGTCGCCATGACCGAAATCGGTCGGATAGTTCTTTCATTCATTAAATCAATTAAACTGAAATGACGGGATGTCCGTAGTTTCAATAAATCAGGTTAGCGGTATTGGACATAACCGTAACGTAAGCAAAATAGCTAATACACAACAAAATCTGTGTTTTTGTCTCCATCTTAGATTCATTGTTAGCATCGCCATAACTTCTGGAGTTATTGTCAGATGACAAACTCAAGAAAATTGTTTTTATTTTTAAATAGACCGCCCTTCTCGAGAATGGTTTTGAAATATTAACACACGCATTTGGAAACACTAGAAGGAATCTTCACTGCGGATAGTAGGCATCAGTCCAAACGCACGATGGCGGTGGATATGTGCCGGAAAATTAAATAGACGTGACGGTGCTTATGGTACATATCACCTGTAGGCGGTGGCAGTTGGTGGTGGCGGCGCCGGCGGCGGTTTTGGCGGACGGCGCGGCGGTTATAGCAGCGCTGTTTCAGGAGGTTTCGGGAGGCAATCCATCCGTCGTCATTGCCGCTTTTTCTGCATCGTTGTCGGCTGCATAAGCAGCGGTGGCTGTGGTGGCAGTGCAGTGATATGAGCCACGATGCTGCTAACGCTTCACCTGTGGCGGCGAGCGAGGGTTGATGGAGCATCTGCATAAGCATTAGAAAGCTCATGATTCCAGTTCATACGAAACAGGAATATTATAGTGTGGTTAATGTCTCGCATTAACTCTAATAGTAGCTATTGGTCAATGTCTCGTATTGACTCGAAGCAAAAATGACTATTGGTCAATGTCCCGCATTGACTCGAAGCAAAAATGGCTATTGGTCAATGTCCCGCATTGACTCGAAGCAAAAATGGCTATTGGTCAACGTCTCGCGTTGACTCGAAGCTAATTCTCCCATCATGTTAAAATAAAAATAATTTTCACTGCACTTGTTATTTTTGTTTTTTTTTTTAATTATTTTCATATTTCATTTCCACATAACCTCCTTATTTAAAAGTAACGTAAGGATTTATTTTCTTCTAGGCACATTTTTGCACACTTGTTAAATTCAAATAATTAACGAACTTTTTAAGAAATATTTTTCACTACGTGCGGTAGCCGTGCGCGCACGAAAACGAATGAGGTTTGGACCGTGCAATGGCGCCGAGGTGGGAGACTACCTAGCTGTCTCTTTTTCTCTTATGGCGCTAAACTACGTGCGAGTGGGTTAAACGTAGACGAGGACTACTACATGTTAACCAATTAAATCTAGAAGACAAGGAAGGATAATTACTGATAGTGTCTGGTCCGCTTTAGAAACAGCTGATTCGGTTCGGTATGATAGCGTTATGTGCAGTGTGACTCGTGCGTAGTTTGAGTTATGCATTCATTGCCGGGTTTTCCATTTTAGCTGTTTTATTTGAAATAAATTGGTACTGCATACTAAAAATGTAATTTTACGTTGAAATAAAATAGTCATTACAAAAAACACGATAAAAAAATATAAAAAATCCTGAAAGAAATTCCAGTGGATTATGATTCAGGATGGTGAACTGCTTGAACCCTATCAGTTTTCGGAAACCTGTCTCTTGCACCCTGTATACGAGTACTGTGGCATACTGCTATTAACTACCTAATCAAATTATGATATCCAGTAAAACAGTATCTGGCTTCTTACTATTATGAGTTACAGAGAACGTTCGATTGTATAGTATTACCTGTCAAATAGAAACGCGACGAGCAGAGTGGAGGGTATCTCGGTAAAGGCGGAGAGGCTGAAGGTAAGGAAGAAGTCGAGGCCGAGGTTCTCGGAGAGGCGCACGATGCAGTCGAACACCAGCATGACGGCCATGTAGCAGATCAGCATCAGCGCCAGCATGCGCCGCAGCAGCCTCGAGCGCAGCAGCATCATTATGCTCTCCTCCTCGTGCGTCTCCGTAAACTCCGCCTGCGGAATGCGCGAGCGTCATTCAACACGCGACACGGGCTAGAGTCACGCGACACGCGCTAGCGTCACGCGACACGCGCTATTGTCACGCGACACGTGCTAGTGTCACGCGATACGGGCTAGCGTCACGCGATGCATGAATGCATCGCAAACTTTGTCTTATGTAACTATACTGGGTTCTAGTTATTAAAGTTATCAATTAACGTTTCTAAAAATGCGGTACCGATATTAAAGGGTGGAATTTTGTAAAATCACGTTGTAACGATCAGGCAGGCCGTCACACTTAACAAAAATATGATGATTATTAGTATCACTGTAAGTAACACATATCGTATAATATTACTCGTAGCGACATCTAGTCTCATTTCCATAAACTATGTTTCTAAATAACTCGTTAATGTAGCGAGACCGTTGTAAGCCTCTAGAAACAGGATTATTAATATACTACTAAGTTCAGTATCTACCGGGTAGATGGCGCGCCTGGTTATTGAGCAAGGGTGCGACGGGCGGATTGAGAGGAGGGGGGAAATTCCGAAGTTTTGGAAAAGGGGTCTAATGTGTCCAAATGGGGACGCATAGGCAAACTGGGACGATTTCAATGAGTATAAAGGAATAGAGGGGAAGCAAAAGGACTTTTTTTGGAGACTGGACTTCGGGGCGAACGCACGTGTAGTAAAACCTAAAAAATATATTTTATTTGTGAATTTTGTAAGTTTATTTGTTTGAGATTTGTTTTATTATGATTTACTAATTTTGCTCTTCTGATTTCAGATGAAGGTTCGTTGTCGATCAGGCCAATCGTTCGCGGTTGACCTGGTTTACAATATCCTTCAAAAGTGAATCTTCAGACGAGTTCACTAGATCCTCAGGAATCTGATCAGTCTGACTGGCTCATGTAAGAATTCATCAGTGAAATGGACCACAGGATGGACATAGCGGGTTCTTTCCGCGCTTTTCACGGGTGTCTTATTGGTTATTATATTCCTTTTGTATCTATCTAATAGGTACTTAGGGAGTATTTTAATTATTAACTACATGGAGCAGTACCCCCTTCTACAATCGGCACATACCCCCCCTTTCCTCTATCTTGTGCTGATGGTTACACACATCATTCAAAGGGTGTCGTGTCACCTCAAACTGTGTTTGAAGGTGGGATTATTCCTTTTGTTTGAGATAGGTACTCTTAGGGACTAGGGATACAGGTCTGGTTAGGCACTCACGCATACGATACACACCACATCTAGGTTTCTTTTACTCTATCTGTGGGCATTAATCTTGATCTTTCGATTGAGGTTGTATTGCAAATGTTTTCTCACTCACGGTCTTCTGTCTCTTGCTTCCACCCGGTATCGAAGAGAAAGGTGGAAGGTGGTCTATTGCCTGCGGCCCAGTATCTGTCGAGAACAGCCGTGGGATGTCTCTTTAGGGCTGTGAGTGGGGAATGTTGTAGTACAATTTAGCCTGTGAAGATAGAGTGGGGATAGGGAACTATCGGTAACATGGACATAAAAAATAAAAAAATAGCTTTGTTATGATTTAGCTAGCTTGGTCGATGACCAAAGTAACGTTATAGGGATGTTATTTGTAGGGATTGGTTAGATAATTTCTTATAAATAAGTGAGTTATTTTTGCTAGGAAAAAGTAAATGAGATAGAATTGTAGGTAAATCGCTAGAAAACTATAGGATGATAATTTTGAGAATTATCTAGGTTTTAAAAGGTACAATATACGGAAGTTTTTAGGGTATCACGCTAAATTTAAGAATTTACGGTTTGTTAGCAATAAATGTTCAATTCATTTTATGTACGTCAGTCCAATAAACTCTTAGTTCAGAGAAATCAAAGCTAGATAAGACAGATACGGATATATTTGTTTATTTGGTGTAGAACATAGGTAAAAATACCTAAAATAATATCAGATAGGTGGAAATTAGTTTAAATATTCATTTGAAACATTTTATCAGTTATAGTTGTAGACATGAACAGATATGAAATGACGTTGTGTTAGATGGCGGAATATAACACGGTAAACATGTAGGATTGTAGGAAATAATAAAGGGACTGTTACTTAGTAGTGTACTAGATTGAGTAGGGTGTTAGGTTTTACTAGAATACTAATGAAAGTATGTGAATTTTGAGAATTTAATTATAGGGTATTATAGGGTTTTATTTAATATTCTATATTTTAATTGAATAAACTGATTTCCTAATTAAACATTGTTAAAAGTTAGGAAAAGAAATGTCAAATCTAGAATTGTGAAAGGCTAGCATTTTCTTATTACTAAATTAAGTTCCGTTTAACAAAGTCTTCGGTTTCATTACACCTGTTGGTATAGGCATATAAAAGTATTTTATGTCAATAACAAACGGAAAGAAAGAATAGTTTAATTTTGTCATATAATTCCTTAGTAAGTAAATGAATATTTGCAAGTCTAGGGAATCCAATTCACATGTCAGGAAGGCTAAGTTCTTAGGAAATTCACTAACTTCTATGTACTAAAATCTATAGCTTAAATAGCTAGGTAATGCCACCAAAGTTAATCCGCTAAAGGCAAAGGTTTCTTTATAGTATTTTATGTTACCTGGAAGTATGAACTCAATTAATTAGGTAACTTTGAATCAAAAGATTCTATTCACTTGATGGAAAGGAAGTTGTAGTAAAAACTCAATGTTATGTGATATTTTGAATCCAAAGTTTTTACTCACCTGATGGGAAGTAGATTAATTATAATAATTTATTATTGAAGATCTCAAGCTAGTCCTGAGTAGTCGATGGATGACTGATTTTAAGAACTAACTACTTAGTACTAGTAAGCAATTTAAATTTACTAAGTAATAAGAATCAAAGGATTCTAACTGCCTGATGGTAGGGCAACGCGTATTTGTAAGTAACTGAGTTGTTCTTATGTTAAGGATCAAATTAAAAAGTATTAATTCAAATAATCTAAATATCCTGAAATGGATTATTTTTATCACCAGATGATAAACAGAAAATGAGATAAGTTAATCTCATGGTTCAATTAATTAATTGTCCTAACTTAATCAAAGGATGTAACTCACCTGATGGAAAAGGTAAATGATGTTACAACTAGGGATGGTTGTTCAGTTATTTCATTTAAATGGGATGACAAAGGCATTAATGGTAACATCTATATTCTGCTTGATATCTAATAGAATATTTTGAATAATTTAAACAGTTGTTTGTTACTCCAAGAAGTGACCCAAACTTTATGATTTGTCTACTTACTTATTTCTACTGCGATGGCTAGGGTCTTCACTAACTCAGAGGGTTGGTTGTTGTTCCATTAGTGTTACCACGCCGAAGGAAGTAAGCTATGACGGCACTATGGGCAGCAGCTGGTGATTGACCTGATCCATTTATGTAACTACTAGAGGTAGTAAATTTTACACACACGTCTAACCGAGTTGGGGTTACTTCTGTCTTTGTTTAGACTCAATAATTGCCAAAGTGCAAAATGATATTGGATACCAGGCAGAGTATCATTGTGGTTAATACCCACCTGATGGTAAAGTCAAATGTTTATACAACTAGAGGTTGTTGAAATAAAAGATGCAAGAAGTTCAAATACATTTCTTATGAAAATATTCAGTTTGCCTGATAGATGGCTGATGATGATACAACTAGAGGTTGTTGTTAAGATGGAAGAAGAAGATGACTGTATTCTGCTCGATTTCTAATAATTTATTCTTTTTCGTTTAAGTAACAAATTTCTACTCAGAGAAGTGGTCCAAACTGTGATATCAATTGTTTTCCTTATTTCATCCGCATTGCAATGGGTTTGGTCTTCGCTAACTCAGAGGGTTGGTTGTTGTTTCATTAGTGTTACCACGCTGAAGGAAGTAGGCTATGACGGCACTATGAGCAGCAGCTGGCGATTGACCAGATCTATTTCTCCAACTACTAGAGGTAGTAAAGTATACATACACGTCAAGCCGAGTTGGGGCTACTTCTTAGTTACAGAAGTAATTATAATAATTCTGTCGTAGTGCAGAAAATTATTGGATACCGAGCAGAGTATCGTTGTGGTTCACATAATTCATATTGAATAACAACTAGAGGTGGTTATTTGTTATTGAGGCGTTAGTCCTTACCTTATCAACTCAGAGGGTTGTATGTTTCTATCGTTGTGGTTCACACAATTCATATTGAATAACTACTAGAGGTGGTTATTTGTTATTGAGGCGTTAGTCCTCACCTTATCAACTCAGAGGGTTGTATGTTTCAATACACTAGTGTTACGGCTGAAAGTAGTAGGCCTTGCTAACATATTTTGCATAACTACTAGAGGTAGTTATTGTATCTAAAGGAAAATTTAATATCTGATTGGCTGAGTTCATGCTACTAAGGTATTAAACACAGATTTATTAATTATTCGTTTTGTCATAGTGCAAAACCCGTAACATTGTATTTTATTAAGATAAAATAATTATCCAATTACATATTTGTAAATCTAAGTTATTCATGTCATGTGAATGGAAACCTTAATGTGCAGATTAGAAACATAGGGACTTGGTTTATGTATGAAGTTAGGAAGCCCCCAGTCCAACCCGGTGGCGTTGGACTGGGGGCTTAGGGGAAGGCGGAGAAGCTCTCCCGCAACTTGAAAGAGTTGCGGTATATAGCAGTTTATAGATCAGTCATCTGGTTTATACATTGCTTCGCGTTAGACTATTTTATAAGTATTACTCTGAGACTTCATAAGTTATTAACACTTTCACAGCTTCAAACCAATATAATTCATGCTAACTAAATTGGATGTAGGACACGACAAAGATTCGTGCGTTCTCGAGAAAAGAGTAGTAGCACTGAACGTGTTAAATGTTTTTAAATTCTCAATTCCGAAATAATGGATTCAGTTATTTTTTCCTGAATAAAATTAGTTTATTTATTATTAATGAATGATTAAAAATAATTAATTACTTGATTCAAATTAATAAAGATTCCATTCTTATTTACACTTAAACGTCCTGGGGTTACGTATTACGTTCACGAAGTAGGTTCCTTAATCACTAAACGATTCATTAGCCAAGATAATTATCAGATGATTAAGATTAAGAATATGTTGAGTTCAGTAAGTAAGTTACGTTCAACTATATAGGAGTTAAAAAAAAATTGCTGACGAGGTTCAGATGTTACAACGTGAAGGGAAAGTACTCTAAATACTGGAGATAGCAAATTTTAATGCAAATGATAGAAAATATTGTAAGCTATCGAATAAAATTATTAGTATGCCTAAGGAATCATAAAACTGAGATATGTGACGTTTTTTGTGCAGAGGTGCAAAATAAAAAACAAACGGTCGTCTCGTGGAGGGGGAAGAGGATGGATCCTATAATGGGGGTGGTTCGTAACAATTTTTTGTTTTTTTTTCTTAAATTTCAATTTTTTCGCTTTCTCAACCGACTTGAACCCTGAGCCGTAACAACTTTGTTAATTTAGAGTCTGTTCTTTTCGTATTCGAGGAGTTTCTCGTAGGCTGTCCTTTTGGTTAATCGATTTGATTTTTCGACCAGCTTTGAAACGTCTCCTCGTTTTTTTTTAATTCTCTTTGGAGAACTGACAGCTTTGACAGAGCGGTTTCGCCACCGGGCGGGGCTCGCCCCGGGAGGTGGGTGCTGGTGACTTTGTGGCTGGGTTGACTTTGGACATTATTCCCATGTTCCCGACTGTTCCCCTTTTGGCCGCGTGGCGTCACCGGAACATTTGGCGTGTTAATTTTTATTTTTTTTATTTTTTATTTATACATACATTAAATACATCATCATTACAGGGAACCCAATTCGATAATGTACAAACACATGAAATTAAAAATCAAGTACATAAATGATACATAACTACTCTTTCAAATTCCACCAATGAACAATTGAATAAGTCGACTTTTTCCGTCACTGCGTTTATTAAAACTTTCGCTCTTGAAAGTGGCGAATACTTTAAAATATTTGTCCGTGCTGTCGGTAGCACCAACAATCTATTTCTTGGTTCCCGTCTCAGCCTGGTGTTAGGAACGAGCAGTCCCAACGATTGCAGTAAGGGCGGGTTACTTAAAATACCCCTAAGGATAAGAAATACGTACTTAGCTAGAGCCAAATCACGCCGCACCTCTAACCTATAGTAGCCAACCATTCCCAACACAAAGAGGGATGGATACATAAGCGGGTAAAATGGGTAGACCCCGTATTCCTTCAAGTATAGGTAGCGCGTGAACTTATTCTGAATTTTTTCTACCATTTGAGAGTACTTGGCCTCGTGAGGATTCCATATCACAGCGCCACTCTCCAACTCCTGACTAGGCAGTTGTACAAAGTTCTAGCTGCTGCTGTTCCCTGGAAATCAGATGTTTCCCGCACCACAAACCCCAACATCCTAAAAGCCTTTGAACAGATCTCCATGATATGACTCCGGAACGTAAGGTCACTTGACACCACGATTCCAAGATCCCTCATGGATTTAACTCGTGGTATCTTTTCCCCTTCTATTTCATAATCGCAAGTCATCGGTGTCATGGCTCGAGTACAGGACATAACAGTACACTTCGATGTATTAAATAATAATTTATTTTTAATACTCCACTCTACGACCCTATTAATATCATCCTGCAACAATTTGCAATCAGCTTCGCTCTTCACCGCCATGCATAATTTGAGGTCATCAGCAAAAAGCAAACACGTTGAGGTTTGGACAACATCCGGAAGATCATTTATCATGATCAAAAACTCTAGAGGACCCAAGTTACTGCCCTGGCTTACACCAGTAAGTGTTAAATACGGATCCGAAGTGTAACCAGCATATTCCACATACTGCTTGCGACTGCTCAAGTAACTCCCGAAGAAGGACAATAGTTTTGGAGTAAATCCTATCGCTGCAGTTTTGTTCAGAAGAACATCATTGTCTACACAATCAAACGCTTTTCTGAAATCAAAGTAAGCTATATCCACTTGACCTCCTATTTGAGCATCAAGCACCGGTGCGGCATAATCCATAAAGCACAAGAGGTTTGAGCCAACGCTACGACCTGGCCTGAACCCATGTTGCGCATCACTCAACTGTGCACTAATCTGAGGGAAAATGGAAGCACATAGTGCTGACTCAAATACCTTGGCGAAGGTGGAAAGCACCGCCACCGGTCTGTACTCCTTCACATCCTTCTTGTTTGCTCCCTTTGGTACTGGTGTTACGCGAGTTAACTTCCATGTTTCCGGTTCTAACTGGCAGCCTTTTGTTAAAGTCAGTCTTAATAATAAGTGAAAAATTTACGAAAAATCTGTATTTTTATTTCTACTTGAACGTTTCGTGTTTTACAATAAATCGGATCCGCATATCATGAATCTTGGTAACCACAATATCCAAGTCTGGTGATGATTTGGAGCGTAGCTCTGGCCTTCTGCCACATCAGAAGTGGGATCAAAGGACCATGATTGTGATGTTTTTGTAGGCATTGAAAATTCTGATTTTATGACGTGTTGGGCAGATAAATGAAGTGTTATTGACGTGAAGAGGAGGCGTGTTTGGTGTTGTCAGTGTACTGTTATCTCGTAAGCTGGACGCTAGCCTTTAGTTTGCCTCACTCTATGAGTGTTGGTCCCCATTGGTGGTGCAAAACAGTAACGAGTAACAGTTATTGTAGAGATGGTTAATGATTAAGTGTGGAGATCTTGCTGTTAGCCTGCCTGTTAGGTCCGTGAGGCCTTAGGTCCCTAACAGGTGTTGTTGAATGTGTGTGTGTGCAACTGGAGATGGCTTGTTGTTAGCCTCTTTTGGTCCGTGAGGCCTGAAGTTCTCAACAGGTGCTGCAGAGTAGATTATTTGGTATGTTGGCTTGCCTTTAACCCAAAGGTTTTTAGGTCTCCAGCTCTTGCGACTGAATTTTGATTTGTTTCTGTTAGCTGGACTTTGGATTGAATTTTGATTTGTTTCTGTTGGCTGATGGATCCAAGATCCACCACAATATCCGAGTCTGGTGATGATTTAGAGCTTAGCTCTGGCCTTTTACCAAGTGCTCTGAGTGTCACTTTGTAATTTTGTACCAAAGTCTTAGTCTCTTCTAGGTGGTGAAATTGACGAACCACGAGGAAGTCTTGTCGCAGAAAAAAAAGGTTACGTTGCAAGAACCTATTTAGTATGAACATTAACATTAACCTAACACAGAGCAAACAAATTTTCTCATCACAGAAATGTTTGCCCTGGGTGGGGATCGAATCTACGACTCTCGGATCAGTAGCCAGGAGCACTAACCACTGATCCACTGAGTCAGTCGATGACTCTTATAAAATTACGTTTAAAATAGTTAGTTCCACAAAACCTACAGAGAGGCAGAGGAGGTTAGAAGATGCTTTATAAGAACTGTATTTATGTGGATCGTCTTTTTGCTAATTTTGGTATGCCAAAAACGTTTTTAAAAATTTCTAAGTTTTTTTGGTTAGTGGTATGGCATTTTTTGAGCCCGCTAAGCTACTTATCAAAATCTTGCTGTCAAATATCAATGTTATTATAACTTATCTCGCTCAGCAGTATATGTCACCGCCACCACCGACCGGTGAGATGCGCGCTGTATAGCTTCCTTATGTGTACTTTAAGACATTATCGAAATATGTTATTTATAAAAACGCAACTCTTAAATGGCATACGAATACACAAGTATATACCTCCAAAGTTTAGATTAGTTTGTATGGGACATGGCACTTGTAACCTGCGCCTGCGCTACTCACGATAAACTTATCCATTATCTTCCGAGGCACTTGCCGCCGGTTCACAAAGGCCACTTTATCTAGGACTCTGATCGTACGGTTCAGGTGTCCTCGAGATGTCAGCCATCTAAAACCAATATGCTATGTTTACGGAATTATTATTTCATACGAGGTCCTATAAATAGAAGTTCACAATCAGGTGCGAATAATGAAGGAGCCAATTACGGAAGCGCGAATAATCTGATTCGCGAATATCTGAAGTCCGACAGCATCGAAGTGCGAATAATATAGTGCGGCAGTGGATCGAATCCGGAACTGCGAAAGCATGAAAGTGCGACTACATGAAAGTTCAATAGCTTGATATACACTTCCAGACATATCTATCGGCCCACCTAGCATTTTAAGTTTTAATGGCCTATAGCTAAAAATACGATAAGCAAAAAGCTTGAATGCAGTTTTGATGCCGGCAAATTTTTGTAAGCTATTAGTTTTATAGCCTATGGACTAGCTAGGTTTCATCTATAGGCTATTAAAACTCTAGGCTATTAACTCCTAGGTGAGCCGATTGATGTGTCCGGAAGTGTAAATTATATAAAATATTATGTAAACCAATAGAAATTTTATTTACTGTACTTATTTCTAGTTTCATTTATTTATTACAACCATTAAATCGCACTAATATCTCATCTCATCTCAGCTCTCCTGACTAGATACCACCATGGCTACGCCGAATTTAACTAGATATTATTATACAGGGTGTAACAGAAAGGTGTGATAATACTTTTAAGGCTTTTATTCATTAAACTGAACAATTTTTGTTCTACAACTTTGTTGAAATCGCAAAGAAATTTTCGGACTATTCATACAAACTTGGTTCGCCAGCTGATCGATTTGTATGAAAAGCCCAAAAAAAAATTTGCGATTTGAACAAAGTTGTAGAACAAAAGTTGTTCAGTTTGATGGGTAAAAGCTAACCTTGAAGTATTATCACACCTTTCTGTTACACCCTGTATAAATTTTAAATTAAAATGCTTACTTTCATCAGTAATAAGCTAAAATAAATCCAATTCTATAAATAAGTATATATTGAGATACATTACGCCCACTTCACTCATACATTCATTCACCAATCAAAATCCTTTCCGTTTCCTATATACCTCCTATTTCGCTGGAAGACGTCGCGAAAGCGCCCATGCTCGCTCTGCGCTCTTACAAAAATCAAGTTCACACCGCATTCAATTTCGAAAACTGTATCGTTTGTTTTCTGGTTTCTGATATAAGTGAAGCCCGTGCACGGTGAAATCAAAAACTATTAGTGTCTTGTACTACAGTGTTTGTCCAGCGCTAATCGGGTATACGAGTTCCGAGTGGTAGGAACTTCGTATTAGGTAGAAAAAATATGACGTTCGAAAAGTGTACAGAGATACCTGCTTCGAATAAATATTATTTCATTTTATTTCATTTCATATCGAAGAAGACTAAAGGTCTGTCATGGCCACACCATCTTATCTAAGTTTTGCCGCCAAACATCAATGTTGACAGCGTGAATGTATTTCGGTGTGAAGATAATATAGGAGGTTTCGGTTGAGGAATCTTATTACTAAAATTACGCCTACGCGCGCTTTTATATTCGGCATTATCATCCTATACTATTAAACGAGTTAAATGTCCCGACGATTTCGAAAACGGCTTGAAACCTTTTGACGAGAATCTAGGATTTGGGGTTAAAAATCACCAGAAATCGATCTATGGGGGAATTATCTTCGAAAAATTTCATTTAAGGGAGATATGAGCGAAATTACATAAAAGCAGAACGCATATGATGCTTATTTTTAACATTATATTCAAGCGCGATCTGGCGTAACGGTTCGGTGCTACCTTTCTTTTATGTAGGTCTGGGTTCGAATCCCACGAGACTTCATTGATTTTTTGTATTTTTTTTTGGGTATTTTTTTTTATTATTATTTTGTAAATAAAAAGACTTAAAAGCGATAAAAAAATACCATGCACGCGAGATACGAAGTGTGTCGATAAGTTTTATTCAGCAATTTTACTTATCGCGTAGGTACATAGGATTTATTTATTCTACCATTCTACATTTTAAGGTTTTAATAATATTTACAGGTTGTATCGCGTAGTTGCCATAGCTGGTACAACGTACTTACATTTTGTCAAACGAGACAATCGTAATTTTGAATGAAAATTCACGGCTAAACATTGATATTGTATTAACTGTTATTTACTAAAGGTGGCGCTGTATGTATCTATGATATTTCACTGTTTTTTGAATGAAATTACAGAAAATATATAAGTTTTAACTTTTAGTGGTTTTAGATCTACAATAAATCTGTGAGAGTCTATACCTAAACTTATTCTAGAAATAAGATGAATTTATTTTGATAGTACCTACGTAATTTTTGTACATACATACTAATGTTTTTTTTTTTTTTTTTTTTTTTTATGGCATAGGTGGCAAACGAGCAGACGGATCACCTGATGGTAAGCGATTACCGCCGCCCATAGACACCCGCAACACCAGAGGAGTCACAAGTGCGTTGCCGGCCTTTGATATGGGAGTACGCTCTTTTCTTGAAGGTTTGAATGTCGTATCGGTCCGGAAATACCGCAGGCGACAATTCATTCCATAGTTTGGTTGTGCGAGGCAGAAAGTTTCTAGTGAAACGCACAGTTGTGGACTGCCAACCATCTATGTGATGGGGATGAATATATTGTCGCGTAGAACGATGGCGAAAAGAGGCGGCAGGGATCAATCCGAACAATTCCTCGGAGCACTCCCCATTGTACATGCGATAGAGAATGCAGAGCGAGGCTACATCTCTACGCAGCGCCAAGGAATCAAGCCGATCTGAGATATCCTGGCAGCCGACGATTCGAGTTGCTCTCCGTTGAATACGGATGTAATGCTAATGTATTTCACCAATGGCGCCATCTTTTGTCGAGTAGGTGAATTACCAGTGAATTACATTACTTGGAGCCCTTTGTTGCTAACATTAACTTTTAAAGCACGTTCCGCGCTACTCGACAACAGATGGCGTGCAGTTCTTGAAAAAAATGAGCTCAGGAATGACAACATGCACTGATATTTGCGAGTATTTTTCTGCCATTTTTTATGTCTCCAGTTTTTTAAGTGAATTAGTTGTCCATTAAGTGAATTAGTTTATAAACGCTCCGATTGAACGTGCGAAGCTCGGTCAACCAGCTAGTAACTTATTATAAGGTGAGATGATGCGAAAAGCTTAACAATTCGTCCCTCGCACGACTAACTGCCCTATCTCATGACATTGATTATTTGAGTTTGGACTTTATCTAATTGAAATAGGGTTGTTTTTAAAAACTAACGAAAAATGAGATAGGGCAGTTAGTCGTGCGAGGGACGAATTGTAAGTAAATAATAAAGTCGGCCAATTTCGATCTTAAGCACTGTCGAGCTTCAGGTATTCGCGATTCCGATTTTTTGCACTTCCGTGATTCGCTCCTTCATTTTTCGCACTTCTATGTTAATAAAGGTTTTGGAATGTCTGCAAAAAGGCTTTCAAACGAACACAATCGTATATCTTCTCTTATAAATATATACAAGAAGCAGTATAAAAAATGCTTGTTCTTCTGTACTATTAGAGCTAGATTTTACTGCAAAGGAATCTGTTTTAAAATGTAAGATACCATAGTAAAATAACAATCTACCAACAAAATAACAACATAGTAAAATAACAATTTAACTGCCTCCGTAGCGTAGTGGCTTGCCGCTCGCTTCACATCAGGAGGTCGCGGGTTCGATTCCTGGCGGGGTCCAACTTTGTGGACTCGGTTTGGTTGGTGGTAGGGCATTTTTTGAGCCCGCCTAGCTAGCTAACACCACCTTATCTAAGTCTTGCCGCCAAACATCAATGTTAACAGCATTGATGTGTTCCGGCATGACGATACGATAGCCAGTCCCCCATTGCGTTGGGGAATCTTGGTAAGCCCGCTTCCATTTTCGGCATCATCATCACTTACCATCAGGTGAGATGATGCCAAGGGCTTATCAATTGAGGGTAAAAAAAATGAAGTGTAACTAATCAATGACTAGTAAATATTAGTAATCAACCTAAAATCAAAATTTATTTTGATAAAATAAATGACATGACTAATAAGTTCCAGACATCCAGACAACTTCAGTTTGTGCTTAAATTAAAGCTAAATAACTGCTTTATAACTTTCTTTTTAATAACTTTCCTCGTACTATGAGTATTATAGCCAATATTCTGCTTGGCAAAACTACAATTTCGAACTTTTTAGGGAAAACTGCCAATGTTTGAAGTGCTGGATCCAATTAGATCTTGGATTCTATTAGACCTACAGAGCTGAAATTGCCCTTAAATTATAGGAAATTTTATCTTCTTATAAGTATGTATAATAACTTTTTAGAAGTTATAAGCCAAAATCTGAAAAAAGCCCGAAAATTTCGTAGTTTTTGGAGCACTACGCAGTTAGCACAAGTCTTTTAAAGCTGAAAAATTAGTTTTACACTACTGTTATCAACCCTAATAACATACCAAAAAATCAGAACTGTTGCAACCAATGCGACCTAACGCGATTTTTATGTCTACGGTGACTGGCGTAATATTTAATAACAACCCTGGAATAGTTAAGCAATGTTTTGAATATTAGCACTTCAAAAATGTCAATTTCTGTTGAAAATAGAATGTTGAAACCTCCTCCTGAAAAGTTGTCATTTTGCAATTACGCCCTTATTCGTAGGATACGACGATCTATCTATACACTACAATTATGGATTTCTCATACAAAATTGGCCATTCAGCCGATCGGCTCATACAAAGTTGCAACAGTGCTCACCGCGCGCTCTCGGGCACGATGAGCGGCACGACAAGCACGCCGGCCATGGGCCCTGCCGAGGCCCACGAGAAGGTGCGCCAGTCGCCGATCGCCAGCGCCACCCACGGCACTGCCACGCAGCCGCCGCCGAAGAACAGCGCCATCGACACGTTCGCCACGAACGTGCGGTGCTTCGGCCCCACGTACTCCAGCACTGCAGGCACACAAACACACAAACACGTGCACTCAGTGACAGGCGGGCGGCGGCGGCACCTGCTGCACTCACCGCTAAAGTCGGCTACATTAGGATACATGCCCCGCATTTCTTTTTAACGATATTAATCTGCTAAATTATTAATAGATTACAACAAAACATTTTATAACCATGGGTAAAGTGAAGTTTCGATAGGGCTATGTTTGTAATATAAACCATTTGATTTATTACACTTATTGGAAGTTGGCTATACTGAAACTGAGGCATCTATCCTTCAAGGCATCTGTCCCGACTTTACCCTGACCATATGTTTGGAATCTGATGCGATATGCGCTGTAGGGAGGTAAGGTAAAGAGAAAACTGTTTGCGCATTGGATTACCGTGTAGTGGTTAAGTAATCGTCGTGGCCACTATCTTTACTGTAATGTAACGCGGCCACCAGCTGCCTAGTGGCCTGGTGCTGGTGTGTGGCACCGGCGCCGGCAACCCGGGAGCCAGGCGGCCGGCGAGGCGCGGGCGCGGCGGCTCGCCACTCACCGAGGATGTAGAGCAGCATGAAGCAGTTGTCGTGCGCCATGCCCACCATGACGCGCGCCAGGCAGAAGTCCCAGAACTGCGTGGTGTACACCGTCGCGATACCGCCAAAGAAAGCCATCATGTTTGCCCCTGCGTTTATACGATAGGTCAGAAAATTCCCACTCATGTGTGAATAATGAAGGTGCGAATCACGGAAGCGTAAAATATCTGAATCGCGAATACCTGAAGCTCGACAGCACTTAAGAACTAAATTGGCCGTCTTATTTAAGTTTCTTTTATTCACAATTAATAAGCTTTTCGCATCATCTCACCTGATGATAAGTGATGAAGACGCTGAAAATGAAAGCGGGCTTACCAAGATTCTCCAACGCAATGGGGAATTGACTATCATACTTGACATCGGAAAACATCAATACTGTCAATGTGATGTTTGGCGGCAAAACTTAGATAAGATGGTGGTAGCTAGTCAGGTGAGCTCAGAAAATGTTCTACTATCAACCAAACCAAATCCTACAAAGTGGGACCCCAACCTACATTAGTGAGATGAGATGAGAAGTGAGATGAAATATTAGTGAGATTTATTCGTCGTAATAAACTAGAAACGTAAGAACTAGAAATAAGTAAAGATAAATTAAATTTGTATTGGTTTACTTACATACAATTTTATACAGGTGTTACAAAAAACTCCTCCTAATGAATTAAGGGTGTTAAAGTGTGTCATGTAAGCACTCCATTGTAATATATTTTTTAACAAAACGTTAAATAAAACATTTGCAAAAACTAATTATTTTTAATCATAAATAAATTATAGACTATGTAGTACCACAGCACCATTGTATTCACCTGTCACTTCATGATAGGAGTACAGATAGCCGCGCTATGATAGGCTGTGTTCATATGCCGCTGCGCTATGATTGGCGCGTTTGCGCGCGGGGTCCTAACCACGACCAGATGATCGCTAGAGCTCTCATATCGATATTTTTGAAGAAATTCGATAGAGGATTTCTCCGAAACGTGAACTGATGCAGCAAAAAGAAAAAGTACCCAAAATTCAAAATGATTCACAGTCCACGCCGTTTCAACCATTAGGGGTAGTTTTGTAACAGCCTGTATAGGATGATAAAAAAATGTGTAGCAATATTTTAACTGTGGGTTCTACTCATCAAACTGAACAACTTTTCCCAAGAAACTCATACTAAAAAGCAAAAAATTGTTTGGACTCTTCATATAAATCCGTCAGCTGGTTAATGAACTTTGTATGGGAAGTCCAAATTTTTTTTTGCATTTTGACCATGACTTTCTTGGAGAAAGTTGTTCAGTTTGATGAGTAGAAGCCACAGTTAAAATTAGAGATGCGCCAAATGTTCGGCCGAATGTTCGTATTTGGCCGAATATTCGGTTTTTGCCGAATGTTTAAGGAGTATTATTTTGGGATGTTTACGTATGTTAAAAATACTATTATAAGAAACAAATGATATCTTGTTTTGGTGTCGTAGGCGTGTGGCTTATCGCCGGCGTCAGCCGCGGGGCTGCTGCTGGTGATGATGATGATGAGGCACCTACCGTCGCTGAGAGTGACGCGCGCGCTCACGGGGCACGCGGCTTATCGCCGGCGTCGACTGTGGCGCCGCTGCTGATGGTGATGATGATGAGGCACCTACCGTCGCTGAGAGTGACGCGCGCGCTCACGGGGCGCGCGGCTTGTCGCCGGCGTCGACTGTGGCGCCGCTGCTGATGGTGAGGATGATGAGGCACCTACCGTCGCTGAGAGTGACGCGCGCGCTCACGGGGCGCGCGGCTTGTCGCCGGCGTCGACTGTGGCGCCGCTGCTGATGGTGATGATGATGAGGCACCTACCGTCGCTGAGAGTGACGCGCGCGCTCACGGGGCGCGCGGCTTGTCGCCGGCGTCGACTGTGGCGCCGCTGCTGATGGTGATGATGATGAGGCACCTACCGTCGCTGAGAGTGACGCGCGCGCTCACGGGGCGCGCGGCTTGTCGCCGGCGTCGACTGTGGCGCCGCTGCTGATGGTGATGATGATGAGGCACCTACCGTCGCTGAGAGTGACGCGCGCGCTCACGGGGCACGCGGCTTATCGCCGGCGTTGACTGTGGCGCCGCTGCTGATGGTGATGATGATGAGGCACCTACCGTCGCTGAGAGTGACGCGCGCGCTCACGGGGCGCGCGGCTTGTCGCCGGCGTCGACTGTGGCGCCGCTGCTGATGGTGATGATGATGAGGCACCTACCGTCGCTGAGAGTGACGCGCGCGCTCACGGGGCGCGCGGCTTGTCGCCGGCGTCGACAGTGGCGCCGCTGCTGATGGTGATGATGATGAGGCACCTACCGTCGCTGAGAGTGACGCGCGCGCTCACGGGGCGCGCGGCTTGTCGCCGGCGTCGACTGTGGCGCCGCTGCTGATGGTGATGATGATGAGGCACCTACCGTCGCTGAGAGTGACGCGCGCGCTCACGGGGCGCGCGGCTTGTCGCCGGCGTCGACTGTGGCGCCGCTGCTGATGGTGATGATGATGAGGCACCTACCGTCGCTGAGAGTGACGCGCGCGCTCACGGGGCACGCGGCTTATCGCCGGCGTTGACTGTGGCGCCGCTGCTGATGGTGATGATGATGAGGCACCTACCGTCGCTGAGAGTGACGCGCGCGCTCACGGGGCGCGCGGCTTGTCGCCGGCGTCGACTGTGGCGCCGCTGCTGATGGTGATGATGATGAGGCACCTACCGTCGCTGAGAGTGACGCGCGCGCTCACGGGGCGCGCGGCTTGTCGCCGGCGTCGACTGTGGCGCCGCTGCTGATGGTGATGATGATGAGGCACCTACCGTCGCTGAGAGTGACGCGCGCGCTCACGGGGCACGCGGCTTATCGCCGGCGTTGACTGTGGCGCCGCTGCTGATGGTGATGATGATGAGGCACCTACCGTCGCTGAGAGTGACGCGCGCGCTCACGGGGCGCGCGGCTTGTCGCCGGCGTCGACTGTGGCGCCGCTGCTGATGGTGATGATGATGAGGCACCTACCGTCGCTGAGAGTGACGCGCGCGCTCACGGGGCGCGCGGCTTGTCGCCGGCGTCGACAGTGGCGCCGCTGCTGATGGTGATGATGATGAGGCACCTACCGTCGCTGAGAGTGACGCGCGCGCTCACGGGGCGCGCGGCTTGTCGCCGGCGTCGACTGTGGCGCCGCTGCTGATGGTGATGATGATGAGGCACCTACCGTCGCTGAGAGTGACGCGCGCGCTCACGGGGCGCGCGGCTTGTCGCCGGCGTCGACAGTGGCGCCGCTGCTGATGGTGATGATGATGAGGCACCTACCGTCGCTGAGAGTGACGCGCGCGCTCACGGGGCGCGCGGCTTGTCGCCGGCGTCGACTGTGGCGCCGCTGCTGATGGTGATGATGATGAGGCACCTACCGTCGCTGAGAGTGACGCGCGCGCTCACGGGGCGCGCGGCTTGTCGCCGGCGTCGACTGTGGCGCCGCTGCTGATGATGATGATGAGGCACCTACCGTCGCTGAGAGTGACGCGCGCGCTCACGGGGCGCGCGGCTTGTCGCCGGCGTCGACAGTGGCGCCGCTGCTGATGGTGATGATGATGAGGCACCTACCGTCGCTGAGAGTGACGCGCGCGCTCACGGGGCGCGCGGCTTGTCGCCGGCGTCGACTGTGGCGCCGCTGCTGATGGTGATGATGATGAGGCACCTACCGTCGCTGAGAATGACGCGCGCGCTCACGGGGCGCGCGGCTTGTCGCCGGCGTCGACTGTGGCGCCGCTGCTGATGGTGAGGATGATGAGGCACCTACCGTCGCTGAGAGTGACGCGCGCGCTCACGGGGCGCGCGGCTTGTCGCCGGCGTCGACTGTGGCGCCGCTGCTGATGGTGATGATGATGAGGCACCTACCGTCGCTGAGAGTGACGCGCGCGCTCACGGGGCGCGCGGCTTGTCACCGGCGTCGACTGTGGCACCGCTGCTGATGGTGATGATGATGAGGCACCTACCGTCGCTGGGAATGGCGAGCGGATTCACGTGGGCGCGCGGCTTGTTGCTGGGTTTGGCCGCGGGGCTGCTGATGAATGATGATGACAGGACACCTACCATCCTACATACGTAAATATCTAGAAATAATACTTCTTAAATATTCTCTAATTAATTATTCAGCATAAACCGAATGTTCGGCCGAACTTTCGGCGCATTTCTGGTTAAAATAATGCCAGACATTTTTTTATCATTGTTTTTATACAGGATAATAATAATATACTCTACAGGACACGTCTATCTATACCGCCACCCACATAGGATTTAAAGTTTTAATAGACTTTCATGCTGTCGCACTTCTGTGATTCGAACCAATGTCGCACTTTAGTTATTCGCACTTCGATGCTCTCGAGGTTCAGGTATTTGCGATTCAGATTTTTCGCGCTTCCGTGATTCGCTCCTTTATTATTCGCACCTGAATGGGATCTTCAGATAAGCGGGGGAATGGCCAATTTTCGTAAATTTTTATGCTATTTATTCTAAAATTATAAAAAAATGAGATCCTTACTACAAGTTCTTTCATTTGATATGACACACGGTACAGTTTGCAAAGCTTACTCGTATTTATTTTTCTGATTTGCCCCCCAAAAGTGCCCATCATCATAGGCCTTATACATCTGTTACAGACGGTTTAAGCAGTGTCTGCTGCAAGGCATCTTGGTTGGCATATTGGTGACTGTATAGGCCAATACGGGAGCGACATACAAGTGCCTACCACACTCACAATTCATTTATTTAAGTTAGACGTCCATGTTTGGGTCACAGTTTTATGCTATGTTTTCAATAATTGGTCCAGTAGATTCAGAGCAAATTGACTATAACAAACATACAGCAGACACGTGTTATCCTATAAGGTTTCCTTTTTTTATTTGAGGTACGGAAAAACGAGATTTTTTTTTGTCTCCAATTATCATTTGACATGACGTATTTACTTAAGTAATGTATTCGGTTGTAGAAGAACGTACCAACCAAGGCAGGTATTCGGCCGACGGAGTCGGCCATATAGCCGAAAACGAAGCCGCCCAGGAAGGCGCCCGCGAAGAACAGCGACTGCGAGAAGTACACGTAGCTGGCGCGGTCGCAGACCCACGCGCGCTGCAACACACCCGCCCTGACTGCACTGCCGCCGCAAAGTGACAACATCACACAATAACATGCAGCTGTGCGGTGGGTACCTCGCTGGTGATCGTGGGATAGGGGATATCCTCGTACTGGAAGTCCCAACCGTGCGTGCAGGGCTTGGTGGGCGTCTTGGCCGGCGGCGGCTGCAGGGAGCTCTTCACCGCCTCGTAGTCCGTGTCGTACATGAGGCACTGGTGCGGCGCGCCTGTCTCCGGGTCCAGCGGCGCCGTCAGGTTGCGCCTGCGCATTGCACGTGACGAGCGATAGTCACACTACTTAAACAGTCGACATACCTATAAATACTGGAATATAGGTACTAATTATGAAACTTCGTTAAAAATACACAAAATCCCAACACTTGAATCTCGTCGCGATTGCCTTGATGCTGCTCTCCTGTATAAAATATTAAATAACTATTTAGATGCGTCCCCCTTGTTAAATAAAATTTCATTTCTAGTCCCTCGCAGACAACAACGGTCCTGTCGAAAAAACAATCTTTTCTATGTTTCTACCAGTAAAAATTGTTATGCCAATAACTCTTTCATTCGAAGAGCCTGCAAGCTTTATAATGAGGAATTAAATGATATAGACTTTTTTTTTTTTATGTGATAGGTGGCAAACGAGCAGACGGATCACCTGATGGTAAGCGATTTAATTGTAGCCTTACACGTTTCAAAAAGGACGCTCTCGCAGTGCTTTCTAGCTGTGCTTAACTTAATTCTTCTACGATCTCAATAAATTGTTGCTATGATAGGGTATTTTATAGAAGAAATGCTGTTTAGTGAATAATATTTTACAATTAATCACTAATTAATAGTAAATACCCTATTGTATTGTATTTTGTATAACATTTTTCTATTTCGTATTAAACACTAAGAGAACTATATAGGTCTACCTTTAATAAGAAATAATGTAATAACATAAGCAAGTGACTGTTTGTTATTTAATAAAATAAAATAAAAAATAATAAAAAAAATAATACATATCTCTGCTTTAAATACAATAGTCACCGTTTGGCAGCGGGGAGGCCCGCCAGCTCGGGCACGCGGCACCAGTGCACCTGCGGCGTCGGCGTCAGGAACATCTGCCCGAAATAGACGAAGGCGAACATGAAGGCGAAGGGCGCCATCACGGCGAACATGATCCACTGGTAGAGGCCCATCTCGCCCATGCGCATGAGCACGGTCTCGAGCGCGTCCACGCCCTCGTCGCCCTCGCCCTCCTCCGGTGAGCCCTCCTCCGCGCCCGGCGGTGCGCTGACGCCGCGCATGCGCATCATGCTCGTCTTGCTGCGCTTGATCTCCTTGAACTGCAACCGCATCGCACCCGTTAACCGTCACCCCTCACGTGGCGGTAGCAACCGCCACACGCGCTTCTCTCCACTACTCTCTAATAATCAGTTACTAACTATGATAGTTAGATAAACAACTGAACATCTTTATCTTTATTTTTATCTTACCTATTCACTCATAATAGATTATTAAAATCAAAACATCCTGCTCTACGCAAAAATGGGGTGATGAGTGCAGTGAGTACTTTAAAGTTTTACCTCTACATTACACCTCTACTAGCTTGCCTAACATCGTTGCGGAGGCAGTGGCTAAATCTCTGGTCAGCAAAAGCTGAGCCGTTTACTTTTTTCCTTCTTATTCTTTTTTCTTCTTATGATACGGCAATAAAGGTTTTTACTTATTTCTACATACTTAACGCAGATGTACTTCTACTTAATGCAGAGATCTGTATATTACGTAGGCAGTGCAAAACGTTCTCAGCCTGCGTAAGAAAAATAAAAGCGATACAGCTGAAAATTATTTATGTTTCTACTTAATCACCTCTATTTCAATACACATATTGAAACAAGCAATAAACATATTTTAAAAAATAACTAGATTCCTCAAATTCTTTAAGTGTAGAAACTTCATGCTTTTTCAGGTAGCGAAGTACAAAATAGACAGGGAGAGCCAAAAGAGGTTGTTGAACTTGATCGTGTTCAAGTTATTGGAAGCCAAGATGCCCGATCGCCGTGTTTTGAAAAACTCCTCCGTGGCACACGTGTATAGTCGTGCAATAGATGCATATATTAACTGATTATCCCGAGACATTTCTTCTGAATTTTTGGGCTTACAGTATTTAAAATGGTATGGTATGGTATGGTCCCAAAAACCAACGATAATCCTTGGAATAGTGATGGACCAGGTCCTGACTAGCCAGAAAATGTATTTTTCTTTTTAGTAAAAATTTCATAGTTTTCGAGATATTGGCACTTTTATAAAATACTTGAAAATGTCTACCTTAGGACAAAGTTACCAATGCCACGTCTACAAATTTAGGTATAATTTGATTCTGTTTTTTTTCTAAGTACCTATTACAGAGGAATAAGGCTATCGACAACAATAAAATATTTTTTTAAAATCGTTACGGTCCACTCATAAAATCAAAGTAAAAAAAAAATACGTTTTTTAAATTTTAATCCCCTAACTTTGAACCTTTATGCTACAAAAAAAATTACTAGGCTTTAGTGCCATGTTTTCTAAAAAATATACGCATTAAGTGCAGTTTTCAAAATAATAAAAGTTTTATCGAAATTCGCTTTACAAAAAAGATATTATTTGCGTTTTCAAAACACACGGCATTGGTTGAAGATGCAATTGTAGTTTTCCTCTTTATTTAAGCTAGATTGTCTCGAAAAGCTTGTATCTCTCCTGTAATTCTCTTAAGAAACGTGTTTTTCCAAACGCGCACTCCTCAGCAGTTGCGTTCATCTGAACGCACTTGTCAATTGACTGTCATAGCGTTGTGGTTTTTCGTACGAGAAGCTTGCAAAATCTTTCTTCGTAACAAAAAACCTGTGAAATAATCCAATAACACACAAAAAACAGGTGTTTTCGGTCAATTTAGAACAATGCTTGCCATAAAACACAATAACCACGCGCAGCGTGCATTTTTAGACGGATTTGCGTAAGTTGTAAATAGCCGACGATGCCGCTCTTTTCAGAAGAGAGCGGTAAACATGGCATATTTTTTCGTTTCACTGGCAGTAACTTTATTCATATTTGGAAGAGGACCAGGGGCTCGAAGCTCCTCTCCACTGTCCATCAGCAGTTTTGGCAAGTACACTGTTATATATAACAAAGGCAAAGCAGAGGTATGTTTCCTTCTTTTTTTACTTAGAGCCTGCTGGGCCCTACTTACCAGCAAGGCATGAGTTAACCACTTTGAGATTATTTTCGTGCTTTCAGTTAGCCGGGTAGGGCTAACTGAATATACTTAGTTACCTACAGTGTTATAGTGCACGGGTCACGGGGCACATTTTAAATCAAACATTTATTAATTGCCTGAATAGGCCTATACTGAGCAAAAGTATCTCGCAGATGAATGTACCAATACTAAACATACTTTGTAGTAATGATGCTAAGTGCTCCAGGTTAATGTATTTTTGGTGTTTATTATTTGTGGTCCATATGGAGTGTGATGAATGTTGAAATTCAAATAATTTAGATTTTTAACTCTGACATAATTGTTGTTTACTTTGCTTCTTTCTAAGAATAACTAGATTGGTACAAAGACGAGAAGCTGAGTTATATTAAGTGAACATTACAGAATATATATATTTGTCAGACATTGAATATTCATGTCAGGATACTGTTATAACTTATAACACTTAAGTTATTTGGGTTTACTTCTGCCTCTCTGGCCCTATAGAGGTCTGTGGGTTATGATTTTCTGAATCATGCTGTAATTGGGCAAACAGGTTTAGTACAACCTTTTAAATAAATATTGTATACAGTCAATAATTGCACCAGCACCAGGTGCCTCTGACCTCTGCTTGTTCCGTGCAGAGGGTGCCACCCAGTAGTAATAAAATTAACAATCAGTCTGGGTGGGTAGCATTCAGATGCTACCTGAGTGTCACTAATCTAGGAACTGAGAAACTCTCAAGCCTGTTCCTGTTACATATGGCTCTGACTTATCTACCTATATACTTACTTCCTTCTTTGAAATGGATAAAGCAAGATCGAGACTGATAGAGGCAGGCGTACCATTTCTTTTTTATTCCTCTACAAATTGAGGCATTACTTTTTGAATGTTGAACTTTAAGATGATAATAGAGACCTGAAAGGTACATTTCTGTTATCACAAGATTAAATGAGCAAAATAATAAATAGAGTGAAGTAAAGAAACTTTATGAAGGAAGCAATTTTTTCTTGGTAGCAGAAGCCGAAAACATTCATAGTACACTTATTATGCAGTGACACTGAGGATTATGCAGATTATAATTAAAACAGGCTTTGATCTCGGAGAGACGTTTGTTTGTATTAGCCTGCATGAAAGGTTTTTTATTTATTGCAATTACATATTATAAAAAAAAAAAAAAAAACCTTGTATGTCAGTTAAACCGGACATTCAATTTGGGACCAAGATCAGACGGTGCCCTGTATAATATCAAGATGCCTAAAACCTGGTTATAAGTAAGTTAGTGCCAGTCAATCAGACTCCCATAGGTATATGGGTCTGCTTTCTCACTCCTACAGTGCGTTATATCAATAAATGCATCCATAGGCAGAACTGTAGAAAGTCGGAAGCCTTGGCGACTTATGGTAAAATCTGTGCTGGAAAGTGCACTTGTGTCCCCGGCCTCGGAGGCTGGCCTCGGAGGCTGTATTCTGTATTGGGACTCGCTGGATAATATACATTTGCTTGTATAAGGAGACAGCACGTGATGTTACTGCTGTGTAATGGTGTATCATAGATCTGATTTTTTATATTAAAATATCAGTGCTGGAACAGTGGAACAGCACTTGTTACCCCCGGCCTCGGAGGCTGTACAATAATAGGGGTCACCATACTCATAATTCCTATACATATTTCTATAGCTGTGCTGGAACAGCACTTGTTGCCCCCAGCCTCGGTGGCTGTACAATAATAGGGGTCACCATACTCAGATTTTCTATACAAATTTCTATATCTGTGCTGGAACAGTACTTGTTACCCCCGGCCTCGGTGGCTGTACAATAATAGGGGTCACCATACTCAGATTTTCTATACAAATTTCTATATCTGTGCTGGAACAGTACTTGTTACCCCCGGCCTCGGTGGCTGTACAATAAGAGGGGTCACCATAATGAGATAATATCTAACAGTTCATATAAAAGAAGTGCTTGATTATCTATACTATATACCTCTAATTATGTATAATGGAATTTCAGAGAGAGGTTAATAGTGTTAATTTTTGTCAGCAACAAAACTTTAGTGTCTGACGATAGCTGAATGTATGGTCTGCTCTGCCATGTACTGCAATGGCGAGATTACCATGCAAAACAACTTAAGAGGGTTGTTCAACCACTCTGTTAGTAGTCAGAGTTAAGTACCTCACCACCATGTTACAGTTGGTAAAACCACATGTAAGCGGTGTCAAAGATCACACAGCTTTACTAAAGAACGTACTTCTAGGTGGTAGATTAAAGGCTGAAGCTGTAACAATTTAACTGTAAGGAGTTCTGGGGCTCTGAAAGGCTTCAATGACATGGGTACATGCAACATTCCACAGAGTTGCTAGTGTACTAATGAGATAGCCATGTCCAACTTCGTTTAATTTGATTTTCTTTTTGCAAAAAGCAGGGGGGGGGGCAGTCATCTGTCCTAGGGGCTCCTTGACCCCCCCATGAAGAACTGATGATATTCAACCGTAACTATTACCCAATTGAAAGTACCTACTCATCAAGAAGTCTGTATATTAATTAGTCATCAATTGGTCGTATTGGTATGCAATTAATAATTGTACTGAGCTAAAATTTGTAAAGTGAGAAGTCATAAACAAACTAAACCTCTGCATCAGGGTAATGATATCCACCTGCCTGTAAGGCATGTTCAGAATCAATCAATTTAAAGAGTTTTAAATATTTCTATTATTGGAAAGCTTAAAGCTTTTTTGGCCCTAGCAAGGCCTCCAAATATATCTACTTCGATTGGGAGATCTTTTCACTATATACGTAAATATTTTTCCCCTGGTTACAGAATATACCAGACACAGAGAGTCCTCTGATATTTTTTATAATGCCTATTTTTTAATCAAGTATGCATTGTCTTTGATATTATTCTTAGGCAAGGAGTGTCATTTATCACCATAAAAATAACTTATATTTGCTATGAGGCATAACATATCATTTGTGTGAAATTAATTACAGCTTAAATATTATAAGTAATTGTGGAAAATACAACTGGATATTATACCTTGGAATGTATTTACCTAGGTCAGGTCTGACCATATTATTACAAACTGTCAGTCAGTTGAGTTACAGAAATGAGGATGAATTGCCTCATAATTGAATATTACTTGCTAAATATTTTTATATACATAATTTATTTGTATAATAAATAAATAAATAAAACAAATATAAGTATAATATTGTAGATGCAGTTTGCATATAAGAATAATACCTAGAGTGGTAATAACAAGAGGAGTTTAGCTATCCTACTACTTACTTATCCAGTGTTTGAGTTACTTTACATCTCATTATACCCACACGTCAGTGTCCGGGTACAATGATATTTGTGTTCTTTTGTCATGTGAGACAAAATGTTATTTCTTTTGAAGTTACATATGTCCTTATATATGCGTTTTCAAGGACTTTCATGAAATTCAAATATTGATGCATTTTTATTCCAGTAAATAATTAATTTATTGCGCATAATTGCACTGCGCAGATGAAGAAATTCTGAAAATTTCTATTTTAAACCATGGTGTTTAACAATACAAATTGTTATACATACATAATCTTAGAATATTACGGTTCAGAAAAGGAACAGTTAAGGATGAGTTAGCATACAATCAGGTTGTCTTACTTTAACTTTGGAAATATGAGGCACCTTACTTTTAAATAACTACATTTTTTAAGGACACTGGACTGGAAAGACTTGCGAATGTCTTATATCCAAGTCATTCAAGTTATGTCTTATGCATTATGAGGTCCTGAAGATAGGGTTTACACATAGTTCCTCCTACTCATATGAAAAATTCAGAACATTTATTGCATACTGTAAGTTGACCATGCAAGTCTGTAAGACAGTAGGTGTTCAGTGCAGCAGCATCTAGAAGTCGCCTATTGAGTGAACTGAAGTCATTGGAGGGATAGGCAATGTTGTAATAATGGGATGATATAAGACCTACAAGTGATACCTAGGAACTTGTTATCAGAGGTTTTATATAATCAAAAATTTTATTATTTTTTAAGTTAACAGTCATGTTATGTGGCAAGTAATATATTGAAATTTTAAATCTAGATTTGTGATTTACTGAACTCTGCTTTTTATAGTTATTAAATATATAAAAATAAAAAAAGATATATTATCTTATTAAGTATTTCTGAAACAAGTGATGCTTTCAGTTGATAGATCAGAAATGATATTTGTTTTTTGGTCTTCAGATGTAAGTAAGAGGAAATAATTTAAAACAGGATGTAATGGATATTGCTTATGTAAAGATTTCATCAGAAGGATTGCTACCTTTCATCACATAGCGTTGTGCTCCTCCACCAGCAGATATCAAACACGTCTTCAACCAATGCCGTGTGTTTTGAAAACGCAAATAATAAGACTGTTTTGCATAAAAACAAAACAGTTATTATTTAAGTGGAAAAACACACGGCATTGCAGCAAGGTGCTTGCTGGTGGTTGATGAAGACTATGACAGTCAATTGACAAGTGCGTTCAGATGAACGCAACTGCTGAGGAGTGCGCGTTTGGAAAAACACGTTTCTTAAGAGAATTACAGGAGAGATACAAGCTTTTCGAGACAATCTAGCTTAAATAAAGAGGAAAACTACAATTGCATCTTCAACCAATGCCGTGTGTTTTTCCACTTAAATAATAACTGTTTTGTTTTTATGCAAAACAGTCTTATTACATTTTAAGTGAAAAATAAGCTCATTTCAAACTGTACCAGTTTTAATGAAAATATTTTCAAAATATTGAAATTTGATATTTTTTAGTATTTAATTTAAATCAAATGGCCAAATCGCTTGCCACTTGCACAACCATACATCATACCCGGTGTTCTGAAAGGAGTTCTGGACCAAGAAAGCCGGGACCGTCACCCGCACTGCCACGACCGCTGCATCCCCTACAGCCCCCAGCCGGCCGTCGGCCCCGCAGGGGTCGGCCTTTGTGAGTCCATGGCCCCCGCTAACCTGCCTCCCAGCAGGCGTGGGGCACCTCTAGCGGCCAAGAAGAAGAAGCTTCCGCCACCCCACCCGTCACCGTTCTGCCGAGTGGCAACCGCTGCCGCCGCCCCGTTCGTCCCAGTTAGTACTTCTGGTGGCCCTGGGACTATTGCAGCAATTGCTCGGCCCAGCCGGAGTGACCGCTATGGGCCAGGTGCCCACCCCGTCCCGAAAACGTCTCCCCCAAGCAATTTGGCCATTTAATTTAAATTAAATACTAAAAAACATAAATTTTCTTGACATTTCATGACATTGTTCTTGTTGGTGAGGATGGTTTTGAGGTCCAGAGCAGACTGATGGAATGGCAGCAAAAACTGGAGAGTGTTGGCTTAAAAATCAGCAGATCTAAAACTGAGTATATGTTTTGCGATTTCGGTGGTCTTTCCAGTTTTGCGGCCATAGCCCTAGATGGAGTACCTCTACCAGTCTGCTCAGACTTCCGGTACCTTGGATCTCTCTTACAGAGTGATAGCGATATCGACCGTGACGTACGGCATAGAATTAACGCAGGTTGGCTGAAATGGCGACAGGTCACCGGAATAACATGGGATCCCCAAATACCCCTTAAGGTGAAGGGGAAAATCTATAAATCCGTCATAAGACCGGTCATAACGTATGGATCTGAATGTTGGGCAAGTAAGAAGACTGATGAAAGGCGACTGCATGCAGCTGAGATGAGAATGCTAAGATGGATGTGTGGAGTGACAAGAATGGACAAAATAAGGAATGAGTATATAAGAGGTAGTCTGAAAGTAGCGCCAGTGACAGAAAAGTTGCAAAGTAATCGTTTGTCATGGTATGGGCATGTTATGAGGAGCGACGAAAGTCATGTGGCTAGGAGAGTATTGAATATGAAAGTGGATGGATTAGTGGGAAGAGGAAGGCCAAGGAAGAGATGGCTGGATTGTGTGAAGAATGATATGAGTATGAAAGGAGTGAGCACTGAGATGACGGCAAGAAGAGAGGAATGGAAGAAGAAGACATGTTGCGCCGACCCCAAATAATTGGGAACAGGGCAGGAAGATGATGATGACTAAAAAACATAAATTTCAATATTTTGAAAGTATTTTCATTAAAACTCCTAATTATTGGTACAGTTCGAAATGGGCAAATGTACGGCAAAATCGTCCCTTAATGCACAGTGCGGAACTTTTTTCATCCAGTGCGGAACGGCAACTATTTTGTCGTACCCCTCCAATCCCGCACCTCACCGCATGCGCCTGCGCGGTGCAATAGTGCTGGCCATGAGTGAGATATATTTTGTGCTCGATATTCTTTTTTGCGTAACATAAGAAAGAACAATGAGACGTTCACGAAAAAACTTGACATGGGCGGAAAACACACTGCTCCGCTCACCGCGGCAAATTGCGGTGGAGCGGATTTAAACTATGTACTGTAAAATGTTGATTTGTATACAAAAACCGCGGGGTACCATACACTCGCACCGCTTCTCCGCCCGGAGGCGCGATTCGCACGACGGATCCGCGCTCCCGGATGGCGACGCGGTAAGATTCGCTGGGTACCGCACACTGACGCCGCTTTTCCGTCCGGAGGCGCGATTCGCGCGCGATCCGCGCAAAAACGAAACAGAACTACTGCTTCAGAACAAGGTCGGTAGGACAACAAATAGAGTCGTCTCTACTTTTTTTTGTACTATGAGAACCAGAGACTGACAGAGTGTGTGGTACCTACTATCGCATAATAAATGTTATAATATGTGATTTACTTAATAATGTTATTATTTGTAACGAAATAATGAAATAATAATCCTAAGTAGGTATATGATGTTATATTGATATTATGTTATATACACTGACTTGTAACTTGTGTTATTAAATAAATTCTCGGGGAGCGGGAGGGGGTGAGGCTCGGGGTGTGGGGGACGAGGTAGGGAATTCTAAAATAATAATATACCCTGAAAACGAAAAATATTGTTAATGAACCAGATATGTGAATTGTTAGACTAAGGATTCAATAAAAAAAACCTTTTTATCTTTTGTTCCAACTACCAAACGATCTTACATCAACTCCCTGAGCGAAGCCGGGCCCTCCAGCTAGTGAAGATATAGTTCACTTCGATGTTTTTCTAAGAATGTTTGCGGTAGTAAAAAATATTTTCGTTAAAAAATGAAGTAGAAGCGACTTCACTATCAACTCTGTTCTAATCAAAACGCTGTGACGTGGAATGCCGCAGAACACAAAGATAACAGTAAGTAAAGTACTCCTGCTACGCGAAAGTTGTTTAACATGAAAAAAACAGGCAATTTGCGTTTATAATACTGATCATTTGCAAAGAAATATTAATAAATTAATATATTTATTAATCAAACCCGTTTCGTTATTCTATAACATACATTTTGTTGCGAAGATGAGAGAGAATTTACTGAGTTTGCTTGCTGTTTTTCCGTGATTGAATCTTTACGCTGTGGTTTTGCATACGCACAGGTCAAGTTAGACTGGACGGAAAACATAGTTATATGAAACCATCGCGCTTACCATTCAAGGTTGACCTCTGTTGACAAAGATGTATACGTATATATAGGATAAAGTACTACCCTGCTTTTTGGAAGGAGTATTGTATGGAATTCAGTTTCTATACCTATTCTTGTTCTGAGCTTGTTACAAACAAAAACAACCCTTGTTACATACATACATGTTCGAAAATTAGATAAACGTATGACGAAAATCGTCGTGCACCGCAACTTCGGACGAAATTCGGACATAAACCGCCCGGCGGTGGCGCGGAATCCGCGCCTTCGTCGTGCACTGCAGCTTTCGATGAAATTCCGACGGAAACCGTCCTGTGGAGCGGATCGCTGCCGCATGCGAATTTCGTCGCTCCACGCTCCCGTCCGAATTCCACCTCAGTGTGATATCCGCGTAATCGAAACGCTGTGACGTGGAATGCCACAGAACACAGAGATAACAGTACCTAAGTAAAGTACTCCTGCTACACGAAAGTTGTTTAACATGAAAAAGCGGAAAAGTGCGAGTTCGACTCGCCCATGAAGGGTTCCGTAACAGCAAGTAACATAATATAAAAGTTCTTGTAGTTCGTTGTAGGTAAATTGCGGTTTACGATTTATGACGTATTAAAAAAAACTACTTACTAGATCTCGTTCAAACCAATTTTCGGTGGAAGTTTGCATGGTAATGTACATCATTATGTTTTTTAGTTTTATCATTCTCTTATTTTAGAAGTTAAAGGGGGGGGACACACATTTTACAACTTTGAAAGTCTCTCGCGCAAACTATTCAGTTTAGAAAAAATGATATTAAAAACCTCATTTTTGAAGACTTATCCATAGATCAAACACGTATGGGTTTGATGAAAAAATTTTTTTTGAGTATCAGTTTTAAGTATGGGGAACCCCTAAAATTTATTGTTTTTTTTTCTATTTTTGTGTGAAAATCTTAATGCGGTTCACAGAATACATCTATTTACCAAGTTTCAACAGTATAGTTCTTATAGTTTCGGAAAAAAGTGGCTGTGACATACGGACGGACAGACAGACAGACATGACGAATCCATAAGGGTTCCGTTTTTTGCCATTTGGCTACGGAACCCTAAAAACTGTCAATTTGCGTTTATAATACTGATAATTTGCAAAGAAATATTAAGAAATTAATATGTTTATTAATCAAACCCGTTTCGTTATTCTATAACATACATTTTATTGCTTCGATTTACTGAGTTTGCTTGCTGTTTTTCCGTGATTGAATCTTTACGCTGTGGTTTTGCATACGCATAGGTCAAGTTAGACTATATGGAAAACATAGTTATATGAAACCATCGCGACTTACCATTCAAGGTTGACCTCTGTTGACAAAGATGTATACGTATATATAGGATTAAGTACTACCCTGCTTTTTGGAAGGAGTATTGTATGGAATTCAGTTTCTATACCTATTTTTGTTCTGAACTTGTTACAAACAAAAACAACCCTTGTTACATTCATACACGTTCGAATATTAGATAAACGTATGACGAAAATCGTCGTGCAGCGCAACTTCGGACGAAATTCGGATGGAAACCGCCCGGCGGTGGCGCGGAATCCGCGCCTTCGTCGTGCACTGCAGCTTCCGACGAAATTCCGACGGAAACCGTCCGGTACAGCGGATCGCTGCCGCATGCGAATTTCGTCGCTCCGCGCTCCCGTCCGAATTCCGCCTCAGTGTGATATCCGCGTAAAGCGATTATGTGTGGAGGTTCGAAAGCAAGAAAGAAACTTATTCACATTTGTGTTCATAAGTTTGTTTGTTCTTCATGTTGCTGCTTGATAAGATAACCAAGCAAAATATATACCTAACTCTTTCTTTACTTTAATTACTTGAATATTTTTAAAATTGATGTTGATTGTTAAGAATAATTATATTGATTTAAACACCGTTAAACTTTAATGTTGTGTACCTATTGTATTATAAAGAATGTCGATAAAAATATTGGTTGGCTATTTAATAAGTAAACGCCATTCCTAGTATTTTATTACGTCTATTCTATACGGCAAATATATTGCCGTGAATTGCTGATTTTGAAAAATCCCTGTATCTTGTTTGTTTGTTTGTTTTTAAACTCTCTATTACATACAATAACACATAAAACATAAAATACAAAACAAATTAGAGTAAAGGCGGACTTATCCCTCGGTATCTCTTCCAGTCAACCTTGAAATTCTCAAAGGACAAAATATATGGCAAAGGCAAATGTGTACACAAAAAAAAAGTTAAACGCTTAAATTACAACATAAAAATATATCCTAGTTATCTTTCGAAATATCTTACAGAACCCTGTGCTAGCTAGGTATACACGAGGATGTAACCTATCAGTTGATATGATGAAATGCCACGTCTGGATGGACTTTTGACGGAAAAATTAAGGCCGTAACACAAAGCAGGCAATATAGATACGGGCATTCTTTGTCTTGTACTGCACTGGCAGTAAGATCAGTTCTAGCACAAATGCAGGGAAAGTGTTAAAAATTTGCACCCGAAACGAAATTTGTTCACCTACTTCTTTATGCCTGAATAAGAAGGTGAAGCCTCCCCGTACACATAACAATATTAACTGCTTTTAAATTCTTTTGACTTTCGCCTTATTTTGATAAAACAACTCGACTGTACGATATTCGATGTGGTTACCTATTATGATATGGTTACCTATTCGGGTTTTTACTTCTACACTAAATAACTAAAAAACTTACTAATCTCGGCAACTACATCAGTGACTTTTATCGGTCTTACACTTTCCAGAAATATAGCCTAAGTCATCGCTATACAACTGTAAATATGTCAGGCCGGGAACTTTTGGCGCTCCCTAAAAATATGCCTGATCAATTAAAAACTTGCGACTAAAACGAAAACAATGTTTTGGTAAATCAAACTTCTAGCAACTTGTTAGCCGGGATAGCTAGCCTTGTAACTTTACTAGCCAAAAAATATATACAAAAGGGAATTAATTTTTACGACTGTTATTTAAATATTAGGGAAGTTACTATGATCAGTTGAAATAACTGACGACGCTGAATACGTAAAAAACAACCGATTTCAATCGCAACAACTCCAATTTTGCTATGTTTTTGTTGATTTTCTTAAAAACGACTGTATCGATTTCGATAAAATTTATATGGGGCCACCTGTGAAGTATACTCTTTTGAACAAAAAAAGAATTTTCCAAATCGGTTCAGGCATCTTCGAGTAATCGGTGAACATACATAAAAAAAAAGATTCCGACGAATTGAGAACCTCCTCCTTTTTTGAAGTCGATTAAAAATAAACGGGCAGTCATTAAATTTTTTGGCGGTTGGAAAATTTGTGTGAGTGCAAAACATGAACAGTAATAAAATCAAAATTGGTCGGTTATTTTATACTACTATAATCAGTTCAAAAAATATGGTCAGTAAAATAATGAAATGAGCGGTAAAATAATGAAATGAGCAGAAACAGGTGAGCGGTAAAATCCGAGCGCTAGTATAATTGAAATCGGTCGAAAACTGCTATTGAAGTGGGTAGGAAGGGGAATAAAATTATAAATAATACCGTTGTGGCTATACAAAAAAAAAGTTTTTCCAGTATTTTTTACTCCACTCAAGAAGATTATAACCAAACTAGAGAAAATACTCTCTAAGATCGGACTGAAGACAAAAAAATTGGCTTTGAATGCGCTTCTCTCTTTCTTTGAGGGAGCTGCTGTCTCATTCTAAGTAGGGTAATTAGAATGAGACAGCAGCTTCCTCATATGAGACAGAAGCGCATTCAAGGTAATATTTTTCGTCTTCACTTGTTATTTAATTCAAGTGTTTCCTCTACTTTGGTTATAAGCTTCTTGACTCCACATTACCAGTTACTGAAATAGATAGATATACATGAAATTTTCAAAGAGTGAGTTGTACCTATGTTAATAATACATAATTATAACTGCTACAATAACCAAAATAAAAAGTTTTAAATTAAAGCAGGCCCCATACAATAAATTTTGTTCTTGCTCGATTTCAATAATAAATAGTCTTGTATGATGGTACGGAGCCTAACAATTCTGTACCCTCGGTGAAAAACGCTATAAGTCGACTTATATCACTTTTTGTTTTTTTAGACATTTATAATCAGTGCAAAATTATCTATTTTTCTGTCTGATCCACGTAGCTCTAACTGTTCTAGATCCGGAGATATTTTTCGTGCGCAATAATACAAGTCGACTTGTATCATACAATAGTCTTTAAAGCCTCGCGTACAATGATATAACTTGACAAACACACATTCAATTTAACATAAGTTACTTAAATTGTAAGTGTAAAATAATACAAATTTAGTTGAATCATTATACCTATAGATAATATATTGATAAAAGATTGTGAGTGATGATACAACTACAAATGTATTATCGTTCACGACTCAATCTTAAAATAACTCTAATGTGGATAATGATACATGTCTACATAGTACACTTGACACTAGAAAAACAATGGTGAAATTTAGTGTAAAGTAATATATTTCGAAATATATTATTTTTCACCAGAATGCTTATAAACTATTACGTTCGTGTCCAACAATACAACTCACTTATATCAAAAATGTTACCAGTTCCTAATAAGTAATACAAAAAATCTTTTGGTGTCAAGTGATACAAGTTTTTCTGGTACCATCTTCTTCTAAAACATAAGCTTCAGACAGACGCAAAAGAGACAGCTATAGGTAGCGCACTTTCGCGGTGCAGAGAGGTGAGATTCTCGACCTTCGTGTGCTTGCACACTTGCATCAGTACCGCCTAACACCTCGTGCGAGAAGCATGCTTAACTATTTGAAAAAACTGTCGCATCTGGTACGTAACTTAAATCATTTGACACAAAAAAATTCCACAGTGATCTGAGTTATTATTGATATAACGTGTAGGGCACAGCCGACTTGTATTAATATACACAAGTTTTATTACTAATCTCTTAGTTCTATGAATGGGTCACTAAAATAGCTTGATCATATTAATATCGTAAAATATGTGAAAGTATGGCTGTTTGCTGCTTGTTAATTTATTAGCTTGTTACAAAAGTTTAGTAAGTCAAAATTTACAAATTATTTACAATCATCCAAATCAAAATACCTATCAATATTATATTGCATGGGCGGCGGTAATCGCTTACCATCAGGTGATCCGTCTGCTCGTTTGCTACCTCTGCAATAAAAAAAATATATTTTATTTATTTGTTTCTTGCGCGGAATTAAAGGGACGTAGATGGATGACTTAAACATCGTAAGTGTGAGTGAAACACCGCCGCTCATGACTAAAAATTCCGGTCCGATTCTGGACCGATACATACAGCTACACTTCTGACACGTGAACTGAGGCTGCAGGTCTTATAAGACAGGATTGTACCTTTGGGTGCGCTTTTCCGCCAGGTCCTGAACCAGGCGTTGTCTTGTGCTATGCAGTCATCAAATATAGTTTTTTTCCACTCATTGCGGTTGGACGCAAGATTCTTCCATTCGTTGCCGTCGATCCTAAACGCAACCATGTCCCGCTTAACACTGTATTTAAACCGTAGCAAAGGTCATCCTACCTTTCGTTTCGCGAATGCTACCTGTCTCAGCAATTGAGAAGGGTCCATTCGATGCACATGCCCTAGCCACCGCAGACGTCGCTGTTTGAGCATAGCGGTGATGCGAGGCAGCTGCGCAATCTTCAGCATAATCTCGTTTATTACCCTGTCCTTTCAAGTTTGCCTAGGATGCTCCCAAGACATCGCAGATGGAAGGTTTCAGTCACCGCTCCTGCCTGGCATACAATGTCCACTTTCCAGCTCCGTACAAGAGTATACTCAAGACATAAGTTTGAAAAACTATCATCTTGATTTTGACTGTAAGATGTTTATTATTCCATACTCTTACACGAAGCCTACCGAACTTCGTGGCGGCCTTGCCGAAGTGAGTGTTGATCTCTCCATTAATAGACAGATTTCTCTACACAGACGACCCCAAGTTACAGAACTTATCGACTTCTTCAAAAGTCGCTCCATCGAGCAAGATGCTAAGATGGTAGGAGTAGCCCTGTGCAAGAATTACGGTGTTCTATGCATTACCTGACATGGAAAACTGGGATCATGCGTGGGCAAAGTGGTCCAGGAGAACTTGGAGCTCTTGGGTAGTTTTCGCCACAAGGGCTGCGTCGTCGGCAAGGTATTAACAAGTAAGTCATCATGGTTACACCGAGACCTTAAATGGGTGAGGTTAAATAATTTGCCATCAGCTCTCAACGTGTGTTAGAAAATTCCTCGCTATAAATCACCAAAAGCGGCTTTAAGAAGCAGGGAGAAAAATATACTGAATAGTTGTTGGTGCTAAAACGCTCCAACGCTGATGAACTCCTCTGCCCATGTTGAAAGAATTGGACGTTTGACCATCAAAGAATATGGTACCTTTCATATCATCATGAAAGGATTGAACCAGTTTCAACTTTGGAGCACATCCTGTTTTCTCGAGTGCGCTATAAAGAAAACTAACCGTATCAAAGGCTTTTTTTCAAGTCAATAAGTGCCATTATGCGTTGCATTTTGTGTTTTATTCGACACGACATATTCCTTGAGTTGGTGGATTATATCCGTAGTAGATTTTTGAGAACGGAACCGCAATGGGCCTCAGGGATGGATGCTAAGGATACCACAACAGTCATGACAGACAGCGTACGAATTGAATCCAGACCTATAGGACTGATCTCAGCTATTCAAATATGAAGCTCGGTATAGTGTTTGACCCACCGTTTGAGTTGATATTTACAGTCAGTGATGACTGAGACGTGAAGTTCTTTTAGAAAACACAGCTCAGAGAAAAGATGACTCCTCTTTTTTGGCACAGGGCCTAGAGCCGTTTTGATCCCCGCGAAAACACCGCGAAAGTTACCAGCAGCTGCGCAGTCTTAAAATGCTTTTCCATAGGTTTGTCCAATAAGCATTAGTGAGTTGGCGGCTCGTTCGGTTCGGAGAACCAGTCCGGTGATTGCACCCTGTTCTATCCGAAAATCTCACCAGATGCTTTGGTGAACAAATCTTTAATGGTATCACATTCCACTTCCATGGGGTTCACCGGCATCCCATTTAGCTATTTTCTGTCTCACAAAGGTACTTAAAGTATCCGAGATTAAAGATCGATTTGATTGAAGATAAAATTGTAGTAAAACAATTATATCATTTTACTGCCTTAACGATTTATATCATTTGACACGATCCAAAACTTTAAACTGTAACAAAATAAGTTGAAATATATTATTGAACACGTGATTTTATTTGATATTTTTGGTGTTTTTTAATTCATCACCGTTAATTATGTAATTTATTGTATTTCATGTACTGGGAAGAAAAGATGCAACTTTTTTGCGATAGTTTTGTTTTGGAACTTTTGTTACTTATTAGTATTAATGTATGTATGTATGTCTGTAACTGATTGGGAAGAGCAAGCAACACAAAGGCCGAAGTGGCGAAAGAAAATCAAAACCGGAATTAAAATGTTTGAAAGTAAGCGCCTACAAGACCTTGACGCTAAGCGCCAATTACGAAAAACCCGGCCAAAGCAAACGTACCAATACACATACAATGACAGCGGGCAATTGCACTGCGGGCCCTGTAATAAAATATTTAAGACCAAGTTTGGTTTTGCCAGCCACCTTCGTGCGCACGCCAGGAGGTAGAGCCGTGGTGTCGCCGTCGACGGATACGTCGTGGAGGACATCATCATCATCATCATCATCATTTAAATTACATATCAATACGTAGATGTATCATTTTTCACCAATAACAATATAATCAATAGTTGTAGTGTAAAATAATATATCTGTTCTTATATTATATTACACATGTACATTCTGATGTGGCGATTAATATAAGTCACTTTTTTTCTTTTTTGCTCATAATGTACTAACTTTAATGCTACTCTTCATACATTATAGTAAAGACGCTTAAAATATTTACCTTGAACATTTTTTACATCATAAATAAAAACAATAATAAAAAAGTTATATGCATGTAAAGGTGCAAAAACTTTAAAGCCGTTTTTCTCAAAACTGCAATTGCGGACTTATAGCGTTTTTCACCGAGGGTACAGAATTGCGATTTCGACTTGCATTTGGCTGGTTTTTTTTACATTTGATTCTGAAATATAAAGAGATTTTTTTTCACTTAACTGTTTTTAGAACTGAAAAATATTTTTTACCGACTAATTCTTATTTGTTTACTGCCCACACGTATCCGCTCATTTAGTTATTTTACTGCTCAATTCATTTATTAAGTTACCTATTCAAATTTTTGTTAGACTCATTTTTAAATAGTTTTCTGCTCAGTTTTTTATTATTACCCCCGACGCAAAAAGAGGGGTGTTATAAGTTTAACGTGTCTGTGTATCTGTGTATCTGTGTATCTGTGTATCTGTCTGTGGTATCGTAGCTCCCAAACGGATGAACCGATTTTTGTTTTGTTTTTTTTGTGTCATAGATAATTTTATCCCGAGTGTTCTTAGCCATGTTTCATGAAAATCTGTTCAGCCATTTGAAGATCATCAGCTCTTTTCTAGTTGATTAGGGGATCTGACTAACTTCCTTATGTCCGATCGATTCGAAATTTGGTACCGTGTTACTTCAACGATATTTAAAGAACATGGTAAGGCAAGCGTGAGCTGGTCAGCCGTTTAAAGATCATCAGTTCTTTAATAGTTGATGAGGGGATCTGACTACCTTCCATATGTCCTATCGATTCGAAATTTGGTACCGTGTTACTTCAATGATATTGAAAGTATATGGTAAGGTAACCATGACCTGATCAGCCGTTTGAAGATCATCAGCTCTTTAATAGTTGATGAGGGGATCTGACTACCTTCCATATGTCCTATCGATTCGAAATTTGGTACCATGTTACTTCAATGATATTGAAAGTTATGGTAAGGTAACCATGACCTGATCAGCCGTTTGAAGATCATCAGCTCTTTAATAGTTGGTGAGGGGATCTGACTACCTTCCATATGTCCTATCGTTACGAACTCAACTAACTAATCATTATAAATACCTTCCTAATATTTATACCTACTTTAAAAAGGACAAAATAAAAGTAAAATTAAAATTTTAAAAACCCCCCGACACAAAAAATAAACTCTAAAAACTAACAAATAATATTTTAAACCTATTATAATTATTATCGTCACATATATTATGTAAGTTCAAATATTTTTATTTTACAAGCGTCGTCGCGTCGGGGGACCGCTAAGTGAGAAAAACAGGTGTAGTCGCAGATTGCAACAAAATAATTTACTCCGAAAAAATCGCGAAATCGACACAACCGTGAACGACGTCTGCCCTCACGTGTATGCCCGTTCGGGTCGCCGCACTTGGTGACGCCTCCCCCGCGCCGCATACCGCACACCGAGCTCGCCGCGCGCGGCATTACGTAGTGCGTAGACTATGCATGAAATTAAAGATCGCTCGTACCTAAATGTAATTCTTAATAATTAATTAGCTGTTGTTGAAAAAATACTTTATAAACTTTAGCGGTCCCCCGACGCGACGACGCTTGGAAAATAAAAATATTTGAACTTACATAATATATGTGACGATAATAATTATAATAGGTTTAAAATATTATTTGTTAGTTTTTAGAGTTTATTTTTTGTGTCGGGGGGTTTTTAAAATTTTAATTTTTTACAGCCGAACTTGTTAATAAACATGCGTTTTGTAATTTTTAACGTTCCAAAAGTGCATTATACAACTGCCCCTTTAAATCAGTGCCTTTACAAAATACAGAATACAGTATTATCCCAGAAAATTATTATTAATTAAATTATTAATTATTTCAGAATGTGAAAAATAAATAAAATAAAATAATCCCATATTATATAATTTTGTCCTTTTCATGCCATTTATATTTCTTCCTTAACAATGAAGATGTTTATTTCAAAGTTATTTATTCAGAGGTTCTATCTTAACGGAGAGGTACTAGGACACTTACCCTGGTTCTGGAGGTCAAGTGACGCTTGTTGAATATGTAACCGAACTGAAAATGACAAACATTCGTATTTATTAGTAGGCTAAATAATTGTACGGAATAAATCAAATACATGCTCATCTGCACTATACCTGGGATTTTCTGTGGTAGGAAAAAGAAGTGGGAATGAACCTTTAGCTGTAATAGTTTTCCTTTTAACTTCGTTACATGTGCTACTGCCGTGAATTTTTTCACATTTTTGACTTTTTTTTTCAAGATTTTATTTTACCACTTTTTTGGCGTGATTAATATACATATCCGTGCCAAATGACAACTATCTAGTACTAATAGTCTCTGAGCTAAGCCGCGTACAGGCAGACATACAGACAGAAAGACAGACGGATATAGCGAAACTATAAAGGTTTCTTGTTGATCCCTAAAAAAGAGACATGAATATATTTAACTTCGGACAGGTCTGCATACTTTTTTTGATTTGAAATGTACTAGGAGTGCCTGCAACATTAATTATAATTAATAAGTAGATGCTCGTAGAACAGATGGGCGGCCGTTGGGACATAAAATTTCTCGAGGGGCGACCGCGCACTGGAAGACGTAGCGTAGACATGCCCCACTCGGTGGATTGATGACCTAGTGAAGGTCACTGGATGTCACTGGATACGGAAAACGCAAAATGGGTCATCATGGAAATCAGTAGGCGTCTTTAGACTGATAATAATAATACCGGCTTTCACGCAATTGAACATACCACTGACATAACCTGCCCTAGTTCGGCTGCATGTACTCACCATATTCGTGAACACATTGTCCGTTAAGGCGCGCCGCCAGCGGCTCTCGCGTTTCGCCATGTTGTTGCTGCTGCCTGCTGCTGCTTGCCGCTACTTGCCGCCGAATGCGACTGTCTGCCGCTGCTTGCTGCTTCTCGCCGCTTACGGCCCTGCTCCAACCAATTTAAAAACTGCCAAGCATTGTAAAACTCAACAACTTTATATTCACATTATCAAATTTGTTACATCATCCATATTGGAATTATTTATTTTATGAAATGTATAATGAAAACAGATTTATCTTTTGGGCACACCATATGCAAAATCTAGCACAAATTTTTCTTTCCGTTCTCTTAAAAAGGAGACAATACCTTTGTTGCCGAATTCAAGTCATACGTCTGACACATGAGAGCAATCAGAAATTTATTAAGAGATGCCAGAAACTAAAAGAGATAGATAAATAGAGTAAACAATAAACACTTTTTTAATCTGAGGGTTAAAAAGACTGTTACTAAGAAATTTAAGGATTTACACCTCATTCCAAACGGGATGATATGAGTGGCATATCTATAAAACGAGTAGCATTTTCATAAATTTGAATTAAAAAAAAATGCAATTTTTAAAACGATTTTGTAAGTCTAAAAAGATTTTATTACAGACCAGAAGTGTAAAACATAGACATCGGAAATTACATAAGCCGCGCAACATGTGACCAAAAAACTTTTACAAAATACCACTATGAGGTACATAAATAGGTATGAGATAAAAGCGTGCAATAAGCCTGTGGTTGATATACTCAAGTTAGTTGAAATTTTATACAGACAGAAATTCCAACTTGCATAGTCATGACTTTTGTCACCGAGTGGTGACCTACTACGAAGTTTAGGAAGCTGTGTTAACCTTCTGCGACTGAGATGGTAGTCTGTCAGACATCGCTGAACATTATTTGATGCCATTTTCCAAAATCGCATGATGAAGCTCTGTGTCGCTCAGTACCTTCCTGAAACGGTTGTTACGGGCAGCCGATTATCTTAGCATTGTACTTATATGTATATGTATGCAATAAGCAATAGCTAATGACTTGCATTTGATTTTTATTGAAATTGTTTAAAATGTGTTAGACTATATCTAACGTTAGAGTGAGACAGTGTATATGTCGTCAGTAGTCGCACTCCTCTAATCGTTAGAAAGGGATAAAAGATACCTTGTGTGCTATTAGGTACTGCTTTAGCAGGGAAAAATGTTAAATGAATGAATAGCTCTGTAATTACGATAGTGTCATTGATGTAACTTTGTATGTATGTCCAGCTTGTTAGCGCCCTCAGTATTTACATGTTTTTTGTTTCGGGCGATAGCTAGTTTTGTTGGTATTCACTTTGTTCGTGAATTTGCTTATAGAATTGTTAGTTTTACTGTTTTTAGGGTTCAATGAACAATGAATGTTTGTGTTTGGTATTGTATTATTGTAGAACGTAGGGAATTCTATTAGGTGGAATAAAGCATGATAGGTAGAAGTTATTATTTTTAGAAATAATTAGAGATTTGTGTATAACTTTTACGAAAATATGTCTTTTTTGTATGTATTTGTGAATTTATTAGTATGTTGGCGCTATGTAGCCTAAGTAAGCATTGTTTGTATAGTTGGAGAATGTTGTCAGCTTGTATAATGTAAAGTTGGACTGTTTTGTGTCGAGTAGTTTAGGAGATATTAAGAGGAAATGGAAACCTCAAAAGGGAACTTTAGGCCGAGGCCAAGTGAGGGCCTGGGGGTCGCCTTTACAGCATTGCCAAGGGGTATAAAATGAAAATTAGATTTTTTTAGATAATTGCTCGAAATGTTATACTACCTACCTTGACGTATATCGTATAGATCGTAAAAATAAGTAATAGTGTTATTCGTAGTAATTCAAATAGAAAGTTCAGCTTCTCCATTGTCTCGATTGTGTTATTATTTCTTCGTGTATTCTTTGAAAGTGTATTGTGTTTGTTAACTTGAAGTGTTGTTTAGTACATTGGTACTTAACTTGTGTTGTGTTGTGTGATATTAAATTGTGTTTATACCTCGTTACTTTAGTGTTTTCGTGGGCTTGCCGAGTGTCTTCTATCCTTGAACCACCCTATGGTGAATGTGTAACTGTTGTTGTACCGTTGTGCTAGGACGTACGCAACAGTTTGGTCCTTCGAGCCGGATAGATAAGACACTTATAAGTTACCATGTCGAGAGTAACGAGGAGTGCGAAGAAGTTGGCGGAGGAGCAAGCTGAGCTCACTAAAGACGACTTGGGAGATGTCCGCAGGGGACTTGGAATTGTCGGTGGATGCGGACGGGGCGGCGGCCTTGCAACGAACGATCCCGCCGTCGTCATCGCTCGTGCCCACTCTTCCGCAGGGACGAATCATTGATCATCGGGATCAGAAGGAACCCGATGAAGTCGATCTTCAACATGATCAACGGCCGCCACCACTGCGGATACCCGGTGACCCGGAGGGCAGCGTGCTGGTTGATCCTCGTGGATTCGTGCGACCACATCAACCGTTCGATGTGAAGAGCACCTTGGGTAGTCATGCTTCTCGCCGCAGCCATAGAATGGCCTTGGATGCACAGCGGCGACAGCTAGAATTGGAAATGGCTATGGAAAAAGCAAAGATCCCTTATCTTTAAGAGGAGCAACGGTTGGAGTTGCAGATAGCGAAGGAGAGAGTGAAGACACGGGAAGATGTCTTACAAAAACAGTTGGCAGCTAAGATGGCCAACATCGAAGCTGCAGAGGCTGCAGCTGATGAAGAAGCTGAGGAACGACGCTCGCTGACGCAGGTTGCCACAAACCAGCGAGTGGAAGAGTGGCTCGAAGAAAACTTCGGTCAACCTGGTGCGATTTTGGAATGCGTCTTAAGGAAGATTAAGGCTTTACCGCGTGTGACCGAGACTGGGAAAGAATTGCAAAGTTTTACATTAGTGGTGAGAAACTGTGTATCTTTGCTGAGGAACATAAAAGCTTATGGGTATTTGAATAACCCTCAACTGGTGAGTGAGCTTTTAAACAAACTTACTCTCTCCCAGAGAGATTCGTATAGTGAATTTGTGAAGTGCAAAGACAAAGGGAGTAGGGTGGACTTACGTGTATCGCCAAGCTTGGACATTTTACTTGAATTCTTGGTTGAGAAATCGCGATCGGCATCGTATCTGGTGCCCCTGAACTTGGTTGCACCTCCGGTTAGTGCGAAGTATAACGCACCGCGTTCGCGAGTGTTACCTGTTGTACATCGCAATGTACACAGAGTCGCGTCTCTAAGCTCCGCACCGGTTGCGTCGAGGAGTGCACCGCGAACTGTAAGCTCCGGAGCAAATGCGTCGAGGAGTATGCCGCGAACCGTAAGCTCCGCACCAGTAGCGTCGAGCAGTGCGCCGCGAGTTATGTGCGCGATGTGTGATGGCAATCACGTGCTGCCAGTGTGCAGAAAGTTTATAGCACTGAACAATAGTGAACGGTGGAACGTGGCCAAAGACAGTAGACTGTGTTTCAAGTGTTTGTGCAATCGGCACAACCGGGAGTTTTGTCGTGCGAAGCGTGTGAACAGTGCAACGCCCTTCATCATACGCTACTCCACTTCAATGGTGGGCCGGCTGAGGAGCGCCCACCCGAGCCGACGCCCTCGGTTCCTGAAGCTGAAGTGAAGCGGGCCTTTAGTGTCGGAGGTGTGTGCACTTGCTGAAGATGGTGCCAGTCTCTATCAAGAGAGACAACTGCGTGACACACACTCACGCCTTGTTGGAAGATGGTGCTACAGTGTCACTAATGGACAGTAGTTTAGTGACCAGTGATGTTGGTGAGCCGTGCCCTCTCACAATAGTGACCGCGAACGGACAAAGGGTAACGGACAGTGAATCACGGAAAGTGAACATTAGTGTTTGTGGACCTAATGGACTGGAACATTGTGTGAATGTGCGTACTATGGCTCATTTGAATCTGCCTACTCAAACTGTACCAGTGTCGGTGTATGAGAATGCTCATCTTAGTGATTTGTGTGACACCATGGATTGCAGTGAAGATCGCAAGGAGGGAGGGGAAACGAAGCCGCTGCTGCTCCTGGGCCAGGATAACTGGGAGCTCATCGTCGGCAGGGAGATCCGAAGGGGTAAGTCCGGTCAGTCGATCGCTTCTCTTACTCAGTTGGGATGGGTAATCCATGGCCCCTTGGGAAACTGTGCTTCCACTTCCTCTGATTGTGAAACAGTCCATTGTACAGCTTTAGATAATGAGAGTAGTGTAGATAGTGATGTACATAGTTTGGATAAGGGTGTGGTGAGCCCTAGAGAACCTGGCAGGCTTCGTCTTGTGTATGACGCTGCTGCCTCTTATAAGGGAGTTTCGATGAACTCGAAATTGCTCAGCGGACCCATACTACTGAACTCGCTGTTCGGTGTGTTGACGAGGTTCGGATTTGGAAGGATCGCCGTCAAGGGGAACAGGGATGAGGATAAGGGGGCTCAATTGTGTTTATGGCGCGGGCAAGAACGAAATAGACGCCCAGATCTCTACGCCATGAACTCCATGATATTTGGAGCCACATCCTCGCCTTCGATGGCGATGTATATATCGAATAAGAATGCATGGGATTTTGCCGACAAATACCCTAACATCGTAGAGTCTATTGTGAATGAAAATTATGTTGATGACTATTTGAATGAGATATTTGATGAGCCTGTTGTGGATGAACATTGTGTGAATAACGGTTTGAGCGAATTAGGATTAAATGTAGATATTTTTAACTGGACTGATTCGCGAACGGTGCTGAAGTGGATAGCGTCAGACTCTAGGGACTATCGGAGTTTTGTTTCGCACCGTCTGAGCGAAATCGAATCAGGGAGTGATGGAAGCGATTGGCGCTGGTTTGCATCGGCGGATAACCCGGCCGATGAAGCGACCATGTTGGGCTGGCCTCGGGATAGAAGCATGTGGTTTTCGGGGCCCCCCTTTCTGCGTGATCCTCCGCACCTGTCGTTGAACGCAGTCACCGAGGAAGTGCCTCAAGTTGACCTTGAGCTGAAAGTCAACGTGACAGCTCAGGTGCAGGAGCCTCTGATCGATCATAGGCGGTACTCTGCATGGGAACGAGTGATGATAGTAACGGCGAAAGCATTGGCCTTCGTCAGTAAATGCAGAGGACGGAACATTGACGCCTTAGAACGAGACGATCCCAGAAACATGGAATGGATATTTGATCCTCCGGCAGCTCCTCGCATGGGAGGAAGTTGGAAAAGACTCGTGCGCTCGATAGAAAACGTGCTTCGAGTCACCTTGCGCCAGAAGGCGCCTCGAGAGGAGGCCGACCCGACTGTTAACAGCCGGCCGCTCAGCTGCGTGCCAGAGGAAGACACAGCAAGTCCCACCGTCCTCACGCCGAACCATCTCCTGATGGGGACGGGACCGGGCGCCACCTCATTCGAGCCGTCGTGTTCGGCGGACTCGGATGTCCGTCGACAGTGGAGGCGTGCAAACGCACTGGTGGATGTCTACTGGCATCGTTGGCGGCGGAAGTATCTGCCGTCGCTCCAGCGACAAGTGAAGTGAAAGTGACTCAGTGAGCGTGTAAGTAGATGATGTGTAGTCATTTGCAATGACTCACTCACTGCCACGCAATTAGTCGCCTAAGGGGCAAATTTGTAAAAAAGTGAAGTGTATCCCGATAGAGACGGAAAAGTGCGTGTGGTAGTTGTTAAGACTGGTTACGGTGTATTGAGACAACCGGTAGCGAAAGTGATCGTGCTGCCCACCGCCGATATTGTCTTAGGATAATTTTGAATTGTATAAATGTATCCTCGTACGGGGGGTGGAATGTTACGAGCAGCCGATTATCTTAGCATTGTACTTATATGTATATGTATGCAATAAGCAATAGCTAATGACTTGCATTTGATTTTTATTGAAATTGTTTAAAATGTGTTAGACTATATCTAACGTTAGAGTGAGACAGTGTATATGTCGTCAGTAGTCGCACTCCTCTAATCGTTAGAAAGGCATAAAAGATATCTTGTGTGCTATTACTGCTTTAGCAGGGAAAAATGTTAAATGAATGAATAGCTCTGTAATTACGATAGTGTCATTGATGTAACTTTGTATGTATGTCCAGCTTGTTAGCGCCCTCAGTATTTACATGTTTTTTGTTTCGGGCGATAGCTAGTTTTGTTGGTATTCACTTTGTTCGTGAATTTGCTTATAGAATTGTTAGTTTTACTGTTTTTAGGGTTCAATGTACAATGAATGTTTGTGTTTGGTATTGTATTATTGTAGAACGTAGGGAATTCTATTAGGTGGAATAAAGCATGATAGGTAGAAGTTATTAGTTTTAGAAATAATTAGAGATTTGTGTATAACTTTTACGAAAATATGTCTTTTTTTGTATGTATTTGTGAATTTATTAGTATGTTGGCGGTATGTAGCCTAAGTAAGCATTGTTTGTATAGTTGGAGAATGTTGTCAGCTTGTATAATGTAAAGTTGGACTGTTTTGTGTCGAGTAGTTTAGGAGATATGAAGAGGAAATGGAAACCTCAAAAGGGAACTTTAGGCCGAGGCCAAGTGAGGGCCTGGGGGTCGCCTTTACAGCATTGCCAAGGGGTATAAAATGAAAATTAGATTTTTTTAGATAATTGCTCGAAATGTTATACTACCTACCTTGACGTATATCGTATAGATCGTAAAAATAAGTAAAAGTGTTATTCGTAGTAATTCAAATAGAAAGTTCAGCTTCTCCATTGTCTCGATTGTGTTATTATTTCTTCGTGTATTCTTTGAAAGTGTATTGTGTTTGTTAACTTGAAGTGTTGTTTAGTACATTGGTACTTAACTTGTGTTGTGTTGTGTGATATTAAATTGTGTTTATACCTCGTTACTTTAGTGTTTTCGTGGGCTTGCCGAGTGTCTTCTATCCTTGAACCACCCTATGGTGAATGTGTAACTGTTGTTGTACCGTTGTGCTAGGACGTACGCAACAACGGTGGATGCTCCTCCAAGCGGACAATAACCGGCTGCGGGAAGAGCTGGCAGCGATCAGGAGGGAAGTCGCCAGCATGCGCGCATGTATGATAAACACTGCGCGCCCCGTCGAGCAGCCGCCGCCGACTCCGGTTCTGACTTCGCAGGTGGAGGATATCGCGCGCAATGTATTGTCCCAAGTTGGGACCTTAATCATCGCGCGATTCGAGGCACTCGAGGATCGTTTGCTCCCATTTGCACCGGATCCCACTCCTGCTCCTATGGATGAGACGTGGAGTGAGGTGGTGCGGAGAAAGGGGAAGGGGAAGAAGACGGCACCCGCGCCTAGCGCAGCAGCACCAGTTTTCGCCGCCGTGAAAGGGAAGGCACCCGCGGCCAAAAAGCAGTCAAAGACCGCCACGGCACCGAAGCCCGCTCCGGTGCCAAAGCCCTCTGCGGCCGCCGCGAAGTCGGCAACGGCGCCGAAGTCCGCTACGGCTACCGCGAAGAAGCGAAGGCGCGGAGGGCGCAAATTACGTGCTCCTACGACGGCAGCTGTAGTTATAACACTACAGCATGATGCCGTCGAGAAAGGAGTCTCGTATAAGGATGTCCTTACAAAGGCACGTCAGATGGTTGATCTGACGGCCTTGGGCATCCCGGCGGGTCTGAAGATTAGGCAGGCGGCCACGGAAGCACGGGTCCTCGAGTTGCCGGTTGGGGTTACGGGCGAAACGGCGAATCGTTTCGCAGCGAAGCTCCGGGAGATCCTCGCTGGAGAGGCGCGGGTCGCTAGGCTGGTCAAGTGCGCAGATCTGCGCCTCACCGGCCTGGATGACTCCGTCACCAAGGATGAAGTCCTCGCCACAGTTGCTGTGGCAGCGGGCTGTCCCCTGGATCACGTCAAGGGGGGCGAAATTCGGGAGGGCCGTAGGGGTACTGGCAGCCTCTGGCTGCAGTGTCCAGTAACGGCCGCTAAGGCTTTGGTTGCGGCCAAAAGCCTTCGAATTTTGCCCTATTGAGACGCGCGCGACACTCCTACCACGGTGCCGGGCAGAATAACAGCGTCGTAGGTATACTTTGTATACCTATGACACATGCTGAGTCCGGAACTAATTTAACAGGCATCTATGTTTTATTTTTAGTAAAAAGAATTAAGTTAACTTGTTTGTTTGTGATTATTTTCTATTTGTGCTTGTTTTATTTACAATACTTGTTTCTTTTTTTTTCTTGATGTAATAAGTTTTGTGTTGTTTGTTAAATAAATGTTTTTCTATTCTATTCTATTCTATAATTGGGTGGAGCAATGTAAACGTGGAGTCACTGGAGTCGCGCCAAATGAAGTGCTTCCGATGCCTGGAAATCGGGCAAATGCGGCTCCAGTGCACTTTTGAGGTGGACCGCAGCGATTTGTGCTATCACTGCAGTGCCCCTAGCCACGAGTCGGCGGCATGCTCCGCCAAACCTTACTGCGTCGTATGCGCAGCGGCGGGTAGGCCAGCGGAGCACACGGTGGGGGGCAAAGGGTACTCCCCACTGAAAAAAGTTAAAAAGGCTGGGGGGACTCAAGCCCCACAGCAGGCGGGTCGGGAATCTCCCCGACTGGAGGAAATATGTGTCGATCCTAATGATGGACAGTGATCGGCAACATTTCCTCCAGGAAAACCTAAACCATTGCGCTGGTACCCAAGATCTGTTATTCCAGGCACTGCAGCAATGGCAAATTGGGCTCGCGGTGGTTGCTGAGCCCTACTGTATCCCTGTCAACTGGGCGGGGGATGCAACGGGCACGGCGGCCATCTGTGTCCTGGGCGGCAGCTCGCCCCTCTCGATAAAAGAGAGTGGAGCCGGGTTTGTGGCGGTTGACTGGGGGGAGTACACTGTATTTTCAAAACCCTGGCCGAGTCGAGATGGTCCTGCAGCTGCAGGCGGCAGTCAGGTGAGCTGCGCCTCGTCCGACAATTGTGGCGGGTGACTTTAATGCAAAAACGTGGCTTGGGGTTCGTCCGCCACAGATGTGTGGGGGATTGCAGTGGAGGAATGGACTACAGAATCTGGGCTCGTTCTCCTCAACCGTGGCATGGCGCAAACCTGCGTTCGGCTCCAAGGGGGATCCGTAGTGGACCTCTCATTCGCGAGTCCCGCAGTCGCTGCAACCGTGCGAGACTGGCGGGTTCTGGAGGATGTTGAGACGCTTTCGGATCACGCGTATATCCGCTTCAGCGTCTGCTCCTCCAGGGGAGTGCGGTCGGCTCCGTCCCTTTCCGTGGGTGCCCCAGCCCCAGCGTTTCCACGTTGGGCCCTCGCGAGGTTGGACGTGGACCTACTGGAGGAGGCGGCAATTGTGGAGTCCTGGGGTCTCCGCTCCCAGTGGCACAGGATGAGGAGGCGATGCGCTTCCGCGGCGCACTAACGAGGATCTGCGACACCAGTATGCCCCGTGTTCGGCAAAGTACACAAAAACGGCAAGTATACTGGTTGTCGCCCGCCATCGTGGATATAAGGCTACGCTGCATTGCCGCGCGCCGGGAGTTTACTTATCATTTTATTACTCGTGTCGTGTAACCATTCGTTGAAAAGTTTGTCCCTATATTCGCATGCATTTTGAATTTTTTTATTTACCTATTTATTATTTGACCTTTGCGTGTTGGTATTAATTTTAACAATAGTTTTAGCCTGTAAGAAGCATTTATTTATATTTTGATTTATGTAGTCGTAAATTTCGGTAGGGCATGACATGTTATTCGTTTTTGACCAATCAATATTGTCCAGCAGAGACGAATTTTTTTTATTATTTATTATGACCTTACGTTTAGGAACGTCCAGTATACGAGATTCCCACGATGGGCTAGTGCATGCTAGCGCGATGGCTCTGTGGTCTGCCAGTACGGTTCCGAGCGCTGCGCTGAATAAACTTTGTGAATGCGATCTAGCGTAAATATGGTCAAAGCATGATTTTGTTAATTTATTTTCGCGCAATTCTAATCGCGTATAGTCGGTTATCCCGCACACAAGTCCCGCACTACACAACATGCTGTTATAATAGTGTTTTATAGGTGAATCAATTTTTAGGTCGATGTTCGTGTCACCTATAAGAAATAAGTCAGTTCTGTCGTGAAAAGCGAAAACACTGTATTTCTTGTAAAACAGTTTTGAGTAATCGCGCAAAAACGTATTATTTTGTTTTTTACAAGTTTTAACCACTATTTCTTTTGATAAAATCTTGAATTTAACACTAAAATAAAGGTATTTCTTTATTCTACGTAGCCATTTAAAAATATTTGCAAAAATGTTTGAAATAATGTAGATAATCTTATAAACGTGTTTTACTTTGACAGCGCCTGACTAATGATTCAAATAAATCATGGCATTACACTGTATAACACAGTTCACAATGTTTCGGCATAGCAATTTCAGTAGGTAAGTAAATAGATTGCGTACAGTAACATTATTGTAATAATAGATAACTATTTAACGTCACTGAAAAGAAAAAGTAATGGTATCACAGATTAAATTTAATTACTCTTGATATAAAATTAAAATATTAAAAATAATACAGAAATAAAAATATCATAATCAATTTATTCTCGCAGATCCAAAACTTCACTGCTTTCAACGAGATTATTGTAAAAGTTAACTTAAAAAATATTGTTCAGATCAAATTAAAATATTAAAAATAACACAAAAATTTAAATATCAGAATCATGGATTTTTGGATCTGAAGGAATATGTTAATTCTGATAATATAATTGAATTGATTCTGATAATATTGAATTGAATCGCGTTGAAGGCATGGATTCGATTTAAAATAAATATTTTTCAGATAAAATTAAAATATTAAAAATAACACGAAAATTTTAATAAAATTTAAGTTACGTCGATTCTGTTTTTTTTGTGTTAAGTATTTTTAATATTTTAATTTAATCTGAAGAATATTTTTTTAAGTTAGTTTTTACAATAATCTCGTTGAAAGCAGTTAAACCCTGTCGTCGAAACCCTGTGTTTATGAAAATCTGCATTTCTTCCGCGCAACTTATCTCTCCAACACGCTGAGTGCTCCATAAGTGAGAGAGAGATAGAAAAATTGTACCATCACGCGTGCCGATCGGCCGGTCAGCCGCCCGCACTCGCGTCCTGTGACCAAACACTGTACTAAGCAGGAGTGAACGTAGTATCAAGCCAATAAACGGTAAAATGGATTGCAGTGTTATGCCTTGACAACAACCCTGAATTTATAAAGTACAGTGTTTAGCTCCTTCTTGTATATTGATAAAGAAACATTGTAGAATAAAAAAAAGCGGCCAAGTGCGAGTCGGACTCGCCCATAAAGGGTTCCGTAGCAGCAAGTAACATAATATAAAAGTTTTTGTAGTTCGTTGTAACTTGAATGAAAGGTAAATTGTGGTTTACGATTTATGACGTATTAAAAAAAAACTACTTACTAGATATCGTTCAAACCAATTATCGGTGGAAGTTTGCATGGTAATGTACATCATATATTTTTTTTAGTTTTATCATTCTCTTATTTTAGAAGTTACGGGGGGGGGGGACACACATTTTACAACTTTGGAAGTGTCTCTCGCGCAAACTATTCAGTTTAGAAGAAAATGATATTAGAAACCTCAATATCATTTTTGAAGACCTATCCATAGATACCCCACACGTATGGGTTTGATGAAAAATTTTTTTTTGAGTTTCAGTTCTAAGTATGGGGAGCCCCCAAAATTTATTGTTTTTTTTTTATAATTTTGTGTGAAAATCTTAATGCGGTTCACAAAATATATCTACTTACCAAGTTTCAACAGTATAGTTCTTATAGTTTCGGAAAAAAAGTGGCTGTGACATACGGACAGACAGACAGTCAGACAGACATGACGAATCCATAAAGGTTCCGTTTTTTGCCATTTGGCTACGGAACCCTAATAAAAAGTGCAGTATTATGGTGTGACAGACCTCGAGACGAGACAAATAAATGCTATAAACCCATAACACTGTATTCGAGTTTACAGTGTTTTGGCTTGACACGACAGAGTTTTAGTGTCTATTTTATTAATAATACGCTTTAGTTCGTCGACAAATAAGTGCTTGTTTTTGTTAGGGGGTCGGTATATTACACACAGAGTCGCAGAATATAGTGATGGTGAAGTTATTTCGAAAAGAATGCATTCAAAGCTTTCGGGTTTAGTTTTGTAAATGGTTAATTTATGCTTATTGTGCGTATATATTACTATACCGCCGCCTTTACGATTTTTTCGAAGCTCTGTATGTATCTCGTACCCACTTATTTGGTACAGGCATGAAATGGAGTCTGATATATTAGCTTCTGTAATAACAATTATATCTATACATGAGGTACATGAGTGTACATTATGTTCAAGGGTAGGAAAATGTTTTATCATTGATCTTATGTTAATGTGCATGCATAAGAGTTGCGTTTGATTACATGGCAAGTTTTGTACAAAATCGGAAATATTATTACAGTTTGATATTTGACATATATCGTCCTGAAAAATATTCATAATGATTATAATAATTAGGTAGGTTCCGCTAATGGGGTTTTAGTATTAATTAAATAGGTAGGTAATTAGTGATTTGATTAGGATAAGGTTAGTTTTTTAATATCTTCTAAGGATCTTACTCTTATTTCATTTCATTTCATTTAATTTCATTTCATTTATTACATTAAAATACACAAATTACATCATAATCACAGATTAAAAACCTAAATCGATAATGCACACTGTTATTTCTAAAATCTAGCTTACATTGCACTTAAAAAAATATAAATATCAATTTCAATTAAAAATCAATTTAAAAATAGATATGTCACAAACACAATTCATTATATTAAATTTTAACAAATTGTCATTAACAAAATAATATTTTAATCAGCTCATTAAATAAAATAACAAAACAACAATATATAAAGGACACGTTTCATTTTGTGCCTGGACATGTACGTAGTACGAAAAATATAGAAAAATATAGGCTTTCTAGGAAAAATAATGAAAAAAATATTAGAAGCAGGGTTGCGTGGTTCAAGCATAATGTTTTGTCAGCACTTTTTACAATATAAATGGTAACACTGAAGCTTGCAATAGTAGGTCACGTTCACATATTCCACAGATGCTTTCTCTGACTCTGATTGACTGAACACCCTTCTGTTCTGACTTCTGACATTGGTGTAGGATTTTTAAAATCTGCGGATATGCCTTGCCTCTTTTACAGGCTTAACACCTGGTTTTCGAGTTACTTGTCGGACAACTTAATTATTAATTTCAATGGTATGTACAAAATCTAGTTTCTAAACGTAAAATGCTCAAAATTGCGCTCGCTTCGCCATGTTGGGTGATTTATGTGTTGCGATTGTTAAATCTGAGAAACTAGATGAACCTCGCAACGAAGGTAAATCGAAGGAAATGTACAATTAGAAAATACTATGTTTCTAATGACTTATTTATGATGTTTAGTACACAATCCTACAATCCTGCATCTCGGTAATGCAAAAACTTCTCAGGCGAGTATTCGGTACCAGTATTGTCATCGATTCCAATATTTGTGGGTTATTAAGTTTGCCGATGAAAACTTTATATACGTAGGTAACCAATGCTATTTTTCTTCTTACTTCTAACCTCTCATATCCCACCATTCCTAGAACAAATATGTCGGGTACATTAGCGGGTAGAAAGGATATACACCGTATTGCCTAAAGTACATTTACCGTAAAAACTTATTCTGGATTTTCTCAAGCATCAAATTGTATTTACTTTCCCAGGGAGTCCATATGATCGAGCTACTTTCTAACTGACTTCTTACCAGAGCATTGTAAAGAGATTTGATTGCTGCAAAATTCTGAAAGTCTTTTGTTAGTCGTAGTACGAATCCTAAATTCCTGAATGTCCTTTTACACAGCCTTGTTATATGATCACTAAAGTTCAATTCCTGCGTGATATGAAGGCCCAGGTCCCTAACTGACGTAACCCTTGATAACGTTACTCCCTCCATTTTATAGTCGTACAGTTGAGGGGATTTAGCTCTAGTACATGACATCACTACACATTTATCTATATTAAAATAAAGTTTATTGTTATGGCTCCACTCCGTTACCCTATCCACGTCCCTTTGTAAGCGCTTACAGTCTTCTAGGTCCCTTACTTTTAAATACAATTTAAGATCGTCCGCAAAAAGGAGGCATTCAGCATCTTGTACTACATTCGGCAAGTCATTGACCATGATTAAAAATTCTAAGGGCCCTAAATTGCTGCCTTGACTTACTCCTGAAAGCGTTTTATAAGAGTTTGAAGTGGATCCGGCATAGTCAACGTACTGCATTCTACCGTATAAATAACTTGCGAAAAAAGCCAGCAGGGTTGGCGAAAAACCAGCTTTTGAAAACTTATCTAATAAAACGTCGTTATTCACCGTATCGAACGTCTTTTTGAAGTCAAAATATGCTATATCGACTTGTCCCCCCACCCTTTCATCTAGAGCAGTTGTTGCATGCTGCATAAAACACATATGATTGGTATGTGTCCCTCGACCTGGCCGGAAACCATGTTGACAATCGGAGAAAGATGCACTCAGCTGGGAAGATATAAAAGAATGGAGAATTGATTCGAAAACCTTTGCAAAGGTTGACAATATTGCTACCGGTCTAAAACTTGATACGTCAGTACCGGAGCCACCTTTCGGCACCGGAATAACTCTACTCAATTTCCACTGTTTTGGGTACGTACATAATTCCAAACAAAGATTGTAAATATGAAGAAGCGGGTGGGCAAACACTGTAGAGCAATATTTGGCCAGGAACGGTGGTACGCCGTCCGGGCCTACTGACTTTTTTGGCTTAAGAAGCGATAAAGCAGCTCTAACGTCCTTAAGGGCCCATTCACATTTTTTTCGAGAAATCGCACTTTTTGAGCTCGTAATTTTCTACTTTCGGAAAGAGTTATACATTAAAAAAAATATGTGTTCAGTAGATTCGTGTTTCTTATTGTAAGTTAATGTTTCAGATTTTTAAACATTTGTTCCATTATTTTATATCAAAAATAACACGCAGTCATGTTTTCGCAAAAAAGGTTCGCATGGTCATTTTCAAGCCCCTAATTCTCTAACTAGAAAACATTATTGTACCAGAAAAAAATATCTACAAATCACTTAAATAAATTTATTGTTAGTTAATGTTTTCGTTTTTCGATTAAACGTCACAATCTCTAGTAAAAAAAAAAATATTTCTAACATCAATTTCAGCGAAATACGTCTATATTTAACCGCGATTTTTTATAATAAAACCAAAATATTTTTGATTGAAACTGATATCAAAATAAACAGTGTTATTTTCCCAATAAAAGTCAATAAATATATCTGCATTAATTAAAAAGGTTTCAAAAATACAATAAATTAAATTGTACCAGAAATCTACGATATATTTCATTGCCTCCGCGTGGACCGATCAGTACGGCGCGAGCGCCCGTCGAGGAAGGACCTGTGTCAGTTTTGCCGCGCTCGGATAGTACTAATTATACGCTGCCCCGCAACGTTTTGATCATTGTGAATATATATATTTTTTACATTGATATTCTGAGTGACATCTACTTTAAGCATAAAAATGTTAAACATATAGGTACTTTGAATATTATATTTACATAAAAATAACATTGTCATTTTTCCATATTTTCTAGGGTGGTCGCTCTTATTAGATAATATGAAAAAATTCACTACAGTGCTTACTCGCGTTGATTATCAGTAGCTTGCTATACCTGACGTTCTCGACACAATAAATAAAAAAAGTATGAAAATATGTAGTGTTCTAGGGCGAAACAAGATGCATGTTTTTACCCTGCTTCGAATGTATGTATTTATGCACCAAAGGGTGCGCTGTACAACCTTAACCGTTTGATGGATTTCCACACATGAAATTTAATTATATTCTTCTTAGATTGTTGGAGTGATATAGGATATATTAAAATAAAAAAAATAAACAAGTTTGCTTTATGGTACCTGTTTACAAAGCGGCTAGCCCGTTTCCTAATAGACTAATAGTGCAATAAGGCTACTGTATGTCCATGTCAAAAACCTTTTAATTTACGAAGCTCGCTCCAAGACAGGTTTTTTTTTTTGTTAAATCTCCTCCTCCGTTTTTTTGCCAAAAATGCAAATATCTCGGAAACGGTAAAAGATATCAGAAATCTGACTGAAATTTTGAAAAACTTAACGAAAATCATATAATACATGAGACGCATATTGACTATAAAAGAAATAACCATACTCAATTTTTTTTCAGTTTCCTATACAAATTCCTTACTCACTATTCAGATATCTCGGAAACGGTAAAAGATATCGGAAATCCGACAGAAATTTTGAAAAAATTAATCAAAAGCATACAATACATGAGACGCATATTGACTATAAAAAATAGCCACACTCATTTTTAGGGTTCCGTAGCCAAATGGCAAAAAACGGAACCCTTATGGATTCGTCATGTCTGTCTGTCTGTCTGTCTGTCCGTATGTCACAGCCACTTTTTTTCCGAAACTATAAGAACTATACTGTTGAAACTTGGTTGGTTAGGTTTTTTTTTTTTTTTTTTTTTTTTGCTACACTACCTCCAACATGATTGGAGCCTATTTCTACGCTTATCTTTCACACCAGTTCTCGCAAATATTCTTCTCGTACTTTTATTCTTCATACTATTTCTTTCTATCATTCATCATCTTTTTGTCTTTTAAGGGTGGGATGCCCTTCTACTCTTATGTTTAACTTCTACTCTTTGATTTATTTTATCTATAATTTAGTTATGTTTCTAGGGTAATGAGTCAAGTCGACACATGTTTTTATTGTCATTACTTTTACAGATTTCTTATTTCTATTTTAGTTGCTAATTTTACATATTATTTACTGCTTTTTATCTACTTTTTATTTCACTTTAACTTTACTTCTATGCTTATCTTTAATATACTCATTATATTATGAAAGCATATTTACTAATCTACTTGTTTCTTTCTATCACTAATTTAACAACTTTTATGCAGTAGTTTATAAAATCATCTCTATGTTTACTTACCATTATGTTCTTAATATTTTCCTCATCTAATTTCATGTTAATCTTTTGTTCCAGGTTGTACCTTGCTATGGTGTTTACAGGACATCCCAGTAATATATGTGGCACCGTTTCCTCCTCCTCAGGATCGCAAACACACGATGGGCTCGCCTTACACTTGAAACGTTTCAAGTATTCGGAGAACCCACCGTGCCCCGTCATTATCTGCGTAACTACGCTCGTTATTTCTATCTTTCTGATAGTCCTGAAGGCCATAGTAGCACTTGGGAAGAACAGTTTAGTTACGGACGCAGTTTTGCCAGCGGTGTATCTCTGGTCCCATTCGTTAAGCGTAGCCATACGAATGCTTCGCTTAACGAAAGAGACTGGGCATTTGTCGTAGTCGTGTCGCCGCTTTGACTTTGTGGCAGCTTCCTTTGCTAATTGGTCCGCTCTTTCGTTGCCTTCCAGCCCTGCGTGTGCTTTGATCCAGAAGAGGGTGACAGTCTTATTCTGGAGAGATATGGCTTTTAAGTTTTCTCTTGCTTCCACAGCTAGGGGATGGAGGCATCTGGGATTCACAATCGTTTGCAGAGCTGCCATGGAATCGCTGTAAATCCCGAAGGAAGATGCCTTGTGTTTTAAGATTTCTCTGGAGGCCCTACAGATTGCTAGGAGCTCAGCCTGGTAGACAGTGCAGTATTGCGGTAAAGCAAGCTTGAGGGCTTTAGTTTCGACCTCGCTATTCCACCAGGATAGCGCAGCTCCAACCTTGCCCTCAATCTTACTACCGTCGGTGAATATGCGCACCTCGAAATTACTGTGTGTATTCACCTGGTCTTGGTCCACCAGGCCGATTATCTCCAGATCTGCCTGTTCTGCTGGGTGCGGAGCCTGAAGTGCTGGGGCCATCCGTTCGACCTCCCTGTCTCCCAGTGCAAACTGGGGGACCCCCTTCTTGGCTTTATATAAAGAGGCCGCCTCACGGACTCGGAGGTCGAGAGGGAGCACTCCAGCCAGTAGCAATGCCGAATTCAGGGAGACCGTGCGGTAGGCTTTGCACAATTTTTATGCAATTTCACGTTGGACGGTTGCTAGCTGTTTGATTATTCCGAGTTTGGTGGTAGCAGGGGCCCAGACACTGGCGGCGTAGAGAATCACAGGTTCTACGGTTGCCACGTATATTATTCTGATGACTTCGGGGTGGAGACCCCAGCTTGTCTTGGCTGCTCTAGACAGCTGTTTGTGGATTCCTATTGCCTTTTTACAAACGTTTGCGACGTGAGCATTAAATGTTAGTTTTTCGTCAATTGTGACGCCTAAAATTTTAATTTCCTTGGTCATGGCAATGTCGGTCCCTCCCATGTTGAGGCGTGGGGTGTCGTATTTTAATTTTCTTGTGACTATCATCGCATTAGTTTTATGCGGGGCAAATTTTAGTTTGTATTCGGCACCCCACTCCCGCACATGCTCGAGAGCGGCATTGGCGTGTTCTTGGATTGCTTGGGAAGTTTCGGCATCAAAAAGCAAT